>JBBGZY010000720.1:385000-3082500 GCA_037952925.1 Lithobates clamitans
TGGACAGCCTGGAGGAGGCCGGATTCACCATCATCCTGGAGGAGGCTGGGCCCAGTGTCAGGCAGGAGGTGGCTGCTCCCAGTGAGGTGGCTGGGCCAAGTGAGGTGGCTGGGCCCAGTAGGAGCCTGACCCAATCCCAAGTGCCTCCCCTCCACCTTCCCAAAAAAAGGGCCAGGAAGGGGATGGTCACACAGGACGCATCCCTGCGCCTCATGCAAGAGGCCACCCGTTTTTTAACGAGCCCCCCCGAAGCGGAAGAATCCTATGGCTGCTACTTAGCCAGCAGGCTTCTTCAGATGGATTGGGAGCAGCGCCTCATTTGTGAGCGACTATTTGGGGAAACAATCCATAAGGGGCTGCAGGGCACGCTAACACAAAACACCCAACTACATGAGGCAGCCCCCCCTCCTCCTCCTCCTCCTCCTCCTCCTCCTGCCACAACTGAAACACCAGAGCCACAGCCTCAAAAGAAG
This sequence comes from Lithobates clamitans, assembly GCA_037952925.1. Taxonomy (NCBI): domain Eukaryota; kingdom Metazoa; phylum Chordata; class Amphibia; order Anura; family Ranidae; genus Lithobates; species Lithobates clamitans. The sequence continues at coordinate 385,474 of JBBGZY010000720.1, forward strand.
GCTACAGGGAAGGCTGCAGGGAAGGCTGCAGGGCAGCGTGGAGGAAAGGCTGCAGGGAAGAGAAGAAAGTGATGACCTGGGTTCAGTCTGGTCTGACAGAAGATGCAGGCTGTTGTAGGACCACAGTCTGGGGACATCTAGATCATCTGCTGGTGCTGTTGATCTCTGGGATTCTTGGACCAGATTGTGCTCCCTCTTATATGGACTCCGCAAGATTCCAATTTTCTTGGACAACGACTTTTTACAGCGTTGACTTCCTCTTTATTTTATTTTGACCATGAATAAATGGATCTTTTTTGAGTTTAGCAAAAGACTTTATGTGTTTTCTTTTAAATCATTGATTTTACACACAATGTTAAATTAACAAGGGACAACAATCTCATTGAGTTTGAAAAAAACACACCAAAAATACATTACTAATGTTAATAATGTTCAAGTGGTAAGTCTTGAAACTAAAAAAATCTACATAACCAAAAACGGTGCTTTGGGTTCACTTTATATAAAAACTAAAAAATAATCACTCGGAAAAAAAAATAGAATAATGGGTTCTTTGTGGTAACTTTACAAACCTAAAAAAACAAAATATAAAGGGAAAAAGTATTATTAGTATGGAAACATTGTTTTTAAAAAGCATACTATATTATTCATGAGATCCAAGAGAAAAAGAATCCAGAAATCAGTTTGGGAGAACTCTGATTATGAACAGCAAAACACCTTTGTTCTTTAGAACATTCGTAAAGAAGAAATAAAATGCGCTGCATTCAACGATCACAGATTTTACAGCGTGATGAATGTGCTACCTACAATACGAACACTAGTTTTACTAGACCGAGTGCTTCCGTTTAGTTTTTGCTTATGAGCATGCGTCGTTTTTTTTGTCCGTAGGACTAGCATACAGACGAGCAGACTTCGGGGTCCGTCGTAGTTACGACGTAAAGATTTGAAGCATGTTTCAAATCTAAAGTACGTCGGATTTGAGGCTAAAAAAGTACATTGAAAGTCCGGAGAAGCCCACACACGATCGGATTACCAGCCAGCTTTAGTCCGTCAGCGTCCGTTGGACTTTTGTAGCTGAAAAGTCCAACCGTGTGTACGCGGCATTACTTGTCAGGTTTTCTGTTGTGCCATGTTCTTTCCATTTGGTTATGATAGATTTGATGGTGCTCCTAGGGATCATCAAAGATTTGGATTTATTTTATAACCTAGCCCTGACTTGTACTTCTCAACAACATTTTTCTCTTACTTGTGGAGAGTTACTTGGTCTTCATGGCAGTGTTTGGTTAGTGGTGCCTCTTGCTTAGGTGTTGCAGTCTCTGGGGCCTTTCAAAAAGGTGTGTATATGTAATGAAAGATCATGTGACACTTAGATTGCACACAGGTGGACATCATTTCATTAGTTATGTGACTTCTGAAGGTAATTGGTTGCACCAGAGCTTTTTATGGGCTTCATAACAAAGGGGGTGAATACATTCATGTCAGGGCTGTGCTCAGCCCTTCCTTCTCAGAGCTGGCCGCTCAGCTGTAGGCTAATTTCAAGCTCCTATCTCTCCACAGGTACTCAGCTGTTGATGATATCCTACCCGTCACTCCTGCCTACTTAAGCTGTTCAGTCCAGTGGATCTCTGCCTTCGCCTTGGTCAACATCACAGAAACTATCTCTTGCTATCCTGTTCAAGACTTGCTTTGCTGACATCCTTTCTGGCTCCAGATCCTGCTTGCTGTTCCACTACATTGATCCATGACTTCTGGCTTGGCTGACTATCAATTCTGGTTACTGAACTTTGGGTATGTTTTGACTACATTTGTTCTTTTTACTTTTATTATTAAGCAAGTGTGATTTAACTGTACTTCTGTCTCGGCATGGTTTCCAACAGTAGGCAAAGACCATGAATTCAGAAGAATATAATAATAATGGTAATATTTTTTCCAGATTGGATGAACTGGATCACCGCATGGATCAGTTTGCCATGGCGTTACAAATGCTCCTGAGTCGCACGGCTCACCTGGAATCTCCCACTGTGGCCGCCCCGGTATAACCTATGTTGCAGGCTGACCCTGCTGCTACTCCAATCTCTGTGCAGGTACCCACCTCGAGTATTACCTTGAGAGTTATGACTGGTTTCGATCCACTTCTCTAGAGATTTGGGGTGATCCAGTCCAATGCAGATGGTTTCTCAACCAGGTTGAGATATACTTTGAGATGCTGCCCCAGGCATTTCCCATGGACAGAAGCAAAGTAGATTTTGTGATATCTTTGCTTTCTGAGAGAGCCTTGGCCTGGGCAAATCATCTATGGGAGACACAAAAACCTGTTGTCTTGAGCTACCCTAAGTTTGTGGCTTTGTTTAAAAGGGTATTTGATGTTCCCACACATTCCACTTCTGCTGCCAAGTGCCTCATGTCCATCAGAGTATGAGAACTCTTGCCGACTATGCCATTGAATTTAATACTCTGGCAGCAGAGGTTGCACGGAACAATGAGGCCCTCGTGGCTGCTTTTTATCATGGTCTCTCGGATACCATCAAGGATGAGATAGTAGCTCGAGATATACCCACTGAGCTGGAGAGGTTGATCATGTTTGCCATCCTCATTGACTCCAGACTCAGAGAAAGACTCTCTTTTAAGGAGTGCTTGCGGAAGCCTCCTATATGTTTGTCTATGAGATTTTCAGTCCCACCCGTGCCTCCCTCACCTCCCATGCCTCCTGGTACAGAGTCGGTCAGTGAAGGTGAACCCATGCACTTGGGTTTCACGAGTCTCTCTGCAGATGAGAGAACCTTTAGGAGGAGGGAGAGATTGTGCGTTTATTGTGGCCAGGCAGGTCACTTTTTGAAGTCTTGTCCTACCCGTCCAGGGAATGCTCAAACCTTGAGGTCCTGTCATGGACAAACATTAGGTGGCGTTGTTTCATCCCCAGTTATCCAGAAGGATACGTCCCTGGTTTCAGTCACCCTTTCTTGGGCTGTGTTGTCCGTTGAGATACAGGCTCTAATCGACTCTGGGGCTGCAGGCTTGTTCATTGATGCTGCCTTTATATCGAAGCACTCGATTCTGCTGCAGCTGCTTGACACTCCACTTTCCATTGAGGCTCTTGATGGGAGACCTTTGCAGCTTGCCCATGTGACTCATGAGACGGTTCCATTGTCCATGGCCGTAGGGGCTCTTTACCATGAGATAATCAAATTCCAAGTTATTTCCTTGCCTAAGTTTCCGCTGGTTATTGGTTATCCTTGGTTAACCACTTGCCGACCGCCTCACGCCTATATACGTGAGCAGAGCGGCACGGGCAGGCAAAATCACGTACCTGAAACGTGATTGCCTTCCCGCGGGTGGGGGGTCCGATCGGACCCCCCCCCGGTGCCAGCTGCGGTCGGCATTTGGTTGGGAGCGATGACAGACGAGGGGGAGGCCATCCGATCGTGGCCCCCCCCTCGCGATCGCTCCCAGCCAATGGGAATCCTCCTCTGCCTGTGTGTCGTTTCACACAGGCAGAGGATGTGATGTCATCTCTCCTCGGTCTGGCAGTTTCCGTTCCAGCGCCGAGGAGAGATGACATGTAAGTGCACCAAACACACACACACACAGTAGAACATGCCAGGCATACATTACACCCCCGATCCCCCCCCGATCGCCCCCCGATCCCCCCCCAATCACCCCCCCCCCCTGTCACAAACTGACACCAAGCAGTTTTTTTTTTTTTTTTTTCCTGATTACTGCATAGTGTCAGTTTGTGACAGTTAGCAGTGGTGGGACAGTTAGTATTACCCCCCTGTAGGTCTAGGGTACCCCCCTTACCCCCCCTAATAAAGTTTTAACCCCTTGATCACCCCCTGTCGCCAGTGTCGCTAAGCGATCATTTTTCTGATCGCTGTATTAGTGTCGCTGGTGACGCTAGTTAGGGACGTAAATATTTAGGTTCGCCGTCAGCGTTTTATAGCGACAGGGACCCCCATATACTACCTAATAAATGTTTTAACCCCTTGATTGCCCCCTAGTTAACCCTTTCACCACTGATCACCGTGGTGACGCTGGTTAGTTCGTTTATTTTTTATAGTGTCAGGGCACCCGCCGTTTATTACCGAATAAAGGTTTAGCCCCCTGATCACCCGGCGGTGATATGCGTCGCCCCAGGCAGCGTCAGATTAGCGCCAGTACCCCCCTTACCCCCCCTAATAAAGTTTTAACCCCTTGATCACCCCCTGTCGCCAGTGTCGCTAAGCGATCATTTTTCTGATCGCTGTATTAGTGTCGCTGGTGACGGTAGTTAGGGACGTAAATATTTCGGTTCGCCGTCAGTGTTTTATAGCGACAGGGACCCCCATATACTACCTAATAAATGTTTTAACCCCTTGATTGCCCCCTAGTTAACCCTTTCACCACTGATCACCGTATAACAGTTACGGGTGACGCTGGTTAGTTCGTTTATTTTTTATAGTGTCAGGGCACCCGCCGTTTATTACCGAATAAAGGTTTAGCCCCCTGTACGTCTAGGGTACCCCCCTTACCCCCCTAATAAAGTTTTAACCCCTTGATCACCCCCTGTCGCCAGTGTCGCTAAGCGATCATTTTTCTGATCGCTGTATTAGTGTCGCTGGTGACGGTAGTTAGGGACGTAAATATTTAGGTTCGCCGTCAGTGCTTTATAGCAACAGGGACCCCCATATACTATCTAATAAATGTTTTAACCCCTTGATGGCCCCCTAGTTAACCCTTTCACCACTGATCACCGTATAACCGTTACGGGTGACGCTGGTTAGTTCGTTTATTTTTTATAGTGTCAGGGCACCCCCCGTTTATTACCGAATAAAGGTTTAGCCCCCTGATCGCCCGGCGGTGATATGCGTCGCCCTAGGCAGCGTCAGATTAGCGCCAGTACCGCGAACACCCACGCACGCACCGTACACGCACCGTACACCTCCCTTAGTGGTATAGTATCTGAACGCATCAATATCTGATCCGATCAGATCTATACTAGCGTCCCCAGCAGTTTAGGGTTCCCAAAAACGCAGTGTTAGCGGGATCAGCCCAGATACCTGCTAGCACCTGCGTTTTGCCCCTCCGCCCGGCCCAGCCCAGTCCAGCCCACCCAAGTGCAGTATCGATCGATCACTGACACTTTTCTTTGTAGCGTTTTGGTGAACTGGCAAGCACCAGCGGCGTAGTACACCCCGGTCGTAGTCAAACCAGCACTGCAGTAACACTTGGTGAATGTTTTGAACGCTACTATGCACTAGTTGAGTATTAGCGTAGCGTACAGCATTGCACAGACTAGGCACACTTTCACAGGGTCTCCCAAGATGCCATCGCATTTTGAGAGACCCGAACCTGGAACCGGTTAAAGTTATAAAAGTTACAGTTACAAAAAAAAAAGTGTAAAAAAAAAAAAAACACAAACAAAAATAAAAAAAAATAGTTGTCGTTTTATTGTTCTCTCTCTCTCTCTATTCTCTCTCTATTGTTCTGCTCTTTTTTACTGTATTCTATTCTGCAATGTTTTATTGTTATTATGTTTTATCATGTTTGCTTTTCAGGTATGTAATTATTTATACTTTACCGTTTACTGTGCTTTATTGTTAACCATTTTTTTGTCTTCAGGTACACCATTCACGACTTTGAGTGGTTATACCAGAATGATGCCTGCAGGTTTAGGTATCATCTTGGTATCATTCTTTTTAGCCAGCGGTCGGCTTTCATGTAAAAGCAATCCTAGTGGCTAATTAGCCTCTAGACTGCTTTTACAAGCAGTGGGAGGGAATGCCCCCCCCCCCCACCGTCTTCCGTGTTTTTCTCTGGCTCTCCTGTCTCAACAGGGAACCTGAGAATGCAGCCGGTGATTCAGCCAGCTGACCATAGAGCTGATCAGAGACCAGAGTGGCTCCAAACATCTCTATGGCCTAAGAAACCGGAAGCTACGAGCATTTTATGACCTAGATTTTGCCGGATGTAAATAGCGCCATTGGGAAATTGGGGAAGCATTTTATCACACCGATCTTGGTGTGGTCAGATGCTTTGAGGGCAGAGGAGAGATCTAGGGTCTAATAGACCCCAATTTTTTCAAAAAAGAGTACCTGTCACTATCTATTGCTATCATAGGGGATATTTACATTCCCTGAGATAACAATAAAAATGATTTAAAAAAAAATAAATGAAAGGAACAGTTTAAAAATAAGATAAAAAAGCAAAAAAAAATAAAGAAAAAAAATAAAGAAAAAAAAAGCACCCCTGTCGCCCCCTGCTCTCGCGCTAAGGCAAACGCAAGCGGCGGTCTGGCGTCAAACGTAAACAGCAATTGCACCATGCATGTGAGGTATCACCGCGAAGGTTAGATCGAGGGCAGTAATTTTTGCAGTAGACCTCCTCTGTAAATCTAAAGTGGTAACCTGTAAAGGCTTTTAAAGGCTTTTAAAAATGTAGTAATTTTGTTGCCACTGCACGTTTGTGCGCAATTTTAAAGCATGTCATGTTTGGTATCCATGTACTCGGCCTAAGATCATCTTTTTTATTTCATCAAACATTTGGGCAATATAGTGTGTTTTAGTGCATTAAAATTTAAAAAAGTGTGTTTTTTCCCCAAAAAATGCGTTTGAAAATCGCTGCGCAAATACTGTGTGGAAAAAAAAAAATGAAACACCCACCATTTTAATCTGTAGGGCAATTGCTTTAAAATAATATATAATGTTTGGGGGTTCAAAGTAATTTTCTTGCAAAAAAAAATAATTTTTTCATGTAAACAATAAGTGTCAGAAAGGGCTTTGTCTTCAAGTGGTTAGAAGAGTGGGGGATGTGTGACATAAGCTTCTAAATGTTGTGCATAAAATGCCAGGACAGTTCAAACCCCCCCCAAATGACCCCATTTTGGAAAGTAGACACCCCAAGCTATTTGCTGAGAGGCATGTCGAGTCCATGGAATATTTTATATTGTGACACAAGTTGCGGGAAAGAGACAATTTTTTTTTTTTTTTTTTTTTTTTTTGCACAAAGTTGTCACTAAATGTTATATTGCTCAAACATGCCATGGGAATATGTGAAATTACACCCCAAAATAAATTCTGTTGCTTCTCCTGAGTACGGGGATACCACATGTGTGGGACTTTTTGGGAGCCTAGCCGCGCACGGGACCCCGAAATCCAAGCACCGCCTTCAGGCTTTCTAAGGCCGTAAATTTTTGATTTCACTCCTCACTACCTATCACAGTTTCGGAGGCCATGGAATGCCCAGGTGGCACAAAACCCCCCCAAATGACCCAATTTTGGAAAGTAGACACCCCAAGCTATTTGCTGAGAGGTATAGTGAGTATTTTGCAGACCTCACTTTTTGTCACAAAGTTTTGAAAATTGAAAAAAGAAAAAAAAAATTTTTTTTTCTGGTCTTTCTTCATTTTCAAAAACAAATGAGAGCTGCAAAATACTCACCATGCCTCTCAGCAAATAGCTTGGGGTGTCTACTTTCCAAAATGGGGTCATTTGGGGGGGGGTTGTGCCATCTTGGCATTTTATGGCCTTCAAAACTGTGATAGGTAGTGAGGAGTAAAATCAAAAATGTATGCCCTTAGAAATCCTGAAGGTGGTGCTGGGTTTTCGGGGCCCTGTACGCGGCTAGGCTCCCAAAAAGTGCCACACATGTGGTATCCCCGTACTCAGGAGAAGCAGCTGAATGTATTTTGGGGTGCAATTCCACATATGCCCATGGCCTGTGTGAGCAATATATCATTTAGTGACAACTTTTTGTAATTTTTTTTTTTTTTCTTTTTTTTGTCATTATTCAATCACTTGGGACAAAAAAAATTAATCATTCAATGGGCTCAACATGCCTCTCAGCAATTTCCTTGGGGTGTCTACTTTCCAAAATGGGGTCATTTGGGGGGGTTTTGTACTGCCCTGCCATTTTAGCACCTCAAGAAATGACATAGGCAGTCAGAAACTAAAAGCTGTGTAAATTCCAGAAAATGTACCCTAGTTTGTAGACGCTATAACTTTTGCGCAAACCAATAAATATACGCTTATTGACATTTTTTTTACCAAAGACATGTGGCCGAATACATTTTGGCCTAAATGTATGACTAAAATTTAGTTTATTGGATTTTTTTTATAACAAAAAGTAGAAAATATCATTTTTTTTCAAAATTTTCAGTCTTTTTCCGTTTATAGCGCAAAAATAAAAACGGCAGAGGTGATCAAATATCATCAAAAGAAAGCTCTATTTGTGGGAAGAAAAGGACGCAAATTTCGTTTGGGTACAGCATTGCATGACCGCGCAATTAGCAGTTAAAGCGATGCAGTGCCGAATTGTAAAAAGTGCTCTGGTCAGGAAGGGGGTAAATCCTTCCGGGGCTGAAGTGGTTAAAGAGGTACAACCCCTCTTTTCATTGGCTCCGTGCTGAGGTTCTCTCCTGGTCACTAGACATGTGCATTTGTTTTCATACGAATGTATTTTCATCGGAATTTCAGGTATTTTCGTTATCATTTTAACAAACGATAACGAAAGTGCAGAATACGAAAACCAAAAGATCCGACATAAACAAATGCTTTATTTTCATTTTTGTTGTGACAACAGTTCGATATAGATAGGAGATTCGACATTACGCTGACAATAACAATCTGTGTCTATCGAACCTGTGGTCGAATGTGCCTAATCTTAACTTTATTAGTCCAAGATGATTCGACACGGAGAGAAAAGATTCGACATAGAGAGAAAAGATTTGACATAGAGAGAAAAGATCACTGCTAGAATTGGGTGGGGGAAGTAAAATAAAAATAATGATGATGATGAATGTTATTGGCCGATTGTAACCAAAGAGGAGGGGCAGTAAAATAGCTAGAACTAAGTGCACACGTACAGCCAACTTACTTTCACTTACGATTTGCTAGCAGAGAGAGACACACACACTGAATCATTTCAGCAGACAGTCAATCTTAGCTGGTCCATTTGTCAGAGAACCTGAATTATTTAGCAATTAGGAAAAGCACAGCAGCAGAACAATAGTGAAGCAAGCTACAGTTCAACTTAACTTTTTTCATAATAATCTGCTGCTATTGTGTTAGTGTTGTGAACCTGATAGTGATACTAGTGTTGCTAGTGTTGTGATAGCCTCAGAGGCTGCCCATGTTGTGGGGGGATTTATTATTATAGATTCTATATTATAATGCCATATCAATATCTGACACAACGTCGGATGCCGCGCCCGCCATTGCACTTGGAGATTGAGAAACGAATGTGAAAGTTGGCTGACTGTTGGGGTAGAGTAGACCATTCAACATGAACGACGATGATTTGACAAAGCAACAAAAAACATACAAACGTTGAATCTTTGGCTTATGGTGTCTGTCAAAAGTTCTAAGAAGATTCGACGGAGCAGCTAAACTGTACGACGCTGCAATCGTACATTTCCAGTCAAATGCATCCGCCCATAGGCTATAGAAAAATTCTAATAATGGTTGACTAGTAAAATAATTAATAAATATAATTATTACTAGTCATACAATATTGGAATTCTACTACAGCTAGCTTGTAGGTGGAAACTTCGACCAGAAATGTACACGTACAGTTTCGCTGCTCTGTCAAATCTTTTTTGAACATTGGACAGACACCATAAGCCTTCAATGACAGATTCGACCTTAATTAATTTGGATTTTCGGACTAATGCAATTTTTAACGAAAAGCAAAATTAATAAAAACGAATTTCGGGAGTAACTAAATAAATTTATTTTTTGGAGGAAAACGAAATTCCGAAACAAAATATTTCAGTGTGCACATGTCTACTGGTCACCACAATGCAGTGAGACATGCTTCCAGAAGGTAGCCAAGGTCCTGTGCACCTCTTCACTCTCCTCCCTGCCGGAGGAGTACCGCGATTTTAGCGATGTCTTTGACAAAAGTCAAGCCTGTAGTTTGCCTCCACACCGGCTGTATGATTGGGCAATTGACCTTCAACCTGGTGCCATACCCCCTTGTGGCCGGGATTACCCCTTGTCGGTCTTGGAGGATAAGGCCATGGAGAAGTATGTTACAGACCCACTCTCTGGAGGTTTCATCCTCGTCTTCTGTTGGTGCTGGTTTCTTCTTTGTGAAGAAGAGTGGTGAACTGAGACCTTGTGTTCATGATGGGGTCTCAATCGTTTCATGATTAAGAATGCCTATCTGATTCCATTGATTACGGAGTTATTTGACCGCCTCAAGGGAGCAACGGTTTTCACAAAGCTTGATTTGAGAGGGGCATACAACCTCCGGAGGATTAACCACTTCAACCCTGGAAGAATTTACCCCCTCCCTGACCAGAGCACTTTTTACAATTTGGCACTGCGTCGCTTTAACTGGTAATTGCGCGATCATGCAATGCTATACCTAAACGAAATTTGCGTCCTTATTTTCCTACAAATAGAGCTTTCTTTTTACGGTATTTGATTGCCTCTGCGATTTTTATTTTTTGCGATATAAATGTAAAAAGACTGAAAATTTTGAAAAAAAAAATTATACTTTCTACTTTTTGTTATAAAAAAATTAATAAACTCAACTTTAGTCATACATTTAGGCCAAAATGTATTCAGTCACATGTCTTTGGTAAAAAAAATGTCAATAAGCGTATATATATTGGTTTGCGCAAAAGTTAGAGCGTCTACAAACTAGGGCACATTTTCTGGAATTTACGCAGCTTTTAGTATATGACTACCTATCTCATTTCTTGAGGTGCTAACATGGCAGGGCAGTATAACCCTCCCCCCCAAATGACCCCATTTTGGAAAGTAGACACCCCAAGGAAATTGCTGAGAGGCATGTTGAGCCCATTAAATATTTTATTTTTTTGTCACAAGTGATTGAAAAATGACAAAAAAAATTACACAAAGTTGTCACTAAATGATATATTGCTCACACATGCCATGGTAATATGTGGAATGACACCCCAAAATACATTCTGCTGTTTCTCCTGAGTACGGGGACACCACATGTGTGAGACTTTTTGAGAGCCTAGCCGTGTACAGGACCTGGAAATCCAATCACTGCCAAAAACCAATCACTTCAAATCTTTCCGCCGTAACTCCGCCGGACCCAGTTCCTATCCAGAAATCCGCTTGACTCGAACATCGGCTGTTTGATCGTTCGACGAATTGCGAACGATATGGGCCGTTCGTGCCAAATTAGTGTGGCACTTCACGGCCCATAATTCACTGCGGCATCGCAGTGCATTGCTGGCTGATGATTGGCCAAGCATGCACTATGACTTGCATGCTTGGCCAATCACAGCACTGTCGGAAGAGAGAGCTGTAATTGGCCAAAGCCAGGGTGGCTTTGGCCAATTATGGCTCAGGGGGTTTAGAACACACCTCACACTATATAAGGCCGCCTGCACAGCGGACCTGTGTAGTGTGTTCCGACGTGCTTACAGAGAGAGAGAGACAGTGTCATTTCATTTGAGTTAGCTAGATTAGACAGGACAGTCAGTTAGCTGCACTTACAGTGTATTGTGTATATATATGCATCCCAGGTGTTGCATATATGTATATATACACTGTATTCAGTTTAGCTAGATCCGTTCCTGTTATCTTCCTACTGACAGGCAGGCTTGTCTTCTATTGTCTTGTATTTACAGCTACCTGAAGAAAATTGCTAGTGTTCTTTTGATCCTATTAGTACCACAGTCAGGCAGCTAGACTATTTACAGTTAGTGTAGTGCGTCCTGCTCACAGTGTTCAGCTAAAACTACAAGTTAGTGTAGTGAGACCTCTGCACAGTGTTCAGCTAAAGCTACAAGTTAGTGTAGTGCGTCCTGCTCACAGTGTTCAGCTAAAACTACAAGTTAGTGTAGTGAGACCTCTGCACAGTGTTCAGCTAAAGCTACAAGTTAGTGTAGTGCGTCCTGCTCAGTGTTCAGCTAAAACTACAAGTTAGTGTAGTGAGACCTCTGCACAGTGTTCAGCTAAAGCTACAAGTTAGTGAAGTGCGTCCTGCTCACAGTGTTCAGCTAAAACTACAAGTTAGTGTAGTGAGACCTCTGCACAGTGTTCAGCTAAAGCTACAAGTTAGTGTAGTGCGTCCTGCTCACAGTGTTCAGCTAAAACTACAAGTTATTGTAGTGAGACCTCTGCACAGTGTTCAGCTAAAGCTACAAGTTAGTGTAGTGCGTCCTGCTCACAGTGTTCAGCTAAAACTACAAGTTAGTGTAGTGAGACCTCTGCACAGTGTTAAGCTAAAGCTACAAGTTAGTGTTGTGCGTCCTGCTCACAGTGTTCAGCTAAAACTACAAGTTAGTGTAGTGAGAACTCTGCACAGTGTTCAGCTAAAGCTACAAGTTAGTGTAGTGCGTCCTGCTCAGTGTTCAGCTAAAACTACAAGTTAGTGTAGTGAGACCTCTGCACAGTGTTCAGCTAAAGCTACAAGTTAGTGAAGTGCGTCCTGCTCACAGTGTTCAGCTAAAACTACAAGTTAGTGTAGTGAGACCTCTGCACAGTGTTCAGCTAAAGCTACAAGTTAGTGTACTGCGTCCTGCTCACAGTGTTCAGCTAAAACTACAAGTTAGTGTAGTGAGACCTCTGCACAGTGTTCAGCTAAAGCTACAAGTTAGTGTAGTGCGTCCTGCTCACAGTGTTCAGCTAAAACTACAAGTTAGTGTAGTGAGACCTCTGCACAGTGTTCAGCTAAAGCTACAAGTTAATGTAGTGAGTCCTGCTCACAGTGTTCAGCTAAAACTACAAGTTAGTGTAGTGAGACCTCTGCACAGTGTTCAGCTAAAGCTACAAGTTAGTGTAGTGCGTCCTGCTCAGTGTTCAGCTAAAACTACAAGTTAGTATAGTGAGACCTCTGCACAGTGTTAAGCTAAAGCTACAAGTTAGTGTAGTGCGTCCTGCTCAGTGTTCAGCTAAAACTACAAGTTAGTGTAGTGAGACCTCTGCACAGTGTTCAGCTAAAGCTACAAGTTAGTGAAGTGCGTCCTGCTCACAGTGTTCAGCTAAAACTACAAGTTAGTGTAGTGAGACCTCTGCACAGTGTTCAGCTAAAGCTACAAGTTAGTGTACTGCGTCCTGCTCACAGTGTTCAGCTAAAACTACAAGTTAGTGTAGTGAGACCTCTGCACAGTGTTCAGCTACAGCTACAAGTTAGTGTAGTGCATCCTGCTCACAGTGTTCAGCTAAAACTACAAGTTAGTGTAGTGAGACCTCTGCACAGTGTTCAGCTAAAGCTACAAGTTAGTGTAGTGCGTCCTGCTCAGTGTTCAGCTAAAACTACAAGTTAGTGTAGTGAGACCTCTGCACAGTGTTCAGCTAAAGCTACAAGTTAGTGAAGTGCGTCCTGCTCACAGTGTTCAGCTAAAACTACAAGTTAGTGTAGTGAGACCTCTGCACAGTGTTCAGCTAAAGCTACAAGTTAGTGTAGTGCGTCCTGCTCACAGTGTTCAGCTAAAACTACAAGTTAGTGTAGTGAGACCTCTGCACAGTGTTCAGCTAAAGCTACAAGTTAATGTAGTGCGTCCTGCTCACAGTGTTCAGCTAAAACTACAAGTTAGTGTAGTGAGACCTCTGCACAGTGTTCAGCTAAAGCTACAAGTTAGTGTAGTGCGTCCTGCTCAGTGTTCAGCTAAAACTACAAGTTAGTGTATTGAGACCTCTGCACAGTGTTCAGCTAAAGCTACAAGTTAGTGTAGTGCGTCCTGCTCACAGTGTTTAGCTAAAACTACAAGTTAGTGTAGTGAGACCTCTGCACAGTGTTCAGCTAAAGCTACAAGTTAGTGTAGTGCGTCCTGCTCACAGTGTTCAGCTAAAACTACAAGTTAGTGTAGTGAGACCTCTGCACAGTGTTAAGCTAAAGCTACAAGTTAGTGTAGTGCGTCCTGCTCACAGTGTTCAGCTAAAACTACAAGTTAGTGTAGTGAGACCTCTGCACAGTGTTCAGCTAAAGCTACAAGTTAGTGTAGTGCGTCCTGCTCAGTGTTCAGCTAAAACTACAAGTTAGTGTAGTGAGACCTCTGCACAGTGTTCAGCTAAAGCTACAAGTTAGTGTAGTGCATCCTGCTCAGTGTTCAGCTAAAACTACAAGTTAGTATAGTGAGACCTCTGCACAGTGTTAAGCTAAAGCTACAAGTTAGTGTAGTGCGTCCTGCTCAGTGTTCAGCTAAAACTACAAGTTAGTGTAGTGAGACCTCTGCACAGTGTTCAGCTAAAGCTACAAGTTAGTGAAGTGCGTCCTGCTCACAGTGTTCAGCTAAAACTACAAGTTAGTGTAGTGAGACCTCTGCACAGTGTTCAGCTAAAGCTACAAGTTAGTGTACTGCATCCTGCTCACAGTGTTCAGCTAAAACTACAAGTTAGTGTAGTGAGACCTCTGCACAGTGTTCAACTAAAGCTACAAGTTAGTGTAGTGCATCCTGCTCACAGTGTTCAGCTAAAACTACAAGTTAGTGTAGTGAGACCTCTGCACAGTGTTCAGCTAAAGCTACAAGTTAGTGTAGTGCGTCCTGCTCAGTGTTCAGCTAAAACTACAAGTTAGTGTAGTGAGACCTCTGCACAGTGTTCAGCTAAAGCTACAAGTTAGTGAAGTGCGTCCTGCTCACAGTGTTCAGCTAAAACTACAAGTTAGTGTAGTGAGACCTCTGCACAGTGTTCAGCTAAAGCTACAAGTTAGTGTAGTGCGTCCTGCTCACAGTGTTCAGCTAAAACTACAAGTTAGTGTAGTGAGACCTCTGCACAGTGTTCAGCTAAAGCTACAAGTTAATGTAGTGCGTCCTGCTCACAGTGTTCAGCTAAAACTACAAGTTAGTGTAGTGAGACCTCTGCACAGTGTTCAGCTAAAGCTACAAGTTAGTGTAGTGCGTCCTGCTCAGTGTTCAGCTAAAACTACAAGTTAGTGTAGTGAGACCTCTGCACAGTGTTCAGCTAAAGCTACAAGTTAGTGTAGTGCGTCCTGCTCACAGTGTTCAGCTAAAACTACAAGTTATTGTAGTGAGACCTCTGCACAGTGTTCAGCTAAAGCTACAAGTTAGTGTAGTGCATCCTGCTCACAGTGTTCAGCTAAAACTACAAGTTAGTGTAGTGAGACCTCTGCACAGTGTTCAGCTAAAGCTACAAGTTGGTGTAGTGCGTCCTGCTCACAGTGTTCAGCTAAAACTACAAGTTAGTGTAGTGAGACCTCTGCACAGTGTTCAGCTAAAGCTACAAGTTAGTGTAGTGCATCCTGCTCACAGTGTTCAGCTAAAACTACAAGTTAGTGTAGTGAGACCTCTGCACAGTGTTCAGCTAAAGCTACAAGTTAGTGTAGTGCGTCCTGCTCACAGTGTTCAGCTAAAACTACAAGTTAGTGTAGTGAGACCTCTGCACAGTGTTCAGCTAAAGCTACAAGTTAGTGTACTGCGTCCTGCTCACAGTGTTCAGCTAAAACTACAAGTTAGTATAGTGCGTCCTCCTCACAGTGTTCAGCTAAACCTACCTGTAGAAGGTTGGTGGTGTTTTCCTGATCCTATCACTACCGCAGGCAGCTAAATAAGCTACAAGTTAGTTTTTTGCGAGCTCTGCACAGTGTTCACCTAAAGCTACCTGTAGAAGGTTGGTGGTGTTCTCATACTACAGGCAGGCAGTTGATTTTGCTAGCTGCAGTGTCAGTACATATATATATCCCAGCTTAGTGCAGCTACAGGCCATTAGTATGTCTGGAAAGCCAACAAGGAAAGGCAGACAGTCACAAGCCAAGGGCAAGCAGGCTCTGTGTCTAGTGCTGTTCGTGGAAACGGTGCATCCTCATCAGCACGTGGTCGTGGGACACGCTTGGCCTTTTTTTCGGCAGCTGGCCGCGTTGAGCCGCAACATGTGGAAGACTTGGTCGAGTGGATGACCAAGCCATCCCCATCCTCCTCATCCTCTCTCACCCATGCTCAGGGTACTTTGTCTGGCAAAGCAGCGACCTCTTCCCTCGGCTCAATGTCATCAGTGACTCCTTCCCTAGCCCCACCATGTCCTCCTGAGGAGCCCCTTGAACTGTTTGACCACAGTGTTGGGTACATGCTCCAGGAGGATGCCCAGCGTTTGGAAGGCTCTGATGATGATACTGAGCTAGATGAAGTTGAGGCAGTAACGTGAGCACGGACAGAGGGGGTGCCCAAGAAGGACAGCAATCTTGCAGTCATGCTCCCCCTGCTGCAGCATACTGCCATATTTGCTCCAGTAATGAGGAGGGAGGGGATGATGAGGTCACTGACTCAACGTGGGTGCCTGATAGGAGGGAGGAGGAGGAGGAGGAGGCAGCACATCACCAACGAGGCAGGATGCCCTCCAGGGGCCAGCCTAAGGGCAGCACACTGACTGCATCACACCCCAAAGCTCCACATGTGCAGGGCGCTGCAGTCTCTGCGCATTATTCAAAAAGTTCTTTGGTGTGGGCCTTTTTTGAGATGAGTGCATCAGATCGCACCACTGCTATTTGCAACATATGTCTCAAGCGTTTCTCGTGTGGCCAAAACATCTCCCGCTTGGGTACCACATGCTTGATCAGACATATATTGACCTGCCATGCAGTTCGTTGGCAAGCGTATCTAAAAGACCCACACCAAAAAACAAAGAGGACCTCTCCTTGCTCCTCATCAGCTGAGATCTCTAACCCCACTATACCTTCAGTCCTCTCTGAGACCTGCACTGAGAGGAATGAAGGTGTAGAATTAGGTGTGTCACAACCAAGTACTTGTGGGCAATCTGCTTTTGGTACACCGACGTCAGATTGTACCAGGCAAATTTCCCTGCCCCAGCTACTGCACCGCCGAAAGAAGTTTGCTCCCAGCCATCCACATGCCCAGTGGTTGAATGCTAGCTTGGCAAAATTGCTAGCACTTCAACTGCTGCCTTTTCAGTTGGTAGACTCTGCCCCCTTCCGTGAGTTTGTGGAATGTGCGGTTCCTCAGTGGCAGGTACCCAAACGCCACTTTTTCTCATGGAAAGCGATTTCAGCTCTCTACCGGCATGTGGAAGGCAATGTCCATGCCTCGCTGGACAGGGCGGTCAGCGGTAAGGTGCATATTACCGCCGACTCATGGTTCAGCAGGCATGGACGGGGACGTTACCTAAGTTTCCCAGCGCATTGGGTGACTCTGCTGGCAGCTGGGAAGGATGCAGGACAAGGTGCAGTAGTGTTGGAGGTTGTTCCGCCACCACACCTCCAAAATGCCACTACTAATGAATGTGACACACCTCTCTCCTCCACCCCCTCCTCTTCTTCTTCCTCCATGGCCTCTTCCTGTGCTTTGTCCTCAGAACCAGCAGTGCTCCGTAGGCGTTCAAGGGGCTATGCATGTACGCAGGCCAAAAAATGCCATGCAGTGCTTGAGCTGGTGTGCTTGGGGGACAGGAGCCACACTGGAGCAAAGGTTCTGTCAGCTCTGCAGGGGCAGGTTCAGAGGTGGTTGACATCGCGCCAACTTAAGGCAGGAATGGTGGTTTGTGACAATGGCACCCACCTCCTCTCTGCCCTCCGACAGGGACAAATGACCCATGTGCCCTGTTTGGCTCACGTCCTTAACTTGGTGGTGCAGCGGTTCTTGGGCAGGTACCCGGGCTTACAGGATGTCCTGAGGCAGGCCAGAAAAGTCTGTGTGCATTTCCGCCGGTCATATAATGCCAGTGCTCAGCTGGCGGACCAAAAGGAGTTTAACCTGCCCAAGAACCGCCTAATCTGTGACATGCCCAACAGGTGGAACTCAACGTTGGCCATGCTGCAGTGGCTGCACATGCAGCAGAGGGCCATGAATGAGTACCTGTGCGACTATGGCACCAGGACAGGGTCAGGGGAGCTTGTTTTTTTTCCCCACACCAGTGGGCCATGATCAGGGATGCATGCACTGTCCTGTCACCATTTGAGGAGGCCACGAGGATGGTGAGCAGTGACAGTGCATGCATCAGTGACACTGTCCCACCTGTCCACCTGTTGGAGCACACACTGCGTGGAATAATGGACAGCGCACTTGAGGCAGAACAGAGGAAGGAAGAGGAGGACTTCCTTAGCTCTCAAGACCCCCTTTATCCAGACAGTGTTCCTGCGTGCCCGCCGATCACACAGGAAGAGGACGAGGAGGAGGAGGATTGTGTCAGTATGGAGGGTGAGCCTGGCACTCAGCATCAGCAGCAGTCTTTAAGGGATCAGTCCCAAGAAACACATGGACTTGTACGTGGCTGGGAGGAGGTGGCTGCGGACCATGTCATCCTTAGTGACCCAGAGGACTCCGGACCGAATGCCTCAGCAAACCTACGCTGCATGGCCTCCCTGATCCTGCAAAGCCTGCCTAAGGATCCTCGTATTCGTGGTATCAAGGAGAAGGACCAATACTGGCTGGCAACCTTCCTTGATCCACGTTACAAGGGTAAGGTTGCGGACCTTATCTTGCCGTCGCAGAGGGAGCAGAGGATGAAACATCTTCGGGAGGCCTTGCAGAAAGGTTTGTGCAACGCGTTCCCAGAGACTGGGAGTGTCAGGAGACTAGTAGACCAGACTGTGTGGACTGCACAGAGATAACCCAAAACGCATGTAAATGAATAAATAATATTTATTAAAATAAGTGATAATTCAGAAAATACAGATAGTGCAAAACCAACACAACAAACCCACTACAAACAACAATATATACAGCAAGGGGCAATACCGGAATCACAGATGTCAGCCAGGCCAGGGTCATACACAGCAGGTCAGCAGGAGCAAGGGATATACCAGAAACATAAACGTCTATCCAAGCCAAGGTCATACACAGGAGATAAGCAACTGAACAAGGGCAGGTTAGGAGAGGGAGATAATGGATGGGATAGGATACAGGCTCAGGTTCAGATACAGGTTAACGGGATACAGGATAACAGGTCAGGGCACAAGGAAGAAAGATACCAAGGCAAGCCTATGAGGGCTTGCCGGGTATTTATAAGGCCGTGGTAATTGACCTCATGTCACAGCTGATCGCAGAGTGTGCTGTTTGCTCCACACTGCCAGAGTGCACCAGCTGGTGGACAGCGGTACTACGGCCCAAAGATGCAACAGTGCCACCAGCAGGAGAGACCTCTTACTACAGGTCCCAGGTGTTGGAAGACACCTGCTGGTGGACACTGGTACTGCCATCCAAGAGAGCGATAGCGCCACCAACGGGTAAACCCTCTCATGACAGGGAGGTTACAAACTCCTGTTTCTGGACAACGTGTTGCTGAGGCTTCGCTCAGTCAAAGAAGGAGAGGTGGAGAAGGTGGCCTTCTGACCGATGTGTTCAGACAAATTTTTAGTCCGCAGCCCCAAGGTATGATCGGTTCCAGCAACCATTGCCAGCGTCTGTTTTACATGGTGCAGGAATACCTAGGGGCAAGATCTGACTTGGACACCTTTCCCACCAAAAATCCTCTGGGTTACTGGGTCTTGAGGATGGATCACTGGCAAGAGCTTGCACAGTATGTAATTGAGCTACTGGCCTGTCCTGCATCCAGCGTTCTTTCAGAACGTACATTCAGTGCTGCTGGAGGCTTTGTAACCGATCACAGCGTGCGTCTGTCCACCGACTCAGTCGATCGACTGACCTTCATAAAAATGAATCAGTCTTGGATCACCACCAGCTACCAAGCACCTGATGCTGATGTAACCGAATCATTTTTTTTGAAATCTCAGATACCTTCAAAGACTGCCTATGCTGATGCTGAGTGACTATCCTGAGTAATTATCCTCTTCCTCCTCAATGATCACGCTGATAGCTTGTAAGAACATTTTTGGTTCTGGGCGCCGTCACCAGTGCCTAAGGCCCAATTTTTCAGCCCCTGTTTAACAAGGGCGTGTAATTACAATTTTTGATGCAATACTTTGCAGCAGGGCTCGTTCCTGCGTTCCAACTAGAGTATCTGTGAGGGCTTGCAGTGTTGTGGCACCAACACCAGTGTCTAAGGCATAATTTTTCAGCCCCTGTTCAACAGGGGCATGTAATTACAAATCTTGATCTAATATTTCACAGCAGGGCCCGTTTCTGTGCCCACCAAGAGCGAGTGAGGATTTACTGTGTTGTGGCACCAGCACCACCACCACCACCACCACCAAAAGCCCAATTTTTCAGCCCCGTTTCAACAGGGGCATGTAATTACAATTCTTGATCTAATATTTCACAGCAGGGCCCATTTCTGCGCCCACCATGAGCGAGTGAGGACTTACAGTGTTGTGGCACCAGCACCACCACCACCACCAAAGGCCCAATTTTTCTGCCCTTGTTCAACAGGGGCATGTAATTACAATTCTTGATCTAATATTTCACAGCAGGGCCCGTTTCTGCGCCCACCAAGAGCAAGTGAGGACTTACAGTGTTGTGGCACCAGCACCACCACCACCACCAAAGGCCCAATTTTTCTGCCCCTGGTCAACAGGGGCATGTAATTACAATTCTTGATCTAATATTTCACAGCAGGGCCCTGTGTTGTGGCCACAACAACACCTAAGGCCCCAATTTCTGCAGAGTATATAGGGCAGGCCCCTACTTTCAAACATCCAACTTACAAACGACTCCTACTTGCAAACGGAAGGAGACAACAGGAAGTGAGATGAAATCTACCCCTAGGAAGGGAAATTCTCTCCTGTAAGAGTTAATAAGGGAAAAACATTTCTCCTTTCCACTGATGCTTTATCACCAATCCTTGTTTCACAAAAAACCCCAAATTTTCAAAAAACATTTGTCATTGGGACAAAAAGTGAGGTAAAATCTTCTGAAGAGGAGCACAGACAGCAAAATAAATGTCACAGGGGTGATAACCCTTCCCTATGTTTTCCAAAAAGCTTAAAAAAGATTTTTTGGCTGGAGCTAAACACGTTCAAAATGTACCTGTTCAAAATTACAAACAGTTTCTAATTGTGCAGGGACTGTTCTAAGCACGGGAAACATGCACCACTTTACAGGTATACTATAGACAGCCCCCAGGTACGATATTTAAAGGAATATTTCACTTTTTTTTTACTTTAAGCATCATTAAAATCACTGCTCCCGAAAAAACTGACGTTTTTAAAAGTTTTTTTTTGCATTGATACATGTCTGGGGCAGGACCCGGGTCCCCAAACCCTTTTTAGGACAATACCATGCAAATTAGCCTTTAAAATTAGCACTTTTGATTTTGAACGTTCGAGTCCCATAGACGTCAATGGGGTTCTAACGTTCGTGCAAATTTTCTGTCCGTTCGCAGGTTCTGGTGCGAACCGAACCGGGGGGTGTTCGGCTCATCCCTATATGCTAGTCCGACGGACAAAAAAACGACGGATGCTCAGAAGCAAGTACGACACGGAAGTGATTGGTCTGGTAAAACTAGTGTTCGTATTGTAGCTAGCACATTCCTCACGCTGCAAATTCTGTGATCGTTGAATGCAGCGCATTAATTGTCTTCTTTATAATGCTAGAAGAACAAAGTTGTTTTGCTGCTCATATTCACACAGAGTTCTCACAAACTGATTTCTGGATTATTTCTCTTTGATATCATGAATGATATTATATTTTTTAAAAGCCCGATCTCCATACTAATGTTTACACATTTGTTTTTTGGAGTCATTTTTTATTATATTTTATTTCATCAAGATCTTTTTAGATCTGTTACAAAATTATTTTATAGTGATCTCCATATATATATATATATATATATATATATATATATATATATATATATTTTTTTTTTTTTTTTTTTTGTAAAGTTACCAAAAGAACATTAGATTTTTTTTTTTTTTTTTTGGAACCTCAAGTTGGTTTTTGTCCCTTGTTAATTTGACATTGTCTTTTAAAAATGTATTTTAATAAAAACACATAGGCAAGTATTTTCTGAAAATAAAATATCCATTTATTCTGGTTAACAAAATAAAGATGAAGTCAATGCTGGAGAAACTTTTGGAATTTGTGAAGCCTTTTGGCCCCAGGGCACACATCAAGTCTGTGGAAAAGAAAATTGGGATCTTGAGGAGTCCATATAATAGGGAGCACAATCTGGTCCAGGAATCCCAGAGATCAAGAGCAGCAGCAGATGGCATATATATATATATATATATATATATATATATATATATATACTACACCAGCCTGTGTCTTCTGTCAATCCAGACTGAAGCCAGGTCATCACTTTCTTCTCTTCGTTGCAGCCTTCCCTCCACCCTGCCCTGCACCCTTCCCTGCATCCTTCCCTCTACGCTGCCCTGCAGCCTTCCTTGGAGGCTGTGGCTCTGGTGGTTGACTTGTGGCAGGAGGAGAAGGAGGAGGGGCTTGCTCATTTATTTAGGTGTTGACAGTTAACTCGCCCTTCAGCCCCTCGTGAAGGACAGAAAAAAGTTTTTTACACAGGAGGCGCTGGCCCTTCTCCATTTGGAGCAACCTGCTGGCTATATAGGTGCCATAGGCCTCTTCAGCTTAGGGGGGCTCTTGAGGAAATTTGTAGCTTCTCTCATGAGGTGCAGTGATGCCTCCTCTGTCACCGTCCCCTTTCTGGGCCTTTTTGTATGAAGGCGGAGGGGAGGCACCTGCGATTGTGTGAGGCTCCTACTGGGCCGGGCCACCTCCTGGCTGACACTAACCCCTGACTCCTCCTGGCTGTCACTGAGCTCGGCCTCCTCCTGCCTGCCACTTTCCACACCTTCCTCCTGGCTGAGCTCATCCTGTGTATAAAAAAGGGACATAGTTTTAGTTTTTGGTTCATCAAGCACACACAATTTTCAGCTCATGACTTGCAAATTCAATGTTAATACATATAAAAGAGTATCATTCTGACACCAGCATTTTTTCAAGCTGGTGACAAACATTTTTGGCCACTACTGTCAATTGATATGTAGACCTCATTTTTTGGATAAAATCCTTAATAGGTAATTAATTAGAACATCTAGTTAACATCATTAATATTAGAACACTAAATATGTCTAAAAATAATATACCTGGCTCCAGATGGTCGCATCCAGTTCTTCCAGGATGGAAGTCCCAGGTTTGTCCTCATTAGCCTCCGCTGGGGTGGAGGGAAGGGTGGAGGGAAGGGTGGAGGGAAGGGTGCAGGGAAGGGTGAAGGGAAGGGTCGAAAGTGATTCCCTGGCTTCAGTCTGGTCATCAAGAAAACATTTTTTCTCGAAGTACCACAGCCTGGGTACATACACATCATCTGCTGATGCTCCTGATTTCAGAGAAGTCTGGATCTTGTTATGCTCCCTCCTATACATATTTCGCAAGATCCCAATTTTCTTTTCCAAAATCTCCACGGTTGCTTCTGGGATGAAAGTCTGCACAAATGCCAGAAGTCTCTCCAGCGTTGACTTCCTTACTGATTTAATGTAATATTGAGGGTTTGACCTCCCACAGATTCCTCATCTCCCTGTACTTCTCAATAAATGGTATCAGAAATTTAGGGTCCTTAAACTTGTTATTCATTTTTGCTGTAAGACAATACACAAGACAAAAACACTAGTGTCAGCCTAAACTCACATAATGTTATCCCAAACGTAAGTATCACTCTATAAAAGCAGTATAAGCCGCTACAAAGTAAAGAAAATTTACCTTTGTTTCGGACACTCATAACTTCACTCCGCAAACTTGACTTTGCTCCGCGCACAGAACGTACATACGGCACATGCGGGTTAGCCTTATATACACTGTGCATGCGTGAAACTCCGCCTGCGTCGCCCGCCCCTGACGTTCTTTTTCACAAATATTCCCCACCCCTTTCTCTACACACAGAATGTACGTACGGCACATACGGGTTAGCTTTATATACACTGCGCATGTTCTTTTTCACGAATATTCTCCGCCCCTTCTCTCTACAGTGTGCAGTAGGAGTAACAATGGCGGAGACACAGCAGGTGTGTACTAATTACTCCAGTAACGAGGAAAGCCCGGAGCCTGAAATGTCCCGATCTGGGAAGAGGAGATTTAAGGCCTCCAATATGGCCTTTGAAGAGATGGTGGAAATGGTAGCAATTTTGCAGAGAAAAGATTACGATGGGAAGCATGGACCGTACGCCCAACCTAATTTACGAAAGGCAAAAATAATGTCCAAAGTGGTGAAGACCCTGCATCAGAATTTTGGGGTACGACGCTCTAAAGACCAGCTGAGGAAACGATGGTCTGACCTTAAATTGAGGGAGCTGGATCAGTACAGACGAATTAAGAAAGTTCTTAAAAAAGTAAGTACTTGTGTATTTCCTATTCTGATTATTAACTTGCATGCTGCTCCATGTGCTTTTCTTTACTGTACGGTTTTAATTGTTATTCATTCGTAGGAAACATCGTTAGCAAGTATATACAATGTATTTAGTTGATACAGGGTTTAAACAACATTTTGGTCTTGGAAATTTGTCTTATTAAAAGAAGTTTAGGACATTGTTGTCTAGATGTCTTTGAAACTAGAATGAATAGCATATTTCATTCAGTGAAATGTAAGGAGAGGACACTCAGCAGCTGTTTACACATCTGGACTCAGGAGCACTAGTGTGGGACACCAGAATACATTTTTTAGGGTAACCCACACAGGTGCTCCAGTGGATACTTGTTGGGGTGTCTCTATTTGTGAAATGTGGCCAAAAAAGGTAAGTATTCCGGCTTGTTTCAAAGGGAATTTTAATCATGTCTTCAACTTGGATCTCTGCCCAAACAGACAATTGTTCACCACTTCAATACAATGTTTCATATTTATATTCCTGGACTCAAATATCTGTGTGCTAAGTATACGTTTTGTTTCATTCTCATAGGGGAGAAAAGACTCAGACAACCTGATCCCAGGGATCCCCTACCTCACCTGGCAGATTGGGAAATCAGCCCAAGCCCCACCAAGGATGTGGAGGAAGGAGCGAGCGGTGGAGGAAGTGGGTGACATGGGCACCCCACCAGGTGAGTGTCTGACACCCCAGCTTCTGATAATCTATGTATGCCTGCATATTTCTAAAGACATCTTTTTTCATCAATTTTAGGTGATGTTCTGGTTGTGGAAGGGGATGCGGTGGAACCAGTTCCAAGCACCAGCGCCCTCCCTGAGGATGTTGACGAAGGAGAGGTGGAGGAAGTGGGTGACATGTGCACCCCACCAGGTGAGTGTCTGACACCCCAGCTTCTGGTAATCTATGTATGCCTGCATATTTCTAAAGACATTTTTTCCCTCGATTTTAGGTGATGTGCTGATTGTGGAAGAAGGGGAACCATTTACCACAGACAGTGCCCAAAGATTAATTGGGCAGATCATGGCCTGGAATGGGGATATTGATGCCATGCGCACTAGCCTGGATATAATGCATAATCGGCTGCACAATATGCAGCAGGAAATGAAGAACATGATCGATGTTTTGGGGAGAATCTAATCCCTTTTTCCCAAAAAAAACATTGATCATGTTCTTCATTTCCTTTTTTGCTGACCCCATTCTGGGCTTTGACTTTTAAAGTTTTAGGCCTGTTTGTTAAAACAAACAAAAAAATAGAGGCCTGTTTGTAAAAAAAAAACAATAAAAAATGAGGCCTGTTTATAATAAAAAAAAAATATGGCCTGTTTATAATAATAAAGAAAATGAGGCCTGTTTATAATAAAAAACAAAAAAAAGAAATGGTTATAATAAAAAACAAAAAAAAATTAGAGGCCTGTTTGTAAAAAACATAAAAATATAAATAAATAAAAAAACAATGATGCATGTTTGTTAAAAAATTAAAAGCCAAAAAAATATATTGTTTGAAAAAAAAAAAAATTTATATATATATTTAAAAATAAAAATTCCTAAATGCACATGTGAATGTGCACAGATTAAAAGTTATGCTTTAATCAACAAAATGTGTGGCTTCTTCTTTCAATGCTCAATACCAGTTTTGTAAGTTATTTGGTGTTTACAGTGACAATGGGGCTTATTTACTAAAGGAAAATATGCTTGGCACTACAAGTGCACTAGGAGAACCTAGAAGGCAGCCAAAAAGAAAGGCAAGCAATAAATACATTTCTAGATTTTATCTGATCATTATTTTTTATTATGAAAAATAAAAGATTGTCTGGCATTGCAATGGCCCTCCTATCTGTAAAAAAATCAACATATTTATCCCAAACTTGACGGGCGCTTTGGGGGGCCAAGCCAGTATGGCCAGTATCCAGGCCCGTCAGATGATTCTCTGTAAGTCCGGCCTCAGGCCCAACAGATGCAATATAATTGCTTGAATGTTTGTGTAAATAATTGTGCAGGATGCAGCACGCTAGGACAATGTGATTAAGTTTGTAGTCCGCCATGTGGATGGCTGTCTGAAACAGGTGGAACCGGCTTGCCATTATCCTGAAGGCCTTCTCCACAACTCTTCTGGCTCTGGCCAGCCGGTAGTTAAAAATCCTTCTCTCCGGGGTGAGGGTCCTTTGGGGGAAAATGGCCTCATCAGGTGCTCGCCCAGACCGAAGGCTTCATCTGCAATGAAGACAAAGAGGAGTCCTTGCACGTTATCTGCATAAGGTGGCAATCCCAGGCCACCACTCTGGAGATGCTGGTGGAACTCCGTCTGGGCAAAGACTCCTCCATCCAACATCCGGACATTCTTCCCCACGTCCACATACAGAAATTCATATTGTGCCGACACCACCGCCATTAACACAACACTATGAAACCCCTTATAATTAAAATAGTATGACCCCGAATGGGGTGGTGGCACGATGTGGACATGTTTCCCATCTATAGCCCCTCCACAGTTGGGAAAGTCCCAATGGGTGGCAAAATGGGATGCCGCAGTCTGACATTCCTGTGGCGTGTGGGCAGTCAAACAAGACAAACAAAATATAAGTACTTTTGCACATAACATTGCAAGCACATTACACAAAAAACATTTTTGCCCAGCATCAGTATAACATTAATTTTAAGTATTATTTAAAGACTAAAATATAAGGTCCACTTATCAGATTCCTCACCCCCACTGATTGCCCATTGCTAATTTTTTTTTTTTGGGGGGGGGATTATAAAGCAATTTAAGGACACACAGACCATTTGGATACATTTTAGGGGGGGGGATTATAAAGCAATTTAAGGATACAAAGACCATTTGGATAAATTTTAGGGGGGGGGGGGTACGTGGCATAAGGGTGTAAATGTTTTATTTCACTCCTCATTACCTATCACAGAAAGAAAAAATAACCGCGCTAAATATTAATGAGACATGTGAAATAATCTTGAAAACTTATGTTGAAAAATACATATGTGTGTGTAAAACATAGCGATAATTAAAAAGATACAAAAAATCCATACATATATCTGTGAATCAAAAAATATATATCTGTGAATCAAAAAATAATGTCCAAATGTAGTGGATGGGAATCCTCATATAAAATGATTAACCAAAATCAGTCCAAGAGAGAAACCCATGAGTAGACACAACCAAACTCGGTGGTAAAGATGAGAGAGACACCACACTCAGTGATCCGCCACCACACAAATATTGCGCTTACCGCAAGGCAAGCAAAAAACAGCCTATATTTCGTCCTGGTATGGGAAATCCAGCTGATGAACTTTGTCTGCATACAGCGTGGCTAGAAGGATATAGCAAGGACCCCAAACTCTCGTCTCACAGGCATGTAGATAAAAAGAAACTGGCCATAGTGTAATACTCCATGGAAATGGTAAACAGCAATGGAGATGGGTGTGGCTGGAGATCTTTGCAGATCTAGGTAAAGATCTCCAGCCACACCCATCTCCATTGCTGTTTACCATTTCCATGGAGTATTACACTATGGCCAGTTTCTTTTTATCTACATGCCTGTGAAACAAGAGTTTGGGGTCCTTGCTATATCCTTCTAGCCACGCTGTATGTAGACAAAGTTCATCAGCTGGATTTCCCATACCAGGACTAGGGATGAGCCGAACAACCCCCGGTTCGGTTCACACCAGAACCTGCGAACGGACCGAAAATTTGCATGAACGTTAGAACCCCATTGACGTCTATGGGACTCGAACGTTCAAAATCAAAAGTGCTCATTTTAAAGGCTAATGTGCATGGTATTGTCCTAAAAAGGGTTTGGGGACCCGGGTCCTGCCCCAGGGGACATGTATCAATGCAAAAAAAACTTTTAAAAACGTCTGTTTTTTCGGGAGCAGTGATTTTAATGATGCTTAAATTAAAAAAACAAGTGAAATATTCCTTTAAATATCGTACCTGGGGGGTGTCTATAGTATGCCTGTAAAGTGGCGCGTGTTTCCAGTGTTTAGAACAGTCCCTGCACAAAATGTCATTTTTAAAGGAAAAAATCTCATTTAAAACTGCTTGCGGGTTTAATGTAATGTCGGGTCCTGGCAATATGGATGAAAATCAGTGAGACAAACGGCATGGGTACCCCCCAGTCCATTACCAGGCCCTTTGGGTCTTGTATGGGTATTAAGGGGAACCCCGCACCCAAATTAAAACAAGGAAAGGTGTGGGGCCACCAGGCCCTATATACTCTGAACAGCAGTATACAGGCGGTGAAAACAAGACAGGGACTGTAGGTTTGTTGTTAAGTAGAATCTGTTTGTAATTTTGAACGGGTACATTTTTAACGTGTTTAGCTCCAGCCAAAAAATCTTTTTTAAGCTTTTTGGAAAACATAGGGAAAGGTTATCACCCCTGTGACATTTGTTTTGCTGTCTGTCCTCCTCTTCAGAAGATTTCAACTCACTTTTTGTCCCAATGACAAATGTTTTTTGAAAAATTGGGTTTTTTTGTGGAACAAGGATTGGAAAGCATCAGTGGAAAGGAGAAATGTTTTTCCCTTATTAACTCTTACAGGAGAGAATTTCCCTTCCTAGGGGTAGATTTCATCTCACTTCCTGTTGTCTCCTTCCGTTTGCAAGTAGGAGTCGTTTGTAAGTTAGATGTTTGAAAGTAGGGGCCTGCCCTATATACTCAGCAGAAAGTGGGGCCTAGGTGTTGTTGTGGCCACAACACTGTAAGCCCTCACAGGGCCCTGCTGTGAAATATTAGATCAAGAATTGTAATTACATACCCCTGTTGACCAGGGGCAGAAAAATTGGGCCTTTGGTGCTGGTGGTGGTGCTGGTGCCACAACACTGTAAGTCCTCACTCGCTCTTGGTGGGAGCGCAGAAATGGGCCCTGCTGTGAAATATTAGATCAAGAATTGTAATTACATGCCCCTGTTAAACAAGGGCAGAAAAACTGGGCCTTTGGTGGTGGTGGTGGTGGTGCTGGTGCCACAACACTGTAAGTACTCACAGACACTCTAGTTGGAACGCAGGAACGAGCCCTGCTGCAAAGTATTGCATCAAAAATTGTAATTACACGCCCCTGTTAAACAGGGGCTGAAAAATTGGGCCTTAGGCACTGGTGCTGGTGCCCAACACTGCAACCCCTCACAGATACTCTAGTTGTAACGCAGAAACGAGCCCTGCTGCAAAGTATTGAATCAAAAATTGTAATTACACGCCCCTGTTAAATGGGCTGAAAAATTGGGCCTTAGGCACTGGTGCTGGTGCCACAACACTACAACCCCTCACAGATACTCCAGTTGGAACGCAGAAACGAGCCCTGCTGCAAAGTATTGCATCAAAAATTGTAATTACATGCCCTGTTAAACAAGGGCTGAAAAATTGGGCCTTAGGCACTGGTGCTGGTGCCACAACACTGCAACCCCTCACATATACTCTAGGGTTGAAACGCAGAAACGAGTCCTGCTGCAAAGTATTGCATCAAAAATTGTAATTACACGCATCTGTTGAACAGGGGCTGAAAAATTGGGCCTTAGGCACTGGTGCTGGTGCCACAACACTGCAACCCCTCACAGATACACGAGTTGGAACGCAGAAACGAGCCCTGCTGCAAAGTATTGCATCAAAAATTGTAATTACACGCCCCTGTTAAACAGGGGCTAAAAAATTGGGCCTTAGGCACTGGTGCTGGTGCCACAACACTGCAACCCCTCACAGATACACGAGTTGGAACGCAGAAACGAGCCCTGCTGCAAAGTATTGCATCAAAAATTGTAATTACACGCCCCTGTTAAACAGGGGCTAAAAAATTGGGCCTTAGGCACTGGTGGTGGCGCCCAGAACCAAAAATGTTCTTACAAGCTATCAGCGTGATCATTGAGGAGGAAGAGGATAATTACTCAGGGATAGTCACTCAGCATCAGCATAGGCAGTCTTTGAAGGGACCTGAGATTTCAAAAAAAATGATTCGGTTACATCAGCATCAGGTGCTTGGTAGCTGGTGGTGATCCAAGACTGATTCATTTTTATGAAGGTTAGTCGATCGACCGAGTCGGTGTAACCCTGATCGGTTACAAAGCCTCCAACATCACTGAATGTGCTGGTCATCGGTCAGACGGCCACCTTCTCCACCGCTCCTTCTTTGACTGACCGAAGCCTCAGCAACACGTTGTCCAGAAACAGGAGTTTGTAACCTCCCAGTCTCTGGGAACGCGTTGCACAGACCTTTCTGCAAGGCCTCCCGAAGATGTTTCATCCTCTGCTCCCTCTGCGATGGCAAGATAAGGTCCATAGGTACAGGTACTCATTGATGGCCCTCTGCTGTGTGTGCAGCCGCTGCAGCATGGCCAACGTTGAGTTCCACCTGGTGGGCATGTCACAGATTAGGCGGTTCTTGGGCAGGTTAAACTCCTTTTGGAGGTCCGCCAGCCGAGCACTGGCATTATATGACCGGCGGAAATGCGCACAGACTTTCCTGGCCTGCCTCAGGACATCCTGTAAGCCCGGGTACCTGCCCAAGAACCGCTGTACCTGGTAGTTGAGCCCGACTGGTAGAAGGAGACCTCTCTTAAGAGCTGGTTCAGGAGCCACTGGAAGTGGGAACAGTGGTCTCTTGAGCACAGTGGGTAGGAGGGCCTGATGCAGGTTCTTGCGGTGGCAAACACAGGAACTGGAAAGACGTCCCTCCGGGGTGGCTGAGCTGCAGATGCAGGTAGACTGAAGTGGATCAGTAGGCAGGCAGGTGGATGAAATGGAAGCAGCAGAACCTGGAGCTTGGCAGAGCAGACTGGAAACAGCATCACAGGACACAGGCAAAGCAGAGTCAGAAAGTCCGTTTTGGCAGGAGATCAGGCAGGTATATGGCAGGAGGGATAACCAAAGAATAGTCAGGCAGGCAGGAGTTCGGCAACAGGTCACAAGATATAAGCAAGGTCAGGCAGGCCGGATTGGATTGGAGACAGGAGAATGGTCAGACGGAGCCGGGTCACTAGCAAACAACAACAAGCAGGATACAGGAACTCTGGTGCAGAGCTGCAGACGAACAGCACCTGATGGAAGCATCTGACAGTCTTTTAAAGAGTCCTTGGCGCCAAACAGCGCTAGCGCGAACGGGCGAGCGCATGCACGCGTGAGCGGGAGCATGCTGGAGTGCTCCGACGCCCCCTAGTGGGGATTTCAGCAGAACTGCCCTGGGAGAACCCCTCGTGCGCCTGCGCGCACGCATGTTCGCCCGACAGCCACTGATATGTCCCTGACACAAACAGGGCACATGGGTCATTTGTCCCTGTCGGAGGGCAGAGAGGAGGTTGGTGCCATTGTCTCAAACAACCATTCCTGCCTTAAGTTGGCGTGGCGTCAACCACCTCTGAACCTGCCCCTGCAGAGCTGACAGACCCTCTGCCCCAGTGTGGCTCCTGTCCCCCAAACACACCAGCTCAAGCACCGCATGGCATCTTTTGGCCTGCGTACTTGCTTAGCCCCTTGAACGGCTGTGGAGCACCGCTGGTTCCGAGGAAAAAGCACAGGAAGAGGCCATGGAGGAAGAAGAAGATGAGGGGATGGAGGAGAGAGGTGTGTCACAATAATTAGTAGTGGCATTTTGGAGGCGTGGTGGCGGAACAACCTCCAACACTACTACACCTTGTCCTGCATCCTTCCCAGCTGCCAGCAGAGTCACCCAATGCGCCGTGAAACTTAGGTAATGTCCCTGTCCATGCCTGCTGGACCATGAGTCAGCGGTAATATGCACCTTACCGCTGACCGCCCTGTCCAGCTAGGCATGGACATTGCCTTCCACATTCAGGTAGAGAGCCGGAATCGCCTTCCATGAGAAAAAGTGGCGTTTGGGTACCTGCCACTGAGGAACCGCACATTCCACAAACTCACGGAAGGGGAAAGAGTCTACAAACTGAAAAGGCAGCAGTTAAAGTGCTAGCAATTTTGCCAAACTAGCATTCAACTGCTGGGCATGTGGATGGCTGGAGCAAACTTCTTTCGGTGGTGCAGCAGCTGGGGCAGGGAAATTTGCCTGGTACAATCTGACGTTGGTGTACCAAAAGCAGATTGCCCACAAGTACTTGGCTGTGACACACCTAATAATTGAGGAGCAAGGAGAGGTCCTCTTTGTTCTTTGGTGTGGGTCTTTTAGATACGTTTGCCAATGAACTGCATGGCAGGTCAACATATGTCTGGTCAAGCATGTGGTATCCAAGCGGGAGATGTTTTGGCCACGCGAGATACGCTTGAGACATATGTTGCAAATAGCAGCGGTGCGATCTGATGCACTCGTTTCAAAAAAGGTCCACACCAAAGAACTTTTTGAATAACGCGCAGAGACTGCAGCGCCCTGCCCATGTGGAGCTTTTGGGTGTGATGCAGTCAATGTGCTGCCCTTAGGCTGGCCCCTGGAGGGCATCCTGTCTCATTGGTGATGTGCCACCTCCTCCTCCTCCTCCTCTCTCCTATCAGGCACCCACGTTGAGTCAGTGACCTCATCATCCCCTCCCTCCTCATCACTGGAGCAAACCTGGTAGTATGCTGCAGCAGGGGGAACATGACTGCAAGATTGCTGTCCTTCTTGGGCACCCCCTCTGTTTGTGCTCATGTTACTGCCTTCATCGAGCTCAGTATCATCATCAGAGCCTTCCAAACGCTGGGCATCCTCCTGGAGCATGTACCAAACACTGTGGTCAAACAGTTCGAGGGACTCCTCAGGAGGACATGGTGGGGCTAGGGAAGGAGTCACTGATGACATTGAGCCGAGGGAAGAGGCCGCTGCTTTGCCAGACAAAGTACCCTGAGCATGGGTGAGAGAGGAAGAGGAGGATGAGGACGGCTTGGTCCTCCACTCGACCAAGTCTTCCGCATGTTGCGGATCAACACGGCCAGCTGCCGAAAAAAAGGCCAAGCGTGTCCCACGGCCACATGCTGATGAGGATGCACCGTCTCCACGACCAGCACTAGACACAGAGCCTGCTTGCCCTCTCTTATTGGCTTGTGACTGTCTGCCTCTCCTTCTTGGCCTTCCAGACATACTAATGGCCTGTAGCTGCACTAAGCTGGGATATATATATATATTTTGCTAGCTGCAGTATCAGTACATATTTATATATATATATATATATATATATATATATATATATATATATATATATATATATATATATATATATATGTACAGATACTGCAGCTAGCAAAATCAACTGCCTGCCTGTAGTATGAGAACACCACCAACCTTCTACAGGTAGCTTTAGCTGAACACTGTGCAGAGCTCGCAAAAAACTGACTTGTAGCTTTTTTAGCTGCCTGCGGTAGTGATAGGATCAGGAAAACACCACCAACCTTCTACAGGTAGCTTTAGCTGAACACCGTGCAGAGCTCGCAAAAAAATAACTTGTAGGTTTAGCTGAACACTGTGAGGAGGATGCACCACACTAACTTGTAGTTTTAGCTGAACACTGTGAGCAGGATGCACTACACTAACTTGTAGTTTTAGCTGAACACTGTGCAGAGGTCTCACTAAACTAACTTGTAGTTTTAGCTGAACACTGTGAGCAGAACGCACTGAACTAACTTGTAGCTTTAGATGAACACTGTGCAGAGGTCTCACTACACTAACTTGTAGTTTTAGCTGAACACTGTGAGCAGGACGCACTACACTAACTTGTAGTTTCAGCTGAACACTGTGAGGAGGACGCACCACATTAACTTGTAGTTTTAGCTGAACACTGTGAGCAGGACGCACTGCACTAAATTGTAGCTTTAGATGAACACTGTGCAGAGGTCTCGCTACACTAACTTGTAGGTTTAGCTGAACACTGTGAGGAGGACGCACCACACTAACTTTTAGTTTTAGCTGAACACTGTGAGCAGGACGCACTGCACTAACTTGTAGCTTTAGATGAACACTGTGCAGAGGTCTCACTACACTAACTTGTAGTTTTAGCTGAACACTGTGAGCAGGACGCACTACACTAACTTGTAGCTTTAGATGAACACTGTGCAGAGCTCGCAAAAAAATAACTTGTAGGTTTAGCTGAACACTGTGAGGAGGACGCACCACACTAACATGTAGTTTTAGCTGAACACTGTGTGCAGGACGCACTACACTAACTTTTAGCTTTAGATGAACACTGTGCAGAGGTCTCACTACACTAACTTGTAGTTTTAGCTGAACACTGTGAGCAGGACGCACTGCACTAACTTGTAGCTTTAGATGAACACTGTGCAGAGGTCTCACTACACTAACTTGTAGGTTTGGCTGAACACTGTGAGGAGGACGCACCACACTAACTTGTAGTTTTAGCTGAACACTGTGAGCAGGACGCACTGCACTAACTTGTAGCTTTAGATGAACACTGTGCAGAGGTCTCACTACACTAACTTGTAGTTTTAGCTGAACACTGTGAGCAGGACGCACTACACTAACTTCTAGCTTTAGATGAACACTGTGCAGAGCTCGCAAAAAATAACTTCTAGGTTTAGCTGAACACTGTGAGAAGGACGCACCACACTAACATGTAGTTTTAGCTGAACACTGTGAGCAGGACACACTGCACTAACTTGTAGCTTTAGATGAACACTGTGCAGAGGTCTCACTACACTAACTTGTAGTTTTAGCTGAACACTGTGAGCAGGATGCACTGCACTAACTTGTAGCTTTAGATCAACACTGTGCAGAGGTCTCATTACACTAACTTGTAGTTTTAGCTGAACACTGTGAGCAGGACGCACTACACTAACTTGTAGCTTTAGCTGAACACTGTGCAGAGGTCTCATTACACTAACTTGTAGGTTTAGCTGAACACTGTGAGGAGGACGCACCACACTAACTTATAGTTTTAGCTGAACACTGTGAGCAGGACACACTGCACTAACTTGTAGCTTTAGATGAAC
Organism: Lithobates clamitans; assembly: GCA_037952925.1. Taxonomy (NCBI): domain Eukaryota; kingdom Metazoa; phylum Chordata; class Amphibia; order Anura; family Ranidae; genus Lithobates; species Lithobates clamitans. The sequence continues at coordinate 420,491 of JBBGZY010000720.1, forward strand.
ACTGTGAGGAGGACACACCACACTAACTTGTAGTTTTAGCTGAACACTGTGAGCAGGACGCACTGCACTAACTTGTAGCTTTAGATGAACACTGTGCAGAGGTCTCACTACACTAACTTGTAGTTTTAGCTGAACACTGTGAGCAGGACGCACTGCACTAACTTGTAGCTTTAGATGAACACTGTGCAGAGGTCTCACTACACTAACTTGTAGTTTTAGCTGAACACTGTGAGCAGGACGCACTGCACAAACTTGTAGCTTTAGATGAACACTGTGCAGAGGTCTCACTACACTAACTTGTAGTTTTAGCTGAACACTGTGAGCAGGACGCACTGCACTAACTTGTAGCTTTAGATGAACACTGTGCAGAGGTCTCTATACACTAACTTGTAGTTTTAGCTGAACACTGTGAGCAGGACGCACTGCACTAACTTGTAGCTTTAGATGAACACTGTGCAGAGGTCTCACTACACTAACTTGTAGTTTTAGCTGAACAGTGTGAGCAGGACGCACTGCACTAACTTGTAGCTTTAGATGAACACTGTGCAGAGGTCTCACTACACTAACTTGTAGTTTTAGCTGAACACTGTGAGCAGGACGCACTGAACAAACTTGTAGCTTTAGATGAACACTGTGCAGAGGTCTCACTACACTAACTTGTAGTTTTAGCTGAACACTGTGAGCAGGACGCACTGCACTAACTTGTAGCTTTAGATGAACACTGTGCAGAGCTCGCAAAAAAATAACTTGTAGGTTTAGCTGAACACTGTGAGGAGGACGCACCACACTAACATGTAGGTTTAGCTGAACACTGTGAGGAGGACGCACCACACTAATCAGATCACATGGATTTGCACTCCATGTTCCGCCGTGGTGTCTTCAGTGGTACTCAGTCTTTGTTCTGTCTCAGTAACTCGCGACCTGATTTTGTCTATATCTTGACGGATTAAACCCATATCCAGTTGGACAGCTTCAATTTTTGTTGTTAACGTGGATTGGCAAGTTGCGATGGCCGCCATGACGTCCGCCAGCCAGGGGGGACGAGAGTCACCCGACTCCATGATGCTTGTCTGTGAGGCTCTATGGGCACTACGCGTGTTGTGAGCCTCCGGTACGAGACAGGTGGACGTTTGAGGGAAGTCCCACTGTGGCGGAAAGGTCAGCCTTTTCCCCCCTTTACTGTATTTCACGTTAGACGACCTGCGCCTCATTCAGAGTTCCGAAGCCCTGATCTGGGCAGTATGCAGTGGCTGGCTGTGGGAGCCTGTCAGTGGGTCCAGGGGTGTTCAGGCAATGGGTGCAAAGCTATACGTGACCCCCACAGAGTCTTCCCCCTCATCTGCAAGTTAGGTAGAACAGGAGCAATCCTCTTCAGGCCTCCACAGGCCCACAGGTACATGCAGCTCGTCCACAGAGTGCCTCACCCAGGATGTCAGGGATGGGGATGGCCTAGGGCCTGTTCTGCTGGCCAGGTAGAGGCCTCAAGCCGTCCCAGGGCCCCCTCCTCCAGGTATCCGGGGTTAATCACTCCCCCAGGCAATCCGGCGGCCCCAGATCCTCAGGAAAGGCCGAGGTTGCGGCCTATTTGTTCGTGGGGGGTGGTGGGGAGATCAAGCCCCGTTCAGCCAACCAAGGCCCGCCGTTTAATGTCCTCCCGCGGGCCGCAGCAGGCTGTAGTGTGCGACGGATGCGCCAACCGCGCCAAGGGTTCTCCAGGCCGCGGGGCGGTCCGCTGGGAAAGGCCGTGGCTGCGGCCTAGTGTCACGAGGTAGGCCGGGGGCGGCCGGCGAGCCCCGATCTCCGCCCCGAACCTCAAACTCTCCTCTCCCCCCAGCAGGCAAGAGTTCCATGGCTCCCCCACAGTCAGCAGGGACGTGTCCGGAGAAGATTGAAGGCCGATGGATCCGGATTATTTCAGTAGTGTGCGGAGCTCTCTAAAAACGCCGCCGCTCACCTCGCCATCTTGGCCACGCCCTCCTAATCTGCAGTTTTAGCTGAACAATGTGAGCAGGACGCACTACACTAACTTGTAGCTTAAGATGAACACTGTGCAGAGCTAGCAAAAAAATAATTTGTAGGTTTAGCTGAACACTGTGAGTAGGACGCACCACACTAACATGTAGTTTTAGCTGAACACTGTGTGCAGGACGCACTGCACTAACTTTTAGCTTTAGATGAACACTGTGCAGAGGTCTCACTACACTAACTTGTAGTTTTAGCTGAACACTGTGAGCAGGACGCACTGCACTAACTTGTAGCTTTAGATGAACACTGTGCAGAGGTCTCACTACACTAACTTGTAGTTTTAGCTGAACACTGTGAGCAGGTCTCACTACACTAACTTGTAGGTTTAGCTGAACACTGTGAGGAGGACGCACCACACTAACTTGTAGTTTTAGCTGAACACTGTGAGCAGGACGCACTGCACTAACTTGTAGCTTTAGATGAACACTGTGCTGAGGTCTCACTACACTAACTTGTAGTTTTAGCTGAACACTATGAGCAGGACGCACTACACTAACTTGTAGCTTTAGATGAACACTGTGCAGAGCTCGCAAAAAAATAACTTGTAGGTTTAGCTGAACACTGTGAGGAGGACGCACCACACTAACATGTAGTTTTAGCTGAACACTGTGAGCAGGACACACTACACTAACTTGTAGCTTTAGATGAACACTGTGCAGAGGTCTTACTACACTAACTTGTAGTTTTAGCTGAACACTGTGAGCAGGACGCACTGCACTAACTTGTAGCTTTAGATCAACACTGTGCAGAGGTCTCACTACACTAACTTGTAGTTTTAGCTGAATACTGTGTGCAGCATGCACTGCACTAACTTGTAGCTTTAGATGAACACTGTGCAGAGGTCTCACTACACTAACTTGTAGGTTTAGCTGAACACTGTGAGTAGGACGCACCACAATAACTTGTAGTTTTAGCTGAACACTGTGAGCAGGACGCACTACACTAACTTTTAGCTTTAGATGAATACTGTGCAGAGGTCTCACTACACTAACTTGTAGTTTTAGCTGAACACTGTGAGCAGGACCCACTACACTAACTTGTAGCTTTAGCTAAACACTGTGAGGAGGACGCACCACACTAACTTGTAGTTTTAGCTGAACACTGTGAGCAGGACGCACTGCACTAACTTGTAGCTTTAGATGAACACTGTGCAGAGGTCTCTATACACTAACTTGTAGTTTTAGCTGAACACTGTGAGCAGGACGCACTGCACTAACTTGTAGCTTTAGATGAACACTGTGCAGAGGTCTCACTACACTAACTTGTAGTTTTAGCTGAACAGTGTGAGCAGGACGCACTGCACTAACTTGTAGCTTTAGATGAACACTGTGCAGAGGTCTCACTACACTAACTTGTAGTTTTAGCTGAACACTGTGAGCAGGACGCACTGAACAAACTTTTAGCTTTAGATGAACACTGTGCAGAGGTCTCACTACACTAACTTGTAGTTTTAGCTGAACACTGTGAGCAGGACGCACTGCACTAACTTGTAGCTTTAGATGAACACTGTGCAGAGGTCTCACTACACTAACTTGTAGTTTTAGCTGAACACTGTGAGCAGGTCTCACTACACTAACTTGTAGGTTTAGCTGAACACTGTGAGGAGGACGCACCACACTAACTTGTAGTTTTAGCTGAACACTGTGAGCAGGACGCACTGCACTAACTTGTAGCTTTAGATGAACACTGTGCTGAGGTCTCACTACACTAACTTGTAGTTTTAGCTGAACACTGTGAGCAGGACGCACTACACTAACTTGTAGCTTTAGATGAACACTGTGCAGAGCTCGCAAAAAAATAACTTGTAGGTTTAGCTGAACACTGTGAGGAGGACGCACCACACTAACATGTAGTTTTAGCTGAACACTGTGAGCAGGACACACTACACTAACTTGTAGCTTTAGATGAACACTGTGCAGAGGTCTTACTACACTAACTTGTAGTTTTAGCTGAACACTGTGAGCAGGACGCACTGCACTAACTTGTAGCTTTAGATCAACACTGTGCAGAGGTCTCACTACACTAACTTGTAGTTTTAGCTGAATACTGTGTGCAGCATGCACTGCACTAACTTGTAGCTTTAGATGAACACTGTGCAGAGGTCTCACTACACTAACTTGTAGGTTTAGCTGAACACTGTGAGTAGGACGCACCACAATAACTTGTAGTTTTAGCTGAACACTGTGAGCAGGACGCACTACACTAACTTTTAGCTTTAGGTGAATACTGTGCAGAGGTCTCACTACACTAACTTGTAGTTTTAGCTGAACACTGTGAGCAGGACCCACTACACTAACTTGTAGCTTTAGCTAAACACTGTGAGGAGGACGCACCACACTAACTTGTAGTTTTAGCTGAACACTGTGAGCAGGACGCACTGCACTAACTTGTAGCTTTAGATGAACACTGTGCAGAGGTCTCTATACACTAACTTGTAGTTTTAGCTGAACACTGTGAGCAGGACGCACTGCACTAACTTGTAGCTTTAGATGAACACTGTGCAGAGGTCTCACTACACTAACTTGTAGTTTTAGCTGAACAGTGTGAGCAGGACGCACTGCACTAACTTGTAGCTTTAGATGAACACTGTGCAGAGGTCTCACTACACTAACTTGTAGTTTTAGCTGAACACTGTGAGCAGGACGCACTGAACAAACTTTTAGCTTTAGATGAACACTGTGCAGAGGTCTCACTACACTAACTTGTAGTTTTAGCTGAACACTGTGAGCAGGACGCACTGCACTAACTTGTAGCTTTAGATGAACACTGTGCAGAGGTCTCACTACACTAACTTGTAGTTTTAGCTGAACACTGTGAGCAGGTCTCACTACACTAACTTGTAGGTTTAGCTGAACACTGTGAGGAGGACGCACCACACTAACTTGTAGTTTTAGCTGAACACTGTGAGCAGGACGCACTGCACTAACTTGTAGCTTTAGATGAACACTGTGCTGAGGTCTCACTACACTAACTTGTAGTTTTAGCTGAACACTGTGAGCAGGACGCACTACACTAACTTGTAGCTTTAGATGAACACTGTGCAGAGCTCGCAAAAAAATAACTTGTAGGTTTAGCTGAACCCTGTGAGGAGGACGCACCACACTAACATGTAGTTTTAGCTGAACACTGTGAGCAGGACACACTACACTAACTTGTAGCTTTAGATGAACACTGTGCAGAGGTCTTACTACACTAACTTGTAGTTTTAGCTGAACACTGTGAGCAGGACGCACTGCACTAACTTGTAGCTTTAGATCAACACTGTGCAGAGGTCTCACTACACTAACTTGTAGTTTTAGCTGAATACTGTGTGCAGCATGCACTGCACTAACTTGTAGCTTTAGATGAACACTGTGCAGAGGTCTCACTACACTAACTTGTAGGTTTAGCTGAACACTGTGAGTAGGACGCACCACAATAACTTGTAGTTTTAGCTGAACACTGTGAGCAGGACGCACTACACTAACTTTTAGCTTTAGGTGAATACTGTGCAGAGGTCTCACTACACTAACTTGTAGTTTTAGCTGAACACTGTGAGCAGGACCCACTACACTAACTTGTAGCTTTAGCTAAACACTGTGAGGAGGACGCACCACACTAACTTGTAGTTTTAGCTGAACACTGTGAGCAGGACGCACTGCACTAACTTGTAGCTTTAGATGAACACTGTGCAGAGGTCTCTATACACTAACTTGTAGTTTTAGCTGAACACTGTGAGCAGGACGCACTGCACTAACTTGTAGCTTTAGATGAACACTGTGCAGAGGTCTCACTACACTAACTTGTAGTTTTAGCTGAACAGTGTGAGCAGGACGCACTGCACTAACTTGTAGCTTTAGATGAACACTGTGCAGAGGTCTCACTACACTAACTTGTAGTTTTAGCTGAACACTGTGAGCAGGACGCACTGAACAAACTTGTAGCTTTAGATGAACACTGTGCAGAGGTCTCACTACACTAACTTGTAGTTTTAGCTGAACACTGTGAGCAGGACGCACTGCACTAACTTGTAGCTTTAGATGAACACTGTGCAGAGCTCGCAAAAAAATAACTTGTAGGTTTAGCTGAACACTGTGAGGAGGACGCACCACACTAACATGTAGGTTTAGCTGAACACTGTGAGGAGGACGCACCACACTAATCAGATCACATGGATTTGCACTCCATGTTCCGCCGTGGTGTCTTCAGTGGTACTCAGTCTTTGTTCTGTCTCAGTAACTCGCGACCTGATTTTGTCTATATCTTGACGGATTAAACCCATATCCAGTTGGACAGCTTCAATTTTTGTTGTTAACGTGGATTGGCAAGTTGCGATGGCCGCCATGACGTCCGCCAGCCAGGGGGGACGAGAGTCACCCGACTCCATGATGCTTGTCTGTGAGGCTCTATGGGCACTACGCGTGTTGTGAGCCTCCGGTACGAGACAGGTGGACGTTTGAGGGAAGTCCCACTGTGGCGGAAAGGTCAGCCTTTTCCCCCCTTTACTGTATTTCACGTTAGACGACCTGCGCCTCATTCAGAGTTCCGAAGCCCTGATCTGGGCAGTATGCAGTGGCTGGCTGTGGGAGCCTGTCAGTGGGTCCAGGGGTGTTCAGGCAATGGGTGCAAAGCTATACGTGACCCCCACAGAGTCTTCCCCCTCATCTGCAAGTTAGGTAGAACAGGAGCAATCCTCTTCAGGCCTCCACAGGCCCACAGGTACATGCAGCTCGTCCACAGAGTGCCTCACCCAGGATGTCAGGGATGGGGATGGCCTAGGGCCTGTTCTGCTGGCCAGGTAGAGGCCTCAAGCCGTCCCAGGGCCCCCTCCTCCAGGTATCCGGGGTTAATCACTCCCCCAGGCAATCCGGCGGCCCCAGATCCTCAGGAAAGGCCGAGGTTGCGGCCTATTTGTTCGTGGGGGGTGGTGGGGAGATCAAGCCCCGTTCAGCCAACCAAGGCCCGCCGTTTAATGTCCTCCCGTGGGCCGCAGCAGGCTGTAGTGTGCGACGGATGCGCCAACCGCGCCAAGGGTTCTCCAGGCCGCGGGGCGGTCCGCTGGGAAAGGCCGTGGCTGCGGCCTAGTGTCACGAGGTAGGCCGGGGGCGGCCGGCGAGCCCCGATCTCCGCCCCGAACCTCAAACTCTCCTCTCCCCCCAGCAGGCAAGAGTTCCATGGCTCCCCCACAGTCAGCAGGGACGTGTCCGGAGAAGATTGAAGGCCGATGGATCCGGATTATTTCAGTAGTGTGCGGAGCTCTCTAAAAACGCCGCCGCTCACCTCGCCATCTTGGCCACGCCCTCCTAATCTGCAGTTTTAGCTGAACAATGTGAGCAGGATGCACTACACTAACTTGTAGCTTAAGATGAACACTGTGCAGAGCTAGCAAAAAAATAATTTGTAGGTTTAGCTGAACACTGTGAGTAGGACGCACCACACTAACATGTAGTTTTAGCTGAACACTGTGTGCAGGACGCACTGCACTAACTTTTAGCTTTAGATGAACACTGTGCAGAGGTCTCACTACACTAACTTGTAGTTTTAGCTGAACACTGTGAGCAGGACGCACTGCACTAACTTGTAGCTTTAGATGAACACTGTGCAGAGGTCTCACTACACTAACTTGTAGTTTTAGCTGAACACTGTGAGCAGGTCTCACTACACTAACTTGTAGGTTTAGCTGAACACTGTGAGGAGGACGCACCACACTAACTTGTAGTTTTAGCTGAACACTGTGAGCAGGACGCACTGCACTAACTTGTAGCTTTAGATGAACACTGTGCTGAGGTCTCACTACACTAACTTGTAGTTTTAGCTGAACACTGTGAGCAGGACGCACTACACTAACTTGTAGCTTTAGATGAACACTGTGCAGAGCTCGCAAAAAAATAACTTGTAGGTTTAGCTGAACACTGTGAGGAGGACGCACCACACTAACATGTAGTTTTAGCTGAACACTGTGAGCAGCACACACTACACTAACTTGTAGCTTTAGATGAACACTGTGCAGAGGTCTTACTACACTAACTTGTAGTTTTAGCTGAACACTGTGAGCAGGACGCACTGCACTAACTTGTAGCTTTAGATCAACACTGTGCAGAGGTCTCACTACACTAACTTGTAGTTTTAGCTGAATACTGTGTGCAGCATGCACTGCACTAACTTGTAGCTTTAGATGAACACTGTGCAGAGGTCTCACTACACTAACTTGTAGGTTTAGCTGAACACTGTGAGTAGGACGCACCACAATAACTTGTAGTTTTAGCTGAACACTGTGAGCAGGACGCACTACACTAACTTTTAGCTTTAGATGAATACTGTGCAGAGGTCTCACTACACTAACTTGTAGTTTTAGCTGAACACTGTGAGCAGGACCCACTACACTAACTTGTAGCTTTAGCTAAACACTGTGAGGAGGACGCACCACACTAACTTGTAGTTTTAGCTGAACACTCTGAGCAGGACGCACTGCACTAACTTGTAGCTTTAGATGAACGCTGTGCAGAGGTCTCACTACACTAACTTGTAGTTTTAGCTGAACACTGTGAGCAGGACGCATTGCACTAACTTGTAGCTTTAGATGAACACTGTGCAGAGGTCTCACTACACTAACTTGTAGTTTTAGCTGAACACTGTGAGCAGGACGCACTGCACTAACTTGTAGCTTTAGATGAACACTGTGCAGAGGTCTCACTACACTAACTTGTAGTTTTAGCTGAACACTGTGAGCAGGACGCACTGCACAAACTGGTAGCTTTAGATGAACACTGTGCAGAGGTCTCACTACACTAACTTGTAGTTTTAGCTGAACACTGTGAGCAGGACGCACTGCACTAACCTGTAGCTTTAGATGAACACTGTGCAGAGCTCGCAAAAAAATAACTTGTAGGTTTAGCTGAACACTGTGAGCAGGACGCACCACACTAACTTGTAGTTTTAGCTGAACACTGTGAGGAGGACGCACAACACTAACTTGTAGTTTTAGCTGAACACTGTGAGCAGGACGCACTGCACTAACTTGAAGCTTTAGATGAACACTGTGCAGAGGTCTCACTACACTAACTTGTAGTTTTAACTGAACTCTGTGAGCAGGACGCACTGCACTAACTTGTAGCTTTAGATGAACACTGTGTAGAGGTCTCACTGCACTAACTTGTAGGTTTAGCTGAACACTGTGAGTAGGACGCACCACACTAACTTGTAGTTTTAGCTGAACACTGTGCAGAGGTCTCACTGCACAAACTTGTAGCTTTAGATGAACACTGTGCAGAGGTCTCACTACACTAACTTGTAGTTTTAGCTGAACACTGTGAGCAGGACGCACTGCACTAACTTGTAGCTTTAGATGAACACTGTGCAGAGGTCTCACTGCACTAACTTGTAGTTTTAGCTGAACACTGTGAGCAGGACGCACTGCACAAACTTGTAGCTTTAGATGAACACTGTGCAGAGGTCTCACTACACTATCTTGTAGTTTTAGCTGAACACTGTGAGCAGGACGCACTGCACTAACTTGTAGCTTTAGATGAACACTGTGCAGAGCTCGCAAAAAAATAACTTATAGGTTTAGTTGAACACTGTGAGCAGGACGCACCACACTAACTTGTAGTTTTAGCTGAACACTGTGAGCAGGACGCACTGCACTAACTTGTCGCTTTAGATCAACTCTGTGCAGAGGTCTCACTACACTAACTTGTAGTTTTAGCTGAACACTGTGAGCAGGACGCACTGCACTAACATGTAGCTTTAGATGAACACTGTGCAGAGGTCTCACTACACTAACTTGTAGTTTTAGCTGAACACTGTGAGCAGGACGCACTGCACTAACTTGTAGCTTTAGATGAACACTGTGCAGAGGTCTCACTACACTAACTTGTAGTTTTAGCTGAACACTATGAGCAGGACGCACTGCACTAACCTGTAGCTTTAGATGAACACTGTGCAGAGCTCGCAAAAAAATAACTTGTAGGTTTAGCTGAACACTGTGAGCAGGACGCACCACACTAACTTGTAGTTTTAGCTGAACACTGTGAGGAGGACGCACAACACTAACTTGTAGTTTTAGCTGAACACTGTGAGCAGGACGCACTGCACTAACTTGAAGCTTTAGATGAACACTGTGCAGAGGTCTCACTACACTAGTTTGTAGTTTTAACTGAACTCTGTGAGCAGGACGCACTGCACTAACTTGTAGCTTTAGATGAACACTGTGTAGAGGTCTCACTACACTAACTTGTAGGTTTAGCTGAACACTGTGAGTAGGACGCACCACACTAACTTGTAGTTTTAGCTGAACACTGTGCAGAGGTCTCACTGCATAAACTTGTAGCTTTAGATGAACACTGTGCAGAGGTCTCACTACACTAACTTGTAGTTTTAGCTGAACACTGTGAGCAGGACGCACTGCACTAACTTGTAGCTTTAGATGAACACTGTGCAGAGGTCTCACTGCACTAACTTGTAGTTTTAGCTGAACACTGTGAGCAGGACGCACTGCACAAACTTGTAGCTTTAGATGAATACTGTGCAGAGGTCTCACTACACTATCTTGTAGTTTTAGCTGAACACTGTGAGCAGGACGCACTGCACTAACTTGTAGCTTTAGATGAACACTGTGCAGAGCTCGCAAAAAATAACTTATAGGTTTAGTTGAACACTGTGAGCAGGACGCACCACACTAACTTGTAGGTTTAGCTGAACACTGTGAGGAGGACGCACCACACTAACTTGTAGTTTTAGCTGAACACTGTGAGCAGGACGCACTGCACTAACTTGTCGCTTTAGATCAACACTGTGCAGAGGTCTCACTACACTAACTTGTAGTTTTAGCTGAACACTGTGAGCAGGACGCACTGCACTAACATGTAGCTTTAGATGAACACTGTGCAGAGGTCTCACTACACTAACTTGTAGTTTTAGCTGAACACTGTGAGCAGGACGCACTGCACTAACTTGTAGCTTTAGATGAACACTGTGCAGAGGTCTCACTACACTAACTTGTAGCTTTAGATGAACACTGTGCAGAGGTCTCACTACACTAACTTGTAGTTTTAGCTGAACACTGTGAGCAGGACACACTGCACTAACTGTAAATAGTTTAGCTGCCTGACTGTGGTACTAATAGGATCAAAAGAACACCAGCAATTTTCTTCAAGTAGCTGTAAATACTGCAACAAGACAAGCCTGCCTGTCAGTAAGAAGATAACAGGAACGGATCTAGCTAAACTGAATACAGTGTATATATATATATATGCAACACCTGGGATGATATATATACACAATACACTGTAAGTGCAGCTAACTCACTGATTGTCCTGCCTAATCTATCTAACTCAAATTAAATGACACTGTCTCTCTGTCTATCTATCTCTCTTTCAACGCCGGAACAGACACTACACAGGGCCGCCGTGCAGGCGGCCTTATATAGTGTGGGGCGTGTTCTAAACCCCCTGAGCAGCTGGGGCAGGGAAATTTGCCTGGTACAATCTGACGTTGGTGTACCAAAAGCAGATTGCCCACAAGTACTTGGCTGTGACACACCTAATAATTGAGGAGCAAGGAGAGGTCCTCTTTGTTCTTTGGTGTGGGTCTTTTAGATACGTTTGCCAATGAACTGCATGGCAGGTCAACATATGTCTGGTCAAGCATGTGGTATCCAAGCGGGAGATGTTTTGGCCACGCGAGATACGCTTGAGACATATGTTGCAAATAGCAGCAGTGCGATCTGATGCACTCGTCTCAAAAAAGGCCCACACCAAAGAACTTTTTGAATAACGCGCAGAGACTGCAGCGCCCTGCCCATGTGGAGCTTTTGGGTGTGATGCAGTCAATGTGCTGCCCTTAGGCTGGCCCCTGGAGGGCATCCTGTCTCATTGGTGATGTGCCACCTCCTCCTCCTCCTCCTCTCTCCTATCAGGCACCCACGTTGAGTCAGTGACCTCATCATCCCCTCCCTCCTCATCACTGGAGCAAACCTGGCAGTATGCTGCAGCAGGGGGAACATGACTGCAAGATTGCTGTCCTTCTTGGGCACCCCCTCTGTTTGTGCTCATGTTACTGCCTTCATCGAGCTCAGTATCATCATCAGAGCCTTCCAAACGCTGGGCATCCTCCTGGAGCATGTACCAAACACTGTGGTCAAACAGTTCGAGGGACTCCTCAGGAGGACATGGTGGGGCTAGGGAAGGAGTCACTGATGACATTGAGCCGAGGGAAGAGGCCGCTGCTTTGCCAGACAAAGTACCCTGAGCATGGGTGAGAGAGGAAGAGGAGGATGAGGACGGCTTGGTCCTCCACTCGACCAAGTCTTCCGCATGTTGCGGCTCAACACGGCCAGCTGCCGAAAAAAAGGCCAAGCGTGTCCCACGGCCACATGCTGATGAGGATGCACCGTCTCCACGACCAGCACTAGACACAGAGCCTGCTTGCCCTCTCTTATTGGCTTGTGACTGTCTGCCTCTCCTTCTTGGCCTTCCAGACATACTAATGGCCTGTAGCTGCACTAAGCTGGGATATATATATATATTTTGCTAGCTGCAGTATCAGTACATATTTATATATATATATATATATATATATATATATATATATATATATATATATATATATATATATATATGTACAGATACTGCAGCTAGCAAAATCAACTGCCTGCCTATAGTATGAGAACACCACCAACCTTCTACGGTTAGCTTTAGCTGAACACTGTGCAGAGCTCGCAAAAAACTAACTTGTAGCTTTTTTAGCTGCCTGCGGTAGTGATAGGATCAGGAAAACACCACCAACCTTCTACAGGTAGCTTTAGCTGAACACCGTGCAGAGCTCGCAAAAAAATAACTTGTAGGTTTAGCTGAACACTGTGAGGAGGATGCACCACACTAACTTGTAGTTTTAGCTGAACACTGTGAGCAGGATGCACTACACTAACTTGTAGTTTTAGCTGAACACTGTGCAGAGGTCTCACTAAACTAACTTGTAGTTTTAGCTGAACACTGTGAGCAGGACGCACTACACTAACTTGTAGTTTCAGCTGAACACTGTGAGGAGGACGCACCACATTAACATGTAGTTTTAGCTGAACACTGTGAGCAGGACGCACTGCACTAAATTGTAGCTTTAGATGAACACTGTGCAGAGGTCTCGCTACACTAACTTGTAGGTTTAGCTGAACACTGTGAGGAGGACGCACCACACTAACTTTTAGTTTTAGCTGAACACTGTGAGCAGGACGCACTGCACTAACTTGTAGCTTTAGATGAACACTGTGCAGAGGTCTCACTACACTAACTTGTAGTTTTAGCTGAACACTGTGAGCAGGACGCACTACACTAACTTGTAGCTTTAGATGAACACTGTGCAGAGCTCGCAAAAAAATAACTTGTAGGTTTAGCTGAACACTGTGAGGAGGACGCAAAACACTAACATGTAGTTTTAGCTGAACACTGTGTGCAGGACGCACTACACTAACTTTTAGCTTTAGATGAACACTGTGCAGAGGTCTCACTACACTAACTTGTAGTTTTAGCTGAACACTGTGAGCAGGACGCACTGCACTAACTTGTAGCTTTAGATGAACACTGTGCAGAGGTCTCACTACACTAACTTGTAGGTTTGGCTGAACACTGTGGGGAGGACGCACCACACTAACTTGTAGTTTTAGCTGAACACTGTGAGCAGGACGCACTGCACTAACTTGTAGCTTTAGATGAACACTGTGCAGAGGTCTCACTACACTAACTTGTAGTTTTAGCTGAACACTGTGAGCAGGACGCACTACACTAACTTCTAGCTTTAGATGAACACTGTGCAGAGCTCGCAAAAAATAACTTCTAGGTTTAGCTGAACACTGTGAGAAGGACGCACCACACTAACATGTAGTTTTAGCTGAACACTGTGAGCAGGACACACTGCACTAACTTGTAGCTTTAGATGAACACTGTGCAGAGGTCTCACTACACTAACTTGTAGTTTTAGCTGAACACTGTGAGCAGGATGCACTGCACTAACTTGTAGCTTTAGATCAACACTGTGCAGAGGTCTCATTACACTATCTTGTAGTTTTAGCTGAACACTGTGAGCAGGACGCACTACACTAACTTGTAGCTTTAGCTGAACACTGTGCAGAGGTCTCATTACACTAACTTGTAGGTTTAGCTGAACACTGTGAGGAGGATGCACCACACTAACTTGTAGTTTTAGCTGAACACTGTGAGCAGGACGCACTGCACTAACTTGTAGCTTTAGATGAACACTGTGAGGAGGACACACCACACTAACTTGTAGTTTTAGCTGAACACTGTGAGCAGGACGCACAGCACTAACTTGTAGCTTTAGATGAACACTGTGCAGAGGTCTCACTACACTAACTTGTAGTTTTAGCTGAACACTGTGAGCAGGACGCACTGCACTAACTTGTAGCTTTAGATGAACACTGTGCAGAGGTCTCACTACACTAACTTGTAGTTTTAGCTGAACACTGTGAGCAGGACGCACTGCACAAACTTGTAGCTTTAGATGAACACTGTGCAGAGGTCTCACTACACTAACTTGTAGTTTTAGCTGAACACTGTGAGCAGGACGCACTGCACTAACTTGTAGCTTTAGATGAACACTGTGCAGAGGTCTCTATACACTAACTTGTAGTTTTAGCTGAACACTGTGAGCAGGACGCACTGCACTAACTTGTAGCTTTAGATGAACACTGTGCAGAGGTCTCACTACACTAACTTGTAGTTTTAGCTGAACAGTGTGAGCAGGACGCACTGCACTAACTTGTAGCTTTAGATGAACACTGTGCAGAGGTCTCACTACACTAACTTGTAGTTTTAGCTGAACACTGTGAGCAGGACGCACTGAACAAACTTGTAGCTTTAGATGAACACTGTGCAGAGGTCTCACTACACTAACTTGTAGTTTTAGCTGAACACTGTGAGCAGGACGCACTGCACTAACTTGTAGCTTTAGATGAACACTGTGCAGAGCTCGCAAAAAAATAACTTGTAGGTTTAGCTGAACACTGTGAGCAGGACGCACCACACTAACTTGTAGGTTTAGCTAAACACTGTCAGGAGGACGCACCACACTAATCAGATCACATGGATTTGCACTCCATGTTCCGCCGTGGTGTCTTCAGTGGTACTCAGTCTTTGTTCTGTCTCAGTAACTCGCGACCTGATTTTGTCTATATCTTGACGGATTAAACCCATATCCAGTTGGACAGCTTCAATTTTTGTTGTTAACGTGGATTGGCAAGTTGCGATGGCCGCCATGACGTCCGCCAGCCAGGGGGGACGAGAGTCACCCGACTCCATGATGCTTGTCTGTGAGGCTCTATGGGCACTACGCGTGTTGTGAGCCTCCGGTACGAGACAGGTGGACGTTTGAGGGAAGTCCGACTGTGGCGGAAAGGTCAGCCTTTTCCCCCCTTTACTGTATTTCATGTTAGACGACCTGCGCCTCATTCAGAGTTCCGAAGCCCTGATCTGGGCAGTATGCAGTGGCTGGCTGTGGGAGCCTGTCAGTGGGTCCAGGGGTGTTCAGGCAATGGGTGCAAAGCTATACGTGACCCCCACAGAGTCTTCCCCCTCACCTGCAAGTTAGGTAGAATAGGAGCAATCCTCTTCAGGCCTCCACAGGCCCACAGGTACATGCAGCTCGTCCACAGAGTGCCTCACCCAGGATGTCAGGGATGGGGATGGCCTAGGGCCTGTTCTGCTGGCCAGGTAGAGGCCTCAAGCCGTCCCAGGGCCCCCTCCTCCAGGTATCCGGGGTTAATCACTCCCCCAGGCAATCCGGCGGCCCCAGATCCTCAGGAAAGGCCGAGGTTGCGGCCTATTTGTTCGTGGGGGGTGGTGGGGAGATCAAGCCCCGTTCAGCCAACCAAGGCCCGCCGTTTAATGTCCTCCCGCGGGCCGCAGCAGGCTGTAGTGTGCGACGGATGCGCCAACCGCGCCAAGGGTTCTCCAGGCCGCGGCGCGGTCTGCTGGGAAAGGCCGTGGCTGCGGCCTAGTGTCGCGAGGTAGGCCGGGGGCGGCCGGCGAGCCCCGATCTCCGCCCCGAACCTCAAACTCTCCTCTCCCCCCAGCAGGCAAGAGTTCCATGGCTCCCCCACAGTCAGCAGGGACGTGTCCGGAGAAGATTGAAGGCCGATGGATCCGGATTATTTCAGTAGTGTGCGGAGCTCTCTAAAAACGCCGCCGCTCACCTCGCCATCTTGGCCACGCCCTCCTAACTTGCAGTTTTAGCTGAACACTGTGTGCAGGACGCACTGCACTAACTTTTAGCTTTAGATGAACACTGTGCAGAGGTCTCACTACACTAACTTGTAGTTTTAGCTGAACACTGTGAGCAGGACGCACTGCACTAACTTGAAGCTTTAGATGAACACTGTGCAGAGGTCTCACTACACTAACTTGTAGTTTTAGCTGAACACTGTGAGCAGGTCTCACTACACTAACTTGTAGGTTTAGCTGAACACTGTGAGGAGGACGCACCACACTAACTTGTAGTTTTAGCTGAACACTGTGAGCAGGACGCACTGCACTAACTTGTAGCTTTAGATGAACACTGTGCAGAGCTCGCAAAAAAATAACTTGTAGGTTTAGCTGAACACTGTGAGGAGGACGCACCACACTAACATGTAGTTTTAGCTGAACACTGTGAGCAGGACACACTACACTAACTTGTAGCTTTAGATCAACACTGTGCAGAGGTCTTACTACAATAACTTGTAGTTTTAGCTGAACACTGTGAGCAGGACGTACTGCACTAACTTGTAGCTTTAGATCAACACTGTGCAGAGGTCTCACTACACTAACTTGTACTTTTAGCTGAATACTGTGTGCAGCATGCACTGCACTAACTTGTAGCTTTAGATGAACACTGTGCAGAGGTCTCACTACACTAACTTGTAGGTTTAGCTGAACACTGTGAGTAGGACGCACCACAATAACTTGTAGTTTTAGCTGAACACTGTGAGCAGGACGCACTACACTAACTTGTAGCTTTAGATGAATACTGTGCAGAGGTCTCACTACACTAACTTGTAGTTTTAGCTGAACACTGTGAGCAGGACGCACTACACTAACTTGTAGCTTTAGCTAAACACTGTGAGGAGGACGCACCACACTAACTTGTAGTTTTAGCTGAACACTCTGAGCAGGACGCACTGCACTAACTTGTAGCTTTAGATGAACGCTGTGCAGAGGTCTCACTACACTAACTTGTAGTTTTAGCTGAACACTGTGAGCTGGACGCATTGCACTAACTTGTAGCTTTAGATGAACACTGTGCAGAGGTCTCACTACACTAACTTGTAGTTTTAGCTGAACACTGTGAGCAGGACGCACTGCACTAACTTGTAGCTTTAGATGAACACTGTGCAGAGGTCTCACTACACTAACTTGTAGTTTTAGCTGAACACTGTGAGCAGGACGCACTGCACAAACTTGTAGCTTTAGATGAACACTGTGCAGAGGTCTCACTACACTAACTTGTAGTTTTAGCTGAACACTGTGAGCAGGACGCACTGCACTAACCTGTAGCTTTAGATGAACACTGTGCAGAGCTCGCAAAAAAATAACTTGTAGGTTTAGCTGAACACTGTGAGCAGGACGCACCACACTAACTTGTAGTTTTAGCTGAACACTGTGAGGAGGACGCACAACACTAACTTGTAGTTTTAACTGAACTCTGTGAGCAGGACGCACTGCACTAACTTGTAGCTTTAGATGAACACTGTGTAGAGGTCTCACTACACTAACTTGTAGGTTTAGCTGAACACTGTGAGTAGGACGCACCACACTAACTTGTAGTTTTAGCTGAACACTGTGCAGAGGTCTCACTGCACAAACTTGTAGCTTTAGATGAACACTGTGCAGAGGTCTCACTACACTAACTTGTAGTTTTAGCTGAACACTGTGAGCAGGACGCACTGCACTAACTTGTAGCTTTAGATGAACACTGTGCAGAGGTCTCACTGCACTAACTTGTAGTTTTAGCTGAACACTGTGAGCAGGACGCACTGCACAAACTTGTAGCTTTAGATGAACACTGTGCAGAGGTCTCACTACACTATCTTGTAGTTTTAGCTGAACACTGTGAGCAGGACGCACTGCACTAACTTGTAGCTTTAGATGAACACTCTGCAGAGCTCGCAAAAAAATAACTTATAGGTTTAGTTGAACACTGTGAGCAGGACGCACCACACTAACTTGTAGGTTTAGCTGAACACTGTGAGGAGGACGCACCACACTAACTTGTAGTTTTAGCTGAACACTGTGAGCAGGACGCACTGCACTAACTTGTCGCTTTAGATCAACACTGTGCAGAGGTCTCACTACACTAACTTGTAGTTTTAGCTGAACACTGTGAGCAGGACGCACTGCACTAACATGTAGCTTTAGATGAACACTGTGCAGAGGTCTCACTACACTAACTTGTAGTTTTAGCTGAACACTGTGAGCAGGACGCACTGCACTAACTTGTAGCTTTAGATGAACACTGTGCAGAGGTCTCACTACACTAACTTGTAGTTTTAGCTGAACACTGTGAGCAGGACGCACTGCACTAACTTGTAGCTTTAGATGAACACTGTGCAGAGCTCGCAAAAAAATAACTTGTAGGTTTAGCTGAACACTGTGAGCAGGACGCACCACACTAACTTGTAGTTTTAGCTGAACACTGTGAGCAGGACACACTGCACTAACTGTAAATAGTTTAGCTGCCTGACTGTGGTACTAATAGGATCAAAAGAACACCAGCAATTTTCTTCAAGTAGCTGTAAATACTGCAACAAGACAAGCCTGCCTGTCAGTAAGAAGATAACAGGAACGGATCTAGCTAAACTGAATACAGTGTATATATATATATATGCAACACCTGGGATGATATATATACACAATACACTGTAAGTGCAGCTAACTCACTGATTGTCCTGCCTAATCTATCTAACTCAAATTAAATGACACTGTCTCTCTGTCTATCTATCTCTCTTTCAACGCCGGAACAGACACTACACAGGGCCGCCGTGCAGGCGGCCTTATATAGTGTGGGGCGTGTTCTAAACCCCCTGAGCCATAATTGGCCAAAGCCACCCTGGCTTTGGCCAATTACAGCTCTCTCTACCGACGGCGCTGTGATTGGCCAAGCATGCGGGTCATAGTGCATGCTTGGCCAATCATCAGCCAGCAATGCACTGCGATGCTGTAGTGAATTATGGGCCGTGACGCGCCACACGAATTTGGCGCGAACGGCCCATAACGTTCGGAATTCGGCGAACGACCAAACAGCCAATGTTCGAGTCGAACATGGGTTCAACTCGAACACGAAGCTCATCCCTAACCAGGACAGAATATAGGCTGTTTTTGCTTGCCTTGCGGTAAGCGCAATATTTGTGTGGTGGCGGATCACTGAGCGTGGTGTCTCTCTCATCTTTACCACTGAGTTTGATTGTGTCTACTCATGGGTTTCTCTCTTGGACTGATTTTGGTTAATCATTTTATATAAGGATTCCCATCCACTACATATGGACATTATTTTTTGATTCACAGATATATATTTTTTGATTCACAGATATATGTATGGATTTATGTATTTTTTTGATTATCGCTATGTTTTACACACACATATGTATTTTTCAACATAAGTTTTCAAGATTATTTCACATGTCTCATTAATATTTAGCGCGGTTATTTTTTCTTTCTGTTATTTTGGTGCACATCTCACTGTTTAACTGCTGCTTTTTGGGAGGTATAGTTATCTAGTGGTAGCGCAGTATATTTTTTTGTTTTTTTATATTACCTATCGCAGTTTTGAAGGCCATAAAATACCAATATAGCAAACCCCCCCAAATGATCCCATTTTTGGAAAGTAGACACCCCAAGCTATTTGCTGATAGGCATGTTGAGTCCATGGAATATTTTATATTTTACCACAAGTTTTGGGGAAATTAAAAAATTTTTTTTTTTTTGCACAACATTGTCACTAAATAATATATTGTTAAAACATGACATGGTTATATGTGAAATTACACTCCAAAATACATTCTGCTGCTTCTCCTGAGTACAGGGATACCACATGTGTGGAACTTTTTGGCAGTCTAACTGTGTACAGGACCCCGAAAACCAATCACTGCCTTCAGGCTTTCTAAGGGCGTAAAATGGTGATTTCACTCCTCACTGCCTATCACTGTTTCGGAGGCCATGAAATGCCCAGATAGCACAAACCCCCCCAAATGACCCCATTTTGGAAAGTAGACACTCCAAGCTATCTGCTGAGAGGCATGTTGAGTATTTTGCAGATCTCACTTTTTGTCAAAAAGTTTTGAAAATTGAAAAAAGAAAAAAAAATTTTTTTCTTTCTTCATTTTCAAAAATAAATGAGATCTTCAAAATACTCACCATGCATCTTAGCAAATACCTTGGGGTGTCTACTTTCCAAAAATGGGGTCATTTGGGGGGGGGTTGTGCTATCTGGAGATTTCAGGGCCTCTGTAACTGTGATAGGTAGTGAGAAGTAGAATCACAATCTTACACCCTTAGAAAGCCTGAAGGTGGTGCTTGGTTTTTGAGGTCCTGGACGCAGCTAGGCTCCCAAAAAGTCTCACACATGTGGTATCCCCGCACTCAGGAAAAGCAGCAGAATGTATTTTGAGGTGGAATTCCACATATAACCATGCCATGTTTGAACAATATATCATTTAGTGACAACTTTATGTAAAAAAAAAATAATAATTTTCCCGAAACTTGTGTCAAAATATTGAATATTCCATGGACACAACATGCCTCTCAGCAAAAAGCTTGAAGTGTCTTCTTTCCAAAATGGTGTAATTTGGGGGGTGTTTGTGCTATCTTGACATTTTATGGCCTCCAAAACTATGATAGATAGTGAGGAAGTGAAATCACCATTTTACGCCCCTTAGAAAGCCTGAAGGCGGTGATTGGTTTTCGGGGTCCTGTACGTGGCTAGGCTCCAAAAAAGTGTCACACATGTGGTATCCCTGTACTCAGGAGAAGCATCCGAATGTATTTTGGGGTGTAATTTCACATATGCCCATGGCATGTTTGAGCAATAGATCATTTAGTGACAACTTTGTGCAAAGAAAAAAAAATTTCATTTTCCCGCAACTTGTGGCAAAATATAAAATATTCCATGGACTCAACATGTCTCTCATCAAATAGCTTGGGGTGTCTAATTTCCAAAATGAGGTCATTTGGGAGGGGGTTGTGCTATCTTGGCATTTTATGGCCTTCAAAACTGTGATAGGTAGTGAGGAGTGAAATAAAAAATGTACACCCTTTGAAATCCTGAAGGCGGTGATTGGTTTTTGGGGTCCTGTACACGGCTAGGCTCCCAAAAAGTCTCACACATGAGGTATCTCCATACTCAGGAGAAGCAGCAAAATTTATTTTGGGGTGTATTTCTACATATAACTATGCCATGTTTGAACAATATATCATTTAGTGACAACTTTGTGCAAAAAAAAATGTGTAATTTTCCCGAAACTTGTGGCAAAATATAAAATATTCCATGGACTCAACATGCCTATCAGCAAATAGCTTGGGGTGTCTACTTTCCAAAAAAGGGTAATTTGGGGGGGGGGGTTTGAACTTTCCTGGCATTTTATGCACAACATTTAGAAGCTTATGTCACACATCACCCACTCTTCTAACCACTTGAAGACAAAGCCCTTTCTGACAGTTTACATGAAAAAATATTATGTTTTTGCAAGAAAATTACTTTGAACCCCCAAACATTATATATTTTTTAAAGCAAAGGCCGTATAGATTAAAATACTGGGTGTTGCAATTTTTTTTTCACACAGTATTTGCGCAGCAATTTTTCAAATGCAATTTTTTGGGAAAAAACACACTTTTTAAAATTTTAATGCACTAAAACACACTATATTGCCCAAATGTTTGACGTAATAAAAAAGATGATCTTATGCCGAGAACATGGATACCAAGCACGACATGCTTTAAAATTGCGCACAAACGTGCAGCATCAACAAACTGCATAGATTTTTAAAAGCCTTTAAAAGCCTTTACAGGTTACCATTTTAGATTTACAGAGGAGGTCTACTGCTGAATTGTAGTCATTCTGGTCTTTGATCAGCTCTATGGTCAGCTGGCAGAACCACCAGTTGCATTCTTGGGTTCCCTGTTGGGACAGGAGAGAGCCCGAGAAAACCATGAGAGACGGAGGGGGGGAACATTCCATCCCACTGCTTATAAAAGCAGTCTAGAGGCTAATTAGCTGCTAAGATTGCTTTTACATGAAAGCCTACCGCTGGCTGAAAAGAATGATTCCAAGATGATACCTAAACCTGCAGTCATCATTCTGGTATAACTACTCAAAGTCCAGCAACATACCAGTACATTGCTGGTCCTTGTTGGGCATACATTGTAATGTTCTTTTTTTTCATGCAACTTGTGGGCTGAACAAAAAAAAGAGACTGATCGATGGGTATGCCCACCATTAGAATACCAGCCTTCATCCACCCACTTCTAAGGATGGGCACCATTTTCTTTTAATTGTGGTGGGGAAATCACCTACTACAGCACTGAAGTCGCTGATTTACGTATTGTGGGAGAAAACACTGTTGCTGTCAAGATAAATAAATCAATGCTGCAGCTGAATGGCGTACCTGTTAAACAAATGATGGTTAACAATAAAACAAAGTAACATTACAGTATAACAGTAATGCCCCGTACACGCGGTCGGACATTGATCGGACATTGGCTCAAACTTGTTGGCTCAAACTTGTTTTACGTACACACGGTCGCACAAAGTTGTCGGAATTTCCGATCGCCAAGAACACGGTGCCGTTAACCACGTACGACGAGACTAGAAAAGGCCAGTTCAGAACCAAGCGCGGCACCCTTTGGGCTCCTTTTGCTAATCTCGTGTTAGTAAAAGTTTGGTGAGAGACGATTCGCGCTTTTTCAGACTCGTGGTTTTCAGATCGTTTTCTGCTGTTTAGTTTGTGCTTGTGGGTTTGTATCTGCTCTTCAGTGCGTGCAAGCAAGCTACGCGTGACTTTGATTAGTCATTGTGTTCTTGTTCGTTCGTTACTGTTTTTCAGGTCGCTCTTCACAGGCCTTGCTGTTCTTCAGTGCGTTCTGTTACTTCAGCCGACCGTTTTCTAGCCATGTTGCGTATACGTACTCCTTGTAGAGTTCGTGCTGTGCGGGGGCTTGGTGTTGGGGTCCTGACCTTGACACAAGTCCAGTCCATGAACAGGGTGGGGAGGAGTTCATGGACCAAGAATTGGTTGCTCCAGCGTGACCAGTTCTGTCATATGCCTTTGCTCCGTGAGATCCGTGAGAAAAATCCTGATGATTTCAGGAACTTTCTCCGGATGATGGACCCCGTATTTCACTGTTTGTTGGCTTTGCTGACCCCTTATATTAGCAGGATACCTGCATGAGGCAAGCCATCACTCAGGTGCAGAGGCTCGTCGCCACCCTGCGGTACTTGGCGACAGGGAGAAGCCTGTAGGACTTGAAGTTCTCAACAGGCATCTCCCCCCAGGCTCTGGGTATCATTATCCCAGAGACCTGTTCTGCCATAATCCAGGTCCTGCAGAAGGAGTATATGAAGGTAAGATTTTTATCCTTTAATATCACATTTTATTGTATTTAATGTTTGATAATATGTTGTATTTCTTTACTTATTCCCTAATTACCATGATTGTAATTTGCTGTGAATGTCCCCTTTGTCCTCATGCATGCTGGATTTTTAGGTAATTATTTTTTTTGTCCTTCATACATATTTGCCTTCACTTACCTCCCCAGCATGCTCTCCTGGCCCTATATTCACCTCATGTAGTCACTTAACAATGTATTTTATCAGATCCATATTAGTGCTTTACCCTAAATACCCCCTAAAATGTTTTTAAATGTGATTTGTGCTTTAAATTCAGGCAGAGTGCCAGAGGCTTTTTTTGGGGTGTCCCCAAATCATTTGGAAACCTCCTTCCCCCAAACTGCTAAGTCAGCTGATACCAATTCTCTATCTATCCTCAATCATATATCTGCTGACTTTGCCAAACCCATACACTCTATACCCATCTCTTTAGTGGTCAGATTTATGGATGAATTCCCCAAAGCATGTAGTGCAAGGGCCTGCCTGTATACTTTCAAATGGTACTGTTTCAAGTTTTTGGATCCTATTATTATCTTGATAGGTATTAGCAGAATGTCCAAATGTGCTCAAATGTGTACAATGTGTATTTATATCTTTGTATTATGACACTTCTTACCTGTCCAGTGGGCTGCCAATAGTGTAACTAAGGAGGGGCTGTTCCAAGTAATACCCTGTATTTAGGCATTCATCTCTCAATGAAGTGGAGAGGGTTACCTGTCCAAGAGCCCCCCCCCTATAATGTTAGAAATGGCCCATGAGGGGGGGGGATCTGATAGGTGTACCTTATACTTTGGTCTTTAAAAAATCCCATTAATAAATGTTATCTTGATGTTGGCCAAGAAGTTTTGTGTCTAATCTGCTTTCCATGTTTATGTGCAAAAAGACTAATTTTTTGTTGTTTTCCTTCACAGTTTCCTTCCACGCCACAGGAATGGCAGACTGTGGCCTCCCACTTTGTTTTACAGGCGTCTCCAGAATGGCAGCTTGAACTTGCCACCTCCAGAAGACAATGTGGAAGGACTCCCATTCGTCTTCGTTGTGGATGAAGCATTTGCACTGGGGGACCATCTTATACAGCCATTCCCGATGAGGACCTTCACCCCGGACCAGAGGGTTTTTAATTACTGGCTAGCCAGAGCCAGAAGAGTGGTGGAGAACACATTTGGAATCATTTCCAGCCGGTTCTGCCTATTTCTTACACCCATACATATGGAGCATCAACTGAATCATATTATCCTGGCGTGCTGTGTTCTACATAACTTTTTACGTCAACATTCTGCCAACTATGCTGGCTCAGTTGGGCCTGAGGCCGGAATTATAAATGAAACAACCCTGACGGAAAGTGGCCGTCTGGGCTTGCCCTCCTTGAGTGCCCGTGATGTCCGGCTAAGATACCTTGAGTTCTTTGCGGGTAGGGGGGCCATCAATATGCCAGACAATGTGTGAAACCTTTATCAAATAAAAAGAAAATTAAGCAAATCTTTGTTGACATTTACTGCTTGTGTTTGTTTTTAGCTGACCCTGACAGAAATGTGGTGAGTCCTGAAAATGGCGTAATTGTGTAACCTTACAAAGCACTGTTGGGTGTCATTTGCTAAAGGCAAAGACACTTTGCACTACAAGTGCACTTGAAACTGCACTGAAACTGCACTTGTAGTGCAAAGTGGATTGGCCCTTATTAAATAACCCCCATTGTCACATAAAGCAGCAATTGGAGCACCACAAAAGTGTTGTAGCGTTGAGACAATTATCCACACATTCTTGATTAACAATCTTTTTAATACCAGCACAATCACATGTGCATTTAGAAAAGGTTTTTAAAACAAACCAACATGTTTGTTGTATAACAATTTTTGAGGTGGCATTAGAAAAAGTACAAATGTCCATTTAAGAGAAAACAGGCATGTTTCAAACCAACAACAAAGACACAAATCTTGAACTTACAAAGTTCACATTTTGTAGAACTTGAAGGCAATATCAGACATGAGTATTTAGGAACTGTGTTTGATATTGCGTTCAGATGGGGTGAAGTCACCCTAGGAAAAGCCAAATTTTAAAGATGCACAAAAATTTATGAATGTCAACATGTGCTAGCTGCCATCACGGGGGATCAAGCGACGTGTTTTTGGGGTGCAACCCCTTCCTCCCAGCTACTTTATTATTGAGGAAGGGGTTGCAGCCCCAAAACGCGTCCATTGATCTCCCGTGATGGCAGATAGCACATGTTGGCACACTGTGTGCATCCTCAAAATTTGGCTTTTCTACAATTCGTGAAAATTCTTTTAAATTGTAGTACACCATAAAAGAAAGGGGTTTGGAGGGGTTTTAAACTCTCCCAGAAACATCAATGATGTTCTTATTTTTTTCAATAACATCATTGATGTTTTTCGTGATGTTTTCCAAGGCAATATTACACCCCATGATCTCCCTGTCAGGATCTGGGCAGTTTCCGAGGTGAAAGGATCTGGATCCACAACATCACGATCACCTAAAAAGAGAGAAACCAAAAAAAAACATGTATTATAAATATGGCGGCATCCATCTCTTACCTGAGCCTGTGGTCGCAGACACTCACCTGTTGTGGTGACTAGTTCCAACATGTCTTCTTCCTCCTGCTCTTCTTGTGTTTGGGGTATTTCCCCTTCTTCCAGAGGTGGGGGTCTCTGGTCTCCTCGGATGAGGGGTGTCCTCCGAGTCTTTTCTCCCCTATGTGAAACAAAAAAGGTATACTTAGCACACAGATATTTGATGGTAGAACTATAAATATGAAACATTGCTTGGAAGTGGGGTACAATTGTCTATTTGGTGTTCTTGTGTCCCACACTAGTGCTCCAGCGTCCAGATGTGAAAACTGCTGCTGAGTGTCCTCTCCTTACACAGAATCTAGTTTGCATTTCATTCTAGTAACAAACACATCTACACAACCAAATTAGTTTCATACAAGTAGGCCCTAAAAAATGTGGTCAAATGCATATGTCAAAAACAATGGTGTTTTATAGGCCGAAAGAAAAATGTTTGATACGAACGAATAATGTGCCCATGAACATGAAAGTTGCCATTTTAAACTGTACAACAGTTCCTAAAAGCACATGGAGCAGCACAAACGTAATAAACACAAAAAGAATAGGAACACTGGACAACTACTTACTTTTTTGCAGCACTCTCCGGATCTTTCTGTACTGCTCATGTTCTCTTAATTTCAGGTCTGACCACCGCTTCCTGAGCTGATCTTTCGATCGTCGTACCCCAAAATTCCGGTGCAGACTTTTGACCACTTTCGCCATTATCTTGGCCTTTCTGACATTGGGGTTGGGGTAAGGTCCATACTTCCCATCATAGTCGGCCTTCTTCAGGATGTTGACCATCTCCAACATCTCCCCAAAGGACATATTTGAGGCCTTAAATCTTCTCCTTCTTGATCCAGACGTTTCCGGATCCGGGCTTTCCTCCCCCTCCTCCTCGTTGCTGTAATTAGCACGCACCTGCTGTGTCTCCGCCATGTGCTCTTCCCCCACTGTGCAGAACAAAAAGGGGCGGGGAATAGACTAGAAAGAACGTCAGGGGTGGGGGGAGTTACACGCATGCGCAGTGTGTATAAAGCGTAACACGCATGCGTAGTACGTACGATCTGTGAGCGGAGGAAGGAGTATCGGAGGCGCCGATCGTGATAACGAAGGTAAGAGCCAAACTTGGGCCTATACTGTTTCTAGATTGAGGCCTATATTGTAACAAGATTAGGAGAGTTTGGCCTGACATTAGGGTTTGTCTTGTGACGTGTCTTGCGGTGAAAATGGATATCTTGAAAGATAACGACTTTATGGCAATCTTCATTGATATGTTTAGGGAGCTGCCTTGTCTGTGGAAGATAAACCACCCACATTATAAGAACCAAACAAAGAGGAAGGCAGCACTGGATCAATTGCTGGTATTTGTGAAGACGGTGGTCCCCACAGCAAACATCACCTATTTGAAGATCCTAATTGGTGGCCTGAGGAGCACTTATCTAAGGGAGCACAAGAAGGTCCAGGATTCCCAGAGATCTGGAGCAGCAGATGACATCTATGTCCCCAGGCTGTGGTACTATGACAGGCTGCATTTTCTGGCAGGCCAGACTGAACCCAGGCCAGCACTCTCCAGTCTTCCTTCCATGCCTTCTTCCCCCCCAGCTGAGGCTTCTGACGCCCAACCTGGGCCTTCCAGGCAGCAACATGTGGAGGAGCCCAGCTTGAGCCAGGTATAGCATTCCTCTAAATATTTCTGCTTGTCCAATCAATGATGTTAACTAGATGTTAGTTTGGATTACTAATTTATGATTGTGATTGATGATGCAAAAACTAATACCATGTCCCTTTTTCATACACAGGGAAGTCTCAGCCAGGAGGTGGCCGGGCCAAGCAGGCTGCCTGATATGCAGGTCCCTCCCCTACACTCACAAAGACAAAGTGGCAGGAAGAGGAGTACCCTGGAGGAGGTTGCCATAGGCCTCTTTTGGAAGGCTACAGAGGCCCTGAGAACCCCCCACACTGTGGGTGAGGATTTTGCTTGCATAACTGCCTGCAAAATGAGGCAGATGGAGGAGGGCCAACGACTCCTGTGTGAGTTCCTAATTTTGGAAGCTCTCAATAAAGGGTTGAGGGGCCAAATAACATCTGCTACCCACATTTGTGACCTCAGACATGGTCCTCCTCCTCCTCCAGGTCCCACTACTCCTCCTCCTCCTCCTCCAGGTCCTACTAGTCCTCCTCCTCCTCCAGGTCCTACTCCTCCTCCTGCCACATCTTCAACACCTGAGCCACAGCCAGGAAGGAAGCATGGAGAGAAGAACAGAAAGTGATGACCCTGGGTCCAGTCTGGTCTGGCAAAAGATGCAGGCTCTTGTAGTACCACAGCCTGGGGACATAGATGTCATCTGCTGCTTTCCGGATCTCGGGGACTTCTGGACCAGACTGCATTCCCTTAGATAAGGACTCCTCAGGCCATCAATTTTGATGTTAAAGAATTGATGTCTGCCCTGGGGGTCCAAGGCTTTGTTAATTTCAGCTGTTTCTCCAGTGTTGCCTCCCTCTTTGTTTGGTTGTGAGCCCTTAATAAAGGATTTTTTGTTTCAATTATACTCTCCTATGTGTTTTTTCCTTCAAAAGGGACAGTTTTTTTGTGAGGATTCAGGTGCATTTCTAAAGTACAATGTGAAATTAACAAGGGACACCAACACCAAACAATCTCCTTGAGATTAAATAATATAAGATATCAATGGTGTTGTGGTAACTTGACACACAAAACACACACAAAAATATTATGGAGTAAAACTAAAAATAAAATAGAACAAAGATCAGACTT
Source organism: Lithobates clamitans (assembly GCA_037952925.1). Classification (NCBI taxonomy): domain Eukaryota; kingdom Metazoa; phylum Chordata; class Amphibia; order Anura; family Ranidae; genus Lithobates; species Lithobates clamitans. The sequence continues at coordinate 449,477 of JBBGZY010000720.1, forward strand.
GAAAAAAAATACAAACCTAAAAAAACAACAAAAAACAGCCTTTAAAAAAAAAAAAAAAGAAAACAACACAAAAATAATTTTGTCAGATGTGACAAATCCAAATATATTGAGGGAGTCCCGATAAATATTAAAGAAAGAAGTTTTTGAGAAGTCTGTGTGAATATGAGCAGTAAAACTACTTAATTGTTCTCACATTATAAAGAAGAAGAGAGTGCGCTGTATTAAACCATTTTTTACATTGCACCGTGACGAAAGTGCTGTATCCATTGCAAACGCTAATTTTACCAGACCGAGCTGTTCCGTCTCTGAATTTCTTCTGAGCATGCGTGGCACTTTGTGCGTCGGAACTGGCCACACACGGTCAGAATTGACGCGATCGGATTTTGTTGTCGGAAAATTTTATAGCCTGCTCTCAAATTTTGTGTGTCGGAAAATCCGGGAAAATGTCCGATGGAGCCCACACATGGTTGGAATGTCCGACACCACGCTCCAATCGGACAATTTCCATCCGAAAATCTGACCGTGTGTATGGGGCATAAGACTTACCACACCTGCAAAGCAAATACAATAAAACATAGTAAAAATAAAACATTTTTTTTAGCCCAATTTTTTTTATTTTTTATTTTTGTTTGTTTCATAAATTTTTATTGATGAAAGATGTAAAGTACAAACAGGTAATGATATTTCTCCAAGGTTTACAGATACATTTTGGCAAGTTACAGATTTCGTACAGTTAACAAGCGAATATAGTGTTACATGTAACTACGTTGAATGTAAAAGAACACTTGGGTATGAAAGCGTTAACTTGCAAACAATTAAAACGTTTATAAGTAAGTATATGAGGTGCACAGTCACCTTAAACAGTTGTTAGTTACTCTAGAAACATTGAAGCCAGCAAATTAAATCTATAATATCCTGTGTTGGTGTTATGGGGGGAAGTCAGAAGTGGAGCCTGGAATACGGACCTTTTACCAGACCTCTCCCAATTCCAGTACCCCAACGGGAACACACTGTACTGGGGGGAGGGTCAGAAGAACCAAATGTATGTAGGTAGCGAGAAAGGTCCTTTACGTGGAACACTGCTTCTTAGAGGTCGTATAGTGTATGCGGTGTATATGATTTCGAAAGGTGTGGGGAGTATATAGGATGGGGGGAAAGGTGTTGGACTAAATATGTTATACGTAGTATTTATATGGTATGATGGGGTAGAAATCAACATGGGTGGATATATGGGTATGTGAGTACAAGGGTGAGGGTGAGGGTGGGGGTGACTGACACTCCTTTGACAGTCCCTGATTAGTACTTGTTATGTGGATCACTGTGGAACCAAGGATGTTTTGGCTTGTGGGTCAATAAGTAGTGTCTGAAACTCAACCGAATCGCGAAAGTGTGTCCAACAAGCCCAAGTATGACTGTATTTTGTTGGGTTATCTTTTGCTTCATGTATTAAGTCTTCCATTATTGCTATTTTTTCCACACGTTTTAGCCAATCTGATAAGGTAGGAGGGTTAGTGTCCCTCCATCGTAACGGAACACATTGCTTGGCCGCATTTATGAGGTGCAGCATTAAGGATTTTCTATAAGTAGAATAATGTAGTGAGGTGTGGTGTAGTAAATATTGAGCAGGTGTAAAGTCCAAAGTATAAGTAGTGATACGAGTGATCATGTTGTGTACCTTTTCCCAGAATGGCTTTATGAGGGTACAATCACACCATATATGTAGAAGAGAGCCTACTCCAGAGTTACATCTCCAGCACAAAGGGGAGACAGTTGGATGAAACATATGAATGCGATCAGGGGTGCGGTACCATCTAGAGTACAATTTGTAGTTGGTTTCTTGTGCTGAGACATTAATAGAGCCTTTATGGATATGAGAATAAATATTTTGCCAGTCTTCCAAAGATATGTCCAGGTTGAGCTCTCTTTCCCATTTCTGGTTAACTGTAGTAGATGTGGGGTTAGTTTCACCGAAAAGCAAGGAGTACACAGTTGAGATTAAGTGATTTTGAGGATTTGTTTCAGAGCATAGTGTTTCAAAAGGAGTCATGTCTCTACACCATTGAGAAATGGGATTGGAACCATTGAGAAAGTGTCTGATTTGTAAGTATGAGAAGAAGGGGATGTTTCCATTCGGGAGTTTAGTGGGCAGGTCGGTGTACAGGATTATGGAAACATTATGGAAAAAGTTATGTGCTCTCAATGAAGGTATTGTGGTGGCAAATCGTGTGTTGTCTTCTGGAAGGCCAGGGGGAAAGGCGGGGTTGCCAGTTAAGGGGGTCAATGGCCCTGGGGATGGAGTCATTTTAAGAGAATAACAAGTGTTTCTGAAGCAGTTCAGTGTAGGTCCTGTTAGTGGATGTGCCAAGTGTTCTTTAGGAGTAGCCTTGGTGTCAATCCATGGTGAGTGGGAGAGAGGTGTCTGGGCACAGGAATATTCTATTGTGATCCAATCTTTAGAGTGAGTATGTATGTGCCAGTCTTTTAGTCTGCTGATGTGGCAGGCATTATAGTATTTATGAATATCGGGTAAGCCTAGTCCACCTTTAAGCTTGGGGAGGACCATCCTGATCCAAGTGAGTCTTGGAGGTTTATGGGCCCATATAAAGTTTCTGCATATTCTTTTATAAATTGTAAAAAATTTTGAAGGGAGTTTGATCGGTATTGTTTGTAAGACATAAAGTATACGGGGTAAGATGTTCATTTTTAAGATGTAGATTCTCCCAAACCATGAAAATTGAGCTGAGGACCATTTCGTAAGATCTTTCTGTATAGTTTGAAGAATGGGAGAGTAGTTTCTTTTGTATAGTTCAGTAAGTTTAGATGGTATTTGAATGCCAAGATACGTAAGGGCGTGTGGTTCCCATTTGAATGGGAAATTAGTTTGGCATTGAGAAACTATCTGTGACGGGAGTGAGATGTTTAGGGCTTTGGATTTCGTCAAGTTTATTTTCAGGTTGGATAATTTGCGGAATAAGGTGAAATCTTGTAGTAGATTGGAAATGGTGATTAACGGGTTGGAGAGGAAAAGAAGTATGTAGTCGGCGTATGCTGCTAGTTTGTAGTGTTTTTGTCTAATATCTATGCCCATGATATCCGGGTTGACTTGAAGTTTATGTAATAAAGGTTCTAATGAAAGAACAAAAAGGAGAGGGGATAAGGGGCAACCTTGCCGGGTTCCATTCGACACCGGGAAGGCGCTCGGCAGGTGGCCATTAACCCTTATTCTGGCTGTGGGGGAAGCATATAAGGCCAAGATTAATTGGGTAAATTGTGCTGGGAATCCCATTGCCTGTAGCACTGCTATCATGAAGTCCCATGCCACCCTGTCGAACACCTTCTCCACGTCAAGGGACAGAAAAAAACCTTGTTTGGGTCAAGTGGAGAGCCAATGGTGGATGTTGATTGCTTTTATGGTATTATCCCTTGCCTCCCTCCCAGGGATAAAGCCAACTTGATCCAGTGAGATCAGTTTGGGGAGTAAAGGGAGCATTCAGTTGGCAAGGATTTTGGCATAGATTTTCATGTCGACATTGATAAGGGAAATGGGTCTATAATTAGACAGCAAAGGATCATCTTTACCTGGTTTGAGAATGAGCGTAATGTGTGCTTCTAATAAGCCCATAAGTACTGGTGGAGAAGAGAGGTCATTGAAAATCTTAGCTAGTTGAGGGATAAGTATATCCTGGAAAGTTTTATAGTAACTCACGGTCAGACCATCTGGGCCAGGGCTTTTATCTGTTTTAAGTTGTTTCAACACTGTTATAATTTTGTCTGTAGTAATGGGAGTAGAAAGGTTTGCTGCGTCTTCAGGCGAAATAGAAGATGGGCAAAAGTTATTCAAAAAGTCTGAGATTGTCGCTTGTCTTCCTGGAGTACTGCCTGGTTCGGTGGAGGAGGGTAAGTTGTAAAGAGCAGAAAAATATTGAACAAATTGGTCGGCAATAGCTTCCGAAGAGACAAGAGAAGTGCCAGACGAGTTTTTAATAGTGTGTATGGTATTCATCGCTTTTCGAGATTGTAATGCTCTGGCGAGCAATTTTCCGGATTTGTTGCTGAATTCATAGAACAGTTTTTGTATTAAGATGTATTTGCGTTTTAAGGATTTACCGGGTTCTTCTAGGAGTTCTTCTCTAGCTTTAATCAGTTCAACAAGGGATTTTGTGGCTAGTGAGAGCTTGTGTGCTTGTTCCAGTATGTGGATTTTTCCAGATAGCGCGGCAATGCGATCGCGTTTGAGTTTACGTCGGTTTGCAGTCAGAGATATGATTTCTCCACGTATTACACATTTGTGCGCTGCCCATATGCTGGATTGTTTTAAATCCTTTGGGGTGTTTTCCGTAAAATATTGTTTGAGTCGTGTGTTAAGTTTGTGGGTGATGTCTATGTCTGTTAAGATGGAATTATCTAGACGCCAAATCATTTTGTGGAATCTAGTTGCCGGTATATCTAGAGTGATGGATATGGGGTTATGGTCTGATAACACCATAGGATTAATGGAGGCCTTCGAAAGGAAAGATAAGTCTGACTGGGATATGAAAAAGTGGTCAATTCTCGTGTATTTATTGTAAGATGCTGAGTAAAACGTGAAGTCTCTCTCATTCGGGTGTAGCGTGCGCCAGGCGTCGTGAAGGGTCAGATCTCTAAGGTGTTTTTTAATGGCCCGAAGAGCTCTCTAAGGCATAGAGGACACTCCTGTGGATGTATCTTGCGATGGAGAGAGTGCTACGTTAAAGTCCCCACCCATGATAAGAATGCCGGAATAAAATTCCGTCAGTAATTGTAGGGTCTCACGAAAGAATAAAACTTGCTTTGTATTAGGAGCGTATAGGTTTGCTAACGTTATGGGTTTGTTGTGAAGAGTTCCTTTGATAAATAGAAATCTACCTTTAATGTCTCGTTTAACTTCTGACACTTGTAGAGGACAGTTTTTTGCTATCAGAATTGCCACACCTTTTGATTTAGAGTCATCATTAGTGGCATGATATACCGTAGGGTAGTGTATATTGTGTAGTTTCTGAATGTTGTCTGAGCGGAAATGCGTTTCTTGTATGAAAGCGACCTGTGTTTTGTCTTAAAGTGTGTAGCAGTTGTGATCTCTTTTCAGGTACGTTGAGCCCACACATGTTTATGGAGCATAGTTTCACCTTTGAAACATGTGTCGTTCCAGTATCATTCTTTGTGTCGCGTGTAGGAGTGTCCGCCACCCTTGGAGCTGGGAAGGTGCTCATTTGTAGCTGGTAAAGTAAAGGAGGGTATAGAAAATGTGTATAAAGTTGGTGTCTGCTCGGGATGTGAAAGGATGGGGAAGCAAGGGTCGGGTGTATTTAAGTATCTTCCTCTGTTAGGAGAGGAAGATAGGGTACAGTGTGTCGTCAGGGGAACCAGTCTCGAGTTAAGATCCAGACTGTTCCACCGCACCATGTGGGGGTCGGGTAGAACCTAGCAAAGGGGATAGAACCACAAGTGAGCTAGCCCACCGTTACCAGTCTTAGGGGCATAGGAGTGGAGGTTGGCAAATATGAAGTATAGGAGGAGATTGGGCAATGGGTGGTTTAGACATGAGAAGGATTAGCAGTAGATTATATGATAAACACGGAATTCACCAAGATATGGGAAAGGATAATGGTGTGTGAAGAAGCGACTGAATGTAAGCACGTCAATTATTGCACATGGGAAGCGGAGAGGGCCATGTATTCAGTGTGGGTGTGTCAATAGTAGAGTGCGTAAGATAGACCTGATAAGTGAATATGTTTATGGGTATAATATAATTTGAACCAGGCTTCTTGAGTAACTGAGTGAAGGAATAGTATAATTCTGGAAAACAAAAAAAGCAAAAGCGAAACAACATAAAACACAATTCAAAACTTAAACCATACATTCTCTCTAGTTGATGTAGTAAGAATTGTTTGTCACAAAGATTCTGTAGCTCTCAAAGAATCCAGAAAGGAGTTGTGCACGGTATGGTGCATAATCAATGCAACACATCTACCCTCCCGCCATCCCCCTCCCATTCCACAAGCCTATGTGATATAAGCCCAAGTGATATATGTGGTATATGTGGTATAGGTGGTATAGAAGATTGGAGGATAGTCAGTTGTTTTTAGCAACTAACCTATGTGTGGGGATAAGCGATAAAGGAGTCTCCATCATCCATTTAAGGAAGTCGTTTAAACCCACTAATGTCTAATGGTGGGAGGGGAAGGAAAGAATTCCCAGCTGACCTGAGAATTTAAACGTTAAGAGAGGTAACTTCTCCATTGTAGATATACCGCCTCCTTATTTATGCAGAATATATATATATAGCCCGTATATTGTGCTCATGGGAATGAACTGCTGTCATGTGTGATAAATAATACAAAAGTGCACTATGTAAAATTCTAAACAGGGGAAGAGAGATTGCAAAACTGGCATCCATATCAGCCAAGTCCCTCATCAATGTTTTAACTTCGACAGGTTCCCTTGAGATGTTGGGTGAGGGTGGTCTATACAATAAAGTGAGATGTCAGGTTTGGGCAGCGTGATGGATTAGTGGAAAGAAGGGTCAGATGTCGATCTTCTGTGAGAAAATTGTAAAACATGTTTTACAACTCAGAATAAAAAGATGTGATCTCCTATAGCTGCATAAGTGGAATGCATTCAGCAGACTCAAAATGTAGTATTGGGACATGTAGTGCTTCTCAATAGTGGGGGCACATCTTCCTATCATTGTGTACATTATACTAAACAGTGCAATATGGAACACATCTTTAGAACACATCTTGTCAAACATTACCCAAATTGATAACTATTAGCAGGGTTAGTAATACTGTAATTCATGCAGGATTATGTGAGTGACAGTGTTCAGGGAGAGGAGACGAGGCGGGAAGCAGTGTGAGCATATAGTGTTCCCATCCGGAAAGGCAGCGTATAGATGACGGTGAGGATGTTGGACCTGGTGAACATGGTAGTGAGCGTCTAAAGTTCTATTATGTTGGACCTGTACAACGGAGGTCATTGGAGGATTGGGCGACTTGATGTCTATTGTCTGTTGAGAGATGAGAGGGGGGGGGGGAGAGCGTGCCGCAAGGGTTGCTTCGTCCATGGTATCCAAGGTTATTTTAGTGAGTGTAATCTCCTTCATCATCCAGTGACATGTAGCGACAGTGAGTGAGTGAATGTATGGGTGTTAATCTATAACAAAAGCAGTGAAGGTAATTGTTATCCATCTGATCCTGAATATAGCTATACACTGAAGAGAACGGTGTCAGTAAGGTGCTATTCAGTAATCCCTTCTGGCTCTCCGGGACCTCGGGGGAATCCGAGGGGCTGGAGCCAAGTGGAGGATCAAGGTGCGGATTTCGCCTCCTATAGCCAGATGAGGATCTTCGTCTGTGGTTCCGTCCTTCTTGGGTTTCCATCGGTTCTGTCTGTGGTGTGGTTTTCCTTACCGCCTTGTGGCAGAATTATGCATACCATTGTGGAACATCCACTAGAGGGATAGCCAGAGTGTCACAAAATGGACGCAGATCCTCCGGGACTTTTAGCAAGGCAGTGCGCCCCTGGTGAGTAGCTGATAAGCAGAAAGGGAACTTCCATCGGTATTGGATTCCCTTTGTGCGCAGAACATCCAATAGTGGTTTAAGATCTCTCTGGTGCTGCAGTGTTATACTGGATAAGTCCTGAAAGATTTGGACTGAAGTTCCTGCATATTGCAACTGCCATCTGAGTCTAGCTTGTCTGAGAATTTCTTCTTTTAGCCTATAGTCCACAATGCAGCATATGATATCTCTTGGCGGGTCTGTATCCCTACGTTTGGGGTGTAGAGCTCTGTGGATCCTTTCCATGGAGATTTGAGTTTGAGGCGGCCTGTTTAGAAGATCATTGAATAGGCTAGTCACTGCTGATGAAATATCTTCTGCGGTGACGGCCTCTGGTATGCCTCTGATCCTAAGGTTGTCACGGCGGCCCCTATTATCGAGGTCTTCGACATTACGCTGTATTTCTCTTAACTGGATGGTGTGGGTGTCAATCTGCCTGGTAGCTTTGCGAAGGACATGTTCATGCTGTGTCGTTACCTGTTCTACTTCATGGACCCTGTCAGACAGCGTGTGTATATCTATACGCAGCTTAGCAATTGCGGCTGACAGGGTATCCTTGATGTTAGCAGCTATGGACCGGAGATCATTGATGTTCAGATACGGCTGGGCGGGAGCTGCACCGGCATTGACAGGTGGTGAGGTACGAGTTTGAGGTATAGGAAGGAGAAGGGGATCTGGTGATGGTGGTTCTGGGGCTGAGGTGGTCTGTGGCGGGAGGACGCCATATTGCCCCTTTGTGACCGGAACATCTCCGGGATATTGTGGCTGATTCCTCCTGTAAGCTCTCTCGGGGAGCGGGATCTTGAGGTAGAGGATTGTCTGGAGGCTGTCCCCATTGTGAAGAGCGGGTTTTGTGGTAAAAATACCTCCGGTATTGAAGTTGAAGGACTGATAACGGCAGGAGCTCTTTCTTTACATGGCCATCTTCTTGCTCGGCCCAAAAACTATGCTGATATTATAGGTATGAAAGATAAATGATAATGGAACGTACACGGCAGGTGCCGGCAGGGGCCAGCACAGAGGCGGGTGGAGACAAAGAGGTGCAGGCACTAGCAAAGAGTAGATGGGTGACAGTCAGGAGGGGTAGAGGGGGAAGTGCCAGAGAGGCCGATCTAGGACTGGAGCATCCCAATAAGTACGCTCCATTGAGTGACATTGGTGAAACCAGTCAGGGACCAGCACTGCTGGAGATGAGGGACTCTCCTAGCTGCCAGGGGAAGAACTCCTCCAGTGAGAGTGGGGGAGCAGCAAAGGGGAAGGAAAGACAGATTCTGGTGGTAGGGGACTCAATTCTTAGAAGGACAGAGAGGGCAATCTGTAACCAAGACCTGAAGCGCCGAACAGTATGTTGTCTACCGGGCGCTCGGGTTCGGCACATCACGGATCTTGTGGACAGATTACTGGGAGGGGCTGGGGAAGACCCGGCTGTCATGGTGCACGTTGGCACCAATGACAAAGTCAGAGGCAGATGGAGTGTCCTAAATAGGGATGAGCCGAACACCCCCCTGTTCGGTTCGCACCAGAACATGCGAACAGGAAAAAAATTCGTTCGAACACGCGAACGCCGTTAAAGTCTATGGGACACGAACATGAATAATCAAAAGTGCTAATTTTAAAGGCTAATATGCAAGTTATTGTCAATAAAAGTGTTTGGGGACCCGGGTCCTCCCCCAGGGGACATGAATCAATGCAAAAAAAAGTTTTAAAAACGGCCGTTTTTTCAGGAGCAGTGATTTTAATAATGCTTAAAGTCAAACAATAAAAGTGTAATATCCCTTTAAATTTCATACCTGGGGGGTGTCTATAGTATGCCTGTAAAGGGGCGCATGTTTCCCGTGTTTAGAACAGTCTGACAGCAAAGTGACATTTTGAAGGAAAAAATACATTTAAAACTACCGCGGCTATTGCATTGCCGACAATACACATAGAAGTTCATTGATAAAAACGGCATGGGAATTCCCCACAGGGCAACCCCGAACCAAAATTAAAAAAAAAAATGATGTGGGGGTCCCCCTAAATTCCATACAAGGCCCTTCAGGTCTGGTATGGATATTAAGGGGAACCCCAGCCAAAATTTTTAAAAAAAATTGACGTGGGGTTCCCCCTAAATTCCATACCAGATCCTTCAGGTCTGGTATGAATTTTAAGGGGAACCCCGCGCCAAAAAAAAAAAAAAAAACGGCGTGGGGTCCCCCTAAAAATCCATACCAGACCCTTATCCGAGCACGCAACCTGGCAGGCCGCAGGAAAAGAGGGGGGGACGAGAGTGCACCCCCCCCCCCTCCTGAACCGTACCAGGCCACATGCCCTCAACATTGGGAGGGTGCTTTGGGGTAGCCCCCCAAAACACCTTGTCCCCATGTTGATGAAGACAAGGGCCTCATCCCCACAACCCTGGCCGGTGGTTGTGGGGGTCTGCGGGCGGGGGGCTTATCGGAATCTGGAAGCCCCCTTTAACAAGGGGACCCCCAGTTCCCGGCCCCCCCCCTGTGTGAAATGGTAAGGGGGTACTTACCCCTACCATTTCACTAAAAAACTGTCAAAAATGTTAAAAATGACAAGAGACAGTTTTTGACAATTCCTTTATTTAAATGCTTCTTCTTTCTTCCTTCATCTTCTTCTTCTTCTGGTTCTTCTGGCTCTTCTGGTTCTTCCTCCGGCGTTCTCGTCCAGCATCTTCTCCGCGGCGTCTTCTATCTTCTTCTCCTCGGGCCGCTCCGCACCCATGGCATGGGGGGGAGGCTCCCGCTCTTCTCTTCATCTTCTTCTCTTCTTCATCTTCTTCTTCATCTTCTTCTTCTTCTTCTTCTGTTCTTCCTTCTTCTCTTCTTCATGTCTTCTCCGGGCCGCTCCGCAGCCATGCTGTGGCATGGAGGGAGGCTCCCGCTGTGTGACGGCGTCTCTTCGTCTGACGGTTCTTAAATAACGGGGGGCGGGGCCACCCGGTGACCCCGCCCCCCTCTGACGCACGGTGACATGACGGGACTTCCCTGTGGCATTCCCCGTGACGTCACAGGGAAGTCCCTCAAGTCACCGTGCGTCAGAGGGGGGCGGGGTCACCGGATGGCCCCGCCCCCCGTTATTTAAGAACCGTCAGACGAAGAGACGCCGTCACACAGCGGGAGCCTCCCTCCATGCCACAGCATGGCTGCGGAGCGGCCCGGAGAAGACATGAAGAAGGAAGAAGAGAAGAAGAAGAAGAAGATGAAGAAGAAGATGAAGAAGAGAAGAAGATGAAGAGAAGAGCGGGAGCCTCCCCCCATGCCATGGGTGCGGAGCGGCCCGAGGAGAAGAAGATAGAAGACGCCGCGGAGAAGATGCTGGACGAGAACGCCGGAGGAAGAACCAGAAGAGCCAGAAGAACCAGAAGAAGAAGAAGATGAAGGAAGAAAGAAGAAGCATTTAAATAAAGGAATTGTCAAAAACTGTCTCTTGTCATTTTTAACATTTTTGACAGTTTTTTAGTGAAATGGTAGGGGTAAGTACCCCCTTACCATTTCACACAGGGGGGGGGGCCGGGATCTGGGGGTCCCCTTGTTAAAGGGGGCTTCCAGATTCCGATAAGCCCCCCGCCCGCAGACCCCCACAACCACCGGCCAGGGTTGTGGGGATGAGGCCCTTGTCTTCATCAACATGGGGACAAGGTGTTTTGGGGGGCTACCCCAAAGCACCCTCCCAATGTTGAGGGCATGTGGCCTGGTACGGTTCAGGAGGGGGGGGGGGCCGCACTCTCGTCCCCCCTCTTTTCCTGCGGCCTGCCAGGTTGCGTGCTCGGATAAGGGTCTGGTATGGATTTTTGGGGGGACCCCACGCCGTTTTTTTTTTTTTTTGGTGCGGGGTTCCCCTTAAAATCCATACCAGACCTGAAGGGTCTGGTATGGAATTTAGGGGGAACCCCACATCAATTTTTTTTTTAAATTTTGGCTGGGGTTCCCCTTAATATCCATACCAGACCTGAAGGGCCTTGTATGGAATTTAGGGGGACCCCCACATCATTTTTTTTTTTTTATTTTGGTTCGGGGTTGCCCTGTGGGGAATTCCCATGCCGTTTTTATCAATGAACTTCTATGTGTATTGTCGGCAATGCAATAGCCGCGGGTAGTTTTAAATGAGTTTTTTCCTTCCAAATGTCATTTTGCTGTCAGACTGTTCTAAACACAGGAAACATGCGCCCCTTTACAGGCATACTATAGACACCCCCCAGGTACGAAATTTAAAGGGATATTACACTTTTATTGTTTGACTTTAAGCATTAATAAAATCACTGTTCCTGAAAAAACGTCCGTTTTTAAAACTTTTTTTTGCATTGATCCATGTCCCCTGGGGCAGGACCCGGGTCCCCAAACACTTTTTATGACAATAACTTGCATATAAGCCTTTAAAATTAGCACTTTTGATTTCTCCCATAGACTTTTAAAGGGTGTTCCGCGGCATTCGAATTTGCCGCGAACACCCCAAATTGTTCGCTGTTCGGCGAACTTGCGAACAGCCAATGTTCGAGTAGAACATGAGTTCGACTCGAACTCGAAGCTCATCCCTAGTCCTAAAGAACGATTTTAGGGACTTAGGTGCTAAATTGAGGAAAAGGACCTCCAAGGTAGTGTTCTCAGGAATACTACTGATACATCGAGCCACACCAGAAAGGCAGAGGGAGATTAGGGAAGTAAACAAGTGGCTGAAGAGCTGGTGTGGTAAGGAGGGGTTTGGGTTCCTGGAGGACTGGGCCGACTTCTCAGTCGGTAACCGGTACTATAGAAGGGACGGACTGCACCTAAATGAGGAGGGTGCAGATCTGCTGGGAATGAAGATGGCCAAAAAGTTAGAGGGGTTTTTAAACTAGGCGATGGGGAGGAGGGTCCAGAGACAGTGATAGCCAGTGCGGAAGATATTCCAGAGGGTATTATTGGGGGCATTAATGGTAGGTTAACCAAAGCACAAAAACACAAGGTGAGTATAGTAGCAAGTCCTAGTTGCAATCTTGAAACACCCAATACGAGGACAATATGCGACTGGTCCAAACTATGTGGCATGTTCACCAATGCCAGGAGCATGGCAGACAAGATGGGTGAACTAGAGATACTGTTGTACAAGGAGGATTTGGATTTTGTGGGAATTTCAGAGACCTGGTTCAACAGCTCTCATGATTGGCTGGCAAACATTCAAGGGTATACCCTATACCGCAAGGATAGAGAGGGTAAAAAAGGGGGAGGGGTATGCCTATATATCAAGAATAATGTACAAGCGAATGTGAGAGATGACATCACTGAGGGAGCTAGAGAGGAGGTGGAATCCTTATGGGTAGAGCTCCAAAGGGATGAAGCTAAGGGGAAAATAATACTGGGAGTATGCTCTAGGCCCCCTAACCTGAGGGAGGAAGTGGAGATGGATCTCCTATTACAAATTGGATTAGCAGCAAGGATGGGAAGTGTTATCATAATGGGGGATTTTAATTATCCAGACATAGACTGGGCGGAGGGAACTGCGCATTCATTTAAGGCTCGCCAGTCCCTTAATGTCTTGCAGGACAATTGGGTAATAAATTTAAGAGAACAAAAATCCTGGATGGCTTAACTCCAATGTAAAAATGCATATAAAAGCAAAGGAGAAAGCCTTCAAAAAATACAAGGTTGAGGGATCATCCTCAGCATTCAGACTTTATAAAGAATGCAATAAGAAATGTAAGGGTGCAAATAGGACAGCTAAGATAGAACATGAAAGACACATAGCGGAGGAGAGCAAAAAAAATCCCAAGAAATTCTTTAAGTATGTAAACAGTAAAAAAGGGAGGACAGACCATATTGGCCCCATAAAGAATGAGGAAGGACATCTGGTTACAAAGGATGGGGAGATGGCAAAGGTATTGAATTTATTCTTCTCCTCAGTCTTCACGAGTGAATCGGGGAGCTTCAGTAACCAAAACTGCAGTGTTTATCCTCATGACACAACACAGGAAGCACCTCCATGGTTAACAGAGGATGGAATTAAAATTAGACTTGAGAAACTTAACATTAATAAATCACTGGGACCAGATGGCTTGCATCTGAGGGTACTTAGGGAACTCAGTCAGGTGATTGCCAGACCGTTGTTCCTAATTTTTACAGACAGTCTATTGACTGGAATGGTACCAGCTGATTGGAGAAAAGCCAATGTAGCACCAATATTTAAAAAGGGCCCAAAAAACATCCCTGGGAATTACAGACCAGTTAGCCTAACATCAATAGTATGTAAACTCTTGGAGGGGATGATAAGGGACTATATACAAGATTTTAGTAATAAGAACGATATCATTAGCAGTAATCAGCATGGATTCATGAAGAATCGTTCTTGCCAAACCAATCTATTAACCTTCTATGAGGAGGTGAGTTGCCATCTAGATAAAGGAAGGTCCGTAGACGTGGTGTATCTGGATTTTGCAAAAGCATTTGACACGTTTACTGTACAAAATAAGGTCCGTTGGCATGGACCATAGGGTGAGTACATGGATTGAAAACTGGCTACAAGGGCGAGTTCAGAGGGTGGTGATAAATGGGGAGTACTCAGAATGGTCAGGGGTGGGTAGTGGGGTTCCCCAGGGTTCTGTGCTGGGACCAATCCTATTTAATTTGTTTATAAACGACCTGGAGGATGGGATAAACAGCTCAATCTCTGTATTTGCAGATGATACTAAGCTAAGCAGGGCAATAACTTCTCTGCAGGATGTGGAAACCTTGCAAAAAGACCTGAACAAATTAATGGGGTGGGCGACTACATGGCAAATGAGGTTCAATGTAGAAAAATGTAAAATAATGCATTTGGGTGGCAAAAATATGAATGCAATCTATACACTGGGGGGAGAACCTCTGGGGGAATATAGGATGGAAAAGGACCTGGGGGTCCTAGTAGATGATAGGCTCAGCAATGGCATGCAATGCCAAGCTGCTGCTAATAAAGCAAACAGAATATTGACATGCATTAAAAGGGGGATCAACTCCAGAGATAAAACGATAATTCTCCCACTTTACAAGACTCTGGTCTGGCCGCACCTGGAGTATGCTGTCCAGTTCTGGGCACCAGTCCTCAGGAGGGATGTACTGGAAATGGAGCGAGTACAAAGAAGGGCAACAAAGCTAATAAAAGGGTCTGGAGGATCTTAGTTATGAGGAAAGGTTGCGAGCGCTGAACTTATTCTCTCTGGAGAGGAGACGCTTGAGAGGGGATATGATTTCAATTTACAAATACTGTACTGGTGACCCCACAATAGAGATAAAACTTTTTCGCAGAAGAGAGTTTAATAAGACTCGTGGCCACTCATTACAACTAGAAGAAAAGAGGTTTAACCTTAAACTACGTAGAGGGTTCTTTACTGTAAGAGCGGCAAGGATTTGGAATTCCCTTCCACAGGCGGTGGTCTCAGCGGGAAGCATTGATAGCTTCAAGAAACTACTAGATAATCACCTGAATGACCGCAACATACAGGGATATGTAATGTAATACTGACACATAATCACACACATAGGTTGGACTTGATGGACTTGTGTCTTTTTTCAACCTCACCTACTATGTAACTATGTAAAGTGACTCACCAAGTTTAGTGGAAGGAAGGTCCACTTGGTATTAGGAAGAGTGGAAGAAAAATTAGTTGAGGTGTCCCTGAATTAGCAAGATGGCCACAGTCTTCCACAGGTAGGCCAGAGCCTCAGACTTTCCTAGGTTGTGACCTGAAGAGTAGGTGGCAGGCTGTGGGTGCCCGAGATCGGCTTTTCCCTGATCTTCTTCCGGCCCTCAGGGTCTCTACATCATGCACCTATCTTCCGGAGGTGTCTGTAATAGGAAGGGCCAGGTTGGCTATCGCTCTTACCGCCGATTGCGGAACTCAAGCCCGGGGACGCTGGAGGCTTCACAGGCCTCAAGATGGTGGTGGGCCGTGAGTGTGCAGAGATATTTTCCACTACGTTTGCCGTCTTTTACTGTGTCTGCACACCATCCGATCCAACCGCGGGAGAATAGCAATAGATGTTGGCGATTCGGCTTCTCTTTATTTGGCCGACCACGGCACTTCGAGCCTGGGGATGTTGAAGGCCTGTGGGCTGCAAGATGGCGGCGAGTCTCTGTTATGAGGAGCCGGCCGCGGCTTAAAAACAACTCGATCGGCCAGCCAGACTCTGGAATTTCCCCAGGGGTAGATTTATCAGGTGCCCAATGACTTTAGGGTGAAGTTTTGAGGCTCACCAAGATTTGGAACTTGTAGGATGACGTTGGATTGCCGAAGGCTCAGCGGAGCTATGGAGCAATACGTCTGGTCTCCTCAGTGTCTGGACACGCCCCCCCAAAAAATAAAACATTTTTTAACGCAATATGTGCCTAAAAAATATTTGCCGAAGCATTGGAGCATCCGCCCCTAATGTTAAGAACAAATCGCTCCTTCACCCCTGCACCCAGGCTTCAGCATATATGCTCTTTTATTCAACTGTGGTGGTGTAATCACCTTCCGACAGCGCTGGAGTCACGACTTTACATATCGTGGGAGCAAATGCTGTTGCTGGCAAGATAAATAAACCCGTGCTGCAGCTGAATGGCATACCTAAAAACAAATAAATGGTTAACAATAAAACACAGTAAACAGTAAAATATAAAAGAATTACATACTTGAAAAGCAAACATGATACAACTTAGTAACAATAAAACATTGCATTGTAGAATACAGTAAAAAAAGAGCAGAACAATAGAGAGAGAATAGGGAGAGTGAACAATAAAATGACAACTATTTTTTTTTTTTATGTAATATTTTTTTGTGTTTTTTTAACTTTTTTTTTTTTTTTACACTTTTTTTTGTAACTGTAACGGTTGTAGTGGTTGTATCTGTAACAGTTCCAGGTTCAGGTCTCCCAAAATGTGGTGGCGTTCAAAACATTCACCAATGCAAAGACCAGGATGGTCAGGGCAGGAGGGAAAAAATAGGGGGTGTCACACCTATATCCGCGCTTTCTACAGACACAACATTTTCTTTCGGGGGCTCGTTGGGTAGGGGTACCAGGGAGGACATAAGGAAAATCAGGGCAGGAGGGAAAAAATAGGGGGTGTCACACCTATATCCGCGCTTTCTACAGACACAACATTTTCTTTGGGGGGCTCGTTGGGTAGGGGTACCAGGGAGGACATAAGGAAAATGCCTCTCATGCAGCCGGAGACATCTCCTCGAAGGTCTCATTCTTACTGACCATAAGAATCTCACATTCTTGTCTGAGGTTAAATGCCTCTCTCCCAGAAGGGCGTGATGGGCTCTATTCTTGTCAAGTTTCAATTACATTGTCTCACTCTTACCTGGTACTAAAAATGTATGGGCTGACGCCTTGTCACGACAATTTTCCTCCACTTCCAAGAGGGAGTTGGTTTCTGTGATTTCTCCTGATCGTATCCTAGCTACGGTTTGCACCAGTCTCACTTCTCCTTTGGATGACAAAATACTTGCTGCTCATGTCCATGCCAGTCCTGAGAAACCTTGTGACTGCTGCTTTGTCCCAGAGAGTCTCCGTACTGCCATGCTCAAGACTTACCATTCTCCCAAGGCTGCTGGCCACCCTGGGAAGAATCAACTCATTTGGACCATTTCCCAGCAATTCTGGTGGCCTAGTCTACATGCTGATGTAACCGTCTTCATAGCTGCCTGTTCCATGTGTGCTCAGAGTAAGACTCCACGACATCTTCCAGTGGGCCTCCTACAACCCATACCCAATGGAGAGAGGCCCTGGACCCACCTGTCTATGGATTTCATTGTGGAGTTACCCGACTCCCAGGGCAACACAGTTATCCTTATAGTGGTTCTCAAAAATGTCTCATTGTATTCCACTTAAGAAGTTGCCCACTTCTAAGGAACTGGCTTCCATTTTTGCTTGGGAGATCTTTCGCTCACATGGCCTACCCAAGGTGGTGGTCTTGGACAGGGGTAGTCAGTTTGTGTCCCGGTTCTGGCGAGTCTTTTGTGCACAGTTGGGAATTCAACTTGCCTTTTCCTCTGCGTATCACCCACAGTCTAATGGAGCCGCAAAACGAGCCAATCAGTCCTTGGAGCAATTCCTACGTTGCTAAATTTCTGACTATCATAACAACTGGTCAGACCTATTACTGTGGGCAGAGTTTGCTTACAAAAGTGCATTGAATTATGCTTCCCGATTGTCCCAGTTTATGGCGAACTATGGTTTCCAACCTTCCATGTTGCCTGAATCATTTGTTCCACAGAGTATTCCTGCATTAGAGGAGCATCTCTGTGGTCTTCGTTCCACTTGGGCACAAATCCAGGAGGCTTTGTGACATGCTAATGATAGGTACAGAGTCCATGCTGACCGCAGACGCCTGCCTGCGCCTTCCTACCAGGTTGGGGACAGGGTCTGGCTGTCATCTCGCAACCTCCGACTTTGTGTTCCCTCACTGAAGTTCGCACCTCGGTTTATTGGGCCTTTCCGTATTCTTCGCAGGATTAACCCAGTGGCTTACGCATTAGACCTTCCTTCTAATTATTGAAACCCTTGGTCTGCAACGGCTTTACCACCTCGGTGCCACGTCCTCACCCTGTACAGGTTGAGAATCATAAAGAGTATGAAGTACAGTCCATTGTTGACTCCCATAGGTTCTGTGGGCGCATACAGTAACTGGTGCATTGGAAGGGGTATGGGCTGGAGGTACGCTCTTGGGTCTCATCCTCGGACGTACATGCCCCTGTCCTCCTCTGTGATTTCCATAGACATCTTCCCCTCAAGCCTGGTGGTCCTCCGAGGTGGAGGGGTCATTGAGGAGGGGGTACTGTCAGGGCTAGGCTCAGCCCTTCCATCTCAGAGCTGGCCGCTCAGCTGTAGGCTAATTGCCAGCTCCTATCCTTAAGCTGTTCAGCCCAGTGGATCTCTGCCTTTGCCTTGGTCAACATCACAGAAACTATCTCCTGCGATCCTGTTCAAGACTTGCTTTGCTGACATCCCTTCTGGCTCCAGATCCTGCTTGCTGTTCCTCTACATTGATCCCTGACCTCAGGCTTGGTTGACTATAAGGTCCGGTTACTGAACTTTGGCTATGTTTTGACTACGTTTGTTCTTTTTGCTTTTATTATTAAACAAGTGTGATTTAACTGTACTTCTGTCTCTGCCTGATTTCATGGTTTCTGACAGTACACACATGCCAATTATCAGTTTTTAATTTCTGAAAAATAGTTTTATGTATATATTTTTCTAATTTTACTTCACCAACTTAGACTATTGTGTTCTGATCCATCAAATATAATTCAGATAAAAAAAAACATTGAACTAAAGGCTGTAATGTAACAAAATAGGTAAAAAGCCAAGGGGGTGTATACTTTTGCAAGGCACTGTATACACACACACTGAAGCAGGAAGCAATATACAATGGCCCGAAAGTAAATCTGTACACAGGAAGTAGGTGTGTGTTTTGAGGCCAAATCATTTAGACATACACACATGACCCACACAAACACCACCCCATGTAAAAATGAATCAAAAATCATCTTATTTTGCACCTCTTCCTCAGAGAACAGTGAGCGGGGCATGGTGGTGGGAAGAAATTAGCAGCAGTACAAGCAACTTCCTGGAGAGGCGTGATGTCATTGCTGTGTGCTGGCCACCGCTTCCGGGAACCAGATATGTGCCACCGGTACATACCTCTGCGCACACAGCAGTTGCGCATCTCACATACACAGCGGCCATGCATCTAGATGCATTTGGCGCATCTAGATGCAGGAACCCAATTTTTATGGAAATTAATAGTAAAGCAGATGCAGATTTCCAGGACTGGACTAACAAATAGACTAACAAATGTGCCTCTACTGATGGCGCATGGCTTTCGTAAATGAGCCCCAATGTGTTAATAATCTAAAGTAATCCTATTGATTTCTAAATAATAACATATAGTGCAAAACAATGAAAATGCATACAATATTAATCTTCAGTGTATAAATATATGAGAACTGTGACACAACTTTCCCTTAAAACAAGCACAGTAATAGCACCAATTATTCCATAATAAAAATTCCCCCAAAAAGTTCAGTTAACCTGTTGCCGCCCATGCTATAGCCAAATGATGGCTACAGCGCAGGCTTACTAATTCAATTATAACAGCAGAAAAAAGAGAAAAAGCTAGTGCCGAATAGGCACTGTGGTACCCCTCAGGATTTTAGTAGACAGACCAGGTAAGTATAAAAAGGTAAGTTTATTCCAAAAATATGTTATAGATACAAATAATTTTCATCATAAAATACATCAATATACATAGTACCCCATAATGACCGTCTGTATGTAGAGCAAGCTGCCCTTTCAAGATGAGGTGTACTAGCAAGATGGCATACTGGCGATGACACCTAACATGTTTCGGACCTCAATAGTCCTTCTTCAAAGGTTTTAATGTCATTTGAGTCAAAAAAATTCTATAACAGTATATACATAGTAAAGAAATTAATGAAAATGGTAACAACATATAATAACATTTGAATAAAAACGCATGTCTCTGTCATGTAGCTGGCAAAGATGTTCGCTATACTTACAAAATGCAATAAACAGTGGTATATCAGCCAGAAATATGATGGTGAATGCTCCCCAGGTCCAGTAGTGTGGCCAATGAGAACCCAGTGGTGGAACGTGAGGGACACAGATGGGGGAGGACACCAGCAGATGCCAAGTCTACAAGGACCCCAAAGGCTCTGGAACAAAAAGTTCCTGCCAAAGAATGGCCAGCGGCCCGAAGGTAATGGATGAAAGAATAATGTAGTTAAATGCTCATCTGTATGTATGAGAGCAAAAACAAAAAGGGGAAATGGGTTACCATTTTACCAAAATATTAAGGTATTGCCACAATGGTGAGGCATCATGCATTATGATTAAGTATATACAACCAAAAAATATAAATATGTATGCTTCAAAAGATGTGCTATTGTTCTGGTCACACCCAAACACGATCGATGATGTGTAGGGGGAACCCAAACAAGCATCTAGGTATGGTAAATCCTCCCAGCAGCTCTACGCCCCCAGGAATGAAGCGTGGAGTGCTGGAAGATATACCCATGTGTGGCCATGAATTGCTTCAATCATGTGCTGAACGATTGGAAGCAGCTGGTCGAGATTGGGATGACAGTGGCGCCATATGATGATGCCGAGTGTCTATCATGGGATCCCTCAGTGCGGTGGCGCAGGGGGCAAGCCCGCCAGGTTGCAGGGTTACATCTCACGTCATTGCGTCACCGGCGCATGCAGGCGGCCACCGTCTGCGTCTCATGGTGAGACACAAACAGGTAGAGAGCCAACAGCGACCCACAGCTCCAAAGTAGTCCAAAGTGGCCCCTGGAGTGGGGCCAACAGGGGGCCCAGGCGTGCTGGGCAGTAAGGCATCAAACCTCCCCCCTCGAGTGTCATGTGGGGATCATGGAAGCATCAGCAAGACCTGCGGGTTAGATCAAAAACATAAAATAATAGCCTATAGAAAACTGTATTCAGATATGAACAAACATGTAGTACTGAAATACCTGCACAATATATGAAAAATATAATCAAAGGCATAAATAGGATAAACAAGATAAACATACAATGGTTCCATGCAAAAAACATGAGATTTGTAGAAAATTATATGCAAATTGAGCCTATGGGGAGAGGAAATGAGAAGCAAAAAAGGGCTGAAAAGTTGTTCCAAATCCTTCAAAATAATAACTGTGTGTAAATATATGTGGCTTATATCTCTCCATTAGTGCATTAAAGATCCAGTTCACAAACCCCTGACTGAAATCCCGACAAGTATGGTTTAAGATTAAAGGCCTTGCTGAGGCCTGGTTTCTGGGTCGCTTTAAGATCAAAGATCCATCTTAATTCGTGTAGCAAAAGCAGTTTATTTATTTTTTTTTCTTCAATAGGTTTTTATTAATTTTATAAGATTAGTAGCAAGGAGTACATAACTGTTATACTGTACAGCGGTAAGATGCCATAACATTGGATTACAATATAATACTGGTAGCTCAGAGGAAATAATTATACATGTGATATCTGCAAGTCTGTATAGATTCGTCCGGTTCAAATTCAGTATATGGAGCGTATTGAGATTACTCCTGAGGTCTAGCTCACCTCAGGCACCCCATAGGGAACTTACTGTGCCCGAGAGAGTTGGCCTCACCATCGTTAACCATTAGCTATACAAACATGCGAGTGACAAAGGACTTTATCCATAGTTATCATACCAAGAATTCCAAGGGAACCAATGAAGGATGGATTGTTGCAGTCTACCGGAACAGGACGCCATCATCTGTTCATAGGAACAGTGTAAGTTTATTAAGTCAATTACCGCAGTAGGAGAAGAGGTATAGGGTTTTTCAAGTTACCGCAATTACCACAGTAGGAGAAGGAGGTATAGGGTTTTTCCAGTTTCTTGTAAGTGTTAGCCTAGCTGCTAGGAGAATGTGAGCAATGGTATGTTGTAAGTCTGGTGGAAGGTGTTCTATACCAGTGTTTCTCAACTTCAGTCCTCAAGGCGCCCCAACAGGTCATGTTTTCTGGATTACCATTATTTGCACAGGTGATTTGATCAGTTTCACTTCCTTAGTAATTACCACAGCTGTTTCATCCGAGGGAAATCCTGAACACATGACCTGTTGGGGCGCCTTGAGGACTGGAGTTGAGAAACACTGTTCTATACCCAAGGATAGGATTGCTAATGCTGGATTTGGAGAGGTCAAGTGCTTGGTGATGTCAGAAATTATGCCAAAAATTGCCTTCCAATATGCTGAAATTTTTGGGCAGCTCCAGAGGATGTGAAGTATATCACCTTTGAGACCACATTCTCTCCAGCATCTGTTGGAGAGTTGAGGATAAAATTTGGATAGTTTGTCTGGGGTTATGTACCATCTAAGTGTAATTTTGACCATCAGTTCCCACAGTGTGGAGCAGGAGGTAACTTTTTGTGTGATTTTACATGCTTTATTAAATTGGTATGTTGTGAATGTTTGTCCTAGGTCTTTTTCCCATTGTGTGTAGGGGGCAGATTTAACCAGGGTGCTTTTCTGTTGAAAGATGTTGTAAAATAGCATGATTCCTTTCTGCTTTGTCATAGGGGAATTTAGAAAATCCCATGCCGATGTTGTTATGGTGTGATGTTTGAAAGAGATACTTAGTAAGCAATGTCTAACTTGTAGATATTGGTATATGTCGTTTTGGGGGAGATGGAATTCTTTTTGGAGAGTGGGAAAGTCTTTTATGGAGTTACCCGTGTACAGGTGGTGGAGATGAGTCAACCCACGTTTGGTCCAATGTTTAAGGGATACCTGAGCTATGAGAGGATTTAAGGCTGTCAGAGGTATATTCAGGGCGGTGTTGGATGGTTGAGAATGTGTCATTTTGAGCATCCGTAGCCAGGTCTTGATTGATACTATCATAGTAGGGGGTAAAAAAGTTGGGGTGCATGTACCTAGTGAGGCTTGAAATAGCCATGATGTTAACGGGTTCTGAGGTTTGTATGTGGCTTCTATTGACCCCCAGAGTGTTGTCGGAGAGGGGAGAAACCATTCCTTCAATTAAGTCAATATAGATGCCGAGCGGTAGTCTTGGAAGTCTACCCCACCCCCCCGCTGAGTCTATGTTTGATTAATTTGGCGTGTGAGCATCTGGATTTTTTTCCCTTCCACACAAATCTTGATAACAGAGTTTGTAGGTACTTAAAGTAGCTAATAGGGATCTGGATTGGAATTGTTCTAAAGAAGTATATAATTTGGGGGAGTTGAATCATTTTAAACGCTGCTCATCTACCCATCCATGAGAATTCGCAGTGGGCTATTTTTTGGAGGTCTTGTTGGAGTTTTGTGCGTAGAGGAAGGTAGTTGCGTATAAATGATGACTTTACTGATCTTGTGAGTTGTATGCCTAGATAGGATAAACTGGAGTCTGCCCAAGTGAATGGGCATTGGTGTTGTAGCAAGTTTTTCATAGTCGTGTCTAATCCCAAATCTAAGATGTGTGATTTTGTGTCATTTGCCTTGTAATAGGAGACTTTGCCGAACCACTTCAAAATTTTTTGGACTTCTAATAATGATGATGAGGGATTGGATATCATTAATACGACATCATCAGCAAATAGGCTGATTTTGTGTTCTTGGGTACCTATGTGAATACCCGTTATGTTGGTGTTGGATCTAATATGTTCAGCTAAGGGTTCCATGACTAAAATGAAGATTAAGGGGGATAGAGGGCACCCCTGTCGTGTTCCATTCGTGATGTGGAATGGTGTAGAGAGGAGGTTGGACATATACACTCTTGCTGAAGGCTTGGTGTAAAGGGCTAATATGGCTTGGAGAATATGGCCTTCAAAGCCAAATTTTTTCAGAACCAGGGTGAGGAAATTCCAATTGACTCTGTCAAACGCCTTCTCTGCATCTAAAGACAGAAGCAGAGAAGGCGTTCCAGTCGTGTTCGTATGATGGATGATATTGATTAGTCTCCTAGTTGCGTCTGAGGTTTGGCGGCCTTTAGTAAATCCTGTCTGATCCGTGTGTATTAGAGTTGGGAGGATATCTATCAATCTGTTCGCTATTGTATTAGCATATATCTTAAGATCTAGGTTTAATAATGATATGGGATGAAAGTTTTGGGGCACTGTAGGCTCTTTACCTGGCTTCGGTAGGGTTATCACTAGTGCTGAAAGCATTTCATGTGGAAAAGAAGAGGAGGAGGCAGCGTGGTTGAATACTTCACATAGGTGAGGCGTGAATAGTGGTTTAAAGGATTTAAAATATTCGCCAGTAAACCCGTCTGGTCCTGGAGATTTGGAAAGTGGTAGCTTTTCTATAGTTTTTTTTAACTTCTTTCTCAGTAAAAGGGGTGTTAAGATATGAGATTTGTTCGGGTGAGAGTGCTGGGAGATTTATGTGGTTGAGGAAAGATTGAATCTCGTCATTCTCTGGATTATGTGTGGATTTATCTGCGTTAAGATTGTATAAATTACCATAATATGTGCTAAAAGCATCAGCGATGTATTGGGGGTTGAGTAATTTGTCGTGAGAGATTGGGTGGTGAAGGTATGCGATTTTGGATTTTACCCGTTGTCCTTTGATACGAGCAGCCATTGCCTTTCCTGCTTTGTTGTTTGTTACATATGAGCTAGCCTTTATTCTCCTTTGTTTGGTTTCAAAGCTCTCTAGCAACAAAGAACGCAGTTCGTGGCGTAACTTAAATATTCGGATTTGCAAGTATGATGAAGGAAGTGCTTTGTTTTGGAGATCTGCGGAAGCTATAGCTGCTGTCAATTCATCTAGGTGCTGTGTCCTCCTATTCCTTAGATTAGAAACAAGTTGTATAAAGAAACCTCTTATGTATGATTTGTGAGCGTTCCACAGGACCGCCGGGTCAGCCACTGAGCCTGTATTAGTAGAGAAGAATTCTTCCAACTTGTCTTGTAGAAGGGTTACATTAGATGGATTTTGGAGGAGAGTTATTTACCCTCCATAAGTAGGAGTATGGGGTTAACGGCTTGTTTACAATTTTGATCCTTACAGGTGCGTGGTCTGACCATTTGATGGTGTGGATCTGGGAAGCCTGGACATTTTGCAGTAGCCATTTATCAGATATAAAAAGATCAATGCACGAATATGTATTGTGGCGTGGTGAAAGGAGCGTATAGTCCCTCTCATCCGCGTGACAACACCTCCAAATGTCGTATAAGTCATTGGCTGTAAGAAAAGAGTTCAGTGGAGATGGAAGTCTTTTGGGTCCTGCTGAGGAATCCAGATTGTTATCTGGCACTAAGTTAAAGTCCCCACAAATTAGCAGGTGACCTTGTTGTATGTCCTTTATTCTTTTCAGCGTTGATTGAAGAAAAGGCATCTGGCGGTGGTTGGGAGCATACAGAGTTACTATGGTATATTGGGTAATATTAATCGTGCAGACGAGGATGATAAATCTCCCTTCAGAGTCAAGGGAGCATTTTTGAAGTTGGAAGGAGATTGTATCTCGGATTGCAATCATTACCCCTCTTTGCTTCTTTAAGTGGCATAGGTAAAAGACGTGCGGAAAGGATTTGTGATGGCAGTAAAGGATAGCTGCTTGAGCGAAGTGCGTTTCCTGGACGCATATTATGTCGCTATGCTGTGATAATGCAGTTTTCCAGAGGGATGCTCGTTTGGCGGGGTGATTAAGTCCCTTCGCATTTATAGATAGAATGTTAATAGCCATTGTGGGGAGAAGTATGTCGGGTATGTTGGTAATAGACTCACAGTTAGATGAGTATAGTCTGTTTTGTTGTATCTTCCCAGATGACGATGTCCGGATCCAATTGTCGGTAGCCTGGAGGTATAGTCGATTGTCGTCGCTTCTTCTCTGTAGGAATGTCTATGATGGTAGGAGGATAAGAGACGGTTAGTATTAGCTGTTAGGATAGTGCCTGACTGACCAATTGCCAAGTTTGCCTGATGACCAATTGGCACCTACTGGTGAAGTAGCGTGATACCACTCGTACAGGAATTGGTCACAATAGGAACTATAGAACAGTTAAGTAAAAGAAAAAAGAAAACGGAAAAACTAAAAATAAAGACTAACGGAACACAAAGGTCAGCGTATAACCATTAAATACTGACCAATCGAATGGGTATAGTTCAAAAAAATAACAAGTAGCTTCCGCAGGGAGCCAGACCGGGGATGTTGGTCGTAGAGCAAAATAATTGTGCCTGCTGATTCATTTTACCTTGGGGTTGTAAATCTCCCCATGTGGGTAGCCCTTGTACGGAGGACCTGAGTTGGAAGCCGTGTCGCTCTTCGGTAGCTCTGGTATTATGTTCCATGAGTGTAGGAGTCGAATTCCTTCATTGGGTTTTGAAATCTTGTAGGTCTTTCCCTCCCGGGTTATCATCACCGTGGCCGGATGTCGCCATTTATATTGAATTTTATGGTTGTTTAACACTTTGGTTATCGTTTTCATTTGTCTTCTCAGGTTAAGGGTGTATTGAAATAGATCGGCATACAGGTGCACTCCATTGTAAGGTGCTGTGAGATCCGGAGATGCTCTGGCTTTTGCCAGAAGCTGCTCTTTGGTAGTGAAGAAGTGGATTTTCATGAGGATATCCCTAGGTATTGAAGCCTCTAGGTGTTTTGGTTTGGGAATACGGTGTATACGATCGATAGTGCGTTCGATCGGTGATATGTCAGGTAGTAATTTGGCGATCATATCATCGGCATATTTGTGCAGGTCTGATGTGGGGATAGATTCAGGTACCCCCCTAATTTTGACATTGTTTCTTCTCGAGCGATCCTCAAGGTCTGCGAGTTATGCTTTTATCCAATCGTTTTCATCCGATTGATCTTTATATGCATCGATAAGATCGTTCACTGTAGTAGTGCATTCATCCATCTTATGCTCAATGTATTGTACTCTCTCTCCCACTCCCTGTATTTCAGATGTGAATTTGTGTATCATTTTGGAAAAGTTTATCATTAGGGATGATTGCAGAGAAAGAAGCATGTCTTTCATGGTTGTATCCAGGACGGGCTGTCCTGAGGTGGGGAAGGCTGCAATGGATGATTGCAGGTTGAGGCCTAAGTTTCCTGGGCATTCAGTGTTACTTACTGCGCCTGAGGCCTGCGCTGAGGGATCCATTGGCATCCTCGCTTTAGCAGGGCTGTTAGGAGTCGGGCTGTGAGGAGATGGTCTTTGGGGTAGTGGAGCTCGTGGATCAGCATCCCAGTCACCCTCATATTCATCAGGGAGGTCTGTATAGGAGGATGATGATGCCTTCGTGTTCTCTCCGGCGGCGCCATATTGCAGCTTCTCCCTGTCAGTTGCTGGCATGGTGAAGAAGTCTGTGAGCTTTTTAGGGCAACGTTCTTCTTTCCTCTTGCGGTAAAGTATTGGAGCAGGTTCCAGTGGGCAGCTGAAGCTGTGTTCGGCTTCGGATGGGCTAGTGTCCCGCGGCAGTGTCGATTAGTCCCCGGCTGGCGTGCAGAGCTAAAGGCTTAAGCGGTCATCTCGATCGCGCGCAAGCCACGCCCCCGCAAAAGCAGTTTATTAGAATCCCCCTTGTGTGGGTCGGCATCTGTCTGGTCCAGTGCAAGGAATGACTATATCTCCAAAGGGGTAGGTCAGGATCGTTTCTGGTGATACACACTATGTGCTTATAGATTCTATGCCAAAATTCTAGTTTGGTTTTACCCACATAGTAACAACCGCACTAGCATGACAGTAGATATAAACAGTAAGAAAAATACTGAGCTAATTCAAAGAACTAAAATAATAAAAGTAAGAAACAAGCAGCTGCTAAAAGTGGGATACACACTGGATGAAATAAAAAGAAAAATGTAGCAGTGCTAATACATATAAACAATATAGGTGTAAACATTAAAAATAACCATAAACAAACTATAGGAGTGATGTATGGTTATACCATGAGGCATAACAAATTGAATAAGCAAAGTCCCAAAATGTGTAGCATATGTAATTCTGAGATAAACACATCCAATGATAATAGTGCTAAACAAAGTCCGTAAACATAAGTGTGCATAAATGGATTATAATCAGTGACAAATTCCTTCACCGCAGACAATGTGCCAACACCACACAAAATGCGCGGTTACCATAACACAAGCCAGATGAGCCCAATCAGGGCCTTTATCCAAGGGGGGTTAGAAGCGGTACCTCCAGATGGTCAGTGTGATGAAAAAAATATATCCAGCAGGTAGCCTCCCTTAAACGACCCTGCAAGGGGTCAAACACACCTTGCACCCTGTGCAAACATTCCCTCCCAGGGATCGTCAGAGAATCATGGTGGCTCAAAGGATGACAGTAATCAAAATCAGGTAGGTACTCCTTCCACTGTGCTGCTTCAAACTTTAAATCCACAATGACTACCGGTAAGTTCAGCAACACATGAAAAAAACTAGAGAAAGTGCCTCCTATAGTGCAGTATCCGATATTTGAGTCAAGCATCTTTAAGTATGTTTAACCGCTTGCCAACCAGCCACCGTCATTATATTGCGGAAGGTCGGAACGATCCAGTGAACCGTTGCAGCTGTACATCGGTGCCTTTAAGCGGGATAGCAGGCATGCACATGCTGCTGCACTGTGGGGGTGCCAATGCGCGTGGCCGTAGGTCGCGGGCAGGAGAGGCAGAACAGGGACGTGTGTAAACACACAAATCCTTGTTCTGTGAGGAGAGCAGAGGCAGATCGTGAGTTCCTACTAGCTAGAAACCATGATCTGTTATTTCCTCCAGTCACTCCCATCCCCTACAGTTAGAAAACACACTAACCCCACACAGTTAACCCCTTGATCGCCCCCTAGTGTTAACCCCTTCCCTGCCAGTGACATTTACACAGTAATCAGTGCATTTTTATAGCATTGATCGCTGTATAATTGTCAATGGTCCCAAAAATGTGTCAAAAGTGTCTGATCTGTCCGCCATAATGTTGCAGTCCCGATAAAAATCGCTGATCACCGCCATTACTAGTAAAAAAAAAATAATAATAATAAAAATGCCATAAATCTTCTATTTGTAGACACTATAACTTTTGCACAAACCAATAAATATACGCTTATTGCGATTTTTATTACCAAAAATATGTAAAGAATACATATCGGCCTAAACTGAGGAAAAAATTAGCTTTTTTTAAAAAAAAATGGGGATATTTATTATAGCAAAAAGTACAAAATATTGTGTTTTATTCAAAATTCTCACTCTTTTTTGTTTATAGCGCAAAAAATAAAAACCGCAGAGATAATCATATGGCACCAAAAGAAAGCTCTATTTGTGGAAAAAAAGGACGTCAATTTTGTTTGGGTACAGTGTCACACGACCGTGCAATTGTCAGTTAAAGCGACGCAGTGCCGTATCGCAAAAAATGGCCTGGTCATTGAGCATGAAGTGGATAAGACACTTATTATTGAAAGATGATGTGTGCTGCCAATAAGATGCTACTAAAAAAAAAAAAAACAAAATAACAAAAGCTGCAGCAACCATTAAATGTGTTCCCATACCAAAGAATAAAATAAAAAAAAACGATGAAATGAGTTTGCGTTGCTTATACACGTAACCTATTAAGGCTCAAAAGTAAATCGTATATACTCAAGTATAAGCCGAGTTTTTCAGCACATTTCGGCTTATACACAGGTGAGTAAAAAAAGTACAGAAAATGGAGCTTAAAAAGGGGCGGGGCCATCCCGCATCATGATCTCATGCTGTGTGTCAGGGATCTGAATCACCGTGCAGCCACTGTAACAATGTCCCACCTCCTAGACCACCTCTTGTGATAGACGGCACAGTGATCTAATGCTAGGAATCATTGTGCCGTGTGTCATAGGAGACGGGACATCGTTACAGTGGCTGCACAGCAATTCAGATCCAGCTCTGACACACAGCATGACATCGCATTACCAGGCACTGGCAGGCTGTACTTCATGGGCACTGGTAGGCTGTACCTGATGGATACTGGTAGGCTGTACATGATGGGCACCGGCAGGCTGTACCTCATGGGCACTGGTAGGCTGTACATGATGGGCACCGGCAGGCTGTACCTCATGGGCACTGGTAGGCTGTACCTGATGGGCACTGGTAGGCTGTACATGATGGGCACTGGTAGGCTGTACATGATGGACACTGGCAGGCTGCATGCCATGGACACTGATAGGCTGTACATGATGGGCACTGGCAGGCTGCATTTCCCACCCTAGGCTTATACTCAAGTCAATACGTTTTCCCAGTTTTTTGTGGTAAAATTAGTGCCTCGGCTTATATTCGGGTCAGCCTATACTCGAGTATATACGGTACTAAAAATCAATGATCTATAGCAATATACTATAAACCAACAACATGATAATGGGTGAATAATGTAACGTAATCCCATTGATTTCTAAATAATAACATATAATGCAAAACAATGAAAACGCATACAATATTGATCTTCAGTGTATAAATATATGAGAAATGTGACATGACTTCCTAAAATAAATGTAGTAATAGCACCAATAATTCCATAATAAAAAGTTCAGTTAAACAGTGTCTTCTGTGTTTGACTCTTTTTACATCAGTGCACTCCGTATTCCACCACAATTAAACCAGTGCTCCACCACTAGGGATGGGCTTTATGTTCAGGTCGAACATGAGTTCGACTCGAACATTGGCTGTTCGCCGAACATAGACTTTAATGGTGTTCGCGTGTTCGAACAAATTTTTTCCCTGTACGCATGTTCTGGATGCGAACCGAATCGGGGGTGTTCGGCTCATCCCTATGCACCACTAGCTGAATGGCACGCTCACCTTGTTTATGGACCCATATTAATATAGAAGACTACAAGACGTTATGCCACCCAACCAGGAGGCTTTTTCAGAAAGACTTCCTGACAAAGCCATATAAAGAAACATTAAAAAGCACCTGGGGAGTCCAGACAGTTGATACAAGGCTGTATCAACAAAACGAGGAGTACTGACTCACCTGCAAAGTCTGGTAATGCTACTCCCTTCAACTCCTGAACACAAAATAATTTGGCACAAAGATTTGGGAAGGACCCTGTAGGAGTTCTCAATGGAGGAAGGGACTAATGCAACCACAGTCTCAACCTCAACTAAATAATCTTTATTAAATTGCAAATTCCACGAATAATCACAGATTCGCAGACTACACAGATATTAAAAGGTTAAGAGACAATGTTTTCACTTAAAAGCACACATACCCTGGGTTCACTCACTCTGTCAATATCAAATGACAAATAGCAGGCATTTGCTACAGTGAAAGGCCAGGTGGGGTGGAACTGCAGGAAACCACTGTGGTGTCAGCCTTTCTCAGGCTATACACAAACAGCGTGGACATCTGCTCATACCATTTACCTATGACTTCATGTGTAGCAGCTGAGATAAAACACATTTCCAAACTGCCATTCAGGGACACCCCCCAGCATGCACTGGTCAGTGACATCACAAGGCCCCCGGCCCTTACCTATTTAAGCATTTGCTTCATGTATGTTGGCCCAACATTGCAGCTGCAGGCAGCCACTTAGATTCACAGAGTGTAATTGTTCTTACAATATTTGGCTAACATACATAAAATAAATGCTTTTATATCTAAGGCACTAAAGTTGTATATAAAGCCCCATACGTTATACTACAAAAGGAATACAAATGACCTGAGAGATCTGGGGTAAAAACTGGACATACACTGACCTACCTGATTCCTACACTGATCTACCGGATTCCTACACTGACCTACCTGACCACTACACTAAGCTACCTGATTCCTAAACTGACCACTACAATAACCTACCCTGATTCCTTCACTGACCTCTACACTGACCATTACACTGACCTGCCTGACCACTACACTGACCAACCTGATCCCTACACTGACCACTACACTGACCTACCTGATCACTACACTTACCTATCTGATTCCTAACCCCTTCATTGGGGGGCGTGTCACATCCTCATGGGGGGCTCATGCTGGGACCTGTAGTGCTTCATTAGGAGGATGAGGTCAGTGGCAGGGGTGGGGGGTGGATTAGTGGCAGTGCTGGAGGGATAGGTTTAGTGGCAGTGCTTGGGAGGGGGGAGGGATCACTAACATTCACTTGCTGTAACCTGTAAGTCAGTGTCCACTTGGGAGGGGAGAGGGGCTTGGTGATGGGGATGGGAGAGAGAGAGAGAAGGGGGTGGGGGAGAGAGAGAGAGAGAGGGGGTGGGGGAGAGAGGAGTGGAGTGGGAGAGAGAGAGGGGTGTGTGAGAGAGAGAGGGGTGTGTGAGAGAGAGGGGGGTTGGAAGAGTGAGAGAGGGGGGAGGGGAGAGAGAGGGGGTGGGAGAGAGAGAGAGAGAGAGAGAGAGAGAGAGAGAGAGAGAGAGAAAGGGGGAGGGAGAGAGAGGGGGTGGGAGAGAGAGAGAGGGGGTGGGAGAGAGAGAGGGGGTGGGAGAGGGGGTGGGAGAGAGAGAGGGGGTGGGAGAGAAAGAGGGAGTGAGTGAAAGTGACCCCCTATCCCTGCGTGCAGTTGCTCCTGTGACCCCCAGTCCCAGCCCCTGTCTGTGGGTAGGTGTGTGTGATCCATCCTTGTCCTCTGGGCTATTGGTCTAGCCTATTCTTGATGACAGTCACAGCTGGGAGCAGACGTTGGAGAGGGTGTGCATGCTCTGGGAGGTGCCGGGGATGCTTTCGTCCACTAGATGGTGAGGACTCCCTCAGAGTAGCGTGCCCACATAAAACCATGCCTTTTAAACATTTAACTTGTTTTCCTAATTGGGAATCAGCAGGGGGGCACGCCTCTTTGGGTTGCAATTTAGTGTGCTTTGAGTGGGGGCAGCATACCGCCATCTTGTGGGAGGTTAATATAATATAAATTCACAATATTCAAATAAACTATTTTTGGAAAGTAGACATTCCAAGGTATTTAGTAAGAGGCATGGTGAGTTTTTTAAAGTTGTAATTTTTTCCCACAATTCTTTGCAAAATTAAGATTTTTTTATCACAAAATTTTCATATGAACAGGTTATTTCTCTCACATTGCATACTTGCAACTACACCTCAAAACACATTCTGCTACTCCTCCTGAGCATGGAGATACCACATGTGTGAGACTTTTACACAGCCTAACCACATAGAGAGCCCAACATCCAAGTTGCACCTTCAGGTGTTCTAGAAGCATAAATTACACATCTAATTTCTTGACTACCTATTACACTTTTGAAGGCTCTGGAGCACCAGGAAACACCCACAAAATGAACACATTTTGGAAAGCAAACACCACAATGTATATATATATTTTTTTTTTCCCAAAAGAAGTTTATTGAATCACAAGAGAAATATACATGAATATCAGCATCACATGTAAGCAGAATTAACAGTAACGCAAATAACATCATAACACAACACGTACAATACATCCAGTGAATGCGGTGTGTGTATTCATTCAGGTATGGTAAGAAGTACCAGGGAGCATATAACGATTAGACATGTGCACCGTCAATAAATTAGTTTAGTTTTGTTCCATTCCATTTCGTATTAGAATTAATTCGTATTTCGTAATTACAAATTTTCATTAGGTTCGTTAACTTTTTATAACAATTACGAATGTTCGTTATGATGAATTTATCATTATGAGGGGCTCCCACCATCCCTGTGCTGTGCTGACTTCCTGGGTTTTTAACTTTTAGGTACGTTAACTTTTCTTAACAATTACGAATGTTCGTTAGGAATTTGGATCTGAAATTCAAAACGAAATTTCGCATTTCGTACAGAATTCGGAAGCATAGCAATTCGTATTTCGGATCCTCCCGAATGTAAGAATTTTCGGAAATTCGTACGAATTTTCGATTCGTACGAAACTAATCGCACATGTCTAATAACGATGGTGATCCAGTTTCTGTATAGGTCATGCTATTTGACATGTATACTCAACTCCCAAAAAGTGTGATACTTCCTGCTTTCAGATGTAACTGGCTATGTTTGAGCATCATTTTCTGGATAATGTGTTGTGGTGTGGAATCACGATGGGTCTCGTTAAGTTTTTAGTGGGCGTTAAATGAGTGGGGGTCTTGCATCATTGGTGTACATGGTGGAACAGTATGTGGTTCATCGGAGGCTGTGGTTCGCTTTGGTCTTATATATGTAAGGCTTACAGGATTGTGGTCTACGGAC
Organism: Lithobates clamitans; assembly: GCA_037952925.1. Taxonomy (NCBI): domain Eukaryota; kingdom Metazoa; phylum Chordata; class Amphibia; order Anura; family Ranidae; genus Lithobates; species Lithobates clamitans. Next base: position 483,657 of record JBBGZY010000720.1, read on the forward strand.
CTCTAACAATCGCATGAAAAAATTGAAGCGTGACCCCTAGCCGTTCCGATAAATAGGGAACACCAAGGAGGGAGGTGCAGGGAGTTCCTCCTGGATAAAGTATGGGAGTGGGTTTTCTTCTCTGTCCACTGTCTCACATTTGGGGGGAGGAGTGGGGGAGGGTGAATGTTTTGGGTGAGCCTCTGAGAATTGCCTATAGCCCTGGCCTGCTGAGGGTAATCTAAGGTTTCTACCTCAAGCCATGCTCGAATAATGAGGCGCAGGTTGAGTGTCGTCAAGGTGGCGTATAGTTGTGTGATGTGCATGTTAGGGGTGAGCGGGAAAGGAACAAGAAGAGAGAGTTATGTAAATACGTAAATATGTGGGTCTCCATCCTTTTCGTTCACCCCCTTGTTGTGGTCTCAAGTATATTACTTTAAAAGTGTGGCATATTCCATCGTTGATTGGAAATGATGCCAACAAGCCCATGTTTTCTGAAATGTGGTGAAAGAATCGTGAGCTTGGTGTACAAGATCTTTCATTTCAGCTACCCTGTCAACTGATGCCTGAGTTGAAGTCCATTTGGACGCAACGCGTCGGGCGAGCTACACTCTTCCCTACACTTGATTTTATCTTTTTTTATGTGATCACGCTATTTTAAATTGTTTGTTGATTATTGGTGTCATCCAATAAATACATCATTTGATCTGCACTATTAGCGCTTTCATATATTTTTTGGGAATCACCTGTACATCTGAGACTTCCATGTGGCTGGGACTCCCCTTCAGCCTTCCGGACTGGCAGTCACGATTGGGACAACAGAGGGAGGATTCCCCTTGAGATCTGGGGTTTCTTGAACCAACCACTTCCATCTGGGATCTCTGAGCCTTTTTGATTCGGTGTCATCGGCATCCGAATCCACCTTCTCTGGTAAGCCTATTTCATCTGTTTCCTATTCAAGATCGTATAACTAATGACATACAGACGTGAAGATTCTCCATTCTGGTCGGATTCATTCCATTAATTTTCCATTATGGGACTACCACTCTATTGCTACCTATTTGGACACCACTGAACTTTATTGATTCATTGTGCTATATTGGTTATACTCACTTTTCTGTCTCTGTGGATATTACCTTTGACTGGTTTATTATTAAAATCATTAGCGCTACATTTATTTCTGTTACCCTGTTCACACGCTTAATCCATTCTGCTATGGTAGGTGGGTGGAGACATTTCCAATACAATGTAGATTTTTGAGGCATAATGATATTTGTGAACTTGTCATTTTTTTCCACAAGTTTTAGTGATGTGGAAAGAAAATGAAAACACTTTTTTACACATTTTCATGGCACTGATGGGCACTGATGAGGATCCACTGATAGGGTGGCACTGATGAGCACTTACTGATGATTACTAGGGCATTGTAGTGGCACTGATGAACACTGTAGTGGCACTAATGATCACTTTAGTGGCACTGATGAGCACTCACTGATGGCACTGTAGGTCACTGATGAGCACTGATAAGCAATCACTGATGTGCACTGTAGGGCACTGATGTGCACTGATGACACTGATAAGCACTCACTGATGGGCACTGATGTGCACTATAGTGGCATCATATGGCACTAATGAGCACTGTAATGGCACTGTAGGGGAACTGGTGACAATGTATGAGGCACTAATGACACTGTGATGGCACTGTATGGGGCAGTGATGGCACTCAGGATCATCCAAATCATGCTGCTGCTGTGTTTCTCTCTCCTCTCCTTATACCGATACAGTGTGTGAGGAGAGGAGAGAGAAACACCGCAGCAGCAAACAGCCATTAAATATTTCGGCACATACAGCATATCCCTAATTCTCTGTCTGAACTTGCGACTCTGAATTATACTCCTCTTTTGAACTTAGTCACCACCTGCTTACAGTCCTACAAAAAATCTAGCTTTTCATGGTTTGGGTGGGTAAATATAGTTTAAATGGACAAGAATATAGTTCAAATGGACATGTATTAAAATGTTGTATACATTTCAAATGGTCCCAATCCCCCTGTCCTCGGGTTTCTCTGACATATTACAAATGCTATTACTACTTTATCTGACACCATAGGAAACCAAGAATTAAAACCAATATGTTATCACTGTCAAAAACAAGGGCAATGTGGTTTTACCAAACATACCCCTTCACCCTTTATGTGTCAGTATTACTCAGGATCTTAGATTGGTTTCCAAGTAGATCAACCAAATTATGGACCACCCTGGAAGAGGATTTGGTTCTTCCAGATATCACCTCCTTACTGTGAACACCACCTCTACACAGACCTACTGTAGTCTTTGCTCATGCTGATGTCTGCTACTTTATGTATTTGGGACAATTATGTGGGTAAAGGAGCGCTCTCTACCAGGCCTGGACCCTTGATCCCATTATTTCGAGACACTGTTTTCCCTCCGAACTTGCACAAATCTTGTTTTTTATCCTGGACTAGGAATTGGACCTTCCCCGGACAGGTTTTAGACCAATATAATCTCTCTCTCTTGTCTTGGATTTTACCCTCTTGTCATAATCCTTCTAAGTCTTTGATTGAATATTCCCAATTACAACAGTACCTCCAGTCACTACACCCACCTCAATGTTCAGACCTCATATGGACCTTAAATTCGTGCTTTTACAAGCATCTAGGTCTGAACATCACTTATCGTTTTTTTATCAACTGTTATTGCATGCATCTTACCCTCTGAATCCACACTTCTTCTCCAAATTAGAAGAGGGACTCAACCTATCCCCTGATGAGCTGGACTTGGAAAAAATCTTGTTGTTCACACATAAGTCCTCCATTTTGACTCAAGCACAGGAGCATAATTATAAAATTCTATACAGGTGGTACAGGAGTCCTACCTTGTTACATAACATTGATCTATTCATTACAAACACCTGCTGGTCAATGCCTAAGCACTCCTGGGGCCATGTTACATGTTTAGGAGATGTGTCCCCTGATTACCCCTTTCTGGGAAAAAATCTTTCAACTACACCATAAGCTTCCACTAAAGAGAAAGCCGCTCCAGGTGAGCACATTAGCCATCCATCTACAGCATATCCAGGATTTACTGTAGGTGAAGGTGCTAGCACAGCTTCCTGCAAAAACTCAATCAAAAGAACTCCAGAATTTGCTGCAACACTCCACCTTTATTGATTTTTCATGCAAAAGACATCACAGACAGTGCAAAGTACAGTGAAAGTTGATGCATTTAGCGCTATGATTAGCGCTTATTCATAACCTCATATGATGAGGTTATGAGTACGCATTAGTCACAGCGTGAAATGCGTCAACTTTTACTGTAGTTAGCACTGTCTGTGATGTCTTTTGCATGAAGGATTAATAAAGGTAAAGTGTTGCAGCAAATTCTTGTTTTCTTTTAATTGTATGCTATAAACTTGTGGAAGATAGTATCCTTGATTCCCCTTCTATCACCCTTTTGTCTCTGCTACTGGGCTTCTACAAAAAAAAATCCCAAAAAGTTTGCTCAGATATTTTATGACCTCTGCTCATCCAGTTATATCCAGGAACTGGTGCAAGCTTGGCACCTCATCATTAAGTAACTGGATATGTGAAATGGACTTCTTATGCTATCATGAATGCATGGTCTCTTGGGAAAATGATAAAATGGAAGCTTATAAAATCACCTGGACTGTCTGGTCTCCCTTCAGACATTCCTCTGTCTTTTGAACAATACTTTTGAGTGACCTCTCTTGTGAATGATCCATGGTACATACCCTCTTGCGTGTCGACGAGCACATGTGAAGGTGTTACTGGATTAAACTTTTTTTACTTTGATATGATATGAGATACCTTAATATTTAGATCCAACCTGCATTATTGGGTAACTGGTAAACTGTGTCCATATGGGGTGTTGATTATATGATTCTATGTTTTTTAATTATGTTGTAATAAAACTATATTTTTTACAAAAAAAATTCCCTCTCATGTGTGCCCACAAAGTCCACATATTTTTAGAGTTTATCAATCCTTTTTTTACACTAATTACAAGCACACAAATCACAGGTGAGGATGGTTACCTTTAATAGCCATTCAAACCCCTTTGTGTCAACTTGTGTGCATGTTATCAGGCCAAAATCACCAGGGTATGTAAACTTTTGATCAGGGTCATTTGGGTAGTTTCTGTTGTCATTATGATTTAAAAACAGTAAACACAGTTGATTGATAGGGATGAGCCGAACACCCCCCGGTTCGGTTTGCACCAGAACCTGGGAACGGACCGAAAATTTGCACGAACGTTAGAACCCCATTGAAGTGTATGGGACTCGAACGTTCTAAATCAAAAGTACTAATTTTAAAGGCTAATTTGCATGGTATTGTCCTAAAAAGGGTTTGGGGACCCGGGTCCTGCCCCAGGGGGCACGTATCATTGCAAAAGAAAAGTTTTAAAAAACGTTCATTTTTCAGGAGCAGTGATTTTAATGATGCTTAAAGTGAAAAAAAGTGAAATATTCCTTTAAATATCGTACCTGGGGGGTGTCTATAGTATGCCTGTAAAGTGGCATGTGTTTCCCGTGCTTAGAACAGTCCCTGCACAAAATGTCATTTTTAAAGGAATAAAAGTCATTTAAAACTGCTTGCAGCTTTAATGTAATGTCGGGTCCCGGCAATATGGATGAAAATCAGTGAGAGAAACGGCATGGGTACCCCCCAGTCCATTGCCAGGCCCTTTGGGTCTTGTATGGATATTAAGGGGAACCCTGCACCCAAATTTAAAAAAAGGAAAGGCGTGGGGCCCCCAGGCCCTATATACTCTGAACAGCGGTATACAGGCGGTGCAAACAAGACAGGGACTGTAGGTTTGTTGTTAAGTAGAATCTGTTTGTAATTTTGAACTGGTACATTTTTAAAGTGTAGCTCCAGCCAAAAAAATCTATTTTTAAGCTTTTTGGAAAACATAGGGAAGGGTTATCACCCCTGTGACATTTGTTTTTCTGTCTGTGCTCCTCTTCAGAAGATTTCACCTCACTTTCTGTCACAATGACAAATGTTTTTAGAAAATTTGGGGTTTTAGTGAAGCAAGGATTGGTGATAAAGCATCAGTGGAAATGAGAAACATTTTTCCCATATTAACTCTTACAGGAGAGAATTTATCTTCCTAGAGGTAGATTTCATCTCACTTCCTGTTGTCTCCTTCCGTTTGCAAGTAGGAGTCGTTTGTAAGTTGGATGTTTGAAAGTAGGGGCCTGCCCTATATACTCTGCAGAAATTGAGGCCTTAGGTGTTGGTGTTGCCACAACACGGTAAGCCCTCACAGGGCCCTGCTGTGAAATATTAGATCAAGAATTGTAATTACATGGCCCTGTTGAACAGGGGCAGAAAAACTGGGCCTTTGGTGATGGTGGTGGTGCTGGTGCCACAACACTGTAAGTCCTCACAGTTACTCTTGGTGGGCGCTGGAACGGGCCCTGCCGTGAAATATTAGATCAAGAATTGTAAGTAATCACTGTCGAACAGTGACAGAAAAATTGGGCCTTAGGCACTGGTGCCACAACACTGCAACCCCTCACAGATACGCTAGTTGGAGCGCAGGAACGAGCCCTGCTGCAAAGAATTGCATCAAAAATTGTAATTACGGGGGCGTGGCTTAGCTATGGCCATGTGAAGAAGCAATTCTGGGGAGCTCCTGGCTTCCCCCTTCCTAAACCGCATAAAGACGACTACTTCTCTTCTATCTGAGGCATGCCCACTTGCAGGAGATACAGGACAAGAGCTTCGGTAGGCAACAACCCGAATTCCACCCCACGGAGCAGTATCAGGAGTTACTTTAGAGACTCACAGAGGAGATCTCCGGGTGCCATTGCTGCAGCGCCTCGTGCACACATCTTATCTGAGGCGGACTCACCTTCTTTGCCTGCATCCCCTCCTTCTCCCTCGAACGGCCTCCCGAACTCCACTAGAGACTCTCTCTCCGACATGGCTAGCCACCCGAGACAGATGAGAGAAATGCCTGACGATCTCCGGGCCATTCTCCAGGCTTTACCCACTAAGGCGGATTTTGAGGCCCTTCCGTCTAAATCAGACATCGAGGCCCTTATACAACGGGTGGAGGAAGCCCACGCCAAAGACATACAGGAGATACGGGTGGAACTACAAACGATATCCGACAGAGTGGAGGCAGGGGAGGGATCGATTTCTGCCCTCACACAGCGGATCGCGGCCCTGGAGCAGTCACAGGAGGCACAGACAACCACGGCAGTTGACCTACAGCTCCATTTAGAGGATTTGGAGGACCGCAGCCGACGAAACAACTTGAGGCTGCGGGGCCTCCCGGAGGCCACCGGAGCGGAAGATCTGGAAGCGTCTGTAACTGCCATCTTTCAGGGGGTCCTTGGCACACCGCAAGTGTCCATTGAACTGGACCGTGTACATCGGACACTCGGACCCAGATCATCAGATCCAGATAGACCTAGAGATGTCCTATGCGGGGGGCGTGGCCAAGATCGGCATTTGAGAGGAAGTGTTTCTCACAGCTCCACTTCAGCACACCGAATCGATCCTTTCCCAGCAGCGATCCGGTGCCAAAAAACGGCGATCCAGCTGGCTACTGACCCGCTCACCCTCCCGGACCACCCGCCGGCCCTGTGTACAAGAGGGAAAGCTAAGAAAAAGGAGGAAAACATGACCTCCGAAATCCAAGATGGCGCCGCCGCGGCCCTGGCACAGCGCACACCGAGAGGTAATGAAAGACTTAAAGAAGCGGCTAGCAAGAAGGCGCAGAAGCTACAGGGTAAGGAATACCAGAGAGATATGATGTATTATACCCAAAAGATGGGGGGGCACCGAGCGCAAGAAGCAGGGGGGTCTGCATCACTGTCCCAGGCAGAAGCACATGAGAGGGGAGAGCAGGACACAGTCTATGCTGACATGCAGGGAGAGGTGGATGAAGCAGCAGAGCGGCCCCCTCCTATAAACACAGATACAGACAGTGAAGAGACTGAGCAGCCAACTCTAGCTGACACACTTAAAGCTGTGCATGTCTGCACGGCTTCCGTGAATATTCTTAAAGAGCAATTTGGAGGGCTGAGAGAGGATGTATCCTTGCTAAGACAAGATCTACAGAAAATCAGAGAACGCACGACTGCTGTGGAAAGCAGAGTAAGTGATATCGAAGACAAACTCCCGCCAGTGGCTCGTGAGGCACATGCGGCCTATCAACTCGCCAAAGATACCAACAACAGAGCTGACGACATGGAAAATCGCTTGAGACGCAACAATATACGCATCGTAGGCCTGCCAGAGAAAATGGAGGGCAAGGATGCCACCACATTCATAGAGACCTGGCTGATCGAGGTATTCGGCAGAGATGCCTTTTCCCCGTTTTTTACGGTAGAGAGGGCGCACCGAACTCCAGGTCGCCCGTTACAACCGGGAGCCCCCCCCAGACCCCTTCTTGCCCGGCTTATGCACTACAGAGACAGAGAAGCGGTGCTGAGAAATGCCAGAGAAAAGGCTAATGTCCAGGTGAATGGGGTCAGAGTGTCGTTCTACCCTGACTTCTCTGCGGAGGTACAAAAACGTAGAGCCAAGTTCTCAGATGTGAAGAGACGCCTACGGGCTCTGCAGCTTCCATACGCCATGCTGTACCCGGCTAAGCTGAGAGTTACCGGTGACAGACAGGCCCACTTCTTTGAATCAGCTCAAGATGCAGCTATGTGGCTTGATCGCAATGAACAGGCCTTAAGACAACGAGACAGAGAAGATGAGGACAGACCTGCATGACACACATAACAGCGGAAGTTTTCTGGTATCCCAACATATAGCTTTACAGTGAATTTATCAATAGCTCACTTATTTCCCCTTCAGGGCTAATATTCTCCGTGGAATCCTGCAGTTTGGTATTATAATTATACCCATTTCTACCTTGGAGAATGTTTTTGCTTTACGCTGCTGGGAACTTTGATATAGTTACACGAACAGTGAGCTATCTTGTGAAGTAGGCAAGAGAAAATGTGTTCTTTCTACGTGAGAGATAAAGCGAGCAAGCCACGTTGGCTATGGTTTCAATTTCAACTGTATGGGCGTGTCCTGTTGACAGCCTGGTTTTGTTTTTTCTTTTTTTTCTCTTTTTTATACGCTCTTTGCTTATGCCAAAGTATACACTACCGAAGATTTCTATACTGGAAATGCTGCATATTACCAATACTGGTCACTGATCCCGCGGACATGCGATTAAGGTCTGTTCTCTCGGACCGGAAACGGAAAGCGTGGCCCTGGAACACAACCCATACATGGGGAGAGGATCCTCTACTATTGTTTTGCCCGTCAGAAGTGGCTGAGATCAGGAATTGGGTAACCATGACTCCTGAACTGCCTTACTCCTTAAGATCATGCAAAGATTTGCCAAATGGCTGAACTGCCAATAATTACATGGAACGTCAGGGGCTTAGGTTCCCCTCTTAAGCGAATGATGATTTCCTCATGTCTGAAAAAATATCACCCTATGATTTTGTGTATGCAGGAGACATATCTAACACCTGAAACTAAATGTTGTCTTAAATATGCTTGGGTGGGGAAAGCATATCACTCCACCCACACCTCATATTCAAGGGGTGTGAGTGTAATGATACATGGCTCTATAGATTACCAAGAATTTGATACATGCATAGATACAGAGGGTAGATATGTTTTTTGCATTGTAGGATTGGGATGCTAAACTGTATACTGGCATGTGTGTATGTCCCCCCGCCGTTTACGGTGGCGGTGCTAAGATTACTGCTGACTTATCTTGAAGGCAGACCAGATCTACCGTTGCTGATTGTGGGGGACTTTAATTGCTGGCTGAGTCCTTCCGCGGACAGGCACCCTAGTTCTGGGGTTCCTGCCAAGCTGAAGGACTCCCCATTGCTTAGACTGCTTAATGAGGTTGGTTGGATAGACATATGGAGACACAGACACCCGGATGAGAAGCAATTTTCATGTTTCTCCAAAACTCATGGGACATTGTCTAGAATTGATTTAGCTGTGGGTAACCTGACCATGCTCCCATCCGTCTCGGAAGTGATATACAAGCCACGTAGTGTCTCAGACCACTCACACTTAGTGATTACCATGATTATATCCCCGAAAACAGGGTTACCTAGAACTCCATGGAAATTTAATGCCTTCTGGCTAAAATTATTTTTATCCCAGAATGAGATGGAGCGGAGCATGGGAGAGTTCCTTAATAGTCGGGAGTTTCTGCAGTCACCGATGGAACAATGGGATGCCTTTAAAGCTTATTTGAGAGGTTTACTTATTTCAGAGATAGGGAGAGTGAAAAAGAATTCCTCAGAACATAAGGTGGAACTTGAGAGACAGGTTGGGTCCCTGGAGGAGGCTTATATACGCACACCGACAGACTCGGCTAGGGAGGCATGGCAGTCAGCTCAATCTGCGTATGAGCGGTTGCTGTCCTCCACAGCGGAGAAAAAGCTGTTCTTCTCCAGACTGGCATTCTATGAGGAAGGAGAAAGTACAGGGCGCCTTTTGGCTAGGATAGCTAACTCCCAACAACGCTCCCCTGTAATAGGAGCCATTAAAACACCAGAGGGAGGTTGGTGAGTTCCCCTGACCTTATACTAATGGAACTGGCCAAATTTTACGAAAATCTGTATCTTCCGACGGGGCAATATACCTCGGAGGAACTGGCAGACTATTTGGGGGACATTGACTTTCCACAACTCACGAGGAGTCAAAAGGAGGATCTGGATGCTCCTCTCACTTTGGATGAGTTACAGGACGCATTGGCAGCTTTCCCTAACTGCAAGGCCCCTGGGGCGGACGGGATTCCCATAGAGGTTTATAAGCAATACGCTGACATCATTTTGCCAAAACTACTAATGGTTTTCAATGCTTCCAGGGAGAATAGATGTTTGCCCCCCTCTATGACCACAGCCAATATAGTTCTTATACTGAAGCCAGGAAAGGATCCAACAGATCCGGGTTCTTATAGACCTATATTCCTTTTGCAAAGCGATATTAAGCTTCTAGCTAAGGTACTAGCGATGAGGCTGAATGGAGCCATTACGGCCATTATACACCCTGATCAGGCAGGGTTCATGCCTAATAAGTCTACGGCTGTAAACTTAAGACGGCTTTATTTGAATATGCAATCTGCGGCGGATAACCTGGGACAAAGGGCTTTACTCTCATTAGACGCTATGAAGGCCTTCGATAGCGTGGAGTGGGATTACTTGTGGGGGGTGCTTGGACGCTTCGGTTTTGGAGAGGTTTTCATCTCATGGGTACGCCTGCTGTATCACAGTCCACAGGCTGCCATTAGGGCTTCGGGGGCTATGTCACACACATTCAATTTGGGGAGAGGCACGAGGCAGGGGTGCCCCCTGTCACCCCTGCTGTTCGCATTAGCTATAGAACCCCTAGCCATTAAAATTAGAGCCAATCCTGAAGTTGTCGGATTTCGATATGGCGACAGGCAAGAAAAAGTGATGCTATATGCTGACGACACCATGATTTTGCTTGGTGATGTGGACAGATCTCTCAATGCAGCTATGTCAACCATTTTGGAATTTGGACGATACTCGGGACTCCAGATTAACTGCACCAAATCCTCCTTGATGCTTATCGATGAGGGGAGCACTCCCCCTGACAATAGTGTAATACCCCTGGCCACCTCGTTCAGATATCTAGGTATTCAGGTGACGCCTAGGATAAGAGAATATGGTAGACTAAACATATCCCCTCTGCTGCAGAAGTTTAGAGAAAGGATTAGAACATGGAATTCACTCTGTCTGTCGGTCGCAGGCAGAGTGAATTTGATTAAAATGATTCTTATGCCCCAACTGCTTTATGTACTTCATAATGCACCCATGGTAATAACCCTTAAAACTTTCCGGATTGTTAACTCCTTGTTCAGACTACTAATCTGGAGAGGGCGCCCTCCAAGGATTAAACTCGAGCACCTCCAACGCCCTAAGGACGAGGGAGGGCTAGCCCTCCCTAATCCCTGGCTCTATTATATAGCTGCGCAGCTGCAGCATCTGATAGGTATAATGTACACTGACGCAGAAAAAGAGAGACCCAAAAGTAGCTCCTCAGAAATGGTAATGCTCCATACAGTTAAAAAAGACTCGGTCCCGACGGCCTTGGAGGCCATGAACTTCGGGAAATCCAACAAGAAGTACCCGACCTATGACTTAATACAAAAAATATGGTCTAAAACTAAATATATGCAGGGGGTAACAGGATTCACAGACTACAGCCCAATATGGTTTAATGACACATACCCAGAATTAGCTAAGATGCAGAATGGGGCGATATGGAGAAGATATGGGGTGTTGTATATCAGGCAGATTTTCCAAAATGGGAAACTACACCCATTTGAGACCTTACAGAGGTTATTTGTTCTACCACAATCTATGAGGTTCTATTACCTGCAATTAAAACATGCTGTAGAGGCACAGAGTAAATCTGCGGATTGGGTTTCTTCACATACACCGGTGTTTAATGTGATTGCGGGAGCCAATAATACCAAAGGGTTTATTTCACAATGTTATAGTATGTTACTGCAAAGCCTTTTAAATAAACATCCTTTGGGAATGCTTGCTAAGTGGGAGAGAGATGTCGGCCCGTTGGATGGGGATCAGTGGGAAGAGGTGCTACAGGCCGTGCCCACATGCTCTCTGAATGTTGCACACAGGCTGACACAATTGTACATCATATTAAGAGTTTATTATACCCCTCATAGGTTATATGCTATGGGCCTTAGACCCACCCCTTTATGCACTAGATGCAAAAGAGAACATGGGGACCTGATCCACCTACTACGGAGGTGCCCAAAGCTTCACCCCTATTGGAAAGGGGTGGTGGACACTGTCAATAGGGTATTTCAGGTCACTTTGCCTACGAATCCCAAGCACTGCTTGCTCAATGTGTTAGATGAATTGGGATGGGAGGAATGTACTAAAGTGGCAATTACCAAAGCTGTATTCCTGGCAAGGAAACTAATTATGAAACACTGGATTTCTGAAGAGCCCCCTGCTCTTAAAGAATGGGTTAACGCTGTGGGGGAAATGTTAAGAAAAGACAAGGTGATATACCAACACAGAAGTTGCCCACAGAAGTTCGAGAAACTCTGGGGACCATGGCTGAATGTTCCGGGGCTTGCCCCGGTGGATTTGGTCGTGGGTAGATTGTTGGGATTTGGGACATGAGACCCTAAGTATTGGATAACTATGGCTACCTTACAAAGGCACAATGCCGTATGTGGTTTAATTACCCCTCTTGTTTAGGATAGGGATGGACAAATGGTTTTTATTATGCAGATGTATGTGATGAATAAAATGACATTCAGTGGAGCGGGTGGGGTTTTGGTACAGGTTCAGTTTAATAATGCAGCCAATAAGACACACAAATGTAAAATGTCTGACAGATATAAGCATTTCAAAATGTAATTGTGAAATCGGTATGTGTATGTTTTTACATGTTTTTCTCAATAAAATATTTTTCTGGATAAAAAAAGAGATGTCCTATGCAGGGTACATCGCTACACCCAGAAGGATCTCATCCTCCGTAAGGCCTGGGAGCAAGGAGAGGTGTCGTTTGATGGCGCCGGGATTAAAATCCTTCCGGATTTGTCCAGAGCTACATTGCTAAGAAGGGCAATGCTCAAACCGATCCTGAAGCTGGCCAGAAGACAAGGCTTCACGTACTGGCTGACTCTGGTTCCTCGCCCCACAGGAAGACCGGGTCTCACCGCTCAGCGACGCCTACCACGCCAGCAGCAACGCTCAAGCAGGGGATCGAGAGCTCCTTCCAATGAGGGTACACGTGAGTCTTAACTTGAACTAACCTAGCTGTTTAAGACAGGACTATTTTCAAGCCCGAGCATGGCAGATTCTTTCCCCCTTTTCCTTTTTTTTTTTTCTTCTCCTTGCCGTAAAACCTTTTGCCCACGAACTGAAGTGATCCCCTCTAGGATTAAACAGATGACATTGCTGTTCCTGCTTGCCCCCAGTCAGTTAAAAATGGAGTACCCGGCCCAGGGAGACGTTCGTCCTATGGAGTTCACTTATACTTTACATGCCAGGTGAAGGAACCAGGAACTGTGAATGATACTGTAGCAGATTTACAACCCCCAGCACTGTTTACTGGGCGAGTTTGGAGAGAGCACGTTGAAGCTCTGCAGATTTCCCAGAACACAGAAAAGTGATCTACAAAACCGCTCCCCTGATCCGTCCTTTGCATGATGTACACTCCTGCAGACTTGCTTGTTGTTGTTGTCCTGAAGCAACTGCTGATGGGAGGTTCGTAACACATAGCATGACAATGGTAACTGCTCCATACCTAATGAACTCAAACAGGGTTTTACATGCTGCCTTGGTTATTATACACTGAGATGGAAGTTCATTTGACACTAGCAGAGTTCACTGAGATAGGGGGAGGGACGGTGGGGGATGAGATACGAACAAGCTCTTCGCCCAAAAGGAACAAGCAGTGTAGGGGTCTCCAGCCTCGCAGAACGGACTTCCTGATGGTTAGAGGGACTAGACGGTCTGGGGGCAGGGGGGAACACTGTGATGACTATACACCAGGACCCCACTCCATTAGGAGATACGAACCTAAATAGCAAACATAAGGGATGAGGGGTGCAGTTTTCAGTTGACCCTGTTATGATGTTTTCTTTGGTCTCAAATTTTTAAACTGTTACCAGACCTCTATATTAAGATCTAAAGGTCATAATATTTGGGGTGAAATGTTGTTATGCTCGGGTAAGATCATTACCAGTTTTACATAGAGTACATATTGAATTTTAGTTGCCTATTCTGAAGTTGTAGCTAAAATGGTATGAACAGGCCATCCATCCTCAATTAGTTACCAAAGTCGTCGTCCATTTAATTAAGACATATACAGTTCCATAGCGGGGTGGGAGGGGGTGGTCAGTGAGTTTCTCTCTGGCTATTCCTTTCTACGACCCCACCTAGGCCAGCGCTCGGTTACCAGTTAGTACTGGTGAGCGTCCTAGCACTATTGTGCTACTGACATAGATCACTCTTTAGAGAGCATATAAGTGCGAGTTTGCATTTACTAAACTATTGCTACCACACCTCTTGATTCTTACCCCCCTTACCCTTTACCCTATACCTCAGCTTTTTTCCAATCCCTCTCTTCCCCTCTGTCCGCCCTCTATTTTCTGAACCCTAACCTCTTGTAACTACAGAGCAACATGGAGGCGGTAAACATACTCTCATTAAACACAAAAGGTTTGAATATACCAGAGAAAAGAAAGATGTTATTGCATGACTTAAGACACCACAGGACTGATCTAGCATTATTGCAGGAAACTCATTTCAAAAGCAGTAAACTTCCCATTTTGAGAAACAAATTCTTTCCACAGGCGTACCACTCCACTAACGGTCTTTCTAAGACCCGTGGAGTGTCTATACTCATTTCGCATAGAGTCCCTTGGAAATATACAGACATAAGAGCAGACCCAGAGGGAAGGTATTTGTTTCTTAAGGGGGAGATCGGGGGAGTGCAGGTGACCCTTGCAAATATTTATGTGCCAAATTGTCACCAAGACCAATTTATTCATAAAACCATGGAGTCCCTCTTAGAATTCACAAGTGGCCACCTCATAGTAGGTGGGGACTTTAATGTTCCATTGATCCCCACTGAGGATACTTCCTCAGGGAAATCATCAATAACACCTACCACTAGGAAACGAATCTCCAGAACACTACACAGAACACAAATGATTGATGCTTGGAGACTCCTCCACCCGACGGAACGCGACTATACTTTCTACTCAACTCCCCATGAACTTTATTCAAGGATCGATTACTTCCTAGTCCCACATGCCCAATTACACGCCCTCCGTGACGCCAAAATAGGTTCGATTACTTGGTCCGACCATGCCCCGATCATGCTAACATACGCACTGACAGAGAATACCACTACTAGATCCAAAACTTGGAGACTAAATGAAAGCCTACTACAGGACGAAGAAGTACTAAAAGACATATCTACAGAATTAGATAATTATTTCAAAACCAATACTACCCCAGACACTGACCCCGGAATTATCTGGGAGGCCCATAAGGCAGTAATTTGCGGAGTTTTAATTAAACACGGAGCACGCATTAAACGAGAACGCACAAGGCAGATTACATCCCTTATACATGACCTACACCTAGCAGAAGCAAGACATAAACATGCCCAGACAGCAACTGGGGAATTGGAACTATTTAAATTGAGAACTAAAATAACCGACTTAATGCAATTTAGAGCAAAAGCCTCGCTTCAAGTATGCCGCAGGGTAACGTACGAATCCGGCAATAAATGCGGCAAACTGCTCGCTAACATTTGGGTCATTTGGGTAGTTTCTGTTGTCATTATGATTTAAAAACAGTAAACACAGTTGATTGATAGGGATGAGCCGAACACCCCCCGGTTCGGTTTGCACCAGAACCTGGGAACGGACCGAAAATTTGCACGAACGTTAGAACCCCATTGAAGTGTATGGGACTCGAACGTTCTAAATCAAAAGTACTAATTTTAAAGGCTAATTTGCATGGTATTGTCCTAAAAAGGGTTTGGGGACCCGGGTCCTGCCCCAGGGGGCACGTATCATTGCAAAAGAAAAGTTTTAAAAAACGTTCATTTTTCAGGAGCAGTGATTTTAATGATGCTTAAAGTGAAAAAAAAGTGAAATATTCCTTTAAATATCGTACCTGGGGGGTGTCTATAGTATGCCTGTAAAGTGGCATGTGTTTCCCGTGCTTAGAACAGTCCCTGCACAAAATGTCATTTTTAAAGGAATAAAAGTCATTTAAAACTGCTTGCAGCTTTAATGTAATGTCGGGTCCCGGCAATATGGATGAAAATCAGTGAGAGAAACGGCATGGGTACCCCCCAGTCCATTGCCAGGCCCTTTGGGTCTTGTATGGATATTAAGGGGAACCCTGCACCCAAATTTAAAAAAAGGAAAGGCGTGGGGCTCCCAGGCCCTATATACTCTGAACAGCGGTATACAGGCGGTGCAAACAAGACAGGGACTGTAGGTTTGTTGTTAAGTAGAATCTGTTTGTAATTTTGAACTGGTACATTTTTAAAGTGTAGCTCCAGCCAAAAAAATCTATTTTTAAGCTTTTTGGAAAACATAGGGAAGGGTTATCACCCCTGTGACATTTGTTTTTCTGTCTGTGCTCCTCTTCAGAAGATTTCACCTCACTTTCTGTCACAATGACAAATGTTTTTAGAAAATTTGGGGTTTTAGTGAAGCAAGGATTGGTGATAAAGCATCAGTGGAAATGAGAAACATTTTTCCCATATTAACTCTTACAGGAGAGAATTTATCTTCCTAGAGGTAGATTTCATCTCACTTCCTGTTGTCTCCTTCCGTTTGCAAGTAGGAGTCGTTTGTAAGTTGGATGTGTGAAAGTAGGGGCCTGCCCTATATACTCTGCAGAAATTGAGGCCTTAGGTGTTGGTGTTGCCACAACACGGTAAGCCCTCACAGGGCCCTGCTGTGAAATATTAGATCAAGAATTGTAATTACATGGCCCTGTTGAACAGGGGCAGAAAAACTGGGCCTTTGGTGATGGTGGTGGTGCTGGTGCCACAACACTGTAAGTCCTCACAGTTACTCTTGGTGGGCGCTGGAACGGGCCCTGCCGTGAAATATTAGATCAAGAATTGTAAGTAATCACTGTCGAACAGTGACAGAAAAATTGGGCCTTAGGCACTGGTGCCACAACACTGCAACCCCTCACAGATACGCTAGTTGGAGCGCAGGAACGAGCCCTGCTGCAAAGAATTGCATCAAAAATTGTAATTACGGGGGCGTGGCTTAGCTATGGCCATGTGAAGAAGCAATTCTGGGGAGCTCCTGGCTTCCCCCTTCCTAAACCGCATAAAGACGACTACTTCTCTTCTATCTGAGGCATGCCCACTTGCAGGAGATACAGGACAAGAGCTTCGGTAGGCAACAACCCGAATTCCACCCCACGGAGCAGTATCAGGAGTTACTTTAGAGACTCACAGAGGAGATCTCCGGGTGCCATTGCTGCAGCGCCTCGTGCACACATCTTATCTGAGGCGGACTCACCTTCTTTGCCTGCATCCCCTCCTTCTCCCTCGAACGGCCTCCCGAACTCCACTAGAGACTCTCTCTCCGACATGGCTAGCCACCCGAGACAGATGAGAGAAATGCCTGACGATCTCCGGGCCATTCTCCAGGCTTTACCCACTAAGGCGGATTTTGAGGCCCTTCCGTCTAAATCAGACATCGAGGCCCTTATACAACGGGTGGAGGAAGCCCACGCCAAAGACATACAGGAGATACGGGTGGAACTACAAACGATATCCGACAGAGTGGAGGCAGGGGAGGGATCGATTTCTGCCCTCACACAGCGGATCGCGGCCCTGGAGCAGTCACAGGAGGCACAGACAACCACGGCAGTTGACCTACAGCTCCATTTAGAGGATTTGGAGGACCGCAGCCGACGAAACAACTTGAGGCTGCGGGGCCTCCCGGAGGCCACCGGAGCGGAAGATCTGGAAGCGTCTGTAACTGCCATCTTTCAGGGGGTCCTTGGCACACCGCAAGTGTCCATTGAACTGGACCGTGTACATCGGACACTCGGACCCAGATCATCAGATCCAGATAGACCTAGAGATGTCCTATGCAGGGTACATCGCTACACCCAGAAGGATCTCATCCTCTGTAAGGCCTGGGAGCAAGGAGAGGTGTCGTTTGATGGCGCCGGGATTAAAATCCTTCCGGATTTGTCCAGAGCTACATTGCTAAGAAGGGCAATGCTCAAACCGATCCTGAAGCTGGCCAGAAGACAAGGCTTCACGTACTGGCTGACTCTGGTTCCTCGCCCCACAGGAAGACCGGGTCTCTCCGCTCAGCGATGCCTACCACGCCAGCAGCAACGCTCAAGCAGGGGATCGAGAGCTCCTTCCAATGAGGGTACACGTGAGTCTTAACTTGAACTAACCTAGCTGTTTAAGACAGGACTATTTTCAAGCCCGAGCATGGCAGATTCTTTCCCCCTTTTCCTTTTTTTTTTTTTCTTCTCCTTGCCGTAAAACCTTTTGCCCACGAACTGAAGTGATACCCTCTAGGATTAAACAGATGACATTGCTGTTCCTGCTTGCCCCCAGTCAGTTAAAAATGGAGTACCCGGCCCAGGGAGACGTTCGTCCTATGGAGTTCACTTATACTTTACATGCCAGGTGAAGGAACCAGGAACTGTGAATGATAGCAGATTTACAACCCCCAGCACTGTTTACTGGGCGAGTTTGGAGAGAGCACGTTGAAGCTCTGCAGATTTCCCAGAACACAGAAAAGTGATCTACAAAACCGCTCCCCTGATCCGTCCTTTGCATGATGTACACTCCTGCAGACTTGCTTGTTGTTGTTGTCCTGAAGCAACTGCTGATGGGAGGTTCGTAACACATAGCATGACAATGGTAACTGCTCCATACCTAATGAACTCAAACAGGGTTTTACATGCTGCCTTGGTTATTATACACTGAGATGGAAGTTCATTTGACACTAGCAGAGTTCACTGAGATAGGGGGAGGGACGGTGGGGGATGAGATACGAACAAGCTCTTCGCCCAAAAGGAACAAGCAGTGTGGGGGTCTCCAGCCTCGCAGAATGGACTTCCTGATGGTTAGAGGGACTAGACGGTCTGGGGGCAGGGGGGAACACTGTGATGACTATACACCAGGACCCCACTCCATTAGGAGATACGAACCTAAATAGCAAACATAAGGGATGAGGGGTGCAGTTTTCAGTTGACCCTGTTATGATGTTTTCTTTGGTCTCAAATTTTTAAACTGTTACCAGACCTCTATATTAAGATCTAAAGGTCATAATATTTGGGGTGAAATGTTGTTATGCTCGGGTAAGATCATTACCAGTTTTACATAGAGTACATATTGAATTTTAGTTGCCTATTCTGAAGTTGTAGCTAAAATGGTATGAACAGGCCATCCATCCTCAATTAGTTACCAAAGTCGTCGTCTATTTAATTAAGACATATACAGTTCCATAGCGGGGTGGGAGGGGGTGGTCAGTGAGTTTCTCTCTGGCTATTCCTTTCTACGACCCCACCTAGGCCAGCGCTCGGTTACCAGTTAGTACTGGTGAGCGTCCTAGCACTATTGTGCTACTGACATAGATCACTCTTTAGAGAGCATATAAGTGCGAGTTTGCATTTACTAAACTATTGCTACCACACCTCTTGATTCTTACCCCCCTTACCCTTTACCCTATACCTCAGCTTTTTTCCAATCCCTCTCTTCCCCTCTGTCCGCCCTCTATTTTCTGAACCCTAACCTCTTGTAACTACAGAGCAACATGGAGGCGGTAAACATACTCTCATTAAACACAAAAGGTTTGAATATACCAGAGAAAAGAAAGATGTTATTGCATGACTTAAGACACCACAGGACTGATCTAGCATTATTGCAGGAAACTCATTTCAAAAGCAGTAAACTTCCCATTTTGAGAAACAAATTCTTTCCACAGGCGTACCACTCCACTAACGGTCTTTCTAAGACCCGTGGAGTGTCTATACTCATTTCGCATAGAGTCCCTTGGAAATATACAGACATAAGAGCAGACCCAGAGGGAAGGTATTTGTTTCTTAAGGGGGAGATCGGGGGAGTGCAGGTGACCCTTGCAAATATTTATGTGCCAAATTGTCACCAAGACCAATTTATTCATAAAACCATGGAGTCCCTCTTAGAATTCACAAGTGGCCACCTCATAGTAGGTGGGGACTTTAATGTTCCATTGATCCCCACTGAGGATACTTCCTCAGGGAAATCATCAATAACACCTACCACTAGGAAACGAATCTCCAGAACACTACACAGAACACAAATGATTGATGCTTGGAGACTCCTCCACCCGACGGAACGCGACTATACTTTCTACTCAACTCCCCATAAACTTTATTCAAGGATCGATTACTTCCTAGTCCCACATGCCCAATTACACGCCCTCCGTGACGCCAAAATAGGTTCGATTACTTGGTCCGACCATGCCCCGATCATGCTAACATACGCACTGACAGAGAATACCACTACTAGATCCAAAACTTGGAGACTAAATGAAAGCCTACTACAGGACGAAGAAGTACTAAAAGACGTATCTACAGAATTAGATAATTATTTCAAAACCAATACTACCCCAGACACTGACCCCGGAATTATCTGGGAGGCCCATAAGGCAGTAATTTGCGGAGTTTTAATTAAACACGGAGCACGCATTAAACGAGAACGCACAAGGCAGATTACATCCCTTATACATGACCTACACCTAGCAGAAGCAAGACATAAACATGCCCAGACAGCAACTGGGGAATTGGAACTATTTAAATTGAGAACTAAAATAACCGACTTAATGCAATTTAGAGCAAAAGCCTCGCTTCAAGTATGCCGCAGGGTAACGTACGAATCCGGCAATAAATGCGGCAAACTGCTCGCTAACTCACTGAGAGAACAGACCATGGCAAATTATATCCCACATATCACGCTACCCTCAGGACAGAAAGTCTCTCATCCACGGAAAATAGCTTCTTCATTCAGAGAATTTTATTCTTCACTTTATAACCTGCAAACACCATCCACACCACCACTGCAGATAGATGACTATCTGCGGAGATCTGATATGCCCCAATTACCGGCGGAGTCCAGTGAGCTGTTGGAGGAACCCATTGCCATAGAAGAAATACAGAAAGCAGTTGCGTCCATGAAGGTGGGCAAAGCCCCAGGCCCGGACGGTTTTACTGCCCAATATTACAAAACCCTGTTACCGGCCTTGGGAGAACATATGCGGGGATTCTTCAGCTCACTGGGTTCTGGTTCACATATTCCTAGAGACACGCTGATAGCCCATATCACGGTAATCCCCAAAGAGGGGAAAGACGTGACAGCTTGTGGGAGCTATAGACCAATCTCACTACTTAACCTTGATCTCAAGATATTTACGAAAATTATATCTACCAGAATCCAAACATACCTCCCTTCCCTGATCCATTTGGACCAAGTTGGTTTCGTGCCCACAAGAGAAGCCAGGGACAATACCATCAAAGTGCTCAACATACTGCATGTAGTGAATCAAAATAAGACCCCCTGTATTTTCCTCAGCACGGACGCTGAGAAGGCCTTTGACAGGGTGAATTGGAACTTCATGACTTCAGTCCTGAGACATATAGGTCTGGGGGACAGAATGCTCAACTGGATCAGCTCGGTTTATGCGGATCCCACAGCTCGGGTTCGTGTAAACGGAGTACTGTCGGATCCATTCCCGATTAGGAATGGTACCCGTCAGGGATGCCCGCTGTCACCACTTCTCTTCGCCCTGTCACTGGAACCCTTCTTGCGGACCGTGCGTGCTCACCCGGATATCACCGGGATAACTATGGGAGAGACACAACAGAAAATAGCTGCTTACGCAGATGATATGTTGTTCACACTTACCAACCCAGTCATTTCTGTCCCAAATCTATTACAAGAGTTCTGAACCTATGGCAACCTTTCCAACATGAAGATCAATTTTAACAAATCGGTTGCCATGGGATTGGGAATACATCCACGTACCCTAACGACCATTAAAGACAGCTTTAACTTTAAGTGGACCACCACAGCCATTAAGTACTTGGGCACGTATGTCCCCCCCAAAGTGTCACAACTATTTGATCTGAACTTCCCTCCCCTATTATCCACAGTTAGGACTTTACTCACAAAGTGGAACAAAGGGTTACACTCTTGGTTCGGTAGATGTAACATCCTTAAGATGTGCATACTCCCGAAGTTTCTGTACTTGCTCCAGGCCCTACCGATTCATATACCTCCCCACTATTTCAACCAAACTAGTGCCCTTTTCTCAAACTTCATATGGGCAAACAAAAGACCCAGACTCAACAAAAGACTAATCACTCTACCTAAGATATTCGGAGGCCTGGCAGTTCCAGACCTTCGTAAATATCAGCAGGCGACCCACTTAACCAGATTGATTGACTGGATACGACACAAACACACTAAACTATGGACTCTACTAGAACAGACCCAAAGTATCATACCTTTAAATAGATTGCCCTGGTGCCACAGCTCATTGCCACGTATGTTAAAGAATCACCCTCTCATTGGTGTTACATCAAGAATATGTGCATCCCTTTTCACTCATGCAAAACTAACATCCTGTAACTCCCCACTACACCCGATATTGGGTACACCAGATTTCGCTCCAGGTTACTTGGACCCAGTGTTCAGATCCTTGCGTGAAAGGGGTTATTCTCAGTCCTCACACTTCTCGGCGAATGGGCGGTGGCCGACAGTAGAAGAGCTCACGAACCCAGTAGGGCAGTACTGTCTGGACTTCTGGAGGGCACTTCAACTTAAACACTACCTCAACACTTTACCTGCCCCTGAGGGCATTGACCAAACCTTGACGACTTTTGAGGCGCTGTGCACAGAGGAAGGAACTCTACCTCACACGCTGTCGGCCACCTACCACTTGCTGATTACACCACCGGAAAATCACCAAGTTCCGGCGCTGGGGGCATGGGAAAGGGACATGCAATGTACATTTTCACCACGACAAAAACAAAACATAATCATCTTTACGTTTAAATCTTCAATCTGTACAAAGATACAGGAAACGAATTTCAAAATACTCTCTAGATGGTACAACACACCCACAAAACTGCAAAGATTTTTTCCATCCACATCGGGGCTCTGCTGGAGATGTGGAAGGGACCGGGGTACGATCCTTCACATCTTCTGGGACTGTCCTTTATTGGGACAGTTCTGGAGGATCATACAACAAACGATGCAAAATTTCACAGAACGCCCCATTCGGTTGGACCCTGGTTTCTTCCTACTGCACGCGACTGATAGGCCGAGCAAAAAATACAAAAACTCTCTGCTCAAACATTTATTGGATGCAGCAAAATCTTGCATTCCACTTTTGTGGAGGTCCATAAAACCTCCTACCACAGGCATGTGGATTGGGAAAGTTGAAGATATAAGGGAAATGGAGGATCTTATCCTCACAGCCCGTCACAAAAGTGAACTATACTCCAAAATATGGTCTCCTTGGTTGATTTTTATTTTCTCAAATGAAGGTCAGACTCTTTTGAAGAGTGACTGAAATCACAGTCCTGTTTCGGTATGATACGTTGACCCCTTGGGCAGGGGTGTCGCCGCCTCCATGTGCTCTCCACCCTCCTCCCCCCCTCCTTACTCCCCCCCCCCCTCTTCCCTATCTTCCCTATACTTTCTTGCACTATAATTATATTTCTCTTTCTCTCTTATATATTACTTTTTTATATCATATATATTAAAAAAAAAAGAAAACAGACAGCGGGAAGGGGTCCCACGAATAACATCTTAGGATGGCAGAAACGTTGTATAATGTAACCTTTGATATACAGAATGTTTAAGGTTATGCAGGGTCTGCTGACCCAGTTGTATGATTCAAGAGGCTGCGTCCTTAATCCTTATTATTATACATGTAATCTTGTGGGGCATTGCCCTTTCATGTGTCTAAATAAAAGTCTGATTGGAAAAAAAAATTGTAATTACACGCCCCTGTTAAACAGGGGCTGAAAAATTGGGCCTTAGCCACTGGTGGTGGCGCCCAGAAACAAAAATCTTACAAGCTATCAGCATGATCATTGAGGAGGAAGAGGATAGTCACTCAACATCAGCATAGCCAGTCTTGAAGGGATTTGACATTTCAAAAAAATGTATTCGGTTACATCAGCATCAGGTGCTTGGTATCTGGTGGTGATCCAAGACTGATTCATTTTTATGAAGGTCAGTCAATCGACCGAGTCGGTGGACAGGCGGACCCTTTGATCGGTTACAAAGCCCCCAGCAGCACTGAATGTGTGTTCCGAAAGAACGCTGGATGCAGGACAGGCCAGTAGTTCAATTGCATACTGTGGAAGCTCTGGACAGTGATCCAACCTCAAGACCCAGTAACCCAGAGGATTTTCGGTGGGAAAGGTGTCCAAGTCAGATCTTGCCCCTAGGTATTCCTGCACCATGTAAAACAGACGCTGGCGATGGTTGCTGGAACCGATCATACCTTGGGGCTGCGGACTAAAAATTTGTCTGAACACATCGGTCAGACGGCCACCTTCTCCACCGCTCCTTCTTTGACTGACCGAAGCCTCGGCAACACGTTGTCCAGGAACAGAAGTTTGTAACCTCCCAGTCTCTGGGAACACATTGCACAGACCTTTCTGCAAGGCCTCCCGAAGATGTTTCATCCTCTTCTCCCTCAGCAATGTCAAGATAAGGTCTGCAACTTTAATCTTGTAACGTGGATCAAGGAGGGTTGCCAGCCAGTAACGATCCCTCTCTTTGATACCAGGAATACGAGGATCCCTCCGCAGGCTTTGCAGGATCAGGGAGGCCATGCAGCGTAGGTTTGCTAAGGCATTCAGTCCTCTGGGTCACTAAGGACGACATAATCTGCAGCCACCTCCTCCCAGCCACGTACAAGTCCATGTGTTTCTTGGGACTGTAAATGATACCTTAAAGACTGTTGCTGAGTACCAGGCTCCACCTCCATGCTGACACAATCCTCCTCCTCCTCCTCCTCCTCTTCCTGTGTGATCAGCAGGCATGCAGGAACACTGTCTGGATAAAGGGGGCCTTGAGAGTTAAGGAAGTCCTCCTCTTCCTGCCTCTGTTCTGCCTCAAGTGCCTTGTCCATTATTCCACGCAGCGTGTGCTCCAACAGGTGGACAAGGGGGACAGTGTCACTGATGCATGTACTGTCACTGCTCACCATCTTCGTGGCCTCCTCAAATGGTGACAGGACAGTGCATGCATCCCTAATCATGGCCCACTGGCGTGGGGAAAAAAAAAAAAAAAAGCTCCCCTGACCCTGTCCTGGTGCCATAGTTGCACAGGTACTCATTGATGGCCCCCTGCTGCGTGTGCAGCCGCTGCAGCATGGCAAACGTTGAGTTCCATCTGGTGGGCATGTCACAGACTAGGCGGTTCTTGGGCAGGTTAAATTCCTTTTGGAGGTCTGCCAGCCGAGCACTGGCATTATATGACCGGCAGAAATGCACACAGACTTTCCTGGCCTGCCTCATGACATCCTGTAAGCCCGGGCACCTGCCCAAGAACCGCTGCACCACCAAGTTAAAGATGTGAGCCAAACAGGGCACATGGGTCAGTTGTCCCTGTCAGAGGGTGGAGAGAAGGTTGGTGCCATTGTCGCAAACCACCATTCCTGGCTGAACCTGGCATGGCGTCAACCACCTCTGAACCTGCCCCTGCAGAGCTGACATAATCTCTGCCCCAGTGTGGCTCCTGTCCCCCAAGCACACCAGCTCAAGCACCGCATGGCATCTTTTGGCCTTAGTACTTGCGTAGCCCCTTGAACGCCTACAGAGCACTGCTGGTTCCGAGGATAAAGCACAGGGAGAGGCCATGGAGGAAAAAGAGGAGGGGGTGGAGGAGAGAGGTGTGTCAGAATCACCAGAAGTGGCATTTTGTAGGCGTGGTGGCGGAACAACCTCCAACACTACTGCACCTTGTCCTGCATCCTTCCCAGCGGCCAGCAGAGTCACCCAATGCGTCATGAAACTTAGGTAACGTCCCTATCCATGCCTGCTGGACCATGAGTCAGCGGTAATATACACCTTACCGCTGACCGTCCTGTCCAGCGAGGCCAAGACATTGCCCTCCACATGCCGGTAGAGAGCCGGAATCGCCTTCCCTGAGAAAAAGTGGCATTTAGGAACCTGCCACTGAGGAACCGCACATTCCACAAACTCACGGAAGGGGGCAGAGTCTACCAACTAAAAAGGTAGCAGTTGAAGTGCTAGCAATTTAACCAACCTAGCATTCAACCGCTGGGCATGTGGATGGCTGCGAGCGAACTTCTTTCTGCGGTGCAGCAGCTGGGGCAGGGAAATTTGCCTGGTACAATCTGATGTCGGTGTACCAATAGCAGATTGCCCGCAGGTACTTGGCTGTGACACACCTAATTCTACACCTTCATTCCTCTCAGTGCAGGTCTCAGAGAGCACTGAAGGTATAGTGGGGTTGGAGGTCCCAGCTGATGAGGAGCAAGGAGAGGTCCGCTTTGTTCTTTGGTGTGGGTCTTTTAGGTACGCTTGCCAACGAACTGCATGGCAGGTCAACATATGTCTGGTCAAGCATGTGGTGCCCAAGCGGGAGTTTTGGCCACGCAAGATACGCTTGAGACATATGTTGCAAATAGCAGCAGTGCGATCTGATGCACTCGTCTCAAAAAAGGCCCACACTAAAGAACTTTTGGAATAACGCACAGAGACAGCAGACCTGCACATGCAAATCTCTGCGGTGTGATGCAGTCAGTGTGCTGCCCTTAGGCTGGCCCCTGGAGGGCATCCTGCCTCATTGGTGATGTGCCTCCTCCTCCTCCTTCTCCTCTCACCTATCAGGCGCCCACATGGAGTGAGTGACCTCATCATCCCCTCCCTCCTCATCACTGGAGCAAACCTGGGAGTATGCTACAGCAGGGGGAACATGACTGCCAAATTGCGGTCCTTCTTGGGCACCCCCTCTGTCTGGGCTCACGTTACTGCCTTCCTCTAGCTGAGTACCATCATCGGATCCTTCAAAACGCTGGGCATCCTCCTGGAACATGTACCCAACACTGTGGTCAAACAGTTCGAGGGACTCCTCAGGAGGACATGGTGGGGTTAGGGAAGGAGTTACTGATGCCATTGAGCCGAGGGAAGAAGCCACGTTGGCAGCTGCTTTGCCAGACAAAGTACCTGAGCCTGGCTGAGAGAGGATGAGGAGGATGAGGGCGGCTTGGTCATCCACTCGACCAAGTCTTCCGCATGTTGCGGCTCAACACGGGCAGCTGCCGAAAAAAAGGCCAAGCGTGTCCCACGGCCACGTGCTGATGAGGATGCACCATCTCCACGACCAGCACTGTTGCCTCTAGACACAGAGCCTGCTTGCCTTCTTTTATTGGCTTGTGACTGTCTGCCTCTTCTTGTTGGTCTTCCAGACATACTAATGGCCTACAGTGAAATGTAGCTGCACAAAACTGGGATGTATATATACACCGATTAGCTACATTAGATTAGATACACCGATCTGCAGCTAGCAGAATCAACTGCCTGTCTGTAGTATTATTAGTATGAGAACACTTGCACTTGTCTTGAGGTAGCTATACTGTAGGTGCAACTGTGCAGGGTACACAGTACAGTAACTGGAAATACTTCAAAAAGCCTACACAAGCACTTGGCTACAGGTAGCTATACTGTAGGTGCAACTGTGCAGGGTACACAGTACAGTAACTGGAAATACTTCAAAGAGCCTACACAAACACCTGGCTACAGGTAGCTATACTGTAGGTGCAACTGTGCAGGGTACACAGTACAGTAACTGGAAATACATCAAGAGCCTACACAAGCACCTGGCTTCAGGTAGCTATACTGTAAGTGCAACTGTGCAGGGTACACAGTACAGTAACTGGAAATACTTCAAAGAGCCTACACAAGCACCTGGCTTCAGGTAGCTATACTGTAGGCGCAACTGTGCAGGGTACACAGTACAGTAACTGGAATTACATCAAGAGCCTACACAAGCACCTGGGTTCAGGTAGCTATACTGTAGGTGCAACTGTGCAGGGTACACAGTACAGTAACTGGAAATACTTCAAAGAGCCTACACAAGCACCTGGCTTCAGGTAGCTATACTGTAGGCGCAACTGTGCAGGGTACACAGTACAGTAACTGGAAATACGTCAAGAGCCTACACAAGCACCTGGCTTCAAGTAGCTATACTGTAGGTGCAACTGTGCAGGGTACACAGTACAGTAACTGGAAATACTTCAAAGAGCCTACACAAGCACCTGGCTACAGGTAGCTATACTGTAGGTGCAACTGTTCAGGGTACACAGTACAGTAACTGGAAATACTTCAAGGAGCCTACACAAGCACCTGGCTTCAGGTAACTATACTGTAGGCGCAACTGTGCAGGGTACACAGTACAGTAACTGGAAATACATCAAGATGTGAGCCAAACAGGGCACATGGGTCAGTTGTCCCTGTCAGAGGGTGGAGAGAAGGTTGGTGCCATTGTCGTAAACCACCATTCCTGGCTGAACCTGGCATGGCGTCAACCACCTCTGAACCTGCCCCTGCAGAGCTGACATAATCTCTGCCCCAGTGTGGCTCCTGTCCCCCAAGCACACCAGCTCAAGCACCACATGGCATCTTTTGGCCTACGTACTTGCGTAGCCCCTTGAATGCCTACAGAGCACTGCTGGTTCCGAGGATAAAGCACAGGGAGAGGCCATGGAGGAAAAAGAGGAGGGGGTGGAGGAGAGAGGTGTGTCAGAATCACCAGTAGTGGCATTTTGTAGGCGTGGTGGCAGAACAACTTCCAACACTACTGCACCTTGTCCTGCATCCTTCCCAGCTGCCAGCAGAGTCACCCAATGCGCCATGAAACTTAGGTAACGTCCCTATCCATGCCTGCTGGACCATGAGTCAGCGGTAATATACACCTTACCGCTGACCGTCCTGTCCAGCGAGGCCAAGACATTGCCCTCCACATGCCGGTAGAGAGCCGGAATCGCCTTCCCTGAGAAAAAGTGGCGTTTAGGAACCTGCCACTGAGGAACCGCACATTCCACAAACTCACGGAAGGGGGCAGAGTCTACCAACTAAAAAGGTAGCAGTTGAAGTGCTAGCAATTTAACCAACCTAGCATTCAACCGCTGGGCATGTGGATGGCTGCGAGCGAACTTCTTTCTGCGGTGCAGCAGCTGGGGCAGGGAAATTTGCCTGGTACAATCTGATGTCGGTGTACCAATAGCACATTGCCCGCAGGTACTTGGCTGTGACACACCTAATTCTACACCTTCATTCCTCTCAGTGCAGGTCTCAGAGAGCACTGAAGGTATAGTGGGGTTGGAGGTCCCAGCTGATGAGGAGCAAGGAGAGGTCCGCTTTGTTCTTTGGTGTGGGTCTTTTAGGTACGCTTGCCAACGAACTGCATGGCAGGTCAACATATGTCTGGTCAAGCATGTGGTGCCCAAGCGGGAGTTTTGGCCACGCAAGATACGCTTGAGACATATGTTGCAAATAGCAGCGGTGCGATCTGATGCACTCGTCTCAAAAAAGGCCCACACTAAAGAACTTTTGGAATAACGCACAGAGACAGCAGACCTGCACATGCAGATCTCTGCGGTGTGATGCAGTCAGTGTGCTGCCCTTAGGCTGGCCCCTGGAGGGCATCCTGCCTCATTGGTGATGTGCCTCCTCCTCCTCCTTCTCCTCTCAGCTATCAGGCGCCCACATGGAGTGAGTGACCTCATCATCCCCTCCCTCCTCATCACTGGAGCAAACCTGGGAGTATGCTGCAGCAGGGGGAACATGACTGCCAAATTGCGGTCCTTCTTGGGCACCCCCTCTGTCTGGGCTCACGTTACTGCCTTCCTCTAGCTGAGTACCATCATCGGATCCTTCAAAACGCTGGGCATCCTCCTGGAGCATGTACCCAACACTGTGGTCAAACAGTTCGAGGGACTCCTCAGGAGGACATGGTGGGGTTAGGGAAGGAGTTACTGATGGATAATAAACAAAAAATGTGTAGCGCTATTTAAGACAAGTTATCTTAAACTGATAAGTTAAAATAGCTTATAACCAAAGTGTAATATACACCAATAAAGGTAGCACATATAAAATAAAATTGAAAATAGAAAATATGTTAAATGGACAGTCAGTGAGTTGGGACTGGATGGGTCACTACCCAACACGTGAGGTGAGGAGCGCCTTCACCAACATACAGCAGAAAGAGTCTCAGAGGTTAATATTCTGCAGCCATTTAAAAAATCTCATCAATAGATAGGATGTTCCATATATGAATCACACTATTCACCACTGTGTCTTCAAAAACATGCAGTGCGCTTGGATGTAATAGATGGGGGCTTACCGGAGGGTTTGAACCCAAAGCCAGCATATGCTGTTAGGGTCAAACCAAGCTTTTATTGCACCCTGGCAATGGTAAGAAGATCTTGGCAGGAGACACTGAACAGGGCTGCTCTAGTGATGCATCCTCTCCACAGGCACTACTGGATCTCTCTGACATTGAAATACACGATAATGTATTCAGGCATCTTTGCTGGGACGAATGGCTGACAGCTGCAGGAGAAGTTTCACAATCACAGTGCACTGTGCACTCGGTGCACTGTGATTGTGAAACTTCTCCTGCAGCTGTCAGCCATCCGTCCCAGCAAAGATGCCTGAATACATTATCGTGTATTTCAATGTCAGAGAGATCCAGTAGTGCCTGTGGAGAGGATGCATCACTAGAGCAGCCCTGTTCAGTGTCTCCTGCCAAGATCTTCTTACCATTGCCAGGGTGCAATAAAAGCTTGGTTTGACCCTAACAGCATATGCTGGCTTTGGGTTCAAACCCTCCGGTAAGCCCCCATCTATTACATCCAAGCGCACTGCATGTTTTTGAAGACACAGTGGTGAATAGTGTGATTCATATATGGAACATCCTATCTATTGATGAGATTTTTTAAATGGCTGCAGAATATTAACCTCTGAGACTCTTTCTGCTGTATGTTGGTGAAGGCGCTCCTCACCTCACGTGTTGGGTAGTGACCCATCCAGTCCCAACTCACTGACTGTCCATTTAACATATTTTCTATTTTCAATTTTATTTTATATGTGCTACCTTTATTGGTGTATATTACACTTTGGTTATAAGCTATTTTAACTTATCAGTTTAAGATAACTTGTCTTAAATAGCGCTACACATTTTTTGTTTATTATCTATTTATGTGGCAACGATTCTAGTTGTGGTGTTAGCTGCTTATATCTTCCTGACTATTTAGAGTAAGCGCAAATCTGTTGTCGTGAATTAAGGAGTTACTGATGCCATTGACCTGAGGGAAGAAGCCACGTTGGCAGCTGCTTTGCCAGACAAAGTACCTGAGCCTGGCTGAGAGAGGATGAGGAGGATGAGGGCGGCTTGGTCA
The DNA here is from genome assembly GCA_037952925.1 of Lithobates clamitans. Lineage (NCBI taxonomy): Eukaryota > Metazoa > Chordata > Amphibia > Anura > Ranidae > Lithobates > Lithobates clamitans. Next base: position 514,682 of record JBBGZY010000720.1, read on the forward strand.
TCCACTCGACCAAGTCTTCCGCATGTTGCGGCTCAACACGGCCAGCTGCCGAAAAAAAGGCCAAGCGTGTCCCACGGCCACGTGCTGATGAGGATGCACCATCTCCACGACCAGCACTGTTGCCTCTAGACACAGAGCTTGCTTGCCCTCTTTTATTGGCTTGTGACTGTCTGCCTCTTCTTGTTGGTCTTCCAGACATACTAATGGCCTACAGTGAAATGTAGCTGCACAAAACTGGGATGCATATATACACCGATTAGCTACATTAAATTAGATACACCGATCTGCAGCTAGCAGAATCAACTGCCTGTCTGTAGTCTTATTAGTATGAGAACACTTGCACTTGTCTTCAGGTAGCTATACTGTAGGTGCAACTGTGCAGGGTACACAGTACAGTAACTGGAAATACTTCAAAAAGCCTACACAAGCACTTGGCTACAGGTAGCTATACTGTAGGTGTAACTGTGCAGGGTACACAGTACAGTAACTGGAAATACTTCAAAGAGCCTACACAAACACCTGGCTACAGGGAGCCATACTGTAGGTGCAACTGTGCAGGGTACACAGTACAGTAACTGGAAATACGTCAAGAGCCTACACGGGCACCTGGCTTCAGGTAGCTATACTGTAGGTGCAACTGTGCAGGGTACACAGTACAGTAACTGGAAAAACTTCAAAGAGCCAACACAAGCACCTAGCTTCAGGTAGCTATACTGTAGGCGCAACTGTGCAGGGTACACAGTACAGTAACTGGAATTACGTCAAGAGCCTACACAAGCACCTGGGTTCAGGTAGCTATACTGTAGGTGCAACTGTGCAGGGTACACAGTACAGTAACTGGAAATACTTCAAAGAGCCTACATAAGCACCTGGCTTCAGGTAGCTATACTGTAGGCGCAACTGTGCAGGGTACACAGTACAGTAACTGGAAATACGTCAAGAGCCTACACAAGCACCTGGCTTCAGGTAACTATACTGTAGGCGCAACTTTGCAGGGTACACAGTACAGTAACTGGAAATACATCAAGAGCCTACACAAGCACCTGGCTTCAGGTAGATATACTGTAGGTGCAACTGTGCAGGGTACACAGTATAGTAACTGGAAATACTGTAAAAACACCTGCCTGCCTGTCAGTATATTAGGAAGAGAAGAACAGGATCTAGCTAAACTGAATACAGTGTATATATATATATATATATATATATATATATATATATATATATATATATATATACACACACACAACACCTGGGATGCATATATATATACACAATACACTATGAGTTCAGCTAACTGACTCGACCTGCCTACTCTACCTAACTTAAATCAAATGACACTGTCTATCTCTCTCTCAAGCCGAAACACACTTCACAGGGCCAACGTGCAGGGGTCTTATATAGTGTGGGGCGTGTACTAAATCCCCTGAGTAATAATTGACCAAAGCCTCCTTGGCTTTGGCCAATTACGGCTCTCTGTACACACAGCGCTGTGATTGGCCAAGCATGCGGGTCATAGTGCATGCTTGGCCAATCATCAGCCAGCAATGCACTGCAATGCCGCAGTGAATTATGGGCCGTGACGCGCCTCTCGAATTTGGTGCGAACGGCCCATATCTTTTTTAATTCGGAGATTGACTGAACACACGATGTTCGAGTCGAACATGCGTTCGACCCGAACACAAAGCTCATCCCTATTGATTGATAATAAATGGCTATAGCCAAACACTAACCATGAGTGAAAGAAATGTTTTTGTGTTATCATTCATATTCTCTGAAAAAGAAATCATAAATACTGCCAGGGTATGTAAACTTATGAGCACAACTGTAGATGTATTCTTTAGTGTTTTCTATCCTCCCTCTTCTTGTGATTTATCAGCATTGATGTTATCTTAACCAAGTGAAACTCAAAATGGGTATGCATGTACTAATATGAGTCTGGCATAGAGAAACTGAGGCATAATTCTAATTTTACAATTGCCTTTATTTTGCTTTTCCTAACAATATGTACCTATTCTGCCATATGTTATAACAAAAGATTTCACATACAGTGGACATGTATGTTTCATGTTGTTTTACTGCAAGTTATTTTGTGTGGCTCCTTATATCAATGGAGAGTCTCTGCTTTCTCGTGAATTGTATAGTCTTTCTCTAATACATGTATTCAAATTAGATTAAACATACATTTTTTTTTCTAGTGAGAAATTAAGAAATGTTACATACAAATCAAGCAAAAAAGTGGGAATCCTAAAATATATTTTTTTAATAAACAATTTAAAAACGACTTTGAGTAGTTTTATTCTACTTTACTGTATATAACAGCTATAATTGTTTCCATTTTACCGGTAAATTGAATTGGTGGTTATAGATAAAGTTTCCTTTTATAACCTGAAATAATATCTATCCGCACAATGAAAAGTCTTTGGGGAACAATATCCAAACTGTTTTGATATCAACTTGTTCTCATCGCTTTCTGTGCTTGTTCACAAATTAAAAATAAAGCTTTTCGAGCTTGACCCTTTTCTTGGCATCAATTCCAACCCTGACAAATAGGGAAGACAATAAACTGCTGCTCCCCTAAAGGACGCATTATTCAAGAAACAGGAGGAAGGGGAAATTAGCAGTGACAACAACAGTAAGGAAGACACTAGTGTAAAACCCAACACTCTAGATCAAATTACTCTGGAAAAATGATTTACTGTAACATGATATTAATCACATACATGGCTACTACTAATATTATGAATTGTTTTACTATTATCTCTGAGCATTTCTTACCCCCATCACTTCAGAGGAAGGGCCTCAGAGGTCAGTAGTTTGGGTCAAAGCCTCAGAGGCATTCTAGTGAACACTACTGCACATTAAACTGAAAGGTTTTACCAAAAATGTGTAGAAATAGACAAACAGGCAGTCATTAAACTGATTTTTTCTGGGGGAAAAAACATAAATATATTTAATGCAACTTACATTGCACAGCATGAATATACTTGGCCAGCAGTTAACAAGGACAACATTTAGAGAACTTTAGTCAGATAATATTTACCTGTATTTTGGCTTGTAGTAGAAATTATATTATGGAACAAAAACGTATTGCTTCCTGCCTAGGACAAAATCAATATCTTCTCTATAGATTATGTCAATAATTTGAATCGCCAGATGTTGAACTAATCAATGAATATAAACATTGATCATTTCCAGCTAAGGTAGTGCTGTTTTTTTAAGCAGTGTTGCTATGTCTATCTTTTTTTCTTATTTGGACCTTTACAAGAACAGCACAAGAACAAAAAAACCCAATGTGCTAAGATTTCATGTGTCTTACTGGATGAAATAGTAACAATTTTCTCTTCTCTTTTCAAGCAATCCCATTTTTTTAGGAAAGCAGTATAAAAATAACCCAGACATTTAGATGGATAAAATGAAGAAAAAAATATTATGGATACACAAATAGTACCTTATTTAAAAAAATGTGTGTTTCCAGTAAAAATACATATATGTATCATATCACAGACTGTGGAAAATTTTGCATTTCATTTGAAAATCAAGGTCCCAGATTCAGGAGGAAGAGTGGAGAGGCACACAATCCAAGTTGCATGAGATCAAGTGTGAAGTTTCCACGGTCAGTGATGATTTGGAGAGCCATGTCATCTGCTGGTGTTGGTCTGCTGTGTTTTATAAAGTCCAAAGTCAGCGCAGCCCTCTACCAGGAAATTCTAGAGTACTTCATGCTTCGCTCTGCTGACCAGCTTTATGGAGATGCTGATTTAATTTTCCAGCAGGACTTGGCACCTGCCCACACTGCCAAAAGTACCAATACCTGGTTTAATGATCATGGTATCACTGTGCTTGATTGGCCAGCAAACCTTGTCAAGAGGAAGATGAGAGACACCAGACCCAACAATGCAGACGAGCTGAAAGACGCTATCAAAGAAACCTGGGCTTCCATAACACCTCAGCAGTGCCACAGGCTGATCGCCTCCATGCCACACCACATTGATGCAATAATTCATGCAAAAGGAGCCCCAATCAAGTACTAGTATAGTGCATACTATATTGTACATGGACATACTTTTCAGTAAGACAACATTTCTGTATTAAAAATATTTTTTTTTTAATTGGTCTTGTGTAAGAGCTACTGAATTTTGGGTTTTCATAGCTGTAAGCCATAATCATAAAAAAAAAGAAATGCTTTAAATTTATCACTGGTTTTCTCTGTTCTTATTCCCAAGCAGAGGGGCTCCAGTGGGTGGGGCTCACATTTCTCTGCTGATTTAGTTTCAGGAGGGGAGGGGCAGGAAGAGGATCGGTTTCACATAGGCCACAGAAATGACAGGAAGGGAGGGGGAGATAGAGATGCTGCAGAGCGAGTAGAATGATGGGAAGTCAGTTTACTGACAGGGGCAGGCAGGAGCAACCAGTTATTATACCAAAGAGGATATGGAAGAGGATAAATAACGTTGCAAAAAATTATTAGCACAAAAATAATGAAAGAAGGATTAGCAGATCAAAGATAGGAAAGAAGGATCAATCAAAACAAGCAAGGATCGAAGGAAGGTAAGGTTAATCGTTCCAAGGAAGGATTGGTCGATGGAAGGATCAGTAGATCGATCGCAGGAAGGATCGGTCAGTTGATCACAGGAAGGATAGGTCAGTCGATCACAGAAAGGACCAAGGTAAAGAAGCATCGGTCAACCAATAGCAGGAAGCATTGGTCGATCGAAAGAAGGATCAATAGACCACAGAAAGGATAGGTCGATCGATCACAGGAAGGATTGGTTGATCGATCACAGAGAGGATAGGTCAATCATTGACAGAAATGATCAGTCGATCGGTTGAAGGAAGTATTGGTCGGTTGATTGCAGGAAGGATCAAAGTAAGGAAGGGTCATTTGATCGATTGCAGGAAGGATCGGTCAATTGATTGCAGGATGCATTGGTCAATTAAAAGAAGGATCAAAGGATCACAGGAAGGATTGGTCGATCAATCACAGGAAGGATCAGTCGATCCATCACAGGAAGGATCGGTCAATGAATCAAAATAAGGATCAAAGAATTAATTGCAGAAAGGATCAGGTGATCGATTGCAGGAAAGGTCGGTTGATAGATCACAGGAAGGATTGGTCAATTGAAAGGAAGGATCGGTCATGCAATTGCAGGAAGGATCAGTCGATCAATCGAAAACAGGATCAAAGGATCGATCGCAGGAAGGAATAATCGGATGATCACAGGAAGGCTTGGTCGATCCATCACAGGAAGAACACAATATACAGGGAAATCATTATCGACACTGACACACGTACGTCTACACAGGTTGAACTGGATAGACTGTTGTCTTTATTCAACCTTACCTACTATGTAACTATGTAACAATGTAACTATGAAAGAAGGATTAAAGGATCGATTGCAAGAAGGATCAGTCGATAGATCACAGGAAGGAGTGGTCGATTCAAAGAAGGAAGGATCGGTCATTCAATTGCAGGAAGGATCAGTCGATCAAGCACAGGAAGGAACAGTTGATCGATAGCAGGAAGGATCAGTTGGTCAATCACAGGAAGGATTAGTCAATTGGAGGAAGAATCAAAGGATCATTTGATTGAAGAAAGGATTAAGCAACGGAAGGAAGGATCGATTGAAGGAAGGATTGATCAAAGGAAGCAAGGATTGAAAGAAGGAAGGATCAATCGAAGGAAGAAAGGATCGATCGAATAAAGGATCAATTGATCGAAGTAAGGATTGGTCAATCGATCAATAGAAGGATTGGTCAAAGGAAGGATCGGTCAGTCAATCACATAAAGGATTGGTCAGTCGATCGCAGAAAGGAACAGTTGGTTGGTCGCAGAAAGAATCGGTTGGTCGATCGCAGGAAGAATCAAGGTAAGGAAGAATTGGTCAATCAAAGTAAGGAAGGATGGGTTGGTTGGTCACAGAAAGGGTCGGTTAGTTGATCGCAGGAAGAATTAAAGGAAGGAAAGAACGGTCAATCGATCAATGGAAGGATTGGTCGAAGGAAGGATCAGTCAGTCAATCACAGGAGGGATCAACCGGTCGATCGCAGGAAGGATTGGAGTGTAATAAAAAACTTTTGAATAAAGTTAATAATAAAAAGAATAGTTAAAACATTTCAACTGCCCCCTCCCCCTTGCTTACACATGAACGCAAACTCATATGTAAGTCCCGCACACATATGTAAACAGTGATCACACCACACATGAGGCATCACTGCAAACATCAGAGTGAGAGCAATAATTCTAGCTCCAGACCTCCTCTGTAACTTTAAACTCTTAACCTGTAAAGGCTTTAAAAGAGTTGCTAATAGAGATTTTTAGGTACTGTAATCTGGCGCAGTTCCACGGTCAAAGTCAATTTTAAAGTGTGTGACATGTTAGGTATCTATTTACTTAGTGTAACATTATCTTTTATATTTTAAGAAAATATTGGGTCTTATATAGTGTTTGTGTGCAAAAAAATTATTAAGGTGTACTTTTTCCCAAAAAAATTGCAACACCCAGAATTTTATTCTCTAAGGTCTCTGCTAAAAAATATATAATGTTTGGGGGTTCAAAGTAATTGTCTAGAAAAAAAATGCAGATTTTTACATGTAGGAGAGAAATGTCAGAATTGGCCTGGATGGGAACTGGTTAACAAAGAAGAGGGGAGGAGTAGCTTCAGGGAAATAGCATTACACTACCTAGGCAGGAGGAGAGGGGAGGAGATCAGGTTCTCACAATAGACAGGGACTGGGAGAGAGGAAGGGGAGAGAGGGAGATGTGGAGATGCTGAGGAAAGAGCTGGATGACGGAGGCATGTAATCTGACCACGCTATCATGGATCAGCAGCCAAGATAAATGTGGACAGTTTAAACAGGGGTAGACAGGAACAGGCAGGATCAACCAGGTATTGCACAGCATAGAAAGGGACAATTGACGTGGCAAAAGCACTATGCTATATCTCGTGCCTTGTCTCGTGCAGAAGCCTGTTTGTTCATTGTAGGGTTACAACCACTTTAAAGTTGTTGTAAAGCCTGAAGGTTTTTTACCCTCATGCGTTCTGTCCATGAATGTAAAAAACCTTCAGTATGCAACTCCCCCCATAGCCCCTCCAATACTTACCCGAGCCCAAAACAGCGATGTGTACATGAGCTGCTCCTATCCCGGCTCTCTGCCTCTCCATTGGCCGCTGTTGTCAACCAAAGCCAGTGGGCAGGGCCGAGCCTTGTTCTGTGTGTCTTATGAACACACAGAGCTGGGCTTGGGGATGGACTCGCATGAGTGCCTCCATAGCAAGTGGCTTGCTATGGGGGCACTTGGTGGGGTGGAGGAGCCCAGGGCACTGGCAGGGGACCTGAGAAGAGAAGGATCAGGGCCGCTCTGTGCAAAATCATTGCACAGAGCAGTTAAGTATAACATGTTTATTTGTTTTAAAAAAAAGGATTTAGTATAATTTTAAGCCTGCCTAGGCCCATTGTCATATGCTGAACTTTGCTTTTCCTACTCGAGGCAAAACATAAAGGATTGTTTTAATGCCTTCCTCCCCAGTTGCAAATTATTTTCTTATCTTCCTTTTAGCCAGGAGCAAATAATGACAGCCCTTGTAAGCTTTAAGTCAGTGGTTCTCAACCTGTCTAGTGCCGTGACCCCTTGATAAAATTTCCCAAGTTGTGGGGACCCCTAACAGTAAAATTATTTTCGTAGCTTGGGTTGTCAGCACCCAAGGCAAGACAAGTAATTTGCTCCCCTAACCCACAGAAATTTAGCATTCCCTGAGTCCCTTCCACTCGTGCAGTAATAAAACCCCTTATGGTACTTTTTAGAATGTACCACTTTCTCTTTGTTATACTTTCTTTCCCTTTTATCTCTCTCTATGCTAATTTATTGTGTTTTTTTTTCCCCCATCCCTCTCTCTAGCCCTCTTGCTTGTTCTTTCTCTTATTCTTTCTCTCCCTTTTTCTTTGTTCCTCCACCTCTTTTCCTCTCTCTTCCATGTATTCTCTTACTCCTTGGTGGGGGGGGATGAGATGAATGGCAGTGCTGGCGGGGAGTTGGGATTGGCTCTGATGAGCCAACTTAGGTGCTCTTGATCCAGGTCAACTGATCTGAGAACTGTAGTGGGGACTTTTAATGGCAACTATAATCACAGGTAGTGTTACTCACTTTGTCTTCGGCTTCACTGTCTCCCACTTTGTGGTGTCTCGTAGCAGTGACACCTATGCCAAAATCAGAAGATAGGGTCTCCTGCAGCCCCTCCCGCTTCACATTCCTCACCAGTCCGCTGACCATAACTTTCTGCCCCCCAGCCATGCTGTGAACTGAATGGGCGGCTACGAGGAGGCTGAGTGGATGGCCATGGGCTCCAGGGACAGCCCTGCTGGGCGGCTGCAAAAAAGCTGAGAAAGCGGTGCGAGCTTCAGGAACAGCCCAGGGTTCGGAGACCCCTGGCAAATTATCATTTGACCCCCAAGGGGGTCCCGACCCCCAGGTTGAGAACCAGTGCTTTAAGTCCTTCCAGTTAAAGCTTACATAGGCTAAGGACTTTCCCCACTTCCATTGACCATGATGGGCCAACCACCAAGCAACAACACAGTAAAATGGAGTAAGTCACATGCTCCTTTATTTCTAGAATTAGAACAGTGGGAGAATGAAGGAAAGGTAAGTATCTACTTTGTGGAGAGTGGTAGTAAAAGAAACCTTGGCAAAGCACCCATTAGCATTAAGATCGTACTCCCAAGATCAAAAATCATAGCCAAATAGGGAATGCCAAGGCTAGGGGCTGCAAAAAGAGAATATCTGCCCTGTGCCACTATACTTATAATCAATGACTAAAAAATTCAAAAAACTGTAGCACTGCTGGCAGTTTGATTCTAGATGCACTGCCTCACAATGGGATGAGCTGTAGGCACACAGAACAATATTTTCAGTTTTGATCCTTTTCTTAAAAGTGGAATGTGTGCCTGCTATTTAGCAAAATAATGTATGGGTGTCTGTGGGCTAATCCTGGAAGCCTATGTACCCTTGGCCACAGCTTGGGTTGTCTGTGCAGAAATATTGCCCTTTTGTAAATAAAGCTGTTTAGTACATATTGACCATGAAACAAAGAGAGGCGACCAGACTAAGTGCAGCATTAAAAGTGGATTTACAGTAATAATTAAAAACAAATTGGCAACTCACAAGAAGGTGAGAAATCACAAGCATTTTGGTTGTGTAAGCGTCATTGTACCAACTTCTCCAAGGTGTCCTATGGCCGCTGTAGACTCGAATCGGCTGTGTGAGCAGATGGAACTAGGAAGTGCCCGGACGCCGATGTGAACCGCAAACTCGTATCTGGTCGTAAATTACATCACATAGAGGGTATGCTGGATGTGTAATGAGGAGATCGGTAATGCATTTCGAAGCAAATGCTTCTTCAGGTCTAATTAGTTAACAGCGCCTGTCTGTTTTATATAGTAAGAGCAATATTCAATAGCAAATGAGATTTGAGATTTAAATACTGACCAGTTAATAGGGAAAAGAAATGGCAACATAGAAAAAATGGCTACAGAAGAGAACAATTATCTGAATTACATGGGACAAAGTAATGATTCCTTATTATGGTAGAGAGTATTATTATATCATGGGAGCTTGATTATATGAGACAAAAAGCAATGATTTCTATTACTATTAAATCAAGGGAACTGAACTAGATTCGGTTCAAACCTAATGAATGAAAAGATTGGGTCAAAATGAAATTAGACAAAAATAAAAAAGATAATAAAAATAAAAATGGTCAGTATTTAAATCTCAAATCTCATTTGCTATTGATTATTGCTCTTACTATACAAGACAGACAGGCGCTGTTAGCCAATTAGGTCTAAAGAAGAAGCGTTCACTTCGAAATGCATCACTGATCTGCTTATTACACGTCCAGCACACCCTCCCTGTGACATCATTTCCGGCCAGACGCGATTTTGCGGTTGAAGCTGGTTACAGCGGCGTCCGGCCACCTCCTGGTTCCATCTGCTCATACAGCTGACTCAAGTTCACAGAGGCCATAGGACGCCTTGGAGAAGTTGGTGCAATGATGCTTACACAACCAAAATGCCTGTGATTTCTCGCCTTCTTGTGAGTTGCCAATTTGTTTTTAATTATTAAATCCACTTTAAATGCTGCACTTAGTCAGCCGCCCCTGGACTTGCATGAAATGCTTTTTATATGTTCATACATCCTAGTGTCACCATTCTTTGCTAGTGCTACTGTTTTTTACTATCATTATTATTTTTTGCAATCGCTGTCACCACTAATCCATTAGTTATTCCCCAATCTCCAGACATACCTCTAGCCCACCCACTTTTCTAAGTGAGCAAACCACCCACTCATGGCCTTGGTCCCCTCAATAATTGCCCTTATGAGTTACCATGCATGTGCATTTGATGCTTCTGACACCATAGATGGCTACTTGATAACTGCCATATCACTAGGATCTCAGCACTTGCCCGAGGCAAGCAGCTGTCTCCTTGCTAGTAACACTGGCAGGGGGAGGGTGCTAAGCTACAAAAGCATGTGGGAATGTGGGACAGTAAATTACTTGTACTCTGTCCTCTGGGGACAGAACACTGAAAAAAGGAATTGAGATTGCTTTGTCAAAGATCTGTTAATATCTAACTTGTTGGTAAGAGGTATCAGATGGAAAAGGCATCAGGGGTATAAAAGACCCATAATGCCCTAATAAAGAGCATCTGTTTTTATTTTCATACTGTAACATACAGGGCTTTTCAGGTTGACCCCATGACAGTATTTACATTCAATTAAAAAAAAAATACAACAAAAATTACAAAAACACCCCAGCCCCTATACAAACAGGTACATTCATGGAAAAAAAAAACATTAAGGCCCATGTCACATTTGCAATTCTATTGCAGGTGATAACTCACCAGTGACAGAATTGCTGTATAGGACAAATAAATGCTCACTTATTTCCACATCATGGTTTCTTTGCTGAACAGATTCTGTAGTGTTTCCCCCACTGCTACTACGTCTGAAGGTGCTCCTTGGATTTTGGGCCTCTCTAAGTAGCTAGGCTGAAAAAAAAATCTCAAATATGTGATATCACCATACTTGGAAGGAGCAGCAGAATGTGTTTTGGGGTGTAATTTAAGGTATACCTATGATGTGTGTTAGAAATTTCTTAGTAATTGACAACTTTGTTTTAAAAAAAAATACATTTCTATTTCTTTCCTGCATTTTCCAAAAACGTGTTACAAACAGTGCTAATTTAGTTCACAAAAACAATACAACAAAAGAAAACACTCTGTCTGATCATAAAAATGTAATTTGGTTACAGTGTTGCATAACTGAATAATTGCAGTAAAAGCTGAAAAATGGCTTGTGCAGGATGGGGTGACAGTGTCCAGTCTTGAAGTAGTTAAAGTAGCTAAACCCTTACTGAAAACTCAGTAGGTAGCAAAAGCAAATGCTCTGTATCTTGGGGAATTTGGGGTCAGGAGAGGGAAGGGTTTTTACCCTTTTTCCCTTTTTGTACATCTTAATGATGCTGATATCCTGAAGCCTCTTCACTGCCTATCTTTTTCCACAAGCACTACATTGTTAACAATCTGTAGATGTTTTCACAGGGCATATTTTTTAATTGTTGCTGGCTGCAATTGTTTTTCACAAGCCTTTATTTTAAAGCGTAACTTTCCACTTTAATGGAAGAATTTGCCCCTGTAATGGGCTAGAGCGCATTCATGTGGGGTCTTTGACACCCAGCTATCTGACGAGGCAGCAATGAGATAATGTCACCCATGCCTCCCAGACGCATTGGATGTAGGGGCTGAGAAAAGTGTTCCCACAGTTGAATACCCCAGTGGGGATTAAATACCACCAAAAGAAAGCTCTATCTGTCTCAAAACATTATAAAAATGGAATTTGGGTACAGTGTTGCATGAATAATCATTCAAAGTGTGACAGCACTGAAAGCTGAAAATTGGCCTAGGCAGGAAGGGGGTGAAAGTGCCTGGTATTGAGGTGGTTAAAGCGTACAGTATATTAGTTTTTTTAGTGGTTGGATTCACATCTTGTCTTCGACAACTGAATGATAACTAGCTTCACGAATGTCAACACTTAACCTGTTACCGACCGCACTATAGCCGAATGACAGCTACAGTGTGGCTAGATAACTCTGGGACGGCGTACATTGACATCCTCCCAAAATTGCGCTCCCGCCTGCCCCCTGGGGTGCGCACACGGGAACACCCATGTTTGCCACGTCCACGGGACCCGGCGCAACACGGATCGCGGTAAAGGACCAATAATGGAGCGATCACAAATGTCAACACTACAGGGTCAGTGGAAGTTCAACGCTCTCCTCTCCTCACACCAATACTGCATGAGTAGAGACGAGAGCGATCGAGTCGATATTGTTAGTTGTGATTATTATAATTGTGCCCAGCAGTGCTATACAGTTCTCCCACTGTGCCACATCTGTGCCCTCTGTGCCACCTCTGTGCTACACCAGTGCCAACAGAGCCACACCAGTGCCACTACAGTGCTCATCTGTGCCACACCAGTGCCACACCAGTGCCACACCAGTGCCCATTAGTGCCACCAGTGCCCATCAGTGCTCATCTGTGCCACATCAGTGCCGCCTGTGCCATATCAGTGCTGCCTGTGCCCATCAGTCCCGTCTGTGCCCAACGGTACCACCTGTGCTCACCAGTGCCACCTGTGCCCATCAGTGCCACCACAATGCTCATCTGTACCATCAGTGCCACTACAGTACAATCAGTGCCACTACAGTGCCAATCAGTGCCACCTGTGCCACTACCGTGCCCATCTGTGCAATTTATTAGCGCCACTACAGTGCCCAATAGTGCACATCAGTACTCTGCAGTGCAGCCTCACCAGCACCCAGCAGTTTAGCCTCAACAGCACCCAGCAGTGCACCCTCACCAGCACCCAGCAGTGCACCCTCACCAGCACCCAGCAGTGCAGCCACACCTGTCTAGAATCTCAAAACAGTCACCAGTATGGCAAAAAAAATTTCACCAGTGAGGAGGCGAGGCCTACCAGATCCCCAGCCTAAGTGACGAGAGCAGCAGGGAGCTCTCTGAGTCTCAGTCAGATTCTGATTCAGCCTGTGAACCCGTTACAAGCAGTGAGTCTTCTATAGAGGTAGAGGAATGTGTGCCCATGAAAAGAAGGCATTCTGGCATGGAGCTGCAGCCTACTACCAGCAGCGCAGGGCCGTCCACCTCAAGCGCAGTGCCGTCTACCTCAAACGCAGTGCCGTCTACCTCAAGCGCAGTCCCATCCACCTCAAGCGCAGTGGCATCCACCTCAAGCGCAGTGCCGTACACCTCAAGCGCAGTGCCGTACACCTCAAGCGCAGTGCCACTGTAACAAAGGCCAAGCACCAGTAGGGTGTCATCTCAGCCCCAAAGGGATAGGGGCCATGCCAGCCTTCTCTATGCCCTTCAAAATCCCCTGTGGCTTCCCCCTAATTCCAGAGCAGCAAAAATCCCCCCTTTCACCACCCAGCCAGGTGTTCAGGTGAATACAGATGATTTTGCCATGCTTGATTTATTTCATTTGATTTTCACCGAAGAATTACTATCGTCCATTGTGGCCCAGTGCAACCTCTATGCACCGCAGTACATAGTAAGCAACCCTGGCTCTAGTTATGCCCCGCCCTTTCAGTGGAGAGAGCTTGCCTTAGAGGAATTCAATTTTTTTTTAGGCTTAGCTTTTACTATAGGACTCACTAAAAAAAAGAATTGTACTCCTATTGGTCTACCAACCCCATCCACCACATGCCACTCTTCTCATCCATTATGCCAAGATCAAGATACCTTATGATCATGCGGTTCCTCCGCTATAATGACAACACCCAGTTCCCTCCCCAAAATGACCCAGCTTTTGACAAATTATTTAAAATTTGGCCACTCCTAAATTATTTCTCTGAAAAATTCCCTCAGTTATATACCCCAACCAGAATATATCCGTGAATGAGTCCCTTGTAAAATTCTCAGGCAGGCTGGGCATCAAAAAGTTTATTCCCAGCTAAAGTGCCTGATATGGGGTTAAAATGTACAAACTTTGTGACCGAGCCACGGGGTACATTTACGCCTTCCTGGTGTATGACGTGAAGGACTCCCAACTGCATTCCCCTGAATGTCCGGAGTATATTGGAGTCAGCGGCAAAGTTGTCTGGAAGCTTGTCTATCCACTCCTTGGAAAGGGATACCATCTTTATGTGGATAATTTTTATACAAGCTTGCCCCTCTTCCGCAATCTTCACTGGAGGGACACCCCAGCATGTGGTATAGTAAGAGGCAATAGAAAGGGCTTCCCGCAAAAACTCATCAGTCAAAGGCTACAATGAGGGGAGATGGCGTCTTTGCGGAACCAGGAGCTATTGGCTGTCAAGTGGAGGGACAGATGAAACGTCCACATGCTCACGACAATCCATAATGACACCTACGTGGAAGTCTCCAGAATAAACGGCCCAATCCCAAAACCAGCTTGTATCTATGACTATAATTTGTTTATGGGGGGAGTGGACTTCAATGATCAGATGATTGAACCCTACCTTCCCACAAGAAAATCCCGTCATTGTTATAAAAAAGTGTCCATTTATTTTTTCAGTTTGTTCATGTATAACACTTATGTTATTTCCCAAAAATCTACTGAGACCCCCGTATCCTATCTGCACTACCAGAAACAAGTAATCTCCACCCTTTTGTATCCTGAAAGCCCAAACCAGAAAATATTTGCTCTGATTACGTGAGCAGACTCCACTTTCCTGAGAAAACCCCCCCCCCGTGAAACAGGCCACAGATGTCAGAAGAAATGCCGGGTGTGCTCCAGAGGAGGAGTTAGAAGAGACACCACGTGTTATTGTCCCCAATGTCCTTACCAACCAGGCCCCTGTATAGGTGAATGTTTCCGCCGTTACCATACTTCTCTCCATTATTAGGGAAGTATGGTAAACGTAATCCTCATTTCCTGTCATTTTCCTCCACACCCCTTATGCCACTGCACTGAACTGTACATACCTCTGCCTTCTCCAGAACCGACCCTGGCCTGTTATACGACCAAGCTTCTGCCTAACGATAAACATACCTCTACCTTGTCCGGAACTGACTCTGGCCTGTTATACGACCAAGCTTCTGCCTAACGCTAAACTGTACCTACCTCTGCCTGCTCTGGAACTGACCCTGGACTGCTTGACCAAGTTTTTTGCCTGCCTCTTGGACTGATCATTTACGCTGCTATGGCAGCGGGAACACAGGGGTCTCACATATGTGAGGGGCTCCAGAAATGTTTTTCTGGATGAAGAAAGGTAATTTTTTAGTTTTCTCATTCCCGGATTAGGGTCTGGAGACTCGGAGGTTTCAAAGAGATTTGGGTGGGAAAAGCCTCTACCCCTGTCCCCATTCTTTCCTGGCCTGCTACTTGGATCATGTTCCTACTTACTACCAGGACCAATATGTAATGTCTCTACTTGCACTGACCCTGGTCTGTATATGGACAGTATCCCTGCCTGTACTGACTATGGACAATATTCCTGCCTGCGGCCTGGACAACTCCATTCACCGTCGCTGACCACGTCCCTATCTGCTGCCTGGATCAGAGCTCTCCTCCCGTGGACAACTGCACTACTAAAACCACAGGTAATCTTTTGTTTACCCTTTGCTTAGCAGAATGTATTTTATGGTGTAATTCTTGGTATCTTCATGGAATGTGTTAGAAATATAAAGGGCCTTCAAAAATGTAATAGATTGTAAGGAAATTAGATGTGTAATTTATGTTCCTAGAATGCCTGAATGTGCTCCTTCAATGTTGGGCCTCTATATGTGACCAGGCTGTGTAAAAGTCTCACACATGTGGTATCGCCATACTCAGGAGGAGTAGCAGAAAATATTTTGGGGTGTCATTTTTGCTATGTACATGCTATGTGTTGGAAATGGACAACTTTGTGTAAAAAAAACTAATATAGCCAACTTCCAATACAAATCACACTCCGCAGTACTCTCAAATACCATAAATAAATATCAGTACTAGCTCTGATACCTATTCAATGAAAGTGAAAAATTGTAAATCCTCATTGTAATAGTTGAGACCACTATATAAATCAAAAATGATTAGTGCAATCAGTGAATCATAAATCAATGTATAATTCCTGAAGGGAAAATTGCAATATATAAAAGTCCCCAATTTGTTGACCCCTCATTACAAATGGGTCAAAAATACTTTTCTCCAAAGGGATGAGTATGCCAAATCTGTGTTCCACCTCCTCCTTCCCACTCCCATGGATTCTCACTTATTCTCCTCCTTAATCTTTTGGCTCAAAACATGTTAACCCAATGCCCACCACCCCGCATAGTTTTACTGCGGCAGGATGGCCGCTCTGGGCAGAATCACATACCTGTACATGATTCTGCACTCTAGGGTCTGGGGCATGCACGCGCCCCCAGCGACCTGCACCTGCTGTGATTGTACACAGTGGGAGCTGCCGATCATTCGGGAGACAGGAAAAATGGTGATCTGCAAACGTAAACAATGTAAACAAGGCAGATCGCCGTTCAGTGAGGAGGAGAGGTAGAGTTCCTGTGTTTCTGCTAAGCAGGAACACGGATCTCTGCCTTCCCACAGTAAAAGCCCAAGCCCCACAGTTAGCAAGCACTCCCTAGGAACCCATTTAAACCTTTGATCGCACCTAAAGTTAACCCCTTCCCTGCCAGTGTCATTATTACAGTGACAGTGCATATTTTTTAGCACCCCAAAAAAAGTGTCAAAAGTGTCAGTTAGGTGTCTGATTTTTCCGCCGCAATATTGCAGTCCCGCTTTAAGTCACTAATCGCTGCCATTACTAGTAAAAAAATGTAAATAAATAAAAATTCCAAAAATATATCCCATAGTTTGTAGACTATAACTTTTGCATAAACCAATCAATATATGTCTATTTGAATTTATTTTACCAAAAATATGTAGCGGAATACATATTGACCTAAATCAATGAAGAAATTAGATTTTTTTACATTTTTTTATTGGGTATGTTTTATAGTAGAATGTAAAAAATATTGTTTGTCTTTTTTTTCAAAATTGTCAGTCTTTTTTGTTTATAGCGCAAAAATAAAAACCACAGAGGTGATCAAATACCTCCAAAAAAAAGCTCTATTTGTGAGAAAAAAAGACATATTTTATTTGGGTACAGTTTCGCACGACCGCACAACTGTCAGTTAAAGTAATGCAGTGCTGTATCGCAAAAAATGGACTGGACAGTGAAACTTCCCCTAGCTGAAGTGGTTAAATAGAAAAGGATATCTCCATAGTGTAGTATCTCTTACAGCAATCATCCTAAACTTTGGTGGGATTATATTCACTTAAAAAAAATTACTCTCAAAATTTCCTTACACATCAGTCAAATAGGGATAGAGAAGACTTACCGTATATACTCGAGTATAAGTCGAATTTTTCAGCCCTTTTTTTTGGGCTGAAAGTGTCCCTTAGACTTATACTCGAGTCCCTGCCATCTGTCTGCATGATCAGCGTGTCATGCAGGCAGACGGCGGCCAGCGTGTAATGATACTGTTCGCCGGCTATTGCAGCTTTCAAAAGCCGCGCCTCCTGCTCATCTGTGATAGGCTGAACAGCTGTCAGTGTACAGCCTATTACTGACATTCTCTCATCCTCGTCCGTGGTATGAGAATGAGAGAATGTCCGTGATAGGCAGTCAGCAGTCAGCCTATCACAGACGAGGAGGAGGCGCGGCTTTTGAACTGTGGAATGGCCGCCGAACACTATCATCACACGCCGGCCGCTGTTTGAGGATGGAGATCGCCACAGGGAGGATGGAGATCGCCACAGGGAGGCTGCACATGCACACAGGACACATGCACACAGGACATGTACAGGACATGTACAGGACACACATACATGTA
This sequence comes from Lithobates clamitans, assembly GCA_037952925.1. Classification (NCBI taxonomy): domain Eukaryota; kingdom Metazoa; phylum Chordata; class Amphibia; order Anura; family Ranidae; genus Lithobates; species Lithobates clamitans. The sequence goes on from JBBGZY010000720.1 coordinate 532,589, forward strand.
CAAGACACATGCACAGGTTACAGGTAGGCTGCACAGGACACAGGGAGGCATGCAGCTGCAGATGGGCATTGTTGACCCTCTGCAATTCTCACTCACGTCTTATACTCGGGTCAATAAATTTTTCCCAGTTTTTTGTGGTAAATTAGGGGCCTCGACTTATACTCGGGATGACTTATACTCAAGTATATACGGTATTACTATCTTCGAGGCAAAATCTGCATTCCACATAGGTGCCTTTCTACCAGTTCTTCCCGCATCCACACAAGGATTTCTTCAGCTTTCTTTTAATCAGGTGAACCCGCAAATATACTCACATTGATATTAAAACAAAAAGAAATCTTGTGCTGTAGTATATTAGATGACCCAGTATAATGCAGAATTAGATTTGCGTAATTTTATACATAGCTATTGTGATATTACTACAGCTCACCAGATGTGCATTACCCACTTAACAAATAAGTGAGTCAAAACTATCTTTACCCACCCTGAGAAAGTATCTACACACACAAGCACATACTCATACTTAGTTGTATAAAGTCAATCTGTATCCTCTGGATCAGGTCCAGGACTTTTGGCTTGTTTCTGAGGTGCTTTTACAAGTTTCATTTCATAACATTTTAGATATGGCAAATATGACTGGCAGTAGGTGCTGCAACTGGGGTAACCCCCAGAGCTTACAAGCAAGTAGAAAGGAAGTGACTAAAAGAGGCTAAAGGAGAACAGCAGCCCTGAGATGCAAAAAAGGATACAAAAGTGAAAACAGTATTTGCTTTGTTTAACAAATAATGTAGAGATTAGATGTACTTTAAGCTTTGTAATTTTTTGTCCTCATAATTGATGCATTGGGGGTTATTTACTAAAGGCAAATCCACTTTGCACTACAAGTGCACTTGGAAGTACAGTCACTGTAGATCCGAGGGGGACATGCAAGGGAAATAAAAAACAGCATTTTAGCTTGCACATGATTGGAAGATAACATCAGCAGAGCTTCCCCTCATTTCAGATCTACCCCTCAGATTTACAGCGACTACACTTCCAAGTGCACTTTCAAGTGCACTTGCAGTGCACTTGTAGTGCAAAGTGGAGTTGCCTTTCATAAATAACCCCCATTATTCCTTATAAGACACTGAGGATTCTTAAGCTTATGTCTTGACTTTCAATACTTATATGAAACAAGGTAATATTTAATTTTTTAACCACTCAGTTTTTCTCTACTCCTTTTATTATAACAAAATAAAGTTTACTGTGAAATAATAATAATATAATATAATAATAATAACTTTTCCTTATTTGGTTTGTACTTGCCATTTAATATATGACTGGACAGTTTTGTGTGCCCTATGGGTAAAGCTTTTATGTACCTTTGTACATACCTGTGCAATGAAATACAGTTTGTTATCATGTACCTAAACCTCCCACTTTGTGGACAGAGCCACATGAACAATCTGCTTCTATTATTTGTATGCACACATAATTGGGGCTTGTCACTACGGTATATCTTAGCTCGGCATAATTGTTTGCTAAAACTTCTAAGCTAATAGATGAATGCGTTCTCACTCCTTCTGTTGGCAATGAGATCAGCTGGCAATACCATTCTTTTGGCTTCCCTAGTAATGAGTTTTATGGATGGCACAGCTCTCATTGTGTAATTAGGTGCCAGACAGGCGCTCTTTAATAAGAACATGTTTTGCAAAAAAGGCAACGTTCTGTCTCAATCTGCTTAAATATGGCAGAGCTGCACAATATTGTTTTGCTTTACAAAGCAAACAAAGACCGCTCCTATATCTTGTCATCATTTGCATTGTGGTAAGCATTTAGGTATTATAAAAATAAAGACTACTTTTCCTTTTCTTTCTTTATGTGAAAAAAAAACACTTCACATAACACAACAGTATCATTAAATTAATTATGGTAGTTCTAGTGCTAATTGTGTAAGGAAAACTGCTGTTGTGAAGTAAAAATTGTATCACTTCTTAATTAATATTAAAATTGCTTAGTAATGGGAACCAACTGAAGCTGCTCAGGATTGCTCAGGATTGCTCTTGCTTTGGTAGCTGGAGAAATCCGCTTATCATACTCACAACACTGTATTGCAGGCTTTTTATTTAATATACAATTTACATTTTGTAAAGGAATTAGTTCTGAACACGCCATGGGGGTTATTTACTAAAGGCAAATCCACTTTGCACTACAAGTGCAAACTACAAGTGCAAAGTGCACTTAAAATTGCATCAAAAGTGCACTTGGAAGTGCAGTTGCTGTAGATCCGAGAGGGACATGCAAGGAAAATAAAAAGCAGCATTTTAGCTTGCACATGATTGGATGATAAAATCAGAAGAGCTTCCCCTCATTTCAGATCTACCCCTCAGATTTACAGCGACTGCACTTCCAAATGCACTTTCAGTGCAATTTCAAGTGCACTTTGCACTTGTAGTGCAAAGTGGATTTGCCTTTCATAAATAACCCCCATGTCTGGATTTTCTGGGTTCAGGCAGTAACCTTTTTTATGGTTTCTTGGCAACAAATTACAGTTTTTATGGTAAAACAAAGAACATTTGAGCTTAACTAAATTGATGTTTTATAGGATTTAAGCCTCTTACACACAATCGGATTTTCCGCAGACAAAACGTCCAAAGGCGTGTGCCTGGATTTTGTCTTGCATACCAACGGCAAGGAATTGTCGGCCAACAAACACGAACTTAGTAACGTACTACGTGGTTTTTCAGCTCTTTAACGCCACTCTTTGGGCTCCTTCTGGTAATTTCGTGTTAGTAGAAGTTTGGTGAGTGTTGATTCGTGCTTTTCATTTTGTGCTTTTCAGTTCGTTTCTGAACAGCCGTTCGTCAACCAGACATGTTGCGGAATTGGAGGAGATAATGTGTTATTTAATATTGGCCTTGGAGTAATTTCTTTGACCCAAGTCTAGTCCAGGAACAGGAGGAGGAGTTCTTGGACCAAAAATTGGTTGCTTTATTAATCGTGACCAATTATGTCATATGCCTTTGCTGCAGGAGCTCCAGGAGAATAATCCAGATGTTTTATCTCCCGATGACAGACTCCTGCTTTCACCAACTCTTGACATCCTATATTAAGAAGCAGGACACATGCACGAGGCTATTATTTTATTCTTTGGTTGAATAATGATTTGATTTGTTATATTTTAAATATTTTTGGATGCATAGAATGCACTTTTTGGTTAAGTACTATTGGCAGATGTCTAATTTTATTTGTTTTCTTTTTTTAATGCACAATTAAAAAAATGTGGAGAATAATACTTGGCTATGTGTTTTACTTGAAATGACAGTTTGGAAGTAGGCAATTACATTTAAAAAAATACAAGGTAAAATTGACAAGGGACACCAACATAGTAGTACCTTTGATCTTAAAACCTACAGGATAATGGTGTTGTGGTAACTTGCCCAAAAAAAAGCATAATAATATTATTCTTGATATCACTAGAAAAAAAAAGCCTTTTAAAATTTGTTTGCAATAACTCCATCAGTATCACCAGCAAAGCAGCTTCATTAATATCCCATTAAAGAAGAAGAGAATGTGCTCTTCATTTCGAGATTTCATAATTTGCCACGTCACGAATTTTAATTCAACATTACGAATGCTAGTTTACAAGAGTGACGCTTCTGGCTTGTTCTTGCTTCCGAGCATGTGTGTTTGTACTTTGGACTTTTGTCTGACGGACTTGTGTACACACTCTCGGAAAATCGGACAACAGACATTTGTCCGCGGAAAATTTTAAAACGTGCCATCCGACATTTGTCTGCAGAAAATCCAACAACAATTGTCAAATGGAGTGTACAAATGTTTGGATTTTCCGCCAACAGCCTGTCATCACACATTTCTCGTCGGAAAATCTGATCGTGTGTACGCGGTTTTAGTCTTACCTCAAACCAATATTTTTTGGTAGGTGTTTGAGGATTAAACCACTTAATGGTTACTTAGATGTTTTGGAAATCTCTGCACTTAAAGCAAGGGGCTCAAACTGGCAGACCTCCAGCTGTTGCAAGACTACAAGTCCCATGAGGCATTGCAAGGCTGATAGTTACAAGCATGACTCCCACAGGCAGAGGCATGATGGGACTTGTAGTTTCACAACAGCTGGAGGGCCACCAGTTTGAGACCCCTGACCTAAAGCATATGACAAGAGAAAAAAAAACACATTCAATGCATCTCAACAATATATGCACATTTAGTAAACTACCCAACCACTCCCATTCTCTGATCTCTACAACATAAAGGCTAATCATTCCATATTGCAATGATTGCATATTGAAATAACTAGGAGGGCTCTTTAAGATAATACAGTAAGTGTGCAGAAGACACAGGACAGTTCTGAATTTCTTACAAGATCAACAAGGTTTTTCCCACTTATCAAACACTTTGGGGGTCATTTACTATAGCGCTACAGCACTACATAGCGCTAATTACCGCAAATACACAATAGCACTAATTAGCGCTAAAACGTTATTTGCTATAGCACTGGTAAAAAAATACTCCTAAGATCAAATTTACTATAGTTCCCTGAAAACAAATAGCGCCCAAACCCTTAAGCTGGCCATACACCTATAGATTATCTGCAGATTTTCTATGGTTAGATAGAAAATGTGCAACAGATCTCTCCATGTTCGCTAAACTGTGTGGATGGAGGAATCTCCCACTTTTTCCATCTAACCATAGAAAATCTGCAGATAATCTATAGGTGTATGGCCAGCCTTAGTCTGCTAAAACCTGGAGCAGTGCACATGCAAATAATGTTTAGAGCATGATATAATTGTCTAAATGGTACTGAAATATGCAGTATAATATTTAAAGATAATCTTCTTTTAAACTGTGTGAAAAAGTGATTTCTACACTGAAATATCTTTAAAAGTCTGAGAAGAGATAAATTCAGTGGCGGCCCGTCCATAGGGGGTGCCCGGGGTGACGCTGCCCCCCCCCCCCCCCCCAGGCAGTCACAAAAGAAATTAAACATGGCCCTTTACAAAAAAAAAAAAGGTCCTTAAGTGCACTGTGTTCGGGCGAAAATTTCAGACGTGGCACTTCATTGGCGGGGTTTGGAGCTGCTTTGCGGCGCAATCCATCATGCAGAGCAGCATGCGCACGGCCGGGTGCTTTGTTCTCAGTGTCACTGATGGGCACCGATGAGGTGGCACTAATATGCGGCACTGATGGGGAACTAATAGGCGGTACTGATGGGCACTGATAGGTGGCACTGATGGCCACTGAAAGGCAGCATGCAGACAAGCAAAGAAAGTGTTTCCACCGCTCAGGCTGACACTGACCCAGGTGTAAGTAGAAGTTTCAGAGCAGAAGAGCTCCAGGTGCTGGCTGAATGCTAGGCAAAGCAGGCTTGAATGGAGGAGAAGATTTGGATGCCGCACACTGGATGTAGTCAAAAAACTTCACTTTATTGAAAAAATGGGATCATCAAAACAACAAGACTGTCATGCAGAAAGTACAGATAAGCTGACGCGTTTCGCACTCAGGACTGAGTGCTTACTCATAGCTAACAAAATATTAAAAAGACAAACTCTTATATAGCTCAATGGAGTATCACATGATTGCCCAATTAGATGGTCATTGAGTCTCAGCTGGAAGCCAATTTAATGAGGTCTCGGCATCTGCTGGCTATTTGGTGTGTTAACTGATTGAGAAATGTTTTCAAAACCGTGACATGTAAATAGATGACAAAGAATGTGAAAAAAGATGTGTATATGTACATGTGTAGGCAAAAAATATATATGTGTGTATATAAATCACACTTTTTTACCTTATTTTATTTTATTCATTTATTTATTTTTATTTGTTCACATTTTGTACACCCTGTTGTCCATATACATATTTTTTTGGACACCTTGGGATCATAATTCAGATATATTAAGCTTATTTATATGTACTTAAACTGACATACATTGTATCGTTTGTGTTTAGTGCTTATTTTGTGAGTGTAATGTTGCAATATGAATATGTAGTCGTTTCTCTTTAGAATGCAGCATTATAACATTTCTTCTCATCGTCTTCATAGATTGGATTCACAACGATCATTATATGCCTGTTTTCATCTGTTTCACTTGCCGGTGTTAATATATGAGTATTGTATTAGTGGATTCATAAGATGTATTATTCCAATATGTTTTGTTTGGAGGTCTTGGCATTTGCTGACACACATATACTGAGACATGCTTTTATATGAGCCACCCGAGACGGATCACAAACAAACATATTTTAACATTTAGAATCACTACGCTACAAGTCAGTCTACTGGGACCCTGCATATATCACTGCCATTTGACCAGATCAGGGCTACCCTGATCAGCGTGATTTTATGTCTTCGTATCCCAGCCTATAGTATCTTACTTGTTTTTCATTTGTCCCTTTTTGTGATCCCTTAAACTTGGGTGACTGGCCGAGACCTCTACCAACTTTATTACCATCACTATAATTCCATCTAGACATTTAGTGTGCACAGACTAGCGGCATTCTATTACTTTGAACACCGCTGCTTCATTCTTGAAATTCTACACACACCCTGCTCTCGGCCAGGCTCATCATTTAGAATCATTACGTTACAAGTCAGTCTACTGGGACCCTACATATATCACTGCCATTTGACCAGATCAGGGCAACCTTTATCAGCGTGATTTTATGTCTTTGAATCCCACAGTTCATTTTTAATATTATAGGGCCCTATATGTACCTTGTTATCAACCGCGGGCATATCGCGCATTATTTCAGGTCACATTGCTCTATATTTCACCTGTATTATTCCGGCTTATTATAGAGAGCTCCATCCACTTCACCGGCATATTATAGAGAGTCTCATCATATTTATATATTTTGTTCACATATAGTTTCATTACATTCCCTCTTCACATTTACTTTGCACGTTGTCTGAATATTTTTATCAATATATTTTCTCTTTTTTTAATGAGAAATATTTTTTACACATTTTTTCCTTTCACTTAATAGTAACCCCTTTTTTTGCTACTTATCACCTTTCATATATACACGCTATAGCAGTACATTCATTATTATATACACGTTTATTGATAGGATTCACTATATATATATATATATATATATATATATATATATATATATATATATATATATATATATATATATATATATATACACACACATATATATTTTGCCTACACATGTACATATACACATCTTTTTTCACATTCTTTGTCATCTATTTACATGTCACGGTTTTGAAAACATTTCTCAATCAGTTAACACACCAAATAGCCAGCAGATGCCGAGACCTCATTAAATTGGCTTCCAGCTGAGACTCAATGACCATCTAATTGGGCAATCATGTGATACTCCATTGAGCTATATAAGAGTTTGTCTTTTTAATATTTTGTTAGCTATGAGTAAGCACTCAGTCCTGAGTGCGAAACGCGTCAGCTTATCTGTACTTTCTGCATGACAGTCTTGTTGTTTTGATGATCCCATTTTTTCAATAAAGTGAAGTTTTTTGACTACATCCAGTTTGCGGCATCCAAATCTTCTCCTCCATTCAAGCCTGAAAGGCAGCATGGACGGGCACTGATAGGCGGCACTGATGTACACTAATTGATGGTACGGATGGATGCCAATCAGTGCCAAATAATGCCTGCCAATCAGTGATGCCCATTGTGGACACTGATTGGCATCCATTGTGGGCACTGATTGACATCCCTGGTGGTCTAGGGTGGAATACCTGGTGGTGACATCCCTGGTGGTCCTAGTGGCGTCCCTGGTGGTCCAGTGTGGGCATCCTCGGGGGGCTGCACTGATAATCAATCAGCACAGACCCCCCATCAGAGGAGTAGCCGTCGGCTGTCCTCTACTCGCGTCTGAGAAAAAGCCGATCAATGGCTTTTCCCGTTTACACTGTGATCTGCCGTGATTGGACATGGCTGATCGCGCGTGGTAAAGAGTCTCCATCAGAAACTCTTTACCTAGATCGGTGTTGCGGTGTGTCGGGAGCAGTGATTTTAATAATGCCTAAAGTGAAACAATAAAAGTGAAATATTCCTTTAAATTTTGTACCTGGGGAGTGTCTATAGTATGCCTGTAAAGTGGCACATTTTTCCTGTGTTTAGAACAGTCCCTGCACAAAATGACATTTCTAAAGGAAAAAAAGTCTAGTGGCTATAATGAATTGTCGGGTCTCAGGAATACAGATAAAAGTCATTGAAAAAAATGGCACCCTTCAGGTCTGGTATGGTTTTTAAGGGGAACCCGGTGCCAAAATAAAAAAAATGGGGTGGGGTCCCCCCAAAAATCCATACCAGACCCTTATACGAGCACGCAACCTGGCAGGCCACAGGAAAAGCGGGGGGGACGAGAGAGCGCACCCCTTCCTGAACTGTACCAGGCTACATGCTCTCAACATGGGGAGGGTGCTTTGGTGCAGCCCCCCAAAGCACCTTGTCCCCATGTTGATGGGGACAAGGGCCTCATCCACACAACCCTTGCCCGGTGGTTGTGGGGGGTCTGTGGGTGGGGGGCTGATCGGAATCTGGAAGCCCCCTTTAACAAGGTGACCCCCAGATCCCGGCCCCCCCTTGTTTGAATGGTACCCGTACCATTTCACAAAAAAAGTGTCAAAATGTTAAAAAACCGCAAGACACATCTTGGGACAAGTCCTTTATTAAAAAATAAAAAAATAAAAATGTCCCACGAAGTCCATTCATCTTCTTTCGCTCCGCCGTCGGACCAAAAAAATAAAATAAAAAAGATCCACCTCCATGGGATGCACCTGCCTTATGATGCTTCAGCGCAATGACAGTTTTTTTATAACTGGGGGCAGGGCCACTTGGTGACATATCCGGGTGACCCCGCCCCCTCTGATGCACGGGGACTTCCCAACAGCTTCCCCATGGCATTAGAGAGGATGGGCCACCCGAGTACGTACCTGGGTGGCCCCACCCCCCTCTGACGCCATGGAAAGCCATTGGGAAGTCCCTGTGTGTCAGAGGGGGGCAGGGTCACCCGGATATGTCACGTGTGGCCCCGCTCTCAGTTATAAAAGAACTGTCATCGCACTGAAGCGTCATAAGGCAGGTGCCTCCCATGGAGGCAGATCTTTTTTATTTATTTTTTTGGTCCATCAGTGGAGCGAGATTAGAAGATGAATGGACTTCCTGGGACATTTTTATTTTTTTTATTTTTTAATGAAGGACTTGTCCCAAGATGTGTCTTGTGTTTTTTTTTTTATTTTGACACTTTTTTACAATGTACCCGTTACCATTTTAAACAGGGGGGGCAGGATCTGGGGGTCCCCTTGTTAAATAAGCCTCCCGCCCACAAACCCCCACAACCACCGGCAAGGGGGATGAGGCCCTTGTCCCCATCAACATGGAGACAAGGTGCTTTGGGGGGCTACCCCAAAGCACCCTCATCATGTTGAGGGCATGTGGCCTGGTATGGTTCAGGAGGGAGGCGCTCTCTTGTCCCCCCTCTTTTCCTGTGGCCTGCCAGGTTGCGTGCTCGGGACCCCCACATATTTTTTTTTAAATTTCGGTTCTGGGTTCCTCTTAATATTCATACCAGACCCAAAGGGCCTGGTAATGGACTGGGGGATCCCATGCCGTTTTTTTTCAATGACTTTTATCTGTATTGCCGAGACCCGACAATTCATTATAGCCTCGAGTATTTTTAAATGACTTTTTTTTCTTTAGAAATGTCATTTTGTGCAAGGACTGTTCTAAACAAGGGAAAAATGCGCCACTTTACAGGCATACTATAGACACCCCCAGGTAAGAAATTTAAAGGAAAATTTCACTTTTGTTGTTTCACGTTAGGCATTATTAAAATCACTGCTCCCGAAAAAAAGTCTGTTTTTAAAACTTTTTTTTTGTATTGATACATGTCCCCTGGGGCAGGACCCAGGTCCCCAAACACTTTTTATGACAATAGAAAATATGCTGCGCTAAGGTGTAAATGACAACCAAACGTGTAAAATAATATTATGGATAAACCGTAAATGTATAGTGTGTTAAAACCACAAAATATAATGTTGATATGTCAGTGCAATATAGAAAATATAAAGAATGTAAAAACCACACTGATAAGTGCAAATGCACCTGTGCAATATAGAAACTATGTAAATCTATATTCTCAAATATAATTACATAATAGATATACAGTAAAGTGCAAATGTGCATATATCATACAGCAAATATATCTTAGTGTAATATACAATAAGTGCCCAGTGCCACACAGTATATGTGATACACAATCAGAAAACTGTATTGAGAGTGATACGTGAATCCAGTAATAAATCACATAAGTGAATTAAATAATTGTCCATAAATGAAAATCCAGCATGCTTCAAATAATCTCGGTGCTATAAAACCATGCTCCAGTGTCATCCAGTGATCCCCCAGGAATACCGCTCACCTCAGAGCATGTGACTCAGTTGTGAGACTAAGTCTAAACACGCTTTGGAGCCATCCCACGTCTCAAAGATGATATCCAGGTGCACAGTTGAAATAGCAGCTCCAAAAATATGAGAGAAAAAAACTTGATGGTGTAACAACGTTTTAAAAGGTTTTATCAAAATATATAAAAACACTCCCCACATTGGGGTACTCACAGATTTAAGGTGCGTTAGTGTACCAATCTAACAATAGACTCTAAAGCAAAGGGTAAAGTGTGCGTCTCATCACAGCGAACGATACGCTCCATGCTCCGTCCTGGCCCCTCCCCTAGACGTGTTCAACACAGGGTCACGTGTCTTCAACAGGGGGATACTAGTAACAAAACAACCATCCACATAGTGAGATGGCTGTTTAAACATAATTTCTAAAATAACATTAAGCGGGGAAAATGATTCAAGATACCCAAAAGTGTATTTCTAATCAGGACAGAGAACGATGTTCAGCACACCTTACCATAATGCAAATACAACCAGTATATAGAATTTTATAATAACAATCAATAAATATGCTAAAATGTTAATAAATAACAAAATATCAAGAGAGCAGCAATATGCGTTTTCAAGTGCACACAATAATTCCATTAAATTGTAATGTACCATTCAGATCTATTAATATAAACCAATTGAAATAACACACTCAAATAGTGGTGATACAAGCCAAATGGACCACCCACTAATCAAAAAAACAATAATGAGCTATATATAAGCGTATAATGATAAAAACAATAAATATATTACTCCTATTAAAAATAACAAACACCTATCCTGTTGGTTCACCATCAATATATTCCCTTTTATAAATGGATACTACTACCACCCGAAACCTATAAATCAATGAACTATAATATAACCACAAGTACTTCTAAGTATATGCCACAGCTCTAAAAATAGAACTCCATAGAAAAAAATATAAATACAAACAGAATCATTAAGCATGCAGAGATGTATATATATATATATATATATATATATATATATATATATATATATATATATATATATATACACACATGCCCCATGCATGTTATGCAGCTATAACATCTTCCTGATATAGTGATCCGCCCAGCGGATAAAGGGGGGGCATAGTGGTATTGTCGTTAGAACAATATAAAGAGGAAATGAACAGAATATTGAACAATAGAGACACATATCAATTGTTAAGCACAAACCCCTCAAAGCTTTTTAGGAATGAATTGGAATCTATTTTACAATATGGTGCAGATCAAAAGCTTCTTAGCAGGCAGGAAGCCAAATACTTGGTTCCAATGGCTAGTAAGATTCCATTGATATATTATTTACCGAAGATTCATAAAAATAGCAGCAATCCCCCCGGGAGGCCCATAGTAAGTGGTATTGAATCTCTAACATCAAGATTGGGCGAATATATAGATCTCTATTTGCAACCCTTAGTAAAAAATACGCAAGCTTTTCTCAAAGATACTAAACACTCTTTGCAATCATTGAAGGAATGTGTAACAGATAATAATATTATGGCTATGGGTGATGTAGCTTCACTCTACACTAATATTGATCATGTTGGGGCCTTGGATGCTGTTAGATGGGCTCTAAGCAACGGCAAAAATTTAATGGAGGAAAATTTGCGTAATTTTATTCTTAAATGTTTGGAGTTTTGCTTACAGCACAATTTTTTTCTGGTATGACAATAAGTTTTATTTACAAAAAAAAGGCGTTGCCATGAGCGCTAAATTCGCCGATAGTGTGGCAAATCTCTATATGGCCAAGTGGGAGGCAGAAGGTGTTCTTGGTGTGGAGTATGCGGATATCATATTGTATAAAAGGTTTATAGACGATTTATTGATCATTTGGAAGGGCAGTATGGAATCCTTGATGGAAGTATTAGAGTCTATGAACAGAAATGTCCAAAATATCTCCTTAAACCAAACTGTACACACGCTGTGCTTATCAAAATAAAAATGTAAGAAATTTCCACCAAAATAATAATAAAGTGATATTGTGCTTAACATACAAAATATATCAAATCTATTAATACTATACATTAATGTGCAATAAACTTCAATGAATGAAATAGGTAAAAGTGCTCCAATCAGCCTGTGTATTGCAAATATTCCACAAAGCTTGTGCAATTTTCAAACATTAATAGATAATTCAAAACAAACATCCATGCGATTTGGTGCTGCATCCATGTGATTCTATGCAATTCAGTGCTGTATTGCTGTGCAATGATCAAATTAACAGTCCGATTTATTGTTGCATCCATGCATTTCAGTGCTGCATCTACGCAATATTGTGTAGTGCAATGCTCAAACAATAAAAAGTTAAAAAATACAAAAAACGCATCCATGCAATTTGGTGTTGCATCCATGTGATTCTATGCAATTCAGTGCTGTGTTGCTGTGCAATGATCAAATTAACAGTCCACAGATCTTCCACAATCCATTCATGAGTTATTATGAACACAAACTAAAGTGCTGTGTGCTCATACAAGTGCTCCCCCCAGGTGATAGCCCCTCACCTTAGGGCGTGTGACCTTGCAATTAAGCTTGGTCAGAATGTGCCTTAGAACCTCTATGGGTTCGATGTTATATGCAGGGTCCTGGATAGATTTGCACTGGTGCTTCTGTTCGTCACAGCAGTCTGGTTTGTACCTCAATATATCAACACAAAAAGGACTTCATGGTCCAGTATGTACTAAATTTATTAAAATTATAAACAAATCCTGCAATGGGTACTCACAGTAACAAGGCGCTTAAGGGCGCCACACTAAAACAGCAGAAACGAACGGGCAACAGCGGCTGGTATGGGGTGGCATGCTAATCTTTGCCAACAGGTTGTATGTATAACGTTCCATCCTGTCCCTTTCCCCTACGCGTGTTCGATACAAGGGGTATTTTGTATCTTCATCAGGGGGTAACTTGGAACATCAGTAGGGATAGTATACACTTTTTAGATTTGGAAATACTGAATACTCCAAGAGGTATTGAAACCAAATCTTTTTTTAAGACAACTGATCACAACTTATATATCCCCATCACAAGCTGCCACATTAGACCATAGTTGGATAACATCCCTTGAGGTCAATTTATGAGAATGCAAAAAAATTGTACACTAGATGGAGATTTCAAGGCCCAAGCTGATATGTTAAGTAAGATGTTTAGGGACAAGGGATATCAAGAGGTGTTTCTTGAGAAAGAAAGGACAAAAGTTAGAAATCTAAATAGGGAAGATTTGTTAATGGAAAGATCTGATATTAGTAGAACAAATGATGATATGGGTACGTGCATAGTGCTTGATTATAATCTACAAAGCCTAGAATTGGAGAGGATTATAAAGAAATATTGGAATGTGTTAAAGCAAGACATTCACCTTAGGGGCCATTTATCTGACACACCTAGGATTATCTACAAGAGAGCACCTAATTTACAGGATTTATTGGTGCATAATGTCGTGGAACCTCCTCCCCCAAAGCCCAAAATGCTTTGGGACCTGAAGGGTTTCCAGGGTTGCAGAAGATGTTATAGCTGCATAAGAGTCCCATCCAATATTAGAAAGGTGAGAGAATTTTATAATCCTAACATTAACCAGGTGCACACTATTAGAGATTTTATCGTGTGTGACACTGTTGGGGTCGTGTATGTAATTAAGTGTCCCTGTGATTTTTTCCTACATTGGTCGCATCATTAGGGCCTGAAAAGACCGAATGGAGGAACACGTCAGAAATATTTGTAAAGGCTTCATCATTTATCTGTACATTTTAGGGATGTGCACAATCAGAGCACAGCAGGGATGCGATTTTGGGGTATAGAGGCGCCCAAACGCCATTGGAGGGGTTCTAATTACGTTAGAGACATCAGCAAGTGTGAATCCTGGTGGATACACCAGCTTGGCTCACTGGCACTTGGTGGGTTGAACAAGGAGTTCGACCTTAGATGTTTCCTGAGTAATTATTAACCCCTCGATACTTTGTTGGGGATTCCTCTTTTTTGCTTTTTTCTTCTTTTCCTCCCCTTGATGTAAATATATATATGCATGGGGCATACACATATATATATATATATATACACACATATATACATACATATACATACATATACATATATACATATATACATACATACATACATACATACATATATACACACACACATATATACACACACACACACACATATATATGTATATACATATATATATATATACATATATATATATATATATATATATATATATATATATATATATATATATATATATATATATATATATATATATATATATATATATACACACACACACACACACACACACACACACACACATATATATATATGCGGGAAGGCCAGTATGGTGGCCTAAATTTATGGGAGGAGCCCGGGGGGTATTTAAGCAGCCCGCTCACCTGTGGTGCTTGTCGGTTTCCTGTGCGCGATATAAGTCACTAAGCCGACGATTTGAACGCCAGCGTCCGCTAGTTCTCGTCTCGCAAGTTCCCGTTTTCGCAAATTTCTGTGCTCGAGAGTTTTGAAGTCCGTGTTACCGATTCGTAGTTCGTACCGTGCCTCTGGCTTGGCTGTCGCAGGTAGGGTCCCGTCGGACTTTGTTTTTTACGCATTGTTAGATATCATGTCACTAAACCATGATATCAAACTTACGAGTCACTCGCAATTTCACAAACGTAGCCGCAATGCATACCACTCGCACTTTCGTTATGTTACCATTTCTCGTTATCTGAAAAAACCACCGCGACATAGACGTCGCTTCATTTCAGGCACGTCTAATTATTACCAGGCGTCAGCAAACAGCCGTAGCGATTCACAATTCCTTATCGAACCACGTCAGTTCGATACCAATCATTTCTCATTTTTTGAACATTTCTAAATACATTTCTAACATTTCAAACCATTTTGAATCATTTCTTTCATTTCAGTCACGTACCGCGCTCCGATTCGAATCCAGTCGCATCTAAAGATGCACCGATTCGCTCCGGTGTGCCCCAGTAGTTATGGCCTCATTTCAGTACATGCTCCAGAGTCACGTCATTATCAGTCGCTTTCGACTCACTGATTCGTACCTCTGTCATGGTTATCATGCCACGTATCACGCTCCGTTACGAATTCAGTCGCATGGAAATGCACCGATCGTCTTGGCGTGCCCCAGGTATTGGCCACATTTCAGTACATGCTCCAGAGTCCGATTCGCAGTCAGTCGCTATAGCGGCATGATCGATTCGCGCCTCTGTCATGGCAACAAAATGTTACACCTGCACTTACCGCGCTCCGGTTCGAATCCAGTCGCATCTTCGATGCACCGATTCGTTACGGCGTGCCCCAGGGCCCGGCCTCATTTCTGGACATGCTCCAGTCCGGTTCGTTGTCAGTCGTAGTTTGCGGCTCACCGATTCGTGCTTCTGTCATGGGAATCATTTCAACTGTCACGAATCACGCTCCGATTCGAATCTAGTCGCTTCCATGATGCAACGATTCGTCCCGGCGTGCCCCAGGTATTTTTGGCCACATTTCAGTACATGCTCCGGAGTCCGGTCGTTGTCAGTTGCAGTTGCGACATGATCGACTCGTGCCTCTACCATGACAAATCATTTAATTAATTTCATCATTTCACTGTCACGTACCGCGCCCCGATTCGAATCCAGTAGCATCCGAGATGCACCGATTCGTGTATATATATATACACATATGAATTAAGTAGTATAAAATAAACGTTTCGGCCCCAGCCAACACCTGCATCAGAACTTGGTTAGCTATCAGTTGCGGCATAACCAATTGGTGGCATGTAACCGTGAAATGTTTGTCCTGGCAAAGGCACCAATTGGTTATGCCGCAACTGATAGCTAACCAAGTTCTGATGCAGGTGTTGGCTGGGGCCGAAACGTTTAATTTATACTACTTATTTATATGTGTGTGTGTGTGTGTGTGTGTGTGTGTGTGTGTGTGTGTGTGTGTGTGTGTGTGTGTGTGTGTGTGTGTGTGTGTGTGTGTGTGTGTGTGTATATATATATATATATATATATATATATATATATATATATATATATATATATATATATATATATATATATATATATATATATATATATATATATATATATATATATATATATATATATATATATATATATACATATACATATACATATACATATACACACACATATACACACACACATATACACATTTTTTTTTTTAATTTTTTTTTTTGTATACATATATATATATCCACATACACATTTTTTTTCTTTCTTTTCTTTTTTTTTTTTTCGACTGCGCCAAATGACTAGTCAGACTGTGGAGTACGAATGAAATAAGGCCAAGACAACTGGGGCGCGCCGGGACGAATCGGTGCATCTCGGATGCTACTGGATTCGAATCGGGGCGCGGTACGTGACAGCGAAATGATGAAATGAATGAAATGATTTGTCATGGTAGAGGCACGATTTGATCATGTCGCGACTGCAACTGACAACGACCGGACTCGTAGCGACTAGATTCGTGATGCACCAACTTATTCCAAACACAACTTCTTGCATTTCATTGCAAGCACACATCGAAACATAACTTCTTGCAATTGTTGCAAGCACACATCCCATCATGACTTCTTGCAATCGTTGCAAGTACGCATCCAAACAGAACGTCTTGCAATCGTTGCAAGCACACATCCAAGCACAATTTCTTGCAATCATTTCAAACACGCATCCAATCACAAAACTTCTTGCAAACGTTGCAGGCATGCATTCAAGCATAACTTCTTGCAATCGTCGCAAGTACGCATCCAATTACAACTTCTCGCAGCCATTGCAAGCACACATCCAAGCTTAACGCTTGCAGTCTTGCAAGCACATGCAGCAATACGAACTTTTCACAGTCACTACAAACACATCTCCACCGACAGGAACTCCCTTGCAATCGTTGCAAGCACACATTCAAGCACAAATCTTACAATCATTACAAGACACGCATATTAGCATAACTTCTTGCAATCATTGCAAGCACGCATCCAGTCACAACTTCTCGCAAATGTTGCAGGGACACACCCAAGCATAACTTCTTGCAATCATGGCAAGCACGCATCCAAACACAACTTTATAATTGTTGCAAACACGCATCCAAGTATAACTCCTTGCAGCCCGTGCAAGCACATGCAGTAATACGGACTTCTTGCAGTCACGGCAAACACATCTCCATTGACACAAACTCCCTGGCAATTGTTGCAAACACGTATTAAGCACAACTCTTGCAATCATTGCAGGGTTCGCATCTTAGCATGACTTCTTGCAGTTAGTACACATTTCCAGTGGCACACAATCAGTCACACATCAATCTTCAGTTGCACTTAATCGGCCACTTGTCTCCAGTGGCATTTCATACGAGCCACTCATCAATTTCTGTATCATTTCTCGCTTAGGTCAGTTGAGTTCAGGTTCCACCCTGCACCAGGTATCGTATTGCCACACACAGCTGGCTCCTCATAACATCATCAGGCTATACCTAGCCAACATCCAGCATTTCTTGCCCTCACAGACCCCAGAGAGTCATCCATGTCTACGGCTCATACAGTAGAATCCTTTCTATGTGGCGTCCAGAAGCATCAGACCACAGCTAACGGCAAACGTTGCCCATCACAACTGCCATCTTCAGGGACATGCCAAAACCTCAGACATTCCCCAGTCTAGTCAAGCAACCATCTACCTGGCCCTCTGTGGTTTCTACGGCCTAACAATTCACTTTTACTGGCACAGGCAGCCAGGTACTACGTAGACACAACTTGACTCGCTGGTAATACCATTATGTCCTTCAGCTTGTAGTCTCTAAAAACTCAATAAACCGGAACCGAGGTCTACCATAACCTCCTCCGAATTAACGAACACCACGCAGGCCAGCCTCCCCCTTGACAAACTGACCCGTATAAGGTTAGTTCCCCAAGACTTCACCCATACACGGGTGTGTAATAACAAGTAGCTGCAGTCTTTCCTAAGAATGCGGACCTATCAATGTCGGAAGGTCCCGTACTACGTGGATCGGTGTATCAATGGTTATACCTTAAACTCTAGGGTCTTATCACCTACGTCGCCCTTGTTACCCCAGGTAGCGACAGATGCCACAGCCACCACAGGCATCGCGGCAATTTTTGGCCATCATAGGTTCACAAGTACATGGCCCCCAGAGACACTCCTAAACCCCGGGTTTACCCGAACTTCCTCCCTCTTCAAGTTACACCCAGTCATGGCAACCGCTTAACTCTAGGGTCTTATCTGGACAGGACAGGTCGTGGCTTTGCCACCGACATCTGGTCCAAGGCGAGCCTTTTAATGAAGCCAGGTCCGCATCGCTCTGTTATGTCCTTCTTGCGCAGGCTGGTGTAATTAGCTTGGCAACACCAGTTTAATGTCCACTGCACGTTCGTTCCAGGCTGCCATCTTCTGGGACATGTCTACTATATTAACCAGTTCACTGTTGGGCCTTCTCCCCAGTTTGGTCATACAAGCAGCCATTTACTCGGCCTACCACGGGTTCTGGCAGCCCAGCGAGTTCACCCGCAGCAATCCCGCAGGCCAAGTTCTGTGTAGTTGGCTCGCTGCCAAAACCATTTCATCCTCCACCCTGCAGTGTCCAAAACCCAGCAATCAAGCTCCAGGATAGTCATCCATCTCCATAAAGTAAACAACGTCCGGTGGCCAGTAACCATACTCGACCGCCTACTGTCACTCCTACCGGAACACTCAACCTCTAGTCCCCTATTACCTTTCCGGGCAACCCTCGAGTGCCTGCCAGTTCATCAAACACCTGGGGGTTCTTCTACGCTGCCTACACCTCGACCCCAGTCAGCACTCCAGTCACTCTTTAGTATTGGGGCAGCCATGGCAGCATTTCGGCATGGGTTCCAGACCACGTCATCAAGAGACTCAGCAGGTGAAACTCTGCCTACCTCGCCTGTACGTCCCCACTCCTTAGGTGGAAACGGCACAAGCATTCACCAAACTTGCTCAAATAAATAAAGCCAAAACTAATAAAACCACACCCCTACCTGAATGTTTTTGCCCCCTTATTCTGGCATACCGACCAGCAGACCAAGGCACACTTTCAGGTCCATTTCATATGGTAAGTCCACACTTCCAGGTCTATTTCCGATGGCAAGTTTTATGTTAACTACAAATGTTATCTATGTCCATATCGGACATAGGGCTCCACCCATAAGTAGGAAGGCCAGTATGGTGGCCTGAATTTATGGGAGGAGCCCGGGGGGTATTTAAGCAGCCCGCTCACCTGTGGTGCTTGTCGGTTTCCTGTGCGCGATACCCACCCTCCCATCCCCATTTCAAGGCATTCATTTCATTCATTTCATTCATTTCTCTCTACAGAATAATAATTTCTTTAACTAGGGTATGCCCCCTTATTCTGGCATACCGACCAGCAGACCAAGGCACACTTTCAGGTCCATTTGCAATGGTAAGTTTTATGTTAACTACAAATGTTATCTATGTCCATATCGGACATAGGGCTCCACCCATAAATTTATATATATTTATATATATATATATATATATATATATATATATATATATATATATATATACACACACACACACACACACACACACACACACACACACACACACACACACATATATATATATATATATATACATATACATACACACACACACACACATCTCTCCATGCTTAATGATTCTGTTTATGTTTGTTTCTATGGAGTTCTATTTTTAGAGCTGTGGCATATACTTAGCAGTACTCCATTTGTAAAAGGGAATATATTGATGGCAAACCAACAGGATAGGTGTTTGTTATTTTTAATAGGAGTAATATAGTTATTGTTTTTATCATTATATGCTTATATAAAGCTCATTATTGGTTTTTTGATTAGTGGGTGGTCCATTTGGCTTCTATCGCCACTATTTGAGTGGGCTATTTCAATTGATTTATATTAATAGATCTGTATGGTACATTACAATTTAATGGAATTATTGTGTGCACTTGAAAACGCATATTGCTGCTCTCAATATTTTTTGTTATTAACATTTTAGCATGTTTGATTGTTATTATAAAATTCTATATACTGGTTATATTTACATTATGGTAAGGTGTGCTGTACATCGTTTTCTGTCCTGATTAGAAATACACTTTTGGGTATCTTGAATCATTTTCACCGCTTAATGTTATTTTAGAAATTATGTTTAAACAGCCATCTGTGGATGGTTGTTTTGTTACTAGTAGTTCTCCGTAAGATACCGGTATATGCAGTGCTCTTTGTTAGATAGAGCCTGGCACTAGAATGTCCACGGGCTATGTCAAAATGGCCACGACTAGTATATGTAAACTGAAGAGCGTCCATTCAATTATATCCCCCTGATGAAGACACGTGACCCTGTGTCGAACACTCGTAGGGGAGGGGCCAGGACGGAGCACGGAGCGGATCGTTCGCTGTGATGAGACGCATACTTTACCCTACTGCCACAAATTGCTTTGGAGTCTGTTGTTAGATTGGTACACTCACGCACCTTTAATCTGTGAGTACCCCAATGTGGGGAATGTTTTTATATATTTTAATAAAACCTTTTAAAATGTTATTACACCAAGTTTTTTTCTCTTATTTTTGGAGCTGCTATTTCAACTGTGCACCTTGATATCATCATTGAGCCATGGGATGGCTCCAAAGCATGTTTAGACTTTGTCTCACAACTGAGTCACACGCTCTAAGGTGAGCAGTATTCCTGGGGGGTCACTGGATAACACTGGAGCATGGTTTTATAGCACCGAGATTATTTGAAGCATGCTGGATTTTCATTTATGGACAGTTATTTAATTCACTTATGTGATTTATTACTGGATTCACGTATCACTCAATACAGTTTTCTGATTGTGTATCACATACTGTGTGGCACTGGGCACTTATTGTATATTACACCAAGATATATTTGCTGTATGATATATGCACATTTGCACTTTACTGTATATCTAATATGTACTTATATTTGAGAATATAGATTTGCATAGTTTCTAATTTGCACTTATCAGTGTGATTTTTACATTCTTTATATTCTTTATATTTTCTATATTGCACTGACATATCAACATTATATTTTGTGGTTTTAACACACTATACATTTACAGTTTATCCATAATATTATTTTACACGTTTGGTTATCATTTACACCTTAGCGCAGCGTATTTTCTGTTTGCACATTGGTGCACGGTATATGAGACATTTTCCACGTAGGCAGCTAGGTGGTTTCCTTCCTTAGGCATTGGATCATTGTGGCTCTCAGGGTTTCTCTCTTGACTTTTTATGACAATACCATGCATATAAGCCTTTAAAATTAGCACTTTTGATTTCTCCCATAGACTTTTAAAGGGTGTTCCACAGCTTTCGAATTTGCCACGAACACCCCAAATTGTTCGCTATTCGGCGAACAGGCGAACACCCGATGTTCGAGTCGAACTTATGTTCATCTCGAACATCCGGCTCATCCCTAGTAAGGACTATGAAATTATAAATGAGAGCTCCTTTCTATTAAAATATATATAACTTGTTTCACAGTTGGGTGACTTTTCCAGCAAATTTGGACTTTTGAGTTGTATGACAAGTTGTACCCCATGATTCTCAATAATAACCATTCATATCTGTGCTACTTCAAGTTGCAACAACTGCAAAGTAGTCCCTGTACTACTTTGGTGTGACTTGAGGTACATAGGGCGCAATATTACACAGGCATTTCCAGAAGTTGGGGCCAAGTTGCTGCAGCAAAATAGTGTGACTTTCAGGTTGCAGCAGTGTGAATGAGGCACTATTCTCACTTGTGCATCTTGCAAGTGGGTCAAATTCGTCCCTGCACTACTTTGGTTTGACTTTGATGCGACTTGAGGCCCATATACCACAAGATTACACAGGCATTGGTCGCACAAGTGCAAATAGGGCATAATTCAAAGGTGTTATCAATAAATCTCATTAGGTTCCTTTCACACTTGGCTGACTTTTCATACAACTTGAGGTCCATAAGGCCCCTTTAACACTGGTGCGACCTGAAAGTCCCACGATTTTGCAGCGCTTTTTCCCACAAATTTGATATGATTTGAAGCAATGCCAGTGTAATCTTGAGGTCTATGGAGGCAGGAGTCGCACAAGTGTGAAAGGGGTCTTAAGGCTGGTTCACACTGCTGTGCTGTCCAACATCGGATGTTATTTGCCCCGCACTGCAAATCACATGCGATGTCTGTGTGATGCAAACTCAGCCATACAGATTGTATGGTTGAATTTGCATCGCATTGGGACCAAACTTGCACAGGACCCTTTTTTTGGTACGCAGCAGAATCGAATCACATGGGTTTTGTCTGAATTTGCAGTTCGCTCTGCAATATGCAAACTGAGGTGTCTTTAGCTTTCTACTGACACTCCCAGCAGTTTGCATATGGCAGTGTGAACTGCCTGCGAGTTGTATGCGATGCTGGAACCTGCACTGGATTCGCACGGTTCCCGCATCGCTCCAGTGGGAACTGACCCTGACCCTTGATTCACAACTATGCATTTTTTTAGTGCGTTTTGCAGTTTGCAGAAACGCTCTACAATCCATTTAACATGGTTTCCTATGGTACTAGTTCACATCTATGTGTTTTGTGGCCAGTGTGTTTTTGTAAATGGTCGGGGACTTTCTTTTTCATGTAATTTGTGGGTAATAGATTTAAATGGAACCGCACCAGATATGCAACTGTTGCGTTTGTGATGCGATTTTTGATGTGTTTTGCGGTTCCTATATTAACACTGTATATAGCTGGTTGCTAACCGGGGGGCCGGGAAGCCAGCCGACACGTCAATAACAACCAATGAGTCATCTGCTGTCAGCGGCTTTCCCACTGAAAGTTAAAAAAAAATACCAGCCAAAAAACAAAAACAAAAATAAAAAAATAAAAAAATAAATTAAAAAAATAGAAATCGCATGGGGCCCCCCAGGTCTATACCAGGCTATTTGTGCCTAGTATGGACCTGGAGGGGACCCCCATGCCAAAAGTAAAAAAAAAAAAAATAGCGTGGGGTTCCCCCCCAAAATCCATACCAGACCCTTATCTAAGCACTCAACCTTCCCATGCCATTTTTTTCAAATTTTGGCGCAGGGTTCCCCTTAATATCCATACCAGACCTGAAGGGCCTGGTAATGGACTGGGGGGGAACTCACACTGTTTTTTTCAATGATTTTTATCTATATTGCCGGGATTCGACAATATGTTATAGCCACGAGCAGTTTTAAAAGACATTTTTTTCCTTTAGAAATGTCATTTTGCTGTGGTACTGTTCTAAACATGGGAAAGATGCGCTAATTTACAGGCATATTAAGGACACCCCCAGGCACGATATTTAAAGGAATATTTAATTTGTTTTGTTTCCCTTTAAGTATTATGAAAATCATTGCTCCTGAAAAAACATCAGTTTTTAAATCTTTTTATTGCATTGATACATGTCCCCTGGGGCAGGACCCAGGTCCCCATATATTTTTTTATGGCAATAACTTGCATATAAGCCTTTGAGCACTTTTGATTTTTCAGGTTCGTATCCCATAGACTTTAATGGTGTTTGCACAAATGTTTTGCCTGTTCGCAAGTTCTGGTGCAAACCAAACCGGGGGTGTTTGGCTCATCCCTACCCAATGGCACATGAGCATGGTTGGTACCATAATATTAATGCCTCAAATGCAAAACATTATTGTATACAATGAAAAGAATCAAACATTAGTAATAGTATTTTCGAAGTATGATTGTGCTCAGTTCCATAGTGTAGTTACATGCCCTGCTACCTTCAAATGTTCAAGCCATGGGTTTGAATCCCACCAATGGTATCACCTCCTGAAAACGTACATTGTACTCAGCAGCATAATTAGCAAATGCACATCAGTTTGTTTTTCATAATTTTAACTTTTCAAATGCATGAAATGGTATGTAATTATTCAAAAATATTATGGTGTGGAGTTCCAAAAATCCAGCTATTCAAAAATCAAGGAAGAAAAATGACATAGTGTCCCCCCCTGTGCATGGGACCTTCGCGAAATTAAAAAAAAAATTCACATGGGGTCCCCCCCAAAATCCATACCAGGCCCTTCAGGTCTAGTATAGATTTGAAGGAGAACCCTGCACCAAAATAAAAAAAAAATTGTAGGGGTCCCCCCAAAATCCATACCAGACCCTTATCCAAGCACACAACCTGTCAAGTCAGGAAAGGGGGGGCGAGCGAGCGCCCCCCTCCTGAACCATACCAGGCCACATGCCTTCAACATGGCGAGGGTGCTTTGGGGCTCCCCAAAACACCTTGTCCCCAAATGGATGGGGACAAGGGCCTCATCCCCACAACCCTTGCCTGGTGGTTGTGGGGGTCTGCGGGCGGGGGGCTTATTGGAATCTGGAAGCCCAAAATACATTAGCCAGTTTTTGACAATTTCTTTATTCAAAATGTCTTCTTCTTTCCCCTGCTTCTTCCTCCATCTTCCTTCGGTTATCTCCTTCTTCCTCCAGCTGCTTCTTCCCCCGCTTCTTCCTCCATCCCCCTCTGCTTCTTCCTGCAGTCTTCTCCATCTTCCTCCAGCTTCTTCTTCCCCCGCTTCGTCCTCCGGTCCTTCTCCTCCGCCGCTCCTGCCACGACCCACTGAACATGAAAACAACGACCCTCTCTAGATACTGAGGCCAGCCGATCTGTCCGCTTCTATAGCGCACATTTCCAATATAACTATGGGGCGTGGCCCCCGGATGATGTCAGCGGGAGATCCTGCCCCCTTGTGACATCACTGACCATCATGCCCCAGGCAGTGAAATCATAAGGGGCGGGGACTCTGAGTGACGTCATGCTCACCATCGCAGCATTGAAGGAGGTTCATTTTTTGAATGTTTGGCGGGAGTGGCGGAGGAGAAAGACTGGAGGATGAAACGGTGGAAAAAGAAGCCGGAGGAAGAAGCGGAGTAAGATGGAGGAAGAAGCGCGGGAAGAAGCAGCTGGAGGAAGAAGGAGATAACTGAAGGGAGATGGAGGAAGAAGCGGGGGAAAGAAGAAGACATTTTTAATAAAGGAATTGTCAAAAAACGGCTATTGTCTTTTGTCACATTTCACTGCTATGTACCCCTACCCATTCACATGGGGGGGCCAGGATCTGGGGGGCACCTTGTTAAAGGGAGCTTCCAGATTCCCAATAAGCCCTCCACCCGCCGACCCCCACAACCACCGAGCAAGGGTTGTGGGGATGAGGCCCTTGTCCCCATCAACATATGGACAAGGTGTTTTGGGGGGACCCCAAAGCACCCTCACCATGTTGAGGGCATGTGGTCTGGTATGGTTCAGGGGGGGCGCTCACTTTTTCAAAGCTTAGCCACATAAGGGGGCCCAAAATACAAGGAGCACCTTTAGGCTTTCTAGGGGCATAAATTACAGAGTAAATTGGAGAGTAAACACCCCAAGGTACTTTTAGGAGGCATGGGTAGTCTTTTGAAAATGTCATTTCTTTCTCGTACATCATGGAACACAGAGCAGCCATATACATTACTACCTGGGTTATGCGCCACCTATAGGTTAATGGACACTGGTAGAATAACCAAAAACAGGAAGTGATCCCCTATATAACCCCTCACATATAGGAAGTAATCCAACTTTTTCGCCAGTGTTTAAAATGGTGGATGGTCACTTGTTGAGCTCTTTGTGAGTTTCCATGCTGTATCCCGCACAGGTTCTTAAAAATCAAGGGACAGCATTTCCAGATTGGATCCATTTCAAAAAACTACTATGCTAAGATAAATGGTACCTGAGCCTCGTAAAGAAGATTAAAGGATCAACAACGAGGTTTTGCCTGTAATGCAACCTTCGGATGCTGGACCCTGCGTAGTAGAATCCTGGACACCACAGCGCTAAGGCATTCCTGCAGGGTGCTGTACAGGTCCAAGGAAGTGGACCCTCATTCTAAAAGGGTGCCCAGTCCTTGAAGGTCCGTGTGACAGAACCCGCTGTGATGGGTGATGGCTGGACTTCTGGCTTAGGCTATTGTCCTGCGGCGGGAGTGGTAAGTGGCACTATGAAAAAACAGAAAAACAGGGTCCAATTATTATTTATTCCCCTTCAACAGTTGTATGTAGGCTGACATGTTTTAAAAAAAGAAAAGAAAAACGTTTTCCTTGCTATGCTTGCTTTGTCCACTAGAAGGAATGGGTTTGCTGCGCTGTTTCTCTTCCCAGAGCTCCACAAGCCAAGGGAAACTTTAAAAAAAAAAAAAAGTTTTGCTTGCAATGCTTTTTTGCCCACTAGAGGGCATAGGTGTGTTCTGTGTCCTCTGCTCCACTGGTGCGAGCATGGGCTCGTGCACGTGGCCCTGGCAGCCGAGGGAAGCTTTTTTAAAGGCTAAAAGCACAGTTAGTTGCTGCCCGGCGGAGGGGACACAGAGCAGTCCATCCTGGGTGACACGTGGGTCCTATCAGTGATGACAGATTTAGCCTAAATTATGTTGCAGTAGCTGGAAGAACAGTTCATTGTATAAGATTCTTCCAAGGGGGAATTCTGAGCCGCTGAGTCTATCCAGCGTTGTACCTGCTACCAATGCTTCTACCTCAGAGTTTATTACTAAAGAGGACCTGGCATCAGCTTTGGCTGGTTTAGAGGACAAGATTGCCGGAATGATTGCTTCTGTCACACAAGGTGGCAGAAAGTGTGACAGGTCCCCTTCCCCTATTCCTCCTATATTGGAGCAAAACTGGGTTGATGAGGTAGAAGAGGCAATGGCCAGTCAGGCAATTGATATCCAGACAGAGGGATCTCCCTCAAATGATTCATAGCCTGAAGAGGCTTAGATTATATCAGCCTCTCAATTACAAAAGCTTCTCATCCATTCTTTGTACAGATGGTCCATACAGCTTTTAAGTTACCTCCAGTGGAGGTCCCTGAAACACCTTATTCTTCCCTGGGTTCTGTGAAACGACAGTGCCTGTCACCCGCTCATCAGAGTACCCGAGTACCTGTCAGTAGCCCATCAGAGTACCCAAGTACCTGTCACCAGCTCATCAAGTTACCCGAGTACCTATCTGCAGCCCACAAGAGTACCCAAGTACCTATCTGCAGCCCATGGCTCATAGAATATACGCTGGGGTGTTAGCTTTCCAAAATAGGGTCATTTTGTGGGTAATTCCACTGTCCTGGTGCTCCAGGACCTTCAAAAGTGTGATAGGTAGGAATGAAATAAGGTGTAATTTATGCTCCTAGAACACCTGAAGGTACTACTTCAATGTTGGGCCTCTGTATATCGCCAGGCTGTGTAAAAGCCTCACACATGTGGTATCGCCATACTAGGGAGGAGTAGCAGAATGTATTTCGGGGTGTAATTTTTGCTATATACATGCTATGTGTTAGAAATATCTTATAAATTGACAACTTTGTGTAAAAAAAAAAAAAGCGTTTTGATTTTTTTCCCACATTTTCCAAAAACTTCTGCAAAAAAATTAACCGTTCAAAAGATTAATTATGCCTCATAGATTATACAATGGGGTGTTTGCTTTCCAAAATTGGGTCATTTTGTGGGCAATTCCATTGTTCTGGTGCTCCAGGGCCTTCAAAAATGTAATAGGTGGTTGCGAAATGAGATGTGTCATTTATGCTTGTAGAACGCCTGAAGGTGCTACTTCAATGTTGGGCCATTGTATGTGGCCAGGCTGTGTAAAAGTCTCACACATTTGGTATCGCCATACTCGGGAAGGGCAGCAGAATGTATTTTTGGGTGTAATTTGTTGTACGCATATGCTGTGTGAGAAATAACCTGATAAAATGACAATTTTGTAGAAAGAAAAAAAAAATCTTCATTTTGCAAAGAATTGTGGGAAAAATTACAACTTAAAAAAACTCACCATTCTACTTACTTAATACCTTGGAATGTCTACTTTCTAAAAAGGGGTCATTTGGGGGATATGTGTACTTTCCTGACTTGTTAGTGTCTTAAGAAATGAGATACACCTGATGTACTGAAGGCCTAATCAGATGTGATCAATTTTCAGTGATTGGCACCATAGTTTGTAGACTTTATAACGTTCACAAAGACCAAATAATATACACTAATTTGGGTTATTTTTACCAAAGCTATGTAGCAGTATAAATTTGGGCCAAAATTTATAAAGAAAAATTACAAATTTGCAAAATTTTATGACAGAAACAAAGAAAAAGGCATTTTTTTTTCACAAAATTCACGGCCTTTTTTATTTATAGCAAAAAAAAATTAAAAAACCCACTAGTGATTAAATACCACCAAAAGAAAGCTCTATTTATGTAAAAAAAAGGGACGCAAATTTCATATGGGTACAGTGTTGCATGACTGAGTAATTGTCATTCAAATTGTGAGAGCGCTGAAAGCTGAAAATTAGTCTGGGCAGGAAGGGGGTGTAAGTGCCCTGTATTGAGGTGGTTAAAGACTCCATGCAGCAGATCTCCTGCATGGCTCTTGTCTGTGCAAATGCGCAGAATTTTATGGCTAAAAAGCTGGTCAGCAGAGCTCCCTTGTAAGAGGATGCTAGCTGGTTTTCCTTTTCATGGAGAACGTTGATTTGAGGATGATCTTGATAAGTACATCAAAAAGATAGCTGGGAGGAAAGAGTTCCCTCCTTCCTGTGAAAAAGGTAGCTACACGGCCCTCTTTTGAGGTGCCATGCACTAATTCCTCAGGTTTTTCAGGCCCTAGGCAGTTCCAACGGCACCAGGGATCTGCTGCCAAAGGTAAACAGCAGGGCCAGGGTCAAAAGAGGACGTGGGTCCAAAAATCCGCTAATCCTGGTTACAAACCTTCCTTGTGAAGGGACGCCCCCACTCCTGTGGGTGGGGGGAAGGTTACTGTAGTTTGCGGGATTGTGGGAAACGCTAATTCAGGACAGGTGGGTCATCTCCACAGTGTCTCAGGGGTACAGGCTGGAATTACACTGTTACCATCCTCAAGGGTTTGTGAGGTCCAGCGTTCCCACGGACCTTTCAAGAAAGGGCTTATTACATAGAGCACTAGACCATTTAAGGTGGCTGGGGGTGATCATGGAGGTCCCAGTTCCTGATAGGGGAACAGGGTTTTATTCGAATATGTTCACGGTTCCAAAGCCAAATGGCGACATAAGACCAATTCTGGATATAAGAGCACTGAACCGTTATCTCTCAGTGAGGCCCTTTCAAATGGAATCAGTCGCTCTGTCATGACCTCTCTCCAAGAAGGAGATTTTCTGACATCCATAGACATCAGGGATGCATACCTACACGTGCCAATTTTTCAACCTTATCAAAGGCTTTTGTGCTGTGTCATAGAGGAACAACATTTTCAGTTTGTGGCTCTGCCCTTTGGGCTCGCAACCACACCCTGGGCCTTCACAAAGATCCTGGCACCCGTACTGGGTCTTCTAAGTTCTCAAGGGATCTTGATTGCAGGCTACTTAGACGATCTCCTACTCAGAGATCAATCACTGCAAGTTTTGATAAGAAACGTGACCTTTACAGTCCAAATCCTGGAACATCTCGGATGGATCATAAATTTAGAGAAATAGCCCTAAAACCAGTTCAAAGTCTGGAATACTTAGGCCTTATCATGGACACAGTCTAGGCAAGAATGTTCTTGCCTCCAAGAAGGGTGGAGGCCCTAAATGATCAGGTTCAGCAGGTAAGCTGAAAGAGACGCCGTTTGTCCCACTCTGTATAAGTCTTCTGGGAAGGATGCTTTCCTCATTCGAGGCAATTCCGTATGCCCAGTTCCATTCCAGGGCATTGCAGCAGAACATTCTGTCTGCATGGAGCAGGAAGATGCAGGCTTTGGATTCTTGCATGATCATAACCCCCAAGGCTCGAGGAAGTCTCATCTGGTGGTTAGTAGACCAGAATCTGGTACAGGGAAGGTCTTTTCTTCCACTGTTGTGGAAGGTAGTGACCAGAGATGCCAGTTTTTCCGGCTGTGGCGCAGTCATGGAAAGTTCCATAGTCCAGGGGAAATGGACTCTGAAGGAACAGGGATTGCCCATCAATGTACTAGAGCTGCGGGCAATACGCCTTGCGCTGAATTATTGGACATCAAAGTTACAAGGTCATCCAGTAAGGGTGCAAACTGACAATGCCACGGCCGTGGCCTATGTCAACCATCAGGGTGGTACCAAGAGTCGTCTGGCCCACATTGAGGTTAGTCAGGTGTTATCATGGGCAGAAAGGCATGTGCCAGTGCTGCCTGCCGTCCATATTCCGGGGGTAGAGAACTGGAAAGCGGACTATCTCAGCCGCCACAGATACATCCAGGAGAATGGTCTCTGCACCCATAGGTGTTTATGCAGATTTGCCAGCGGTGGGGTACACCGGATGTAGACCTGCTGGCATCCAGGTTCATCTGCAAGATTCAGCAGTTTGCATCCAGAGCAAGAGATCCACTTGCGATCGGCATAGATGCTCTGGTAGTTCCCTGGACTCAGTTTTCTTGATTCATGCATTCCCCGGATTCCTCTTCTGCCACATCTTTTGCGCAGGACCGGAGAAGAGATGACATCAGTCATTCTGGTAGCTCCGGCTTGGACCAGGAGGACTTAGTATCCGGAGGTAGCGAGATTAGCAGTAGGCAAGCCTTGGTCGCGTCTGCTCCGGCTCGATCTACTGTCACAGGGGCCTATATTCCACCCGAATTTACTGCTGAATTTGACGGCATGGCTATTGAAGCCGGGGTGCTAGAAGATTGTGGTATCTCAGGACCAATGGTAACTACATTGGTGAATGCCAGGAAAGGTGGTCACCAGGAAGGTTTACCACAGGGTTTGGAAGGCTTACATTGTATGGTGTAAGGCCAGAAGTTGGCATCCTCGCATATATTTGGTAGAGAGAATTCTCTCTTTTCTTCAGTCAGGCTTAGTTAAAAGACTGAAATATGAAATTTTATTATGAATTAGAACAAACATACAAAGAAATGAATATATCTAAAACAAAACATAAATATAGAAAAGAGGGGAAATCTAATCCCCTTGATTGCTGTATAATTTAGTCAACATGTTTATCAAAAATACAAAGTGCATTTATGTATACATTACAATCCATGTATTGAAAAAAAAAAAGGGGGGAAGCAAGTGAGCACAATACATGCCATGATAAGAGTCCGCACTATATGGACAGGGTCTACAGGTAATAGGGCTATTGATGTCATCCCTAAAGGCGTAATCCAAAAAGCCATGAAGTGATGACAATATTAGTACTAATGGTATATACTAATTACAGACATCCAGGAGTAATAAAGTATGCTAACCTTAACGAACAATAGGTGTCAGATATTACTTTGCCAAAAATGATGGAATATGATGCCACAAAGTATTCACAAGGATCCAGCAGCCTCCAAACAGAGGTGAATCCTGTAACATAAACGAGACACACATACAAAGGCAAAGAGAGCCAAAAGGTATGGAAAACACAAAATGTACATTAGATTCAAAGCCAAGCCAAATCCTATATATCAAAAGTCAAGCTTACCTGCTGTTTACAGCGAACACAGGTGGCCTGTAAAGTATCACCTGTGTTACACACCAAACACATAGGAGCTGTTCCCTCAAGCAAAGACTCAGTCAGGCATGTCGTAGGTTTGGGTCTCCTGAGGATCCCTAGACCCAGCATGAAGCCCCAATGCGGGCCTCTATTTCTATATAAACAGTGCACAGGGAGGAGGGTCCACGGGATGCTGGGCGGGTCCTCTCTCCGTAGGACCAATAATATCACAGTAGGGCAAAAAAGGGGACCAAATCTTAATGAGGCAGACCTTGAACAAACAAGAAATCTAGAGCTCCAGTGGTTGGGTATCATAAAAGGCCCACCCACGTGCACGCCGACACCAGACCGCATCCCAGAAGTGACGTCAGGAAGCCGCACATGGGTCAAGGGGCTGACCATGCGTTCCAACGCCAGCTACCACCCAGACACACAGGAAGGGGCATGCCCAGATGGCTGAACACAGGAATCCAACTAAGGAAGGTAATGAGATAGAGAAGGGATAGGAACAAGGGGGCCAGCTCAGCTTGTAGAACGCATCCTGGAAGTGACGTCAGGCCGTCGCATGTGGGCATAGGGGCTGGTAATGGGTTCCACCATCGGCCACCGCCCAGACACAAAGGAAGGGGCGTGCCCAAACGACGGTATGCAGAGATCCAACTAAGGGAACACAAAAAACATAGAAGAGATGGAACAGACAGACATATAGGAGAGAATCTACCCATATGTCCACCACACATAGACCAGTGACCATCCATAAACCAACATATATGTCAAATAGGTCGAACAGCGCCCTCTAGACCCTGAAAGCAGGTAAAGCAACAACCCATACATGCAGGGCAAAGCAGATATAAAAAGGTCCCATCTCAGAACCCATATAGAAAAAAATAATTAAAAATAAATAAAAAACAAAAGCACTTCCACACCAATAATAATCATATTGTATGGTAGCCCATAGTTCCCTGACATGCCGGGAAAAATGGGCCTATGTGCCTAAATTAAATATAACCCATGGAGATCTAGTCCCGAGACATCAAAGGGCCAAATAGATAGGAGATAAAGGGGGGGAGGAGGGAAGGGAAAATAAGACAAATAAAATAAGGATAAAAATTGGAAAATTCACGCAATATCAATTAGAAAGAAAAGGATCATAACTGATAAACCCATTAAAGCCGGGGGCCTGGTTAACTCTCAATGTGAAGATCCATCGAGATTCCGAGCGAAGGATAAGATTGTCGAAGTCATCACCCCTGGGGACCCCGATGTATCCTATCCAAAGCTCGAAATCTGAGGGTGTCTATATTACAGGACGGACAATCAGCAAAATGTCTGGCAACGGGACTGATAGAAATGTCACCCTTAATGTCTGCTGCATGTTCCTCCACACGTTGCCATAGCATAAGTCTAGTCTTCCCAACATAGAAATCGGTGCACCCCCCTCCCCGTAAGTAAACCACACCCCTAGTCACTCAGTTGACAAAGTGTCTAGGTTCAATCAAGGTGGATCCTATACTAGACATGTGCATTGGGTTTCGTTACGAATCGAAATTCTGTCAAATTTTTCATTATTCGGAAATTCAGATGCATCCGAATTACCATATTACAATAGTAACAAATTTAAATGAATCTGAAATAATGATTCAAACCAAAAAAAGCAGACAAAATTTGAATCTAACTGAATTCAAAAACAAATTCAAATCGAATTTGAAAACAATAGAAATCGATTTTCTAAAAAAGAATACTATAAAATAGAAGATAAAATAATAAAGCAATAGAATAAAAATAAAAGAATGGTAAAGAATATAATAGCATTTAATAGAATAATAAAATAAAATATGACCGTCTTCTGAAGTTCGAATTTCGAATAGTATAAATTCGAATTCGAGAATAGATTGGAAAAGAATGCAAAACAATGGAAACTAAAATAATAGAAAATAATAGAATATATATTATATTTTATTCTATTCTATTGTTTTTCAAATGTATTATTTTCTATTCTATTCTGATCATTTCTAATTCGAATATGTCTGCTCCATTATTGGATCAGGTTAGTCCACATATGTTTCTATACAAATAATTGTACAACTTTTGTCTACTCTGCTTTTTTAGTAAAGCTTGACACATATACTTATGCTAGAGTATACATGCTCTCATACAAAAAATTGACAGTTACTTACCAATAACTGTTTTTCTAGGATATCTTCCAGGACGGCACACCTGAGAGATGAGAGGCTCCTCCCTACAGGAAACACAATCAATCGACAGCTGTTTTAAGTCCCCACCCTTCCCCTTGATCCTCAGTTTGTAGAGAAGTAACTCCTGAACCTGGTTCACAAGGGAAATCATTCCTCATAGGTACTCACCTTCTAGTGTTCTACCATTTTCCCTCCTCCAACGGGCGGGAAGTAGGCCTGCCGTCCTGGAAGATATCCTAGAAAAACAGTAACTGTCAATTTTCTCTAGTCATCTTCCAGGACGGCACACCTGAGAGGATAATCAAGTACCTCAGGCCTACCTTAGGGTGGGACCACTGCAAGACCCTTCTGGCGAACCTTGGTTCTGCAGTGAGTTTTACCTCCACTCCATATGCTTGATGAAGGTATTATAGCTGGATCATGCGGCTGGTCTACAGGTCTACTCCACCGATGTCCCTGCCTTCTCTGCTTCGGATGCAGGACCTAGGTGGAGTGGGCTCTTAAAGATGGAATCAGAAAACATGTTAAACTTGTAGGTTATCAATGTTCCCTTACTCACACATCTAACAACCATGGCCTATTGTGCCTGTAGGTGCTACTTAGAACCCTTAAAGATTAATCAGAGACCTGTGTTGTAAGACAAGGACACTAATTGATCACTAAGAGGGCCTGTCTTAACACTACCCTGTTCAGGGAATTAAAACTGCAAAAAAAAGGTGGGCCCCTAACAGACAACCTTTTTTGTTCATTTTTATCTTTACATCAGCAAAGACTAAAAGGGAAGCCTACTTAAGGGTAATAGACTAACCGAGGCTTGATCCCTGGGTTTAAGGCATGCCCATTCTGTGGCTTTACTTACGCCTGAGTGCCTACTTCAGGAGAATAAAGTTCATAGCAGGAGTATAACACTTATACTGCTACATCTAGTTCTGCTAGAAGGGTGATATGAAGGCCATGCACCGAGCCGTAACCTATTCGGTCGGGTGGACATCTTTATACTTCATCTTCAGGTCATAATACTCCTCTGAACAGAACTTCCCAAGTTCTTACTAAGCAGGGTGATTCTTTATCGCCTTCCTCCAGTGTCCTATAACCCTACTGGGCTTCAACCCTAGGAAATGGTTCCAGCATCCCTGAATGTAAGGGGCTGAGGCTTTCTGACATGTGACGTCTGCAGCCAGAACTCCAGGCCCCTCCACGGAAAAGAGGGCTGAAATACAAAAGGTGATACATGCATTATTAATATCACAAATTAAAAAAGATCATAGATTGTGGACCCAGCACAATAGATTTAGACAGAAAGGACAAAAGAATAGACAATGTGTATCTGAGTGTGGCTAGCTAAACCAACATATCAAATATGGGAGAGACCCAAATCTGAACTTCAATGTAGACAAACAATCCTCACAGTCTGGTTTTCTGATGTGCAGCCAATCTGTAAAAACATTAAGACACACGCAAACCCTCAGCCTTGGTTCACACTGGGACGACTTGTCAGGCGACAGTCACCTGACAAGTAGCGTCCTGTTCTGTGCAATGGAGCCGTTCTAAATCGGCGCGATGCAAGTCGCTCTGACCTAGAAAAAGGTTCCTGTACGACTTTGGGGACGACCTGCATTGACTTCTATACAGAAGTCGTTTCGCAAGTCGCCGCTGAGTCGTGTCCTGGGTCGCCTGAGGCAGTCGCGCTGTAAGTCATGCTGCCTCAGTGTGAACCGACCCTAAATGCTGCGTGTTTCTGAAGTGCAGCTAGCTAGGTCATAACTGATATATATACATAAAGGACGGGAGTCCTGTTTACGGTGGAGTTTTACTGATGTACAGCAAAACAGGGCCATAAATATAAGACAGAAAGACCCAAACTTCTATGTTGCGTATTTCTGATGAACCACCAAATACAGTTATAAGATCAATATGGCACTGGCTAGCTAAACCAACATAACAAGACAATATCTTTTCTGTTATGCAGTTCTGTAGTGCAGTCACATAGAACCAACACGGAAAGGACACAAGCAACCTGCAGCATTGTGTTTTTCTGAAGTGCAGTAAGGTAAGGGAATCTGAAACAGAAAGCACCAACAAGCTTCAATGTTGAGTATTTCTGCTGTGCAGCCACATAAAAACAGACAGCCTTCCTAGCTGCGGTATTTCTGGTGTATTGCAAAGTAAGGCAATAAACTCCATGATGTCTATTCTTGTGTGTAGCAAAACCTCAACCAGAAGGGAAACTTAGGGCTCCCACACCTGTGCGACCCAACCTGCAACCGCAAAAACGCAAGAGAAAAGTCATACACTATGGCTTCTAATGGGAACCATTTGTGTCTGTGCAACTCCAGGTCGCGGTGCCACCAAGCAGACCCTGCTTTCTGGATCCACAGACCTCAAGATTACACAGGTCGCAGGTAACTTGCAATTTTCAGGTTGAACAAGCGAGGGGTCCCCAATGCTGTATCTCCCTGGAGGCATGCAGCCAACAACCCCCTGCTGTGTATCCCTAAGAAGCAGCAAGGTAGAACAATGAGAAACAGAAAAGACACCCCTCACTGCTGTGCCTTTCTGATATGCAGCCGATAAGGCAGTAAATATAGAACATACAGGACACAAACAATCTTCAATCTTTGTGTATGTCTGATGTGTAGTAATATACCAATACTGAGCAGATACGCCACCATCCTCAATGTGTTTCCCTGCTGAGGCAGCAAAAACAAATCAGAAAAGGACAATCAACCCCACTGCTGTGTCCCTTCTGATATGCAGCCAATAAGGCAGTAAATGTAAGACATAAAAGGACAGACAACCTTCAATCTTGTATATATCTGATGTGCAACATTATAACAACCCGAATAGAGATAGCACATCTATATTGAAGGGATTTGGCATGTGACTCAACATGTCAAATCGCATGTCTAAAATCGGCAACCTTTGCCGTTAATAGCACTGTCAGCTTGACGCCACTTTGCGGGGCTGCACCGATTACCAAAGGCAGTACCAGTACTACCCCTGGCACAGGTTCAATTTGTATTTCCCAACAATTCGGGACCATCAATCTTCACTACTGCCTTTCTAATAAGCAACCAATAAGGCAGTAATACAGGACACAAAAAAAAAAAAAAAACCCAGACAGAACTCAATTTTGAGTATGTCTGATGTGCAGCAATATAACAAATATGAGCAGAGATGTCATAAGACTCAATGATGTGCATTTCCGCCATGCGTCACAAGACCAGAAAGTACAGACCACCTTCCCTGTTGTATTTTTCTGATCTGTAGCCAAAAAAGGCAGTACCTTTAGGATATAACAGACAACAACCAAGCTTCAGTGCAGTGCATTTCTGATGTACAGCACTATACCCCTTATGAGCAGAGATGTCACAAATCTCAATGTGTATTTCTGCTGTGCCACAAAACATCCCAGCAAGGACAAACCTTCACTACTGAGGTCTACTGGTGTGCGACCAAGGAGGAGTCATGGTGTATCCCTTTATGAAATAACCAAACAGAGCAATTTGATCCCTAGGCATAGCCTGGGCTGTAGATACTAACACTTCACCCCCAGTGAAGGAACAAATTCTAAAAATGGTTAGACACCTTACTATAGTAGCTGTTGTCCTACCTTACCTCCGTAGACTGAGCAAACGCTGGCCAGCTCACACACAGGTGGGGCTGATCAGAAACTAAAGTCTCAATGAGCCCAGCTCTAGAGACCAATTTAGGACAGCCTCTAGAAAAGGTGATCACCAATTTAGCCTGGAGGAAAATAGCCACCTGCAGGCCTTAAACAAGCAATCATGTATCTATCTAGCTCTTGCATATGTTTGCACAGAAAATCCTTAATTAAAGGATATAGGAAGCGATTTATGGTAAATCGCCTTTAGATCTGTCACTGAGTTGACTGTAGCCCAAACCAACAAAAAGGTTTTTCTTACCTCCTGCACTTCAATATAACCACAATGTAAAGGTGGAGTGGGAGGTTGGAGCTTATGACTTCAGATTCCTAGCAGCTGGGCTAATAGGACCATATAACCTAGTGCACCTGCTGACCAGGAGAGCTTACTCCTGCATCCTTCAACCATTGCACAATCCATAAATTGTTCAGTGGTATACCTGGCCTGTAAGGAACTCTTTGTATCTACCAGGTCCCCCCCCCCCTTCCTCTATTCATCCCTACTAATGTCCCACAACCGGACATGTAGGGAGAGTCTGGAAACCTACTGTTGTGATAACCACAGTGTCTCTGCTGTAAGAGGGAGCTGTGGCTGGTGGTTTTTAGAAGTAGCTTCTGGGCTATTTTGTTATGCAGACCCCAGGTCCTGCACTGCACCACTTAGTAAATACAGGGGGAAGGGGAAAAAATGCCTTACCTACCTCTTTCCCATCTGAGGTGGTTTAGGCACACTCGCTCCTCTGCACCACTTGTCCACCATACAGCATCTATGATGTAAGAGGGAGCTGTAGCTGGTGTTTTTAGCAGAAGCTTCTGGGCTATTTGAATCTAGACCCCAGGGGAGATTATCTCAAATGCCCAGAAACCATCTGGCTGGGATTGGGGATTTTGCAGCTAAATTCCCAAGGTAAAGGAAAGTACTCACCGTTGTAGTCTTCCCCTTTTTCCACAGCCACCGGGCTTGCTTTTCCATCCTTATGGTCCACACGCAAGGAGGATAGCCGCCAAAGTGCCCCCCCAACTGCTGTCCCCATAGGGAGCTGCAAGGTTAGGCTGTGTCCTGCCAGTCAGTATATACACCTGGGGGGGGCAATGCCGTACGTTCCTCATTCCATTCTGAGGTGGTTTAGGCAGATATCCACCGTAGTGAACTGGTGCCTCCTCGAAAGGAGGATGTGGGCGCCTGCTCCTGCTGACTCTCAGCCTTCCCTCCTGGATAAGAACGCGGGTCGTTCAGGCAGCGTCCTCCCCAGCAGCCCACGCGAGCTACCAGGGGCCCAGGAGTCAGGGGCCCTGGAAAGAACTGACAGCCAGCACCCCTGTCTGAATGGACGCCCGGACAGGTAAGGGGGGGAGACAGGAAAAAGGCCCCTGAAGTTCTGGGGACACCACTGTACCCAGGGGCCTTCAGCTCTCAGGGGGGCTCTTCCAGTTTCTGCTGCCCCCCCTGAGGAAAGGATAGGGGTGCCCCCCAGGAAGGATAAATATATCCGGCCAGACCCAGAGGCCCATTAGGTACTAACCAGACCCACCCTGCTTAGCCTCCGAGATCATACGAGATCAGGCAGGCGGCGCCCTCTTTCACTTTCAGGGTGATGTGGCCGTAGGCCTTGCCCAGGCATTTGGTCCGGCTCCCAGGGGGGGACCACCAGCCCCAGGCTTCGGGTCATTTGGAAAAAAACAAACGGTTTCGCTGTGTAGGGAGAAACACAATCAAAAACTGAGGATCAAGGGGAAGGGTGGGGACTTAAAACAGCTGTCGATTGATTGTGTTTCCTGTAGGGAGGAGCCTCTCATCTCTCAGGTGTGCCGTCCTGGAAGATGACTAGAGAAATATTATTACATTATATAAATTGATGTTCATATTACTAAATTTGGCAAATCATTGAAACATATACATCTATGTTTACAGCTGATATCTATCAAGCTACATACTGAGACAATAGGATCATTCACCTTTACTTATGCCATGTCTGCCGTCTGGCATCCCCCCTGGGGGTACCCGTGTCCGTCTTCTCCCCCTCAGCTCCCGTGCCAGACTCTGGCTGCTGCTGTCTATTTGGGGGTTCAGCGATGGAAACTCTGGTTTCGTTCATTGGTAAGTATTGGGCCGTTTTGCTCTGGCCCATTCTGCCATTGTTCTTACATTTACCACTGTGACACATCTTTTTGTCTATTTAAATACATCTCATCCACATCCACCCATGAAGAGCGAGCAATGATCTTGCGAAACGCGCGTTGGGTTTTCTGATGCGTGCATTTGTATATACTGCATTGTATAACGTTTGTTTATTCTCTTTATTATGTGCAAATCCATTGGCTGAGCTAATATGCTATAATATCCATGTATATACATTAATTTTAATAAACATTTATACTGCTATTACTCTTGTTACTCAGTGGCTAACTGTGACCACCTCATTTAAAGTCCCAGGGCGACTTTTTTTGTCTATTCGAATTTGAATTTATTCTATATGAAATTCAAATTATATATAAATAACCATTTTCCGAAATTCGAATTTCATATAGAATTAAATCATATTAGAATAGAAACGATTAGAATAGATGCGTTTCCTATTTGAATTTAAAAAAAAAAAAAAAAAAAAATCGAATTCGAAAAATTCAATCAAATTCGAAAAAAAAAAGACTGAATTAGAAAAAACAATCAAATTCAAAAAATTCTACCACATTCAAAAAAGTAAACTATATATAACCATTTTCCGAAATTCGAATTTCGGATAGAATTAAATCGAATTTGAATAGAAAAGATTAGAATAGAATAGAAAATAGAAAAGAATAGGAAGGCAATAGAACAGAATAGAATAAAATATCATTTATAATCTATTATTTATATTCTAACCTTTTCTATTCAAATTCGAATTAATTCTATACAAAATTCATATTTTCGAAGCCATCTTCTGAAATTTGAATTTCGTATAGAATGAATTTGAATTCGTATTGAAAAGATTAGATAAGAATACAAAAGAATAGCAAAGAAAGACAATAGAACAGAATAGAAAAAAAATATAATATATATTTTTATAATAACCATCTTTCGAAATTCGAATTTCGTATAGAATGAATTTGAATAGAAAATATTAGAATAAAAAATAGAAAAGAATAGAAAATTAAAAGTCCCCATTTTGAAGGCTTATATGCAACTAATTGGCCATAAAAGGGTATGGGGGTCTGGGTACTGCCCTGTGGGACATGTATCGATGCAATTTTTTTTTTTTTTTTTTTTTATTGTTTTTACAGGAGCAGTGATTATAATTATGCTTAAAGTGCAACAATAAAAATAAAAAATTCCTTTAAATTTTGTGTTTGGGGGGAGGGTCCCTTTAGTCTGCCTGAAATTAAATGAAATATTCGGCAATAGAAAAATGTTTAACAAAACAGCATGGGATCCCCCCTCCAGTCCATAACATGCCTTTTAGTTCTGGTATGGATTTTAAGAGGAACCCCATACCAAAATTACAAAAAAAAACCTTGTAGATTCCCCCCAAAATCATTAACAGACCCTTATCTGAGCACACAGCCTGGCGGCCCATCAAAGGGGGGGTGAGCGAGCGCCCCCCAACTGTACCAGGCCACATGCCCTCAACATGGGAGGTAAGTGCTTTGGGCCTGGGGTAATATACACGCTCCTTTTTTCTCAGCATTAACCATATATACATTCAGGCCTGGACTGGGACAAAAAATAGGCCCGGGCATTTTGGAATGAGCAGCCCATGACATCTTAACCAGCCTCCTCCCCACTCTCCATCCTGACGGATCCCCCGGGAGAGGGAAACCTGGCAAAGGTGCGGGGGGCGAGGTGGACAGGGAAAGAGCAGAGGGGGGGCAGAGAGCACAGGGAAGAACCTTGAGAACATGAGGTGGGGCGAGAGCACAGGGGGGCTGGAGAGCACTGTGGGGGAGGCAGAGAACATGGGGGGAGCACAGAGGAGAGGCAGAGAACACAGTAAGGAAGAAGAGGAGAGCACAAGGGGGCCAGAGAGCATGGGGGCTGGAGAGCACAGGGAGTGGGGTGTTGGAGAGCACAGAGGGAAGCAAAAACACAGGGTGGGGAGAGCACAGGGAGGGCAGGAGAGCATGGGGACGGAGAGCACAGGGGGAGGTGGAGCTCACTGGGGGGGCTGTAGAGCACTGGGTGGAGGCGGAAGGCACAGGGGGGCAGCGGAGGGCACAGGGGGGCAGCGGAGGGCATGGAAGGAGGTGGAGAGCACGGGGGTAGGTAAAGATCAATGGGGGGACTGGAGAGCACTGGGGGAGAGGAGTAGGGCACAGGGGGGCAGCGTAGAGTGTGGGGGGAGGTGGAGAGCACAGAGGGGCTGGAGAGCACTGGGGGGGCTAGAGAGCACTGGGGGAGAGGCAGAGGGCACAGGGGGGCAGCATAGAGCATGGGGGAGGTGGAGAGCACAGGGGGGCTGGCGAGCACTGGGGGAGAGGCAGAGGGTACAGGGGGGCAGCCTAGAGCATGGGGAAGGTGGAGAGCACAGGGGGAGAGACGGAGGGCACAGAGGGAGAGACGGAGGGCACAGGGGGCAGCGTAGAGCATGGGGGGGTGGAGAGCACAGGAGGGAGGTGGAGAGAAGAGGGGGACTGGAGAGCACTGGGGGGGCTAGAGAGCATTGGGGGAGGTGAAGAGCACAAGCGGAGGTGGAGAGCACAGGGAGAGAGGCAGAGGGCACAGGGGGCAGCGTAGAGCATGGGGGGAGGTGGAGAGCACAGGGGAAGGTGAAAAGCACAGGGGGAGAGGCGGAGG
This sequence comes from Lithobates clamitans, assembly GCA_037952925.1. NCBI lineage: Eukaryota > Metazoa > Chordata > Amphibia > Anura > Ranidae > Lithobates > Lithobates clamitans. Next base: position 575,155 of record JBBGZY010000720.1, read on the forward strand.
TGTTTTGCTTGCATCTATCTAGCAAGGTTACTCTGTGGTATAAGCAAGGAAGCTGAGATTTTTGTAGTGTGTAAATTGTGCTTTTACTATACAAAGATGATGTACATACAAAAACTATTACAATATTAGGAATACAATACAAGACTGACAGATATCTATAACAAGCAAAAATGCCTAGCAAACTGAACAGCCTATAGTCTATATCAGTACAAATACACTTAAAAGTTACTTATCTGTTACTGTATGTTCGTGATCTCCATTGGCAATGATTTTTCGGGAGCATCAGGCACTGTTCTTCTATCATGGGTGGCTTGCTTCTGATGTTACAGCATGATCGTGTGTGTGTGTGTGTGTGTCTGTCTCCCTACTCACCCCTTTTATGTGTCAGGCTGTTTGTCATAGTTATCAAAAACAGAAAACATGCCTGTTTACTGTAGCTGTAGAAACAATGGACTGTTGAAAACTGTATCTACGTACAAAAATGGTATCTACGTACCATTGTCTACTCAAACCAAGACAGTAATTTAACAGCCACTCTTTCAGTTTGAAAGCTGAAAGAATCCCAAACAAGTAATGTCTTACTTGTTTACTGTAGCTATAGTGAATAGCCTGTTAATTGAACTGTCAATTGAATACAACAATATCTACCCCCATTGTATAAAACAGCATTTGTTTGAGAAATCTACTCAAGCCAAAAACTGACAATATCTCTATGACCAACCACTATTGTGTAATGTTATGTCCCATGTATCAAGACTGATTAATAAAAAAAAAATCATATTCTAACAAACGCAACACATTCCACACTATTTTTTCCCCTTTCAGACTCCATACAGAAAATCACTTCATTACTATGAAAACTCATTTTAAACATTAATTTTCCTTGAAAGCAACACCTCCCATTTCTGTCACTGAGAAGGTGTTTCAGTCTTTAACTAAAAAAAAGTTCATTAGAAAGTCCATTCTAAAGTTCTTTAGAAACAAGTCCAGGCTTGTAATACGTCAAAGGCCTTGCTCTCCACAGCTCTTGCGATCTTCCGTCATTCTTTCCATCATGTAACCACTTTTCTCTGGTCTTCCTATGGATCAAATCGGAGACAGCCTGTGGAGTGGAAAACAAAGCGGATTATCTGTTCCTTCTAATACATAAACAGTAGATCCAGGTTCTTCAGCTAAAATCTCTCCTCTAAATGGCTTCCTGCCTGGATATCTGACTAACACTTTGCCCCCTGCCTGTACCCACTTCTGACCCTCCCAAAGAACATCAATAGGGAGGAGAGGAAATATACTGATATTTCCCAGAAGATCACTGCTGTTTATTTTGGAAGGTTTGCTGCTATGTAGCCTTACTTTCCATTCTTGCTGGGAAGTATCCACTAACAAGTCAGAGTCCCAGCCACTGTCTTGAAGCTCATCTGTCAATGCAAATGTAACTTCAAATCTTCCTGCCAGATTCCCTCTCATTCCTAGATAGGCTTCAGCTTCAGATACATCACTCTTTCTATGTCATGGGAAGCAGTAACATGGTATCTGTTAAGCCCTGTTCTTTCAGGAATCTTACATAAATACTGAACTCTGCACTCCAGCTGTGGAATCTGTGCCCCAGCCCCTTCCATCCTCTCATATGGTGTGCTTTTGGCTATTGGCCTAGAATTTAACAACATGACTGCCTGTGTGAGGACCCGATCCCACCCCCTTAGTGTATGTGTGGGTGTAAGTTTGCATATCTGGTCCTTCAATAGCCCGTTGTATCTTTCAATAAAACCAGTTGCCTGTGGATGGTATGGGATGTGGCACAACCAGTACACTCCAGAATCTTTGGCCCACTGCTGTATTGTTGATCCAGTGAAGTGTGAGCAGTTATCACTTTGGACTTGTTTGGGACAACCATAAGCAACGACAAGTTTCTGGAGCAGTTGTAGCGTTGCGGCTTGATCTGCGCGTTTGCAGGGATGAACAAGCATAAGTCCTGAATAGGTTTCCACTGCAGTGCAACAATATCTAAGTCCATTATTTCCCCAGGGCAGGGGACAGATGAAATCGATCTGCCAGATCTCTGCAGGCCTCTCACCCCTCTTAATCGACCTGGTGGAGTACTTTTGCAATGGCCATTGTCGCACTTCTCCACACACTGTACAATTCCCTATTAGTCTTTAATTACAGTCAAGAGCAAGGGTCAAGGTAAACGGAGTGTTATCAGAGAGCTTTGAGATCCGGAATGGGACCAGACAGGGGTGCCCATTGTCACCCCTGCTGTTTGCTTTGATCCTTGAACCCTTTCTATGTAGAATAAGGAGGAATGGAAGGATTAATGGGATTCGTATTGGGGCAGTTGAGCATAAGGTGTCGGCTTATGCGGACGACCTTCTATTTTACTTATCCAAACCACGGGAATCCCTAAAGGAAGTGATGGGGGAAATAGAGAGGTTTGGAGCCTTATCTAATTTTAAGATAAACCCGGAAAAATCAATCCTGATGCCAAGCCATGTCCCCTCCAAGACTAGGACGGCCATACAAGCTGGCTTTCCTTTTATTTGGAACATGGACTCTTTGAGATATCTGGGGATAAATTTAACAGCGAACTTAAAGAAGCTATATGAGCTCAATTATGGGGCATTATTAGCAAATATACAGAGTGACCTGAAAAGCTGGAAAGGACTTTTGATGACCTGGTTTGGAAGAGTGAATGTAATAAAAATGAATGTCTTACCGAGAATTATTTACATACTATACACTATCCCTATAACTCTCCCACAGATTTTTTTCAAGCAGATAAAAAGGGCTCTCACGAAATTTGTATGGGGGGACAAACATCCAAGAATATCATATGAAATACTCAGGAGGCAGAAAGAGGAGGGAGGGCTGGGATTACCAGACTTGAATTTATATTACAGAGCCATGGCGCTAGTCCGAATTTTAAACTGGCGTCATGACACTGCAAAAAAGATATGGGTAAATCTGGAAAAGACAATAGCTGGCAGAGATTTGGAAGGAGCACCATGGATCCCAACTGCGAATAGAGGATTGTCGGAATGGACATCACCTATGACTAAAACAACATTATCAGTATGGGATAAGGCGAACGCTCTAGGTAAAATTGCGCCTATGATCTCCCCATTGGCACCACTTGAGGGATTCCCTTGGTTTGAACCAGGGGAGGACAAGAAGAATTTAGAAGGGTGGGAAAGAGAAGGAGGTGTAACTTGTGCGAGGGTAGCGCCATCGGGTAAATTGATCCCTCTAAAGGACATGATAGAGGAATGGGGGGATATCCCGATGTCTTTGTGGAGATACTTCCAAATTACAGATTTTTATAATAAAAGGAAGTCCCTGATTAGACCTCTGAATACCCTCACTGTCTTCGAATCTTGGAACTTGAAAAGCCCAGAAACTAAACATCTATTGTCGAGGATGTATAAGTTATTACTCAACATCAATAGTACGACAACCCCCTATTTTATTAAGGAATGGGAGAGAGAACTAGGGGGGAGGTTCTCAACTTTACAGGTAAAGAGATTGTTTAAAACTACCCACACCTCCTCAATAAGCTCACACACCCAGGAGATGGCATATAAATTTCTGGTCAGATGGTACCGTACCCCTGTCCGCATAGCACAAATGCTCCCAAAGGAAGAGGCACGGTGTTGGAGGGGATGTGAGGAGAGAGGCACATATCTCCACATATGGTGGACGTGCCCGAAAATTAAAAAATTTTGGGAGGCGGTGGCTCCCTGGATCAGGAAGATGACGGAAAAACATATAGAATTTTCAGCATTTCACTTCTTGTTCCATGGGATGCCAACACCGAACAAAGTATATAAAAAGAGTATCATCCCCCACTTGTTGAATGCAGCAAAGGCACTGGTACCAAGGTATTGGAAGAATAGCAGATGCCCAACAATACTAGATTGGAAAAAAGAAGTAGACAAAATAATGGAAGCGGAAGAATGGGTACACAGAATTAAGGATAAACAGGAGGAGTTTGATGAAATATGGAAGGCATGGAAACAACAATCAAATGAGATAGTATAAACAGGAAGAAAGTAATTTGATGGAATAGGGCAGTTAGATCAAAATGGGAGTGAAAGGACCTAAATATCAGCAGAGGATGCCCGGGATAAGGATGAGATCGATGAATGAGGAATGAGTTAAGGCATGGCCTGCTCATGCACCTGAGAATGGAGAGGAGTAAGGGGAGGGGAGGGGTTTGAGTTGGGGGGGGGTTAGATGGGGGTTTTTTGGTTTTTTTTTTTTTTTTTTTCTTTGGCAAGAAGTAATGGTAGTGGGGAAGAGGTAATTTTGGAACTTTATTGAATTGTGTTTGACACTGGGAAGTTTGATGTGTGGGGTTGTGGGTTTTTCCTTTTTTTTTTTTTTTTTTTTCCTTCAGTCACAAGGGAGGAAAGAGATTATTGCTCTCGGATTAGGGGGGGGGGGGGGGAGAATAACACATGGAGGTGAAATAGTGTGAACACAAAGAAAGGAATGAAAATAGAATCACAGGGGTAATTAGAGGAGGAATGGTTTTTCAAAGGCAAGAAGCAAAGGTAATGGGGAAGGTAATTTTGGAATTATGTGTGATACTGGGAAATTTGATGTGTGGGGTCGTGCCCTTGGGTTTTTTTTTTTTTTTTTTTTTTTTTTTTTTTAGGCAAGAAGTAATGGTAGTGGGGTAGAGGTAATTTGGAATTTTTTGAATTGTGTTTGACACTGGGAAATTTGATGTGTGGGGTTGTGGGTTTTTCTTTCTTTCAGTCACAAGGGAGGAAAGAGATTATTGCTCTCGGATCAGGGGGGGGGGGGGGGTGAGGGAGGGGGGAGAATAACATATGGAGGTGAAATAATGTGAACACAAAGAAAGGAATGAAAATAGAACCACAGGGGTAATTAGAGGAGGAATGGTTTTGCAAAGGCAAGAAGCAATGGTAATGGGGAAGGTAATTTTGGAATTATGTGTGACACTGGGAAATTGGATGTGCGGGGTTTTTCTCTTTTTTTTTTTTTTTCTTTTGTGGAGGGGGGGAGGGAAATATCCAACAGGAAGTGTGTGTATATACAATTTGTATATGGTATGCAAATATTATGAAAGGTTTTGTAATGTTTTAAAGACTGGAATGTGATAAAAGCATAATAATAAAATATTAATAATAAGTCTTTAATTACAGTCTCCCTATTACAGTCTTTATCATGTCCATGGATATAGGCAATCCTCTCTGCTGTGCATATTCATATGTTGCTTTCTGCCCCAAATGAACTGGGCCCAGTTGGCCAAGTTCATCAAGACAGGATCAATTGGCACAACTGCCTTCACTTTGGCGATTTCATCTGCAACTCTGTTATAGTTCTCAAAGTCTGGGACTAGGGGCACATGTGCATCAACATGCCCCACTTTTATGGTGTGGGAGTGAGCTTCCTTCCAGATGTAGTCCCAGACTTCCTTACCTCCCCACACCACTTTTCCATGAATCGTCCATTCATTGGACTTCCACGTGGGCATCCAAGTTGTCAGGCCTTTAAAAACCACCCAGCTGTCAGTGTAGATAGTGACATGGGAAGAAGGATCCTCCTGAAGAGTCATCACCACAGCTTTCAACTCTGCATACTGCCTGGACCCTCCAATTCCGGTCTCCTGCAGGACTGTGTCTGTACTTTGCTGCTGTCCATTTATGTCCAGATGAGGTGACTATAGCTGAACCATCAGTGAACCACGCTGACTCCTTCATGTCTTCTGACAGAGATTCAAAGGGTGGAGCCTCTTGAATGGGGGATGACTGCACCACAGGAATTTCTTCTTCTGGCCGGGTGCTGGTAAAAGTGACAAGCCCAGCCTACTTTTATCGCCACACTTATGTACTTGATATCCTTGCTACAATTTGTCTGATTGTTGTGTTGGCTGCTCTTCCCTCTGGTTGGCGCATTATTATTTTTGATTTTCTGAAGCCCAGCCAACTGTTTTGAAATGTTTCTAACATCCCCAACTGCAATACCCCCTCTTTCTTGAAGGTACCACTTCCATTTCATCAGTGTCTGGTTCTGGGCTACAGCTGCCCTAGTGATCAGTCCATTATCTCTCACCCATCCTGCTATTGGCAATGCAGTATGGATGGTGACTGTGTCCTTTCCTGTAATGGTCTCTACATGTTGAAGTGCTGTGTAGGCCCCAAACAGGTACTTCTCTAGGGGCGTGTATCTCTTCTGTGCCCCTGTCAGTTGTTTGGACAAAAATCCAATGGGTATTGCTCTCAGTCCTTTCTTTTCATTTGGCTGCCACAGACTCCAAGATATGGTACCATTCTGCTTCACTACATCCAGCTGAAATGGTACTCCTTGTCTCACGGGTCCTATTCCCTGATGCTGCAAAATAGCTTCTTTAGCAGCCAGGAATGCAGTCCGCTGCTCTGAACCCCATGAGAACTCAGTCTTTTTTCTGGTGACATTATATATAGGCCTCAGAATCAGTCCAAGATGTGGAATGAATGATCTCCAGAACCCCACAACTCCAATGAACTTCTGTGCCTCCTTTTTGGTAGTAGGGGGCGACAGCGCCTGGATAGTTTGCACAACTGTCTCTGGAATTTTCCTCTGCGGCCCAGTCCACATCATTCCTAGGAATTTCACTTCTGTGGCAGGTCCTTGGACTTTGTCTCTGTTGATAGCCCACCCTCTGTTCTCCAAGTGCTCTATCAGCAGGTGCAGTGCTTCAGTTACATCTTCTTTTATCCCAGAGATCATGATGTCATCAATGTAGTGAAACACAGCGACTTTCAAATTCAGGGTACTTAAATCTTGGGCAATCGGTCCATGACAAATCATTGGAGAATGGACATAGTCTTCAGGAAGCACGGCGAAAGTGTACTGGCGGCCGTCCCACACTATAGCAAACTGGTCTTGACACTCTGGGTCTATCAAAATCGAAAAAAAAGCATTAGCTAGGTCTATCATAGCATGATATTCTCCTGCATTTTTAGCAATTTTCTCAACAATTGAGATCATATCTGGTACAGCTGACTTCAATGGAGGTGCCACTTTGTTTAGACCTCTGTAATCCACAGTCACTCTATATGTCCCATCCGTTTTTTTTACTGGGAACACCGGAGACGAGAAAGGACTTACAGCAGGTCTAAGGATCCCTACTCTCAACAGTTCTTGAATAGTCTCCCCAATTTCTTTGTGGCCTCCAGGAAGTCTGTACTGCTTGAGACAGACTGGCTTCTCTGGTGGAGGAATGTAGACAGGGGTCCATGACCTCTGACCACAGCCTTCACCGCTCTAAGCAGATACGCTTTATCAGGATACCCGAATGTGAATGTACTTTCAGTCTGAATTGACTGACCTTGAAGTACATCCATCCCAAGAATATTTTCGGGTAACTCTGACACCAAAACATTTGTCATAAATCCTGATCCCTTGCCAATAGCCAATTTCACCCGTATCCTAACTGCTGGTGTAGTTTGCCCTCCCAAACCTTCTACATAAATCAATTCTCCTTTGTGATGGGAAGGATTTCCTTGCAAAAGTGTAACTTCGGCTCCACTATCAACTAAAGCCATTACATGTGTAGGAGAAGATAACTTCCCCCACTATACAGTGACAGGTGCATATGGGCGTCGGTCTCCTGCTGTCACTGTCCTCACGCCTATTACAGGAGACTCACCTTCTCTTCATAAAGGATAAGGAACCTCCCAATCCCCTTTTCTGATTCTCTCTAATTCCTTCCCAGGATGAAGGGATTTGGGTTTGGGTTCATGTTCAGTTCTGGGAACTGGTTTGGGGCTAACAGGAAGGGTCTGTTCTGTTTTCTCTAAGTCCAGGCTGATGTTATCTTCACTAGGAGTAGTGTTTCTAACCCTGACAGTTTTCCCTCCTAAATGTTTCCACCTCTTCAGCATTTCTGCAGTAGAAATGCCATCTATCTCATCTTTAGGTACTCCTGCCTTTAATAGGTCCACCCACATTTGTTTCCTAGAAATAACTAGCCTGGTTTTCTCTTCACCTCCTGTCTTCTCTACCCCATTCCCTTTCTTCTCTGTTCTTTTCTGCTTGTATTCTTCCTGTCTGGCCTTGACCTTATCTACTGCCCTGACAGGTTTTGTTTTAGTCTCCTCTAGCTCCCCCAACTGGCTTAAAAGGGTTGTGGCTCCATGAATCTTGCTGTTTAATCCAAGGCCTCCCAACAAGGACAATAATGGAGCCCTGAGATTAAATGGCGCAGACTTCATCAGCTTAGAGCGCAGAGCAGACGTAAAGGGTTCCATATCTGGACCCATCCATTTAGGAAACGTATTTAATCCGGTTATACAACCCATCTCACGTAACCTGGAAATACCCTCTGCTATTGCTCTCCATGAGTAGGTATTTTCCAGGTCAGTAGGACTAGCGTATACTCGGACTATTCCATCTCTCACGAGGTCTAACAGTGAAAAATTCACGCTAGACTCTCGGGCTTTTCGCATTGCCTGACGCAATTGTGGATCATGGGTTAACACTCCCATAGTCACTGCTTCCTTACCAGACAAAACACTGTCCGCCCCTTCATCCCATAAGCATAGAAGCCAGGTCAATAGGAGCTCCCCAGACCTTTGTATTGTTTTGCCAGCTCATGGAGTTCAGTTTGTTTAAACTCCCGTACTTCTTCAAATTCAACATCTCTGGGGTTGCGATAATGCACCTCCCCATCTGCCATATCCTCTCTATCTACTTGCCGTTTCCTATGCTTAGTAATGAGAGGTCTGGCATACTTTCTTTCGCCCTAGCAGATCATCATGCGAAATATCAAACTCTATCTCCTCATCCTTACTATTATTTGAGGAAAGCACATCCTCACAATCCCAATTTTGGGATGTGACAATGGCACATACCCTGGCTTTACTAATAGGTTTACAGCCCTTTCTTTTCCTTAAGGCATTAATTGATTTGGTCATGAGGGCTGCACACTGCTCTTGCAAATCATCAGCCCGATTAGCAGTTGAACGCACACACTCTGAAGCAACTGCTAGCTGGTCTTTTAATACCTTAAGTTCTGCGTCTGCCTTCTCCCTTTTCTGTGATTCAGTGTAAATAGCATTAAGGAAATACCAGCCCACTGTGGACACTGTCCTCTTCTCTTTTTTACTTAAATCCAACCCCTTAAGGCTAAAATCTACAAAATGATCTGAGACTTTATCACCCCAAGTCAGCTTCAAGGGAGAAGCATACTTCACAAATTCTTTAGCAAGAGGCTCCCACTCATTGTCTCTGGCCCAGATAGGTAAGCTGCACACTTCTTTCTGGCCACCAGAACCCTCTGCAGCCTTGCTCTTCCTAGACAGCTTACGCAGCATTTTACCTAGCACAAGCTACACAACACACTACAGAAAAAACAGGTCTGCTTCAATTGAACTATAGCACAGACCGCGGCACGAGCCCCCAAATGTTTTGCTTGCGTCTATCTAGCAAGGTCACTCTGTGGTATAAGCAAGGAAGCTGAGATTTCTGCAGTGTGTAAATTGTGCTTTTACTATACAAAGATGCTGTACATACAAAACTATTACAATCTTAGGAATACAATACAAGACTGACAGATCTCTATAACAAGCAAAAATGCCTATCAAATGAACAGCCTATAGTCTATATCAGTACAAATACACTTAAAAATTACTTATCTTCTGTTACTGTATGTTCGTGATCTCCATTGGCAACGATGCTTCTTGGACACCAGGCAGAGTTCTTGTATCATGAGTGGCTTGCTTCTGATGTTACAGCATGATGGTGTGTCAGTGTGTGTCTCCCTACTCACCCCTTTTATGTGTCAGGCTGTTTGCCATAGTTATCAAACAACAGAAAACATGCCTGTTTACTGTAGCTGTAGAAACAATGGACTTTTGAAAACTGTATCTACGTACAAAAATGGTATCTACGTACCATTGTCTATTTAAACCAAGACAGTAATTTAACAGTCATTCATTCAGTTTGAAAGCTGAAAGAATCCCAAACAAGTAATGTCTTACTTGTTTACTGTAGCTATAGAGTCAATAGCCTGTTAATTGAACTGTCAATTGAATACAACAATATCTACCCCCACTGTATAAAACAGCATTTGTTTGAGACATCTACTCAAGCCAAAAACTGACAATATCTCTATGACCAACCACTATTGTGTAATGTTATGTCCTATGTATCAAGTCTGATTAATTTAAAAAAATCATATTGTAACAAACGCAACACAGGAGGGCACAGGGGGCAGCGTAGAGCATGGGGGAGGTGGAGAGCACAGGGGGAGAGACGGAGGGAACAGGGGGGCAGCGTAGAGCATGGGGGGGAGGTGGAGAGAACAGGGGGGCTGGAGAGTACTGGGGGGGCTAGAAAGCACTGGGGGGCAGCATAGAGCATGAGGGAGGTGGAGAGAACAGGGGGGCTGGAGATCACCGAGGGGTGCTAGAAAGCACTGGGGGGCTGGAGAGCATTGGGGGGAGGCAGAGGGCACAGGGGGCAGCATAGAGCATGAGGGGAGTTGGAGGGCACAGGGGGAGAGGCGGAGGGCACAGGGAGACAGCATAGAGCATGGGGGGAGGTGGAGAGAACAGGGGGGCTGGAGAGCACTGGGGGGGCTAGAAAGCACTGGGGGGGGCTACGTAGAGCATGGGGGAGGTGGAGGGCACAGGAGGGAGGTGGAGAGAACAAGGGGGCTGGAAATCACTGGGGGTGCTAGAAAGCACTGGGGGGCTGGAGAGCATTGGGGGGAGGCAGAGGGCACAGGGGGCAGCATAGAGCATGAAGGGAGTTGGAGAGCACAGGGGAAGGTGAAAAGCACAGGGGGAGAGACGGAGGGCACAGGGGGCAGCGTAGAGCATGGGGGAGGTGGAGAGCACAGGGGGAGAGGCGGAGGGCACACGGAGACAGCATAGACCATGAGGGGAGGTGGAGAGCACAGGAGGGAGGTGAATATCACAGGGGGAGGTGGAGAGCATGGGGGAGGTGGAGAGCACAGGGTGAGAGACGGAGGGCACAGGGGGCAGCATAGACCATGAGGGGAGGTGGAGAGCACTGGGGGGACTGGAGAGCACTGGGGGGACTGGAGTGGGCACAGGGGGGCAGCGTAGAGCATGGGGGAGGTGAAGAAAACAGGGGGAGAGATGGAGGGCACAGGGGGCAGCGTAAAGCATGGGGGAGGTGGAGAGAACAGGAGGGAGGTGGAGAGAAGAGGGGGGCTGGAGAGCACTGGGGGGGGCTATAGAGCATTGGGGGAGGTAAAGAGCACAGGGGGAGGTGAAGAGCACAAGGGGAGGTGGAGAGCACAGGGGGAGAGGCAGAGGGCAGCGTAGCGCATGGGGGGAGGTGGAGAGCACAGGGGAAGGTGAAAAGCACAAGGGGAGAGGCGGAGGGTACAGGGGGCAGCGTAGAGCATGGGGGAGTTGGAGAGCACAGGGGAAGAGACGAAGAGCACAGGGGGGCAGGGTAGAGCACGGGGGGAGGTGGAGGGCACAGGAGGGAGGTGGAGACAACAGGGGGGCTGGAGAGCATTGGGGGGAGGTGAGGGGGTGAAGAGCACAGGGGGGGATGGAGAGCACAAGGGGAGGGGCAGAGGGCACAGGGGGGCAGCGTAGAGCATGGGGGGAGGTGGAGAGGTGGAGGGCACAGGGGGACAGCGTAGACCATGGGGGAGGTGGAAAGCACAGGAGGGCATAAGGGGACAGAGTAGACCATGGGGGAGGTGGAAAGCACAGGAGGGAGGTGGATATCACAGGGGGAGGTAGAGAGCACAGAGAGGCATCGGAGAGCATGGAGGGAGGTGGAGAGGACAGGGGGAGAGACGGAGGGCACAGAAGGGCAGCATAGAGCATGAGGGGAGGTGGAGAGCACTGGGGGGGCTGGAGAGCACTGGGGGGGCTAGAGAGCACTGGGGAAGAGGCAGAGGGCACAGGGGGGAAGCGTAGAGCATGGGGGAGGTGGAGAGAAGAGGGGGCTTGAGAGCATTGGGGGGAGGTGGTGAGCACAGGGGAAGGTGAAAAGCACAGGGGGAGAGGCGGAGGGCACAGGGGGCAGCGTAGAGCATGGGGGGAGGTGGAGAGCACAAGGGAAGGTGAAAAGCACAAGGGGAAAGGCGGAGGACACAGGGGGCAGCGTAGAGCATGGGGGAGGTGGAGAGCACAGGGGGGCAGCGTAGAGCATGGGGGAGGTGGAGAGCACAGGGGGAGAGATGGAGGGCACAGGGGGGCAGCGTAGAGCATGGGGGGGGGGTGGAGGGCACAGGAGGGAGGTGGAGAGAACAGGGGGGCTGGAGAGCACTGGGGGGGCTGGAGAGCATTGGGGGGTGGTGAAGAGCACAAGGGGAGAGGCGGAGGGCACAGGGACAGCATAGAGCATGGGGGGAGGTGGAGAGCACAGGGGGAGAGGCGGAGGGCACAGGGAGACAGCATAGAGCATGGGGGGAGGTGGAGAGCACAGGAGGGAGGTGGATATCACAGGGGGAGGTAGAGAGCACAGACCATGAGGGGAGCTGGGGAGCACTGGGGGAGAGGCAGAGGGCACAGGGGGGCAGCGTAGAGCATCGGGAGAGATGGAGGGCACAGGGGGCAGCGTAAATCATGGGGGGAGGTGGAGAGCACAGGAGGAAGGAGAGAAGAGGGGGGCTGGAGAGCACTGGGGGGGCTAGAGAGCACAGGGGGAAGAGGCAGAGAGCACAGGGGAAGAGGCAGAGAGCACAGGGGAAGAGGCAGAGAGCACAGGGGAAGAGGCAGAGAGCACAGGGGAAGAGGCAGAGAGCACAGGGGAAGAGGCAGAGAGCACAGGGGAAAAGGCAGAGAGCACAGGGGAAGAGGCAGAGAGCACAGGGGAAGAGGCAGAGAGCACAGGGGGAGAGGCAGAGAGCACAGGGGGAGAGGCAGAGAGCACAGGGGGAGAGGCAGAGACTACAGGGGGCAGCGTAGAGCATGGGGGGAGGTGGAGAGCACAGGGGAAGGTGAAAAGCACAGGGGAAGGTGAAAAGCACAGGGGAAGGTGAAAAGCACAGGGGAAGGTGAAAAGCACAGGGGAAGGTGAAAAGCACAGGGGGAGAGGCGGAGGGCACAATGGGCAGCATAGAGCATGGGGGAGTTGGAGAGCACAGGGGAAGAGACGGAGAGCACAGGGGGGCAGGGTAGAGCATGGGGGGAGGTGGAGGGCACAGGAAGGAGGTGGAGACAACAGGGGGGGGCTGGAGAGCACTGAGGGGTGCTAGAAAGCACTGGGGGGCTGGAGAGCATTGGGGGGAGGTGAAGAGCACAGGGGGAGGTGGAGAGCACAAGGGGAGAGGCAGAGGGCACAGGGGGCAGCAGAGAACATGGGGGAGGTGGAGAGCACAGGGGGACAGCGTAGACCATGGGGGAGGTGGAAAGCACAGGAGGGAGGTGGATATCACAGGGGGAGGTAGAGAGCACAGGGAGGCAGCGGAGAGCACAGGGGGAGAGACGGAGGGCACAGAGGGACAGCATAGAGCATGAGGGGAGGTGGAGAGCACTGGGGGGGCTGGAGAGCACTGGGGGGGCTAGAAAACACTGGGGGGGCTAGAAAACACTGGGGGGGCTAGAAAACACTGGGGGGGCTAGAAAACACTGGGGGGGCTAGAGAGCACAGGGGGAGAGGCAGAGGGCACAGGGGGAGAAGCAGAGGGCACAGGGGGAGAGGCAGAGGGCACAGGGGGGAAGCGTAGAGCATGGGGGAGGTGGAGAGAAGAGGGGGAGAGGCAGAGGGCACAGGGGGACAGCATAGACCATGGGGGAGGTGGAAAGCACAGGAGGGAGGTGGATATCACAGGGGGAGGTAGAGAGCACAGGGAGGCAGCTGAGAGCATGGGGGAAGTGGAGAGCACAGGGGGAGAGACGAAGGGCACAGAGGGGCAGCATAGAGCATGAGGGGAGTTGGAGAGCACTGGGGGGGCTGGAGAGCACTGGGGGGGCTAGAGAGCACTGGGGGGCTGAAGAGCATTTGGGGGAGGCAGAGGGCACAGGGGGCAGCGTAGAGCATGGGGGGAGGTGGAGAGCACAAGGGAAGGTGAAAAGCACAAGGGGAAAGGCGGAGGACACAGGGGGCAGCGTAGAGCATGGGGGGAGGTGGAGGGCACAGGAGGGAGGGGGAGAGAACAGGGGGACTGGAGAGCACAAGGGGAGAGGCGGAGGGCACAGGGGGACAGCGTAGAACATGGGGGGAGGTGGAGAGCACAGGGGGAGAGGCGGAGGGCACAGGGAGACAGCATAGAGCATGGGGGGAGGTGGAGAGCACAGGAGGGAGGAGGATATCACAGGGGGAGGTAGAGAGCACAGGGGGGCAGCGGAGAGCATGGGGGAGGTGGAGAGCACAGGGGGAGAGACGGAGGGCACAGGGGGGCAGCATAGACCATGAGGGGAGCTGGAGAGCACTGGGGGGCTGGAGAGCACAGGGAGGCAGCGTAGAGCATGGGGGAGGTGAAGAGCACAGGGGGAGAGATGGAGGGCACAGGGGGCAGCGTAAAGCATAGGGGGGAGGTGGAGAGCACAGGAGGAAGGTGGAGAGAAGAGGGGGGCTGGAGGGGGAGAGGCAGAGAGCACAGGGGGAGAGGCAGAGAGTACAGGGGGCAGCGTAGAGCATGGGGGGAGGTGGAGAGCACAGGGGAAGGTGAAAAGCACAGGGGGAGAGGCAGAGGGTACAGGGGGCAACGTAGAGCATGGGGGAGTTGGAGAGCACAGGGGGAGAGACGGAGAGCACAGGGGGGCAGTGTAGAGCATGGGGGAGGTGGAGGGCACAGGAGGGAGGTGGAGAGAACAGGGGGGCTGGAGAGCACTTAGGGGTGCTAGAAAGCACTGGGGGGCTGGAGAGCATTGGGGGGAGGCAGAGGGCACAGGGGGCAGCGTAGAGCATGGGGGAGGTGGAGAGCACAGGGGAAGGTGAAAAGCACAGGGGGAGAGGCGGAGGGCACAGGGGGCAGCGTAGAGCATGGGGGAGGTGGAGAGCACAGGTGGAGAGATGGAGGGCATGGGGGGAGGTGGAGGGCACAGGATTGAGGTGGAGAGAACAGGGGGGCTGGAGAGCACTGGGGGTGCTAGAAAGCACTGGGGGGCTGGAGAGCATTGGGGGGAGGTGAAGAGCACAAGGGGAGAGGTGGAGGGCACAGGGGGACAGCGTAGAGCATGGGGGGAGGTGGAGAGCACAGGAGGAAGGTGGATATCACAGGGGGATGTAGAGAACACAGGGGGGTAGCAGAGAGCATGGGGGGAGGTGGAGAGCACAGGGGGAGAGACAGAGGGCACAGGGGGGGCAGCATAGACCATGAGGGGAGGTGGAGAGCACTGGGGGGCTGGAGAGCACCGGGGGGCTAGAGAGCACCGGAGGAATGACAGAGGGCACAGGGGGGAGGTGGAGAGCACAGGGGGAGGTGGAGAGAAGAGGGAGTCTGGAGAGCACAGGGGGAGAGGCAGAGGGCACAGGGGAAGAGGAAGAGGGCACAGGGGAAGAGGAAGAGGGCACAAGGGGGGAGGAAGAGGGCACAGGGGGAGAGGCAGAGGGCACAGGGGGAGAGGCAGAGGGCACAGGGGGCAGCGTAGAGCACAGGGGAAGGTGAAAAGCACAGGGGGAGAGGCGGAGGGCACAGGGGGCAGCGTAGAGCATGGGGGGAGGTGGAGGGCACAGGAGGGAGGTGGAGAGAACAGGGGGGCTGAAGAGCACTGGGGGTGCTAGAAAGCACTGGGGGGAGGTGAAGAGCACAGGGGGAGGTGAAGAGCACAGAGGGAAGTGGAGAGCACAAGGGGAGAGGCAAAGGGCACAGGGGGGCAGTGTAGAGCATGGGGGGAGGTGGAGAGCACAGGGGGAGAGGCAGAGGGCACAGGGGGGAAGCGTAGAGCATAGGGGGAGAGACGGAGGGCACAGGGGGCACAGGGAGACAGCGTAGAGCATGGGGGGAGGTGGAGAGCACAGGAGGGAGGTGGATATCACAGGGGGAGGTAGAGAGCACAGGGGGGCAGCGGAGAGCATGGGGGCATGGGGGGAGGTGGAGAGCACAGGGGGAGAGACGGAGGGCACAGGGGGGCAGCATAGAGCATGAGGGGAGGTGGAGAGCACTGGGGGGGGCTAGAGAGCACTGGGAGGGGCTGGAGAGCATTGAGGGAGGTGAAGAGCACAGGGGGAGAGGTAGAGGGCACAGGGGGCAGCCTAGAGCATGGGGAGGTGTAGAGCACAGGGGGAGCTGAAAAACACAGGGGGAGAGGCAGGGGGCACAAGGGGCAGTGTAGAGCATGGGGGAGGTGGAGAGCACAGGGGGAGAGATGGAGGGCACAGGGGGCAGCGTAGAGCATGGTGGGAGGTGGAGGGCACAGGAGGGAGGTGGAGAAAACAGGGGGGCAGCGTAGAGCATAGGGGAGGTGGAGAGAAGAGGGGAGAGGCGGAGGGCACAGGGGGACAGCGTAGAGCATGGGGGGTGGAGAGCACAGGAGGGAGGTGGATATCACAGGGGGGAAGTAGAGAGCATGGGGGGAGGTGGAGAGCACAGGGGAAGAGACGGAGGGAACAGGGGGGCAGCATAGAGCATGAGGGGAGGTGGAGAGCACAAAAGGGAGGTGGAGAGCACTGGGGGACCTGGAGAGCACAGGGGGAGAGGTGGAGGGCACAGGGGGAGAGCGTAGAGCATGGGGGTAGGTGGAGAGCACAGGGGGAGAGGCGGACGGCATAGGGGGACAATGTAGAACATGGGGGGAGGTGGAGAGCACTGGGGCGCTGGAGAGCACTGGGGGACTAGAGAGCACTGGGGGAGAGGCAGAGGGTACAGGGGGGCAGCGTAAAGCATGGGGGAGGTGGAGAGCACAGGGGGAGAGACGGAGGGCACAGGGGGCAGTGTAGAGCATGGGGGGAAGTGGAGAGCACAGGAGGGAGGTGGAGAGAAGAGGGGCTGGAGAGCATTGGGGGAGGTGAAGAGTACAGGGGGAGGTGGAGAGCTCAGGGGGAGAGGCAGAGGGCACAGGGGGGCAGCGTAGAGCATGGGGGGAGCACTTACGTTCTCTCTGATCCGACTGCAGCAGGCTCCTCTCCCCTTCATGGTAACGCCCCCCCAGCACCAACGGCTGAACTATACTGGTGGTCGTGGAGAGGTGTCTCCTCTAGCTCCTCCCCCTTCATGTTTCCGTCAACCTGGTGCCAATGGCTGAGCCTGAGCTGAACTGGCAGCCGGCCGCGGAAGGGTCGGGGGACTGGCGCGGGCTTAAAATACCTAGATTGATCAAGAACAAACAAATCACAGACATGGGGAACATGAAACTTGTATAGACTTACAAAACAAAAACGTCCGGACGTCTTGGCTATTGATGTCTGCGCAAACCATAAAAATAAAAAGTGTGCAGCAATGCTGAATAAGGTTTGCAGGGCAGACAATTCCCCCGGGGGAGGGGCGGCTCAGGGCGGGATGTGGAAGGATGTGGGGAACAAGGAGGGGGGGAGGGAAGGGACGGTGGGAATGGAAGGGAAGGAACCTGGGAGAGGGTGGTCGGCCGTGGAGTGGGATGCTGATGTGAGGCCTTTACTCAGACGTCAATTCATCCTATGGATGGAGGTGAGTGGGCCTAACATATGTAAATATTGGATCACGGTTGCCAGGGTCCGGGATGGTATATAGCAGGATGTGCAGGTATCCGGTATAGTTAATCTCTCTGCAGATGCATGCTGTAAAGAGGTCAGACAGTGACAAGCATGGGCAGGAATACATAGACAGGTTGCCTTGTACGTTACCGCTCTCGGGTCCCGGCTGGTAATCCTTAGGTATTACCGGGTTGCAGTGGCTCCTGGGTTGTAAGCTGCACCTCTTGTCGCTGTGCACAATGCCGTACACTGACCTAGAAGTTCTCCGTGAGCCGAGGGGTACTTCTCCTGTACTTCTCATGTGGGTATGTGGCCGGCCATCCAGGTGCACCTGTTGCCCTCCATACGGCTGTTCCGAACCATAGAGCGGAACGCTCCCTCAGTAGGTGAGCCGGCTAGCCCCACCGGGGGATGACAGTGGGCGTGACGTCAACGCGTTTCACAAAACAAACGTGTGTAGCTTCATCTGGACGTGCAGATGGCATGCGAGGGCTCCTTCTTATTGTTCCTCCCTCATGCACGCCCACCCGGCTAATTTAAACGAGGAGAGTTTTCCAGTCTGTGTGTGTCCAGGCTGTCATCCACTGTTTGTTTGCCGCTTTCTTGTATATGGTCAGTTTCCAGTTGTGATAACAAAAATCCCTGCACATACTTTCTTGAATTTACACTCAAAAAAGGGGAATTGGAGACATTAGTGGGTATAACAAGTATGGTAGAATATGTCATCATGCAAATATTCCTATTCTCTATATTACAGCAGTTAATCGATGTATATAGATATTAAATGGGCTACTCTCATTCTGTTCAACAAACATAACAGATGAAAGACCAGTGCTTTAGGAAATACACTTAGTACATATACCAGATCAAGTCAAATCAAAGGGGGGGAAGGATAGTGGAAGGATCGAAACTGTATATAGAAGTACATGAAACAGGCAGGAGGGAAAAGGGGGGGATGGAAAGGGAGGGAAGGGAAGAGGCAGGGGGGGACAGAGGAGGGAAAGGACAGAGGGGGGTCAATCTCTTATATGATGACCCCCAGCCTATTTAAGCTACCAGGAAAGGCTGAAAATTAAATTCTGTGTTCAAGCCCAAAGGGACCAGAGAACAGAGGCAAAAATCCATCTTTTTTCCTTCTGCTGCAGGATTTGATCAAAGTCCCCTCTTCTGGGTGACAGATTAAGGGCATAAATTCCCTTTACATGCATGCCAGACAGTTTGCCCTGGTGGTATTGGGCAAAGTGTCTGGCTACCGGTTTCTCCAGATTTTTTTCCAGGATTTCCCTCATGTGTTCTCCTAGGCGGATCCTAAATTGTCGCTTTGTCTTGCCGATGTATATCTTTTTGCACAGGCAGGTCAACATATAGATGACCCTAGTAGTTGCACAGTTAATGAACCTTTTAATCTCAAAGTTATTTTTATTTAAAGAGTCACTAAAAGTTGTTGTCCTATGTACATATGGGCAGGCCTGACAGTGTCCACAGGGGAACATCCCCTTGCTTCTGGGGAAACGAGATAGCCAAGAGCTATCAATACTCCTAGTATGTTCAGAGTGAATTAGGGAGTCCCCAAAGTTTCTGGCCCTTCTAGCTACCATTTTGGGAGTAGGTCCCACTATCTGGGCTATACCGGGGGTGTTGGTTAGTATACCCCAGTGTTTCTCCAGTATGGTTTTGACTGTGTCCCATTGGGACCCGAACTCAGTGATAATTCTCACCGGATCTGGAGTGGTGGGAGAAGGAAGGGCAAGTTGTAAATTTTTCGATGGTTTATTCATTAGGAGAGAAGGGCGGTCCCGTTCTGCTGCCTTGCGTTTGGCCCTCCTTAGCTGTTTATGGGAATATCCGCGTTCCCGGAAGCGTTTGTAGAGCTCATCACTTTCATGTCTATAGTCTTCTTTGTTGGAACAGTTTCGCCTGATACGGAGAAATTGGCCTACAGGGATACTGTCCTTGAGCCATTTCGGGTGGTGACTGTCTGCCCTTAGAAGTGTGTTCGCAGAGGTCTCCTTGCGTAAAGTCTGGGTCACCAGGGAGGAATTCCTCCTGCTGATAAATAGATCCAAAAAGGAGATCCTCTCTCGGTCCCATGTGTATGTCAATTTAATATTACGATCATTGGAGTTGAGACAGTCAATGAACTGTGCCAGTGTGTCCTGGTCGCCCTTCCAAATGACAAACACGTCGTCGATGTACCTGAGCCACGTGTGTACATGGCTCAGGTACATCGGCGAGGTGTATACCTCGTGCTCCTCCCATAGTCCCAAATGGAGACAGGCATATGCTGGGGCCCAAGGTGTTCCCATGGAGGTGCCGTTGGTTTGTTGATAGAAATTGGATAGAAATTGAAAAAAAGTTGTTTTTGAGGGCAAAAGTCAGAAGGTCCACTAGAAATTCATTCTGTGGACCATAGTTGGGGAAATGTCTGTCAAGAAAAACATCAACTGCTTTAATTCCCCAGTCGTGGGGGATCGACGTGTACAAAGATTCCACGTCGATCCCCACCAGGAGGACCTCCCCCTGTATATTAATCTGGGAAATATGTCTCAGGACGTCCCCTGTGTCCATCACAAAGGATTTTAGATCTATAACCATCTTCTTCAGTAGACTGTCCAAGTATTTTCCAGTCCTCTCGAGGGGACCCTTTATCGCTGAGACGATTGGTCTCCCCAGGGGATTTTTACGTGATTTATGTACCTTAGGGATGATATAGAATATTGGCACGTTATATTCTTGAATTGTAAGGTAATTTAATTCCCGTTTGCTCAGTAGTCCTGCTTCTGCTGCTAATTTAAGTTTACTATTAAGGTTGGTGATTAGGTTGGGAAAGGGGTCCCTGGGTAGTCTCCTATAGGTTTTGGCATCGCCTAACAGGCGGAAAACCTCCCTTTCATAATCTTTTTCGTCCAAGAGCACCACATTCCCACCTTTGTCACTCCTTTTTATAACTAGCTGCGGGGCTTCCGATAGTTCACGGATTGCTCTACGTTCCTCCGGGGATAGCTAGCATTTCTTCTAGGAGAAGAAATAATAGATCATCATCTAGGGGTAAAAAATCCTTGAGTGACACTGAAGAAGATAACCTGACAAAAAAACGGTGACTTTTTTAGAGAGGGAGGGGGCAGTGAGGGAAAACAGGGGCAAATACCCAGACGCGAACCCAAATTTACACAAACAACCAGCCCCCGAACCTCAGAGACAGACAGCCAGAGGGGGAACACACACCAGAAGTGAACGGAAATAGCCAAACCACCTATGGATGAGGGGGATAGGAAGGACATGAAAATTATCAATCAAACTTAGATTGTTTTGTTGTTTTTAATGTGGACTGCGTTTTTTCCACCTCTTTTTTAAGGGCCTCATTAAGTTTCTGAAACTCCTCTAATTCTTTAAAAGGCTCCAACCCCTGGGAGCTCTCTGTAATTGCCTTTACCAGTTCCTCCAGCTGGATTTTTTCCTCCTCTACTATTAATTTCATTACTGATACCCCGTGATCTATACAGAGCTCCTTCCACTTTTCCAAAAATCTTGGGTTGTGGAGGTGCTCCGCGGGTATCACCTTATCTCCAAGTCCCCTTGGCACTATCCTGTTATTAATATAGGTTTCCAGGAAGGACACATCCCACTTTCTATTTAGATGTTTGATAAGCAATTTTTTATGTTCCTTGAACCGAGTTTTTACCTCTTCCTCTTGCGAGGGAATAGTCACCGTGTCCTTCCTGAAAGCCTGACTGATTTCACGATCGATATTGTTCCTGATCACAAAAGCCATACTTGACCAACCAAAGCAGCAAATTAATCAAATAGGTCACATAGAACACACAGGGCAGTTATAGGTATTGCTGTAGATATCAGAAAAATGCCTCAGGAATGGATCACCAGTGATCCCTATATCAAACATAAAACAAATGAGGTATAATGAGGCTTGTTTTACCATGTATATGAATTCTGTACCATAGAGTTATAGGTGCCCTCCAACCCCCATACACATGTAACCCACAATTGTCCCAAACAGAGGGGGACCAAAAAAGAGAAGCGGGGCTCAAAGGAGAGGCAATCTCAATGAAGGTAATAAATGCAAATGAATATTTATTGGTACAGGCAATTACAGAGAGCTCCCAGGGGTTGGAGCCTTTTAAAGAATTAGAGGAGTTTCAGAAACTTAATGAGGCCCTTAAAAAAGAGGTGGAAAAAGCGCAGTCCACATTAAAAACAACAAAACAATCTAAGTTCAGATGGGACCTGAGTGACTGGGAAAAGGGAGGCATTTTTGATTTAACCCCACGACGTAGCCGGAGCAGTTCTAGGAGAAGAAATAATAGATCATCTAGGGGTAAAAAATCCTTGAGTGACACTGAAGAAGATAACCTGACAAAAAAACGGTGTCTTTTTTAGAGAGGGAGGAGGCAGTGAGCGAAAACAGGGGCGAATACCCAGACACGAACCCAAATTTACACAAACAACCAGCCCCCCGAACCTCAGAGACAGACAGCGAGAGGGGGAACACGCACCAGAAGTCAACGGAAATAGCCAAACCACCTATGGATGAGGGGGATAGGAAGGACATGAAAATTATCAATCTTTCTAAGTTTAAATTAAGTAGGAGACATATTGATCTCTTACAAAAGGGGATGTCTTTTTCGCCCACCAACCAGATTGACGAATTCACAGTATTTAAGGACATTACCCTTTTCATACGCAAATTCTTCCTACGCTTCATCCATACTAATAATCAAGGATCAGCAACAGATAAAAATACAACAAAAAATCAGGATGAAGAAATGCTAGCTTTCCTCAGCTCCCTCTTGGAGGAAAATGAGAAAGAGGAAGCTGAGTATGGTCCCTACAAAAGACAGTCCAAACTCAATATTAAATCCATTAAGATGCCCCCACTTAATAAAAACAGATGGCTAAGTCTATTCTTGGACATGATACAAACAGATCTATCCAAGATGGACTGGAGTATAAAAAGTGAGGACAATCTTTCCCCGGACGAACGTAGAGCAATCCGTGAACTATCGGAAGCCCCGCAGCTAGTTATAAAAAGGAGTGACAAAGGTGGGAATGTGGTGCTCCTGGACAAGAAAGATTATGAAAGGGAGGTTTTCCGCCTGTTAGGCGATGCCAAAACCTATAGGAGACTACCCAGGGACCCCTTTCCCAACCTAATCATCAACCTTAATAGTAAACTTAAATTAGCAGCAGAAGCGGGACTACTGAGCAAACAGGAATTAAATTACCTTACAATTCAAGAATATAACGTGCCAATATTCTATATCATCCCTAAGGTACATAAATCGCTTGAAAACCCTCCGGGGAGACCAATCGTCTCAGCGATAAAGGGTCCCCTCGAGAGGACTGGAAAATACTTGGACAGTCTACTGAAGGAGATGGTTATAGATCTAAAATCCTTTGTGAAGGACACAGGGGACGTCCTGAGACATATCTCCCAGATTAATATACAGGGGGAGGTCCTCCTGGTGGGGATCGACGTGGAATCTTTGTACACGTCAATCCCCCACGACTGGGGAATTAAAGCAGTTGATGTTTTTCTTGACAGACATTTCCCCAACTATGGTCCACAGAATGAATTTCTAGTGGACCTTCTGACTTTTGCCCTCAAAAACAACTTTTTTCAATTTCTATCCAATTTCTATCAAACCAATGGCACCTCCATGGGAGCACCTTGGGCCCCAGCATATGCCTGTCTCCATTTGGGACTATGGGAGGAGCACGAGGTATACACCTCGCCGATGTACCTGAGCCATGTACACACGTGGCTCAGGTACATCGACGACGTGTTTGTCATTTGGAAGGGCGGCCAGGACACACTGGCACAGTTCATTGACTGTCTCAACTCCAATGACCGTAATATTAAATTGACATACACATGGGACGAGAGGATCTCCTTTTTGGATCTATTTATCAGCAGGAGGAATTCCTCCCTGGTGACCCAGACTTTCCGCAAGGAGACCTTTGCGAACACACTTCTAAGGGCAGACAGTCACCACCCGAAATGGCTCAAGGACAGTATCCCTGTAGGCCAATTTCTCCGTATCAGGCGAAACTGTTCCAACAAAGAAGACTATAGACATGAAAGTGATGAGCTCTACAAACGCTTCCGGGAACGCGGATATTCCCATAAACAGCTAAGGAGGGCCAAACGCAAGGCAGCAGAACGGGACCGCCCTTCTCTCCTAGACAATAAACCATCGAAAAATTTACAACTTGCCCTTCCTTCTCCCACCACTCCAGATCCGGTGAGAATTATTACTGAGTTCGGGTCCCAATGGGACACAGTCAAAACCATACTGGAGAAACACTGGGGTATACTAACCAACACCCCCGGTATAGCCCAGATAGTGGGACCTACTCCCAAAATGGTAGCTAGAAGGGCCAGAAACTTTGGGGACTCCCTAATTTACTCTGAACATACTAGGAGTATTGATAGCTCTTGGCTATCTCGTTTCCCCAGAAGCAAGGGGATGTTCCCCTGTGGACACTGTCAGGCCTGCCCATATGTACATAGGACAACAACTTTTAGTGACTCTTTAAATAAAAATAACTTTGAGATTAAAAGGTTCATTAACTGTGCAACTACTAGGGTCATCTATATGTTGACCTGCCCGTGCAAAAAGATATACATCGGCAAGACAAAGCGACAATTTAGGATCCGCCTAGGAGAACACATGAGGGAAATCCTGGAAAAAAATCTGGAGAAACCGGTAGCCAGACACTTTGCCCAATACCACCAGGGCAAACTGTCTGGCATGCATGTAAAGGGAATTTATGCCCTTAATCTGTCACCCAGAAGAGGGGACTTTGATCAAATCCTGCAGCAGAAGGAAAAAAGATGGATTTTTGCCTCTGTTCTCTGGTCCCTTTGGGCTTGAACACAGAATTTAATTTTCAGCCTTTCCTGGTAGCTTAAATAGGCTGGGGGTCATCATATAAGAGATTGACCCCCCTCTGTCCTTTCCCTCCTCTGTCCCCCCCTGCCTCTTCCCTTCCCTCCCTTTCCACCCCCCCCTTTTCCCTCCTGCCTGTTTCATGTACTTCTATATACAGTTTCGATCCTTCCACTATCCTTCCCCCCCTTTGATTTGACTTGATCTGGTATATGTACTAAGTGTATTTCCTAAAGCACTGGTCTTTCATCTGTTATGTTTGTTGAACAGAATGAGAGTAGCCCATTTAATATCTATATACATCGATTAACTGCTGTAATATAGAGAATAGGAATATTTGCATGATGACATATTCTACCATACTTGTTATACCCACTAATGTCTCCAATTCCCCTTTTTTGAGTGTAAATTCAAGAAAGTATGTGCAGGGATTTTTGTTATCACAACTGGAAACTGACCATATACAAGAAAGCGGCAAACAAACAGTGGATGACAGCCTGGCAACCGTGATCCAATATTTACATATGTTAGGCCCACACACCTCCATCCATCCATAGGATGAATTGACGTCTGAGTACAGGCCTCACATCAGCATCCCACTCCACGGCCGACCACCCTCTCCTAGGTTCCTTCCCTTCCATTCCCATTTCCCCCCCTCCCCCCTTTCCCACCGTCCCTTCCCTCCCCCCCTCCCCCCCCCCTCCTTGTTCCCCACATCCTTCCACATCCCGCCCTGAGCCGCCCCTCCCCCGGGGGAATTGTTGTCTGCCCTGAAAACCTTGTTCAGCATTGCTGCACACTTTTTATTTTTATGGTTTGCGCAGACATCAATAGCCAAGACGTCCGGACGTTTTTGTTTTGTTTTGTAAGTCTATACATGTTTCATGTTCCCCATGTCTGTGATTTGTTTGTTCTTGATCAATCTAGGTATTGATCAATTTTATTAGGACAGGGTTACTTAATGGTAATGCACCTGTACATATCTCCATGTTTTTCTATTTTGTACCAATAAATATTAATTTGCATTTATTACCTTCATTGAGATTGCCTCTCCTTTGAGCCCCGCTTCTCTTTTTTGGTCCCCCTCTGTTTGGGACAATTTTGGGTTACATGTGTATGAGGGTTGGAGGGCAACTATAACTCCATGGTACAGAATTCATATACATGGTAAAACAAGCCTCATTATACCTCATTTGTTTTCTGTATCCATTATAACAACTAAGGCAGATGCACAGTGAATAGGCACCCTCTTGAGGGTATGTTAGGAAAGTCCTTTTGTTCGTATATATGATTAAATTACCTGGAGATACGAGGTTACTGGAATATAGGAATAGAGACATATTTTGTAATGTATATGTATGTTTATTTGTTTACATTAGTTTGGATCTTTGCACCCCTCCTGTGTACCCCTCCTGCGCTACCCCTCTTCCATATATTGCCCTGGTTCCATTTTGAGGTGCTCACACAGGGACTGTTTTTCCAAACAATCTGTCTATCTTGTATGATGTTCACCTCCCTTTGGGGGTAAGAAGTACATAACCTGGAACTGATGTGGAATTCTTTTGGTGGTAAGGATGCATATTGAGAGAAATTAGTCTGTATAGAGGCATTGTATGTATAGATTTGATTATTTATACATGTTTCTTTAAAGCAGTTTGTTTCCAATAGTAAGATTGTGCTTCCTGATTAAGCCAACTATGGAAAAACATGTTGAAGCAATTACTTAAAGCTGCCAGTTGAAGAGATTTTGAATAAACCAACGTATGTATCTTTGATCATTTAGACAGGGTTTTCCTTTGCTTTTAATGGATTTTATGAACATTGTTTCAATAAAAATTGTAATTCTTAAGAAGTTTGGTTTGTATTGGCACCTTTAAAATCACACTTTTTGCATACTTGTTATATACACTACCCTCCCCCAGACTGACAATGCTGCTGTCCAGAGGTTCCCCTATGCTCATTCATCCAGTGTGGGGACATTGCAATACAAGACTGGCCAGATCACCGGTGGAAACCAAAGGAAATAAGCTTAACCACTTGCCGACTGGGCCATAACCGAAGGATGGCTACAGCGAGGTCGGCTTATTCTGGGAGGGCATCCATGGATGTCCTCTCAGAATGTTTCTCTCACATGCCCCCCTGGGGCACGCTCCCGGAAATATCCGTGACCGCCGGCTGGTAGTAGTCATTTACCACGTGATCGCTCCGTCAAATGACGGAGTGATCACTTGTAAACAAACCAGCGTCAAGTGCAAGGGGAGAGGGGAAGAGGGGAAGAGATAGTTTGTAGCAGTGCTGTGGGCTGGATCTGTAGTGCCAATACTCTGCCAATACTCTGCCAATACTCTGCCAATACTCTGCCAATACTCTGCCAATACTCTGCCAATACTCTGCCAAAAATTTTAATAGAAACAAAGAATTTTTTTTTTTTTTAGTCTTTTTTGATTTATAGCGCAAAAGAAAAAACCCAGCGGTGATTAAATACCACCAAAAGAAAGCTCTATTTGTGTGAAAAAAAGGACAAAAATTTCATATGGGTACAGTGTTGCATGACTGAGTAATTGTCATTCAAAGTGTGAGAGCACCGAAAGCTAAAAATTGGTCTGGTTAGGAAGGGGGTTTAAGTGCCCAGTGGTCAAGTGGTTAAGAAAAGAAAAATGATGCAGCCACCGCATCTAAAGATTGGTAAGCTGCATTGTATTACATTTTTTATTTTGAGTTTAATACCGCATTAAGCCTGGTCAGTTTTCTATCTATTGTTGCTTCTGTCAGTTCTCAAAGCAATCACACTGTCTTGACTCTAAGATAGGAAACAATAGAAAACCATCTTAATTTATAAAAAAATTTTAAAGAAGTGAATTACCTTACAATATAGATTTAAAAACTATATAGCTGAGAGGGGCTTATAGTGCTTCAAAAACAGTATGCTTGTAAAGATGTCACCACTGAATCCACTGTGATCCCCTGTTCCTTTGCCACTCACAGTAATAAGTCTCTTTTCTATGCTGGTAATGGAAATTCAATAGTTAGGCATGTATCAGTAAATTAAGCATATCAACTTTTTAGGTGTAGTCAAGGGTGGACAGTTTATAAGAGATTTGGCTATTAACAGTGACTAATTTGTTTCTTCCTGGCCAAAACAGAACGCAGATAACCTTGTATTTTAATTTTACTGCATGTTTTTCAATGTCCCTATGTGAACTATTTTGACATTTTAAAGTTACACAGTAGGCGAGGTTGAAAAAAGACACTCAAGTCCATCAAGTCCAACCTATGTGTGTGATTTTATGTCAGTATTACATTGTAAAAAGTACTTTGGGGTTACCTTGGGCTGCCTTATGCCAGCAGTTTAAAGAAATTAAATCAATTTCATTTAAGAATCAATTTAAAGAACTAGACTGCAAGTTGAAGGAAAGGACCTCCAAGGTGATATTCTCTGAAATATTGCCTGTGCCATGCGCAACACAGGAAAGACAGGGGAAGAACTGAATGCATGGCTAAAGACCTGGTGTAAGAGTGAAGGATTTGGGTTTCTAGAGCACTGGGCTGATTTGTCATTGGGATATAACCTATGTGCTAAAGAAGGTTTGCACCTAAATGGAAGGGGTCTGCTGTGCTAGGGGAGAGCTTTATGAAAAGGCTGGAGGAGTATTTAAACTAGGATTGAGGAGGAAGAATTCGATTATAACGGGACAGACAAGTCAGACAGGGGTCAGTCCCTATTGGTGGGTGGAATGGGGAAAGCTGGGGGAGGGCTATGGCAGGTGATAAGAAGGTTCCCATGTTACAAACAACCATTTGAAATGGTACTATTTGTACTAAAATGAAAAATATGCAAAATATGTGTGCATAATGTGACAATAAGTTAAAGTGTTTGTTCACCAATGCCAAAAGTCTGCCAAGCAAAATAGGTGAATTGGAAGCTTTGGTGCATGAAGAGAACTATGATTTAATTGGTATTGCTGAATATTGGCTTAATTCTTCTGATCTCAAAGCAAGTGTAAATGAGGACCTAGTCGATGGAGAGTGTGATGAGGCTAAAGCATTATGGGTGGAACTGTACATGGGTGTGTGTACTACAGAGGTAATGATTGGAGTTTGTTGTAGGCCACCTAATGTTAATAAGGAGGTGGAGACTTGGCTCCTTGCACAAATAGAAAGGGCTGCAAGGGCTGGGATGGGGGGATTTTAACTACCCAGACATTGACGAGTAATGGCACTGCAGGAATAAAAATGTATAAACCTATTACAAGACTTATTTATGGTATAGTTCATAGAGGCCCCGACTAGGAATGATGCTCTGCTGGACCTGGTAATCTCAAATTATACAGAGCTTATTACTAATGTGCATAAAAAAGAACATCTGGGTAGCAGTGACCATACCATAATCTCATTTAATGTTAACTGTAAGCAACAAGCACATACTGGAAATATATAAACACAACTTTAAGAGAACAAATTTTCCAAGGATGAGGGCTGTTTTCCAAGACTTACACTGGGAGGGCATATTGACATCGATGATCAAAACAGAAATGGGGATTCTTCAAAAACACTGTATGTGAACACTCTGTAAAATATATTCCCATGGACATGTTACCCTGAAAAATCTATATTTAAGATTTTTCATATCTTATAGATATGATGTAGGTTAAATAAGAGTTTTTTTCGACCAAGAGTGAAAGCTTAAAATATAATAACATTCATTAGGAAGCAGTTGAAAGTCTAGCTAATACACAATCATCTATCTATCGCCTTACACCAAGGAAGAAAATATTAGGTTGAAATAAAGTATTTACATGAAGGAATACAGGGTATATTCCTCAATACTGTAATCTACACACATATTTAGTTACAAGTAAAAGGGCATTCCTTTCCCATAATTACCCATCCTTACCCAAGCTCCTTTCAGCTCGCTGGTCTATCAGAAAGAGAGATACCTCCCACTTGGCTCTGAGTATATCAAACCAAGCTGATGTCTCATTGGTTGGCCTAGCTTGGATCATGATTGGAGGGCTTACTTCATAAGTCCGCCCCCTTTCATGCAAATCCTTGTGACTATGTTGGCCAAGTGTGTTAATTGCATTTCCCCAGGAAGTTGGGTCCAATGCATATCCCAGCATGGCACCCTTTCAAAGGAGTAGGTGTAGAACAATGGAATTGGCTCTCCATTGTTTGCATATACAAGCCTTGGCCCACATTCTCTGCTCTTAGCAAAAGCTTAAATGAAACCCTTTTTTTTTGCCTGGCTTTCATAGATGCCAGCTAAATGAAATATATTCATTATTACAATATTTTATAGTTATTAATGGAGATTAAATATAAACTCATAAGGCAACAGACAATAAGTTTAAAAGGCTAAAAATAAAACCTATGTGGCTCATGGTCAAAGTTAAAAAAAGCTATAAATAATAAGAAAAGAGCTTTTAAAAATATAAACATAAAGGAACACTATCATCATTTAAATGTTACAAAGAATATACCATATGTAAAAAAGAAATCAAGGCCGCAAAAATTCAAAATGAACGACAGATTGCAAAACAAATAGCAGGACAAATCCCCCAAAAATTCTTCAAATATATTAATAGTAAAAAGGTCTGAGCATGTAGGCCCATACAAAATAATCTAAAGTGTGTGACTGGGGACAAAGAGAAGGCAAATTTATTAAATACCTACTTCAGCTCTGTGTATACAAAGAAGCATGGGGGAGCTCATGTCCATAATGGGGATGGCAGTGACACAGCCCCAAATGATCAACAATGGCTCAAAATTGATATGGTCCAGAAACATTTAGACAAAATAAAGGCGAATAAAGCACCTGGACCAGATGGCATACACCCATGGATCCTAAAAGAATTGAGCTCTGTCATTTCAAATCCATTGTTTCTAGCATTTTTATTATTATATTTTTTTTTTACTAGTAATGGCGGCGATCTGCGATTTTTATCGGGACTTCAACATTATGGCGGACACATCGGACACTTTTGACACATTTTTGGGACCGTTGGCATTTATATAGCGATCAGTGCTATATAAATGTAAAAATGTCACTGGCAGGGAAGGGGTTAACACTAGGTGACGATCAAGGGCTTAACTGTGTTCCCTGCAACATGTTTCTACCTGAAGGGGGAGGGGACTGACTAGAGGAAATGATAGATCATGGTTCCTAGCTATTAGGAACACACAATCTGTCAATCCTCGCAGAACAGGGATTTGTGTGTTTACACACACACACACTTCCGTGTTCTGCCTCTCGTGCCTGCAATCGTTCGTGGCCGGGCGTTATAGCGACTGGCCACGAGCATTGGCACCCCCGCTGTGCAGTGGGCGCATGCGCATGCCTATTACCCCTATCCCATGAGCCGACGTATAGCTACGACGGCTCGCGGCACCGTGCCGACCTGCCGCAGTAAAATGACGGTGGGTGGTCGGCAATCGTTTAATGATTGGAATAGTACCACTGGATTGGCGTAAGGACAATGTGGTGTAAGTCTTTACCAAGTAACTATAGACCTGTTAGTTTAACTACTTCCGGACCGCCCACCGCACATATACTTTGGCAGGGTGGCCCAGCTGCATGAAACAACGTACTTGTACATTGTTCGTGCACCCTGGTCTGGGGCGTGCTCCACCGGTCATCCTCTCCCATTGTGATTGGACACAGCGGGGGCCAATCAGCTGGCCGTCCGCTATTGTTCTCGGGAATGACAGAGTGGCAGTCTGTCTATGTAAACAAGGAGACTGTCGTTCTGTCAGACAGGGAGAGAGAGATCTGTGTTCCTGATTAGTGGGAATCACAGATCTCTCTTTGTCCAGTGTCAGCATCCCCCACACAGTTAGTAAACACATCCAGGGAACACATTTAACCCTTTGATTGTCCCTGATGTTAACCCCTTCCCTGCCAGTGTCATTTATACTGTGACAGTGCATTTTTTTTTAGCACTGATCACTGTATTGGTGTCACTGGTCCCCAAAAAATGTCACTTAATGTTCAATTTGTCCGCCGCAATGTTGCAGTCCCACTAAAAATCGCTGATCTCCGCCATTACTAGTAGAAAATAAAAATAAAAAAAGTCCCTAAATCTATCCCATAGTTTGTAGATGCGATAACTTTTGCACAAAAATATGTAGCAGAATACAAATTGGCCTAAATTGATGGAGAAATTTGATTATTACATTTTTATTGGGTTTGTTTTATAGCAGAAAATAAAAAATATTGTTTTTTTTCTAAATTGTTGCACTTTTTTAGTTTATAGCACAAATAAATAAAAACGCAGAGGTAATCAAATACCATTAAAAGAAAGCTCTATTTGTGGAAAAAAAATAGTATTTTTAAATACAGCTTACCTGTAAAATCCTTTTCTTGAGAGTACATCACGGGACACAGAGTATTCATTACATAGTGGGATAGATAGGCACCATCGGTGATTGGACACTGGTTAACCCCAATTAAGGAGAATTCTCCCCCTATATAACGCCTCCCATATGGGGAGGACCTCAGTTTTGTAGCAAAGCAATAGGTAACCACGTAAAACCCATAGAAGGGCGTGAGCTCTGTGTCCCATGATGTACTCTCAAGAAAAGGATTTTACAGGTAAGCTGTATTTAAAAATCCTATTTTCTTGATCATACATCACGGGACACAGAGTATTCATTACATAGTGGGATGTCCCAAAGCAAAGCTCATTTGAAGGGAGGGAGACACAGATCAGAAAATAGACCGCAAACGGACCAGAGGAACTAAACTGCAGCCTGCAGTACACTGTGCCCGAAGGCGGTATCCTCTTGCCCTCCTATATCCACCTGATAGAATCTGGTGAATGTATGGACTGAAGACCAAGTCGCAGCCTTACAAATCTACGCCATGGAGGCCTGGTGATGCACTGCCCAAGAAGCACTAACAGCCCTAGTTGAGTGCGCTTTCACATGAAAAGGAGGAGTCTTCCTCTTTATATCATAAGCCTGAAAAATAACCTGTCTAATCCATCTAGAAAGAGTGGATTTTGACGCTGCTTGGCCTTTCTTATGGCCATCCGGCAGAATAAACAAACAATCAGTTTTCCGTATCTGAGCGGTTGCCTGCAGATAGACACTGACTGCTGTAACCACATCAAGAGTGTGCAAAGATTCTTCCTCCGCGGACTACGGATCTGGAAAAAAGGATGGTAGGATTACATCTTGATTCAAATGGAATCCTGAAACCTCCTTAGGTAGAAAGGAACGATTAGGACGCATAACAATCCTGTCCTTGTGAATTAAATATGGCTCTTTACAAGAAAAAGCTGCCAATTCTGATACTCTCCTAGCAGAGGAGATGGCTATCAAGAAGACTATTTTTTTTAGTCAAAAGCGCTAAAGGAGCCAGGTGCAGTGGCTCAAAGGGTTGTCCCTGTAAAGCCGACAACACCAAATTCAAATCCCATGGGCATACTGGAGGTTTGACTGGCAGATTCAACCGCAGTGCCCCCTGAATAAAGGCCCAGACAAGGGAATGTGAAGCAATTGGCTTCTGAAAAAATACAGACAAAGCCGAAATTTGGACTTTGATAGTGCTCAAAGCCAATCTCATTTCTAGGCCTGACTGAAGAAAGGTCAAGATTCTGCTAATCATATACCTTCTAGGATGCCATCCCCTGGGTTTACACCAGGAAACATATGCCTTCCAGATTTGTAGTAAATAAGCCTGGAGGCCGGCTTTCTGGCATTGACCAGAGTGGAAAGGACTGACTCCAAGAGCCCACTGTATTTTAAAATGTGGGTCTCAGCAGCCAAGCCGTCAAATTTAGACTTTGTAAAGCAGGGTGGCAAATCGGACCCTGTGTGAGCAGATCTGGCTGGAATGGGAGGACCCAAGGTCTGCCCACTGCCATCTTTACGATCTCTGCATACCAAGGTCGTCTGGGCCAAGCCGGGGCTACTAAAAGGACCGACTTTGCTTCCCTTTTGACCCTTCCCAGGAACCGCGGAAGAAGTGGGTTCGGAGGGAAGGCATACATTTGATTGTACTGATCCCATGGGATTGTCAGAGCATCTGAGCCCTGAGCGAGTACATCCCCTTGTTCTGGACACAAATTTGTCCAGCTTCCTGTTGAATCTGGACGCAAATAGATCCACATCTGGTGTTCCCCACCTTTGACATATGGTCTGGAATATGTCGGGGTGTAGGGACCATTCTCCTGGGCATAATTGCCGGTGGCTTAAGAAATCCGCTTGCCAATTTTCCACTCCTGGGATGAATACCGCAGACAGGCAGTGAACATGCCCATGCAAGAATGCGATTCACCTCCCTTTGGGCATCCAGACTTCTGGTGCCTCCTTGGTGATTGATGTAAGCCACAGCCGTGGCATTGTTGGATTGTATCCGAATAGGATGACCCTGTAGCCTGTAAGACCAGTCCATGAAGGCCAAGTAAATTGCCCGAATTTCTAGAATATTGATGGGCAAGCGTCTCTCGGTTGCAGACCATCTTCCCTGCGTGCATGTTTCTTCCAGAACTGATCCCCAGCCTGTCAGATCTGTGGTTACGATCTTTCATTGTAGTGGAAGAAAGGCTTTGCCTTTCAAAAGATTTTTGGTTCGTAACCACCAATTGAGGCTTTTGCTCATCCTTGGGGATAGGCACATTGGAAAATCCAAGGCATGAGTCTTTTTGTTCCAAGCTGCGAGAATGCTTCTCTGCAGGGGCCTTGAGTGAAACTGGGCAAATGGAACAGCCTCGAAAGTGGCAACCATCTTTCCTAACAGTCTCATACATAGCCGAATGGATGGACTCTTTTTGCTTAATACTAAGCAGACTAGAGTTCTTACGGCCTTGACCTTTGGCTCTGGTAGAAACACCCTGCCTTGAGCGGTGTCTATGATCATGCCTAGATAATCTAACCTTGTTGAAGGTTGCAAAGAAGACTTTTCTAGGTTGATTATCCAGCCTAGTCTTTCCAAATGTCTTACTGTCTTGAAGACAGCGCGGTTCAGGTGTGCCACCGATTGCTCTATGAGTAGCAAATTGTCTAGATAAGCTACCGCAGTTATGCCCTGAGCTCTTAGATTTGCTAAGAGAGGGTCTAGAATTTTTGTAAAAATTTGAGGAGCTGTAGCGAGACAGAAAGGAAGGGCCACAAACTGGAAATGGCGCTGGTCTACCGCGAACCTTAGATATCTTTGGTGAGCGGGAAAAATCGGTACATGAAGATATGCATCCTTGATATCTATTGATGCCATAAATTCTCCCCCCTGCAGGGTGGAGACCACCGAACGAATTGACTGCATTCGGAAGGATCGAATGTGTAGAAACTGATTCAGATCCTTTAGATCAAGGATGGGTCTGACATCTCCATTTGGCTATGGAACGGTGAAGAGATTCGAGTAGAACCCTGAACCCTGATCTTTTGGGTTCATTTCTACTATCACTCCCTGGGATAGTAAGCGATCTAAGGCCAGTAGTAGCGGTTCTCGCTTTACTGGATCTTTGAGAACTTTTTACCTTAGGAAACGAGCTGGTGGAAGCTCTAGGAACTCTATTTTGTAACCTAGAGATACTGAAGAGACCGCCCACTTGTCTTGAACCTCTTCCCGCCAGGCTCCTGAAACTGTAGGAGCCTTCCCCCTACTCGGCCGAGTGGGGGTGCCCCTTCACAGGGATGTTTTGGGGCTCTGCTTGACAGGCTTTCATCCCCAAGCCTTTTTCTGCCCTTGGGTGTGACCCTGGGCCTTTCCTCTGAAAGTAGATTGGGAAGGCCGTTGCCACTGCTTAGAGCCTGATATTCCAGGGGAAGGGGAATGAGACCGTTTGAATGGTGGACGTTTACTCCTTAACTGGTAGGAGTGTAGATTTACCACCTGTCATTTTTTGGATAAAATTATCTAGGTCATCCCCAAATAGGCGTTCCCCTTTGAATGGTAAGCCAGCTAAATATCTTTTGCATGAAAGCTCTGCTGCCCAACTTTTAAGCCAAAGGGACCTGCGCATGTGTACCAACAGGAGAGACAAACGAGATGCTTGCTGGGCAGAATCCAGAATGGCATCAATCATAAAACACAGCACCTGTGGAAGGTCTGCATAGTTCTCCACTTCCTCACTGGGAAGGAGGCCAAGCATCTGCTTAACCTGTTCCTTGAGGAATTGACACAAACCCACAGTTGCGACTGTAGGTTGGACTACAGCTCCAGCCATGGAGAAGGAGGCTTTTAATAAAGTTTCCAGCTTTTTATCAGTTGGATCTTTAATCACCTGAGCATTGTCCAAGGGATAGGTCAGGTTTGTATTCACACAAGAGACAGCCGCATCCATGGATGGGACCTCCCACTTCTTGGTGAAGCTTTCCTCCAGAGGATAAAGCATAGAAAACCTTTTGGGAGGAGTAAACAGTTTATTGGGATGTCCCCAGTCCTCATACAACAATTTATTCATTAAAGGATGAATTGGAAAGGAAAACGCAGTCTGTGGGATCTGACTCCCAGGGAAGAAACAGAGGATGTAGCGGCCTCAGCAGAGGGCATTTTAAATGTGGAACGCACTAGTTCAGTATAATACTGGACCTGCTTCTTGAGTGCCTGAGAGGAAGAAGCTCTCTCCTCTTCCTCTGAATCCTCAGACTGCTCTTGATCCCTATCTCTGGGTAGGGATCTCTCCTCATTGTCAGAAGAATCATCTGAAAGAGAAAGTGCAGCAGAGGAAGGGGATCTACCCCCTTTTTCTGCTATCTTTTAAGGAAGCTGAAATAAAATTCATAATTCTTCCCTCAAAACCCTCCAATGTAGCCCTATGGGAATCCTCTGTGACATACGCTGGGGCTGTAACATTAGGAGAGGCTGCAAAACCTGACAGGGGCACTGACTCATCCTGTGAGGCTGGCTCCAGTCTTGCAGGGGGGGATGGTAATCTGCAGGCATCTTTAGGACCCCTAGACACAGGCAGTGACTTTCTTGTGCCTTTGTTACCTCCCCCCGAGACCCTCTTACGAGGAGGCATAGTCCCAAGCTACAAAGCAGAGGTACTAGTACATATGCAATCACTGTTGTACTAAAAGTCTCACAATATACATATATGCTTAATACTGCACAAACCTGATGACGAGTAGGTGTCTTAGGTTAGCCTAGATCCAACCACTTTAAGATGCTCACTGCCCAGACTCTGTGTCCATCTGTTTACAGAGCTCTGAACGTTCTGGGCTTTTAAATTAGCCACCTGGCGTGCACACCTGCAGTGGAGGAAGGGAATGCTTCACTGAGTGTGTCTGAAAAGCACGCAAGTTTGCTCTTTACTCCCTCTAGTGGTGGAAATCAGGTAAGACATGAACTCATTGAAGAAAATCCACTTGTAATATAAATATATACCGTATTCATCGGTGTATAACACGCACCCCAAGTTTAGGAAGGAATTTTAAGGGAAAAAAAACTTTTAGGAGGGAAGTTTAAGGGAAAAAAACTTACATTTAAATGCCCATCATTGCAGCCTTCTCAGTGCAGCCTTGCCCCAGTGCAGCCATGTCAGTGCAGCCATGTCAGTGCAGCCTTGTCAGTGCAGCCATGTCAGTGCAGCCTTCTCAGTGCAGCCTTGTCAGTGCAGCCTTGTCAGTGCAGCCTTATCAGTGCAGCCTTCCCCAGTGTCCATTGCAGCCTTGCCCCAGTGCAGCCTTATCCCAGTGCAGCCTTGCCCCAATGCAGCCTTGCAGCTCGCAGTTTAAAAATCCTGTGATCCCTTGCGAACTTGAGCTTCAAAATCGCCGACCGCGATTTGAAAATGGCGCCACCGGCGCCAAAATACACAGAGCCGGTTCTCGGCGGCTCTCGTTCACTTCCGGTTCCACTCGTAGTCCCGCCCGGGATGGGCTTGACTGTGAGCGGAGCTTTCCGAACCTAGCCGAGTACACTCAGCTAGGTTCGGGCGGCGCTCGAGTAAAGCCGAAAGTGGCCGAGAAGAGCCGAGGACCGACTCTGTGTATTTAGGCGCCAGCGGCACCATTTTCAAATCGCAGTCGGCGATTTTGAAGCTCAGGATCGCAGGGGATCGGCGTATAACACGCACCCGAGATTTTCCCCTGATTTTAAGGGGAAAAAAGTGCGTGTTATTCGCCGATAAATACCGTATATAGGATTAACTTCTCTTACCTGTCCCCGCCGCAGGAACTGCTGAGAACAGACAGTTTCCAGCCTTCACCCATCATGGCGGGTAGCGTTGTACCAACCTTCAGGGTTTTTTGGGTTCCTACTCAGAGAAATCTATTTACCTGGACCTGTAAAAGACTCTGCCAGAAACTTTCGTGCCACTGTTTTAATAGTACACCAAGCCTGGTTTTCTCAGAGCCCAGTCCTCCAAAGAGAGACTTACAGGCAAAACCTCACTTCTTCGGATGTCGAGGCCCGGGTACCATACCATCTTGGGAGTCAAAATATCAGCCCGAGATATGGATCCGGTCAGCATAGCCCTTTAAGCCCCCGCAGGGACCAAACTGGAGCTTTCTTCACAGCACAAGTTTTACGTGACCAACCACCTTAGACACTGGTGAAAAAACTGAGGTCCTCTGGGGAGGGGTTAAAGAGGGGAGGAATTCTCCTTAATTGGGGTTAACCAGTGTCCAATCACCGATGGTGCCTATCTAACCCACTATGTAAAAAATACTCTGTGTCCTGTGATGTATGATCAAGAAAAGGACATCAATTTTGTTTGGGTACAACATCGCACAACCGCACAATTGTCAGTTAAAGTAACGCAGTGCCATATCGCAAAAAAGGGCCTGGTCATTAAGGGGGTAAATCCTTCCAGGGCTGAAGTGCTTATCTTTTAAAGTTGAGAAGATACTGGTCAGTTTGTGACAGTTATAAGTGGTAGGGCAGTTAGTGTTAGCCCCCTTTAGGTCTAGGGTACCCCCTTAACCTCTATATATACAAAAGTAATCCTGCGCTGCTCATAAGAAAAGGAAAAGCGGCTAACACAACCAACAAAGTATAAGTACAGGAAACAACAAAAAAGTGTAGCGCTAAAAACCTAATCACACATGGGTGGGTAGGTATACAATGGAAAGGATCACCAATAAAGAGACCCATTCAGGGCTGAAAAAAACGGTTATACATGTTTAGGATCTAACGATAAACAACAGTGTTTCAGTCCTAGGGATGAACAATATGTGTAGATCCAATATCCCAAAAGAAGCAGACAAGCTTACTACCACCGAGGGAAATGAAGGCTTACCAGATGTGGTGGACCTAGCGGGGCATACGCCCAACTAGGTCGGACAAGGCTTGGGTGGTAGAAAAGCCGTGGATGTCTGTGGTGTTGCAGGCTGCCTGATTCCTCCAACTGGTGTCCAGGTCCTGGGAGATGTGTAGAATTCAAGGGATGTGGATAGTTCTATGAGTCCCAGGAGAGAGGGGGTGAGGTATTCCGTGTGTGGTTCCCTCAAACCGATCATTCATAGGGTGTAAGTGGAGAGGAAAGAAAAAAAGGGCCACATAGTGTAAATCCGCATCAAGATTTATTAAAAAATATATAGGAAATACACTCACGTATAAGTCCACAAGATAATGCAGCGCTGAGAAAAAGTGGCGACAATGGGGTCCTGCCCCACATATTGTTCATCCCTAGGACTGAAACACTGTTGTTTATTGTTAGATCCTAAACATGTATAACCGTTTTTTTCAGCCCTGAATGGGTCTCTTTATTGGTGATCCTTTCCATTGTATACCTACCCCCTTAACCTCCCCTAATAAAGTTTTAACCCCTTGATCACCCCCCGTCGCCAGTGTCGCTAAGCGATCATTTTTCTGATCGCTGTATTAGTGTCACTGGTGATGCTAGTTAGGGAGGTAAATATTTAGGTTTG
Source organism: Lithobates clamitans (assembly GCA_037952925.1). Taxonomy (NCBI): domain Eukaryota; kingdom Metazoa; phylum Chordata; class Amphibia; order Anura; family Ranidae; genus Lithobates; species Lithobates clamitans. The sequence continues at coordinate 614,433 of JBBGZY010000720.1, forward strand.
CTGTCAGCGTTTTATAGCGTCAGGGACCCCCATATACTACCTAATAAAGGTTTTAACCCCTTGATTGCCCCCTAGTTAACCCTTCCACTACTGATCACCGTATAACCGTTACGGGTGACGCTGGTTAGTTCGTTTATTTTTTATAGTGTCAGGGCACCCGCCGTTTATTACCTAATAAAGGTTTAGCCCCCTGATCGCCCGGCAGTGATATGCGTTGCCCCAGGCAGCGTCAGATTAGCGCCAGTACCGCTAACACCCACGCACAAAGCATACGCCTCCCTTAGTGGTATAGTATCTGAACGGATCAATATCTGATCCGATCAGATCTATACTAGCGTCCCCAGAAGTTTAGGGTTCCAAAAAACGCAGTGTTAGCGGGATCAGCCCAGATACCTGCTAACACCTGCGTTTTGCCCCTCCGCCCGGCCCAACCCAGCCCAACCAAGTGCAGTATCGATCGATCACTGTCACTTACAAAACAATAAACGCATAACTGCAACGTTCGCTGAGTCAGGCCTGATCCCTGCAATCGCTAACAGTTTTTTTGGTAGCATTTTGGTGAACTGGCAGGCACCAGCCCCAGGCAGCGTCAGGTTAGCGCCAGTAGCGCTAACACCCACGCACGCACCGTACACCTCCCTTAGTGGTATAATATCTGAACGGATCAATATCTGATCCGATCAGATCTATACTAGCATCCCCAGCAGTTTAGGGTTCCCAAAAACGCAGTGTTAGCGGAATCAGCCCAGATACCTGCTAGCACCTGCGTTGTGCCCCTCCGCCTGGCCCAGCCCACCCAAGTGCAGTATAGATCGATCACTCTCACTTACAAAACACTAAACACATAACTGCAGCATTTGCAGAGTCAGGCCTGATAACAGTTTTTTTGGTAGCGTTTTGATGAACTGGCAAGCACCAGCGGCCTAGTACACCCCGCTTGTAGTCAAACCAGCACTGCAGTAACACTTGGTGATGTGGCGAGTCCCATAAGTGCAGTTCAAGCTGGTGAGGTGGCAAGCACAAGTAGTGTCCTGCTGCCACCAAAAGCAAGACAAACACAGGCCCGTCATGCCCATAATGCCCTTCCTGCTGCATTCGCCAATCCTAATTGGGAACCCACCACTTCTGCAGTGCCCGTACTTCCCCCATTCACATCCCCAACCAAATGCAGTCGGCTTTATAAGAGGCATTTTCTTTATGTCCTCCCGAGTACCCCTTCCCAACGAACCCCCCAAAAAAGATATCGTGTCTACAGCAAGTGCTGATATAGGCGTGACACCCACTATTATTGTCCCTCCTGTCCTGACAATCTTGGTCTTTGCATTGGTGAATGTTTTGAACGCTACCATTCACTAGTTAAGTATTAGTGTAGGGTACAGCATTCCACAGACTAGCCACACTTTCACAGGGTCTCCCAAGATGCAATCGCATTTTGAGAGACCCGAACCTGGAACCGGTTACAGTTATAAAAGTTAGTTACAAAAAAAGTGTAAAAAAAAAAAAAAATTTATAAAATAAAAAAAAATAGTTGTTGTTTTATTGTTCTCTCTCTCTCTATTCTCTCTCTATTGTTCTGCTCTTTTTTACTGTACTCTATTCTGCAATGTTTTATTGTTATTATGTTTTATCAAGTTTGCTTTTCAGGTACGCAATTTTTATACTTTACCGTTTACTGTGTTTTTTTGTTAACCATTTTTTTTGTCTTCAGGTACGCCATTCACGACTTTGAGTGGTTATACCAGAATGATAGCACCCCTGTCCCCCCCTGCTCTCGCGCTAAAGCGAATGCAAGCGTCGGTCTGGCGTCAAATGTAAACAGCAATTGCACCATGCATTTTAGGTATCACCGCGAAGGTCAGATCGAGGGCAGTAATTTTATCAGTAGACCTCCTCTGTAAATCTGAAGTGGTAACCTGTAAAGGCTTTTAAAGGCTTTTAAAAATGTATTTATTTTGTTGCCACTGCACGTTTGTGCGCAATTTTAAAGCATGTCATGTTTGGTATTCATGTACTCGGCCTAAGATCATCTTTTTTATTTCATCAAACATTTGGGCAATATAGTGTGTTTTAATGCATTAAAATTTTAAAAAGTGTGTTTTTTCCAAAAAAAATGCGTTTGAAAAATCGCTGCGCAAATACTGTGTGAAAAAAAAATGAAATACCCACCATTTTAATCTGTAGGGCATTTGCTTTAAAAAAAATATATAATGTTTGGGGGTTCAAAGTAATTTTCTTGCAAAAAAAAAATAATTTTTTCATGTAAACAAAAAGTGTCAGAAAGGGTTTTGTCTTCAAGTGGTTAGAAGAGTGGGTGATGTGTGACATAAGCTTCTAAACGTTGTGCATAAAATGCCAGGACAGTTCAAAACCCCCCCAAATGACCCCATTTTGGAAAGTAGACACCCCAAGCTATTTGCTGAGAGGCATGTCGAGCCCATAGAATATTTTATATTGTGACACAAGTTGTGGGAAAGAGACAATTTTTTTTTTTTTTTGCACAAAGTTGTCACTAAATGATATATTGCTCAAACATGCCATGGGAATATGTGAAATTACACCCCAAAATACATTCTGTTGCTTCTCCTGAGTACGGGGATATCACATGTGTGAGACTTTTTGGGAGCCTAGCCACGTACAAGACCCCGAAAACCAAGTACCGCCTTCAGGCTTTCTAAGGGCGTAAATTTTTGATTTCACTCTTCACTGCCTATCACAGTTTCGGAGGCCATGGAATGCCCAGGTGGTACAAACCCCCTCAAATGAACCTATTATGGAAAGTAGACACCCCAAGCTATTTGCTGAGAGGTATAGTGAGTATTTTGCAGACCTCACTTTTTGTCACAAAGTTTTGAAAATTAAAAAAAGAAAAAAAAAATGTTTTTTCTTGTCTTTTTTCATTTTCAAAAACAAATGAGAGCTGCAAAATACTCACCATCCCTCTCAGCAAATAAATTGGGGTGTCTACTTTCCAAAATGGGGTCATTTGGGGGGTTTGTGCCACCTGGGCATTCCATGGCCTCCGAAACTGTGATAGGCAGTGAAGAGTGAAATCAAAAATTTATACCCTTAGAAATCCTGAAGGCGGTGATTGGTTTTCGGGGCCCCGTACACGGCTAGGCTCCCAAAAAGTCCCACACATGTGGTATCAACATACTCAGGAGAAGCAGCTAAATGTATTTTGGGGAGCAATTCCACATATGCCCATGGCCTGTGTGAGCAATATATCATTTAGTGACAACTTTGTGCAAAAAAAAAAAAAATTTGTCACTTTCCCGCAACTTGTCTCAAAATATAAAATATTCCATGGACTCAACATGCCTCTCAGCAAATAGCTTGGGGTGTCTACTTTCTAAAATGGGGTCATTTGGGGGGGGGGTTTGTGCCATCTGGGCATTTTATGGCCTTCAAAACTGTGATAGGTAGTGAGGAGTGAAATCAAAAATTTACGCCCTTAGAAATCCTGAAGGTGGTGATTGGTTTTCGGGGCCCCGTACTCAGGAGAAGCAGCTGAATGTATTTTGGGGTGCAATTCCACATATGCCCATGGCCTGTGTGAGCAATATATCATTTAGTGACAACTTTTTGTAATTTTTATTTGTCATTATTCAATCACTTGGGACAAAAAAATAATATTCAATGGGCTCAACATGCCTCTCAGAAATTTCCTTGTGGTGTCTACTTTCCAAAATGGGGTCATTTGGGGGGGTTTTGTACTGCCCTGCCATTTTAGCACCTCAAGAAATGACATAGGCAGTCATAAACTAAAAGCTGTGTAAATTCCAGAAAATGTACCCTAGCTTGTAGACGCTATAACTATTGCGCAAACCAATAAATATATGCTTATTGACATTTTTTTTACCAAAGACATGTGGCCGAATACATTTTGGCCTAAATATATGACTAAAATTGAGTTTATTGGATTTTTTTTATAACAAAAAGTAGAAAATATCATTTTTTTTCGAAATTTTCGGTCTTTTTCTGTTTATAGCACAAAAAATAAAAACCGCAGATGTGGTCAAATACCATCAAAAGAAAGCTCTATTTGTGAGAAGAAAAGGACGCAAATTTTGTTTGGGTACAGCATTGCATGACCGCGCAATTAGCAGTTAAAGCAACGCAGTGCCAAATTGTAAAAAGTGCTCTGGTCAGGAAGGGGGTAAATCCTTCCGGGGCTGAAGTGGTTAAGCAACAGACAGCATGGATTCATGAAAGACAGAAGTTGTCAGACAAATCTGATTTCTTTTTATGAGGAGGTAAGTAAAACCTTGAACAGAGGGGTGGCTGTGGACGTGGTATACTTCGATTTTGCAAAAGCATTTGACACAGCTTGAAAAAAATCAGTTTGTAAATGGATAGAAAACTGGCTTAAAGGCCGAATTCAGAGAGTAGTGGTTAATGATTTTTACTCTGAATAGTCTAAGGTTATCAGTGGTGGGGGGGCGTGGCTTGAGGTTCATGAGAGCGGCTGCTTAGATCCACAGCTCCAACTCTCATCCTGCAGGCACCCTGTATCCAAACTTCTCCCAAAAGGCACCAAAGCCTTCCTAAGGACAGTGGGAATGCGGGTATGATGGTGAACAAATACGGGCCACCCGCGCCCCAGTCCATGGTGCAACACCTAGCTAAATACCGCAGGCAAGATAGCGCCGATCCATCAGCCATGCATGAAGCCACGCTGCAGCCTTCCCTTACCTCAGCGCAGCTCTCTACACAAGGAGTGAGTGACTCACTGCCTAATGCCTTTTTCACCCAAGCTGACCACCTAATACCTCTAGACTCCCCTACATGCTCAGGGGAAGCAACTCCCCAGGCCCCTCTTCAGACCTTCCCAATTACCAGAGGTACCAGGCAGGGATGCCCTCTATCTCCCCTCCTATTTGCTTTGGCTATGGAGCCCCTTGCTGTTCGGACTTGTAACTCTCCATTAATTAAAGGCCTTCCCATAAACAATATAGAGGAGCGAATCTCCCTATATGCAGATGATACCCTAGTCTACCTAGGAGATCCCCACAACTCCCTCACCAACACCAACTTAGCTGATGTTAACACGTTTGGTGACTATTCTGGATTCCGAGTGAACTGGGATAAAGCAATCCTGTTTCCTCTAGACCGAGCTGCTATACCAATGATGCCAATGATTCAATCAGACTCTAGACTGCAAGTTGCCACCTCCTTCAGATACTAATGCCCCATACACACAATAAGATTATCGGACGAATGATCATCTGTTTTTTATTGCATTCTAATCTCAGATTGAATCTGATGAGTTCACTAAAGGCACAAAAATTCCCACATGACGGAAAAAAAATTTGGAAGTGATGTCATGTGTTGTAATGCATTTGTGTTGCATTTTCAAATGATAGCTATGCTGATTAAACGAAAATCGTACGATTTGATATTTTACGAAAACATTTTTCGTGCATGTCCTATAGAATAATATCGGATGAACTGTCCTGATCGGCTCTCAAAAGCTCTGTACTAACAATCCGATTATCGTACGATCGCTTTGAAAGCAGTATTTTCCGTACGTGTGATCGTGTGTACGAGGCTTTAGGTGTCACAATTCAATTACCATTATCCCTGTACGTAACCAATAATCTATGCCCCCTACTGCTCCAACTACAAACACAGACCAAACAGTGGAAAGATTTGCCCCTGGATCTCATGGGAAGAGCCAATATTTTTAAAAGTATCGACTCGATTTGCATTGTGTTTCTCTGGAACGGACAACCTCCTAGAGTTGCACTAGCAACACTACGCCTCCCATCACACCTGGTAAGACTGGCCTTCCCCAACTTCTACCTTTACTATCTAGCATCCCAGCTGGTTAGTCATGACTGGCTTCATCCCGACTCTAATAATGCCTGTACCACTACTAAGGGAGCTATAGTTTCCTCATTTGAAACAGTCCACAACATTGTCTATAGAGGATGCACACCATTTAGACCAGGTATGTCACTTATACGTACCCCCCTCTCCCTGTTTCCAAACTGTGGTAGCAAAGCTTTCAACAGACTCCTGGCTGGCCTCTTCCAATAGTCCACTGTGGTTTAATCCCACTCTTAGGGAGTTATACTCCCTGCCTGACCCCATGAGATGGACGTCCAAGGGAATTAAGTACCTATGTCACATATACACCCCTCAGAGTTTCAAATCCTTCTATCGACTCCGTGAAGACTTGGACTTATCACTTACTTATTTATTTTATTATTATCAGCTTAGACATGCTGTGCAAGCACAGTTTGGCTCCCTAGATAGTCCTCCTAGGACACCAGACCTAGAAAAACTCCTAAGATCCCAGAAAAAACTTATCTCCACTTACTACTCGGCCCTCATGACAGGCACCAACCCTAGATTCTGATCAGCTCAAGAGAAATGGACCTCCCTAGATATCTCTATTACAGAAGAAGACTGGTCTGAATTCTGTGACACATTTAAAACTTCTGTTATCTCCTCCAGGGACAAGGTAATTCAACTTAAAATCTTTCATAATTTGCACCTCACCCCTGCTAGAATGCACAAAATGGACATATCCCCTTCTGCTGAATGTTTCTTTTTTTTCAAATCTTTTATTAAAAGAGACATGAAAGCACAAACACTGCATCCTCAATTACATGAAAGAGGAATATTGGCACCGGGTGAGGTAAAACAACATACCGTGTCATAGACAGAGTTTCTAGATACAAGTAAATGAGACATGATGAGCAAACTTTCCACTCGTACCATGTAAAGTCAACCCTTTGGATGGTCTGAGGGAATATGGTTGTAAAACTCTGCTTCTAAGTCATTAAATGTCTATTCCATTGGATTTTAATGTGTTGCAATAGATGGTCTCATTGTCTCCGTCAACCTTTTCAAATATTCTAAAACATTAGTAAGATTTATAGCTGTAGAGGGAATACGAGAGGGAGAGAGGGAGAGAGGGAGAGAGGGAGAGAGGGAGAAGAGAGAGAAAGATGAGTAAGGAAAAGGCGGGAAGACCCCTAGAAGTGTGAGGGAGGAAGGAGGGGATAGGGGGAAGGGAAGGGGGTGAGGATAGGGGGGAAGGGAAGGGGGTGGGTAAAGAGGGGAGGGAGAGGAGGGATAGGTGGGGGAGACAGGGGAGGGAGGGGAAGGGGAATGGGGACTGGGGGAGGGTGATGAATGTGCATCTCCCGGGAATTTGGGCATTTGGGAATTGGCCAAGTAGTCCGCCATTTGGGTCTGTGAGGGAGAGTCTCTCTGAAGGTTATAAAGGGATGCATAGAACTCTTGGAATTTCCTCGCTATGTGTTTGGGAAGGGAAATTTTCTGACCAGAAGGTGACATTATATGTGGTATGTAATTCGCTAGCATCTGTTCTCTCAGGGATTTGGCAAGAAGTTTACCGCATTTGTTGCTGGATTCGTAACGTATTCTGGCAAACCTGTATTGCCGCTTTGGCTTTAAAATGCATCAGGTCAGCAATTTTTTTAGGATCAGGAGTTCTGTCTCTAAAGATAGTGTTGGGGCGTGTTTATGTGGGGCTTCCACCGAAATGAAGTTGTCAAGGAGGGAGGTCAGCTGTGCTTAATGAGCAATCCGCGGATTACAGTCTGTTTCCCACACAATGCCAGTGTCACTGCCTAGTGTGTCGTTAGTCTGGAAATAGCAATCTAGTTCCATGGTAACGTTCTTGAGCACCTCTTCTTCTTGTAGGAGGCTTTTGTTCAACCTCCAGGTTCTCGCCTTTAAGGTGAGGTTATCGGTTAGTGCGTAGGTACAGTAGGATCGGAGTGTGATCTGACCATGTAATAGGACCAAACGAGGAGTTTCGGACTGCGTGCAGTTGGGAATGTGGGATTAGAAAGTAATCAATCCTGGAATATTGTTTATGTAGCAAGGAGTAGAAAGTGTAATCCTTTTCAGAGGGGTGGAGAAGACGCCAGGCATCTATTAGTTGTGCTTTGTGTAAAGATCACGCAATTCATTTCCAGGGGCCAGTGGGTATCGAGGAACATCCTGAGGAGGTGTCCTCGGAGGGGATCAGTGGGGCATTAAAGTCACCTGCAAGTATTAGTTGACCACTTGAGAACTTGAGCAATGAGTCCAGGGTCTTGCCAAGGTAACCTCGGCACCACTATTCGTGCCTCGTAAAAACAGATACCATCCTCCTGGGTCTGCTTTTACATGCACACAACTCCATGGAACATTTCGTGAAATGCGTATAGACATGCCTCGTGACTTAGTGGACTCATTGGTGGAATGATATACCACCAGGAAAAATGTATTTTTCAGAACAGGTAACTTGCCATCTCTAAAATGCATTACCTGTATGAAAGCGACATCAGTCTTCATGCAACGCAAATCTTGCACTAGCATGCATCTCATTTCAGGGACGTTAAGGCCCTTTGCATTTAGTAAGAGCACATTCACCACCTCCATGGCCCCTGTGTGAAGAGGGGACGGAGGAGAGATCGGGGGAGGGGGTAGGAGATGGGAGCGAGAGGTGAGAGAAAGAGGGAGTATAAAATGAGAAACAGAGGAGGAGAGAGATTCCGTTGGGTAAGGAACCCGGAAGGGAGAGTTTAAAGGGGAAGGTTACTTAATGAAATAAGCCACCTGAAAGGAAGAAAAAACTAAGATGGTAGCAAAATATTGCTAAAAGGCTTCCCAGTTCCGGACTGGTGATTGTGCATTGGCCTATGAGGGAATCTGTTCAGAAATGGCCAGGAAGAGACTCACCAGTCACCCCCGACCACCTTGACTATATTGAGTAATGAGGTTGTGAAATAAACATAAGCAAGTAAAACGGCATATATTTGTACAAAACAAGTACTATGTGAAACATATAAAGCACACAGGTTGAGGTGAACAAAACCATTAAAGCATTAAAAGTATCCCCTGTAGTGACCAGTTGATTCTGGTCCCCTCACCCCCATCTAGGTCTCTGGTTAGCCTCTAGCAAGCACCTTTCTCCTGTGGGGGGTATCCATGTGAGGGGAAGACTGGGGGGGTGCGGAGTTCGCCCCCCAGGACTAGTCCCAATCACCCCCTCGCACCAGCAGCACACGGCCCTCCCAATTTCAACAGAGTACCATGTGCTCCCCGGGAGGCAAAGTGGTATCGTAATTCTCAACTGACGCTCCAGGACAGGCGCACCTCCTATTAAACATTATATACAGCTCTGCTGAGCTTAGTGTATACAGATACATTAAGGCACAAAGTCCTTTAGATTGAAAAATTAGATTAGGAGAGGCCCCCGCTGCTCTCCTGGTGGGGCCGGGTCAAACCAGCCCCCCAGAGAGCTCTGCCGGGGCACCCCCGGTATGGTTAGAAATAAGTGCACCCTCACCTAGCACAGACATGTAAGGTGGTTCCCATCCCAGGGATAAACATTAGGGCTCTCAGACCCTGAAGTTGCAGGCTCGGCTCAGATTATGACCTATACTGTACACATAATTGTCAACAGAAGATACATCATGTCATATGGCATCTATCAGGCATAGGAGGGAAAAGAGAACACATATAAACATGAGCATGTTTTCACAAATGTCTGTGATTGCTGGTGATATATCGTGCAAGATGATCCTCAGAAGTGTTGGCCCCTGTCTTGACATACAGGAGAAAAAAAAAATAGGGGGCGAAGCCTCTGCAAAAATCTGGGGATGGCCTGTTCGGTGAGGCGAGTAAGCATGTGAGCCGGGAGAGGTCTGGGAGTGTTAGTGCCAGGTATGGAGGAGGGCTCGAACGTCGTGTGGGTGAGGGGGATCAGGAGAGTCAATAGCACAGCGAAGAAGTCTCTCAGCATCTACGGGCATATCAGGCTGAGGGGACGACCAGAAATGGAGGAAAAAGGGAAAAAAAATCAAGGTGAAAAAACAGAGAAAAAAAAACCTCCAGCTAGGGGAGCGAACAATCAACCTGTGTGGTGTGTTAGTTCGGCAACAGGGAAGGGTAATCATGACTCATGTGACTCTTCCATGGATGGTGCTGGGACCTCCGTCTTGATCTCTGTGAGTGGGCAGGCTGGTTGTTCAGGTGCGTGGAGAGACTCGATCTTCCCGACGGTCGAGAAATAATCTGGAGCCAGTTCTGTACCTGCACAGGGTCTGCATCAAGGAAGCTAAAGAAAGCAGGAAGATGCGCTGGGGAGTGCAGGGTGAAGGATGACTGGTCTTTGCGGAACGTTAAAGCTAGAGTGTATCCCCATCTGTAGGTGCAATCATGTCGCCTATCCAGGACCAGGATCGGTTGCAATGTTGCTCTTGAGAGGTCTGGAAGGATTCTTACTGTAGCTCTGTCAAACTCTATCTCTCTATGCTCCCAGGCCTTGCGGAGGATAAGCTCCTTCTGTGAGTAGCGGTGCAGCCTGCATAGAACATCGCTGGGCCTGTCAGGGTCTGATGATTTAGGCCCATAGGCTCTGTGCACCCGTTCCAGCTCCAGGGAAGGCGGTGGAGCTTCCATTAGCTTGTTGAAGATAGCTGTGACTGTCGCCACCAGGTCCTCTGCTCCAGTGGCCTCCGGGAGGCCCCACAGCCGCAAACAGTTTCAGCGGCTGTGGTCCTCCAGGTCATCTAAGTGGAGCTGCATATCCATGGCTGTGGCAGCTTGGGAGGTCTGGGAGCGCTCCAAGGCTGACACTCTAAGTTCCAGGGAGGAGATTGAGGCTTCGCCCGAGTCCATGCGGCCAGAAAGGGAGTACATCTCAGCTTTCAGTTCTTGCATGTCCCTGCTATGAGCCTCTTCTATGCGGAGGATTAGGGCTTTGATTTCCCACTTTGTGTGGAGGTCCTGTAGCATAGCGTAGAGGTCCTCTTCCAGGCAGCTTGGACATTGTGAGGGTCCAGCTATGTCTATGTGGAAGGCAGCCGGAGTCCCTGAAAGCTGATCCAGATCTGGTGAGGGAGTGAGAGACCTAGGTAGGGCTGCAGAGGGGTAGTCCTCCATTCGGGATCCATGTGGAGCGGCTATAATGGCGCCCGGGGAAGCACGCTGCAGGTCACAGAAGTATCTCTGGTTCCCACTCTGGGGTGTAAGGGGCTGGTTCCCATGAGTTGCCAATCTGGCCTTGTACCCTTTATGCAATAGCATGCCACATCTACATGGGTGAATGTCAGTTGGTTGGTCTCGGTATGCAGGGGGAGAACAGGAGAACAAAAGCATGTCTTCACTTAGCCATTGCTAAGCCACGCCCCTCTGCTGAATGTTTCAGGGGATGTGGCCAAACTGCTGATTTTAATCTCTGCTTTAGGACTTGTCCCATATTACAAGACTTTTGGGTGAATATAGGCTCCTTCATCTCTTCAGCACTGGTTCTCCCAAATATAATCAACCCCAAAAATTGCCTTCTAGGCATCCTTAGCAACCTCGCTGTTCCTTCTCAGGCCAAGAGACTGCTTCGTATTCTCTATTTCTATGAGAGGAAGTCCCTTTTACTGACATAGAAGAGATCAACGACCCTGACCCGAAATCTTTGGTTAAAACTTGTCAATGATTCACTGTGTTGTGAATTCATGAAGAAATATATTTTATATTGCCTGGTAGAAACATGAGAGATGCTTAGGCCTCAAAAAGTAGATGAACTGTGATGTTGAAATAAGTGAACTGTTGCCCTTTTGGACACCTTTTGGACAAAATTGACGTTCTCATGTTTTTCCAAGTTTTTCTACTACTTCAAATATTGAAGACTTTTACAAGCATGTATTGTGAGGAAAACTGTTGGAACAATAACTGCTCTCGTCACAAAACAAGGAGAAATTTACATGGCATTAGTGATTAAACGAAAGCTACCCTTATAGCCATAGGAGACAAGGTTATACAGACTATTCTCACATAGAAATAACCTCACCTGGCCTAAACCTATTGTGTTCAAGTGAGGGACTGTTTAAATAGCTAACACCTTGGCTAACAAAACCCATTGTGTGAATTTTAGGAACTGTTTAGACAAACAAGTCATCTTTAAACATCCAGTGGGAAAGATTTGAAGTTGGTGCAAATCAAAAATATTTTAAAAGTATCTATAAGGTTATTATAAGTCATTTCAAACTATCTATGACATTGTAGGTCACAGAGACATATTATAACTTTGGCATCTGCGGACCCAACAACTTTGGTATGAAGAAAATATATATGAAAGTGTGATTTTATAAGTAGAAGTGTTTTAAGAAACTAATTAGTATTAGGAAAAACATATAATTATGATTATAACTATATAAGACTGTAGCCTATGCTTAGATAAATGAATATTCAGTGGAGATACCAGAAGTTATACAGGTATCCATATAGATAATCATTTTTATGTAGTATTGATTAATATATATAACAATGTGTGTATTTCATAGATATACCAGTTTTTACAGATATACATTTATAGAGATACATATATATAACCAAGTTATGTAATGGTGACTAATCAAACTTATACTGAGTGTATTTTATATTAGACCGATTACCAAAATATTTAAAGGTATATACTATCCTTACCATTATACACATTATGAAAATAGAACGTATTAACTTAAAAGGATAGACTCAAAACACATGTGAGACACCTGGTGGTTGAAGATGGTATTATGCGGACTCCCTAAATTTCCAGAGAAGGTTAATAATTAAGTCTCCTAACCCAATGGAAAGTGAGCCACGTCCTTTTGGGCAGAGCCATTATAATTTTTATGGTCTTATTATCTGAAATGGTATTTAGAGGCAAGTAAGATGCCAAGAAAAAGAAAAAAAGAAGGAAAGGAGGAGAGCTCAGGGGGAGAGCTCAGGGATCCACCCTGAGGGGGGACAATGGGAGGTACACACACTCCCAGACTGACACTCATGCACCATGCATGAATACATATCTTTACATTTAGGAAGATTCCTGAACACCTAATACTTAGAACTCGGAGGTCACGAGAAGTAAATCCTCTTTATGAGTATCCATTTTGAAACTACGGCAGCCATCTTAACTCTGGTAATCAGCCAATAGGAACTGTAGCCATCCTGGAATGGGTAATTATGTCATGTTGATTTTATCTTGTATGTTCTCTCAAATATTGATATGTTCTCTCAAATATTGATGTATTGAATATTATACAATTGATAATCATTCTCCCGAATCAATAACCGCCTTGTAGATTTTTCTCTAAAGATTCGAATTTTTCAGCATATTTTTTCGAGCCACAGATGGACTAATGCCTCTAAGGAGTAAAATATTTAAGCTGCAAGCACTGAACCATGTTTCATTGCGTGTAGATAGATAAAAAATAGTAAATGTGCCCGCGCTAGTATAGTGTCACATATAAAATATATAATATATAAAAAATATTTTCACATATAAAACACATGTAATGTGATAAATAAAACCATACAGGTAAAATATAATGCAAATAACTATAAATGATAAACCACCAAGTGCATATAAAGGTGCAATCGTGGTAGTAACTAATAAAAGTGCAACGTGCTAAAATATAAATATCAAAACACTTTCCAGTGACAAATGAGTGTTTATCCCAATTAATAAATACAAATCACAAAAAACGTGAATAAATAGTGTCCATAAAATGAATAAACATCATGCTTCTTCTGATGGGTGTATGGCGTGCGGTATGGCATGTGCAATCCTCCTCCTCTGCTGACAGCTCCGTCCTACCCCTCCCCCTACCCCTCCCCCTTGGGGAGGGGTAGGACGGAGCTGTCAGCAGAGGAGGAGGATTGCACATGCCATACCGCACGCCATACGATCAGCTGCTTATTATTTTACCTGTACAGTCTGGTGCACTCTAGCACCCATCCAATGTGAGTACCCTCTTGGAGGGCTTATTCTTTAATAAATGTCCTGGCTATATTGCACTATGGAGTCCCTCTGTTTGTTTTTTCTATGATTTTGGATCTTGGTTTTACCTGAGAGGAGTGTTTTTGCACCATTGTAACCTGAGTGAGCCTAGCAGTTTCACCTGGGAGGAGTGTCTTTGCATCATTGTATCCTGAGTGAGCCTAGGAGTGGCCCCAATGCTTATTTTGACACTGTTTAATTACTGTGTCACAGGACTGAAGGTGAGCGCAAGCACATGTGGGGTGTTACGGGAGAGCACAGTTTTCACGTGTTGTGATTTATACACCCATCAGAAGAAGCATGATGTTTATTCATTTTATGGACACTATTTATTCACGTTTTTTGTGATTTGTATTTATTAATTGGGATAAACACTCATTTGTCACTGGAAAGTGTTTTGATATTTATATTTTAGCACGTTGCACTTTTATTAGTTACTACCACGATTGCACCTTTATATGCACTTGGTGGTTTATCATTTATAGTTATTTGCATTATATTTTACCTGTATGGTTTTATTTATCACATTACATGTGTTTTATATGTGAAAATATTTTTTATATATTTTATATGTGACACTATACTAGCGCGGGCACATTTACTATATTTTATATTTTTTTGCATAGTTGCCACATTTATTGACAATACAAACGTCTAATTTATTTCACATTTTTAACCATATACTTACCTGCAGCATAGTAACGGTTGTACGTGTGAAATCCAGACAATCTGTTTAATTGTCAAGTTCACAAGGTTATTGATTCTACCGAGAAGTTATCATGGTGGTATTAGGTCAAAGGGACGGTACGCCCATTTTTGCAAGTGTTTTTATTGATTATCAAGACGTTCATGTAACACAATCGGTATCTTAATTTTTATGTGATTATTTGTTTTTGTCAACCAATAAATTTCTATTTCGTATGCCCACACGTCTCCGTGAATACGTTTCACATGCACAGACTGTGTCATATAGATTGATTTTGTATCTTAAAAATATCCTCGTTAAAAATTACTCAATGATAATTATTGTGCGGGAAACCTGTCCTTAAAAAGGCACAACTGATTCTGACTGATTATTCACGATAACTGCCTCTATATAAGCTTACTTTTGATATTCGAAAGAGGAATATAAATGTTCCACAAAATATGGGGCAGGTGGCTAGCTAGTCCGCTGACTCCCCTATACGGCTATAAATGAAGATCACACTGTGAATTTTGTATTATACTACTACCCTGAACTTTGCTACGTTTACGATGTTTGGTACTGTAGTACCTTCCTTCCATGATTGCTACCCATATCAGATGTATGTTGCACTGCCTAGTATAATGTCTGTATGATGCAACATTCCCTTTTCGTTATATGCTGGAATAGGAGCATTCTGTACTTTGTGTTGTTGTTTTGTTTGTGCGTTCTTTTTTTCTGTATGTATGTTTGTTAAAAAATGCAATAAAAGTACCTTTAAAAAAAAAGGAAGGTTATCAGTGGTGTACCCCAAGGTTCAATAATGGGACCCTTACTTTTTAATATCTATTTATTAATGATAAAGGGTCTGGGATTAAAAGTACCATTTCAGTCTTTGCAGATGACACCAAGCTATGCAGTGGAATAACGTCCTTACAGAATGTCTCCAATTTGCAAGCCGACCTCAATGCACTGTTTATTTAGGCAACTATGTTGCAGATGAGTTTAATGCTGATTATTGTAACATTATGCACTTAGGGGCTAAGAATATGCATGCATCTTATACATACTAGGGGGAGAACAGCTGGGGGAATCAATGGTGGAGAAGGAGCTGGGTGTTCTGGTAGATCATAAGCTTAATAATAGCATGTAAAATTCTTTCTTGTATTAAGAGAGGTATGGACTGCAGAGAGAGAGCTATAATTTTACCCCTGTACAAATCATTAGTAAGACCTCATCAGGAATATGCAATTCACTTTTGGGCACCAGTTCACAAAAAGGATACTGGAGAAAGCATAGAGAAGGGCAACCAAACTGATAAGAGGTATTGAGAAGCTTGACTATGAGGAAAGATTAGAGAAACTGAATTTATTCTCTCTTGGGAAAAGGAGATTAATGGGGATATGATCAACATGTATAAATAAATAAGTGGTCCGTATAGTGAACTTGGTGTTGAGTTATTCACTTTAAGATCATCACAGAGGACAAGGGGATTTAATCTCCAAATACGGAAAGGTTTCTCAACAGTAAGAGCTGTAAAAGTGTGGAATAGACTCCCTCAAGAGCTGGTTCTGGCCAGCTCAGTAGATTGCTTTAAAAGAGGCCTAGATTGTTTCCTAAATGTACATAATGTAACTGGATACTAACATTTATAGGTAAAGTTGACCCAGGGAAAATCCGATTGCCTCTTGGGAGATCAGGAAGGATTTTTTTCACTCACTGGAACGAATTGGATAATGCGTTGCTGGGTTTTTATCTTTCAAATTATTTTATTGTTTTTTTGCAGGGAAATACAGAGTACAATTGAGAAATTGTACGTCGTGCAACAACGTAGAGTATAACAAGAAATAAAACAA
Source organism: Lithobates clamitans (assembly GCA_037952925.1). NCBI lineage: Eukaryota > Metazoa > Chordata > Amphibia > Anura > Ranidae > Lithobates > Lithobates clamitans. Next base: position 630,754 of record JBBGZY010000720.1, read on the forward strand.
AGAATTGCAAACAAAAATTATACGTAATAGTCAGTAGCTTGTCATTGGTTTGAGCTCGCTCAAATGATCATGGGTATAATATTTCACTGTACTATGGTTGCAATACTTATGCAAATAGGGCCTCTTCTCCCTTCGCAGCACCCCGCTTGGGATCTCTTTGTGCTGCAAGGGGAGAGCGGCTCCCACATGAGCTTTGTTAAGTACAGACAGTTTCAATTGTGATGAAGTGTTAAGTTTCTGTAGTAGTCAAGATGTAACTCGCATGTCTAAGATATGGTGAACACATTGCTCGGTCAAGAAGGTCTAAGGTTGAGTTTGGGAATCTGGGTTTGGGGTGCAGCATTAGTCCAGTTTGTCCAGGGGGACCATTGCTTACTGGCTTGTGTGGCACGACCATTGCTGGTGGCCACCATTGTTTCGTAGCTGAAGTGTAGTGAGACCAGGTCAATGGTTTGTTTTATGTTTGGGGGTATGTCTGACTTCCAATTCCGGGTTATATTGAGTCTGGAAGCCAAGAGAATATGGGTTATTGTGTGTCTGAGAGGTCCAGGTATGTTTTCTATGGTTAAATTTAGGAGCGCCAACTCTGGTGAGGGTGGGATAGGACTCTTTGTAATGTTGGCTATCAAATCAAACGTATCTAACCAGAATTTTCGGATGAGGGGGCATGCCCAGAAAATATGGATCATGTCCCCTCTAGATGCTTTGCATCTCCAGCAAGTCATGGGAGTGTGGGGGTGGAAGGTAGCTAACTTTACTGGGGTTAAGTACCAGCGGAGCGAGATTTTTTGGGTGAGTTCCCAAAGTGATGAGCATTGGGTTACTTTGTAGGTGGATTTGAGAGCTAGTTGCCATTGTGCGTCAGAGAAGGTACTGCTAAGATCTTTTTCCCATTGACAATGGGGGATCAACTTATTAAAGGATCTTTTCCCCTGAAGCAGGGTATAGAAGTAGGATATACCTTTGGGCCTTGGAATGGGGCTTGTGAGGAAGTCCCAGGATTTTTGAGGGATGTTGTAAAGGGGGCGAGGAAGTTTACTTAGGCAGTGGTGTATACGGAGGAATGTAAATCTTTCCACGTCTGGCAGAGCGTATTCTTTTTGTAGTTGGGAGAAGGATTTAATTTGATTTCCTTGTAAAAGGAGGTGTATCGAGTGTATTCCATTGATGGACTAGTTGGAGAGTCTGAGGTCAGGTGAGAGATGGTGTAGTGACTCCAGGGGTATGTGAGGGTGTGTGTTGGGGGGGGTGCATTCTGAGAGGGCGAGCATTTTTCCCAGGCATAGACTGAGGCCTTCATAGTCGGGGAGATGGAGGGTGAGACATAGGAGCCCAAAGGGGTACTCATTAACCAGTTTTTTTAGGTTTGGGCGTACCAGTGAGATATTTTCTATCTGGGCCCATAGAGATTGAGTAGTGGGTTGGAACCACTCTGGGAGTTGCGCGAGTATGGCCGCTAGGTAGTAGTCTCTAAAATCTATGGATCCTGTGCCTCCCGCCAATCTGTGTTTAATTAATTTGGCATGTGCGCATCTGAGTTTTTTCCCGTTCCAAAGAAACTTGGTGAAGATTGATTGGATAGACTTAAAGAACGAGGCGGGAATTGGGATTGGTAGTGTTCAGAAGTAGTACAATATTTGAGGTAGACATGTCATTTTAAATGCTGCTAGCCTCCCCGACCATGAGAGCTCGTGTTTTGTGATTTGTTGTGAATCAGTTTTGATTTTGTGAAGGAGTGGGAGGAAGTTAGATGAGTAAAAATTCTTTGTCGTTTTCGGGAGTTGGATTCCCAGGTATGTGATTTCCTTTTCAGCCCATGTGAAGGAGTATTGTGTCTGGAGTAAATTCTTAGTGGTGGCATCCAGATTGATGTCTAGAATGGAAGATTTGGATGTGTTTAATTTATAGTACGATACTTTACTGAACCAATTTAATGTGGTTTGTACTTCCGCCAGGGAGGTTGTGGGATTAGTGAGTATTAGGATAACATCGTCCACGAAAAGACTAATTTTGTGGGTGACGGGACCTATTTGTATTCCGGATATTGTAGTGTTGGATCTGATGTGTTGTGCTAGAGGTTCCATTAATAAATTGAAGATGAGTGGGGACAGGGGACAGCCTTGACGCGTTCCATTTGTGATTGGGAATGGTTTTGAAAGCATACCTTCCGTGAATACTTGGGCCGAAGGGGTGGTATACATGGCTAATATGGCTCTAAGGATGTGGTCTCTGAAGCCAAATTTCTGAAGGACCATTTCTAGGTAGGTCCAGTGAACCCTGTCAAACGCCTTCTCTGCATCCAAAGACAGGAGCAGAGAAGGCGTTCCGGTGGATTCCGCGTGGTGTATCAAGTTGATCGTTCTTCTGGTGGCATCTGGTGTCTGTCTTCCTTTGGTGATTCCTGTCTGGTCTCTATGAATGAGGGTGGGTATAATATCTAAAAGGCGTGTGGCGATTGTCTTAGCATAGATTTTCAGGTCAAGGTTGAGTAGGGATATTGGTCTAAAGTTTTTGGGGGAGTCTGGGTCTTTGCCCGGTTTGGGAATCGTAACTATTAGTGCATTCAAGTAATCATTCTGAAGATTGGAAGAGGAGGCAGCGTTGTTAAATAGCTCAGTAATATGTGGGACTATCTGTGGGGAATACTGTTTGTAGTATTCGGCTGTTAGACCGTCAGGACCTGGGGCTTTCCCATTAGGTAGGGAATCAATTGATGTCTGAACTTCCTGTTCTGTAAAGGGCTTATTTAAATTATCTAGTTGAGTGCCTGTTAGGGTGGGTAATTGAATAGATTGGAGAAAATGATTGATCTCGGCTGATGTTGGTTGCGGTGTGTTAGCATCGCGTTTTAAGTTGTAAAGGTCGCTATAGTAGTCGCTGAAAGCGTTAGCTATTTCCTGAGGATTGGACTGGGGGATGTTCGTGTGGGGGTGGATAATCTGAGATATTTTAGACTTGAGTCTTCTGCCTCTGAGTTTCAGAGCTAGAGTTTTACCTGCCTTGTTGGAGGTGGCGTAGGAAGTGGCTTTTAATTTACGCTGGAGATATTCAAATGAGTGGAGGAGCAAGATTTTCAGTTCTTGCCGGTTCAATAATTGGATGGTTTGTGGGGGTTGGGGATTGGCTTTATGTTGTTGTTCTAGGGAGGTGATATGGGATGTTAGTTCATCTAAACGCTGCGTCCTCTTTTTTTTGTGAAGGGAGCTCATTTTGATCAACATACCTCTAATATAGGCCTTATGGGCACTCCATACCACTCCATGGTCAGACACTGTGCCTTTGTTTATAGAAAAAAATTCAGTGAGAAGGTTGGAGATTTCTGTTGTGTATTTTTCATTTTGCAGTATAAAATTGTTTGCACGTCACAAGAATGTGTTGCGTTGTGGAGTGGAATCTGAGATAGTAATAGATATTGGGGCGTGGTCTGACCATGTTGTGGCGTGGATTTCAGATTTACATATATTCTGGAGGAGCCATTTATCGGTGACAAGTAAATCAATTCGCGAATACGAATTATGCACGTGAGAGTAGTAGGTATAGTCCTTTTCTGAGCCGTGGTGGCAGCGCCATACATCAAATAGTTCCTGTGAGGACAAAAGATTTTTCAGTGGCGATATACGCCTCTTCGCCGGAGATGTTGTTTCCATGTTGACATCCGGGGCAATATTAAAATCCCCACATAGGATTAGATGTCCTTTTTTTATCTGATTGGAGAGGCGTAAAACCTTATGGAGGAATTTCTTTTGGTGGGTGTTTGGTGCATAAATGTTAGAAAGGGTATAAAAGACTTTGTTGATGGAGCATACTAAAATTAAGTAGCGACCTTCAGGTTCAATTAGTATCTTGGATAGTTGGAAGTCCACTGTGTCTTTTATTGCTATCATGACGTCTTTGGATTTGGTGGAGTGACAGGCATGGAAGATATGTGGGAACTGACGATTGGTGCATAATGGAGAATCTGACTTTATCAGATGTGTCTCTTGGATACACAAGATGTCGCTCTGTAGAGCATTGGCAGATTTCCAAAGAGAGTGACGTTTGGCTGGATGGTTCAGGCCTTTAGCATTAAGCGACAATATATTTAGTGGCATGGTGTTGGGAAGTGTAGGTAGGTTGGTGTGGGAAGTCACTTACAGTTAGACGACCTGGTTTACTTGCCGGAGGAGCTTGGTGTCGGTAGCAGTTGGTGGATGGTGTTCCGTCGCTGGAGCCAGTAGAGGGAGGAAAATAGAGCTGCAGATAGAGCAAAATGTTAATCACAGTTGACGATACAGTGCTAATGAGCAAACCGCTGAAAAGGTAACTTTGCAAAAGTGAAAAGGGAGACGTAGAGGAGGTGTATCACACCGCGTCAACCTCTAAATGGGGGTATAAACAGTTAGTAACAAGAGGAGCTGAGCAATCAGTGGAACAATTCGTCTAACTCCAGGGGATGTGCTGTACCGTAGTTAGGCCTATTACGGTGTTAAGTGTGAAGTCTCCTCAGCTGGGGTGGTAATCCATGCGGCTGCGGGCCTGAGATGTGCCGCTGCGCATTGGTGGGTTCTTGGGGGGTTCCAGAATTATTCCCCAGTTATGGAGGAGGTTCAGGCCTTTGTGCAGGTCATGTATGATGTGGGATTGCCCATTTCTAGTGACCAGGATAGTTGCTGGATAACGCCATTTGTATGGTATTTTGTGGTTTTGAAGCCCTTTGGTGATCGGGTTCAGTTTCTTCTTTGTTGGAGAGTATATTTAGATAGATCTGGGAAAAATTGGATTCCCATGTATGGAGCAGGCAGTGGTGATTTATTTTTAACCCCCAGCAGGAGTTTCTCTTTGACGTGAAAGAAGTGGACCCTCATCAAAACATCTCTGGGGATGGAGGCAGCTAGGTGAGATGGCTTGGCTATTCTATGTATTCTGTCGATGATTATGTCCCTGGGGGATGCTTCTGGGACTATGACATGCATCATTTCTTTCGCATAGCGTGGTAGGTCTGAAGGCAGTATGGATTCAGGGACTCCGCGCAGTTTGATATTGTTCCTGCGAGATCTGTCCTCTAAATCGGCCAGCTTGGCGCGGATCCATGTCTGTTCCTCTCTCATATCAGCACATACATCCATGACCTCATTTACTTTGGAAGTGCAGTCACTCATGTCATTTTCAATGCATGTCACTCTGTCATCTATTGAGTGTATGTCTGAGGAGATTTTTGCAAAAAGTGAGGAGAGATCTGTCATAAGGGAGGTCTGCAGTGAGAGTAGCATGTCCTTTAATGTGGTATCCATAACAGGCTGACCTGAGGTGGGGAAAGCTGCCATGGATGAGTGTAGGGCCTGGTTGTTGAGAAGGGAGTTGAAAGCCTGGGCCTCAATTTGTGGGATAAGCGGCTGCTGCGGCGGCGCATCTAGCCTCATTTTAGCCTTAGCAGGGCTATTCAGGAGGTTGTCACCCTCCGGGGGGTAAGGGGGTAAAGCTGGGGGGTCAGATGGAGCAGGATCTGCCAGGAATTCATCCGGCAGATCCGTGTATGTGTCCCGCGGCGCGGCCTGGCCGGCGCCATCTTGGAGATCACTGACCTGCTCCGCCGGCTTGTAGGAGAATTCAGTGAGTTTCTTTGGCTGATATTCCGGGTTTCTCTTCCTGGACGTGCTGGCCATGGTCCCCGGTGTCTTGGAGGCTAGGATGGCACTGGATGAGCTGTGCGGCCTGAGTAGTTGGTATATCTCCCCTGTGAGACAAGCTGAGGTATCAAGCGTCCATCTACAGCTCCGGTCGGCCACGCCCCGCGTTGCTGGGTTTTTTTTGCCTTCCTCTGGATCAACTGTGGGTATAGGACTGTGTATATAAGATTATATGCTTTTTTTTCCATTTTATTGGTTGAACTTGATAAACTTTTGTCTTTTTTTAACCAGACTAATTATGTAACTATGTTTAATCTTACAAAACTGTTTTATGCATTTCTTGTGCTCTGTTCATTGTGATTTCCCTTAACTGCTAGATTTCCTGACACAGTGAAAATAACATAGTTTATTGTATTTATGTCTTTGTGTTAAGCAGTCATCTACCAAGCCTTCAGACACTGATTCTTTTTTTTTAAATTAATTGATTTATTTATGTAAAACATTTCCAACACGGTTTTTATCTGAATGCTGTAGCAATACAACCACTTCTAAATTGCATTTATAAAATGACAATTTCACAAAGCAATTATGAAAAGTTCAGCCTTTTGTTTTGCATGTCTTGATGAGGAGTCACATCTAATGAAGCATTTCAAATTCAGTTTTTATGTTGCTAAAATCACAGCATAGTTAGTTTGTAATTTGAAAGGTATATATTTACACAGTTAACGCAACACTCCCTCGCTAATGATGTGGAAAAAAAGTTTGTTTACTAAAATTAGTTATGAATTTAAAAGCACAAATGTCAGACTATGCATGTTCTTTAGTATTTGTTTTGTAAAGGATATTGGATAGACAGTCAGCTTATGGAGATGTGATGCAAGAAAAGACCAAAGGCATTCCACTAAAGCACTGAAAAGAACCGTATTACCTTCCTAAAACAGTGTTTTAAGTTATCAACACAAACCCAAAAACATAGATGTATTCCTTATTTAGTCCAACAAGGCACACACAATTACTGGCTTTTAACATAGGTATTGTCTAAGTTTACTAAGACATTTATTACTTTTTTAACACAGATGTTACAGACTTTGGCCATTGACTGTGTTTAGTTCCTGCTCTGCAAATTTTGAGCAGGTGTTACTTGCCTTAGTCTCTCCTACTGGTCTCCAGTAAACCTGCCTGGGAATGTCAGTGGCACGACCCCAACTCCACTATCAGGGGCTATCATGAAGACCCAGCATTTGTGGCCTGGCTGACCGCTAAAACTCGCACTACACTATCTAAGGCTCCTTGGAAATTAAACGCTTTCTGGCACAACCTTTTTACAACCCATGAGACCATCTAAACCCAAATTGCGGAATATTTTGCTCTGCATGACCACTCTCAAGATGTGAATATACATAAAAAATATGGGTCGAGCCTCCGACGGTGACGTCATCACGCTCGTTCCTTCCGAGACGGTAGATGGGCGTACGACATAGGAAGTAGAGGGAGATCGATGGTTGTATCGCAACTCTGGCTTATTTTATCCACACTACCCATTTTTGCTGATAGATGACTTCTTTCTTGTAAGTGCAATACTTATTCTTCATTAAATCTTACTATCAAACATACTACACCATAGAAGTTCTTTTTGCTTTGTGTTTTTGAGTACTCATAGCAGCAGCGGGAGTCTTTCATTTTCCATAAAGGGTTGAGGGAGACCATACTTCCCTAACGCTGGGTGAGACTGCTATGGTGGTCATCGCTTTCTGATAAGCAGGATATCTATACACTTTTGGTGGTGATCTGGAAGCGCTTTCGTTTGTTTTGAAGACTTTGTCACAATCTCCTTTCTTCAATTAATTTTGCTCATCTAGATGGACACTGTTTTTTAAGTATTTATAGACTTTTCTTGATGGGACCTTGCTTTAGTTTTTCTTTTTTCTCACTTTTTTTTTTCACTTTGGTATATTTTCACATATTTTATGTATATTCACATTCATATATTTATGTTTAACTAGCGCTGCATCTTTTGTTGGATATTTGCATTTTTTAAGTTTCTGTACTGGACTTTTTGATGCCAGCAGCTTACTTGTCACTTTCATTTTTTTTTGGTTATAGCCCTAGGGCTTTACACTTACAAACTCTCAAGATGTGCTGGGTACGTGGGAGGCCTTCAAATGTTTTTTAAGAGGCATTTTTATTTGCGAGATAACAGCAGTCAAGACAGCCACTAGGGAGCAGGAATCTCAACAGGCCCTCTAAGTGCAACTGGAAAGAGATTATATCTCTGATCCCTCAGACAGTGGCGGAACTATAGGGGTCGCTGCAGTCGCACTTTCGACTGGGCCCTGCCATTCTGTCGCTGTGGGGGGGCCCAAGACCCAGCACCTCCCCCTGCACCTCTGGCTTGCCATTTAGAAAGCAGTGGGGGGAGGTGGGAGGCAGCGATAGGCAGCTCTATTGTGCCTGTGGGCGGTGGGATCTCCCTGGAGCTTGTAGTTCTCTCTTCCCGAGTGTTAGTGTATACAGTGGAGAGAAGAGGGGAGGGCCTGACAGGTATCAGTTTCACTTTCAGTGAGTCGCTCTGCTTGTAAACTGCTGCTGATACATGCCAGGGTCAGAGGCCCCTCTCCACTGTATAAAAGAGAGAGAGGAGCGCCACTAAGTAAAATCATTTATTCACCAATATAAAAACAAAGTATCAACTCACATTTAGGAGTGGTATATAGAACAGACAGATGTGATTCCTGATAGAAGAGGGGGAAGGGAACAGTCAGTGATTCCCTGGGGATGCCTCCAAACACGACGCAGTCTGGCGGGGAGGCCAGGACGGTACACAGCCTGTCTCTGCGGGAGGACGGAGCGGCAGCCCAGGAAGCCGCTGGCAATGTTGTCAAAGAGGAGAAAAAACACAACGCGTTTCTGACATGCGCGCTCCTTTATCAAGTGTAGAGTAGGGAAAACAGTGAAGAGCTATTTATAGCAGATCAAAGGTAATGGGTGGATGTTCACAGCTAATTGTATCAATGCCGGAGTGTCAATATATGAACCACGGACAATAGCAATCTTTAATAACAAGGCCAGAGTACATATCTGTATCTTTATGAGCAAGCTGGATGTCTGATAAAAGAAAGCTGGAGAAAAAAAAATTATTACTAGAGAACTATATATCTAAAAAGGGTGAATGATTAAAAGAAGATGTGTCTCAAGAGTATATATATGCATATATATCAGAGCATTTATGATAAACTATCATAGAAGTATTATAAAAATATATTATGAAGACATGATCACAAGGTAAATTGCATAATGAAAAAAAAAGGGGGGGGTTTCAAAAAAATGTAAAAGTTAATTAAAAATTGCATGAAAAGAATTATTATATGACAATGTAAAAAATAAAAATTAAATAATAAAAAAATGGATGATAAAAGAAAAAGGATATATATATATATGTGTGTAGAGAAATATATATACAAAAAATATATATATAATGAAAAAAATGGAAACAAAAGTAAAAATAAATTATTATTGCTATACATGATACATACAATATGCTGGATGTCACACCCCTGAATGATTGGGCGAGAATTGAAACAAAAGGTAAAATATATTGGATTGCGACTTATGGAGCACCCATAATCGCATACAAATGATATGTGCAAGAAATGCGTGAATAACATTATTAGATAGCCAATGGTAAGTAAACCAGCTAAACAAAGGTAAATGCCAGAGAAACCATTCTGAACATATATAGGAAGGTGTTGATTTCCAGTTCCTTGCATACATGATCGCATTTGTATGCGATTTGTTTGTATATATTGTTTGTATGTATTTCTTTGCATGAAAATGATATATGCAACAATGCCTGAATAACATTATTACCAAATAGCCGATAGTGGGCAGGCAAGCTAAACCAAGACAAATAAAACAGAAACCATTCTGAATGTTTAGAGGATAGTGTTAATTTCCAGTTCCTCATTGAGTCCATTAGGGGCAAGCGTGTCAAGGGTGTAAATCCAGAACGTTTCGCGCTCGCACAAACGCGAGAAACGCTCGGCTTCAGACAGATCTTTTGGTATGGACTCAATGACCCAAACTTGTAGGCCTCTAGTGGAGCGAGCATGATATTTTAAAAAGTGACGTGGTACACTGTGTTTGTCGCTACCTGATTCAACCAAACGACGGTGCTTACCAAAGCGCTGTCTTTATGGGCAAATGGTTCGGCCTACATACAAAAGTTTACAAGGGCATATAAGGCAATACACTACGTAGTCTCTGGAACAGTTGTGGAATTTGTCGAAAGTGAAGAGTCTACCTTTATGGGTAAAACTTTTTTGGCCATCATTCACAAAGCCACAGGTTAAGCACAATGATTTATTACACCTATACATTCCCACTAAGGGAATGAGACAAAGGGAATTATCTTTGGTTTTGCATTTTAGCTTACTGGGTGCTATTTTATTTTTCAAAGTAGGGGCCCTTCTGTAGGTGACTTTGGGTCTTTGGCGCAGGGAGGTGTTCAAGTGGGGGTCTTGTTTAAGGATATTCCAATGTTTGGAAAGTATATGTTCCATCTTTCTGTGTTGGCTATGAAAACCCGCAATAAAGCGTACCTCCGGTTCTTCCGGGGGTTTCTTGCCCGGCAAATACTGGTTGTAGGCCTGTTCTTTAAATGATGTAGGATAACCTTTCTCTAGAAACTTGTTTTTGAGGTGCGTACTCTGAGTGACATAATCGCAAGTTCTAGTGCAGTTCTGCCTGAGCCTGCAGAACTGCCCTTTCGGGATATTGTTCTTCTATAGAGGGTGGTGGCAGCTGTCATAGTGCAAATAAGAATTTCCAGCAGTGGCCTTGGTGTAGTTACAAGAAAAAATATGATCACCTTCATGATTGAGTTCTAAATCAAGGAAGGCTAAGCTATCCCTGTTCCAGACTGCTGTAAAGGAAATGCCCAGGTCATTGGCGTTACAATGGGCGACAAAGTCATCGATCCGGGAGGGGGAACCATCCCAGATGACGACGATATCGTCGATGTAATGACCAAAAAAGACTATGTGCTTGGCAAAGGGGTTGTTATTCCAGATGAATAAATTTTCCCAATGACCCATGGTCAGATTGGCATAAGACGGGGCAAAATTCGCGCCCATGGCAGTGCCATGGGTCTGTAGATAAAACTGATCTTCAAAGTGGAAATAATTGTGGGTGAGGCAAAATGACGTCGCTTCCAAAATGAAAGCAGCCTGTCTAGTATTGAGCATAGGGTCTGTTAATAGAAAGTTCTGTACAGCCAATAAACCCACCTCATGTGGGATAGACGTATATAACGAATTAACGTCAAGGGATAACCAGGAGTAATTTTCGGTCCATTTATAGGGAGACAAGAGTTCCATTAAGTAAGTAGAGTCACGTATATAGGACTGTAAGGCTTGGGCCAAGGGTTGCAAGAAGGAGTCTATATATAGCGAGAATCCACTAGTGATGCTATTCATGGAGGCCACAATTGGTCTACCAGGTGGATTTTTTGCATCTTTATGTAATTTGGGCAAATGATAGAAATAAGGCGTGCTGTAAAAGTCTTTACGTATAAAAGCAGCTTCCTTTTTGTCAAGAACATGATCATTAATGGAGTGTGTGATAAGGAGATCAGCTTCTGTGCGAAAGGAGGGTAGGGGGTCGCAAGACAATTTTTTATAGGTTTTACTGTCAGAGAGTAGCCTCATGGCTTCAGCTACATATGTGGATTTGTCTAAGATAACGATCCCCCCGCCCTTATCAGCTTGTTTGATGACCAGCTCTGGATTATTCAAGAATTGTTTCAAGGACAATAATTCTCCGGAGGTTAGATTGTGTTTGCTGCGTTTTTTGGCTGTTTTTTGGCAAAGTATTTGAAAATCAGCGAACACAACCCTTTTCAAAAAGGCGAAATACCCCTACATTCTGCCTCTCTTTCTTTTTCTCCTTTTTTAGACAAAGGCGTTCATCCAAAAACTCGACAAAAAAGAAAACACACCGACGAGGATGTAGGGGAGGACGCCACATTAATAAACACCAGCGCCAAACTACAGAGACGATAAAGTTGTTCAACTTATCAACTCATGTATTAACTAAAGAAGACACCTCGGGGGCGTGGCCAAGATGGCGATGTGAGCGGCTGCTTCTCAGAGAGCTCCGCACATCGCCGGCATAATCCGGATCCATCTGGCTTCTAAATCCTCCGGACACATCCCTACTGTCTCTGGGGGGCTCACAGACCCTCTATCTCTTGAGGGGGAGGAAAATTTTTTTGATCCGGGGCCGCGATCGGGTCCGCCGGACGCTCCGGCCTACCTCGAGGCGTTAGGCCGCGGCCGCGGACTTTCCTGGCGGGCCGCGCCGCGATCCGGATGACCCCTGGCGCGGTCGGAGCCTCCAGAAACATCACGGCCCACCACGGGCCTCAGATAAAAGCTCAGGCCTAGCCACGGCCGCGGAATCGGCCCGGATTGTATCCTCAGGCCCTACGAACAGCTAGGCCGCATCCGCGGCCTCCCCTGAAGATCTGAGGCCGCCGGAACAGCTGAGGGTGACACTGACCCCAGGGATCTGGAGGGGGAGAGCCCAGGAAAGCTGAGGGTCTCCATCTGGATTGTGGAGCAGGCCCTGGACCATCTCCTTCCCTGACACCCTGGGAGAGACACACAGAAAGTCCCTGTAGGCCTGTGGAAGTCCGAGGACAGCCCCAATTCTACTCAGCCTGCAGGTGAGGGGGCAAACTCTCTGGGGGGCACGTACAGCTCTAAATATACTGACTGCATACCCCTGAACCCCCCCCCCTGATAGTCTCCCACAGCCAGCCACTAATTACTGCCCAGTCCGGGGCCTTGCTAATCTGAATGAGGCGCAGATCTTCTAGTACAAAATATAGCAAGGGGGGCAAAAGGTTGGCCTTTCCACCACAGTCGGACTTCCCCCAGACGCCCACCTGTCCCACTCCGGAGGCCCATACCACACGCAGCACACATAGAGCCTCACAGACAAGCATCATGGAGCCGGATGACTCTCGTCCCCCCTGGCTGGCGGACGTCATGGCGGCCATAGCAACTTGCCAATCCACATTAACAACAAAAATTGAGGCTGTTCAGCTGGATATGGGTCTAATCCGTCAAGACATAGACAAAATTAGGTCGCGAGTTACCGAGACGGAACAAAGATTGAGTAACACTGAAGATACCGTTGCGGAACATGGAGCAACACTCCGTACGCTCCAGACCAAAGTAAAGGCCTTAGAATACAGAGCTGAAGATGCGGAGAACAGAAACCGGCGCAATAATCTTCGTATTATCGGTTTACCGGAGGGGGCGGAGGGGAACAATCCTACCTCCTTCATAGAGGGCCTGCTGCGAGACCTCCTACCGGAAGCCCGTTGGTCGCCCTACTACACAGTTGAGAGGGCACACCGTATACCGCCTAAGCCAGGGCCTCCTGGATCCCCTCCTCGCACCTTCATACTCCGTCTCCTTAATTTCAGAGACAGGGATGAAGTTCTTCGTGCCTCCAGAAATGTTGGGGACCTAAGATTTCAGAACACTAAACTGATGATTTTCCCTGACTATTCGGTAGAGACCCAAAAACTCAGGAAATCGTTTGACCAGGTTAAGGCCGCACTGAGATCACGCAACATTCGCTATAGTGTACTCTTCCCTGCTCGCTTGAGGGTCCAGGATGGCGAGACGACTCGATTTTTCACCACACCAAGGGAGGCCTCTGTCTGGCTGGATTCTCTGCCACAGATCCGTTGACCGACCGATCGGTACACACCGAATCTCCTCTTTATTCTTTACTTGTAACAACCTGGGCCCAAGTCTGAATTCACATACGAACTGCTCCATGGATGACTTAGTTTTGTTGCACAGGTTGTGCCCAGTTCATCCCCATGATGTGTTCAGACTTGAGGGGGGTAACCAACTATCCCCTTTCAGGAAAACTCTAAGTTAATGCCCCTGTCTAAGCATTTGGTCAGGAGACTGTTGAGCTATGAGGCTTCATGTTACCTGCATACCTGTATCCTCTTAGTGATGGATCGACTTCACTGTGGGGTCACAACACGATTTACTTCTTCTCTATTTGACTTCTAATACCCCACAGCCTGTTATAATCCATTAGCGGAGTTCTCACACTCGAAGGGCCGCTTGAACTCTTGCTTGCCCCCCCGTGTGCAATTTAGGGGGGTCGGGCTCGCCTCTTCCACGGACCCCTTGCTGCAGCCGGCGAGCTGAATTGGTTTGGGATTGAAACCCGCCTCAGTTTGGGGGGGCTCGGTGGGGTGGGGGGTGGCTAAAGTTCCCCTAATGGGGCTGTTCTAATTTATGTTAGAAGTTGGACTGTTTTCAGTTTGGTTCTGTTTTTGTTTTACAATTGTTTTTTTAAAAAAATTGACTCATCAGCATTGCAATGTTTTCAGGTATGTCCATTATGGGTCCGGGGGTCCAGTTCGGGAGCCACGACCTACATTGATCCTAACATTATTATCATTCTGAGTAACCATGTCCTCCCTTAATATTGTTTCCTGGAACACTAGGGGACTGAACTCCCCCGTTAAGCGTTCCCTGGTGTTCCAATTCCTTAAAGCTTACAACCCACATATATGTGTGCTCCAGGAGACGCATTTGATAGGAAGTAGAGTTTTGGCCCTCAAAAAACCGTGGGTGGGTTATCACTACCACTCCACGCACTCCAGTTTTTCCAGGGGTGTCACTATTCTGATATTGAAATCCCTTCCTTTCCGGCTCCTGGATTTGGCCCTGGACCCTGATGGTCGTTATGTCATCATACATGCTAAAATATATTCTCTAACGTGGACCATTGTGGGTTTATATTTGCCTCCTCCGGCTTCACTACTGGTGCTCAACCAGATCACCGGTAAGATAGCTGAATTTGCATCTGATAACAATATTATATTGGGTGATTTCAATCTAGTCCCTGATCCGGATCTTGATAGACTGGCGTCTGCGGGGTATCACCATCCTGGGTTGACTGAGTGGGCGGACACGTATGGCCTGACTGATGTGTGGAGGTGGAGACACCCCCAGACCAGGGCATACACATGCCACTCGGCCTCTCACAGGACGTTCTCCCGGATAGACTTAGTCTTCGCGGGAAGTCCGGTCCTCCCACGGGTTACAGATATACAAATACTCCCTAGAGGAATTTCTGACCACGCTCCCCTGCTGTTGTCATTGGACCTTTCACTGGGCCCTGTAGACAAGATATGGAGGCTCTCGAGGTTTTGGATTTCAGACACGGCCGTAGACTCTCAATTCAGAACGGAGTTGCTTGACTTCTGGGTGGTAAATGTGGGCTCGGCTGACCCCACAGTTGTCTGGGATGCATTCAAGGCCACGACAAGGGGACAATACCAGACCATTATAGCCAGAGTTCGTAGGGAGCGCAGGGCAGAGTTGGTAAGGGCTGAGAGAGAGGCGAGTTGTGCAGAGATCCTCTTTGTTCGTACCCGGGACCCTATACACTACTCACATTTACAATTTATGACATCGGAGGTGGTTCGTCTTCGTACCACTCTTACCCAGAAAAAAATGCTGGCTCAATCCCAACGGATTTTTGAGCAGGGGGAGCGAGCGGGTCGCTTGTTGGCCTGGCTCTCCAGGGAGCAGGCGGGGGGGATGAGCATCTCCCACATCAGAGACCCTTCGGGACAGATAGTCCACACACCGGAAGAGATCAATAGCTGTTTCGCGGAATTCTATAAATCTCTCTACATGTCCAGGGCAGACTATGGGGAGGAGGACCTGGTGGCATACTTAGACAGTTTTGATGTCCCAACCCTTACGGTAACATATCGTGATAAGCTTGATGCCCCAATTACATCCTTGGAAATACTCCGGGCACTCAAATCAATGCAGACAGGGAAAACACCGGGACCCGATGGAATCCCTATAGAATTTTACAAACAATACGCTGCAGAACTAGTAGACAAGCTTCAGGACCTCTTCTCTGCGTCGATGCGCCTCGAGAGACTCCCGGATACAATGAGTGAAGCGATTATAGTGGTGATCCCCAAGCCCGGGAAGGACCCTACTTTATGCTCCTCGTATCGCCCCATATCTCTCCTGAATGTGGACGCAAAGGTCCTGGCAAAAGTACTGGCCAATAGGCTTAACCTTGTCATCACTGCCCTGATCCACAGAGATCAAACAGGCTTCATGCCCGGGAGAGGTACTGACATCAACATTAGGCGTCTTTATACTCATATAGACAGGGCGGATGGGGAGTCCGGAGGAGTGGTGGCCTCACTCGACGCAGAGAAGGCTTTTGATTCCGTCGAGTGGGGCTACTTATGGGAGGTGCTCTCGCGTTTTGGGTTTGGCCCGGGCTTCACAAAATGGCTCCGCATGCTATATCATAGTCCTTCAGCCAGAATACGCACCAATGGTTGTCTATCGGAGAAGTTTAAATTGTTTCGGGGTACGAGACAGGGGTGTCCCCTCTCCCCGGGCTTATTTGCCCTGGCGATGGAGCCCCTGGCTATACTGCTGCGGGCTGACCCCGGGGTGAGGGGGCTTCAGGTGGGCCCAATCGAGGAGAAGATTTCGCTGTATGCGGATGACGCTCTGCTCTATTTGGCGGACGCGTCGTCCTCCCTGCAGACTGCACTAGGTCTAATTAACCGATTCGGCGGGTACTCGGGGATCCGTATTAATTGGGATAAGTCGATACTGTTCCCGCTCCATCAGTCGACCCCTAGGATCCCACACGTGCAGCTTAAATGGGTAGAGGACTTCAAGTACCTAGGGATTAAGATTAGTGGTAAAGTCCAGGATTATATGGACGATAATCTGCGACCACTTATGACACAACTAACGGCTAGGTGTGCTTCTTGGCGTTCCCTCCCACTGACCCCGGTTGGCAGAGTAAATCTGCTAAAAATGATTTACCTTCCCAAATACTTATACTTTTTTCGCAACACACCCATCCATATCCCAAGGGCCTTTTTCCAGAGATTGGAGGGTCTGCTGATACACTTTGTGTGGGCTGGGAGGCCACCCAGAGTGGCCAAGCAGATCCTATATCTCCCATTATCCGGGGGGGGACTGGCACTACCGAACTTTCAAATTTATTACTGGGCAGCTGTTCTTGTTACGGTTCGGTGGTGGTTCTCCCAGCCCGCACAGAATCCTGCTGTTACTCTTGAAGCAGCCATTTTGGGTTCTTTTGCAGCCCTGTGCAACCTTCCGTTTCGTGGACTTCGGGCTAGTCAGTCCATGACAACTCTGATGCGAACCACTGTAAGGGTCTGGCAGGAGGCCAGGAGGATATATGGGAAACCCAATCATATCTCACCTCATATGCCCTTATGGGGCAATCCCATGCTCCCTCACCTTTATAGTATACCAGACCCCTCTATCTGGGCAAAAAAGGGTATCCTCACACTAAAACATATAGTTCAGGATGGTAGGCTTAAGTCTTTTCAGGCCCTGAGGCAATCATTTTCTATCCCTTCCTCCTTCCAATTTAGATACTGGCAGCTAAAGCACGCTTTTGAGGCTCAGTTCCCTGCCCCCCTTATTTTG
This sequence comes from Lithobates clamitans, assembly GCA_037952925.1. Classification (NCBI taxonomy): domain Eukaryota; kingdom Metazoa; phylum Chordata; class Amphibia; order Anura; family Ranidae; genus Lithobates; species Lithobates clamitans. The sequence continues at coordinate 647,912 of JBBGZY010000720.1, forward strand.
GAACCAGACTCCATTGAACGGCTCCTGATTTCTAGCGTGATGGGGAAGCCACTTTCTACGTTATATCTATACCTCACAGTAGAGTATGACACCAAACTAACCAAGACATGGGAAAAATGGAGGATCGATATCCCTTCCTTGGATGAAGAGGAATGGAAGGAGTGTTTAATTTCCTACATTCCTTCCATGATAGCGGCGAAAGATAGGTTCATACAATTTAAGTTCCTACACAGAGCGTATTTCACCCCACAGAGACTGGCACGCATTTATGATCAAAGGGACCCCAATTGTCAGAGATGTAGGCAGGAAGTGGGCACCTTTTGGCACATGGTCTGGTCCTGTCCCAAACTCAAACCCTTTTGGTTAGCAGTGGCCACCACACTGAGCGATGTCACAGGTTTGAATGTACCGGTTGACCCTCAGATACTATTGCTTAGCCATTTGGAGGATATTGAGGGAGACAGATATAGTAAACTGTGTCTTACCTTCGCATTATATTATGCTAGGCGTGAAATATTAATGGTATGGAAAAAGGCAGAGCCTCCTACTTTGGCATCATGGAAAAGGTCAGTGAACATGGTACTTCCCCTGTATAGATTGACATATGAAAGTAGGCAATGTCCAGGAAAGTTTGATAAGATCTGGTCCTCTTGGGTAGATGCCTCTGGGGCCCCGGAACCCCCTCTCGCATAATTATTATGCTATGAAACTGGTTGGAGGAAATCTAGTGTCTCTTTGACTGCTCTCCCACTGCCTGTTCCCTCTTCCCCCCCCTTACCTTTCCTTCGTTCTTCTTCCCCTCCCTCTTCCCCCCCCTTCCCCCCCTCCCCCTCCTTCCCCTCCCCCCCCCTTCCTCCTCCCTATCAGGTTGGATTGAAAATGGTTACTTATGTAAGTTTATCTACGATGCTATAATATTATAATGTATTAAGGTGTACTGTTAAGTGATACTTCTGATATTTGCACAATTGGAATATCTGATAGGCAATGACTACAGGTTGAAGGTTGATTTTAATGTCATTTTCTTCTATACTTTGAATGTCTTAAATCACTCTGTAAAGTAATGCTGATTTGTTTAATAAAATTTTCTGTTAAAAAAAAAAAAAAAAAAAGAAGACACCTCTTTGCTTTGTAGAGGCCTCACTTTCTCCCCCACTACACAACCCAACTCGTTCCAGTTATTTAAGGATCTAAATAGGTTCATCAGAAACCTTACTTTAAAAAGGTTCTTCCAGATACAATCCAAAAAATGCATTGAACCCCGGATATCGCCTCCTCCTATTTCAGCTGACACCAACTTGGAGGTAGAGATGGACAGCCCTCCTAGTGTTTATAATGATCTAGTAGAGGCTGATGATTTATTGGATGTAGACCCTAATTATGAGTTGTACACGTAGCACCTTCAAACATCTCCCCCAGTAGTACACACTTCTTTAAAACCTAAGTCTTCCTTTTATCCCACCCAATCAAAGGGACCTTATCTGGATGCCTTCTATAGGGTTGTGTTCGCTGATTTTCAAATACTTTGCCAAAAACCAGCCAAAAAACGCAGCAAACACAATCTAACCTCCGGAGAATTATTGTCCTTGAAGCAATTCTTGAATAATCCAGAGCTGGTCATGAAACAAGCCGATAAGGGCGGGGGGATCGTTATCTTAGACAAATCCACATATGTAGCTTAAGCCATGAGGCTACTCTCTGACAGTAAACCCTATAAAAAATTGTCTTGCGACCCCCTACCCTCCTTTCGCACAGAAGCTGAACTCCTTATCACACACGCCATTAATGATCATGTTCTTGACAAAAAGGAAGCCACTTTTATACGTAAAGACATTTACAGCACGCCTTATTTCTATCATTTGCCCAAATTACATAAAGATGCAAAAAATCCACCTGGTAGACCAATTGTGGCCTCCATGAATAGCATCACTAGCGGATTCTCGCTATATATAGACTCCTTCTTGCAACCCTTGGCCCAAGCCTTACAGTCCTACATACGTGACTCTACACACTTAATGAAACTCTTGTCCCCCTATAAATGGACCGAAAATTACTCCTGGTTATCCCTTGACGTTAATTCGTTATATACGTCTATCCCACATGAGGTGGGTTTATTGGCTGAACTTTCTATGAACAGACCCTATGCTCAAAATTTATTCATCTGGAATAACAACCCCTTTGCCAAGCACATAGTCTTTTTTGGTCATTACATCGACGATATCGTCGTCATCTGGGAATGTTCCCCCTCCCGGATCGATGACTTTGTCGCCCATTGTAACACCAATGACCTGGGCCTTTCCTTTACAGCAGTCTGGAACAAGGATAGCTTAGCCTTCCTTGATTTAGAACTCAATCATGAAGGTGATCATATTTTTTCTCGTAACTACACCAAGGCCACTGCTGAAAATTCTTATTTGCACTATGACAGCTGCCACCACCCTCTATGAAAGAACAATATCCTGAAAGGGCAGTTCTGCAGGCTCAGGCAGAACTGCACTAGAACTTGCGATTATGTCACTGAGAGTATGCACCTCAAAAACAAGTTTTTAGAGAAAGGTTATCCTACATCATTGATAGAACAGGCCTACAACCAGTACTTGCCGGGCAAGAAACCCAAGATTACCAAACCCCCGGAAGAACCGGAGGTACGCTTATTACAGGTTTTCATAGCCAACACAGAAAGATGGAACATACACTTTCCAAACATTGGAATATCCTTAAACAAGACCCCCACTTGAACACCTCCCTGCACCAAAGACCCAAAGTCACCTACAGAAGGGCCCCTACTTTGAAAAATAAAATAGCACCCAGTAAGTTAAAATGCAAAACCAAACATAATTCCCTTTGTCTCATTCCCTTAGTGGGAATGTATAGGTGTAATAATCCATTGTGCTTAACCTGTGGCTTTGTGAACCATGGCCAAAAAAGTTTTACCCATAAAGGTAGACTCTTCACTTTCGACAAATTCCACAACTGTTCCAGCGACTACGTAGTGTATTGCCTTATATGCCCTTGTAAACTTTTGTATGTAGGCCGGACCATTTGCCCATTAAGACAGCGCTTTAGTAAGCACCGTCGTTTGGTTGAATTAGGTAACGACAAACACAGTGTACCACGTCACTTTTTAAAATATCATGCTCGCTCCACTAGAGGCCTACAAGTTTGGGTCATTGAGTCCATACCAAAAGATCTGTTTGAAGCCGAGCGTTTCTCGCGTTTGTGCAAGCGTGAAACGTTCTGGATTTACACCCTGGACACGCTTGCCCCTAATGGACTCAATGAGGAACTGGAAATTAACACTATCCTCTAAACATTCAGAATGGTTTCTGTTTTATTTGTCTTGGTTTAGCTTGCCTGCCCACTATCGGCTATTTGGTAATAATGTTATTCAGGCATTGTTGCATATATCATTTTCATGCAAAGAAATACATACAAACAATATATACAAACAAATCGCATACAAATGCGATCATGTATGCAAGGAACTGAAAATCAACACCTTCCTATATATGTTCAGAATGGTTTCTCTGGCATTTACCTTTGTTTAGCTGGTTTACTTACCATTGGCTATCTAATAATGTTATTCACGCATTTCTTGCACATATCATTTGTATGTGATTATGGGTGCTCCATAAGTCGCAATCCAATATATTTAACCTTTTGTTTTAATTGTCGCACCAATCATTCAAGGGTGTGACATTTAGCATATTGTATGTATCATGTATAACAATAATCCTTTATTTTTATTTTTGTTTCCATTTTTTCATTATTTTTGCATTAGTATAGAATGGTTTCTGTTTTATTTGTCTTGGTTTAGCTTGCCTGCCCACTATCGGCTTTTTGGTAATAATGTTATTCAGGCATTGTTGCATATATCATTTTCATGCAAACAAATACATACAAACAATATATACAAACAAATCGCATACAAATGCGATCATGTATGCGAGGAACTGGAAATCAACACCTTCCTATATATGTTCAGAATGGTTTCTCTGGCATTTACCTTTGTTTAGCTGGTTTACTTACCATTGGCTATCTAATAATGTTATTCACGCATTTCTTGCACATATCATTTGTATGCGATTATGGGTGCTCCATAAGTCGCAATCCAATATTCTTTACCTTTTGTTTCAATTGTTGCACCAATCATTCAGGGGTGTGACATTCAGCATATTGTATGTATCATGTATAGCAATAATCCTTTATTTTTACTTTTGTTTCCATTTTTTTCATTATATATTTTCTTTATATATATATTTCTCTACACATATATATATATATATATATATATATATATATATATATATATATATATATCCTTTTTCTTTTATCATCCATTTTTTTATTATTTCATTTTTATTTTTTACATTGTCATATAATAATTCTTTTCATGCTATTTTTATTTAACTTTTACATTTTTTGAAACCCCCCCCCCCCCTTTTTTTCATTATCCAATTTACCTTGTGATCATGTCTTCATAATATATTTTTATAATACTTCTATAAAAGTTTATCATAAATGCTCTGATATATATGCATATATATACTCTTGAGACACATCTTCTTTTAATCATTTACCCTTTTTAGATATATAGTTCTCTAGTAATATTTTTTTTTCCCCCAGCTTTCTTTTATCAGACATCTAGCTTGCTCATAAAGATACAGATATGTGCTCTGGCCTTGTTATATAACATTGCTATTGTCCGTGGTTCATATATTGACACTCCGGCATTGATACAATCAGCTGTGAACGTCCACCCATTACCTTTGATCTGCTATAAATAGCTCTTCACTCTTTTCCCTACTCTACACTTGATAAAGGAGCACGCATATGCCGTACAGACCCTGCGCATGCTCAGAAACGCGTTGTGTTTTTTCTCCTCTTTGACAACATTGCCAGCGGCTTCCTGGGCTGCCGCTCCGTCCTCCCGCAGAGACAGGCTGTGTACCATCCTGGCCTCCCCGCCAGACTGCGTCGTGTTTGGAAGCATCCCCAGGGAATCACTGACTGTTCCCTTCCCCCTCCTCTATCAGGAATCACATCTGTCTGTTCTATATACGGCTCCTAAATGTAAGTTGATACTTTGTTTTTATATTGGTGAATAAATGATTTTACTTAGTGGCGCTCCTCTCTCTGTTTTTTACCTGGATGGATCTGAGTTTGACTTCTCTCAACAAGAAGAGCTGCCTTTCATGAATCTGGCCACAAAAATTCTTACAAGAAAAGAAAAGTTTTATTCCGGTGTTTTGTTTTACCTATGACTTATCCTCCAGGGATCCTCTCCTGCTTTATAGACTGTTTCCTGGCTCCTGTCCAAGACTTCCAACACTGTCCTGATTTCACCGTGATTGATCTAGCTTTCAGACTTTATAATTTCATTAACTTTTATAGCCATTTGCCTTATAGCCTCTGAGCGCCAGTTTATTTGTTTAATGCCGCGTACACACGAGCGGACTTTACGGCAGACTTTGCCCGGCGGACTTTTCGACGTACTTTACGACGGACTTTCTGAATGAACGGACTTGCCTACACACAATCCACCAAAGTCCGTCGAATTCATACGTGATGACGTACGACCGGACTAAAACAAAGAAGTTCATAGCCAGTAGCCAATAGCTGCCCTAGCGTACAATAAAAATCAGCATATAATGAATATTTTGAATAAATGTTTTTAAAAAAAAAGAACATCAGATACATGAGACCAAGTGATGCATCCTACTGCTAAATACAAACACCACCCAAGTTGATACGATGGCGTCCGATAGCAGATTTCCAACGCGTTTCAACTTTATTGTCAAAGCAAAGTCTTCCTCAGGGAAGGAATTGCATCACATTCTAGAATTTCAAAAAACAGCATAATTACAATGGTAAATATATACACATGTCGCCTATATCTAGAAAGACCGCATTTTAATTGAAAAATCATAAATGCGACTTACATTACAGCATGTAGCTGCAGAAAAATGCCTTTTAGTGCTGGCAGGGGCCCTGATCACCAATTTGTCTAAACCGCTCACTATCCTCTATGGGGCGACCCGGTATGCTTATAAAAAGACCAATATTTGGCAGCCATAAGGAGCAAAGAGGCTGAAAAACATGAATAATGTTTAAATTAAAAAGGGGATTAAATCAGTGATCTTGGAAATCTTAGTGGTTCATGAGAATCCAAGTTTTCCAGAGTAGCCACCAAGTGAAAAAATCCATGATCAGATTACCTTGAGTGAGTCATATAGCATGTATGGGTGAAGTTCCCAGTTGTAGGTGAGCGAGAGCTCTGGTCTTAGAGTTCCTCTCTGTTAAAAGCCAGTTGCAAAGTGCTGCCCTTGGCCGTCCCTGGCGTCCTAATGTAGGGGATATGGGTGTGGTTTCTGTGATGGGCGTGGAATAGGTTTAGGAGTATTACCCTGTTCATTGGTGGTGCAGTGTGGGAGGCGTGGCCTGCATCAGCCGCCGTCTCTGTCATATAGTCTCCTTATAAGGTAGTAGAAGGAGAGCATTACTAAGCATCCTGTTGCTATGGTAATAGACGCCTCCAGCTTGACGCAGTATTTAGCAGTAGGATGCATCACTTGGTCTCATGTATCTGATGTTCTTTTTTTTAAAAAACATTTATTCAAAATATTCATTATATGCTGATTTGTATTGTATTCTATTTGTTTTTGTATCAATAAAATTCAGCATTTTTTATTCAAATCCTTTGATCATTACATTGCCCTAAAAATCCCATATTGAGGTACATATTTGGTTTTTCTAAAGTCTTACGGGATGATGGCGATGACACACCCGATCTTTTGAGTCATTAATCTATATATATAGCTGCCCTAGCGTGGCTTTTTGTCCGTTGAACTAGCATACAGACGGCGGACTTTTCGACCGGACTCGATTTCGACGGATTAATTTAAAACATGTTTCAAATCTAAGTCCGTCCAACTTTTGAGCAAACAAAGTCCGCTGGAGCCCACACACGATCGAATTGTCCGACAAAATCCAGTCCGCCGGGCAAAGTCTGCCGTAAAGTCCGCTCGTGTGTACGCGGCATTAGTCTCCACAGTATACACTCGGGAGAAGAACTACAAGCCTCATGGAGATTCCCTGCCTGTGGACACCATAGAGCTGCCGATCGCCGCCTCCCACCTCCACCAGCCAGGTACATGGGGAACCTCTTGAAGGAGGGGGGTCAGCTGTCTGGGGACCCTGATGTGGGGGGGCTTTCTGGGGACATTAATGTAAGGAAGGGGCCCTCTGGGGTCCCTGATGTAAGGAGGGGCTCTCTGGGGACCCTGATGTAAGGAGGGGCTCTCTGGGGACCCTGATGTATGGGGGGACTCTCTGGGGACCCTGATGCAAGGGGGGGCTCTCTGGGGACCCTGATGTAAGGAAGGGGCCCTCTGGGGTCCCTGATGTAAGGAGGGGCTCTCTGGGGGCCCTGATGTAAGGAGGGGCTCTCTGGGGACCCTGATGTAAGGAGGGGCTCTCTGGGGACCCTGATGTATGGGGGGACTCTCTGGGGACCCTGATGCAAGGGGGTCTCTCTGGGGACCCTGATGTAAGGAGGGGCTCTCTGGGGACCCTGATGTAAGGGGGGCTCTCTGGGGACTCTGATGTAAGGGGGGCTCTCTGGGGACCCTGATGTATGGGGGGGCTCTCTGGGGACCCCGATGTAAGGAAAGGGGTCTCTGGGGACACTGATGTAAGGAAAAGGGTCTCTGGGGACACTGATGTAAGGAAAGGGCTCTCTGGGGACCCTGATGTAAGGAAAGGGGTCTCTGGGGACACTGATGTAAGGAAAGGGGTCTCTGGGGACACTGATGTAAGGAAAGGGGTCTCTAGGGGCCCTGACGTAAGGAGGGGACTCTCTGGGGACCCTGATGTAAGGGAGGCTCTCTGGGGACCCTAATATAGGGGGGCTCTCTGGGAACCCTGATGTAAGTGGGGCTCTCTGGGTACCCTGATGTAAGGGGGGGATCCCTGGGGACCCTGATGTAAGGAGGGAGGCTCTCTGGGGACCCTAATATAGGGGGCGGCTCTCTAAGGCCCCTGATGTAAGGGGAGGCTCTCTAGGGACCCTAATGTAGGGGGGTGCTCTGGGGATCATAATGTAAGGAGGGCTCCCTGGGGACCCTGATGTAAAGGGGGTTTCTCTGGGGACCCTGATGTAAGGGGAGGCTCTCTGGGGACCCTGATGTAAGGGGAGGATCTCTGGGGACCCTAATGTAGGGGGAGGCTCTCTGGGGACCCTTATGTAAGGTAAGCTTTCTAGGGACCCTAATGTAGGGGGAGGCTCTCTGGGGACCTTGATGTTAAGGGGAGCTTTCTGGGGACCCTATTATAAGTAGGGAGGCTCTCTTGGGACCCTGATGTAAGGGGAGGCTCTCTAGGGACCCTAATGTGGTGGGGGGCTCCCCGGGGACCCTGATGTAAGGAGGGCTCCCTGGGGACCCTGATGTAAGGGGGGTTCTCTGTGGACCCTGATGTAGGGGGGCTTTCTGGGGACATTAATGTAAGGAAGGTGCCCTCTGAGGACACTAATGTAAGGGGGGGCTCTCTGGGAATACTGATGTAAGGGAGGCTCTCTGGGGACCCTAATGTAAGAGGGAGGCTCTCTGGGGACCCTGATGTAAGTGGAGGCTATCTGGGGACCCTGATGTAAGGAGGGGCTCTCTGGGGACCCTGATGTAAGGAGAGTCTCTCTGGGGACCCTAATGTAAGGAGGGGCTCTCTGGGGACCTTGATGTAAGGGGGGCTCTCTGGGGACCCTGATGTAAGGAGGGGCTCTCTGGAGACCCTGATGTAAGGAAAGGGGTCTCTGGGGACCCTGATGTAAGGAAAGGGGTCTCTGGGGACCCTGATGTAAGTAAAGGGGTCTCTGGGGACCCTGACTTAAGGAGGGGACTCTCTGGGGACCCTGATTTAAGGGAGGCTCTCTGGGGACCTTAATGTAGGGGGGCTCTCTGGGAACCCTGATGTAATTGGGGCTCTCTGGGTACCCTGATGTAAGGGGGATCCCTGGGGACCCTGATGTAAGGAGGGAGGCTCTCTGGGGACCCTAATATAGGGGGTGGCTCTCTAAGGACCCTGATGTAAGGGGAGGCTCTCTAGGGACCCTAATGTAGGGGGGCTCTCTGGGGACCCTGATGTAAGGAGGGCTCCCTGGGGACCTTGATGTAAGGGCGGGTTCTCTTGGGACCCCGATGTAAGAGGAGGCTCTCTGGGGACCCTGATGTAAGGGGAGGATCTCTGGGGACACTAATGTAGGGGGAGGCTCTCTGGGGACCCTAATGTAAGGGTAAGCTTTCTAGGGACCCTAAAGTAGGGGGAGGCTCTCTGGGGACCTTGATGTTAAGGGGAGCTCTCTGGGGACCCTAATATAAGTAGGGAGGCTCTCTTGGGACCCTGATGTAAGGAGAGGCTCTCTAGGGACCCTAATGTAGGGGGAGGGCTTTCTGGGGACATTAATGTAAGGAAGGGACCCTCTGAGGACACTAATTTAAGGGGGGGCTCTCTGGGGACACTGATGTAAGGGAGGCTCTCTGGGGACCCTAATGTAAGGGGGAGACTCTCTGGGGACCCTGATGTAAGGGGAGGCTCTCTGGGGACCCTGATGTAAGGAGGGGCTCTCTGGGGACCCTGATGTAAGGAGGGGCTCTCTGGGGACCCTGATGTAAGGAGGGGCTCTCTGGGGACCCTGATGTAAGGGGGGCTCTCTGGGTACCATGATGTATGGAGGGGCTCTCTGGGGACCCTGATGTAGGGGGGCTCTCTGGGGACCCTGATGTAAGGGAGGCTCTCTGGGGACCCTAATGTAGGGGGGCTCTCTGGGAACCCTGATATAAGTGGGGCTCTCTGGGTACCCTGATGTAAGGGGGGGATCCCTTGGGACCCTGATGTAAGGAGGGAGGTTCTCTGGGGGCCCTGATGTAAGGGGAGGGCTTTCTGGGGACATTAATGTAAGGAAGAGGCCCTTTGAGGACACTAATGTAAGGGGGGCTCTCTGGAGACACTGATGTAAGGGAGGCTCTCTTTGGACCCTAATGTAAGGAGGGCTCCCTGGGGACTCTGATGTAAGGGGGGTTCTCTGGGGGTCCTGATGTAAGGGGGGCTTTCTGGGGACCCTGATGTAAGGGGAGAATCTCTGGGGACCCTAATGTAGGGGGAGGCTCTCTGGGGACCCTTATGTAAGGATAAGCCTTCTAGGGACCCTAATGTAAGGGAGGCTCTCTGGGGACCCTGATGTAAGGAGGGGCTCTCTGGGGTCCTTGATGTTAAGGGGAGCTCTCTGGGGACCCTGATGTAATGAGGGTGGCTCTGGGGACCCTAATATAAGTAGGGAGGCTCTCTTGGGACCCTGATGTAAGGGGAGGCTCTCTAGGGACCTAATGTAGGGGGGATCTCTGGGGACCCTGATGTAAGGAGGGCTCCCTGGGGACCCTGATGTAAGGGGGATTCTCTAGGGATCCTGATGTAGGGGAGGATCTCTGGGGACCATAATATAGGGGGAGGCTCTCTAAGGACCCTGACGTAAGGGGAGGCTCTCTGGGGACCCTGATGTAAGGGGGGGCTCTCTGGGGACCCTGATGTAAGGAGGGGCTCCCTGGGAACCCTGATGTGGCTCTCTGGGTACCCTGATGTAAGGGGGGATCCCTGGGGACCCTGATGTAAGGAGGGAGGCTCTCTGAGGACCCTAATATAGGGGGAGGCTCTCTAAGGACCCTGATGTAAGGGGGGGGCTCTCTGGGGACCCTGATGTAAGTGAGGGATCCGCATTCAGATATGTAACGATATATATATATATATATATATATATATATATATATATATATATATACACATACATACATACATACACATACACACACACATATATATTATATACATGTGTATGCCCGCCAAAGTGTATGACTTTCCTGCTATGGGCTCTAGCCCGAGATCTTTTGTAGACCTAGCAACGTCCCTGGTGGGGGCCCTTCATGGTTTCTTGCACCGGGGCCCTGAAGATTCTAGTTACGCCTCTGCCCTCAGAGGCTACCAAGGGAGAAGGAGAATGGTTGTCAGCTCAAGATGTGTATAACCTCTACGGCAGAATGCAATTGGTTCTTTCAAAAGCAAGCATTCGAGGCAGGAGAGCAGACAGGTCGCCTTTTGGCCAAAATTGGCCATAACTAAAATTCATCTCAGGTGATTGGGGCTTTAAAAACTGCTTCTGGGGCTTTGGTTAACTCTCCAGAATGAATTATGACTGAATTAAGCCAGTTTTATACAGATTTGTGTCTAATGTGCACCCCTCTGAAGCCAGCTCTAATGCAATACTTGAGCTCCATTGACCTGCCTACTCTTTAGCCCTCTCAAAAATGTTTATTAGACCCTCCTATCACTCAGAATGGCTCCTGGGGCAGATGGTTTATCCATAGGGATTTATAAGAAATATGCAGATGTTATTCTTCCATATTTGCTTAAAGTATTTAATGCCTCCTTGGATGGAGGGAGTCTTCCCCCCTCCATGTCCATAGCACACATTATTCTTTTTAAACCTGACAAGCCCCATACATGCCCGGGTTCTTACAGGCCCATCTCATTTTTACAAGCAGATGTCAAAATACCAGCCAAGGTTTTAGCTAACAGGTTGAACAAGGTAATCTTCAGCATTGTCCACTCAGATCAATCTTTTTGTGAGCAAGGCCATTATGGCTGAAACGTGTTAACTTCTGCTGTACATATTTATCTTTTATGGCCTTACAATAAATTTGGACTTATTGAAGAGCATGTTTGGAGTTGAGGATTGTCTTCTATCCATTTACTGTGTTAGCAGCTGAGTGACTCCACATCCTGCACCCAACAGCTCAGGAGGATCTCTACATAATCTGGGGTAGTAGCACCTTTTTCTGCTATGGAATTGACCTAAGGTGCCTATTTCAATTGGAAAGAGGTACTAGGCAGGGGTGCCTGCTGTCCCCCTCCTATTTGCCCTCTCCATTGAACCATTAGCAGCCCTAATTAGTCCTGCTTAAGGTATTACGGGTTTTCAATATGGTCTCTTAAACGAGAAAATAATGCTATACGTGGGTGATGTGCTCCTCCTTCTGGGTGACACTGGGCCCTCCCTGCGTACTGATTTGTCCATTATTACTACTTTTGATACCTACTATCAATTGGTCCAAATTTGCTTTATTGTCACTGGATGACCCTATTGATCACATTCTTACCTCTTTCTGCCCAGTGCAAATTACATCCTTGTTTAAGTATCTTGGGGTTTTTATTATGCCCACCCTGACTGACTTTTGAAAGCTTAGCATTCTACCCCTAATATTTCAGTTTAGAGCGAAGGTCAAAATATGGGGAAGTTTTGGCTCTCCCTTATTGGATTGGCTTATCTCTAATTAATAAAAATCATCCTTATGCTCCAACTATTATATTTACTGCATAATACTTCTATGGTGGTACCTTTGTGAATTTTTCGTACAGTTAATTCCATTTTTAGGATCTTGCTCTAGAGAGACAGGTCACCCAGAATCAGACTCGGGTAGTTACAGAGACCCAATGACATTGGAGGCATTGCATTATCTAATCCGTGGCTCTATTGCATGACTGCACGTCAGACTCTTCCTCCTGTAAGGATTCCACTCTTGCCATAGTCCTATCTTTCACCGAATCCCGCGATTTAGTGGGAGGGTTGGGCTGGAATCCCTTAGTTTACGCAAAACCAATAAGCTCTATTCTACATAAGTGTTGATGCATAGAGTTTGGAACAAAGTTAAACAACCAGAAATGGTTCAGGGTTTTACTAGCTATGCTCTTATTTGGCATAATAAAGCCATCCCTGGGGTGACCAAACTCCAGCATGCTCCTAGGTGATGAGCAAAAGGCCTCAAACACCTACATCACATTCCAGGCTGCTGTCCTGCTACCTTTTCAGGAGTTACAGGCTAGGTTCCACCTACCGTACTCAATGTTTATTTATTACATATAACTTAAGCATGCAGTGACAGCCCAGGGCCCTTCATGGGACTGGCACCTGTCTCCTACCCCTATTTTCCTTGTTCAAATATTTTATTGCAAAGATCGACTAGTAGCATAACATACATTATATAAACGACCCCAATTTTCCACCTCATTCGAAATTCGCAATCTACAAAAGGTCTTATCTCAAAAGGCTGGGGTACAGTTCTTAGGTGGGTGTAGGATAAGCTTCCCTGAATAAATGAGTTTTCAGGGATGTCCTAAAGGTGGACAGGTTAGGGGCTGATTGGACATACTGGGGCAGGGAGTTCCAGAGGATGGGAGAGGCTCTGGAGAAATCCTGAAGGCGAGCATGGAGGAGGTAACAAGGGAGCTAGAGAGCAAGAGGTCCTAGGAGGAACGGAGGGGACAATTTAGGCGGTATCTGCAGATGAGGTTGGTGATGTAACTGGGGGCGATGTTGTGGATGGCCATGTATGTTGTGGTTAGTATTTTGAATTTTATACAGTGGGGTAGGGGAAGCCATTGAAGGGATTGGCAGAGAGGAGCAGCAGTCATGGATATATACACTATATACACTATATTGTCAAAAGTATTGAGACGTCTGCCTTTACATGCACATGAACTTTAATGGCATCCCAGTCTTATTCCATAGGGTTCAATTTTGTGTTGGCCTATCCTTTGCAGCTATAACAGCTTCAACTCTTCTGGGAAGGCTGTCCACAAGGTTTAGGAGTGGGTCTATGGGAATGTTTGACCATTCTTCCAGAAGCGCATTTGTGAGATCAGGCACTAATGTTGAACGAGAAGGCCTGGCTCACACTCTCCAGTACAATTCATCACTAAAGGTGTTTCCTATGGGTTAAGGTCAGGACTCTGTGCAGGCCAGTCAAGTTCCTCCACCCCAAATTCGCTCATCCATGTCTTTATGGACCTTGCTTTGTGCATTGGTCCAAATCATTTTGTGGAGGGGGTATTATGGTGTGAGGTTGTGCTCCACAGGAAATGTGAGCTCTTTAGCTTCGCACTGACTGTCCACGGAGCACACACAGGAGAGGGGGGAAGGGGGAGCAGATGAGCTGTGTCCCCTATCATCCTGAGAGATGAAGGGGGAGATAGAACTGTCAATGCCGGCTCTGTGCTGCTGTTCCATGAGAGACATGCTCTCCGCTCAGAGCTGTGCGCCCCGAAAGTGACGGAATGCCAGGGCCCAGTCGCAAGTGTGACTGTTGCGACCCTGGTATTTCCGCCACTGGATGAAGCTGTAACAGGGAAAGAAGAGAAGAAACAAAAATAACAACTCAGCGGCAGTGTTGCCAGTTGTCAGTATTTTTACTGACAGCCAGTAAAAAACAGGCAATTTTCTCCTGCCAGTAAAAGTAAAAGGTTGCCAGTAAAAAAATATGGTTGTAACACTCTGATTGGTCCGGAGTCAGCTGAGACCATCTGAGTTCCTGCTACAGTGTGTTCAGGCGGCTCTGGTGGAGGCAGTGCCAGAGCATGTAGTGTGATATCATGGTGCAATGGAGCCAAGCAGAGCGGCCAGAGCCTCGTGTGCGGGTCTGTGGTATGGGAGCAAGGCAGGCAGGGACCGGGACTCTCAGTGCTGTTTAGAATGAAGTGGACTGGAAGGACCACTTGGCTTGGAGAGAGACTTTCACTATGATTAAGGAGGGGATGTGTTGTGTCGGTGAGGTCTCATCATCATCATCTGTGCTGCTGCATACTGCTGTCAGTGTCACTGTGAGAGTGAATTTTATGTGTGTGTGCCTGCCCATTCTAATTTCTGTCCTGTCCCTGAGATAAAAAATATATAGGAAATAAAATAAGAAATATGTTTTTTGCCGTATTATCTACCTTAAATCATAATTGCATATTGTATTTGTTTGTAGCCTAAATACTCTAATTTGCACTTAAAACTGTAATTTTGTAACTTTTGGAAATGCCAGTAAAAACCTGGTTGTTCCAGTAAATTTTGGGTGTTGTGTCAGTAAATTTTAATCTGGCAGGTTGGCAACACTGCTCAGTGGATGATTCTTGATTTGAAGAATGCTCATTAAGATTTCATGTAAAAGATACAGTGTACAAAGCTGCCTTTTACATTACAGCTGGGGGCCAGCTAGAAAAATATATATTTTTGTCATAATCAACAAGAAATGTACTAAAGTCAACAAAAACTGCTGTATTAATACTACTGATAGACTGCATTATATATATTTTTTTTTTAGTTCGTATTTCCAGATTAAAGCTGAAACTTATTTATATATATTTTTATTTTTGTTACAGCTGCAGTCACAAAACCTTCCCATGTCCTGCAGGATGATGGTTCCTGTAGAAATCTTTTCGCTAATAATGCCCAGTTCCCTTCGCAGCAAGGAACTTCCGGTGCTGTAGGTAGTAAGAGCTTTACTCTAGTTACACGTACATAGTTACATAGTTAGTCTAATTGAAGAACGACACAAGTTGATCCAGTTAAACGAATATAAAGAAAAAAATATATACAATCCTATATATACAATCTTATACCACAATCCTATATATACAATCCTATACCCACAGTCGATCTAGAGGAGATCAAACAAAAAAAAATAAAATAAAGCATAATCCGATTTGCTACAGCAGGGGAAAAGACTCCTTCCTGATCCCCCAAGAAGCAATCGGAAGTTCCCTCGATCAACTTTACCAATAAATATTAGTATCCAGTTATATTATGTGTATCTAGAAAAGAATCCAGGCCTTTCCTAAAACAATCTACTGAGCTGGCCAGAACTACCTCTTGAGGGAGTCTATTCCACATTTTTACAGCTCTTACTGTGAAGAAACCATTCAGTATTTAGAGATGAAATCTCTTTTCCTCCAGACGTACATAGTCCTTTGTTCTTTGTGATGACCTTAAAGTGAATAACTTATCATCAAGTTCACTATATGGGCCATTTATGTTGATTATACCCCCCTTAAAGTGTTTGTTACACCAACATTTCATATACAGTGCCTTGAAAAAGTATTTTTCAATACTGTTGAAATGTTACAACCAAAAACGTAAATGTATTTTATTGGGATACAGCTGCAAGTCTTTTTGGGTGTGTCTACACCAGCTTTGCACATCTAGAGAGTGACATTTTTGCCCATTTTTCTTTGCAAAATAGCTCAAGCTCTGTCAGATTAGATAGAGAGCATCTATGAACAGCAATTTTAAAGGCTTGCCACAGATTCTCAATTGGATTTAGGTCTGGGCCATTCTACACATGAATATGCTTTGATCTAAACCATTCTATTGTTGCTCTGGCTGTATGTTTAGGGTTGTTGTCCTGCTGGAAAGTGAACCTCCGCCCCAGTCTCAAGTCTTTTGCAGACCCTAACATATTTTCTTCTAAGATTGCCCTGTATTTGGCTCCATCCATCTTCCCATCAACTCTGACCAGCTTCCCTGTCACTGCTGAAGAAAAGCATCCCCACAACATGATGCTGCCACCACCCTGTTTCACGGTGGGGATGGAGTGTTAAGGGTGATGTGCAGTGTTCGGTTTCACACATAGGCCACAAAGTAAAATTTTGGTCTCATCTGACCAGAGCACCTTCTTCCACATGTTTGCTGTGTCCCCCACATGGCTTCTCGCAGACTGCAAACTGGACTACTTATGGCTTTCTTTCAACAATGGCTTTCTATTTGCCACTCTTCCATAAAGGCCAGATTTGTAGAGTGCACAACTAATAGTTGTCCTGTGGACAGATTCTCCCAAGTGAGCTGTGGATCTCTGCATCTCCTCCAAAGTTACCATGGGCCTCTTGTCTGCTTCTCTGATTAATGCTCTCCTTGCCCGGCTTGTCAGTTTAGGAGGACGGTCATGTCTTGGTAGGTTTGCAGTTGTGCCATACTCTTTGCATTTTTGGATGATGGATTGAACAGTGCTCCGTGAGATGTTCAAAGCTTGGGATTTTTTTTTTTTTTTTATAAATTAACCCTGCTTTAAACATCTCCACAACTTCAGCCCTGACCTGTCTGATGTGTTCCTTGGCCTTCATGATTCTGTTTGTTCACTAAGGTTCTTTAACAAACCTCTGAGGGCTTAACAGAACAGCTGTATTTATAGTGAGATTAACTTACACACAGGTGGACTCTATTTACTAATTAGGTGACTTCTGAAGGCAATTGGGTCCACTAGATTTTTGTTAGGGTATCAGAGTAAAGGGGGCTGAATACAAATGCACGCCACATTTTTCACATATTTATTTGTAAAAAAATTTGAAAACTATTTATCATTTTCCTTCCACTTCACAACTATGTGCTACTTTGTGTTGGTCTCTCACATAAAATCCCCAAAAAATACATTTAAGTTTTTGGTTGTAACATGACAAAATGTGGAACATTTTAAGGGGTATTAATACTTTAAGGCACTTTAAAAAAAGGCAAAAAAAAGTATTTTTATTTTTTTTATAGCCATACCAAAATGTTTTGTCTTTCATTTCTATTTTAAACTGAATAGATTGTTTTAAGAGGTGATCATTTACAATCACTTTAATTTCCTCTTCTCAAGAGAGAATCAATTCAATTCCTCCATGCCCCTTATCAGCTTGGTTGCTCCTCTCTGCACTTTCTCCAATTCCATGATTTGTACAGGGTACACTCTCTCTCTCTCTCCCTCTCTCCCTCTCTTCCTCTTTCCCTCTCCCATACCTCTCTTAATACAAGAAGGGATTTTGCTCACTTTGGTAAATGTAGCGTGGCATTACATGTCATTTTTAAGCTTATGATCTACCAGAAGACCCAGATCCTTCCCGACCATTGACTCCTCCAGCTGTTCTTCTCCTAGCATGTAAGACGCATGCACATTTCTAACCTCCAAGTGCATAACTTTACGTATATCAACATTAAACCTCAGTTGCCACATAGTTGCCTAACTAAACAGTGCATTGAGGTCGGCTTGTAAACTAGAGACATCTTGTATGGACATTATTCCACTGCATAGCTTGGTGTCATCTGCAAAGACTGAAATGGTACTTTTAATCCCAGACCTAATAACTATATTAAAAAGTAAGGGTCTCAACACTGAACCTTGGGGTACACCACTAACAACCCTAGACCATTCAGAGTATGAATCCTTAACCACTACTCTCTGAATTTGGATGTTTAGCCAGTTTTCTATTCATTTAACAAACTGATTTTTCCAAGGCTGTAGACTTTACCTTACACATTAGCCATGTGTGGGGAACCTTGTCAAGCGCTTTGGCATAAATCTAAATATACCAAATCCACAGCCACCCCTCTGCCCAAGGTTTTACTTACCTCCTCATAAAAAGAAATCCGATTTGTCTGACATCTTCTGTCTTTCATGAATCCATGCTGTCTGTTATTTAAAATATTTAAAATATTTTTTTTCTAGCAAGAACGTATCCATGTAGTCTTTACTAGTTACTTGGTTAAGCCTTTAACATGTTTCCATCCATCTTTTTCAGTCGTAGTTCGACGAGCTGGGTGGTGCTAACAGGGCCACCAACAGCTGAAATTTTAGCCGATTTAGCAGGAAATCAAAGGGTGTATGACCAGGTTAAGTCTGTGATGAAAAATCATGTCAGTTACAGCAAAAATTTGTAGGAAACGTTGGCAAGCTATCAAATGCATTTCCTGTGATGGGATAATAATTGGTGAGAAAACCCCAATGTGTACTGTGTCTATAAGTACACTGAGTAACACTGAGCAAAGTGCCCAGCAATTCTGCATTCAAAAAATTGCAACCACTATGCCCCAAATGCTTTCATAGCATGCATGATGACCATCACCATGAAGAAAAGTAGCACATTTTTTTTATAATGGACTGTCAAATATACACAAGTATCAGCATCAACCAAATCAACATGATTTACCTTTAATTTTGGTATTATTTAAGTGGTTTGTTTAGCTCTAAAACATATTAATATATATATATATATATATATATATATATATATATATATATATATATATATATATATATATATATATATGTGTATATATATATATATATATGTATATATATATATATATATTTAGATATATATAGATATATATATATCTATATATATCTATATATATATATATATATATATATATATATATATATTAGACATGTGCGATTAGTTTCGTACAAATCAGAAATTCGTACAAATTTCCAGAAAGTCATACATTCGTGAGGATCCTAAATATGAATTTTTATGCATACGAATTTTGTACGAAAAATGAAATTTAACAAACTTTTGTTATTGTTACGAAAAGTTAACGAACCTAAAAGTTAAAAATCCAGGAAGTTAGCACAGCACAAGGATTGGTGGGAGCCCCTCATAATGATAAATTTATCATAATGAACATTCGTTATTGTTACGAAAAGTCAACGAACCTAAAAGTTAAAAATTCAGGAAGTCAGCACAGCACAGGGATTGTTAAGAAAAGTATACGAACCTAGCGAAAATTCATATTTCGTACGAATCCGAATTGAATTTCGGACACGAATTATGAATTAATTTTAATACGAAACGGAACAAAACGAAACAAATTTATTGACGGCGCACATGTCTAATATAATATATATATATATATTTATATATATATATGTAGCACTAACTCTCGGCGGAGCTACTGGTTTAAGCGGGCTTGTTACCTTCACTCTCCTTCCCTCTGTTTTCTTGGCACCGGGTCTAGGGTTCCATTGAGATTACCTCTGGACGACACACGCACCAACACTTGAATACATTTTCAATGCTTTATTAAATGATTTACTAAGGAAGTAGCAGGAAAGAGGCAGAAGGGAAACCGCAGAAGAAACTTGTAAGATTCTTGACAAATGTCCTGGTAGAATTTGGATATTACAATAGAATGCTCTCCCCTCGTGGGACACACTCTTTGCTCACCTGGATAGGCCTCTCTCACTTGTCTAGCAGCCAGTACGTAGCACAAACAAAAGTCTCTGCCACAGACTTGTTCAGGATAAACCTGTACGATCCTCTGCCACAGGATGTATAGGTTTTCTGCAATGAACGTCAGTCACAGTGCTTGAACCTTTAAGCCAACCCGGCAACACTATGCTGTATAGTTACTTTTAGGATACGTCCTCCAACCGAGTCACCAGGCCCCTCTCCAGACCAGCACGCTGCGTGATCCTTCCATGACGGGTCCTCCCCTGGGATCTCCTCGGTTGTCCAGCTTCTTCCCTTCTGGATAGACAGCTCAGGACCATTCCTCGGCTGCTCTGATAGGCCCCAGACAAGCTTCTGGGCCCACCCCTGCTCCATAGTGGCGTGGGTCTCCGGAACGGAGGACCACGAGATTGCTCTCTAACGCATACCTATTGGCCAGGAGGGCCAGCAGATGGCTGTAAAACGAACCCCACAATATGGCGTCTGTCCAATAAATACCCTCGCCCAGAATGCAACTCGGAGGACCACCTCCACCGAGTCGTCTCCGGGACAGAAGAGCATCCATACGCTTCGACACGTTGCCTTTCCAACACTGACCAGTAATAACAGCGACACCCACCGATCAGTCTGGAAACACACACAACGTCAGCCAAGCTGGAACAGAGACAAGCTTAACCTATTTAACAAACAAGTTACTAAATTTACCTAACATATGGTAGATTTCAAATCTACCAGCGCTACATATATACAGTTTTACTGTATTGGGGGGGTCCAAAAACCAGTCAGTATCTGGTGTAACCACCATTTGCCTCACACAGTAAAGCACATCTCCTTTGCATAGAGTTGATCAGGTTGTTGATTATGGCCTGTGGAATGTTAGTCGATTCCTCTTCAATGGCTGTGCGAAGTTGCTGAATATTGGCAGGAACTGGAACACGCTGTAGTATACGCCGATCCAGAGCATCCCAAACATGCTCAATGAGTGACATGTCCGGTGAGTGTGCTGGCCATGCAAGAACTGGGATGTGTTCAAGCTTACGGAATTGTGTACAGATCCTTGCAACATCAGGTGATGGTTGTGGATGAATGGCACAACAATGGGCCTCAGGATCTCGTCACAGTATCTTTGTGCATTCAAAATGCCATCAATAAAATGCACCTGTGTTCGTTGTCTATAGCATACCATAGCCCATACCATAACCCCACCGCCACCCTGGGCCACTCAATCCACAAGGTTGACATCAGCAAACCGCTCACCCACACGACGCCATACACGCTGTCTGCCATCTGCCCTGTACAGTAAAGACAGGAATTGATCCATGAAGAGAACACCTCTCCAAAGTGCCAAACACCATTGAATGTGAGCATTTTTCCACTCAGTTACGACGACGAACTACAGTCAGGTCAAGACCCCAATGAGGACAACGAGCATACAGATCAGCTTCCCTGAGACAATTTCTGACAGTTTGTGCAGAAATGCTTTGGTCATGCAAACAGATTGTTGCAGCAGCTGTCCGGGTGGCTGGTCTCAGATGTAGGTCTTGTAGGAAGATGCTGGATGTGGAGGTCCTGGGCTGGTGTGATTACATGTGGTCTGCGGTTGTGAGGCTGGTTGGAAGTACTGCCAAATTCTCTGAAATGCCTTTGGAGATGGCTTATGGTAGAAAAATTAACATTCAATTCAAGGGCAACAGCTCTGGTGGACATTCCTGCAGTTAGCATGCCAATTGCACACTCCCTCAAAACTTGCGACATCTGTGGCATTGTGCTATGTGATGAAACTGCACATTTTAGGATGGCCTTTTATTGTGGCCAGCCTAAGGCACACCTTTGCAATAATCATGCTCTCTAATCAGCATCTTGATATGCCACACCTGTGAGGTGGATATATTATCTTGGCAAAGGAAAAGTAAGTGCTCACTAACACAGATTTAGACAAATTTGTGAACAATAGTTGAGTACTTTTGTGTACAAAGAAAAAGTCGTAGATCTTTGAGTTCAGCTCATGATAAATAGGGGCAAACACAAAAGTGTTGCGTTTATTAAGTTTAATTTTGCTCAATATATATATATATATATATATATATATATATATATATATATATATATATATATATATATATATATATATATATATATATATATAATGTGTGGCATGAATTTCAATAGGCCAGTACAAATTACAAACAATCAAGAAAGCTGTGCTGCATTGGATTTTGGTTGCTTACTTTGGCAGAGGAAGCCTCATGTCCACAGCTGAATCTTGCGTACAGAGATTACAAAACATTTTAAGATGGCACTCTACAGTAAGAGGGGCGATACTTGAAGCATTTCGAGAATAGAGCACTGTATGGGCACTGTCATTTATTCTCAGGAGATTAAGCAATCTCGCATATTCAGTTGCAGGAAGCTTACTCAGGCAGAGAGGGAAAAAAATGTATAAAAATCTAACCCATGCACAGCTACACGGAAAAGCCTGCAACACTAGAAATGAATAAACAACCATAATTGTACTTTAAGTTAATTTGTTTGATTTGATTACAGTTAGATGGCATTTCTAATAAAAAAAGTCTTACACAAAAACAGTGTATATATAAAATAATATTAGTAAAAGCTAGTAGTAGTTAGTAATGTATAGTATTTGTATACTTTAGCTTTTTTTGGCAGCTGATAGCACTACATGTATATTCATTTTATGTGAATGCTGGAGAAAATTGAGTACTGTCCGTGATACTTTTTTTATTTGCACTAGCATACAATTTTTCAGGACAAACTTTCGGGGTATTTCCCCTTCTTCAAGGTCCAAGCAGTACTGATTCACCAATTTTTAAGCAGAATGTTAACCACTTCAGCCCCGGAAGGTTTTACCCCCTTCCTGACCAGAGCACTTTTTACAATTCGGCACTGCGTTGCTTTAACTGCTAATTGCGCGGTCATGCAATGCTGCACCCAAACGAAATTTGCGTCCTTTTCTTCCCACAAATAGAGCTTTCTTTTGATGGTATTTGATCACCTCTGCCGGTTTTATTTTTTGCGCTATACACGGAAAAAGACTGAAAATTTTGAAAAAAAATAATATTTTCTACTTTATGTTCTAAAAAAAATCCAATAAACTCAAAATGTATTCGGCCACATGTCTTTGGTAAAAAAAATGTCAATAAGTGTAAATTTATTGGTTTGCGCAAAAGTTATAGCGCCTACAAACTAGGGTACATTTTCTGGAATTTACACAGCCTTTAATTTATGACTGCCTATGTCGTTTCTTGAGGTGCTAAAATGGCAGGGCAGTACAAAACCCCCACAAATGACCCCATTTTGGAAAGTAGACACCCCAAGGAATTTGCTGAGAGGCATGTTGAGCCCATTGAATATTCATTTTTTTGTCCCAAGTGATTGAATAATGACAAAAAAAAAAAAATTACAAAAAGTTGTCACTAAATGATATATTGCTCACACAGGCCATGGGCATATGTGGAATTGCACCCCAAAATACATTCAGCTGCTTCTCCTGAGTATGGGGATACCACATGTGTGGGACTTTTTGGGAGCCTAGCCGCGTACGGGGCCCCGAAAACCAATCACTGCCTTCAGGATTTCTAAGGGCGTACATTTTTGATTTTACTCCTCACTACCTATCACAGTTTTGAAGGCCATAAAATGCCCAGATGGCATAAACCCCCCCAAATGACCCCATTTTGGAAAGTAGACACCCCAAGCTATTTGCTTTGAGGCATGTTGAGTCCATGGAATGTTTTATATTTTGACACAAGATGCGGGAAAGTGACAAATTTTTTTTTTTTTTTTGCACAAAGTTGTCACTAAATGATATATTGCTCACACAGGCCATGGGCATATGTGGAATTGCACCCCAAAATACATTTAGCTGCTTCTCCTGAGTATGGGGATACCACATGTGTGGGACTTTTTGGGAGCCTAGCCGCGTACGGGGCCCCAAAAACCAATCACTGCCTTCAGGATTTCTAAGGGCGTAAATTTTTGATTTTACTCCTCACTGCCTATCACAGTTTCGGAGGCCATGGAATGCCCAGGTGGCACAAACCCCCCCAAATGACCCCATTTTGGAAAGTAGACACCCCAAGCTATTTGCTGAGAGGCATGGTGAGTATTTTGCAGCTCTCATTTGTTTTTGAAAATAAAGAAAGACGAGAAAAAACTTTTTTTTTTCTTTTTTCAATTTTCAAAACTTTGTGACAAAAAGTGAGGTCTGCAAAATACTCACTATACCTCTCATCAAATAGCTTGGGGTGTCTACTTTCCAAAATGGGGTCATTTGGGGGGTTTTTTTGCCACCTGGGCATTCCATGGCATTCCATGGCCTCCGAAACTGTCATAGGCAGTGAAGAGTGAAATCAAAAATTTACGGCCTTAGAAAGCCTGAAGGCGGTGCTTGGTTTTCGGGGTCCCGTACGTGGCTAGGCTCCCAAAAAGTCTCATGTGGTATCCCCGTACTCAGGAGAAGCAACAGAATGTATTTTGGGGTGTAATTTCACATATTCCCATGGCATGTTTGAGCAATATATCATTTAGTGACAAATTTGCGCAAAAAAAAAAAAAAAAAAAAAAATTTTCTCTTTCCCGCAACTTGTGTCATAATATAAAATATTCCATGGACTCGACATGCCTCTCAGCAAATAGCTTGGGGTGTCTACTTTCCAAAATGGGGTCATTTGGGGGGGTTTTGAACTGTCCTGGCATTTTATGCACAACATCTAGAAGCTTATGTCACACATCACCCACTCTTCTAACCACTTGAAGACAAAGCCCTTTCTGACACTTATTGTTTACATAAAAAATAATTTTTTTTGCAAGAAAATTACTTTGAACCCCCAAATATTATATGCAAATGCCCTGCAGATTAAAATGGTGGGTGTTTCATTTTTTTATTTCACACAGTATTTGCGCAGCGATTTTTCAAACGCATTTTTTGGGGAAAAAACACACTTTTTTACATTTTAATGCACTAAAACACACTATATTGCCCAAATGTTTGATGAAATAAAAAAGATGATCTTAGGCCGAGTACATGGATACCAAACATGACATGCTTTAAAATTGCGCACAAACGTGCAGTGGCGACAAACTAAATACATTTTTAAAAGCCTTTAAAAGCCTTTACAGGTTACCACTTTAGATTTACAGAGGAGGTCTACTGCTAAAATTACTGCCCTCAATCTGACATTCCCGGTGATACCTCACATGCATGGTGCAATTGCTGTTTACATTTGACGCCAGACCGACGCTTGCGTTCGCCTTAGCGCGAGAGCAGGGGGGACAGGGGTGCTTTTTTTTTTTTTTTTCTTTATTATTATTATTTTTTTATCTTATTTTAAACTGTTCCTTGCTAGCGGGTATCTGGGCTTATCCCACTAACACTGCGTTTTTGGGAACCCTAAACTGCTGGGGACACTAGTATAGATCTGATCGGATCAGATATTGATCCGTACAGATACTATACCACTAAGGGAGGCGTATGCTGCGTGCGTGGGTGTTAGCAGTACTGGCGCTAATCTGACGCTGCCTGGGGCGACGCATATCACCGCCGGGCGATCAGGGGGCTAAACCTTTATTCGGTAATAAACGGCGGGTGCCCTGACACTATAAAAAATAAACGAACTAACTAGCGTCACCCGTAACAGTTATACGGTGATCAGTGGTGAAACTGTTAACTAGGGGGCAATCAAGGGGTTAAAACATTTATTAGGTAGTATATGGGGGTCCCTGTCGCTATAAAACGCTGACGGCGAACCTAAATATTTACCTCCCTAACTAGCGTCACCAGCGACACTAATACAGCGATCAGAAAAATGATCGCTTAGCGACACTGGTGACAGGGATTGATCAAGGGGTTAAAACTTTATTAGGGGGGTACCCTAGACCTAAAGGGGAGTAATACTCACTGCCCTAACACTGTAACTGTCACAAACTGACACCATGCGGTAATCAGAAAAAAAAAAAAAAAAATTACTGCTGGTGTCAGTTTGTGACAGGGGGGGGGGGGGTGATTGGGGGGGGATCGGGAGGCGATCGGGGGGGGGGATCGGGGGTGTAAAGTATGCCTGGCATGTTCTACTGTGTGTGTTTGTGTTGTGTGCACTTACATGTCTTCTCTCCTCGGCGCTGGGACGGAAACTGCCAAGCCGAGGAGAGATGACATCACATCCTCTGCCTGTGTGAAACTACACACAGGCAGAGGAGGATTTCCATTGGCTGGGAGCGATCGCGAGGGGGGGCCACGATCGGATGGTCTCCCCCTCGCCTCCCGACGCTCCCAGTGAAATGCCGACCGCCGCTGGCACCGGGGGGGGGTCCAATCAGACCCCCCGCCCGCGGGAGGCAGATCACGTACGGGTACGTGATTCTGCCTGCCCATGCCATTCTGCCGCAGTATATCTGCGTTAGGCGGTCGGCAAGTGGTTAAAGAAGAAGGAAAAAAAAAAAAAAAGAGAGAAAACCAAACACGTACAAATCAATGGTAATAAAGATAGCAGCAGAGTTAGTGAGATAAGTCAGAGGGAGAGCTAGGGGGGAATGCAGGGGGGGGGGATACTAATCACAGAGCGGTCGTAAAACTTTAGCATAATGTGTAAGGAAACCAATATCTAAATTCAGACCATTATTCTTTTTGTCAAAAAGAAGTATCATTCTTAGTTCAAACGTTTTCCTTTCCTGGATAGTTCTGAAATTCCCTTTAAAGCGGTTGTATACCCGCTGTCATTTTTTTTTTTTTTTTACACCTGCAAGGGAAAAGGCATAATGAGCTAGTATGCACCGTGTCTTCCGGGTATTGCGGCTCCGGCGCTGTGAGTGGCCGGAGCCGCGATGTCGTCACTCCCGCGCATGCGCGCGGGAGACTTCTGCCCGGCATGCCGGGCTGTCAGCCGAGAGTCCCCTGTGCGCATGCGCCGCTGCAGTTAGCGGCTCATTGCGAGGGGAATATCTCCTAAACCTTACAGGTTTAGGAGATATTTTTTTACCTACAGGTAAGCCTTATTATAGGCTTACCTGTAGGTAAAAGTTACAAATATAGGTATACAACCGCTTTAAGAACTAAGACATTGAGGTCTTCTATGGTGTGGTCCGATTGTGAGAAATGATGTCCCACAGGTGTGCATAAACTGTCTTCTTTATGTTATTTGATGGTATGTCTGTGCAAATTCATCCTCGCTTGCAACTTCTGTCCTGTTTCACCAACATAAGATCCTTTGCTGCACCTTTTGCATTGGATGAGGTACACAACATTACTTGAGGTACAGCTGTAAGATCCCATGATATTGAAGGTCCCATTTGTGTGTGTAACACTTTTGGATAGATTTATCTGGTTGCATAGTTTGCAGCGTTTTTTATTGCAGGGTTTGCTACCATTATTTGTGACTTCATAATCAGAGTGAAGTTTCCTGCTGATTAGTTTGTGTCTGAGGTTGGGTGGTTGTCTGAAAGCCAATAATGGGGGTTGTTGGAATATTCCTTTCAGTGTTTCATCCTCTGGTATAATGGGTTGTAAATCTTTGATTATCTTTTTGATCCCTTCAAGTGCTGGGTTGTATGTGGTGACTAGAGGTACTCGGTTATTTGTTTTTTTCTCTGTGTATTGGAGGAGATTTTCTCTTCGGGTTTTCAAGGCTGTGTTTATGCTGTTGTTGATGGTTTTGTCTTTGTAGCCTTTCTTATGGAAGGAGTCTGCCAGTGTTCTGAGATGTTTATCTCTGTCTTCTGGGTCTGAACAAATTCGGTGGTATCTGATGGCCTGGCTGTGTATGATGGCCCGTTTAGTGTGTTGGGGGTGAAAACTGGAACTATGAAGATAGCTGCATCGGTCAGTCGGTTTTATGTATATTGACGTGTGTAGCTTGTCATCCCTGATGTATACTGTAGTGTCCAGGAAGTTGACATGTGTGTTCGAATAGTCCATTTTTAGTTTGATAGATGGGTGAAAAGTGTTGATCAATGAAAAAAATTGGTTTAGATTTTCTTCACCTTCAGTCCATATCATGAATATATCATCAATATAGAGCAGAGCAGAACCTCCTTACTGGTCCGCATAGACCACCTGGCTGGGGAATGTAACCTCATCAGAGCAGATTTGGACAAATTCAGGGGCCAGCTTTTTGAGACTGAGTCACGAATCTCTACCACAGAGGACCTCACTGCCCGCCATAATGAAGCCCTCCACACATTGCAGCGCACCGTCCAATCACTGGCTGCCAAATCTGATGACGCGGAAAATCGCCTACGGAGGAATAATGTAATGGTCCTGGGTCTCCTGGAGGGGGCGGAGGGGGACCATCCAGCTGAGTTTGCGGAAACTTTCTTTAAATCACTTCTTTACCTGACTGAGGTCCTCCCGACCCATGTGGTGGAAAGGGCCCATAGAGTACCAACTGGCCGAAGCACCCCTGGGGCTCCACCAAGGCCCTTCCTAGTGAGGTTTCTCAACTACAGAGACCGTGATCGCATCCTCCGTGAGGCCCGCAAACATCCCACCCTTCCATTTGAGCATACTGTGGTGCATCTTTACCCTGACTTCTCCGCGGACTTGCAAAGGCGGCGGAAAACTTTTACTGACGTCAGAAGATGACTCCGGGAACGTGATATCAAGTACTCCAACCTCTACCCAAGTCGCCTGCGAGTTCAGCATGGCTGGTCGGTGAAGTTTTTTGAATCCCCCGACGCGGCAGATACCTGTATTTTATCTTTGTAGTAATCCCTGTGCTTACTTTCTAATCTACATTCCTGACCAAATTTATTTAATACTTTTTTAAATTTTTTATTTTTTTCTCTTCCTTAAGTTCGCTTGGTCAGGTTCTCCCGCGGATGGGACACACAGGCGTACTCCTTAACCAGTCATCTGACATTTTCCCCATTCCTGTGACCAACTAAGGGGGCTGCCTACATTTCCTGCAGGTGGCTCTTGTTGTTCCCAGAGTCTCACTGCGGGCCCACTCCATGGCGGGCGGCGTGTGTGTGGCAATGCTTTCTTCTGATCTTAGTTGATCCTTGTCAATCAGAGCTACGGCAAGACAGTTTAACACACCTTCTTGAAGACAAGATGACCACGTAGGGTATCGGTGGATTATCCATTCCCCCACCGAATGTGCTGGATCCACGTCCCCTCACACTCGCCTATTGTTAAAGGCCAGACATTAACAGGGATCCTCCCTGGAAATTTGAGCCTCACAGAGGCGATTTTTTTTTGTTGACATATAAGTTTAGGGATCAAACTATAAGCCTGGTTAAGTTGAGGTATTGGCTCAGTAGTAGGGTGTTATTTACAAAAGTTGAAAATGCTATCACTGGTATTGTTTTTTTTGTTTTTTTGTTTTTTTTTTCTTCTTTTTTTGTTTTTGGGGTATAGACCACTTCCCAACCCACCCCATGATGTTCTGGAGGGCGATGGGGAAAGGTCGGATAGGCACCAAATGCCTGGCAAATGTTAGTATGGTTGAATTGTTTTTCATAGACCATCTCCCGACTCCTTCCAGGCTGCTCTGGGGGGAGTTGGGACCTGGTCGGATAGGCACTAGATGTCTTGGGATGTTTAATATGGTTGAATTATTTTTATATATGTTTCTGTTATGTCTGGCGTGCAGTGGCTCTTGCTCCGCGGCCGCTCACCGGGCGTCCATTGCACAACTGCTATCAATCTCCTGTAATTCTCATGGTCAATGTTTAGGGAACTTCCATTTGGCTGAATTGCTTTTCTATATGTTTCTGCTGTGTTTGACGTACAATGGCTCTTGCTCCGCTGCTGCTCACCAGGTGTTACTTGCTCGAACACTATTAATCCCCTGTACTTATGATGGCTGCTGCGAATATGGCATCACGTGATCATGATTCCTTTTCTGTGGTGTCCTGGAACGTATGAGGCCTAAACTCTAAATTTAAGAGGGCGCTTCTTTTTCAATATATTAAACAGCATAACCCAGCTGTTCTGCAAGAGACACATCTGGGGGGCAGTAAGCTATGGACTCTGAACAGGCCCTGGGTACAAAAGGCTTTTCATGCCTCTTAATCCAAATACGCGAGGGGGGTTTCCATGTTAGTGAATAGATCTCTCCCGTGTGTCATATAGGCGGTTCATACAGACTGCTGCCACAGTAGCTTTCGAGAGCGAGGGGGGGTTGGCTTCTGACCAATATGGGTTGGATCCCTCTGCCTCAAACTTTGAAGCTCTGCAGGCATCTAAACATAGCCTTCATGGGGGCGTGGACTGGATGGCGATGTGAGCAGACGCGTGTGATTGAAGCTCCGCTCGTGGCAGATCCTTCTACTCACATCCTGCGCCTTAAAATCCTGACTCTTCCCCTTACACTTGTGGGGCCTGGCATAGCGACCTGGGACCATCATGTCCCCGCCGAAAAGAAACACAGCCTCTTCATCTCTGGATCGATATCGGCGGACTGAGCGGGACTCTGAGGAACAAGATGGCACCTCGGCGGCATCTCACGAGGCCTCTCTTACAGAGCAGGAACCAGATGGCACAGCAAAGGTACTTGAGGCAATATCCCTCTGCCAGTCCACTTTGACATCTAAGATAGAGGAGGTGAAAGTGTATATATCAGTCATAAGACATGATATGACTAAACTCCGGGAACGGGTTACTGAAGCTGAGACTCGGATTGGGCGGGCGGAGGACACACTATTCCCCATGCAACATTCACAGGAGGAATTTCAGCGTCAGCTACAACAACTGGCACAGAAACAAGACGACCTAAAGAACCGCGCCCGCCGGTCCAATCTCCGGTTTATTGGATTACCGGAGGGCTCTGAGGGCACAGATCCAGCCACCTTTCTAGAGCAAAAAATATAAATAAACGTGCCTGCGCTGAAAAAACATATATATCCCAATAGTTGGGAGGTGCATATATAGTGTAAAACTATACTACAAAATTTCAACATAAAAAAAAAAAAAAATGCTAGTAATATATAAATTATAGAATGAATACAATCCTTATATAAAAGTATCCCATAAAGTGCAACATGCAAAAAAACAATATATATATATATGTGGTTATAAATATAAGATCAAAGTGCAAAATCAAGTGTCCACATTTAGAAAATTCAATTCATTGATATCAACACATAAAGTGCAAGTAAGTAGTGTCCACAAAAAACAGTGTTCCTCATGCTCCTCCTTAATGGTGTTCACAATCCAACATGCTTCAGTGCTCTCCTGTGACCCCCTACTTGTGCTTGCGCTCACCTCTGAGCGTGTGACACGGTAATTAAACGGTGTCTAAACATGCATTGGAGCCACCCCTTGGGCTCATACAGGGTATGCTGCTATAAACTCCACCACTCTCAGATGTCATCAGATAGTCTCGCATATAAGAAAGAAAAAGCTCCATAGTGTAATACAGTAGGGATTTATTTAAAATATATTAAAACTTCCCTTCACTACCAATCTTTCCAGAGAGTGTTTGTATAAAACAAGCGTTTGTATGACGTGCGGTGTGTCGTTCCTCATCTACCTCTGGGATCCCCCAGAGGAAGGCACGTGATCCCTGTGCCGAATACGCGTCGGGGAGGGGTAGGACGGAGCTGTCAGCAACAGAGGTAGATGAGGAATGACACACCGCACGCCATACAAACGCTTGTTTTATACAAACACTCTCTGGAAAGATTGGTGCACTCACGCACCTACATATTGTGAGTACTCTTCTGGAGGGAAGTTTTAATATATTTTAAATAAATCCCTACTGTATCACACTATGGAGCTTTTTCTTTCTTGTGTGTGAGACTATCTGATGACATCTGAGAGTGGTGGAGTTTATACCAGCATACCCTGTATGAGCCCAAGGGGTGGCTCCAATGCGTGTTTAGACACCATTTAATTACCGTGTCACACGCTCAGAGGTGAGCGCAAGCACAAGTGGGGGGTCACAGGAGAGCACTGAAGCATGCTGGATTGTGAACACCATTAAGGAGGAGCATGAGGAACACTGTTTTTTGTGGACTCTACTTACTTGCACTTTATGTGTTGATATCAATGAATTGAACTTTTTAAATGTGGGCACTTGATTTTGCACTTTGATCTTATATTTATAACCACATATATATATTGTTTTTTTACATGTTGCACTTTATGGGATACTTTTATATAAGGATTGTATTCATTCTATAATTTATATATTATTAGCATTTTTTTTTTTTTTTTTTTTTTATATTGAAATTTTGTAGTATAGTTTTACACTATATATGCACCTCCCAACTATTGGGATATATATGTTTTTTCAGCGCAGGCACGTTTATTTATATTTTTTGGTTTATGCACGCAATGAAAAGTGGTTAGTGTTTGCAGCTTATCTATATTTGTTTCACCTCACAGAGGCATCAGTCCATCTTTGGCTCACAAGACCCCCACATAATTCACCTTTCTAGAGCAGCTCCTAATCACAACATACGGCAGAGATGCTTTCTCAGCCACGTTTGTGGTGGAGCGAGCCCACCGTATGCCGGCTCGTCGGCCGCCTGAAGGTGCACCTCCACGCACCTTTATTGCAAAACTGCTTAATTTCAGAGATCGGGACGCAATCCTACGACTTGCCAGAGTCAAAGGAAATATTCCATATCAATCTGGATTCATCTCTGCATTCCCGGACTTTTCTGCAGAGGTCCAGAAGCAAAGGGCGCGATTTTCCGAAACTAAACGCCGCCTAAGAGCACTTCACATCAAATATGCAATGCTGTTCCCGACCCGCCTTCGCATAGTAGGAGAAGAACGGGTACATTTTTTTGAGTACCCAAACCTGGCTTCGGCATGAGTGGATCAACAGGATGTGCAGAGGAACCAACCTGCCTAAAGCACACCACAGCCCGCCAAATAATGTAAGCGCTATTTTATAGTCTCTCTCATGTACTACTTCCCATGACCTGCATTACACACGTCCATTAAGGTGCATGCACCGTCCTCAAGTTGATTACAACTGTAAGATCAAGGAATGCAACAACAAGCTATTAAGACCCCAATCCTTGGATGTTGATGTCCCAAAACCCTCTACTGACAAAACTATGAACGTTGCCAATGTGCCTTTTCTACAGCCGAACTGATATATGATCGCCAGCATATGGAATGTACACCATTTTTTCTTTTCTTCTAAAAACTGCCCTCATGGCGAACATCTCCAGCTTGCAGAGGTATATACCCTGGTACAATAAATCAACATCCTCCCCCCTCATTTTTCTTAGCTCTCAGCAGGACTCGAACTGTGCTATAGAAGTATGCAGAGGCAGAAACAATCTCCCACAGTTACATATGAACATGATGCCTAGACTGGACTATGCTCATTCTTCACTATCAGACGCCACAGCGGAGCGGGAACTCAGGTTTCTGTAGTTTACCTGCTCTGATAACTAACTGTCACAGAGTTTACTCCATTGCTGGATTTTTATCCAGAATTTGTTCACCCCCAACGGGAGACCGTTATATCAACACTGGCGCTGCCCTATAGGCTACCGCCGGTGTCGATAAGTTTAATGTGCACACGCCTTTTTTTTCTTTCTATATGTGCCTTGCAAGAAATGCTACTTTGCTATAATTGCACAAGTTTTGGGATGCAAGCCCCAGCCAAGTTTGGGTGGCTGAGGGCAGGGAGGGAGGGTAGGGGAAACGGTAAAGTTAAAGTTAAGGTAAAGAACATGTATCATAATTTGATGAGTAATGTTGTGAATGCATTTATATGTTATTACTTAGGGAACAGAGGAGGAGATGCGCCTGCCTCAGTGTGGAGAGTGATGGCATATGCCCTGGGCAAATACCCCATATCTACCCTTAAAAAATCAATTACTATACCACTATGGCTAACCTAAAATTTCTCACTTGGAATATCCGTGGGATCCGCGACAAAATTAAACACACAGCAGTTTTTACCTGTCTTAAAGCGTATCGTGCAGATATAACCATCTTAGTCGAGACACACGTCACAGGGCAGTTCCAGCTTGCACTGAAGCGGCCATGGATAGGATGGGCATTTCACATCACCCACTATCCATACTCACGAGGGGTCTCGGTCCTCATAGCTAAAACTACTCCTTTCGCAGTCATCACCATACACACAGACCCCCAAGGTAGATTCATCTTCCTACATTGTACATTAAATGGCTTGCAATATCTGATAATGGCATTTTACATACCCCCACTGTACAAATCTAACCTAATCACTGAAGGCTTGCTGTATATGGCGCAACACCCCAACATACCCGCTATTTGGCTGGGTGATTTTAATATGGTCCTTAACCCCCAAAAGGATAGAACACAACCGAGTCAGAACACCCACCTCCCAGATACCACCCGGTTCGGACGTACGTTACAAGAATTCTCAATAACTGATACATGGCGATACAACCATCCCACTACTCAGGCATACTCATGCTTCTCGGCAACTCATTCCACTATGTCCAGAATTGATCTTATCCTAATATCTGGCACACTGCTTCCCCGTCTATCAGGCTCAGGGTATCACACCAGATCTCTATCTGATCATGCCCCATGCTGGGCGACCCTGCAGCTAACCCCGAATGTAGGACCTCACACAAGGCGTCTTCACCCCTTCTGGTTGTCAATGTTGAAAGACCAAGAAGACATATACAAGGAATGGCAATTTTAATTTAATATTAACAGAGACACAGCCCCAGTGAGACATGTCTGGGAAGCATACAAATTACATGTCCGCACTATTCTCTTCTCGCGAATACACAGAGTAAAAGCTTCCTCTAACCTAATTCTCAACCAGGCCTCTGATAAAGCAGACTTACTAGCAAGGGAGTTTCAAAATGACCCTACTCAAGACAGAGCAGCTGCACTTAAACTCCATACCCGCCTTTTAGACCAACTTCAATACGAGAAAGCTAAACAGAAACTTTTCTTTTTGAAACAACGCGTGATTGAACAAGGGGAGCGAGAGGGTAAACTACTAGCATACCTGGCCCGACAAGAATCTAACCCCCCAGTAGTAGCGACCCTTGTAGGCCCACACAATGACACATTCTTGAATACCCCGGCGGTCGCAAAGGCATTTCAGAAATACTATGCTGATTTATATTCCTCCAAGGTAGGGGTCACCTCGCAGGAAGCTAGGGCCTTCCTCCAGGATATCCCTTTCCCACAACTTTCGGAAACCCAAATGCAGGATTTAGAGGCTCCTCTTACGGCAGATGAGGTCGCCCTTACCATAGCATCCCTTGCGCCAGCTAATGCGCCGGGAGGTGATGGCATACCATTAGACTTCTATGCAGTGTATTCGGAGATCTTGATCCCTGAATTATTGAAACTGTATAATCATATATTTGAAACTGAGACCCTTCCTGAAACCCTCCGCCAAGCAGTAATCATAGTAATTCCTAAACCGGGTAAAGACCCCCGATTACCTGAATCCTACCGCCCAATCTGACATCAAAATACTAGCTAAAATACTAGCTATGCACCTCAATAACAGTATTTTTTCCCTCATTCACCCTGATCAGACAGGATTCATGCCTGGGAAAAACACAGCCATGAATCTAAGAAGCCTCCATATGAACATCCAGGCGGATCACGAGAACACGGGAGATAGTAGTAGTAGTAGTAGTAGTAGTAGCGGTAGTGGCACTTGATGCCGCAAAGGCGCTCGATTCATTGGAGTGGGGATATCTTTGGGAATGCAGGCGGGGCTTTGGGTTTGGCCCAAAATGGGTACAATTACTGTATTATTCCCCGGTAGCTAGAGTGGTGGTGAATGGTTGGGCGTCCGATTCCTTCCCATTGAGAAGGGGAACCCGTCAGGGATGTCTGCTCTCCCCTCTATTGTATGCCTTAGCTGTGGAACCCCTCGCTATTTCCCTTAGGATGAACCCGAACATACG
Organism: Lithobates clamitans; assembly: GCA_037952925.1. Classification (NCBI taxonomy): domain Eukaryota; kingdom Metazoa; phylum Chordata; class Amphibia; order Anura; family Ranidae; genus Lithobates; species Lithobates clamitans. The sequence continues at coordinate 683,615 of JBBGZY010000720.1, forward strand.
TGGGCTGCGTATAGGATCTTTGATTGAGACGTTAAGTTTATATGCAGATGATATGCTCCTCTATCTAGAGGATACTGACCCATCCCTCCAAGCAGCCCTATTGACCATTGAAGAATTTGGGAAACACTCAGGCCTGAACACGAACTGGTCCAAATCGCAAATCCTCCCCCTGGATATGTCGTCCCCATCACACAATGCTGCCTCACTCCCTTTGCAAAGAGTGGCCTCCATTGAGTATTTAAGAGTAGAGATTACTAAAGACCCGCTAGAATACATCACCAATAATATCGAACCACTCTTCTCATACTTAAAATCTCGTACACAAACCTGGGCAAGACTCCCCTTGGGAATATTGGGCAGAATTAATCTGTTCAAGATGATATTACTCCCAAAATTCCTCTATATATTCTGGAACTCCCCAGTACTTATCCCCCTTAAAATCTTTAAAACAATTGGCAAAATAATCAATTCATTTATATGGGGGCCCAATAGACACAAACTAGCTTGGAACACGCTCAAAAACCCAACCTTCTCGGGAGGATTTATATACCGGATTTATATACATACTACATTGCTGCACAGCTCTCGAACTTTTATTATATCCACAAAACGGATGAGGATAGATACCAAACCTTAATATGTAAAAAACCAAATAGCGACATGCATTCCCCACTACAAGTGATATTTAGGGGAGGTAACAGACGGTGGAAGAGAGAGGACCGAGACTTGTTGCTGTCTCAACACAGATGTGTGTGGGGGAAGGCGATCAAACTAACTGGAGCTGACTTTTTTCATTCGCACACACACTTGTGGCACAACCCCTAGCTGAAAGAATTGATATCTCTACCGGGGGCTACTAGATGGGTTGCCAAGGGAATAGTATTCCTATTCCAGATCACTACTGTATTTGGCGTGAGAAACTTTCAAACACTTTGTGAGGAGTTTGACCTTCCCCCCACATGCAATTTCACTACATGCAACTGAAACATGCGCTCCAAACTCAATTCGGCATGGACTCCCTAACCCGCAAATGCTGCCAGTGGTAGATGTAATTACAGGAACGAACCCTGAAAAACTTATATCCACCCTTTACACTATACTCCGCACTAAGTCGGTAGCAAGGATTATTGACACAGCAAGGACTAGATGGGAGGAAGATGTGGGGCCTATAGATGATTCAGACTGGGAAGACATATTGGAAAACGCTAAAGACACATCACCTAAAATTTCCGAGCACCTGACTCAGCTGTATATAATACATAAATCCTACCTTATGTCTTCCAGAGTTGCTAAATTCTCTCCACATCAGAACCCAAACTGCCCAAGATGTTCTAGTAACCCGTGCTCATTCTTCCACTTAATATGGTTATGCCAAGAGATACAAAGCTACTGGGCACAAATCATAACATTTTTACAAGACCACATGGGATAACCAGTTCAACTAGACCCCAGGCCATGTCTTCTGGGGTTACTCCCGGATGCCACCATAGATAGATCCCTGGCTACACTCCTCAGTGAATCTCTATTTAGTGCCAGGAAACTAATCGCCAAACACTGGATGTGAACAGATTCTCCCACTCTACAGGCCTGGGTTAGCGAAGTAAATGCATTACTGCCATACAAGAAGGTGATGTACACAAACACAGGGGATGCCCAGCCAAATACCATAAAATATGGGACAGATGGTTAGATAATGCTAGCACATGTACGGACTAACTAGTTATGACAATCCGAATAACTAGTGAGATAGATATGGTCACCTCAACCGATATAATCTGAATGTACCATTCTACAAAATGTATTTAATTTTGGAAATCCTGCAACTTGGAGGGAGAAAGCACGGAAAGGAATTGGTAATCCGCGCTGTTGAAGCCATATTTGAATCTACACAATGTTATATTTTATATGATAAGTATACTCATTTACAATTAATATATAATACCCCTTTTGTAGTAGTACGGTATGTAATGCTTCTGTATGTTGTTCTCTTCTTAATAATAAACATGTTCTTTTATAAAAAAAAAGAAAAAAAAACATAGCCTTCATCTACATTTGTTAGAGGTTACTAGACCTGAAATGTATAACACAAAGTAAAAAATTTTTGAACAGGGGGACAGGAATGGCAGACTGTTGGTGATGATATCTCACCATGACACCCCTAATACCGTGATCCCTGAACTTACCTCTCCCACGGGTGAGGCCATCTCCTCCCCAGAGGCTATTTTACAAGCCTTTCATGATTGTTATCAATCTTTATATACCACCACAATACCCTCGGATTTAGACACAGAGAGGTTAGCATCTCTCTTGGATCCGATAGCCCTTGGTTGGCTCTCCGATTCTGAAAGAACTCATCTAGTAGCTCCAATTACCGCAGAGGAGGTTGAAGTTGTAATTAACTCCCTATCCACTGGCAAAGCTCCTGGCCCAGATGGTCTCCCGACTGATTTCTATGTAGCGCATGGTAACATGCTAGCCCCCTGGCTGGCCGCCCTATTTACACATTGCCTGGAACAGGGCTCTCTCCCATCTTCCATGGCACGCGCACATGTTATCCTCATCCCTAAGACGGGCAAAGACCCCAAAATATGTGCCTCTTATAGACCTATAGCACTCCTTAATACTGACCTAAAAATCTTAACTAAACTTTTTGTCACTAGACTGAATTCATTACTTCCCTCTCTCATTGACTCGGATCAGACCGGGTTCATGTCCCATAAGTCTACAGACATCAATTTGCGTAGGTTGTTTACTAACCTCCATGCAAGACATGACAATCGGGGTATAGAACCAAAAGGAGTGGGGTGCAAGTTGAATAAGTATCAAATATTTTTGTATAAAAAGACTTTTACTTTATTAAGAAAATACAATAAAATATTTTCATGTGCATCTTAGCTGTCATAATGCAATTGCCTACCTGTGTAAAAATGCAATCGCATTATAACAGCTAAGATGCACATGCATGTAATTTAAGCAAATGAATTCATATTCTCTGTATTTATGTTGTGTTCTAATATACAACCATTGTCATATGTTTTTCGCTAGAAGGCAGTGTACTCTGCATGTGACCAGCATCCCCTAAGGAAGCCCGACGGATGGGCGAAACATGTTGGGAAGTACATCGTTTATGCTGTGTTACTGCATCTGCAATTAAATACATGTGGCACTTCCGTATATAAATCTCCTTTTTATATTTTGATGTGGAAAATATTTTATTGTATTTTCTTAATAAAGTAAAAGTCTTTTTATACAAAAATTTTTATACTTATTCAACTTGCACCTTAAAAATCCTCACTCCTTTTGGTTCTAAACACAATTTTTCTTGGGATGTGGTGCTAGAAATTAAACTTGGGTTCGTGCTCACATAACTTTCGATGACCAGGGTACTAGAGTGGTTGCCTCTCTCGACATTGAGAAGGCTTTCGACTCGATTGAATAGCCTTTCCTGTGGGAGATTCTGCGGAGAATGGGGTTTCCACTGGTATTAATTCGATGGTTACAGACTATCTTTCGTTCGCCGATTGCTGCCATTCGCTTAGGGGGTCGGCTGTCTCCAGTTTTTGAACTTTCTAGGGGTACAAGGCAGGGTTGCCCTTTCTCTCAAGCACTTTTTGCCATTGCCATGGAACCAGTGGTGGAGGCACTGCGTGTCTCACCCCATATTAAAGGTCTATGGCTGGGCTGGCTGGAGGAGAGGGTGGCCTTGTATGCAGACGACCTCCTTCTCTTCCTGAATGACGCTGGCCCCTCCTTGCAGGGGGCACTGTCAGTCCTTGAAGAATTCTCTGTAGTGACGAGACTTAAGGTTAATTGGGGTAAGTTGCAGCTCCTGGCTATTGATGCTGAGGCTAAAAGAGGGGCCTCGACTTCTCTTCATCTGCAGTGGGTGGACGGGTTTACCTACTTGGGGGTGTGTATCTCAGAGAACGTGACTGACTTCATTCCAATGAACTTGTTTCCAGTAATCAACTCAGTCAAAGCCAAGCTGAAAGCATGGGAGAACCTCCCCCTGTCCTTACTGGGCCGTGTTAATCTCATCAAGATGAAAATCCTTCCGAAGTTTACATACTTGTTCCGTAACTCCCCTCAATGGATCCCCAAATCATTCTTTTCCCAACTTAACAAAATTTTCTCCTCCTTTCTTTGGGGTCCATGTCCCCCCCGCCCCCACGCCCCACTCTGGAACAATCCCAACCTGCAGCACTTTCTCGAGATCCCAGACCCTGTGATATGGGCCAGGTACCATATCAAGGCTCTCTCAGACATCACCTCAGACCTAACAATATTCTCCTTTGATCACTTAATGTCTCATCACGATGCCCCACTTTCGCACAAATTCAGATATCTGCAGTTGTCCCATGCTTTCAGGGCTCAGTTCCCACCAGGTGAAAGGCAGATGGTGCAATCCAACCTATAGCGGATTTTGCAATTTGATTGTACCAAAAAACCCACCTCCGTGCTATATGCACATCTCCTGCGGGTCTCTTCTCCTGAACTGTCCAGGCTCCGTCAGCAATGGGGCCGGGATGTTCCGGAGTTGGACTCCGAGGACTGGGAGGATGTGTGGGACTTCCCATTTAAAATACCAGTATCCTTGAGAGATCGCCTCATTCAATACAAGATTGTCCATAGGGCATATCTTACTCCCGCTCAGGTGCACAAGATGAGGTCTTCTCTCTCCCCGGAGTGTTGGCGATGTGATCATGCCCCTGCGGACTATATCCACATTTTCTGGTCCTGCCCGATAATTACAGGTTTCTGGTCACAAATTCTTTCAGAGGTGAACGAGTTGCTAAGTATCTCTATTGCTCCTTCCCCAAAAATATGCCTGCTGGGATTGGTGGAGGACTTGGTGCCAAGAGTGGCAGAGAGAACCCTGTTGGGTCTCCTGCTGTTCTATGCCAGGAAGTCCATTGTCCTAAGCTGGAAGAGGAGGACTCCTCCCTCTTTAGGCTCATGGAAGTCACTTGTTAACACTGTGATACCCCTTTACAGGGACACCTATACACACAGAGGGTGTCCGAAAAAGCATGACAGAGTCTGGAGTAAGTGGTTAGCGGAACCATCCACTGCTTTAACAAATTAAATGGCCTCTCTGATATATGACAGCCTTTCATAATGTCCTAATAGACTAACCAGGGTTGCAAGAGTTATTCTGGATGTGCCAGCCCTATGTTAGCCCTCCCTTGGAGCAGGAGCCATGACAATTTGTTGCTGTTGTTATACATATGGTTGCCGTAGCTAATTTAATATTCCTGGATATTGTAATAATACTTTATGACCCCTGCGTGGGTCCCTTACCTGCTGATGGCCGACTGTTGGCTGAGCTAATGTACGTCTGTATTGTTTTGTGTTTGTCATGAAAAAATAAAAAAGTTTAAAAAAAAAATGTATGAGCTTACAGTGATCACAGAAACAGATGAATATGACTAGCAAAAAAAGTAAAATCGCCACAGGGGAGGATGCTTATTAAACAATAAAATTCCTTTTACACCAAAAAGGAAAGTGACTCCAAACAGTGATCATATGATCAGTCCATACTAGGTCTCAAGAATGACTTAATCAAAGATGTTACAATTATCAAACCAAGGGTTCCACTTTTTTTTCATAGTAAGGCACTGTATGGTACAAAGTGTGAAACATTTTCTCAACTCTACTGGTAGACCCCACTCTCATGCCGCATACACACGACCGGAGTCAGAGTAAACTCTGACGGTCATTCCGACCGCTGAAGCGGACTTGCCTACACACGATCACACCAAAGTTTGTTCGTTTAGAACGCGATGATGTACGACAGGACTAGAAAAGGAAGTTCAATAGCCGGTAGCCAATAGCTGCCCTTGCGTCGTTTTTGGTCTGTCGGAATAGCATACAGATGAACGGTTTTCCCGATAGGAATTGATTCCGTCGGAAAGATTTAAAACATGTTCTATTTCTAGGTCCGTCAGAATTTTTGAAAAAAAAAGTCAGCTGAAGCCCACACACAATTGGAATATCTGATGAAATGATTCCATCGGACCTTTTCTGCCGGAAAGTTCGGATGTGTGTACGCGGCATTAGTTTAGCTTGAGAAGGGGACTGAGGAGGTTTTCGAGATTTTTACTTCCTTTTCTACCGAATTCACTATTTATAAGAAACAATACTGTAGTAGATAATAAAACCTGTCCTGACAATGTACCGCTTTTGTGAATATCAGACAACAAACTAGACATTATACATAATGCAGTCCCATCCAGTTGCAGTTTGCTATCAGTAATTAGAATCTTACCCTGAGCTGCACAGTGCTGATAAGTGAATTATAGAAGTGAGTAGATGTCACTGCAACTCGCAATGAAAAACAGCAGCCTATCCTGACTTTATGTACAGTAGGTGTACTGATGGTGTTGATCCTGTCCATAGTTCTTCTTTAAATTAGACTGACAGATAAAAATGATAGAGATCATTTATATAAGCCACGGTAAAACTCACATGAAAAATAATTCGCTTGTCTGCCGAGAAAAAAATACGTAATCCACATTTTTTTTTTTTTTTTTTTAGCAAACACAGTCTAGATATGTATTTTCAGAAGTCTTTATTAAATGGATTAAGGATTTATGTATAATATGACTTCAAGCTTCCAGTCTCCAGAATTCTAAAGGTATATCTTGTATGACCTTGAAAAAAAGCCATTTCAGAGTCATTATCCCTTCTGCCTTTCTTGCTTATTTACTTTATTGCCACCAGACTGAGTCAAAAGGGAAATCCTTCCAAACAGAGGGTTTAATGTCTATTAGTTTTTAATTTTGTGTGTTTCACACATGACAAACACTGTCATTTCAGAAGTTAAGTAAAGACAAAAGATCATCCTCTGAAGCCAGTAAAGTAAAGCTCACACATTGCATTTAACTATACTAAACTTGGCCTTGTGCTCATATCTGTGGATTTTTTTTCCTTTTTATTTTTGTGTGGGAGTTGTTTAGTCATACAGTATGCATAAAAAAAAAAAATATGTTGCTCAATATACACCTAATGATGATGCCTTTTTGTAAGTGTTCTACCATTTGTATCATGTAATTATTTTCATAAAAACTTGTGTTAGAATATCTTTTAAAGCCAGGCTGTCTTCCAATTCACAGCTACTTTAATTGTGCAGACCAACAAACAAAAGTAAGGCGAGGTGGTTTCATATTTGTTGAACTGTAGCACCCCCAAAGGAGCCGCTTGAGAATGTTAGGTCTTATGCTCTGCCCCTAAACCCCAGGCACAGTCTCAGTCCCTCTGGGATACCTGGCAAATACATGTTATTGTGAACACAACAACAAATGGACACAAGCTGTGGTGAATCAAAAAATATTTTTACTGTGAGACCTTTTAGCATAAAAGCAACAGCGATAATATAACCAGTAGTAGTTGAATATAGTCAACTCTGTTATTGAACAGTATAGCACAAAGACACATGCAAATTATAAATAGCACTGTTTAAAACACCTGAAAGACTTAAATGTGACCTATGTGTTCAGGCATAAAGGGAAACAGGGATGACTTGTTGCAGGTCAGTCTATTTCTCTTAAACCCTGAAATCACAGGCCCCAGGTATATGTGTGTGACACAATATTCAACAATGAATGATATCAACCTTAGGAAGAAAGTTTGAGTTCCTCCTTAACGAATTTAAGTGTTTGTCCCTGTGTCACTGCAGGCCTGAATTGGTACTGAGAGTTCTTATCCCTTGTAATGGGGAATACTCAGTAGTCTTTGAAGATGAAGCCTTGAATCCTCAGCTAGCTCTTTAGAAGGGGCCCAATATGTCCTGGTAAATGTGTCAAAGGTAATCCTTTCAGCAGGATATAACAACTGATGAAAAGGGGTTCCCTTACAGGGCTTGATGGAGTGAGTAAAGTAAAGGTGTCTGCATGCAGTGTTCTACTTAGAAGGGGTTTGCACAAGATGGGCTACTGCCTGCTCACCAATCCTGCGACCCCAAAGGCAAAACGGAAAGTATGTCCTGGGACAGGTGCTTCCCATGACAGATAGGGTGCCTGAGGTGGTGGTCTGCATTTGGCCCTGGAGCTTCTGGATGGGAAACGGTCGCACTGTCCTGAAGCAAGAGTCTCCTACACCTGCACCCAGTCCCTCTGCCTCATGCTCTCCTCTGCCCTCCCAGAGTTTTCTGTCTGCATGGTGGTGTGTCTCCCCTCCTCCTGTTTCAGCTCCCTCCCTGGGCATGCTGGGGGCTGTAAACGTATATATATGTGTCAGCGCTCGAGATCAATAGCATGAATCACATCAATATGTCCAATAATGGTTGCTGAGAAAAGTATCAAAAAGTCTATAAGCAGTCCGTGATGATGAGTGGATGTGGTGACCAGGAAGATCTTTAGTGGAAACCAGCGCTAAGGGCAGCTTTCATGTTGAGCGAAGTCAGCTCTCCAAACAACCATAAAGAAACAAGAGAAAGAAAGCGCCTCTGAGTGCAAGTATTTAATGAAAGATAATAAACACATATTCACACTTACATCAAGGTAAATAGAGTACAGCTCCAGTAGAGAGAACATCCTAGGTTAGTCCTGCGTCCATGTGCAGAAAACTGCGATGTAGCTCCGGACCTCCACACGGAGTAGCAGGCTGCTGGGCTGCTGAGCTAGATAGGAACTTCCGCGTTCCGGCAAAGCGCTCGTAGACGTCACCAGGATGACTCAGAAGGACGGGGACACACGACGCGTTTCAGAGCATGCGTGAATCTCCCAGTGGGCCTGCACGCTCCTTTATCAAGTGTGGCTAGGACGGGAAGGATAGGGGCTTAAATAGCTCTGCATTGAAGGCCAACAATTACTCCAGCTGAACAAAAGAGGGGCATGGACATACTGACAACAGGACAAGCTGCTATCACAAATATTTAAAACATATCAAGGATATCTACAAATCTTTAAACAACAATAAAGTGATAGTTCTCAGCAAATTGTTATGCATTATACGTTTTGGATAAATTATCTATATAGGGTATATTATATATCAAAGGGATCAAATAATTCTGATAATAATAAAACATTAAGAGTAATAACGATAGCGATAATTAAAAAGCACAATAATGTGTACTCAAATTTAAGTTATTGTTTCTTACTAATATTGAAAATGATTATGAAAGTGGTTATAGAATATAAAATAAAAAGTAATAAATGATAAATATTAAAATGATCCTATTATTGATATCCCATGTGTCAGCGACTCTCATATATAGAATCAGTGGCAATGAGACATCACATCTACAATTGTGGCACATGAAATAATACGCAAAAAGGGGAAATGATGTACATTATAAAATAGCTAAAAATACCTAAAAATATGACACACCTGCACCAAAAACAGTATATCGCATGCAAAGGGTATGTATGTAAAATGTAATTATAAATATAAGTGTGTGGGGAAGGAAAGCAAAAGAGATGAAAAAGGAAAAGACAAGGGAGGGGGAGAAGGGAAAAAAGAGGAAGAAAGGGATAAAGGCATGGGGAAAAAAAAAAGAAAAAAAAAAGGGGTGGGGGAGGGGAAGGGGGGAAAAAGGGAAAGAAAAAAAGGGGGAGAAGGGAAGGGAGGGAAAATGGGCAGGGAAGGGAGGGGAGGGGAGGGAAGGGAGGGGGGGAGGGGAAAAGAAGGAGAGGAAGGGGGAAAGAACGGGGGGGAAAGGAAAAAAGAGGAAAAAAGGAACCAGTAGAGACAGTGAGATAAAAGACTATAGTGTGATACTATATGATGGTATTAACCTCTAATTCTTCATTCAACGCATTAGGTGCCAAAGTGTCTAGGGTGTATATCCAAAACATTTCACGTTCACATAGTTTGGAAAAACGTTCAGCTTCGGACAATTTACGTGGTATTGATTCTATCACCCACACCTGTAGGCCTACAGTAGATTGGTTGTGGTGCTCCAGAAAATGCAGAGGAACACTATGTTCATCACAACCTTTTTCTATGAATCGACAATGTTTACCGAAGCATTGTCACAATGGACAAGAATGCGACCAACGTATAATGATTTACATGGACATGTTAGACAGTAGACTACGTAGTCGGTAGAACAGTTATAGAATCCCTCTAACTGATAACTCTTATCTTTATGTTGGAAACTACGCTGGCCATGTCTCACAAAGGCACAGGTCTTGCATAAGGCTTTATTACACCTGTGCATACCTATAAGAGGGATAAGACACAAGGGATTTTCAGGTTTGGTGGTTTTCAATTTACTGGGCACTATCTTGTTTTTCAGTGTTGGAGCCCTTCTATAAGTAACCTTAGGTTTATTACCAAGATTATTCTTAAGAAGGGGATCCTGTTTTAAGATATTCCAGTGTTTGTGGAATATATATTCCATTTTCTTATATTCACTGTGATATCTGGTAATAAACCGTACAGTGTCGCTGTCAGATGGTTTTTTCGTCTTAGGTTTTTTGCCTGGAAGAAAGGTGGTGTGGGCTTGATCTACTAATTTCTCAGGAAACCCTTTTTCTAAGAATTTACTTTTGAGGTGCACACTTTGGGAAATGTAATCGGAATCCCTAGTGCAGTTTTGTCTTAATCTGCAGTACTGGCCTTTGGGGATATTATTGACCCACTGTGGGGATGACAGCTATTAAAGTGTAAATAAGAATTCCCAGCAATGGGTTTGGTATAATTCTGGTCATGAAAAACTTCAAGGTCTAGAAAAGGGAGACTTTCTACATTGTGTACAAATGTGAACGAGAGACCCAGATCATTAGCATTACAGTGGGAGACAAAACGATCGACCGAGGACAATGGGCCATTCCAGATGACGATGATATCATCTATATATCTACCGAAAAAAACTAAATGTTGGGCAAAAGGGTTGTTGTTCCATATAAACCTATCTTCCCACAGACCCATGGTGATCAGCCAAAGAAATTTGAAATATAGTGAGACGGTACATCAGATACAGATTCTGTCACTAGAGATTACTTCCTCTAACCTTAAAATTCCACCCACTTGGTTGGAGACCCTTAAAAAGAACACGAAAAATAAAGAAAATAATCTCATCCAAGCTAAGCTTGGTAAATTCCACAGAGACCTAGAGGATTATATACACAAGAAAACATTCTCTTGGAAACATAATGACCCTATACCTGCCTTAATGCCTCTGTCACCCCACCCTACCAAATCTCTTTTGACTAATACAAAAACAGAGGGCAACCTCCCCCTTCCCCCCACTCAGGCCCCATCTCTTAGAGCCCCCCATAAAAGATCATTCACCCCACATAGGTCTTCTATATCAGATCTAAAACCTCGCCTCTACCATTCAGGGAACTCTGCACCACAGAGACATAACACCATACAAACGAAAAAGACTAAACAACCAGCAGTCAGAGCAGATCCTGCACTGACTACACCTATTTCTTCTTTTCCTTCTAACAATCCATCCCAGGCTTTACCAGCATCAACATCTCCTGGGCATTATGATTCTGATTCTACTTCATCTACTCCCCATGTGGCTAAACCTCTATCCCAACCTGAAAACGACACACATAAACCTTCTTCCTCTAAACCAGAATCTGCTAATTCTGGTTCAACTACCCATAATCTATTGTTAGGAGATTTCCATAGTGGTGAAATAGCCTCCCACTCTGAAGCCTTGTCATTTTCTTTTTTGGAGAAGGGCCTACATCGCAAGCAGCGTCTTAAAAGAAAACACACAGACGAGGATGCAGAGGGGGATGCAATAAACCTAAAAACAAATGCAAAACTACAGAAACGATAAAATTATTTAATTTGTCTTCACATGCATTATCCTCAGAAGAAATCTCTTTACTCAGTAAAGGACTCACTTTTTCACCCACCATACAGCCTAATTCTTTCCTTCTCTTTAAAGACCTCAACAAATTCATTAGGAATCTTACCCTAAAAAGATTTTTTAACATCCAATCAACCAAGAATATATCAGTTGATAGTATATCTAATACAACATTGCCCACAGTTCCCTCGTGTGCGATTGTGAATGAGACATCTGAGAGCTCCATTAGTGTCTATGAGCCCGACTCAGAATTAGGCTCCCTAGACCTTGATATAGATTTTGAGTTATTAACTCAACATCTTCAGAATTCACCTCCAGTTAAACATACTAACTTTAAACCAAAATCCGTGTTCTACCCCACTAGATCAAAGGGCCCCTATCTAGAAACATTTTATAGAGTGGTTTTCTCTGAACTCCAAAAATTGTGTAAACATAGTGATAAAACACAGAAATATCGCCCCCACAATCTTAATCCTGGAGAAAAGGCCGCACTTCATTCTCTCTCTAATAACTCTGAGATCATCATTAAACCGGCGGACAAGGGGGGTGGAATTGTTATATTAGACCGCACCTCCTATATCACGGAAGCATCTAGATTACTATCTGACCACCAAACATATAGGAAATTGCCTTTGGATCCTTTGCCCCAATTTAGACTAGAAGCCGAGATATTGATCAATCAAGCTCTTTCAGATGAAGTGATCAATAAAAACGAAGCCTCCTTTCTACGAAAAGAATTTTACAGCACGCCTTATTTTTACCATCTGCCCAAGGTGCACAAGAATACTTCCCATCCCCCCGGTAGGCCTATTGTGGCTTCTATGAATAGTGTTTCCAGCGGCTTCTCTCAATATGTTGATTCTTTCCTACAGCCTTTAGCTCAGGACCTTCCCTCCTATGTACGAGATTCGATACATTTGATGGAACTCCTGGCCCCTTACAGATGGCAAGATAGCTACTCTTGGCTGTCTTTGAACGTTAATTCCCTGTATACTTCCATCCCCCATCATATAGGCCTAATGGCAGTTCAACATTTTCTGTCTCTTGACCCCTCTATTAATGCCAAACAGGCCATATTTATTTCAGAAGCCACTTCTTTTTGTTTGAATTGTAATTATTTCCATTTTGATGATGAATTTTACCTACAGACCCATGGTACAGCTATGGGAACGAATTTTGCCCCATCCTACGCTAATCTGACCATGGGTCTGTGGGAAGATAGGTTTATATGGAACAACAACCCTTTTGCCCAACATTTAGTTTTTTTTTGGTAGATATATAGACGATATCATCGTCATCTGGGATGGCCCATTGTCCTCGGTCGATCGTTTTGTCTCCCACTGTAATGCTAATGATCTGGGTCTCTCGTTCACATTTGTACACAATGTAGAAAGTCTCCCTTTTCTAGACCTTGAACTTTTTCATGACCAGAATTTTATTCTGTCACGAAATTATACCAAACCCACTGCTGGGATTTCTCATTTACACTTTAATAGCTGTCATCACCCACAGTGGGTCAATAATATCCCCAAAGGCCAGTACTGCAGATTAAGACAAAACTGCACTAGGGATTCCGATTACATTTCCCAAAGTGTGCACCTCAAAAGTAAATTCTTAGAAAAAGGGTTTCCTGAGAAATTAGTAGGTCAAGCCCACGCCACCTTTCTTCCAGGCAAAAAACCTAAGACGAAAAAACCATCTGACAGCGACACTGTACGGTTTATTACCAGATATCACAGTGAATATAAGAAAATGGAAAATATATTTCACAAACACTGGAATATCTTAAAACAGGATCCCCTTCTTAAGAATAATCTTGGTAATAAACCTAAGGTTACTTATAGAAGGGCCCCAACACTGAAAAACAAGATAGTGCCCAGTAAATTATAAACCACCAAACCTGAAAATCCCTTGTGTCTTACCCCTCTTATAGGTATGTACAGGTGTAATAAAGCCTTATGCAAGACCTGTGCCTTTGTGAGACATGGCCAGCGTAGTTTCCAACAATAAAGATAAGAGTTATCAGTTAGAGGGATTCTATAACTGTTCTACCGACTACGTAGTCTACTGTCTAACATGTCCATGTAAATCATTATACGTTGGTCGCACAATTTGTCCATTGCGACAACGCTTCGGTAAACATCGTCGATTCATAGAAAAAGGCTGCGACAAACATAGTGTTCCTCGGCATTTTCTGGAGCACCACAACCAAACTACTGTAGACCTACAGGTGTGGGTGATAGAATCAATACCACGTAAATTGTCCGAAGCTGAACGTTTTTCCAAACTATGTGAACGTCAAACGTTTTGGATATATACCCTAGACACTTTGGCACCTAATGGGTTGAATGAAGAATTAGAGGTTAATACCATCATATAGTATCACAGTATAGTCTTTTATCTCACTGTCTCTACTGGTTCCTTTTTTCCTCTTTCCCCCCCCCATTCTTTCCCCCTCCCATCCCTCCCCATTTTCCCTATCTTCCCTTCCCCCCTTTTTTTCTTTCCCTTTTCCCCCCTTCCCCTCCCCCATCCCCCACCCCCCTTTTTTTTTTCCCCATGCCTTCATCCCTTCCTTCCTCTTTTTTCCCTCCTTCCCCATTGATTAAATTTTACATACATACCCTTTGCATGCGATATACTGTTTTTGGTGCAGGTGTGTCGTATTTTCAGGTATTTTTAGCTATTTTAAAATGTACATCATTTCCCCTTTTTGCGTATTATTTCATGTGCCACGATTGTAGAGATGATGTCTCATTGCCACTGATTCTATATATGAGAGTCGCTTGCACTCAGAGGCGCTTTCTTTCTCTTGTTTCTTTATGCTGGGGGCTGTAGTCTGCCCCTTTAGGATCACCATAGGCTGCCTAATCTTTGGGACTACATTTCCCAGAATTCTCTCCAGCTCCTTCCTAATTGGCCTTGAGCATGACCAATAGGAGCAGGCATCGTTGGGCCATGCCGGCTGGGTGAATGCCACTCTCCCCTATGTAACAGCGTGGGGAGGAGAGGGGAGAGAAATCCCCTGCAGCTGTGACAGGCTGTGTCTATCCCCAGCCTGTTAGTATCAGCGCTGCTGCCTGTGTCCTGTGGCAGCAGCAGCTGGTGGAATGTGCAGGGGGATCTACACACTCCCACCACCAAAGAACCTTTGGTCCCCCAAAGGAAGTAAAGAGTCCATGTCCTGTTACATGCTTCCAAAATACATTGGGAGAAAAACAGGTCAATGGATGTAAGAAGAAAAACAATCAACATGTGAATAAGAATCTGGCAGAGGAACCTCCCACCACTCATCATAAGAGGGAACGTTGTCTTGCCTACAAGCCACACATTATTGGGATGGCCCACCTAGATGTACCAGGGGATGAGTTGGGATCGCCCTCCACCAAATCTGTAATGGAGAGATTAGTGGTGTCAAGAGTTCTTTGAGAGGCGTGAATGACTTCTTCAGAACTCTCACCCAAAACATCATAAGTCAGCCTCTCGGGTGGGCGAATAACAGGTATTTTAGGCTCACTAGCCTCTTCTTCATGCACAGCCATCTCTTCCTCCTGTACTTCTGATTCTTCCTCTTCCACAACTAGTTCTTTTCTTCCACTATGCAAGAGTGAAAGTCTTTGGAATCTCCTGACATCAGGAAAGTGGGAGGGTCTTCCAGGTTTCCCAGAGGTTGACTTTGAGGTACTAATTCAGGGGCCTTTGGCCTGAAGATTTTGGTGTCTGTTTCCTTGGGAGAAGGAGAAGGGGTGGCAGGCTTCAAGATTTAAGACAGCCACAGCCAATCTATTCCCATCTCTTCATCTGCATTCAGGGGTACAGGCTGAGACTTAGTCACTGAACGGAATCTCCTGAAGGCCGTGGGGGTAGGCTGTAAGTCTAGCTGTTCCAGCACACAAAGTCTGTGTGCTTCCCTCTGGCCAGGTCTGATACACAGATAATGTAGGACTGTGACTTCCAGCGATCAGCCAACTTGTGCTTTGTAGGGACACCCAAGTTCCTCAGCAGCACTCTGTCACCACGCTGCTGTCAGGGCTGGGCTCTGCCCTTCCTTCTCTGAGCTGGCTGCCCAGATGTCAGCTAATTTCCAGCTCCTTTCTCTCCACAGTGACTCACCTGTTGATGATATCCTGCTCATCAGTCCTGCCTACTTAAGCCGTTCAGCCCAGATGATCTCTGCCCTCGCCTTGGTCACATCTCTAGAGACGTTCTCCTGTGTTCCTATTACAGACTTGCTTGGCTGACGATCCTTCTAGGTTCCAGATCCTGCTTGCTGTTCTACTATGCTCATCTCTGGCTCCCTAATGTTTTGGCTTGTCTGACTATCCGTTCCTGAACTCTGGCTATGTTTTGACTATGTTTACTCTGTTTACTGTTTTATTATTAAACAAGTGAGATTTAACTATACTTCTGTCTCAGTCTGATTCTTGGTTTCTGACAGCTGCAGATCATGTACTCACACCTTGAAGTCAAAGTTTTCCTTGTTCCACTGCCCTCGGGTATCTAAGGCAGCCTGAACCTTCTCATAGGCTATTTTCAGACTTCTCCTCAGGCAGTCCACATATCCTCTGTGGGTCGTCATTGAGGTATGGTCTAGGGAGGTGCTGGTAAGGGGAGTAGCCTGTGGCATAACTTGCAGTGCTGTTGTAGGCATACACAATGGCTGCAATATGCTGACTCCAGTGTTGTTGTTGTTCAGAAGTAAGAGTCCCAAGCATATCTAAAATAGAAAGATCCTCTCCAGCTGAGGGTCCCCTTGAGGGGTGATAAGGAGTATTTCTTGACTTATGGATGCCTAAAAGGCCCAGGAGCCTCTTGATGAGGTTCCTTTCAAAGTCCTTCCCTTGATCAGAGTGGATACGCTGAGGCAGACCATAATGTACGAAGAACTTTTCCACTAAAATCTTGGCCACAGTGGATGCTTGCTGGTCTTTTGTGTGAAATAAGTGTGCATACCTAGAGAAGTGGTCAGTCACCACCAGGATATTTCCCTGTCCATGCAAGTCAGGCTTCAGGCACAGTCAATGCACACCAGCGCTATGGGTCCTTGACTCTGAAGATGGCTCATTGGTGCAGTTTAGTATGGCAAAGCATTCCTCTGTATACACCTTTATAAGAATGGCAGTAGCCCTTGACTTCAGCCTGCATGCAGGGCCAGTACAATCAGTCCCTCTCAGAATGTCCTTTCAAGCCCTAGGTGGCCATGGTTGTCATATAGGGTAGCCAACGCCATCTCTCTATGTTTCTTAGGCAGGAACAACTGTCATTTTTCTTCAGAATCGTCGGTGGGGCCCCTTTGGTTAGAGCACCCCATTGCGCAACTGCAACTGATCCCACTCTCTGTGCAGCAGACGGGCTTCCTTTTGACAGTCAGTAAGTAGTAAATCAGGGCATTGGCTCTCCAAGGCCTTCAACACCAGGCTGCAAAGAGTGTCTTCCATCTGGTCCCTTCTCAAGTCTTTCTTGGAAAGCTTGGGCATACCTTCATCCCCAACTTGAGTAACATTACAGTAATATCTGGGGACACCAGCCGCTGAGACCCCAATGTCTTATGCTCTTGGCCTAACTCCAGCTCAATGTTTTTGTTCCTTGACTTAAGGCTCTTACCCTTCAGGTGTCAGCTAAGTCAATTCTTCAGGGGAGTCTCCTAAACCATGGAGTCTTCTTGACAAAGCGTCCGCATCATAGTTCCCGACCCCAGACAGTACTTAAGGTTGAAGGTGAATCCCAATAGGGCGGTCAACCACATGTGACCAGTGGCATCCAACTTGGCGGTGGTGACAATGTATGTGAGTGAATTGTTATCAGTTTTGACCATGAAGTCTGCACCATACAAGTAATCCCTCAACTTATCTACCACTGCCCACTTCAGAGCTAGAAACTCTAGTTTTGTGCGTGGGATCGTTTTTCTCAGTGGGTGCCAGTCTCCGGCTTACATAGGCAACAGGCCACAGGTGCTCATCATGCTCTTGGTATAACGCAACGCCTAA
The DNA here is from genome assembly GCA_037952925.1 of Lithobates clamitans. NCBI lineage: Eukaryota > Metazoa > Chordata > Amphibia > Anura > Ranidae > Lithobates > Lithobates clamitans. Next base: position 701,378 of record JBBGZY010000720.1, read on the forward strand.
CCCATCTTGGCTGGCATCAACGTACAATTCATACGGCTTGGTTGGAGCCAGGACAGGAGAAGTTGTTAGGCTCCACTTCAGTTGCTGAAAAGTCTCTTCTCACTGGTCAGTCCACTGTTCTTGAATCAACTCTCAAGGCTTCCTAGGCCCTGCGGATGATCTAACAGGCTTCGTCAAATCTGGGTTATCATCTTCATCTTCGTTCTTCAATAGCTCATTAAGTGGACAAGCTATTTTAGGCAATCCCTTGTAATAGGAGCAGAATCTTAAGAACAACCCAATCAAAATTGGTAGGCCTTGACCAGAAGGTGAAGGCTTCCAGCTTCTGGGGGTCGGTGGCCACTCCTTTGGCAGACACAGTGTGGCCAAAGCAGTTAATGGAAAGTTAGTAGAACTGGAATTTCACCAGGGACAGCTTAAACCCCTCATCATAGAGTCTCTTCAGGACCTTCTCCAGGAATTCCCCGTGCTTTTACAGGGTCTTGCCAAAAACGATGATGCCGCCTAGATATATCAACACCTCAATCAGGTTCATATTACCCAATTTCCTCTCCATCAGCCTCTGGAATGTGGCTGGAGCGCCAGACAGGCCTTGAGGCCTCCAGTCACTGGGATAATGGAAGCTATCTTCTCCCGGTCTTCAGGGTGCATGGGAATTTGATAGTACCTACTGCTTAAATCCAGCACCCTGAACTACTTCACCCCTAACAGGCTCCGTAGGGCATATTCTATCCTTGGGGTGGTATATTGGTCGGGATTGTCCTTCAGTTCAATGTCTGATACCATTCTTCTTCCATACCACCATAATTGGGGACGCGTATGGACTCCAGGACTCTCACATGATACCTGCTCTCTTCAGACCTGCTAGCTGTTCATGTAGGTCTTCCAAGTCCCCTAAAGGAATCCGCCTGACTCTTGCCCTAAATGGCTTGTCCTCTTGAAGGCGAATCCAGTGTTGGGCACTTTTTGCACATCCAACATCGAACGCACTCTTGGAGAACATAGCCTGCCATCTCAGGAGCTGAGTCTTGACTCTTTCCTTTCATTCAGGTGAGATTGGAGTGTTCTGTGGGTAGAACTCGACAGGGATTCCATCCTTTGCTCCCCCCACCAAATCAGAGGGGAGAATGGGATGGCCGGATTCACTTGCCCCAGCAACTTTGAACACAACTTGAATCACAACCTCATCTTCACTGATGAGGTTGTGATGTTGCGGACGCTAACGGAATCCTCCCGTAACTTTGATGCAACGCTTTGGTTGATATTACTTCTGAAATTATCTCCACCCCTCTGTGTCTTGTCTCTGACAGTCATCTTCAAGGACAATAAAAGGGCCTGGTTTCTTCCAATTGAGCTTGACTAATGCTCGTGAGCATGCCACCTCACCGGTCTGTAATATCTTCTCACATTGGCCCAGGCATCAAATCTTTCCCACTCCTTCAGCTGGGGCTTTCTGCTCTTGCACCAGGAGCTGGTAAGCTTGTTTCAGCATGGGGTGTATACCCGTGGTTGGAGTATCAGGCTCCAGGACAAGAGGGGTCAGCAACCTTCTGACAAGATCAGTGTTGGTCCATATGGTTAGGGAACTCTTGCTGACCCCTGGGGGGTGACAAAAGACCACTGCCAGTGCCTCAAATGTCTCTGTTTTTCTGGCCTCAGAGGGGTCAAAGGTCTTCTTAACTGGCAGATAGCTGTTGTAGGGGACTTTCTGGGTCCCAATGCCCCATATCTCTAATTCCTCTAACTTCTGCAACAGATATTAAGATGCTTATCGTAGAAGTCGCGATAGAGAAGGGTCACTTGTGCCCCAGTATCCAGGAAGGCTTTGGTGTATAGTCCTTCTGCTTGGATAGGCACGACAGGAGAAGGTCCCATGAGCTTGGCAGGGAACTTGCAAGAAGTGGTAGCCTTATCTTGTCCTGAGGCCTGTATCTGCACTCCTTTCTTGTGGGAATTCTAATCCGGCTTGAGCCTCTGTTGAGCTCTGGGGGTTTGGTGTGCACTGACGATGGGTTTGGACTTCCGCCGTTGCCTCCTTGCGTCATTGCTTATGGAGCTATCTACTGTAGATGGGCACCTCGTTGGCTCCTTCACTGGGGCCATCTGAAGTTTCCCGCTGGCTTTGGACACTGGGCTTCAGGCTTCACCGAGCTTGGACACACCCGTTGATAATGTCCCATTCCTCCGCAGTTTTAGTAGATTTCATTTTTAATTGGCTACTTGCTAGAGGCAGCAGGTGGAGTCTGAGGTATATTAGACTCTGTGACACTCTCGTCAGGCAACTTGGTGATTTTTGCGGCCAGCAAATTCATCATCTCCATCATCTGCACCATCTGAGATTTGAGAGTGGCTATCCTGGAGTTTGGCTCCATTGCCCCTACGGACGTTAGCTAGAGGTGTAGATTCTGGCCGGACTGCAACTCGTTAGTTATCACACCTGGCTTCTTCCTCCCTTACTACTTTAATGAGCTTGGGATATTTTAATGACATAATGTCCACTGAGGTCTTTAGCTGACTCCAGACTGGTTTAGAGCATAGGGCCCCTTTAGGATTCATCCTGGCTTGATCTATGGCAGAAAATACCATCCCCTTCTTCAACACGATCTTGTACAGCATCTTGTTCAGATGTCTGATGTATTCAGACAGGCGTTCACCTTGGCATTGGAGAGCATGCTCGAATTGATAGATCAGGTCAGCCGCTTTCTCTGCCTGCTCAAACTCCTCCTGAGACATAGCCAGGTAATTATAGGCTGTGCAGGTCGTGTTGCTGATTTTAAAGTTTCTAATGGTTTGCACAGCAGCTCCCCGCAAACTTTTACTGATGCGCTGCTTCTTTTGGGTTTCTGGCAGGTCCCACTCTTCTAGGGCCTACATAGCCCTCTCCATCCAAGCTTCATACTCTTCCTCTCCAGTGGGTACTGGCTGTTTCCTTGAGAAGATTCTCAGCTTCCGATATCCTGCCCCAGAACATGCAGCATTGCACCGATTAGGATGGTGCCATTGCCGGCAATTGCCGCCGATTTGACAAATCGCATCAATGTGAACCAGGGCTGACTCTCAGCGGGGACCTTCTTCTCCACACCACTGGATCGTAGAAGCAGGGTCCATCTTGGTGCTTTTAGGGGTACTGTCTTGGAAAATTGATAGCAGAGTAAAGGTATTCTCGACAAGCCCCCATGTGTATTGCCACCCCCGAAGGAACCGCTTGAGAATGTTAGGTCGTATGCTCTGCCCCTCAATTCCAAGAACAATCTCAGCCCCTCTGGCGCAAACGTTATTGTGAACACAACAGCAAATGGACACAAGCTGTAGTAAACCAAAAAGTATTTTTACTGAGAAACATTTTAGAATAAAGCAACAGCAATAATATAACCAGTAATAGTTAAATATAGTCAACTCTTTTATTGAACAGTATAGCACAAAGACACATGCAAATCATAAATAGCACTGTTTCAAACACTTGAAAGACTTAAATGTGACCTATGTGTTCAGGCATAAAGAGAAACAGGGATGACTTGTTGTAAGTCAGTCTATTTTTCTTAGACCCTGAAATCACAGGCACAGGATGTACAGTATCTCACAAAAGTGAGTACATCCCTCACATTTTTGTAAATATTTTATTATATCTTTTCATGTGACAACACTGAAGAAATGACCTTTTGTTACAATGTAAAGTAGTAAGTGTACAGCTTGTATAACAGAGTGAATTTGCTGTCCCCTCAAAATAACTCAACAAACAGCTATTAATGTCTAAACCGCTGGCAACAAAAGTGAGTACACCCCTAAGTGAAAATGTCCTAAATGGGCCCAAAGTGTCAATATTTTGTGAGGCCACCATTATTTTCCAGCACGGCCTTAACTCTCTTGGACATGGAGTACACGAGAGCTTCAAAGGTTGCCACTGGAGTCCTCTTCCACTCCTCCATGATGACATCAAGGAGCTGGTGCATGTTAGAGACCTTGCGCTCCTCGACCTTACGTTTGAAGATGCCCCACAGATGCTCAATGGGGTTTAGGTCTGGAGACATTCTTGGTCAGTCCATCATCTTTACCCTCAGCTTCTTTAGCAAGGCAGTGGCCATCTTGGAGGTGTGTTTGGGGTTGTTATCATGTTGGAGTACTGCCCTGCGGTCCAAAGGGAGGGGATCATGCTCTGCTTCAGTATGTCACAGTACATGTTGGCATTCATGGTTCCCTCAATAAACTGTAACTCCCCAGTGCCGGCAGCACTCATGCAGCCCCAGACCATGACACTCCCACCACCATTCTTGACTGTAGGCAAGACACACTTGTCTTTGTACTCCTCATCTGGTTGCCGCCACACACGCTTGACACCATCTGAACCAAATAAGTTGATCTTAGTCTCATCAGACCACAGGACATGGTTCCAGTAATCCATGTCCTTAGTCTGCTTGTCTTCAGCAAACTGTTTGTGGGCTTTCTTGTGCATCATCTTTAGAAGAGGCTTCCTTCTGGGACGACAGCCATGCAGACCAATTTAATGCAGTGTGTGGCATATGGTCTGAGCACTGACAGGTTGAACCCCCCACCCCTTCAACCTCTGCAGCAATGCTGGAAGCACTCATATGTCTACTTCCCAAAGACAACCTCTGGATATGACGCTGAGCATGTGCACTCAACTTCTTTGGTCAACTATGGCAAGGCCTGTTCTGAGTGGAACCTGCCCTGTTAAAAAGTTGTATGGTTTTAGCCACCATGCTGCAGCTCAGTTTCAGGGTCTTGGCAATCTTCTTATAGCCTAGGCCATCTTTATGTAGAGCAACAGTTCTTTCTTTTTCAGCTCCTCAGAGAGTTCTTTGCCATGAGGTGCCATGTTGAACTTCCAGTGACCAGTATGAGAGAGTGAGAGCAATAACACCAAATTTAACACACTTGCTCCCCATTCACACATGATGCCTTGTAACACTAATGAGTCACATGACATTGGGGAGGGAAAATGGCTAATTGGGCCCTTTTGGACATTTTCACTTAGGGGTGTACTTACTTTTGTTGCCAGTGGTTTACACATGAATGGCTGTGTGTTGAGTTATTTTGAGGGGACAGCAAATTTACACTGTTATACAATCTGTACACTCACTACTTTACATAGTAGTAAAGTGTAATTTCTTCAGTGTTGTCACATGAAAAGATATAATAAAATATTTACAAAAATGTAAGGGGCGTACTCACTTTTGTGAGATACTGTATGTGTGTGACACAATATTTGTCAATGAATGATATCAACCTTAATATCAACCTTAGAATAAAAGTTAGAGTTCCTCCTTAACAAGTTTAAGTGTTTGTCCCTGTGTCACTGCAGGCCTGAATTAGCACTGAGAGTTGTTATCCCTTGTGTAATGGAGAATACTCAGTAGTCCTTGAAGATGAAGCATTGAATATTCAGCTAGCTCTTTAGAAGGGGCCCAATATGTCCTGGCAAATGTGTTAAAGGTAATCGTTTCAGCAGGATGAAACAACTGATGCAAAAGGGTTCCCTTACGGGGCTTGATTAAGTGAGTAAAGTAAAGGTGCCTGCATGCAGTGCCCTACTTAGAAGTGGTTTGCACAAGATGGGCTGCTTCCTGGCAATAGGAAAAGCCCAGTGATGTCTGTACAGGTGCTTCCATGAGAGATATGGTGCTTGAGGCTGTGGGTCTGCATCCAACCCTGGAGCAGCTGGTGGGGAAACGGTTGCACCGTCCTGTAGGAAGAGTCTCCTACTTCTGAATCCAGTCCCTCTGCCTCGGGTTCTCTATTGTCCTCCCAGTCTACTTTGTCTGCCTTGTGGTGTGTGTCTCCCCTCCTCCTGTTTCAGCTCCCCCCGGCATGCTGGGTGCTGTAGTCTGCCCCTTTAGGATTACCGTTGGCCACCTCGTCTTCGGGACTACATCTCCCAGAATCCTTTCCAGCTCTTCCCTTATTGGCCCTGAGCATGACCGATAGGAGCAGGGATCGGCAGGTCAGACTGGCTGGGTGAACGCCTCTCTCCCCTGTGTAACAGCACAGAGAGGAGGGGTGGAGAAATCCCCCACAGCTGTGGCAGGCTTTGTCTCTCCCCAGCCTGTCATTTGATTGCCTAAAGAAGTCAAAAATCACTTAGTTTCTCCTCTGCTAAAATCTTAAGAGCCTGTTTACACCAGATGCATTGGGCTGTGCTGGGCAGCCTTGCCCAACATAGTCCCAGTGCATAGACAAAGCAAAAAGTATAGTTCCCTATAATGGCATTTCACATCATTGTGCTACAGTAGTGGTGTGCACGAATAAATTATGGCATTCACTACTTTTTTTTCAGTACATCGTGGTGCGACACAATACACTGCATCGCATTGCACTGTGGCCTTCACATCGCACACCAACGGATGTGTGGTTGCGCACATTGCTCAACAAGACCTAGAGGACAGCTGAGGTTTTGTAGTACTAGAATTTTTTTTTAAAGAAGCTAGAATTTTCAAAAAGTTTGTATTAGATTGTGTAAGTCCATTATTAATTTTGTCATAATGTAGAATATCAATTATGGTTATTATTATTGCTAATAAAACTATTATGCTGAGTGTCAGCAACCCATTGATCATGACCATGCCATAATGAGATTGCATCCCTGCCATGCTGACTCTTGTCAGAAGTGCTTTGCCCATTGAATGCAGTTTGGCGCAGGAAAGCAGCTGCAAGACATCACTAATTATTCTGGAGCAATATCAGAGCAAGTATCAGTGTCTTACAGCCACTTCACTGCGCCGCTCTGAATATAACGGGAGGAATCACTTCTGATGAGGATGGGCACGGCGGGTTTATCAGGATGAAAGGTGTGTTTTTTATGCACACTGCATTGTGTATTATTACCTACTTACCTTGCACTCTGCATTACTTCCTACTGACCTCTGCACTCTGCATTACTTACTATTGAACTCTGAATTACTTTCTACTGGCCTACTGACCTCTGCACTTTCCAATTCTTGCTCCTGACCTATGCACTCTGCATTACTTATTATAAACCAACTAATCTCTCCACTATATAGTACTTGCTCCTGACCCCTGCCCAGCCAAACAAGCCAGAACTCAGCCCACCCAGCAAGGCCAGAACTTAGCCAAGTCAGTCAGGCCAGAACTCAGCCCAGCCAGCCAGTCAGGCCAGAACTTGGCCCAGCCACTAAGGACTGAAATCAGCCCAGCTAGCCAAGCCTAAATGCAGTCTCTCAGGTCAGTACGCGATGTAGCCCGCCAGGCCAGAACTCAATGCAGTCAGCCAGGCCAGAACTCAACCCAGCCAGCCAGGTCAAAACATATCCCAGTCAGTCAGGCCAAGCTAAAAAAAGTAGGATACATTTTTATTTTCACGGTGACATTTTCTTCTAACCTTCCTTTTTTATTGTGGCCTTGCTAGGTTATCTCCTGGAAAAAAAAGTGTGCTGCACCCTGGTGCTCTTTGATCTCTTCTATACCATATTACCAAAAGTATCAGGATGCCTGCCTTTACTGCACTCTGTGCAGGCCAGTTAAGTTCCTCCACCCCAAACTCACTCATTCAAGTCTTTATGGACCTTGCTTTGTGCACTGGTGCGCAAGTTCATATGCGTGTAAAAGGCAGGTGTCCCAATGCTTTTGGTATTATAGTGTATGTTGTTAAAGTGGGTGTATACCCAAATTTGACATTTTTACTTATTATAGGCTTACCTGTAGGTAAAATTAATATCTCCTAAACCTGTGCGGTTTAGGAGATATTCCCTTTGCATGCAGCCGCTGACGTCAGCGGCGCATGCGCTTTGAATGCCCGGCTGAAGGTCTGGCAGACGATCTTGACGGGAAGAAAACTCCCACGCTGTGAGTGGCCAGAGCCGCGAACCCGGAAGACATGCCAAGGGCAAGATGTCATCTCCCTCGGTGTGGACCGGGCTCCAATACAGGGGCTTCGTTCTGAGGTAAGTATTTCATAATGAGCTAGTATGTGCTGCATACTAGCTCATTATGCCCCTGCCTTGCAAAGTTTTTATTTTTTATTTTTTTTAATGTGCGGGTATACAACCGAATGTAAATCTCCCCTTCTGCCAGGTCGCTTACTGTACTCCTGATATAGGCATACCTTTTTTTAAAATCAATGACACGTATTATCACAGTTGACACTGCCAGCTACTTCAGATTGAGCTATCCAGGAAGCTCCATTTTCCTATGAGGTCCCCACGTAGTTACAAAGTTACATAGTTAGTCAAGTTGAAATCAAGTTCAACCAAAAAAAATTAAAAATACAATCGCATAGACACAAACCTACACCCCCAGTTGATCCAGAGGAAGCCAAAAAACCCCAGCAGAGCATGCTCCAATTTGCTACAGCAGGGTAAAAAATTCCTTCCTGATCCCCCGAGAGGCAATCAGATTTTCCCTGGATCAACTTTACCTATAAATGTTAGTACCCAATTATATTATGTACATTTAGGAAAGTATTCAGGCCTTTTGTAAAGCAATCAACTGAGCTGGCCAGAACCACCTCTGGAGGGAGTCTATTCCACATTTTCACAGCTCTTACTGTGAAGAAACCTTCACAATAAAGTAGTTACACCCCTGAATGATTGCTCTTCCATAATTTGCACAGCATTTGACATAGATTGTAGTAAAAGTACTGGATATCCTTATCCAAAATGTTTTTTCTTAGTTTTGGAGAGAGTGGGACATATTGTTGCCTGTGTTCATTCTCAGAGATTTCCTTTTTTTTTTGCTTTCTTGAGATTTCTCTAAAAAAATTCTTACACTGTTACCAGAAAAAGTGTTTTCATTGGAGAACTTTCGAACTATTGCTTTTCTGATGACAACCAAAAATTTTAGATCTTCCCCCATTTTCGGTCCCAGTGACAATGGTCACCAGGATGAACAGGGTGAATTTCTCCAGTGGAGACATAGACAATTATGGAACAGAGTTTCTAACACTTGCTTATGCTATCCAAAATTCAAAAAAAGGCTTTAGATCCACTTTAAATATGAACAACAATCTCAATCATGTGTATCAGTAAATGTGGCTATTTACTAAGCATTCTAGAATGTTTAGAACATTTTGGGTATTTATATCTTTCATGCAATCACATCTAATGATACACAGCTATCCTTGAGGTAATTGCAGTGCCCCTTTTATGAAACACGCTCAAATGCAAGAAGACAGTTGTAATAAGAAAGACTTTGATAATGCATAGTTTTGGATTGCATATTTCTTAGAAAAACACTGCATATTCAGAGTTTCATTTATCTCTTTGTTATAAAGGATGCACATAGCAGACAGATGACATTGTCCATGCTAGAATTGATTCTTCGTCAACTGCTCCATCTTAAATACATGCATTTACGATATGTATGCATACAGTATATAGTAAAATGTAGGTACTGTAATGTAAACAGAAGGTATGGCCAACATTTTTAAAACCTTTAGTGAGAGTACTTATTTAGCTAGAAGCAAAGTAATTCATACAACACTCACAATAGGCACAATTGTACAAATATATTTACCCATTCATTCTGTGCTGCAGTCTTAAGGTAATAAAAGTAAAAAAATCTCCCTTACAATCCACTTTTTACTACAGGTAAGCCTATTACCTGTAGCTACCCCGGGTATCTCCTAAACCTGCACGGTTTAGGAGATATCCCCTGTATCAGCATGTGCCGACGTCATCGGCACATGCGCACTGAAGCAATGGCACATTCGTGCCTTTGCTTAAGCTAGTGTGCCACTACCGCCGGCGCGCGCGTGGAAGTGACGTGATCGCGGCTCCAGCCAATCACAGCGCTGGAGCCTACGATACCCGGAAGTAACTCTGGAGCGATGTCGCCGATATTCTGACCAAAGATCCTTAAAGTGTTTGTTAACCCCCCCCCCAAAAAATCAAAAATACACATCCTGATCCTTTAAAGCAGATTAAACAGCACAGGGCTTGTGCTGTGTAATCTGCCCCCCTCTAAATTGTAAAAAAAAAAACCCTGAACCTGCCACTTTCTGTATGCCCTCTCTGCATTGACCATGATAACCAGGGCTACTTAGCCCTGACCACCATGGTTAGAGTGCATCCCTCCATTATATGCTGCCCTGCTCTGCTCTCCTCTCTGCCCCCTCACTCCCTCCTTCCTGCCTGTCAGCGCACTCTCTGTGTCTATCACCACTCCGCCCCGCCCCCCTGCTGCTATTATTAATAAAATAAAACCAACAATTGTCACTGACAGACCCTCTATTAGAGGCTGGCATAGTAGCAGAATGTGTAAATCCTTTCTAAAAAAGAGCATTCGAAATAGCTATTTACAGCTGTCTTCGGGCCGGTCATGCGACTCATGGCTGCTTTACACTCCGAGACAGGGCTTCTGCGGGAGGAGCCAAGCGGCCACGTGATCTCCCCAGCTGACGTAAGAGGGAGATCATGGTCCCTCCTACAGTAGCCATGTATCAGAGCTGAAAAGCAGCCACGAGTCATGTGACCAGCCTGAAGACAGCTGTAAATAGCTATTTAGAATGCTCATTTTTAGAAAGGATTTACACAGTTTGCTATGACAGCCTCTATTAGAGGGGCTGGTAGTTTTTAACAAATAGGGTTAACAAACACTTTAAGAGGAGGCCATATTGCTAATGCCCTAATGTAGTACACTTAATCAGACACTATACAAGATAAAGCATCTCCCATGGGACTTTATGACAGCCAAAAAGCTACACTTAATCAGACACTATACAAGATAAAGCATCTCCCATGGGACTTTATGACAGCCAAAAAGCTATAACAAACACTTTCAAAAGAAAAAAAATGTATGTGTACAAAAAGATTAAAATTCCATATTCACATTAAAATAATCTGGTCTGTTAGTTTGACAACATGGTCTACTGTTCTCCTATCTGGAGTAGATATATGTACATGTACACCATACAAAGATATATGATTGGTAGCCACCAGTTGTTCCCGGCGCATTTCAATTGTGAACAATCTTCTTAAGGGGATATCAGGTGGAACTCACCTAAATATACAAATAACAATAGAGAGTATATAGGCCTGATACAAGTGCAAAACTAACAACAATAGCAAGACCTTTTTCACAACATATTAACTCACATCAGTAAAGAGACCAGATAGGTGAGGTATAAGGTTACAGCCCATCTCGGAGAGGTCCCAAATCAGGGTGATGGATCCATAATCACACAGCTGGAGAGGTCCCAAATTAGGGTGATGGATCCATAATCACACAAGTGGGGTGACCAGATGAGGCAACGGCAAAATAGACATCCAATTTGTCTTATAATCTATAAGTATATCATGTACAAAGGCCAGTGTGATTTAGTTTTAGCCATCAAAAACATTATTTTCAAACATTTCAAAACCCAAACAGGGGTTCAGGTAGAAGAGAAAGAAATCATACCTGATAAAATTATATAGAAGTATATGAAAAGACAAGGCAGGCTGGATGTAAAAGCCATGATTAAGCCCTGAAATCAGAAGAAGATATACAAAATCCAATAAGAGGTTGTCAGAAGCCATGAAATCAGACCGAGGCACAGTTAAATCACACTTGTTTAATAATAAAAGTAAATAGAACAAACATAGTCTAAACATAGCTAGAGTTGGGGGCGCATGCGCGGCAGCTCCATGAACGGTCACTCGTTCTAAGAGCTCCGCTCCACTTCGGCCTACATCCATTGCCACAGCCACTATAAGCGGCGGAACCTGCCCATCGGACCCCCTCCTCACCTCCCGGAGTCCTGAGGGACCCCCTTGCATGATCGGGAGCTCAGCCAGACAGGACTTATCCCGATTCCTGGATCCCGGTCCGCGGATCGCGGCCTACTCGAAAATGGCGGCCGCCGGCCCAGCACGAGGCTCCACAAAGAATCCAGCTGCATCCCTGGAAGATTTCCCTCCCCTGCCTTCACACAAAGAAAGGATAAACCCACCAACAGTGAGTAATCCCCAGGATGGAACATTTCCAACATCCCCCACAGACTCACTAGGCTGCAGCCCTATGAAAGTCCCCCCCTAACCCAGATGGAGGAGAGCTGCTCCACATCCAGCCCTCTGACTGCTCCCCCTCCTCCTATCCCCACAGACTTCACAGCCTTAATGGACACCTTCTCTAACATGCTCTCAAGAGGGTTAGCACTCAATGCCTCACAAATCACCACCACTATACAGGCAGACCTGCAGCAATTGGGCACAAGAATTGAGGCAATTGAATCTAAGACTGATCAAATCGCAGCAGTCGCCAACCAGAACACTGACAGGATCCAAGATTTACATGATCAACTGGACATGGCTTATTCAAAACTCGATGACCTTGAAAATAGGTCTCATAGATACAATTTTAGGCTAAGAGGCCTTCCAGAATCGTTCAAGGACACAGATAAAATCGTTCGCTCATTCATCAAGCACTTACTTCCGGACATTCCAGACTACAGATGGAATTAGACCGAGCACACAGGGCCTTACAACCCCCGCGCCAGGATGGCCTGCCCAAAGACATAGTGGTTAAACCCCACTTCTTCAGAGTTAAAGAAGATGTTATGCGCAGAGCAAGGGAAACAGAAAATCTCTCCTTCCAGGGGCATCCGATTCAAATTTTCGCGGATCTTTCCCCCCTCACGATACAGAAACGGAGATCCTTGAAGCCTCTCTTGAGCAGCTTATCACAAAAATCGATCGCTTACAGATGGTCGTTCCCTTTTCGCCTCAACTTTGCCTACCTAAATAAATCGTATAGATTCACGAACTTTGGAGAGGGAGAAAGGTTGCTGTTGCAACTCGGCCTTATTTCACACTCGCCTGCCCCACCTGCCGTTATGGACCCCAGAACACCTCAATCAGCGAAAAGACCACCACCCTCAAGTCCCATCCAACCCTTATGGCACAAGCAACAAGCCAAGAGATCCAAAGATGGTCGCCCTCCATAAAGAACAGTCTACTATCAACAGAATCAACCCTTTTTTACTCCCCAGGACCTCCTGCGGTAGTCTTTTGAAAATGGGACGCTGACTTCCTAGACCCCCGTTTTCTCCTGGCAGAATCCTAGCCAGACTCTCTTAAAAATTTTTTCCTTTTTTAGATGCTAAGACGTTTTCTCTTTGCTTAATTTCTCTCAGGACTCCTTTTAGTACGTTTTTTTTTCTTCTCATGGTTTCAATTTTAGTTTAACTTTTGGCGGTTTGGCCGGAGTGGCTGCACTTCGCCTCCACGAGTCTCGGAGTGGTATTTTCCCCCACTCGGAGACACTTCCATGACCCCATTTTGGGGGGTTTTTGTTCTAAGGGAAAACCTTGCAGGAGGCAAACACCCACCTTTCCCTCCTGTAGGGGTTCTTGAATGTTACTCAGTTATAACTAAAATGTTTTCTTGGATATGGTTTTTGTTTCATATTGCTTTTGACATGTCTTGTCTCTCCCCCCCAGGGTCAACCTTACTTCATTTCCTCCCCTCCTTCTCTCACCTTTCCCCGGAGTCACTCAGGAGCCCCACGAGGCAGTTACTACTAAGAACCCCAGGAACTCAGGCCGTGGAGGCCTGGACGCAAGTACATCTCTTGAAATCCCAGGTAGGCACTTGTTGTGCGGGGCGCTCATCCCCCCCTCTGATCCATGCATTCTGACACACTTATACCCCCTCACCCCCTCTGTATAGCCACGCACAATGTGCAGGGAATGAATTCTCCAGTCAAAAGACGCAAACTATTTAACCTCTACAAATCACAAAAAATAGCAATTCTTTTATTACAAGAAACTCACTTCCCATCATCATACAATCCCTCCTTCCTACATGGTCACTACACCCAGTTTTTTCTCTCCAATGCTGACAATAAGACTAAAGGGGTTGCTATTTGCTTTGCAAAACATCTTAAATTTTCCCCCACTGAAGTTATTAAAGACCAAGCGGGCAGGTATCTTCTAGTAAAGGGAACAATTGAGGGATCAATGCACTCTTTTATTTCTTACTATGCCCCGAATAAAGGCCAGGCTTCCTTCTTCTCCGCAATGATGTCCACACTAGGCCCACAACTTGAGGGAAAAATAATAATGGGAGGAGACACAAATCTCCCTTTTGATATTTCTCTGGACAAATCGGGGTCTGGACCTCTTCGTTATAGAAAACCTCCAAAACAAAGTACTAAAATAGCCTCCACACTGTGTTCGTTGGGCCTTGTGGACATCTGGAGAGAAATGAATCCTAGGTCCAGGGACTTCACTCATTACTCCGCCCCGCACCACCTCTACACCAGAATCGACCGTATTTTTATTCAATCACAGAACATCCCTAGGGCTATCAAAGCAATTATTAGGGACACCCCTATATCTGACCACTCGGTGGTTATCTTATATATGCAACAATCTTCCAACCCGGGCAACAAATTCATATGGCGCCTTAATGAAGGGCTCCTAAGTAACCCAATCCAATGCTCGATCTTAGCAAAAGAAATACAGGAATACTTCTGTTTAAACGATACTGAAGAGGTCTCTCCGGAGATGCTGTGGGCTGCTCATAAGGCAGTACTCAGAGGAAAAATTGTTCAAATCTCCATTAATCTTAACCACCTCAATACAGGGCACTTACACCCCCTTCCTGTCCAAGCCATTTTTCAGTTTTCAGCGCTGTCGCACTTTGAATGACAATTGCGCGGTCATGTTACACTGCACCTTAATTAAATTTTTTGCATTTTTTTCCCCACAAATAGAGCTTTCTTTTGGTGGTATTTCGATCACCTCTGCGGTTTTTATTTATTGCGCTATAAACAAAAGAAGAGGGACAATTTTGAAAAAACACAATATTTTTTACTTTTTGCTATAATAAATATCCATTTTTTTTTTTTTTTTTAACAAATTTTTTCCTCAGTTTAGGCCGATACGTATTCTTCTACATATTTTTGGTTAAAAAAAATTGCGATAAGCGTATATTGATTGGTTTGCGCAAAAGTTATAGCGTCTACAAAATACGGGGTAGATTTATAGCTTTTTTATTATTTATTTATTTTTTACTAGTAATGGCGGCGATCTGCAATTTTTATTGTGACTGCGATATTGCGGCGGACACATCGGACACTTTTGACACATTTTTGGGACCATTCACATTTATACAGCGATCAATGCTATAAAATTGCATTGATTACTGTGTAAATGTGACTGGCAGGGAAGGGGTTAACACTAGGGGGCGCTCGAGGGGTTAATGTATGACCTAAGGAGGTGATTCTAACTGTGGGGGGAGGGGACTGACTGGGGGAGGTGACCGATCGGTGTCCCTATGTACAAGGGACACGCCATCGGTCTCCTCTCCTCTCTGACAGGACGTGGATCTGTGTTTACATTCACAGATCCACGCTCCTGCTCTGTTACCCGGCAATCGCAGGTGCCCGGCGGACATCGCGGCCGCCGGGCACGCGCACCGGGTCCCGAGTGACGCAGCGGGCGCGCGCGCGCGCCGCCTAGTGGCTCGGGAGGGCGAGGACGTCATATGACGCCCACTCAGAACAATAGGCTTACCGTCCGGCCGTCATATGACGGTGGGCGGTAGGCTAGTGGTTAAGAAAGAACGCACGGCTGATATCAATAATCTTCGGTTAAAATTCCAATCTCTGTGTGGAGCCCATAAACGGTACCCCACCAAAGATTCTCTAGAAAATGCGCGGACTTCTCTAAACCTGGCCCTTACCTCCGAGGGTCAGGTGCCCGCTTTTACTACCAAACTGGCAAAATAGGAGCTAAATTAGCAGCCAAATTGTCACCAAAACCGAGACCGGTTGCCTTCCCCAAAATTCGCACCCTATCAAGCGATCTTTCTCAAAACCCAAAACGGATAATGGAAACATTCCACGATTTCTACACTTCACTATATAAAGGGGAAAAAATAACATCTAACCATTCCATATCAGACTTCCTAGACAACCTATCCCTTCCCAAACTATCTCTGGACCATTCGGAACTTCTAGAGGGTCCAATCACTGACTCCGAAGCGCTCACGGTAATTAAACACCTGAAACAAAACTCAGCCCCGGGCCCGGACTTGGCTATTATAAAAAATTCTGTCCCATATTAGCCCCGTATTTAGTCAGATTCTTTAATTCTCTCAGGTCTGGCTCTCCCCTGGATAAAGCTCTAAATCTTGCATTCATTTCAGTCATTCCGAAACCCGGCAAAGATACAGCTATGGTTGCTAATTATCGCCCTATCTCCTTAATCAACAATGATTTAAAAATCTTAACTAAAGTTCTCTCCAACCGGCTAGCGTCCTGCATAGCTCTCTATGTCAATAAGGACCAGGTGGGCTTTATTCCGGGGAGACAAGGACCTGACCAGATAAGGAGAGCAGTTGATATCATTTCACTACTCAATTCTCAATGGGATGGGGGCCCCCCACAACATGGGTATCTGTTATCCATCGACCTGCAGAAGGCTTTCGACACGGTTACATGGCCATACCTGTTCCAGGTTCTGGAACGGTGGGGCTTTGGTCCATGATTCTTGAGCATCCTCAGGGCCCTGTACTCTGGCCCAAGTGCACAGGTCAGATTGCAGGGCTATTACTCCGAGCCCCTTACTATAGAAAGAGGAACTAGGCAGGGATGCCCTCTCTCTCCCCTTCTATTTGCCATAGCCATGGAATCTCTGGCTGTTGCGATTAGGAACCATCCTGACATTAAAGGGGTGATGTGTGGCAAACACGAGCACAAATGTGCCCTTTTTGCGGACGATTTATTGCTCTTCATGACATCCCCTCTAATCTCCACTCCTAATATCTTCTCTTTACTTAATAAGTTTGGTGAAATATCGGGTCTGCGAGTCAATGTATCCAAATCCTCCGCCCTGAACATTACGGTCCCCCCCAATATCCTAAGTAGTTTACAAAACCACTTCCCATTTTCCTGGAAGGAGGTCTCTCTCCCTTACCTAGGAGTCAATCTCACTGCAAGTATAGCCTCCCTCTATTCATCCAACTATCCGGCCATCTTCCGCAAATTGATATCGGACCTCTCCCTCTGGGATAATCACAATCTATCCTGGCTGGGTCGTATTAATGCGGTCAAAATGACTCTCCTCCCACGTATCCTTTACTTATTCAGATCCTTGCCCATCCCAATCCAAAAATCGCAAGTTCACCCACTCCAGTCCAAAATTATAAAATTTATTTGGGGCCAGAAGGGAAGTCGTTGCGCTCAACATATCCTTTTCAGATCTAAATCACAAGGGGATCTAGCTCTTCCCAATATTTGGTGGTACTATCAAGCAGCTCAGTTGGCTCAAATCTCCACTGTATATTCAAAAGGCCCGAAACCTGATTGGGTTTCAATGGAACGTCAAGCAGTCCCTCTCCACACGATTGACTTTTTGCTGTGGTCTCCTACTAAATCAAGACCACCCATCCTAGCCCCCACGTTCTCACACTCTCTGGCCCTATGCGACCGACTTTATAAAATCCCTTCCTTGATTTCCTCCCTCAAACCCCTAACACATATTTTTCATAACCCCGATTTTCCGCCAGGAATGAACATCTTAGCGTTTAGTTGGTGGCTGAATAAGGGATTACTTAGAATAGGGAACTATTTCTCCTCCACAGGCCCTCTCACTCTGGCTTTCTGTACTAGTAAGCTTGAAATGCCTCAGGCTGAACGTTTTCGCTTTATGCAAATACAACACTTCCTTCATTCTCTTTGGCCAAATAAATCAATACCCCCCTCAATAACTAACTATGAGTCTTGGTGTGTGGGTGCAATGGATCAGAGAGGGGGGATTTCCGTTATATATGCTTCACTTGCATCAGTAGCGTCCAAGCCTCCATACGCCTTATCCTGGGAAAAGGACCTAGATTTCTCATGGGATAGAGATCAATGGTTCTCCTGCTTTCAGCGCTCTTTCAAAGGTATATTAAATGTTTCCCTCATGGAGGGCAGCATTAAGGTACTCATGAGGTTGTACAGCGTGCCCTCTCTTCTTGCAAAGATATATCCTGATGCTTCCCCGCTGTGTTTTCGAGGCTGTGGCCATGTAGGGACAATGTATCACGTATGGTGGGCCTGCCCTCGCATAAGGAGTCTATGGAACAAGTTTTCTCAGTATTACGTAAAGTAACCTCTGTTCAGATTCCCCAAAATCCGGAGATAGCTCTTCTGAATATGAAAGTGGAAAAGGTAGATAAATGTACACAGAAATTGATATTTTTCATCTTACTGGGCACCAAAATCACAATTGCCTCTTGTTGGAAAAAACGTAGGGTCTCTTTTGCAGCTGTGAAGCATAAAATATCTTGGATTATGGCGCAGGAGAAGATAGTTAGCATTATACAAGACAAAGCCTGTATTTTCGAACTAACTTGGGAACCTTCGGCCAACTTTTGCCATATTTTCTTATGCCCTGGCGTAAGATTATCAGGGCAACAGGCTCTCTGAGTGACTCCACTGATGCTCCTCCTCCCTTGTGATTCTCCTCTCACCCTTCTCCCTTCTCCTTCTCCTGGTCTTCTTTCCCCTTCCTTACATTCCCTCAGATTCATGGTTTAAAGTATCTGAAAGAAGTTTGACCCTGACTCTTACCTAGTTCTATTTATTTGGAGAGTTTAGGTAATGCCGTAAGGACCCCTGGGCCTCATGAGGCTAGGGCTTTTCTGTTAAAAATAGCTCTCTTTAAGTTTGGGGATACGTAGCCAAGTTGGTTAGACCGCTGGATAATAGAGATCAGCGAGGCAGGGAATCCAATGTTCCTAGACTGGAACAAGATTATTGGACGCTCCTGATGGGGGAAGCTGTGATCAAGATTGGGGGTTTGGGAGGATGGGGAGGTCCTAAGCCCGCAGTATGTTCCCATTTGGGGTGGGCGGCGGATACCTCGCTTGCTCCCTGAATCCTTGTGAATACAAGACAGATCCTTCTTTTCCATACCAGCACTCCTCCCTCCCCAGCTATGCTATACCCCTGCCTCCTCCTGTCTTCTGACCTTGCGGTATGTTCTTCTTATCTCACTCTAGCAACTGAGACATGACAACCCAAGATGATTTGTTCGACATGTTCTAAGGATTTGCACTAACGTTACTTTATTTTATTTATCTCGTTTGTAAGACCTGCATTAGGAGGCTAAGCCTCAGATTTATTTGTACCTCTAATTCCCTTCTACCTTTATCCCATGTAATGTTTGATGCAAATGTTGTGTCTGATATACTTTTGTTATTAATAATAAAAATGTATTGAAAAAAAACATAGCTAGAGTTCAAGAACCGGAACGGATAGCCAGACAAGCCAAACATCAGGGAGCCAGAGATGAGCGTAGTAAAACAGCAAGCAGGATCTGGAGCCAGAAGGGATGTCAGCCAAGCAAGTCTTTCAACAGGAATGCAGGAGAGCATCTCTGTGATGCTGACTAAGGAGAAGGCAGAGAGCCTCTGGGCTGAACGGCTTAAGTAGGCAGGACTGAGAGCAGGATATCATCAACAGCTGGGTACCTGTGGAGAGATAGGAGCTGGCAATTAGTCGACAGCTGAGTGGCCAGCTCTGAGAAGGAAGAATTGAGCCCAGCCCTGACAGAGGTATACCAAGGATTAGCATATCTCCAGGTTGAACTATTCAATAGTAAGGATGTTTTGGACATAAAATGTTTGAAGTTTTACTAAAGTAATACCAATGTATATGAATAGCTTGTACCTCACGAGGATATCACGGCAGTCTAGACAAACAAGTGTCCCGATTTTATGTAGATATATTTAAGCACAAAGGATACGATATATCGTAATTCAAGGAAACATAGTTACTTTCACTGAAAAAATAGAGTTAGGACTTTACATGATGCATGTCATTTGGTATGCTAATATACAGTATATGTAAACTAATGTATGTAACTGTAAATTGACTAAGACAGCTCATCCTAGCCTACCGCCTTATTCCAACACAGTAGCTGGGCACAGCCTATGGGCCTTTTTGTAATTGAGAAGCTGTTGGCTCTTGTTATTTCCCCCTCATAAAGGGTATTTTATATAAATTAATAGATATTTATCTGATTTTTCAGTAATAATTGTGCATCTTACTCCTGATAATTGGCTGTAAGCCAAGAATCGCATAGGGTTTCCAAATCAAGGGTGCCGAGTCAAGCTCGCCCAAATTATGAATTTTAACAATATCATTACCAGCTGTTTGTATGTATTTTGTAACAATGCTATATTATTTATTCTGTATTGATTGTTCCAATCATGTCCATTGATTACTTTATTAAATATGTTATTATTATATATTTGCTCTGTTAATTTCTCATGATTATACTATTTTATATTATTTATTGATATAATTTATTTACTATAACCATGGACTATTTCTGGGATTGGGACATCAAATCAATTTACAGTTAGATAAATTAGTTTACATATCAGCATACCAAATGACATGCCTCATGTGAAGTCCCAACTCTATTTATTTTTTTCTTGCAATATATTTAGGGATGGAGGCATTCCATTGATATACCAAGGTTGCGACAGATCTGTTCATAGTTACTTTCAACCGGAAGCAATTTACTGTTAACATATGTTACACTCAGCAAGGACTGTTACGTGTTAGGATGTTTAGTTACACATCAATTGCTAGTCAACACTAAGTTTGTGATTCATAATGGTTCATAACTAGCTGTTTTGCTTTTGGGAAGGAACGGAGGATGAGAGGTGTGGTCTCTCCCCCACCCTACAGTTTGATCCCAGATGGGGTGTTGGGGGGTTACAGATTACATTCCTAACCTGGTTTCGTACTTTTAATATGGCAATTACTGTTTGGAATGTTCATATATGACTACGCCCCACTTTGTCATATGCATCTAAATTCATGACTCTCTTAATTATTCCCTGCTAGGGCACATTCCCCTACCCCCATAGATATCCCTCCACATCCCCAACACATGGACCACACACTCAATGGTGTGCAGGTGCTGATAAATGATGTCACGCTCCTGGGCAGTGGATCTCCACTGGCTGCAGATGTGAACGTCATGCACCTGTGCAGCTGAGCCACTCAGGGCGTCAGATGGAATGCCCAGTACTTGCCGCCGCAAGTACTGGTCACACGTGAAGATATTGCACATGTGCAGATCCCCTAACTCACGGCGATGATGTGGGGACACCGCCGGGATTAGAGGCTGCCTGGAACCCACAGCAGCACTGATGTGGAAATCCACAAAGGGGCAGCAACGTGGTGGAAAGCCAATGGAATGGGAGCACCCGGAAGTTCCCCTGGGTCCGATAATATTACCAAACCTTGAGATATAAATGTAACATAATAAAGTAACAATAGTATAACACACCAAAAAAAAAAACAGGAAGAAGTGTGAGTTTAAATTAATCTTTTTTTCCTGACATAGAAACCCTTTAGGAAGGGTGTAAATGTTATAAAGTAATTCAATCAAAGTGGCTTTTAGCCTATAGATCCATTTCTGCTCTTATTGCAGCAGACTTTTGTTCCAATCCCCTTTCCTTAAAGGTAGTTGAATTCTGTCAATTTCTGTAAATGGGATCTTGGGAAATTCAGGATTATGGGCCCGAATGACATGTCTACCCAATTGTAAGTCAGGGTTACATGTCTGCATGCAGTGGATATGCCTGTAAATTCATTATATCTGTTTTGTTCTACTAAACTGGGGATGCTGGCAGGCAAAGACCAGGCTCCATAATCGTGGATTCTCCTTCTTTGCCTGTAAATTTGTTGCCAAAATTTTTGCTTTGTCTTAAAATGACCCACATTCGCATGCAACAATGTACACTACACCCTTTGTACGACAATTTGCAAGATGTTTGAGATTAAAATGTTCCCCATTTGGGAGCTTTACAATACTCTTCCCCAGCATATAGGAGAAGTAGGAACATCCACCGCAGGGAAAAGTATCCAATTGTCAGCAGGGATCATTTTTGTTGCTGCCCTGATACTCACTGGATACAAGGCTGCTCTCTTAAACGTGATAGCTGGTTTGTTGTTGAGAAAGTGTTTCTAAAGATTGTCCTCAGCTAGAATTGACCATTGTCTGTTCAAAATTCTTTTTTTCTCAGACTGTTGATTTGTGTGGCATAAAATAATATGTGTTAAAGAAGGATGTTTTAGGGCCTCTTTTTTGTTTAAATAGAAATGTGAAAATAACAAAAAAACACTGCGCTAACTAGTCAAAGGGAGCAGCTACATTCAGTGTGACAAACAGAAATGTAAAATCAATAAGAAAAATGTAGCGCATAGAGAGACAAAAAAATTGTGATAGAATATGGTCACATACATCGCAAGTCTTACGACCGGATGTAGTGAATACAACTAATAATGATAAAAAGTCAATTAGCCATGAGGCAAAAAAAATGTGAAGAGTAAATCTCCAAATGAGTGTACACATGGAAAAAGTCACTGGCAGTGAAGAATGTTCCAAACCTTGGCAGAAGACTTGGTTAATCGGTACATGAGAACCACATCCACCAAAAACGGCATCAAACCAGAGAATGGTAGGTATAAACTCTTACCAGATCCAGTGGACTCCCCTGTCAGTGACATGGAGTCATGAAGACATTGTGTCACCCAGGGCGTGTGGAACGATATCCGGACCGTCAGAACTCCCAGGTGAAAATTCACAACAACTTAGCTCCGGACTCCAGTGTGCGACACGCGGACCCTCGGCCATGGACATGAGAACTGAGTTCCTGTGAAGTTTCACCTGGGAGTTCTGAATATAGTTCTTAAATATAAAACAATTATACAGAATAGGATCAGTAATATCTATAAGTAGGGATATCCTTTAAATCCTCCGTTTAAAGGATATCCCCACTTATAGATATTACTGATTTATTTTCAGAGCATCTTACTCCTGATGATTGGCAGTTATATCAAACTGATGCTTACACAATTTTGGCCTACCATGAAAAATCGATCATGTTCATTGAACTTTTATGAATATCCTTTTGTAATTAATTAATTTGTTTATTTATTACTTTGTATTCTATTCTGTATAAGTGTTTTATATTTATGCATATGTATTACACTGGATTGTGTCCTGTATTACAGATTGACACTTTCCATAATGTAATCTGCTATTTTTCAAATAAATTGAACAATCCAATGACTTGCCTCATACAAAGTCCCATTTCCTTTCTTCTTCTTCTTGTTAAATTTAGGGTGTTGGTATTCATTGCCTCGAGACAGTGATGGAGTAAATCATCAGGTCCCTCCCAGACGAGGAATACATCATTGATGTAATGCTGCCAGGTAGAGATATGGCAGGTATACATAGAAAGACCCTCATCTGAAAGAAATGACCACTCCCACTCTGCCAGGTACATATTGGCATAGGATGGGGCACAACATGTCCCCATCGCTACGCCTTGTACCTTGGAGCTGTCAAATAGAAAGAAATTGTGATGCAAAATAAAATCTAATCTCGCGAGTATAAACTTGTTAAGGGGCCAATCCCATGTGCCTCTTTGTGATAAGACTTTAGAGCTGTAAAGAGCTTTGACTCCTATTGTTACCAAATAGGCCTCTGTAGAACTGTAAGATTCTCAATTAATTGTAAAAAATGTATTGTGTCTTTCACAAAAGGAGCCAATGATTTGGGTCAAATTTTCAGTCAAACCTCCTTGCCCCAAGACAATGGTTCTGCCTGTCGGGCTAGTTTCTATATAGTTTCAGTAGGCTATAGAAAGTGGGAATCTTGAGGTGTAGTGTATGTATTTTGAAGGATGCTCAGACACATGTCCTTGTATTGTGTTATCCATCAATTACACCATTTCCCCCCTTATCTGAGGGCTTTATGGTGATGGAGTTGTTGTTCTGCAATGAAAATATGGCCTGCTTCTGAGCATTCGACAAATTTGTCCGGGACAGGGCTTTAATTTGAAATCTGTCAATATCCTGAGTTGTATGTTTCAGGAAAAGGGAGACATTAGGATTAGTGCAGGGAGGGAAAAATTTGTTAGATGTTTTTTTTTTAATTTGATGAGAGGTACAGGGATTGCATTATCAAATTCATGGAGAATAGACTCTAGATCAAACTGATTAGGTTGATTGCTGATACATCATTAGTGGGATGTGGTGGTTGGGAATTGGATACAAATTCCCCACTAAGGGAGTTTTGCAGGTCATTTATTCTTTCACTTGGAGTGGATTTTTGATACGTACTCATGAACAATAGTTTTCTGATAAATAACCGAATGTCTTTCACTCATATATATTTACATTTTGTTGGGGACAGAAACTGAGGCCGAGAGCCAACACTGACTCTTCAGCCTCAGTTAAAATGTGGGATGACAGATTAACTACATTGAATTGGTTCTTTCCATGTGTTCCCTCCCAATGTATGGTTCTATCCCCCGTCCTGTTTTTTGGGGGAGTGGGAGTCCCACCCTGGCATGTTGGTAAAAAAACAGAGGGCCTGAAGGTGTCTAAAGTGATAATGCTAGAAGTATCCGAGAGAGAAGAGTCACCCACTACCTCACCTTGTACATACCCTGGTGGATAGGAAGAATGCAGATCACCACGTAGATTGAGTGTCTGGAACATTTGAAGAAACCGGATGTTTTTTCTGTTGTTGTTCCTAGGTTCCATCACCCTGAAAATTTTGTTTGGTTTGAAAGTGATCTTTTCTGGGAGGGCCTTTGAATTGTAGAAAATAATTGTGGAGTGAATTGTGGAGAAAAAAATGAAAAAGAAGTGGCATTAGTTGCCTGATGTGTTGTGTGCATTTAAAAAAATTGCCTTGTGTTTTTTGTGGATTAGACAATTTATAGGCACGACCCTCAGCACATGCTAACTTAATCAGACACTACTAGACAGATCATGGATGCACAATATTAAGCCTCGGTTCACATATATGCGGTTCGGGAAAAGAAGCCAATTCTGTGCATTTTACACACAGCATTGAAATTGCATAGCATTTATGCAATCTGCTGCGGGTGTCAATGTTAAATTAACGACACCCCAAAACAGCTTGTAAAATGCAGTGCGATTGCCTGAATTGGATTGTATGGGTGTGAATACCCATGTAATGCAATTCCAGTGTGGCAAAAAAAGGGTCCTGTACCATTTCGGTGTGGATGCAGTGTGATTTGAGCCATACAAAATCAATGGGCTCAAATCGCACTGCAAAGAATTTCAAGTGATTTGAAAAGGAATGTGGTGCGATTCCTGTCCAAATCACATGTGGTTCCTCGCACCGCAGGGATTCTTTGGGAATCTTAAGCTATAGCTAGAAGGTGGGGCAAGCTTGGGATATGGCAGTATAGACTATGCAAATTTGATGGTTGCAATCATTAATAAAGTCAATAAGAGGGAGGGGGGATGAGGGGGTAAGCAATCAAAATTCATCCCAATCAGCAGGAACCAGACCATTTTTAATGTGTCTGTATCTCTCTCTGCTCAACAGAAGCTGGTTGTTAGACTGGCTTTTATTGAACAGTCCTGCTGGCAAACCATCCTTCGATCAATGAATGCAGCTAATGGGCTGTAGCGCTCATCAGTATATTCTGACGAAGGGAGTCTCCACTATCCAAATACAATAGATTAGCAGGGGAGATTTCACCGTGCCTTAAAAAATAATAAGCACTCTTTTATGAAAGTTTAGTTCTACTTTAAAGTGCTTGTAAGGGCTGAAGGTTTTTTTTTTTACCTTCATGCATTATATGCATGAAGATAAAAAACCTTCTATGTGCTGCTCCCCCCACAGCGCCCCTAATACTCTCCTGAGCCCCTTGGCTATCCCAGGGGTCTCTCTGTGCTCATTGGCTGAGACTGTAGCAGTGGGAGCCATTAGCTCCCCGTATGTCAATCACAGCCAGTGAGCCAATGAGGAAGGAGCAGGGGGCAGGGCCCAAGCCACAGCATTTTTTGTCTTATGGATGCATAGAGCTATGCTTGGAAGCGAGCATGCACCAGTGCCCCCATAGCAAGTGGTCAAGGGGGAGGAGCCAGGAGTGCCAGTGGAGGACCCAAGAAGAAAAGGATCGGGGCTTCTCTGTGCAAAACCACTGCACAGAGCTTGTAAGTATAACATGTTTGTTATTTAAAAAAAAAAATAACCTATAATATCACTTTACGTTCATTTACAATATGGAGGATTAATATTTGTATTTTCTACATGGTTAAAAGGGCATTATCAGAGGGGGTGTGGCTAACCGCCGAGCAGTATGGCAGCTTGATCACAGCACTGAACGGAGATCCGAACCCTTAAATCACTACACCAGACCCCAAAAAGGCATCCAGCGAACCCCCACATCCTGGGGAACCAGACCGGAGCATCAAGGAAGAGAAAGGAATACAGACAACCAAAGAAATTGACTGATTTCTTCACTCTCCCTCAGGGAGAAAAAAATCCAAGATGGCGCCCACGGAGCTTCTTAGCACACAGGGGAACAGCTCACAACTGATTCCTACACAGACTTACCTGATGCAGATGAATTCTCAATTTCACCACAAGAAATCGCCTCGAGCTCCCATCCACCATCAGGATCATCTTCCACCTCCAACAGCCCAGCCAAATCACGGATGCGCCTGGATGCAGATACACAGGATCTGGAGGTAAGGCCTGCATTGGATCATCTGCTCACCCAGAAACCCATAACCTCTCCTATAGCGGCCTTCCCCACATCAAATCAGCCGGTCATTGACACAATGATGAAAGAGATGCTGATGTCACTGCACAGCTCTCTCCACAATGACATCTCCTCCATGTTTACTGCCTTTAAAGCAGAAATGAAACACACAGGACAAAAACTGGGCCACATTGAAAAGCAGATGACCGAAATGACTGAAACGGTCAATGACTTAGTAGATGCGCACGATCACACCCGCGAAGAACAACATTGGGTCCGAGCCAAAATGGCGGATCTCGAAGATCGATCGAGACGCAATAATGTTAAGATCAGAGGCATACCCGAAACCATCCTTCCAGCGGACCTGAACTCCTACGCGAGAAAACTTATTTTAACGATCCTGCCTGATCTCCCACCAGTTGAAACCATCATAGATCGAATCCACCGACTACCGAAACCACCACACTTACCTGCAGAAGTACCCAGAGACACCTTGATGAGGATACACTTTTTCCACGCGAAAGATATGCTTCTCGCACAGTCCAGATGCCTGGAAAAACTTCCACCACCCTACGCCAAACTGCAACTCTTTGCTGATATCTCTCAGTATACCCGCCAACAGAGACGCCAGCTACAGACCATCACAAAACCCCTTAACAATCATAGGATCCCATACCAATGGGGTCTCCCAACTAATCTTCTAGTCACCAAGAATGGGTCAAGACACAGCATGCACACGGTGGAAGAAGGCATACAACTACTCCGTACCTGGGGAATCATCCCCGAGCTCGATCCTATAACCCATGTCCCATTCAGCGAATCCCCGAGTGCACAACAAGGGAATGCATTCTAACTTCAACACCTGAACATCAGGTTAGTGATGCTACTAAACTACCATTCATCTGCACTCTGTTCTGGTGCCTGCTCGTTGCAGCTAGTTCACGAACTTTACCCTCACTCTTGACCGGCAGAGCCAAGCTTACTGCCGACCCCTGCATACCTCACCCCTGCTATAACATACTAACTGTTATTACTTATTCCCCCTCTACCTACGCTTACCCCTGAGAGCACAGGATCTTTGGAAACTGATCTTCTACACAAAAACAATCCTCTCTGACCTGCTACACTATCAAGTACCAAGGATATCATAGTTACTACCCCACCCATCCAAGGAACTGTGAGTACTAACGTCTATTACATTACTTCCACATCACTCCCATAATGCCCAAATTTCTGTCACTCAATGGGAAGGGGTTAAACCACCCAGCCAGGAGAACATCTTTATGGCGCACTGCCCAAGAGTCCCGATGTGAAGTCTTATGTATCCAAGAAACTCACTTTAAGATTACCGCTGAACCCTTATGTAACAACAAGAATTTTACCCACATCTTTAAGGCGTCGGGTCCAGAAAAAAAGAAAGGTGTTATGATAGCTACCCAAAACACATGCTCCTTCATTTTCCACAATAGTCTTGTAGACGCTGAGGGCAGATATCTAGCTCTTGACTGCACTTTGAACTCCAACAGATATACCATTGTCACAATCTACGCTCCCAACAAAAAACAAATAAACTTTCTTTCCAGACTGATGAAGAAAATCAACCACTTCAAGCAAGGTCAACTAATCAGTTGTGGAGACTTCAATATAGTACCTGACAACTCCATAGACTCTTCCTCCCAATCTCACAGGTTACCCTCACCTATGGGATCCCTCATTAGAGCCAACGACCTGTACGATGTATGGAGATGCCACCACATCACTGAAAGAGACTATTCCTATTTCTCACCCCGCCATAATTCTTACACGAGAATCGACTATTTTCTAGTAGACAAATGGACACTACCCAAAATGTCCTCGTCAGAAATAAATACCATTACGTGGTCGGAACCACGCGCCAGTCACCATGACCCTGGAAGACTCACCATCAATCTCCCGGACTCAGATCTGGAGAGCAATTGCTGCAATTCTTAACTCACCCACCCATTCTACCCACATCAGAAAATGCCTAGAAGAATACTTTGCTACTAACTCAGGATCTGTACAGGGTAACACTGTCCTTTGGAATGCACACAAGGCATTCATTAGAGGGATTCTCATACAAATTGGTGCTAGAGAGAAGAGGAGGAGATCACAGCGTCTTAATCTATTGACCTCAGATATTAAATCTCTAGAAACCCAAAACCAATCTACACCTGATCAGACACTCAAAAAAAATTAGACTACAAGAATTAAGGGCCCACTTGTTACAATCATTCGAGAAAGCACATACATACTTTAAAGCAAAACACTATTCCACTGGCAATAAGGCAGGGAAAACTATGGCCAACAGAATCAAAGGGCACTACTCTAAAACAAAAATTTCACATCTCTTTCATCCAGCTACTAATCAAAAACTGACAGACCCACAATCCATTGCAGAAGCGTTTAGTCATTACTACAACACACTATATAATTTAAAAAACTACACTTCTATCACACAAGCATCCGCTCAGGACATAGAATCATTTCTCCAAGAAATCAATCTTCCCAAATTATCCACAGAACAATTAGCCACACTAAACACCCCGTTTACTACTATAGAAATTAGAAACATAATCTCGACTCTACCCTCGAACAAATCCCTAGGACCTGATTGCCTGACAGATGATTATTACAAACAATTTGGTTCAATTTTAGCACCATTTATGTCTTCAGTATACAATGACGCTGCCTCGTCCTCCTCTCTACCTCCTGAAATGCTTAATGCTTTGATTATTACTCTACCGAAGCCAGGTAAGGAACCCACCTAATTTAATGCCAATACTAATTCACAAAGACCAATCAGGCTTCACAAAGGGAAGGCAGACATCAGATGTGACACGCAGGATTATCAACATAATCCACAGAGCTGAGTCGACTCGAACGCCTTCTCTGCTCCTTTCTCTGGACGCAGAGAAGGCGTTCGACAGAGTCCATTGGCAATATCTACACGCTACTCTGGGCTCTGTACTCCTCCCCCTCTGCACAGGTATACACATCAGAAATGTTATCCAAACCATTTTCCATTACAAATGGTACTCGCCAAGGTTGCCCTCTCTCATTGATCATTTTTAATTTAATAATGGAACCCTTGGCAGAACACGTACGACAAACTAATAAAATTAATGGTTTTCAAGTTGGAGATATAGAGCACAAAATCAATTTATTCGCAGATGACGTGATATTGATGATCACAAATCCGGGTTCCTCCCTGGCTTTGGTACAAATGCTGCTGAAAAAATTTAGCAATAAATCTTAACCTTAATATAAGAGGTTTGCCTGGAAAATAGATCTGCTAATTATTTTCTTTGAATTGATTATGAAACATTTATTGCATTTTCCTAAAAATATAGCATGGCAGGCAACTCTGGAGTGTATACATTTTGCATTAAGTATTTGCATACAAGCAAGTGTAGATTACCTGTGAACACAAATATCGTCTAGGATTGACTTGTCAGACAGCATGCCCGCAAACAACCTCCAGCTGCAACATTACTCCCCGTCTGTTTAAGCTTCCGTCAAAGCATGGAGAATTATACACCACACCAAATGGTCTCATCTCCCGACCAAACCCCTTCCCATTCCTATCACTAATTTAAAACACCTGACCCCTGATTTATTCCTCCCACACTGGATCTCTGAATGGATCTCACTCACCCAGGAACTCCGTAACATCACGACTAACAAATCTTTCCCACAAGTTCAAAAAGACTACAATGCACCCACCAAAGACTTCCTTAAGTACCATAGACTAAAAAAATGCCTCGCATCTAACCCCTCTATAGAAGGAGCATTACCCACAAAACTGTGGGACTATTTCTTCTCAGACAACCCCAAACCTAACGGAGTCTCCCTCATTTACCTACTTCTACAGGAAAAAAACACATTTTACAAATCCAAACCCCTACTTGACTGGGAAAAGGATTTAAATCTACAATTTTCTGACTACCAATGGCTAACAGCAATCAACTCTGTTTATAAAACAACTTCATGCACATCTTTATGGGAGCTCACACAGAAAACATTAATGAGATGGTATTTAACTCCCCACAGAATCGCCAAGTTTCACGTCCATACTTCACATGAATGCTGGAGGGGTTGTGGCCAATCTGGCACACTTCTTCACATTCTATGGTCTTGCCATCACATACAACAGCTCTGGCAGGAAGTACAAACCATACTTCAGGATATCCTACACTATTCTATCACACTAACTCCACAGTTAGCTATCCTCAACTTAACCATTGAGGAGTTACCACCACAACTCAGACTGGTGACCACACACATTTTCCTAGCCACAAAACTTCTCCTCATGAGAAAATGGAAATCCACGCTCATTCCCTCGAAGGAGGAGGTGATCAATCTAGTACAAACACATTTCACGTATGAAACTCTCCTTTCACGTGGGTCACAACACCATTTCAAAACACTGGATCTATGGAATACTTTGTACAATTGGTACACCGAGAAATATAATTTGTAACAGTCATATTTCACTGCATAATAGAATATTGCTGCTCTCTTCCTCCCCTCCTCCTTGTTCCTACTTCCTCACCTTTGCCCCATCCTACCTTCTTCCCTTCCCTCCTTCCCAGGTTCTTACTTTTATAATCAGATACGAATATGTTTGTTACATGCTGTTCTTTGGTATTACTCACTATAACCTGATCTCTCACACAAGGTTTAGTTATATTCTGAATAACTCAAGGCTAAGTAACGGGTGTACAACTTATTAGTGTGCTTACAGCCTATTACTTTTGTATCTCTGTGACTGCATAACATGTAACCTGCGAAAAACTCTTTCAATAAAAATCTATTGTGAAAAAAAAGGGCATTATAAGTAACAATGTAATTTCATCTGCAGCTGTATATTTGATATGCTGGAGAAATCTGGTGTTATGCCATGGTCTGAATTTACAATGGTTTTCCTATAGACATTACTGCATTTTTGTAGGTGGTCTTCAGATAAGAGCAGAAAAGACTTTAGCCATTGTTTGCTAGGAGACTTTGCAAGGTGGGATTTCTTCATGTTCCTGTACAGAGGAGTACAAATCAAACGAGACTCTGTGGCTTGTTTAAAAAAATAAAAGAATAAAAACAGAACCATTCTATGAAAGAAGAAACTAAGTGTAAATCTCTCCAGCAGGAAAAAATGGGTATGAGGTAATTCTTCTTGCAATACGTTCATTTAAGTTGTTTTATTGTGACCAGAGATCTTCTTCAAATTTACTCAGTCTGACAAGTCAATCCTAGACGATATTTGTGTTCACAGGTAATCTACACTTGCTTGTATGCAAATACTTAATGCAAAATGTATACACTCCAGAGTTGCCTGCCATGCTATATTTTTAGGAAAATGCAATAAATGTTTCATAATCAATTCAAAGAAAATAATTAGCAGATCTATTTTCCAGGCAGACCTCTCATATTAAGGTTTCAAACTGTGCAGTAAAATGTTTAATTTTGCATACTGAAATAATGTAAATGAGTTGAGATTAGTCCACAGCTAATTGAAATGTTGACTAAATATGATAATTTTTTTTTAGAAGACACTGAGATCTAGTCTGCAGCATTTTCTCTTCTGTGAATTAAACAAGTGAAGCACTGTTATAAACAGCCAGTGATGGTAATAGACTTATTCCACATAGGATTACACAGTTAGCACTTTGTCTTAACATTATAGAAGAGCTGATTATGCAGTTTATACAAGTTTTCTTAAAATAAATTCAAACCATATGGCAGTCCTGAAAGTTATTACATTTTATGTTTTTCAAGAATCTATTTATCTCTGGATATGAAAGTCTCATCTGTTTTTTTTCCCATAGGCGCTAAGTCACTGACAAAGGAAGAAACAAAAAGATTCCCAAGTCATGCATATTCTAAGCTAACTTTAGCCATATTAAAGAGGGACTCCAGGCAAAGAAAAAAATCTATCAAGTCATGTGGTAGTGTCTGGGAATTACAGCTCCTTCTCGCTGATATAAAAAGAATATAACATATGAAGAAGCATCCCAAAAAATTATAAAAACAAACTTTTTCACCCTTACCTTACCTTCAAAGAGTGGTATGAATGGAACTGATTATCTGGAAACCATTTTTTTATGGACAGGGGTCCATATCTAGTCTAGAAGTGTACCTGAGGCTGCATGGAGAGACAGAGGAACTCAGGCATTTTCTCGATTGGGTTCCGCAAGACCCTGGGGTGCTGTCTGAGGTTGTCAGAGGGGCCTTGGCATTCTGGTTGAGAAATGCATTCAGGTCAGACCAAGCTCACATTGATCTCCCATATGGAAAAAAAATATATTTCCAATATATTTATTAAAAAAATTATATATTTTAAATACATTTACAATATATTGGCCTACGCTAATATATTTTTACATGTAGTCCAAAAATGTAAATTAAAATATATTTTCCAAAGACATATATTTGAAAATATATTTTTTTAAATACATTTTCCAGATATTTTAAAAAAATGCATTTAAACATATATTTTTTTAATATACTTGTAAATGCATTTCAAAAATATAATTTAAATGTATTTTTCAAAGACATAGATTGGAAAATATATTTTTTAAATATATTCTTCAGATTTTTTTAACATATAAAAAAGTAATTTCAACATATATTTTTACGTATATTTGTAAATGCATTCCAAAAATATAATTTAAATGTATTTTCCAAAGACATATATTGGAAAATATATTTTTTAAATATATTCTTCAGATTTTTTTAACATATAAAAAAGTAATTTCAACATATATTTTTACATATATTTGTATACGTATTCCAAAAATATAATTTGAAATGTATTTTCCAAAGATATATATTAGAAAATATATTTTTTATATATGTTTTTCTGAAAATGTTTAACATCTAATAAAGACATTTCAACAAATATTTTTCTGATATTTTTGTAATATTGACTTGGAAAAAAAAAACCTATAACATAGATAACATTCTGAATACATTTATAAGAGACCCACTCCCATTTTAATATGGTTTGTTTTACTCTTTTAAAATAAAAAATAAATAAATAAAAACCAAAAGATTCAAATAAAATATTTTATTTTTTTATAGGATTTCAAGAAACATAATTCATTTAATACAAAGCAGATAAACCTCTTCCATTCCCAAAGAATTTTTGTACAAGTCATTCTGAATTGAGAAAGCTCGTCGGCTGACCAAAAACGTCTTCAAGAAAAATACAGCAAGTCCAGTTACCTTGATTTATTGATTGACCTGAATGAATGAGAACCTTCACAGACATCCACCTCCACAGTCCAAGGATCTTGTCTGCTTACAGGGTACCAGAGAAACTCCCAGTTACCATACAGCATGTGCTCCTCTTCCACAGCATGTCACCCTGCTGCATATAATATGTATGGCTTCCATGCTATATCCAGTAACTGTGCAGTGCACATTGCTGCATATAATATGTATGGCTTCCATTCTACATCCAGTCACAATGCAGCATAATCTAAGTGCTACCAATATTTTATGTCTCCCTCTCCCTGTGCATATTATTATCTGCACTGCTACTAGGTGTCAACAGATATGGATTTTTCAGTACAGATACCAATTATGTGCCACCTTTCAGGCCAATAACAATATGAGGTACTGATATTCTGTTTACATCCAGCTGCTCCAGAAGTAGCCTGATATCATTTGACCCCTAGCCTTTTTTTTGTATTCTGACAGCCACTGTCAGAATACAGAATTATAGAGCAGATACCAGGGGGAATCAATAGCCAGGTTGCTATTGACTATTTTAAATTGCAGTAGCCAATAGCTAGTGGGCTATTGCACCCGCCCACTGTCTGTTGTCAATCAGCAAAGGAGAGGATTTGAAGGAGAACATTCTTCTTCGGGTCTTCCTCTGCTGATTGACAGCAGGCAGTGGGAAGGGGGCGCAATAGTAAGCCTGCTTTTGGCTATTACATTTTGAAACAGCCAATGGCAGTCTGGTTATGGTTCCCCCACTACCTGCTGTTTACATTCAGCTGCCATCAAATGAATTGTGCAGAAGGAGGTTAGCGGTGTCTGTGGGGGGTGTGTGTATGTGTGGGGGGGTGTGGTGTGTGTGTGTGTGTGGGGGGGGTATGGAGGTGGAAAGCTGATTTTTTTTTTTGGATTCTGACAGATGGGCCGCCAGCCGCTGTCAAAGCATCAGACCAAGACTGACACCTGGTAATTGGAAAACTGGAATAAGAACTTGGAAGAAGAAAACCAACAATTGAGACAATTATTTGTTACAGGCAAGTCAATATAAACTACCTCTCAGCTAGGTAGTTACATTTCTGAAAGCCAGGCAGGTGGAAAATGGACACATTTTACCAATCATTTGCCCTTTCATTCTACAGTGTTTTAAGGCAGAGATAGGCAACCTCAGAGAGGTGGAGATGCACCTGAACAACAAGGGAGAAGTCAAAGATCACAGGGCACAGTGTCCTCCAATGTTGCCTCCTCACACCTGATTTAAACCTATAATTGCCGTACTATCGCATGCCTTTCACTGCAATTATTGGTGTAAACATTTTGCCTCCTCACCACCTGCCAAACACACTTGCATAATTTTTCAGAGGAGCATTGCTTACCGCACTTGCGAATGAGCCCTTAGTTGCATTTGGCAATAGCACTTTTAAGGCTCATTCACATGTGAATTTGGGGGTAGTAAAACCCTGCCCCCAATCCCTACCCCCTTTAGCTGCTAAAGGGGGGGGGGGCAGGGTGCCATGGGAGGTGGATGCTTGAGAGTTACTATTAGCTCTCAAGCAACCAGATACAACAGTACACATGGGGATCGTTAGGTAACTGGGAGTTTACTGTACTACATTCATTATAGTATCAGTGAGTGCACTGAGGTAACTACATACTATATGCACAAGTAAGATTTTTGTTTTGTAGAACATCCTTACTTTTACCTTGGGTGAAACCGACCTGGAATTAATTATAATTTTAATTATATAAAAGTACATAAATCAATTCCTAACAAATGAAATGAATGGATATAGTGAGAAAATAGGCCGTTATGTTACTTAAAAAGTTTTTTTATGCATTTACATAGAGTTAACTGGAGTATTGGATACTTTGAAAACCACAAGAGCGCAGCTAATAGCACTGAAGAATGATGGTGACAGTTCATCCTATGTGGGTGTATCATGTGCATCAGCATCTGTCCCATCTGAAGAGTTGAGCTCATCTCCTTGTCAAGCATCATACTCTAGGCCTAAACAGGTAGGTTTTCTTTTGGTACCGAAACATTAAAACTTTTTCTTTTTTTTTTAAATATCAAACATGTCATATTTACCTGCTCTATGTAAGGGTTTTTGCACAGAGTAGCCCGGATCCTTCTCTTCTCAGGTCCCATGCCGGTGCTCCTGAACCACAGCTCTGTGTATCCAATCACACTCTGAGCCACGCCTTGGCCCCGTCTCCTAATTGGCTCAATGGCTGTGATTGACAGCACCGGGAGCCAATAGCTCCCACCACTGCAGAAAGCCAATCAGCAGTGCAAGTCCCCGAAGAGACAAGACTCTCGTGGACATCGCTGGATCGAGAAGGGGCTCATGTAAGTATTGGGGCTGCTGCACACAGAAGGTTTTTTACCTTCATGCATAGAATACATGTAGGTAAAAAACCTGTGTCTTTACAACCACTTTAATAAAAAGTAACTTTCAAGGCGGTGTCTCCAAGCGGCTGACAGATGGAGAGAAGCGGGTGCAGTTAGACTCTATGAAACCATCAGCTTTGACATGTAGACTGTAAGCCAATTTAACTGTTGTGTCAAAATGAGATATCTTGTTCAGTCTGGTAGTAGTCTGAATTAATAAGGCAAGTTGTAGGCAAGATGTTGACTTTTATACAGATTTTAGAAAAGTCTACACTATTTTGATGTTTATATACATGCTTAATTTTGTTAGTTTTATTTACTCAGTTGCATCTGTTAGATCCCTTTCACACTGAGGCCTTAGTGCTAGAAATAGCCTCTAAAAAGCGCATGAAAACTGCTTCCCTTTCAGTGCAATGAGTACTTTAACACTGGGGTGGTGCGCTTGTGGAACATTTAGAAAAAGTCCTGCAAGCAGCATCTTTGGGGCGGCTTTGGAGTGCTATAAATAGCCCTCCTAAAATGCCCCTGCCTATTGAAATTATTGGGCAGTGCTACCAAAGCGCCGTAAAAGCACAGCAAAACTGGACTTTTCCCCTTAAAAAACAACAACGCCTCGCTAGCGCCTGAAAAGAGCTACAAAAACACTGCAAAAACGCCCAGAGCTTTAGCAGCGCTGTAGTGTAAAAAAGGTCTTATATGGCTTTTGGTTCACAAGGAAAATCTAATAAGTCTAATATTTCCATTTACTTTTAAAAGCTGCTACTTTTGCAAAGTTTCCTGGGACTTCAAAAGGTGTGATCAGTGATGCTGTTACGAGAAAATTTGCGGAGCTGAAATATCGCGTGAAGGAAACATCAGGAACCTCAGCATAATACCACAAGTAAACTTTTATGTCATTAATGTCATTTACCACAGTTATCACCACTCTCTAATTCTGCGTGTTGTAGTTTTTTTTGTATATTTACATGATAATAAAGTTTTGTGTATTGTACTGTGTTATTGTTTTTTTCCACATCCAGAAAATATTTTGGAATTCAATGGGTATACTTTTGGATTATATTTGAAATGCATTGGAAATTTATTTTGAAAACTATCAGAAATGTTTGCTGGTTTTATAGGCCTACAATATATAAAATACAATATATAAATGCATTTCAGAATGTAATAGGAATGTATTTTTTTAATTTTGCATTCAGAAGTATGGTTCACATCTATGCGGCTTCAAAGTCGCGTGACTACTTTATTACAGCTTGCTTGTTTGCAACTTCATTAACAAAAATCAAGTCATGATGAAGTCACCCTAAAGTAGTGTAGGAACCTTTTTCTGAGTTTCACCGATTAGAACAGTTCCATTGCCGTTAATGGGGTGTGACTTGTAATGTGTCTTTGAACTCTCAAGTCACATTACAAGTCACAGCAGTGTGAACCGACACTTAACATACATTCCAGATTATATTCACAGCATATTTCACAGTGCATTCCAAAATGCACTTTGCAATATATTTATGGCTGCAGAAATATATTGCAAAATGCATTCAGAAGTACATTTAACACATATTTCTGAATATATTCACAAAGCATTCAAAAATGCACTTTGCGATATATTTATGACTGCAAAAATATATTGCTAAATGCATTCAGAAGTACATTTAACATATATTTCTGAATATATTTGCAGCATATTGCACAATGCATTCCAAAATATAGTTTGAAATATATTCAATAATATATTCACAAATATATTGAAATATATTTTTGAAATATATTGAATATGGCCAAAATTGTAGTATTTCAAATATATGTCAATATATTTGGGAAAAATATATTAAGAATGTTTTTTTAAAATATATTTTTCTTCCACGTGGGCTGCCATACTGTGCATCAGCACATGGGAGCTCAATCGGGACAGTGAAATGCAGAGCAGTGGAAGGGGAGTCTTCTCCACCTCCCCTTACAGTGCAGCACCCAGCAGTGTGAGTAAAGGTACAATATCACAGTCTTTTTTTAAAAAGATGTGTGTGTGTGTGTCTATACTGTATGTGTATATGTATGTCTGTGTGTATGTACAGTGGGGACGGAAAGTATTCAGACCCCCTTAAATTTTTCATTCTTTGTTATATTTCGTCCAGGATATCCCTGTACTTGGCCGCATTCATCTTTTTCTCGATTGCAACCAGTCGTCCTGTCCCTGCAGCTGGAAAATACCCCCATAGCATGAAGCTGCCACCACCATGCTTCACTGTTGGGACTGTATTGGACAGGTGATGAGCAGTGCCTGGTTTTCTCCACACATACCGCTTAGAATTAAGGACAAAAAGTTCTATCTTGGTCTTATCAGACCAGAGAATCTTATTTCTCACCATATTGGAGTACTTCAGGTGTTTTTTTAGCAAACTCCATGCGGGCTTTCATGTGTCCTGCACTGAGGAGAGCCTTCCGTCGGCCACTCTGCCACAAAGCCCCGACTGGTGGAGGGCTGCTGTGATGGTTGACTTTCTACAACTTTCTCCCATCTCCCGACTGCATCTCTGGAGCTCAGCCACAGTGATCTTTGGATTCTTCTTTACCTCTCACCAAGGCTCTTCTCCCCCGATAGCTCAGTTTGACTGGACGGCCAGCTCTAAGAAGGGTTCTGGTCATCCCAAATGTCTTCCATTTAAGTATTATGGAGGCCACTGTGCTCTTAGGAACCTTAACCAGTTGCCGACCCGTGCTCGCCGATGTACGTCAGCACAATGGCACGGGCAGGCATAAGGGATTACCTGTACGACCGTGTTGATCGGACCCCCCGGTGCCTGCAGCAGTCGGATTCTAGTCAGAGGTGAGGGGGAGGCCACTTATTCGTGGCCACCCCCTCGCGATCGCTCTTGGCGAATAAAATGCTTCCTCGGCTTCTGTAATGTAAACAGAAACGGAGGAAGTGATGTCATCTCTCCTCGAGCTGGTCTTTTCGTTCCGGCGCCGAGGAGAGAAGACATCAATGTGAGTTGCACCAATACTACACTTCCAGTAGAACACGCAGGCACACTTTTCACCCCCCCCGTCACCCCCCGATCATCCCCCTGTACACCAATAGCAGTTACGATACGAGCAAATTTTGCGGTTCATGCACTTCAACAACAATGAACTCTGTCGTCCTCATGGAGACCCTGGATACGATCGGCTCTACAAAATTCGGCCCCTCGTAAACCACTTCAACCAACGTTTTGCAGACTTGTTTACTCCCCATCAAGTTGTCTGCGTTGATGAGTCGCTGATTACGTTTTCTGGCCGAATGTCAGTCAAACGCTACCTTCCCAGCAAGTGTGCCAGATATGGGGTCAAAATGTATAAGCTCTGTGACAGGGCCACAGGCTATAAATGTAGTTTTATGGTTAACGAGGGAAAAGATAGTCACGTAGAGCCGATAAACTGCCCTGACTACATAGGAAGCGCTGGCAAGATTGTGTGGGACTTGGTGTCACTTGGTGTCACTATTCTGAAAGGGGTACCACTTATACGTGGACAATTATTACACAAGCGTTCCACTTTTTAGTCACCTTTTTGATCATCAGATTGGAGCATGTGGCACCGTGCCACCTAATCGCTGGGGCTTTCCCCAGTGGCTTGTAGATTCCCGTCTTAGACTGGGGGAGAGAGCCTGCTTGCAGTGTAATAATTTGCTCGCTATGAAGTGGAGGGATAATAAGAATGTTTTCGTTCTTACCTCCCTTCATGCAGACACGATGGTCCAAATTACTACGGCGACTGGTGTTGTGGAGAAACCTCTCTGTGTCCACAAATATAACCTCAATATGGGAGGGGTGGACCTCAATGACCAGTTGTTGGCGCCGTACCTAGTTGCCCGTAAGGCCAGACGCTCATATAAAAAAGTGTCTGTATACTTATTTCCTTGTCAAAAGAAGTTTATTGAGTATACAATGTTATAAAGATACATAAAGTAAGTTTACAAGGATCTACAAAGTAAGCTCATTGTTTTACAGTAGGGTTTATATAGGTAAATATCATGAAATTTCAAATATTAAACATTGGGTTCACGTAAACCTAAATTAAAGATATATATCATTTCCTTGGTTACTTTTGTAGGTATTTAAATGATTTATACCTACTATACATATTATTTACAAGTAGAGTGTATATAGGTCAAATAAATTCTGATAATGAGCTTCAATCGTAAGGTGGAGAAAAGGAAAGAGAAAGAAGAAAAAGGGTTGAAAGGTAGAGGTATGGTCCACAAGGTTGTCCCGCTCATCAGTTTATTATTCTTTTTAGTTCTCTTTGAAGCCTTAGAATGGGTGTCTCTGTAAGTCATTTAATCTGTTACCATGGCAACAGGACAGAGTCATTGAAGTTTGACAGGAACTGTTGTTTTATCCAAGGATGCCAAAGTTTTTCAAATTTTGGAATTTGATTTTGATCGATGGCTACCATCTTAGCATGGGACATTGTATTATTCATTCTGTGAATTGTTTCTGCTAGTACCAATGTAGGAGATTTCCATGCCTTGGCCACTGTTTGTTTTGCAGCCGTTATTAGTTGGATCATAAGTTTGAATTGAGAGAGTGTTAACCATTCCGGTTTTAGATTAAGTAAAGTTAAATATGGATCTGGTTGTATTATTTTTTTAAATATTTTAGATGCAATCACGAAGACTTCCTTCCAGAAGGTTTGGATTACTGGGCACGTCCACCATATGTGTAAATATGTGCCTATTTGTGGGCATCCTCGAAAACAAAGAGCTGAGGTATTAGGTGAATATTTTGCCACTCTAGCGGGTACAAGGTACCAGCGAGTTAGGACTTTATAATTTGTCTCCAGTGCTAAGATGTTGGGTGAAGATGACTTAGATGTGAGCCATATGTTAGACCAGTCCGTGTCTTCTAAAGTTCGTCCCAGGTCCTCCTCCCACCTCTGAACGTAAGAGGGTCTATTAAGATTTGCTACTCCATATAATTGATTATAAAGTGATGAAATTGTACCTTTAGCAAATGGATCTTTTGTACAGATTGATTCAAAAATGGATAATTGGGATAATGGTGTATCCCCCTTTAGGAATGGTGTATAGAAATTTTTGATTTGGAGATATCTAAATATCTCAGAGTTTGGTAGATCATATTTTTCTCTAAGCGATGGGAATGAAAGGAATGATTTAGATGCTATGAAGTCATTTAGTGTCTGAATGCCTGATGTTGTCCAAGCTTTAAAAGAATTTGGGTAGATCCATGCCGGATAAAAGGCCGGATTTCTGATAAAAGAAAGGAGAGGATTGTGTGGAGATTGTAACTGATATTTGGTTTTTAGTTTATCCCAGAGAGATAAGAAGTGTTTAGTTATGGGATTATGAATTTTAAAGCGGTCTTTAGGATCAAGCCATAATAAATTTGATATTAATAGAGGGTCATTTTCTGAAGCCTCTATAAATACCCATAATGGCATTTCCTGTTTTGCATGGTATTTGGACAGACTGGCCAAATGTGCTGCTCTGTAGTAGTTAGTAAAATTAGGGTATCCCAGGCCTCCTTTATTTTTGGGAAGATGTAGTGTGTGTATAGGTATACGTGGTTTAGAAGAGCCCCATATAAACGAAGTTGCTCTTTTTTGTACTATTCTCAAAAAATAGGAAGGAATTGGAATAGGGAGGACTCTGAATAGATAAAGCAATTTGGGTAGAATAGTCATTTTGATTGCATTAATCTTCCCTATCCAGGATAAAGGAAGTTGCGACCATTGTTTTATTAGATTTGTGATCTGTCTTAATACAGGAGGATAATTGGTTGAGAATAAGTCAGAATGAGATGCTGTTAAATGAATTCCAAGATATGGGATTGATTTTTCTGCCCATGTGAATGGGAGTGCAGCCCTAGCCGGGATCAATTCCATGTTTGTGAGTGAAATATTAAGCACTAGGCATTTCTTAGGATTAATCATAAGGCCGGATAGGGCTGCAAATCCATCAAGAGCTGGTATTAAGTTAGGACCAGAGACCTGTGGTGATGATAGAAAAAGTAATATATCGTCTGCAAATATACATAATTTGTGTGTAATACCTCCTACTTCAATGCCAGTTATAGTTTGGTTTGTTCTGATGTATTGGGCCATGGGTTCGAGTATAAGGGCAAATAATAAGGGAGATAATGGGCAACCCTGTCGAGTACCTCTTTCGATATTAAAGGCTTCAGATTTGTATCCAGCATATTTTATATAGGCTTTGGGTTTATTTTATAATGCTTTGATCCATGTTAAAAAGTGGGATCCAAAACCCCATTTTTGTAATGAATATTGCATATATTGCCAGGATACTGTGTCAAATGCCCTCTTAATATCGAGAGATAGAAAACATAAAGGGATTTTCCGTTTTTTAGCAATATGTGCCAATAACACTGCCCTGCGTATATTATCGCCTGCCTGTCTATTTGGCATGAAGCCTACTTGATCTCTATGTATTAATTTTCCTATAATGCTATTGAGGCGTTTTGCTATTATTTTTGCTAATAATTTAATATTGAGGTTTAACAGAGAGATAGGCCGATAATTCACACAGGAAGTATCATCAGAAAGGGGTTTAGGGATCATACAAACAATTGCCATTAGTGTTTCTTGCCGAAAAGAATGTCCATCTAGAAGTTTGTTAAAAGTTTCAGTGAGAATGGGAGAGAGTATTTCTGAGAATGTTTTATAGTATAAAGCCGAGTAGCCGTCTGGGCCTGGTCTTTTGTTAAGTTTTAGGTCTTTTATGGCGTTAGCAACTTCATCTATAGTTATAGGCTCATCCAAACTGCTTTTTTGATTCTGAGATAACTCAGGTAAGGTTATTTTTGAGAAGAAGGATTCAGCCTCTGTAGGATTAAATTCATTGTTTGTCT
Source organism: Lithobates clamitans (assembly GCA_037952925.1). Classification (NCBI taxonomy): domain Eukaryota; kingdom Metazoa; phylum Chordata; class Amphibia; order Anura; family Ranidae; genus Lithobates; species Lithobates clamitans. The sequence goes on from JBBGZY010000720.1 coordinate 744,373, forward strand.
TGTATAAAGTTGCGAGATGTGAGTGAAATTTATGGACTATTTTAACTGGATTACAAGTGTAAACATTTTTTGATAATTTCAAACGTATTGGTTTGAAAGATTTGTTAGTTGAATTTAATGCCCGAGCCAAATATGTACCTGGTTTGTTTGTATTCATGTAGAAATTGTGTTTGGAGCGTTTGAGGGATTTATCAACTGACTCAGTGAGAAATAGATCGTATTCCAATCTAGATTTTTCCAGATGAGATTTTGTACTCTGAGATGGATTATCTTGAAATGATATGTAGGCTGCATTAAAATTGAATTCTAGTTTTTTTGCTAGATTTTTGCGTTCCCGTTTAAATAGTGCCATTTGTCTTTGTATTGTACCACGCAAGACAGGCTTATGAGCTTCCCACAGTGTTATTGGGGAGATGTCTGTTGAATTATTAATTGATATGTATTCCTTTAAAGCTTGTTCAATGGCCATCTGATGTAGTGGGTGTTTGAGCATTATGTCCGGTAAGTACCACGTTGGGTCATGTGCTTTTGGTATGGCTGAGGCTATAGTAGTGTATACTGCATTATGGTCAGACCACGGAATCGGAATTATATCTGATGCAATAATTTCTGGTATCATTCCTATTGTTAGAAAAATATGATCTATTCTGGTGAAAGTTTGATGAGGGTGCGAGAAATAAGTGAATTTCTTTTTCATTGGGTTACTTTCTTTCCATGAATCTACCAGATTGTATTTGGAAAGAAGTTGAGAAAAAGGTAATCTAGAGGTTATTTTGGATGGTGTAAAAGGTGATTTATCTAGAAATGGGAGGAGGACCTGGTTCGAATCCCCACACATTATCACTGTTCCTATTTTGTGTGTATTAATCACTTGTAATATATGTGAGAGGAATGGTGTAGGTTGTTTGTTAGGAGCGTAGTAGGAAATCACCGTGATTGCTGTATCCATTATATAAGCCATGAGTATCAGGTATCTACCTTCTGGGTCTTTAATTTCTGATGATAAGGTGAATGGTGTGGATCGGTGAAATGCAATTAGAGTTCCCCTTTGCTTGGTACAGGCAGAAGCCGTGTAAATTTGTTGATAAAAAGGAGAAATATATTTTGGAGTAGAATCTTTGGTGAAGTGTGTTTCTTGGAGGCATACTATATGAGCCTTCTTGTTATGGAAAGTACGGAAGGCTTTGGTCCTTTTTTGAGGGACATTTATTCCCTGAACATTCAGGGAAAGTATATTCAGTGGTGCCATGGCAATAGATCAAATAGTTTTGACTTACTTTTTGTTATGTAGAGCTGACTGCGCAGATCAACCTGTGTAGACTGAAGAGATGAATAGATAGAAAAGAAACCAGTGAATTCTGGAGTAAAGAGTAAACAAAAAACATATGAGATTAAATGATACATTGTATAAATTATTTTTTGCAAGTAATCACAATTTACCCGTGAAAGAGAATAAATATCTCTCTCAGGGGAATAAGTGCCTTCGTCACACTCCCACATAATATGGTTGGGAGAATGAGGAGGGCTAATGGGGGTACACGGATCTTCCGCTTACAGGAGAGAAGTGCTATGTCAAAAGACATCAAAATGATGTTTCATTAATTGGAGTGCAGAATATAGTTTTTGTTGAAATTATTTATTCCAGGGTGGTTGTATATGGTTAGTCTTGCCCTAGGCTAAATAATTCAGTTAGAAAGGTACTGTTAATAACTTTGGTATTGATGAATATAGTTTGAATTATTTTGGGATTTTAACCCTTTTAGAGTAAACAACTACATATTTTATTCATATGTAACTGTTTAGATATGTTAACTCATAAAATTGAGGTTGTATTGCTTCAGATTAGAATAAACAAAAACATAATTCTAGGAACTAGTTAGGTAATAATATATTTGTTTTAAGAAAAGAAAGAAAAAGCTTCCATTACTTCTGGATTATTGAACATATTTGTCCTAAAAAGTAATAAATCTATTGTTATTACCTGATAATATATAACTGAACATGAATTTCCTTATTTTACTTATATATTCTAAGGCTATATGAATCAGAAGTAATAAGAAATATAACTGGAATGTAACGATCCCACACAGTGTGTGACTATCAGAATGCAGTTACATTCAGTTATAAATATAGGTTTTATATAGAGAACCATCTCTTAGTATAATAAATGAAGAGATATCAGGAATTAGGATGTCAGTCCATTGAATCTTCTTGGTCCATGGATGATGTGGCATAACGGCCTCTTTTGTGAAAATGATGATTCCCATTTTGTTCTGAAATTTTCTGGGTGCTACCTGAAGGTGAAGATGATGCCATTCTTCTGCGTGTAGGAGAGTTGCTGCTTGTGGGTTCTGTCAGATTTAATTTTAAAAGGGTTTGTTGTAGTTCATCTGCTGATCTGCTTCTGTAAATTGTACCTTGGTAGTTAAATCTGACTGAAAAGGGGAAGCCCCATTGATACATAATGTTGTGGCATTGCAGTTCCATTAGTTGGGGTTTCATGGATCGTCTTTTAGTAATAGTAAGTTGGGATAGGTCAGCAAAAATTTGATAATTGTGTCCTTGAAAATTAAGTTCCTTTTTTTCTCTTGCAGCAATTAGTATTTGTTCTTTCGTTCTGTAATAATGAAATTTTGTGATTATATCACGTGGGGGTCCATCTTTCTTTTTGGCTGTGAGGGCTCTGTGTACTCTGTCCAGTTCTAAACGTTCAAAGGGATATCTGGTTTTAGTTCTTGTAATAGAGCAGTAATAGTAGATTGCAGGTCTGTCACAGTTTCAGGTATTCCCCTTATGCGCAAGTTTGAACGCCTGGCTCTATTTTCGTAATCTTCGAGCTTAGTTTGAAGTATTAAATTCTCTTTTTTTAATTGTTCCAATTCTGTTATATTTTCTTGGGTTGTAATTTCAATTTCATCCATTTTTATTTCTAAGGCTGCGGTGCGGTTTCCCAGCTCTCTTATTTCTTTGGTTAGGCTTTTTGTTATTTGGTCTGAGGTTTGTTTTAAAGCCTTATGAAGTATCTTTTCAAATTGTAATAATATTACTGGGGATACTGAGGAGGCTTGTGGAGAAGTTTGTGAGAGGATTTGTTCTGTATCTGATTCAAATGGAGAGTCTTGCTGTGACATTTTCTGTCTGTGAGAGCACCCTGATGCTGTATCTTGTGAGCTGACTGGAGCTGCTTCAGCTGCAGTGAGTGCCTGTGAGCTCTTTGTGAGGTGATTTTATTTCTGCCACGGTTTCCTCCCAGTACCATATTTCCTGCCCAAACTTTCACAGTTTGTTCCCTGGGGCAAAAAGGTTCAAATGGATACCTTTTGAGCCTGCAGGCTCCGCTTTGTCCTTCTCTTCTCTCCTCAGCGGTGTGGAGCTCTAACAATGCATGTCTGCTCTGCTAGGCTCCGCCTCCTGCCCCCCCCTGTATACTTATTTCAATTGGCTTTGCTGAACGCTCATGTTATATACAGAGCTTCAGGACGGACTGGATCCTTCCTTAAATTCCAGGAAGAGATCGTCAGAGCCCTTCTGTTTCCAGACGGTGCTCCAACTCACCTTCCCAATCCAAATGCAGTAAGCCGGCTGCATGAGAGGCATTTTCCTTATGTCCTCCCGCGTACCCCTACCAAACAAGCCCCCCAAAGAAAGTGTTGTGTCTGCAGAAAACGCGGATATAGGCGTGACACCCGCTATTATTGTCCCTCCTGTCCTGACAATCCTGGTCTTTGCATTGGTGAATGTTTTGAACGCTACCATACACTAGATGAGTATTAGCATAGGGTACAGCACTGCACAGACTAGGACACACTTTCACAGGGTCTCCCAAGATGCCATCGCATTTTGAGAGACCCGAACCTGGAAACGGTTACAGTTACAAAAGTTACAGTTACAAAAAAAGTGTAAAAAAATATATATATATATATAAAATAAAAAAACAAAGATAGTTGTCGTTTTATTGTGCTCTCTCTATTCTCTCTTTATTGTTCTGCTCTTTTTTACTGTATTCTATTCTGCAATGTTTTATTGTTATTATGTTTTTATCATGTTTGCTTTATAGGTATGCAATTTTTTTATACTTTACTGTTTACTGTGTTTTATTGTTAACCATTCTTTTGTTTTCAGGTACGCCATTCAGCTGCAGAGCGGATTTATTTATATTGACAGCAACAGCGTTTGCTCCCACAGTACATAAAGCCATGACTCCAGCGCCGTCGATTTGCTCCTAACTTTTGCGGGAGGATGCCCCCATGCTTTGGCATATATATATTTTAGGCACAGGTTGCGTTAAATGTTTTATTTTTTACTATTTTTTTTGTATTTGCTTTGCAGGTATGGTAAGTCTTACTGTTATACTGTAATGTTACTTTGTTTTAATGTTAACCATCATTTGCTTAGTAGGTACACCATTCAGTTGCAGCGCGGATTTATTTATCTTGACAGCAACAGCGTTTGCTCCCACGATACATAAAGCCATGACTCCAGCGCTGTCGGAGGTGATTTCACCACCACAGTTACATACTTCAGCATATATGCCATAGCATGGGGGGCAGCAGAAGGGGGAGGAGCGATTTGCTCCTAACTTTTGGGGTGGATGCCCCTATGCTTCGGCATATTTATACGGTGCATGTATGCCCATCATTAGAAGTGGGTGGATGAAGGGAGGTATTCTAATGGTGGGCATACCCACCGATCAATCTTTTTTTTTCATTCAGCCCACAGGCTGCATGAAAAAAAAGTTTACAATATATGCCCAACAAGGACCAGCAACGTACTGGTATATTGCTGGACTTTCAGTGGTTATACCAGAATGATGCCTGCAGGTTTAGGTATCGTCTTGGTATCATTCTTTTCAGCCAGCGGTCGGTTTTCATGTAAAAGCAATCCTAGCGGCTAAATACAGAAAAAAGTGCAACGCTGGATATATACAAAACCCAAAAAATGGTGCTAATAAATAATTAAATAATTATTATATATGAACCATGTACATTAGAAATAAATCAAGCATAAATATATGCACCTATGTAAAAAAGGGGTGCTTCACCTTAGGGATACGTGTGTGGTTAATACCACCATAATGACATATCTAAGTGAAATTCAAAATATAAAACAAAAGTGTCCATAGAAGGTTAAGGATTGAAGTGACTTGTAGAGATAAATTTGTGACTGTCACCGTGATGTACGCCCGTCACCTTATATAGATTAAAGGCTTACCAGACAGCCTCTGATCAGAGGCATAATAGCATCAACTTGTGGTGTTGTCCTCACAGAGAATGGATCTCTTCCAGGGTGGTAAATGTGTGTCAGCAAACGATCTCCATAAGCCTCCAGACAGCAACCCAATGAGGAAAAATCACTCCCAGATATCCAAGGGAAAAGAAAAAAACTCCAGTAGTGCAGAGCGTTTTAACTTTCCTTTATTAAAAATCGCCACATCGGCATCCATAAAAGCTGTTCCTTGCAAGGACGTATGTTTAAAAACAACTCAGCTCAAAAACGAAACTCCGCGCATGTGCCGTCGGTACGAGCGTGTCTACCCTACGGCCGTTTCGTCAGAAATTACATCATCAGGGGCACGCCCACACCTCCGCGCATGCGCTTTTTATATCCAATCGGCAAAAGAGAGATGTGCAGCCATTGGTTGCACTTGGAGAAACAATAGAGCTGAGATCATTAGGGGGGATGTCAAACACCACTGGTATTAAGTATCCAAAAAACTACAAGCAGTGATTTGTGGTGCCATCTTGTGGGTAAACTTGATAATGCTCACAAGACGATTATTAGTATAATATTACCATTATGCTTTTTCCAAAAATTACCATTATACATTTTTGTAAAATTAGGGGAGGACAGAGAACCAATGGCTGGAGATCATTTATATCACCCCAGAGACTAAAGTGCATAGATACATAAAAATATGCCATACATCAATAAAGAAAAGACAGAAATTCAAAGTATGGATATATATTCTCTGACCCAGACTTTTTATGTAAAACTCGAAATATCAAATCTGAATATTAAATCCTAAATTAGATTACTATTGTTTAGGAAAATTTAATTTTAGACAAGGGAAAAATTAAAATATAAACAAAAGGAAAAATAGAAAATAAAATAAAATGAATGAATAAAAGGAAGAAAGGGGCCACTACATTACATACCTCTCCCAAACCCGCAAGAACAGGCTCACATCAACACCAGGGCCACTCTAGGGGAGGAGGGGGTGGTAGGAACTCTTTTCCTCGCCCTAGTTATCAATCACCACCCCCGTGGAGGCATTGGGAGGAACAACACCCTCATTCCAACTATAATGGGGCATGTAACCCCCATGACCATGGCGATCCATATGGGGTGGTCACTAGGAACAGATTTACCCCCCTATCTAACAACACTAGAGGGCTTAACTCAAGAGTAGGAATGGGTCATGACGCCCCTCTTCCCTCCTTAAATCAAAGGGATTTTCAGAAGGCCAACAGGGGAGGCCAAAAAAGAAATGGGGACGGAAGAGAGGGAGCAGAGGGGGGAGGAATCTTCACCTAAAAAAGAAGGAGAACTTAGACACCAATGGTATTGTTAATCTTAGCAATAAGGAATTAACTAAGGAAGAACTTTTAACTCTGAGTAAAGGATTAAAATTTGCCCCAGCATGGAACCTGAATAAGTTTCAAACCTTTATAGATGTTCATAAGTACACGAGGAAATTGAACATGAAAAGATACATCATGAGCAATCCAGCCAGACAATCAATGAGGGAAACCTCGACAATAGTTCATTCAAACTTGTCTAATGCCTCACTTTTTAACCCCCCTGGGGAATTTGCCTCCAAATGTCAATATTTTCCGGGATTTGGTTATTAAAGATTTGGCAGATTTGAACACAAGAGTTATTCGATCTAAGCAAGATATTACTGCTGGAATGGAATCTCTCTGTAGTAGGAAAGATATAGTGGTTCGTCCTGCGGACAAGGGAGGGGCTATTGTCATTTTAGATAAGGAATCATATTCTAATGAGATGATGCGGATCCTTTCTGATTCCGAGACATACTCTCCCTTGCCTACAGACCCCACCTCAAAATTTAAACAGAATTTGAAAATACTTGTTCAGAAAGGTTCAGACATGGGCATTCTGAACAAAAAAGAAAGAGAATATTTGGTGCCTTTGGTAAGATACATAAAACCCTGGTCAATCCCCCTGGTAGGCCCATCATCAGTGGGATTGACTCAGTTACATCACGAGTTGGTAAGTACATTGACAAGTACTTGCAACCACTGGTGATGGGGACCCCTTCATTTCTAAAAGACACTAAATATGTAATTAATTTACTAGGCGAGATAGAGTGGAAATCAACTTACTTGCTAGTAACCGCAGACGTAGCGTCGCTTTATACGGCCATTTCTCACAGTTTAGGCCATGAGGAGGTGCAGCATTTTCTTTATCGAGACTCCAGTATCTCCGTCACGCAAAACAAATACGTGTTGGAGCTACTGGACTTCTCGATGAAGCATAATTATTTTTGGTATGGCGGTATTTACTATCTACAGAAGAAGGGAGTAGCCATGGGAGCAAAATTTGCTCCCAGCATGGCTAACTTATTCATGGCCAAATGGGAGGAGGACGTGGTATTGAATGAGAAGCGTGATGAGCTCATCTTATGGAAAAGGTTCATTGACGATGTCCTTTTTATATGTGACGGTGACATCGAATCCGTCATGGCCTTTTTATCTTTTTTGAATAATAATGACAGGGGTATTATTCTTACACATGAGGTAAGTCCTCTCCAGATCCATTTTCTGGATTTAAAAATAATCATAGAGAATGGGAGGATCATTACATCCACTTATTTCAAAACGACAGACAGGAACGGATATATTCCATTAGATTCTTGTCATCACCGTTCCTGGCTGTAAGCAGTTCCGAAGGGACAATTCTTGAGACTTAGGTGCAATTGCACCATCCTAGAGGATTACAAAAAAGAAGCTCTGGTTCTTAAATCCAGATTTTTGACCAAGGGCTATGAAAGCCAGGCTCTAGATTCAATAATAGCAGAAGTGGGTAATAGAGATCGCCAGTCCCTTCTAGTTGACAAATCATCACAAGTGGAGAATAGAGAGGATTTTGGATTGGCTTTTTTGACCACCTCCTCCAGTCAGCATTGGGCCATAAAACCAATAATTAAAAGACATTGGCCCATCATAAAAAATGATAGGATTTTAGGGCCTTTGCTGGCAAACAAACCTTGTGTACTGTTCAGAAGTGCCTCAAATCTTAGGCATTTTATAGCACCCAACGTCCCGGATCCACCTACAAGACCCACCTTCTTTGGTGACTTAAAAGGTTTCTTTCCCTGTAAAAAAATGCCAAATCTGTAAAATCAATGAGTTTAAAGGAAGAAAACTAACTGAATTCACATCAACAGGGACTGGTATTACATATCCGATTAAATCTTTTATTACCTGTACCACAAGATGTGTAGTTTATCTCTTGAGGTGCCCCTGCGGGTTAGATAATGTAGGGTGCACCACCAGGAAGTTACAGGTCAGACTAAGAGAGCATATTGCCAATATTAGAAGGGGTTTCGACAAACATAATGTTTCGAAACATTATGATCTTAAGCATAGTAGGGACCCTACAGGTACAACGTTTTTTGCCTTAGAAAAATATGTACCACATTGGCGAGGGAGCAATGGTAGACGCAGTATATCCAGGAGTGAGACTAACTGGATATACCGATTGGGTTGCCATGTCTCTATGGGCCTAAATGTGGAGTGGGACATCAATTGTTTTATTAATAATAGTTGATGTCCCTCCGGCCCTTTGTCGCCCCTTTCTTCCTTTTATTCATTCATTTTATTTTATTTTCTATTTTTTCTTTTGTTTATATTTTAATTTTTCCCTTGTCTAAAATAATATTTTCCTAAACAATAATAATCTAATTTAGGATTTAATATTCAGATTTGATATTTCGAGTTTTACATAAAAAGTCTGGGTCAGAGAATATATATCCATACTTTGAATTTCTGTCTTTTCTTTATTGATGTATGGCATATTTTTATGTATCTATGCACTTTAGTCTCTGGGGTGATATAAATGATCTCCAGCCATTGGTTCTCTGTCCTCCCCTAATTTTACAAAAATTTATAATGGTAATTTTTGGAAAAAGCATAATGGTAATATTATACTAATAATCGTCTTGTGAGCATTATCAAGTTTTCCCACAAGATGGCACCACAAATCACTGCTTGTAGTTTTTTGGATACTTGATACCAGCAGTGTTTGACATTCCCCCCTAATGATCTCAGCTCTATTGTTTCTCCAAGTGCAACCAATGGCTGAACATCTCTGTTTTGCCGGTTGGATATAAAAAGCGCATGCGCAGAGGTGTGTGCGTGCCCCTGATGATGTCATTTCTGACAAAATGGCCGTAGGGTAGACACGCTCGTACCGACAGCGCATGCGCGGAGTTTCGTTTTTGAGCTGAGTTGTTTTTAAACATACGTCCTTGCAAGGAAAAGCTTTTATGGATGCCGATGTGGCGATTTTTAATAAAGGAAAGTTAAAACGCTCTTCATTACTGGAGTTTTTTTCTTTTCCCTTGGATATCTGGGAGTGATTTTTCCTCATTGGGTTGCTGTTTGGAGGCTTATGGAGATCGTTTGGTGACACACATTTACCACCCTGGAAGAGATCCATTCTCTGTGAGGACAACACCACGAGTTGATGCTATTATGCCTCTGATCAGAGGCTGTCTGGTAAGCCTTTAAGGCTGACGGGCGTACATCACGGTGACAGTCACGAATTTATCTCTACAACAAAGTCACTTCAATATTTAACCTTCTATGGACACTTTTGTTTTATATTTTGAATTTCACTTAGATATGTCATTATGGTGGTATTAACCACACACGTATCCCTATGGTGAAGCACGCCTTTTTTACATAGGTGCATATATTTGTGCTTGATTTATTTCTAATGTACATGGTTCATATATAATAATTATTTATTTATTTATTAGCACCATTTTTTGGGTTTTGTATATATCCAGCGCTGCATTTTTTCTTTATTTATCTAGTAGTGCCCTTTATCAAGGTTATAGTGTTTAGCTGCAGGATATTCTTTCACAGATTGTTTTTACTCACTTTGAAATTGATTTACACACCTAGTGCGAATTTTTTCTTTTATAAACAATCCTAGCGGCTAATTAGCCTCTAGACTGCTTTTACAAGCAGTGGGAGGGAATGCCCCTCCCACCATCTTCCATATTTTTCTCTGGCTCTCCTGTCCCAACAGGGAACCTGAGAATGCAGCTGGTGATTCAGCCAGCTGACCATAGAGCTGATCAGAGACCAGAATGGCTCCAAACATCTCTATGGCCTAAGAAACCGGAAGCTACGAGCATTTCATGACTTAGATTTCGCCGGATGTAAACAACGCCATTGGGAAATTGGGAAAGCATTTTATCACACCGATCTTGGTGTGGTCAGATGCTTTGAGGGCAGAGGAGAGATCTAGGGTCTAATAGACCCCAATTTTTTCAAAAAAGAGTACCTGTCACTACCTATTGCTATCATAGGGGATATTTACATTCCCTGAGATAACAATAAAAATGATTTTAAAAAAATGAAAGGAACTGTTTAAAAACAAGATAAAAAAGCAAAAAAATAATAAAGAGAAAAAAAAGCACCCCTTTCCCCCACTGCTCTCGCACAAAGGCGAATGCAACGTCGGTCTGGTGTCAAATGTAAACAGCAATTTCACCATGCATGTGAGGTATCACCGCGAAGGTCAGATCGAGGGCAGTAATTTTAGCAGTAGACCTCCTCTGTAAATCTAAAGTGGTAACCTGTAAAGGCTTTTAAAGTCTTTTAAAAATGTACTTAGTTTTTCGCCACTGCACGTTTGTGCGCAATTTTAAAGCATGTCATGTTTGGTATCCATGTACTCGGCCTAAGATCATCTTTTTTATTCCATCAAACATTTGGGCAATATAGTGTGTTTTAGTGCAAAAAAAGTGTGTTTTTTCCCAAAAAAGTGCGTTTGAAAAAAAAATGAAACACCCACCATTTTAATCTGTAGTGCATTTGCTTTAAAAAAATATATAATGTTTGGGGGTTCAAAGTAATTTTCTTGCAAAAAAAAATAATTTTTTCATGCAAACAAAAAGTGTCAGAAAGGGCTTTGTCTTCAAGTGGTTAGAAGAGTGGGTGATGTGTGACATAAGCTTCTAATTGTTGTGCATAAAATGCCAGGACAGTTCAAACCCCCCCCCCCAATGACCACATTTTGGAAAGTAGACAACCCAACATATTAGCTGAGAGGCATGTCGAATCCATGAAATATTTTATATTGTGACACAAGTTGCAGGAAAAAGACAATTTTTTTTTTGCACAAAGTTGTCACTAATTGATATATTGTTCAAACATGCCATGGAAATATGTGAAATTACACCCCAAAATACATTCTATTGCTTCTCCAGAGTACGGAGATACCACATGTGTGAGACTTTTTGGGAGCCTAGCCGCATACGGGACCCCGAAAACCAAGCACCACCTTCAGGCTTTCTAAGGGCATACATTTTTGATTTCACTCTTCACTACCTATCACAGTTTTGGAGGCCATGGAATGCCCAGGTGGCACAACCCCCCCAAATGACCCTATTTTGGAAAGTAGACACCCGTGTCTTTGTCACAAAGTTTTGAAAATTGAAAAAAGAAAAAAAATGTTTTTCTTGTCTTTCTTCATTTTCAAAAACAAATGAGAGCTGCAAAATACTCACCATGCCTCTCAGCAAATAGCTTGGGGTGTCTACTTTTCAAAATGGGGTCATTTGGGGGGGGGGGGTTGTGCTATCTTGGCATTTTATGGCCTTCGAAACTGTGATAGGTAGTGAGGAGTGAATCAGAAATTTACGCCCTTAGAAATCCTGAAGGCGGTGCTTGGTTTTCGGGGCCCCGTACGCGGCAAGGCTCCCAAAAAGTCCCACACATGTGGTATCCCCGTACTCAGGAGAATCAGCAGAATGTATTATGGGGTGCAATTCCACATATGCCCATGGCCTGTGTGAGCAATATGTCATTTAGTGACAACTTTGTGCAAAAAAAAAATGTTTGTCATTTTCCTGCAACTTGTGGCAAAATATAAAATATTACATGGACTCAACATGCCTCTCAGCAAATAGCTTGGGGCATCTACTTTCCAAAATGGGGTCATTTTGGGAGGGTTGTGCCATCTTGGCATTTTATGGCCTTCAAAACTGTGATAGGTAGTGAGGAGTGAAATCAAAAATTTACGCCCTTAGAAATCCTGAAGGCGGTGCTTAGTTTTCGGGGCCCCGTACGCGGATAGGCTCCCAAAAAGTCCCACACATGTGGTATCCTCGTACTCAGGAGAAGCAGCAGAATGTATTTTGGGGTGTAATTCCACATATGCCCATGGCATATTTGAGCAATATATCATTTAGTGACAACTTTTTGTAACTTTTTTAATTTTTTAAAAATTTTTTGTCATTATTCAATCACTTGGGACAAAAAAAATTAATATTCAATTGGGCTCAACATGCCTCTCAGCAATTTTCTTGGGGTGTCTACTTTCCAAAATTGGGTCATTTGGATGGGTTTTGTACTGCCCTGCCATTTTAGCGCCTCAAGAAAAGACAATCATAAACTAAAAGCTGTGTAAATTCCAGAAAATGTACCCTAGTTTGTAGACGCTATAACTTTTGCGCAAATCAATAAATATACGCTTATTGACATTTTTTTTACCAAAGACATGTGGCCGAATACATTTTGGCCTAAATGTATGACTAAAATTGAGTTTATTTGATTTTTTTTATAAGAAAAAGTAGAAAATATCATTTTTTTTTCAAAATTTTTGGTCTTTTTCCGTTTATAGCGCAAAAAACATAAACTGCAGAGATGATCAAATACCATCAAAAGAAAGCTCTATTTGTGGGAAGAAAAGGACGCAAATTTCGTTTGGGTACAGCATTGCATGACCGCGCAATTAGCAGTTAAATCGACGCAGTGCCAAATTGTAAAAAGTGCTCTGGTCAGGAAGGGGGTAAATACTTCCGGGGCTGAAGTGGTTAAGTGCAGCAGAAATTTTTTGTAACCTTGGCCAGATCTGTGCCTTGCCACAATTCTGTCTCTGAGCTCTTCAGGCAGTTCCTTTGACCTCATGATTCTCATTTGCTCTGACATGCACTGTGAGCTGTAAGGTCTTATATAGACAGGTGTGTGGCTTTCCCAATCAAGTCCAATCAGTATAATCAAACACAGCTGGACACAAATGAAGGTGTAGAACCATCTCAAGGATGATCAGAAGAAAATGACAGCACCTGAGTTAAATATATGAGTGTCACAGCAAAGGGTCTGAATACTTAGGACCATGTGATATTTCAGTTTTTCTTTTTTAATAAATCTGCAAAAATGTCAACAATTCTGTGTTTTTCTGTCAATATGGGGTGCTGTGTGTACATTAATGAATTCATGAGGAAAAAAACTAACTTAAATGATTTTAGCAAATGGCTGCAATATAACAAAGAGTGAAAAATTTAAGGGGGTCTGAATACTTTCCGTCCCCACTTTGTGTGTGTCTGTATGTATGTGCATCTGTATATATGTACTGTAAATGTGTGTGTGTGGCATGTAAAAGTTTGTATGTATGAAGGGAAGTGTGTTTATGTATGTGAACCCCTTGGTTAACATCTATGCGGTTGTGTGCTGCATGTAGGGCAGCCTATTAATTTCAGTGAGCTGCTCTACACGCAGAAACGCAAGGAAAGAAGTCCCCAACCCTTTTTTAAAAATCACACTGCCTTTGCCATGCATGGGGGTACTATTAAAAATGAATGGCACCTCTGCCTGTCTGCTAAAGAGCAGCACATTTGTCTGCATTTCGACAATGCACATGATTGCATGCAGGAATGTGAGCCAAGCCTTAAACTGTCGTGCCTCAAGACTGAAAATACTTTTCAAGGGTGCCGTGACTGGAAAATTATTGAGAAACACTGCACTAGAGTCACAGGTTGACACAGGATGCTCTCGTATCGCTGGGTAACAAAGAAACCTGTGGAGTCGCTAGATGTGACAGTGAGCTTAGAGGTCACTAATTGAACACAGGATGCCCTGGAGTAACTGGGTGACATAGGATGGCAGGGATCTCTGGGAACAATTGACAGGAGCGCAGGAGTCATGGTAAGTCACCAAGGGCACAGGTGCTTGGGTGAAAGTGATGCTTGGATGCCATGCAATGTGTCACCTAGCTGTTTAATGCGCTGCCTGTTTGCTGATTGGATGCAGTGCAAGCAATCCTGCTGAAACCAGTAGTGCTTGCAGCCATGTAATGGAAAGGAAACATGGCACTGTATCATGGAGGACATAAGTGTGACACCATTCAAGTGTTCATATATCCTTTTAGTTTTATCTAATTTTCTGTGATTCTTTGGGCAAGCTTTCAGAACACCATATCTGATTTGCTTGAAAGCCATCTTCTATAGAACTGTCTTGGTAAATTTTGCACAATGCAGCTCCTTCCTCAATCCTTCACAATTGCTTGGCTTGGGACTGCCATGCAGAATGTGATAACGTGCATAGCCAATTTGTACACACATTCTAGAGTTAATTAGTCAGGAGCCAAATAGCCTACCAGCATGTAAACCGAAGTACCTGGAGGAAACTCATGCAAACACAGAGAGAGCATGATAATTCCATGCAATTAGTGTCCTAGCTGAGATTCAAAGACCCCAGTGCTTCACGGTAGAAGTGTTACATAGTTACATAGTAGGTGAGGATGAAAAAAGACACAAGTCCATCAAGTCCGCCCTATGTGTGTGGTTATATGTCAGTATTACATTGTATATCCCTATATGTTGCAGTCGTTCAAGTGCTCTAATCGTTTTTTTGAAACTATTGATGCCCCCCGCTGAAACCACCACCTATGGAATGGAATTCCGCATCCTTGCCGCTTTTACAGTAAAGAAACCTCTACGCAGTTTAAGCTTAAACCTCTTATCTTCAAATTTTAGTGAGTGGCCATGTGTCATATTAAACTCCCTTCCGCGAAAAAGTTTTATCCCTATTTTGGGGTATTTTGTATATGGAATTTATATCCCCTCTCAAGCGCCTCTTCTCCAGGGAGAATAACTTCAGTGCTCGCAACCTTTCTTCATAACTAATATCCTCCAGACCCTTTATTTGTGGCTTTGTTGCCCTTCTTTGTACTCGCTCCATTTCCAGTACATCCTTCCTGAGGACTGGTGCCCAGAACTGGACAGCATACTCCAGGTGAAGCCGGATCAAAGTCTTGTAAAGTAGGAGAATTATCACTTTATCCCTGGAGTTGAACCCCTTTTTAATGCATGCCAATTCTATTCTGTTTGCTTTGTTGGCATTGAATGCCATTGCTGAGCCTATCATCTACTAGGACCCCAGGTCCTTTTCCATCCTTGACTCCCCCAGAGGTTCACCCTCTAGTGAGTAGATTGCATTCATATTTTTGCCACCCAAATGCATTATTTTGCATTTTTTTACATTAAACCTCATTTGCCATGTAGTTGCCCACCTCATTAATTTGTTCAGATCTTCTTGCAAGTTTTCCACATCCTGTGGAGAAGTTATTTCCCTGCTTAGCTTAGTGTCGTCCGCAAATACAGAGATTGAGCTGTTTACCCCATCCTCCAGGTCGTGAACAAATTAAACAGGATTGGTCCCAGCACAGAACCCTGGGGGACCCCACTTCCCACCCCTGACCATTCAGAGTATTCCCCATTTATCACCACCCTCTGAAATTGCCCTTGTAGTCAGTTTTCAATCCATGTACTCACCCTATGGTCCATGCTAACGGACCTTACTTTGTACAGTAAACATATATGGGGAACTGTGTCAAATGCTTTTGCAAAATCCAGATACAGCACATCTACGGGCCTTCCTTTGTCTAGATGTCAGCTCACCTCCTCATAAAAGGTTAATAGATTGGCTTGGCAAGATCAATTCTTCATGAATCCATGCTGAATACTGCCAATGATAATGTTTTCATTACCCCTATTCCCTCATGAAGACTGAGGAGAAGAATGAATTCAATACCTTAACTGTTTCCCCATCCTTTGTAACCAGATGTCCTTCCTCATTCTTTATGGGGCCAATATGGTCTGTCCTCCCTTTTTTACTATTTATATAGTTAAAGAATTTCTTGGGATTTGTTTTGCTCTCCTCTGCAATGTGTCTTTCGTGTTCTATCTTAGCCGCCCTAATTACACCCTTACATATCTTGTTGCATTCTTTGTAAAGTCTGAATGCTGATAATGATCAATCAGCCTTGTATTTTTTGAAGGCATTCTCCTTTGCTTTTATATGCATTTTTACATTAGAGTTAAATCATCCAGGGCTTTTGTTCGCTCTTTTAAATTTATTTCCCAATGGCATGCACTGGCTAATTCCCTTATTTAATATGCCCTTAAAGCAAACCCATCTCTCCTCTGTGTTCTTTGTTTCTAAGATATTATCCCAATTTATATCTTCTAGCAAGGTTGGCTCTTTTGAAATTAAATGTCTTTGTGTTCCCCTTGTGTTTCCTATTTGCATGATTTATACTGAAGCCAATTGACCTGTGATCGCTGTTTCCTAAATTGCCCTGTATTTCCACATCCATGATCAAGTCTGTATTGTTGGTAATCAGTAGATCTAGTAACACCTTGTTTCTAGTTGGTGCTTCTACCATATGACCCATAAAATTGTCCTGCAAGACATTTAAGAACTGGCGAGCCTTAGACAAATGCGTGGTTCCCTCCGCCCAGTCTATGTCTGGATAACTAAAATCACCCTATATGATAACACTTTCCCATCCTTGCTGCTAATCCAAATTGTGATAGGAGGTCCGTCTCCCCCTCCTCCCTCAGGTTAGCTTCCTGACACTAATACTCAACAATACAATACACAGGTACTCAACAAGACAATACACAGGTACCCGCCCGCCCATGTGCACTCGCACCCTACGTGCACTCGCAGACCATGTGCACTAGCAGCCTAATGGCACTCGCAGCCTATGTGTACTCGCAGACCACGTGCACTCGCAGCCTACGTATACTCACAGACCACGTGCACTCACAGCCTACATGCACTCTCCACTGTTAACCACTAAGCCACTGTGAGGCCCTCTCCATTGATGATGTATATAAAATGTGAACGTATACTCACAGACCACGTGCACTCACAGCCTACGTGCACTCTCCACTGTTAACCACTAAGCCACTGTGAGGCCCTCTCCATTGATGATGTATATCAAATGTGAGTGGGTCAAGTGAGGACAATGGTGATTCACCAATGTCCCCCTCTACAGGGAATCTCCTACAGCCTCTCAATCAACTATGGATCAATTATGGGTATATAAGTATACATGTATATTATCTATATGTGTGTGTGTTTTTTTTAATTGGTTGAACTAGATGGACTAGTGCCCTTTAACCCAACTAACTATGTATATATGTAACTTTCATAGCAACTGGCCGAGGGATCTCCTGGAAGACAGCAGGGAGTTTGGGTGGGTAGGACAATATAGGTAGATGGGGTAGAGTGAGTACAGCTTAGTTTCAGAAGTTCCAGGCTCTGGAGGAGGGGAGTCTGAACTATACAGATTTGAGTTTCGAAATAACGCTGGCTTCCAGTTTGAAATTGGAATATGGACACTATTACATGTGTGCCTTTTTCTTCTTCTAGTTGGTGGATTATTTTTATTTAATATTGCATATACAATATACTGTACAAACATTTTTTTTATTTATTAAACTGCATCATGCAGGGGAACATTATTCTACAGATAGTGGACTTAAAGCAATTTTAGGCAGATAACACAGCAGTGAAAACCGTGCTAGAGCCAGAAAGCCTGCTTAATATTTTCTTAATTTGACTGCTATGTTATAACTAGGGATGAGCTTCGTGTTCGAGTCGAACCCATGTTCAACTCGAACATCGTGTGTTCACCCGTTCACCGAATTGCGAACGATATGGGCCGTTCGCGCCAAATTTGTGTGGCGCGTCACGGCTCAAAATTGCTGGCTGATGATTGGCCAAGCATGCACTATGACCCACATGCTTGGCCAATCACAGCGCCATCTGCACAGAGAGCCATAATTGGCCAAAGCCAAGGAGGCTTTGGCCAATTATGGCTCAGGGGATTTAGTACACGCCCCACACTATATAAGGCCGCCTGCACGGCGGCCCTGTGTAGTGTGTGTTCCGGCGTTCATAGATAGAGAGAGAGAGAGACAGACAGCGTCATTTGATTTGAGTTGGATAGATTAGGCAGAACAGTCAGTCAGTTAGCTGCACTTACAGTGTATTGTGTATATATATGCATCCCAGGTGTTGCATATATATATATATATATATATATATATATATATATATATATATATACACTGTATTCAGTTTAGCTAGATCCGTTCCTGTTATCTTTTTACTGACAGGCAGGCTTGTCTTGTTACAGTATTTACAGCTACCTAAAGAAAATTGCTGGTGTTCTTTTGATCCTATTAGTACCACAGTCAGGCAGCTAGACTATTTACAGTTAGTGCAGTGCATCCTGCTCACAGTGTTCAGCTAAAACTACAAGTTAGTGGGGTGCGTCCTGCTCACAGTGTTCAGCTAAACCTACAAGTTAGTGTGGTGCGTCCTGCTCACAGTGTTCAGCTAAAACTACAAGTTAGTGCTGTGAGTCCTGCTCACAGTGTTCAGCTAAAACTACAAGTTAGTGTGGTGCGTCCTGCTCACAGTGTTCAGCTAAACCTACAAGTTAGTGGGGTGTGTCCTGCTCACAGTGTTCAGCTAAACCTACAAGTTAGTGCGGTGTGTCCTGCTCACAGTGTTCAGCTAAAACTACAAGTTAGTGTGGTGTGTCCACCTCACAGTGTTCAGCTAAACCTAGAAGTTAGTGCGGTGCGTCCTGCTCACAGTGTTCAGCTAAACCTACAAGTTAGTGGGATGCGTCCTGCTCACAGTGTTCAGCTAAACCTACAAGTTAGTGCGGTGCGTCCTGCTCACAGTGTTCAGCTAAAACTACAAGTTAGTGCGGTGCGTCCACCTCACAGTGTTCAGCTAAACCTACAAGTTAGTGCGGTGCGTCCTGCTCACAGTGTTCAGCTAAAACTACAAGTTAGTGCTGTGCATCCTGCTCACAGTGTTCAGCTAAACCTACAAGTTAGTGTAGTGAGACCTCTGCACAGTGTTCATCTAAAGCTACAAGTTAGTGCAGTGCGTCCTGCTCACAGTGTTCAGCTAGATCCGTTCCTGTTATCTTCTTACTGACAGGTAGGCTTGTCTTGTTACAGTATTTACAGCTACCTGAAGAAAATTGCTGGTGTTCTTTTGATCCTATTAGTACCACAGTCAGGCAGCTAGACTATTTACAATTAGTGCAGTGCATCCTGCTCACGGTGTTCAGCTAAAACTAAAAGTTAGTGGGGTGCATCCTGCTCACAGTGTTCAGCTAAACCTACAAGTTAGTGGGGTGCATCCTGCTCACAGTGTTCAGCTAAACCTACAAGTTAGTGTGGTGCGTCCTGCTCACAGTGTTCAGCTAAAGCTACAAGTTAGTGAGGTGCGTCCACCTCACAGTGTTCAGCTAAACCTAGAAGTTAGTGCGGTGCGTCCTGCTCACAGTGTTCAGCTAAAACTACAAGTTAGTGCTGTGCATCCTGCTCACACTGTTCAGCTAAACCTACAAGTTAGTTTAGTGAGACCTCTGCACAGTGTTCATCTAAAGCTACAAGTTAGTGCAGTGCGTCCTGCTCACAGTGTTCAGCTAGATCCGTTCCTGTTATCTTCTTACTGACAGGCAGGCTTGTCTTGTTACAGTATTTACAGCTACCTGAAGAAAATTTCTGGTGTTCTTTTGATCCTATTAGTACCACAGTCAGGCAGCTAGACTA
Source organism: Lithobates clamitans (assembly GCA_037952925.1). Taxonomy (NCBI): domain Eukaryota; kingdom Metazoa; phylum Chordata; class Amphibia; order Anura; family Ranidae; genus Lithobates; species Lithobates clamitans. The sequence goes on from JBBGZY010000720.1 coordinate 764,285, forward strand.
TTTACAGTTAGTGCAGTGCGTCCTGCTCACAGTGTTCAGCTAAAACTACAAGTTAGTGGGGTGCGTCCTGCTCACAGTGTTCAGCTAAACCTACAAGTTAGTGAGGTGCGTCCTGCTCACAGTGTTCAGCTAAACCTACAAGTTAGTGCGGTGCGTCCTGTTCACAGTGTTCAGCTAAAACTACAAGTTAGTGTGGTGCGTCCACCTCACAGTGTTCAGCTAAACCTACAAGTTAGTGTGGTGCGTCCTGCTCACAGTGTTCAGCTAAAACTACAAGTTAGTGCTGTGCGTCCTGCTCACAGTGTTTAGCTAAACCTACAAGTTAGTGTAGTAAGACCTCTGCACAGTGTTCATCTAAAGCTACAAGTTAGTGCAGTGCGTCCTGCTCACAGTGTTCAGCTAGATCCGTTCCTGTTATCTTCTTACTGACAGGCAGGCCTGTCTTGTTACAGTATTTACAGCTACCTGAAGAAAATTGCTGGCGTTCTTTTGATCCTATTAGTACCACAGTCAGGCAGCTAGACTATTTACAGTTAGTGCAGTGCGTCCTGCTCACAGTGTTCAGCTAAAACTACAAGTTAGTGGGGTGCGTCCTGCTCACAGTGTTCAGCTAAACCTACAAGTTAGTGAGGTGCGTCCTGCTCACAGTGTTCAGCTAAACCTACAAGTTAGTGCGGTGCGTCCTGTTCACAGTGTTCAGCTAAAACTACAAGTTAGTGTGGTGCGTCCACCTCACAGTGTTCAGCTAAACCTACAAGTTAGTGTGGTGCGTCCTGCTCACAGTGTTCAGCTAAAACTACAAGTTAGTGCTGTGCGTCCTGCTCACAGTGTTTAGCTAAACCTACAAGTTAGTGTAGTAAGACCTCTGCACAGTGTTCATCTAAAGCTACAAGTTAGTGCAGTGCGTCCTGCTCACAGTGTTCAGCTAGATCCGTTCCTGTTATCTTCTTACTGACAGGCAGGCCTGTCTTGTTACAGTATTTACAGCTACCTGAAGAAAATTGCTGGCGTTCTTTTGATCCTATTAGTACCACAGTCAGGCAGCTAGACTATTTACAGTTAGTGCAGTGCATCCTGCTCACAGTGTTCAGCTAAAACTACAAGTTAGTGGGGTGCGTCCTGCTCACAGTGTTCAGCTAAACCTACAAGTTAGTGGGGTGCGTCCTGCTCACAGTGTTCAGCTAAACCTACAAGTTAGTGCGGTGCATCCTGCTCACAGTGTTCAGCTAAAACTACAAGTTAGTGTGGTGCGTCCTGCTCACAGTGTTCAGCTAAAACTACAAGTTAGTGTGGTGCGTCCACCTCACAGTGTTCAGCTAAAACTACAAGTTAGTGCGGTGCGTCCACCTCAAAGTGTTTAGCTAAACCTACAAGTTAGTGCGGTGTGTCCTGCTCACAGTGTTCAGCTAAAACTACAAGTTAGTGTGGTGCGTCCTCCTCACAGTGTCAAGCTAAACCTACAAGTTATTTTTTTGCGAGCTCTGCACAGTGTTCAGCTAAAGCTACCTGTAGAAGGTTGGTGGTGTTTTCCTGATCCTATCACTACCGCAGGCAGCTAAAAAAGCTAGGTTGGTGGTGTTCTCATACTACAGGCAGGCAGTTGATTTTGCTAGCTGCAGTATCAGTACATATATATATATATATATATATATATATATATATATATATATATCCCAGCTTAGTGCAGCTACAGGCCATTAGTATGTCTGGAAGGCCAAGAAGGAGAGGTAGACAGTCACAAGCCAATAAGAGAGGGTAAGCAGGCTCTGTGTCTAGTCCTGGTCGTGGAGACGGTGCATCCTCATCAGCACGTGGCCGTGGGACACGCTTGGCCTTTTTTTTGGCAGCTGGCCGCGTCGAGCCGCAACATGCGGAAGACTTAGTCGAGTGGATGACCAAGCCGTCCTCATCCTCCTCATCCTCTCTCACCCATGCCCAGAGTACTTTGTCTGGCAAAGCAACGGACTCTTCCCTTGGCTCAATGTCATTAGTGACTCCTTCCCTAGCCCCACCATGTCCTCCTGAGGAGTCCCTCGAACTGTTTGACCACAGTTTTGGTTACATGCTCCAGGAGGATGCCCAGCGTTTGGAAGGCTCTGATGATGATACTGAGCTTAATGAAGGCAGAAACGTGAGCACGGACAGAGGGGGTGCCCAAGAAGGACAGTAATCTGGCAGTCATTGATGATGAGGTCACTGACTCAACGTGGGTGCCTGAGAGGAGGAGCCGGCACATCACCAACGAGGCAGGATGCCCTCCAGGGGCCAGCATAAGGGCAGCACCTTGACTGCATCACACCCCAAAGCTCCACATGTGCAGGGCGCTGCAGTCTCTGCGCGTTATTCAAAAAGTTCTTTGGTGTGGGTTTTTTTTTTGAGACGAGTGCATCAGATTTGCAACATATGTCTCAAGCGTATCTCGCGTGGCCAAAACATCTCCCGCTTGGGTACCACATGCTTGACCAGACATATGTTGACTTGCCATGCAGTTCGTTGGCAAGCGTATCTAAAAGACCCACACCAAAGAACAAAGAGAACCTCTCCTTGCTCCTCATCAGCTGAGATCTCCAACCCCACTATACCTTCAGTCCTCTCTGAGACCTGCACTGAGAGGAATGAAGGTGTAGAATTAGGTGTGTCACAGCCAAGTACTTGTCGGCAATCTGCTTTTGGTACACTGACATCAGATTGTATCAGGCAAATTTCCCTGACCCAGCTGCTGCACCGCCGAAAGAAGTTTGCTCCCAGCCATCCACATGCCCAGCGGTTGAATGCTAGCTTTGCAAAATTGCTAGCACTTCAACTGCTGCCTTTTCAGTTGGTAGACTCTGCCCCCTTCCGTGAGTTTGTGGAATGTGCGGTTCCTCAGTGGCAGGTACCCAAACGCCACTTTTTCTCACGGAAGGCGATTCCGGCTCTCTACCGGCATGTGGAAGACAATGTCCATGCCTCGCTGGACAGGGCGGTCAGCGGTAAGGTGCATATTACCGCTGACTCATGATCCAGCAGGCATGGACAGGGACGTTACCTAAGTTTCGCGGCGCATTGGGTGACTCTGCTGGCAGCTGGGAAGGATGCAGGACAAGGTGCAGTAGTGTTGGAGGTTGTTCCGCCACCACGCCTCCAAAATGCTAATGATTAAGACACACCTCTTTCCTCCACCCCCTCCTCTTCTTCTTCCTCCATGGCCTCTTCCTGTGCTTTGTCCTCGGAACCAGCAGTGCTCCGTAGCCATTCAAGGGGCTACGCAAGTACGCAGGCCAAAAGATGCCATGCGGTGCTTGAGCTGGTGTGCTTGGGGGACAGGAGCCACACTGGGGCAGAGGTTCTGTCAGCTCTGCAGGGGCAGGTTCAGAGGTGGTTGACGCCACGCCAACTTATAGCAGGAATGATGGTTTGCGACAATAGCACCAACCTCCTCTCTGCCCTCCGACAGGGACAAATGACCCATGTGCCCTGTTTGGCTCATGTCCTTAACTTGGTGGTGCAGTGGTTCTTGGGCAGGTACCCGGGCTTACAGGATGTCCTGAGGCAGGCCAGGAAAGTCTGTGTGCATTTCCGCCGGCCATATAATGCCAGTGCTCGGCTGACGGACCTCCAAAAGGAGTTTAACCTGCCCAAGAACCGCCTAATCTGTGACATGCCCATCAGGTGGAACTCAACGTTGGCCATGCTGCAGCGGCTGCACACACAGCAGAGGGCCATCAATGAGTACCTGTGCGACTATGGCACCAGGACAGGGTCAGGGGAGCTTGGTTTTTTTTCCCCACGCCAGTGGGCCATGATCAGTGATGCATGCACTGTCCTGTCACCATTTGAGGAGGCCACAAGGATGGTGAGCAGTGACAGTGCATGCATCAGTGACACTGTCCTCCTTGTCCACCTGTTGGAGCACACGCTGCATGGAATAATGGACAGGGCACTTGAGGCAGAACAGAGGCAGGAAGAGGAGGACTTCCTTAGCTCTCAAGGTCCCCTTTATGTAGACAGTGTCCCTGTGTGTCCACCGATCACACAGGAAGAGGAGGAGGAGGAAGATTGTGTCAGTATGGAGGTGGAGCCTGGCACTCAGCATCAGCAGCAGTCTTTAAGGGATCAGTCCCAAGAAACACATGGACTTGTACGTGGCTGCGGACCATGTCGTCCTTAGTGACCCAGAGGACACCGGACCGAATGCCTCAGCAAACCTACGCTGCATGGCCTCCCTGATCCTGCAAAGCCTGCGTAAGGATCCTCGTATCCGTGGTATCAAGGAGAAGGACCAATACTGGCTGCAACCCTCCTTTATCCACGTTACAAGGGTAAGGTTGCGGACTTTATCTTGTCATCGCACAGGGAGCAGAGGATGAAACATTTTCGGGAGGCCTTGCAGAAAGGTCTGTGCAATGCGTTCCCAGAGACTGGGAGGTTACAAATTCCTGGTCCTGGACAACGTGTTGCTGAGGCTTCGGTTAGTTAAAGAAGGAGCGGTGGAGAAGGTGGCCGTCTGACTGATGCGTTCAGACAATTTACTGGTCCGCAGCCCCAAGGTATGATCGGTTCCAGCAACCATCGCCATCGTCTGTTTTACATGGTGCAGAAATACCTAGGGGCAAGATCTGACTTGGACACCCTTCCCACCGAAAATCCTCTGGGTTACTGGGTCTTGAGGATGGATCACTGGCCAGAGCTTGCACAGTATGCAATTGAGCTACTGGCCTGTCCTGCATCCAGTGTTCTTTCGGAACGCACATTCAGTGCTGCTGGAGGCTTTGTAACCGATCACAGGGTGCGTCTGTCCACTGACTCGGTCGATCGACTGACCTTCATAAAAAAATGAATCAGTCTTGGATCACCACCAGCTACCAAGGACCTGATGCTGATGTAACCGAATAATTTTTTTTGAAATCTCAGATCCCTTCAAAGACTGCCTATGCTGATGCTGAGTGACTATCCCTGAGTAATTATCCTCTTCCTCCTCAATCATCACACTGATAGCTTGTAAGAACATTTTTGGTTCTGGGCGCCACCACCAGTGCTTAAGGCCCAATTTTTCAGCCCCTGTTTAACAGGGGCGTGTAATTACAATTTTTGATGCAATACTTTGCAGCAGGGCTCGTTTCTGCGTTACAACTAGAGTATCTGTGAGGGGTTGCAGTGTTGTGGCACCAGCACCAGTGCCTAAGGCCCAATTTTTCAGCCCCTGTTTATCAGGGGCCTGTAATTACAATTTTTGATGCAAAACTTTGCAGCAGGGCTCATTTCTGCATTCCAACTAGAGAATCTGTGAGGGGTTGCAGTGTTGTGGCACCAGCACCACCACCACCACCAAAGGCCCAATTTTTCTGCCCTTGTTCAACAGGGGCATGTAATTACAATTCTTGATCTAATATTTCACAGCAGGGCCCATTTCTGCACCCACCAAGAGTGAGTGAGGACTTACAGTGTTGTGGCACCAGCACCACCACCACCAAAGGCCCAATTTTTCAGCCCTTGTTCAACAGGGGCATGTAATTACAATTCTTGATCTAATATTTCACAGCAGGGCCCTGTGAGGGCTTACAGTGTTGTGGCCACAACAACACCTAAGGCCCAAATTTCTGCTGAGTATATAGGACAGGCCCCTACTTTCAAACATCTAACTTACAAACGACTCCTACTTGCAAATGGAAGGAGACAACAGGAAGTGAGATGAAATCTACCCCTAGGAAGGGAAATTCTCTCCTGTAAGAGTTAATATGGGAAAAACATTTCTCCTTTCCACTGATGCTTTCCAATCCTTGTTCCACAAAAAAACCCAAATTTTCAAAAAACATTTGTCATTGGGACAAAAAGTGAGGTGAAATCTTCTGAAGAGGAGGAAAGACAGCAAAACAAATGTCACAGGGGTGATAACCCTTCCCTATGTTTTCCAAAAAGCTTAAAAAAGATTTTTTGGCTGGAGCTAAACACGTTAAAAATGTACCCGTTCAAAATTACAAACAGATTCTACTTAACAACAAACCTACAGTCCCTGTCTTATTTGCACCGCCTGTATACTGCTGTTCAGAGTATATAGGACCTGGTGGCCCCACACCTTTCCTTATTTTAATTTGGGTGCGGGGTTCCCCTTAATATCCATACAAGACCCAAAGGGCCTGGTAATGGACTGGGGGGTACCCATGCCGTTTGTCTCACTGGATTTTCATCCATATTTCCAGGACCCGACATTACATTAAACCCGCAAGCAGTTTTAAATGAGATTTTTTCCTTTAAAAATGACATTTTGTGCAGGGACTGTTCTAAACACGGGAAACACACGCCACTTTACAGGCATACTATAGACACACCCCAGGTACGATATTTAAAGGAATATTTCACTTTTTTTTTTTTTTACTTTAAGCATCATTAAAATCACTGCTCCCGAAAAAACGTCCGTTTTTAAAAGTTTTTTTTGCATTGATACATGTCCCCTGGGGTAGGACTCGGGTCCCCAAACCCTTTTTAGGACAATACCATGCAAATTAGCCTTTAAAATGAGTACTTTTGATTTTGAACGTTCGAGTCCCATAGACGTCAATGGGGTTCTAACGTTCGTGCAAATTTTCGGTCCGTTCGCAGGTTCTGGTGCGAACCGAACCGGGGGGGGTTCGGCTCATCCCTTGTTATAACCAGATTTCACAGAGATTTTCATATGTGTTTGTGGTGTGGGTGGTATTCTTAATAGATCTATGCGATGTAACCTCATCTCTAACTTTGCTTTAATCTAACTGATACCTGTAAAGCACTTCTTAGTATGAACATGTTAGGCTTTTTTTAGTGTGAGAGACAGCTAGGAGACTGTAGCAGATGTTTTAGTAATAGCTCTACTACTTTACAAACAGATAAGCTAAAGGGGTTCCCAAATCCTAATTAATGTTTAGCACACAGATTTAGAGGTCGCAAAGCTGACCAGCTACATTTCTGAAAAGCATTTTTCTCCAAACACTCACTGGGGGAAATAGTCAATTTGTGCCCTAAGACACAGACACCAAGGGCACCCTCTGGTGCCACTTGCCTCCGCCCTCTACTAGATCATATTTTTAGGGGTTTTCTCCTGCCTCCCCAAAGGACTCAAGATACTGTATAACCTTCCTCTGCCTCCCTGAATTAAAAACAATTGAGATATCAGGATCCACTGATCACAATCCTAAAAAATCAGTATTAAAAAAGAAGTCAGATCATTGTCCAGCCCTAAGCACTAAACCTAATGCAGCAGCATTTTTAAAGTTGGTGAAAAAATCTTTGGAGAAGTTAAAAATACAAACCAAACATATACCAATCTTAATGATAAAGAAGCTCAAGCCCTAGAACAACTCTCTCAAAATAATCTCATCACAATAAAAGCGGCTGATAAAGGAGGCAACATTGTTGTATTTTATTTTTCTTTTCGCCACATCAGTGTCTGTTTTCGGGGGGCATAAGTTTCAACTTTACCGTTCAATACTTTCCAGATTCGTTACTCACCCCATAGTGGCTTTTTTTTTTTAAAACAGCTCTCATTTTGTTTTAGTTTTCATGCTTACAACATCGCTGTATCTCTCATCAACAGTATCGGTTGGATCATATCTAAAGCCTTCCATAACTTGAGCCCCTTTCCCTTCCCCCTCACCCCCCCATCCACCCCGCCTCTTTGAAGTCCAACAAATCTTTTCGTCCAGGCCTTCCAAACTGACTAGGTCAACATCCCCGGTGGACACCACTCTTGTTGCATCTTATCCGTCTCTGACTGCCGACTGCATTAGCTTAAACCTCTTATCCCAAGACCTCTACTACTCTTATTGAGCTTTTAAATTTTTGCCAACCCTTCCATTTTTCCTCATACTCCTCCATTTACACTTCCTCAGTATATCTCAGATATTCTAAGTTCTGGATTTCATTTGTTTTATCGTACCATTCTTGTAGTGTTGGGCCGGTTTTTTCCTGCCAGTGTCTTACAATGAGACTTTTTGCTGCATTCAACAATTGTGGGATGAGTGTTCTCAAATATGACTCGGTTGGCATTCAGAGACCATGAAATAGGCATGCCCATGGGTCGTCCGGGACTGCTATTTGAGTTATCTCACCGATAATTTTCCTTGTCTCATCCCAAAATTCCCTTATTTTTGCGCACTGCCACCAGATGTGTGCCGTTGTACCCAACTCCTTGCATCCCCTCCAGCAGAATTGTGAGGTTTCACTCTGATACTTAGAAGCTCTGTCTGGGGTGATGTACCATCTTGTCAAGCATTTATAATTTAACTCAGATGCTTTGTAATTTACTGAGGTATTGTGAACTCGCTTTATTAAAATTGTAGCCTCATTGTTTTTGAGTTTTGAATTTAGTTCTGTCTCCCATTTTTTGATATATACTGGAATGTCTTTACCCTTCATGTCTATCAGTATCTTATAGATCTTGGAAATCCTTTCCTTCCCTACCTGACCAACACAAAGTTTCTCTAATGGCTGTAAGTTGTCCATCGTTCTAATTGGTTGGGGGAGCGTTTCGAAGAAGTGTTTTAATTGAAAGTATTGCCATCTATTGAGGATCATAAGATCACTTTTGTTTTTTAAATCTTGAAATGAACAAATTTTGCCATTCTCCATAACATCCTTAAGCTGAGCTCCTTTTTGCAAGATCCATCTCCCACTTAAGCTCTCCAAACCTGGTGCAAAAAATTCTGTGCCCCACAGAGGGATCAAAGGGGAGTTATACTCTCATTTCTACCTTTTTTACAAATAGTCCCATAATTTTAAAGTGTGTCTGGTGATAAAATGTGCCTCAGTACTAAGTTTCCTAAAGAGTGGAGGTATCCAAATTACTTTACTCAAATCTACTTTACTAATCGTGTTGTCCATTTTCACCCAACGCTTTTCTTTATTTCCTTTTGCCCAATCAATAATTCTTGCTAAAATAATTGCTTCGTGGTAACTTCTTATGTCTGGTGCTCCCCATCCCCCCTTCTCTTTACCCCTAGCCAGTGTTGCATAACTTATACGCGTTTTTTTTCCTCTCCAAATAAATTTTATAAAAAGTGAGTGCAATTTTTTGAGATATGCTTGTGGTAATGGAATGGGAAGCATTTGCATTTTATATAAAATCTTTGGCAATATTGTCATTTTGATGATGTTGATTCTTCCCCCCCATGAGAGCTGTCCTCTTGTGATTCTGTTCAACTCCCCCTTGACCTCATTGAGGAGAGGAACAAAATTTGCCTGGAACAACATCTCTCTAGTCCCGGTTATCTTTATCCCCAGATATTTTAACTCCTTTTTTCCCCACGCAAATGGGAATTCCTTGTGGGCCGCGCAATCTTTTTTATCCATCTTATTGATTTCTAAAATTTCGGATTTGGCCGGGTTGATCTTAAAGTTTGATATTTCCCCATATTCTTTCAAGGTTTTAAGCAGGTTAGGGAGAGTTATTCTAGGTCGGGTGATATAAAGAAGGATATCATCTGCGAAGGCAGACAATTTGTGGTCTTCCTCTCCATCAAATACTGCTGAAATATCCAGGTTCTGCCTTATTCTAATTAGCGAGGGCTCAATCGTCAACACGAACAAAAGGGGGGACAGTGGGCACCCTTGTCTCGTTCCGTTGGTCATTGCAAACGGCTCAGATAATGTTCCGTTAACTTTGACCCTTGCTGAAGGATTGGCATACAACGCCTTTATCCATCTGGTCATAGTTGGCCCAAATCCTATTTCCTTCAACATACAGAACATAAAGCCCCAGTCTACCCTGTCAAAAGCTTTCTCAGCGTCGATTGACAGGAGTAGACCTGGGGCTCCACTATCTCTCATTTTTTGGGTTACCATAAGCGTTCTTATCCCATTATCCCATCCCTCCCTACCCGTGGTGAATCCCACCTGATCTGGGTGGACCATGCTATTTAAAATGTTCTTCACCCTGCCGGCCAGGATTTTCGCAAACAATTTCGTGTCCGCGTTGAGAAGCGCTATTGGTCTATAGCTAGAACAGAGTGAGCTGTCCTTGCCCTCTTTCAATATGATGGTAATAGTCACTTCTAACGCTTCTTTTCCCATATCCCATTTTACACCTATTCCATTCATGTATGAACATAGTTTAGGGATCAAGAAATCTTGAAATTTTTTATAATACAGTACGGGGAAACCATCCGGCCCCGGGCTTTTCCCCACTGACGTCTCCCTTAAAGTTTTTTTTATTTCATCTTCTGTAATAGGGCCCTCTAGGAGGATATATTTGTCTTCTTCTATTTTCTTTAGTCCTAACTCCTGAAAAAAAACTTTGGTTCTCTCTCCTTTATTGTCTGCCTCGCTCTTTGAGATCCTATTATTAATGGAGTATAGCCCCTCGTAGTAGTTTTGAAAGGTTTTGGCGATTTCACTGGTTCTGTACTTTACCTCCCCATCTACAGTCTTAATTTTCTCAATGTAGTTATTGGTCTTTTTTTTTTTGCTAGATATTTCCTCGGCTTGTTTCCCCCCATATATCTCTCTTTCTTTAGTAGGTTGTACGTTACTCATGTTTCTTGTACTATTAAAGTTCTCATGACCTCTCTTTTATTATGGAGTCTTAAGAGTACCTCCTTCCCCCCATCCATTTTATGCGCCTGCTCAAGTTCTGAAATCTCGTTCATTATTTGGAGTTTTTCTTCCCTTCTCTTTCTCTTCTTTTCCGCACCTGCCTTAATCAGGATCCCCCTAATATAGGCTTTGTGTGCCTCCCAAACTATTGACTCCGGGACCTCTGGTGTTTCATTAGTTTTAAGGTAAAACTCTAATTCCTTTAATACCAGATCCCTTGTCTCTTTATCGTTTAGTAGATCTTCATTTGACTTCCAACTAGGGCTCTTATTATGGATCTGTCCTGTATTTACTGTTATACTTATAGGCGCGTGATCAGAAAAGGTCATTACCCCGATGTTAGAACTAACTACCCCCTCCAGCCAACGGTGTTCAATCAAAAAAAAGTCCAGTCTAGAATAAGTCCCATGCACGGGGGAGTAGAACGTATAGTCCCTGCTATCAGCATGCTGCGCCCTCCAAACATCCACCAGTTGGGACTGATGCAGTTTCTGTCTCACTCTATTCTTCCAGGCCGTGCACATCCCCCGCGCATGGGATGATTTATCCTTTCCTGGCTCCAGGCACAAATTAAAATCGCCAGCCATTATAGCTAAACCGTCCTTAAATTCCAGAAATTCAGCAGTCCTCTTGATCAAATATCTGTCTTGATTTTTATTTGGGCCATATATGTTTGCCAGTGAACATTCGATACTGTAGAGTTTCCCTTTCAGGAACAAAAACTGTCCCTCCGGGTCCGTCATCCTCTGATGTAAGTCGAACCTTATTCCACTGGCAAACCCTATGGCTACACCTTTTGCGCGCAATGTGGGTGAGTCTCCATAAAACCAAACTGGATAATCCCTGGAAAAGACTTTTTGGTTCCTCTCCAGGAGAAAATGAGTCTCCTGAAGAAATACCACTTCAGCTCCAAGGAATTTTAGTTCCTGTAATATGTTGGCACACTTTATATGTGAGTTCAGGCCGCGTACGTTGTATGATATTATTTTTATGTTATTCATCTATACTTTAGGATGCCTTTCCTATACCCTGCAACACAGTGGTGTCCAAGAGACCTATAACACATCTTTATTCCTTGGAGGTTCTTAACGGACTTCAGCCCCTGCCTATTCCCCGCTCCCCTACCCCCCTTTTCCCTCCTGCCCCTCCCTCCTCCCTCCCTTCTCCCCCGTCCCTCCCTTTCCCCTGTGGGGGTACAAGGCCTTCCCATGACCTGAGTAACCGTGGCCCCTCCTACTCCTCCCGGCCCTTCGGTTGTCCCCCTTGAGGTTGAGCTCGGACTGGGCGACCTTAGACCCGATACTCCCCCTGTAACAGTGGGGTACCCGTGTCTGTCTGATCCCCCCCACCGTCCCCGCCCCCGGACCCACCCCCCTGTAGCTCAGCAACTCCTACTTTATTTCAATTACATTAGCTCGTGTATCTACTCTACTTATGATTTTTTCATTTTAAATACTGGCCTCCAAGCCTGCTGCTCCCCAGCGGTTTCTGTGTCCCCAGTCTTTACCCACCAACCCGGGATTTCCACCAGAGGCACCTCTAAACGATTGCAAAATTTTTCTGTTTCTTCTGGGAATCTTAGGGTGGCCGATCGGCCATCTTTCCGTCCAGTAAGGCAGGCTGGGAAGCCCGAAGAATATTGGACGCCGAAAGCTTTTAACTGTTCTAAAAGTGGTTTTAGGGTTCTTCTCCTGGCCAGCGTCTCTGCTGCCAGGTCCGGGAAGATCTGCAGATTTGTCTCTCCAAACTTCACTGGGTAGTTCTTTTTCAGATTATTTTTAATTTTTTTCTTTGTCATTGTAGTTGTGAAATCTTGCGATGATGTCTCTTGGGACCTCCCCTCTTATTTCTGCCGGTTTTCTGATCCTATGTGTTCTTTCAAACTTTATCTTCTTACTTGTATCCGGGGGGTTCACCATACCTCCAAATATTTCATCCATTATTCCCTGTAGATCTTCTATTCCCTCTTGGGATTCTGGTAGACCTCTGATCCGTAAGTTTTTCCTTCTATTCTGATTTTCTTGATCTTCCAATCTATATCGTAAATTTCTCTGCTCTCATTGTAGCTCTTCCATCTGGGATTTGAGTTCTTTTATCTCTTCTTCTTGCCTATCCATTTTTGTTTCTGCCTTTTCCACTCTTTGCAATATGAGGTTCATATCGTCACGGAGAGAGCCTATTTCCCCTTTATGGTTACTTCCAGCTTAGCAAACATTTCTGCCATTTCCCCTTTAGTAGGGAGTAGTTTTTTTGTTGGGGTTCCATTGTTCTCTCTTCCGCTACTTCGCTGCTTCCTATATGGATGTCGGCCTCAACTACCTGTCGCCTTGTCCCTATCCTTAGGGTGAGCTCAGGGGTTTTGGTTTTGGTCTCTTTTAGTTTACCTGGGCTGTCTTTGCCAGTGTCGTGCACCATGTACTTTCTGATGGTTCCCGGGCTTGCACTTGTCCTAGGTGGGTTGGCAGTATTAGCAGTCGCCCCCTTCGTAGATTTACCTTTCATTTCTTCTTAAGTACTCCACTTAGGACGGGCGCTTGCTCCCTGATTCCTCCTAATTTTCAGGAACCCACTCTTGGATCCAAGGAAGCTCCTTGTCTGACCTAGACTTGAGAAGTCTACCGGGAAGGGCTTGTGGGACACGTGGTAGATCTTCTGGGGTTCTCCTGGGGTTTCCAAGGGGCCCTGTTCCAGAAAAAAAAAAAATTAGGGGATCCCAATTCTAGGTCCCTACTGGACGGAGGACCTGTTTCAGACGGGGCAGGGAAAGCCGGTTCTGACTGCACCTGGCACAACGAGCCTCAATGGTTTGTTTACTCACTCCTACTGCTGTTCATTGACAGATAGCTGAACTCAGTTCATTAATTGAATATACTTATGTCTTGGGATTTCAGCGCCCTCTTTGCAATAGGGCCAGCTCCGGTCTGCCCTCCTCCCCTGGCTGTAGATGGTTTTGCTGTGTGAAGCCGTTAGGTGTAAATGTATCCTGAACCGCCTACTTGATTATAATGAATGTTTGGCAAGTCCTTGAGCTTATAAGGTGGTAGTAACTTTTCTAGGCGTGGGCTACGGGCGAACTGGAGAAAGGCCCTAGGTATAGCTTCCGTTATGGCCATTCACCACCCCTTAATAGAACCCCCTTTCAGTAGGGCCAGCACTAATCGCCTTTCCTCCTTAACGAGTAATTGTTTTTGCTGTATAAGGCAATACGAAATAGATGTAGATATGATTATAACAGAGGCGACCTACTTAATTGGAATAGGTGATTAGCAATGGTAACCACTGTGATTCTAAGTAGCCTTGAGCTTTTGAAGTGGCATTTTCTTTTTCTGGGCCAGGCTGACAGGTGTCCCAGGTGTCCCTTGGTATGTGGTGCAATGAATAACTTAAACTTCACAGTTCAATAACCCCACTTTTACTCTAACACAAGGCAAAGAGTCTAATACAAGCCGTTGACATCCAAGGCTGTCAGTGTTTGCAGTTCCAGATATTACATTTGCTAGCCAGCTTCCCCCCTCGGTTTTCCGGTTATATTACAATCCTTAAGCTCGCTGCAATGAGCTTGTTACTTCTCCTATGAATTTTAACCAAAAGCACAGCCAAAAAAAGAAGCAAAAGGTGACTAAAACACAGTAATACTGCAGGCTCTGTGAGCTGAAAGTCCCAGGTGCGTGTAGCAACTATTCATAGAAAATCTCTTGTTTAAAGTCGCCTATAAAACTATGATTCAGAGTAACCAAACAGAGTTTAGCATAAACTTAAATTACTTGCCCATCTTCATCTGTCATCCTTCCATCCGTTGTACCCTGGCCGGGTGTCAAGCACTTACCCCTTCCTTCGGTTTAATTGCCCAGCTCTATCCTTTTCTCTTTTAGCTTTTCTTTATTTCGCCATTCTTTTCTTTTCTTTTTTGGGTTAGGTAGCCCGAGGACGGGTACTCTGCTTCTGTTGTGGCCGCTTTGCTCTCTCCGGATAGCCGCGCGGCGTCTCCACGGCAACAGCTCCCGCGTCGGGGGAAGGGAACGAGCGCAGAGACGGTGGAGCAGTGGAGCAGTGAGATGCGATAGGATGCGAGCAGGTAATCGAGGAAGCCGCAGCAGGCCGGTCTCACCGGGGGGTGGCGGTTCGGGAAACGGGAGGAGAAAGGGACGCAACGGCCCTACCTAGGCATGAGCTGGCATCTCAGGGAGGGGATCACAGGCCTCCCGGGCTTAGCATCGTGTCCAGTGAGCCGCCCACATCCGGTTCCTCCCTCGTCCGCAACATTGTTGTATTTGACAATGAAAAATATATTACTATGTGTATTAAAATTCTCAAAAATCAGGATTAGTATTGGCGGATCATGGCAGATATTGTTGAGAAATATAATAAAGAATATTATTTATTGGTTGATACAGCATTACTGAATGGAACCATGACAAAAACCACATGGGACTTTATTAAAACCAATTTCCCTACAATACCAACCTTTTACACACTCCCCAAAATCCATAAAGTTGCAAGCAATCCACCAGGGAGACAAATAATTTTGGTGAGAGGTGCTATTAGCGGAAACGCTAGTAAATTAGTGGATGAACATCTTAGACCTCATGTTACATCTTTTTTTTTTTAACAGAAAATTTTATTGAACAAATCAGCAGTACAATACAAGAGTTTAATACAGACATTGTAGTGAGAATAAAAAACAGTAAAATTGACTCTTAAACAATAGCCATTATTTATCAGAGATTCCAGGTGTGCAAACATCAGAAGTTTCATTCAACCAGACCTCTCAAAGCTCAAATCTTCATACATTTTTGATAGTATAAAATGAGTGGGCCAATATTCAACTAAACCTGGTAGGGACAGCGGGGGGGGGGGGGGAGGAAAAAAGGAAGGAAGGAGGGGGACAGGGAGAAAGGAAGAGGGGGGGGAGGGATGAGAAGGAATGGGATGAAAGAAAACAGGCATAGAGAGAAGAGACGTGAGATATAGGATATCTTCCATTACTTTTCCCGTCCTGTTTATGGGGTAGGGGGATCAGGGTCACCGGAGGCTTCGACCCAGGATGACCAGATTTTATCAAACTTCCCCGGGCATTGCCTACTTTCATACGTTAATTTATACAGAGGGAGTACCTTATTCACAGACCTTATCCACGAGTCCAGGGTAGGAGGCTCTACCATTTTCCACCGCAATAGAATTTCCCACCTAGCATAATACAATGCGAAGGTTAGACACAATTTGCTATACCTATCACCCACAACATCTTCCAAATGACTGAGCAGTAGTATCTGGGGATCCGCCTGCAAATCTGATCCTATGACATTGCTCAGTGTGGATGCCACTGCTGACCAAAAGAGTCGGAGACTGGGACACAACCAGACCATATGCCAGAAAGTACCCACTTCCTGTCTGCATCTCTGACAATTGGGATCTCTCTGAGGGTAAATGCGCGCCAACCTCTGTGGAGTAAAATGCGCCCTGTGTAAGAACTTGAATTGTATGAACCTATCTTTTGCAGCGATCATGGAAGGAATGTAGGATATTAAACACTCCTTCCATTCCTCCTCATCTAATGAGGGAATATCAACCCTCCACTTTTCCCAGGTTTTAGTTAGTTTGGCATCATACTCCACTGTCAGGTATAGGTATAGTGTGGAGAGAGGCTTCCCCATCACGCTGGAAGTCAAGAGCCTTTCAATAGAGTCCGGTTCCAGAATGAGGGGGGCAGGGAACTGAGCCTCAAAGGCGTGCTTCAGCTGCCAATATCTAGACTGGAAGGAGGCAGGAATAGCAAAGGATTGTCTAAGAGCTTGAAAAGTCATGAGCCTGCCATCCTTGACTATATGCTTTAGTGTAAGAATTCCCTTTTTCGCCCAGAGAGCAGGGTCTGCTAAAGTATAAAAATGGGGTAGCATAGGGTTGCCCCAGAGGGGCATGTGAGGTGAAATGTAATTAGGTTTCTCATATATTTTCCTAGCCTCCTGCCAAACCTTTACAGTGGTACGCATCGGGGTCGTCATGGACAAACTGGCCCTGAGACCCCGAAATGGGAGATTACTCAAGGCAGCAAAGGAACCAAGTATGGCTGCCTCCAGAGTGACCGCGGGATTTTGCGTGGGCTGGGAGAACCACCACCGAATTGTGACCAGAACTGCAGCCCAGTAGTAAATTTGGAAATTCGGTAGCGCCAATCCCCCTCCCGAGAGAGGGAGATATAAGATCTGCTTGGCCACCCTGGGTGGCCTCCCAGCCCAGACAAAGTGTATTAACAGGCTCTGCAGCCTCCGGAAAAAGGTCCTAGGGATGGGTATGGGTGTATTGCGAAAGAAATATAGATATTTGGGAAGGTAAATTATTTTTAGCAAGTTGACTCTGCCAACAGGAGTCAATGGAAGGGAACGCCAAGCAGAGCATTTGGCCGTGAGCTGTGTCATGGGTGGACGCAAATTGTTGTCAATGTAATCTTGAATACCCCCCGAATCGGTCAATCAGATGGAGTGCAGTCTGCAAAGAGGACGACGCATCCGCTCAATAAAGCAGAGCATCGTCCGCGTAAAGCGATAACTTCTCCTCAATGGGTCCTACCTGAAGACCCCTTACCCCTGGGTCGGCCCTCAACAATAAAGCCAGGGGCTCCATTGCCAGAGCAAAAAGGGGACACCCCTGTCGCGTGCCTCGAGACAATTGGAACTTCCCTGAGAGGCATCCATTGGTACGTACTCTAGCTGAGGGGCCGTGGTATAGCAAGTGGAGCCATTTCGTGAAACCCGGACCAAACCCGAATGGCGAGATGACCTCCCATAAGTACCCCCACTAGACGGAGTTAAAGGCCTTTTCCGCGTCGAGTGAGGCCACCATCCCATTAGTCACCTTGTCCGCCCTGTCTATGTGAGTATAGAAGCGTCTGATATTAATGTCAGTTCCTCTGCCGGGCATGAAGCCAGTTTGATCTCTGTGGATTAAAGCAGTAATTACCAGGTTAAGCCTATTGGCCAATACTTTTGCCAGTACTTTTGCATCCACGTTCAGAAGAGATACAGGGCGGTACGAGAAGCATAACGTGGGGTCTTTCCCTGGCTTGGGGATCACTACAATGATTGCTTCGCTCATTGTGTCTGGAAGTTTCCCAAGACGCGATGACTCAGAGAAGAGGACCTGTAGTTTACCAACTTCTGTGGCATATTGTTTATAAAACTCTACAGGGATGCCATCAGGTCCCGGACTTTTCCCTGTCTGCATTGATTTAAGTGCCCGTAGTATCTCCAAGGACGTAATTGGAGCGTCAAGCTTGTCGCGATACGTTACTGTAAGGGTTGGGATATCAATGTCATCTATATATGCCCCCAGATCCTCCCCTCTATAGTCTACCCTGGAACCATAGAGAGATTCATAAAACTCTGCGAAGCAACAATTGATCCCTTCCGGTGTGTGGATCAGTTGTCTCTAAAGTCTCGAATATGTGAAATACTCATCCCACCGCCTGTTCCCTAGAGAACCAGGCCAACAAACGGCCTGACCGCTCTCCCTGCTCAAAAATCCGTTGGGATTGAGCCAACATTTTCTTCTGAGTGAGAGAAGTACGGAGACAAACTACCTCCTTCGTCAACAGTTGTAGATGCGAGTAGTGCGCAGGGTCCCGGGTACGAACAAAGCCTCCGCACTACACGCCTCCAGCTCTGCCTTCACTAAGTCTGCTCTACGCTCACGTCGGACCCTGGCAATGATGGCCTGGTAGTGCCCCCTTGTCGTGGCTTTGAAGGCATCCCACACCACCACAGAGTCAGCAGAGCCCACATTTGCAGCCCAAAAATCAATCAATTCCGTTCTAAATTGGGAGTCTACTGCGGTGTCTGAGATCCAAAATCTGGAGAGCCTCCATATCCTTTCTACTGAGCCTAGGGAGAGATCAAAAGACAACAACAAGGGTGCATGGTCGGAAATTCCCCTAGGCAATATTCGTATGTCTGTGACCCGTGGGAGAACCTGAGCCCCTGCGAAGACCAAGTCTATGCGGGAAAACGTTCTGTGGGAGGCCGAGTGGCATGTGTATGCCCTAGATTGGGGGTGACGCCACCTCCAGACATCAGTCAGGCCATAGGTATCCGCCCACTCAGCCAACCAAGAGCAATGACCTCCCGCAGAAGTTAGCCTGTCCAGATCCGGGTCAGGGACCAGATTAAAATCCCCCAATATGACATTGTTATCAGAGGCAAAGTCGGCCAGCTTACCGGTGATCTGATTGAGCACCAGCAAGGAGGCCGGGGGGGCAAATATAAGCCCACAATGGTCCATGTTAAAGAATAAATTTTTGCGTGAATAATAACATACCATCCATCAGGGTCCAGGGCCAAATCCAAGAGCCGAAAGGGAAGTGGCTTCAATACCAGTATAGTTACACCCCTAGAAAATGTGGAGTGCGTGGAATGGTAGTGGTGTCCCACCCATGGTTTTTTAAGGGCCAAAACCCTACGTCCAGTTAGGTGCGTTTCCTGGAGCACACATATGTGTGGATTATAAGACTTAATGAATTGGAACACCGGGGAGCGTTTAACCGGGCAATTCAGTCCCCTGGTGTTCCAGGAGATGATGTTAAGTGAGGACATGGCCATTGATAGTGTTAAAAGTAATAGGATCAATGGAAATCACGGCTCTCGGACCGGACCCCGGGACCTGAACCGGACACATCTGTAGACAGTGTAATGCTGATAAGTCAATTATTTTGGCATGAATAACAAACAAAAACAAAACCAAACCAAAAACAGATAAAGGATCCCAATAATCGAAACAGATGGAAATAAAAATGGCCCCAATAGGGGAACTTACCACACCCCACTCCCCACCCAACCCCCCAAAATTGAGGCAGGTTTCAATCCCGAACGTATTCAGCTCACCAGCTGCAACAGAGGGTCCGTGGAAGAGGCGAACTCACCCCCCCGAAACT
This sequence comes from Lithobates clamitans, assembly GCA_037952925.1. Taxonomy (NCBI): domain Eukaryota; kingdom Metazoa; phylum Chordata; class Amphibia; order Anura; family Ranidae; genus Lithobates; species Lithobates clamitans. The sequence continues at coordinate 783,753 of JBBGZY010000720.1, forward strand.
TCACACGGGGGGAACAGCATTTCAAACGGCTTATAAAATTGAGAGCTCCGTTTGTAATACAACAGGCTGTGGAGATTTAGAAAGTCAGATGAAGGGGAAATATCCGATAGTGCGACCCCACAGTAAAGTCTGTCCATCTCAAGAGAACAAGCAGTTGTAGAGGAACTTCATATTTCAACAGTCTCCTGACCAAATTGTTTGGCAGGGGCATTATCTTAGAATTTCCCTGGGAGGGGTAATAAACTTCTCCTCCCAAGACTGTCCACACCATGGATTGAACTGAGTATAACTTATGCAACAAAGAAAGTCATCCATGTGGGAATACATATATTACCTCAGACCTGGGCCAAGGCTATGGTGAACAAACAATGAAGGATCTCACCTTACATGCCAGGTAAACCGTCAGCGGATCCGTGGTAGCGAGTCCAGCCAGGTTGAGGCCTCCCTTGGAGAGGTAAAGAAACGAGTTGTCTCGCCATCCTGGACTCTCAGGCGAGCAAGGAAAAGTACACTGTAACGAATGTTGCGTGTTCGTAGAGCCGCCTTAACTTGGTCAAAAGATTTTCTAAGCTTCTGGGTCTCTACCATATAATCGGGGAAGATCATCAACTTCGTGTTCTGGAATCTGAGGTCCCCAACGTTTCTAGAGACACGGAGAACTTCGTCTCTGTCTCTAAAATTAAGTAGATGTAGAATGAAGGTGCGAGGGGGGGATCCAGGAGGCCCCGGCTTAGGCGGGATGCGGTGCGCCCTCTCTACTGTGTAGTTGGTGACCAGCGGGCCTCAGGTAGAAGGTCACGGAGCAAGCCTTCTATAAAGGATGTAGGGTTACTCCCCTCCACCCCCTCCGGTTCATGTTACATCTTTACCATCTAATGTAAAGGACACCATCAATTTTTTGAAAATATTGGATAGCCTACACATTCCAGAACATTCGTTATTAGTTACAATAGACGTCAAAGCTTTATATAGCTCAATCCCCCATTCTAAAGGCCTTGCAACTGTCAAAGACTTTATTAACCAAGGAAATGAAGGGGAATCGGCATACGAGTTCATCCTTTCTCTTCTAGAATTAATTCTAGGACATAATGTCTTTCCATGGCTCCCACTACCTCCCACTACCTCCAAATACAGGGAGTAGCCATGGAGACTTGCTGTGCCCCATCCTACCCCAACCTGTATCTGGGGGAGTGGGAAAAAATGTTCTTTATGGATGAGTCACTGTCGAAGTACATGGACCATATGCTGGCATGGTACCGGTACATCGACAATGTCTTTGTCGTTTGGGATGGACCTGTCAATACACTCCAGCAATGTTTGATCAGAATGAACAAAAACAAATTTAATTTAAATTTCCCCATGACTTATGACAGCGAATGTATAGCATTTTGGATGTAGAAGTTTATAGAGGCAATGAGGTCACCCTAGGCAGTAATCTATGTAGAAAACCTACAGCAGGAAATACTATCCTGCATGCATTCAGCTTTCAATCCCAAACACTGGTAAAGTCCATACCAGTACTTGTGGACAAGGCGAAATTGTTCTGATGATTCAAGCTTGAAAATAGAGGCCCAAAAACTCAGTGATAGACTCTTACAGAGAGGCTATTTGCATGCCTCCCTGAAAAGAGCATACCAACGGGCATCATCACAACATAGAAAAAAACGAATATATGCATGGAACTAGGGCATGACCACACAGCATCCTACGACGTCTGATCATCTGTCCACTCAGCCTGGGAACACCGCTCCACGAGAAATCAGCTGAGCGGTGAGAATTTGACAAGTAATAGTGACAGGAGATATTGAGGTTTCACATGCCTGTTATATGCTTGCTTTGAATTTTAATATTCTAAGTGCACAATTGTAAGGGGGATATTTTTTATCAATAATACATTTTTACTGGTTTACGCTATGTGCACATTTCTTTTGCTTGTTACCAGCAACACTTAGATGGAGAGACGCAGTGCCTGCTGACAGAAATTGTTGCTGATAGAAATTGTTTAACACTCAAGCGTAATACCTTTGTTTGTCTGTAAAGTTCATTACCTTAGGGGAGTTTTTCACACGCAGTGTGGTAAAAGGATTCAGTTGGAATACAAACATTTTGAACATATGAACTTTTCTAGACTTTTGATACTTATGATAAACCCATAAACTGGACACAATTATTACAGTCATATTTTGTGACTTGGCGTCCCAGGTCTGAGGAGAAGCGGGCCGTGGACGGTGAGAGACTGCCTTATTTGTCTACCAGACGGAGCTATCCTGTTTGTTTCTCTCTATATGGGGAAGTCGTGCTGTGACGGTACCTCTGATTGGGCATCAGGTTGATTTACAAGCTTATACAAAGCTTGCCCTCTGGTAAGCGTGCAATTTATTTGGTGGTGGCTTTTTTCACATGGTGTCATCTGTGGGACTGCAAAGCCTCATTGCACCTATACTGAACATCACTGGAATTTTTGGTTGGACTTTATTTCACTGTTGGGACTATTATCGGTGTATGTTTTTTCATCATACAATCCCCTTGGTTTTTTATAGTGCTTGTTTTTGACACACTTATGGGTCCATCAGGGATCTTTTTATATATTATTTCTATATATTTTATATTTATATTTGTTTTTTAGCGCAGTTCACGTTTTTTCCACTATTCACTGTATTTGTGCATATCTCACATTTTTGAGCTGCAGCTTTCCTTTTTTACATTGTTTATTTTTTTTAGGTAGCGCGATAATTCTTTTTTGGTTTACACAGTTTTTGTGATTGTTTAGCACTGCTAATGTTAATGTATTCACTGTAGCATATTTTGAGATCAGGTATTGGCATATGCTATCCTTGACTCCACACTAGGACAATTTTTGTCCCGGAGATAAACATATTGCCAGTGAATATAAAGGGGAAACCTGCAAAGATCCATGTAAATACAAGGGCACTTACATGTGCGGCGCTTGCAATTACTGCAAATATATGTATACTCAAAGAAATCCTATTCTCCCCAATGGTCAAACATTTTGTCCTAGACATTTTGCCAGTTGTAAAACCATTGGAGTTGTCTATATGCTATGCTGTGATTGCGGCTGTTTTTATATTGGAAAGACCAAACTTGAGTTTTGGCATACAGGCACATAAAAAGTATGCAAACCAGTAATCCTGATTTGCCCTTGGGTCAACATGCCAAAATAGTACATGGAGGAAAATTTCCAAAAATCGAATTTCTCATATTGGATCGTGTCCACCCCAGTCCCAGAGGAGGAGATTGGAGCTAAACTCTCCTCCAAATGGAGCTGCGCTGGATACACAACCTTAAAGCCACATTGAAAACAAGCTACCCTAAGGCTTAAGTGGGACTTTAGATGAGGCAGTGAGCTACACATGCACCTCCATCCCCCATAAACATTGAGAAAAGGAAAACTAAATGGTGGGACTTTAAATGAAGCAGATCACTAAGATATATGAGCCAATCAGTATACACATTGTTTATTGATTGCAGAGTTGATACATCCACCTATAAAATATTACATACTACATTTATATAAAAATGCATTAATAGGTTTTAATGAGTGGATCTTAAGCAATACATAATAGTACATGGTAGATTCATTATCAAAAATATGGTAATATAATACACTGATAAATATCAATTGGCAAGATCAAAACATTACATATCAATACATAATTGATTCAATAATATACATTGTCTTAACTTTGGTGTGTAGACCCCAATTTTAGCAAAAGCAATGTAAAGGTATAAAAAACAATGGTGGATTGGTTCATTAAAATCAAATATAGTATAATACAAATGTTGGGCATAAATACTGTGACAATGCATCATAGGAAAGCTCTACGCATTTCTTGGTTATATTACCACTCGTCAGGAGCAGAAGCAAAGTTGAGGGGTATCTATAATGAAATATAATTACCAAATGAGTATAGTAATAAAAATGTGAAAACATAAGGGGGAAGGGGGGAACACGAAGGTCCCGAGCATTCTCACCTATTGTAGTATAGGAATACGAGTGTAGATAATATCACAGGTAACAGGCATTATAGAGAACGTCAACCCCGAAAGCTGAGATGGAGAACCTCGAGACATGGCATAGGATCAATAACCAGTGGTAGATGTAAGAATAGGAAAACCCAATTAACAGCTGTGGCATATATAGTTAATAGTTTGTATAGATCGTGTTGTAGCTAATTCCCAGGGGTATCTGTAGGGATCAATGGGTAAAACTACAGCTGAAAAAATGGGGAGGAACTCCCAAAGGTAGAGTGTATAGGGAAGTGACCAAATAGGCGAAAGGAGAGAAAAATAAGAGAATGTGGTTGAAGTGTACTTTTGAGTGTAATATAGCGTGAATACCTGCAAAAATCTGTGTAAATAGTTAATTCAAGAAACCGTGCAGCAGGAAATGCCTTGTAAGTGAAGCCAGTTGGGGTGTAAGTGTGGGACGTGTGTGATTTAAATAGCGGCCGTGTATCAGGAGTGACCATCAACGGCACGCTGCGTAAAGGGGGGAGGTGGCACCGCCACCTGAGCAACAGCAAATGCTAGGCGTTTGGCGCCTAAACCTCCCACGTGGAGTACGCAGGTGGAAAGACACGTCGGCGGCGTGGTGTCAGTAACTGACGTCACCCGTTCGGCATGTGGGCATGGCGCCGCACAGAGGGGGGGGGAGGCCGCGGTGTGGGTCGCAGCTTCCGGGGATGACGAAGCAAATTCTAACCCCAGCTGTTAGAACTGGTCCCTTATAAAAGGAGGAAGCGTGGTGGCTAAAATAGGTCACAGATTGTAATAAAGTAGATAAGATAATTTAGTGATGTGCTTCCATCCCTGGTTGTATATGAAAACAAGCTACCCTAAGGCTTAAGTGGGACTTTAGATGAGGCAGTGAGCTACACATGCACCTCGATCCCCAATGAACATTGAGAAAAGGAAAACTAAATGGTGGGACTTCAAATGAAGCAGATCACCAAGACACACGAGCCAATCAGTACACACATTGCTCACCGATTGCAGAGTTGATACATCCACCTATAAAATATTGCATAGTACATTGATATAAAAATGCATTAATAGGTTTTAATGAGTGGATCTTAAGCAATACATAATAGTACATGGTAGATTCATTATCAAAAATATGGTAATATAATACACTGATAAATATCGATTGGCAAGATCAAAACATTACATATCAATACATAATTGATTCAATATTATACATTGTCTTAACTTTGGTGTGTAGACCCCAATTTTAGCAAAAGCAATGTAAAGGTAAAGCAAATGTAAAGCTCTACGCGTTTCGTGGTTATATTACCACTCGTCAGGAGCAGATGCAAAGTTAAGGGGTATCTATAATGAAATATAATTACCAAATGAGTATAGTAATAAAAATGTAAAAACATAAGGGGGAAAGGGGGAACACGAAGGTCCCGAGCATTCTCACCTATTGTAGTATAGGAATACGAGTGTAGATAATATCACAGGTAACAGGCATTATAGAGAACATCAACCCCAGAAGCTGAGATGGAGAACCTCGAGACATGACATAGGATCAATAACCAGTGGTAGATGTAAGAATAGGAAATCCCAATTAACAGCCTTAGGGTAGCTTGTTTTCGTATACAACCAGGGATGGAAGCACATCACTAAATTATCTTATCTACTTTATTACAATTTGTGACCTATTTTAGCCACCATGCTTCCTCCTTTTATAAGGGACCAGTTCTAACAGCTGGGGCTAGAATTTGTTTCGCCATCCCCGGAAGCTGCGACCCACACCGTGGCCTCTCCCTCCCCCCCTCTGTGTGGGGGGCGGGGTGGGCACCTGCTGCGGGCCGACGCCATGCCAACATGCCGAACGGGTGACGTCAGTTACTGACACCACGCCGCCGACGTGTCTTTCCACCTGCGTACTCCATGTGGGAGGTTTAGGCGCCAAACGCCAAGCACTTGCTGTTGCTCAGGCGGCACCACCTCCCCCCTTTACGCAGTGTGATGTTGATGGTCACCCCTGATACACGGCCGCTATTTAAATCACACATGTCCCACACTTAAATCCCAACTGGCTTCACTTACAAGGCATTTCCTGCTGCACGGATTCTTGGACTAACTATTTACACAGATTTTTGCAGGTATTCACGCTATATTACACCCAAAAGTACACTTCAACCACATTCTCTTATTTTTCTCTCCTTTCACCTATTTGGTCACTTCCCTATACACTCTACTTTTGGGAGATCCTCCCCATTTTTTCAGCTGTAGAATTGGTTTATCCTGATTGTTTATTATATTTTTTACCCATTGATCCCTACAGATACCCCTGGGAATTAGCTACAACACGATCTATACAAACTATTAACTATATATACCACAGCTGTTAATTGGGATTTCCTATTCTTACATCTACCACTGGTTATTGATCCTATGCTGTGTCTCAAGGTTCTCCATCTTAGCTTCCGGGGTTGACGTTCTCTATAATGCCTGTTACCTGTGATATTATCTACACTCGTATTTTTATACTACAATAGGTGAGAATGCTCGGAACCTTCGTGTTCCACCCTTCCCCGTTATGTTTTTACATTTTTATTACTATACTCATTTGGTAATTATATTTCATTATAGATACCCCTCAACTTTGCATCTGCTCCTGACGAGTGGTAATATAACCACGAAACACGTAGAGCTTTCCTATGATGCGTTGTCACAGTATTTATGCCCAACATTTGTATTATACTATATTCGATTTTAATGAACCAATCCACCATTGTTTTTTATACCTTTACATTGCTTTTGCTAAAATTGGGGGTCTACACACCAAAGTTAAGACAATGTATAATATTGAATCAATTATGTATTGATATGTAATGTTTTGATCTTGCCAATCGATATTTATCAGTGTATTATATTACCATATTTTTAATAATGAATCTACCATGTACTATTATGTATTGCTTAAGATCCACTCATTAAAACCTATTAATGCATTTTTATATCAATGTACTATGTAATATTTTATAGGTGGATGTATCAACTCTGCAATCAGTGAGCAATGTGTGTACTGATTGGCTCGTGTGTCTTGGTGATCTGCTTCATTTGAATCCCACCATTTAGTTTTCCTTTTCTCAATGTTCATTGGGGATGGAGGTGCATGTGTAGCTCACTGCCTCATTTAAAGTCCCACTTAAGCCTTAGGGTAGCCTGTTTTCATATACAACCAGGGATGGAAGCACATCACTAAATTATCTTATCTACTTTATTACAATCTGTGACCTATTTTAGCCACCATGCTTCCCCCTTTTAAAAGGGACCAGTTCTAACAGCTGGGGTTAGAATTTGCTTCGCCATCCCCGGAAGCTGCGACCCACACCACGGCCTCTCCCTCCCCCTCCGTGGGGGGGGCGTGGTGGGCACCCGCTGCGGGTCGACACCACGCCCACATGCCGAACGGGTGACGTCAGTTACTGACGCCACGCCGCCGGCGTGTCTTTCCACCTGCGTACTCCACGTGGGAGATTTAGGCGCCAAACGCCGAGCACTTGCTGTTGCTCAGGTGGCGGCGCCACCTCCCCCCTTTACGCAGCATGACGTTGATGGTCACCTCTGATACACGGCCGCTATTTAAATCACACACGTCCCACACTTAAACCCCAACTGGCTTCACTTACAAGGCATTTCCTGCTGCACGGTTTCTTGGACTAACTATTTACACAGATTTTTGCAGGTATTCATGCTATATTACAACCAAAAGTACACTTCAACCACATTCACTTATTTTTCTCTCCTTTCACCTATTTGGTCACTTCACTTTTTACATTTTTATTACTATACTCATTTGGTAATTATATTTCATTATAGATACCCCTCAACTTTGCATCTGTTCCTGACGAGTGGTAATATAACCACGAAACGCGTAGAGCTTACCTATGATGCGTTGTCACAGTATTTATGCCCAACATTTGTATTATACTATATTCGATTTTAATGAACCAATCCACCATTGTTTTTTATACCTTTACATTGCTTTTGCTAAAATCGGGGTCTACACACCAAAGTTAAGACAATGTATATTATCGAATCAATTATGTATTGATATGTAATGTTTTGATCTTACCAATCGATATTTATCAGTGTATTATATTACCATATTTTTGATAATGAATCTACCATGTACTATTATGTATTGCTTAAAATCCACTCATTAAAACCTATTAATGCATTTTTATATCAATGTACTATGTAATATTTTATAGGTGGATGTATCAACCCTGCAATCAATAAACAATGTGTATACTGATTGGCTCATATATCTTAGTGATCTGCTTCATTTAAAGTCCCACCATTTAGTTTTCCTTTTCTTAAAGCCACATTACCACCAGGACTTAATGAGGCTATCTGTTTTAAACCCTTCTTAGAGGGATTTTCCTCAGGAGGATTGGAAAAATAAAAGATAGTATATCCATTCCCAAATCAACATTCCCTGGTCCTCTATGTTTTTCATATAGGAGTAATGTAGGCAAACCTTTACATGTACTGTGCTCTTGATGATTATCCAATATGTTGAGCTGTATCTCTGTGGAGGGGTGAGAGAGGAGGTCTGCTTCAGTGGCCCTCTTATCTTTTCTTTTCTGTCCATCCAATTGCCTAATGTCCCATTAACAACTAAGATTAAATCTTGTTTATATGTATCACATCTAACCTGTCAATTGCTTAAATGAACATTATTTATGTATACACACTGTCCTGTGAGTATATGGGTAATGGTGGCTAGTTGTTTCCTGTGTTCTCTTCATTTTTCTGCAATTTAAAATCACTAACATGTATTTCTCTTATTGGCCACTGGAAGGCTTTGGTGTTTCCTGTCCATGTTCCTTCCTGTTCTCTCCTATATGAACTGAACAGGACTGACTTATTTATGAATCCATTTTTGTGGTGACGCGTGGCCCCTCTTGGGTGGACTGCTGAGAGCCCAGTACACACAGCCGCCTGGATCAGGTAACCCGTGGCAGCTCTCTTTGGGGGCTACAGATGTTTTTCCATCTCAGCTGGCCTCCATCTTGCCACTCCAGCGGACATGCACTGTCTGCTGGAGAGGCCTTCTGTGTCGGTGGGCCGCGCACGCATAACGCCATTCCGTTGCGCTGATGTCGTGCATGCATTGTTAGGATGGGGCTGTGCGTTCGTTGCTCAGGAAGCCACTATGGACATGTGATTGGAGGGGGAAGAATATTTAAGGTGCCCCTGGGGTCATGGCTGACATCTTCAGTATCTGCCTCTCATTACAAGGTATGAATTTAAAACAGCTCTTCTTTACTTAAGCACTGTACAACTATTATCCTTTTTAACTCTGATGGCTTAAACTGGCTAGGGTGCAATTGTAAATACATATATCTACAAGCCTAAAGACTACTCTGCTTATATTATTATCCATACTGCACTGATTTGCACAGGTTGAAAAACACATTGTTGGTCTCACTATTGCATAGGGTAACCTTATAATCAGCACAACAATTGGACAACTCAGCCAGCTCTATGTTAATACATACATATATATACTGAATTGCATGGACAGATTAACCCAAGAGTGCATGCTGTTATACATCAAATTTATTATATTTAATATACTGTATATCGAATTGGTTGATTTATGGGATCAACTTATGTCTTTATATATTCCTATATATATTGTTACACAAACCCAATTCAAACCTTTTTTATATGATCCCTGAATGAAATAAAAGTAGAGCATGATATATAGTTTTATGAAAATCAGACATTTCAATATACAGTGGGGACAGAAAGTATTCAGACCCCCTTACATTTTTCACTCTTTGTTATATTGCAGCCATTTGCTAAAATCATTTAAGTTCATTTTTTCCCCTCATTAATGTACACACAGCACCCCATATTGACAGAAAAACACAGAATTGTTGACATTTTTGCAGATTTATTAAAAAAGAAAAACTGAAATATCACATGGTCCTAAGTATTTAGACCCTTTGCTCAGTATTTAGTAGAAGCACCCTTTTGATTTAATACAGCCATGGGTCTTTTTGGGAAAGATGCAACAAGTTTTTCACACCTGGATTTGGGGATCCTCTGCCATTCCTCCTTGCAGATCCTCTCCAGTTCTGTCAGGTTGGATGGTAAACAGCCATTTTTAGGTCTCTCCAGAGATGCTCAATTGGGTTTAAGTCAGGACTCTGGCTGGGCCATTCAAGAACAGTCATGGAGTTGTTGTGAAGCCAATCCTTCATTATTTTAGCTGTGTGCTTAGGGTCATTGTCTTGTTGGAAGGTAAACCTTCGGCCCAGTCTGAGGTCCTGAGCACTCTGGAGAAGGTTTTCGTCCAGGATATCCCTGTACTTGGCCACATTCATCTTTCCCTCAATTGCAACCAGTTGTCCTGTCCCTGCAGCTGAAAAACACCCCCACAGCATGATGCTGCCACCACCATGCTTCACTGTTGGGACTGTATTGGACAGGTGATGAGCAGTGTCTGGTTTTCTCCACACATACCGTTTAGAATTAAGGCCAAAAACATCTATCTTGGTTTCATCAGACCAGAGAATCTTATTTCTCATCATCTTGGAGTCCTTCAGGTGTTTTTTAGCAAACTCCATGCGGGCTTTCATGTGTCTTGCACTGAGGAGAGGCTTCCGTCGGGCCACTCTGCCATAAAGCCCCGACTGGTGGAGGGCTGCAGTGATGGTTGACTTTCTACAACTTTCTCCTATCTTCCGACTGCATCTCTGGAGCTCAGCCATAGTTATCTTTGGGTTCTTCTTTACCTCTTTCACCAAGGCTCTTCTCCCACGATAGCTCAGTTTGGTCGGACAGCCAACTCTAGGAAGGGTTCTGGTCTTCCCAAACATCTTCCATTTTAAGGATTATGGAGACCACTGTGCTCTTAGGAACCTTAAGTGAAGCAGACATTTTTTGTAACCTTGGCCAGATCTGTGCCTTGCCACAGTTCTGTCTCTGAGCTATTCAGGCAGTTCCTTTGACCTCATGATTCTCATTTGCTCTGACATGCACTGTGAGCTGTAAGGTCTTAAATAGACAGGTGTGTGGCTTTCTTAATCAAGTTCAATCAGTATAATCAAACACAGCTGGACTCAAATGAAAGTGTAGAACCATCTCAAGGATGATCAGAAGAAATGGACAGCACCTGAGTTAAATATATGAGTGTCACAGCAAAGGGTCTGAATACTTAGGACCATGTGATATTTCATTTTTTCTTTTTTTAATAAATCTTCAAAAATGTCAACAATTCTGTGTTTTTCTGTCAATATGGGGTGCTATATGTACATTAATGAGGAAAAAATGAACTTAAATGATTTTAGCAAATGGCTGCAATATAACAAAGAGTGAAAAATTTAAGGGGGTCTGAATACTTTCCATCCCCACTGTACTATTATGCAAACTCACATAACTAATTTAATGTCATTCATCTATAATTTTACAGTATATACCATCTCTATACTTTTAAACCATCACTGCATCATTAGCCTGTCCTTTCACGGTACAGGTAGGATGTATTCTTTATTATTCATTTGATAGTTGTCCAAGCGCTCTTTGGAGGAGCCCGTCACAATTCATTTTTCATAATTTAAAAAAAAAAATGTTGTGCAACACCAGTGCACATTGGCAAGATCAGCCACTCTAAGCAGGAAAATGTTGAGACACAGTCCCGTCTATGTTCTGTGTTTTTAATAGCTTCATGGAATGTTTCACTTGTGACATCACCACAATATACTGTATGTGAGTCTGTTTAAACACATCTAATTTAGATATATAATATACTGTTGATTGTTATATACCTATATACTTATATACTCCCTGTTACCACTATATTCATAGATATATGATTGATCTCCTCCTAACACCACTGAAGAAAGAGATATTGATACTTTGAAACGCGTCGGGTGAATCTTGAGGGTCTCAAAAGTTTATCCATGTAGTGATTTTATATACAGCAACTGTAACAATTCCTATGTTTTTACTATGTTTACCATGTTTAATAAATTATAATTTTCTAATGAATCTACTATGTTAGTTCCTTAAAAGTCCACCTAGGGGTTAATTTCCTGTGTTTAGTTAGTTCGGATGTGGCACCCCATGGGGGCACAATCACCAATACAAATCAATTCCTCTTCCTCTCTGAATGATCACTATTTTAGTTTTTAGTACCACTACCTACACTGGGCCCCTTGTTGCCCATACAGATAAAATTAGCCATCCTATGTTCTTCTAATTGTTCTTTATCTCTAAAGAAGAGTAAGAAGCTTACAACAGTACTGTCTGATGTGTCTTCACTTATTAATGTACGTATGTGGCTTCTCTTCTCTTTGTGTTTTTGAGCATATAAGTGCCTTCAAGGCTAAAAGGAAGCTGGAACACACTGGCAGCCCCTCCCTCTAGCCACCGACTATACCTATTCCTGCTCTAAATTTTCTTTTTTCCAAGCTGAACCCCTTCTATGACGAGCTAAAAAAGAACTTGAGAGCTTTAACAGGTATGTTTTCTTGACACAAAAGAGCTTCTGCTTAGTGGGTTAGAATTCTCTGATTTCTATGTGAGACCTCTCTAGTTATTACACACATAACTTTCTACATCCGTTTTCCTACTGTCAGCTTGAGGAGAATGATGTTGTTCAAGTATTGATTTGCCAGGGCAAACCTCAAAAAGTCTTTGTTGGGGATCCAGTTTGTTGTCTTTTTTTTAAGCTACCTTGCATGATACCATCAAGCCAAAGGACGTAAACATACACCTCCTTAGGTTGCTATCACTTCAGCCTGCACTGACCCCAAGTTTGGCTGCTCCTTCCTGCTGCTTATTCTTCTTAGCCCTTTGTAAAGGATGAGAAGGAAGCCAAACTCCATCCCTATCCATTTCCTTTTCAAGGTAGTTTCTGCATTACATAGCAGTGAGGGCATGGTTTACCTCTCTTTTTTTTCTTCTTTTTTTCATTTTGTGGGAATAAAGCCTTCTACACCTGTGGTCTGCTGTGTCCCCTGATAAAGGATCGAAGAAAAAGTTATATTTTAATACTTATCAAAAAATCCTATTTTTAAGTTAGTTAAGATTACACAGACCCCACTTTTCTGATTTTGCGTTTCTGCTTTTTTTCACCTACCTTTGCAGGTTATTGCTTCTTGTTTAGTGTCCATCCTCCAAGTGGCAGGATAGATACCCTGGTGATCTCATGTGCACTGAAGAACTTTTAATTCTTTTATTTAAAGTTTAATATTTTAAAAAATACCTCTTTGCAAGATTACACACTGAAGATGGACATACATTTATACCAGATGTTATATTTGTTAAATGCATCAATCCAAAATATATATTGTGTTTATTATTATGAAACTGCCAGAAATGCACAGCAATGTAAAGATTACTGTTCACTTGTAAACAAGTGATTCCTGGAACAAGTAAAATTAATCACTTTTTTTATCAAAGCTCTCAAGTCAGGGGTTGGGGAAATGAATAAAAAATATCAATTTATTTGAACCTAATGGGACATTTGACAAAAAGTCACTACAGCGTGCTGTGTAACTAAGAGAGATGGGATAATATTTCTAGTAATAAAAATATATTTTACTAGTAGTATCTCCCAAAAACCTTTAAAATTGTTAAAACAACAAAGTTGACCTTGATTTAGTATAAAAATGCTCATATTTAAATTGTATCTATTCAAACCCTGTAATACCAAGGAATACTAACCCTTACCAACACACTTATAACTTCTCGAGGAGATGAACACAACTATGACAGAGTGCATATGGCTTATTTCCTAACAAATGTTGTTTGTTAAGCCATCCAAACATACACCAGCTAAGGAGTGGCTTATCTACAATAAAAATTAGTTTTCTGTAATGCTTCGGAGGCTGGCTGACATGCTTTAGCTATTTTGCATGCACATTTCACAAAGGAATAATGGCCATGAAGTGCACACTGAGATAACTGGAGGTTTATTGCATTGCAGCACGTTACATGCATTACAGCGCCATTCATTTTAAATAGGAACCCCATTGCTCTAAAGCAATGCCCAATAGTGCATTGTTACACAATGTGTGGCGCATCCAATTTTCTGGATGTTACATAGTTACATAGTAGGTGAGGTCAAAAGTGTGTGTGATTATATGTCAGTATTACATTGTATATCCATGTTGTGGTCGTTCAGGCGCTTATCTAATAGTTTCTTGAAACTATTGATGCTCCCCGCTGAGACCACCGCCTGTGGAAGGGAATTCCACATCCTTGCCGCACTCACAGTAAAGAACCCTCTAGTAGTTTAAGTAGTTTAAGGTTAAACCTCTTTTCTTCTAATTTTAATGAGTGTCCACGTGTCTTATTAAACTCCCTTCCGCAAAAAAGTTTTATCCCTATTGTGGGTTACCAGTATGGTATTTGTAAATTGAAATAATTTCCCCTCTCAAGTGACTCTTCTCCAGAGAGAATAAGTTCAGTGCTCGCAACCTTTCCTCAACACCAATATCCTCCAGATCCTTTATTAGCTTTGTTGCCCTTCTTTGTACTTGCTCCATTTCCAATACATTCTTCCTGAGGACTGGTGCCCAGAACTGGACAGCATATTCTAGGTGCAGCCCGACCAGAGTCTTGTATAGTGGGAGAATTATCACTTTATCACTGGAGTTAATTCCCTTTTTAATGCATGCCAATAATCTGTTTACTTTGTTGGCATTGCATGCCATTGCTGAGCCTATCATCTACTAGGACCCCCAGGTCCTTTTCAATTCTAGATTCCCCCAGAGGTTCTCCCCCCAGTGTATAGATTGCATTCATATTTTTGCCACCCAAATGCATTATTTTACATTTGTATACATTGAACCTCATTTGCCATGTAGTTGCCCACCCCATTAATTTGTTCAGATCTTTTTGCAAGGTTTCCACAGTTTTAGCCCTGCTTAGCTTGCTATTGTTTGCAAATACAGAGATTGAACTGTTTATTCCATCCTCCAGGTTGTTTATGAACCAATTAAACAGCATTAGTTCTAGCACAGAACCCTGAGGGACCCCACTACCCACCCCTGACCATTCCAAGTACTCCCCATTTATCACCACCCTCTGAACTCGCCCTTGTAGCCAGTTTTCAATCTATGTACTCACCCTATGGTCCATGACAACGGACCTTAATTTGTACAGTAAACGTTTATGGGGAACTGTGTCAAATGCTTTTGCAAAATCCAGATACACCACATCTACGGGTCTTCCTTTATCTAGTTGGCAACTCATCTCCTCATAGAAGGTTAATAGATTGGTTTGGCAAGAACGATTCTTCATGAATCAATGCTGATTACTGCTAATGATACCGTTATCATTACTAAAATCTTGTATATATTCCCTCATCATCCCCTCCAAGAGTTTACATACTATTGATGTTATGCTAACTGGTCTATAATTCCAAGGGATGTATTTTGGGCCCTTTTTAAATATTGGTGCTACATTGGCTTTTCTCCAATCTGCTGCTACCATTCCAGTCAGTAGACTGTCAATAAAAATTAGGAACAATGGTCTGGCAATTACTTGACTGAGTTCCCTAAGCACCCTCAGGTGCAAGCCATCTGGTCCCGGTGATTTATTAATGTTAAGTTTCCCGAGTCTAATTTTAATTCTGTCCTCTGTTAACCATGGAGGTTCTTCCTGTGACGTGTCATGAGGATAAACACTGCAGTTTTGGTTACTGAAGCCCCCGATTCTCTTGTGAAGACTGAGGAGAAGAATAAATTCAATACCTTTGCCATACCAATATATCTCCCCATCCTTTGTAACCAGATGTCCTTCCTCATTCTTTATGGGGCCAATATGGTCTGTCCTCCCTTTATTACTGTTTACATACTTAAAGAATTTCTTGGGATTTTTTTTGCTCTCCTCCGCTATGTGTCTTTCATGTTCTATCTTAGCCATCCTTATTGCACCCTTACATTTCATGTTGCATTCTTTATTAACCACTTTAGCCCCGGACCATTTGGCTGCCTAAAGACCAGAGGACTTTTTCTAATTTGGCACTGCGTCGCTTTAACTGCTAATTGCGTGGTCATGCAATGCTGTACCCAAACGAAATTTGCGTCCTTTTCTTCCCACAAATAGAGCTTTCTTTTGATGGTATTTGATCACCTCTGCGGTTTTTATTTTTTGCGCTATAAACAGAAAAAGACCGAAAATTTTGAAAAAAAATGATATTTTCTACTTTTTGTTATAAAAAAAATCCAATAAACTCAATTTTAGTGATACATTTAGGCCAAAATGTATTCGGTCACATGTCTTTGGTTAAAAAAATGTCAATAAACGTATATTTATTGGTTTGCGCAAAAGTTATAGCGTCTACAAGCTAGGGTACATTTTCTGGAATTTACACAGCTTTTAGGTTATGACTGCCTATGTCAATTCTTGAGGTGCTAAAATGGCAGGGCAGTACAAACCCCCCCCAAATGACCCCATTTTGGAAAGTAGACACCCCAAGGAAATTGCTGAGAGGCATGTTGAGCCCATTGAATATTAATTTTGTTGTCCCAAGTGATTAAATAATGACAAAAAAAAAAATTACAAAAAGTTGTCACTAAATGATATATTGCTCACACAGGCCATGGGCATATGTGGAATTGCACCCCAAAATACATTCAGCTGCTTCTCCTGAGTACAGGGATACCACATGTGTGGGACTTTTTGGGAGCCTAGCCGCGTACGGGGCCCCGAAAACCAATCACCGCCTTCAGGATTTCTAAGGGCGTAAATTTTTGATTTCACTCCTCACTACCTATCACAGTTTTGAAGGCCATAAAATGCCCAGGTGGCACAAACCCCCCCCCCCAAATGACCACATTTTGGAAAGTAGACACCCCAAGCTATTTGCTGAGAGGCATGTTGAGTCCATGGAATATTTTATATTTTGACACAAGTTGCGGGAAAGTGACACATTTTTTTTTTTTGCACAAAGTTGTCACTAAATGATATATTGCTCACACAGGCCATGGGCATATGTGGAATTGCACCCCAAAATACATTTAGCTGCTTCTCCTGAGTATGGGGATACCACATGTGTGGGACTTTTTGGGAGCCTAGCTGCGTACGGGGCCCCCAAAACCAATCACCGCCTTCAGGATTTCTAAGGGTGTAAATTTTTGATTTCACTCTTCACTGCCTATCACAGTTCCGGAGGCCATGGAATGCCCAGGTGGCACAAAACCCCCCCAAATGACCCCATTTTGGAAAGTAGACACCCCAAACTATTTGCTGGGGGGCATGGTGAGTATTTTGCAGCTCTCATTTGTTTTTGAAAATGAAGAAAGACAAGAAAAAACATTTTTTTTTCTTTTTTCAATTTTCAAAACTTTGTGACAAAAAGTGGGGTCTGCAAAATACTCACCATACCTCTCAGCAAATAGCTTGGGGTGTCTACTTTCCAAAATGGGGTCACTTGGGGGGGGGGTTGTGCCACCTGGGCATTCCATGGCCTCCGAAACTGTGATAGGCAGTGAAGAGTGAAATCAAAAATTTACGCCCTTAGAAAGCCTGAAGGCAGTGCTTGGTTTTCGGGGTCCCATATGCGGCTAGGCTCCCAAAAAGTCTCACACATGTGGTATCCCCGTACTCAGGAGAAGCAACAGAATGTACTTTGGGGTGTAATTTCACATATTCCCATGGTATGTTTGAGCAATATATCATTTAGTGACAACTTTGTGCAAAAAAAAAAAAAGTGTCTCTTTCCCGCAACTTGTGTCATAATATAAAATATTCCATGGACTCGACATGACTCTCAGCAAATAACTTGGGGTGTCTACTTTCCAAAATGGGGTCATTTGGGGGGTTTTGAACTGTCCTGGCATTTTATGCACAACATTTAGAAGCTTATGTCACACATCACCCACTCTTCTAACCACTTGAAGACAAAGCCCTTTCTGACACTTTTTGTTTACATGAAAAAATTATTTTTTTGCAAGAAAATTACTTTGAACCCCCAAACATTATATATTTTTTTAAAGCAAATGCCCTACAGATTAAAATGGTGGGTGTTTCATTTTTTTTTCACACAGTATTTGCGCAGCGATTTTTCAAACGCATTTTTTGGGGAAAAAACACACTTTTTAAAATTTGAATGCACTAAAACACACTATATTGCACAAATGTTTGATGAAATAAAAAAGATGATCTTAGGCCGAGTACATGGATACCAAACATGACATGCTTTACAATTGCGCACAAACGTGCAGTGGCAACAAAATAAATACATTTTTAAAAGCCTTTAAAAGCCTTTATAGGTTACCACTTTAGATTTATAGAGGAGGTCTACTGCTAAAATTACTGCCCTTGATCTGACCTTCGTGGTGATACCTCACGTGCATGGTGCAATTGCTGTTTCATTTGACGACGGACCGCTGCTTGCGTTCGTCTTAGCGCGAGAGCAGGGGGTGACAGGGGTGCTTTTTTTTTTTTTTTTTGCTTTTTTATTTTATTTTTAAACTGTTCCTTTCATATTTTTTTTAATCATTTTTATTGTTATCTCAGGGAATGTAAATATCCCCTATGATAGCATTAGGTAGTGACAGGTACTCTTTTTAAAAAAAATTGGGGTCTATTAGACCCTAGATCTCTCCTCTGCCCTCAAAGCATCTGACCACACCAAGATCGGTGTGATAAAATGCTTTTCCAATTTCCCAATGGCGCTGTTTACATCCGGCGAAATCTAAGTCATGAAATGCTCGTAGCTTCCGGTTTCTTAGGCCATAGAGATGTTTGGAGCCACTCTGGTCTCTGAACAGCTCTATGGTCAGCTGACTGAATCACCGGCTGCATTTTCAGGTTCCCTGTTGAGACAGGAGAGCCAGAGAAAAACACGGAAGACGGTGGGGGGGCATTCCCTCCCACTGCTTGTAAAAGCAGTCTAGAGGCTAATTAGCCACTAGGATTGCTTTTACATGAAAGCCGACCGCTGGCTGAAAAGAATGATACCAAGATGATACCTAAACCTGCAGGCATCATTCTGGTATAACCACTCAAAGTCGTGAATGGCGTACCTGAAGACAAAAAAATGGTTAACAATAAAACACAATAAATGGTAAAGTATAAAAAATTGCATACCTGAAAAGCAAACATGATAAAACATAATAACAATAAAACATTGCAGAATAGAATACAGTAAAAAAGAGCAGAACAATAGAGAGAGAGAATAGAGAGAGAGAGAACATTATTTTATATATATTTTTTTTTTTACACTTTTTTCTGTAACTAACTTTTATAACTGTAACCAGTTCCAGGTTCGGGTCCCTCAAAATGCGATGGCATCTTGGGAGACCCTGTGAAAGTGTGCCTAGTCTGTGCAATGCTGTACCCTACGCTAATACTCAACTAGTGAATGGTAGCGTTCAAAACATTCACCAATGCAAAGACCAGGATTGTCAGGACAGGAGGGACAATAACGGGTGTCACGCCTATATCCGTGCTTGCTGAAGACACAACATCTTTTTTGGGGGGGTTCCTTGGGTAGGGGTACTCGGGAGGACATAAAGAAAATGCCTCTCATGCAGCCGACTGCATTTGGTTGGGGATGTGAATGGGGGAAGTACGGGCGCTGCAGAAGTGGTGGGTTCCCAATTAGGATTGGCGAATGCAGCAGGAAGGGAACTATGGGCACGACTGGCCTGTGTTTGTCTTCTTCTTGGTGGCAGCGGGACACTACTTGTGCTTGCCACCTCACCAGCTTGAACTGCACTTATGGGACTCGCCACATCACCAAGTGTTACTGCAGTGCTGGTTTGACTACGACCGGGGTGTATTAGGCCACTGGTGCTTGCCAGTTCACCAAAACGCTACCAAAAAAACTGTTAGCGATCGCAGGGATCAGGCCTGACTCTGCGAACGCTGCAGTTATACGTTTAGTGTTTTGTAAGTGACAGTGATCGATCGGTACTGCACTTGGGTGGGCTGGGCTGGGCCGGGAGGAGGGGCAAAACGCAAGTGCTAGCAGGTATCTGGGCTGATCCCGCTAACACTGCATTTTTGAAAACCCTAAACTGCTGGGGACGCTAGTATGAATCTGATCGGATCAGATATTGATCCGTTCAGATACTATACCACTAAGGGAGGCGTATGCTGCGTGCGTGGGTGTTAGCCATACTGGCGCTAATCTGACGCTGCCTGGGGCGACGCATATCACCGCCGGGCGATCAGGGGGCTAAACCTTTATTCGGTAATAAACGGTGGGTGCCCTGACACTATAAAAAATAAACGAACTAAGCAGCGTCACCCGTAACAGTTATATGGTGATCACTGGTGAAAGGGTTAACTAGGGTGCAATCAAGGGGTTAAAACCTTTATTCGGTAATATATGGGGGTCCCTGTCGTTATAAAATGCTGACGGTGAACCTATATATTTACCTCCCTAACTAGCGTCACCAGTGACACTAATACAGCGATCAGAAAAATGATCTCTTAGCGACACTGGCGATGGGGGGTGATCAAGGGGTTAAAACTTTATTAGGGGGTGTTAGGGGGGTACCCTAGACCTAAAGGGGGCTAATACTAACTGCCCTACCAAACTAACTGTCACAAACTGACACCATGCAGTAATCAGAAAAAAAAACAAAAAACTGCTTGGAGTCAGTGTGATGGGGGGAGGGGTGATCGGGGGGTGTAATGTGTGCCTGGCATGTTCTACTGTGATGTGTTGTGTTGGTGCACTCACATTGCAGTCTTCTCTCCTCATCGCAGGAACGGAAAATGCAGAGCCGAGGAGAGATGACATCACATCCCCTGCCTCTGTGTACTACACAGAGGCAGGGGAATATTCTCATTGGCTGGGAGCGATCGCGAGGGGGGCCACGAATGGATGGACTCCCCCTCATCTCTGAACGCACCCAGACCAAAGCCGACTGCCTCGGGCACCGGGGGGGGGTCTGATCTGACCCCCCGCCCGTGGGAAGGCAATCACGTACCAGCTACCAGGTACGTTATTTTGCCTGCCCGTGCCATTCTGCTGACGTATATCAGCGTGAGGTGGTCGTCAAGTGGTTAAGTCTGAAAGCTGATGATGATCCCTCAACCTTGTATTTTTTGAAGGCCTTCTCCTTTGCTTTTATATGCATTTTTACACTGGAGTTAAGCCATCCAGGACTTTTGTTCGCTCTTTTAAATTTATTGGGATGCATTGGCTAATGCCCTTATTTAATATGCTCTTAAAGCAAAACCATCCCTCCGTGTTCTTCGTTCCTAAGATTTTATCCCAATTTATGCCTTCTAGCAAAGTTTGTAGTTTAGGGAAGTTGGCTCTTTTGAAATTCAGTGTCTTTGTATTTCCCTAATGTCCACACCAACATTGCCTCGTATTTCCACATCCATGATCAGGTCTGTATTGTTGGTAATCAGTAGATCCAGTAACGCTTTATTTCTAGTTGGTGCAAGACATTTAGGAACTGGCGAGCCTTAGATGAATGCGTGATTCCCCCATTATGATAACACTTCCCATCCTTGCTGCTAATCCAATTTGTGATAGGAGATCTGTCTTCCCTTCCTCCCTCAGGTTAGGGACCTATAGCATACTCCCAGTATTATTTTCCCCTTAGCTTCATCCCTTTGGAGCTCTACCCATAAGGATTCCACCTCCTCCCTAGCTCCCTTAGTGATATCATCTCTCACATTCACTTGTACATTGATCTTGATATATAGGCATACCCCTCCCCCTTTTTTACCCTCACTATCCTTGCGATAAAGGGTAAAAAAAGGTGAATGGTTGCCAGCCAATCATGAGAGCTGTTGAACCAGGTCTCTGAAATCCCCACAAAATCCAAATCCTCCTCGTACAACTATATCTCTAGTTCGCCCATCTTGTCCGCCAGGCTCCTGGCATTGGTGAACATGCCACATAGCTTAGAATGGTCGCATATTATCCTCTTATTGGGTGTTCTGAGATTGCAACTAGGACTTGCTACTATACTTACCTTGGGTTTATGTGCTTTGGTCAACCTATCACTAATGCCCCCAATACTACCCTCTGGAATATGTTCTGCGCTGACTATCTCTACCTCTGGACCCTCCCCCACTTAGCCTAGTTTAAAAGCCCCTCTAACTTTTTGGCCATCTTCATTCCCAGCTGATCTGCACCCTCCTCATTTAGGCGCAGTCCATCCCTTCTATAGTACTGGTTATCAACTGAGAGGTCGGCCCAGTCCTCCAGGAACCCAAACCCCCTCCTTACTACACCAGCTCTTCAGCCACTTGTTTACTTCCCTAATCTCCCTCTGCCTTTCTGGTGTGGCTCAATGCACTGGTAGTATTCCTGAAAATACTACCTCGGAGGTCCTTTTCCTCAATTTAGCTCCCAAGTCCCTAAAATCGTTCTTTAGGACACTCCATCTGCCTCTGACTTTGTCATTGGTGCCAACGTGCACCATGACAGACAGGTCTTCCCCAGCCCCTCCAAGTAATCTGTCCACAAGATCCGTGATGTGCCAAATCCAAGCGCCCGGTAGACAACATACAGTTTGGCACTTCAGGTCTTTGTTACAGATTTCCCTCTCTGTCCTTCTAAGAATTGAGTCCCCTACCACCAGAATCTGTCTTTCATTTCCCTTCACTTACCCCCCACTCTCACTGGAGGAGTTCTTCAGCAGTTCTGGTCCCTGACTGGTTACACCAATGTCACTTAATGAATTGTACTTATTGGGATGCTCCAGCCCTGGATCGGCCTCCCTGACACTTCCCCCTCTACCCTTCCTGACTGTCACCCATCTACACTTTCCTAGTGCCTGCACCTCTTTGTCTCCACTCGCCTCTGTGCTGGCACCTGCTGTGTATGTTCCTGGCTCTCATTGGATTGGGATAAGGCCAATGTGGTGCCTATATTTAAAAAAGGGATCAAAGTCTTTACCAAGTAATTATAGACCTATTGGTTTAACTTCTATAGTCGGGAAGATACTGGTGAGTTTAATAAGAGGCCACATAGATGAGTTGCTGGAAAAAAATATTTTAAGCAACAGGCAGCATTGATTAATGAGAGATAGAAGTTGTTAGGCAAATCCTTTTTATGAGGAGGTAAGTAAAACCTTAGACAAAGGAGTGGCTGTGGACATAGTATACTTGGATTTTGCTAAAGGGTTTGAGAGTTTCCCGCACATGGCTAATGTGTAAGGTAGAGTCTTCAGGCTTCGAAATATAAGTTTGTAAATGGATAGAAAACTGGCTAAAAGACTGTATTCAGAGAGTAATGGTTAATGATTCATACTCTGAATGGTTAACGGTTGTTAGTGGAGTACCCCAAGGTTCAGTGTTGGGACCCTTCCTTTTTAATATATTTATAAATGATATAGGGTTTGAGATTAAAAGTACCATTTCAGTCTTTGCAAATGACACCAAGCTATGCAGTGGAATAACAATCCCTTCAGGATGTCTCCAAATTACAAGCCAACCTCAATGCACTGTTGAATTGGGCAACTATGTGGCAAATGGATTTTAATGTTGATTAATGTAAAATTATGCACTTAAGAATATGCATGCAACATACATACTAGGGGGAGTACAACTGGGGGAATCAATGGTGGAGAAGGATCTGGGTGTTCTGGTACATCATAATCTTAATAATTGCATTCTTCTATTACGTGAGGTATGGACTCCAGAGAGAGGGAGAGATCAATTTACCCTTGTACAAACCACTAGTAGGACCTCATCTGGAATATGCAGTTCAGTTTTGGGCACCAATCCACATCAAGGATATCGGGGCACTGGAGAAAGTGCAGAGAAGGGCAACCAAACTGTTAAGAGGCACGGAGAGCTCAGCTACGGGGCACTGAATGTATTCTTTCTTGAGAAAAGGAGATTAAAGCGGCATACAAACACATAAGCAATGAACTTGGTGTTAAGTTATTCACTTTAAGGTCATCACAGGGGAGAAAGATTTCTTCACAGTAAGAGCTGTGAAAATGTGGAATAGACTGTCTCTTAAACTGGTTCTGGCTAGTTCAGTAGATTATTTTTTAAATGTACATAATATAACTGGATACTAACATTTATGGGTAAAGTTGAACAGGAAATATCCAATTGCCTCTTGGGGATCAGGAAGAAAATTTTTCCCTTGCTGGAGCAAATTGGATCATGCTTTGCTGGGGTTTTTGCCTTCCTCTGGATCACCTGTGGTTATTGGAATGTATATATAGGATTGTATACGTTTTTTTTTCTTGGTTGAACTAGATGAACTTGTGTCTTTTTTTCAACCATACTAACTATGCAACCTCAATCCAGAGAGTCCCAGCCAGACAGCATCAGAGCCTAAAGTTCTCCTGGTTTAGAGCCACCAGCTGTGGCTAGGACTACTTCACAATCCCGTGTGAGATCTTTACCATAGCCCATCTGGGCTTATACTGTCACTGTCATCCTGTGAGTTGAACCTGTTACTGATTTTACATGTTTTATACTCATTAAACTGTGCTACACTATTGGTCACCTGGTGCCTCTCTCCCCTTCCCTTCCAGAGCCTAAAGTAGCTGCTTCAACCTCCACACCAATCTCAGGCTTCCCTCCTGCCTCCTTTTTCATAGATGTTGGAAAGCTGGTAGGGAACTTCCTGACGAATGGTTCCATCCCCCTTATGGGTAGAGAAATGTTCCTGTCCCCTCAGGACAGGAGGACTTTGAAACATGGGTAGATCAAGCCTCTCAAGCACTAGAAGAATGGAATATCCTGAGGCCCTAAAGAATCAGTGAGAGCCTGGGGGGACCTATTACAAAAGTTATTTGCAACTTAAAGCTAGGAAAACAGAACTGTACAGCTCTAAACTACATTGAGGTGCTGTATGTATGTTCAGGAGAGTAAAAAAAACTTTCTGACTTAATGTATAAGTTTGAATACACCTCAATACAGGAGGGGAGAAGTTATCTGACTACATAATCAGAGTGGACGAGATCATACACTAGATCATCCAGAAGTTGTACTTTTCCAGAGTATGATGATAAAGAGCCAATATATGAGACAGGCATCAAGTTGTCAAGAGAGACCTCATTCCAAGTGCCTTCTGCTAGGGCGTACACACGGTCGGACTTTGTTCGGACATTTTGCCTACACACGGTCGCACAAAGTTGTCGGAATTTCCGATCGCCAACCACGCAGTCACGTACACCACGTACGACGAGACTAGAAAAGGCCGGTTCAGAACTAAGCGCGGCACCCTTTGGGCTCCCTTTGCTAATCTCGTGTTAGTAAAAGTTTGGTGAGAGACGATTCGCGCTTTTTCAGACTCTTGTTCGTTCGTTACTGTTTTTCAGGTCGCTCTTTACAGGCCTTGCTGTTCTTCAGTGCGTTCTGTTACTTTGTTCTGAGCAGCCGACCGTTTTCTAGCCATGTTTCGTATGCATACTCCTCGTAGAGTTCGTGCTGTGTGGGGGCTTGGTGTTGGGGTCCTGACCTTGACACAAGTCCAGTCCATGAACAGGGTGGGGAGGAGTTCATGGACCAGGAATTGGTTGCTTCAGCGTGACCAGTTCTCTCATATGCCTTTGCTCCGTGAGATCCGTGAGAATAATCCTGATGATTTCAGGAACTTTCTCAGGATGACGGACCCCGTGTTTCACCATTTGTTGGCTTCGCTGACCCCCTATATCAGCAGGCAGGATACCTGCATGAGGCAAGCCATCACTCCGGAGCAGAGGTTGGTCGCTACCCTGCGGTATTTGGCGACAGGGAGAAGTCTGCAGGACTTGAAGTTCTCGACAGGCATCTCCCCCCAGGCTCTGGGGATCATTATCCCAGAGACCTGTTCTGCCATCATCCAGGTCCTACAGAAGGAGTATATGAAGGTAAGATTTTTATCCTTTAATGTCACATTTTATTGTATTGAATGTTTGCTAATATATTGTATTTCTTTCCTCATTCCCTAATTACCATGATTGTAATATGCAGTGAATGTCCCCTTTGTTCTCATGCATGCTGGTTTTTTATGTAATTATTATTTTAGGTCCTTCATACATATTTGCCCTTCACTAACCTCCCCAGCATGGTGTCTCCTCATGTAGTGACTTAACAATGTATTTTATCAGCTCCATAGTAGTACTTTACCCCAAACACCCCCTAAAATGTTTGGAAATGTTATTTTTGATTTAAATTCAGGCAGAGTGCCAGAGTTTTTTTTTTTGGTGGTGTCCCCCAAAAATTTTTTGTAACACTCCCTCCCCCAACTGCTAAGTCAGCTGATCCCAATTCTCTATCTATCCTCAATCATCTATCTGCTGACTTTGCCAAACCCATACACACTATACCCATCTCTTTTGTGGTCAGATTTATGGATGAATTCCCCAAAGCATGTAGTGCAAGGGCCTGCCTGTATACTTTCCATTGGTACTGTTTAAAGTTTTTGCATCCTATTATTATCTTGATAGGTAATAGCAGAATGTCCAAATGTCCTCAAATGTGTACAATGTGTATTTATATCTTTGTATTATGACACTTCTTACCTGTCCAGTGGTCTGCCAATAGTGTAACTAAGGAGGGGCTGTTCAAAGTAATACCCATTATTTAGGCATTCATCTCTCAATGAAGTGAAGAGGGTTACCTTTCCAAGATTTCCACACACCCCCTATAATGTTAGAAATGGCCCATGAGAGGGGGGAGGGGGAATATGATAGGTGTACCTTATACTTTGGCGTTGTTAAATTCCCCTTAATAAATGCTATCTGGAGGTTGCTCCATAATGTTTGTGTATAATCTGCTTGCCATGTTTCTGAGTAAAAATTGTAATGTTTATTGTTTTTTCCTCAACAGTTTCCTTCCACGCCACAGGAATGGCAGACTGTGGCCTCCCACTTTGCCCAGCGGAGGGGCAATTGATGGGAAACACGTCCACATCGTCCCACCACCCAACTCGGGGTCGTACTATTATAATTACAAGGGGTTCAATAGTATAGTGATGTTGGCGGTGGTGTCGGCTAATTACGATTTCTTGTATGTGGACATGGGGAAGAATGGCCGGATGTCCGATGGTGGAGTTATCGCCCAGACAGAGTATTACAGGCATCTCCAGAATGGCAGCTTGGACTTGCCAGCTCCAGAGGACAATGTGGAAGGACTCCCATTCGTGTTCGTTGCTGATGAAGCGTTTGCGCTGGGGGACCACCTGATGCGGCCATTCCCAATGAGGACCCTCACCCCGGAACAGAGGGTTTTTAATTACCGACTGGCCAGAGCCCGAAGAGTGGTGGAGAACACATTTGGAATCCTTGCCAGCCAGTTCTGCCTATTTATGACACCCATCCATATGGCGGAGTATAAACTGAACCATATTATACTGGCGTGCTGTGTTCTCCATAATTTTTTAAGGAAACATTCGGCCAAATATGCTGGCTCAGTTGGGCCTGAGGCCGGAATGATACATCAAACCACACTGACGGCGCTTGAAAGCGGCCGTCCTGGCTTGCCCTCCCTGAGTGCCCGTGATGTCCGGTTAAGATACCAGGAGTTCTTTGCGGGTAGGGGGGCCATCAATATGCCAGACAATCTGTGAAGCCTTTTTATAATAAAAAAAAAATTTAATGTTTGTGGACATTTACTGCTTGTGTTTGTTTTAGCTGACCCTGACAGAAATGTTTGGAGTGCAGAAAATGTCATGATTGTGTAACCTTATACAAAGCACTGTTGGCTGTTATTTACTAAATGCAAAAACACATTTCACTACAAGTGCACTTGCAACTGCATTGAAACTGCACTTGTAGTGCAAAGTGGATTTGCCCTTAGGAAATAACCCCAATTTTCTCATAAAACAGCAAATACATCACCCCAAAAGTGTTGTAGCGTTGAGACAATAATCCACACATTCTTGATTAACAATCTTTTTAATACCTGCACAATCACATGTGCATTTACCAAAGGTTTGACACACAAACCAACATGTTTGTTGTATACCAATTTTTGTGGTGGCATTATCCAAAATCAAAATGTCCATTTTATAGAAAACAGGCCTGTGTAAAACCAACAAGAAAGACACAAATCTTGATCTTACAAAGTTCACATTTGGTAGAACTTGAAGGCAATATCAGACATGAGTATTTAGGAACTGTGTTTGATATTGCGTTCAGATGGGGGGAAATCACCCCTGGAAAAGCCAAATTTGTAAGATGCACACAAATTTCCCAATGTCAACATGTGCTACCTGCCATCACGGGGGATCAAGGGATGTGTTTTGGGGGAGCAAGCCCTTCCTCACCGCTACTTTATTATTGAGGAAGGGGTTGCACCCCCAAAACGCGTCCATTGATCTCCCGTGATGGCAGATAGCACATGTTGACACACTGTGTGCATCCTCCAAATTTGGCTTTGGGAAAAATCACAAAAGCATTTAGCACATTGTAGCACACAAAAGAAGAAAGTGATTTGGAGGGGTTTTAAACTCGCCCCAAAACATCAATGATGTTTTTATATTTTGGAATAACATCATTGATGTTTTGCTTGATGATTTCCAATTGTAAATTACACCCCATGATCTCCCCGATCAGGATCTGGGCACTTTCGGATGTAAAAGGATCTTCATCCACAACCTCACGATCACCTAAAAAGAGAGGAACCCCAAAATAAATTTGGTTTCAAAAAAATGCCGCCATCCATCTCTTATCGGAGCCTGTGGTCGCAGACACTCACCTGTTGTGGTGACTAGTTCCACCACATCTTCATCCTCCTGCTCAGCTTGTGTTGGGGGGATTTCACCTTCTTCCAGAGGGGGGGGGGGGCTCTGGTCTCCTCAGATGAGGGGTGTCCTCCAAGTCTTTTCTCCCCTATGTGAAACAAAATGGTATAATTAGCACACCGATATTTAATGTCAGAACTATAAATAGGAAACATTGCTTGGAAGTGGGGTACAATTGTCAATTTTAGCAGAGTTCCAAGTTTTAATTTTTTGAATGCCCTTTGTCAAGCTGCAATACTTTACCTGTTTAGTGTGAGCTTCACAGATGGAGACCCCACTATAGTATACACTGGAGCACCTGTGTGGCCCCCCTAATAAAAATGGCGTTTTTGTGTCCCACACTAGTGCTCCAGTGTCCAGATGTGAAAACAGCTGCTGAGTGTCCTCTCCTTACACAGAATCTAGTTTGCATTTCATTCTAGTAACAAACCCATCTACACAACCCAATTCTTTGAAGACAAGTATAGGGTGTCAAAATGGTGGCCAAATGCATATGGGCTAAACAATGGTATTTTATATTTGGAACGAAAAATGTTTGATCCGAACGAATAATGTGCCCATGAACATGAAAGTTGCCATTTTAAACTGTACAACAGTTCCTAAAAGCACATGGAGCAGCACGAACGTAATAAACACAAAAAGAATAGGAACACAGCACAACTACTTACTTTTTTGCAGCACTCTCCGGATCTTTCTGTACTGCTCATGTTCTCGTAATTTCAGGTCCGACCACCGCTTCCTGAGCTGATCTTTCGATCGGCGTACCCCGAATTTCCGGTGCAGACTCCTGACCACTTTTGCCATGATCTTGGCCTTGCGGACATTGGGGTTGGGGTAAGGCCCATACTTTCCATCATAGTCGGCCTTCTTCAGGATGTCCACCATCTCCAACATCTCCCCAAAGGACATATTTGAGTCCTTAAATCTCCTTCTGGATCGGGACGTTTCAGGCTCCGGCCTTTCCTCCTCCTCCTCCTCGTTGCTACAATTAGCACGCACCTGCTGTCTATCCGCCATGTGCTCTTCCCCCACTGCGCCGAACGAAAAGGGGTGGGGAATAGACTAGAAAGAACGTCAGGGGCGGGCGGAGTTATATGCATGCGCAGTGTGTATAAAGCGTGACACACGTGCGTCTTACGTACGATCTGTGAGCGAAGGAAGGAGCATCGGAGACACCAATCGTGATAACGAAGGTAAGATCTAAACTTGGGCCTATACTGCTTCAAAATGGAAGCCTATATTGTAACAAGATTAGGGGAGTTTGGCCTTACATTAGGGTTTGTCTTGTGTTGTGTCTTGCAGAGAAAATGGATGGGTTTAACGACCACAATTTCCTGCCCCTGTTCATAGACAAGTACAGGGAGCTGCCCTGTCTGTGGCAAGTGAGACACCCCCACTATAACCACAAACAGAAGAGGCAGGCAGCGCTGGAGAAACTGCTGGAGTTAGTGAAGCCAGTGGTCCCCACAGCAACCATCCTTTATTTAAAAGCTAAAATTGGTGTCCTGAGGAGCACATATCTAATGGAGCGCAAGAAGGTCACAGATTCCCAGAGGTCCGGAGCTGCAGCAGATGACGTTTATGTCCCCAGGCTGTGGTACTATGAGAGACTGCGATTTCTGTCAGACCACACTGAAGTCAGGGAATCCCTCTCCACTCTTCCTTACACTCTTCCTTCCACCCCAGCTGAGGCTTCCGATGTCCAACCTGGGCCTTCCAGCCAGGAAGAAGTGGAGGAGCCCAGCTGGAGTCAGGTACAGCATTCTTCTACAGATTTCTGGTCAATAAATAAATGATGTTTACTAGATGTTATTATTGATCACTATTTGCTGATTGAAAAAAAGTGTTTTACATATCAATAGACAGTAGTGGGCACCCAAAATTGGGACAAGAATGAAAAATGCTGGGCTCAGAAGGATAGTCTGTTATATTTGTTAACATTCAATTTGCAGCAGTCAAGAGGTGAAAATGTGTGTGATTGATGAATAAAATACTAAAACTATGTCCCTTTTTCATACACAGGAAGACCTCAGCCAGAAGGAGGTTGTGGAATGTGGCAGTCAGGAGGAGGCGGGGATTAGTGGCAGCCAGGAGGAGGCGGGGCTAAGTGTCAGCCAAGAGAAGCCTGGGACCAGTCGCAGCCTGACTGAGTCTCAGGTCCCTCCCCTCCGCCTGCCACATAAACGAGCCAGGAAGGCGACTCCGAGTCCCGTGCAGGATTCAGCGTACAGGCGTCCCTCAGAGCCTTCCCCACTCCTGAAGAGGCCTTTGCCTGCATGGCTGCCACCAAATTGCAGGGCATGGAGCGCCAACGCAGGCTCTCTGAGGACCTTATTTTTAAAGTCCTACGTAAGGGGGTGAGTGGGGAACTAACACCCAAGACGGATGTCATTGAGATGAACGATCCTCCTCCTCCTCCTGCTGACACAACTCCACCACCAGAGCCACCGTGTGGAAGGAGGCGTGGAAAGAAGACCAACGAGTGATGGCCCTGGGTTCAGTCTGGTCTGACAGAAGCTGCAGTCTCTCGTATGACCACAGCCTGGGGACACAGATGTCATCTGCTGCTTTCCGGATCTCTGGAACTTCTGGACCACACTGCCCTCCCTTAGATAAGGACTCCTCAGGCCACCAATTTTGCTTTTAAATAATTGATGTCTGCCCTGGGGGTCCAAGGCTTCACCCATTTCTGCAGTTTCTCCAGCGTTGCCTCCCTCTTTGTTTATAGTTGTGAGCCCTTAATAAATTTTTTGGGGAAATTCTACTCTCCTTTGTGTTTTTTCATCCAAAAAGGACAGTTTGTTGGTGACGATTCAGGTACATTTCTAACATAAAATGTGAAATTAACAAGAGACAACAACACCAAACAATCTCCTAGAACAACATATCAATGGTGTTGTGGGAACTTGTCACAAAAAACACACTCAAACATTTTCGGGAGTACAAATAAAAATCCAAAAAAAAAAAAAACACCCTTCAAAAAAATACAAACACAAAAAAAGAATCTCATTAAAGCCAAAAAAAATAAATAAAATACAACAAAATTATGTTGTCAGATGTGAGAAATCAAAATATATTGAGGGAATCCCGATAAATAGTAACGAAAGAAGTTTGTGAGAAGTGTGTGTGAATATGAGCAGCAAAACTACTTAATTCTTGTCACATTATAAAGAAGAAGAGAGTGCGCTGTATTAAACCATTTTTAACATTGCAGCGTGACGAAAGTGCTGTATCCATTGCGAACGCTAAGTTTACCAGAACGAGCTGTTCCGTCTTCGAATTTCTTCTGAGCATGCGTGGCACTTTGTGCGTCGGAACAGGCCACACACGGTCGGAATTGACGCGATCGGATTTTGTTGTCGGAAAATTTTATCTCCTGCTCTCCAACTTTGTGTGTCGGAAAATCCGATGGAAAATGTCCGATGGAGACCACACACGGTCGTAATTTCCGACAACACGCTCCGATCGGACATTTTCCATCGGAAAATCCGACCGTGTGTACGGGGCATGCTTGTTCAAGTGGTACAGACTCACTTGGAGTTACACAAGACTGTTATGCAAGCGATGGAGACTCAGGCGAATATGCGGAAAACCCTCACTGATGTGCAACTGGTCGTGTCTGCTTTGTCACTAAGAAAAAAAAGTTAGAGGAAGTTAAGCCAGGTTCGACACTGCCCACTTCTGTAAAGAAATGACAAAAACAAAAGTTCTGGGGAAACTGCCCAAGAAGAGCTCTGCCTGACACCATAGAAAAAGTCTTGATGGAGTTACAGAGGCTTCCATCTGGAAGTCCTGAAGGTGATGCAGGAGCTTCTACCCGGAAAAGCGGCAGGAAACTTCAGAAAACCCCAGTGAATGAGCCAAGTGGGCACCTATCTTTGGCAGTCAGCTCTGAACTTAAAGACACAATGAAACAATGGCGGAGGTCCAAAACCTTGCAGAGCCCCCCCTGGCTTTTCCCATCCAACTCACTCTCCTTAAAATAGTTCATAAAATAAAATAGTTAATAAAATAGTAGATGAGGATGAAAAAAGACACAAGTCCATCAAGTCCAACCCATGTGTGTGATTATATGTCAGTGTTACATTGTATATCTCTGTATGTTGCGGTCATTCAGGTGCTTATCTAATAGTTTCTTGAAACTATCAATGCCCCCCCCGCTGAGACCACCGCCTGTGGAAGGGAATTCCACATCCTTGCTGCTCTTACAGTAAAGAACCCTCTATGTAGTTTAAGGTTAAACCTCTTTTCTTATAATTTAAATGAGTGGCCACGAGTCTTGTTAAACTCCCTTTTGCGAAAAAGTTTTATCCCTATTGTGGGGTCACCAGTATGGTATTTGTATGTTGAAATCATATCCCCTCTCAAGCGTCTCTTCTCCAGACAGAATAAGTTTAGCGCTCGCAACCTTTCCTCATAACTAATATCCTCCAGACCCTTTATTAGCTTTGTTGTCCCTCTTTGTACTCGCTCCATTTCTAGTACACCCTTCCTGAGGACTGGTGCCCAGAACTGGACAGCATACTCTAGGTGCGGCCGGACCAGAGTCTTGTAGAATGAGAGAATTATCATCTTATCTCTGGAGTTGATCCCCTTTTTAATGCATGCCAATATTCTGTTTGCTTTTTTAGCAGCAGCTTGGCATTGCATGCCATTGCTAAGCCTATCATCTACTAGGACCCCAAGGTCCTTTTCCATCCTAGATTCCCCCAGGGGTTCTCCCCCCAGTGTATAGATTGCATTCATATTTTTGCCACCCAAATGCATTATTTTACATTTTTCTACACTGAACCTCATTTGCCATGTAGTTGCTCACCCCATTAATTTGTTCAGATCTTTTTGCAAGGTTTCCACATCCTGCGGAGAAGTTATTGCCCTGCTTAGCTTAGTATTGTCCACCAATATAGAGATTGAACTGTTTACCCCATCCTCCAGGACGTTCATGAACAAATTAAAAAGGATTGGTCCCAGCACAGAACCCTGGGGGACCCCACTACCCACCCCTGACCATTCCGAGTACTCCCCATTTATCACCACCCTCTGAACTTACCCTTGTGGCCAGTTTTCAATCCATGTACTCCCCCAATGGTCCATACCAACTTACCTTATTTTGTACAGTAAACATTTATGGGGAACTGTGTCAAATGCTTTTGCAAAATCCAGATACACCACGTCTACGGGCCTTCCTTTATCTAGATGGCAACTCACCTATTCATAGAAGGTTAATAGATTGGCAAATCTTCCTCGTACAACAGTATCTCTAGTTCACCCATCTTGTCTGCCAGGCTCCTGGCATTGGTGAACATGCCACGTAGTTTAGACCGGTCCCATATTATCCTCTTATTGGGTGTTCGGAGATTGACCTCCTCCTTGACCTCAGGCAGATGGTTATCGAAAGACCATGCACACCACTCTCCCAGAACTTGGACAAAGACGTTGACACCCAGAAGCGGATCAGAAAGAAAGTACAAATACAGACTGCTGAGCCATCGCCAAGCAAGTTTCCTGACAAGTTAGTACATTCTCCCATCATGCCAGTCCAAGTAGAAAGCACCTATACAAAGGCCCTTCTGGATACAAGAGCACAGGTGACCTTGTTAGACTTTAACCACTTCAGCCCCGGAAGGTTTTACCCCCTTCCTGACCAGAGCACTTTTTACAATTCAGCACTGCGTCGCTTTAACTGCTAATTGCGCGGTCATGCAATGCTCTACCCAAACGAAATTTGCGTCCTTTTCTTCCCACAAATAGAGCTTTCTTTTGATGATATTTGATCACCTCTGCCGTTTTTATTTTTTTCGCTATACACGGAAAAAGACCGAAAATTTTGAAAAAAAATGATATTTTCTACTTTTTGTTCTAAAAAAAATCCAATAAACTCAATTTTAGTCATACATTTAGGCCAAAATGTATTCGGCCACATGTCTTTGGTAAAAAAAATGTCAATAAGTGTATATTTATTGGTTTGCGCAAAAGTTATAGCGTCTACAAACTAGGGTACATTTTCTGGAATTTACACAGCCTTTAATTTATGACTGCCTATGTCGTTTCTTGAGGTGCTAAAATGGCAGGGCAGTACAAAACCCCCACAAATGACCCCATTTTGGAAAGTAGACACCCCAAGGAATTTGCTGAGAGGCATGTTGAGCCCATTGAATATTCATTTTTTTTGTCCCAAGTGATTGAATAATGACAAAAAAAAAAAAAAAAAATTACAAAAAGTTGTCACTAAATGATATATTGCTCACACAGGCCATGGGCATATGTGGAATTGCACCCCAAAATACATTTAGCTGCTTCTCCTGAGTACGGGGATACCACATGTGTGGGACTTTTTGGGAGCCTAGCCACGTACGGGGCCCCGAAAACCAATCACTGCCTTCAGGATTTCTAAGGGCGTACATTTTTGATTTTACTCCTCACTACCTATCACAGTTTTGAAGGCCATAAAATGCCCAGATGGCATAAAACCCCCCCAAATGACCCCATTTTGGAAAGTAGACACCCCAAGCTATTTGCTTTGAGGCATGTTGAGTCCATGGAATGTTTTATATTTTGACACAAGTTGCGGGAAAGTGACAAATTTTTATTTTTTTTATTTTTTTTTGCACAAAGTTGTCACTAAATGATATATTGCTCACACAGACCATGGGCATATGTGGAATTGCACCCCAAAATACATTTAGCTGCTTCTCCTGAGTATGGGGATACCACATGTGTGAGACTTTTTGGGAGCCTAGCCGCGTACGGGGCCCCGAAAACCAATCACCGCCTTCAGGATTTCTAAGGGCGTACATTTTTGATTTTACTCCTCACTGCCTATCACAGTTTCGGAGGCCATGGAATGCCCAGGTGGCACAAACCCCCCCCAAATGACCCCATTTTGGAAAGTAGACACCCCAAGCTATTTGCTGAGAGGCATGGTGAGTATTTTGCAGCTCTCATTTGTTTTTGAAAATAAAGAAAGACGAGAAAAAAAAATTTTTTTTTTCTTTTTTCAATTTTCAAAACTTTGTGACAAAAACTGAGGTCTGCAAAATACTCACTATACCTCTCATCAAATAGCTTGGGGTGTCTACTTTCCAAAATGGGGTCATTTGGGGGGGTTTTTTGCCACCTGGGCATTCCATGGCCTCCGAAACTGTGATAGGCAGTGAAGAGTGAAATCAAAAATTTACGGCCTTAGAAAGCCTGAAGGCGGTGCTTGGTTTTTGGGGTCCCGTACGCGGCTAGGCTCCCAAAAAGTCCCACACATGTGGTATCCCCATACTCAGGAGAAGCAACAGAATGTATTTTGGGGTGTAATTTCACATATTCCCATGGTATGTTTGAGCAAAATATCGTTTAGTGACAACTTTGCGCAAAAAAAAATAAAAAAAATAAAAAATTGTCTCTTTCCCGCAACTTGTGTCACAATATAAATTATTCCATGGACTCAACATGCCTCTCAGCAAATAGCTTGGGGTGTCTACTTTCCAAAATGGGGTCATTTGGGGGGGTTTTGAACTGTCCTGGCATTTTATGCACAACATTTAGAAGCTTATGTCACACATCACCCACTCTTCTAACCACTTGAAGACAAAGCCCTTTCTGACACTTATTGTTTACATAAAAAAATAATTTTTTTTTGCAAGAAAATTACTTTGAACCCCCAAACATTATTTTTTTTTTTTAAAGCAAATGCCCTACAGATTAAAATGGTGGGTGTTTCATTTTTTTTTTTCACACAGTATTTGCGCAGCGATTTTTCAAACGCATTTTTTGGGGAAAAACACACTTTTTTACATTTTAATGCACTAAAACACACTATATTGCCCAAATGTTTGGTGAAATAAAAAAGATGATCTTAGGCCGAGTACATGGATACCAAACATGACATGCTTTAAAATTGCGCACAAACGTGCAGTGGCGACAAACTAAATACATTTTTAAAAGCCTTTAAAAGCCTTTACAGGTTACCACTTTAGATTTACAGAGGAGGTCTACTGCTAAAATTACTGCCCTCGATCTGGCCTTCGCGGTGATACCTCACATGCATGGTGCAATTGCTGTTTACATTTGACGCCAGACCGACGCTTGCGTTCGCCTTAGCGCGAGAGCAGGGGGGACAGGGGTGCTTTTTTTTTTTTTTTTTTTTTTTTTCATTATTATTATTATTTTTTTATCTTATTTTTAAACTGTTCCTTTCATTTTTTTTTTAAATCATTTTTATTGTTATCTCGGGGAATGTAAATATCCCCTATCATAGCAATAGGTAGTGACAGGTACTCTTTTTTGCAAAAATTGGGGTCTATTAGACCCTAGATTTCTCCTCTACCCTCAAAGCATCTGACCACGCCAAGATCGGTGTGATAAAATGCTTTCCCAATTTCCCAATGGCGCTGTTTACATCCGGCGAAATCTAAGTCATAAAATGCTCGTAGCTTCCGATTTCTTAGGCCATAGAGATGTTTGGAGCCACCCTGGTCTCTGATCAGCCCTATGGTCAGCTGGCTGAATCACCGGCTGCTTTCTCAGGTTCCCTGTTGAGACAGGAGAGCCAGAGAAAAACACGGAAGACGTTGGGGGAGGGGGGGGCATTCCCTCCCACTGCTTGTAAAAGCAGTCTAGAGGCTAATTAGCCGCTAGGATTGCTTTTACATGAAAGCTGACCGCTGGCTGAAAAGAATGATACCAAGATGATACCTAAACCTGCAGGCATCATTCTGGTATAACCACTCAAAGTCGTGAATGGCGTACCTGAAGACAAAAAAATGGTTAACAATAAAGCACAGTAAACGGTAAGGTATAAAAAATTGTATACCTGAAAAGCAAACATGATAAAACATAATAACAATAAAACATTGCAGAATAGAATACAGTAAAAAAGAGCAGAACAATAGAGAGAGAATAGAGAGAGAGAGAACAATAAAACGCCAACTATTTTTTTTTTTTTTTTATATTTTTGTTTGTGTTTTTTTTTTTTTTTTTCACTTTTTTTTGTAACTAACTTTTATAACTGTAACCGGTTCCAGGTTCGGGTCTCTCAAAATGCGATGGCATCTTGGGAGACCCTGTGAAAGTGTGCCTAGTCTGTGCAATGCTGTACCCTACGCTAATAGTCAACTAGTGAATGGTAGCGTTCAAAACATTCACCAATGCAAAGACCAGGATTGTCAGGACAGGAGGGACAATAATAGCGGGTGTCACGCCTATATCCGCGCTTGCTGCAGACACAACATTTTTTTTGGGGGGGTTCGTTGGGTAGGGGTACTCGGGAGGACATAAAAATGCCTCTCATGCAGCTGACTGAATTTGGTTGGGGATGTGAATGGGGGAAGTACGGGCGCTGCAGAAGCGGTGGGTTCCCAATTAGGATTGGCGAATGCAGCAGGAAGGGCACTATGGGCACGACGGGCCTGTGTTTGTCTTTTTGGTGGCAGCGGGACATTACTTGTGCTTGCCACCTCACCAGCTTGAACTGCACTTATGGGACTCGCCACGTCACCAAGTGTTACTGCAGTGCTGGTTTGACTACGACCGGGGTGTACTAGGCCGCTGGCGCTTGCCAGTTCACCAAAACGCTACCAAAAAAACTGTTAGCGATCGCAGGGATCAGGCCTGACTCTGCGAACGCTGCAGTTATGCGTTTAGTGTTTTGTAAGTGTCAGTGATCGATCGATACTGCACTTGGGTGGGCTGGGCCGGGCGGAGGGGCAAAACGCAGGTGCTAGCAGGTATCTGGGCTGATCCCGCTAACACTGCGTTTGTGGGAACCCTAAACTGCTGGGGACGCCAGTATAGATCTGATCGGATCAGGTATTGATCCGATCAGATACTATACCACTAAGGGAGGTGTACGGTGCGTGCGTGGGTGTTAGCGGTACTGGCGCTAATCTGACGCTGCCTGGGGCTGGTGCTTGCCAGTTCACCAAAACGCTACCAAAAAAACTGTTAGCGATCGCAGGGATCAGGCCTGACTCTGCGAACGCTGCAGTTATGCGTTTAGTGTTTTGTAAGTGGCAGTGATCGATCGATACTGCACTTGGGTGGGCTGGGCGGAGGGACAAAATGCAGGTGCTAGCGGGTATCTGGGCTGATCCCGCTAACACTGCGTTTTTGGGAACCCTAAACTGCTGGGGACACTAGTATAGATCTGATTGGATCAGATATTGATCCGTTCAGATACTATACCACTAAGGGAGGCGTATGCTGCGTGCGTGGGTGTTAGCGGTACTGGCGCTAATCTGACGCTGCCTGGGGCGACGCATATCACCGCCGGGCGATCGGGGGGCTAAACCTTTATTCGGTAATAAACGGCGGGTGCCCTGACACTATAAAAAATAAACGAACTAACCAGCGTCACCCGTAACAGTTATACGGTGATCAGTGGTGAAAGCGTTAACTAGGGGGCCATCAAGGGGTTAAAACATTTATTAGGTAGTATATGGGGGTCCCTGTCGCTATAAAACACTGACGGCGAACCTAAATATTTACGTCCCTAACTACCGTCACCAGCGACACTAATACAGCGATCAGAAAAATGATCGCTTAGCGACACTGGCGACAGGGGGTGATCAAGGGGTTAAAACTTTATTAGGGGGGTAAGGGGGGTACCCTAGACGTACAGGGGGCTAAACCTTTATTCGGTAATAAACGGCGGGTGCCCTGACACTATAAAAAATAAATGAACTAACCAGCGTCCCCCGTAACGGTTATACGGTGATCAGTGGTGAAAGGGTTAACTAGGGGGCAATCAAGGGGTTAAAACATTTATTAGGTAGTATATGGGGGTCCCTGTCGCTATAAAACACTGACGGCGAACCTAAATATTTACGTCCCTAACTACCGTCACCAGCGACACTAATACAGCGATCAGAAAAATGATCGCTTAGCAACACTGGTGACAGGGGGTGATCAAGGGGTTAAAACTTTATTAGGGGGGTTAGGGGGGTACCCTAGACCTAAAGGGGGCCTAAGACTCACTGCCCTAACACACTAACTGACACAAACTGACACCAATACAGTAATCAGAAAAAAAAAAAAAAAAAATAAAAAAACCTGCTTGGTGTCAGTTTGTGACAGGGGGGGGGGTGATCGGGGGGGGATCGGGGGGCGATCGGGGGGGGGGATCGGGGTGAAATGTGTGCCTGGCATGTTCTACTGTGTGTGTAGTGTTTGGTGCACTCACATTACAGTCTTCTCTCCTCGGCCCGGAACGGAAAATACCGAGCCGAGGAGAGATGACATCATTTCCTCTGCCTCTGTGTACAATACAGAGGCAGGGAAATGATCCCATTGGCTGGGAGCGATCGCGAGGGGGGGGCCACGAATGGATGGCCTCCCCCTCACCACCGATCGCCGGGGGACATTTGCCGACCGCCGCAGGCACCGGGGGGGGGTCCGATCGGACCCCCCACCCGCGGGCAGGCAGGGACGTACAGGTAAGCCCTTTTGCCTGCCCGTGCCGCTTTGTCGACGTACATCGTCGTGCGGCGGTCGGCAAGTGGTTAACGACAAACACCTGAAACGTAGACCCCTACAGAACTTGGAAAAGCTAGAGATTTGGGGTCTTGG
Source organism: Lithobates clamitans (assembly GCA_037952925.1). Classification (NCBI taxonomy): domain Eukaryota; kingdom Metazoa; phylum Chordata; class Amphibia; order Anura; family Ranidae; genus Lithobates; species Lithobates clamitans. The sequence continues at coordinate 823,984 of JBBGZY010000720.1, forward strand.
AACTCTGAATTTCTTCTATGATGGGCACCTGTTGATCAAGTTGGCCATTGATCCCTTAATGGCTAAGAAATTAGAGACATTTGATACTTTAACTGTGTGTGCCCTCGCCCACCTATAGCCAAAAAGAGTTCTCTGATAGGAACAAACACTGACCTCATCAGAAGGCCACTCACGCTTCGTGTCTCAAAGCATGACACCCAAACTGAGACTGCACACCCCATGCTACGGCAAGTGCATTGGTGCCTAGTTTAAGAACAGAAAGCCTCTATTGAAGAAGTGGGGAGGGCGTGGCGGTTAGACAGAGATGAGAATATACTGCAGCCAGGGAAAGTGGCATGTCTTCAAGCTTCAATCAAGCTCAACTGGGATCAACCAGGACCCTTTGTTGTCCTTGAAGCTGACTTTTGGGGAAAGGGCACAGGGGTGGAGGAAGTAATGTTGCCCCTGCATGTTAGCCTATATGTCCATGCACACATAGACATTTAGAGGCAGGTACGTTTAGAGGTAGAAAAAAACCCCACTGCCAGCGTGTCCAGGAACAGCAGCATTTTGGCAGAAAAAAGGTTTAATGTGTGTAATTGTATATTAAATGTGAATCAACACTAGGCGTGTCAAGCGTTTGAGCATTACATCTTTTCAATGGCCAGAATAAATGACTATTCTGGCCAATTAAATGAACGCCCAAGCGTCTGACATGCCTAAACACATCTAGACGTGTTTACACAAGTGTTTTTTCTGCCACAACACAGACGCCAGGAGGAAAGGAGTCTAGGAGAGATGGCCAATTGCCTTGTGTGCATGAGGCCTAAAAGGTGTTGTCTCTAGTTCTGGTGCAAATTCATAGCCATGTTAAAGGTATCTATACTTGTGTTCTTATAAGTGCTTGCAGTAACTTTCATTGAATCGGGTGTGCCAGAGGGGATGAGGGTGTTTAGAGTTGAGGCTCAGAACAGAGAACCCAAATTAGTATTACCAAGCGGCTCCTTTTGGGGTAGAGCTACATAAACATTTCAGCTGTCCCCCCCCCCCCCCCCCTCTGATAACCAAATAAGTTAACAAGCTTGTTTACAATTGTAAACAATTTAATATTGTGGTAAAAGGCCTTTTCAACATTTCAAGGTTCAGGTTATTGTAAAAGTGAACCTATATTTACAAAGTTGAGATTTAAAGGGAACATCCAAAAAAATTAATTATGGTTAAGCAACACTCTACCATTTTGCGTTGAATTCTTCTAGAAAAATAGTGGTGCTCTTCCTGATTTTCAATGAGATTTGGCACCTCTGTAGTGCTCACTTTTCTCCTTGCTGAAGAGAAATCTGTACCTGAGGACCTGCAGTATAAGGATTTTCTTTTTTTTTGTTTTATTAATTCCATGGATGTGTGCCTTATCCACCCCTCCTGCTGTTTTGTGAATATTTCATCCACAAGTCAAACTGTCAGCAAGCAAGCCCGTCTCTGCCAAGATGGCCTTCTCCACACAAAGACACTGTGCAGAACAAGGCGTGGTAAGTCAATCATTTTGAAAAAGCCAGCTGCAGGGAAACCACAGGTCATACTGGAGACTAGTCCTTTGCTCTCTGCTTAAATTTTTGGGCACAGATTTAACAGAAGTCCTCTTTAAATACAAGACTGTCACAGATTCCTTAAACATAGCACCTTGCATAATGCTCCATTGCTCTCCACCTCCTCTTTTATTTCAACTACTGCTGCAGGCACTTCTGCTGTCAGTCTTTTTTTCAAATTTCAGATGATATTTCAGAGATAAAGAAAATATAATTTGTGTAAATGTAATGTAAAACATGTATACAGCAAAGTTTAAGAATAATCGCAGCAATATACAGAACAGATGAAACTGTACTTTATGGGTGTCTATTTTGGAATAGAACAAGTAGTAATGTGGAACTAGGTTGTAAACTAGAAAATATGTTTTCGTTATTTGCAGTGACATAATTTTATCTTAGCAATCAGTAAAATCATTTGAAAGTATTTCTATTTTTTCACTATCCTTCATATGAAATAGCTCTCATTAAGGAATTAGGAAAGAAAGCCTTAAGCATTATATCAAAAGGTAGCATTTCTTTTTTAAATGTGTTTTTCCAACATTTAAAATAAACAAAAAACACAACTGAATTATTTTGTAAAATGTCACATCAATCTCATTTGGCATTAGGCTCCCTTCTTGCCATTTAAAATGGCACAAATCCAAGCTCAAAACACATATGCCCAGCAGATTGATGATGTAACCAAGACAGAACACCTAAAGCTTTATATGGAGCTCAAAAAACAAGGCAAGTTAAGGACCAAGATTTTTTATTTTTTATTTTGAGAAACTTTGCATTTGAAAACACAATATGACATGAAGCACTTATATACAACTGCAGCTGGGTATTTTTTTCTGCTTTTTGGTATGATACAAGTTTACCGTACATCCATTTTTCTGAAAAATACCTTATTTTTGACAAAAAAAAACTTTCCTAGACAAAAAAAACAGCTAAGGCACAATTTGTTAGGCTAAAAGAAAAAAACATTAGGGTAGTGCAATAAGTGTTAAAAATCACATTCTACTACAAGGAAATAAGTCAGACTTCTCAAAGTTCATAAGACTGGTCAGATTTAAGACATTTTTTCTTTGATTCATAAAATACTCCTTTCAATAAATAGCAAAATATCTACATCTTTCAGTGTGTCCATTTTGAATCTTTTTTTCTGTTTTTGACAACACTTATATTTACAGTTTAGTCAATAGAAATACAAAATATTACTGTACAGTTTAATGCACAATATGACTTGTAACAAAATAGAATTTTAATCCGATTACATGAACACCTTTAATAACTGGAGACAACATAACATAATTTATAAAAAAACAATGGGCATTGAAATATATATAGCTAAACGATAATTTAAGGACTGTATTTCCTTTGAAAATACTTTGTTGAACGTTTCACCAGAGACAGCAGTTGGCAGATTCACCTAGATTTAATAAAAGTTACAAAGTGTTAAAGCAGTCTTAAGGTGAACCTGTCATGAGTGAAATATGGGACTGACATTTCTGACCTCCTTCTTAAAATGACAGTTGACTGGCTGTTATGCTGATCACTTGGCACCAATACTTTCTTAGTCAATGATCTAGAACAAGCATGCAGAACATGAAAATTGGAGGAAGGTCAGTTTTATCTGCATGCAAGTTCTGCAATAGCGACTCAAAGTACTGAAGTATAAAGGTCATTTTGGGTCAGCTAGAATCTTAGAGCATACGTAAACGTTCTCACAAAATATCATCTACGTGTACAATGTACTATACATAGATGCCTGAAGGACAACTTTTTTTTTTTTAAACCCTCCTGTTCTTTACAGACAAGGAAGCTGTAATCTTTAGTCTCTGTTTTGATTTGCAGTTGCCTCCAAGTGCTACACATGTGTTCATTTATGACAAAATACCAGCCATTTGATGGCTTTACAGTATGGTATAGAGCTTAAAGCTGCTGTGGCAGTTATCATTCATGGCTTGTCCTGAAAGTAACTGTTTTGGGAAACATTTAAATCAATGGGTTTAGTTCCACTTTAAATGCTTTTTAACTACTTGTCACCCAAGCCAATTTTGGCATTTCTCTCCTACATGTAAAAATCATATTTTTTTGCTGAAAAATTATTGAGAACACCCAAAGATATACATATTTTTAGCAGAGATCCTAAGGAATAAAATGGCGGTCATTGCAATTTTTTTATGTCATATGGTATTTGCGTAGCAATTTTTCAAGCCAATTTTTTGGGGAAAAAAAACAATTTCATGAATTACAAAAAAAACAAAAAAAACCCACAATATTTACCCCATTTTTGTTGTATAATGTGAAAGATGATGATACGCCAAGTAAATAGATACCTACCATGTCACGCTTTAATATTGTGCACTGGCGCCAAACTTCAGTATTTAAAAATCTCTATAGGGTAAGCTTTAAAAAATTTTACAAGTTACCAGTTTAGAGTTACAGAGGAGGTATTGTGCTAGAATTAATGGTCTCATTCTAATGTTCATGGTGATACCTCACATGTGTGGTTTGACCGTCATTTACATATGCGGGCATGACCTACATATATGTTCGCTTCTGCATGCGAGCACAAGGGAATGGGGGCGATTTACTTTTTTTATTGTTTATTTATTTTTTTACATTTCCCTTAAATTTTTCGATCCCTTTTATTCCTATTGCAAGGAATCTCAGGCTTTCCAGCTAAAAAAAGGTCAGTGTTTACATCTGACGTCGCTTCCGGCCTCCAAGGGTCATAGAGATGACTGGGGACCATTTGGTCAGGTCTATGGTAAACCGCTGCCAGCGGCGGATTCATTCTCCAGCTCCACGATCACATGGGCGAGCCTAGAGAGGCACCGGGAACATGTAAGGGTGAATCTCAGCGGTGTCAGCCGTCAATAGGCAGAACATTGAATAGTGCTAACGATATTGGCAGGAGATTCAGATATGAAACATAGAAAAACACGGTGATGTTTACCATCATATAATGTGAATTAAACCTTTAGAGTTTACAAATACTATAGGAAGGAGATTGCAGAAATGGAACCCCCAATGTTTCTGTTGTGGTGGCTTTCTTTTAAAAAGACTACTGACACTTTGCAAGTGTTGGTAATTCAACACACAATAGATTTTCTCTGTTAACCTATTCTACACATTTTTCTCTACATTAGTAACCTGACTTAGGTTTGCTGTTGTTTATGAATTAAGGGGAATAGGAAAAAGATAAATCTTTTTGTTTATTTTTATTGATTCCGCCAGTAAGTCTGTTTTTTTTTAAATAACAAGCTCTTCTGCAGACGTGGCAGTTACAGGGACAAGACAAACTGTTTAACACTGACAGGGGTGCTTACAATGATCCCATTTTATTTATGTAAAACTTTAATTCCAAAAGAAAGAAAACTGTTTACTGTTTACTGTAACTGCTTATAAGGTATTAGCTGTAGTTTGGCTTTCATTTGTTAGCGTATTTAAATCTGCTAACACATCTAACACTACCCTCCCTCCAGACTGACAATGCTGCTCTTCAAAGGTGCCCCTGTGCTCTTTCATTCAGAATAGAGGCACTCTAATACAGGAGGTGTATTACTGACTAAATCACCAGATGAATGGAAATAAAAGATTATTGATTATATCTCCTAATAACAAACTGAGGCCTCATTTATAAGTCTGTTCTCTGTGAATTTGTTATTTGTGTATGCAGTTCGAGCCATTTGCAGGCAGTCCACGTAAGTCTATCAGGATGCAGAGGCTGCAGGGACACAGCCACACTTCCTAATATGACAGGTGTGCGGGTTCAGAAGGCTGTCAAATTAGGAGGATGGCTGTGTCCTTGCAATATCTGCATCCCTATACACTTGCATGCAGCATCTGCAGCTCCAGACGCATAAGGTAATGACCAATTCATGGTGTACGGGCATTAGCACCCGTGTGAGTGAAGCCTAAAGTGTTTTCAGTTTTAGTATTTCCCATGACATTGCTAATGACCTCTTGAACAAAGGGACAGTGCCACATAGTCAGTAATTTACAAAAACAACCTTTATTTTCAATCCCCTTCCATGGATGCTGTCTTATTTATGTATTAGGGCAACCTCAACTCACCAGGATTCCAGCATGTGTGGCTAACTAGCAGGTGAACAGCACAACATATCCTTTTAGGCCTGTATTGATGGCATCAGTTTGAGACGCTTCTGAGATAATTCAGAATTCATTGTCAAAAGCATTGGACCTGCAGTCGACACTCCTTCTGACTTGCATTTGACCAGTGTGCAATGGGTTTTGCACTCTTATAGACTTGTATGGGAATGCAAAACACGTTTGAAGCAAACAAATGCCTGTCAGCACAGGCCCTAAGGCAGTCTGTTTCAACATAAGGCTATTTCTTTCCAAGCTTAAAGGATTAGTTAATCTTTACCAAAAAAAAAAAATGCCTATGCAGAAAAGGGATGCCTGTTGATGAAAACAAGCTGTGGAACTTTGACTTTGGCCTAGATTGAATAATACCCTTGCTATAAGTGTAGGCCCCTTATGTACCTCATGAAGTCTGACCTGAAAACTCCTGGCCCAGTTATTATTGTTCACCTTCACCATCACAGGAGTGAGCTCTTTCTGATTCAAACCTCCTCACATGCACTTTTTCTCCCCTGATGCAGTAGCTCACTTAGCAATGTCCCAACAACATCCTGTGAATTTTCAGGTTAGGCTTCATGAGGTACATAAGTGGCCTACACCTATAGTAAGGGCATTATTCAACTTTAATCAAAGCTGCCCAGTTTTTTGTTTTTTATCTACAGACGACACTTATCTGCATAGGCAGTTTTCTGGTAAGGGCAAATTAATCCTTTAACTACAGAAACACCATTGCAGTACATAGACTTCGGGATGTCTATAGACACAATCTTGCAATGTAACTAAAAAAAAAGCTATCCAAAGTAAATACTCCACAATCCTGGCTGCAAATTCTACCGAAATGTCTATTACAAAACTGATTCCTAAAATCCAGAAGAAGTCATTTTTTTCACTTAGCTCAGAGAACATTTGTTGATTAATTGCCCTGTGCAGAATTAATGGGAAGCCAATGATTTGGAGTAAATTTTATTTTACAGCATGCTAAGTCCGCACATTCTAAAACTGAAGTTCTAAATGTTTTTCTATGTTTTCTATGTTATTAAAATCTTTGTTTAACAAATACATGTCTTATACAGGGTGTACCAGTGACAACAGCTGCTTACTTTCAGAATCTGGGAGTTAAAAATTGAAATGAAAAGTGTGAACTACATTTTCATAAGGCCTTATCAGAACAGAGCAGGGAGGAGGAAATAAGACTCATTTATTTACGTGTCAAAACTGAAACTATGTTCTGTAAACAGGCTTCTTTTTTTCAGCAGAACAGCTAAGAATACTCTTAACTTTAACTTTTTAACTTAAAATGTTATTTAGTCCTAACCATAATAAATTCAGATAATATATATAGAATCACCACATATTCCTTTTAAATATTTGAAACAAATGCAGGACTAGTTGAAAAAAAAAATCCTTACGAAACCAGAAGAAAAGCTGTTAAAAAACGAGACAACTCTTTTGTATAAACCTTTTGAGACTCTGAAAATTAAAAGGCACATTTTCTGACCAGCCACTGCCAGAGTAACTAAATATTGTGCCAAATACATCTCTGAGACGAGTAATTATGAGGGATACTTCAGATCACAATTTTGCCCAATCCAAAATGTATTTAGCAACTATTCAGGTAAACCAAACACTTATGATAAATGCACATGATTTATATTATAACTCCAATGTACGTAGGTGCAAAAAAAAAAACTAATTACATTTTGCTCTAGGAAAATTTGTGTTAGGTGATCTGCCAACTATTTAGTAATGTAATTCAATATTCCGAAGTATTCTAAAATACCGACACAATTTATTGTATATTTTCTGGCTTATCCAGCAAAGCAGTACAAAGAACAAAGATTAGGTGCAGAAAGTAGTAACCCATAGCAAACAGCTTAATAAATTCAAACTGAATGAAGATAAAATCTATCTGCTATATTTCACTGTACTTTTTTTCTTGTCTTATTAAATTTAGCCATATAAGTGCAGATTTTTGTTCAATAAAATCTACAAAGGATGGAACATTCTGCCTATTTAGTAAGGCAGAGTGCAGTAACTCACAGCAACCCCATCCAATCAGCATTCAGCTCTGATGTATAGTCACAACATTCATAAAGAATGCTTTCTAATTGGTTGCTATGGCAATCCACACGAACCTTTGCTTTTCTCAGCATATATTCTGCTAAAATTATTCAAGTTCGATTGTCTGGTTTAAAGCAGAACTCCAGCCAATTATAAAAAAAAATATTTAGTCCAGTTATGTATTTCTTGTAAAATAAACTGTATCTTTAATACTGCTTGTATAATTATCTAAATCTAGTTCTTTATCTAGATATAAATCTTTAAATTGGTTTCTTTTTTAGAATTCCAAGTTTCTGTTTGAAAAATCAGGCTTCTAATGGGAACGCCAGATCTGTTGGACCATTAAAATCTATTGCACTACAAAGTGTTGTCATTCTATCATGTCTCATGTAATGGGAGATGATAGTAGAGGCATTTATGCAGACTTACAGAATGGGGAGCACAGACCAGACTTCCCCAGGAAGCTGCATTAATGAAGACTTTGAGTAGTAGTGTCACTCTCATGGCTATAAAGTGTGACAGAATTGACTAGAAAAGTGCCTGAACAGAATGTTTAGATAGATAAAACAGTTGGTTTATATGTATTTCAACTGTGTATAAACCTGTTTAGCTGGAATTCTGCTTTACCTCCCATATGAAAAAAGGTTTGAGATGGTAATTGGCATAGTGATATAACAACCACTGGACGATCAAGCTTTAAAAAAATTACATTACAATGTACAAATATAGCACTCTGAACAGCGCCAGACATATTCGCTCTGTTATCAGAGAAGCCTGTACAGGATCTTGCTGTTTATAAGGCAAGTTAACTTTGAACTCTTCGAAGCTTTTTCATGATAAAGGTGATCAAGGTGAAAAAACAGGACACAATTTGCATAGTTTATACATTCAAATCAATGTAAGTTAATGCAGGACTTCTTCTGTGAGAATGTTGAGAGGTAGCACTGGTGGTAGCACCCTTGGGCAAATCAATGCAGCTTGTGCACTACATCGGAATGAACTCCTATTTATAATTAGGAAAAATACTGTATTGAAACTGAGTGACCACACTTACAGCACGAGCTAAAACTATATCATATGTTCACAAATTAATTTTAACTGTTAACAGTTCAACGCTGTACATATTACATCACATTGTCATGTATCTCACGTTACCATCCTTTATTATTGGCCAATTTAGATACATTAAAGTCCTATACTGATGTCCCTAGTCACTAGAAAGCCAAAAAAACAGTATCCTTGCAGAAGGGGATATCATGTTTTTCCCAGCCAATATAGACCCCCACTGCATATTTACATCAATAGGTCCCTACTGCTAGTTCCTAGACATTTTTTAATAAAACTGGGAAGATATGTCCAAAATTTACTTTAGTGCATGGTAACCCACTGGTGAATTCAGTTGGTTACTAGTTTGCACTGCCATGACTGCTACCTGTGTTACCTACTTAAACAATGGCATTTTACACATTGAGCCAATAGATACAATTCTTTCACTCATGACAAAAGGGAGAATGCTCTTCATCAGATGTTTGACCCATCTAGTTCTTTTAGAGCACCCAGCTCAATTATTTTAGATTCTTAAAGTCTTAGGCCCCATTCACTTGAATGGGCTGCCCTATGTGTGACAAGTACACCAAAGAAGCTCCCACACCTTTTGGGACGTGGAACATCTGCTAGGTTTCGGGTGCAATTAAGAATGAATGGAACCCTAAGTGCATTTTGCTGTGATCTTAGGATAACCTGGAATTATTGGCAGAATCATGTAATTCTGTCTGCGATTTCAGATACACAAAGTATGAACAGGGCCTTAAAATTACAGATGTGTATTAACTGAAACATATTTGCCTAGCAAAAAAAGTTGGTTGGCTCAAATTACAAAGAAAGGGAAAAGCAAAACAAACTCCCTTCCTAATTTATCTATGACACTATATTCTGTCTGTACGATTGTTTTGAAATGAAAATGTCTTTCATCTCCTAAATGCTCACACTTATGGCTGTTTTTATAGGACCTCTACAATTAGTTACAACAAGGGGAGCCAACCTTGATATGTAGGAATTGTGGCAGACCCACAGTGCATCCTATTGTGTGATCAACTAAATGTCAAACTGTTGGCTTTTAGCAAAATTTCTCTTGCTCAATTTTTCCTTTCTATTACATGCTTGTTTGGAACTTGCTCTGTAGCTGCATGCTTTTCCTAGGTGCAACTCTGCACCTTACTTTCAGTCCGTGCCATGTCTTCCTATTTAATTGCTCATTGGGACTGGGCAAATGCTCTAGTATCACCTACAAAACTTCTGAAATTGCTGCTCCATAGTTTGGTCTTTCATCCAAGTCCCTAGACTTTTCATGTAAAAGGAAGAATGATCTTCATCATACGTTTGACCCATCAACTATTCAGTGGAGGTAGCATGTCCTCTCTTGCCTTGGATGTTACATGCATCCCCTGTGATGCGTTCAGTATGGGAGGGGGGGTGTAGTTTTGTCCTGACACTACTTTATTAAATAAGCTTGACAAGGAATATACACAGGTGTACTTAGATTGAAACCATGTTTTATATGAAACCTTATCCTACATGGCCTGTGCAAATGATTAATTGTCAGGATTGAAACTAATCACCAAAGGGAACCCAAGGAGATTTGTGGGTATTCACTGAAGGTCTCCCCCCTAATCATTTACAACAGGAAAATTAAGGTAAAGAACAAATCATTAAATACAATTATTGGTACAGTCTGTCCATGGTACTATGAAAAATTTAATTCAATGACTACATTACATCAAAGCAAAACCAAATAGTATTCTATACTAGAGGGTAAAACATTAAATGCAAAGCGCCCCGCCTTCACTGAAGAAAGGCAGCTGAAGTTAGTAAGATAAACATTAAGCTGCAAAAGCAGCATTTGCTAATTAGTCACTGACTAAAAATATAAATAATAAATATCTAGAATACATACATTACTACTTATATGTTACTATTTTGCCAGAAGTGACAGCATTGCACTGCTTAAACCCTCTGGTTTTTAGGTGCTAGCACAGCTAACACTACAGAATTCTCAGGATCATTTGTAGGAGTCATGTGGTCATGATCTCTGATTAAACATGATGACAACATTGCCATGTCGAAGAAGGGAATAAAAACCTGTTTAACAGCATATCATGGTAAATTTGATAATAATGTGTTAGTGATAAAAGGGTTTTCTGCTGGATTTGTGTTAATGTGGAGAGAAGAATGTATAGACTCTGCACAAGGAGTCTATAGACACAAGGAAACATGGCTGCCAAAGAGCTACTAGACAAAGTGCAGTGTTTTTCTGGTGGTGAAGTGTTAGTATTTAAGTGCTGGAAGCTCTTTCTGATTGGAGAACAGAGGAGGGAATTTCACACAGGGAAAAGGAAGACATTTCTCTCTTTGGTCCTTGCTAATACAGTAAACCCATTAATGGAATAACATTTCTACCATCAGGCTCAGTTCAGCTAGCCAGTTTACCTGCTCCTATGCATTCTGAATGTATGAAAACATGTTACAATCAAAAACCAATTTCTTAAATTACTTCAGTTCACAGAATAGCATGTGAATGGCATGTGTTCTATGGAACAGTAACAACTAATACTGCAGTTTTAATGAGGTTTCCCCATGTCTAACACTACGTTAGTGTCTTTTAATTCATGTGATAAGGAAACCCACTGCAATTTTCAGTTTGGCCAATTTTACAACCAGTCAGGGTAATATACAAAGAGCTTCCAGTGAAATAATTTTAATCACTGACAAACTATACACGGATTTAAATGTTCCTGGTGGCCACACAGTGGGTGGGATTTACTAAAACTGGTGCAAAAAGAATCTGGTACAGCTGTGCATAGTATCCAATCAGCTTCTAACTTCATCTTTTTCAATTAGGCTTTGACAATAAGCCTGGGTTCACAATAAAGGCGGGTTTGAAATATTGCAAAATAAGCTGAACTCGCACAATATCAAACCTGCATTTCAGTCTGACTTTGGGAGCAATTTCAGAGACATCTGTTTAGGTTCCTCCACAGATGTCTATTGAAATCGCCCCTGAATTTGCCAAAAGTAAAAAGTTGTTCAGGAACCACTTTTGGGAATCCGTGTGGCACCGCAAAGTCGTCGCACTGATTCAGACGGTTCCGTTGACAGCAATAGGCGGCGATTTGACATGTCGGAGCGGGGGCGGAAACTTAGAAGCTAAATGGTTACTATTCACATCTGCACCAGACTGTGTGTGAACCAGTTTTAGTAAATCTACCCCAGTGTGACCTCTGCTTCTGTAAATTGCCACTGCATGAACTTAAAGTCTTGTGAAATCACAACACCAACTTTACCAAATAAATCCAGATGAATAATGAAAATACACACTATGTGGTCTCCCTTTAAAATAGTATGTCAAAAAACAAATGTTAGTCCTCTACAAGTCTTGCAGGCTGCCATCTAATGCACTGAACCAATATTAATTGTGATACAACCATTTTCCAAGAATGAACATCACATAGGCACCTCGTAGAATGTAATAAGAGGGACCAACATTTATGGATCATAGTCGCTATACAAATTTTGTTTTCTGAATATTTGTTCCAACCTATGAAAAAAATGCCTCTGCACTGGGTTGACACTGATCACTACTACTTTGGGAGGTTATATGCTATCCTGGTAAAAGGTCTCCTACATCATTGCATATGATGCATAACCAAGAAGTTTTCCAAGCCACGTTAAGCAATCGTATCTTAGCTTTCATTAAAAATATTAGATGATTAAAAACTGATGTCTACTTAATTGCCAATGGACATGTGGGCAACTACATTACACCCTTTACAGGTAGCAAGAAGCTCAAAAAGAGAATATTTATATTATATAACCCTTTGGCTGCCAGGGCTGTCTGCAATACCTTTTTGCATTTCTTTGGCAACACAGGAGTCATTAAAAGGCTATCTGTTACTATTTCCTTACAATGCAATAAAGAAACCATGTTCCTTAAATGGAATATGATAAACTCCTTGTTAGTATATTTCTTAATACCAATGACACACACACACACACACAAATACATGGAAGTAGAAAAATATAGAAGACATTTGTGCAAAGGGGCTTCTCATAATCATACAATACATGAAATTTTTGCGCATGTGAGCCCTTAATCAGCGTCTGTTATCAGCGCCCTGCCAATTGTAGGGAAGTGCTATCAATCCAAATGTAAGGAAAAACCCACAATGACAGCCAAGAAGACTTTTTCAAAACACCTGTGCCAATGGATGATTCTTTGCTTCAACAAAGCAATAAACCCCATTCATTTGCTCAGACTTTTCATTTCCTTGGATTTGTGAATCTATGGTTTGTTTTCCCTTTTAAATCCCATGCCAATGAAGGGTGCACCAGATGCTACCTCAATCTCCCATCAGGTTTGACAAGGCCAAGTTCTGATTTGGGGTCAGGACTAAGTGAGCTCCATGCAGTCTGGGAGCAGGACTGCATGACTGGACAGGAGGATGGTCCTGTGGTGCAGATGTCCACTGCTGACCAGATGTTGCTTGCTAAGCTGTCAACCCAGCTTTCTAGTTTAGAACCTATAAGTCCAGCATTCTTTTTTGCTTGCTCCACTTGCATGGAATTAATTGGTATATTTAATACTGGGTTCAGTCCCTGGAAACTCTGTTCCATGTAAGCCTTTTTTGAAGGTCCTCCATGAAATTTGCCAACTTCATCTGAAAGATAGAAAACATCATATTAATACAGAACAATAATGTAACATTATATTTTCTTTTACAAAATGCAATATTTTGTAAAGCATATGGAAGTATATATAAGCTATAAAAGGGATTTTCAAATTCAGAAAGGGGAAATCAAATACCCATTCTGGTTACTGGCATTGTACCCGAATTAGGACTCACAATAATTCTTGCCATCTAAGTGTTGTGTTATTCACCAAAAAGTTGAACTCCATGTAAAGAGATAAATACAGAAATACACCAACTTGAGTAAGGGCAGATGATTCAAATAACATTTACTTCCTAGAATCCAGCTGCCTTTTGCTCAGGCATGCAGGCAGGAGGCAGTGCTTAGCTGAGAAAACCCTTTCCACTCCTGAAAATTCCTGGGTTGCATGACAACATTTGCCTAGCCTTTCCCATTTGCTTACTAATGCTAGCAGCATAAGGCTTAAAAATAGTTGATTGATAAAGTGAAGTTCCACTTTAAACTGGCCATACACTGTTAGTTTTTGTTTTATTCAACCAACAGATTCCTCCATCCACCCAAATGATGTGGGTGGAGAGTTCCCCCCTACTTGGTACACTGTATACTGAAAGCAGAACCCATAGCTGTCCAAACACACTGATCAGCGCTGGTCCAGAAAAGTTTTCCAACGTGTCAATTCAACAGAAGTCCATCAAACCAAAGGTTCCCAACCCCCAGGCCATGGACCGGTGGCGGTCCGTGGCCTGTTGGGGGCCAGGCCGTGCGGCAGGCAAGTGTACAAGCACAACTTGCAGTTCCACACTTCCAACCACCAGGGGTGCCTGCTCTCCTTCTCTAAGCACCACCACTCCCTTTCCTCTCTGTGGTCTCATCTGGAAGATGAGGAATAGAGATGAGGGGGTGGGAGGAGAGTTTAGAGACAGGATCAACATCGTCATAGAGCACTAGTAAGGCCTGTAAACTAACTTCAGGTGACAGGCTGTACCCCCCCCCCCCCGAGGTGACAGGCTGCACCCCAAAAAACAACCCCCACCGACCCCCAACCCAAAGGGGCAGCTCCACCCTGAAATGCATAATTATGCCCCCTTGTGATGTCATCACAACCTTCAGGCACCTGGCTTCCGTGCTTAGCTGGATACTGTTCCTTTACAGAGGCTACTTGCATCTGCCTTGGCTGTGGAGAGGCTGTCATCTACTGACTTTTTTTTTAAGTGCTGCTAGGAATACATCTATTGGCAATGTATATACATTTTTTTTACTCTTTATTTTTAATACTTTTTTTAATTTTTAATTTAGTAGATGCTGAAGAGCTAAACCACCAGAGTGGAGTGGAGTGAGATCTTAGCCCTTGAATTCCTGGGCCTGCACACCCAACAATAAAGATTGTTTCTGTTGGATTTTAATAATTTCATACTACGGAAGGAAGTAGAACACACAGAAGATTCACAGGTGTGCAGAGAGAGATCTCACTGTTGAAATATTTAGAACTGAAAATAAGACAGGGGTTTTCTGAACCCATCGGGCTCCATCTATTGCTAAAACATAATTTTTATTAGACTGATTGTAAATCAAAATAAAATAACAAAAATATAGTTTTGCTGTAAATTTACTGGTGCACATATAAACAATATGAGCAGCAGATTAAAGCAGTAATAAACTCTGCTTGATCACTTGTACCTACAGATGAGCTTGTAGTAAAGGTTACCTGTAGGTACAATGAATCTCCTAAATGTGCACCGTTTAGGAAATATTCACAAGTTCTGCAGCAGGTGACGTCACTGGTGCATGCACATTGAGCTTAGAATTGATTGCACACCGAATGTGTCATCAATCCAGAGCTCTGTGGTGCAATTGTGACTCCTGTGTGCATGCGCAGGAGTAACATCATCATGGCCTGGCCATTCAAATGCCCACAGCCCATGAACCCAGGAGGAAGACTGGGTGAAGACGGAAGCCCTGACAGTGGTGACAGGGCGCCGCTGGAGGGAACCGTTTTACAAGCGAGTCTGTCATAATGTGCTAGTATGCTGTGTGCATGCTAGCACATTATGCCATTGCCTTGCACAGGGTCTGTACTTTTTTGTTTGTGACTTCACTACCACTTTAAAAATGTGCACATAACCCAATATGATATAACTTAGCTAACAAGTACTTTACTTCCAGTCCCCTTTAATATTAGGAATATGTTCGCCTTTTTAAAAAATAAAAAATAAAGTTGCTCTGAGATTGGAATGTTCTGGATACTGATGAGTATCTGTTGGTAATATTTGGCTGGATAGTCATTTTGGTTAATTCATATTTCTTCCCTTACTGAAAGTGGTCTGATGTAGTGCAAAATGCATAGCTCTGTTGCAGAAATAGAGACACACTGTCAAAATTCAACATAACACACACACATAAGCCTTCACATACGTCTACTAACTTCCCTGGCATATGAATACTGAGTTCTCACAGACATTCAGACTAATGCTTTCAATTCCCCATTCATTTTTAGTCAACATTAAACTGACAAATTTGCAGGCTATCCAAGATACACATCATCTACAGCACAGAAAGGATTTATTCAATGTAGCCTTCAGCTGAAAAGGAAAATTGTTGTTTTACTTGAGATAGCACTGTATGTCCAATATGTCAATGAATTCTATGTGTCTTCCAGGTGGTCATTGCCACGCAGCCATCCAATGACATCAAGACTTTTTTTTATCAAAGACAGAATATCTGATATTGTCAGTAATTTGACTGGCAATAGAGACATCTATTTACTGATGGTTCAGTCACTAACGGCCTTGTATGCAGCATTTCTATGTGTATACAAAATCGAAAAACACATTGCCCCAAGCCACTGCTTTCACAAGGAAAGAGAATTATAATTAAATGAAAGCTTATAAAGGAAATTTACTAAGCTGACATTTTTCTATTATATTTTCAACAAATCCAACTTCAATAGTATTGCACTGAATACATACAAAGATTTATTTATTAAAAAAAGAACTCGGATCCTCTTTCTTTCTCTTTCTTTCTATCTCTTCTTCCTCTCCCCTTCTTCCCCTTCACCCTCCTATCCCCTCCCCCCTTTTCTTTATTTTCCTTCTCCCAGTTTGTCTCTTTCAAGCTACAGTGAATACACCTCACCAGTGTACATCAAGTGCCTTGCACGATTTAGTCTTTCTCTCCTATATTGTTATTAGCTTGATATATTCGGGCCTATCCAGTTATGATGTTTTTATGTATTAATGGTGTATCCCATCACAGCTATTGTATGTTTTGTAATTGTATCACTTTATTCTACTTCAACAAAACATATTGATAATAAAAAAAGAACTTGGGTACAAAACTCTGCAATATATATATATATTTTTGCTACCCATAATCACCAATAAGATTCTTTGATAATTATTTATAACTAGTACTAGAACACCCGGGACCAAAGATTCAGTGAAAATGACATTCCCTGTTATTAGGCAATGAGGTTGATTTACTAGGAAAATATACGTGCACTGCAAGTGATCTGAGGGAAAGCTCTGAAATGAGGGGACGCTCTGCTGATTTCTATAATCCAATCACGTGCAAACAAAAATGCTCTTTTTTTATTTTTCTTGCATGTGATTAAGTATTCTTTTCAACTTTACCTCATTTACCAAGCTCTGGAGCAAGTGCACTTGCAGTGCACAGTATATTTTCCTTTAGCAAATGAACCCCAATGTCTGTTCTTCCAGGGGAAAAAGTCTTTACTGTAACAATCTCATAGTTGTTACCTCCACTGCACATTAGCCTGACATTAGCGCAACCTATTTTGTAATTAAAATTCACTTTGTTAAGGGGTCAACCCATTGTATTTCATACTTAAAATTCAATATTTGTCTACAGAGATTTTTTTGTAATCTGTTATCTACTAATATTTACCTTATGGGTTTCAGTGATGTTCTAAGACAGGGGTCTCCAAACTTTCTAAACAAAGGGCAAATTTGCAGTCCCTTAGACTTTTGGGGGGGCAGAACTTTGGCCATTGGGAGTAGAAAAGGTCCCGATGTCAGTGGGAAAAATATAATGCCCCATCTTTGGTGTCAGTGGGAGGAATTGTGCCCCTTCATTGGGGTCGAGGGGGAGGATTATTCCTCATTGTTCCATTGTTGGTATCAGTGGATGAAATGCTCCAAGGCCTGATAAAAGCAAGCAAAGGGCTGCATTTGGCCCCCAGGCTGCAGTTTGGAGACTACTGTTGTAAGGTGTCCCACAGATGTGATGGCTGCATTATTTTTATTTTTTAGCCTTTCTTTTCTTTTTTTTTTTACCTGGTAATCTAGTCAGTAAAGCCCTTTACACATGGGCCGAATATCAGCCCAAATCAGCTGATACAGAAAAAACAGGCCGACATTCAGCCTGTGTGTACAGGTTCTTGTCCGACAGAAGCTGATCTCATGACCGGTTTCTGTTAAACAAGCATGCTGGAAAACCAGCAGCTGATTAGCATCTGATCAGCTCTTGCAGCCAATAGCTGTGAGTGCAGACTGGTGTGTTCTGGCAGGAGGGCGGTCCCCCTGTCAGAGCACAATAGCACATCGGGGAGGTTGCTGTACTAACATAATATAGTCCTTGTGTGCTCCTCAGTTTTTTCATTCAGACCACTTGGTTGAATGAAAAAAAAACTTAGTGTGTACCTGGCATAAGTCTGTTGTTTTTCAGCAGAAAAAGCTGTCCTTCAGATGTGCTTGGATGTACTTTAGAAGCATTTGGACAATTTTGAAAATCTATACTATTGCAGATGGTTTTCCATAAAATTTATAAAGCTCAAATGAGAATTTCCATCTCGACTGTAATGATTACTTTAGACAGTTAATAATGAGCTCAGATTAAATCATCTTAACCACTAGCTAAGACCGGGCTTATTTTTCAATCTTGTTGTTTACAAGTTAAAATAATTTTTTTTTGCTAGAAAATTACTTAGAACCCCCAAACATTATATATATATATATATATATATATATATATATATATATATATATATATATGTATGTATATATATATATATATATATATATATATATTTCTAACACCCTAGAGAGTAAAATGGCGGTCATTGCAATACTTTTTGTCACATCGTATTCGCGCAGCGGTCTTACAAGCACACTTTTTTGGGAAAAAATACAATTTTTGAATTAAAAAATAGGACAACAGTAAAGTTAGCCCAATTTTTTTATATTGTGAAAGATAATGTTACGCCCAACATGTTACGCTTCAAAATTGCGCCTGCTCATGGAATGGCGACAAGCTTTAATCCTTAAAATCTCCATATGCAATGTTTAAAAAATTCTACAGGTTGCATGTCTTGAGTTACAGAGGAGGTCTAGGGCTAGAATTATTTCTGTCTCTCCAACGATCGTGGTGATACCTCACATGTGTGGTTTGAACACCATTTTAAATTTGCAAATTATGGTGCAAAACAAGTTTTGAATTAAAAAATAGGACAACAGTAAAGTTAGCCCAATTTTTTTATATTGTGAAAGATAATGTTACGCCCAACATGTTACGCTTCAAAATTGCGCCTGCTCATGGAATGGCGACAAGCTTTAATCCTTAAAATCTCCATATGCAATGTTTAAAAAATTCTACAGGTTGCATGTCTTGAGTTACAGAGGAGGTCTAGGGCTAGAATTATTTCTGTCTCTCCAACGATCGTGGTGATACCTCACATGTGTGGTTTGAACACCATTTTAAATTTGCAAATTATGGTGCAAAATAAGTATTTTGTCAATATCAAAAGTTCATCTCAATACTTTGTTATATATCCTTTGTTGGCAATGACAGAGGTCAAACGTTATCTGTAAGTCTTCAAAAGGTTGTCACACACTGTTGCTGGTATGTTGGCCCATTCCTCCATGCAGATCTCCTCTAGAGCAGTGATATTTTGGGGCTGTCGCTGGGCAACATGGACTTTCAACTCCCTCCAAAGGTTTTCTATGAGGTTGAGATCTGGAGACTGGCTAGGCCACTGAAGGACCTTGAAATGCTTCTTACGAAGCCACTCCTTCGTTGCCCGGGCGGTGTGTTTGGGATCATTGTCATGCTGAAAGACCCAGCCACGTTTCATCTTCAATACCCTTGCTGATGGGAGGAGGTTTGCACTCAAAATCTCACGATACATGGCCCCATTCATTCTTTCATGTACACGGATCAGTCGTCCTGTTGTGAGTTGTGAGATGAGTTGTGTTTCTACCAAACAGTTCTACTTTGGTTTGGTAGATACTGTTCATTGAGAATCAGGCATTTGTATTTGTATTCTGTATTATAGATGTAGAAGTTAGAGGATTGAGATAAACAATTTAACACTGACAGCGGTACTTACAATGGTCAGCTTTTATTTGTTTATGTAAACCTTTATCTCAAACAGAACATAATGGTTGCTGCTGTAACTGCTTAAAAAAGTGTGAGCTAAAGTTTCAATTCTTCAATGTGTTAGTGTTTCTAAATCTGCTATTACATCTAACACTCCCCTCCCCCCAGACTGACCATGCTGCTGTCCAAAGGTGTCTCTGTTGCTCCTTCATCCAGACTGTAGAGACCCTAACATTACAACTGAATATTTACATGTGTGGGAATGGTGCTGTATCAATAACAATGCCATTGGATGGTCTCATCCCTGAGCTGAGTCATGAATGTAAAAATATGTGGTAGGACTTTAAATGCCCCTCCAATGGATAAATACATGCGGCAAGGAATATTAAAACATTTCTATACAAATCTTTATTTCGTTCAATAAAAATCTAAATTAAAACATACATCATTTGTAAATGGACATCAATACTACCACTTGTCTTCTACTAAGGGAAGTGAAAGATGTATAGCATAGTAGTCCTCAGAGTTTAGAATATGTAAGACAGGATCTCAAATTTCATATATAAGTACTGGATACTGGAATAACTCTTTTAGGAGTTGTATCACTCACATATAACTTGGCTTGAATATCCATTGCAAAGTGGTAAATTGATAGTAAGGATTAGTGTGAGTATAGTTCCATCGGCCCATGGGAGGACCACCAAAACAGGAGGCATGAGGCTAAAAAAGAAAGGGCTAACCATATGTTGTATGGGTACTCCAGTTTTTATACCCGCCAACTGTCATTGCAAACAGGAGGTAAGAGAGAGTTACCAGTCAACTTACATAGAGACTGAGTCTGTTAAGTGATTCAACATAATGGCGTCCAAGCCAAACATTGACCCGTATATTTGTCCATTGGAGGGGTATTTAAAGTCCTACCACGTATTTCTACATTCATGACCCTAATAATACTGGAGGTGTGTTACTGGCTAGATCACCAGGTGAAAATGCCAAACAAAAGAAAAACTAATGAAGCCTCCACATCTAATGAATGATAAGCTGCAATATATTACATTTTTGGTTTTGTTTTAGTTAATGTGGATATTGAAACAGCCAGACAACTAGCATTTTCAGAAGAAGATAAAAAAGGCAGCTTCCATGTTTGCTTCATGACAGGTTCCATTAAACCCCCCAGAAACTTTATTTTAGATATACTGTCTTAATTCTTGAAGTGGGGATAGTGAAAATTGGGTTTGAAGTGTGAGAGCCACTGACTGAACAATCATGCAGGTCAGCATTTCTGCCTCCATTGGCTCTATTCTCACCATGTAGTAAAAACAGAGGAATTAAAAGACAGCCTGGAAACTTCCAGGTTGTAAATCATATTGGCAATGACAATCCCTTATTGCTGTAATGACAAGTTCCCTTTAAAATTGCTATGGAAAATTATTTATGTGACATGGCCAGTGTCACAAATAATACAACTAAACAGTTTCAAGTAAAAAATAAGAATGAGTAAGAATAAAAGGAAAAGCTTAAAAATCTATTGTTATTATAAGATATTTGCCAGCTGGCACTCCTGTTAAGGAAGATTAGTACTGCATTAGCTCACAGCAGTGGCCCAAATATGCTCACAGAACACAAAACAAGACTGATTAAATAAATAAAAATTAAAAATGTTCTCTGTGAGATACAATTACATATCACCAGTATGTAGTAACAGAACAGTCATGCAGAGGCACAATTAACACTAAAAACTTGGAAAAACACTTGGTTTTGTAAATTGCATTCAGGAATGTCACAGATTGGATACGCAAACATACTATATGTTTATTAAATGAGTATATTACAATGTTATCAAGTCATTTACCAAACGACTTTAAGGCTAGGTTCACACTAGAATACGGTGCCTGTGTTTCGTGTGCATTTCCCACCATGCATTCAAAATGCACTGCAGTTTCTTTTTTTTAAATGTGGCTGGAGATGTATGCAGGCAGCTTATGTTACAATATGGGGATGCAGAAGCTCTACAAACACAGCCACAGGACCTAATTGAGGGCATGTGGATGCAGGTGTATGGCCCCAAACATAGACAGTGTGCATTTGGGTATATTTTAAAATACACCGCGCTTAGTGTTTAATTCAAAAATAACAAAGTATCAACAATAGTACACAACAGTAACAGCTTATCATAACTAGACAAAAAGTCCCATAGTGCTGTGTTTAATAAAGTGCTTGTGCTCTTGTATCCTAGAAAAACGGTGCTCCACTTGACTTGTGCTCAAAACAAGTGCCCCACTTGGATGGACACTCGCCCTGACTGACCAACTATCTCTAGTGTGGTCATGTGCACTTGTTGGGGAAATATGCTCTGGGTGGTGTCTCTACTAGCAGGCCTCATGATAATTACTCCTCAGATGTGAATGAGGGAAACAAATGACAGAGGGAAACCCCAGTGCGTAAAACTGTTTGATTTATTATAATTAAAAAATGTAAAACTTATACACTCACATTCTTTGGTGCCTGTATCCTGGCACCTGGTGCATACAGCATGGGTATTTAAGGTATCCCGGGCAGCGTTTGGTGAGTTCCGTGAAATGCGGCTTGGCACGGTTCCCGGAAGTGACGTAGGCGGCAGTATTGTGGTAATGACAAGATCAAGTCTTGACACATTTTTGCCAGGATTGGCCTAAGGAAGGAGAACCTGGACAGGAGGGGTGGCAGGGCAGCATTTGCTTGCACTGATTCTCTGTAGTTCTCCTCTGCAGCAGCTGAAAGAGGTGAGACGGAGAGGAGTAGAAGCTGCAGAGGGTAACTACAGTACAGCGGATTGGTACAAGCAAATGCCACCCCGCCCCTGCCCCTCCTGTCCAGCTGCCAGGGCCCCCCCATTGAACTGATAAGACCTGGGCCCCCTGGTGGTATCAGCAGCCCTAACTGCATGCATATGTAAATGGTGATCACACCACACATGTGAAGTATTGTCATGAACATCCAAATGGGAACAATATTTCTAGAACCAGACTTCCTGTTTAACTCTAAACTGGTAACCTGTAAGGCTTTTAAAGTGTCACCTATGGATAATGTATCACAGTTTGTCGCCATTCCATGGGCATGTGCAATTTTAACCATTTTCCCCAAATGGACATACCAGCATGTCCTTGGGTTTTAGTGACTGCAGCTGCAACTTTTTTTAGAGCTAGTGATGCACTATAATTTAAAAGTGATCCGGGCGGCTGTATAGCCGCTGGAT
The DNA here is from genome assembly GCA_037952925.1 of Lithobates clamitans. Classification (NCBI taxonomy): domain Eukaryota; kingdom Metazoa; phylum Chordata; class Amphibia; order Anura; family Ranidae; genus Lithobates; species Lithobates clamitans. The sequence goes on from JBBGZY010000720.1 coordinate 846,976, forward strand.
CACTTTTACATGTGGTGGAATGTGGTCCCCACCGCCTTCCCGTGCTCTATTGTTTCACCAGGGAGACCAGGACTGAAACCGGTGGTTGGGGAGGCACACCATAGAGATGAAGGAGGGACTTCCATTCCCTGATCATCTATATGGTCTATAAAACCAGAACCGACAATGATTCTGTCACTTCCGGTTTCAGTTTGCTGTTTGCAAGCCATTACGGACTTGTAAAGCATCCAATCAGACCGAACACAGTTTGATCAGATGCTTTTAAAGGCAGAGGAGAGACCTGGGGTGTAATAGACCCCAGATCTCTCAGCAAAGAGTACCTGTCACTGCCCCAGCAGTAAAGTTGATAAAAAAAATAAAAGAGACATGTATATTTAAATAATACAATTTAAAAAATGTAAGCGCCCCTATTCCCCTGTGGCCATGCGCAAATGTGAAGGCGTATGCTGGTCCTGCACACATATGTAAACGCCAATTGCACCACACATGAGGTGGCATTGCAAACATCAGAGCACAGGTGCAATGCAGGGCTCTTGCAGGCTGTCAGTGTAAGTTGTCTGCTCATACCACATACGAGAAGGCAGTTACACACTATCTAGAGCACTCAATAGCACGATGATAGTTAATTGAGAAATACAAGCTTACAACCGCAAAAGCTATCGATACTTGTACTAATTATGTGGGGGTCTTGTGAGCCAAAGATGGACTGATGCCTCTGTGAGGTGAAACAAATATAGATAAGCTGCAAACACTAACCACGTTTCATTGCGTGCATAAACCAAAAAATATAAATAAACGTGCCTGCGCTGAAAAAACATATATATCCCAATAGTTGGCAGGTGCATATATAGTGTAAACTATACTACAAAATTTCAATAAAAAAAAAAAAATGCTAGTAATATATAAATTATAGAATGAATACAATCCTTATATAAAAGTATCCCATAAAGTGCAACATGCAAAAAAACAATATATATATGTGGTTATAAATATAAGATCAAAGTGCAAAATCAAGTGTCCACATTTAAAAAGTTCAATTCATTGATATCAACACATAAAGTGCAAGTAAGTAGTGTCCACAAAAAACAGTGTTCCTCATGCTCCTCCTTAATGGTGTTCACAATCCAGCATGCTTCAGTGCTCTCCTGTGACCCCCCACTTGTGCTTGCGCCCACCTCTGAGCGCGTGACACGGTAATTAAACGGTGTCTAAACACGCATTGGAGCCACCCCTTGGGCTCATACAGGGTATGCTGGTATAAACTCCACCACTCTCAGATGTCATCAGATAGTCTCTCATACAAGAAAGAAAAAGCTTCATAGTGTGATACAGTAGGGATTTATTTAAAATATATTAAAACTTCCCTCCAGAAGGGTACTCACAATATGTAGGTGCGTGAGTGCACCAATCTTTCCAGAGAGTGTTTGTATAAAACAAGCGTTTGTATGGCGTGCGGTGTGTCGTTCCTCATCTACCTCTGTTGCTGACAGGACGGAGCTGTCAGCAACAGAGGTAGATGAGGAACGACACACCGCACGCCATACAAATGCTTGTTTTATACAAACACTCTCTGGAAAGATTGGTGCACTCACGCACATACATATTGTGAGTACCCTTCTAGAGGGAAGTTTTAATATATTTTAAATAAATCCCTACTGTATCACACTATGGAGCTTTTTCTTTCTTGTATATCTCTAGGATAAGAAACTGAGGTCCAACCCAGTGCCATCTTAAGAGCATTATAGGCCCCGGGGCAATACAGTGTACTGGGGCCCTGTCTACACAATCACACACGATTGTCCATCAAATGCAGCCTTATGCCCCGTACACACGGTCGGACATTGATCGGACATTCCGACAACAAAATCCTAGGATTTTTTCCTACGGATGTTGGCTCAAACTTGTTTTGCCTACACACGGTCGCACAAAGTTGTCGGAATTTCCGATCGCCAAGAACGCGGTCAAGCACGTACGACGAGACTAGAAAAGGCCGGTTCAGAACCAAGCGCAGCACCCTTTGGGCTCCTTTTGCTAATCTCGTGTTAGTAAAAGTTTGGTGAGAGACGATTCGCGCTTTTTCAGACTCGTGGCTTTCAGATCGTTTTCTGCCGTTCAGTTTGTGCTTGTGGGTTTGTATCTGCTCTTCAGTGCGTGCAAGCAAGTTCCGCGTGACTTTAGTCACTGTATTCTTGTTCGTTCGTTACTGGTTTTCAGGTCGCTCTTCACAGGCCTTGCTGTTCTTCAGTGCGTTCTGTTACTTCGTTCTGAGCAGCCGACCGTTTTATAGCCATGTTTCGTATGCGTACTCCTCGTAGAGTTCGTGCTGTGCGGGGGCTTGGTGTTGGGGTCCTGACCTTGACACAAGTCCAGTCCATGAACAGGGTGGGGAGGAGTTCATGGACCAAGAATTGGTTGCTTCAGCGTGACCAGTTCTGTCATATGCCTTTGCTCCGTGAGATCCGTGAGAATAATTCTGATGATTTCAGGAACTTTCTCAGGATGACGGACCCCGTGTTTCACCGTCTGTTGGCTTCGCTGACCCCCTATATCAACAGGCAGGATACCTGCATGAGGCAAGCCATCACTCCGGAGCAGAGGTTGGTCGCTACCTTGCGGTATTTGGCCACAGGGAGAAGCCTGCAGGACCTCAAGTTCTCGACAGGCATCTCCCCCCAGGCTCTGGGGATCATTATCCCAGAGACCTGTTCTGCCATCATACAGGTCCTGCAGAAGGAGTATATGAAGGTAAGATTTTTATCCTTTTATATCACATTTTATTGTATTGAATGTTTGCTAATATATTGTATTTCTTCCCTCATTCCCTAATTACCATGATTGTAATATGCTGTGAATGTCCCCTTTGTCCTCATGAATGCTGGATTTTTATGTAATTATTATTTTATGTCCTTCATACATATTTGCCCTTCAATAACCTCCCCAGCATGGTGTCCCCTGCCCTATATTCACCTCATGTAGTCACTTAACAATGTATTTTATCAGCTCCATAGTAGTGCTTTACCCCAAACACCCCCTAAAATGTTTGGAAATGTTATTTTGGATTTAAATTCAGGCAGAGGGCCAGAGGCTTTTTTTTGTGGTGTCCCCAAATTTTTGGTAACCCTCCCTCCCCCAACTGCTAAGTCAGCTGATCCCAATTCTCTATCCTCAATCATCTATCTGCTGACTTTGCCAAACCCATACACACTATACCCATCTCTTTACTGGTCAGATTTATGGATGAATTCCCCAAAGCATGTAGTGCAAGGGCCTGCCTGTATACTTTCCAATGGTACTGTTTAAAGTTCTTGTATCCTATTTTGATCTTGATAGGTAATAGCAGAATGTCCAAATGTGCTCAAATGTGTACAGTGTGTATTTATATCTTTGTATTATGACACTTCTTACCTGTCCAGTGGGCTGCCAATAGTGTAACTAAGGAGGGGCTGTTCCAAGTAATACCCTGTATTTAGGCATTCATCTCTCAATGAAGTGAAGAGGGTTACCTGTCCAAGAGTCCCCCCCCCCCTATAATGTTAGAAATGGCCCATGAGAGGGGGGGAGGGGGAATATGATAGGTGTACCTTATACTTTGTTGTTGTTAAATTCCCCTTAATAAATGCTATCTGGAGGTTGACCCATAATGTTTGTGTCTAATCTGCTTGCCAGGTTTCTGTGAAAAAATAGTAATGTTTATTGTTTTTTCCTCAACAGTTTCCTTCCACGCCACAGGAATGGCAGACTGTGGCCTCCCACTTTGCCCAGCGGTGGGACTTTCCTAACTGCGGAGGGGCAATTGATGGGAAACACGTCCACATCGTCCCACCACCCAACTCGGGGTCGTACTATTATAATTACAAGGGGTTTAATAGTATAGTGATGTTGGCGGTGGTGTCGGCTAATTACGAGTTCTTGTATGTGGACGTGGGGAAGAATGGCCGGATGTCCGATGGTGGAGTCATCGCCCAGACGGAGTTCTACAGGCGTCTCCAGAATGGCAGTTTGGACTTGCCACCTCCAGAGGACAATGTTGAAGGTCTCCCATTTGTGTTCGTTGCTGATGAAGCATTTGCGCTGGGGGACCACCTGATGCGGCCATTCCCGATGAGGACCCTCACCCCGGAACAGAGGGTTTTTAATTACCGGCTGGCCAGAGCCCGAAGAGTGGTGGAGAACACATTTGGAATCCTGGCCAGCCGGTTCCGACTATTTCTGACACCCATCCATATGGCGGAGTATAAACTGAACCATATTATACTGGCGTGCTGTGTTCTCCATAATTTTTTAAGAAAACATTCAGCCAACTATGCTGGCTCAGTTGGGCCTGAGGCCGGAATACCAAATACATCAACAATGACGGCACTTGAAAGCGGCCGTCCTGGCTTGCCCTCCCTGAATGCCCGTGATGTCCGGTTACGATACCTGGAGTTCTTTGCGGGTAGGGGGGCTATCAATATGCCAGACAATCTGTGACACCTTTTTCAAATAAAAAACAACCAAAAGCTATTCTTGGTGGACATTTCCTGCTTGTGTTTGTTTTAGCTGACCCTGACAGAAATGTGTTGAGTGCAGAAAATGTCGTGATTGGGTAACCTTATAAAAAACAGTGTTGGCTGGTACTTCCTAAATGCAAAAACACATTTCACTACAAGTGCACTTGCAACTGCACTGAACCTGCACTTGTAGTGCAAAGTGTATTTGCCCTTAGGAAATAACCCCCATTTGTGCATAAAACAGCAATTACATCACCCCAAAAGTGTTGTAGTGTTGAGACAATAATCCACACATTCTTGAGTAAGGCACTTTTTTATACCTGCACAATCACATGCGCATTTACCCAAGGTTTTTAAAACAAACCAACATGTTTGTTGTATAAAATGTTTGCATTAGCATTATGAAAAATCAAAATATCCATTTCTGATAAAACAGGCCTGTGAAAAACCAACAAGAAAGCCAAAAAACTAGAACTTACAAAGTTCACATTAGGTAAAACCTGAAGGCTATATCAGACATCAGTATTTAGGAACTGGGTTTGATATAGCGTTCAGATGGGGGGAACTCACCCCCTGGAAAAGCCAAATTTGGAAGATGCACACCAATTTACGAATGTCAACATGTGCTATCTGCCATCAGGGGGGATCAAGGGACGTGTTTTGGGGGAGCAAGCCCTTCCTCAATGCTACTTTATAATTGAGGAAGGGGTTGCACCCCCAAAACGCGTCCATTAATCTCCCGTGATGGCAGATAGCACATGTTGGCACACTGTGTGCATCCTCCAAATTTGGCTTTTCGAAACATTGTAAAAATTTAAATTACATAAAACAGGTAATTTTGTGGGGTTTAAATTCGCCCCAAAACATCAATGATGTTATTATTTTTTTTAATAACATCAGTGATTTGTTGCTGGATGTTTTGCAATTGGAGATTACATCCCATGATCTCCCCTATCAGTATCTGGGCACTTTCTGATGTAAAGCGTTCTCTCTCCCTCACATCACGATCACCTAAAAAGAGATAAAGAACAAAAAAACAGGTCTCAAAAATCTGCCACAAGCCATCTCTTTTACCTGAGTCTGTGGTTGCAGACACTCACCTGTTGTGGTGCCAATCTCCACCACGTCTTCTTCTTCCTCCTGCTCTTCTTCTTGGTTTTGCGGTATTTCCCCTTCTTCCAGAGGGGGGGGTCTCTGGTCTCCTGGGATGAGGAGTGACCTCCGAGTCTTTTCTCCCCTATGTAAACCAAAAATGGTATACTTAGCACACAGATATTTGATGGCAGAACTAGAAATAGTAAACATTGCTTGGAAGTGGGGTACAATTGTCTATTTTAGCCGAGTTCCAAGATGTATATTTTTTATTGCCCTTTGTCAAGCTGCAATACTTTACCTGTTTGGTACAAGCTTCACAGATGTAACCCCCCCTATAGTATACACTGGAGCACCTGTGTGCCCCCCCCTAATAAAAATGGTGTTCTGGGGTCCCACACTAGTGCTCCAGTGTCCAGATGTGAAAACAGCTGCTCAGTGTCCTCTCCTTACACACAATCTAGTTTGCATTTCATTCTAGTAACAAACCCATCTACACAAACAAATATTTGGCATCCAAGTAGGCCCAAAAAAAATGTGTGAAAATGCATATGGCCTAAACAATGGTGTTCTAGAGGCCGAAAGAAAAATGTTTGATACGAACGAATAATGGGCCCATGAACATTAAAGTTGCCCTTTTAAACGTTACAATTACTAAAAGCATATGGAGCAGAACGAACGGAATAAAGACAGAAAGAATATGAACACAGCACAACTACTTACTTTTTTGCAGCACTCTCCGGATCTTTCGGTACTGCTCTGGCTCTCTCAACTTCAGGTCTGACCACCGCTTCCTGAGCTGATCTTTAGATCTTCGTACCCCGAAATTCCTCTCCAGACTCCGGACCACTTTACCAATGATTTTGGCCTTTCGGATGTTGGGGTGGGGGTAAGGCCCATATTTTCCATCATAGTCGGACTTCTTCATGATGTCGACCATCTCCAACATCTCCCCAAACGACATATTTGTGGCCTTAAAACGTCTCCTTCTGGATCGGGACGTGCCTGGATCCGGGCTTTCCTCCTCCTCCTCGTTGTTCGAATTATCACGCACCTGGTGTAACTCCGCCATCATGCTCTTCCCCCACTGCGCCGAACGAAAAGGGGCGGGGAATAGAATAGAAAGAACGTCAGGGGCGGGCGGAGTTACACACATGCTCAGTGTGTATAAAGCGTAACACGTGTGCGTATTACGTATGATCTGTGAGCGGAGGAAGGAGCATTGGACGCGCCGATCGTAAGAACGAAGGTAAGAGACAAACTTGGGCCTATACTGCTTCTAGATTGAGGCCTATATTGTAACAAGATTAGGAGAGTTTGGTCTGACATTAGGCTTTGTCTTGTGTTGTGTCTTGCAGTGAACATGGATATCTTAATGAGAGATACTGACTTCATGTCACTATTCATTGATATGCTAAGGGAGCTGCCCTGTCTGTGGGAGATTACCCACCCCCATTTCAAAAACCAAGCAAAGAGGAAGGCAGCACTGGAGCAATTGTGTGAAATTGTGAAGCAGGTGATCCCCACGGCAGACATCACTTATTTAAAGATCTTAATTGGTTGCCTGAGGAGCACATATCTGAGGGAGCGCAAGAAAGTCCTGGATTCACAGAGATCTGGAGCAGCAGATGACATCTATGTCCCCAGGATGTTGTACTACGACAGGCTGCACTTTCTGGCAGGCCAGACTGAACCCAGTTCATCACTCACCAGTCTTCCTTCCACGCTTCCTTCCCCCCCGGCTGAGACTTCTGATGCCCAACCTGGGCCTTCCAGGCCATATGTGGAGGAGCCCAGATTGAGCCAGGTATAGCATTCCTCTAAATATTTCTGCTTGTACAATCAATGATGTTAACTAGATGTTAGTTGGGAGTACTAATTTATGATTGTGATTGATGATGCCAAAACTAAAACCATGTCCCTTTTTCATACACAGGGAAGTCTCAGCCAGGAGGTGGCTGATCTGCAGGTCCCTCCACCCACCCTGAAAACAGAAAGTGGCAGTAGGAGGAGTAGCCTAGAGGAGGCGGCTATCAGATTTTTTTGGAGGGCTACAGAGGTCCTGGGAGCACCCCACACCAGGCAGGAGAACCTTGCGGCATTCATTGCCTATAAAATGCAGAGGATGGAGGAGGGCCAACAAGCCATGTGTCAGGCCCTCATATCAGAGGCTCTGGAGAAAGGTGTGAGGGGCCAACTTACACCTCACACACAGCTTTGGGATGGTCCTCCTCCTCCTCCTCCCTCTCCTCCAGGTCCTCCCAGTCCTCCTCCAGGTCCTCCCAGTCCTCCTCCAGGTCCTCCCAGTCCTCCTCCTCCTCCAGGTCCTACTCCTCCTCCTGCCACATCTCCTACTGCACAGCCACAGCCCGGAAGGAAGTGTGAAAGGAAGACCAGAGAGTGAGGACCCTGGATCCAGTCTGGTCAGCCAAAAGATGCAGCCTCTTGTGGTACCACAGCCTGGGGACACTGATGTCATCTGCTGCTATCCAAGTCTCTGTGAATCCCGGACCAGACTGCCCTCCCTTATATATGGACTCCTCAGGCCACCAATTTTGAGGTTTAAGAATTGATGTCTGCCGTGGGGGTCCCAGGCTTCACTAATTTCTGCTGTTGATCCAGTGTTGCCTTCCTCTTTGTTTGGTTCTGAGCCCTTAATAAAGGATTTTTGTTTTGAATTATACTCTCCTATGTGTTTTACTTCAAAAATGATGGTTTGTTTGTGAGGATTCAGGTACATTGCAAATATACAATGTGAAATGAACAAGGGACACCAACAACAAAAAATCTCATGGAGATTAAATAATAAAAGATATCAATGGTGTTGGGGTAACGTACCACACAAAACACACACAAAAATATTCTGGAGTAAAAATAAAAATAACATTGAACAAAGATCAGCCTTGGAAAAAATCCAAACATTAAAGAAAAAAAAGGCTTAAAAACCAAAAAAAAAATACAAAAAAAATATAAAACTGTCAGATGTGACAACTAATAACAATATATTGAGGGAATCCCACTAAAAAAACACAAATAAAACATTGATGAGTTGGACCTGACATACCCTGTATTGTGGGTCTCTGTCACGTCATTCCTTCCCACTGTGATTAGTTATACTATCTTGTACAATTCACATCCGATTCTACCCACCCTCAATACATGTCCACCTTTATGGCACTTCACCTTGTGTGTTTTTTTTTTTTTGTCTCACTTCTGTCCCATTTTCTTCCCACCTTGACACCTCATGACCCCTTTTCCAGCACCCATGCATTTTTCAGTACACTATCACACACACCCATCTCTCACATATACACGGTTGGATTGTGTTTTTTGCCTATGTTTTTGCTTTCACTGCTTTTTGATTGTTTATTTGGCCCCTTGCACTGCACCTTCCCATTTCCCCACTCCCATGCTTCCCTTCCACTCACATGCATCACCCCACCTGCACTATCCTCACACTTCACCTATCTGTTCCTTTTTTTTTTTTTCCCCTGGATCTTTTCCTCTTAAGCCTTTTTCCTTCACTCCCTGATCTTTTTTTCCCATTCTCCCCTTAACCATCCCCCCCTCCTTCCCGTTCTTTCTTTCCCATCCCCTCCTTTCCCCTGTTTTTTTTTTTTTTTTTTCCCCTACTAGTCTGCCCGTCCCCTTCTTTCCTCACATGTTCTCCCCACACTTGTCTTTTTCTTTACATTCCTATATTCTCACCCTACTTTGTCACTTGTTTCACGGCCAACACATAGACACCACTATTTACCTATTACATTACATACTCTGATATACTGATATCTATATACAGTCCTACTTACCCTTGTTAACCCCTTCCTCTCCCCCCCTTTTGTTACCATCACCACTATGGGAATATTCTTACATCGCTGACCCTAATAAGCACAGACAACATCCAACAAATATTTAATTAAATAAATTACAGAGTTATCTCTCTTTTTTTCAAAAAATGACACATGATACATATATCTCTATCCGTGCTAAACCGAACGCACTGATGGTACAGTTGTCTGTTGTTTGATGCTTTGGCTGCAGGTCTCGCTCGCTTGCCCCCACACTCCTCCCCAGTTTTGGGAAATATCCACTTGGTGTGACTCCTTGTAAGACACGCATGGACGATTAAACCCCCCCTTTTCCCTTGTTGACGTGGTGGACGGCCGGGGACTCTTGTCGGGACCCGGTGGGGGAGACGTCGGAGAACCATAAGCTCAGGAGAAACTGCTCAAACACAATGTGATTGGTAATTATACTGTTAAACATATATATTATATTATATTTTTATGGTCATATCCATGAACTCTAATATGCAAATTTTGTCACAGTGCCTCAATCCTCTGAAGATGACCCAACGGGGTCGAAACGCGTCAGGATTATCACCCTATTTAGCGCTTGATTATTGTATAATACTTGTGCCAGCTTCATTTGTGTTATCTCCTGTAGCACAGCTCCTATTTTAACCATTATGGTTACGTTCCATTAATAAAAAAACTTTTTCAAGTAACAACCTATTCTCATAATTTTTTGCTGCTTTAAAACCCCACGGGGGATATCTTCTTTTTCTTTTTGACATTAATCGGGGTGTGCAGCACTTTATATCTTCTCAGTATGTGTCTCTCCCCTTTTCTCGAATATTGGGTGGTTAAACACCCCTCCCCCTACTTTTTGACACTCGAGTTAAGATATGAGCTGTGGGATGATTCTGGTTGAATTGTGCATTCTTGTAATACTTTTATTGTGACTGTTTCTACTGAATAAGTATTGTGTTACATTGTTTACAGGATGAGCCAATGTATATGTATAGGTGATGATTGGACTATCCCCATGTAATTACACGTTAATATTTTATGACAGGTGAGATCGGATAAAATTATCTGTTATTCTCCCCTGTTTTCACTAATCTTTCATAATACTGGACACTTTAGTGCGCCCCCTCAGGCGCACTTAACATGTTTACAATACATTGGCTAGTATTTTCATTCTGCTGTAATGACAACCCCTACCATCTGGAGCATCACATGTACGTTTTTTGTCAAATCCAATGGAGGTAGCCCATGGCTGCCTCGAATGCATTCCAACCACCCACAGCTTTCTAGATCTTTGTACACTAGAATGTAATTTATAGGTTTCTATAATCCTGTTACATATTGTCTGCATTGTGTTGTTCCCCTGCTTCTCTCCCTTCCGGAGCCCGATGTGGGTCCCATGGGCCGTGGACCCGTCCTGGGGATGGGGGCTTCGTCGTTGCGTCTCTTCCTGGCAGGAAAAGATGGGGGGCACAATCAAGGGGCCCGTGCCCCCTTTCTGCACCCTTGGGTGTATCACTTCCTGCCAGCGGTGTTCCGGATCACATCCGGATGCCGCGGCGTTGTGGGCACGCGATGCTGCGTGCGACGTCGCGACATCGCGCTATTACGGCGGGTGTGACGGCTGTGCCAGGATATTTATCTTCCTGAACGCCGGGGGAGCCACATGTGGAGGGTTAATCCCTGCTGGAGGAGGAGGAGGGGTGGAGACAGCTTGCATGCACCTGCAGCCTAATTAGGCATCCAATCAGCGGCCAGCACTTTATTTATAATGACCAAGCAGATTGGGGGATCTGCTTTTAGTTCCTACTGTTTCATCAGACTGACCAACTGACTTATACTCTGGAGACAGGTAATCACCAGTATCTGAACACATTGATGAGTTGGACCTGACATACCCTGTATTGTGGGTCTCTGTCACGTCATTCCTTCCCACTGTGATTAGTTATACTATCTTGTACAATTCACATCCGATTCTACCCACCCTCAATACATGTCCACCTTTATGGCACTTCACCTTGTGTGTTTTTTTTTTTTTGTCTCACTTCTGTCCCATTTTCTTCCCACCTTGACACCTCATGACCCCTTTTCCAGCACCCATGCATTTTTCAGTACACTATCACACACACCCATCTCTCACATATACACGGTTGGATTGTGTTTTTTGCCTATGTTTTTGCTTTCACTGCTTTTTGATTGTTTATTTGGCCCCTTGCACTGCACCTTCCCATTTCCCCACTCCCATGCTTCCCTTCCACTCACATGCATCACCCCACCTGCACTATCCTCACACTTCACCTATCTGTTCCTTTTTTTTTTTTTTTTCCCCTGGATCTTTTCCTCTTAAGCCTTTTTTCCTTCACTCCCTGATCTTTTTTTCCCATTCTCCCCTTAACCATCCCCCCCCCCTTCCCGTTCTTTCTTTCCCATCCCCTCCTTTCCCTTGTTTTTTTTTTTTTTTTTTTTCCCCTACTAGTCTGCCCGTCCCCTTCTTTCCTCACATGTTCTCCCCACACTTGTCTTTTTCTTTACATTCCTATATTCTCACCCTACTTTGTCACTTGTTTCACGGCCAACACATACACCACTATTTACCTATTACATTACATACTCTGATATACTGATATCTATATACAGTCCTACTTACCCTTGTTAACCCCTTCCTCTCCCCCCCTTTTGTTACCATCACCACTATGGGAATATTCTTACATCGCTGACCCTAATAAGCACAGACAACATCCAACAAATATTTAATTAAATAAATTACAGAGTTATCTCTCTTTTTTTCAAAAAATGACACATGATACATATATCTCTATCCGTGCTAAACCGAACGCACTGATGGTACAGTTGTCTGTTGTTTGATGCTTTGGCTGCAGGTCTCGCTCGCTTGCCCCCACACTCCTCCCCAGTTTTGGGAAATATCCACTTGGTGTGACTCCTTGTAAGACACGCATGGACGATTAAACCCCCCCTTTTCCCTTGTTGACGTGGTGGACGGCCGGGGACTCTTGTCGGGACCCGGTGGGGGAGACGTCGGAGAACCATAAGCTCAGGAGAAACTGCTCAAACACAATGTGATTGGTAATTATACTGTTAAACATATATATTATATTATATTTTTATGGTCATATCCATGAACTCTAATATGCAAATTTTGTCACAGTGCCTCAATCCTCTGAAGATGACCCAACGGGGTCGAAACGCGTCAGGATTATCACCCTATTTAGCGCTTGATTATTGTATAATACTTGTGCCAGCTTCATTTGTGTTATCTCCTGTAGCACAGCTCCTATTTTAACCATTATGGTTACGTTCCATTAATAAAAAAACTTTTTCAAGTAACAACCTATTCTCATAATTTTTTGCTGCTTTAAAACCCCACGGGGAATATCTTCTTTTTCTTTTTCACAAATAAAACTTTGTGAGAAGTGTGTGTGAATATGAGCAGCAAAACGACTTAATTCTTGTCACATTCTAAAGAAGAAGAGAGTGCGCTGTATTAAACCATTTTTAACATTGAGCGTGACGAAAGTGCTGTATCCATTGCGAACGCTAAGTTTACCAGAACGAGCTGTCCCGTGTCGGAATTTCTTCTGAGCATGCGTGGCACTTTGTGCGTCGGAACAGGCCACACACGGTCGGAATTGACGCGATCGGATTTTGTTGTCGGAAAATTTTATCTCCTGCTGTCCAACTTTGTGTGTCGGAAAATCCAATGGAAAATGTCCGATGGCGCCCACACACGGTCGGAATTTCCGACAACACGCTCCGATCGGACATTTTCCATCAGAAAATCCGACAGTGTGTACGGGGCATTACTGTGCCCATGAATGCAGCCTCACTGTGCTCGTGAATGCAGCCTCACTGTGTCCATCAATGCAGCCTCGCGGCTGCGCTGTAACAAGGTCCCGCCCCCCTAGACCAGCTTGTGTGATAGGCGGAACCCTGATTCAATCTACTATTACAGGAGCCAGTCTAGGGGTGATGGGACCTTGTAACAGCATGGCCGCCGAACACAGACTCAGCCAGCTCCGTGATACACAGGAGGAGAGAGGGAAAGAGCGGAGCGCTGCAGCCGCAACTCAAAGCAGCCCCAGGGCAGGCGGCCTACCGGGAAATTTCCCGGAATCCCGGTAGGCCAGTCCGGCCCTGGCTGGGATCGCTGGGCAAGTGGGGCCCCTGGGCAACTGCCCAGCGTGCCCATGCCAAAAGACAGCCCTGGTCCAACCTCTTTTTTAATTTAAAAGTTCTCCAACAAATCGAATTAAGCAGTACAGTAAAACTTCCCAGCCAGAAGATGCTATGGCAACTTACACCATTGTTTTACGTTGCTTGTGGCCACATGCGTTACATTCATCGGTGCAATGTTGTATCATTAATTCCTGAATAGCACCCCTGCCTATGTTCATATAACCAACGTTCTCACAAAGAAAATCTTTCAACACTATTATTTTGTTTTACAAAATGAGCTGTAATCAATGTAACACTTACCATTCTTTATTGGCTGTCTATTTGAAAAAGTCAAGGGAGATATCAAAAATCTTGTTTCAGCTACAGGGACCCAGTGATGAAGAACGCGAATAGTCCAGATGCCTGGCCTGAGAGGCAAGTTCAGGGGTGGTTTATAATGAGTAAACTCTGCTGTGGATTCAATTAAAATGTCATATGTAGCAGCAATGACGTTTACTGGATCAATCCACACCACAGTGACTGTAATATTGGGTCCTTTTCCCCACTTCTGCATTGCAGTTGGCTCCTCCATAGGCCCCATGATACCACCATAATTCCGAAATATTCTTTCTTTGGCATCCCACTCAGTTCCAGCCTAAAAAAACAATATGTGATAAAATTAAATTAAATTTCTTAAGATGAAAAGCAAATAGATGGCAAATATGATACAGACATTTATTTAAAATATATACAAGTTAAAATAAGGTCAACATTTGAAACGCTGGTAGTCCATCCATAAGATAAGATAATTTTACTTTCATATGCATTTTTTTTAATACAAAATGATTTAATATACCAATTTCCAACTACAGAACAACATAAATGTTTTGCATTTTTTATTAAATGTGTTCAATAAATAATATCCGCAAAAAGCTGAGTTATTTGTGTTTGGAAATATAGGCTAGTATTAAGAACTATGACGGTGGAAGTAGGGGGTCATGTGTACAGTCTGCATAGCATCCTAGGAGCTTTTTTGGCTTCAATCATGAAAATATCTGAAAGACATATCTGATTTGATGATAGCAGCCAATCTGAATATCTCTTTCATGTTCCTAGTTCAGGAAAAGGAAAGAGTTGATGCTTTGGGTACCATAATAGTGTCCTTTGGTAGGTACAACCTTAAGACATTTGTTAAATAATATGTTACTTCCTCTGCAGGGTACACCAATAACAACATCCATGCTCAATAACACTAGCTTGTGTTAAATCTGTGCTATAAACCAGCACGTTGAATGCCTAGCTTGCCATGTAGGTTTTTTTTTTTTTGAAAATTTACAATTTTTATTAAGTTTTTCATAATAGAATACATATAGAAAATTAAAGTACAAGGTGATACATAATAAGGTGCCGTAGTCATTTCCAGAGGAGAGCCCAGCTCTAATAACAGTCGTAACATGGAGTTAGAGTCACTGTACATATCTTGTCTGAATGTTAGATAAAAGGGAGAAAAATTATAACAGGTTGACTGACTCTAGATTTATATCACTGGTTGTATACCTTGTACATCTTAACAGAAAAAGGAAAAAGAATAAGAAAAAAGACAAGAAAAAAAAAACTAAGAATTAATAGAAAAAAGTGTAGGAATAGAAATTATTGAGAAGAATTGAGAAGAAGGGGGGTTAGTGGAAAGTCCAGGGTGGGATAAGTAGAGTTGGGTAGGGAAAGTAGGAAAAGAGGATGAAGGCAGTGGGATCGTACCCCACCCCAGGAGCCCCGTACCCCCTCACCAGAGGAAAGACCGAGCCTCCCGAGCCCGTCGCATGGCAGATTAGGTTATGGGGTTTTCAAAAAGGACCCATAGTTCCCATACTTGGTTATGTTTTTCAAGTTTGTCATTTAAGGAGGCCGTGAGATATTCCATCCTTTTGACCTCCCTGATCCTGGAGTGCAGTTCCGACATCGAAGGTGGTTCCCTCTGTTTCCATTTTAATGCCACCAGACAACGTGCGGCTGTTAATATATGTGATAGAAGTTTTTTGGATCTTTTACAGAGGGAGATTGGTGGGAGACCTAGTACAAAAACCTTCGGGTCGAAAGGCACCCCCGGACAATCAGGGGGCATGTCCAATAAATGTGGTATAGCGTTCCCCTATCCTTATGGCACCGCCAGCAGCGAGAGTCAGTCAGTGGATACATGGAGTGGAGCAAGTCAGGGGCCCGATACCAATGGAACAAAATCTTGTATTGGTTCTCTTTGTATAGCGTACACATAGAGCTTTTGGTGGCTTGAGACCAAATGAGTTGCCATATGTGGAGAGGAAGGTCTGCACCCAAGGCTCGCTCCCATTTATCCATGTATGCATGTCGGGGACCCTCTGGTGAGAAATCACGCGTTAGGAGCTGATAGGTTTGTGAAATCATGCCTTTAGGGGATGAGCTCTCCAAGCACAGCTTTTCAAAATCAGTTAGCGGGGAGAAATGGAGGTCAGGGACTAAAGATTGTGCATAGTGTCGTATTTGTAAGTAGCTGAAGAAGGCCTGTTTGGGAATGTCAAATTCTTTTTGCAAATCTTGAAATGTCCTTGAAATGCGGGTCTTAGGGTCTATCAGTTGACCATAGCGGAATAGGTTCCCTTCCATCCAGAAATGGGACATCTGGGAGGTCAGACTATCCGGGATGTTGGGGGTAAATAAGGACGTGACCGGTGAGGAAGGGGTGGTAAGGGGATGTGCCGATTTTGCTCGCCTCCATAGCTGACGTAGGAGGGACATTGGTCCCAGCAACTGCAAGTTTTCAGAAGCCACATCAGAACTCAACAATAGTTAGTTCGGATGTAAAGGAGCTAACCATAGCTTTTCAATTTGTGTCCAACGATTGAAGGCGTGCAAGGTACACCAAGAGGCTACAGGACGTAGTTGAGCTGCCAGGTAATATTTGATTATGTTAGGGAACGCTAGGCCTCCTTCGTTGCGGGGGGCATAGAGAACCGATTTAGCAATCCGGTGTCCCTTGTAGTTCCAGAAAAAATTAATCAGGTCGCCCTGCAGTCTCTTTAGGTGTGTGGCTGGGATAGGTATCGGAAGTGTCTCAAATAAGTATAGCAGTTGAGGTAGGATCATCATTTTAAGGGTAGCTAATCGTCCAAAAAGGGACAATTTTAGGGGTTTCCATTTATTCAGTGAGGCTCTAATAGTGGTATATATGTGGGGGAAGTTGGCTTTATATAAGGAATCGTATGTGGTCGTGAGGTGGACTCCTAGGTATTTTAAGGAGGAAGTTTTCCAGGAGTAAGTAAATGCTTGCGCAAGGGCCGCTTGTGTTTGAGGAGGCATATTAATAGGGAGAGCCTCTGTTTTAGAGTTGTTTATCTTATATCCCGATAAGTCACTGTATCTATCTAGTTCCATATGTAGATTCGGCAAGGAGATGTGGGGTTGCGTGAGTGTAAGGAGAACGTCATCGGCGTATAGGGAGATTTTAAAGTCTCTGGTTCGAACTGGGATGCCATGTATATTTGAGTTTTCCCTGATATGGGCAGCTAAGGGTTCTATGCAAAGGGCATAAAGGAGCGGTGAGAGCGGGCATCCCTGTCGCGTCCCATTTGAAATCGAAAAGGTGTTGGAAGTTGCGTGTTGAGTACGCACCATGGCTGATGGGGATGAATATAAATGATGAATGGCTTGCAAAAAGGGCCCCGTAATTCCGGCTCGCCGTAGGCTAGCAAGCAGGAAAGGCCAACTTAGCATGTCAAAAGCTTTTTCTGCATCGAGGCTGAGCAGTAGTGCCTTTACTTTGGTCCTGTTTGCTATCTCTACCAGGTCAATAACCTTGCGGGTATTGTCCTCTGCTTGCCTCATGGGTATGAAGCCTACCTGGTCTTTATGGATCAGTGATGGCATGAAATTGTTTAATCTATTAGCTAATAATTTCATACTGATTTTAAGATCAGCGTTAAGTAGCGCAATAGGTCTATAATTTGAAGGCAAGCTATGATCTTTGCCAGGCTTGGGAATCAGCGTGAGGTAGGAGTTTTGCATATCTCGTGGTATGGGTGACTCAGACAGAAATGAATTAAACAGTGTTGTCATATGGGGGAGTAGGTGCGGTAAGAAAGTTTTGTAGTACTGATATGGAAGCCCATCAGGGCCTGGGACTTTGTTGTTTGGGAGCGATTTAATTGTGTCTGTAATCTCTTCCTCTGTAATGGGGGAGTTTAGTGTGGTCAAGGCGGAGGGGGTGAGTCTCGGTGTGTCGCACTCTTCTAAGTAGGAATAGATTCTTTGGGATAGGTCTTGTGGGGGAGGGTTGTGTGGAACGTCCGGATTATTATACAGGGTCGAATAATAATCATGGAAAATCTGAGCAATCTTGGTGGGATGTGTTTGAGGAGTGCCCATTCGATCGTTAAGATGGGTAATGGAGGTAGTCGCAAGCTTGTCCCGCAGTTGTTTAGCTAATAGTGTGTGTGGTTTGATTGCTTTGTCATAGTAGGTTTGTCGTAATCGTATTAGCGCCTTCTCGATTTTGCCCACGTCTAAATCACTAAGACCGGCCCGTACCTGTACAATCTCTCTAAGGGTTTTTAAGGACGGAGAGGAGAGCAACCTTGCTTCCAGTTGTTTAAGCTTAGCCAGTAGGGCCATGCGAGCCGTGTTAGCATTCCTCTTGCGCGCCGTGGATAACGAGATACATTGGCCCCTGAGGACCGCTTTGTGACCCTCCCAGAGAGTAGCAATGGAGATCTCTGGTGAACTGTTTTCTGCAAAATATAATATCATTGTTTTTTCCAGGTCCTCCCTGGAAGGGTCATGTTTAAGCAGAAAATCATTCAATCGCCAGTGACATGTACGAAGGGTTCCCGGGGACAATGCCAGAGACAGGGTTATTGGGGCATGATCCGACCATGAGATGGCTTGAATGTCTGAGTTCTCATGAGCTCTCAGGGTTGGGGCGTTTACAAAAAAATAATCTATGCGCGAGTGGGACTTATGCGGGTGGGAGTAAAAAGTGAATTGTTTAGCTGAAGGGTTTGCAGTTCTCCAACAGTCAAACAGGGCGTATTTCCTGGTCAATTGGCGGAAGAGAGAGCACCGTCTCTCGAGGGCTTTGGGGACCTGTCTCTGTCCGAGAGAGTGTCTGTCTAGGCAAGAGGAGAAGGTCAGGTTAAAGTCTCCGCCAATGACCAGGTACTGATGGGGAAATGCAAATAGTCGTTTATACACTTTAGATAGGAAGGAGGTTTGGTTAGTGTTAGGGGCGTATATATTACAAAGTGTAAGGTCAGCATTTTTCCACGTGCCTCTCAGGATGATATAGTGTCCTAGGGTGTCCGAAATTAGTGATTGTAATTTAAAAGGGGAGTCTTTTTTGAATAAAATAGCCACACCTGCTCGTTTACGAGGATTAGAAGCCAGGTATATCTGGGAGTAATACTTAGTGGCGAATGCCATATTATCAGTCTTAGTGAGATGTGTTTCCTGAGTGAAAATAATATCAGCTTTAGATCTTCTAAATTCTCTTAGGGCTAAGCTACGTTTGGTGTTGGAATTGAGACCTTTCACATTTAATGATAATATGTCAATCATTGGGTGGTAAAAATATAAGAAGCATTAGCTTACCAAGATGAGTGGAATACGCTTGGATGCAGGGTATGATAATCGAGTGGACTTTCAAATAAGGTACATACCCAACCAGGAACATGCTCCCACGGGCTAGGTCTGGGCTCAAGAGGCGGGGGGCACCCACAGTACACCAAATTACAGGGAAACAGAGAAGAGAGAAGCCAGGGGTGAAAGAATAGAAGGAGAAGTGGACGACAAAGAAGAAAAAAACAAAGGTTAGTATAAAAACAAGTAGTAACCAAATGAAGTTTAACCCACTCAAACAGAGTGGTGGGTTGGAAACCCTCTGAGGGCCCCCCCACGTGGGGAATGAAGACATTACTCTCCACAGGGGTTATAGGGGAAGCCATTCGAAGGTCTCCCGGGGGAGAATAGGAAAGTCCCAAAACGGCCCCCATCCCCTCCCAGATCCGCCTGCAGTTAAGTAATTATGCAGCACACCGTAATGGAGCAGCAAAATAAAGAAGAACTTTCTTTTAACAGTTAGTAACCAGATAACCATGTGATGTAGACCAAGGCAGCAGATAAACTCAACTAATGCTGTTTATGCTCAATGATGGGCCTACTGCCCCAATATTGGAAGTGTTGGTAGGGTACAAACCCATCAGCCCTGTCCAGTAATTCTTTAGAAACCCTGGGATGGGCAAGGGCCATTAGGTACCTATGTTAGTACATTCTAGTGGGGTAGGGGATGGGGGGACGGGGAGGGGAAGGAGGGGGTGGGAAAGGGTAAGTGTGGGGTGAGGGGGGGGAAGGGCCAGGATAATGGGGTGGAGGGGAAGGGGGAAAAGGGGAGAGGGGGGGGACCCCATTGATAATTTGTGAGAGGTGGGGCATAACCGTAGCATATCAGCAATAATCTTGTACCTTAAAGTTGCATAAGTGCTAAATCTTTAACCCGTATTTCCACCTAGTGGAATTGAAAAAGTAAAACTTAGGGGCTAGCCCTCTGTGGAAAAAAAACAAGAAAAACAGCTTATTTCCTGAGCTTTCAGCATGCTAAGCAGTATTCGTAACATCTCTGCTAGTAGCTTATCCTGATCTGGAGCTTTTTGGTCAGCAAAAAGAAAAAGCAAAAAAAAAAAGAAAAGGAAAGTCATCTCTGGTAAGTATTTGCCGAGGGGCTGTTGGGATGTGGCCTCTGTCGCTTTCTCCCATTCACCTGAACCCAGGGCTCCGGACGAAGTGGTGGAGTGGGTAGGGGATCCCACCCGGGTGTGGGGGGAACCGGAATGTCCAAGTCCTTACAGAACGAGTGGAGGTCTTCCGGGTATCGCAGTGTGGTGGATCTCCCATCTTTCTTTGCTGTGAGGCTAAAGGGGAAACCCCAGTGGTAGCGAAAGTCATGTTCCTTTAGTGTTGTGAGGAGTGGCTGTAGGGAGCGTCTTTGCTGAAGGGTGATCCAGGACAAGTCCGGGTACAGCTGTATAGGGGCTCCATCGAAATCAATGGTATGCATGTTGCGCGCTTTTCTCATTATATCTTCCTTTAGGGCGTAGTTATGGACCCTGCAGATTACATCTCTTGGTCTTGGGCCTGGCCCTCGGGGGCGAAGAGCGCGATGGGCTCTGTCCAGCTTGACTCTTTGATTTTCCGGGCGACCCAGAACGTTGTTGAAGATGGCTTGTAGTGTGGCTTGCAAGTCCTCGTCATGGGTCGCTTCTGGGAGGCCACGGACTCTAATGTTGTTACGTCTGCCTCTATTGTCAAGATCCTCGAGGTGGCATTGAAACTCTCTAAGTGCCGAAGCTTGCGTGGATAATCGATCATGTATATGAGAGACTTCCATCCTTGTATCGTATGCTTCTTCTTCTATAGAATGGACCTTAGCAGACAGGTGGTGTAAATCCGTGCGGAGCATGTTAATTTCAGATCTACATGTGTCACGTACCTCTTGGATGAGCATACGAAAGTCCTGTTTCGTGGGCATGCAACGGACATAATCCCTCCAGGAAGTACATGCATCAGGTTCAGGGTCAGGGTCCATTGTGATATGGGCATGTGGATCCCTCATAGTAATGGAAGAAGTGTCCAGTGGGGAAGGTCCCCTCTGTAGTGCATGTGAAGGGGTCTTGAAATTAGACTGTCCTGCCGGATCACTGGCGTGTACTTGAGCTGTGTGAGCTACATGTGTATAAGCCCCCTGCACCTCTTCAGACCGCTGCGGTGAGGGAGGCCTTGCCGCTATATTAGATTCCTTGTGCTGTAGGGATGAGGATGATGACTTGTCCCTTGTAGCCTGGGGTCTCTGTGGCAGGGAATTTGGGTCCCATTCCTGGGCTGAGGATTCCCACAAAGGAGAGGCTTGGCCTGCACTCGGTGTCGGTGTAGGCCCCAGTAGGCAGGGAGGAAACGGCTGAGACAGGCTGCCAAGTGTGTCACCCATGTGGGATAGCATAGGGCCGGCCTGGGTGCTAGTAGGTGGGAGCGGTGGGCGATCGGGTAGCAAATCCCCCTCAGAGGCATACCTGTCCGTTCGCTTTCCCGGAGAGAGCCGCGGAGGAGAGGAGGAGAGGGCCGCTGCATATGACGGTGGAGCCAGCGCTGGCGCCATCTTGGCCTCGTGGTGTCCCGCCGGAGCTCCGAGGCCAAAGTACTCCGTAATAAGGGGCGGGGGAGCCGAAGAGGATCTTGTGGCATGTCCCCTGGGTTCCGGGTCTTTAGCCTTGCGAGGTTTACCCATGTTTTCGGTGCTTTTAGCTGTTTGCAGGCGGATCTGGTCAGGAGCTCTAAGGAGACACGTCCGCTCCGGAAGCCATCCAAGCCACGCCCCCCGCCATGTAGGTTTTTTACATATATCCACAGAAAGAAAAAAAGGGCTAACATTTATATTTAATCTTAAAGCATTAGAGATACAGTCAGAACATATTTCTCAGAAGACAACTGCCATTACAATTGACCAAGGTATCATTACCATTCTGGTATGCAACTGCTTGTCAGTGTGGCAAATAAAGAGTACAGAACACTTAAAGAGAATCTGGGTGAGATTTTTTTTATCCAGACTTTATTTTATCATTCTATTATTCGCAGGTGCTAGTAAAATACAATACATATGGTACAACCATGTATTGTAATAACATGTTTTGATTTATTTGACCTTGTCAATCACCACTCCATACAACTTCCCATAGAGATATTTCTACAGTATTCCTTTCATGATTGCAACCTAATAATAGATGGTAAGGATAATAGAAAAATAGGAACTGGTTTATAGAATGTAAACACTCATGGTCCCCATTGCACAATATACTGTGTGGACTATGTATTCTTAGATGCTAGCTGACATTAGATTAGTTGTGATACGATTTAACCTTGACTAGCATTGATTAAACACTCAGCATAGTCAATAGAGGTCATCATGTACAGTAGAATACATTAAACTGTCTGTACCACAATGTCTCTGTCTGGTCTTCCTAAATCACAACACTTTCTTGCGCTTGTATCTTATTTACTGATACTCTTTTGTGTATTATTCATATAACTTTCAAATAAAATAACTTTTTTTGTTAAAAGAAACAAGCTATATTCAGGAGTAGGCTTTATTACTTGATTCCTAGTATATAAAAACAAACTAGAGTTGATGGATTGGAACAGCAACTGAATAACTATTTTGCTACCTTGTGGATGAAAAGTGGTTGTAAAGGTTCATAAAGTTTTACCCTTATGCATTCTATGCATGAAGGTAAAAACTCTTCTGTGTGCAGCAGCCCCCCAGCCTCCCCTAATAATTAAATGAGCCCCATCTTGATCCAGTGATGTGCAGGGGAGCAGCGGCTCTCTCTGGTCTCCTCCTCCTTATTGGCTGAAACAGCAGTGGGAGCCATTGTCAATCACAGCTAGTGAGCCAACGAGGAGAGGGTGAGGGTGGGGCGGGGCCGAGCCACACTCCGTGCGTGAATGGACACAGAGCAGTGGCTCGGGAGTGAGCATGCTTGAGAGTTCCCATATCCAGCTGCTTGCTATGGGGGCACTCGGCAAGAGGGAGCACTGTCAGGGGACCCGAAAAGAGGAGGATCAGGGCTGCTCTGTGCAAAACCACTGCACAGGGCCGGTAAGTATGACATGTTTTTTCTTTACAAAAAAAATCTGTCTTTAATATCACTTTAAAGCTGAAGCTGTAAACTATGATGAGTTTTTGCCAGTTTTACTTTTTTTTACTAAATAATTGCAAGCTTGGCCTGTGCTTTTCTGTCTGTTCACTGCCTCTGAGTAACTTAACATTCTGGTCCATATCTGCTAACAGAGAGGAGGGGGTGTTCCTCCTCTGAACAATTTAATCATGTATATTTAAGGTGATCTGTTTTTCAGGTCTATTCCTAACAAAGGCTATTCTGACAGTAAATCTCGCTACAGAAAACCTAGAGTTGCTGCCTTGAGCATTCCACATACTGGTTGCCAGTGATACATATAAAACATTTATATTCAGTATATGTTGTATGTACCTACCTAGAAAGAGATAAATCATGTTTAGATTCTATTTTAGATCTAAACACACTAAATAGACTAAGAAAAAAAACCCATAGTATATAAAGCAAAATACATACCATGGTATATACAAAATATAGTCTTTCAAGAGAACACTTTCCGCTGAACATCATTTAAAATGGTCACACAATATATGCCTCTATGTAATTTGCAATGTTTAGCAACTAAACCCTAAATGTTAACCACTTCAATACCAGGCACTTTCACCCCCTTCCTACCCAGGCCAATTTTCAGCTTTCAGCGCTGTCGCATTTTGAATGACAATTGCGTGGTCATGCAACACTGTACTGTAACTAAATTGTTATAATTTTTTCACACAAATACAGCTTTCTTTTGGTGGTATTTGATCACCACTGGGTTTTTTATTTTTTGCGTTAAAAATAAAAAAAGATAGAAAATTTAAAAAAAAAGGTTTTTTCTTCGTTTCTGTTATAAAACGTTGTAAATAAGTACGTTTTCTCCTTCACTAATGAGCACTGATGAGGCTGCACTGATGGGCACTGATGAGGTGGCACTGATGATGCACACTTATATACAGTACAGATATGCAGCACTGATTGGCGGCATTGATGGGCACTCATAGGCTGCACTGATGGGCACTAATATGCAGCACTGATGGGCGTTGATAGGTGGCACTGATGAGGAGGCACTGACAGGCATCATTAATAGGCACAGATTGGCATCCCTAATGGGCACTAATTGGCATCCCTGGTGGACTCTAGTGGGCATCCCTGGTGGATCTGCACTGATAATCAATGTGCTGTTTATCAGTGCAGACCCCCCATCAGAAGAGCCGCCGACCGGCTCTCCTCTACTCGTGCCTTATCAGCGAGAGAAGAGGAAAAGCAAATAAACGGCACTTCCTGGTTACCATGTGATGAGCTGTGACTGGACACAGCTCATCACATGGTAAAGAGCCTACGTCGAGGGCTCTTTACTGGGATCGGAGATGCGGTGTGTCAGAGTGACACACCGCACTAATGATCGCCGGGGGTGCAAGCTAGCGGCTTATCCTGCTGGATGTCATATGACATCATATGATGCCCAGTCAGGATAATTCAACCACTTTCCGGCCGTCATTCTGCTATATGATGGGCGGGAAGTGGTTAAATAAACCACCAGTTTCAAGGTTGAATGTGTTAGCACAAATGTAGCATGAATACCACTGACCCCCAGTGATCTCAAAGCATGTTGGCCACGGTGAACCAAGAAGAAATCACAAATTTTCAATTTAACAGCCATCCAAGCTTCAGGCAAAGTTCTGTAGATCTGGAAGTGCAGTCACTATAGATCTGAGGGGAAGATCTGAAATGAGGGGAATCTCTGCTGATTTTATCATCCACTTGAGGTGCACATGGAAGTGCACATTGGATTTGCCTTTAGTCCTGGCATGGGGGATTCCTCCTTCCACTAAATGAAAAAAAGAAAACTAACAGTCTGGCGGGCCATACAGTGAAAAACATTTTAGTATCCTGCTTTACCTGACCAGGGAACTCTAGTCCTCAATAACAAAGTTCCACATTTCTTTAGGAACAATCAATTTCTTCCAGAAACAGGACCGCATCAATGCATTAGTATAAAAGGTTTGTATAGCACTGTTCAGCTTGATATGTAGACAAATGCTTCTTTATACTTATACAACAGTTTTTTTTAAGCAGAACAATTACATTTGTTTTCATGGGCAAGGTTTTCTTATAATAGTATCTCCCTAGCACTTAGACACCATAACATCTACAAAACAGCAATGCATATGCAGAAGATCCCACTCTTTAAAAACCTTTGTGGGATAATGATCATGTTACCCCTTAGATTCCAGGCACAGTTATTGCTACATGTAATTGGTTTGCATCTGTGCACAGATACAAATTGTTTACGGTCTGTGGTCATATATAATACTCACTCTACCTCTGGATTAATACATATAATAACAATACACCCAGCTGTCACTAGGTAAACATACTGTATAACTGAACAAATAAAAGTTCTGTGTCTGTGGTACAAGACATGGATTATAACACATTTTGACCAAATAACCAACCCCATATGTGAAATACAAACATATACAGAAGCTATGTACAAGGCTTTAGCAGTACTACACATATGAGCTAGTAAAATTCTCATTTTACTTTTTTGAAAATCAGTAAAATATACATACATGAAACTGAACTCTGATACAGATTACAATTGCTGTTTTTGAGACTCCTCCACCCAGGCACCATTATAAAAATAAGATGATAACTGATTATAACAACTTATTGCACATTCTTGTGGTTATCCAATCATTAGATTGTATTTGGTGCATTTCGTGACTGTCCGTTAAGTCCATGTCTTTAGGAGGATTGGAGATTAGCAATTTATTTATTTTTACAGTATGGAAAAAGAATATCAGCGTAGCTGAAAATATTTTTGCCATACGTGCATGCAAGGATGCAGTCAATCAGAACCCAGCTAAGAAACCAAAGAAGTACCCAAACTACCTCTGATATTTTCCCATAAATCTCAGCAGAGGAGAGAAGTTCTAAAATAAAGCTATGACAACTCTTGTTGAAACATAGTTATTAAATACTACCCAATTTGTTAATGCAGATAATATCTGACCAATCTGTGTAGGGAACAAAAACTACTATGGATAGTCCTTATATATCAGAACACTGTTCAAAGAACCCTATACATGTCCCCAAATGCTCTATATAAGCCTTATGCCGCGTACACACGGTCGGACTTTTCGTCTACAAAAGTCCAACGGACGCTGACGGACTAAAGCTGGCTGGTAATCCGATCGTGTGTGGGCTTCTCCGGACTTTCAACGTACTTTTTTAGCCTCAAATCCGACGTACTTTAGATTTGAAACATGCTTCAAATCTTTACGTCGTAACTACGACGGACCCCGAAATCCGCTCGTCTGTGTGCTAGTCCAACGGACAAAAACCCACGCTAGGGCAGCTATTGGCTACTGGCTATCAACTTCCTTATTTTAGTCTGGTGTACGTCATCACGTACGAATCCGTCGGACTTTTGTGTGGTCGTGTGTAGGCAAGTCCGTTCGTTAGAAAGTCTGCCACAAGTCCGCCGCAAGTCTGCCGAAAGTCTTCCGGAAGTCTGTTGGACAGGCTGTCGGACTTTTGTAGCTGAAAAGTCCGACCGTGTGTACGCGGCATTACTCATGCAGTGAGTGAGTTTTCCCAGTAGAGGTTATATCTACCACTCTCCTTTCACCAGAGTGACTCAATAATAAATGGTTCCCTAACTCCCTCCTGCACCTGCCTTGGTCCCCCACAGAAGCTTCAGTTGTATACAGGAGAAAGTTGGGCCCTGGTTAGAGCTGTATCTATAAGAGTAATTTTATTCTGTGTCGGCATTCCATTTGATGTATTTACAGTATGTTAATTACTTCCAAAAAACAAAAATACAAATTTTTGAATTTTTGAGGGTTAATTCACGCTTGTGATAACATGGTCACGTGACTAATTTGCATACATTATTGCATGCGGTAGATAAAGTCCAATCATGCGGTATTTACCGCAAAGTAAAAAATGTACCAGTAAATATTGTAAAAAAAAAAAATGAGGTAAACTCTTAAGTCCAATTCACAAACAAAACAGAGTTAAAAAAAATGTGATATTTATCACCAGGGATTTGTTGGCGGTTTCACATGTGGTATTTGTCAAAAACAGCCTGGGGGTCCCCCCTCAATTTCTGGTTGCTGAGGAGCGGGCCGGGAAGCTGGTCGCCGAGTCCTTAACAAAGGATGTCTCATCCGGGGTTCCCCGCTGACAGCTGAATGAAAAAAAAACATGCTGGCAATTTAAAACTAGTGTGAGGTTATGCTCCTAATGCATATCAGGCACTTGGGGCCTGGTATGGATTTTTACGGGGAACCCCACACCAAAATAAAAAAAAAGTGGGGCCCCCCAAAATGCATACCAGACCCTTATCTGAGTATGCAGCCTGGCAGGTCAGGAAAGGGGGGGACAAGAGAGTGCCACCCCTCTTGAACCATACCATGCCTTCAACATGGGGGGTGCTTTGGGGTGGGGGGCTCTTCCCCACAGCCCTGGGCTGTGGTTGTGGGGGTCTGCGGGCGGGGGTGTATCAGTATCTGCAAGCCCCCTTTAACAAGGGGGCCCCCAAATCCCGCCCCTCCATGTGTATGAGTATGGGGTACATAATACCCCTACTCATACACCAAAAAAAGTGCAAAAGTGAATAAAGACAATACAAAAGTGCTTGACAAGTCCTTGATGAAAAAAATTAACAAAACTGTCCTGACCTGCCGGCCACATGCTCGGATAAGGGTCTGGTATGGATTTTGGGGGAGACCCCACGCAATTTTATTTTTAAATGTTGGTGGTTTTTTTTCATCATTTTTAATTGCCAGCATGTTTTCTTTACATGCAGCTGTCAGAGTCATCCATTGTTAAGGACACGGTGACTGGCTTTCTGGTCTGCTCCTTAGCAACCAGCTCAATGCGATAAATTATCGCATGAACAAAATGTTGTAATTACTGCTCAATCTAACAAATACCACATTCGTTATCTAACGCAAATTTCTTAATGATTTGCACTTTCAAAACTGATTTTCTGCAAGTGCTATTTTACCAAATTTTTTGGCCATTATTTAACTCTTAGTGAATTAACCCCTTTGTCTAAATTGTATGTATATTACCGCTAAATTCCCACGCAAAGCTTCTGCATGTGTTTGTACTTAATCTGTTATGATGGGATGATGGTACTTCCTTATATGGGAATAGACACTTTTATGTACAGTATGTCATTTAATGCTTAGGTCAATTTACATAAATTACATCTAAAACCTGCAGTGAACCTTTACTGTCTACCGCTATTCTCTTCTCTGTAGGCTGCTTACATTCATTCATGTACTATTTTCCATACTGTTAGCAAACTACCTTTGGTTAAAGTCATTTTTGCCTATGACTTCTTGGCTGCAAATCTTCCATGGAGACTATTGCTGCTAAGAATTCTCTGACCGTGGAAGGGTGTGCCAGAGTCTGACACATTTCTGCCAGTTATGAGCTGAAATCTTCCAAATTTCAAAGGGAAATAAGCTTGATATAATTTGTCTCCTGCACTTAGTTTCCTTGGTTGATCACTGTGTTACCCATCCGTACACGCTTTAGCATGGCTGTCCCTTGACCAGCATTATTCACTTTGCACAGCTGTTTCTGTTTCAGGTATTTAGTTTTGGTCATCCTACACATGATGTTGAAGGTCATTAAATTACACTATTAATGTGTTAGTTTTTTCTTTAACCCTTTTTCTCCCTCGATCTGTATATACATGTTCTTTAGCATGATGCCCTGTGGTGAGGATATGGTAATAAATGTAATCCTTTTAACATTTACCAGCTGAGGCTTTGCACGGCTGTTAGCTGTCACTGACAGATTCATTTTATTTTTTGTTGCCTCATTTTGGTTGGGGAGATTTCCCCTCATTTCCTGTCTTGTAAACATTGGGATTTTCTCTCCTTCTGACAAAGGCCACCAGGATCCTGACACCTTAATTGATAAAGGTTGAAATCTAACGTGTTACTAAACAGTTACCAGTTTGTTTAGGTTTAGGGCAGTGATGGCAAACCTTGGCACGCCAGATGTTTTGGAACTACATTTCCCATGATGCTCAACTACACTGCTGAGTGCATGAGCATCATTGGAAATGTTGTTCCAAAACATCTAGGGTGCCAAGGTTCGCCATCACTGGTCTAGGGGAAAGAAAATCTATTAACCTTATGTTCTGCTCCTTTATGCTGTTGGACCATTCCCTGCAATATCTTTTTCCCCAGGCTCCAGTAGTGCAAGAATGGTTTGATGAACACAATGACAAGTTTGAGGTGTTGGCTTGGCCTCCAAATTCTCCAGCTCTCAATCCAATTGAGCATCTGTATGATATGTTGGAAAAACATGTCCGATCCTTGGAGGCCCCACTTTGCAACTTACAGGACTTAAAGGATCTGCAACTGACGGCTTGGTGCCAGATACCACAGCATAACTTTAGGTGTCTAGTGGCATCCATGCCCCCAATGGATCAGGGCTGTTTTGTTGACAAAAGGGGGACCTAGTAAAAATTAGGTGGGTGGTCATAAAATGATGGCTGATCAGTGTATACTGTATTCATATACTGTACCTTATAGATAGAAAAAGATTTTTTTTAAAACATACATATACTAATCAGTTTGTTTACATGAAACTAATCTTTTCACACGTTTCCTAAAAGTGTTGAAAATACTATACATACAGCTGAACCAAGCAATGAAAATTACATAACAAAGTGCAAGACTAAATACAGTACACTGGAAAGTTAACAAATATCTTATATCACTGTATAGCAAAGCCTTCTGGAGGTAAAGTACGTGAAACAATAACAAACAACTCAAAAGGGACAAAGTGAAAAAATTATAGCTGTGATAACTTATCACTTCAGGGAATTAAAAGTCAACTAGCAGATACTTTGATAAACAGCACTAACAAAACATTAATCTCCTTAATGGAACATTAATGTCTGGAATTTGCCACACACCAAATGCCTGAGTTCTACATTGGTCTTTCTTAATTGCCCAATCACGAATACCATTTGTTATGCTGGCCACATTGATAGAAAAAGAATGTACCCAATTAATTTCAGGCTAGTACAGAATACTAAACACTTATGTTGTATTATGACATTGTACCTTGAGTTACAGTTTTATGTACTAATATCTAAATGATGTACTGAACTATTTTTGACTAGGAACTGAGAATTGCAAACGATTTAAAGGTAATCTTGGTTTTGGTTGAACTAGATGGACTTGTGTCTTTTTTCAACCTGACTAACTATGTAACTATGTCATCTCTAACCAAAAAAACCTAAAGTTGATCTAAATCCAATCACTAAAATCTCACATAAGCTTTAACAAGTTAATTTAATTTCAAAAGGTGTATTCACTCTTTTTAAATATGCATCTTTCATTTAAATGATAACTGGTGGTCCTTGTGTTCTGACAATGCAACCCAATAACACATACAGTACTCCCGATAAAGATTCCAAGAGGCTTTGCACATATTGTGCAGAAATGATCCACCCCGGCCGCTAAAGAAGCCATAGCCAAGCAATCACATGCAGCTAACACTGGAGTGAGTGCTAGGGTTGCCACCTTATCCCTTTAAACCAGAACACATATGAATTGCACAGGTTCTGAGGCTAATTTAATGCAGATAAAACACCACATGAGTTTAATTACCACCTTAATCAGCCACAGAACGTGTGTAATTAATATGTGTTTGGTTTTAAAGGGATGAGGTGGCAACCCTAGAGTGTATGTGGACAGAAGCCTTCTGCATTTCACTGTGCAGTTTTCATTAGTTCCTTTCCAGTGTCTATACATTTGTTTTGTTTTTCCTTCTCAAGGACTTTGTCCATATGAACTTGAAAAAGGAGACCAGTGGGTCCGCAAATACTTGATTATATCTGATACGTATTAAGGGGGTTACAGTCTGCTCCAGGAACACACTGGCTGGGGGTGCTGCAGCTGCCTGACATTTTTTTGTTGGTGTTGTACAGCACTGCACCACCATCTCTTCCACCATAGCACCATACAATACAAAGAAATGACAGGAAGCTGGACAGTAGGAGTCCCCCTTCCTGCTCCGCTTTAATGACAGGGTGGAGAGCAAGATGCCCTCTCACTCTGATTTCCAGATGTTTGTACAGTTTGACACATGGTGGCATGATCTGTACTAAGGGGTGATTTTGTGGGGGATTGTTCTGTAGTAAGGGCTCTGCACTTGGGAGAGGGGAAATATAAGTCTCTGTTCTGAGCGTTTCTGTGTTGTGGAAGAGTGGATTGTTAGATGGGGGGGGTTCTACTACTGAAGGGTCTGTACTGGGGGAAATGTCTATACTGAGAGGTCTGTACTCGGAAAGGGGAGTAATCCGTCATGTGATGAGGTGAAGAGGGTTCTGTAGTGGGGGAAGGGGGGGTTCTATTACTGAGGGTGGTCTATACCAGGGAGAGGGAATAGGGGTTTCTTTACTGGAGCGAGAGTTCTGTGCTGAAAGGGTCTGTATTGGGGGGAAGGGTGTCAGTACTAGGGAGATGGGCTGGGAAGCAGCATTTAGGAGAGGAGTCTGTGCTGGAAAGAGGTGGAGGGGTTAAGTCAGTGCTGGGAGGGAGTATGTACTGAAGGAGAGTTCCTTCTCTGCTGAGGAGTCTGTGTTGGGAGGGATCTTTACTGTCTGGCTTAGAGTGGGGAGTGATTTGTATTGGGAATAGGGGGTTATTTTATTTATACTCAGTAAAGTGGCATGTGCATTATATACCCTTGACCTGTACTATAGACACTAGACAGAATTTGGAGCAGGTGCGCATGGCAACCAGCCAGCTTCCAATTTTTATTTTCAAAACTTAACTGAAAAAGCTGAAGATAGAAACCAATTTGCTCCCATGCATAGCTGCTCCAGATTTTGGCTGCTCCAGTTCTGATAAATTTATTTCCCTTAGTTTTACAATTCATACACCTAACCACTGCACTCTAAGTAATTTATATACTGAACTCCTAAAGCTAACCCCTTAAGGACCAAGCCTATTTTTCACAGTTGTTGTTTAATTTTAAAATAATTTTTGTTTTGCTAGAAAATTACTTAGAACCCCCAAACATTGTATATTTTTATTTTTCAGACACCCAAAAGAATAAAATAGAGATTGTTGCAATACTTTGTTACACCGTATTTGTGCAGCAGTCTTACAATTGCAATTTTGTTTTTGAAAAAATACACTTTTTTGAATTAAAAAATAAGAAAACAGTAAAGTTAGCCATACTGTGAAAGATAATGTTACGCCGAGTAAATTGATACCCAACATGTCATGCTTCATGTGCTCGCTCATGGAATAGCAACAAACTTTGGCACTTAAAAATCTCCATTGGCGACGTTTAACAATTTCTACAGGTTACCCGTTTTGAGCTACAGAGGAGTTCTTGGGCTAGATTTAATTTCTCGATCTAACGATTGTGGCATTACCTCACATGTGTGGTTTGAACACAGTTTACTTATGTGGATGCAACTTACGTATGGTACTGCGTGCGAGCACGGAGGGACGGGTTGCTTTAAATTGTTGTTTTTTTTCCTATTTATTTTACTTTTTATTTTTACACTGTCTCTTAAAAAAAAAAAATAGGCATCACTTTTATTCCTATTACAAGGAATGTAAACATCCCTTGTAATAGAAAAAAGCATGACAGGACCTCATATCTTGCATTTACACTTAAAAGCAAATTGTCACTTTAAGGCCATTGGGTAGAAGTGATGTTTGACGGCACTCCGGTCCTCCAAAGGCATAGAGTCGAGTGGGGGCCATCATGCCCTCACTCGACTTTCTGCCCATCAGGCCACAGGACCGGATCCTTTTTGCCGCTTCCAACAGTTTCGGTAAGCGGCGGAGACCACCGGGACACCTCTCCTGCCACCCATAAAAAGTGATCTTGCGATGAATCCTCCGCGGGATGAATTAGAGCAGAGACTGCAAGCCAGGCCTTCTCTCCAACATAAGTTCCTGACCTCACAAATAAGCTTCTGGAAGAATAGTCAAACATTCCAATAGACACACTCCTAAACCTTGTGGACAGCCTTCCCAGAAGAGTTGAAGCTGTTATAGCTGCAAATGGTGGGCCAACTCAATATTTAACCCTACGGACTAATGCCCCGTACACACGGTCGGATTTTCCGATGGAAAATGTCCGATCGGAGCGTGTTGTCGGAAATTCCGACCGTGTGTGGGCTCCATCGGACATTTTCCATCGGATTTTCCGACACACAAAGTTGGAGAGCAGGAGATAAAATTTTCCGACAACAAAATCCGTTGTCGGAAATTCCGATCGTGTGTACACAAATCCGACGGACAAAGTGCCACGCATGCTCAAAATAAATAAAGAGATGAAAGCTATTGGCCACTGCCCCGTTTATAGTCCCGACGTACATGTTTTACGTCACCGCGTTTAAAACGATCGGATTTTCCGACAACTTTGTGTGACCGTGTGTATGCAAGACAAGTTTGAGCCAACATCCGTCGGAAAAAATCCTAGGATTTTGTTGTCGGAATGTCCGAACAAAGTCCGACCGTGTGTACGCCCCGTACACACGGTCGGACTTTGTTCGGACATTCCGACAACAAAATCCTAGGATTTTTTCCGACGGATGTTGGCTCAAACTTGTAAGACTGGGATGCCATTAAAGTGGATGTAAACCCGATTTTTTTTAAAAATCATCCTGTAGAGTATAAGATTTGCTATCATTTGAGCCCAGTCTTGCCACACAGAGTTAATCCATCTCTGAGCAATCCCCTTTTATTGTTCAGTGAGACGATTCTTGACAAACTTGCTGTGAGAGACAGGTGATTTACATCTCGTGCATTAGCTTAAGAGACATGCAGTATTTTTAAATTCCCTCCCCCACTCCTTTCTTCAGCAGCTCTGCAAGGATTGGCTGTTCCACACCTCACCATGATTTGGCATGCTGAAGTCATGTGGTTACTTTCCTGTCTTTTCACTGGATGTTAGAGATCATAGCAGTAGTTCAGCAGAAGTTCAGTGTTAGAAATACACTGAGAAAATGCATATTGACAAGGGGAGTGTTGACAAGGGAGTCTACTGACAACACGACTCCACCCACCGAGCTCCAGACAACAGACCCACCCACAGAATATGCAGTTTTTCGGGTCTAATAACAGAGAGAGGGGAGACATTTGACAGGTAAAGATACATGCAGGAGGCATGTATATCCTTATAGATAACCCCTATGGCAGTAGTTTAGAAAGGATGACATTGGGTTTACATCCACTTTAAAGTTCATGTGTGTGTAAAGGCAGGCACCCCAATACATTTTGGTAATATAGTGTAGGTTTGACTTGTTTATCTGCAGTCCTCTTCTCTCTACACCCATTCAAAAGGACAGATCATGTTAAAAATCTTTCTTCATCTGTCAGGAGCACATAGGAGGGGGCAGATAGACTACAGTTACAGCTTGTAAGAGCTGATTGGAGGAAAGGCACACTTCCCCCTTCACACACAGCAGAACTGTGTTCTGAATGGACATGCTCCGTTCTAAGCTCCCTCCATGACACAAATTTTATCTCATGTGTCGTAAAACTTCTCAGAAGTGACTCATGCTGATAACAGAGAAACGAAGCATCAGAGAGAAATTACATTTAGAGCTTGGAGAGAGATAAATAAACACTACAAATATATGTGCTTTGCTCAGATTCCACGACTGAGGTGTACAACCACTTTGAGTGCTTTTTGTTCTTTCTGCCCCTATAAGCAAATGGTGTTTTTCTATGTGTCTATGCACACTATTGTAAGCTAGAAGCGTTTTTCCAGCTTCAGCTTTTAGGAGCAAAAAAAAAAAAACATTTTTGCAATTTTGGGAGTGATTTGCCAGCTGAAAAAAAGCTGACAGCTCCAAGAAGCTCCTAAACACTTAACCACTACTAAGCACCTGTTTTCTGTGTTTCTTTCTAGCCAGCTGTCTTTCAGCATCCCTAAAAACCAGTGTATAGCTGCAGGTACCCTGTTGATAGCTAAATGTAAACAAAAATTGAGAAAAAAAACCAGCGTGGGGATTCCCCCAATCCATGCAAGGTCCTTTGGGTCTGATAGGGATTTTAAGAGGCACCCTAAGCCAATAATAAAAAGAAGTGGTGTGTAGTCCTCCCCAATTCCATACCAGGCCCTTTCAGGTCTGGTATAAATTTTAAGGGGAACCTTACCTATTTTTTTTTTTTTTAAATGGCGCCAAAATCCATAGCAGACCCTTAGCAGAGCATGCAACCTGGCAGGCCAAGAAAGGACGGGGGGACAAGTGAGCACCGCCATGAACCATACCAGTCCACATGCCCTCAACATGGGGGGGTGCTTTGGGGCAGGGGGGCTTGGCCTCCCCCAAAGCCCCTTGTCCCCATGTTGATGGGGAAAATGGCCTCGGGGGTGCGGGGGGTGACTTATCGAAATCTGGAAATGCTACCACTCCTAAACACTTTTGAAAATGCTCCTAAACACAATATTAGCTTTTTTTATCCAGCGTTTTTTCGACAGTTTTTGAGTGTCTTGTGTACATGGAGCCTTAAAATGAGTGTGCTTAAGTTTGTATGTGTCTGTTACACTCTTGCTTTTGCACAGTCATTAAAGCATATTTTCTGGGTAAAAGGATTGTTGTATGTGTTTGCAGAGTATAGGAGGGTTTTGTTTAACTATGCCCTTTTAACCCCCTTCCACTGTTAGAGCAGTTTGATCACATCACAATATGGCATGCTGCTTTATTTCTGCAGAAAAAATGATCAGCCCCGGGTGCCAGATGTGCAAGGTATGCCACTGGATTAGATACTTGTCCACTATATTAATTTAAGAAAAAAACAATTTTCTTGATTAGCTTGTCTGTGTGTTGGCTTTTCCTTAGCATATGTACAGTTTATATGCCATCATATTTGGCACTATACCTATATTTATCCCAGATCAAGAATTATGTGTGCAGGATGAAAGTTTTCTTTTTGTTTTTGTTTTTTATAATATTTTACCTGGTAAAATTGTATGACAATTCTTAATTATAACTATATAACTATTATAATATGTATAATTATAACAATGATAATTGTTAATTGCAATTATATTAGCAATAGCCAAACATTTTATTTCAGCCTTTGTTTTTCTTTTTTTTTTTCCTTGTTTTTCTTCAACCACTTCCTGCTCACAATCTGTATCTTAACGACTTCCGGACCGCCCACCATCATTATGGCAGCAGCTAGCTGCCATAACCCCGGTATCCTCTTCTTCAGTGAGCGGTCGGGTTTCAGATAAAAGTGGTCTCTGCGGCGGATTTGCCGCAAGATCACTTTTATCGGTAGCGAGAGATGGGCCCCCTCCTCCCGCCATGCTTAAGTGCCCCCCGCCACTTACCTGATCCGTCTTTAGCAGCGGAGGTGATCGGATCTTCACCCTTGCTGGGCATGGAGACGAGTGATGGGAATATGGCCCCCACCTGTCTCCATAACAATGCAGGGCGGGAGCGAAGTCAAAACGTCACTTCTGCCCATAGCTCCTAAAGGGCCATTTTTTTAAATTATTTTTCCTGGTGCCTCCATGGCAGCATACCTGTAAAAGAGCTCCGCCTCTACTCCGCCTTCAGGACTAGTGAATAGCATAAATTAAAGAGCATAAACCCTCCCCCAACATTCTCCTTTTTTTCCTCATACCTCTTGACTGGTGAAGAGTAGCAGTATGTCCATACCTCTGCAGTCGGCAGTGTCCGCCTGGTTAAGCCTCTTCCGTGCGCAGTCCCTGTTCTTGGGCCGCTATTAGCGCTGATAAGACTGGGAACCCCTTCTAAATATCTTTTGGGGTCTTGCAGAGTTTCCTCATAGGAACACAGTCTGCTGAATTTCCAGAAAAATGAATGCTGGTGATGATGGCGGGAGGATCAGCTTCTCTTCCTTCTTGGTCAGGTCAGGTTTTTAAACCCTGGTGATTACATTTACAAGTTACAAAAAAAAAAAAATTTTGGCCCCTTTAAGACATTTATTCCCGGTCCGCGCATGCGCAGAACGGGCGTTTTTATTTGCCTTTTTTTTCTATATATTTATCTAGCCTTGTGTTTACCCTTTCTTACCATGGGCTCGGTTCGGTGTTTTTCTGTCTCTCCGGAGTCACCGTGCTGGCGGGGGAGAGGGAGAGACTGGCAGAGCTCAGCGGCGGAGGAGAGGCGGTGTCTTCCTCCTTGTATTGTACGTGACGGCTCCATGCGCCTGCGCGGCCGCTCTGGATGCAGCTGGAGACAGTACCAGCAATTGCCTCTTCCAACCACTAGTGCGCATGCACGGGCAAACGCGCATTGGGCGGTGAGGCTTCGGCGGCCATCTTGGTATAGGGAAAAGAGCTTAGATCATGTATTTTTGCCAGTAATAAGGAAAGTCCGTTCAATTAACCTCCCCTCCCCTTTTTACTTTAAATTTTGGCTCCAAATTGGGCTCAGGGCTGCTCTGCATAGCAAGTGTATGCCCTGCAGTCCAAATTACTTCAGTTTTACAGGTATGTCTTATACTTTATTCACACTCCTATTGCAGTAACTTCAGTTATAGGCAATATTTCTTTTTGTTTTCTTATTTCGCCTTTCTGCAGCTGATCCTCCTGCCCATAAATTCACCATGAGCCATTCGTCTCATAGTCAAGATCCTCTTATGTCCAATAGGTATGTGGACCACCTGCACGTGAGTATTTAAAAAAAAAAAAAAAAAAAGAGTGTGCCACTGACAAACAAACTTTGTTTGTTTCAGCCCTGTTCCCGCAAAGCGGTCTGGAAAGTCCTCAAGGCGTCATGACAATGACGACAGTCCTGAGCGGAGGTCATGCTCTTCTCACCGAAAATCTTCTAGAAGATCAGGATCTCATAGATATCATCATTCGCTTTCGCCTCCATCGCGGGCGTCAAGGAAAAAATGCTGGGCCTGTGGCGCGGTTCCACTCCCTGATAAGCTTGTCTGTAGAGACTGTCTCAAGGACTACGCAGCTAACCGGGAATTAGAAGGCCAACAGGTGGTTGACCTACTTAAACAAACCATGAAAGACTCTCTTTCTGAATTGACGGCTATGATCCCTGCTCACCCGGTTTCTCAAGCTGCGCAAGTATTGGATTCAGACCTCAACATTGCGGGTCTATCAGCTGTTAGTACTTTGCCTCCATCAGGAAAAACAGCTAAACAAATTCCACCTGTAGATTCATCCAAGGAGTCCTCAGATGATACTGAACCATCTGGTTTCAATTTCTCCCTGGTTCAACCCTTTGTCCAAGTGGTGTGGAGCACCATTGCCTGGGAAGACCCGGAAGAGCCTCCTCAAAAATCAAAATCAAAAACCTATTTTCCATTCCTCAAGAGAAAGCAAATCTTCTTCCCATTAATGGGGGAAATCAGGGAGATCATAGAGGATGAGTGGAACAAAACTGATAAAAAGTTTTCTCCCGCACGTTTATCCAAACTGTATCCACTGGCAGATTCGGATACTCAGTCCTTAAGTTCAATGCCTGTGGTTGATGCGGCTGTAGTGCGTCTGGCAAAAAATGTAACGTTGCCAATGGAGGATTCAACATCTTTCAAGGATCCCCTAGGTAGACGTATTGACCTAGACCTCAAGAGGAGCTATCTAGCGACAGGGGTGGCTTGCAGACCAGCCATTGCCCTGACATCTGTTTCCAATGCCATCAGGTCTTGGACGGAAAATGTTGAGACAGCCCTACACCAAGACGTTCCTAAAAAGGACGTAATCAAAGCTCTGGAGGAGCTTAAGTTGGCAGCGGATTTCGTAGGAGAAGCTGCAATTGACACAATCCGTTGTTCGGCCAAATCAATACTGCACTCGGTTATGGCCAAGCGGGCCTTATGGCTCAAACCTTGGACAGCCGATCTAGCATCAAAGCAGAATTGGTGCAAGATCCCCTTTGATGGAAAATCTTTGTTCGGCAAGAAACTCGACAAAGCAATCTCCAGAGTAACAGGGGGCAAATCTGGTTTACTTCCTCAGGACAGGAAGGTTCGGAGAACAAAGGCCTATTTATCCCGGTTCCGGCAATCAAATTCTAGAGACTTCAGGCAGTCTCGCCCCTTTAGGGACAACAAGAAATCTTGGAGAGGCACCCAGACTTCTTTTTTTGGGAGCCAGAAAGAACAAATCCCTCACAGCTCCCCAGGAGGAGACAAAGTCTTTTTGACGCCAAAGAGGTGGAGACGCCCCCAGTGGGAGCCCAGTTAAAACATTTTTTCACCATCTGGGCCTCCCAGTGTCAAGACCCATGGGTCCTATTAACGATCCAGTACGGTCACTTCTGGACTTTCTCTCAGCAGCCTCCTCACACGTCCTTCAAAGAAACACAGTTACCGGCCTCTCTACAGAAAGCACTGGCCCTAAACCAATTTTTGGAGTCTCTGCAGCGTCAAGGGGCAGCAATACCTTTTCCCCATCGGAGCGATTTACAGGTTTTTATTCCACCCTTTTCCTGGTGCAGAAAAAAACAAGTGACTGGAGACCTGTAATAGATCTCAAAAAGCTAAATCGATACATCCATCTCAAAAGCTTCTAGATGGAGTCGCTCCAGACGATCATCCAAACCATACAACCAGGAGATTGGTTAATATCGATAGACCTGCAGGATGCTTACCTCCACGTCCCTATTCTACCATTCTTCCAAAAATACTTAGGGTTCGCAGTGGGTCATGTCCACCTGCAATTTCAGGCTCTGCCCTTCGGGCTGTGCACCTCCCCTCAGGTGTTCACAAAAGTGTTGATTTCTGTCTTGGCCCCTCTAAGAGAGAGGGGATTAAGAATTTATCACTACCTGGACGATATCCCCTTGCTGTCAAACAACCCAAGCCAGCTTATAGCCCACAGGGGGATTCTTCTTCAGTCATTGTTGGGGTGGTTGGTGAACCATCAAAAGAGCCAATTAGTTCCAACACAACAGATGATTTACCTAGGAGCAATGTTCGATACGCACCTAGGCACAGTCTCTTTACCCCAAATGAAGATGGAGGGCATCATTCAGAAGGTATCCAAGACCATACAGAGGTCCCATCTATCAGCCTCACAGTGTCTGAGCCTTATTGGCACGATGTCCTCGTGCATACCTCTAGTTCCATGGTCTCACTGGCACCTGAGACACTTCCAGACGGAATTCCTAATACAATGGAAACAACAACATCTTTCCCAGACAATCCGTTTAACAACGCTAATGAGCAGGAGTCTACACTGATGGACGAATCCAGAGAATCTCTCTAGGTCCCATCATTAGGGTTCCCACTCATGGACCACAATTACTTCCGATGCGAGTGGCCAGGGGTGGGGTGCCCATTGCAGAAAATTCCAGATTCAGGGAAGATGGTCCTTTTCCACCAACGTCCTAGAAATGAGGGCAGCATTTCCAGCCTTAACCTCTTTTGCATCTAAGGTCAAGGGACAGAGAGTACTTCTGCGTTTGGACAACAAGGCGGCAGTCTCGTACCTTCAGAAGCAAGGGGGCACTTACAACAAGACACTTCTGAAGGAAGTGGAACCTGTAATCTCCCAGGCAAGATGAACACGGAGGCAGATGTCTTATCAAGGAGGTTTGGGGACAACAACAAGTGGTCTCTCCATCCCCAAGTGTTCAACCAAATCTCCAATCTATGGCAGAAACCACAGGTAGATCTCTTTGCTACGCAGGAGAATTCCAAGCTCGGGAGATTCTTCTCCCGCCTCCCACATCCACAAGCGGAAGGGGTAGATGCGCTATCTTGTCCTTGGACCTTCAAGACAGCTTACACCTTTCCTCCTCGCCCACTCATATCGAGGTTTGTCCTCAGACTCCTGACCAAACCAGTCCAAGTGCTAGCAGTGCTACCCTATTGGCCGAAGAGACCTTGGTTTCCACTAGCCATGCACCTCAGTGTGAATCCTCCGATCAGAATTCCTCCCTTCCCGCAGTTGTTGACCCAGGGCAGGCTGGCCCATCCCAGACCCACAGAAGCTGGACCTTCGTGTATGGAAGTTGAAAGGAGGAGGTTTGAATCATTAGTCTGTTCCCAAGAGGTCATATCCACCCTGTTGAAAGCCAGAAAACCTACAACCAACACAATATATGCAAGGATTTGGGACAAGTTCTTATCCTATGCCACAGGAAAAGGATTTGATCCTATCTCTCCTTCCACTGCTGATGTTCTGAATTTTCTGCAAACTGGTCTCAATTTGGGGCTCAGCCAGAGTTACCACAAGGTACAAGTTTCTGCAAATTCTGCAGCAACTAACACCAGGTGGGCAGAAAACCCTCTAGTGGTCATGTTCCTCAGGGGAGTATTGAAGATGCGTCCTCCATCCAGACATTCCTTCCCAAAGTGGGATCTTCCTCTAATATTGGAAGTCCTATTCACTCATCCGTTTGTGCCGGTTGAAGAGGTCTCAATTTGGAACCTAACTAAAAAAAAACTTTTGGGTATTACATCCGCAGGAGGATTTCGGAACTCCACTCTTTGGGCATTGGGGATGAACATATATCCTTTTTCCCAGATAGGGTAGAACTTCAGCCTCACAGAGGATTCACACCCAAGGTCACCTCAACGGCAAATCTGTCAGAACCATGGGCGTTACCAGTTTTCATGGACTCAGAATCAAACTCCTGTCACGAGTTAGACATATCCACAGTCCTCAGGGCCTACTTGGAAGCCACAGCAAGTTTCAGGAATTCTGAAAGATTACTCATCATCCCATGGGGTAAAAATAGAGGAAAGGAAGCTTCTACCAGAACCTTGGCATCCTAGGTTGTCAAGCTAATTCAGAAAGCATACAGGGTTAAGAACTTAAAACCTCTGACTCTGAGGTGAATGCTCATTCAACAAGAGAGGTGTCAGCTTCTTGGCCAGCAAGGGCAAACGTTTCTTTGGAAACAGTATGCAGGGCCACCACTTGGTCTTCTCGACACACGTTCCTTAAACATTATCGTGTTGATCCCGGAGCTCTTACGACTGTAGAGTTCAGGAGAAGAGCACTTCGTGCTGCTATGTCTGTATCTGATTAAAATTTTTTCGCTAAAGCATTAAACCCACCCGTGTGAGCTAGTTATTTATCACAGGTATGCTGCCATGGAAGCACCGGGAAAACGGAAAATTGTGTCATACTTACCGTAATTTTCCTTTCCTGGTGCCAATCCATGGCAGCATAAGCTCCCACCCTCAGTATTCTATATTACGAAGAATGTTGGGGGAGGGGCTATGACCTTTAATTTATGCTATTCACTAGTCCTGAAGGCGGAGTAAAGGCGGAGCTCTATCACAGGTATGCTTCCATGGATTGGCACCAGGAAAGGAAAATTACGGTAAGTATGACACAATTTTCCGTTTTTTAAATGAGAATTTTTTTTTTATTGCATTTTAGTGTAAATATGAGATCTGAGGTCTTACATTCCTTATAATAGAAATAAAAGTGACACTTTTTTTTAAAAAAAACAGTGTAAAAATAAAAAATAAATGTTAAAATAAATAAGAGAATTTTTTTTTTTTTAACGTGCCCCGTCCTGATGAGCTCGCATGCAAAAGCGAAGGCATACATGAGTAGCACCACATATGAAAACGGTGTTCAGACCACACATGTGAGGTATCACCGCGATCGGTAGAGTGAGACCAATAATTCTAACCCTAGACCTCCTCTGTAATTCAAAGCATGCATCCTGTAGAATTTTTTAAATGTCGCCTACGGAGATTTTTAAGGGTAAAAGTTTGTCGCCATTCCACGAGCGGGCACAATTTTGAAGTGTGACATGTTGGGTATCAATTTACTCGGCGTAACATTATCTTTCACAATATAAAAAAACTGGGCTAACTTTACTGTTGTCTTATTTTTTAATTCAAAAAAGTGTATTTTTTCCAAAAAAAGTGCGCTTGCAAGACCGCTGCGCAAATATGGTGTGACTGAAAGTATTACAATGACCTAGGGCTGGGAGATTTTCCCCCCCAAAAAAATCTGCGATTTTTTTATAAAAAACTCGATTCACGATTCGAATCCGATTTTTTTTTTTTTTATTATCTTAAAGTGCATCAACAAACAAAATTTCAAAAAAAATTTAAGTGCATTTTAAACATTCTTTGCAAGGAAAATGTACCTATCAACAACAGCAGGTTGAGGCAAACTCGGTGGTGACAGGTGACACTACATCACTGTATATACTGACACACTACATCACTGTAAACTGACATACTACATCA
Organism: Lithobates clamitans; assembly: GCA_037952925.1. Lineage (NCBI taxonomy): Eukaryota > Metazoa > Chordata > Amphibia > Anura > Ranidae > Lithobates > Lithobates clamitans. The sequence continues at coordinate 890,406 of JBBGZY010000720.1, forward strand.
CCGTATACTGACATACTACATCACCGTATACTGACACACTACATCACCGTATACTGACATACTACATCACCGTATACTGACACACTACATCACTGTAAACTGACACACTACATCACCGTAAACTGACACGCTACATCACCGTATACTGACACGCTACATCACCGTATACTGACACACTACATCACCGTATACTGACACGCTACATCACCGTATACTGACACGCCGCTACATCACCGTATACTGACACGCCGCTACATCACCGTATACTGACACGTCGCTACATCACCGTACACTGACACGTCGCTACATCACCGTATACTGACACACTACATCACCGTATACTGACACACTACATCACTGTATACTGACACACTACATCACCGTATACTGACACACTACATCACTGTATACTGACACACTACATCACCGTATACTGACACACTACATCACCGTATACTGACATGCTACATCACCGTATACTGACACGTCGCTACATCACCGTATACTGACACACTACATCACCGTATACTGACATGCTACATCACTGTATACTGACACGTCGCTACATCACCGTATACTGACACGTCGCTACATCACCGTATACTGACACGTCGCTACATCACCGTATACTGACACGTCGCTACATCACCGTATACTGACACGTCGCTACATCACCGTATACTGACACACTACATCACTGTATACTGACACACTACATCACCGTATACTGACATACTACATCACCGTATACTGACACGTCGCTACATCACCGTATACTGACACGTCGCTACATCACCGTATACTGACACGTTGCTACATCACCGTTTACTGACACGTCGCTACATCACCGTATACTGACACACTACATCACTGTATACTGACACACTAGATCACCGTATACTGACACACTACATCACTGTATACTGACACACTACATCACCGTATACTGACACACTACATCACCGTATACTGACATGCTACATCACCGTATACTGACACGTCGCTACATCACCGTATACTGACACACTACATCACCGTATACTGACATGCTACATCACCGTATACTGACACGCCGCTACATCACCGTATACTGACACGCCGCTACATCACCGTATACTGACACGTCGCTACATCACCGTACACTGACACGTCGCTACATCACCGTATACTGACACACTACATCACCGTATACTGACACACTACATCACTGTATACTGACACACTACATCACCGTATACTGACACACTACATCACTGTATACTGACACACTACATCACCGTATACTGACACACTACATCACCGTATACTGACATGCTACATCACCGTATACTGACACGTCGCTACATCACCGTATACTGACACACTACATCACCGTATACTGACATGCTACATCACTGTATACTGACACGTCGCTACATCACCGTATACTGACACGTCGCTACATCACCGTATACTGACACGTCGCTACATCACCGTATACTGACACATCGCTACATCACCGTATACTGACACGTCGCTACATCACCGTATACTGACACACTACATCACTGTATACTGACACATCGCTACATCACCGTATACTGACACGTCGCTACATCACCGTATACTGACACACTACATCACTGTATACTGACACACTACATCACCGTATACTGACATACTACATCACCGTATACTGACACGTCGCTACATCACCGTATACTGACACGTCGCTACATCACCATATACTGACACGTCGCTACATCACCGTTTACTGACACGTCGCTACATCACCGTATACTGACACACTACATCACTGTATACTGACACACTACATCACCGTATACTGACATACTACATCTCCGTATACTGACACGTCGCTACATCACTGTATACTGACACGTCGCTACATCGCCGTATACTGACACGTCGCTACATCACCATTTACTGACACGTCGCTACATCAACGTATACTGACACATCGCTACATCACCGTATACTGACACGTCGCTACATCACCGTATACTGACACACTACATCACCGTATACTGACACACTACATCACCGTATACTGACACACTACATCACCGTATACTGACATACTACATCACCGTATACTGACACACTATATCACCGTATACTGACACACTACATCACCGTATACTGACACACTACATCACCGTATACTGACATACTACATCACCGTATACTGACACACTATATCACCGTATACTGACATACTACATCACCGTATACTGACATGCTACATCACCGTATACTAACACGCTACATCACCGTATACTGACACACTACATCACCGTATACTGACACACTACATCACCGTATACTGACACACTACATCACCGTATACTGACACACTACATCACCGCATACTGACACGCTGCTACATCACCGTATACTGACACGTCGCTACATCACCGTATACTGACACGCTACATCACCGTATACTGACACGCTACATCACTGTATACTGACACACTACATCACCGTATACTGACACACTACATCATCGTATACTGACACGTCGCTACATCACCGTATACTGACACGTCGCTACATCACCGTATACTGACACGTCGCTACATCACCGTATACTGACACGTCGCTACATCACCGTATACTGACACACTACATCACTGTATACTGACACACTACATCACCGTATACTGACATACTACATCACCGTATACTGACACGTCGCTACATCACCGTATACTGACACGTCGCTACATCACCGTATACTGACACGTTGCTACATCACCGTTTACTGACACGTCGCTACATCACCGTATACTGACACACTACATCACTGTATACTGACACACTACATCACCGTATACTGACATACTACATCTCCGAATACTGACATGTCGCTACATCACCGTATACTGACATACTACATCTCCGAATACTGACACGTCGCTACATCACCGTATACTGACACGTCGCTACATCACCGTATACTGACACGTCGCTACATCACCGCATACTGACATGTCGCTACATCACCGTTTACTGACACGTCGCTACATCACCGTATACTGACACGTCGCTACATCACCGTATACTGACACGTCGCTACATCACCGTATACTGACACGTCGCTACATCACCGTATACTGACACACTACATCACCGTATACTGACACACTACATCTCTGTATACTGACACACTACATCACCGTATACTGACATACTACATCACCGTATACTGACACGTCGCTACATCACCGTATACTGACACACTACATCACCGTATACTGACATACTACATCACCGTATACTGACACACTATATCACCGTATACTGACATACTACATCACCGTATACTGACATGCTACATCACCGTATACTGACACGCTACATCACCGTATACTGACACGCTACATCACCGTATACTGACACACTACATCACCGTATACTGACACACTACATCACCGTATACTGACACGCCGCTACATCACCGTATACTGACACGTCGCTACATCACTGTATACTGACACGCTACATCACTGTATACTGACACACTACATCACTCAGTGATGTAGTGTGTCAGTATTCAGTGATGTAGCATGTCAGTATACAGTGATGAGCACATTCCTGTGTGATGTCATATGGGGGTATTGTCATATATTGAGCACAGTGCTGTGTAATGAAATTTAAGAAGGGTGAATATATGGAATGGGATGTGATGTGACTTCTCTCCTCTAAGGTATTATTCTTTCTGGCAGTGATCACATGGCTATCAGTATCTCATGAAATACACCATACAGGCAGCTCTGACTCACCCTCCCTTCTCTCTCTCTCTCTGCAGCCCAGGAATTTCCCTGTGATCCCCCCACCCCCTCCTCCTTCTGATATCACAGCCCTCCAATACACAGCAGTGTTCCACCAACAGCCTCGCCCATTACCCCGCCTACACACCCACCCACCCATGCACAGCGTCGGGCCTCGCGGACTAGGCTGAAGCCGCGGCCTTGCCTGAAAAATCGTGCCCGCAGCTCCTCAGGCCCGGCGCGGTGCTGTTAAAAAAAAAAAAAAATCGATTTGAAGAAGATTTGAATCGATTTGACCTCTCAACTCGATTCAAGATTCAAATCGATTTTTTTCCCAGCCCTACAATGACCGATCATTTTATTCTCTAGGGTGTTAGAAAAAAATGTGTAATGTTTGGGGGTTCTAAGTAATTTTCTAGCAAAAAAAACTGTTTTTAACTTGTAAACAACAAATCTCAGAAAAAGGCTTGGTCCTTAAGTGGTTAAGATTCCTGAATGCAAATACATTAATGTACTCTCCCCCTTGAGAACTATCAGCATACACATCGCATGACTGCTGGCTCTCAATCCTAACTCTCAGTGACATGAAGGTCCCCACTGACAATTAGGAACCAATCAGAGTGTTTCCTGATCATGTGATTATGTCACCCCTGACACAGTGATAATACGTCGGCTAAAGGCTCCACTGACAAAAATGAAAGCCTGCAGTGTTCATCTGCAGTGCTATTTATTTAAAAACTTAACTGTTAGATACAGTTTTACTATTAAAAGTGGTAATAAAAGAATTAAACATGGAATAAAAAGCAAGAGAAAATATTTATTTTTATATTTGAGTGCATTTGTAGGCCTATAATAAAAAAAGAGTTTTTTTTATTAAAAGACTGTACCAAAAAAAAACTCTTATGTAATTTTAATATAGTTATACAAATGCGTCATAGAGTTGTTGCTAACTCACATGAATAAATTTCACTTGGGCATCTGCGCATGAATGACCTGCAGTCATGAAAGAGTTAAAGTGGTAGTAAAGGCCTTTCAATGTTTTGTACCTACAGGTAAGCCTATAATAAGGCTTACCTGTAGATACAGTAAAAATCTCCTAAATGTGCACTGTTCAGGAGATATTTACTTTAGCGTTTTGTCCACAGAGAGAGCCATGCCACGACCGAGACTTCCGGGCGCATGTGACGTCATCACGGCTCGGCCAGTCAAATGGCCGCTGCCTATAAAACCGAAAGGAAGATCAGGTAAAGATGGAGGCCTCGGTGGAGCTGTGACAGCGCTGGATACTAGCATGTTATGCTCTTAAATTGCAGGGAGAAGATTTTTTATCCTTTGTGGTTTACTATCACTTTAATGCATGTTTATTAAAAGCTAAGTCTTTTTAAAGCTTTGGCTAGAGTATGGATCGAATAAAAGCTCTGTCAGTTTTTTTTTTTTGGCTATGTTCCTACTTGGATTTACTTTTCTGGACACCACAGGAAGTGAGAATAATAGTAAAGAAAGAGGAAATCCCAACTAAAACAGTTGTCAATGGAACAAGTGTCCCCTTTTGGAAGATTTCCCCTTACCTTCTGTTCTAGCAGCAACTTTAAAATTTTGGATTTCTCATCACTTCCTGCTCCAGGGACTATGGTCACCATGACAAACACAGGTTGAATCTTCCCAGCAAAGACAGAACAATAAAAACTTGTTTCCTCCTTCCATATTCTAAACTTAAAAAAAAGTTTTGCTTTAGATCCAATTTAATGTTGACTTGATAGCAGTCTGATGAGTAAATATAAGAATACACAATCTGGCAGCACAATCCCAAATCGAACACCAAATCACCAACACCAAAACATCAGGTTAGTAGTTCCACCCCCATTTGTGGTAGGTTCCAGAATATCCCAAGGGCATCCACCGCACTGTATATGTGAAGTAAATGCCTGGGTCCTCACCCACAAAAAATCCACAAAAAATCAAAACATATATAGAGGCACTCACTGGTCTTGTAATCAAAGTAACAGTTCTTTTATTGTCAGCATTTTGATGGTGCTCAGCTCATTGAGAAAGATGACCTGAGATCCACTGAAATGTTGACAACAAACCACTGAAAGTAACCTATGAAGTTTATACACTTCAATAATTTTGGCAGCTGCCCTTTTTCCTGTTTTACTCATTGCCGCATTATGTTTCTAAAAACCCCTTGGACTTCAATAATGACAGTTAACCATTAGATTCCTTATTTTCCCCATGCTAACTTCAAATCTTATTATCCAATGACATTTTTAAAAGGTATTTGTTTTTTTCAAGAGACACAAAAGAGGAAGAAACAAAACGCATAATCTCAATTTATAAGGGTGTAATTGTCAGATATTGTCCTCCATATTTAAAATGTTGTGCCAATCTTTACTGAATACCAAATGTTTTTGTAAACTGTTGAGCTGCAGTAGAAAGGACTTACAAAGTAAAAGCGTGAACCTCAGTATACTTGCATTTACAGTGTATTACTGGTCAAATAACACAGCTTTAACACTTTATAAGCCATTATAGAACAATGGGTAAATTAGAATCATGGGCTTCCATGAAATCTATTCCATGTGTGATGGTGTAGAAAAAAAACACAGCTTAGCAACAGAATGTATTGGGATTTATTTTAAAATGCTGGCACTAGAGGAATACAAATTAGTAGTTCATAGCCCAGGTGCTGTATTCCCTAGCAGGCAAAATGTCTTGGCATTGAAGCTTGTTTTAGACAGAAACAGTGAGTGGACTGTACCACAATACTCCTGCTCCAAGTGGCTTTTAGTTGAGCTGTCTTTAGGTTTGTATACAATAAAAATCTTAGCTAGCTAAAGCTTTGGAGTACGTCATTTTGTGCAATTCATTTGTTTGAAAAGCTAAACATACTATTTTCTCTCACCTCAATTTAACTCACCTCAGAAAACTGCAGCCTGCCAAAATCACTAGTGGGATTGGCAATTTTAAAAACCTTCTTTGGCATTACCCAGGTCTCCAATGTCTCCAGCTTACTGACTGCAAGATTAGTGGCATGATGTTTAATAAGAAAACCCTGGAAGCGATCAGCAAGGAAATAAAGATGGACTGAAACCGGGTGGCCCATGGGATAGTATCTGAAAAACAAGATTGAAGAGAAACTGAGAGTGTGGAAAACAAAAAAAAGACTGCTGCACAGATATGACCTCACGGTCTGCAGTGCTACAGCTTAATGTCTAAAAAGAAGAAAGAGGAAACAATCCAGAGTTAGGAATAATGATTATATACAATAATAATTAATGGATAACACACATCTATATTTCTGTGTTTAATAAATAGAGAAGATTCAGAATTCGTATCACCTTTTTAGGTCAATAAAGGTACTTTGAACATTATTTGACATGCTGTCATATTATACTTTAGTTATAGGTTTGTATATTTTATTCGGATTTCGGCTGATAATCCAGTAGCTCAGACAAAAAGAGATGGCAAAAGACCTTCTATAAGCTACATATTTCTAACATACTACTTCATCCCAAAACTGATGTTTTTGGCTTCTTCTGGTTGCTGGTAACTTGAAATGTATTCATGTGTTTGAATAAACACATATAACACAAACACTGCCAGACCCTCTATTTGTCAGAGAAATAGTGTTCAGAGAATAGGCCGTACTGGCAATCTTTCCAGTAGAAGAAATGGGCGCCATAGGCGCGACATGTGATAGATGGTTCCCCCTGCTGGCCTATAAAAGCCTGCCACTGTCTGACGCAAGTGGCTGGATTGTCTTCAGCTCTTCCCTGTTCCTGTGTTATACTTTCAAGTGATTCCTGTTGTGACCTCGACTTGCCTCCTGACCTGCTCTCATCTACTCTCGAATGTTTGACCCCTGGCTTGGCTCACGGACTTTGCTATACTTCCACCTGCCTGATTACCAGTGTTTGACCCCCAGCTTGGCTCTTGGACTTGCTATACTTGCACCTGCCTGATTACCAGTGTTTGCTTGGATTATACCTTACCTGTGATTGACCCTCCGCTGGCCTCACCACAGCCTCCAATCTGCTACCCTGTGTTCTACCCTCAGCCAGGCTTTTACTAGTGTCCGGATTACTCCTTGTCGTCTTCTCAAGCAAAGTCTCCATGTGATCATCAGCTCAAGCCTTTTCAACTTGCTGGCAACCCATGCTTCTTTGAGCCCTATACCTCCTGTTCCACCTTCAGGGGTATACTGCGCTTAGCCTCAAGGAGAGCCTCCCTTAGCATCTTGGCCTCTGAAACGGTACCTGGCACTATTAGACCCTGGCATAGCATACCGCATTAGTCTTTTAAAAAAATGAGCATTGTAAATACCTATTTAGAACGATCTTCAGGCTGGTCACATGACTCGCGGCCACTGTATACATCCGATGCATGGCTCTTGCAGGAGGGGCCGAGATCTCCCTCTGACATCAGCTGGGGAGATCACATGGCCACTCAGCCTCTCCTGCAGAAGGCCTGGAAACTGTCCGAGAGTCACGTGACCGGCCTGAAGATCTCGCTCAATCAGTACTTACAGCGCTCGTTTTTATAAAAGCCTAATGCAGTGTGCTATGCTAGGCTATAAGAGAGGGGCTGGCAGGGACCATTTAGAAATTTATATTTTAGTAATATTGGCGGGAGGCGGGGGGGCAGGGACGGAGACACGCAGACACAGAGATGACAGGCAGAGAGGAAGGGGTACGGGGAGAGAGGAGAGCTGAGAGTCGGGCTGCGTATGACGGAGGGATGCACTCTGACCATGGTGGTCAGGGCTCAGAGAGGGGGATACAGGAAGTGGCAGGTTCAGGCGGGGTTTTATTACAGTTTAGAGGGGGGCAGATAGCACAGCACAAGCACTGTGCTGTTTAATCTGCTCTAAGGGACCATGAAATAAAAAAAACTATTTTGGGTTAACAAACACTTTAATTCATACAAAATGTTTGCTGTTCAGCTGTATTCTGAGCTTTCGGTTTCTGAATTATTAGGTCTGCTCAGTTTTTACACATTGTATGTCTGGCCCCCCATCTACTGTATTCTCTGTAGAGGTGCTATTATATGAATATTACTGTCCTACTGGGCTTTGCAGAATGTTTTCACATACTCATATCAGGCCTGTTGAGCTTTCTATGCCTGGGTCACTTTTTATTAGCAGTCTAAAAGACTACAACAATTCTGGTTCTGTACATAAATATGAAACATTATGTTTGTTTAGTTCTTTTTTTTTTGTTTCAAATAAAAGTTCACATCAATAGTAAACAGCAAGAAGTTAATGGTTTATAAAAATTGTAATCCTGCTGTGTACACACTGATCAACTAAAGACTGGGCTGCTGAAAAATAACTTTTTTCCTTCTCTATACATTAAAAGCTGTCACAGATCAGCTAAAGAACTGATCTGTCATCTGTGGTTCCACAAGCTTGTGGTTTGTTTTTACCTTCTTGCTGCTATGGTTCTATTGGTACCTGTGGTTCTACTATTATGTGACCTGTTCTTGCTGCACATAGCTGGCAACTATGGGCATTCAATATCAGAGAAAATACAGTCAGCGCAACCACATAAATATTATTAGCATATGAACTGCAAGCTGAAGACCAAGGGGAAATTTTACATAGCCCCAAAAAGATATTGTCATGAAAACAGCACAGTGCATTATCAGCAATGAATGATAAAAAGTCCAGTTAATATAAATAATCCAGAGTCCAAAAGCAGACTATCATATTAGCAAGCATCCCTTGGGTGAAAGAACTTCTGGGACACCAAATCTTTGTGTGAATGAGCCCACCACCAGCACACAGATTGCTCGCTCACCTCAGTAACTGGACCCCTGAACTAACAGGAAGGTCATTTGCATGGGTTCCCTATACTAAGGGATGAGAGATGACAGATGCAGGCAGGTCCGGGCCGTTCCAACATTCACAAATATGACCAACTGCTCACTGTGTCTTAAAAATAACGCTTTTGTTGATAAAACACAAGATCCACGTCTTGATTCAGGCATGTAAATCGTATATACAGCAGCACCCCAAACAACTGACATTTTGCTGTGTCAGATAGCAGCGAGTGACGTCTCGGAGTGTGACGAAGTCCCGTAGGACATAACGCGTATGGGAGGAGGAGCCAAGTTCCGTGATGTCACCCGCTGCTATCCGACACAGCCAAAATGTCAGTTGTTGGGCTTGCTGCTGTATATTTTATACAGTGCCCAGCCTGGTATAACTCTTCCCACTTCCATCATGACTCAGTTTTGTAGGAAAGCAGTCCTGAGAACAAGACCATGAACACAGAGGGGTATGAACTGTGTCCCTCAAAGAACTCTAAGAAAAGGATTTTAATGTATGTACACAAATTCAATTGGCCTTTTCAAGTACTTGAGGGACACATATTTCCGAGACTATCAGAACATTCAAAAGCGCTCAAACTAAGGGGTGGGCAACAGTAACAGAAAAATAACAGGCAACCACAGCACTTGGGACCAGCTGCAGTTTAAAGAGCTGCCTGAAAGACCTTACACCTGAAGCTGGAGCTCGATGAGGCCTGTCACCCAATTTGTAAGACCAAAGGCTGGAATGAGAAGCTGGTTCCCCTTTACAGAGACCATTAGATATGACAAAATGAAATTCAGTCTTTCTAACCTAAGCAGTGGCTGCGAGGTAGATACAATCAGCTCACACTACATCCTGACCTGCAAAGGAAAATCTAATTTTGACATACTGGGGCTTTACAGAGGGAGGAAAGCACAATGACCTGGCTAAGATGAAAGGCACAAACCACCTTAGGAAGGATGGGGGTTTCTAAGTCCCAACACCACCTTGTCCCTGTGTAAGACCTCAAAGGGTTATTTACAGGAAAAAGCCATCAGTTCAGACACGCACCCTGCAGAAGTGACCAAGGCAAGGAACGCAACCTTTTGAGTAAGTGGAAAGGGAAATATTCGTAATAGGTTCAAAGGGTGGATGCAAAGTGCTGAGAGAACTAAATTCAAATCCCACAGAGAAACATGAAAAACCCACTGTACAAAGAATAGGAAAAAAGATAGCATTTTGTAGCATCATAGGAGTCACCTATTCCAAGAGGCCGCTGATGCCCAAGACCTGGGCTTCAACAGCCATGGTGTTAAAGTCAGCGACCATGAAGCATCTGCAATCTTAAAGAGCTTAACAAGGCAAGCACAAGGCCAGATTCTTGGTGAACACATACTTAATATCCACGGTGGCCAGAAAGTTTCCCTGATGGAGAGATGCTATGCCAGACTTGGTGAATTACAAACATAATTTCTATGCCTGAATGCAGACATTTAGGGCCTTGAGTTCTAAGTTGGGGTAGAAGCCCCCTTTTAGTTTATGAACTGTGAATAGATTAGAGTAGTATAATTAAAAACATTCCAGGAATTGGAGAAACAACCCCTTGATCTAAAAGACCTGCAAGAGCTATATGGATATCTACTAATCTGTGTGGTTAGCACAGACTGGTTGGAATACATGAATGACATGAATGGGGAAGGGGACTATAAGTGGAACTCTGATAGGAAGCAAGCACCAACCAAGGACGAACTGCATGTGTCCAGTGTATAGGAGCAGAGGTAAAATGGTGCTACCTCCCACTGATTGGCAGGAACAACAGTGTGGAATGTGCAAGAAACAAAGTGAGTCTTCAGAGACAGGGTCACACTAGATGGTGTAGTAAAAGATATTTTTGTGCTTCTCCTAAAACAGGTAATATATATATACATATATATATATATATATGTAAATATATGTTATTGTATGTTATTGTATATGTATGGTGCTTCTGCTTAAGATAGCCAGAAATACTTTAGCAAAACAATGTAAAAAAGGTATGATGACATCACAGAGCTGGTGGATGTTAGAGACCTTGTGCTCCTCCACCTTTCATTTGAGGATGCCACACAGATGCTCAATAGGGTTTAGGTCAGGAGACATGCTTGGCCAGTCCATCACCTTTACCCTCAGCTTCTTTAGCAACCCAGTGGTCGTCTTGGAGGTGTGTTTGGGGTCATTATCATATTGGAATATTGCCCTGCGTCACAGTCTCTGAAGGGAGGGGATCATGCTCTGCTTCAGTATGTCACAGTACATGTTGGCATTCATGGTTCCCTCAATGAACTGTAGCTCCCCAGTGATGGCAGCACTCATGCAGCCCCAGACCATGACACTCCCACCAGCATGCTTGACTGTAGGCAAGACACACTTGTCTTTGTACTCCTCACCTGGTTGTTGCCACACACGCTTGACACCATCTGAACCAAATAAGTTTATCTTGGTCTCATCAGACCACAGGACATGGTTCCAGTGATCCATGTCCTTAGTCTGCTTGTCTTTAGCAAACCAACGAAACGCGTCGAGCTATACTTGATGCCATACTTTATCCATTGTACCATTGTACCTTGATGCCATCATTATTTCAATAATATTATGACTACATTATTTTTCCATGCAACTTTATTGTCAGTTACCGGACATGCCACCTCTGGCACCTATAGGCTATATGCTATTTTGTACTAATACCACTTTGACCACTATCTACTCAGTCTAACCATGTATTCAACTGTCTGTACTTGTTCATCTATTATGCCTATATTTTTGTGCCATTTATATGTGTATGTGCATATATATGAAATTCTTTTACTATATTTACTATGATTAATAAATTTACTATTTTAATCCTCTGCATTTCAACTGCTTCATTTAAAGTCCCAAATCCCTTTTATATATACCTGATACCGGGATGGAGGCGACTAGTGTGCCTCATTTAAAGTCCCAACCCCCCCTCCATTGTACAATTTAGTAACCGGGATGGAAGCATTTGGAAGGTTGGATCAGCAGTGTTCCCCTGCTATCTACGCAAGAGGTTTAATGCATGCCCTATGTGGGGCTGAACTTCTGGAATAGTTATATATTCTGTACATATTATGTATGTTTCTATTTAACCTACATAATGTTACCATTGATGGCATTTCCGGCACTGGTTGCTATATAAAGTATTTTATTTTATTGTTATTAATACTTTTTTGTCATCTACCAACTTCCTATCGCTCTGCCACTGACCTGCGTCAACACGTGTACTTGGTGTGGTTTTGTGTTGGGGTCTGTCCCTCCTCCTCGCGGGAGCTGCGATGCGCTCTGTGGATCCTCCCTCCCCTCCCCCTTAGGAGGCCTGGGCGGATACCCCTCGGTGCCACGTTCCCTACGTCATGCGCGGGACGTCGAATCCAACATCACCGCGCTGACGCCTGGAGCGTCATCTGCGTGATTACCATTGGGGGAGGGCCTTTTTGGCACCAAACACTGAGCGATCATCTAGCGGACGCCGCTCCCCTCCTCCCACAGGCTCACGCACGTGGCGTTGGCGGCATGTATTTATAGGTCCCCCAGTCCGAGCTAGCTGCTTACACGGCCAGTCTCCTCTGTGGGTCTCTGCACACTAGCTGTTTTCACCTTGCTAGTTGTGCATGATATGCAGCATCAGGTAAAGCCCCTTGTGTTTTATACTCACCTCCATTGTCATGCTCCCACTTTGTTGCACCTTACACTCTGTTTCTTGTACTAGTTCCATACAATCCTTCACACTACTCTTATTCAACAACTCACACACACATCCAGATCTTTCACTAGTCATTCTTTCAATTAGATCCCCCTTACCACACAATCTCCATTGCATCACTCACCAGCACTTTGTATTTATGGGTATCCCTGGGTATATTATTTATATATTACTCAACATAATTTACTTTATTTTAATCAACATATACTCACATATTATTTTTAGTATTTATTCCCAGATATCCCCTTTTTTCTGACAAGCTATGTTTCATTATTGCTGTTACAAATATTTCTTTAATCAGATCTTCCTTACCATACAATTTTCATTATATTACTCACCAGTACTTTTCATATACGAGTATCTCTGGGTATATTATTAATATACTACTCAACATAATTTATTCTATTTTAAATAATATATACTTATATATTATATTTTTTAATATTTATTCCCAGATATCCTCTTTCTGACAATTTATGTTCCATCATTGTTGCCATATGGAGATCACCCCACTACTTAGATACTGTCACCCCATTACCTGATGCCATTCAGACACTACATGCTGCCTCAGCTCCCGCCGCGAGGTTTGTTGCCCCCGGCCCACTCCATGCCATCTGCCATGTGCTGCGCTTAATGTCAGGGTTGGTAAGTGTACTTTTGGTCCAACTTTTCTAGCATTTTCCATTCGATTCCTCTCTATATGGATTGAGGTTTATTATATGTATATATTTTACCGGATTATTACGCATCAGCCAAAATCACCCACGAAGCGCGTCAAGCTATACTTGATGCCATACTTTATCCATTGTACCTTGATGCCATCATTATTTCAATAATATTATGACTACATTATTTTTCCATGCAACTTTATTGTCAGTTACCGGACATGCCACCTCTGGCACCTATAGGCTATATGCTATTTTGTACTAATACCACTTTGACCACTATCTACTCAGTGTAACCATGTATTCAACTGTCTGTACTTGTCCATCTATTATGCCTATATTTTTGTGCCAATTATATGTGTATGTGCATATATATGAAATTCTTTTACTATATTTCAACTGCTTCATTTAAAGTCCAAAATCCCTTTTTATATATATCAGCAAACTGTTTGGGGGCTTTGTTGTGCATCATCTTTAGAAGAAGCTTCCTTCTGGGACGGCAGCCATGTAGACCAATTTGATGCAGTGTGCAGCGTATGGTCTGAGCCCTGACAGGCTGATCCCCCACCCCTTCAACCTCTGCAGGAATGCTGGCAGCACTCATACGTCTATTTCCCAAAGACAACCTCTGGATATGACGCAGAGCACGTGCACTCAACTTCTTTGGTTGACCATGGCAAGGCCTGTTCTGAGTGGAACCTATCCTGTTAAACCGCTGTATGGTCTTAGCCACCATGCTGCAGCTCAGTTTCAGGGTCTTGGCAATCTTCCTATAGCCTAGGCCATCTTTATGTAGAGCATCAATTCTTTTTTTCAGATCCCCAGAGAGTTCTTTGCCATGAGGTGCCATGTTGAACTTCCAATGACCAGTATGAGAGAGTGAGAGCGATAACACCAAATTTAACAAACCTGCTCCCCATTCACACCTTAGACCTTGTAGCACTAACAAGTCACATGACACCAAGGAGGGAATGGTTAATTGGGCCCAATTTAGACATTTTCACTTAGGGATGTACTCACTTTTGTTGCCAGCGGTTTAGACATTAATGGCTGTGACTTGAGTTATTTTGAGGGGTCAGCAAATTTACATTGTTATGAAGGCTGTACACTCACTACTTTACATGGTAGCAAAGTATAATTTCTTCAGGGTTGTCACATGAAAAGATATAATAAAATATTTACCAAAATTTGAGGGCTGTACTAACTCTTATGAGATACTGTAGGTGACACAGCTGTGGATCTTGCCAACAAGCTGATCGTGATGACGTCTAAGGAATGCTGCTCCAACCGACGTGTTTCCCCATAAGAGGCATCAGCTGGGACCAGAGGCTCTTCCCAGACGTCACACACCACGCAATATATACTATAATTGACTTGTATCCAATACTACATACAGTACATGATTTTCAATCATGTGCTGTATGTAGTATTGGATACAAGTCAATCAATAATGTATAGCCCCTTTTTTATCGATTTGTAATAATGAAAACATTCTGTGAAAGGAATGACACGACACAGGAAGAACATATTTTTAATACATTTTATATGAAGTACTACACCATGAAGTCTTTTCCTTCCATTATTCCCTTTGTCTGAGATGATCCAAAGACAGATGATTCGTATCCAAGAAATATCCCTTATCCAAACAGCTTGGTCCCATTGAGGAGGTGTAGTGTGCAGAGGACTACTAGGAGGGGATTTTCTATGCTGGATTCTTTTGTATGAGCGCAATTGATCTCTAATTTGAGATCCAACAGATCTGGTAAGCGGCTTTGATTTTATTTGAAGCACAACACATCAAGTCAATATTGACTCTCACCTGGTTGATTCTAAACACTGGTTGGTCATTTTTTAGGATTTTTTTTCCTTTCCTTTTCTTGATTGATATTTCTACATATTTATTTTTTTATCATATATTGTTATGTACTCACTATTTGATATTAGTATTTTTTCTGTTTTAGGTAGCGCTCTTATACCTTTCTTACAGGGTCACACTAGAGACAGTGTCACACCTCTGGACCCTGAAAGTGGGAAAAAAAATCAAAATTGGTTAAACTTTTCACATAAGAGAAGGCATCCATCCTCTTTGGAAACTGGCAGAAAACTGAGGCATGTTGGGAGTAAGAGGGCTTATCCCATTTTGGTCACTATTTTTATGTTTGCCAGTGTGAAAATCCTGTTGTAGGCAGCAGTATAACCTAGAAGTCTCTGAGTACATTGTCCCTTAACAAATGAAAAATAAATCATGTCTACTACTTTGTACAATATTTGTAAATTGGATTTTGCAACAGCTAGGCATATAGTGTCATAGCATACCTTAAAGCATGGGTGCTCAACCTGTGGCCCTCCAGCTGTTGCAAAACTACAAGTCCCATGAGGCATTGCAAGGCTGACAGTTACAAGCAAGACTCCCAAAGGCAGAGGCGTGATGGGACTTGTAGTTCTGAACAGCTGGAGGGCCACAGGTTGAGCACCCACGCCTTAAAGAGAAGACTATAAATTTACACGCACACACACACACACAAAACCAACTCTAAATATTACAAAAGCGTTTTAGCTGTAAATGTATAAAACAAGATCTGGATGGATTTTTTATAATTAGTGGTGCTGTGTCAACAATGCAGAGCAGTTATATACAAACAAGGCTGACACTGATGGACTAAACAAAGTCACTACAAAAAAATCACTGCCGCCAATATAAGCAATATCCCACCTGCTGCTCAGAATACTAAAGTGCATTGTGTTTTTAAACCATATGTAGCAATAAACATTTATCCAAGGCATAGTCTGAGCAAATTTCAGCCTTAGCTTTTCAAGTACATACATGGATAACAAAGCAAAAATTTTATTGCAGATTTTTTTTCCATTACTCTTTTCAACACATGGATAACAAACTAAAATCATAGTGATGCAAAATCGATTGCATGCTTGAACTCACATTTTGAAAAAGAATTAGACTGGAACAAGAAAGCAGTATTGATTGTCAGCTGAGGATCTCTTAATATATGCAAGCTGACAAAGGGATTGTTAATGTGCAGACATAAGGCCACACAATAAATCATAATGACTATTTGGGACAATGTGTTAAAAAATGCAGAGTGTTATTCGCAGCCACTAAAAATACCCTACACTTGAGGTTAGTATAAAAGATAGATGTAATGGAATTTCATGTGTAGAAGACACACAGCGGTCAAGTTGAACTAAATGTAAAAAGGTTTAGGGTACAAAATACTGGATAACCTGTAGGCAAACCCTGCTGTGTAGAAATAGCAATTTATGAAATGAAAGCCTGACCCAAGCCAAAACACTTTTATCTCTTGTGCACAAGTAGAGAAGAGTTATGCCACATACACACGATCGGATTTTCCAACAACAAATGTTGGATGTGAGCTTGTTGGCGGAAAGTCCGACCGTGTGTATGCTCCATCGAACATTTGTTGTCGGACTTTCCGCCAACAAATGTTGGCTAGCAGGTTCTCAAATTTTCCGCCAACAAATGTTTGTTTTTGGACTTTTCGATCGTGTGTACACAAGTCCGTCGGACAAAAGTCCACGCATGCTCGGAATCAAGTACGAGCCGGAAATATAACTAGCGTTTGCAAAGATGGAGATATCACATATGTCTTGTAAGTCACTACGTTCGTAATTGTTGGCCAACATTTGTGTGACCGTGTGTATGCAAGACAAGTTGGAGCCAACATCCTTCGAACAAAAATCCACGGTTTTGTTGTCGGAAAGTCCAATCGTGTGTACGGGGCATTGGTACAAGCTTTTACTGCCCTCTGCCTCTCCATTGGACACATTTATTTGTAGTTGTGGTGGTTAAAGGATATCAGTGGAAAAAAATGTTGTCATAACTGGGAGACTCATGGTCAACTTATCTATCCTCAATAGTAGCAATTAAAGTGTATGTCAAATCAAAACTTTGTTTTAAATGAAGGAAAAAAAAAACAGGTTATTTTTGACCGCCTGTGTTTCACTGGGAAACTTTGCTTTCACTTTCTGTCCTGGAGACACAACAGGTAATGAACAGACTTCTCATCTTAAAGTGGAACTCAACTGTATCTGAGCACCACAAATTGAAACAGTATTTATTTCAGTTTAAATATTCAAAGCGAGCCCACCCATCCATCCATGTCACCCTGCTTTATTTTGTTGAGAAATTACACCCTCTTAGCATTTCAAGCCACAGCCATCTTACGTAAAGGCAGATTATTAATATAACATTTTCTTCCTGGAACCCATTTGCCCTTAGCTCAGGCATGCAGGCAGGAGGGTGTGCTTAGCCAAAAAAGCTCCTTCTCCCCTCTTCCAGTAGAATTTAAAAAAAATGCCCATGAAAAATCCTGGAATGCATGACACCATTTTGGCCTAGGCCAGAAACCAAGAAGCAACCGATGAAATATATATAAAAAAAACACATTTAAAACTAGTAAATATACAGTGATGAAAAAACATATTTGATCCCCTGCTGATTTTGGACTTTTGCCCAATGAGAAAGAATTTATCAGTCTATAATTTTAATGGCCGGTTTATTTTAACAGTGAGACAGAATAACAACAAAAATATCCAGAAAAACGCATTTAAAGAAGTTATAAATTAATTTGCATTTTAATGAGTGAAATGAGTATTTGATCCCCTATCAATCAGCAAGATTTCTTCTATACAGGTAACAAGCTGAGATTAGGAGCACTCTCTTAAAGGGAGTGCTCCTGATTTCAGCTTGTTACCTGTATAAAAGACACCTGTCCACAGAAGCGATCAATTAATCAGATTCCAATCTTTTCACCATGGCCAAGGCCAAAGAGCTGCCCAAGGATGTCAGGGACAAGATTGAAGACCTACACAAGGCTGGAATGGACTACAAGACCATCACCAATGAGCTTGGTGAGAGGGTGACAACAGTTGGTGCGATTATTCACAAATGGAAGAAAAAGAAAATAATTGTCAATCTCCCTCGGTCTGGGGCTCCATGCAAGATCTCACCTTGTGGAGTTTCAATGAACATGAGAACCGTGAGGAATCAGCCCAAAACTATATGGGAGAATCTTGTCAATGATCTCAAGGCATTTGGGACCATAGTCACCAAGAAAACAATTGGAAACGCTACGACATGAAGGACTGAAATCCTGCAGCGATTTCTGCATTCCAGCAGGAATGCTGCCTATGACCCCAAGAACACATCACCACCGTCAAACATGGAGGTGGAAACATTATGCTTTGGGGGGTGTTTTTCTGCTAAGGGGACAGGGCAACTCCACCGCCTCAAAGAGACGATGGACGGGGCCATGTACTGTCAAATTTTGGGTGAGAACCTCCTTCTCCCAGCCAGAGCATTGAAAATGGGTCGTGGATGGGTATTCCAGCATGACAATGACCCAAAACACACGGCCAAGGCAACAAAGGAGTGGCTTTAAGAAGAAGCACATTAAGGTCCTGGAGTGGCCTAGCCAGTCTCCAGACCTTAATACCATAGAAAATATGTGGAGGGAGCTGAAGGTTGGAGTTACCAAACCTCAGTCTCGAAACCTTATTGACTTGGAGAGTATCTGCAAAGAGGAGTGGGACAAAATCCCTCCAGAGATGTGTGCAAACTTGGTGGCCAACTACAGGAAATGTCTGAGATTGCCAACAAAGGTTTTAACACTGCGCACTAAGTCATGTTTTGCGAAGGAGTTAAATAATAATTTTACTCATTAATATGCAAATCAATTTGTAACTTTTTTTAAATGTGTTTTTCTGGATATTTGTGTTGTTTATCTGTCTCTCACTGTTAAAATAAACCAACCATTAAAATTATAGACTGATCATTTCTTTGTCAGTGGCCAAACATACAAAATCAGCAGGTGATCAAACACTTTTTTCCCTCACTGTATTATAACGTCCTGTCTATTTACTAATGCAAAAAATGGCCTTTTTATATACTTTAAAGGGTAATTCCATTTTCGTAGGAAAAAATAGCAAATAAAAAAATAATGATATAGCATATACAACTGCGACTCAAGTCATATTGTAATTGATTGTTATTAAAAATTACCTTTCCTTTTTAATCTGCAGCTCCATAATTTTCTGTAAAATGCAATGCAATATGGCTACCGGGAGGTGTTCTGTACACAGAATGTGTACAGAACTCCCCCCCAGAAACATAATTTCATGCTTGTGTGATTGGCTCACTGATTTTCCAGGAAGTCTGACCTAAGATACAAATCAGATTTTTGGCATCCTCTGCAACAAAATTTTATTTTTGGTGAACTACTCTGCAGGACCTGCAATTTTCCTCATAAGTGCACCAGCTGATTGATAATAATGAAACCCCTCCCATTAGATTCACTTTTCACATGGACACAGACAAACACAGAATTAATTCTTCAGAATAACAAAAGGTAGGAGTCTGCAACAATGTTTGTTAAAATTCTTGTAATGTACATAGATCACCCAGTTTTTTTATCAACGAAAGTGGAGTTGTTCTTTAAGTTAGATTCCTCTATCCCAAAGAACTTGCGAAAAATCAAGTGGACCCTTACTTGTTCCCACAATAGAAGTTGTAAGGTGCAAAAAGAGAACCCTTAAAAAACATATTTGTTATAATTAAAAAACGACTCCACGTAGCCGGTAATTGGTGGGCAGTAAATAACTTGTATGGCTACGCCCCAAATCAAGCTGTGGTCACTGTACTGCTCTACCTTATGACTGGCTTATTGTTCATTGTATACTTGTAATTTGGACTTTTAAATTTTGTGGTACTGGTTAATATATTGGGACTGAGCTGTATGGGACAGTTGATTGTTTTTGTTAATTTTCTGTAATATGTGGCTCTGTGCCTGGATCTTAATAGAAGTATACATTTAAAAAAAAAACCTCCACTATACTTTACCTTTTTATCCTAAAAGAGTACGTGATTAAAAAAACAAAAACAAAAAACTTATATACATAGAAACATAGAAAAGTGAGTAGTCCATTTTTTTTTTGTTAACTTTTTTGTCTGAGTATAGATCTATGTTTATCCCAAGCATGTTTGAAGCCATTTACTGTTAACTGCATCACTACCTTTGCTGGTAGTTTATTCCAAGCATCAACTACCCTTTCAGTAAAATAATACTTTGTAAGATTAGTTTTGAACTTTGCTCCAGTTAGTCTGAGGACATGTCCCTGTGTTCTTGATTTTGGTTTCATATTGAAAAGACTGCCCTCCTGAACCTCATTCACCCCCTTGATGTATTTAAAAGGTTTCAGTCATGTCTCCCCTTTCCCTTCTTTCCTCCAGACTGTACATATTAAGTTCCTAAAGTCGCTCTCTATATGATTTATCCCCCAAAGCTTTCACTATTTTTGTTACTTGTCTCTGGACTCGTTCTATTTTATCAACATCTTTTTGTAAGTGTGGTCTCCTGAACCGGACACAGTATTCTAAATGAGGTCTCACTAAAGATCTCTATAGGGGAATCATCTGAAAAAAGTACCCCCAAATATGTTATCTTCTGTAGTGCTGGCTAATACTGTGTCCCCAATGTTGTACTCTCTCAGGGGATTCTTTTTGCCTCTGTGCATTATTTAACATTTACTGTAGAAACATTGAACTACAGTCTCCGCTGCTTTGACCAATCTTCCAGTAATGCCGAATCATGTTACATGTTACAGACACCTCCAGAGATATCAACCCTATTACACACTTTTTTGTCATCAGCAAAAAGACATACCTTGCCTAACAAACCTTTACTTATATCACTTACATATAGATTAAACAGAACAGACCTAGTACAGAGCCGCGTGGTACCCCCACTAGTTACTGCTCTCTGTTCTGAGTAAACCCTATTCACAACCACGCTCTGTTATCTATCCTAAGACCAAGAAATGAGCAATCACGTGCCCATTGATCACTCAGTTCTCTGTCTTCTTGGAGTGGAAAGTGGTGAGTGTCAGTCACAAATCTCCGCTCTGCCCTCCAGCACTCACTAGAGCGCCAGGCTGGAATGGGGGTCAATCAGGCAGCTGGGTGGATCCCAACAATATGGTCTGGATCCTTCCAGAGCCTGGATGGCTCTGTAACATCAGCTGACAGCGGGCAATAGCCTGCTTTAAGCTGATTCTGGATCACAGGAGCGCACAATTGAATGCAATACTGTTACCTAGAAGAGAAGTATGACCAAAAAAGCTTTGGCCATACTTTTCTTTTAACTTAAGATATCCTCATCTGTCTTAATTACTGCATTCAATCAAAATGAAACACCTGTTACAATATTGAAGGAATAAAGTATTTAAGATTGAATGCATGAGAACATAGAAACAACCCAGTATCCCATGCTTGAGTTAGTACAAATCTCTATGATTATTATTCAGACTAAGAAAGGAAAACAAAGATGAAAATTGAAAAATCCAAATCCTGTTGTTTTTATCTTTGGTTCACTAAGAAGAAAAAACTAACATAAATCAAGCATGCAGCTAGTGTAATTCCAGGATAGCAAAGGACATGCTTGTTCTGGATCACTGACCCACCAAGTAATGAAGGAAGAATAAAAATGACAGCCTCAGAGACTGTACCTTTAATAAGTCAAGTCAGCATTGGCAGCTACCATATTTTCATTCTGACAGGTTCCAAGTAAAGGGTGAGGTAAAAAAGGTTTACGAGTTTACGGCATAGGGTTGAAGGGAAGAATAACTGTGCTATCTGTGTTTTATGGTGGTTTTCTTTGGGTTCATCCTTGACACACTTTGCTGAAGGCCATAAGAATGGGTATTAACAAAATTGGAGATCCATATGCTCCCAGCATTTTTTTCACTAGGACACAATCCAATATTCCTGGTGTTCCAGGTAAGTAATTATTTTTCACCAAGTTGGACCTAGTGAAAAGCTAATGGGATGTTAACACCTACATTTTTCTTTTTTAGTTAAAAAAGTTTAGGGAAACAGGTGTTTATAAAGCAAAAAAAAAAAAAACATTAAAGTGTTTATAATGCATGGACAACATTTTTACATTACTCATGCCTAAATAGTTTTTCTCACTTCAATGAATCAGGTAGTATTACAATACTTATAAATAACACATAACTGACACCTTTCATGTGGGGTATATGTTATGGTATGTTTAATGTAACAAATCCTCAATGTTCTTATTGTTGTTAGCAACAACTCAGGTTCTTCCTTTTAAAAATGTACTAAAAAAAGGGAGTTTATTGGCTGATATTTTTCATGGACTGAACTCACTGTTAATTTTCTGTGATACAGGTTCATTTTTTTTTCTTCATTGTTTAATAACAAAATCGGTTTTGTTTCAAAACCTAAAACTACAATTCCTTTCTCCAATCTAGTTTTGTCTGGCACATGCTATATTTGTAAACAGTCTATAAGTTAACAGGCAGAAGCCTTCACATACCGGCAGCTGTTTTCTCCATCTGTGTGTAGGGATGCTTCAGCTCTTTTGAGTCCCATGCGGGAAAACGAATGGAACATAGTCAACATGACGTCGCTGACACTGTGGATACCATCAGGTTCATCATACAGGTTCTCCCAATATGATCTCAGGCCTGGTGTGCCAGATGGGTAGTTGCCATACAAATAATAGTCCAGTTGCCCAATTATTTCTTGGTTCACTGCAGCTTCAAATTTACGTGCAAAGAATGTTGGTCTTGCTGTTTGCTACACAAATAATAGAGATTTGTTAAGCTTTATCCTTTATTGTACATGAACTGCAATCAACATTTTTAAGATAGACTTTTTTCTGTATTTATGAACTAGAGTGTAATGCCGCGTACACACGAGCGGACTTTACGGCGGACTTTGCCCGGCGGACTTTTCGACGTACTTTCCGACGGACTTTCTGAATGAACGGACTTGCCTACACACAATCCACCAAAGTCCGTCGAATTCGTACGTGATGACGTACGACCGGACTAAAACAAGGAAGTTCATAGCCAGTAGCCAATAGCTGCCCTAGCGTGGCTTTTTTGTCCGTCGAACTAGCATACAGACGGCGGACTTTTCGACCGGACTCGATTTCAACGGATAAATTTGAAACAAGTTTCAAATCTAAGTCCGTCCAACTTTTGAGAAAACAAAGTCCGCTGGAGCCCACACACATCGAATTGTCCGTCGAAATCCAGTCCGCCGGGCAAAGTCCGCTGTAAAGTCCGCTCGTGTGTACGCGGCATAAGGTCTGCATATGTGGCTGCCCCAATCCCCACCCCTGCTGTTAAAACACTGCATTGCAGAAATAAATAAAGTGCTCCAAAATAAAACGTATTCAAAATTTGCATCTTACGACCAAGTTCTGGCTACTTCCTGCTTCCTGTCACTGAAGTTCCTGGGCCTCATCTTTCTTGCAAGCATTGTACAGAATCCTGTTCTTGTGGATTGTGGGATCCCCAAAGAAGACCAACTGATGTCACCTTTTAAGTCTTTATGATTTTTCTCAAAATATATATTTTTTTATTTCCATAATGCAGGATTCTTGACAGTGGGGGGGACACAGTCACTTAAGTGGACCTTGCATTTTTGTGCAAGCTCCCCGTTAAATAAAGCTCCCTCCCTCACTGGTAAAATCTTTCTCTCCTTTAAAATGTTTTGACAGCCACATTGCAGACCTAAAAACCTTGATTAGTACATATAAATTTAAAGCGATATACAAAAGCATTTTTTTACAACATAATGCTGCCATTCATGAGCAAATCCATACCATCAGCAAGCAAGCATCTGTGAAGTTTACCAGTGAATATAGCATACAAACTGCAAATGTTTCTTTATCCAATTTTCTGCATTCTTCAACTTGTAAACTTCTTTCAGACAAACTACTGAGACCTGTACATTTATCCTTCAACTAAAAGTGTAAACTAGTTATTAAACATGGAAAAGATGTCTAGGTTGATGTTTTTGGTTCACACTTCATATACAGTGGGGACAGAAAGTATTCAGACCCCCTTAAATTTTTCACTCTTTGTTATATTGCAGCCATTTGCGAAAATCATTTAAGTTCAATTTTTTTCCTCATTAATGTACACACAGCACCCCATATTGACAGAAAAACACAGAATTGTTGACATTTTTGCATATTTATTAAAAAAAAACTGAAATATCACATGGTCCTAAGTATTCAGACCCTTTGTTCAGTATTCAGTAGAAGCACCCTTTTGATCTAATACAGCCATGAGTCTTTTTGGGTAGGGATGAGCCGAACACCCCCCTGTTCGGTTCGCACCAGAACATGCGAACAGGCAAAAAATGTGTTCGAACACGTGAACACCGTTAAAGTCTATGGGAACATGAATAATCAAAAGTGCTAATTTTAAAGGCTTATATGCAAGTTATTGTCATAAAAAGTGTTTGGGGACCTGGGTCCTGCCCCAGGGGACATGTATTAATGCAAAAAAAAGGTTTAAAAACTGACGTTTTTTCGGGAGCAGTGATTTTAAAAATGCTTAAAGTGAAACAATAAAAGTGTAATATTCCTTTAAATTTCGTACCTGGGGGTGTCTATAGTATGCTTGTAAAGGGGCGCATGTTTTCTGTGTTTAGAACAGTCTGACAGCAAAATGACATTTCAAAGGAAAAAAAGTCATTTAAAACTACTCGTGGCTATTAATGAATTGTCGGTCCAACAATACACATAAAAGTTCATTGGTAAAACGGCATGGGATTTCCCCACAGGGGAACCCTGAACTAAAATTTTTTTAAAAATGGCGCGGGGGTCCCCCTAAATTCCATACCAGGCCTTTCAGGTCTGGTATGGATATTAAGGGGAACCCCGCGCCAAAATAAAAAAAAATGGCGTGGGGGTCCCCCTCAAAATCCACACCAGACCATTTTAAGGGGAACCCCGCAGCAAAGTTTAAAAAAAAATGGAGTGGGGTCCCCTCAAAAATCCATACCAAACCCTTATCCGAGAACGCAACTTTGCATGCCGCACGAAGAGAGGGGGGATGAGAGAGCACCCCCCTGAACCTTAACAGGCCACATGCCCTCAACATTGGGAGGGTGCTTTGGGGTAGCGGCCCCCCAAAGCACCTTGTCCCCATGTTGATGGGGACAAGGGCCTCATCCCCACAGCCCTTGGTCAGTGGTTGTGGGGGTCTGCGGGCGGGGGGGCTTATCAGAATCTGGAAGCCCCCTTTAGCAAGGGGACCCCCAGATCCCAGCCCTCCCGTGTGAAATGGTAATGGGGTACAAAAGTACCCCTACCATTTCACAAAAAAAGTGTCAAAAATGTTAAAAATGACAAGAGACAGTTTTTGACAATTCCTTTATTTAAAGTCTTCTTCTTTACATCTTCTTCAGGTCGTCTTCCTTCCTTCCTTCTTCCTTCGGTTTCTTCCTCCATCTTCTTCTTCCTCTGGTTCTTCCTCCGATCCTCTGCTTCATGCTCCTGTGTTCTCGTCCGGCATCTTCCTTCACAGCGTCTTCTTCTCCACTTCGTTCTTGGGCCACTCCGCCTCCATGGGAGGCTCCCGCTGTGTGATGCTTCTCTTCTTCTGACACTTCTTAAATAATGGAGGGCGGGGCCACCTGGTGACCCCGCCCCCCTCTGACACATGGGGACTTGACAGGGACTTCCCCATGGGTTTCCCTGTGATGTTAGAGGGGGCGGGGTCACCCGTTACGTTACCAGGTGACCCCGCCCCCTCTGAAGAAATGGACAGCACCTGAGTTAAATATATGAGTGTCTCCAATAGGAATGGGTGAATGAGTTGGGATTCAGTGTGCGGGGCATTTGTTGAATCATTTGTAAAGTCCACAAACCAGAAACAAGTTGGATTCTTTGCAAACCCATGCTTCACCCGAAACTCATTCATATTTTCCAACATTTGCATAGCTTGTACAATTACGGTTACTAAGTGATTTTTAGTAAATAAAGGGACGAGTCGGGAGAAATTTCTAAAAATGTCAGAGCATTCCATTGTACTCAAAAATGAAATCATAAGCACACTGATTCCATCTAGAAATTTAAAGTGCAGCACAAGTCATATAATGGCTATAAAAATATCAATTCACCATTAACCAAAGTGTTTTAAAATTATTGCAAAGGCTCAGTTATTTTCCAATAAAAATAACAAACATATTATACTTACCTGCTCTGTTGCAGTGGATTTGCACAGAGCAGCTCAGATCCTCCTCTTCTCGGGTCCCTCTTCGGTGCTCCTGGCCCCTTCCTCCTGTCAAGTGCCCCCACAGCAAGCAGCTTGCTATGGGGGCACCCGAGCCGAGTCACAGCTCCCTGTGTCCATTCAGAAACGGAGCCCCGCCCAGCCCCACACCCTCTCTCCCCTGATTGGCTAGCTGACTTTGATTAACAGCAGCAGGAGCCAATTACGCTGCTGCTGTGTCTCAGACAATCAGAGAGGAGAATCTAAGATGGCTGAGACACTCGTGGCCATCGTTGGACAGAGAGGGACCTCAGGTAAGTGTTAGGGGGCTGAGGGATGCTGATGCACAGAGCAGGCTTTTTATCTTAATGCATAGAATGCATTAAGATAAAAAAAAACTTTCTGCCTTTACAACTCCTTTAAATATTGCTAATCAAAATTTTCCAGCTATCCTGTAATCATCCATCAAATTTTCACTAACCCTCACCTGTGATGGGTTGCTGGAAAAAAAGAGAGATGTCCATCCACAAGACAAGAGCAATCAAAGATAAAGAATGGTAAAATAGAAGTGTGAATGTGTTCTGAGGAAAAAATCATCTCAGTCAAAATCCTTGGCTAAAAACATGTACAGTGCCTTGCAAAAGTATTCACCCCCTTGGCTTTTAACCATTTTGTTACATTACAGCCTTTGGTTCAATTTTTTTAATCTGAATTATATGTGATTGATCAGAACACAATAGTCTAAGTTGATGAAGTAAAATTAGAAAAATACATAAAACTTTTTCAGAAATAAAAAACTGCTAATTGGCATGTGCGTATGTATTCACCCCCTTTCTTATGAAGCCCATTAAAAGCTTAGATGCAACACATTACCTTCAGAAGTCACATAATTAGTGAAATGATGTCCACCTGTGTGCAATCTAAGTGTCACATGATCTGTCATTACATATACACATCTTTTTGAAAGGCCCCAGAGGCTACAACACCTAAGCAAGAGGCACCACTAACCAAACACTGCCATGAAGACCAAGGAACTCTCCAAACAAGTAAGGAACAATGTTGTTGAGAAGTTCAAGTCAGGGTTAGGTTATAAAAAAATATCCAAATCTTTGATAATCTCTAGAAGCACTATCAAATCTATCATAACCAAATGGAAATAACATGGCACAACAGCAAAACTGCCAAGAGACGGCGGCACACCAAAACTCACGGACCAGGCAAAGAGGGCATTAATCAGAGAGGCAGCACAGAGACCTAAGGTAACCCTGGGAGGACCTGCAGAGTTCCACAGCAGAGACTGGAGTATCTGTACATAGGGCATTAAACCGTATGCTCCATGAAGTTGGGCTATATGGCAGAGCGGCCAGAAGAAAGCCATTACTTTCAATTAAAAAAAAGACACGTTTTGAGTTTGCGAAAAGGCATGTGGGAGACTCCCAAAATGTATGAAGGTAGGTGCTCTGGTCTGATGAGACTAAGAAAATGCTATGTCTGGAGCAAACCCAACACATCACATCATCCAAAGAACACCATCTCCACAGTGAAACAAGGTGGTGGCAGCATCGTGCTGTGGGGATGTTTTTCAGCAGTCGGGACTGGGAAATTGGTCAGAGTTGAGGGAATGATGGATGGTGCTAAATACAGGGTTATTCTTAAGCAAAACCTGTACTACTCTATGTGCGATTTGATGCTAGGACAGAGGTACACCTTCCAGCAGGAAAATAACCCCAAACACATTGCTAAAGCAACACTTGAGTGGTTTAAGGGGAAACGTGTAAATATGTTGGAATGGCCTAGTCAAAGCCCAGACCTCAATCCAATAGAAAATCTGTGGTCAGACTTAAAGATTGCTGTTCACAAGCGCAAACCATCCAACATGAAGGAGCTGAAGCAGTTTTGCAAGGAGGAATGGGTAAAAATCCCAGTTGTAAGATGTGGCAAGCTCATAGAGACTTATCCAAAGCGACTTGGAGCTGTGATAGCCACAAAAGGTAGCTCTACAAAGTATTGACTTTAGGGGGGTGAATAGTTATGCACATTGACTTTTTCTGTTATTTTGTCCTATTTGTTGTTTGCTTCACAATAAAGAAAGAAAAAAAAAACATATTCAAAGTTGTGGGCATGTTCTGTAAACTAAATGATGCAAATCCTCAAACAATCCATGTTAATTCCAGGTTGGTGAAGCAACAAAACACTAAAAATGCCAAGGGGGGTGAATACTTTTTCAAGGCGCTATATGTATCTTACATCCCAGAAGAAGCACAACTGAGCGAATCAACAGTAGAGAAGGATCTGTATGTTCCAATTGATCATAGATGTAATAATAGCATGTAATGCCAAGCTGCAGTTTTTAAAGCAAGCAACATACTTGTACATATTAAAAAATGTCTAGATCCCAGAAAGGGAGACATCATTTTTCCCCTGTACAAATCATTTAAAAGACCTCATCTGGAATATGCAGTTCAGTTTTGGGCACCAGTTCACAAAAAAGATATAGGAGAACTTGGGAAAGTACAGAGAAAAGCACCCAAACTGATAAGAAGCATGGATGGAGGAGCTCAGCTATGTGGAAAGTTTATCTAAACTGAACATATTCTCTCTTGAGAAGAGGTGATTAAGAGGAATATGATCACCATATAGAAATACATAGGTGGTCCATATAATGAACTTAGTAGAGAGTTATTCAATTTCAGGTCATCACAAACAACAAGGGAGAACTCTTTATGTCTAGAAAAAAAAAATATAACCTCCACATATGGAAAGACTTCTTCACAGTAATGCCCCGTACACACGGTCGGATTTTCCGACGGACAAATGTGCAATCGGAGCGCGTTGTCGGAAAATCCGACCGTGTGTGGGCTCCATCGAACTTTTTCCTTCGGATTATCCGACACACAAAGTTTGAGAGCAGGCTATAAAAATTTCCGACAACAAAATCCGATCGCGTCAATTCCGACCATGTGTGGACAATTCCGACGCACAAAGTGCCACGCATGCTCAGAAGAAATTCCGAGACGGAACAGCTCAGTCTGGTAAAATTAGCGTTCGGAATGGATAGAGCACTTTCGTCAGGCTGCAATGTTTAAAATTGTTTAATACAGCGCACTCTCTTCTTCTTTATAATGCTAGAAGAATTAAGTAGTTTTGCTGCTCATATTCACGCAGACTTCTCACAAACTTCTTTCTTTATTATTTACCGTGATTCCCTCAATATATTTTGATTTGTCACATCTGACAAAAATATTTTTTTGTTTTTTTTATTTTGTTTTGTATTTTTTTCAAGGCTGATGTTTTTTTTTTTTACTCCAGAATATTTTTGTGTGTGTTTTGTGTGTCAAGTTACCACAACACCATTATTATTTTGTATTATTTAATCTCAAGGAGGTTGCTTGGTGTTCGTGTCCCTTGTTAATTTCACATTGTATTTTTGAAATGTACCTGAATCCTCACAAACAAACTGTCCTTTTTGAAAGGAAACACAGGCGAGTATAATTGAAACAAAAATTCCTTTATTAAGGGCTCAGAACCAAACAAAGAGGGAGGCAATGCTGGATAAACATCATAAATTGGCAAAGCCTTTGGCCCCCAGGGCACACATCAATTATTTTACTGCAAAATTGGTGGCCTGAGGAGTCCATTTATAAGGGAGTGCAGTCTGGTCCAGAAGTCCCAGAGATCCGGAAAGCAGCAGATGACATGTATGTTCCCAGGCTGTGGTATTACAAGAGGCTGCATATTTTGACAGACCAGACTGAGCTCAGGGCCATCACTCTCTGGTCTTCCTTCCACGCTTCCTTCCACGCTGTGGCTCTGGTGTTGGAGATGTGGCAGGAGGAGGAGTAGGACCTGGAGGAGGAGGAGTAGGACCTGGAGGAGGAGGAGGAGGAAGACTATGTGTGAGGTCACAAATGTGGGTTGCACATGTGATTTGGCCCCTCTACCCATTATTTAGAGCTTCCAAAATTAAGAACTCACATAAGAGTCATTGGCCCTCCTCCATCTGCATCATTTTGCATGCAGTTAGGCCAGCAAAGTCCTCCTCCACACTGTGGGGTGTTCTGAGGGCCTCTGTAGCCTTCCAAAATAGACCTATGGCAGCCTCCTCCAGGTTACTCCTCTTCCTGCCACTTTGTCTTTGAAGGCGGAGGGTAGGGACCTGGATATCAGGCAGCCTGCTTTGCCCGGCCACCTCCTGGCTGCCACTTCCCTGTGTATGAAAAAGGGACATGGTTTTAGTTTTTGCATCATCAATCACAATCATAAATTAGTACTCCTAACTAACATATATTTAACATCATTGATTGGACAACCAGAAATATTTAGAAGAATGCTATACCTGGCTCAAGCTGGGCTCCTCCACATGTTGCTGCCTGGAAGGCCCAGGTAGGGCATCAGAAGCCTCAGCTGGGGGGAAGAAAGCGTAGAAGGATGAGTTGAGAGTGCTGGCCTGGGTTCAGTCTGACCTGCCAGATAATGCAGTCTGTCATAGTACCACAGCCTGGGGACATAAATGTCATCTGCAGCTCCTGATCTCTGGGAATCCTGGACCTTCTTGTACTCCTTAGATATGTACTCCTCAGGCCACCAATTAGGATCTTCAAATAGATGATGTGTGCCGTGGGAATCACCGACATCACAAATTGCAGCAATTTATCCAGCGCTGCCTTCCTCTTTGTTTGGTTCTTATATTCAGGGTGGTTTATCTGCCACAGACAGGGCAGCTCCCTGAACATATCTATGAAGATTGCCATAAAGTCCTGATCCTTCAAGATATCCAATCTAGAAGCAGTATAGGTCCAATGTTAAATCTTACCTTCGCTATCATGATTGGTGCCTCCGTTACTTCTTCCTCCTCTCACAGATCGTACGTACTACGCACGCGTGTTACGCTTTATAGACACTGCACATGCGTGAAACTCCGCCCGCCCCTGACGTTCTTTCTAGTCTTTTCCCCGCCCCTTCTCGTTTGGCGCAGTGGGGAAGAGCACATGGCGGAGACAGAGCAGGTATCTGATTATTACACCAACGAGGAGGAGGAGGAGGAAACCCCGGAGCTTGAAACGTCCCAATCCAGAAAGAGACGATTTAGGGCTCAAATATGTCCTTTGGGGAGATGTTGGAGATGGTCTACATCCTGAAGAAGGCTGACTATGACGGGAAGTATGGACCTTACCCCAACCCCAATGTCAGAAAGGCCAAGATAATGGCGAAAGTGGTCAAGAGTCTGCACCGGAATTTCGGGGTACGACGATCGAAAGATCAGCTCAGGAAGCGGTGGTCGGACCTCAAATTAAGAGAGCATGAGCAGTACAGAAGGATCCGGAGAGTGCTGCAAAAAAGTAAGTAGTTGTCCTGTGTTCCTATTCTTTATTCTTATTACGTTCGTGCTGCTCCATGTGCTTTTCTTAACTGTTGTACAGTTTAAAATGGCAACTTTCATGTTCATGGGCACATTATTCGTTCGTATAAAACATTGTTTGTTCGGCCAAGAAAACACCATTGTTTTGGCTATATGCATTTGCCACATTTTTTATGGCCTACTTGTCTGAAAATATTTTTTTTGTGTAGATGGGTTTGTAACTAGAATGTAATGCAAACTAGATTCTGTGTAAGGAGAGGACACTCAGCAGTTTTCACATCTTGATGCTGGAGCACTAGTGTGGGACACAAGAACACCCTTTTTATTAGGGGGTCCACACAGGTGCTCCAGAGTATACTATAGGGGTGACTCCATTTGTGAAGCTTGTACTAAACAGGTAAAGTATTGAAGCTTGACAAGGGACAATAAAATTTCAACATCTTGGAACTCTGCCAAAACAGACAATTGTACCCCACTTCCAAGCAATGTTTCATATTCCTATTTCTGCCATCAAATATCTGTGTGCTAAGTATACCTATTTTTTTTTACATAGGGGATAAAAGACTCGGAGGACACCGCTCATCCGAGGAGACCAGAGACCCCCCACATCATGAAGAAGTGGAGACCCACCCAAGCCAAGCAGAGCAGGAAGAGGAAGGAGATGTGGTGGAAATTGTCACCACAACAGGTGAGTGTCTGCGACCACAGGCTCAGGTAAGAGATGGATTTATAATACATGGTGTGTTTTTGTTAATATCTTTTTAGGTGATCATGATGTTGTGGATCCAGATTATTTCACCTCTGAAAGTGCACAGATCCTGATTGGGGAGATCATGGGGTATAATAGGGACTTGGAAAACATCCAGAAAAGCATCAATGATGTTCAAACAAAAATGAACATCATTGATGTTTTAGGGAGAGTCTAAAGCCAAGCAAAATCCCTTTGTTTTTTTGGGCTTTTTGTGAACTAAAAGTTTTTACCATTTTTTGACATATTTGCGAAAAGTCAAATTTTGAAGATGCACACAGTGTGTCAACATGTGCTATCTGCCATCAGGGGAGATCAATGGACGCGTTTTGGGGGTGCAACCCCTTCCTCAATAATAAAGTAGCTGTAGGGAAGGGGTTGCACCCACAAAACACGTCCCTTGATCCCCGTGATGGCAGCTAGCACATGTTGACATTTGGCAATTTGTGTGCATCTTCAAAATTTGGCTTTTCTAGGGGTGACTTCACCCCACCTGAACGCAATATCAAACACAGTTTGTAAATACTCATATCTGATATTGCCTTCAAGTTCTACCAAATGTGAACTTTGTAAGTTCAAGATTTGTGTCTTTCTTGTTGGTTTTAAACATGCCTGTTTTATCTTAAATGGACATTTCTACTTTTTCTAATGTGACCCCAAAAATTGTTATACAACAAACATGTTGGTTTGTTTTAAAAACCTTTTCTAAATGCACATGTGATTGTGCTGGTATTAAAAAGATTGTTAATCAAGAATGTGTGGATTATTGTTTCAACACTCCAAAATTTTTGTTGTGCTCTAATTGGTGTTTTCTGTGACAATGGGTGTTATTTCCTAAGGTAAAATCCACTTTGCACTACAAGTGCAGTTTCAAGTGCTCTTGTAGTGCAAAGTGTCTTTGCCTTTAGTAAATAACACCCAACAATGCTTTGTAATGTTACACAATCACGCCATTTTCAGGACTCACCACATTTCTGTCAGGGTCAGCTAAAAGAAACACAAGCAGTAAATGTCACAAAAGATTTTAGTAGTTACATTTTTTTTTATTTGAAAAAGGTTTCAGACATTGTCTGGCATATTGATAGCCCCCCTACCCGCAAAGTATTAAAGGTATCTTAGACAGACCTCACGGGCACTCGGGGGGGCAAGCCAGGATGGCCACTTTCAAGCGCCGTCAGGGTTGGTTCATTTTGAATCCCAGCCTCAGGCCCAACTGAGCCAGCATAGTTGGCAGAATGTTGCCGTAAAAAGTTGTGTAGAACACAGCACGCCAGGATGATATGATTCAGTTTGTACTCCGCCATTTGTATGGGTGTAAGAAATAGGCGGAACCGGCTGGCCATGATTCCAAATGTGTTCTCCACCACTCTTCTGGCTCTGGCCAGCCGGTAATAAAAAACCCTCTGGTCCGGGGTGAGGGTCCTTATCAGGAATGGCCGCATAAGATGGTCCCCCAGCGCAAACACTTCATCCGCAACAAAGACGAATGGAAGTCCTTCCATATGTCTTCTGGAGGTGGCAAGTCCAAGCTGCCATTCTGGAGACGCCTATAGAACTCCGCCTGGGCGATGACTCCACCATCGGACATCCGGCCATTCTTCCCCACGTCCACATACAGGAACTCGTAAGTAGCCGACACCACCGCCAACATCACAATACTATTGAACCCCTTATAGTTGAAATGGTATGACCCCGAGTTGGGTGGTGGGATGATGTGGACGTGTTTCCCATCAATTGCCCCTCCGCAGTTAGGAAAGTCCCACCGCTGGGCAAAGTGGGAGGCCACAGTCTGCCATTCCTGTGGTGTGGAAGGAAACTGTGGAGTCAAACAACAATAAAAAATTAGTCATTTTGCACATAAACAGGGAAAGCAGATTAGACACAAACATTCTTGGCCAACATCAAGATAACATTTATTTGAGGGAGTTTTGAAAGACCAAAGTATAAGGTCCACCTATCAGATCCCCCCCCCCCCCCCTCTCATGGGCCATTTCTTACATTTTAGGGGGGGAGATCTTGGACAGGT
Organism: Lithobates clamitans; assembly: GCA_037952925.1. Classification (NCBI taxonomy): domain Eukaryota; kingdom Metazoa; phylum Chordata; class Amphibia; order Anura; family Ranidae; genus Lithobates; species Lithobates clamitans. The sequence goes on from JBBGZY010000720.1 coordinate 925,602, forward strand.
AACCCTCTCCACTTCATTGAGAGATGAATGCCTAAATAATGTGGATTACTTTGGCCAGCCCCTCCTTAGTTACACTATTGACAGCCCACTGGACAGGTAAGAAGTGTCACAATACAAAGATATAAATACACATTGTACACATTTTAGCACATTTGGAAATTCTGCTATTACCTATCAAGATAATAATAGGATACAAAAACTTGAAACAGTACCATTTGAAAGTATTCAGGCAGGCCCTTGCACTACATGCTTTGGGGAATTCATCCATACATCTGACCACTAAAGAGGTGGGTATAGTGTGTATGGGTTTGGCAAAGTCAGCAGATAGATGATTGAGGATAGATAGAGAATTGGTATCAGCTGACTTAGCAGTTGGGGGAGGGAGAGTTCCAAATGATTTGGGGAACCCCACAAAAAAGACTCTGGTACTCTGCCTGAATTTAAAGCACAAAACATTTTTAAAAATTTTAGGGGGGTTTTAGGGTAAAGCACTACTATGGAGCTGATAAAATACATTGTTAAGTGACTACATGAGGTGAATATAGGGCCAGGAGACCATGCTGGGGAGGTAAGTGAAGGCAAATATGTATGAAGGACAAAACAAAAATTACAGAAAAATCCAGCATGCATGAGGACAAAGGGGACATTCACAGCATATTACAATCATGGTAATTAGGGAATGAGGAAAGAATATACAATATATTATCAAACATTAAATACAATAAAATGTGATATTAAAGGATAAAACTTACCTTAATATAGTCCTTCTGCAGGACCTGAATGATGGCAGAACAGGTCTCTGGGATAATGATCCCCAGAGCCTGGGAGGAGATGCCTGTCGAGAACTTCAACTCCTGCAGGCTTCTCCCCGTCACCAAGTACCGCAGGGTGGCGATGAGCCTCTGCTCCGGAGTGATGGCTTGCCTCATGCAGGTATCCTGCCTGCTAATAAAAGGGGTCAACAAAGCCAACAAACAGTGAAATATGGGGTCCGTCATGCAGAGATAGTTCCTGAAATCATCAGGATTTTTCTCACGGATCTCACGGAGCAAAGGCATATGACAGAACTGGTCACGCTGGAGCAACCAATTCTTGGTCCATGAACTCCTCCCCACCCTGTTCATGGACTGGACTTGTGTCAAGGTAAGGACCCCAACACCAAGCCCCAGCACGAACTCTACGAGGAGTACGTATACGCAACATGGCTACAAAACGGTCGGCTGCTCAGAACGAAGTAACAGAATGCACTGAAGAACAAGGCCTGTGAAGAGCGACCTGAAAAACAGTAACGAACAAACAAGAACACAATGACAAGAGTCATGCGTAACTCGCTGTACGCACTGAAGACCAGATACAAACCCACAAGCACAAACTGAACAGCAGAAAACTATCTGAAAACCACGAGTCACCTCTCACCAAACTTTTACTAACACGAGATAAGCAAAAGGAGCCCAAAGGGTGCCGCGCTTGGTTCTGAACTGGCCTTTTCTAGTCTCGTCGTATGTGGTATACGTCACCGCGTTCTTGGCGATCGGAAATTCCGACAACTTTGTGCGACCGTGTGTACGTAAAACAAGTTTGAGCCAACATCCGTCGGAAAAAATCCATGGATTTTGTTGTCGGAATGTCTGATCAATGTCCGACCATTTGTACGGGGCATTAGAGCTGTAAAAATGAGGAATAGGCTCCCTCAAGAACTAGTGCTTAGTATATTGTTTTAAAAAAGAGCTGGGTGCATTCCTAGTTTAACAAAACATAGGTGGTTATTAACATTTATAGGTAACAACACCAGGGATTGTTAATCCAAGGAAGATCAGATTACCTTCTGGGGAATTAGGAAGGGTTCTATGTTTCCCCCACTGGAGCAAATTGGATAATGCTACTGGAACAACCGTGGGTATGTGGTGGTTTTCTAGTTATTTACGCTGTTTAATTTGTTAAAATTTTTTCTATTGGACTCTAGATGGACAGATGGTGTTGTTTTTTAACCTGGATAACGATGTAACTGCGATTTTTTATTTATATTTGTCATAAGTTCCTTAATTTTTCTTTTACTTTATAAGTTGTAAGTTGAGTGCTAACATTTGAATGTCTAGGGATCAATAAACAAGCAACAGTTAGGAAGTGTCTAGCTGGAAATTTTTTAAATGAACAGTGTAAACCTAGTATCATAGTGAGAATAAGAACCTCTTCTTCTCACTATGTCATTCATGAGACTTTGACACACACAAAGTTCCTGAAAAATGTTAGTAGGTTGCAACCTCATCAGACATATAACATTGCTCCCTTTTTCAAGTATTTCAGCTAAGGTTTAATAACCTGGGCAATGTTTTATTTGAAACCTCCAGTGTCTTATATTACAAGGAAATAATGTTCTAGCTATTCTCTGAAGCCCTATTTGAAACTGCACATTTATGTTTGAGGAAGTAAGATTTGTGCCACTCTTCTCTGGGGAATTATTTGTTGAGCTCATTCTGCCATTTAAGGTTAAATATAGGAGTACAGTATAAAATATATTTGAGTACAGGGCTGAAAAAATGACAACAAAGCTAATTGCATTGCCACAGAGTTCTTGGTAATTTGTGAGGTCTTTGTAGCTCTTATTTTTTTCAGGTGAAAAAATTATAAAGCTGTAACCAGAAGCAGAAGTTTACAATTTGAACTGGTAAAGTATAAGTATATCCAAATATTAAAATCTCATAAAAGCTTCAACATTTTAAGGCCATTTGAAAAGTAATGTTTAATATTTTTAAATCTGCAAATTTTATTAAAATAATACCTGATGATCCCCCCATGAATTTCCTTGTTCAGGCATTTTCTGTTCTAGGGGGATAATACTCTGTCCCCACCTCCCAACTGTGCCCAGATGTTATCACCTGGCCCCCTGTCATCTTCATGGTCATCCAGCTTCAGTCCCGGGCTCTGGCAGAAGGGGACGGGAGGGGGTTAACCTCCTTCCGTTGCCTGTTAAAGCAATCAAGCTGATAATTATCTGCTAGGATTGCTTTTACATTACAGAGCATAGTTGGCCGATAGAAAAGATACTGGGGTGATGCCTGTAGCTGCAGGCATCATACTGGTATAACCCCTTCAACCTGGTGACATACGGGTACATCACGAAGGCTGAAGTGGTTAATGCGTTCTCTCTGTCATGGGTTCATTGGGCCCAATTTGGACATTTTCACTTAGGGGTATACTCACTTTTGTTGCCAGTGGTTTAGACATTAAAGGCTGCGTGTTGAGTTATTTTGAGGGGACAGCAAATTTACACTTTTATACAAGCTGTACAAACACTACTTTACATTGTAGAAAAGTGTTTTTCTTCACTGTTGTCACATGAAAAGATATAATAAAATATTTACAAAAATTAGATATATATATATATATATATATATATATATATATATATATATATACACACATACACATATACATAAATACATGACATTTTGTGGAACAGGCAAGCCCAGGCCACCTACAAAACATTACAAAATTACTCTAGTTCTTACAACAGATGTCCACTTTTGTAAACAACTGTCAACAGGTCAATAATATACCTTGTGAGGATTTTCCATGAATGTGTATACTTTCTAACTGCATGCTATTTTCTCTCAATAGCTCTATTTTCTACTATTGTCAATAGATATCTCACAGAGCCTCACAATTAGTGCCAGCTGGATGTTATCAGTATTATAAAAAGCAAAAATTCATTCAAGAATAATTGTAAATTCACTTTTTCATACGAAATTAAAAAAAAAATTACTATTATATAATTTAATGCAAGAAGTTTATCTCATGACCAACTCTTTAGTTAACAGATAGTATATTTGATCAAAAATTAGTAAATATCATATGGTACAACACATGAAAAAAAAATGCCCATTGTATTCTTTAGTGAACTGACTCCAATCTATGTGTAAACCTGCTGCTCAAATAAAGGTATTGGCAAAATTCATAGATACTTCATGGATAAGGCGAGTAAACTCAGTGGCATTGTTTTACTTTTAGTGACATTAACCACTTGCCATCCACCCTATAGCAGTTTTACTGTTACAGGCAACAGCTGTGCACTGGATCATGTATATATACATGATCCCGCACTTCTGGGTAGGGGGCGCGTGTGATTACACACAGCGGAAGCCGATCATCTGGTGCCGGGTACTCAACGTCCATCGGCACCCACCGATCATCAGGCAGAGACACAGAACTCCGATCTGCCTATGTAAACAAGGCAGATCGCTGTTCTGACAGGAGGAAAGGAATGGAGTTAGTGTTCCTGCAAAGCAGGGAATACATTTCGCCTCTTCCCTTAGTAAAAGCACCTCACACAGTTCACATAAACACTGGTTAGGCACACAATTATCACTTTGATCGCCCCTGATGCTAGCCCCTTTCCAGACAGTGTCATTAGTACAGTGGCAGTGCATATTTTTAAGCACTGATCACTGTATTAGTGTCAACGGTTCCCAAAAGGTGTCAAAAGTGTCAGTTAGTGTCATAATGTCTGCAGAAATTTCACAGTCCAGCGCAGTCGCTGATAACCACCATTACTAGTAAAAAAATAAACAAATACAAATATCCCATAGTTTGTAGATATAAAATAATGGTTACAGCTGCGCTGTAAATTGAATAATGTGCAAATAAAGTGCAAAAGTGCCTGGTAAAAGATACACTTAAAATGTCATACTCACCTGTCTATTTTGAAGGAGCAGTTTACGCCCTCGAATGTAGTTGCGGGCTACAATATATAGGTCAGACAAAAAGACCCCTGAAAATGCGTATGAGAACATGTGCAAAATATAATTAAAGGCTTTGATACACACAGCGTATCAAAACATTTCGCCACTCATCATAACAAAGACCCCACACAATTGAAATTCTGAGGAATAGAACCCTATGTGAAACACTGGCGTGGGGGCCACAAAGTTAGAACACTTAGCCAATTAGAATCTAAGTGGATTTTTACGTTGGACACTTTCGCACCTCAGAAATAGAATTTGATCTCAACTGTTTTATTAATGATTTTTAAAATCTTCAGATTTTATATGGATATTTTATTCGTATTATTTTACATTATATAGTTCCTCCCCGTTATGTTTATCCTCGTTCAGATTATGTGCAAAATATTCGCCAATGTCATTTCCGGTGCATGTGGATTTTATTGTTTTTTACCCCTTTTTTTACTCATTCGATCTATGCTCTGAGATACATTCCAAATTTTGATCGATCCATGTGTGGTTCACCTTCTCTCTCGGTATCACACTATGTTTTTATAATCCATTTATTTTATAATCATCTTGGTTTTATCTTATTACCTGGTTTCTCTATTTCTTAATTTTTAAAATTTATATTTTTTAATTATTTAATAAAATGTATTTTAATAATATTATCTTGTCGGTCACTATGACTGCTGGATATGTATTTTGGCCGCGAGCGATACACGGCCCACACAGTCTCTCATTATCAGTATTTGGAGGCCTGTATCTATGCTATGCCTTTTATTTACTTATTATGGCCAGTTATCTACAAGAAAATGACCGCTGGCATACTTCCAGCCTTCAATCTATTAAAAAATGGCCGCCAAACGGATGTTGACATCGATATGGATGGACATCCACTGGAAAATGGCCACCAGTCTATTTTCGGAGACTGGAGCCATTGGAAAATGGCCGCCGCTTGAGTTCCGGCGACCGAAACTACAGGAAAATGGCCGCTATATATCAATTAATATCCATATAAGAAGACACTTCCTAATGCCTCTAGTTATTCCGTGCTGAAGTCACGTGACTGTGATGAAGATGCGTCTGGAACACTAGGCACCGCAAGTGATGTGGACGAGTTCGCTGCTCGTGTTTACATGCCTGTTTGATACTTTTCATTGTGAGTACCCTGTCTTATTTTTGCTGTTACCTAAATAGTTTTTCGAAACTACTACACTATCGTGCATTTCCCCATGCCCCACTGCGAGGCCTATTTGATGCGGATACACAAGGGACAAAAAAGGGGACTCTGATTTCAAATTAGAGACACACACCAGCGGAGCCGGATATGCCACACTGGGAAATTGGCAGGGGACATATTGGTTCCATAGAGAGATCTAACCACATGCTGTTACCTTACAGCGGTAAGGTAAGGGGACATCCACACATTACGTTGCATAGAAGCCAGGAAGTCACTTGCCATCAACACTCCATGCCAGAGAGATATCACCAGCACCAGCACTTTATTCTTTGCTGACATTGTTTATATACAGTCACCAATTCATCCTGCACTTATATATATTATATATTTTATGGACACTATTTACTTTTATCTGTGTTTTTTTTCACCTATGAAAAGTCTTATCGCATTTATTTATATGAATTTATTTCTATAAGATGAGCATGTGATATGCTTTTATACTTTTTTAAGGATTTGCTATGCATTTATCATACGGATTACATCTTGTAGTCCCTTTTTAATTGAGCACTCTTTTCACTTTATTTTGCACATTATACGGATATATTTTATCACTGTTTTATCTGAAGAAGAATATGTTGAGCATGTGATACGCCTTTTATTATACTTTCAAGGATTCGATGTATATTGACCAAAGGGAATTGCCTATTTTAAGTGTATCTTTTACCGAGCACTTTTGCACTTTATTTGCACTTTATTCAATTTACAGCGCAGCACTAGCTTTATTTTATACTTTATTTGGGTTCTGATACTTCCTTCAGTGTTTGCAGCAGTATCTATACGTACAGATTTGGTTAGCGCGGGAATATCATTTTATTTTATTCATAGTTTGTAGATGCTATAACTTTTGTGCAAATTAATTATTATACGCTTATTGGGATTTTTTTACAAAAAATATGTAGCAGAATACATAATGGCCTAAATTTATGAATAAATTCGATTTAATTTATTTTTTTCTTATTGGATATATTTTATAGCAGAAAGTTAAAAAATATTTTCTTGTTTTTTTTCAAAATAGACAATTTTTGTTTATAGCGCCAAAAATAAAAACTGCAGAGGTGATTAAATGCCACCAAAAGGAAACTGTATTTGTGGGGTCAAAACCTGTGAGCAGAGAGTGGAGGCTGAGCCAGGCTGTGTGTCTGAATAGATGCGAACTAGCCGACTTAAGATCGAGCAGGCACACAAGTGCCCCCTTCCCGCTTCCTATGGGGCCCTAGGTAAAGGGGAAACGAGGCGTGCTGGCGGGGGACCCCAGATGAACAGGATTGGGCTGCTGAGTGCAAAACCATTGCACAGAGCAGGTAAGTATGACAATGTTTAATATTTTATTAAAATAACAGTTAAAGCTTTACAGTCACTTTACGGTAAAAATATGTTTATACTTTAGTACTATTTTAAAAAGTATCTAATCTATCACAATTTATCTTTTCTTAGGCTACTTTCGCACTGAAAGCGCCCAGCATTGACGGTAAAGCTCCACTAGTTTTAGCGGCGCTTTACCGTCGTTTTAGTGGCGCTTTTTGGCCGCTAGTGGTGCGCTTTTGCAAACAACACTTACAAATCAAATTAGTAGGTGAAAACGTCCATATAAATTGTGCAGATTGTGCTCCAAACAATAAAGTGCAGTAGTGCTTCAAACTTTCACGTACATCACACACTTCTCCACTCTCCCCACTCACCAAAAGAAATGGATCCCTTGCTTTTCAGTCCAGGGGTCAATCAGGCTAGAACGTTGGCCATCAATGGCTATTCGCAGAAGGATCCACTGAAAAAAACTTCCCCAATCGTTGTGGTCATAAATGGATATTGACACCGAACTCCGATCCTCCACAACCTCTGCACACTTTCACTCTTCAGCCAACTTTTAACCCCCGAAGAAAGGGTTAAAAGCGCCCGTGTTGCGGCGATGCCAAAGCACTTTGCAAGCACTTCGGCAGCGCTGCCCATTCATTTCAATGGGCAGGGCGTTTTGGGGCACCAACCCAAAGATGCTGCTTGCAGGACTTTTCTTCCTGTCCTGCAAGCGCACCACCCCAGTGTGAAACCACTCAGGCTTTCACACTGGGGAGGCATGAGAGGCGCTTTTCAGGCACTTTACAGGTGCTATTTTTAGCGCTAAAACTCCTGAAAAGCGCCCCAGTGTGAAAGGGGTCTTACTTGTCTCCTTTTGCTCTGTTAGATATACATACAAAGGCATTTTTTTATATCTGTTTAAAGTGAAAACGAATACCAATTGATCCTGCTTGAAATCCAGTAAGCTTGCAACTTCCTATGCACTTTGCACTGTTATTTAAAGAAGTGTTAACAGCTCTGTCTAGTTCACCTTTGTAAACTACAGAACACCTTCCTATGAGAAGAGAAGAGAAGAGAAGAGAAGAGAAGAGAAGAGAAGAGAAGAGAAGAGAAGAGAAGAGAAGAGAAGAGAAGAGAAGAGAAGAGAAGAGAAGAGAAGAGGGAGCAGTATTCTGTAGCCCTATCACACTTCCTGTCCTAGACCACAATACTGCTCCTTCATAGATGCAAACGTTGTTACTGTAGGACAGGAAGGGTATTACTGTCAGGATCACCAGGTGAAAAGAAAGAAAAAAGGGCATTGAAAAAGAAAACAAATTCAGCTACAACATTTAAGGAATTAGTAATGCAGTATATGACAAACATACAACATGTACAGTATATATGAAGTTACAAAGCCTGATGAAAATGGAAAAAATTGTAATAATTTAAGCCTGATTTACTGCGGGACCATTCACAAAGCACACAGCGTGGTGGCCAGACGGCTCTGAAGCTGCAAGGAGTCACAGCCGGCTGCCGACAGTTAAAATCCCAGTGATGGGAACTGGACCAGGTGAAGACAGCGCTGAATCCCTGGACAGGTGATTGACCGTTTAGTAAAAGTCAGCAGCTATAAAAACTGTAGTGACTTAATTGTTTCAGATCTGACTGTAAGATTCTTGTAATATAGGTTTTTGATGATTTTAGTACAAGGGCAAGAGCTGGATGCACTAGAAATATTGTATTCACCTCTTACATATATTATATATTTATTGTTATTTTGTACACTTAAGTGTAATGCTCCGTACACACGGTCGGACATTGATCGGACATTCCGACAACAAAATCCATGGATTTTTTCCGACGGATGTTGGCTCAAACTTGTCTTGCATACACACGGTCACACAAAGTTGTCTGAAAATCCGATCCTTCTGAACGCGGTGACGTAATACACGTTTGTCGGGGCTATAAACGGGGCAGTAGCCAATAGCTTTCGTATCTTAATTTATTCTGAGCATGCGTGGCACTTTGTGCGTCGGATTTGTATACACGCGATCAGAATTTTCGACAACGGATTTTGTTGTCAGAAAATTTTATAGCAAGCTCTCAAACTTTGTGTGTCGGAAATTCTGATGGAAAATGTGTGATGGACTCCACACAAAGTCGGAATTTCCGACAACAAGGTCCTACCACACATTTTTCGTCGGAAAATCCAGGGCATTAGAGTTTAATATATATATATATGGTGATATATATACAGCAGCAGGTGCTTATAGAAGAGAAATAGAGAGCACGGATTAATTATATAAAATGAATCCCAGATGCCTGGCTGGACGATTGTCCAGCAGGTGAGTGTAAAAAAGTATATGCTTTTGAAAAAGCAATGGTTTAGGCATTTTGCTAACCGTGTTACACATAAGGATCAAAGAATCTAACTCTGCACATACTAAGGCTTTTAATTATGTCTAGACGATGCCAACTAAATTACAGAAGGAAGCATTGATTTTTACAGAATCTATATGCTTTTACGGCTGAGGATACTGTTTGCTGTTTGGGCACATTAGTGGAGCATTTAAATTACAAACACCCCCATTCTAGGGAAATGGCAACATAATATTCTGGACAGGACATTTTGTTACTAAAAGAACCATAATAAAAAGGTTGTTATGAATATGCAACAGGTTAAAGATTTATGGGCATTTGACGTTTACAATATCGTGACTGAAGTCCATGTCTGCTATATGAACTGAGCTATTGCTGCATTTTTTTTCCTGACCTTCGTAAGTGGATACAGAACAAATCAAGGTCACGGCTGTGCTGATTCCACATTGATATATCTTAGCTGAAAGATAAATGCTCAAGACTAGACCTGTCCAACTCTTGCCTTTAGTTGTCAAAACATCCATTAAGTGTGAACATAAATTCATTCAGATACAAGGCTTGCTGAATGTAAATGATGTTTATTTGCATACATTTAATGCTCAGGCAGCATTCCGGGCACCTTTAGCAAACAAAGACGAATATTTAAAGGAAGTTAAAGTAAAGTTACCCAAAGGCATGAGATGATCCTTGGTGGTTCAGATTGGTGGTTCACCTATGGGGTAAACACTATAAAACTGGCTTGCTATAGCAATGCTTGGATCATAAACTAAACTACTAAAAGGGGGGTTGGGAGTTTTCCATTTTTACTTGTCAAAGCTTAACTTGGACCTGTGCCCAGATCATGCACAATAAAGTATACACATTCTGGACAGGCAGTAAATGTTCTTAGAACAAGCCTTCATTTATGTATAAACAATGTGAAAACAGCAATTTGTAAACTTTATAACACAGGCTAAGAAAGCTTAGCCTTTACCCTATTACATTTTATTACTCCAAAATCTTGTTAAGACTATGGGGGAGAACTGTGCATAGTAACCAATCAGCATTTAGGTTTTATTGTCAAAGCTTAGTTAAACAAGATGAAGTTAAAAGCTGATTGGTTACAATGCACAGCTGCGCCAGGATCTGTTCACCAGTTTTAGTAAATTTCCCCAACTATAAATATATATTTTAAAAAAATGTATATATATATTTATATATATATATATATATATATATATATATATATACACTTACGCTAGAAGTGAAATTAAATTTGTGATTGCAGCTGCTGTACACAAAGTGCTAACACTTGACAAACAAAAAAATTTAAATTACAGCGCTCACAATATTCCAAACAACACATACAAATTGGTAGGTGAAAACGTCCATATAACTTGTGCAGATTGTGCTCCAAACAATAAAGTGCAGTAGTGCTTCAAACTTTCAGGTTCATCACACACCCCTCCTGTGTCCCCACTCACCAAAAGAAATGGACCCCTGGCTTTTCAGTCCAGGGGTCAATCAGGCTAGAACGTTGACCATCAATGTACTTTTACTAGGGGAAGAGATGAAATCTATTCCCAGCTTTGCAGGGACACTAACTCCATTTATTTCCTCCTGTAAGAACAGCGATGTTGTTTACATAGGCAGATCACAGTTCTGTGTCTCTGCCTGATGATCGGCGGGTGCCAACAGACACTGAGTACCCGGCACCAGCCGATCGGCTTCCGCTGTGTGTAATCACGGGCACCCCCTACTCAAAAGTGCTCCCCGCTAGCGGCCAAAAAGCGCAGCTTAAACAAGGGTAAAATGCCGCTAAAAATTGTAAAAAATTTATTATATAATTTATATGGATGTTTCCACCTACCAATTTGATTTGTATGTGTTGTTTGCAATATTGTAAGCGCTGTAATTTCAATTTATTTATTATTTTTTTATAAATATATTTTAATTGCATTGTATGGGCATGGGTTCACTTTAATGTTAAATTTTGACTAGAATGTACTTTCCAAGTAATAAAATACTCTTTTCAAAAAGAACATCCTGGAAGTCTTAGAGGAAAAAATGTCATATCTGATCTTAAGTTTTTCAGAATTTTCAGAACTTCAAGGGGACATACATTAGACCTATTTTAGAGCATCAGCTCTCTAGGTCCATTACTAACTAGTCTGTTGGTGAGCCCATTTCCTAGTGTGTTTCAAGAAAACAACATTTTTGCCCCATCAGGAAAGCAACCCCAAGCACAATTATGCAAAAGTGTCTTTTGTACAACAGTGTAAGATGCATTTGATTTGTATTTAAAGGATTAGTTCACCTTTGCATCACCTTTCCAAAAAATACCTATTTCATCTTCTCTAGAATGTTAAAAAGCAGTTCTCAAATTTTAGAAAAGATGTTTAAAGTGTTAAAGTGTTACTTAACCCAGGACCCTGCATCAGGGGCCGATCCGGGGGGGGGGGCAGTTGCCCCCCCCCCCCCCCCCCAAAAAAAAATATTAACGACTTCAAGGCTTTCTTCCTCCACCACCTCACCATATTTAAGTTTGGAAAGGCATCATCTAAATGCAGCTGCAGGGACTTTATTTCTGCTTCCCCCCACTATTTAGAGGCAGTGGCGTCGCTATGGGGGTACATCACCATGGTCATACCGGGCCACCACTACACACTGTGTAGTATTACTGGCAGAGCTGCAGCAGAGCAGTGAGAGTGTGGCTTTCTAAGCAGTTTACTTCCCTGTCAGGCGGAGCAATCTCCACCCGACAGGAGCTCCCTAGTCCCGGCTGGCGTGATGTCATGATTCAGAGGCCGGAAGCACAATATTGAAGACAAGATGCTGCTGACCCGTAGCCAGAGCCCGTTTTCACTGCAAGTGAGTGATCACTTAACTGAATTAACTCCTTAACACAACACTGCCTTAGCTGTGTAAACTCGCTGAAATGGTTAACACTTGGGGGGGGGTAATTCAGTTACAATGGTAATTGTAATATGCAGCATAGAGGGGCTTAATGTACTCACTGATGCATTAGTGACCAATGGTAATTAATTAACCCCTTTGTGCTGCATTAGTGGCAATGGCACCATCAGTGTTAATTAACCCCTTTTATGCTGCAGTATGAAGGGGTTTAAAATAACACTGCCACTAATACAGCACAAAGGGGTTAATTAATTGCCATTGGTCACTAATGCATCAGTGAGTACATTAACCCTCTTCATGCTGCGTGTTACAATTAGCAATCATCATCATTATCATCATGAGCCACAGCACCTGTGTTGGGTGAATATCGTGATAATAATGATGATATAGAATGACAGTAAAATTCATCTTTAGGCCTCATTAACACAGGGCATGCTGCAGACATGCATCTAATATGCAGGAATGTCTTTTACTGGCTTGGAGATGCATAAAGTGTTGCATATATCCTTGTGCCGGCATCCCATTTATTTCTACTGACACACACAGCTATTATGTTCCAATATGTCGTGTGTGGTGGGTGCGGGTCTCAGAATGCATGCAGGGTGCGTTCAGGGACCCACACCAGCATGTCATATTGGCACATAGCGGCTGTGTCAGTGCTACCATGTATCAGAATCCAAAAAAATGGGATGCCGGCATGGGGATGCATGTAACACTTTAAAACTGAGCATGTGTAGCCTGACTCCACTAACTCTGTCTTATCCGGACATGTTTTGAAGCCAATGGAAGAAGAGGAGGAGTTGTGCATACAGGATCAAACAGCCTTTTTGCACAATGCAGAAGATTGACCCCTTAGGTTCCACAGTGAGTATAACAAGCATGCTTCACTGCATATACAGACTGATTTTTCTGTTGTGCATTTAGTAACACTTTAATTTCCAAGGCATGCCTGTAGGCTGTAGGCGGCCCCTTCTCAATGCGTCCATAAAACGCCTAGTGTGGGTGATCCTCCCCGTCCTGCCTAAGAACACATCAGTGTAAGAACAAGTACTCTAGCTCTTATAAAATATGTGCAGCGCACTCTTTTCACCCCTGTTGCACCTATGCTGCAGCAGTGGCTGAATTCAGTGTTGTGTGACAGAAGAGGGGAAGTCAATCTCCCCTGGCCTGCATAGAGGACCAGGAGACACAGACTAACAACAGAGAAAAGGACTTAGTTAACCACCGTGAACACATAGCAATTAAAGTGTCCCCAGATAAAAAAAAAGATCCCCAAAAATAAAATAATCTGTTACTCACAAAAGAAGGAACAACATCACCAGTATTCACAATGCAGCAAGTATGATGAAAGCATATAAATGCACATAGATGGTGGAAAAGGGTGAAAAGGTGGAGGTAAATAGAGGGAATTTCCTTGTATCAGAAAGATGGATGTACTGGATGAATTCTAAAATAAAATCCACATTTACACTCCATTATCCTCTTTTTTGGAAGGTGGGGGGGGACTGATTTCCCCCAAAATCTTTTGTGTATGTTTGGACGGCTGGGCTTCTTGCCAATTACAAGTAGTGGTGGTGTGTGTATGTGTGTGTGCTTTTTTCCCCCAGGAGTATAGACAGACTTTGGCCTATATGTATTGTATGTAGTGCATTATAATTATGAATATATATATATATTTTTTGCAATTCCCTTTTTTGGTTTTTGAATGTATGGTGTTTATTATGTTTGCTTTTTTTGATGGATTTATGGAAGAACTATTGATTGCACCAGTGTCCTGACGAAGCGGTTTCCACAAAACGCATTACCTAGTTACATAAATAGTAAGGTTTAATAAAGACACCAGCCCATCTAGTTTAACCTGTGCAGCTGTATATGTGTGGCTGTGTGTTTTTTTCAATATAATTTTCCATATCCCTGTATATTGTGTTCCCTAAGATGCCCATCTAAGAGTTATTTTAAACTATCGGCACTTCCTGCTGACACCACTGGTTGTGAGAGAGAGTTCCACATCCTTACTGCTCTAACAGTAAAGAACCCCCTACCCAGTTTAAGTTTGAACTGCTTCCCCTCCCATTTCAATGAGTGTCTTCCTAAGCTCCCTGAAAAAACTGAATTGTTTACTCCATATACCCCATTTAGGTATTTGTATGTCGCTATCATATCTCCTCTCAAGCTTTGCTTCTCCAGGGAGAATACGTTTAGTGTTTGTAGTCATTCCTCGTAACTGAGGTCATCCAGTACCCTTATTCACTGTGAAACCCTTCCTTGGGCTCTCAGCAATTCCAGCACATCTTTTCTGAGGACTGGTGACCAGAACTGGACAGCACACTCAAGATGTGGTCGAATCACAATCTTGTAAAATGGTAGAATTATAGATTTATCTCTTGAGTAGATACCCTTCTTAATGCATGTTAATATTCTGCTTGCTTTACTTGCTGCAACTTGGCATTGCATGCCATTACTGTGATTTACTAGAACCCCCAGATCTTTTTCCATCCTGAAATCCCCCAATAGTTCATCCCCTAGTGAGTAACTTGAATATATATATTTGGCCCCCAAATGCATTACTTTACATTTTTCAACATTAAACCTAATTTGCATTGTAGTTGCCCAATCCTTTATTTTACCGAGGTCTTTCTGTAAGGTTTTTATATCCTGCTGTGAAGTATTGCCCTATATTGTCAGCAAACATAGAGATTAAGCTATTTATGCCAACCTCTATATTGTTTATGAATAAATAAACTGACATTGTATCCCATTTTTATCACCTGCCACATAATAAATACTTTGTTTTATATTTACGTGTTAAACAAAAAAGGATAAATGGCGTGAGAAACATACAAACAAGCTAGAATGAAGTAATACACATTCATATAAAAAATCCAGAGTAAAAAGGGGAATATGACCTGAATATACAAGGTCAGAAATAATAAAAATAATAATAATATAGGGACTCTGCTAAAACGTCCAGGAAATGATAGTCAATAAAAATTGTGTAAAAAATAATAAATAATAGTCACTAAAATTATATGAATCACAGGAATCTGATACTAAGCACCAGCGGCAGCTCACTTGAGAGTGGAAGCAGACAACTCTGAAAAGACAATATAAAAAAAAGCAAGAAGCGCCAATCTGAGTGCAGTATCATTAAACTTTAATGGGATTATATAAAAGAACAACAGCTGAATGGCTACTCACAAAGATGTGATTAATACAGGCAAGGACAAGTGGTGGGTCCAGGGACGTCCTCCTCAGATGTTGAGAAAGTGAATGGTGCAGGTTCACGTGGAGGCACTGTCCGCGTAGTAATGTGCAGGTGGTCCGCGGGGTCACTGCTGTGTGCTGGGCTGCAAAAACTATGGAGGTGTCCGCAAGGTGAGCCGGCATCTAAGTAGACATTAGGAGCCAGAGCCGTCGCAGTAGACAGGAACCGGAAGAGGACAGGCGTGGAGCGCAAAGCGCTGATCCAGGAACCTACAAAGCGGAAGTGACGTATGGACGTGTCAGATGACGCGTTTCAATGCTTCCGCATTTTCTTCAGATTTTAGGGCCCTGGGGTGCAGGGTCTGTTCCCTGGGGTGGTACTTGCTCTGCCATACTTCTAGTAGATTCGAAAGAATGAAACGATTGAAAAAGACCTTTCCTTGTGTTCTGCTAATAGTGAGCTACAGACTGATTTTTAAACTCTGGCAGCTGCCTGTGTTTACATGTGGGAAGTGAAGGGGGCTGTGACAGCCTCCTTCACTTCCCACATGTAAACACAGGCAGCTGGTCTTTTTCAATCGTTTCATTCTTTCGAATCCACTAGAAGTATGGAAGAGCAAGTACCACCCCAGGGAACAGACCCTGCACCCCAGGGCCCTAAAATCTGAAGAAAATGCGGAAGCATTGAAACGCGTCATCTGACACGTCCATACGTCACTTCCGCTTTGTTGGTTCCTGGATCAGCGCTTTGCGCTCCACGCCTGTCCTCTTCTGGTTCCTGTCTACTGCGATGGCTCTGGCTCCTAATGTCCGCTTAGATGCCGGCTCTCCTTGCGGACACCTCCATCGTTTTTGCAGCCCAGCACACAGCAGTGACCCCGCGGACCACCTGCACATTACTACGCTGACAGTGCCTCCACGTGAACCTGCACCATTCACTTTCTCAACATCTGAGGAGGACGTCCCTGGACCCACCACTTGTCCTTGCCTGTATTAATCACATCTTTGTGAGTAGCCATTCGGCTGTTGTTCTTTTATATAATCCCATTAAAGTTTAATGATACTGCACTCAGATTGGTGCTTCTTGCTTTTTCTTATATTATATTTACATGTTACTCAGTATGTCATACGTATATCTGATTTCTTGGGTGGCATCCTTGACAATACCACATTTCCTTTATTTATTCTTTAGACTATTTATTGGATGATGCCCTCAGTATCTCATATTTTGAAGTATCACTTAAATTCCACCTTCTATATGCAGTAATTAGCACATGTAACACACTTACAGTAACAGAGGAATGTCTTTGCTATTGTCAATTTACATGTTGAGGTAAGTGTCTACCCAAAAGGCACGCTACAGTTGCTGGGGCAAATACATACCGTATTGTCCGGCGTATAAGACAACCTTTTACAATTAAAAAAATGCCCATAAATCAGGGGTCGTCTTATACACCGGGTATAGAATGCTGGCCGATTGATGTCAGCCCCCTGGATGCCCGCTGGATGTCCGATAATGCTGTATGTGGCTTCAGCCACATATAGTATTCGCCGCTGAGCCAATCCCGGCGAGCGATGTATTCTATTAATGAATACAGAGCCTGCTCGGATTGGAGTAACAACCTCTGCCAATCCGAGCAGGCTACGTACAGTAGCCTGCTCGGATTGGCTTTGAGAGAGAGAGAGGCACTGGCTGATGAGGCTACAGCCTCTGCCAAACCAAGCAGGTTTTATATCCATTAAAAGAATATATCGATCACCATACTTCACAGGGTAAAAATCCATTCACTGATCTCCCACTACTATACATCCTGCTGTTTGCTTTGAGGTCCCAGGCACCCAAGATGAACAGGTGTATCTGGGACATAGGACATTACTAGTGAATCTTAATACTTTTATTAAATGCAGTTTGGTGGACAATTCCCATAGAATTTAATCCAAAAGTGGCATAGGTTTGGTTAGTGAAAATACTACTTTCCAGAGGTGTGGCGTTCAAGAGATCTCTGTTTGTGTTATTAATTTTTGATTTACTGTATGACATATCACAGCATGGCGGATGAGTAGCTGGCATTCTTGCTTTGTGTTTTTTAATGTTTCTAATTTTTTTTTAAATGGTGTTGTTTCAGAAGTGGGGCTAGTCTTATACGGCGAGTATAGCCCAAAACCTACGTTTCCACTGGAAAAATAGGGGGTCGTCTTATACGCCCAGTCGCCTTATACGCCGGCAAAAAAGGTATTCAAATATCTCAGCTAATCAGCTAATCTCAAGTCCCTTTAAAATAGAAGGGACTTGAGACTTGGTGCTATACTCTTTAGGTGTGTTTCATGATTTTCCAAAAAAAAAGGTACTAAAATACTGCATGCGGTAATTCATCAAAATATGCAGTATTTATTTCATGAAACCATGCAGTATTTTATCTCATGCGATATCTAGTGGGAAGGATACAGTTGAAAATAGAATTAGAACCCCTGTCAGTTTTATTGCTAATAAAGCAGTAAAATGGCTTAAACTGTAGAAATATGCCAACTCACTAAGTGCAGTCCCTGCAACATATGAATTAATACAAAAGAAAAAAGGTGACTAGAATATCAGTCAAAAGGAAGCTGCTTTTACAGGACACACGTGGTTGAGCAAAAACAACTACAAAATATCTTTAAAAATGTCAAATATTGAATGAAAATTGTTTAAAAAATTACAGACATTTATAAATACCCTTCTTCCACCAATAAAAAATACATATCCATCTGATTTAATGTTTTCACTGACTGTGCTTTTGTCCTGGGATATTTACTCATAATATTTTGAAATCACAGACAACATGGTAACTAGCTTTTTTCGAAAGGAGGTCAATAATAGCAGTCCATGTTTATGTTTCTTTAATTAGTAAATCAATAAGGTTGACCTGTAGGAAATGGCCTAGGTTATAGGAAAAAAATAGACATAGGTTCAGCTGCTGCTGGCACAAAAAAAAAAAAAAATTCAAGTGTACATATAAAAGTTTAATAGGCTTATGTGAAGTCTATTCTCACCAGAGCTCTCATCATATATGACATGTTTTGTGACAATTAAATTAAAAATAAAGGCATTAGAAGATGACTGATTGTAATAAAAAATAAAGAAACATACCTGAAAGCGGTGAAAATCAGAAGGTTTGAAGTCATTTGGAGAGCAGCCACACCAGTCAACAATGTGTTTGTATTGACATTTGCAGCCTAGTTTTCTATTCCAGTTTGTAATTCGCAAATTATTGTCAACCATAGTGTCACAGTAAGGGCTGTTTTCTAACACCGTATGAAAGAAGGACTGAAAAGAAAAAAAAATATTAGAGGGCATTAGTCATTAGTGAAACTCAATAGGAAAATCAACAGCATTTTTATAAGAAACACTTATCCCATTATTTCTGTATGTTAAAAAAATACATTTTTAAAGTTTTGCTTAAATAAACATTGTAAATGCCACACTAATTCAAAAGATATTTGTATTTATAATTAACTCTAAGGCCGCGTACATACAAGCGGACTTTTCGGCAACAAAAGTCCGACGGCCATTCCGGCGAACTTTCGTCAGACTTTTGATGGACTTCTGACGGACTTTTGAACAAATGGACTTGCCTACACACGATCACACCAAAGTCCGACGGATTCGTACGTGATGCCGTACGACCAGACTAAAATAAGGAAGCCCGTAGCCAATAGCTGCCCTAGCGTGGGTTTTCGTCCATCGGACTAGCATACAGACGAGCAGATTTTACGACTGCACTCGAGTCCGTCGGAAAGATTTAAAGCATGTTTCAAATTTAAGGTCCGTCAGATTTTCAACTGCAAAAGTCCGCTGAAGGTCCGATGAAGCCCACACGCGATCGGATTGTTGGTCTGTCGGACCAATCCGGTCGAAAAGTCCGCTCGTGTGTATGCTGCACAAGGGTTTATGAACATAGGGCTTAAAAATCTGACTTTTTTCTGCCTGTAAACGCACCTCTATGTTAGTCTAGGTATCCATGGACACATAGGTGTTTACAGCTGTACTAGAAGAGGAGCATTTACAGGCAATCAAAAAAAAGAAAACACACCACCAACACAGAAAAAACACTTTGCATCCCTAAACGGTCTAGACGTGATTAAACTCTAGACGTGTTTAGCTCTTTAGTGCTCATTCATTCCAATGGCCATATTAAATTATTATCCAATCAAATCCAATAATGCTTAAATACTTGACGTGCCTTAACGCGTCTAAATGTGTCAAAATGCATGTGCAAAATGAGGCTTTAGGCATGTTTTGAAGAAGCTTCCTTCCTGCAAGGAGAAAAGGTGTTCAGGGGAACCAAGCAAACACTTAATGTGCATGAGGAATACGTAGCTCCACCTTCCCCCTTAACCAGGTGTTTACCTCTTTTCTTTGTGAGTATAGGTTGGTAGAATCAACCTAAAATTAGATAGTGAAAAAGCTTTAAAATTAACTCAAAATGTGAAAATTTACTGTTATAGGGAACTAACTAAAAATGTTAGTTGTCTAAGTACCCTGAAAAAGTTTTAATTTCTCCTGGAAAATAGCAGTGCATTTCCTGTGCCAAGGCACTCCTGTGCATTGAGCCTCATAGTCATACATCTGCAGTGTAAAGCCTTGTACGCACGATCAGATTTTCCGCAGACAAAACCTCTGACTTTTGTCTGAAGGCGTGTGCCTGGATTTTGTCTTGCATTTAAACGGCAAGGAATTGTTGGCCAAAAAACACAAACGTAGTGAGGTACTACGTGGTTTTTCAGCTCTTTAGCGCCACCCTTTGGGCTCCTTCTACTCATTTCGTGTTAGTAGAAGTTTGGTGAGTGTTGATTCGCTTTTTTCATTTCCGGCTTTTCATTTAGTGCTTTTCAGTTTGTGTTTTTAATTTCGTGCTTTTCAGTTCGTTTCTGAACAGGCGTTTGTCAACCAAGACATGTTGCGAAATCAGAGGAGATAACGTGTTATTTATTATTGGCCTTGGAGTTATTGCTTTGACCCTAGTCCAGTCCAGGAACAGGAGGAGGAGGATTTATTGGACCAAAAATTGGTTGCTTTATTAATCGTGACAAATTATGTCATACGCCTTTGCTGCAGGAGCTCCGGGAGAATAATCCAGATGATTTGCAGAATTATCTTCGGATGACGGACCCCTGCTTTCACAAACTCTTGGCATTGTTGATCCCCTATATTAAGAAGCAGGACACATGCATGAGGCTTTTATTTTATTTTTGGTTGAATAATAATGATTTGATCTGTTATATTTTCTATATTTTTGGATGCATAGAATGCACTTTTTGGTTAAGTTCTATTGGCAGATAGTCAGATAGCATGTCTAATTTAATTTGTTTTCTTTTTTAATGCACAATAAAATTTGTGGAGAATAATACTTGGCTATGTGTTTTACTTCAAATGACAGTTTTGGAGTAGTCAGTCACATTTAAAAAAATACAATGTAAAATTAACAAGGGACACAAACATAGTTATATCTTTGATCTTTAAACCTATGGGGTAATGGTGTTGTGGTAACTTGCCCCCCAAAAAAAAGAAAAGCATAATACTATTATTCTTGATATCACTAGAAAAAAAAAGCCTTTGAAAATTTGTTTGCAATAACTCCATCAGTATCACCAGCAAAGCAGCTTCATTATTATCCCATTAAAGAAGAAGAGAATGTGCTCTGCATTTCGAGATTTCATAATTTGCCACGTCACGAATGTTAATTCTCCATTACGAATGCTAGTTTACAAGACCGACCGTTTCTGGCTCGTCCTTGTTTCCGAGCATGCGTGTTTGTACTTTGGACTTTTGCCTGACAGACTTGTGTACACACGCTCGGAAAATCTGACAACAGACATTTGTCCATGGAAAATTTTAAAGCCTGACATCCAACATTTGTCATTGGAAAATCCGACAATTGTCCAATGGAGCGTACAAACGGTCGGATTTTCCGCCAACAGCCTGTCATCATACATTTCCCGTCGGAAAATCCGATCGCATGTATGCGGCTTTAGAATCTAAAACACTGTATGCCCATGACTGCTAATCTCACAAGGTTTAGAGTGAGGTCTGCTGATGCCACCACTGTGCTGTTTGCTGGTGCTGGCTCCCAAACAAAATTGACGTCCTTTTTTTCCCACAAATAGAGCTTTCTTTTGGTGGTATTTGATCACCTCTGCAGTTTTTATTTTTTGCGCTATAAACAAAAATATTGCGACAATATTGAAAAAAACGCATTATTTTTTACTTTTTGCTATAATAAATTGCCCCCAAAAATATATCAAAAACAATTTTTTCCTCAGTTTAGGTCAATACGTATTGTTCTACATATTTTTGGTAAAAAAATTAGCAATAAGCGTTTATTGATTGGTTTGCGCAAAAGTTTTAGCGTTTACAAAATAGGGGATAGTTTTATGGCATTTTAATTAATAATTTTTTTTATTAGTAATGGCGGCGATCAGCAATTTTTATCATGACTGCGACATTATGGTGGACAGATCGGACACTTTTGGCGTGATTTTGGGACCATTCACATTTATACAGCGATCAGTGCAATTAAAAATGCATTGATTACTGTGTAAATGTGACCGGCAGTGAAGGGGTTAACCACTAGGTGGCATTAAAGGGGTTAAGTGTGTCCTAGGGAGTGATTCTAACTGTGGGGGGGAGGGGCTGTCTGTGACACAACACTGATCACAGCTCCCGATTACAGGGAGCTGTGATCAGTAACAGTGTCACTAGGCAGAATGGGGAAATGCTTGTTTACAAACGCGATCACGCTCACAAAGCTCCCGGCGGCCGCCTCTTAAAGGGCAATGTACAGGTACATGATTCTGCCGCAGTATATGTGCATAAAGCGGTCGGGAAGCGGTTAACCCCTTCAATACTGGGCATTTTGACCCCCTTCCTGCCCAGACCAATTTTCAGCTTTCAGCACTGTTACAATTTGAATGACAATTGCGCGGTCATACAACGCTTTATCCATATGAAATTTTGATCATTTTTTTCCCCATAAATAGAGCTTTCTTTTGGTGGTATTTGATCACCTCTGCGGTTTTTATTTTTTGCGCTATAAACAAAAAAAGAGCGACAATTTTGAAAAAAAACACAATATTTTTTACTTTTTGCTATATTAAATATCCCATTAAAAGAAAACAAATTTTTTCCTCAGCTTAGGCCGATATGTATTCTTGGTAAATCTGTATTTTTGGTAAAAAAATTGCAACAAAAAAAAACGTATATTGATTGGTTTGCGCAAAAGCTATAGTGTCTACAAAATAGGGGATACATTTATGGCATTTTTATTATTATTTTTTTTTTACTAGTAATGGTGGCGATCTGGGATTTTTATTTCTGACTGCGATATTGCGGCGGACACTTCTGACAATATTTTGGGCCTATTCACATTTATACAGCAATCAGAGCTATAAAAAATGCACTGATTACTGGGTAAATATGACTGGCAGGGTAGGGGCTAACAGTAGGGGGCGAGGAAGGGGTTAAATGTGTATCCTAGGGAGTGTTCCTAACTGTAGGGGGAGGGGACTCACAAGAGGAGGAGACTGATTGCTGTTCCTCTGTACTGGAAAGACACCATTGGTCTCCTCTCCTCTGACAGGACGTGAATCTGTGTGTTTAAACACACAGATCCACGGTCCTGCTGTGTTCACGGGCAATCGCGGGTGCCCAGCGGACACCGCGGCTGCCGGGCACGCGCATCGGATGCCTCTAGAGGCTCTAAAAGTAAAAGACGTCATATGACGCCGGCCCGCATGGACAAAGGGTTCCTGCCGCCGTTATATGATGCGTGGTAGGGAAGTGGTTAAATGTGCGTTTTGGCCCTTTTTTATTGCTAATTTCGTGTATTTTATTGTGCATTTTTAAACACACATTTTGGCCCTTTAGCGCAAATTTTGGTACAGGTTATTTTAACACGCATTTTGGTGTGGTTTGTAACGCACACTTTGGCGCTTCCTTTAGCATGTAGTTTAACACTTTTTTAATGTGCATTTAGATTTGCTTTTTATGCATATTTTGGAAAACAGCACATTTGCTAGCCACTTTTGGGATGCCATTAACAATTAATGGCACCAGAAGCATATCATGCATTTTGCATGTGTTTCCGGAATGCACACCAAAACGCAGGCAGAAAATGAGCCAAAATACATGTTAAAAAAAGCATCAAAATGCATACAAAAGAGGCCCAAAATGTCACATTTTTTGGGCATGGAGCATTGTGCATTTTTTCAATGCGCATTTTGGCAAGTTGGTAGTGTATTCGTCAAATGACAAAATGTGTGGCAAAATGCATGCCTGCTAACTGTATTTGGGGTGCCATTAACTATGAATGGCACCCAAAAGCGCATTGCGTATTTTGACAGAATTTTACAGCAATTTGGAATTGTGGCAAGAATTGCGCAATTCTGCCAACAATTCTGCATTGCTCAGATGTGAATGGATCCTAAAAGAAAATATATTATAACTATACTGCGTGTGTGTTTGTACTGTGTGTGTGTGTATATATATATATATATATATATATATATATATATATATATATATATCAGCACATAAACATATATAGTTATTATTTATATCAATCTTTAAGCTTGCTATTGCTGATATTATGAAGAAAGGAGCCTCTTTCCTCACATCACAGCAGCTTCTCACCCATATTCTCCACCTCTGAGCTAGAGAAACTAGAACTGGGATATTTTAGAGATGGCCAGTGAGATCTTCAGATCTCACCTACATAAAATGGTCATCTGTGTAAAAGTGAATGGCAGAAGGGTGTGTCCTGTGATGAGAAGTGAAGAACATGTTCTCCACTCCTCATCTCAGCTTCATAAACTGGTACATTTGAGAGATCAGCCATGATCATCAGGATCTCGGCTCTTTGTTTTATAAATGTACACCACAGTCAATTTCATATGGACAACTGAAAAGTACATACAGTACTTGTTCCAAGTCAGGCTGCAAAGTACATACTTGAGTAGTGAAGGAAGATTATGGGGAAAAGGGGGTAAGCCTGTCTTAAGGTCCCCTTTTCTTTATGGGATTGTGGTAGGAGCAGTTTGCAAGCTCCCCACTGTGAGAAAATAGCGGGAAAGCCTGTGATTGGTTTTCCAGGGTTAGCTGACAGGGAATTTTCTAGAATCTGGGAGCCCCCTTTTATTAGGATAGGTCAGCCAGGGTCATGTGACCCCTGGAACATTTTGGAGTCCAGCATAGGTCAGTCAGGGATCATGTGACCCCCTGGAACATTCTAGAATCCCAGGGGGTCCATATATAAAGGGCTATTCTGTGGGGTTTTTGGGTCAGTCGCAAGAAGTGGATCAACAGCGGAACTTCCCACCCTCCCTTTCCCTTGTCGCGGCTATATTATGTGGTAGGGTCCCTTTTGCTTTTAAGTAAGAGGGGACAGTTTTGTGAATTAATATTGAAGACAGATTGTTTTTTTAGCTTGAGTCTTAGTGGCTGAGCTGTATTTGCTTAAGATTTGGTGTATTGAGTTATTTACATGATGAAATAAAATATGTGTGGTAATTTAATAGTTAATGAATATGGTTATAAACCAATAATATATGTTTTCATTTATGTCCGGCCATTACTGCTTGTGATCCCATAATGATACCACTCTAGCCCAGTAAATTATTTCTTTAAACCTAATAATAACTAGACATGTGCATTCGTTTTTGTCCGAATGCATTTTCGTCCGAATTTCGGGTATTTTCGCTATCGTTTTAACAAACGATAACGAACGTGCAGAATCCGAAAACCGAAAGATCCGACATAAACAAATGCTTTATTTTCGTTTTTTGTTGTGACAACAGTTCGATATAGATAGGAGATTCTACATGACGCTGACAATAGCGATCTGTGTTCATCGAACCTGTGGTCGAATGTGCCTAACCTTAACTCTATTAGTCCAAGATTATTCTACATAGAGAGAAAAGATTCGACATAGAGAGAAAAGATTCAATATTATAGAGACAATAGCAAAAAAGGTCGAATGTGCCTAACCTAACTCTATTAGTCCAAGATTATTCAACACAGAGAGAAAATTTGACCGGAAATGTACGATTGCGGCGTCGTACAGTTTAGCTGCTCTGTCGAATCTTCTTAGAACATTTGAAAGACACCATAAGCCTTCAATGACAGATTCAACCTTAATTATATCAGATTTTTGGACGAATGCATTTTTTTTAACGGAACAAAATAAAAAAATAACAAATTTCGGGAGTAACTAAATAAATGTATTTTTCGGACGAAAACGAAATTCCGAAACAAAATATTTTAGTGTGCACATGACTAATAATAACCAGTTTATTAGCAATGTCTTTATTGAGAACACCACATTTGTTCATCATGGTGAGGGACAGGGTGGGATTTCTAATCTCTGAGAGTTGGACACCAGTTTAATATCTATACCTTCCCAGAGTTTTTGCCCTTGGTGGTAAAGGAATATATCTGTGTAGATGTCCACTTTTTCTAGTTACTGGCAATGCAGTTTTGTCATTTATAAAGCATTCAGTCAACTAGATATATCTTATGTTGAAAAAATTGCCTGTTTGAGGTATGTAATTTATACTGAGAACAAGACAGTAACAGAGAGAAGAAAAGAAGCTAATCTGAGTCATGGTGATTACTGTAACTTGTTTAAGTTCCATTGATAAAAATAAGGAGAGAAAAATAAAATATATCTAAACTTCTGGACAGACAGTCTACTTTCTTCAGCGCCTTTCTAATTACAAGTGCATCTGTGGTTTGCTGACTTAAATGGAAAATGTGCACTCCAAGATGGGTTTATTTATCTTCAAACAGTCAGTTAAACATATGAAGGAAGGAAGTTTAGTGTGTGCAGCTAAGTGTATGTCTTCTCATATACCCATTTATATATGCAGTGTGGGGACGTGTGCTATAATAAGTAGTTCAAATGTAAATTTTTATTTTCTGAAAGTCAGTTATAGTAAGAATCTCATTTCAGGCAGGGACCACTAGGGGTGGCAAAACCGTCAGACTTATTTAAAGCAATATTAAGCCCAAAAGCAAACATTTATTACATTGCAGTTTATCAATTCTTCTTGTGATCCAGCCAAACAGTATTTTGTTTTTCAAAAGAACAAGCTCTCCTTCAAATGTATTAGTTGTACGCTCCATCGAGCAATTGTTGTCGGGTTTTCCGTGGAAAAATGTTGGATGGCAGGCTTATAAAAAAAATTTCTGCGGACAAGGGTCTGTTTTAAGACTTTCTAAGCGTGTGTACACAAGTCCATCAGACAAAAGTCCAAAGTACAAACATGCATGCTCGGAAGCAAGGACGAGCCAGAACCGGTTGGTCTTGCAAAACTAGCATTTGTAATGGAGAATTAACATTCGTGACGTGGCAAATTAAATCTCGAAATGCAGCGCATATTCTTTTCTTCTTTAATGGGATAGTAATGAAGCTGCTTTGCTAGTGATACTGATGAAGTTCTGCCAAACTTATTTTAAAAGGCTTTTATTTTCTAGTGATATCAAGAATAATATTATGCTTTTTTTTTTTTTTGGGCAAGTTACCACAACACCATTATCCCGTAGTTTTTAAGACCAAAGATACAACTATGTTGGTGTCCCTTGTTACATTGTTTTACATTGTATATTTTTTAAATGTAACTGCCTACTCCCAAACTGTCATTTGAAGTAAAACACATAGCCAAGTATTATTGCTATCTGCCAATAGAACTTAACCAAAACGTGCATTCTATGCATTCAAAAATATACCAAATCAAATCATTATTCAACCAAAAAATAAAACAAAAGCCTCATGCATGTGTCCTGCTTCTTAATATAGGGGATCAACAATGCCAAGAGTTGGTGAAAGCAGGGGTCCGTCATCTGGAGATAATTCCGAAAATCATCTGGATTATTCTCCCGGAGCTCCTGCAGCAATGGCATATGACATAATTGGTCATGATTAATAAAGCAACCAATTTTTTGGTCAAAGAGATCCTCCTCCTCCTGTTCCTGGACTGGACTTGGGTCAAAGCAATAACTCCAAGGCCAATAATAAATTGCGCGTTATCACCTCCGATTCCGCAGCATGTCTGGTTGACGAACGGCCCTTCAGAACGAACTGAAAAGTGCTAAATGAAAAAGCATGAAATGAAAAGCACGAATCAACACTCACCAAACTTCTACTAACACGAAATTAGCAGGAGCCCAAAGGGTGGCACCTGACAATTGAACTTCCTCTTTATCGGCTTGTAGTACGTCTAGTACGTCACTACGTTCGTGTTTGTTGGCAGACAATTCTGTACAGTTTGTATGCAGACAAGTTTATGGCACACGCCCTTCGGACAAAAGTCTGATGCTTTGTCTGCGGAAAATTTGATCGTGTGTACGAAGCTTTACACTCAAACAAAGGCCACAAATGAAAGCAGGGAAGGTCAAAGTTCTTAATCAGTATACTTGTTTTGGGTCAATGTTGCAAAGTTTTGAAGCCATCAAATAAATATAATTACCAATATTTTTTTTGTGGTAGGTTTAATTTAATTTAAAGCAGAACTTATGTCTTTTAGGTAGCAGGAGAGACACTAGGGAGAATTTACTAAAACTGGAGCATACAGAATTTGGAGAAACTGTGCATAGTAACCAACCAGCTTCTAGCTTTAGCTAGTTCACTTTAAAATTAAAGCTAGATGATGATCAGTTGCCATGTACACATGCTCTAGTCTTAATCAAGTCCCCTCTCTGTGCCTCTTCTGCTATAAATGCTTCTACTCTGCCTACCAGCATTTTCTTTCTAATCATGTAGGTGCTAGAAAAAAGCTGAGCTCTGTGAACGTGTGGAAGCCCTGACTGACCAATTAAGATGGTGAGAGCTGTGGGGGTCCATTTCAATCGAGTTCTGCTTTACGTTTCTCCTAGAGTTTTAAAAAGCCATCTTGAGACACATCTTTGCATTAACTTAAACTCTTAAATCTTTCAATGAAAAGATATATGCTAGGAGAGGGCCAGAATAGCCATCACAATAAAAAGACAAAGCTGCAGAGGTATGTACTTATGTATTTTATCCTAACAGAAAACTACAGTTTTTACTTATCAGTTCTCCTCATACGCATAAATTGAATGATTAGAGGAAAATTACAATTCTCCAATATAGGGGTAATATACAGAGACAATTATTTTCAGCCCCTCTTCTTGGGTTCCAGCATTAGAGAAACAGCACTGAATACCACTACATTACAAGGTGTAAATGGTCATACAAAACATGAAATTGCTTCTTTCGTTCAGCTCGTTCATACTAGCTGCTTAAAAAGATAAAATGGTTTAACTTAATTGATCCTGAAGTGACTGTTCTATATAAGGTTGCTATGCTACAGAGTGAGTTGCTTTTTAAAACATTATGTTCTATCTGCACTGCACGGTCTTCAAGGTATCCATGCTATTTATATTGAATCTTTCATCTTCATACAAGTGTAGGCTAAAATACTAACTGAGCTCTAAAGCTCTCAGCCTTTCACTAGGTGAGGCATCAAGGTCATTTAATGGGTGATAAAAAGAATGGTGACAGAATATGAAACATGATATTTTTCAGGCATTGACCATGTACCTATAAGTGTTTATGATTGGAGTTAACCTATGCCATTTACCAACACAACCATGAAGATCTTAAAGCATACACTTTTATGCCCCGTACACACGGTCGGACTTTGTTCGGACATTCCGACAACAAAATCCATGGATTTTTTCAGACGGATGTTGGCTCAAACTTGTCTTGCATACACACGGTCACACAAAGTTGTCGGAAAATCCAATCATTCTGAATGCGGTGACGTAAAACACGTATGTCAGGACTATAAACGGGGCAGTGGCCAATAGCTTTAATCTCTTTATTTATTCTGAGCATGCGTGGCACTTTGTCCGTCGGATTTGTGTACACACGATCGGAATTTCCGACAACGGATTTTGTTGTTGGAAAATTTTTTATCCTGCTCTCAAACTTTGTGTGTTGGAAAATCCGATGGAAAATGTGTGATGGAGCCTACACACGATCGGAATTTCTGACAACAAGGTCCTATCACACATTTTCCTTCGGAAAATCCGACCGTGTGTATGGGGCATTAGGCTGGGTTCACACTACTGCGCAACCAATTCGCATGTCAGGAGATTGTGACTGGCTCTCCATGGAGCTGGTTCACACTTCTCCAGAGCGGTTCTAGTGCGAATTGCACAGGGGTCCTGTGCATCTTCTGATCTGTTTCAGGTCCGAATGCAGCCAAAAATTTGGACTGAAATGGCGAACAGGGTTGTGAGCCACTCCGTGCTTCAGTGTGAACCCAGCCTTAAGGTTTGGGAAAGATTTATGATGATGACGAGCTCAACACATACGAAGTAGCTCACACTAAATTAGCTATTCATACCTTGCGTTACAAAATTGACAACTGAAATCTGAATACTTTAAAAAATAAAAAGAAGGTAGGGGCCTCCTGTCCTGTAATATAATCCAAGAAATGGATTTTACTGGAAGTCAAAAATCCTAGTTTCTTAGTTATACAGTACAATATGCTTTAAGTCCAGGACATAATCTTTAATCATGAGACATTCAAAACCAGCCGAACTGTGAGGTGAGCAACACAGGAAACAAGTTCCAATAGACCCAAGGTAACAACTGGTCAAGAAGGGTTCAACAGACCAGAGCAGCTTGTGGCGCCTTACGCCTGAAACAAAGAGACCTGAAAATCAGTCTGGTAAAATTTAACAAACGTGTGAACACAAGACCAGTTTACAGCCTTGCAAATCTGAGACACAGATGCTACAATTAATCTCCATCTGTGCATTATCTGCTGTTGTTTGGTTGTCT
This sequence comes from Lithobates clamitans, assembly GCA_037952925.1. NCBI lineage: Eukaryota > Metazoa > Chordata > Amphibia > Anura > Ranidae > Lithobates > Lithobates clamitans. Next base: position 956,159 of record JBBGZY010000720.1, read on the forward strand.
TGTTGGGGTGCTGTTGGCCCTACCCATAACTCCTGGGGCAGACGCCCAATGGCTGCTACCATTTGAAAGTGTTATAATTATTTTTAAAATAATTTCAAGCTGATCTTCTGCAGATACCATGTCAGTAGCATTTACTCCAGAGGAAGTGAATACATGTTCATGAAACATGTAGAGTTTTATCATGCCCTTTATTTGTATATTCAACAGGCACATTGTGAAAATCTAACATAAGTGTTTTTGGTCAAGATTTGCAAATACAACTATTGATTCTCCACAGTAAATCAGCTTGTGTTTTTAAAGGTTGTGTAATATAAAGAAGTTTTGTTGTTTGATATGTACAAAAAAATATTTTTTATTCATCTCTTTTGGTTTTGGTGTACCTCTGAAAAATCCCATCAGCATTGGATTATTTTGTTTGTACTATATTATCAGGTATATGAGGTACATCACTTAATGTAGCAGATCGCTATAGGTTGATTCTCAATGAGTGACCTTGCAACCGAGGGGTCCAGTGTTGAAAGGACAATCAAATCCACCTTCTCCCCTTGCTTAGTTGTGCACCTCTCTTCTAGCAGTGGTTTGGCTATTCAATTTACATAATTACATAGTTGGCAAGATTGAATAAAGACATCAGTCCATTCACTTCAACCCATGTGGGTGTGTGTGTTTATGTCTCTACCATTTCCCATATCCCTGTATATTGCGTTTTCTAAGATACCCATCTAAGAGTATTTTAAAACTATTAACACTTCCTGATATGTTTTAGGATACTTGCCTTCTTACTTAGCAACAGCTCTACATTTTGTGACACCGCCACAAAATTTGAGGGCCAAAAATTATAACATATAAGATATTGATGAATAAAATTGGATACATTTTTTTTCTAAGTTTGTATGGATCTTCTGTTCTTTCTGTTTGTCCCCAGTACTTGATTATGAAATATCTGCAGGGAATATACTTTACTCGAGTGATACCACTATAAAGATATCAGACAGAGTTTTTCCTCCTCCCATACTTGATTCAAATGCAACTGAGCCTCTTGCAATTGGTTTTTGCTCAGATCGAAATACAGAAAGGGTCTTCCATGTGCTGCATAGATAAAAGGAAATACAGTTCTATGCCAATAACATATGTAAGCCCTGCACTAGTCAGGCTAAATTTAGCTTTTGGCTTCTCTGTACTCAGTGGAGTGATGATCTGTTTTTTTGGTCTGATCAGGTTCTCCAAAGGTCAATGGTTGATTGTTCCTGTCTGCCTCTCAAAGAAGCTTCCAGAACATAGAATGAGAGGACCAACAACTGATTTATAAATATATTTATAGAACCTAGCAAATCCCAAAGGTGGCTGGAGAGTTGATACATGTTTGGGGGACCTGTTCAGAGAGTTCTTGTCCTGGGGCTGCTGCCCATGGGATCCAGTCTGTGTATTGGATTTGCTGTGTGAGCCTCTGAGGGTGCTGGGCTGAGGGCCTGCTAAAAAAGTTTTTCCTAGAGGGCATCATCTTGGAGTCTTGTCTGGAGAAGGATCTTTGTCTTCCTTACTGAAGAGTGTTGGGTGGAAGCTGGGTGGCAGACAGCTGTCCTAGGACATTTGGAGTAAGACCTGGTTCTGGACTTTCAGGTGTGCATGTGCCAGAGGAAATTGGATGCCAGAGGTTACTGGATGGTCTGGGTCTGCTCTTACAGAGACTGGTCATGTTGTTGGTGAGCATGGAACTATGACTGTGGCAGGCAGCCTCTGTACTGGCAAGGGATGCCTGGGTATATTCTTAGTGGCCCCTGAGCACACACATATTACTGTCATCATGTCACCATGATGACATGACAGTGGCCCAGCATCTCCACATTCTCCAACTGGATAAAATACATGATCCTCCCAATGCACAAGGCCTCACCCACTATTCTCCCTAATTAATTTTGTTTGATTTTGATGGTTGAGTTTGCCTATACATCTGTACAGCAAGTCCATAGCATTTATAAAACATAACATCTGCTCGTTCAAGCCACTAACTGTATGTATATTTCAGTTTCTGATCAATATGGTGTTGCTAATGGGTTCCCCAAAGCAAACAGACAGTTTTTGTACCTTTTTAGTGTGCTGTCAGCAGTCAGCCTTTTCACCCAGCAGCAGGCAGTCACAACAGATTGAGTGAGAGACAGTCCTGAGCATTAGTCAGGCTACATAAGAGAAGGCCTGTGGACAACTGAGACTAATTCATGAGGTCTGGTCAACAGGCAAAAAAGCTTTGGGGCCCCAGGGCCCACACCAGAAGATCCAAGAAAACAAAAAGTTTGTTTACTCCATATGACACACACACTGTGGAGCTCTCACTATGTGTAAGTGAGAAAACGGTGTGACATATATACACTGTCAACAATCCTGCCAGATAATACTCACAATATACAGTATGTATGTTAGTTGTTTAGTCCATTCATATACTGTATGTACATTGAGCTACTCTAAAGAAGCAACTCTGTTATAATAAATATTACATTTTAGTGGGAAAAAAAACAAGATACTTTAAGCTGTTACTATACAAATCATTGTATGATCTTATTTTCATATATCAAGAATCCTCCCCACTTCAAGCTTAGCAAATGGCAACAGACACTGCTAGAGGACACTTAACCCCTTCCCGCCGACTGTACACTGATGTGTGTACTCGGCTTTCCGGGGGTTATACCAGGATGATGCCTGCAGCTGCAGGCATCATCCTGGTACTGTTGTTTCGAGCCGGCGATCGGCTATCCGAGTATAACAACCGATGCGGCTTAAAGCCGCTCGGCTGTTATACCGGAGGAGCGGGAGGGGACGCCCCCGCCGCTCTTACCGGGCCTCCCGTGCGATCGGGAGGCCCGGTGTCCAATCGGCAGCTGGGGGCGGGCTGGTACGAAGCTGTGGGCGGCTTCGTTTCAGCCTTCTCATTGTAAACGCGGACGTCACTTCCCGTTTACTCGGCTGCCAATGGCGCCGGTTTTTAAAAAATACACAGTTTTCAGAATCGCCATTTTCAGTGATCTGAATACTTTAGAGTGCACAGGAGGGATCAGGGGTCTTTTAGACCCCCGATCCCTCCATAAAGAATACCTGTCACCACCTATTACTGTCACAAGGGATGTTTACATTCCTTGTGACAGCAATAAAAGTAAAAAAAAAAAAAAAAAAAAATTTAAACACAATTTATAAGTATAAAAATAAATAAAATAAATTAAAAAAATTTTTTTTTTTAAAGTGCCCCCATCCCCGCAAGCCCGCGCAGCGAAGAAAACGCATACGGAAGTTGTGCCCGCATATGTAAATGGTGTTCAAATCACACATGTGAGGTATCGCCGCGATCGTCAGAGCGAGAGCAATAATTCTAGCACTAGACCTGCTCTGTAACTCGAACCTGGTAACCGTAAAAAAAATTTAAAGCGTCACCTATGGAAATTCATAGGTACCGTAGTTTGTCGCCATTCCACGAGTGCGTGCAATTATAAAGGGTGACATGTTTGGTATCTATTTACTCGGCATAACATCGTCTTTCAAATTATACAAAAAAATTGGGGTAACTTTACTGTTTGGATTTTTTAAAATTCAAGAAAGTGTCCCTTTTCCAAAAATTTGCGTTTAAAACACCGCTGCACAAATATCGTGTGATATAAAATATTGCAACAATCTCCATTTTATTCCCTAGATTCTCTGCTAAAAAAATATATATAATGTTTGGGAACTCTAAATAATTTTCTAGCAAAAAATACGAATTTTAACTTGAAAACACCAAATTTCAAAAATAGGCTTAGTCATGAAAGGGTTGAAAACACACACTAGCATTTTCGCCTTTAAAAGAGGAAAACATGGTTAGACCTGGAATAACACGGGGATAAGCCATGATACCTCAGTCTTTGTAAGAATTTTTTTTAGCCAACAATTTACTTTGATCTTAGGGATAAACCAGTTCTTTTAGAGCATTGTTTTATATCTTAGAAACTAGTAATATCTCTCACTCACCTGTTCCACACTCCAGCACTAGGTAGTTCTCTCTGTAAGATACTACCCACTTTCAGCTAATTATGGGGGGAATGGTTTTAAAAGGCTAGCATGTGGATTTCTCAGTGGTAGCGCAATGTATCTACATGCTTGCAGCTAGACCCCCTATTTTCCCCAGTGATTGAGCTAATGTTTTCCCTGTGTGCCCTTGTATCCCAGGATTCCTAGTGTCTTTGGTTTATAGTCTTGTGTACTCTTGCCTGTGCTTGTGTCCTTTGTGTTTCATGGTCTGTTTCCTACCTCAGTTATCCTGTACCTTCCTGTCAGCACCCTGCCTTGCTTCATTCTCTGCATTTCAGTCAGTTCTTGTTTGTCTGCACCAGTGTTTTTTTCTGTAAGTCTTGGTCAGCCCCTCATTATCTGCAACTGTGCACTCCCAGCCAGTGTTTTTCCTCTGTGTCTCTGTGTTTTTCCATGTATTTCTACTGTTAACCTAAAGTCTACTTTATCCAGCACTCCACCACTGCAAGACACTTGTTCTTTTATGATGTGCTTCCCACGTATTCTGTGTTCTACCAGTGCCTTCTCATCGGCTCCTCTATGTTTTCCTGAGAACTTCAGCCTGGTATTTGTTGTCCACATCCTGCATCTAAGATCCTACACACAGACACCTGCTGCCTATGACCCTCCTATGATTCTGTGCTCCTCTACCCATTCCCAGTGCCCCTGTATGTTTGTGTACTCTGCCTGCCTGCCTATAATACCCACTGACTGGTGAATCATGTGCCCCAGAGCTGCTAAGGACTCCCCCCAGAAACCCACTCTTAGTTCCCAGTAGCTGCATGCTCAGGTGAGTTGGAGAGCTGTAACCTGGACATTGCCTGAAACCAAATCCATCTCCACCATCTGGAGCTCTGGTGAAGAAAAGGTTGCAGCTTAGACCCTGCTCCTCAGCCCTTCTAAAGGGTGCTCACGTTAGCTGTCAAGTGGGCACACTGGGTTTTCTCCATCAGTGTTTTTATCCAACCCATACAAGATTCCTCAATTATAGCCAATGTCACTGCCTAGTTTCAGCTGCTGGTACCAACTCTTGGTTGTCCAGTCATTCCCCCCCCAGTGGGAGCAGATTCCCTGATCCATGACACAATATTAGGATAACCTTCAAGCTGTATCTAAAATTATGTAAGAAAAAATACTGCGCTGTATACAAACTCAAAAAAAAAACCCAGCTGCAACTCAAAGTGGAATACACACAAACAAAGATAAATGAAAAAGGGAGCTATGCTCTCAAAGTGACACACTAACCAAATGTTAATGCAAACAAATATAAATAAATGAATAAATAAAACAAATAAAAATAATAAGTCCCAATAAGTGAATCATGTTACATGTATAAAGTCCCCTGTGGACAGTGAAACCTTGGAAATTCCTCCAATGGAAATGAACAAACAGAAAAGGTTGGTGAAAATCCTGTGACTTTAACCGCTTGCCGACCAGCCGCCGCAGTTTTACTGTGACAGAATGGCTCGGCTGGGCGAAACGACGTTACCCTACGTCGCTTCGCCTTTTGGCCACTAGGGGCGTGCGTGCCAGCAGTGTGTGCACGGACCTGATGCGAGTGCCTGGTGGTGACCGCCAGGCTCCCGCGATCGCTCGCGACAGAGCGAGAACTGGGATCTGAGAGTGTACACACACAGATTCTGGTTCTCTCAGGGGAGTAGACAGATCGGTGTTCATACAAGGTATGAACACCGATCTGTCTCTCCTCCTAAACAGTCCCCTCCCCCTTCAGTTAGAACACACGTAGGGAACACAGTTAACCTCTTGATCGCCCCCTAGTGTTAACCCCTTCCCTGCCAGTGGCAGTAATCAGAACATTTTTATAGTACTGAACCCTGTATAATTGTCAATGGTCCCAAAAATGTGTCAAAAGTGACCGATGTGTTCCCTGCAATATCGCAGATCGCCGCCATTACTAGAAAAAAAAAAATAAGAATGCCATAAATCTATTCCCTATTTTGTAGAGGTTATAACTTTTGTGCAAACCAATCAATATACGCTTATTGCGTTTTTGTTTTTTTTAACAAAAATATATAGAAAAATACATATTGGCCTAAACTTGTTTTTTTTTTTATAAAAAAATTGGGATATTTATTATAGCAAAAAGTAAAAGATATTGTGTTTTTTTTTTCAACATTGTCGCTCTTATTTTGTTTATAGCGCAAAAAATAAAAACCGCAGAGGCGATGAAATACCACCAAAAGAAATCTCTATTTGTGGAAAAAAAGGACGTCAATTTTATTTGGGTACAGCATCGCACGACTGTGCAACTGTCAACTAAAGCGATGCAGTGCCGTATCACAAAAAAATGGCCTGGTCATTGAGCAGCCAAATCTTCCGGGGCTGAAGTGGCTAAGGACGGACAAAGTGAATCCCCCAGCTACACAAGCTTTAACACTTGTGGCTAATACCCAGCCCTTTTCTCCAGGGACTTCAGATGTCTGGTTGAACCATATAGCGCTGTAGACCGGTAATCCTGAAGGTGGTCAGAGGTACGGTTTGTCTATACCAGCTTAGAAACTGAACATGCTTGCTGACTCTTTTTTAAAATGCTTTGGAAGCCCTGACTTCCTGGGACATCCAGAAAACTTAAATTTCCCACCATGCTATGATTTACTGTATCATAGAATAAGGCATGCCTGACCCTTGTGGTATTAGCCACATGTGTTAAAACTTATGCAGCTGGTAATCATGCACTCTTTGTGGTGGTGGATTCACTTTGTTCATCCTTAAAGTCACAGGATTTTCACCAACCTTTTCTGTTTGTTCACTTCCATTGGAGGAATTTCCAAGGTTTCACTGTCCACTGGAGGACTTTATACATGTCACATCATTCACTTATTGGGACTTATTTTTGTTTTTGTTTTATTTATTCATTTATTTATATTTGTTTGCATATCTAAAATTTTGGTTTCCACTTCAGGCAAAATACAAGCATAGACATCTTCTCCATCCTTCAAGCACCCTACTTCTGGCCACTGTAGTTAAATGGCCGAAGGGGAACTTCCACTTCTAAAGCCGCGTACACACGGTCGGACTTTTCAGCTACAAAAGTCCAACGGACGCTGACGGACTAAAGCTGGCTGGTAATCCGATCGTGTGTGGGCTTCTCCGGACTTTCAACGTACTTTTTTAGCCTCAAATCCGACATACTTTAGATTTGAAACATGCTTCAAATCTTTACGTCGTAACTACGACGGACCCCGAAGTCCGCTCGTCTGTATGCTAGTCCTACGGACAAAAACCCACGCTAGGGCAGCTATTGGCTACTGGCTATCAACTTCCTTATTTTAGTCCGGTGTACGTCATCACGTACGAATCCGTCGGACTTTTGTGTGGTCGTGTGTAGGCAAGTCTGTTCATTAGAAAGTCTGCCGCAAGTCCGCCGCAAGTCCGCCGCAAGTCCGCCGAAAGTCTGTCGGACAGGCTGTCGGACTTTTGTAGATGAAAAGTCCGACCGTGTGTACGCGGCATAAGTGGCCATTTTTAAACATCTTTTATCTGTTGTGTGTGCGCACATGCAGAGAAGCTATGATCACACAGTCAATGGACAGTGCAGATCAAAGAAAAAAGGCACAATGCCTTGTCTAATCACAGTGATCACAACTGTAAACAATGCCTGTCATTACACTGTCAATGCACAGTGCTGATCACAGGCATAAAAAGCAGAGCCAATCAGAGTGGTTCTGTACCTTGTGATTGCTGTGACCAATTATAGCAATCACAAGTGTAAACACTGGCTGTTATCAGCAGCCAGCTCTCTCCTTCCTCTCACACATACACAGAGTTGCTGTAAAAGTGAAGAAATAGATGCTGAAAATCATAGTGCCCCTTATACGCACAGTTTTTAAATTTTGCTAGTCACAGTCAGTATTCCAGTTTATAGATCACAGTCAAAGACAGTGTTTCCAGTTTGTTAGTCACAGCCAGCTACAGTATTTCCAGATTGCTGATCACAGCCAGTGTCAGTGTTTCTAACTTGCTGATCACAGTCAGTGCCAGTGTTTCCATATTGCTGATCACAGCCACTAGCAGTGTTTCCACATTGCCGATCATAGCCACTATCAGTGTTTCCAATTTGCTGATCACAGTAAGCACCAGAATTTCCAGTTTGTTGATCACGGAAAGCACCAGAGTTTACAGAATGTAGATCACAGCTAGTTCCAGTGTTTCCAATTTGCTGACGACAATAAATGCCACTGATTCCTGTTCAGATTTCAGCAAGTGCCAGTGTTTCCAATTTGCTGACCATATGCTGACCCTTATATTATATATATATATATTATAATATATATATTGCTAGTCACAGTCAGTATTTCAGTTTATAGATCACAGTCAGAGACAATGTTTCCAGTTTGTTAGTCACAGCCAGCTACAGTATTTCCAGATTGCTGATCACAGCCAGTGCCACTGTTTCTAACTTGCTGATCACAGTCAGCAGCCAACAACAGTGTTTGATAGTTTCTAGTTTGCTGATCAATAGTCAGTGCCAAGAGTGTGGATCTGCTTTCCAAATGTAGTCATGTTGCTGTTTTTTCTAATGTCCTACCCCTTCATGGCGTCCAAGTATAAGATAGGTAGTCAAGAAATCAGATGTGTATCTAAGTTGTATGCTCCTTGTAAGCTTAAAGGTGCTCCTTGGATTTTGGGCCCCTCTATGTAGCTAAGCTGTGAAAAGGTCTCACAGATGTGGTATTCCCATACTCAGGAAGAGTAGCAGAATGTGTTTTGTGGAAAATTTTAAGTATGCCCATGCTGTGTGTGGGAAATATCTTATTACAAGACAAATGTGTGTAAAAAAATTATTTTCATAATTTTCAAATATACATAGTCATAGTTTGTAGACTATATAACTTTGGCACAGACCAAATAACACTTATTTGTTTTGTTTTTGTCTTTACCAAAGAAATTTAGCAGAATACATGTTGGCCTAAAATTATGAAGAAAGCTTAAATATTTGATATGATGTTTATAACAGAAAGTAAGCAGCACTGTTTTTTTTTTCCAAAATGTTTTTTTTTACTCAATTTAATAAAATACCACCTGAAGAATGCTTTATTTGTCCCAAATTATATAAAATGTATCAAACTATCACAGCACTAAAAACTGAAAAATTACCTGAAAAGGAAGAAATTGAAACAAGTGGGATTTGAGGTGGTTACTTCTCCCTGGAAACTGGGCTAATACCAAAACACTAAACCCTGCTGCAGGGTTCATTTAGGTGATAATGCATGTTCTGGGGTGCTATCCCATCCAGAACACTGAAAATACAACGTTTCTTGGGTACCTGAGTACTCCTAACATTGAGGTTTTTTTTTACATTTTTTAGGGTACTAATGTGAATTTAGAAGCAGCCATAGGTATCCAGCAACCAAATGCAATTTGCTACCACAATGTTTGCTTATATTACACCCAATGCTTGTAAAGTTAGGGGTTTACTCTGTAGTCTGAGTTTGTGTTGGCCATTCTGGAAATGGCTATGGTTTTTGTCAGCTACTACACGATGACCATTAGCAGTGTCCAAATTAGTCACATCCCAAGGAACACTCGGGTCATGTATGACCAGCCTGCATTATATCTGATTAATTATTAGAAAGATTTCTTATATGAAAAAATCCTATATAAATTTGTAATAAATTAAACGAATGAGACATAACAGAGGCAATGCAATTACAAGGGGGAAATATCAGGATCTCTATATAAATAGCACGGTATTAACACTAGTGTACTCTTCCAAATAATCTCCCTCCCATTCTTTAATGCATCGTGACAACCCAGTGAATATGTGTTTTATGCTTGAATTGGCTGGTTAAAATGATAAAGGCATGCATTCTCACTCGAGTGCAGCAAAACTCCCCAATTATCCATTGCCCTGTGTCCTTTCATAATGATACAGAAATTCACTGCAAGATAATGGACAAAAAGGTTATTGGAATTGAGAGGAAAAGGTGATTGCAACTGAAATGGAATTAAAATGGATTATTTAACATGTGTGTTGCATTCAACCAGTCGAATTATGACAACCAGCAGTCTGTGAGATGTGCAATGGCCTAGATTTAAAGAATGAAACCGTGGAGAAAAAAATTCAGTAAAAAATGTCACACCCTGTGATATTCATAATAATGCTGCAGCTGCTTAAACTAAAATGTATAACAATAAAACTAGTAACAACACAATGTAGAATATAATTTAGTGTGGCAGGGGACTTTGTAAGCGTATGAAGGGCTGTGCAGTTGTGATGTCACTCTGTCATTATTAAAGGAAGTAAATATCAGTTTATAGCTCTCGCTAAACCCATAGTGGTAAATTGGAACCTTTATTACAGTAGTAAAAATTATTATTGAATCTTCCATAGTGTTCTTTTGCCCAGAGATCACTGAAACCTAGATAGTCTATGACTAATGTGCTCAACTATATAATTTTTTATATTTTTACAATTTTAAGGTCATATAAGAATGTCATTGACACACTGTTTTTAATAAAACCATATTTTCTAATATAGATTGAGAAATGAAAAACTATCCACTATATATATATATATATATATATATATATATATATATATATATATAAACAGTATCTCACAAAAGTGAGTACACCCCTCACATTTTTGTAAATATTTTATTATATCTTTTCATGTGACAATACTGAAGAAATGACACTTTGCTACAATGTACATTGCTGGGGGAGCACATTGCAGGGGCTTCTATCTCTAAGTGATTCTTTCTGCAAGTGATATGCACTTCAATCTCTGCTTCAGGTTCTGCCTCACCTGAACATTCCTCTGTCTCTTTACAGGTATGTGTCAGCTCAACCACATCATCCACCGTTAAATGAAATTGGGATCTGCTTGCTGTCTGTGTGTGTGTGTCTTTGGTATGTGTCAGCTCATCCACATCTTCCACCGTTAAATGAAATAGGGATCTGCTTGCTGTCTCTGTGTGTGTCTTTGGTATGTGTCAGCTCAACCACATCTTTCACCGTTAAATGAAATTAGGATCTGCTTGCTGTCTGTGTGTGTGTCTTTGGTATGTGGCCTTCTCTATCTGTTGCCCTGTGTGCATAACCATGACGTTGTTTTTTGTTGCTCTGGACTATCTTACCTAAGTTTTATGTGTGATCTTATCTTGGCCTCTTGCTTTTCTGACTTTAGAAGCAAAAGGTCCACTTTGATTGTTAGGCATTCTTATATTCACTCATGATTAATTAACGAACTTCCACCCCACCCTCATAACAGTATAAATTTGAACATCCTTAAGGGGTCAGCACATTGCTGGGCGAGCACATTGCAGGGGCTTCTAGCCTTAAGGCTTCTTTCTCTAAGTAATTCTTTCTACAAGTGATATGCACTTCAATCTCTGCACTTCAGCGATTGCACGAAGGAAACAAATATAGCAAACAGCCCTGGAAAGCACCTAACAGACTGCAGGTGACCCTGTCTCTCTATTAAGCTCTCCTTCCACTCTGTAACATGCGCTCTCTACCAAAGCTTCTGACACTCGTGTCCTCTCTCCTCAAACTCTCTTATTTTCACCCCCCCTCTCCACCCGCCTGCTTATACATATCACCTTGCCTTCTGTCCTCTCGCTACTACTGCTCCTACCAACTCTCGCTCATTCTACATCCATATATTGATACAACCTCCAGTACTCACAGACATGCCCCTTCACATAAATCACATTCCCACATTACCTCCCTCACCCTCCTGCTTCTCCTAACCTCTGGTGACATATCCCCAAACCCTGGGCCACCATCATCTGTCTTTGCCCAAAGCTCCCATCCCCCAACACCCTCTGGCAGGAGCCGCAACCCACAGAACTTGGTCTCTATTCCTCTTTCCAAAACCAGCCACCCCTTTTCCTGTGCCCTTTGGAATGCACGCTCTGTCTGTAACAAACTCACCGCCCTTTACGACCTCTTTATCACAAATTCCTTTAACCTACTTACCATTACTGAAACCTGGCTTCATTAATCAGATACTACTTCTCCTGTTTTCCTCTCCCATGGGGGCCTTCTCTGGACTCACTCCCCCAGACCAAGTGGACAGAAGGGAGGTGGAGTGGGAATCCTTCTAGCCCCATGCAGCACCTGTCAGGTACTTCACCCACCTCCCACTCTGACACTCTCCTCTTTTGAGGCACATTGCATTCATCTATTCTCTCCCATTTCTCTAAGAATTGCTGTCATCTACTGGCCCCCTGGACCAGTATCAGCCTTCCTTGATGACTTCTCTGCCTGGCTACCCTACTTTCTCTCTTATGAAATCCCCACAATTATTCTCGGTGACTTCAACATCCCTGTTAACACTAACACTACTATTACTTCTAAACTTCTCAGTCTAACCTCATCGATTGACCTGAAGCAATGGATACAGGCTCCTACTCACTCCAACGGCAACACCCTTGACCTTGTCTTCTCCTATCTGTGCACGCCGTGCAACCTTTCCAACAATCCTCTCCCACTCTCTGATCACCACCTTATTAGTTTTGTTCTCTCCCTGTCTTCCACCTCATCTCCCTCCAATCGCCTAACAGTTACATGTAGAAACCTTCGCCACCTGAACCCTTCTCTTCTCTACTCTGCTACTGATCACCTCTATGACAAAATCTCACCTCTGTCCTGCCCCAACCTAGCCACTTTCATCTACAACAGCTCACTGTCTTCCTCCCTAGACAAGCTTGCCCCCCTCACTACACACAGAATTAGGCCCTGACTGCTACAACCCTGGCAAACAGATGACACCAGAAGTCTCAGAAAACGTAGCCGCGCTCTTGAGCGCCTGTGGCATAAGACTAAGATCCAGGAAGACTTCACACAATATAAATCTGCCCTCCTAAAATACTATTCCTGCCTTCACACTGCCAAACAGACTTACTTTATCACACTCATTAACACCTTCTCATCCAGTCCACGTCAACTCTTCTCTACCTTCAACACTCTACTCTGTCCTCCACTGCCTCCACCCACCAACTCATTCACTGCCCAGGAGATCGCCAATCACTTCAAAACTAAGATTGATACAATTTATGAGGAGATCGCCAATACACAAAAACCTCCCCCATACAACACCCTATGTCCACAGATACAATCATTACTTCCCTCATTGCTACTATTACTGAGGTTGCTAAACTTTTATGTAACACTCATCTAACCACCTGCCCCCTGGATCCTGCTCCCTCGCAAATGCTACGCTCACCCCCTGACTCGATTCTACACTCTCTAACTCACATTTTCAACCTCTCCCTCTTTTGTGGCATCTTCCCAAACTCTCTAAAACATGCGTTAGTCACCCCCATACTTAAAAAGCCCTCACTGGACCCCACCAATCTCAACAACCTATGTCCCATCTCCTTACTTGCCTTCTCCTCCAAACTTCTTGAAAGACTGGTCTACAACCGACTAAGTGACCATCTGACCATGAATAAACTTCGGATTTCGCCCTCAACACTCCACGGAAACTGCTCTCCTTAAACTCTCAAATGACCTACTAACGGGTAAAACCAGTGGACACTATTCTGTACTACTTCTCCTGGATCTCTCTGCTGCCTTTGACACAGTGGACCACCCCCTCCTCCTCAATAAACTCTACTCCTTTGGTCTCAGTGACTGTACTCTTCGCTGGTTCTTATCCTACCTATCCCACCGCTTATTCAGTGTCACTTACAACTCTACTTCCTCCTCTCCTCTTCCTTTCGCCGTTGGGGTCCCCCAAGGTTCTGTTCTTGGACCTCTCCTTTTCTCAATCTACATCACCTCCCTGGGTCAGTTGATTGCCTCCCACGGCTTTAAATATCATCTCTAAGCTGATGACACCCAAATCTATCTCTCCACCCCCCAGCTCTCTCCATCTGTCTCCTCACGCATTACCAACTTACTACCCTGGTTCCCCGAAAATAAGACCTAGCGTGATTGTCGGTGAAGGCTGCAATATAAGCCCTACCCCCCAAATAAGCCCTACCCTGTTTCCCCGAAAATAAGCCCTTCCTTGAAAATAAGACCTACAAGGACTTTAACTGGGGCTTATTTGGGGGGCAGGGCTTATATTGCAGCCATTACCGACAATCACGCTAGGTCTTATTTTTGGGGAAACAGGGTAGCAGACATATCAGCCTGGATGTCACATCACTTCCTCAAACTCAACCTATCCAAAACTGAGCTCATGATATTTCCTCCCTCAGGTGCCACTTCCCCTGATTTCTCTGTCAATATCAACGGCTCAACTATCAACCCATCTCCCCACGCCAAGGTCCTAGGTGTAATCCTGGACTCTGAACTAACCTTTCGACCCCACATTCTATCACTATCCAAAATTTGCCGCCTCAATCTCCGCAACATGCCCCTTCCTAACCAATGTCACCACAAAGCTTCTAATCCACTCCCTGGTCATTTCCCACCTCGACTACTGCAACTCCCTCCTCATTGGCTTACCTCTAAATAGGCTATCCCCACTTCAGTCCATCATGAACGCTGCTGCCAGGCTCATCCACCTCACAAACCGCTCAGCGTCTGCTATACCCCTCTGCCAATCCCTCCATTGGCTGCCACTCAGTCACCAAATTAAATTCAAGATACTAACTATAACTTACAAAGCCATTCTCTTACAAGCTAGTCTCAAAATACCAACCTAATCATTCTCTTCACTCCTCCCAAGACCTCCTGCTCTCAAACTCCCTTGTCACCTCATCACATGCTCACCTTCAGGACTTCTCCAGAGGCTCTCCCATCCTCTGGAATGCTCTACCCCAATCCATCTGTTTTTCTCCTACTTTATCCACTTTCAGATGATCCCTGAAAACTCATCTATTTCAGAGAAGCCTATCTGGCCCCCACCTAACAACTGTACATTTATCTTCTCAATCAGCACATCACCCACAGTTATTACCTCTTGTATCTCTTGACCTTCCCTCTTAGATTGTAAGCTCTAAGGAGCAGGGCCCTCTGATTCCTACTGTATTAAAGTGTATTGTATTTGTACTGTCTACCCTCAAGTTGTAAAGCGCTATGTAAACTGTTGGCGCTATATAAATCCTGTATAATAATAATAATAATAATAATATAAAGTAGTGAATGTATAGTTTGTATAACAGGGTAAATTTGCTGTCCCCTCAAAATAATTCAACACACAGCCTTTAATGTCTAAACCGCTGGCAACAAAAGTGAGTACACCCCTAAGTGAAAATATCCAAATTGGGCCCAATTAGCCATTTACTCTCCCTGGTGTCATGTGACTAGTTAGAGTTACAAGGTCTCAGGTGTAAATGGGGAGCAGGTGTTTTAAATTTGGTGTTATCCCTCTCACTCTCTCATACTGGTCACTGGAAGTTCAACATGGCACCTCATGGCAAAGAACTCTCTGAGGATCTGAAAAAAGAATTGCTGCATTGCATAAAAATGGCCTAGGATAAAAGGAGATTGCCGAGACCCTGAAACTGAGCTGCATCATGATGGCCAAGACCATACAGCGGTTTAACAGAACAGGTTCCACTCAGAAGAGGCCTCGTCATGGTCGATGAAAAAAGTTGACTGCAAGTGCTCAGCATCATATCCAGAGGTCGTCTTTGGGAAATAGATGTATGAGTGCTACCAGCATTGCTGCAGAGGTTGAACAGGTGAGGGGTCAGCCTGTCAGTGCACAGACCATATGCCGCACACTGCATTAAATTGATCTGCATGGCTGTCGTCCCAGAAGGAAGCCTCTTCTAAAGATGATGCACAAGAAAAAACAGTTTGCTGAAGACAAGCAGACTAAGGACATGGATTACTGGAGCCATGTCCTGTGGTCTGGTGAGACCAAGATAAATTATTATTATTATTTGGTTAAGATGGTATCAAGCGTGTGTGGCGGCAACCAGGTGAGGAGTACAAAGACAAGTGTGTCTTGCCTACAGTCAAGCATGTTGGTGGGAATGTCATGGTCTGCATAGGTGCTGCCGGCACTGGGGAGCTACAGTTCATTGAGGGAATCATGAATGCTATCATGTACTGTGACAAACTGAAGCAGAGAATGATCTCCTCCCTTCAGAGACTGGGCCGCAAGACAGTATTCCAACATGATAACGACCCCAAACACACCTCCAAGATGAGCACTGCCTTGCTAAAGAAGCTGAGGGTAAAGGTGATGGACTGGCCAAGCATGTTTCAGACCAAAACCCTATTGAGCATCTGTGGGGCTACCTCAAATGGAAGGTGGAGGAGCGCAAGTTCTCTAACATTCACCAGCTCTGTGATGTCATCATGGAGGAGTGGAAGAGGACTGCAGTGGCAACCTGTGAAGCTCTGGTGAACTATATGTCCAAGAGGGTTAAGGCACTGCTGGAAAGTTTGGACATTTTCACTTAGGGGTGTACTCACTTTTGTTGCCAGTGGTTTAGACATTAATGACTGTGTGTTGAGTTATTTTGAGGGGACAGCAAATTTACACTGTTATACAAGCTGTACACTCACTACTTTAAATTGTAGCAGTGTAATTTCTTCAGTGTTGTCACAGGAAAAGATATAATAAAATATTTACAAAAATGTGAGGTGTGTACTCACTTTTTTGGGATACTGTACATACATATACTGTATATATACATGCCAGTTAGCAATAATAAGTGCTTATGTACAGATAATGCAGTTTAAGACTTTACTTTTTATTTTATTTTTATATCTTAGAAAACAATATTCTTCTTTGTTGGAATGATTTGTCAGCAGCAGTCAAAAAATTCTACATTAGTAGAATATTGGTCTGTTACCCAGTGTACAAACAAACAAAAGTATGGAACTCACTTGCTTAGGGGATCCTTAAATAACTTTGCTTGATTAAGTATATGCGATATATATTACATTTATGGGTTCTCTAATCATGTTATCAAAAGGGATGGAGATGGGAATGCATTCTCACTGACAGTGAGATGACACATTAAATCTTTTGCAGACTAAGGTGCATAACGATAGTGGAACTCTAAGAATGCATCAAGAAAAACAAAGCTTGTTTTGCACCATCTGTGCTATTAAGCCATTGCGTTCTGTTTTATATGACTATATAATTATTTATTGATATAAGTTATTTTAGAAAAAAAAATTGGGAAGCAATGATCATGTCCAAAAATAGATATTTGTTATCAATAAATATTCTCTACAGTTTAACAGAGAGCACAGACTTTCTGGGGGTTATTTACGAAAGGCAAATCCACTTTGCACTACAAGTGCAAAGTGCACTTGAAATTGCACTGAAAGTGTACTTGGAAGTGCAGTGGCTGTAGCTCCGAGGGGGACATGCAAGGAAAATAAAAAACAGCATTTTAGCTTGCACATGATTGGAAAATAAAATCAACAGAGCTTGCCCTCAATTCAGATCTACCCTTTAGATTTACAGTGACTGCACTTCCAAGTGCACTTTCAGTGCAATTTCAAGTGCACTTTACACTTGTAGTTTGCACTTGTAGCGCAAAGTGGATTTGCCTTTTCGTAAATAACCCCCTCTGTGTTTGAAATTATCAGTATCTATCAGATGCAGAAAAGAGCAGCTCCTGGCACCTTTTGGTTCCTTAGAGACATGAAAATCTGCCTTGCCTTAGCCATTAGATGGTGCTGTACATATAACAGTGTTTATTTGGCAGCACAAGTAGAACAAACACATTCTAGAGATATTGGGATGTTGGAATTCATGTCAATTTGTTGAAATCACCCCAACAAAAGGCATGACATACTGGCAACTGAAAAATCAGGTTTGGGTTTTCATGGGAGTATGTTTGCATACAGAAGACTTAGGCAGACGTCAACAGGTAGAAATAAAATGTGTTTACCACAATATATCTACACACACTTACAGTATGGGATTTTTTACCTTAGTTTCAGCTCTTGCAGTCCCGTTAAAAAAAAGCGATCCACCATAGTGGATCTAAGCCCTAAAGGTATGCAAATGCACATGGAATATTTGGTTGAATCTGTAGTTATTTACACCCCACTTCTGGACTTACTGTACCTTCTCCCATGTATTTCTTTTTTGTTAATACCTACCTATTTCAGATGTCATCAGGCCAGTCCAATGACATGCATGGACCTTGCATGTCAGTCCTCAGTAATGCAGAATAGTGGTGATGGCATCAGGTCTACTTTCTGCAACATTGTATTTGAGTGCAGAATAAGGTGGGGAGTCCATGACCCCCAGTACTCACAGGATATCCTCATTCTTCCATGTTGAAGACAATGGGTGTCATCAGTAAGACTGAAGATATCTAGGGGCAGATAGTAATTACTGTGGGAAACATTCAAACCCAGGAGATGAGTATTGCCACCAGGGCTACTTTTTGTTTTTTAAACACTACTGGGAGACCATTTAAAAAATGCATGGATTTGGGATTTAAGTATTAAAAAACAGGAGTTTATATTGACATCAATTATGTAAATGTTACATAGTGAAGTTGCATAGCTAGAAAATATTGTTTGCTACAAAAGCTGAGCATGACAGTTTTCACTGTGTGTAATTGGAAGCATAGTACTAGAGTAAGAAACCATAGGATGTAGTTGACACATTGCAGCCCCCCGTCAGTGATGTTGGCATAGTCCGATTTCATGGAATCTACAGCAGAGGCAAGATTGAAGTGATGGACATCGGTCATTTATAGGTGGCTGCACATCAAACAATTCCTGCAGTATGCAGATATCCCTACAGTTTTTACAAGGAATATCCACATAGCAGCTGACAAGATATGGACTCTTCCACTCCTGAGTCCCCCCTCTGATGTTGGAGCAGCTGGATCGGCCGGACCATATTGGAGTCGGTGGTGCACGCTGACAAGACCCGGATATCAACATCCCATCTGTCCCCGCAGAGGGCTATATCTGCAAGCCCATACGACCTTGCCATAGAGGAGGTCCAACGATTGGGGTAAGCGTACATCCATTACTGCTTTTTCTGCAATCAATGTGTATTCGGAAATAGTCTTTTCAGCTCATTATATTCCTGATTTTGTGATGAGATATACCAAATGGACTTTTTTCTTTTTACCTTATTTTGCTTAGCTTATTCATGGACTGATTATAGGTGTTTTTTGGATGTGTGATTATTTATAATTTATTTTCAGAATATGCAAATATTCTTTTTTGGATCTTTGAGAGAGGATTTCATGCACTTGTTATTATTATTTTTGCTGGGATTCATATATAAATTGTGTCTCCTAGGCATTTTTTCCAATTATATTATTGCTAGCGCACAAATTTTTATTTATATGTAATTAACACCCAAAATGCCAATGCAAAGACTTAAAAAACACTTGAAAAAAAAAAATTAAGGAGTTTTCCTCTCTTCTGCAGTGGAAACATCAAGCACACAGCCCCACTTTCCCATTAATGTATAATGGTGATTATTCACATGGTGAAATTCTCAAGAGTAAAAATTATGTTAAAATGCAGTGTAGACAAATGAGCAGTGCCCTCCATCTAAGCAGCAGTCTCCATGGTTTTCAAGTTAAAACAACAAAATGTATACCTAGTATTTATAAATACAACATACCTCAGCTGGAAGCAATGTGTAGGAATAGAATCGCTTCATCTTTGTAACAAGGTCATCATTAGAAAAGATCACATACTCGACAAACTTTCTGTTCAAGAGAAACCAGTCAGAGCCACCATCTACAGTGATGCCTTCTGGAATCTTTCTATCCCCAAGACGCCACATGTGTGTGTCACATTCTAGAAACAACCTGTCCAGGCCCTGTTTTCTGATGAACCTGTAAAGAGATTGACTGATTACAAGCATATACTGGTCAGTGACACACTGAATTAATAATAAAATAAATAAAATCTGTATACATATTATGTTGGCAAATCTCTAAAATTGATAATTTTGGTTGATGATGGCCAGAAATTCCCTAACGTAGGCTCCATAGCAGGTCAATTGTAAGGTTGGGAGTGAGCTACTTTTGTAGTGTGTGAATCTGGAAGCAGCTCTAATGCCCCGTACACACGGTCGGATTTTCTGACGGAAAATGTGTGATAGGACCTTGTTGTCGGAAATTCCGACCGTGTGTGGGCTCCATCACACATTTTCCATCGGATTTTCCGACACACAAAGTTTGAGAGCAGGCTATAAAATTTTCCGACAACAAAATCCGTTGTCGGAAATTCCGATCGTGTGTACACAAATCCGACAGACAAAGTGCCACGCATGCTCAGAATAAATAAAAAGATGAAAGCTATTGGCCACTGCCCCGTTTATAGTCCCGATGTACGTGTTTTACGTCACCGCGTTCAGAATGATCGGATTTTCCGACGACTTTGTGTGACCGTGTGTATGCAAGACAAGTTTGAGCCAACATCCGTCGGAAAAAATCCTAGGATTTTGTTGTCGGAATGTCCGAACAAAGTCCGACGGGGCATAAGTGTTACCAACTATGGGATTTTTTTTTTTTTTACTGAAGCTTTAGGCAGAAGGAAGTGGAGAATTGCAAATTTGTTTTTTTGTTCCATCAATCCAGAGCACAACAGGGACCAAACAGGGAACTAGTGAAGCCTTGGTAATGCTTGCTGGTATGGTGATAGATGCTGCCATAAAGTTTGGACTTCAATTATAATTAACTAATTGCCATGTAAAAAGTTATTATTACCAAGCTACATACATGCAATTGTTTCTGGATTGCTTCACTATGATAGTCAAGTACTGAAGTTAAGCTACCCCCTGAGTACATTTATTATAATCATCCTTTCATGTGATATTTATCCATCCTTTAGAAGCAGCAATTAAGAGGAGACATGATCATGATGTATGAATACATAAATGCTCAATATAGTAAATTCAGTAGAAAGCTGTCTACGTTAAGGTCTAGGGCTGCAACTAACGATTATTTTCATAAACGATTAGTTGGCCGATTATTGTTTCGATTAATTGATTAATCGGTTAATAACCTTAAAAAAAAAGTGTGGCGTATAATTTAGTTAATATGTAAAGAAAAAAAAAGGCAATTTATTCTTAAATATCCCTATGCAGCGGTAAATATAAATAACGAACTATATATATGGTTAGGGAGCAAAATATCTAATCCACTCTGACAATAACAGACAGAAGAGATATATTGTATATATTATTAGAGGAGATATACTGTATAAACTGTTAGAGAAGAGATATACTGTACATACTATTAAAGGGTGAATCTGATAAATATTATCAGACTCAGAGATCAAATGTCTTCCTTTAAAAAAAAATTTCATTTTAAGAACGTTCGTTCGATTCTCTCTAATCGTTAGTGGGGTCAAGTCGACGTTCATTTTCAACCACAGTGCCCGGAAAATTTGGAAATAGAAAACTTCTTGGTCAAAGGAATTTTCAGACAGTCTATGTGGTTTTCGTTCAGAAATTACATTCATTTTAAAAACAGTGTGTTAAAAACAAGTGAAAATTTCAAACAACATTCTTTCATTCAGCGAATGTACAAAGATTTTTCGGCTAAATATTCTTGTCTGAAATTTGATCCGTGTGGCCAGAATAAGGCTCGGTGCTTTTTTGCTTTTTTTTGTGCGTTTTGATTTTTGCGCACTGGATTTTGCGGCGATTCGCGTTTTTGCATTTTTTTGGCCAATTTGTTGTTGGGCAGATTAAAAAACACAAATTGCTGCAAAAACGCATTAAATGCTTTTCAGCAGCTTCTCCATTGAAGTATATTGAAACAAAAAAGCACCATTTTTGCGTTACAAAAAAAGGTCCCTGACCCTTTCCATCTACGCAGCGGCTGAAAAAAGCATAGATGTGAACGTGTCCAATGGGAAACCATGTTAATGAACTGCAGTGCGCTTCTGCAAAAAAGCACCAAAAAACACATAGATGTGAACCAGGCCTAAGACGTTTAGTAACATAATGGGATTAAAAAAACTAAAATTAGCCCTTTATATTTTTTTACTGTAGAACTGTGAAAGTAACATCTACAGTAGCGATTATTTGCTCTTTTTGTACTATAAAGGGCTAGTTTTCGTTTTTTTTCGACCCCATTATATTACTGGCCAATTAATCGATTATGAAAATAGTAATCGATTAATTTCATAATCAATTAGTTGTCGATTAATCGATTAGTTGTTTCAGCCCTATTGAGGTCATCACAAGAGATATAACATTCTTTACATTCAATTTTTCCAAAGGAACTGGTTACTACTGCCAATATCTACAGCATGAAGAATGTTGTTTCTGGGAGGTTTTTCATTGTCTGTGGGTATCAGAAGAAATGTTTTACCCTTTTTAATGCTAACTGGACCATGCTTCAAAGGTTTTTTTGTGCCTTTCTTTTGATCAACACCTTCTGCCTGTTTAAAAAAACTAGCATGCACATAACATCAGATGTCTGCTCTAGTACCCCAAAATCTTAGTTTCACAAATGTATTTATTTATTTTTTTAACTCCCTGTCATATTCAGGTCATTCTGCTAAACCATCACTGTAATAAGCTGTCTTCCTTGCCAATAGAAAAACACAGAAGGTGGGAGGGGCAGGCAAGTCTATGACATTATCAGGATGTATCAAAACTTGCACTGCAGAATTTAGGGGTCCAAAAAGGCTGGAGTAAGCATCTAAAGGTTAGGGCAGACATCTCTGCATGCCCGCTTTATGCTGTTATATACAATGATCAAACTGTATACTTTAAAGTGGATGTAAACCCGAAAAAAAAAATGTAATTAAGGCTTGCACCTTGTACAGTATAGGATTTCATGTCATCTGTGCCCAGTCTTGCCACAAAGAGTTAATCCAGCTCTAAGCAGTCCTCTTATTTTTTTTCAGTGAGATAAAAATGGTCAGATAGAGAAATAGATGTCCGTTTCTCCCCCTTGCTGTGAGTGATTTACATATCTCATGCACGAGTGTGACAGAGACATTCTGTGTAAATCCTGTGTACTTCAGATCCCCTCCCTTTATTCTCCAGCTCTCCCAGGATTGACTGCTCCACACCTCAGCATGATTGGGCATGCTGAAGTCATGCAGTGACTTTCCTGGGTTTTTGGCTGGATGTTAGTGATCATGGGGTATAATCCACATAACCAGCAGAAGTTCAGTGTAAGAAATATTGATGCCTGGCCAAGGGTAGTGTAGAGGTGGATGGGGAGTCTACTGACATCACGACTCCATCCACTGAGCTCCAGACAATAGACCCACCCACAGAATCTGCAGTTTTTCGGGTCTCATAACAGACGGAGGGGAGACATTTGACAGGTAAGGATACATGCAGGAGGCATGTATATTCTTATAGATAACTACTATGGCAGTAGTTTAGAAAGGATTAGAGCGGGTTTACATCCACTTTAACCCCTTCCCGACCAGCCGCCGCAGTTATGTTGTGGCAGGATGGCTCCCCTTCACCAGCCTTCATAGCTGTACGTCAGCTCATTAAGATGCTGTAGCAGGCATGCGCACCCACAGGGTGGGGGTTTTCCGTCAGGGCCCGGGGTTTTGGCGGTTTGGAGTGGGGCAATTGCGGTTTCTACCTCCTTGAGGGTTATAGGGCTATCCAGCCTGGTACGGTCAGAGAGCGTCGGGAATTCTATTTGGTCTAAAAACATTTTTAGTGCTTCTGTGGTAAATTTAGCTCTGGGGGTATATAGGGTCTCATAGTATTTCTCGAACTAGGCGTTAATCCGCAGGGGGTCAGAGAGCAGTGTGCTCTGCTCATCCCTAATGTTAGCTATGTGAGATATAGAGGAGCGCTCCCTGACCAGCCATGCCAGCAACCTATCCGTACTCTCACCCTGTTCAAAAATCCTCTGGGTTCGGCCTAGCAAAATTTTCGTGCTAGCAGTAGTTCTCAGCAAGGAAATCTCTCTATGTACAGCCTGCAGAGCGGTGTAAGTCGCCTTGTCTCTGCTGTGTACATAGTCAGATTCCAACCTCAGAGCTTTGAGTTCTGCAGCCTCCAATGCTAGCCTTGTATCTTTTCTAACCCTGCCAATAATTCTTTGGCTCTGACCTCGGATATATGCCTTGTAGGCATCCCATATCACTGGCGGGTCAGCCGTACCAATTTTGTGTCCCCAGTAGACTCCAAGCACTCCTGCTATCTCAGGGGCCACGCGCTCATCCGTTATCCAATAGCTGGACAACCTCCAAAGGGTAGTCCAGGGCGGTGAATCCGTGCTGAGCCTCAGCAACAATGTGGCGTGATCTGAGATGCTGTGAGACAGAATCTCCACCTCCTGAATGCGGGAGAGCAGAGAGCCACCAGCAAGAATTAAGTAAATTCTGGAAAAAGAGGCATATGTTGCCGAATGACATGTATACGGTTTAACATTTGGGTGTTTCCACCGTCATACATCTTGTAACCCATACATCTCTGCCCATTGAGACAAGGGGGAGTCCTGAGCTGAATCAGCGTTAAATCTACCTATGCTGGGATCCGGGGTCATGTTAAAATCACCGGCTAGTATAACCCCAGCTCTGGGGTAGAAAGCCAGCAACGGGGGGCTTTTTTTGGCTGGTGGGGGTATGTAGAGCCCCACAATGAGTAATTTGAGCCTGTCACACATAGCATGAAGAGCCATGTATCCCCCCCCCCCCTGGGTCTAGGTGAAGATCCAGGAGATTTGTGGACCAGAACACTGACACCCCTAGAAAATACGGAGTAGGTGGAATGGTAGTAGGTGCCCAGCCAGGGTTTCCGGGGAGTCTGTGTTCTGCTCCCCCCAAGTGTGTCTCCTGCAGTATCAGGTACTTCTTGATATAATTAAATACCAGTGACCTTTTGATCTTGGAGTTCAAACCCCGAGCGTTCCGAAATAAAATGGTTACAGATATATACTAGCATTACATTAGACAGTTCAATAATAAGTGGTAGGTCAATACAGTTAGATAGAGCTCCTCTGCCACCTAGTGGGAGGAGAGCAAAACCACACAGCTGGAGCTGACAGAAAGCAAGTAAAAGGAAAAAGGAAAAAAATTAACCTGAAAAGAGGTGTCATACACCATAAAAACCCCCATCCCCCCACCCGGCATCACCCCCCGAACCTTGGTGTGCCTTCCCCCCAAAACATAAGAAAAAAACATGGCAACTGCCAAGGAGGTTCGTGTAAAATGGAACACCAAGAGTGTCTTAGTCCTGACACATAGAGTCCAGCTGGACCTGAAATTAAGGATAAATGGTCCCTGCAGAACAACAATTCTCTTGGGTAGTTTTGGGGACACAAGCTTAAAGTGGTTGCTAACTTATGAAGGAGCGATATCCCTCCTCTCCTCGCCGTGCAAATCTGAGCTATTAGGGCTCTTCAAGGTGTCTGTGGAGCTGGGTGTAGGGTAAACTTCAGTCCAGGATCACATGCCCAGTCAGTGTATAGGCTCATGGCGCTTAGCATCACACACACTGAGCAGGAGGGACCCAACCCTAACTCTTGGTAAACTTTAGCAAAGCAAAAGGGTGTAGAAGGAACAAAAGCCCTCAGTGGGGCAGCTTACAAACAGGATCATCCTCTGGGCAGGGTTTCCAGCCACTGCGAAGCGTCGTCGGGGAGAGTAAAGAACCGGACTGTCTCACCATCTTGCACCCCCAGCCGAGCTGGGAACAGCATGCTATATTTGATCTTTTTGTTCCGTAGGTTGAGCTTGACTTGGTCAAACAATCGTCGGAGCCTTTGAGTATCAACCGAGTAATCGGGGAAGATCATGAGCTTTTCTCCCTCGTGGCGTAGGGTATCTACCTTCCTGGCTTTCCTGAGAACCAGATTGCAGTCTCTAAAATTCAGAAGGCGGAGGATGAACGTGCGTGGAGGAGCTCCCGGGATCTCCCGGGCAGCAGGCATTCTATGTGCTCTCTCCACCATGAAAAATAGCGAGAATTGTGCACATGGTAGGAGGGAACACAAAAGGTGCTCTGTGAAGTCTGTGGGGTCCAAGCCCTCTACCCCCTCAGGCAGTCCAACTATACAGAGATTGTTCCTCCGATTATGGTTCTCTGCATTCTCTGCCCTTTTTTGAGGGTTTTCATTTTGGTGTGCAGTGTGCTGAGAGATGCAGAGTGATCCCGCAGTGTGTCCTCCGAGTCCCCCACCTGGCGCTCAGCCTAGGTCAGCCTGGAGCAGAAGGTGTCCATGTCTCGCCAAACAAGGTTAATATCCAGCAGCATTGACTCAATTTTGCCCCTGAGGGTAGACTTATGCCGCATACACACGAGCAGACTTTACGGCAGACTTGGTCCGGAGGACCGAAGTTCGTCAGATAATTCGTTTGTGTGTGGGCTCCAGTGGACCTTTTTTTCCCGAAAGTTCGACGGACCTAGAAATGAAACATGTTTCAAATCTTTCCGATGGACTTGAGTGGGTCGAAAAGTCAGCCCGTCTGTATGCTAGTATGACGGACAAAAACCGACGCTAGGGCAGCTATTGGCTACTGGCTATTAACTTACTTGTTTTAGTCCGGTTGTACGTCATCACGTACGAATCCGTCGGACTTTGGTTGATCATGTATAGGCAAGTCCGTTCATTCAGAAAGTCAATCGGAAAGTCCGTTGAAAAGTCCGCCAGACCTAGTCCGTTGAAAAGTCCGCCCCTGTGTACGCGGCATAACAGTTTGTGATCGCCTGCATGAGAGCAGTAAAGTTAGACTGCTCAAATATTGCAGGGTCTGTGTTGTCTGTCTGGGACGCCATTAATGTACGTTAATGTGCATTAATGTAATGGGAGAGGGTCCCAGTCCAGGCTTGGGCTTGGTTTTTGGCATGCTGTAGGACTTGCGGGAGGCTGTGTTACCTTTGCCCTTGGTCATCACAGGCTCGCACTTATTCTCTGTGGTTGTAACAGGACATGAGGCTCTGTCTGCAGGGAAACAGCCACAGAAACCCGGAGATTGGCCGGAGCTCACCCAGGTGGCCATCTTGGACACGCCATCAGTGGCTATTTTTAGCTCTGATCGCTGTATAAATGTCATCGATCCCAAAAAAGTGTCAAAAGTGTCCGATGTGTACGTCGCAATGTTGCAGTCCCGATAAAAATCACAGATTCCCGCCATTACTAGTAAAAAAAAAAAAATAATAAAAATGCCATAAATCTATCCACTAGTTTGTAGACGCCATAACTTTTGTGCAAACCGATCAATATACGCTTATTGTGTTTTTTTTTACCAAAAATACGTAGAAGAATACATATTGGCCTAAACTGATGAAAAAATTTGTTTTTTTACATTTTTTGGGGAATATTTATTATAGCAAAAAGTACAAAATATTGTGTTTTTTTTCAAATTTGACGCATTTTTTTGTTTATAGCGCAACAAATAAAAAACTCAGAGGTGATCAAATACCACCAAAAGAAATCTCTATTTGAGGGGAAAAAGGACATAAATTTTGTTTGGGTACAACGTCGCACGACCGCGCAATTGTCAAATAAAGCGACGCAGTGCCGTGTCGCAAATAATGACCTTGTCAGGAAGGGGGTACATTTTGCATGCGTAGGAATTTTGCGTGTTGGAATTTGTACAGACGATAGCATTTTCGGATAGGAACTTTTTCCGACCGAAAAATTGAGAACCTGCTCTCAAACTTTTGCTGGCGGGAATTCCTCCAGAAAAAGTCCGATGGAGCATACATACGGTCGCATTTTCCGTCCAAAGGCTCTCATCGGTCTTTTGCTGGCCGAATTCCCGATCGTGTGTACGCGACATAAGCATCAACATGGTTTATTTATGCCACAAAACATAGCTAGTGTATCATAAATGTAAATTATTTAGCATATATTTTACCTTGGTTTTACAATACATACATGCATTTCTACATGCAATACTCTTCTCTGAGAAATAAATACCACAAATGACTACTATTATCACAAAGCAAGGGAGAGATAAACAAAAACTGTGTAGCATTCTTATTTAGAAATAAAATAATGTCTCAGTGACAGGAAAATAACACAGCTGCAGCACAATGTTACCATAATTGTTACCCAGGAATTGTTACTGGCACCAAAGCAAATACAATTTTAGTCTAAAATAGGAGAGCCATAAGTCAAAGTTCCTCTTGAAGAGAATGGGAGGACCTCGGCAGCTTTTAATACCATCACCAGACTTTCAGGCAATAATGGATAATTTTAGAGTAGAAGCTTTGTAATTACAATTATGTAATAATAGATACTTATCTATGAGCGCCTGGAAAAGTAAAATTACTTATAATTTCTGTTTTCATTTGCTTTGAATTTACAGCTCCCTGCAGATAAGTGTTTTTCAGTGTAGCCATTTAAGTTTTTTGTCTCAGAGGATGGTTTTCATCATACAGATTACTTATTTGATCTATCTATCTATCTATCTATCTATCTATCTATCTATCTATCTATCTATCTATCTATCTCTCTCTCTCTCTCTCTCTCTCTCTCTCTCTCTCTCTCTCTCTCTCTCTCTCTCTATCTATCTATTAATATAGATAGATAGATATAGATAGATAGATAGATAGATAGATAGATAGATAGATAGATAGATAGATAGATAGATAGATAGATAGATAGATAGATAGATAGATAGATAGATAGATAGATAGATAGATAGATATAGTACTGTGCAAAAGTTTTAGGCAGGTATGAACAAATGCTGTGATGTTAGAATGCTTTTAAAAATATATATTTTAATTGTTTATTTTTATCAATTTACAACATTCTAAGTGAACTAACAAAAGATAAATCCAAATCAAATCAATATTTGGTGTGACCAACTTTTGCCTTCAAAACAGCATCAATTCTTTTTAGGTACACTTGCACACAGTGTTTGAATCTCACAGATCTTCTATGGATGTAAGCTGCTTCAAATCCTTCTGTCTCTTCATGTAATCCCAGACAGACTCGATGATGTTGAGATCGGGGCTCTGTGGGAGCCAAACCCTCACTTCCTTGTTCTTCTTTACACTGAAGATAGTTCTTAAAGTGATTGTAAAGGTTTGTTTTTGTTTTTTTTAAATAACAAACATGTTATACTTACCTGCTCTGTGCAAGGGTTTTGCACAGAGCACCCCTGATCCTCTTTTTCTGGGGTGCCCAGCAGCGCTCCTTTTCATTGGGTGCCCCCACAGAGAGCCGTTTTCCATTGGGGTACCCGTGCAGGTGCGCTCACAAGTCCCGCTGCTGTATCCATTGACACAGACAGCAGGACTCGGCCCCGCCCCAGCTCCTGTTTCACAGGCTTTGATTGACAGCACGGGAGCCAATGGTTCCTGCAGCTATCAATCTATCCAATGAGGACCCTAGGCAGCAACTGGAGCTGCTGGGCACATGCTTATCACTGGAACGATCGGGTTCAAATAAAAAAAAGGAGGGAGGGGGTCTGGGGGGCAGCTGAAGCACAGAAGTTTTTTCACCTTAATGCATTAAGGTGAAAAACCATGAGACTTTAAAACCTCTTTAACCACTTAAGCCCCGGACTATTTGGCTGGCCAAAGACCAGAGCACTTTTTGCGATTCAGCACTGCGTCGCTTTAGCTGACAATTGCGCGGTCGTGCGACGTGGCTCCCAAACCCCGACGTCTTTTTTTCCCACAAAAAGAGCTTTCTTTTGGTGGTATTTGATCACCTCTGCGGTTTTTATTTTTTGCGCTATAAACAAAAAAATTGCGACAATTTAAAAAAAAACGCATTATTTTTTACTTTTTGCTATAATAAATATCGCCAAAAAATATATACAAAGAACATTTTTTTTCCTCAGTTTAGGCCAATATGTATTCTTCTACATATTTTTGGTAAAAAAAATCGCAATAAGCGTTTATTGATTGGTTTGTGCAATAGTTATAGCGTTTTAAAATAGACGATAGTTTTATGGCATTTTTATTAATATTTTTTTTTTTTTACTAGTAATGGCGGCGATCAGCGATTTTTATCGTGACTGCGACATTATGGCGGACAGCTCGGACACTTTTGGTGCTATTTTGGGACCATTCACATTTATACAGCGATCAGTGTGATTAAAAATGCATTGATTACTGTGTAAATGTGACTGGCAGTGAAGGGGTTAACCACTAGGTGGCGCTGTAGGGGTTAAGTGTGTTTTAGGGAGTGAATCTAACTGTGGGGGGGAGGGGCTGTGTGTGACACGACACTGATCACCGCTCCCAATTACAGGGAGCTATGATCAGTGTCATTAGGCAGAACGGGGAAATGCTTGTTTACATTAGCATTTCCCCGTTCTTCCTCACCGTGAGACGATCGCAGATATCCCCGCAGACATCAAGTCCGCGAGACCCACGCGCCCGGAAGCCACCTCCTACAGGGCCACGTACAGGTACGTTAATCTGCCTGTACGTGCCCTTCTGCCGCAGTATATCTGTGTGAGGCGGTCGGAAAGCGGTTAATAACATTGGCAGTCTGATTGGGGTTGTTGTCCTGCTGCAGAATAAATTTGGAACCACACACCTTCCTGATGTTATGGATTTGAATTTTGTTGAAATATTTTTTTTGTTATTTCGGATTCATTTAAATTCAGAACTATTGTAATTCTGAAATTCGGATACATCCAAATTTCCGAAAAAATTTAATTTGTCCGAATTTCAATTCAGAAGGAATAGAAACACATGTCTAGCAATTTCTGAGGTACAGAACAAAACAGATTCAGATCCTATGGAGTCACAGGGAAATGAACAATGGGAGCTACATGGCAGACTCCCTGGGAAAAAGGTTTTAATTATTGATTGAGAGGTCCCTGAAACCAGATAAAAAGGGCAGAAACCTGACTTTTGATAGTGCCGTGAGCCAAAGACTGGCCAAGCATCAACATTTCCTACCCACCATCAATATTTTTACATTTTTTTGTTTTAAACATTAGTTACTGTACATTTTATTGCATTTCTTTATTTTTTTACTCGTAGCTCATTTATATTACTGCACTGGTCAAGCAAGGCTGTAACTAGAATACTTACAGGCAATCATTTCCATGGACTACTGGGTGTCAAGAATGTGTTACTGGCTGATGATGGCCCAATATACACATGAGGTACTAGCCTGCCCTGCTGCACGTGTAATATCAGAGGGACAGCCATCCCCACAGCACTGAGTGTAACTGTGACTGAGAAGCTAACTTTTAATAAAATGAATCAGACCTGGTTTACAGATGACTACCAAACACTCGCTGCAGATGTTACTGATAAAATCAATACATTTATTTAATATATGTTCAACTAAGAAAAGACCAAAATTTCACGAGTATATTGAGATATGGATGGGTTGTGTTGTACCAGTAGTTGTCTTGGTTGCACGATGCACGATGCTTTTACTTTTTTTTTTTTCAAAGAATGCAGTGAGGTGCTGTAAAAAAAACACTGGAATAGATTGTCAGCCACAATTGCCTAATGTGCATGCTCTAATCACCCCAAGTGAAAAGTTATCATCTAAAATAAATAAATAAATAAAGTGAAAAGACCAGGAAAAGGGAAAAAATTGCTAGGGTGTTGACAACTGAAGTACAAGCATAGTATGTTAAAGTAGATGTAAACCCAAACATTAAAATTTCATAAAAGCTTTAACGTGATAATATCACCTGGAAAGCCTATTTTTATTTTAATTGCAAACTTTTATGAAAAACACAACTTGGTATATTGATACACATGTCATTATTTGGGCACTTTATGTTATGGGGTGATAACACTCTGCCCCGTCGCTCACAAACTCCTGCCTATAAATCGCCCTGTCACATGCTGTCCCAAAGGAAACTATAAGCTTCTGTGCTGATGCACATTGCCCAGCTGTCATCATTTAAAAAATGCATTTAAAAAAACAAAATTGCAGCCAGCAACAATTAGGAAACATGCCCTGTGGAACACATGTAGCCTGTCAGTACAGTAGTGAATGTGGACAGGGACAGGCAGTAAAGAGGCTGTAAAAAACATCTGCAGCCAGCTACAATTATGAAACATGCTCTGTCAAAAAAACAAATGCACCTTTTTGTAGAGCATGTGGATAGAGACAGGCTGTAAAGAATCTTAAGGATATCAGCAACAGTAAGATGTAACAAAGGATGATATAAGGCACTCCCACACCTCCAAATTCTCCAAGATACACAGTATGTTGCTTCCCAAAGGACATTCAGTAAAAGGTTTATGTCTACTTTAACATACCAGCCAGTACCTACTAGCCCTATACCAATCTATCCCTATGCACTTTATTATGATCAGCAGCACCTTCAATGTTTTCTCTATCACTGCTAAAGTGCATTGTTTATATGGTTGCTGGGAACCCGCCATTTTAAAGTGAGGGGGCTGGCATCCAAAAGCTTCCTTACTGACTCTTCTAAGCCAGCTGACCGAAGTTCAAGGACCAGGAAGTACATTATAATTATTATAATGGAGAAATGCTGCATTGGATCAGTAAGTCTGAGAACCCTGAACAGTCAGAATTTACATCGAAACCATGTTAGACCCAAAGTTCATCCCTAGCGATGAACATGAGTGATTTTTAACCTAATTAGCTAGGCAACTAAGATAAAGATAGCACGTACAGAGAGGCTGAATTGGAACAAGAATGGAGGAAACTTCATTAGCTGATTGGATCCATTAGCTGACTGGATACTGTAGGACAACTTCATTTTTGCTCAAGGTCACTTTTTGACCTTGCTCAACTTCATAATTTGCTTTATACCAAGAAAATAAAAGTGAGGTTTTACAACAGAACATCTTTGGTCAAATCAGTTACAAAAGTTCTGACAAATGCCAGGTGTAAAATGATATGAATAAAGCCATTGGCCATCCATTGTTATTACCCATTGCGTAGTATTTGTAAGGGCTAGTTTACACTTCAAAACATGGCTTTGGACATGCTTTGTTAAAGCTCTCTGAACGTGTCAAAGCTCCTGTCACTAAATAAAATGGTTAGCTTACAGTACTGTTTACACCTTTCTTTTGCTTGGTGCTTCTATGGGGCTTCGATGAGGCTTTGGTGGAGCTTTGATGAGGCTTTGGTGGAGCTTTGGTGGGGCACTTGCTTTAAAACATGGCTTCGGACATGCTTTGTTAAAGCTTTCTGAAGGTCAGTCAAAGCTCTTGTCACTAAATAAAATGGTTAGTTTACAGTGCTGTTTACACCTTTCTTTTGCTTGGTGCTTCGATGAGGCTTCGGTGGGGCTTCGATGAGGCTTCGGTGCGGCTTCAATGAGCCTTTGGTGGAGCTTTGATGAGCCTTTGGTGGGGCTTTGATGAGGCTTTGGTGAGGCTTTGTGGGGCTTCAAGCATGCTTTGCCATAGACTTCTATGGGGGCTTTAAAAGCGCTTTAAAGCACAACTAAAGCGACATGGGGTATAATTTTTAAAGCAAAGCCGAAGCAAAGCAAAGCAAAAGCAAGGTGTAAACAGGACTGTAAGCTAATCATTTTATTTAGTGACAGAAGCTTTGACTGGCATTTAGACAGCTTTAACAAAGCGTGTTCAAAGCCTTGTTTTGAAGCAATGTGTTTTGAAGCCGAAGCAAGTGTAAATGAGTCCTAAGGGTCATTATATACCAACATGCAAGCTCTATACTAAATTTCTAAGCAATTTCACACTCACAAAGTTACTATAGTTTCAAGCATCACATCTTAAACTGTTGCTTTTCTCAAAAGAAAATATTAACATTTCAGCCGCCTCTCCCACTCAGCATGCAATAGATATGGAAAGTACACAACTCCAGCAGTTGTAACACATATTTTAAACAAAATCCGTGCAACCAAATATATCACTGTGCATTTCAAGTCCTCTTCATAACCTGTGTGTGACTGACTTATCTGTAGCTTAAAATATTGGGTACAATGTCAACAAGACCTTGTTTTTATACATCCTATAAGAATGTCATTCTAAAAGACTCATATAGTTAAAGCAGATCTAAACTCAACCACTTCATTTCATATGGTCTATTACTAATGTAATTTCAAAAATTGTTATGAATATTTTTTTAATACAGGCAGTCCTGACTTACATACGACTCATACTTACAACATCTATCCCTAGGAAGGGAAAGTCACTCCTGTAATGCCCCGTACACACGGTCGGATTTTCCGATGGAAAATGTCCGATCGGAGCGTGTTGTCGGAAATTCCGACCATGTGTGGGCTCCATCGGACATTTTCCATCGGATTTTCCGACACACAAAGTTGGACAGCAGGAGATAAAATTTTCCGACAACAAAATCCGTTGTCGGAAATTCCGATCGTGTGTACACAAATCCGACGGACAAAGTGCCACGCATGCTCAGAATAAATAAAGAGATGAAAGCTATTGGCCACTGCCCCGTTTATAGTCCCGGCGTACGTGTTTTACGTCACCGCGTTTAGAACGATCGGATTTTCCGACAACTTTGTGTGACCGTGTGTATGCAAGACAAGTTTGAGCCAACATCCGACGGAAAAAATCCCAGGATTTTGTTGTCGGAATGTCCGAACAAAGTCCGACCATGTGTACGGAGCATAAGAGTTATCATGGGAGTGTCTACACTGAAGCTTTACCACCAATCCTTGTTTCCCTAACAACCAAACATTTTCTAAACCCAATTGTCACAAGGACAGAAAGTGAGGTAAAATCTTCTGAAGAGGGGCACAGACAGCAAATCAAATGTTACAGGGGTGTTAACCCTTTGCTATGCTATCTAGCCAAAACTTAAAAAAAACCCTTTGGGCTGGAGTTACACTTAAAAAAATGTACCTGTTCCAACTTACATACAAATTCAATTTAAGAACGAACCTTCAGAACCTGTTTGTAACTTGGGGATTGCGTGTATGCAGCTTTTGTTACATAAATCCTACCATGAAGGGCCTTGATCGGGAAGTTACTGTATAGGGAATAACTTATAGGGAATAACTGTTTCCCAATTGCATCAGTACTGTCACACTTGCCCCCCACTTTCATTATCTGTAATCCTGTACAAAACATTGATCTGCATCCAACACTAGAGTCAGTGCATGTAGACTTGGAGTGACTGAAAGCAGCTAAACCAGATTAGCAGAGCTGAGATGCAAAAAGGACTGAAAAAAGGCTACTTTACATCTTGCAAATATTAGCTGCCTGGCTGTCATACTGGTTTTTTTTGCTTCAATATTTTGAGTAATTAAATTAAAACAAATACAGAACAATAATCTGAATTCTTGTTCCAGGTCCAACAGGTCAGTATAATAACCATGCAAATAGCATTTTTAGAAAAATAATACCAATAGCAGACTCCATCTTTCTTTCAGAAAAGGTTTATGTTAAATATTGACTCCTTGCTTTGCATATGTTTGTTAAATATAGTGAGAAAATAAAAGTGGAACTTCCGCTCATTTGATGCCTCCCCCCCTGCGGTGCCACAATTGGCACCTTTCAGGGGGGAGGGGGGTGCAGATACCTGTATTAGACAGGTATCTGCACCCACTTCCGAGAATAGACTTCTGCGGGAGTCATGCCCCCTCCCGCACACCCCCCCCCCCCCTGCTGTCTTCTGGGAAACACACAGGTCCCAGGAGATAGCAGGGACCACTTAGGACGCACAGCGCGACTCGCACATGCGCAGTAGGGAACCGGGAAGTGAAGCCGCAACGCTTCACTTCCTTATTCCCTCACTGAGAATAGTTGCGGCAGCAGCCGAGAGCCGAGCTATTGCTCGGCTTCGGCTGCCTACATCGCTGGACTCCAGGACAGGTAAGTGTCCGTTTATTAAAAGTCAGCAGCTGCAGTATTTGTAGCTGCTGGCTTTTAATAATTTTTTTTAAGTGTGGACTCCCTCTTTAACATTTAACCTAGCATGGATTGCTACGTTAAAATGAAATCACATATAGATGATGTATTTTTAAGTCTAAATACATTCAATTGTGTACTTTATTTATTTTTTACGCCCTTTATAGGAATGACATCTTCACCTAGTGTAATCATGTCATTATTCTGCACCTACTGTATAGTGCAGCTGCTGGGGACCTCTGTACACAGAGATAATGAGTCTTATATATAAAAAAAAAATTGAATTTAATCTTCATCTAGTTTTTGACAGGGTTGCTTTAAATAAACCTAAATGTGTCTTTGGACTCAGATATCTATTTTACACAGTATAATACTGTAGTCCAATCACACTTGAATTTACACATAAATAATGGGTCATGTAGTGCTCACAGAGATTTCCCAACTTGTAGCAATCTATGGCTAGCATAATTGGATTTTAGCAGTGGATTTTCTTACAACAATATGAAGTTAGAACTCTGTAGACACATTTATCCTTTTTTCCAGTTGTACCAGTACCACAAAAACATACCATATGCACATCATCCAATATCACATAATATAATACATATTTGCTATAGTGGGGATAGTATTTGAGGATTCATGTAGCAGTAGAATCTTTTCTCCTACCATTATGGTATGGTTATATTTGTGGTGTATGTATGTTTATGTTGTTGTCAAAGAAATTAAGGAAAATGTTCTGTTAATAAATAAAACATTATTTAAAAAAATATATTATATAATGTAACTAGTGCATTTCAATTATAGTACTTGTCTATAATCACTTTGACGCAGATATGTAAAGCAGAGGTTAAATTTCTTTAATAACCATCAAGTTTGTATCCTACTTAATGACCCAATACCACAGTCTGGATAATGAAAAGAAATGGGATCCGCAGGAAGGACTTGTTATGATGATATGATAACTGCAATAAACTAATGATTTGGAAAATGCTTACTTTTACTTATGATAACCTTACCCTGGTAAGTGGTAATTACTAAAAGTTTAAGTGTTAAACTAGTCTTGAAAGATAATTAACATTTTCACATGCTGGCAACCCGAGTAAAGTAGGTTTCCTGCCATATGTAATGTACCTCTGGTTGTTAGCAAATTTGTGAAATCTGTTAGCCACTGCACCATGGTTAATGACTGCTCAAAGGAAATGTAAGCAGAGAGAAATATAAAAGCTGTCATTGCTAACTTCACATCTTGCAATTACTTACTGTCCATCTGACATGTTGATCTACTGTCTTCAAGATTCTTAAGTAAGTGAAGCAGGACACGTATACTTATCAGGAGTTTTGACTTCCCTATTGGCATGCGTGTTTCTGGGTTAGTACCCCAATTAATTGGCGATCAAATTCTGTTAGCAGAGAGCAGGGGGTGGTCTGAGCCATACTGTCTGTGTCTTCAGGCAAGGCAGCGCACCTCAGGGTCGAGCTCGCAGGTGGGACCACATAGGAAGCGGCTGAGAAAAGAAGGCTCAGGGCCACTCTGTGCAGAACCATTGCACGCCTTATGTTTGTAACAGCATTTTTAAAGAAATTATTTTTATAATGTAGGTAGCAGCAGCTTGCATGTTAGTCTATATTGTGCTGAATGTTCTCTACAGCAAAGAAAAGAGCACTAATTGGACTGACTTTTAAACACAGATAATGCATTAAATATCATACACACAGGAGCGATTCCCATTATAATTAAACTTAATTACACATAATTTCATATTTACAATAAACGCAGATGTTACAATAAAAGAAAGAGCCCAGCTTTACAGCAAGCAATTCTTTCATTCTGTCCAGTTTAATGTGCTTGCTGCAACAACAGAATAGTAAGTAGAAGGTGTGTGGCAACTGTATAAATAATGGAAAATTCCTTACAAATATTTTTCTTTTCCTGGTGCCTTACCATGTAACCACAATTGGGTTAAGCTTCAAACTCAAGGAGGTGACCTCAAGGACAGCCTCCTACAGCAGCATTAATGATCCTCCTCAAACATGCAGCCAATGTTCTGATATTATAGTCCAAAATCCAAAACAAAAATAAAAGAGGGGTGGAATAGTGCTGACATGGTGAGACACCAGAAAATGAAACCTTCAGTAAGTACCTGTTTGTATTTCCTTGCCATGTCACCATGATTGGAAGTTGTAGGAAAAATACAAAACAGGGGTTTGGTGCTGCCATTGAAAAAGTTTACTGCACACTAGAAATGGCAGTAAACAAGACTTTAAACAAAAAATCACAATGCAAGACTGCTGCCAAATCAAGTTTGAGGTGGCTGCGAAATGTATTCTGCAATGACCAACTTGCAGCTCTGCTAGTGACTGCTGGCAAACCTGCTACTGATACCTAGGATGCTGTCATGCACCTTAAAACCACTTCCCGCCCGCCCTATAGCGGATTGACGTCCGGGAAGTGGTTGTGTTATCCTGACTGGGCGTCATATGACGTCCAGCAGGATAACATGCCGCAGCGCGCCCCCGGGGGCGCGCATCGCGGCGATCGGTGGAGCGGTGTGTCAGTCTGACACACCGCTACACTGATCTTGGTAAAAAGCCTCCGGCGGAGGCTCTTTACCACGTGATCAGCCGTGTCCAATCACGGCTGATCACGCTGTCAATAGGAAGAGCCGTTGATCGGCTCTTCCTCACTCACGTCTGACAGACGCAAGTAGAGGAGAGCCGATCGGCGGCTCTCCTGGCAGGGGGGGTCTGTTTATCAGCGCAGCCCCCCCGCAGATCACCCCACTGGACTACCAGGGATGCCACTAGGACCACCAGTGAAGGGGCAACGTGGATGGCCAGGTATGTACCCCATGGCCATCCACATGTGCCCAATCTGTGCCAATCAGTGCCCACAAATGGGCACTGATTGGCACTATTATGCCAAAGATCTGCCCAGCAATGCCCAGATCTGCTCAGCAATGCTATATCAGTGCCACCTGTCATTGCCCATCTGTGCCACCTGTCATTGCCCATTGGTGCCACCTGTCAGTGCCCATCTGTGCCCATCTGTGCCCATCAGTGCCCACCTATCAGTGCCCATCAGTACCACACATCAGTGCCACACATAAGTACCCATCAGTGCCACCCATATATGCCAATCAATGCCACCTACGAGTGCCCATCAGTGCCGCCTATGTGTGCCCATCGGTGCCACCTATGAGTGCCCATCAGTGCCGCATACCAGTGCCACCTATCAGTGCCCATCAGTGCCACCTATCAGTGCCCATCAGTGCCGCCTATCAGTGCCCATCATCAGTGCCTGTTAGTGCCACCTCATCAGTGCCACCTCATTGGTGCCACCTCATCGGTGCCCATCAGTGCCGCCGTATCAGTGCCCATCAGTGCAGCTATATCAGTGCCCATTATTGAAGGAGAAAATGTATTAATTTACAAAAAAAATTAACAGAAACAAATAAAAACTTGTTTTTTTTCAAAATTTACGGTCTTTTTCTATTTGTTGCGCAAAAAATAAAAACCGCAGAGGTGATCAAATACCACCAAAAGAAAGCTCTATTTGTGGGAACAAAATGATAAAAAAATTGTTTGGGTACAGTGTAGCATGACCGCGCAATTGTCATTCAAATTGCAACAGCGCTGAAAGGTGAAAATTGGGCTGGGCGGGAAGGTGTCTAAGTGCCTGGTATTGAAGTGGTTAAAATTGCAATGTTTGATGGTTTAAAAAAGCCATGCTGCAACTGTTCTTGCCAAGTCTGACTGGATTTTTTTTTGCATCCTATGGTAGGACAAAGAATTTGTCTGACACTTTGCACAAGGCCATTCTTTCTAGATGATTTGAGTTTAGTCTTTTAAGATCAAGAGCGTGCCACTGGTGTTACTCTTCTGTTAGTGGGTCTAAAATGGAGACTGGAAAAGACAGCTCCATGTCCAAATTGCTGTAAATTTTGATATCATCCTATGTCCAAAGACAGTCTCAAGACCATTTTTTCCTGCACATAAACTATCTGCAGGAAATATTTCCAATTTTTTTCGAGCAGAGATTATCGTTTAGCTGCTGTCAGATACAAATATATGTGAATGTAGCATTATGATCTTAGTTTTTTAAAGACTTTGTTTCAGGGAGTAGTGTGATCGCCATACTGATATGTCAGTTGGTAAATTAGTGATGCAGAAGGAAGCTAAAGGAGTGAGCTGAGGTTTCGAGAGGTGGATAGAGTTTTCAACAACATAGAGATGCTTCTGGAATCCATGCAAGATCATCAACCCACCAAGGTAGAGATGTAGATAGATAATATCTACATCTACAGGGGGTCAGATGACAGAGTCTTGGGGGACCCCTATGGAATGAGGAAAAACAGAGGAGGAGATAGAGTTGTAAGTGAAACCGATAAAAACGCTTAGATAAAGCTATCCTTGAACAGTTAACCTGAGATGATATAATTAGTCTGATATTGACCAGAGGAAACATTTCCTAAATGACATAACTGCTGCTATTTCATTACAGTGCTACTAATACTGCGCATATCAACTAAACTAGTGCCGAGACTAGTACCAAGTTATAAGATAAGATAAGATATACCGTATATACTCGAGTATAAGTCGAATTTTTCAGCACATTTTTTTGTGCTGAAAGTGCCCCCCTCGACTTATACTCGAGTCAAGCACTTTTCTGCAACAAAAAATTTCATTTTCCGAACTGACTTTGGGGCCCCGTATCTCAGGGCCACTTGATGCTAGGAACCCCAAATTTGGTGTGCAAACCCAGTGGAACTGGTACCACAACATATCCAAAGCTGTAGTTCCTAGGACTAAGTGGCCTCGAGTTACGGGGCCCCAAAATCGGTTCAGAAAATGTCATTCTCTGCTGCAGAAAAGTGCTTGACATTTTCTGAGCCGACTTTGGGGCCCCGTATCTCAGGGCCATTTGGTGCTAGGAACCCCTAATTGGATGTGCTAACCCAGTGGAAATGGTTCCATAACAATGTCCAAAGCTGGGGTTCCTAGCACCAAGTGGCCCTGAGATACGGGGCCCCAAAACCGGTTCAGAAAATGTCATTCTCTGCTGCAGAAAAGTGCTTGACATTTTCTGAACTGATTTTTGGGGCCCCATATCTCGGGGCCACTTGGTGCTAGAAACCCCAACTTTGGAAATGTTTTGGTTCGACTGGGTTTGCATACCAAATTTGAGGTTCCTAGCACTAAGTGGCCCCGAGATACGGGGCCCCAAATTTGGTCAACTGTGTCCATCTGCAGCAATGTCATTTCGGGACCCTCTGGGTTCAGAGACCCCAAATTTTGGCTGCAGCTAGGGGCATCTAGGAACCCTTAACTACTGAGTTTGAAGTTCGGGGGACCTATGGCT
Organism: Lithobates clamitans; assembly: GCA_037952925.1. Lineage (NCBI taxonomy): Eukaryota > Metazoa > Chordata > Amphibia > Anura > Ranidae > Lithobates > Lithobates clamitans. The sequence continues at coordinate 997,120 of JBBGZY010000720.1, forward strand.
GTAAATGGGCACAGCGAGGCATGCAAATGGGCACAGTGAGGCTGCAAATGGGCATTGTTGACCCTCTTTTCCACTTACAGTAGCTGTGCATTTCTCACCCTCGTCTTATACTCGGGTCAATGAGTTTTTCCCAATTTTTTTGTGGTAAATTAGGGCCTCGACTTATACTCGGAACGACTTATACTCGAGTATATACGGTAGTTAGAATACTAAATGTTGAATATTACTGTGAAAAGTAATGCACATTCATTTAGAGGCGAGGATTGTAACAGATTAAATCGATGTTTGAGGTGCCTGACAGCTCTTTAATTGCCCAACTTGAATACTTCATTGTAATGTAGCAAGCTGGTGTGCTCTATGCTTTCCTTTTTCATTTCCCTTTTAGCCCATGACCAAGGTGTCTGTACTTTAATCATTTACCCTGGTAATCTTTTTTTGAGTGACAGGTGTACTTTAAATAAAGAAGTATAACCATCTTAGGCAGTTTTGTTGCTGTACAGTATATGACATTACATCAGAGTGACAAGAAAATATATTTGGATCAATCCGTATAATTTTCCAGCTCATTCTGAGCTAACCATAAACACAATTACACAGACCGTTCCTTCAGGATCTCTATTGAAGTCTTTGTTACCACTAGACTTTTTAAATGTTGTTAATGTAATTTCCATCCTTATACATGATATGCTTTGCATTCTTTCTCTATGTAATAATTGATTATATGCTGCTTACTACAGCTTAATCTCAGATCAGCATTAAACATGTCTTTGATATCCGTTGTCCTATTCAGAATCATCTTTGTCTGACTTTTCACAGCATAGCTGAATGGCATTGATTGTAAAGCTAATACTCTAATCATCCATTTGCACTGCTTCTCTTGACAACAGCTTAATGAATAACACAAGCATGGTCACTTCTGTCTTCAATCGGTTTTCTATTTCAATTACATTTGAACATAAAGAGGTCCCCCCTTCTTGGTTTTGGTTTTGGCCAGGGGCCGCAAAGTCAGCTATTATATCATTTCATATGAAGCCATTTTTTTGGATTGAGCATTCAATATCTACTTGGAGAAGTGCACGTTAACTATTGCTAATGTTTTCCTTGATTAAAGGCATAGTTCACCTTCACCAAAAAGCTGCCTATGCAGTTAGGGGACATCTATAGATAAAAACACACTGTGCCGCTTTGAACAAAGTGGACTAATGCCATTGCTATGGGTGTAGGCCATTTATGTACCTCATAAAGCGTGACTGGAAAACTTCTAGGACATTGCTAGAAGAAGCCTACTGTTACCTTCACTATTACAGTAGTGAGCGCTTTCTCTGATTTAAACCCCCTCACATGTGGTTTCTCTTTTCTGATTCAGTAGCTCTGAGCTTAGCGTTTGAGAGCTCACTCCTGTGATGGTGAAGGTGACCCGTAACACTAGACTTCTCTTAGCAACGTCCTAGAAGTTTTCCAGTCAGGCTTCATGAGATATGTAAATGGCCTAAAAGGGCATTATTCTGCTTTGGTCAAAGCTGCACAACTTATTTTCATCTACCAATGCCCCTATTTGCATAGGCAGTTTTTTTTGGTAAAGGTAAACTAACCCTTTAAGACAGGAGAGTGCCTTAAGTAGACTGGATGTATAAAGAAACAACCATGCAGAGCTTCACTTAATTCACTAAGCTCATAGAAAATTCTCATGGAAATAGAAAATGCCCTTGCAAAGTGAACAGTCTATTTGCATTTAGTCAAGCAAACCCTGGGGAACTGTTACAAAAAAAGAGCCTAAAATTGACTGCTGGGTGCATAGAATTACTAAATGTTACAATAAGTGCCAGAAAAATGTTCTTTGGCAAACAAGTTGAAGATGCCAAAGTGTAAGCCCCCCCCCCCCCCCGTCCAATCATCACAAGCTCTTTATTTTGTGCTATAAAGACACACATTTATATATACAAATGGTAAAAAGCTTATGAATGGAAATGGAGGACCTAACAAAGATATTAGTTGCCCGGATGTCTCTGACCTCTGTCTCTGTCACTGATCCATAACCAAGAACAAGCATGGAGTGTGAAGTCAGTGTAAAATCAGAATTTCTGATTTGCTAATTTTTCAGTGATTCATGAAGAATTGAAGGCTTTTGTTTATCACGAAAGCTGGCTTACAAGAAACATTTTTAAAAGTAGAGGTCAGCAACGTCTCCACATTTTCTCAGTAAATGTTTCCTATAAGACTAGATTTACTAGTCCAGTAGCTTGTTCAACAAGAAATACTATAATATGTTAGTTCCATAGCTTGCTGATATAGTAAACATGGCTGCCAGTTGTTACTATCCAATTTAAAACTGACTTTTACAGACAGTTACATTAAAACACAAGATCTTCAATATGCTGTTATCTCATTTGATGCAGAATACATTTTAAAAATAACATCTTATATGACCTAATGTTATGCATCCTAACAGATTTGTCTATTCCTGGTAGTGTAATTGCAGCATATGAAAGCATCTAATTTATAGGAGTTACCCAGCTGCGCTATATTGGCTGCATCTTGCTTTACTGTTATTTTTCTCATTAAAGCTTACTCATATTGTAGGTGACTAGGGATATGTAAGACATTGCTATGCTAGCAAAGATTATAATATAGAGGGATAAAATTTGATGTTTTTTGAGGAGTCCATTTTGTGCACCATCAAAATTATATCGGCTATAAAATAACATATAGCAGGACTGTCATTCTCTCTTTCTCTGGTAGCATTAAAGGGATTGTAAACCCTCGCATTTTTTTCACCTTAATGCATCCTATGCATTAAGGAAAACACCTGGCAGTGATCGGCCCCCCAGCCCCCCGTTTTACTTACTTGTGTCCCATATTTCTGTCAGCGGAGACGCGCTCTCCCTTTCTCCACGGGGTCCCGGCTCTTGATTGGATAGATTGATAGCAGCACAGCCATTGGCTCCTGCTTCTGTCAATCAAATCCAATGATGCGAGTGCCGGGGGCGGGGCCAAGTCCGGCATTTGTATCTATGGATGCAAATTCTGCACTCGGGATCGTGCCCGCAAGGTAACCCCCCCAAAACAGCTCTTCTCCTAGGGGGTTATCTGATGCAGGGAGGAGCCGTGAGGGCCACCAGGTGACCCCAGAAGACGAGGTTCAGGGCCACTCTGTGCAAAACGAGCTGCACAGTGGAGGCAAGTAAGATATGTTTGTTATTTAAAAAAAAAAAAAACGAGCCTTTACAATCACTTTAAGATTAGAGCTGTTCCACCTTCTAAATAAAAGAAAGCTAGGGGGATTTAACAACCTGCAAAGAGACTGGGAAAAGATCTTGAAGATGTAGTCTACCACAGCTAACTTGTGTACGCAATTTCTGTTAATGCATCCCATGTCTCAAGGAAATAATGTTGATCCTGCTGAGATGAAAAGGACCATTTTCACCTTTATCTTCGTCTTTTATCTGTTCTCGCTAAAATATTTATAGAAGGTGCTCTTCAACACGTCCATGGTTTTTTGTTTTTTAAGTAGAACAAGGAGATTTGTAGTGAATGCAAAAAAAATTCAATAAAAAGAGATGTTTAAATAAATAATGAAAAAGAAATGTATGAATTCTAAGTATATTGAAGAGCAGCTAAAGTCAAAAAGTCAAAAGATTTCCAAACAATAAAATTGAGTACTCTCTGTGCTACTTTTTTATTTGCACTAACATCCAAATTTTCAGGACAAGCTTTTCCTGAAAATATTAATTTTAGTGCAAATAAAAAGTAGTACGGACAACACTCAATTGTTTTTATTGCAAGTGCACTAATACAGCTACAATCACGACAAGCCCTGAAAGCATAAACTGAATAATTATTTGTCACTGTTACCCAGATTTTCCATTACAGGCTTGTTAGGGGTGTGTTATATTGTAAAGGCAATGTAAACATTTATATTTTTCATATTATTTAGCTGCGCTACCACTGAACTGTATGTGAACGCACATCTTAATGAAAGTGCATCAAAGATGCAGCATGCAAGACTTAGATGTCCTTTCATCATAATGCACATTCTCATAGATTTCAATGGTAGCGTGGCTAAAAACATGTGTAAAACGTGTATAAAAAATGCAACAACTACATACATGTGAACCTGACCTTACTCATCCTGCAACATAATAGTTACTCCCCGTCATCCTCTTTCCTCTTGTTGCATAATTTAATAATAAAACTGAATTCTGTTGCGCAAAATAGGAAATATTTTCTAAGGCAAGGGTAAAGAGCTGGGAACTGATGTGCAGAGATTTCAGCACTGGAGTCACTAATACAATAGACTGATCGTTAGACAATTGGGCTGACTTATTAAAGGAGTTTAGACTATTTACATCATAAATTGTGTAAAGATTCACTTCAATTATTCAATCATATGAAAAGAAAATTCCAGTTGACTTATTTTATCTGCACATGATTAGCTAAGTCAAAGTGAATATTTGTACAGTATTGTTATTGTGTGAACATTCTTAAAGCGGAGGTCCACCCTGAAAAAAAAATTACATAAAAATGCTCCTAAAAATTTGAAAAAAAAAATTTTTTTACTTACCAGAAATGGCTGTTGCTAGGCAGATCGTCCTAATCTGCCACTTCCTACTCCGCGGTGATCTTCATTCTTCTCCTCCTCGTGTTGTCTTCCGGGGAATGGGGCGCTCTGTGTTCTGGAAGCTGTGTGTCCCAGAACACAGCCGCCATTCACAAAGCGCCGTGCGACTCGCGCATGCGCAGTAGGAAACGGGCAGTGAAGCCACAAGGCTCCACTGCCTGTTTCCCTTAGTTTGAATGGAAGGGTGCCGGGACCTGATCCGATGGACGGATCGGCCTCGGGCGGCCGACATCGCGGGCACCCTGGACAGGTAAGTGTGCTTATTAAAAGTCAGCAGCTACAGTGTTTATTTTGTTTTTCAGCTGGACCTCCGCTTTATCTCCTTTAGTAAATTAGCATGATCATGTGAAGATTTCACCTATTTTATATTTTATTAAATCAGTCCAAATGAATTAGCAGCGTGATTATACTGATTCATTGCTCAATGGACTGGCTGGAGACATAGGGGTTGATTTACTAAAGATAGACTGTTCACTTTGCAAGGGAAGATGCACTTTTCAAGGGGCTTTTCCCCAGAGCTTAGTAAATTATGTGAATCTCTGCTAACTTCCGTCATCCAAACACAAGGAAAAACTGCTTTTTTTTATTTTCCTTGCACATGATTGGGTATTCGTTGCAAAGTGAAATTTCACCACATTCACTAAGCTCTAAGGAAAATGACCTTTCAAAGTGAGCAGCCTATTTGCATTTAGTAAATCAAACCCACAGAGATTATAGATTTTATCTTAAAGATGAAAGAGGTACACATTGCGCTTGCCTAGACTTACAATTCAACTCTACAGCACCAAAAATGGTAAGCTTTGGTTGTACTAACCATTTAGGATAATTGTATATTATTAATGCTATGAGAATTCAAAAAAGTGATCACAACATCGTCCGATGTATCAATTTATAAATAGGTCTTACATTACAGGCCAATATGATAAAATAAAATTGTTGTGGAGACGTTGCTATGTTGCAGCCTCTTTCTAAGGGCTCAGAGCATATGTATTTTGTGCTTGAAAAAGTATTGTGTGAAGTTAAAGTATAGTCTGCTAAAAAGTTGCCTTCCTTGGTTCCTAATACCCCCCCCCCCCATCTACATTCAAATAAAATTATTAACCTCCCTGGCGGTATGATTATGTCAGATTTTTGCGTCTCAAAGCGGTACAATTGTTTTGCATAGAAATTTGAAGTTTTATATTGTAGGCCTGTAATTCTTAGCAATAACATACTTAAATCTGTCCAAACAAGAGTCTAGTAGATATCCCGGGTATGATAAAGTTTGAAACACAAAATCATAAATTATCATATAATAAATAACTATAAATAATTATAAAAAATAATAATATAATAATAATAATAATAAAATTAATTTCCCCATGATTCACTATCGCTCAATTCTGCAAGTGTTCTAATTTACTATCGCTGTTTTCTAGCTGGTCTTACTTTTGATGTAAAGGGACACTTTTTAGTTGCTATGGACAATCTCAAGTTTCCAGTCAGAAAGAACAGTATATATAATATAAAACTGCATGCAGGACACTGGACAAAGCACTAGGGACAAAAGGGATGTGAAATGATTTCATACAGTATTGTAATCTGTAAGATTACAGTGTACTGTATGTGTTATGAATTTTCTATTTTTTGAATTTGCCGCCAGGCTCCATCCCCATGCGTCGCAACGCTCGCAGGGAACGGAGCCCGACACACAGAGGCATTGGGCAGAGGACACAGCCCGCAGACACAGCGGGGGAACATCGCAGGATCCTGGGGACAAGGTAAGTAACCTGCACCAGAATCCTGCAATGCAATCCCGAGTGTGGCTCGGGGTTACCACTAATGGTACTGAAATTTAACCCCGAGCCACACTCGGGAAAACCGTCAGGGAGGTTAAAATAACTTTCTATTTTTTTATCACATACCTTACTTTAAATCCAGCGACATCAATACTTTGTCACTTTGTTTGAATGGGCTATGCAGGTAGATCACAGCTGGTGAAAGCGGCCAGTAGGGTGCTGTACGTGGCTTTCTGGAAACATCACAGACCCTGCCTCTGTATCTCTGAGCTGACTGTGTATAGTGAAAGCAGAGTAAGAAATTTCACTACAGGAGAGGAGCCTATACAACTATGCAAGGCTGGTAAGGTTGGAATTCAGTTTTAAGGTCTCAAAGAGTAACAATGTCTGGAGATTTTAATTTTATACTGCCATTTTTGTACATAGAATAAAAAATCTATTTATAAGCTGATACCTTATTGCGGTCAGCATTTTGGATTCTCACACATTTGGGGTCCCTAGAGGGGCCAAAGGTGGTGACTTTTACAACATGGCAACTAAAAGTAGGTATGTGCCTCTTTTTGTGAATAATTTAGGATTTTTAAATCTTTTTAAGTTGTTATCAAGGTTAGCAAAGCTGCTTTCAAAGCTCATCACATTATAAATCCTTGTTTCTTAGATTACTTTAGACTTTTCAGCTTGAGGGTAACTAAAGCCATTACATTACAGTCCTCCACTAAGGCCATTTTTGGCAAGACTGGTGATTATCTAATGTGTTTGGGGTAGTGCCTGAAAATCTTGAACAATATTCTCAGGCGACAAAATTATCAGACAGGTTGGAAAACATTTTTTGAGCTGTTACAAAATAAGCTAAAGCCCAAACTTTTTCCATGGAGCTCCTTACTCCTGTGTCCAATGCTTAATTAGAAACAATAATGTAACTAATGCATTTCCGTTCAAGGTAGGAACTGACTTCAAAGACACTGTGTAATGGTAAAATTATTCATATATATCTAACCACTCACTAATTTCGATAAAAACTTTAAACTACATGTGAGAATTTGGTTGTGGACTGGGGAACGAGCATGTAAGGGTGCCCCCAGGCAAAGCAGCTTAACGTGGGGGGCACCTGATAAAGAGGAGGGGCTTGGAGGGCCGGCAGGGGACCCCAGAAGAAGAGGATTTGGGGGAAAACTATTTCACAGAGAAGGTAAGCATAGGCATGTTTGTTATTTTTATTACAAAATACCCGAAGGTTTACAACTACTTTGACCGGTTCCCGACCAGCTCACGCAGATATACTGCGGCAGAATGGCACCCCTGGCTGAAATCCGGTATGGGTACGTCCATTTTACCAGAGGGAGTGCTGCACGAGCACCAGCACGGGGATTTGTGTGTGTGTAAACACACAAATTCCTGTGCTATCAGGGAAGAGGAGCCATATTGTTTGTTTCTACTAAGTAGGAAAAACTATATGTCTCCTCTCCTAGTCAATCCTATCCCCCCACAGTTATAACACAGTGAGGGAACACACAATTAACGCCTTGATCGCCCCCTAGTGTTAACCCCTTCTTTGCCAGTGACATTTACACAGTAATCAGTGGATTTTTATAGCACTGATCGCTGTTTAAATGCCAATGGTCCCAAAAAAGTGTCAAAAGTCTGCGATCTGTCCGTCACAATGTTGCAGTACCGCTAAAAATCACAGATCACTGCCATTACTAGTAAATAAAAATGTAAAATGCCATAAATCTTTCCCATAGTTTGTAGACACTATAACTTTTGCGCAAACCAATCAATATACGCTTATTGCAATTTTTGTTTACCAAAAATATGTAGAAGAATATATATTGGCCTAAACTGATGAAGAATTTTTTTTAAAAAATTTTGGGGATATTAGAGTAAAAAGTAAAAGATATTGTTTTTTTTTTTCAAAATTGTTGCTTTTTTTGTTTATAGCGCAAAAAATAAAAAACGCAGAGGTGATCAAATACCAGTAATTGAAAGCTCTATTTGTGGGGAAAAAAGGACGCAAATTTTGTTTGGGTACAGCATTGAACGACCGCTCAGTTGTCAGTTAAAGCGACGCAGTGCCGAATTGTAAAAAGTGCTCTGGTCAGGAAGGGGGTAAAATCTTCCGGGGCTGAAGTGGTTAATACAATCCAAGCTTGAAAGGGTGTATTTCTAATTGACATATCAATCTTCCAATAATTGTACAATAAATACAAGAAATGTAAAGCCTTCTTTAGTGTGTGATACTTGCAGAAAAATAAGTGCTAAAGAAGTGAGCACCAATGGTAATGCTTATCAATTGTTAACCATGCAGAATCATTCTTTGCACAGCTGTGTGTAGTTACCTGTGGAGCTTGTAGGCCACACTAATGCCCCGTACACACGGTCGGACATTGATCGGACATTCCGACAACAAAATCCATGGATTTTTTCAGACGGATGTTGGCTCAAACTAATCTTGCATACACACGGTCACACAAAGTTGTAGGAAAATCCGATAGTTCTGAACGCGGTGACGTAAAACACGTACGTCGGGACTATAAACGGGGCAGTAGCCAATAGCTTTCGTCTCTTAATTTATTCTGAGCATGCGTGGCACTTAGTGCGTCAAATTTTTGTATACACGATCGGAATTTCCGACAACGGATTTTGTTGTGGGAAAATTTTATAGCCTGCTCTCAAACTTTGTGTGTCGGAAAATCCGATGGAAAAAGTCTGATGGGGCCCACACACGATCGGAATGTCCGACAACACGCTCCGATCAGACATTTTCCATCGGAAAATCCGACCGTGTGTACGGGGCATAAGGCCGATTGTGCACGTGCGTCATAATTTCACTGAGGTTTACTCAAGGGGCCAAAAACTGTGTCTAAAGACCAGAGTAATGTTGAGTATAGGCGAGAAAAGGTGCGTAGGTGTATAAATGACTATAGAGGAGTAAAATTGTTCACTGCCAGTATTGTAATATACTCATTTATACTCATGTAAATGTGCTTATAGACAAGTTAAAACGTGTATGCGAGTAAATTACTGCGCTCAAATGAAAAGTTTTCTTTTTTTGTTTTACTGCTCTGCACTCCCTTGTGCAAGAGGCCTAAAGGGGATTATTATTCAAACACATAATCACAAAAATGACAGCAATACCTCTGATCTTTATTGCCTTGTAGGGATCTATAGTCTTCTATGTTACTCCTAATACAACATAGTGACATTGCACACTAGCAATGCCTGTTACCTTTAGAGGTGTGGCATGATATTACTGTGGGGAGGGCCTAATCATCCAATGTTTGTAAATTTTAAACCCTTGATAAAATAAGGCCAAAAAGGAGACATGAACAGGTGTCAAAACACTGCCAGGTTTAAAACACAAACTAGTTTATATTTATACTTGCATTAAACAAAATAAGAAAGACAGTTATTAATGAAGTTAGTATGCCTTTAAATAAAAAGCAGTCCGGTCTTTTTGATTTCCACTTGTATTAATGGTGTTTCTCATCAGTTGCTCTCCAAGCTAATGCCCTGTACACACGATAGGATTTTCTGATGGAAAATGTGTGATAGGACCTTGTTGTCAGAAATTCCGACCGTTTGTAGGCTCCATCACACATTTTCCATAGGAATTTCCGACACACAAAGTTTGAGAGCTTGCTATAAAATTTTCCAACAACAAAATCCGTTGTCGGAAATTCAAAGCGTGTGTTCACAAATCCGACACACAAAGTGCCACGCATGCTCAGAATAAATTAAGAAACGAAAGCTATTGGCTACTGCCCCATTTATAGTCCCGATGTACGTGTTTTACATCACCACGTTCAGAACGATCGGATTTTTCGACAACTTTGTGTGACCGCGTGTATGCATGACAAGTTCGAGCCAACATCCGTCGGAAAAAATTCATGGATTTTGTTGTCGGAATGTCCGATCAATGTCCGACCATGTGTACAGGGCATTATACTGTTTAAAATTAAAAATAATGAAGAAGCCCATTTCTCACACATTATTTTTGTACTTTCTAGTGGAAAAGATTAATTTAAGGTGGTTCTAAAGGTAGAAGGCTTTTTTATCTTAATGCATTCTATGCATTAGGATAAAAAAAAACCTTCTGTGTACAGCAGCCTCCCTCAGCCCCCCTAATACTTACCTGAGCCCCATCTCGATCCAGTGATGTTGCACGAAAGACCCACGGTGGGCGCCATTGGCTTTTGCTGCTATCAATCAAAGTCAATGAGCCAATGAGGAAAAGAGGTGGTAGGGCCGAACCACGGCTCAGTGTCTAAATGGACACACAGAGCAGCAGCTCGGCGTGGGTGCCCCATAGCAAGCTGATTGCTGTGGGGGCACTCGGAAGGAGGGAGGGGCCAGGAGCGCCGGCGAGATACCCGAGAAGAGGGGGTTCTGGGCTGCTCTGTGCAAAACAGTATAACATGTTTGTTATTTTTAAACAAAAAAAACTAGATTTTAGTATCATACTAAAATCACAGACAAAGAATGAAAGCCAATATAGTCTGGCAGCGGCGTTGTCTGCCACCCAATCAAATTATTCTATGCATAAGCTTTTATAATGAGAATATTAAAGACAAATCCAAAAAAGTATTACCGTAGTATAGTTTAGTAACTTATCACTCAGAATTACCTTGCGTTATCTCTTCCATGTGACTTCAAAAAGTTCATATCACGATATTTAGAGAGGAAAGCCACCAACTGGTCATTTGTCCTGTAGAAACAGAAGATACAAAAGATAAAGTCAAAGAACTTCCTACTTGGAGCTGACTGATGTTTATTGGAGGTGCCTATTAGTTTACAAGGTTGCAATAAACTAGAATGAGACAAGCACATTGCTGGTCTTGTAAACACAATGATGATTTATGGAATGTTTCACTACCAATTAGGCTACCATTATGAATGCCCTAATGAAGTTGTCCTTGAAACACATTACAAGTTATTGTAACATCTATAACACTTAAAAGCTTTGTAGACCTGTTCTTCAGCTTTTGTACTGTACATTCTAAAGCGATCAATGGTTTCCACAGATACTACAGACTTTTTGAATAGTATGTAAGTGTACATTGTAAAATATAAAGACAATATATTGCTATTCCTTGAAGAACTTGAAAATGAATGAGTTAAGAACTGAAACTGTGACATTCAGGAGGTTAAAGTGAGAAAACAGCACAGTCACTGGAATACATGTTTAAGCAGTTAGTACTATGGTAATCTTGTTTCACCTAATCAGGGTAAAGAAAGGAAAGATCTCAGGGCAGCCTTCCTCATAGGGCTGCTGGACAACCCCAAAAAGAGGATCTATGCCCAGTTAATTAGGTCTCAAGATGTTCCTCCAGATGTTCCTTATCCTTGATAGGATGCAGCAACAGGATCCCATCTTGTGTTACCTGCTAATAGACCTGTGGGGCACAGAGATCTCCAGAGATGGTTTCTGCCTGCCATGCAGATGATAAAAAGCACCAAGGTGCTGTTGGAGTAGAGACAGATTGCAAAGTATTATATTTAGGAGTGACAGTGCTGCCGAGAGTAGTGCAGCACTGTCCAGTGCAGAGACCAGATCACTTTGAAGGAAGGACTCACACTACTTCCCAGTAGGGAAGGCACTGCAACACCTAGGAGATATACAATGGAATCTTATCTGGGAGAAGACATGATCTCCGAAGAGAAGGGAACTATCTGCTCTGGGAAGCCAGACTGGAACCCAAGGCATGGGGATACCCAAGTAAGGGAAGGGACCCCTCCATCCACCTGAAGAGGCTGCCTGGGCAAAACATACACTATGTATGTCCTATGTAGAGTCCAGACCCCAAGCCATTGAATGAGAGAGCTGAGAAAGTCAGTAACACAAGAGAAATCATCCTGGGAGGAAATTCCCCCACTGCCCCACGCAATCTGACTGGGGAGAAGGGGTGGACTCGACTGTTGGCTGGGGATCCAAAGGTACATAAGGAATAGTGTAGGGTAGGGTTTAAAGTGTATTTCCACTTTTGCAGTTAAATCTTCAGTATATGTTTGTTATGTGTTTCCATTCACACAGCATACCTACACAAATAAAATAAAAAAAGTGTCTTGCCTTTTAGATGTTTCTAAGGTGAGGACCTCCTGAGTCATGCTGGACAGTCTAAAGTGTCTTTATCACCACACTATTTCTTTTGACATACAATGTGGGAGGGCAGTATTCAAATGTTTAACCCTTTGTTGGGATAGATAGCGTACTAGCTGACTAGTTTACAGTGGATAACAAAGAACTATGAGCACATTACAGACAGGATTAATTATGTTATACATTACTCTACAGCCCCTCCTAAACAATACAAAGCAGGGAGAGCATGTAAGGATTTTTAAGCAAGTAAAAAGTATATTAAAATGTAACCAGCAATTCTTAAACATGGTTAAGTTGTGCTATGTTAATGGGAATATAAAAGAAATATAAAGTAGGTGTTATCCCAATTTGGCTGCAAAAATGGCCCATCCAGACAACTTTTGCAAGCTTTAGGTCCTTCAGAAGGATGCTAAGTGCAAAGTGTACAAAAAGCTGATTATTTGCAGAGGAGGCTGCATAATTATCCTACAATGGTTGTGCCAGCAAAGTGCACTAGTGTGAAGCAAAGGCACAACACTCCGAGATGACCCCTGATGACGTCATAACCTGGCAGAATTTATGATTTCTTGGCCCTTTTTCAGAGAATATGAATGATAACACAAAAACATTTCTTTCACTCATGGTTAGTATTTGGCTGAAGCCATCTCTTATCAATCAACTGTGTTTACTCTTTTTAAATCATAATGGAAACAGGCTACCCAAATGACCCTGATCAAAAGTTTACATACCCTGGTGATTTTGGCCTGATAACATGCACACAAGTTGACACAAAGGGGTTTGAATGGCTATTAAAGATAACCATCCTCACCTGTGATCTGTTTGCTTGTAATTAGTGTGTGTGTATAAAAGGTCAATGAGTTTCTGGACTCCTGACAGACCCTTGCATCTTTCATCCTGTGCTGCACTGAGGTTTCTGGATTCTGAGTCATTGGGAAAGCAAAAGAATTGTTAAAGGATCTGCGGGAAAAGGTAGTTGAACTGTATAAAACAGGAAAGGGATATAACGTGATATCCAAGGAATTGAGAATGCTAATCAGCAGTGTTCAAACTCTAATCAAGAAGTGGAAAATGAGGGGTTCTGTTGAAACCAAACTACGGTCAGGTAGACCAACCAAAATTTCAGCTTCAACTGCCAGGAAATTGTTCGGTATCCAAAGAAAAACCCACAAATATTTTCAGGTGAAATACAGGACTCTTTGAAAACATGTGCTGTGGCTGTTTCAAGATGTACAATAAGGAGGCACTTGAAGAAAGATGGGCCTGCATGGTTGAGTCGCCAGAAAAAGCCATTACTACTCAAATGTCACAAAGTATCCTGCTTACAATACGCCAAACAGCACAGAGACAAGCCTCAAACCTTCTGGCACAATATAATTTGGAGCGATGAGATCAAAATTGAACTATAAACGCTACATTTGGAGAGGAGTCAACAAGGCCTATGATGAAAGGTACACCATTTCTATTTTGAAACACGGAGGTGGATCGCTGATAATTTGGGGATATGTGAGCTACAATGGCACAGGAAATTTGGTCAAAATTGATGGCAAGGTGAATGCAGTATGTTATCAAAAATACTGGAGGAACATTTGCATTCATCAGCCAGGAAACTGCCCACGGGACATACTTGGACATTCCAACATGACAATGATCCACAACACAAGGCCAAGTCGACCTGTCATTGGCTACAGCAGACTAAAGTGAAGGTTCTGGAGTGGCCATCTCAGTCTCCTGGCCTCAATACCATTGAGCCACTCTGGGGAGATCACATGCGGTTCATGCAAGACAGCCAAAGAATTTACAGGAACTGGAGGCTTTTTGCCAAGAGGAATGGGCAGTTTTACCATCTGAGAAGATAAAGCGCCTCATCCATAAATACCACAAAAGACTTCAAGCTGTCATTGATATTAAAGGGGGCAATACACGGTATAAGAACTGGAGTATGTAAACTTTTGATCAGGGTCATTTGGGTTGTTTCTGTTGCCATTATGATTTAAAAAGAGTAAACACAGTTGATTGACAATAAATTGCTTCAGCCAAACACTAACCACGACTGAAAAAAAAGTTTTTGTGTTATAATTCATATTCTCTGAAAAATGGCCAAGAAATCATAAATACTGCCAAGGGTATTTAAACTTATGAGCACAACTGTACTAGAGGTCGACCGATATATCGGCCGATATTTGGTGTTTTTTACATAATCGGCTTCGGCCGATTGTGCTGTTAAAAAAGGCCGATATAACTTCAGCGCAACTTGCAAATGACTTCTGTAATAGAAGTCAATACAAGTTGCCTGTATTCTTCTGTGAAGAGACTTCTCTCCTCCTCTGGGCAGCCTGCCAAATCTGATAAAAAGAACCTGAAGGATACAATGTTTACACTTATGAATGAACTGAGCTCTTGTGTAGGAGTTCTCAGTTTAACCATTTAAAGACTAAATCTTTTCTGACATTTGTTGCTTACAAAAAAAAATCCTGTATTTTCTGCTAGAAAATCACTTAGAACCCCCAAACATTATATATATATATATATATATTTTTTAGCAGAGACCCTAGGGAATAAAATAGCGGTTGTTGCAATATTTTATGTCACACGGTATTTGCGCAGCGGTCTTTCAAGCGAAATTTTTTTTTTTTTAAATACACTAATAAATTTTAAAAAAAACTAAGCAGTAAAGTTAGCCCATTTTTTTTCGTCCAAAAGTTTTGATTACCTGTTTTTGTGTATTTATTTTGAAGATATAGTTTTTTTTTTATTTTTTTTTTTATCTAAATTCTACATACAAGTGAACTGATTGGAGGCTTGTTTTGTTTAATAAATGTTTAAATGTAAAAAATTTTCTGTATCACTTAAGGTTGCTTTCACACTGGAGCGGGCATGCGTTGACGGTAAAACGCTGCAATCTTTTGCGGCGCTTTACCGTCATTTTAGCAGCACTATTCGGCTGCTAGCGGGGTGCTTATAACCCAGCTAGCAGCCGAGGAAGGGGTTAAATGCGCCCCTGAAGCGCCGCTGCCGAAACACTTTGCAGGCGCTTTGGCAGCGGTGCGCATTCAATTTAATGGGCAGGAGTGGTGGTATACACCGTTCCAAAGATGCTGCTTGCAGGACTTTTTTTTAACATCCTGCCAGCGCATCGCCTCAGTGTGAAAGCACTCGGGCTTTAGCACTGAGACTGCAGGGGAGCCGTTTTACAGGCACTTTACAGGCGCTATTTTTAGCCCAAAAGCGCCTGAAAAACACCCCAGTGTGAAAAGGGACTAACTGTTAAATTTTATGAGATGAAGGAAAAAAAGAAATAAAAACAATCGGCCTAATATATCGGCCCCAAAAAATCGGCATCACATATCGGCCATCGGCCACCGCGATTTCTAAATATCGGCATCGGCAGAGAAAAACCCATATCGGTCGACCTCTAAACTGTACCCATGCTTATTTGACATCTGTCATGGGTGTCATATCTGTCTGGTGAGTAGGATATTTGCCTGTAATGGTGGAAGACAGCACTTATTCCTCACTGATTAGAAAGCTTCACTTTGCATGTGATTGAAGATGCATTGGTGGTGGTTTATTAACTTTATTATTGTTTAGGATTATGGTTTATGAGCGTGGTATGGAAATTATTAATTTTTTTTTTTTCTTTTTTACTCCGAGAGGTTGTAGGTGTTCCCAAAAGAGACTGAGGGGTAAGGTCAAATTTGGAAAGGGACAGGCAAAGCTGGTCCCGATTGGCCTTTTCTATCAATAGATCCTCCAGGGAAGAGTGATGCTGAAGGGTACCATGTACCATGAGACGTTATACATAACCCAAGTGAAGGGATCCTTCTGGGTAAGCGAGTGAGTGTCCTAATAGGGAAAGACTCCGACACCCAAGGCTTCATTTGGACAGGGGCACGGCATCCTAGGATATGGGTAATCTGCCAATCAATTGGCAGTAATCTGCCAATATGGGGCTCATTCCAGGAATGTGTACGATGGGAATATGAGAATGTGAGATTGTAAGACCAGCCATTTCAAACTGGGATTTGAGGAGGGATTTTAGTTGCCAGTCAGTGGCATTCCAAAAGGCGAACATTCACTCAAGCAGTCTATTGATCATCCTCTTAATGAGGGGTCTCTGACGCATTCATGGTAAGAAAGTTGTTTTACAAACTCCCTGTCAAAGGGAAAAAGCTCAGCCACCCTCTCAGGTGCAGCTTTAGGAACCCTAAAAGACCAAAGACCTGGAACAGGCAGCTGATTCTCCAAATGCAGGGTGAAATGTAGTACCTTTATAACATTGACACAACCATTTGAAAAGCTGAAGCAATAGCAGGAGACTGCAGTGCCTCAAAAACTATATAAAGATATAGACTGTGGGGACTCTGAATCAGTGAAGGTAACAGGGGACACAAGCTTAGCCTGTTCTAAGATCTTTGTAGGGTTATAGACAGACTCCGCAGGGAAAGGTGCCAGAACATGCTTAAAACTTCTGTTGGCGGAGTGGCCCTATATTTAAACACAAACTGCCAAAGAATTGTGTATATATATATATATATATATATATATATGTCTCTGTGGAGATGACTCAGTCTTGCCCGATGGAGCTGAGAAAGATCCAGATGATGATGATGACCCTATAGCAATAGGACTCTCAGGTTCTGGGTTACAGGTGTCAGTTTCTTGTGGCTATACATTAAGTCCCTCAGAACCACTAGAGCAGTGGTTCTCAAGCTTTCTAGTGCCGCGACCCCTTGATAAAATTTCCAAGTTGTGGGGACCCCTGACAGTAACATTTTCATAGCGTGGATTGTCAGCACCCAAGACAACACAAGTAATTTGTGGCCCTAGCCCACGGACATTTAGCGCTCCCTGAGTCCCTTCCACTCGTACAGTATTAAAACCCTGTATGGTACATTTTAGACGTACCACTCTCTCTTTGTTCTTCTTTCTTTCCCTCTCTATCCTAATTTCTTGTTTTTTTCCCCCCTCACTGTGTCTCTGGCTCCACTGTGTCTCCAGCTCTGTGGTGTCTCGCAGCAGTGACACCTTTGCCGAAATCAAGAGATAGGGTCTCCTCTAGCCCCTCCCACTTCACATTCCTCACCAATCAGCTGACCTCTAGTCTCTACCATCCAGCCATGCCGTGAACTGAATGGGTGGCTGGGCGGCCACAGCTTTCAGGGACAGCCTTGCTGAGCGGCCATGGAAAAGCTGGGAGAGCGGTGAGGGCTTTAGGAACAGCCCAGGATTCGGTGACCCCTACAAATCGTCATTCGACCCTCAGATTGAGAACCACTGCATTAGAGGAACTAAGGTCAAACATATAATCAGGACTGTGCTCCCTGTGTCTTAGTGAACAACTGTTACCTTCGCACAACAGTAATGCGATGAGGCTCCATGTGATTTAGGGCCCTTGGTACTCTCAAACTCAGGCAGCTGGTGCTGATGAAGGTTATTAGGCCACCGTAATCAGGCAATGGAAACAGATTGGAGATGCACACGGTGCTTCAGGAGCATAAGAATGATGGTGTTTCCTTTAAGCATCAACACTTAGTCCTTCAGCCTTAACCCTACTACTGTGAACTAACAATGAGAGGTATTTAAACAGGAGTTGGGAAGTGTAAATAAAGCTCTTCAGCCCAACTGGCCTTACACAATAAGCGAGTGTTCAGAGACAGGGTCATACCTGGGGCTGTGTTCTGGCTTTGGACTGTGAAAGCACTCCGCGACTAACTAACACAGTATACTTAGGTCTGAAAAGCATCACATTGCAAAGTTCACTGCCCAAGGGTCACATTCCAGGCTAGCCCTGCATGTCCAGTCCAGCAGGGACTGGGTACTGCCTCTAAAACTAGTGATGAGGAAATACCAATCTGTATAGCTGCTATAGAGACCGGCTTAAAGTGGAAGTCCAGTCAAAAATGATTTTTTTTCCATTAATTATATGTAAAATATCTTTATCTTTGACATTATTCATTTTCTGTATAGCTGATTGCCAAGTTTAGAAAGTCTAATCAAAGATAGACAATCCGCTTCTTCCTGTTCTTCAGGGACAACCTTGCTTCCTTATTTCTGAATTCTGCATGTGGGCTTCTCACTTCCTGAAAATTTTGTCCTTCTCTGATACACGCCCCCACCACTCCTCTCATTTTTAGACAGACATGCCTGGACCTGCCCAGCCCCGCCCCCATCCCTCCTTCTCAGATCTCCTCCTGTCTTCATTGCCTCGTTTTGGCCAGCAGTTTCTCCTGAGAGAGAGAGGGGGAGGGAGCAGACATAAATTATAATGCAACATGGGTCAGATTTTCTACAGTGTACAACCACATGGTTGTTTCTGCATGGCACTGTGATGGGCACTGTGTGCATGGAGTGGCACAAGCCCAGCTGAGGGAGCTACATGTGAGTATTGAGTTTAAGGCTCCGTTTCCGCTAGTGCGACTTGTCATGTGACTTTGGACACATAAAGTCGCATAACAAGTCACAGCCCATTGATTTCAATAGCAAACGTTCCCAACTATGCGACTTTGAAAAGGTGCCTGCACTACTTTGATGCAACTTTGATCCAGAGTGCACTCAAAGTCACACTCTAAATCACACAGCTTTGGAGTTGCACTAGTGGAAACGTAGCCTAAGGCTAGAGTGTGACTTTGAGTGCAGCTTTGATCCAACTTTACACTGTCTGTATCAAAGTCACATCAAAAGATGCATCAAAGCATTGCAGGTACTTTTTCAAAGTCGCTGATTTTTAAAAGTCACATAGATGGGAACGAGTGCCATTGTAATCAATGGGCTGTGACTTGTCATGCGACTGCATGTCCAAAGTCGCATGACAAGTCATACATGTGGAAACAGAGCCTTAGTCTACGTTTTCACTATTGCAACCCCAAATTGGACGATTTAGCGTGTGACTTTCATGCGACTTTGAGTGCAGCTTTGATCCAACTTTAGACTCTCTGGATCAAAGTCGCATCAAAGCATTGCAAGTGCCTTTTCAAAGTCGATGATTTTCAAAGTTGCATAGATGGGAACAGGTACCATTAAAATCAAAGGACTGTGACTTGTCATGCGACTTTACGTGTCCAAAGTTGCATGACAATTCATGCTAGTGGAGCCTTAGGCTACATTTCCACTATTGCGACCACAAAGTTGCACAACTTAGAGTGCAGCTTTGATCTAACTTTACACTCTCTGGGTCAAAGTCGCATCAAAGCATTGCAGGTACCTTTTCAAAGTCACTGATTTTCAAAGTCACATAGATGGGAACGGGTGCCATTGAAATCAATGGGCTGTGACTTGTCATGTGACTTTATGCATTCAATGTCGCATGACAAGTCGCACTAGTGGAAACAGAGTGGTTTCCTGTACTATGATCATTGTAGACTGTGAGCTAAGACCCCTGAGAACTTCTGCTACACTGACAGTCCCCCCCCCCTCCTTGCGTCCAGCTCCCTTCTCCTGTGCACAGCTATACTGTATATGTGCACTGCACCTCCCATCCCCCCTCCTGTTTGGATGGGGCTTTTTATTTCTTCATTTTCTCATGAATTAGGATGTACAATGAGAGAACACTGGGCAGGAACCTATGATTAGCTACTCCCATCCTGTATACGCCACTGGCTACACTTGAACAGTGACCCTCCCAGGAAGTGATGTCACTAGCTTTCAGTAACCACACCCACTGGCTGATTTTAGTCTCAGCAGGAAGTAGATTCAAAGTCATGTGATGGCGCTGGATTCTGCAAAATAAAGGAAGAAAAACTGGGATTTTTTCATTTTGAGATATAAGGCTGAACTTAGCTCACATTAATGATTGCAGGGGAGAAATTTAAGTATTAGAGTGGACTTCCACTTTAAGAAGCTCAAGTGTAGCAAGGAATCTTGATTGAAGTTCTAGAGGAAAACCAAGAAAGGAAAGCCTAACAAAAAAAAAAAGGTCAGACTTTAGTCAACAGAGCTGAGAAAAAGGTCTTCAACCTCCTAGGACCCAAGCAAAAAAAGGCAGAGTAGAGTAGAAGGGGTGTTAAATGGAAGTTGGCTTACATTTTTTGCCAATGCCCAACCCCCCTGTATGTTGCAGTATGACCCAACTGTATCTGTGTATCTCAATGGATGATAAGGTCACATTTTAAACACAAAAAATATATTGCAGGCTATTTCGTCAGTACTGTAATTTCCCTTTAAAGGAAATTACAGTGTAAGGCCAAACTATAAAATTAGCAACTTAATAAATGATCTGTTAACTATTAACTTAGACAGAAGGAGCTGATATTTCCTCCCACTATAATTCGTAAATTGATGAGTTGAGACGAGTGAGGCCCTCTTTCCTTGTTTACTCATGTGAGCTTAAATGCCTTTCAGGGTCATGCTTTGCATCTCCACTTGGCAACTATAGGGAAAAATCTTCCTCTGTATAGAAAGCTGTGCAGATTTCCACATTTTATGCTTGGGTAGTTCTCTATCTTACTGAGATGAATGGACATTTACTGAATTTACTTAGCAATCCTTCCACATGAAATAGTTTCAATAGCTAAGTTCTTACTCTGCATTCCAAGGCATGAGAAGATGCAATTTAGTACTAAAAACTTAGGAAGGATTTTTCTTGATGTTTTACTCCGAAAACGTATACTGGAAATTACTGCACTTTTAGAGCTTGAAAAGCCAAATATACTGTATATTTCCCTATACTATAACACACTAATGATGTATAGCAGCAGTAGCAGAAGATGACAGAAAGTCCCAGAAAAATAATCTGGGTGGACCTTTCTTTTACCTACAACATTGTTGCTCCACATATACATAAATCATGTTGCCATGGTACCACCTGTCCTCCAAATTTTACAGGGCATGCTTTCAAACACCGGGGTCAATTTTACCATTGCTTTCTGTTACATCAAAGCTGTTAAAAACAAATTTGCTACCCTGTTTTCTGTAGCAGCATTGTTACTGGCATCAACAGCACCAATGGCACAGTTAAACAGCAATTGCATAAAAATCATTTATTATTTTTATTTAATTTCTGGTCCTGCTTGTAGTTCTGATACAAAGACTATTGAAGGGCTGTAGTGTGGGGCTAACATAATTTATGCTGTAGGTGCCAATGAAAGAATGAGGTAGAGAACATTGATTTTGAGCATGAAACAGAGGTATAATGGGAAGCTGTGCTTACAAGCATATCATATTGTATGTTCACTTTGATCTGTAGGACCCCCATGCCATTTTTTTTTTAAATTTTTCTATCGCCTTAAAAAAAAAATTCATTCAGCTGTCAGCGGGAAAACCCGTTGACAGCTGATGACTCATCCGTTGTTAAGGACACATAGCGGCCGGCTTCTCAGGTCACTCCTAAAGTGATTGTAAGGGTAATTTATTTATTTTTTTAAATAACAAACATATCATACTTACCTCCACTGTGCAGCTCGTTATGCACAGAGTGGACCCAAACCTGCTCTTCTGGGGTCCCCCGCCGGCTCTCGCGGCTCCTCCCCATATCTGATAATCCCACTTGGAGAAGCTCCTCCCCGAGGGGGTTACCTTGCAGGTGCGCTCCCGGGTCCAGCATTTGCGTCTATAGACACAGAATGCCGGACTCGGCCCTGCCCCAAGGGGGGGGGCGTCATTGGATTTGATTGAGAGAAGCGGGAGCCAATGGCTGTGCTGCTATCAATCTATCCAATCAAGAGCCGGGAGCCCATGGAGAGAGAGACAGCACGGTCCCGCCGAATGAATGCAAGGGTTCAGGTAAGTAAAACGGGGGGCTAGGGGGGCGGTGACTGCCAGGTGGTTTTTCACCTTAATGCATAGGATGCATTAAGATGAAAAAACACAAACCTTTACAACCCCTTTAACAACCAGCTATTCACCGTTCTTTGATTGGGCAAAGCCTTGCACCTGACCAGCGGTCAGATGCATTGCTTCAGCCAATCAGGGCTCAGAATGCACTGTGCAGATTAAAGTGCATAGTGGGGCGCTCAAGGAGCAAACATTCTGCCGAGCACCCTGCAAATTCGGCTGTTTGCAGAATGGGCGAACAGGCTGCCCACCGAGCACCAGCACAGTGCATTCTAAGCCCTGATTGGCTGAAGCAATGCATCTGACCACTGGTTAGGTGCCAGGTTTTGCCCAATCAGGGAACCGTGAATAGCTGGTTGTTAAGGAGTGGGCCGGGAAGCTGGCCGCTGCGTCCTTAACAACGGATGAGTAATCAGCTGTCAAGGGGCTTCTCCACTGACAGCTGAATAAAAAATAAACATAGCAGGCAATAGAAAAATGTGAAAAAAACTGCTTGGGGGTCCCCTTAATTCATACTAGGCCCTTTGGGTCTAGTATGGTTTTTAAGGGGAACTCCATGCCAAAATAAAAAAAATGGCATGGGATCCCCCAAAAACCATATCAGATCCTTATCCGAGCATGCAGCCTGGCAGACCAGGAAAGGAGGGCATGAGCGAGTGCCCCCCCGAACCATACCAGGCCACTTGCTCATGGGGGGGTGACTCTGCTCCATTTTGATGGAGACAAGGGCCTCTTCCCCACAACCCAGGGCTGTGGTTGTGGGGGTCTGGAGGCAGGGGCTTATCGGAATCTGGAAGCCCCTTTAACAAGGGAGCTCCCAGATTCCGGCCCCCCATGTGAATGAGTATAGGGTACACACAGTTTTTGATAATTCCCTTATTAAAAATAAAAAACAATGTCCCCGATATAGATCCATCATCAATCACGAGGCCCACCCCAGTGCTGAATCTGAAAAACGAAAAAGAAAAAGCTCCTCCCGCTAACTGCCTGCTTCGCCATTTGATAGTTTTTGAATAGGTAAAAGGCAGGGTCACCTGGCGACATAACCTGGTGGCACTGCTCCATGTGACGTCATCGACCCAGCATGCACCGATTTGTTATGTCACACGGGGCGGTGCCATCAGGTGATGTCGCCAGGTGGCTCAGCCCCTTACTTCTTTAAGAACTGTCAGGTGACAGAGCAGGCAGTGGGCGGTTAGCCTTCATTGCGGGTGCCCCAAAGCACCCACCATGGGGAGGGCATGTGGCCTGGTATGGTTCAGGAGGGGGGGTGCTCGCTCGTCCCCCCTTTTCTTACATCACGGGCTGAATGCTCGAATAAGAGTCTGGTATGGATTTTGGTGGGACCCTACGCAAAAAAAAAATTGGCATGCGGTTCCCCTTAACCACTTCAATACCGGGCATTTTCACCCCCTTCCTGCCCAAGCCAATTTTCAGCTTTGAGCACTGCAACCTTTTGAATGAATGACAATTGTGCAGTCACGCAACATTGTCCCCACAAATAGAGCTTTCTTTTGATGGTATTTGATCACCTCTGCGGTTTTTATTTTTTGCGCTATAAACAAAAAAAGAGTGACAATTTTAAAAAAAAACAATAATTTTTACTTTTTGCTATAATAAATACCATTTAAAAAATATATATATATAATAATATTTTTTTTTTTTCATTAGTTTAGGCCGATATGTATTCTTTGGTAAAAAAAAAATTGCAGTAAGCATATATTGATTGGTTTGCGCAAAAGTTATAGCGCCTACAAAATAGATTATTGATTTATGGCATTTCTATTTTTTTTAATTTTTTTTGGCGGCGATCTGCGATTTTTATCATGACTGTGACATTGCAGCAGACAGATCGGACACTTTTGACACTATTTTGGGACCATTACAGCTATAAAAATGCAATGATTACTGTATGTCACTGGGAAGGAGTTAACACTAGGGGGCGATCAAGGAGTTAAATGTGGTACCTAGGGAGTGATTCTAACTGTGGGAGATGGAACTGACTAGGGGAGGAGACCGATCGGTGTTCCTAGATACTAGGAACACACAATCGGTCTCCTCTCCCCTGACAGGACGTGGAACTGTGTGTTTACACACACAGATGCATGTTCCTGCTCTGTTACGAGCGATCATGGGTGCCCAGCGGCATTGCGGCTGCTGGGCACATGCATCGGCTCCTTGGTGATGCGGTGGGCACACACCCCCTATACCGCCGGGAAGCCGAGGACATTATATGACGTCCGCCCAGGATGGGAGAGTGGGTAGTGAAGTAGTTAAAATCCAAACCAGACCCAAAGGGCTTAGTATGGATTGAGGGGACTCCCACATTGTTTCTTTTCCACATTTTTCTACTGCCGGAAATGATTTTTTTTTTTCAGCTGTCAGCGGGGAAGCTTGTTGACAGCTGATGACTCATCCGTTGTTAAGGATGCAGCGGCCGACTTCCCGGCTCACTCCTTAACAACCAGCTATTCACTGTAGTGCCCTTGTTTTAAAAAAAATGACATGGGGTTCCCCTTAAAATCCATGCCCGACCTAAAGGGCCTAGTATGGATTGGGGGGACCCCCACACCGTTTTTTTTTTTACATTTTTGTATTGCCGGCAATGGCTTGCAGCTGGGAAAATAAATTCAAATGTAATTTTTTTACTACATATTTCAGTTTTGCTGCAGCAGGTTCTATACACGGTACAGATGTGCCACTTTACGGGCAGACTAAGGCTAAGGGGACCCCCCAGGCACTATATTTAAAGGAATTTTTTATTTTTATTGTTTCACTTTAGGCATAAAATCACTGCTCCTGTAAAAACTATGCTTTTTTTGCATTAATACATATCCCCCAGGGCAATAGCTGGGCCCCCATACCCTTTTTTATGGCCAATAACTTGCATATAAGCCTTCAAAATGTGGACTTTTGATTTTTCGAATTCGGGTCCCATAAACTTTAATGCCGCATACACACGAGCAGATATTCCGTCGGAAAAAAATGTTTTTTCCGACGAAATTCCGCTCAAGCTTGCCTTGCATACACACGGTCACACAAAAATTCTCGGAACTTTCGACCGTCAAGAATGCAGTGACGTACAACACTACGACGAGCCAAGAAAATGAAGTTCAATGCTTCAGAGCACGCGTCAAATTGTTTCCGAGCATGCGTAGGAATTTTGCGCGTCGGAATTTGTACAGACGATCGCATTTTCGAATAGGAACTTTCTCCGACCGAAAAATTGAGAACCTGCTCTCAATCTTTTGCTGGCAGGAATTCCGCCAGCAAAAGTCCAATGGAGCATACACACAGACGCCTTTTTCCGACAAAAAGCTCTCATCGGTCTTTTGATGGCCGAATTTCTGATCATGTGTACGCGGCATCATAGAGTTTGCGGCTTGGGTCCAAACATTTTACCTGTTCGGGAGTTTTAGTGGGAACCGAACCAGGGGGTGTTTGACCCAAATCTAATCCTCATATCATTACTACATTACAAGTGTAAAACTAATGTTATGATCAAATAAGCAGTGCAGAGACACACAGGGGAGATTTACTAAAACTTGTGCACTCAGAATCTGGTGCAGCTGTGCATGGTAGCCAAATTGGATTCTAACTTCAGCTTGTTCAGTTAGGCTTTGGGCAATAAAACCTGGAAGCTGGTTAGTTTCTTTGCAGAGATGCACTAGATTTTGAACTCTCCAGGTTTAGTAAATACAGTGAGGGAAAAAAGTATTTGATCCCCTGCTGATTTTGTACGTTTGCCCACTGACAAAGAAATGATCAGTTTAGAATTTTAATAGTAGGTTTATTTTAACAGTGAGAGACAGAATAACAACAAAAATATCCAAAAAAAAAAATTTCAAAAAAGTTATAAATTGATTTTAATGAGTGAAATAAGTATTAGACCCCTTCGTAAAACATGACTCAGTACTTGGTGGCAAAACCCTTGTTGGTAATCACAGAGGTCAGACATTTCTTGTAGTTGGCCACCAGGTTTGCACACATCTCAGGAGGGATTTTGTCCCACTCCTCTTTGCAGATCTTTTCCAAGTCATTAAGGTTTTGAGGCTGACGTTTGGTAACTCGAACCTTCAGCTCCCTCCACATATTTTCTATAGGATTAAGGTCTGGACCTTAATGTGCCTCTTCTTGAGCCACTCCTTTGTTGCCTTGACCGTGTGTTTTGGGTCTTTGTCATGCTGGAATATCCATCCACGACCCATTTTCAATGCCTTGGCTGAGGTAAGGAGGTTCTTACCCAAGATTCGATGGTAAATGGCCCCGTCTATTGCCCCTTGGATGCGGTAATGTTGTCCTATCCCCTTAGCAGAAAAACACCCCAAAGCATAATGTTTCTACCTCCAAGTTTAATGGTAGAGATTGTGTTCTTGGTGTCATAGGCAGCATTCCTCCTCCTCCAAACACGGCGAGTTGATGCCAAAGAGCTTGATTTTGGTCTCATTTGACCATAACACTTTCACCCAGTTCTCCTCTGAATCATTCAGATGTTCATTAGCAAACTTCAGACGGCCTGTACATGTGCTTTCTTGAGCAGAGGGACCTTGTGGGCACTGCGGGATTTCAATCCTTCACAGCATAGTGCGTTACCAATTGTTTTCTTGGTGACTATGGTCCCAGCTGCCGTAAGATCATTGCCAAGATCCTCCTGTGTAGTTCTGGGCTGATTCCTCACTGTTCTGATGATCACTGAAACTCCACAAGGTGAGGTGTTTCTTCCATTTGCAAATAATCGCACTAACTGTTGTCACCCTCTCACCAAGCTTCTTGGCAATGGTCTTGTAGCCCATTCCAGCCTTGTGTAGGTCTACAATCTTGTCCCTGACATCCTTGGACAGCTATTCGATCTTGGCCATGGTGGAGAGTTTGTAATCTGATTGATTGCTTCTGTGGACAGGTGTCTTTTATACAGGTAACAAGCTGAGATTAGGAGCACTCCTTTTAAGAGAGTGCTCCTAATGTCAGCTCGTTACCTCTATAGAAGACACCTGGGAGCCAGAAATTTTGCTGGTTAATAGTGGATCAAATACTTATTTCACTTATTAAAAAGCAAATCAATTTATAACTTTTTTGAAATGCGTTTTTCTGGATTTTTTTGTTGTTATTCTGTCTCTCACAGTTAAAATAAACCTACCGTTAAAATTATAGATTTGTAAAATGTACAAAATCAGCAGGGGATCCAATATTTTTTTCCCTTACTGTAGCCATCACACTGTGCCAGGCAAATACAGTATTCAGCTAAGCTCTTTTTTTTCTAATCACATGACCTATAAACATTAAAATACATGCAAATAGAACAGAGTACTGCATTATGCAAATAATAATATTATAATTTTATTTATAACTTCAGACTGAATTTTATATAACAAAAAGTATATTTTTTTAAAATACATTAACATACATATATCCAGTGGGAAAAAAACATTTATGTAAATTCCCAAGACAAGAATGCTTAATCTAATTAGAGATATTGGTTTAGCTAACCATGCAAAGTATAAAACATACATCTCATTTTCATTTAGTGTTGTATGTTCATTGGTGGAGAACACTTTACATTGATATCTCCTGAAATCACACAATGCCTTAAGCTAATGACAGGAAAGAGAAAAAAGCCCACATAAAATGCCAGACCAGTATGTATTCAGGAGCCTCAGGACAGTCAGGAGAAGGACAAACACTCATTATAACTTCTTTTTTTCTAATTTGCTGAATCTTCACATCTCGCTTCATTTATTAATTAGGCAAAACATCAACCCACTTCATTGCTCTTTAATTTGCTTACAAACTGTTTCATCATTGCTACAGCATACTTATTCTAGTCTAGCAAATAATATTTGTCAAATCATTTATATTATTTGAATACTGCCTATATCAGCAAAGAAAAATACAATAGCCAAAAAAAAAAGTACACTTTTATTATTTGTACGACCAAAGATAACTTCTGTGTTTTAGCTAATAGATTTTTAGCAATGGCTTCATTCTGGAAGGTCCTTACTGTAGATTTGAGCATGTAAAAACCTTAGAAAAGAGAAAAATATATACTACCATCCCATCCCGCTCAACTTTCATAAAAGCTAAAGCAGAACAAAACCCACTAATTTACTGGTTTCCCAAAACACTTCAGTTTTTCAGTCAAGGCTTGATTTGAATGATATTTACAGTTGCCAGTGTGCTTTTGTTAGCTCTTAAGCAAATTGTCAAGCCATCAAATGGCTGATCACATGTACAGAGTCATGGCAACTGCAGATGAAACAGAGGCTAAGATGGCAGCTTCCTTTGCTCTAAAGAATAGAAGGGTTTTGTTTAAAGTGATTGTAAAGTCTCATTTTTTTTCTATAAAAATAACAAACATGTTATACTTACCTGTTCAGTGTAATTGATATGCACAGAGCAGCACAGATCCTCCTCTACTCGGGTCCCTGGATGGAGCTCTTGGCCCCTCCCGCCTGTTGAGCGCCCCCACATCAGGTAGCTTACTATGGGGGCACCCAAGCCGAGCTGCAGCTCCGAGTGTCCATTCAGACATGGAGCTGTGGTTGGGCCCCACACCCTCTCTCTCCTGATTGGCTAACTGACCTTGATTGACAGCAGCGGGAGCCAATGGTGCCACTGCTGTCTTAGCCCATCAGGAGAGAGAGTCCCAGATGGCCGACACACTCTTGGTTGTTGCTGGACAGAGATAGGAGTCCGGTAAGTATTAGGGGGGTTGAGGGGGGCTGCTGCACACAGAAGGCATTTTATCTTAATGCATAGAATGCATTAAGATAAAAAAACCTTCTGACTTTACAACCCCTTTAACCTCTTGGCATCCGCGCTATGGCCAAATGACGGCCACAGCGCGGACCTGAATTTCCGGGAGGCCGTCAAATGATGGCCTCCCCTGTGCACGTGCCCAGCAGGGCGCGCGCCGAGCGCGCTGTGATCACCGAGTCACTGAGACTCGGGTGATCACTGATCCAAGGAAGGGGCCGGTCCCGGCCCCTTACCATGTGATTAGCTGTCACATGATCAAAACAAAAGGTCGGTAATCGTTTTTTTTTCTACACACGCTGACAGCGTGTGTAGAAAAAAAAAGCCGATCACCGGCTAAGATGTGAGAGACATCAGTCCCGAAGTGGAAGAGGCACATCTGCCTCATCAGTGCCACCTAATAGTGTCATCTAACAGTGCCCACAGTGCCACCTAACAGTGCCCACAGTGCCACCTAACAGTGCCCACAAGTGCCACCTAACAGTGCCCACAAGTGCCACCTATCAATGCCCACAAGTGCCACCCATTAATGCCCACCAGTAGTGCCAATCAGTGCCACCTAGCAGTGCTGCCTATCAGTGTAACTGATCAGTGCCCATCACTGCCACCCATCAGTGCCCATCACTGCTGCCTGTCAGTGCCTATCACTACCGCCTCATCAGCGTATATCAATGAAGGAGAAAAATTACCTGTTTTACATTTTTTATAACAAAATATAAAAAATAATTTTTTTTTTTTTTTTTAATTCAGATTTTTACATTTTTTTAACAAAAAGTAAAAACTGCAGAGGTGATCAAATACCACTAAAAGAAAGCTCTATTTGTGGTGAAAAAATGATAAAAATTTCATATGGGTACAGTGTTGTATGACCGCGCAATTGTCATTCAAAGCGCATCAGCGCTGAAAGCTGAAAATTGGTCTGGATAGGAGGGGGGTTTAAGTGCCCAGTAAGCAAGTGGTTAAGACTGCTGGACGGTAAATTCTGTGAAAACCTACTATTGACAAAAATTGTATTCTTCACAAGCTCATGAAAGAAATCAAGGTCTGGAGCTGAAACAAAACCTCAGTTGTATTACACGCAATGTAGTTAATTACTTGGAACCTTGTGTATGTAGTGAACCTGGCATAATACATTTTTTTTGTTATAAATTTCAATTCCTTTTCAGGGTTTTTCAGGGATGCTCCACTGTTTTTTCTACTGGTCCTCTCAGGAGTCCTTTGGAAGAGTCAAATGATCTGTGACAACAATTCAAAGCCAGCAGACATGGTGAGGCTCTTCTGAAGCACTAGTCTAACTGGAGTTGATTTACTAAAGGCAAATAGGTTGTTCACTCTGCAAAGGAATTTGCCCTAAAGCTCAGTGAATGTGGTGAACATTCAATTTGCTAAGAATACCAAACATGAAAGAAAAAAATAAAACACATTTTTTTGATCATGGATGATGGACAGGGGGACTTTTCCTTATTCACTAAGTTCTGGGCAAATTCCCTTGCAAGGTGAACAGTCTAATTGCCTGTAGTAAATCAACTCCATAGTCTCTACCAAATTTAGTTTCAGGCTTTAGATCTATCCTTCTGTAGACAGGATATGACTAATGATTTGTCAATGATTACATGACCTAGACTAAAGGCCAAGACTAAAGAACTAAAGAACTGCAAGTTTCCAGCAAAAAGTGTTTAGTGTTTTGATATTTTTTTACTCACCACTCAGACAGATTTAACTAATAATTGTACAATTTTGTTACAAGGTCTAACTTGATCAGAAGTTTGGTTTACATTTGCGTATTAATATATATAAGAGTTAATGCCTGTTTCCAGGAACCTATAAGACTATGTAGTCCATACCAATGACAAAGACCCAGATCCACTTACAATGAGACAAGTCTATGAGCTCTACTTCTAATGCATTCACTATTAAAAAAAAAGAAAATGGGGTGCTGGTTTATTCGACTGTCAGTTTTAAATTCTTTGTATGGCCACATAGGCATGATAACATTTAAAGTAAAAGTGTAGTGATTGGATGAGAATACAACTGCCCAAAAACTTTACTCTTGAGAACATACAATTTCAGTCCAGGCTTAGAACATATATGTACTGAAATTAAGACACAGAAAAGAGAAACTGAAAAACGACATTTCAAGAGACACTTTACTTGAGGCCTTGTCTGATGTAGCTCCTGAGATCAGGCATACATTTCAAAAGTAAACAAAAGGAAATTTGGATAGACCTTTAATAACAAACATCCAAAGCAAAGGAAGGGGAAAATGTAACCTCTTAAAAGCTGTTTCATTTAACTGGATATTTAAAGGAGCAAAAGTGGAAGTGCCACTTTAAGTTTTTAAAGAGGTCTTATTCACATTTTCTTTGCTGCTCCTGCCACCCAGGTGACAAAGTGCATGTCAGCTACTGTGCCAGTGAGAGTAAAAAAATAGCGCCATCAGTACTAACACAGGGGAGGACTAGGTTCTTGTTCTGACAGCTCTGTGCCTTCAGTACTGATATAAGGGGAGGGAGGAGTGATCAGAACAAGGCTCAGGGACATTCACTGGACAGGGGCAGTGGCAACTGCGCACTGCCACCGTTCAAAAGTTGACACACCCACAAATTAGGCTTGCAAGTCGGGAGGAGCATAGAAGCATGAGGACAGTAACTGAAGAAGAGTTTTTAAATACATTAAGTTTATGCAAAGAGTCAATATTTGCAGTGTTGACCCTTCTTTTTCAAGACCTTTGCAATTCGTCCTGGCATGCTGTCAATTGACTTCTGGGCCACATCCTGACTGACAACAGCCCATTCTTGTATAATCAATGCTTAGAGTTTGTTAGAATTTTTAGGGGTTTATTTTGTTCACCCACCTCTTGAGGATTGTCCACAAGTTCTCAATGGACAAGTTCTCAATGGACTCAAAGGTCTGGGGAGCTTTCTGGCCACAAAATTTTGATGTTTTGTTCCCCAAGCCACTTAGTTATCACTTTTGCCTTATGAAAAGGTGCTCCATCAACCTGGAAAAGGCATTGTTCATCACCAAACTGTTCTTGGATGGTTTTGAGAGGTTGCTCCTGAAGGATGTTTTTGTACCATTCTTTATTCATGGTTCTGGTCTTAGGCAAAATTGTGAGTGAGCCCACTCCCATGGCTGAAATGTAACCCCACACATAGTCTCAGGATGCTTTACTGTTGGCATGACACAGGACTGGTGGTAGCGCTCACATTTTCTTCTCCATTAATTAAGAGGGTTTGGGACTTTAAATAAGACACAGGTCTCCATCCATGTTAGATACATGAAAAGGAGGGGTTTTGGGACTTTAAATGAGGTGGATAGGTGGGGCCAAAGGATCAGTCACCATTGTAAAAAATAATTTTATTGATAAAAAAATAAATAATGACTCCAAACCCCTCTTAAGAGCTTTCAACCACCTGTCAAAAAACAACAATGATTCCAACACTCTTCTGATGGCACATATAGCTGTTGTCCCCAAACCAGAAAAAGATCACACAGACTGTGCAAATTTTAGGCCGATCTCACTTTTAAATATGGACAATAAACTTTTAGCTAAAATCATAGCCAATAAAATAAATTATTTTTTATGCCTGGTAGGGAAGCCAGAGACAATATAACCAAAACTCTAAATCTTATCCACTACTCCCGAGGGTCAAAGATCGAAGGTCTTTTGTTGTCAACTGACACTGGAAAGGCCTTTGATAGGGTCTCTTGGGACTACATGATATCAACATGCTCCCACAGGCATAGGTGAAAATATGTTAAATTGGATAAAGGCCCTCTATCAAAAACCACAAGCAAAAATTAAAATTAATAACATATTATCTGACCCAATAAATATACAAAACGGCACACGACGGGGCTGCCCCCTTTCACCACTACTTTTCATCCTGACCCTAGAACCCCTTATCAGAACTATAAATTTATCCTCCAAAATTCATGGTTTCAAACTCCATAATAGAGAATATAAAATTGCTGCATACGCAGATGACCTACTGTTCTTCATCACACAACCCCATATTTCTATACCCAACCTTACAAAAGTCTTCAAAACATTTGGTTTTATATACAACTTTAAAGTAAACCAATCCACATCTGAAGCACTTAACCTTAACTTACCCCCTGATAAATTACATCTTTTAAAAGGTAATTACAACTTCAAATGGGAACAAAACACTCTCAAATACCTAGGAATTAAATTAACGCCCAACATTGAGTCTCTTTTCTCAGCCAATTTCACCTCCTTGTTAAATTCTATAACTAAAGATCTACAAAAATGGACCCCCAAATTATTTTCATGGTTCGGAAGAGCCGCAATTTTAAAAATGACTATCCTTCCAAGACTGTTATATTTCTTTAATGTATTACCTAAACCAATTCCCAACACTTTTCTCCAGATTATTGAAGTTACAAAGAAAGTTCTTATGGGCTGTTAAAGACCTAGGATAAATTTCTGCCTTCTCACTCTACCCAAAAACAAAGGCGGCATAGGTCTTCCAGACTTCAAAAAATACTATTTTGCGACCCATTTTACCAGAATAATTGATTGGCACTTTCATAACCAAGATAAAGATTGGGTTCATCTTGAACAGCTGCACAACAAACAACAATTATTGTACTACCCATGGTCTATCCACTCTAAATCCACTAGAAACATAGAACATCTCCTGGTAGCTACCACGTTAACATCTGGCATAAAATTGCCCCACAACATAAACTAGCTTCAATTCCAGGCCCATTGATGCCAATTGCTAATAACCCAGATTTTCTTCCAGGCCTAAACCAGAGAACACTCCCGTCCCCAGACTGCAACTCAAAACTCATAGCTAGTTTTAGTGTAAAGTGTCTTAGTGTAAACAAGGTTAAACCCTTAGAAACTCTAAAAACTGAATACAGAGATTCATTCCCTGGCCTCTGGTTTTATGCACAACTTAAAGATTTTCTGCTCAACAGCAAACATAAGGCCTCATACTGCCTACAGCTGACACCCTTAGAATATATTTGCTATAAGAGATCCCAGATCTTAAAAACAACTTTGATGGCTTACAGTATACATGCTTGAATCATTCAACACATGATGATGATAAAAAACAAAGAAAATTGTGAATCTGACCTGGGCACTAAAATCGGTGACACCCAATGGGAAAAGGCATGTATTTTGGCACATAAATGTTCATTGAGCACAAAATACCAAGAGATCTCATATAAAATTCTTACACAGTATATGACTCTGCAAAAAGCTAAAAGATTATTATTCACTTACACGTCTGAATATCAATCACTTTTTACTTAAAGAAACTTTTACTATATGTACAAAATGGTATTCCTGCGCTTTTAGATATGGAATTGGCTAAAAATGGGACAGCTGCATGCACCTAATAGGTAACACTTGGCCTAAATGAATATTGTATAGATGGATGGTGCCGCGCTAATCCTAATTAAATATGTTCCTACTATTTAAATTAAATATCCAAGTGATAAAACCCACTGTGCCGACTGAAATAAATAAATAAAGATTGAAAAAATTACGTGGGTCTATGCAATATGTAGTCTACAAGCTGAAAAAGGTAAAAATCAATCTTGACTGACCAAAGATATAAATATTCTGATATTGTGGCAAAATTCAGTATATTAAAGTGACATAAATTAAAATAAAATAGTTGGCAAACACAAACCAGCAAAGTGCCTAGTGCCAACACTGTGCAGCCTAAATATCTGAATCATAAAGTATCATATAAACATTGTGATATGTGTGGCAAAATTCAGTATATTAAAGTGACATAAATTTAAAATAAAATAATTGGCAAACACAGACCAGCAAAGTGCCTAGTGCCAACACTGTGCAGCCTAAATATCTGAATCGTAAAGTAACTAAATACTGTGAATCAACAAATTATCCATAAAGTGCAAACGTGTAATCAAGCATAAATAAAATGTGTAAAGTCCAAATTGAATAATAATATAAATTGAATGTCCCAACAAATTGAGTAAACCAAAGTAAAATCACACCAGAAAACACGTCCTTATTAGTAAAAAAATCTTGTGACATATGGTGCTGGCATGCGCATGTAGCAGTTAAAGTGCCTGGTGACTTTGGGTTTCATGCAGCTTCGTGTGCGAACACTCCAGTGAGCAGTGGCCCCTTACCTCATGGGAATGGGGCAACAGCATGTAACTGGTTCTTTAACCTTTTCCACCTGGCGGCTCCTACGTTTTTCTCACCGTCCTGGGGTGGGATACCCTCAGATATGGTCCAGGGGTTATTTAAAGACAAGGATAAAGGAACCCAATAGTGTAATTCCGTATTACAGATAACCAAGTTTATTAGACAAAAAAGCAGCAAGTACTCACATTTAACAATGAATAAAAGGTGTTTGTATCCGACGAGCGGCGAGCTCGTAGCTTTCCTTCAGTGTATTCAGCCTATCCTGTCCCTACGCGTGACGTCACACCACACGTGACTTCTTCAGGGGGTTTTATGCACAACTTAAAGATTTTCTGCTCAACAGCAAACATAAGGCCTCATACTGCCTACAGCTGACACCCTTAGAATATATTTGCTATAAGAGATCCCAGATCTTAAAAACAACTTTGATGGCTTACAGTATACATGCTTGAATCATTCAACACATGATGATGATAAAAAACAAAGAAAATTGTGAATCTGACCTGGGCACTAAAATCGGTGACACCCAATGGGAAAAGGCATGTATTTTGGCACATAAATGTTCATTGAGCACAAAATACCAAGAGATCTCATATAAAATTCTTACACAGTATATGACTCTGCAAAAAGCTAAAAGATGGTTCCACACAACATCAGATTCCTACTGGCGATGTGGCAAAGAGGCGGGTTCATTTATGCAAATCTGGTGGAACTGCCCCCCATTCCTTGAACACTGGAAAGAAATCTAAAAATGGATTAAACTCATTATTGATGGGGCGTGGCCTGGAGCGGCATGCAGTAGGACGCACATAGACAGAGCTCCGCCGGCCATTATCCGTTTTTAACATCCTGAGACCGCCAAACGGCTTACTTTTACCCTCAACACATCACCGCCGAACCGGCAGCCTACAGGGGACATGTCACCCACCAAAAAGACATCCGCAGCGGCTGCAAAACTTGAACAATACCGCCGTCAAGGCACAGACCCCTCCAGCCAAGATGGCGCCGCCGCGCCAGAAGAAGAATCTCCTGCTGAGACTGACACAGCGAGGGTGCTGGAGGCGATTTCATCATGCCAGGAAGCTGTAACAACATGCCAGACATCCCTCACAGCCCGGATAGAAGAGGTCAAGGTGGATATCTCACTGGTAAGGCAGGACTTTCAAAAGTTAAAGGGAAGGGTCACTGAGACAGAGAACAGGCTGAGTAGTGTGGAGGATTTCCTCCCCCCCTTGCAGAATAGTGCATCCGAGCTGCAGCACCAGGTGAATCAATTGATCCTGAAGCAGGATGACATCGAGAATCGCCTCAGGCGATGCAACCTTAGATTTGTGGGTCTCCCCGAGGGATCGGAGGGGAAAGACCCCCCCACTTTCCTTGAAAATCTACTATGTGACACGTACGGCAGAGAATCCTTCTCCCCAACATTTGTGGTGGAGCGTGCGCACCGCATGTCGGGCAGACCGCCACCACCCGGAGCCCCTCCACGCACGTTTATTGCGAAGTTCCTGAACTACAGGGATAGGGATGCCATACTTCGCCTCAGCAGAATGAAAGGAAACATCCCTCTGGGAAACAAAATGATTGCAATCTACCCGGACTTCTCCGCAGAGGTGCAGCGGAAAAGGCGCACATTTATGGAGGTCAAGCGGCGCCTCCGCATCAAAAACATCAAGTATGCCATGCTTTTCCCGGCCCGCCTCCGTGTAGAGGGAGAGGACAGAGCACACTTTTTCGAGGATCCAGAGGCCGCCATCGCTTGGCTGGATCAGAGGGAAAATCATGGATAAGTCCTATCGTCACTCACATTCCTCTATACGCCCCTGTGACCCCTACAGACCCTCCATCCTCATTCACTCAGCCCCTTTCCACAGACTGAACCCCAACTTGAAAATTCATTCAAAACATGAGATGAACTGCCCGCCTCCACACCTCCCTTTTACTCTCCTTACTATTTTCCAGCGACGGACAACTCCTCATCAACTTTGCAGGGACCGGAACATCCCTAAACGATACTGTCCACGACTGGCCTGCAACGAACGTCGCAGACACACATCCCTCCACGAACATCCTGATGATAATACATCGCGGGAACTCTCATCACACGTCACCCGAGGCGGCTGCCCGGCGGGTGTCCCGCTGTACCACATCACCGAGACACTCCTCAGCTACATTCCCATACCCACCTTAACAGCGTCCACACAAGCAACCGGCGGAGTTCAGCAATGTCTTCAAGACACTCATCACGAGTGGCGTGCAAAGTCCTAAAATGCGCAACGACATACAGCGTATTTTCGCCCTACGCAACACAGTTTACCACCTGAAATGGAGCACACTATTTTTTGCAACACTGTGCAAGCGACTCGGACCTCCCGAACCTGTTGGTACCCCCAGCACGGCAATTACCACCCTTTCATGTTTACGCTCTAACCATTTCTCCACAGGTGGGACAATGTTTATGCCCAGTTGGCAGTTCGGGATTGAAGCTCGCACCAGGTTTGGTAGGTGCAGAGCGGGGAGGGGGGAAGGGGTTATTAGATTTTCGAATGTTCTACCATTATACCCAATGCCTAAATTACTCAGTTGCTATTATACTAACCACATGGTGTTCTTACTAACGGTCATGTTTCTTGATGCATGTATTAGGTTGTTCAGGAGGGGGGGGAGAGACCTGAGTCCTGGGGTTCGATACCACTCACACACATACAAATGGCTAGCTTAAAATTTACCACCTGGAATATCCGTGGGCTCAGGGAGCCTATAAAACGGTTGGCGGTGTTTTCAATCCTTAAAAAACAGAGAGCTGACGTGGTGGCTTTGGTGGAAACACACGCCGAAGGTCTCGCACATAGAGTGCTCAAGAGACCGTGGATTGGATGGGCGTACCATTCAACTCACACCACACTATCTAGGGGAGTCTCAATTCTAATCGCTAAGGGCACTCACTTCGAGCTCCAGGACTCAGTAATCGACCCACTGGGCAGGTATGTCTTGCTAAAAGCAAAGATACACGGAGATGTGTTTCTCATTATGGCGTTTTATGTGCCGCCACCGTTCAGCGCGGGTGTCCTGGCTGCTGGGTTTGACTTTATGGCCCTGCACCCCGGCACTCCTGCTGTGTGGCTCGGTGACTTCAATAATGTACTTGACCCAGCCATTGACAGACTTAACACGTCCACCATAGAACCAATAACGTCACACCCCACAAGATTCGCCAGACTTTTATCTGACTTTAACCTAGTGGATACATGGAGGTTCAGGAACCCTGCTGTCAAGCGGTTTTCCTGTTTTTCCACATCCCACCGAGCCATGTCCCGAATAGACCTCATATTGGTGTCTAGAGTGCTTCTCCCTAGACTGACGGACGCGGGCTTCTCCCCTAGGTCCCTATCAGATCATTGCCCCTGCTGGGCCATACTTACCGTTCCCCAAAGTCGCCCTCCAATGTCGTGGAGGTTGAACCCTTTCTGGCTGACATTACTGCCCGAGGAGGATGACCTCTCAACGGAGTGGGAAAACTATTTTTCTATTAATGAGGGATCTGCCCCGGTTCAGGTAGTGTGGGAGGCCTTCAAGAAACACGCACGCATGATACTCACCAACAGAATTAACAACCTTAAAAGAGCGTCAGAATCGGTCATAACCAGGGCGGAGGAGAGTCTCCGAGATGCTGAAAAGACATTTCTCGAGGCTCCCACTGCGGACAGAGCTGACAACCTTAAACTTTATTCAAGAGTACTGACACAGCTACACTACGAAAAGTCCAAAAGAAAACTTTTTTTCCATAGACAAAGGTCGTTCGAGCACGGAGAACGGGCAGGAAAACTCCTCGCATATTTGATACATAGCGAGGACAGACCCCCCGTGGTAATCTCGCTGCGTTCATCCAGTGGAGCTATAGAAACAGAACCACATAAAGTCACAGAAATCTTTAGAGAGTTCTTCCATAAGCTATACACAGCAACAGCCCCACAGGACACCACCCCAATGGAACTATTCCTGGGAGAGCTGGCACTTCCCCGGCTCTCTACGGAACAAGTTGAGGAATTAGAAGCCCCGCTGACAACAGACGAGATATCGGTAGCCCTGGCAGAGCTCCCGACCTCAAAATCCCCAGGCTCGGACGGCTTACCAGTGGAGTTCTACTCCACGTACCCAGACATACTGATCCCTAGACTACTACAACTATATGAGGCCATATTTAAAGACTCTAAACTACCAGCATCCATGAGAGAGGCCACCATAGTACTGATCCCCAAACCTGGGAAGGATCCACTTATTCCAGAGTCCTACCGCCCCATATCTCTATTACAGGTAGATATTAAAATACTCGCAAAAATTTTAGCCATCCGACTCAATAAGGTAATCCTCTCCTTAATACATAGCGATCAAGCGGGGTTTATGCCAGGCAGAAACACATCCTTCAACCTTAGAAGACTGTTTATAAACCTGCAGGCTGCACATGACAATGTAGGGTCTAGAATAATCGTCGCCTTGGATACTGCCAAGGCGTTCGATTCTGTGGAATGGGTATATCTGTGGAGGTGCCTGGACGGATTCGGCTTTGGTCCAAAATTTATAAGATGGGTGCAACTCTTGTACCAGACACCATCAGCAAAGGTGCTGGCGAACGGATGGCCCTCTAACCAATTCCTGTTAACTAGGGGCACGAGGCAGGGATGTCCTCTGTCGCCTCTGCTGTTTGCATTGGCGGCAGAGCCCCTGGCCGCGGCCGTCCGGGCACACCCCAAAATTAAAGGGCTTAGCAGGGGAGATGTGACCGAAAAAATCAGCACTTACGCAGACGACACTCTGCTCTACCTAGATGACTCTGAGAGCTCCTTGCCCCTTGCATTGGACCTTATAGAACGATTCGGCAGGTTCTCCGGCCTCAGGATCAACTGGGACAAATCCCAGATACTATCCCTTGACAGTTTCCCACAACCCAGGGACAGGGCCGAACTACCCCTGCAGAGAGTAGACACCATAAAATACTTGGGTATTAACACCACAAAAGACCCAGCGGATTACGAGGCACTCAACATAATGCCGCTGTTTGCAATGCTCAAGCACAAGACGCAGGTGTGGACCCGTCTCCCGCTGGGAGTAATGGGACGAATCAACCTGACCAAAATGGTCCTCCTGCCTAAAATTCTTTACATGATTTGGCACTCGCCAATATATCTGGTGCTTAGACATTTCAAACTGATGGAAGCCATCATTAAAACATTCATATGGGGCAATAACAGACATAAAATCGCCTGGCAGAAACTTAAAAATCCCACGGACTTGGCGGGAATGGCTGTACCAGACTTCAATGTTTATTACATCGCAGCACAGCTATCCCAGCTATTCCATGTGGATAAGACAGATAGGGAAAGATTCCTACACTTATTATGTCCAAGGTGGTCCCAGACATCACAAGATCCACTAACTGTAATAACGGGGAAAGCCACAGGGGCAGATAGGAACACAAACCACAAAACGCTACTCTATCATTATACTAAAATATGGAACCTGTCCATGCACAAACTCCAACTACCAATAAATTATGAGTTCACTCCTCTATGGCATAACTCAAATCTCCCTGAATTTGAGTTGTTACCGGACAGTGAACAGTGGAGCTCCAGAGGGATTTTTTATCTATCCCACATCGTACACAACGACAGGCTTAAAACGTTTAATAAACTAAAAACTGAATACACACTCCCAAACCAAATGCTTTTCAGGTACATGCAACTACGTCACGCATTTTATGCACAGTTCCCCTCCGGGGAATGTCGCATGGTAAACAACCCATTAATGGAAGCATTGAAATGCCCCGACCCGAAAAAACTAATCTCCCAATTCTACTCAATGCTAATGATACCACAGGCTACTTCATCGGCCTACGCCCTGAAAACAAGGTGGGAAAGCGAAGTAGGCACACTTACAGACGACGAATGGAGCGATGCTCTAGACGCATGCAAACTAGTATCCCCCAGACTGTCAGACCGCTTGACTCAACTGTTCATGATCCACAAAGCATACCTTACACCATTAAAAATATCCAGGTACAGGCGAGATCGGTCCACGCTGTGCACAATCTGTAACCAAGCCACTGGAACCTTTTTCCATCTATTATGGCAGTGCCCCCAGATCCAAGCGTATTGGGTACAGGTGGTGAGATTCCTCCACGACACAATGGGTTCCCCTGTAACACTGCAGCCCAAGCTCTGCCTCCTAGGCATTCTAACAGACCCCGAAATAAACAAATTCCAAAAGGTCTTCGTACATGAAACACTTTTTTCTGCTCGAAAAGTCATCGCTAGAGCCTGGATGAGACCTAATCCCCCTGAGCTCTCACACTGGCTGGCTGAAGTTAACAATACACTACCCTATAAAAAATTGATCTATATACACAGGGGTTGCCCTCTGAAATACGAGCAAATATGGGACAAATGGACACAGTCATCTGACACTTGTACTTAAGAACAAAATAGGTGACAGGGTAACCTGGGGACCAACCCCCCCTCTGACCACTCATGCTAAGAAACTACAACATGACCAAGCTAAACTAACACAACAAGACAGACTAGCTCTGCATATACACCATGGGTAAGACGGCAACAAAAAGAACAAAAAATCGAGACATGAGTAATAGCACTGAATACGACTATATTTATACATTCTGGGAAAAGTACTGTTATTATTCTTTATGGTTCTCACAGAGTACATCATACTCCTTTTTCCTTTTTATATTCTTATTTTCTGTCAACCCTCACTAAATCTGCATTCAATGTAACTGGCTTTGACGGAACACACCCATTTAACAATAACGTTAAAATATCTCACCTAAGCTCTGTGCAAGGCCCAACATCCGGGCATAATACTTTCATTAATGTACAATCTAAAGATATTACGACATATTTGTTTACAATGTACTTCTGTAAGCTGTAATTTTCCTTTTTACGACAAAAATAAAACTTTTTTTGAATTAAAAAAAAACTCATTATTGATACTAAGATAAACCTGAACGCAGCTGCGTGTCTGATTCATATTAACTCCTTTACGTTAAGCAAATATAAGAAATCCCTTACCAGACACCTTCTAACTGCAGCAAAGACTCTCATACCCTTACATTGGAAATCCACTCATTCCCCATCAGTCAAGGATTGGTTGGACAGAGTCCAATACATATACAAAATGGAAGAAATTCTAGCGAGGAAAAAGGAAAACAGTGTTGGTTTTATTAAAATGTGGCAACCTTGGTTATTATTCACTTACACGTCTGAATATCAATCACTTTTTACTTAAAGAAACTTTTACTATAACTCCTGTATTTTAGTAAACTTTATACTGTCAAACGTGGTATATACCCCCTAACTAACAATAATTTTATCCATATCGGGGTTTTTTTTGTATGAAAATCAACAATTATTATCTTCTCCCCCCTCTATAGTTTTTGTTCTCTATAACCATCATCCCATCCCCCCCCCTTAACTTCCTCATTCCCTCTCCCTCCCCCCCTTCGCATGTCCCCGCCTCCTTTTTCATTCCCCTACACACGATTGAATTATCACTCCAAATATGTAAATTGTACACTTTTAATATCAACTTGTGCATTATTATACTGCTAACTGACGTTACTTTCATGTTCAGCCTCATAATCGTACAATGTCAACTGTATGCTATATTGTCTTTAATAAAATTTCTTGATTGTGAAAAAAAATTAATAATGACATGATAACATGATATACGTATAATATATACGCAACTATAAATACATAGTAAACAAGGTAACAACCCATATGTGATGCAGGGCAATGATCCTTAATAGATGATAAAACCATTCTAAAATGCACATAATCACAAAACTCCTGGATATAACCATACTGGTATAAAATGCCTTATTAGAGAAATGGTTATTTTGGTGCATGTTGTAAGCCCGACACACTTTATGTATCAAACACTCTTCAGGGGCAGTTTGCACCAAAATGTACAAAAAAATGATAAATGTGTGGATCAATCAATGGAGTACAGTGTGCATTATTAAAAGGGAGCGTATACATGTGGGGGAAGAGAGAAAATCACTCATCCTCAGTGGATACTCATATGCCAATGGAGTGTAAACCACATGGGGTCAGAAGTTGCAGGCCGCCAAATAGGTCAAGTCCAGGAGCTGAGGGAAGAGCCCAACGAGGAAAGGCCAGGCGCACAAAGAAATCCCCATGAAATGTGCCGGTAATAATTCACACTGGTGATGTGTAGTGATATGGATTCTAAAATTGATTACAATGTAATATAAAATGTATATGAATATAACTAAAGAATTACTAGAATCACAAACATTAACATGAACGCCAGTGTTGTGGAATGTCTAAAGGTCAAGAAAAAGAAAAGAAAAAGAGAGCTTTGGCAGCCTGCAGCTACTGTCCCCATGTGGTTTACACTCCACTGGCATGTGAGTATCCACTGGAGATGAGTGATTCTCTCTCTTCCCCCACATGTATATCCTCGCTTTTAATACCAGTATGGTTTTAACCAGCATTTTTGTGATTATGTGCATTTTAGAATGGTTTTATCATCTAGTAAGGATCATTGCCCTGCATCACATTTGGGTTGTTACCTTGTTCACGTGGTATCTATCATTGCGTATACATTATGTGACTGTTATCCTACAATTGGATTGTTATCATGTTATCATGTCATTATTTATTTTTTACCAATAAAATTATTTTTTACAACAGTGACTTATCCTTTGGCCCCACCTACCCATCACATCTTCTTCTCCGGCCAAGTTTTTTTTTCAGATGCCCCAAACAATTGGAAAGAGGATTCATCAGAGAAAATGACTTTTTCCCCAGTCCTCAGCAGTCTAAGCGCT
This sequence comes from Lithobates clamitans, assembly GCA_037952925.1. Classification (NCBI taxonomy): domain Eukaryota; kingdom Metazoa; phylum Chordata; class Amphibia; order Anura; family Ranidae; genus Lithobates; species Lithobates clamitans. Next base: position 1,041,166 of record JBBGZY010000720.1, read on the forward strand.
GTACCTTTTGCAGAATATCAGTCTGTCCCTGTTGTTTTTCCTTGAGAGAAGTGGCTTCTTTGCTGCCCTTCTTGAATCCAGGCCATCCTCCAAAGTCTTCGCCTCACTGTGCATGCAGATGCATTCACACCTGCTTGCTGAGCCTGCAGCTGAATCAACTGTAGGAGACAGTCCTGGTGCTTGCTGGACTTACTTGGGGGCCCTGAAGCCTTCTTCACACATGCAGTGGAAATGTTTTTATGGGATTAAGTTCATTTTCATGGCAAAGAGGGACTTTGCAATTCATCTGATCACACTTCATAACATTCTGGATTATATGCAAATTGCTATCATAAAAACTGAGGCAGAAGACTTTGTGAAAATTAATATTTGTGACTTTCTCAAAAATTGTGGCCATGGCTGTACATGCACTGACCTATATTTAGTTATTTTTTTTCACAATTATGAAAGTTCTTCTTTAAATCAACTGGTAAATGAGAGCTTGGAAATTAAAATTTTAATCTGGTTGTTGGTTGTGCGGGTGATAATGATATTTCCTGGCACATATGATACTATAGCACTGAAGTAACCCTCTGAAAAGCTGATTCGATTTCAATATAATCAAGCTGGATTAGCAAAATATGAACTGTAGTTGGTTGCTATGGTTTATGTACTCTCCACTTTTTTTTTTTTTTTCGCAGCAAACATGTACATACTTTATGTATGTCTATATGTGTATCATATAACATTCTTTAGTATACAAAAACAGGACAGAAGTTGCAAGCGAGGATGAATTTGCACAGACATACCATCAAAGAACATAAAGAAGACAGTTTATGCACACCTGTGGGACATCATTTCTCACAATCGGACCACACTATAGAAGACCTCAATGTCTTAGTTCTTAAAGGGAATTTCAGAACTATCCAGGAAAGGAAAACATTTGAACTAAGAATGATACTTCTTTTTGACACGAAGAATAATGGCCTGAATTTAGATATTGGTTTCCTTACACATTATGCTAAAGTTTTACGACCGCTCTGTGACTAGTATCCCCCCCTGCACTCCCCCCTAGCTCTCCCTCTGTCTTATCCCACTAACTCTGGTGCTATCTTTATTACCATTGATTTGTATGTGTTTGGTTTTCTCTCTTTTTTTTTTTTTTCTTCTTCAACATTCTGCTTAAAAATTTGTGAATCAGTACTGCTTGGACCTTGAAGAAGGGGACATACCCCGAAAGCTTGTCCTGAAAAATTGTATGTTAGTGCAAATAAAAAAATTATCACGGACAGTACTCAATTTTCTCTGTCACAATTGCACTATACGGCTACAATCAAATCAAGTATTTAGTATACAAAGAATGTGTATATATCAAACCACTCAACAGTTTAGGCTGCAGTTGCAATCAGGTACATAAAACAAAGTCAAAAGACAGGCGTGTATTGTTAAGGAAATATAAGTAAAAAATAATCTGACAATTTGCCCACAGTTAAATGGGTTAGTCCATTTAAAAAAAAATGTTTTAGGTTGATGATAATGGGATAATTCACCTGGTAAATTCTCATATCCCCCAAACACACTGGTTGCAACCGGATGTATGTACTATGGTTTTAAATTTAAATAAATTTTTTACCCATCGTTTTAAAAATACATAATAGTTATATAGGTAAAATGAAGAGAGAACAAAAGGAATGGCTTAAAAGTCAATTTTACAAGATTAAACTATATTCGAATTGTGGTATTACTACCCTGACTAACAAGCAAATTCTTTAGAGACACTTTAATATGCAATACATGCCAGGATTTAAATGGACCATCAAGCAGGTGGCTGTCATGCGGAAACATAAATTTTCCTTTAGTGTGCCACAATTATAAAATGAACAGTCAGTTACCATGACGATTCTGTGTTCATATAAATGTGAGCAGATCAGATGCATTAGACTCAGGACACACCAGTCTGCAGCTTTTGTGGTATGGTAGGCAATTAATATGAACTACACAGCTAACATCTTTTTATCTCATTATTCCATTAATATCAAATCTGTTATCACATATCAAAGTATACGAATATTCACCTTTAGTCAAACGTATTTCAAATGCCTTATCTACTGATTAGTGATCCTTGCGATTTTAAAGGGCCAGAACAGTAACTAATGTTAAAAAAAACAGAAACAAATTAATTATTTGATTAAAATGCTAAAAAAAAATTGTATGCACTTCAGTCCTTGAATGTTTATATCTTCAGCAGAAATTTGAGACATTCTTATTTTGAATTTGTTTACCCCTATTTTTGTAATTGTTCAGAATGTTTCAGAATATACATACATATTTTTTTTTAATGCTGATCACGAATAGTAAGGATTCCACAACTGTTTTAGGTCTAACCCCTTTATCCACAGTGATGGAGTCCCCTTCTACTAAGAGCATACGTTCTTTAAAACAGATTTTCGAACTTCCGGTTCCCGGCGCCGCATGGAGTAGCTGTCTCTCCTCACAGCTCCCGCAACTAGGACAAAAATCTGCCTAAAAAACCGGCCCAGAAGCCCGAATCCACCCTCGGCTACCTCGGGCACCAGTACCCTCTATATGGACCGCTTTGTAGAAGTCCGCGGCCCCTGCACCAATACGGCCCAGACGGCGCCGCCGGCCCAGCCGCAAATCGAGGCCCCGGCTTCGGCCTACACGGACCCGCACACAGGCACGCAGCCAGCAGACATGGAAGTAAGTGGCAGTGCAGCCCCACACACATCTCCACAAGCCTCCAAAGCTCAGCCACAACCTCAAGCCGCCTCTCCTCAAGTCCCCCTCTCTCAGGCCTTTCAAATATCAGCCCCCTCTCCACAGCATGCAGGGGACCATACTACAGAGCGCATAGCACAGGCAGTAGCAGCTCTCCTGTCCCCCATGATTTCAACATCTGTGGAAAAAGCTGTTAATGCGGGGATGAAACAAATTAAGGCCCAGCTAGGAGAACATAACACCAGGCTACATGAGCTAGAACACCGTCTATCAAGTATGGAAGAAGAGATGTACCAAGCCCAAGCCACAGAACAAGCGCAGGATAAGACAAACCAATACATAATACAAAAACTCGACGATTTGGAAAATAGGTCCAGAAGGAGCAACCTGCGATTCGTGGGGATACCCGAATCTCTACAATCATCTGCTTTATCAGACTTTTGCTCCCAACGCATCCCTGAGGCGCTAGGCCTAACAGGCCCCTGCACGGTAGGATTCGCCCACAGAATGGGACCATATAGTGAAGAGCGCAAGAACCCTCGCCCCATCATTGCTAAATATCTGAACTACTCTGACAAAGCTCTCATTCTCCAAAAATTTAGACAAACCCGCACACTCCAAATTGATGGTGTGAAGGTTCTGATTTTTGCCGACTACTCCATTGAGGTCTCAAAAAAACGCAAAGCCTTCCAACAGATATGCACAGAACTCTTCAAGCAACATATCAAATTCACTCTAGCATTCCCAGCCACCCTACGCCTCAAGACACCCAGCGGTGACCAGCTTTCCTTTCAGGATCCACCAGAAGCGGAAGCCTACGTGCGGTCGTTACTCTCCAACACTCAACAGCACACCCCCTCCAAAGGCACCCCAATCAACTGCTCCCTGGACCAACGGAGCCCACGCAAAGACTTTCTAAAACTCTTCAGATCCTCATTTCCGGACCAGCATCGCTTCACTCCTCGCTGAACTGAAACTTGCAACCCCCATCGCGGGCTACCCAATCTACGGACAGTTCCCCAACTTGTCCCTCCTCAGGTTTTCTACCTTCCTTCTTACGGCATCACGTAATGTATAATGCTATCTTGTTTTGACTGTTCTCAGAGTTATTTTTTTTTTCTCAGACAGTACTTGTTTGAACACAGTTTTCTTATACGGTTATGTCCTCCTGGCCTCACTGTGTACGGCAAAATGCACCCCCCCCTAAATTCTAGCCTCAAGTGCCTATATAGACGACTGTCACCCTTCTCCGGGCTAATTGGGCCCCAAACCGTAACTGTCCTGTTATGGGAGTTGACCTACAAAGTGAATCCATGCAGAAAAAAGTGAAGTTTCCAGGCTTAATGGTTATGTTATCCTTTATGTTGCCTCCCCTCTATGTCTTACCCTCCCCCTCCTTCTATCCCCTTATCCAGGGCCCACACCATCTCCCCCACACATCTAATATGCCTCTTGCTCATTATGAAAATGGCACGCATCCTGCCATAGTTGGTATTTCAACTCACCATCCACAAAATGTTAAATTGACCTTATCTGCCCATACCCCTCTCAAGCCCCCCCTAACATGAAAATAATCTCCTGGAACGTGAAGGGTCTTAGATCCCCCCAAAAAAGAATGAAAATTCTTAGGCATCTTAAACGGCTCAAAACCGATATAGCCCTACTTCAGGAGTCACACCTATCAGCCCCAGACTTCCATCATATGAAGAAGCTCTGGGTTGGCACTGTTCTAGGCTCTGAGGCAGCAGGACGCAAAGCTGGCGTCCTCCTACTCATACACAAAAATCTCCCCTGCTCAGTCCTGTCGACGAAAACTGATAACCAGTGCCGTTTGCTCACTACACATGTCAAAACAGGCTCCAAAGAGCTCGTAATCACAAACGTCTATGCCCCCAACAGCCCAAGCAAGCAATTCTATTCCGAGCTCTCCAGTTGGCTTCTAGAAAACACTCATCTCCCCCACCTAATCGGAGGGGACTTCAATGACACCCTCCATCAGATAGTCGACAGATCCTCACCAAAAAGTCCAAATCTACGCATTAACCCTCCCGCCCCTTCCCTCTTCGCAAACACCATGGAATCTATCCATCTCCAGGATCTTTGGCGCCTCTCTCACCCAACTGACAGGGAATTCACATTCTACTCCAACCCATACAAAGTATTCACAAGGATAGACTATTTCTTTGGCTCTGACAACTTAATCCCTTTCCTCCAGAACAACACAATACACGACATAACCATCTCCGACCACGCACTTATAGAGGTAACTCTCGATAATCTAAACTTACCCCCACATCCCAACATGTGGCGGTTCCCCTCCTTCCTTCATAATAATACTGACTTCCAACAATACATGTCCGATGCATGGACGGAATACTCTTCAAACAATGCCCCCCACATACACGACCCCAACCTATTCTGGGACGCCGGTAAAGCCTTCCTAAGAGGCCGTATCATCTCCTATGCAACCTCCTTTAAACGCAACACCTTGTCTAAATATAAAGCAGCCAGCTCACGCCTACACCAGGCACAACGAGCGCTTTATACCACAGACTCCCCAGCCGTTCGATTAGAATGGCAGGCAGCAAAAAGAGACTTCGACACATGGGTAAACACCCTTAAACACACCAAACAGGCTCACTTAGAAGCCACCTTTCATAAATTTGAAAACAAAGCGGGTAAACTCTTATCCAGACTATGCAAAGGCCCGTTCAGCCCAACCTACATCACATCACTCCGCGACGGTACAGGCACCCTTCATTCCACTCCACAAGCAATTAACAAAGTCATGCAACAATTTTACTCTACACTCTACGCCCCAGACCCCATAGATGCACAAAAAGCATGCGTTTTTGTAGAGAAAAGAAACATGCCCAAGATTTCCACACTACAACTAAAAACCCTTAACGCACCTATAACCCCCACCGAAATATCGACAACCATTCGCCACTTGACTCTCTCCAAGGCCCCAGGCCCAGATGGCTTCACTAGTGAATTTTACAAGATCCTACAACCCCTCCTGGAACCCACCCTCCTCCAAGTATACCGGAATATCTGGTCAGGGGGTGCGTACATACAGTCGGGGAACCAGGCTCTTATAAAATTACTATCTAAAAAGAGCAAAGACCCCCAAGAACCAGCCTCATACAGGCCCATATCACTTCTCAACCTAGACGTGAAAATCCTCTCTAAAATTATAGCCACCAGGCTGGCGGACATTATCCCTTCTTTAATTCATCACGCTCAATCAGGCTTTGTAAAAGGCAGAACTGCCACCCTCAATATTCGAAAAGTCATGATGGCCCTAGAACATGCACTCCATCACCCAAACACTAACCACGCCATTATCACATTAGACGCAGAAAAGGCCTTCGATAACGTAAGTTTCGACTGGCTATCTATGACAATATCAGAGATGGGATTCACTGGCCCATTCCACCATCTCATCACTGCCATGTACACAGCCCCATCAGCAAGATTAGTGGTAGCAGGCTCCCTTGTCAGAAGAATTTCGTCTTCACAAGGGCACACGCCAAGGTTGTCCTCTATCCCCGCTCCTTTTTAACATCGCCCTAGAACCCCTGTCCAGATATCTAACACTATCAGCCCCCTTACATGGCATAAAAATAGGCACACATGATCTACGCACATCCCTATTTGCTGATGATGTCTTCATATTCTCAGGCCAACCCCCCTTCAGATATGATAACCATTAAAAGGGTGTTTGATGAATTCCGCTTGTGCTCTGGCCTTCGCATCAACTATAGCAAAAGCGAAATTCTCCCCATCGGCACCCACTCTGTACCACAATGGACCCAACAATCTATTTTCCCTGTCGCGAAATCCCATATCACCTATCTAGGAATAAAAATAGGAAAACTCCCCTCATCACTATACAACCTAAATTACCCTCCTCTGTTGTCGAAAATATCTCAAGAATTAAATGCCTGGATGGATCTACCCCTCTCGCTCTTGGGAAGATGTCACTTAATAAAAATGGTCAGTTTCGCAAGACTACTATACCCATTGCAAACTATTCCGCTACTGCTTCATCATAAAGATGTGACTTCGCTCAATTCTTCCTTATCAAAATTCCTTTGGCGAAACAAACGACCACGTATAGCTCTAAAAAAACTATATCTTCCCAGGCGCGAAGGGGGCATCAGCTTACCACACATTAGAATGTATAATATAGCATGCTTGCTTAGGACCAGCATAGACTGGATAACGCAATCCTCCCGCTACTCCAATTTCTCTCTGGAATCAGACATGGCCTACCCTTACTCGTTAGTGGCCCTCCTCCACTGCAGATGGAAGTCAGTCCCCCCCCTCACCAGCACAACCTCTTATTAAGAGACACAGCTGTGGCTTGGAGAGAAGCAAGGAAAATACTTAAGATATCCCCTTTCGTATCATCTCATCTCCCGATCCAAGGAAATCCGGCCTTCCCACAGGGACTAGAACATAAACCTTTCAAAATATGGGAACGGAAAGGCCTAACAAAATTATCCTCCCTCTACAACATTCAGACGGGTCGACCAATGCCCTTTACCAACATTGCAGAAACCTTCGCTCTACCCACTACGCATACTTTCTATTATGGGCAATGCATCAGCTTCTTAAAGGAGATAGGTAAACAAGCGGATAAAAGGTTTACAACAAACATCATAGACCTAATGATATCAAACAACTCATACAAAATCTCGGACATCTACAAACCCCTCCTACACAAATCATCTCTACCTCTTTCAGCATCATCGATAAAAAACTGGAATAAAGACTTCCCGGATTCCAACTTAGTGGAAAAAATCTTGCAAGGCCTCAACTCCGTACAAAAGCTAACACTCAATGAAATATGGAGAGAAACACAATTGAAAATAGCCCACAGAGCATATATGCCCTTTTCATTGTCAAAATCAGACAAGAGCAAAGCCTTCTGTCCACTATGCCACATCCGGAAACCTTCCCTGGCCCATCGCTTCTGGGACTGCTCCTATATCTCAACTTTTTGGGACCAAGTTCTGGCCTACATATTCGAAGTGACCCTATTAAAACTACCCAAGGACCCGCTACTCCTTATCTTCGGCTACTGGGACCCAATACTCCTACCCTGGTCAAAAACTGCCAACAGCGACACAAGCCCCTCAGGGAACTCAAAAGCCAACGCCTCACACAAAGGGTGGTCCCTAACCTGTCTTCTAATTCCAAGAAGAACCATTTTGAAAAATTGGATCTCTCCATTGTACCCCAACACCACCCAAGTCAAACGAGAGCTCTTACATCTACTTATCAAAGACTGCATTAATACGGACTTCAAACAGAAAATCTCCTCAGACCGCTTTCACTCCAAATGGCACACCTTCATGCTCTCATCTCTCTCCCAAGAGGAAATAGCAAATCTGAGCCAATCCACCTTCTCCTACCACGACTCCTATCAGCCGATGCAAAACAAGAAAATCTCCCCATAAGAAGTGACCTCCTAAATCATCCTAAACCATCCTGGGCACGGCATAGGCCACTGAACTCACCAATCCAAGATCGCTAACAGATCTCCATGTAACCGAATATTACCAGCTACCCTATTTTCTTAATATGGTAAAATGATTATGATCGATAAGAAAATATACCCCCACCAACCGTTTCTTTCTCATACATTACATGGCCCCCCCCCCTCTCCCCTGGTTTGAGTTCTTTTCCCACTTTCAGGTATCTCATTGCTATTAAATAATCTAGTATTCACAGAGACTCTCTAATCGGATCCATCCAGGCATCTACCATATTAGTCAACTATCTACCCTGTTAGGATCTGTCGAATTTTTTCTATTCAACCATCCCTTATAGGCATATACTCCTGAAAATTATTGTCCCTTATCTAGACCTAAGGTAACACCGAAATGTCTCTCATCTCTGTGAATGTCCTAGAATATGAAAATGTCTGTATACAAAACTATAATTTTATACCTTTTATTGTATGTTTAAAAAGCGAAATAAAAACTTTAAAAAAAAACAAAAAAAAACAGATTTTCACCCACAAGCATTACTAACCCCTCTTCTCATCCTGGAGCATATCTTCCTTTCAGCCCTAACCTACAAGATGCAAGCAGCACTACTGTCCTCTCACCAACATAGGCATTGGTTACCACTATCCTGCTGTATCTGCAGTGCCAAAGCTTTCTCAGAAAGAAAGAAATACTTTCTCAGATGCTACTTTCAGGATAGACAAATGTCTTTGCAAACACCCGCATTGCTCTCCCCTTCCTCACTGCAGCTCTAGAGATCCTTAGATTATTTTTCTCTCCTGGGCACCTGTGACCCCCGATGATACATTTATGATGGAACAGGAGACATGTGAACTCCACTGAGATACTGATTTGCTGGAAAGGTATCTCTTGGGGAAGTGAGGAAGGTATATTTTACCATTACAAGAAAAGTGCTAATACTTAACCTACAATACATTCACAAAAAATAATGGATTAGGCCAGGTCATGAAAAGAAAAAAAGCCTACATTTGGTAGGTGTAAGTAACTCCATCTTAGATACCCTTCCATTTTACATAAAGTATAAATTAACTTTTTGTGTGTGTGTGTGTGTGAGTTTTGCCATGAACAGCTTAAACTAACAAGTTTGCATAGAACCACACCCTATGAGATATTGTGGTTAAGCCAAATCTGTGTCAGCAAGTCATCAGCTATTTCTTGTTATCTAGTCAAGCAGCCTAACTCTTGATAAGATAGTACTGAGTGTAAAGTTTGAATAACCCTAATGCCGCGTACACACGGTCGGACTTTTCGTCTACAAAAGTCCGACAGCCTGTCCGACAGACTTTCGACGGACTTTTGGCGGACTTGCGGCAGACTTTCTTACGAACGGACTTGCCTACATACGATCACACAAAAGTCCAACGGATTCGTACTTGATGACGTACACTGGACTAAAATAAGGAAGTTGATAGCCAGTAGCCAATAGCTGCCCTAGCGTGGGTTTTTGTCCGTCGGACTAGCACACAGACGAGCGGATTTCTGGGTCCGGCGTAGTTACGACGTAAAGATTTGAAGCATGTTTCAAATCTAAAGTCCGTCAGATCTGAGGCTGGAAAAGTCCGTTGAAAGGCCGGGGAAGCCCACACACGATCGGATTGTCAGCCAGCTTTAGTCTGTCGGCGTCTGTCGGACTTTTGTAGACGAAAAGTCCAACCGTGTGTACGCGGCATTAGACGTGTATTTTTACTGGCATATATACTACTGTTGTATTCCATAATGGCAGAGATCTTATGAACACACTCCAGCTTGTTTGGGTGTACAATTCTTTTCAAATGGGGGCTCGTCCCGGATAAAGCAATCATCCTTGGTAAGTAAATGTTTGTCTTATTTTGAAGAATTATTTTTCTTGCCTCAGCTCTGATAAAGCTTTAGTCCTTTAAAAATTATATAGAAAGGAAACGGACCACGCCTTAAAGGTCTTTGGGAGACCTGAGTCCTAGAGTGAGGATTCATTAACATTGTGAAAGGTCTTTGGGAGACCTGAGTCCTAGAGAGAGGATTCATTAATATTAGATAAGACAGTACTGTAACTGCTTTTGGGAAGGAGAGAAAGAGTTTATGAGGTAATTACCTCCGTGACCCAAACTTCTGTTTGCTTTGTCTTTCTGTCGCATAGAATTATAAGATAATTTGTTGTGTGGAAGAAGCTGTAAGGTAAGACAGCCTCTCGTTTACTGTAATATGGGTCAAGAACATGGCAAAGAGGCTCCGCCTCCCTCTAACCCCGGGGAAATTAGTAAGGATTATGTTCCTAGGGTTTGTGGTACTGATTATGAATTTATAAATCCTTGGGTGTCAAATTTAGCAGGGGGGACTGAAACTATGCATAGTAGTGATCCGTTCCCCCGAGATGGAGATAATGATGCATTTCATATGAATATGGTGAAAGGCTTATGTCTTAGTGACAAGAAGGCTTTCCCATGGTTTTAAGGAGACCCTCAGTGGGATTTAAAATCCACCACAGTTTTAGGATAATACCAAAATGTCCAGTGAATCTCTTGGGTAGGGACTTGCTGGGAAAATTGGGTATGAAGATAATAATGTCCCCAAATGGCAGTCTTACTGTCTATTCAAAAAAGGTCCCCATCGTGCCCATTTTGTCACAAGAGAGCTGTGGCTCTCGTGGGTCTGCCCTGCCCACTGACAAAGAAAGATATGCTATCTTTTCTTGGTATGATTGGTTACTGCCGCCAATGGATACCTGACAGCTCTTTTTATGACAACCTCCTGAGGCAAGCCACAGGCTCAGACATGCCAGATTGTGTAAAATGGACAGATGAAATGTGTGATGCATTTGTGTACCTTAGGACAGCAATGGTAACGGATTGCCCGATTATGGCAATCATGGCGATTATGGTTTCGCTTGTTTGCCAGGGACAATTGTAAAACATTGGCAGGAGTCCTGGTGCAGGAACACAGAGGAAAACTCTGTCCTATTGCATTTTTTTCAAGAGTAGTGCCAATGCCGGTACAGGGCATGCCAGTGTGTCTCAGAGTTTTGGCATCCTGTGCTATGGTAGTAGAAATGGCTACTTCTTTTACTTTAGGACATCCAACCACTTTACATACTGCTCAAAATGTATCCATTTTGTTGAAAAATATTCATACCCAACATATGTCAGCCAAGAGATTGAGTGGATACAAGGTTATTCTCCTCTCAAATACAAATCTCAAAATAAAAAATGCTTCACCCACTTCAGGCCCTGCCCCAATCTTAAATGCGTTACTAGGTTTAAAAGGAGAAGAGGATGAGGTAGTTCTTCAACATGAGTGCATTGAAAAAATCCACCAGGACACATATCCACGTGCAGATATGTCTTCCACTGCAATCCCTGGGGCACAAAATGTTTTTGTTGATGGTTCATGTTCTAAACTAAATGACAACACATATCATGCACGGTATGCTGTAGTCCAGTTGCCTGATGTAGTGCTCAAAGCAAACCCAGTCCCATTTCAATCAGCACAGGCTGCAGAACTGATTGTCCTTACAAGAGCATGCCAGCTCTTTGAAAAACAAGATGTGAACATTTATACTGATTCTAAATACGCATTCGGTGTATGCCACAATTTTATTATTATCTGGTTAAAAAGAGGGTACATAGCAGCAGATGGCAAATCAATTTTACATTCAACATTAGTGTCCAGCCTTTTGGAAGCAATTAAATTACCTCGCTCTATAGCTATTCTCCATTGCAAGGCACATACCAAAAACCAAGATGATGTTTCAAAAGGAAATGCCTTAGCTGATAAAGCAGCAAAGGAAGCAGCTTCTAAACAAGAAGTTACCATACAAATGCCATCACTTGCACCTGAAATGCCCCTGTTAGACCAAACCTTGTCAGAACTTCAGACATGTGCTACAGAAACTGATATTAAACAATGGAATATTGCAGGAATGCAGAAAAGCTCAGATGCTGGACTTGTCTGTCAAGAGGGAAGACCATGTATACCTGTAGCTTTATTTATTTCTCAGTATCATGGGGTAGGGCACAGATGCTGGCAGGTCACATGTGAAATATTGGACAATGACTTCTTTAGCCCCGGTCTTCCCTCTTTGGTCAAATCATAAGTTGCCAGATGCATCACATGCATCCGAAACAACCCAAGAAATTTACAGATTGACTTCACCCATATGCCTAAGTTAGGTAAAAGACAGGAATATTTACTTGTGATAGTAGACATGTTATCAAGATGGACAGAAGCATTTGTAACCACAAAAGAAGATGCACAAACAGTTGTAAAAATCCTCATGCCATCACTTGCACCTGATATGCCCCTGTTAGACCAAACCTTGTCAGAACTTCAGACATGTGCTACAGAAACTGATATTAAACAATGGAATATTGCAGGAATGCAGAAAAGCTCAGATGCTGGACTTGTCTGTCAAGAGGGAAGACCATGTATACCTGTAGCTTTATTTATTTCTCAGTATCATGGGGTAGGGCACAGATGCTGGCAGGTCACATGTGAAATATTGGACAATGACTTCTTTAGCCCCGGTCTTCCCTCTTTGGTCAAATCATAAGTTGCCAGATGCATCACATGCATCCGAAACAACCCAAGAAATTTACAGAATGACTTCACCCATATGCCTAAGTTAGGTAAAAGACAGGAATATTTACTTGTGATAGTAGACATGTTATCAAGATGGACAGAAGCATTTGTAACCACAAAAGAAGATGCACAAACAGTTGTAAAAATCCTCATGCAGGAAATTATTCCTAGATGGGGATGCCCGCTCCAAATAAATTCTGACAATGGTCCTGCCTTTTTTTCAAAAGTGTGCCAAGATTTAGTTAAAGCACTTAAAATTGATTGGAAAATTCATATACCTTATAACCTGCAAAGTTTAGGTATTGTTGAGAGAATGAACAGAACCATTAAAGATAAATTAAGAAAAGCAACAGGAGTCAAATATAATAAGTGGCAGAAAGTCCTACCAGCAGTCTTGGCTGAAATAAGAATGACCCCCTCTAAGAAAACAGGATATTCTCCATTTGAGGTCCTTATGGGTAGGCCATTTCCCACCCCGTGGGCCAGACAACCACTCATGTTAGAAAGAGGGAACCTAGAAGTAATACAGGGAGAGTATATTAGCAAACTCATTGAAACTCTGGACAGAGTTGAAGAAATGTTGCTCGCACCTCTCCTTTCTCTTCACAGGAACCTACACACCCTTTCCAGGTAGGAGACGTAGTGGTGGTCCAACAGCTGAATTGTACTAAGAAGCAAGAGTACCCGTTCAAACCCCCAACCACTGTGATTGCAGTCACACGTACTGCAATCCTTACCGAGGGACAACAGTCCTGGATTCATGCCAGTCATGTGAAGAAGGTGAACCAAACACCTAAGAAGCAAGCCAAGGATAAAAGGAGGTGAAACAGGTGAAATAAATCCTCGAAAAGAGAGTGAAGCTTTTTGCACCCCAGACTTCTGGGAAGGCATTTTGCCTCTTGTTCCTAATCTCTCTGATAGCGTTCCTACCTACATGGATATAACTAATTGTATTTATCATCCTGAGGACTTGAAAGCCATATGTGGGTCACCCAATAACACCATCGATAATACACATACCAGACACAAGAGAGATACACAATCAGACAATGAAGGAGTTAAAACTGATAGTTTTACAGACAAAATGTTGCTACTTAAATTCAAATATAATTATGCCCAAAAATCAGGGTATGAGAAATGTTGGATATGTAGTAAACTGCATCCTAGTACAGCCCGTATTCCCTTTATGGCTGTACTAACATATCTTGTAAGCAACATCGTTACGTTTCCAACAATGGGTAGAAGTCATTCCCCTGACTGGTGTTTTAATTTAGGGAATGAGACACAGACTAACCCCTCTACATGCAGTAGGTCAATATTTAACATTTCCACATGTAAGTGATATACTACACCAATTCATAATCGCAGCACAGAACAAGGACACTCATGGGCATTGCTAAGAAACCATTTGCACTAGGACAAATGTGTGTTGTGGGAAGGTATGCTATCCTTGGGTCCCCCTCCATGTCCAGGGATGGTGTTATTTGGCCTCTTTAGTCCCGATTATGGGAGTAATGGGTGACAATAAGGGAGATCAACTACTTGAGGCTAGTATGCATCCAAGATACCCTCTTAAGCATAGAATGAAGCGAGAATTGTTTCTTGAAAAGGACATGGCATGGGCTTGGTTTCCCTCGTGGACAGGATGGGGGATTGATATGATGAAGAAATTAAAAAATTATTCTAAGATACTAGATGAAATACTGGATAAAAATTCAGATGACATCACTAAGTTAAACTTGGAAACAAAAGCAATCAGAAAACAACTAGAACTTCATGACATGGCCATAGAAAGTATGAGTGCAGCCCTTACAGGGTTATGTGAGATGACTAAAGAATATTAATGTTGTACTTGGATACATACCAGTAGGCCACTTTCACACTGAGGTGCACTACACTGCTAAAAATAGTGCCTGCATAGCGCCTGTAAAAAGCCTTACCAGTGTGAAAGCCCAAGGGCAAAAAGGTCCTGCAAGCCACATCTTTGCAGCACTGTAGGAGCAGTGTATTCACTGCTCCTAAAGCGCCCCTGCCCATTAAAAACAATGAGGCAGCGCCGCCAAACCGCCGGCAAAGCGCCGCTGCAGCGGCGCTTTGCAGGCAGTTTTAACCCTTTTTCGACTGCTAGCGGGGGTTAGAGCCACCGAATAGTGCTGCTAAAATGACAGTAAAGTGGCGCTAAAAATAGCGCCGCTTTACCGCCAGCGCCCGCCCACCCCAGTGTGAAAGTAGCCGCATAGAAATACCTGATTGTTATGACATAATCTCACACCACAGAAAAGAAGTAGATAAATTACAAATATAAGCACGAGACATAGCAAAGAATTGGGATCCTTTCAAAGGATTAGGCGGATTTAGTTTGAGGAATATTTTCATGGCTGAAAGACATTGCTATGACTATTATAACGATTTTGCTTTTTCTATTATTTTCATATGCATGTTTCAAACTTGTAATGTGTATCATTGCTAGAGCTACCTGAACCCCTGACCCCGCCGCTGCTAATAAAGCCTACCTTAGCATGTATTATGATAAGAAAGCTAATTATGTTACTGTGGAGAGAAAGTAATTCATGTTCATGACTTAAGAGAGGATTGTAATAGAATGTATAAACAACTGACTCCATCTTAGATTCCCTTCCATTTTACATAAACTATAAATTAACTTTTTGTGTGTGTGAGTTTTGCTATGAACAGCTTAAACTAATTAAACTAACAAGTTTGCATAGAACCACACCCTATGAGATATTGTGGTTAAGCCGAATCTGTGTCAGCAAATCAGTTATTTCTTGTTATCTAGTCAAGCAGCTTAACTCTTGATAAGAAAGTACTGAGGGTAAAGTTTACAGTAGACATGTATTTTTACTGGTATATATACTACTGTTGTATTCAATAAAGACAGATATCTTATGAACACACTCCAGCTTGTTTCCCGTGTCTCATGTGATCTCTCACGGATCCGAGGGTCCAGATGGTCTGCCTGCATAAACCAGGGTGGTTGTCAAGGTGTACAATTCCTTTCAGTAGGGAAAGCAGTTCTTATCTTATCATCATAAATTAGCTGAAATCCATGGTTTGTAAGTGATCAGGATTTTATAGTGATAATACAAAAGTAACAAAAAAAAAAAAAAAGCAAAGAGGAAATCTTATTTTTTTTTACCCAAGAGGTGTACTGTGAAATCAGAAAAAAACAAAACCCAGCAACATGATGCATTTTCCCTGTAGAAATAGGCTATATTGTGCCCAATATTCTGTGTTAAAACACACACAAAAATATGCTTTTGGTAATCTTGGTAATATTGAAAATGTGAGCAGGCCCAGGACAGTTTCCAAAACCTTGCTGTGCAGCAAAGTGGAACCCAGATACATGGCAAGCACATCCAATCTAACAACGGTGTGCACTCCGTTTGGCTTAGGCATTATGTATGCTTCTTTTGAAGCTTGTACACAGCATACACATCAACAGGGAAAAAAGCTTTTAGAAAATTTTACCCAATTTATTGTACCTTAGACACTGTGCATTAAAGATGAACTTCAGGCAGATATAAAAATATAATTTACGGCAGTTTTCTATTCCTTTAAAAAGGATTACATCTATTTTTACGTACAGCTAACATACTGTAGGTAACTGAATCGCTCTTTTCTCTGTAATCTCCTGCACAGTAGCACTAAGGCTTTGATAGAAAGGGGCAGCACTAGGAGTTAATCATACTCTGCTGCATGCACATGTAATGACAAAGGACATCAGAGTGAAAAAATCCCCTCTGTGTACTGTTGCACCTTCATTTGCTAAAACGGCAGGCTGCAGAAAGGGTGCTGACACCACAGTAAACAACCCATTCAGTTTAAAATAGAAATGCAAGGCAAAATGTTTGTGTATGTACTGTATACTTAAAAAAATATTTAAGTACCCATTTTTTTTCTTTTTTATAAGTGATCACATGACCTCTGTTCTCAGCTGCATTGCAGGTTTATAGAGCTTAGGGTGGAGACTGCCAGGGGGCATGTAATAAAGAAACAAGGAGAAAGCAGTATAATTACCACTTGCCAACCGCCTACAACATATTTACTGCAACAGGTCAGTTCTATTGCGCAAAATCACCTACCTGTACGTTATTTCGTGCAATAGACACTGGGACGGTGCATGCGTGCTGCCGGAGGTGTGATCACTCGCTGATTGGACACAGGGGATGCCAGTCAGTGGGTCCGGAGGAGTCAATGTTCACCGGACACCCACAATCTTTCCCGGTGGAGGCAGAATCACGATCTGCCTTGTTCACATAGGCAGATCGCCGTTCTGCCTCCACCGGGAAAGATCGCACAGGGCAGAAGATAGAGATCTTGCGTTCCTGTTAAGCAGGAACATGGATCTTTGTCTTCACTCAGTAAGAGCAACCCCCACACAGTTAGCAAGCACCAGCTAGGCACACACTTAACCCCTGGTGTTAACCCCTTACCTGCCAGTGTCATTAGTACAGTAACAGTGCATATTTTTATCACTGTATTAGTGTCACTGGTCCCTAAAAAAAGTGTCAAAAGTGTTAGTTAGGTGTCCTATTTGTCCTCTGCAATATCACAGTCCCACTAAAATGCTGGTCGCCACCATTACTAGTAGAAAAAAAAATTCCATAAAAATATCCTATCATTTGTAGACATTATAACTTTTGCAAAAACCATCAATATACGCTTATTGGGATTTTTTTACCAAATATATGTAGCTGAATACATATTGGCCTAAGTTGATGAAGAAATTTGATTTTTTAAATGTTTTTTATTGGAAATGTTTTATAGCAGAAAGTAAAAAATATTGTTTTTTCTTTTCAAAATGGTCTTTTTTTGTTTATAGCACAAAAAATAAAAACCGCAGAGGTGATGAAATACCACCAAAAGAAAGCTCTATTTGTGAGAGAAAAAGAACATCAATTTTATTCGGGTACAGCATTGCACGACCGCGCAATTGTCACTTAAAATAACGCTGTGCCCTATCGCAAAAAAAATGGCCTGGTCATTAAGGGGGTAAAACCTTCCGGGGCTGAAGTGGTTAAAGTATACATGAAGGTAAAAAAAACCTTCTGTGTGGTGCTCCCCCCCACAGTCCCCCTAATATTCACCCGAGCCCCATCTCAATCCAGCGATGTGCATGAGAGCCTTGGCTGTCCTGGGTCTCTCTTTCCTTATTGGCTGCGACAGCAGCGGGAGCCAATGGCTCCAACTGATGTCAATCACAGGCAGTGAGCCAATGAGGAGAGGCGGGGCCGAGCAATGACTCCATGTATCTTATGGATGTATAGAGCAGGACTTGGGAGCGAGCATGCACCAGCGTCCCCCATAGCAACTGGCACTGGAGCACTGATCAAGGGGGAGGAGCAAGGAATGCCGGCGGGGGACCTGAGAAGAAGAGGATCAGGGCTGCTCTGTGCAAAACCATTGCACAGAGAAGGTAAGTATAACATGTTTATTATTTTTATTAAAAAAAAAAAAAAAAGCCTTTAATATCACTTTAACCTTTTCAGCGGAGAGCTGTGCAGGAGGACGTGTCTGCATAAGTCTGACTACTGGTGTACAGGCAGGCTCTGTGCGTCCAAGTAGAATGCAAAGAAGACAACTAACCACATTGAGATGAGTGTGCTTCCGTGGTCAGTTTGAAATAGGTAAGCTGTTGTACTGGTAGAACCAAAAGGTATTTTACACAAAGGAAGCAATGCAAAGAAAATACCTTTTCATACAAGTACATTGTACAACAGACACATATTAAGAGCATGAAATGGGGTAACATACACTTTAAAGCCCATATCCAGTTTGGGCATAAATAGAACAAATTCAACCTCTAAAACCCTAAATAAAAAAGCAGCTCAGGCTGCTATACTCACCTGAACTCAAACTCTAACCCCTGCAGACTTGCCCAGTCACTGATCTTAGTCTTCTGAGGTGAATCACAACAATGAAACCCCCAGACTAAAATCTCAAGTCTTCTCCCACCCACCATGGGCTGACAGGGGAATGCTGCAGAGAGTGGTGCCACAACATCACTTGGTACCACTCTCTGCATTTTATTCAGTAACCGCCCACTACCAGAAGATGAAAGGGGCAATGAGGAACTGTAATGTTAAATAGTGAAAAAAGTATGTATAAATTATTCTTATTATTTAATTTCTGGGCTTTTTTTAATGGGAGCAAACTGGGGTGAGGGGGGCTGTCAAGCCCAGAGTCCTGCTGTAACTGTATAGAGAAAGAAGTGCCCACACTCCTGACTGTGCTATGTAACAGAGATGGATCACAAATCCTTTGGATCAAATTTAAAAAGGCATTATCTCAAATGAAACAATCTTATCAAGGTAGATATGACAATTACACTTTAAAATTTCTGCTTATTTAAAAAAAACATAAAAAATGTCAGTTTATTAAAGTCACTGCATCTCCAAGATTTACCAGTGAATGGCTAATCCAGCAAGGTTATTACTGACTGTCTTAACTGCTGATTATCTCAACCTTGACAGCCATATAGTCTGCCTGAATGGCTGCTACATGTATAATCCTCCACAGATGTTCTCCATGAGATGCTTCCTACTCTTAGATCTATTATAATCTAATTGCATTCACTTGTTACCTTCTGTTTCTAATTAATGAAACATGATAACCCGAGTAAACCGGTGACAGAAGTGGAAGTGTTACATAGCTGAATGACCCCATTGTTTAGTTATACCTTATAGTTCATTGGGTTTAGATCTGTTGCCTGAAACAAAGTCTATAAACAATAGAAAGCAGGTCAAAACCTATTTTTAAACCACATATCCAGACGCTGTGTTACTGTGTCTCTCACTAATCTTGGCAGTTCTGCATTTTGTAAGGATTGTTCAGCTACAATTTAATGATGGCCCACCAGGTAAAAAGATATTGTTAGCAGATATCAATGGGCACATTAAAAGAACAAGGCCACAGGGTTTGATGTCAGCTGCTGGTGTAAGGAAATGTCCCACTTTAGACTGCAGTTTTGCTGTGTACTTCGATTGAGGATGCAGAGTGAGCAAATTCATCATACAAATATAGCATATGTGACAGGGTACAGGTGTAAGAATGCAATGGATAATTTAACAAAGTACATTTTTACATTGCGATACATTTGATCCAAGTTTAGATCAGCCTAAATAAATTACCATTGCTGTGTGACATTGTTTTTCCTTTTATTCTACAGCAATGGTTCTCAACCCACAGGCCAAAGCTTGCTGCCAGGCCACGCTTCTCCAGCACAGGCTCCACATTCATCTGACACTCACCACCTGGCCATAGACACACACACCATGCCCATATTCAAGCTGTGCCCAGCTGTATAAGAAAATCACCAATGCTTTATCATTGCCAAGATGGGTCAGAAACCAGGGAATCCTGAGAATGGTCAAAAAGATGATTCAGATGACTAGGGTAACAAAAAGGATACCCCCCAACTAGCCTTTAGTGATGTGCAATCGACTTTTTTTCTGGTAAATGAGGTTGTGGCTAACAATGTAAGTTGTAGCTACATGCTAAGTATAAGCCCTGCGTATATTAACTGTATTGTAATTTGTGGTATATTCTAGTGAAGTTTGAGATTAACTATGACCATGGCCTCCCTCCTCTTATGCCCATGGCATCCTGTCAAGCTGTGGCTTCCTGCCTGCCACCACGGCTACCGCTGTTGCGTTGTTCTGTTTGAAGTCACATGTGACTTCAAGTAGAATACTGCAAAAGAATAGCTGCTCTCAACAGCTATTCTGAATCTAGCACTGATAGGAGGATATTAGTGGAGCCCTGCCCCAAAAGTGCACAGTGATGTTATGCAACTAGAAAGCAAAGCGAGAGAACACCCAAGGAAAACAAAGTGTGCAACTTGAAGGCATAGTTCACCTTTACCAAAAAAACTGTCTATGCAGCTAAGGGGTGCCTGTACATATAAACAAACTGTGCATCTGTGACCAAAGTTGAATAATGCCTTTTCCATAGGTGTAGGCACCTCCTGAATACCTCCTGAAGCCTGACTGAAAAACTCCCAGAGATCACATCATCCTGTCCTGCCTTGTTGCTAGGACTTTGCTAAGAGACTCCTAGTACTTACTGCTCACCTTCACTATCACAGGAGCAAGCTCTCACAGTAGAGCTGAGCTCAGAACTACTGCATCAGGGTAGAGAAAGTGCATGTGAGGGGTTGAAACAGAAAAAGAGCTCACTCCTGTGATGGTGGAGGTGAACATTAAAATATACCTCCTACTGCTGTGAATATTTAATTTCCAAGTTCACTATGCTCTTCTTGAAAAAGTGTGGAGTGCATCCTCTAAATGCCATTGGGAATAAAGGACTGCAAATGGCAATGTGCTTGTGAGCTGCATGTATAGGTAATGACTATAATACACATAAATAATAGTAACATTTAGGTTGTAAACTGTTGTACATACATTCTTTTGGAGAGTATAAATGTGCTATTCTGCTGCTCTTCTGAGCACAGAATTACCAGATAAAATGAACAGACAATGTTACCAGTTAAATTGGTTCGGGCTTAAAGTGATACAAAATGCACAGTGTTTAATTTACATTGTCCCTTCTATTCCTGAATATGGATAATGGCACTGTAATCATTTTAATTAAAAAAAAAATCGAATCCAAGTACCCTTTTCCGACTTCGATATACAGCTATCACATGACCCAGCTCTTTCCCAGCCTGTCTGCAGGGAAACATAAGCAAGAGGAGCTTCTAGTCCTCTGCTGCTGGTGACGTAAAAAAACAAACAAAAAAAAAACAGCCTTTGGAATACAAAGTACAATAAATAAATAAATAAATAAACTGTGAAAAAAAAAATATTTGAAATCCAATCTTTATTATTTTCTGGAAATAACATGGTGTGGGCAGATTTCTGTCAGTCAAAGGCTGCGTCATCCCATCCAGCCTGTATCTTAGAAAAAGAGGGGGGGTGATTCCTACATTAATCTACATGTAATATCTCGCCCCATTGTGTTTAGCTGGTTTGTGGGTATGGAGGAGGAAAAAGGGAGTGGGCTATCATTTAGCACTGTGTATACGCCCACACGTGTGACTCTATAGCCACATGGGCTGCTCAGATGTGATAGGAAGGAAATGCTCAGCATAGAAACTCACTGAAAACAGAGCATGTGCAGAGTTGCCACTACAGCTGCAAAATTCCCAAGTGAATTGGGGACATGGACAGAAGGTGGAGATAGAGAGCACCAGGATCAAACAGTTTTTTTGCAGAATACAGAAAATGAATCTCATAGTGACTGAGTGAGCACGAACAGCATGTAATGCACCATTTATTGATAGTTTTTTATAATGTGGCTTTAGTGACACTTTATCCTCCCTGGCGGTATGATTCTTTCTGATTTTAGGTGCTGAAAGCGGTACAATTATTTTGCATGGAAATTTGGCGTTTTATATTGTAGGCCTGTAATTCTTAACAATAACACACTTAAATCTGTCCAAACAAGAGTCTAGTAGATATCCCAGGTATGATAAAGTTTGAAACACAAAAACATAAATTATAATATAATAAAAAAAAATAATAAATAAAAAAAATCAAAATAAATAGTAATAAAATAAATTTCCACACGATTCACTATCGCTCAATTCTGCAAGTGTTCTAATTTACTATCACTGTTTTCTAGCCATTTTTGACGTAAAGGGACACTTTTTGGTTGCTATGGACAATCTCCAGTTTCCAGGCAGAAAGAACAGTATATGCAATATAAAACTGCATGCAGGGCATGGGCCAGAGCACTGGGGACAAATGGGATGTGAAATGATTTCATACAGTACTGTAATCTGTAAGATTACAGTACTGTATGTGTTATGCTTTTTACATTTTTTTGAATTTGCCGCCAGGCTCCGCCCCCGTGCGTCGCGACGCTCGCAGGGAACGGAGCCTGGCACAGAGAGGCTTCGGGCAGAGGACACAGCCCGCGGACACTGCGGGGGACATCGCAGGATCCCGGGGACAAGGTAAGTAAGGAGGCACCAGGATCCTGCGATGCAATCCCAAGTGTGGCTCAGGGTTACCGCTAATGGTCCTGAATTTTAACCCCGAGCTACACTCGGGAAAACTGCCAGGGAGGTTAAGAGATATGATTATTATGGATGTTTATGTATCACAAAGTGGTGACTAGGAAAGTTCTCCTAATACAGTAAGTTAGGATTATAACTAATAATATAAAAGGAGAACCTCAACAGGGTTATATTCCCTATACCCAAAACATATTTTTTTTATTTGGGTAGACTAGGAAAGGTTAGAACCCCTGTCAGGTTCTACAGCTATCCAGAGCCGATTCCTTTACAGGTCGATGAGGCCGACAGGCTGACAGAGGTTCTATTATTTCCCCACTTAAAGAGGAGTTCCACCCCGGGGGTCCAGTAAAAAAAATAAATAAATAAATAAAAGTCAGCAGCTACAAATACTGCAGCTGCTGACTTTTAATTGGACACTTACCTGTCCCTGGGTCCAGCGATTCGGGGGATCGAAGCCCCGCTCGTCTCCCCCTCCGTTCAGCGGCGCCGGCATTGCAACTGTGGGCGCCGGGCTGTGGCTTCACAGCCTGGCACCCACTGCGCATGCGCGAGCGGCGCCGCACACCGTGATTGGCCTCTCAGTCACCTGGGACCTGTAATGGGTCTCAGATGATTGACAGGAGGGAGGGAGCAGAGCGGAGCCCTTCCTGTGCTGAGGGGGAAGTGATGTCACCAGCCCAGGCACTAGAAGGGGCAGACTACAAGGGACCCCCTAGCAACAGGCATTTAGAAGTAAGTTAAAAAAAAAAATATCCAAATGTTTTTTTGTTTAGTTTTTTAGGATTTTTCATGTATTTTTGTTTTTTTGGGTGGAACCTCACTTTAACTTACAAAATCATGCTTACTTCTGTCCTACAGTAAATCCTAACAGGAGTTTTGATCCTTCCCCCCTCTATCCAAATAAAATAAAAAAGTATTGGCTATAGACACACTTTAATAACATTTATTTATAGTCACCTCAATGGCATTCTTTTCTAGATCACCAAGCTAAGGAAATTCTCACTTTGCAGATGGAATTTTCACTTTAGCTTAGTGAATAAGGTGAAGTTGTGTTGACGTCATTCATGTGTGAGAAAACATCCAGTGTGAATTGAATATTGGATATTATGTTAGATCAAAAGTCACTACTCTCCTGGTTTAAAATGATCATAACATACTTCAACACTGATAGGCCTAGAAGTCATTCGTATTGATTGGCACTCTCTGGCAGACAAAATGGTGATCCATTATGTGTGATGTTTGTACACAGTACCACATTGTGCATGTGTTCATACATTGAGGAGCCATTCACTTATAATGTTGCATTCCCAAAAAAGGGGCTGATGTTGTTTGGTCACTCTGGGGTGCTTTGGCAGCTTATTTGAAAACATGGGCTGCCATAATGCAGCACAAGTTACCGTGCAATATAACACGCTGACATACTCGCCAAGGATTAGGCTGGTCCTAAATTTGTTTTGCTGCTTGTCGAGAATAAATAAAACATGGCATACGTGCATTTTTACTTTACATTAGCATGTAAAAATATGCTCTTTATGTAATAGGGCAGTGTGCAGTAACAGACATCAACCAATCAGAAATGATAGTTCACTCATGTGAACACACTTCAAAAATGAATATGTGACTGGCTGTTATTGTGGTGCTGTCTGCATGGTTCTGATAAGTGACATTGTTCTGTTTGACTGAGAACATTGACTCTATCCACCATTTTTTAATATGCAGCTATATCTGCGATCAGTTTTCTGACAAATCCATTCAGTAAAGTGCTTACATTCCATTAAAATTGAATTCCATTTCAGTAGAATTCACATTTCTGCTAGCCTGTAGGTGGATGCTTTATTAAGGTAAAACAAATGTTACATCCAAAGGTTACAGCAAATTACTTTTTAACACAATTTAGCCATGTATCTGGAATCTGTTCGCGCACGGATGGAGAAAAAGACAACTCATACTCCATCTAGAATGGTTATATTTCCATATCAAATATGTAACTAAACTCTTCAGTACTGGTATCCTAAAATTAACCGCTTCCCAACCAGCTGCCGCGGTTATACTTCGGCAGGTTGGCTCCCCTGTGCGAGCCATCGTAGTTATACGTCGGCTAGTGGGGTCGGGATAGCAGGCGCACACCGCACAGCGGGGGTGCTGATGCTCGTGGCCGATGGTCGCAATGACCGCTAGCCACAAGCGATCGTGAGCAGCAGACACAGAGAGTGTTTGTAAACACACACTTCCCTGTTCTGTTCTGACAGGAGTGACAGATCGCGTGTTCCTATAAGCTAGGAACCACGATCCATCACATCCTCTAATCAGTCCACTCCCCCTTCAGTTAGAATCACCTCCCAGGGAACACAGTTAACCTCTTGATCGCCCCCTAGTGTTAACCCCTTCACTGCCAGTGACATTTTTACAGTAATCAATTAATTTTTATAGCATTGATCGCTGTATTAATGCCAATGGTCCCAAAAATGTGTCAAAATTGTCCGATGTGTCCGCCATAATGTTGCAGTCACGATAAAAATCGCAGATCACCGCCATTACTAGTAAAAAAAAAAATAATAATGAAAATGCTATAAATCTATTCCCTATTTTGTAGATGCTATAACTTTTGCACAAACCAATCAATATACGCTTATTGCAATTTTTTTTACCAAAAATATGTAGAAGAATACATATCGGCCTAAACTGAAAAAGGGGGATATTTTTTACAGCAAAAAAGTACAAAATATTGTGTTTTTTTCAAAATTGTCGGTCTTTTTTTGTTTATAGCGCAAAAAATAAAAACTGTAGAGGCAATCAAATACAACCAAAAGAAAGCTCTATTTGTGGGAAAAAAAGGACGTCAAGTTTGTTTGGGTGCAACGTCGCACGACCGCGCAATTGTCAGTTAAAGCGAAGCAGTGCTGAATCGCAAAAAGTGCTCTGGTCGGGAAGGGGGTAAATTCTTCCGGTACTGAAGTGGTTAAGCATGGCAAATATCCCACAGTGTCAAAGTTGTTCCAGATTTTATAAAGAAGAAAATTCATGGATGATTTAAAAAAATATTAAATAATTTATTCTGATAAAGCACAAATAAAATGGAAAAATCTTTATGAAACCGAATAAAAACCTAATACAATATATTATTCTTAGGAAATGAAGAATGCATTTGGCGGCTTAAAAAAAATACAACAAATGTAATTTTGCAGTGATCAGGAGTAAACTGTGCGGTAGGTGCTTTAGGTGAAAACAGTTTGCAAATGTTTACTGCAGTTTGCACTGACTTATTAAATAAGTACATATGTCTACAGTCTGACCCTTTTTAATGAGATTGCCGCTTATAGTAAAGCTGGCCACACATGTCCAGAAAATAAAATAGTGCCACAGATACATTACATCTTGTACATTTAAATGTATATCAAAGTGCCAGGTAATGCTGTTTAGTTTCAAAGCATACCTGTACCCATACAGACTTTGCAATAGAAAGAAATTTGATTTGAATGGAGCAGGGGAACCTATCAACCATCCGCAGCTTCTATGAATGGAAGAGCTGGGGGAAAGAGCAGGCACAGTTGAACTCTCTTGGATTAACCCCTGTTGCACGGAACAATTGTGAAGATGGTGGGGCATTGATGGAGGAGGGTTTTCTACTAACAGAAAGAAAATGAGTACAGGGGACACATCTGTTACTGTATGTAACTATGTTCTTTGTGCTAATTTTTCAGTTTTACATTTTAGCTACACTTTGGAGTTGATCTACTAAAAGCAAATAGACTGTGCACTTTGTAAAGTGCACTTGCACTCTGCAAGAGCAGTTGCTCCAGAGCTTAGTAAATGAGTAGAAGCTCTGATGACTTCCATTATCCAATCATGTGCAAGCAAAAATGCTGTTCTTTTTTTTTTTTTTCATTTTCCTTGCATGTGATTGGGTATTCTTTGTAAAGTGAAACTTTACCTCTTTTACTAAGCTCTGGAGCTACTGCACTTGCAGAGTCTATTTCCCTTTAGTAAATCAACCCCTTAGGCTTTAACTTTTCAAAGTGAGCAATCACTTTGCTAAAATGCATCTCCACTTCTGCAGTCAAACTTGTGAAAATCACATGGTACAGGGCCATTCTGACTGGCTTTGTGTATCGTGACTCTGATCTGAGTTGTCCAATGACAGTTCAGATCACAGCCATTCACAGGTGCACTGGCTGTCTGAGTGTTTTCTCCGGTACCATTATTAGACATTTTTCCATAAACACACATCCACCTCCTCCTTTGTCTTTTAACAATTTGATGGTTTGGAGGTGGTTAACCTCCCTGGCGGTATTCCCGAGTCTGGCTCGGGGTGGAATTTCAGAACCAAAAGCAGTAACCCAGAGCCAGACTCGGGATCGCATTGCAGGATGCAGGAAGAGCTTACTTACCTTGTCCCCTGGATCCTGCAATGTCTCCCCGCAGTGGAGCGGCTCGTCCTCTGCTCAATTCATCATGGAGCCAAACTTTGTTCCCTGCGAGCGTTGCGACGCACGGGGATGGAGAACAGCGCCAAATTCAAAAAGTGAAACACACACAATACATACAGTATACTGTAATCTTACAGATTACATTACTGTATGAAATTATTTCACCTCCCTTTTGTCCCTAGTGGTTTCTCCAGTGCCCTGCATGCAGTTTTATATTATAAAAACTGTTTCTCCTGCCTGGAAACTGAAGATTGTCCATAGCAACCAAAACCGTTCCTTTACATCGAA
This sequence comes from Lithobates clamitans, assembly GCA_037952925.1. Lineage (NCBI taxonomy): Eukaryota > Metazoa > Chordata > Amphibia > Anura > Ranidae > Lithobates > Lithobates clamitans. The sequence continues at coordinate 1,068,735 of JBBGZY010000720.1, forward strand.
AGGGGTTTTAGACCAGCTAGAAAACAGCGATAATAAATTAGAATCACATAGAATTGGTGTGAGCCCTGACCATAACAATATACCAATCCAAACAATGTCTTTGACCATAACAAACATAACAAGTTAAACTACTAAATCCCTCCCATTATCCTCATCTCCAAAGATGAGGAATGCTATTCAAAAAATACCTCTTATTTTCAATTTGCAGCGTCGTAAATTACTGTGTAATGAATGCAATAAATGCAATGTAATATGGCAACCTGGAGGTGTTCTGTACACAGATGGTGTACCAATTGCCCCCTAGAAATATAATTTCCTGATTGTGTTGTTGGCTTTCTGGTTTTTCCAGAGGTCTGCACTAAGATACAGATTTTGGGCATTCTCTGCAACAAAAAATTAATTTGTGGTGAGATACTTTAAAGAGAAATTATGTCTAAAGGCATTCAGACCCAGACACTTTCCTCATTAGAACTCTGCAAGTGCAGCAGCTGATTGATAATTATAAAATCACTCCCATTTACATTCACGTTGCACATGGACACAGATAAAAAAAAAAAACAGCTATTTTTCAGAATAACAAAAGGTAAGAATCTGCAACAAAATTTGTTAAAATCCCTGCAATGTACATAGATCAGCCAGAGGGTAAAAGTGGAGTTAATCTTTAACTGCTTCAGCCTCGGAAGATTTTACCTCCTTTCTGACCAGAGCACTTTTTACAATTTGGCACTGCGTCGCTTTAACTGACAACTGAACGGTCGTGCGACACTGTACCCAAGCGAAATTTGCATCCTTTTTTTCCCACAAATAGAGCTTTCTTTTGGTGGTATTTGATCACCTCTGCATTTTTAATTTTTTGCGCTATAAACAAAAGAACAGCGACAATTTTGAAAAAAAAACACAACATCTTTTGCTATAATAAATATCCCACATTTTTTTTCTAAAAAATACATTTTTTCCTCAGTTTAGGCCGATATGTATTCTTCTACATATTTTTGGTAAAAAAAAATCACAATAAGTGTATATTGATTGGTTTGCGCAAAAGTTATAGCGCCTACAAAATAGGGGATAGATTTATGGCATTTTTATTATTATTTATTTTTCTACTATTAATGGCAGCAATCTGCGATTTTTATCAGGACTGTGATATTGCGGCGGACAAATTGGACACTTTTTGACACATTTTTGGGACCATTGACAATTATACAGCAATCAGTGCTATAAAAATGCACTAATTACTGTAAAAATGTCACTGCCAGGGAAGAGGTTAACACTAGGGGGCGATCAAGGGGTTAACTGTGTTCCCTCTTTGTGTTCAAACTGTAGGGGGGGTGGGACTTGCTAGGAGAAGAGAGAGATCGGTGTTCATACTTTGATCAGTCTCTTCTCCCCTCAGAGATCCAGGATCTGTGTGTTTACACACACAGTAAAACTGCGGCGGCTGGTCGGCAAGTGGTTAAAATGATATTAAAGGCAATTTTTTTTAAAAATAACAAACTCACTTGCTCTGTGCAGTGACTTTGCACAGAGCAGCCCTGATCTTTCTCTTCTCAGGTGCCCCGTCAAAGCTCCTGGCCCCTCCCTCCTGTCAAGTGCCCCCAGAGCAAGTAGGGGGCAACCAAGCAGGTGGGCTCCTGAGTCACTGCTCTGTGTGTCCATTTAGACACGGCTCAGAGCCCCCCCTCTCTCTTCTGATTGGCTCACTGGCTGTGATTGACAGCAGCAGGAGCCAATGGCTTGGGATTGGATTGGGAGCAGCAAATTACAGAGTCCATTAATTTGATTGTTGTCCTTTGAGCTCTAGCTATGCCATTTTAGTTATGCACAGCCCTCTAAGAGAATGAATCTCCATTCAAACCTGTGTGTTTTATGTGCCTTTCAGGTGTGGTGCATTAAAAAAGTCTTGCATGCTGCATCTTTGATGCACTTTCATCAAAATGTACTATATATTGAGTAAAAATCCTAAAACGTATGTATAACAGACCTATGATGCAATGACCAAGAAGCTGGTCCTGAGTAGTGATGTTCAGTCAATGCTGGTGCAAGTGCATGTAGACTAGAAGTGACTGAAAGAGGCTGGAGTGAATCAGAAGCACCAAGATCCGAAAAAGGTGGAAAAAAAAGAGTATTTTATTTAAACAAATAACAATTGTTTATGATACACAGTGGCTTAGCTAACTAAATGGCATCCAGTTGGGATTTAGATCTAGTCTAGGTAGTAAGGGATGGTCAATTCTGGGGGGATGCTTTAGTGTAGGAAATGTTATTAGTTAGTAAAACTTAAGGCATCAAAAGTATTTATACTGTTGTTGACTGGGTGCCAGTGCCAGACTTCTGGGACCAAGAAAAAATGTCCCCATGATACGAAGATACCATGATACTGTAAATCTGATAAGGCTATTGTGGTACTGGATCATACAGAATTATACCACAATAAATGTAACTCTAAAATGACAAATTGTTATATTGCCAATATACCGTATGTGCTTACTAAAACATTGCTTAACATCAGCAGGTGCCCAAAAATCACACAATAGAAAGCATGGATGAAGTCACTTATGTAGATTTATGAAGACTGCCTCATGAGACAACTTTCAGTAGCTGAATGGCTCCAGGCAAATCCTGGAGACATTTAATAGAGAGGAGAATGTCATGCTGTGTCACAACTTTATGTGCAGTACACATATTTGTAAAAAGCATAGACTACTCAGTACACTGACGTATCATAACCGCCTGTGGTATAGTCTTTTGTCACAGCTTTAGATGCCTAAAGCAAGGTAATTCCAACAAGACAGAAAATATCAAGCCAGATTTTTTCAATATCAGCAAGGATCTATACAACAATTGTTTGGCACTTGAGATAGAAGCAATGTTTATTTACATAAAAGGAAAATCCATAAATCCATAAATTATATGAGTTACCAAAGCTCATAAATTTTGATTGCATTATGTCTATCTTTTTAGGTGAAACCTTGATCAGAGCCAGGTCAAAATTGCCTGTGTTGTCTCCTAAAATATACAGCATTATCAGCATTTGCTTCCATTGCTCACTTCCATCCCTCTCCCATCTGCACTAAAATAAATATGTAAGTTAGAAGAGTCCACAAAATGCTCTCTCTAGCTCTGAAAATGTGTTACTCAAAAGGAAGGTAGATGATACTTGCATGTCCCATTGCACTCTGAAAATACAGATGGCCTGATATAACTCAATTTGTTGAGACAGTTTATCCACAAACATAGTCACTAAGCTGGCAGTTGCTAATAATGTTATATATCTCTATGCCGGCCATAAAATCAACCTCAAATCAGAGGCAGGAGATATGAATAACCCATAATACTTATCCAAAGACTGAAAGCAACAGTTTAGCTTTTGTAGCTGTTGTTGGCATTTTTTCTCTCAGTTAGATGGACTCACCAGAGTGTTATCTATGCTCAATGCTAGGTCACAGTCATAAGTATGCACTGGAAGGACTAGGAAGAGTATTTACAAGAATAGCCATTACTAACTCCACAGGGAAAAACCTTATGAAGCAGAAATCGCAGATGGTATTGGCTCTACACGGCTGAATTAAAGTGTTATTTAAAAGAGAAGTATGGCGTTAGCAAACATAAAAAAACCTTATACTTACCTAGGTGGATGCCGCATTGATCTTATGCTGCATCTTTCCCCAACCGTCTCTACACTGAGAACTTAGTGATCAAATGCTGCTGATCGCTCAGTTCACCTCTCTGCTCTGAGCAAGGAGCGGTGACTGTTAGTCTCATCTAGACGAGAAACAAGCAAGTGCTGAAGTGCACCATCAAAAAGACAACTTTTTTTAAAATTTGAAATTTGTATCTGGTTGTGAGAAAGGAGCCAGGAGAAAAAGTTGTTTAATAGGTGAAGTTTTGCTTTAACTGCAGAAGAAAATATGGTCTCCTACCTTTTAGGATAGGACTGTGTTGTATGGAAGAGGGGTGTGTATCTTAAAAGTTGAGGGAAAAAAATATACAGTACTTTACATCCCTTGGAAGGTAACATGGTTCCGTAATCTTCATGCCATTTTTGTATTTAGTTATCTGCCTGGAGTTCACCTTTATGAATTATGGGTTTTCACATGTAATTGTCATACCCACAAAATGTCCATCATGAATGCTGTAACATGTAATCTGTATTTTCCCTGTCACCCACTGTTCAAAAACCTTTGCAATAACTCATAATACTTATCCAAGGACTGATAGCAACAGTTTAGCTTTTTAGCTTTTAAAGCTTTTTAGCTTTAAAAAGTGTCTGAAAAGATGTGTGGATGAAATGCAAAAATTTGCAAAGAAGCATAACTGGATTTGCACATGCAGATATACCATAATGTATATAATGTTAATTTAAAGGTTTCTTTACCTGACTGGATAGTCGGCTGCACTGAGATTGATGAAGAAATCCCAAGACCAGTCAGACATCTCTAGGAGGTTCCTCATACTTTGCAAGTAGGTGGACAGAAGACTTGCCCCTCCCCAGATGGTCGCCATTCTCCATGAAGTGACACGTACATTAGGATATTGGCTGGCAAACTGGACTACTTGTCTGTGCAGGTAGTTGGATCTCTGTGTCAGGCCAAAGACATAAATAATGCAGAAATCATGTGCCCAAGATGGGTTTTTTTTACATTATGTAATAGAAACAGGTCAAACAAAAGATGCTGAAGAAAACAGATACATTAAATGGCTAATTAAAGTGAACTTATACTCTCAATACAATTTGAAGCTTAAACAAGATTAGTGTTCCATTAAACATATAAAAAAGCTCCGGGATCTCTTCCTTAGTTGGCCAGTTACATGATTTTTGGCTCTAAAGACCTTGTTAATTTAAAATGAGGCTAAGCCAGCCAATCAGAGTGGGAAAACTTGATTGACTGCTGAAGGAAGCTTGAAGGATCAACTAGTGAAGGGAAGTATACAGCTGTAATTATAATTGATTATTTAAAGCACCTTCTCTCACACAAAAAAATATGAAATAATTTAATTAATGGTACCAAACTCAGGGCACTTTGATATGCAAATATGGATTTCAGTAAGGAATGTCGTGGGCTAGCATGTATCCTCTCAACCCTTACTTTTGATCATTAAATGTAACATATAGTATAGCCTTAGTGATCCATTGATCCATTTGTCCACAAATTTGAGGGGAGAGGGTCAGCCCTTGATTTTCCGTCCTACATATTAGAGTGATATGGATTTTAGGGCTCTCAGGTTGCTCGGGGAAAATATTAAACAGTATGTGCAGAGAGAATGTCATGGATTTTGAGAGTCAAAATCTATTTCGCAAAGCCTTAATAAAGGGAGCTTGATTTCTAAAGCAGTCATCAATGGGCAAGTTTGAGTACATGTTGCATGCATATTCACATGACTCAGTAAATTATGTTTCTGTAACACCAGATTTCAGGCTTAGGGTGATTTTAAGCAGTGGGTGGCTATATATCCATGCCTGGACCCAAATGCATTAATAGATCCATATCATTTTACTGTATACATTTCAGGGCCCTCCAATTATTATTGAAGAACTCCAGGAAGTATCATCAGAAGAGATTTTTGAAGGTAAATGTGTGGTGGTATTTAAAATTATTTCCATGCCATGCCTTCTGAAATATAGCTCTGTAAAATCGCACATGCCAGTAAATGGGTACTGTGAGCTTACCACTTCTATTCCCTGCTAATTATCTGCATGCAAATGCTTGTAGCAATGATAGCTCTATGGTGTTCTAACGTGGCAACAAATTCCATTCAGATAATGGAAGCAGAGTATGCAGGGACCAAAAATGGCCAGCTAACATTACTGTTATACTAGCATCAGGATTTTGGAGAGCTGAAACTCAGAAAAGACAGCATAGAGATCATTTTAATTATTACATTAATATTATTATTATTACAATTCCGCAAGAAAACAAATGTTATCACTGAGATGCAAATACTGTTGTTGAAACAATCTTTGCCAAAGTCAGGAAACGCCCTCTAATCTAAATCGAATCTAAATTCAGAGTACGGTATTTAACTCTACCCTCACTGCTAATAGGTTTTCATAGGAACTTCTGTATGAGTACTGATGTCACATAACCATGTTAATTTATATGTCCCTTTGCAGGAGACAACAGCTTGGAAAGTTTAAAAGTAATTTGTCACTATTCTTCAATGAAAGAACATTACATGTCCTTAAATAAACAGATTGGCTTTGGACTTGATAAAACACAGTGGACCAACACCAGTAGATGACATGGCTTCCCAAATCATCACTGACTGTGGAAACTTCACACTGAACCTCATTCAACTTCATGCTTCCCTCTGCTGACCAGCTTTATGGAGATGCAGATTTAATTTTCAGCAGGACTTGGCACTTGCCCACACTGCCATAAGTACCAATATCTGGTTTAATGATCATGGTATCACTGTGGTTGATTGGCCAGAAAACTTGCCTGACCTAAAACCCACAGAGAATCAGTGGGGTATTGTCAAGATGAAGATGAGAGACATCAGACCCAAGAATGCAAACAAGCTGAAAGCCACTATTAAAGAAACCTGGGCTTCCATAACACCTCAGCAGTGCCACTCGCTGATTGACTCCATGCCACACTGCATTGATGCAGTAATTTATGCAAAAGAAGCCCCGACCAAGTATTGAGTGCATTCTGTACTGTACATGGACATACTTTTCAGTAAGTAAGACATTTCTCTACTAAACATCCTTTTTTTATCGGTCTTATGTAATATTCTAATTTTCTGAGATACTGAATTTTGGGTTTTCACCAGCTGTAAGCCATAATCATCAAAATGAAAATAAAGAAATGCTTGAAATATATCACTCTGTGTGTAATGCATCTATATAAAATATATGAGATTCACTTTTTGGATTGAATTAATTAAATAAATTAACTTTTTGATGACATTCTAATTTTTGAGATGCACCTGCATATATATATATATATATATATATATATATATATATACACACACACAGTATATATTTTGGCTTTTTCATGGATCTATGATTGTCTCAAGCATGTTCAAATCCACTTACAGTTGGCTGCCTCACTACCCTCGCTGGAAGTCTATTCCAAAGCAGCAACTATTTTTTCAGTAAAATAATACTTTACTGAATCTTGATCTTGGCTACACATTGAAAATTCTGCCCTTCTGAACATTTTTTACCCCCTTAATGTATTTAAAGGTTTCAATCATGTCTTCCCTTTCCCTTCTTTCCTCCAGACTGTACATAATTAGGTTCCTGAAGTCTTTCCTGATATGTATTATCCCTCAAACCTTTTGCTATTTTTGGTGCTTGTCTCTGGTCTATCTTATTAAAATCTTTTTGTAAGTGAGGTCTCCAGAGCTAGACACAGTATTCTAAATGGGGTCCGTCTAACTAAAGATCTCTATAGGGGAATCAGAAACTTCTACCACCTGCTGATGACCCCTCTAGTGATGCATCATATTTTCTTTTTCAAATATGGAAAACAGTGTGTGCAAAGCCACACTGTTTGCTCTTTTTTTCCAATGATCTGAAATAAGTACTCCCAAGTATTTTTTTCGCTGTAGAAGACAGTGAAGAGTTAAAGAATCTTATGATAAAATAAGAAAATGTTTGGTAAACTATGAGTGACTTCTCCATAAGCGAGAAGAGGCCCATCACCTTAGGACACTAGCAAAAAATCAAGGGCTTATAGAGTGGGGAAGGGTTATAGGGGAGGCACCCAGGGGGTGTGTCCTCAAAGGTTTTGCCAGTGACAATCACCTGAAGGTCTGAGCTATCTATCTATCTATCTATCTATCTATCTATCTATCTATCTATCTATCTATCTATCTATCACTTTCTATGAATCTATGAATACTTGGCCTGTGTCCTGTACTGTATGCCCCAGATAGCAGTAAAAACCTGACAGAGGTTCTAACTCTTCCTCACTCTAAATGTAATCTATTCTATTAATAATGGTTGGACATACATTTCAAAGTTCAAGTACTCTTTTAAGACTAATTATTTACTCCATCCTTCAGTGGACTAGAGAAAACAAATGGAAAATCTTACCTTATCACAATGAATGTAGAAGTAATGGTCCTTGTGGTAAATTGCCTTAAACATTCGCTGGAGTTGTCGAGAGGCTCTACCATGAACAACTAGAACAAATACTATCCTTACGGGATTGGTAGCCATATATTCCACTGAATCTTCATCCCACTGTACATTGTTATTTGCCTTTCCTAAAGAAAAGTAAACAAAACGGAAAATGAACTGTTTTCGTTTCACCACTTAACATACAGCAAAATCTACTGTCATTAGCAGTGCAACTGCTGGTACAATTTCTTATATAGCATGACCATAATATACAATCTGTAAAGCTTGTCATAGATGGATTACAATTTGGATGATTCAGCAGAGACTTTCCTCATTTTGATCAATTTGTGGCTATCCCTGCTTGACAGAACTTGATCGTCTGTTGAAGAAAATTGTTGGGAGATTTTTTTTGATCAGCAGCTGCAGCCAATGGACAACAGGGCAAATCTGGAGATTATCAAACAAAATAGAGGAGTGTATGAGACTATCCTTTAGTCTCTCCAAGGCAATAATCATATAATCTAGTAGCTCTATTAACTAGATGCTAAACATGAGTGATGGTAAAGTGAAGGGGTCTCTTGACAGGAGCCCACTAAAACACAAGACAGAAAACTTCACTCTTGTTATCTGCAGTAAACAATATTTTCTTACAGCAAAGCCCTGTTAAAATGTTTCTGTATTGTAGTTACTTGCTCATCTTTATTGTATAAAAAAAACACACACACATATATATATATATATATATATATATATATATATATATATATATATATATATCCAGAAAAAAAAAACAAACAGTAGCACAATGAAAACATAATCCACAGAAATGTTTTAATTACTTGTTTAAATAAAACTTTTCACAACCTGAGAGCATCAGTAATGAGCCGATTTCCACAAAATGTCTGCATAGCTTACTAGAAGTTTTACCTTTTCATATGAGTGCTAAATCTGGACTAGACAACATGCTATAAATAAGCAGGGAAAAAGCCAATTTACGGCATGTAGTTAATTACTGCGACTAATAAACTAAATATATTTTGGTTATCTGTATGCATCAGGAGTATTCTGCTTAATAAAAAATAAAATGACACTTTCAGAACAATGAAAGATTACACCATTACATTTTATTTATTAGGTCATAAATTAAATTTTTCTTGGAATTTTAGGAATTATTTTTCTTAGTTTTGCACAGGAATCTATCTAGGATTGGAATTTCTGTCAGCAAACCGCTACGGCTCCAAAGGGCAAAAATGACCTGGCTGTCAAGGGATTCAATGAAATCATTCTGCCCTTCTGAAAATGCAAGCTGCCTCCTTTTATACTGACTCAATGACTTCTGTATTTTCTACAACAAGTATGTGCATCAGAATATTCAGAGTTATATCCTTATCTATATATTTGTTCTTGTTTAGTAACTCAAAGTATTGAAGCACTATGGTGTAGCATCACTACCAGGGAAAAAGCATTTGCAGGATGAGATGTCAGCAATGGCAGTCTTTTTATTAACAATTGATCTTGTGACTATGATACAAAAGATGGGGTTCAAATGCAAGTGCAAGTTGTTTTTTTAATTTACCTACTTAATTTACTTATTTATGAAGCACTGTACACCACAAAAATGGATGTAAACTGTCCTGCCACACATGCTTTTAGTTGGTCTTTGTTCTCACTGGTAAGCAATAGACGCAGCCTATTGCCCCGTACACACGGTCGGATTTTCCGACGGAAAATGTGTGATAGGACCTTGTTGCCGGAAATTCCGACCGTGTTTAGGCTCCATCACACATTTTCCATCGGATTTTCTGACACACAAAGTTTGAGAGCAGGCTATAAAATTTGTCGGAAATTGCGATTGTGTGTACACAAATCCGATGCACAAAGTGCCACGCATGCTCAGAATAAATAAAGAGGTGAAAGCTATTGGCTACTGCCTCGTTTATAGTCCCAACGTACGTGTTTTACGTCACCACGTTCAGAATGATCGGATTTTCCGACAACTTTGTGTGACCGTGTGTATGCAAGACAAGTTTGAGCCAACATCCGTCGGAAAAAATCCTAGGATTTTGTTGTCGGAATGTCCGATCAATGTCCGACCGTGTGTACAGGGCATATCACTTCTCGTCATGGGACTAACAAATTAGTACAGTGACTGATGCCAAGGATCTAATAGTGAGCTCTCAGTGTTTCATTTAAGGGACATTGCTGACAAAAGCACTACTTTAAAACTACTATATTTATTCCCAGAGTTCTTAATGTTTTACTTGTACAACACTTTAGAAAAATAAAAAGATGCACTTTTGTTACAGGATTTTACTTTAAGCTAGGAGAAATTGTGAAAACTTAAAGATTAAAAAGGAGCTTCAATCCTAACTTATTTCTCAAAGGTAACAGTAATGCATTAATTAAAGCTTATCACTGAACAGATACTGGAAATTTAATTTAGTTAAGTTTTCATTTACAAAAAAAAAAATACATTTTTTTTTTACATGAAATTACCATGAGATGGGTTCTGTATTCCCATACAGGTTTAAAGGAATGCAAAATCCACTTGAAATAGGTCGAATGCATGTCAGAATAAGTACAAGTCAAATAAACCTGTCAATGAATTCTAAACAATCTCAAACTGATGTCAAACTGATGTTATCAACACAAGTCTACAGCCTGTCGACAGAGGCCCTTAACATAATTAAAAATATTTTGGCATGCAAGACAGTTTCCATACAGTATATGTATGCCAACTGTGTACTTGGGGGCATAGAGTTCTGCTTTAAAAACCTTTTAAACCGAATAACATCTATACTGCCATACATAACGTACAATTTACTTTCACATCTCCAAAACTGAAACACCTGCAAGCAACAGAATAGCTCATTTTTTCCACACATCATAATGACTGTGTTTTTTTCAGTGGTTTTAATATGTATGCCCAAGTAGCAATGTGGATATGTATATAAAAAGGCCCTTTCATTGCAATACGTCTTACTATCCTTGATTAAAATGTTATTTGCTGATGGCGGCAATGTAAGTTCAGAGATTTTAAATTAGGAAAAATGCAGTGCACCTGTAAACACCAAATGTAAAATATTATACATTTAAATACATATTTCTGAGTAATGGAAAAATGAATATGAACTTCAGTAAACACAAAAACTCTGCTTTAAAGTAAAAGGGTGAACTACTGCAAAAGGTGACAAGAATCAGTGGGACAAATTCAATGAAAAACAATGTGAACACAAACATCAAGTCAAAAATAACAAAAAAATAATAATAATAACAATAATGCTTCTGATGTCCAACATTGGATATCTGGAGTAAACACGGGTACCCTTTCTGTAGCTCAATTCACCTGTTAGTCATTTATGCCCAATAAATCTTCACTTTTTAGAAGACTATAAGGAATAGTTATTGATTATCCTTCTCACTGTTCTGTCTATGTATGTGTTAAATGTGATACAACCTTAAAATATAGCTAAAGGCAAAACTTTTTTTTAAAGTTTTGAATAGAGTGGAGAGGGATCAGAACACTCTTTTTTTTAGGCAAAAACTGGCCCAAACGAACTATGTCTCTCACTAACATATGAGGCTGCTGGATGTGCGGTATAAACTGTATGTAGCTGAGGCTACATACAGCATACCGCACTGTGTTCTGGGTTCAAGCAGAGACTTTCTGTCTCATTCTAGCAATGAATACAAAGCTTCCTGATTGGCTGAGTCAGAGGTTGTGATATCATCAGCCTATCCGATTCTGCCAATCAGAGGAAGCTTTGTTCCTCAAAAGGATGTATTCTAGCAATGAATACAAAGCTTCCTCTGCTTGGCTGAGTCAGAGGTTGTGACATCAGCAGCCTCTCTGACTCAGCCAATCAGAGGAAGCTTTGTATTCATTCCTAGAATACATTGCTTTCTCTGATTGGCTGAGCACCGATCAAATAGTGTGTTTATTTGGGGGGTTACTATCACATACCTCCCAACAGTCTCAGAATATGCAGGACTGTCCCAGATTTTAAAACAAATTCCGCTGAATTGAGCACTGTCCCACAACTCACCTGCCCGGCATCACTATTCTGCACAGTTCTACAGGCCAAGAGAAATGACAGCCACCATGAAAAATCAGCACATGTCCATCCTTTAAATGGGTGTACCCTGTTATCATAACTTCAAAACAGTCTGTTTTTTGTGTGGCACCTCCCAGCAGTCAGGACAGACAAGGCAGAAGCTTGGGCGCTCCAGTCCGTAGCAAAGACGTGGAAACAGAAATTGTAGTTGTGCTCCTGCTGCTGTACATGGTAAATCTGGGCAGCAATGTAGTTGGGGTGGCAGACAGACCAGTGTCTAGAGTCTGCACTTCTGGCTGCTCTTTCAGTGAATGTACTCTGATTGTCAAGTGTAACCAGGCCCACCTTAAAACTACATCCAACCAGAAGTTTTTGAAAATATCATGTGCCAGCATCAAACCTCTTCTAATGGGCTGTAGTTACAGACCATCTGAATGGTTACACAATACAATGAGAGAGTATACTCGGGATGGGGACTGCTACTAGTTCACTCACTTCAGTTGTTATATTTCACACCTGCCTATCACAGAGGGGCTGAACCTGGCCTGCAGTGGACTTATATATGTAGTAAAAGTAGGCTTAAAGGAAGGCTAGGAGAGAAGATGCTCCTTTTACTTTTTCTACATTTTTATTTCCCCATTCCAACCATCAGGCTTTACCTGAACCCAGGCAGCAATTCCTACAAATATCAGGAGGAATACTAAATACAGTTTCACAAGTAATTTTTACATGCTGTGGAGCTATCTTTGCAAGGGGAAGGGGTGGGTAGTCGGGGATGGGGGCAGGGTGGTTATCCTACCAATTTGGCAGAAAATGAATTAAATATTCACTTTCACTGACAGCCCCCACCCTGAATACAAAATTCCTGGTCAAAACTGGAAAATGTAAAGCTTTGTGAAAATAAATAAATACCTTGACCTGGGTTCTGCCCTACTAGTGACATCATTGTGCCTCACTGCTGTCTCCTGGGAAAGCAGAGGGACCAGAATTAATTTTTGCAATGTGCTACCAGAGGTAATGCATGGTGATACCATCTGCTACTCCAGAAAGTAAGTGGGACTAAAACACACTTATTTATGCACGGTAAAACACACCCATCCTTTCCATTTAGTTTTATGTGGACAAAGAGTGTCAATCCCAGGCAAAAGGGCAGTGTCTATCATTTCTGCACCCTGTTCTGCCCTTGCAAAATATAGGGGAAAGGGGGGAGGGGGTGTGGTACTTTGCATCTCTGCCTTGTGTGCCAGAGGACCTTGCTCCAGGCACTGGTCCTGTGCAGTACATTTCCCACAGGCATTAATTTTACCAGGCACCTGCCCTAGTTTCAGGAGTTGCTTTTTTTGCTTTGGCCGCTGCAGTGCCATCACCATCTATACTGCACCACCAGCTTCAGACTGTCAGACTTCACATACAGCAGCACTTTAGAGCCAAGGGAGGGCTCTCCTAGGTTTTAATTACATAATCCAACCAAGTGGAAGCCATCCCCTCACAGAGCACTACCACTGTGTGAGGTGTGGTGAATGGAGGGAGATTAGTTGGTGGCAGGAGAAAACTCTGTATAAGGGGGGTTTAAGAGTTGAGAGGTACATACTCCTGAACCCTGCACTTTGTGCATTACATACTCCTGACCACTGTACTCTGTATGCTGTGCTGTACTGGACAGATACCTGACAACTACACTCTTTATGCCATATTTTACGTTACATACTTCTGACCAAAGTGTTACTGTTTCAACAGTTGCTGGTTGCTACGTAGTCACTGACTATTTGATGAAGTTCTTCTTTAGAATATGCTGAAACACATATGAAATAGAAGAGTTTTCTAAAAATGATTGTACGTGTCTGTTAGACTGGCGATTGTGGCACAGTAATTAAAACATAACGTACAAGGAATGTGGCATATCTGTGCGATGTGTACAACAAAGAGACTGAGATTTTATTTAACCATGCTCCTTTAAGACATTTACATTTCTGGCACAGTTAGGGGGGAGGGCCGTATATACTGTGGGGGCAGTCTATACTGGGGAGTCTGTACTGTTGTGGGAGAAGGTCTGAATTGGAAGGGGAGCCTGTACTGGAGAAAGTCTGTACCGGTTTGTGTTGGTGGTGCCTGTATTTGGGGGATGGGGAATCTGCACTGGTCAAGAGGGTCTCTACTGGAGGGTGATCTATACTGGTGGAGAAGGTAGGGTCTGTACTGAGAAAGGACTAGGAGGGTGGTCTGTGCTGAGGGTGGTTTAGGGCTCTGGGGGGAACATCTCTACTGGGTGGGAATTTGGGGCTGAGGGAGGAAATCTTTATGGGGAGAATATGGTCTTGGAGGGGGATTTGGACTGCGAGGATGGGGTAAAGTTAGTCCACTTTTCACTGGCCACATGTGCTACGCACCATATTCTACCTCTTTAAAAAAAATTGTCCCTCATTGTCAATTTCAAAAGTTGGGAGGTATGCTATTCTACCTAATATAGATGCTTAAAAGTAAACTATAAAGGCAAATTGGGGCTATTCTGGTACCCCAAGGTCGATAATGAAATAATGACATATATTTATTATTTTAAAACACAAATCGTTTTATTAAATACAGTTTACAATAACATGTATCCCTAAAATGATGGGTACTGGAATAGTCCCATTTGCCTTGTATTGTTTATTTTGAAGTGTGAGTCGTTTCTGTTCATTCTACAAGAAATAAAATATACATTTTGTGTGGACTTTATGGCTATATAAAACATAGACAAAACTATGCATTTTTTTTTACTAGCATTTGAAAGGTCTATGCAGATTAATACGATTTGATATTGCCGATCAATTGTTTTTCATACAAAATACAGAGGCCAATACCATGCCTGTCGATATGTCTAAATACCCCAGTGTATATTTTATTCTGGGAAGAATACATAAAAGAAGAATACATTTTCTTTCCATCGATTCCCCTTGAAGACCTTGGGGCAAGAGAATGATTTATGAATCTAAACCTTTAGAGGCTACTAGAAATGACACCACCTTTGGAATACTAAATATTAGATGCAAAGTAAATGTATATGCAAACAGTTTCTCCTCTAAAATACTAAAACATACAGTCTGTTATAACCACAAAATATATTTTTGAAAACATCCACATTTCAAGCAAACATTTGTGAAATCCCAATCTTTTGCATCTATATGCTACCATAAAAACATACATACATACACACAGCATTATGTTTTCAGATGATATACGACTATTCATTGATCTGTGTTTTGTTTGATGTCAAGTGTCACAAGCATTGTCCGGGTTCATGTCTTGTATCATACATCATGTTCGACTTGCTAGAGGGCATGTCATTAACATGGGCATGTTCTTTTTTTTTCTGCACAGTTCATATCTCCTTGCTGCTTGTTCATGTTACTAGTGACCTTTCTGCATCGCTTGCTTAGTATTGATAATGTGAAAGATTGTTAGTGTTGTGTCATATGTGTGTAGCACACCCGTCAGTGGAAACAGGAAGACACAGCTTCACACGCTGTCATTCATCAAAATATAGAATTCTATTTCAAGACCTTCATGAGGCATCAAAATTAGATTGTCCGGTCACTGGGTCAGAGTTCCTGAAATGCCTGAAATGTGCCATTTACAAAAAGGCTTAGACAAACTACACAGTATTACAGATGGTAATTCCATGGGATAAAAGAGATCAACTAGCATCAATTTGTTTAACAAACATTGTACAACATTGTATAATTGTTTAGTGTAAGATTATTGCAGGAAACATGTATAACAAATCTATCAATCCAATCAATTCAGACAGAGTGTATGATAAAAGAATGCACATGCAGCTGTTACCCTTTAGTGAAAAGCACATGACAAAACAATCAGTAGATCCAGGGTTTACAATCAGCTGAAAACATTCAAACTTTTGGGTAAAACTTGAACTTGGTCCTACCCTAACCATATTTCTTGCCCTATTGATCAGTGAAGTGCCCATCACTAGAATGAATATTAGGGACATAGCAAATGTGGTCATGCTTGACTTTTAGGCCCCATTCATATGAGCGGTACGGTCAAGTCTGCCTGTCGGTGTTTGAGACTGACTGGATCAGTAGCACTATGTAAGTGCACGGGCTACCTCTGAGTTTTATCGGATCTGAAAAAAAAATCAGAAAATGTTCGCAACATGATGGATCTGACTCAAGTTTGTTTTTATCCGGCCACCCCTAGATCCAACATAGGTCCATAAAGTTATGGTTTGTAGGAACAGAAAAAAACTGAACACTCACGGATGTCACAAAGGTGACAACCATCCTATTATGCTCTGATTCAGTGGATCTGTTTACAGATCCCTTGCTGATTAGACTAGACGGCATCTGAGTGAAAGAGCCTTATGAGAAAAGTTGAAATTTGCATAACTTTAGCTGCTTCATTTAGTAAAATTGGCAAATGTATTTGTATTAAATAAATGTATTTATTTCTTACTTTTCAGTGCCTCCCACTTTAAGATAACCTCTGCTTATGCATTGTTGTTTATATGCTCAGTTTAAATTTCCCAAGTTTGTGACAGGTTAAATTGAAAGCTGTATTAAACCCAAAAACAACATTTTTCCTAAATTACAGTTCCCCAATTCTTAGATGTGGTTGCTGAGTTTTTTTTTTCCTTTATTTTTCTCATAGTGATCCAGCCAGTAAATCTGTTCTTAAATGTCTTTATTAGGCCAAGCTGTCCAACAAAAAGTAGCAGTTAGAGGGTTGAGACAAATCATTTACCACTTGCAAGGGTGCTTACAATGGTCAACTTTTATTAATTGTAAAACCTTTTTCCCAAAAGGGGAAAAAAACAGTTTGTTGTAACTGCTTAGAAAGCTGGAATGTAGCTTCAATCCATCTTAATCGGCTAGTCTGACACTACCCTTTCCACAGACTGGCACTGCTGCTGTCCAAAGGTGTCTGCTTTACAATTTAATCCAGAATGCAGATGCCCTAAAACAGGAGGTGTGTTGCTGGCTGGATAACTAGGTGAAAACAGAAGAGAAAAAAGCCTAAAATACATACATTAATGCAGCCACCACATATAAGGATTGGTAAGCTGCAATATATTTGATTTTGGCTTTTGAGTTTAATACCACTTTAGTGATCCCAGGTGAGTCAAAGAAAGGATAAAGAAGGACAGCAGGAATATGCAGAAAAGAGAGAAGCCCTCCCCTTACCTCCCATAAAAAAATGCTCAATGCCTGAGCAACCTGTTGGTGGGTGCACCTGAAAAGATAACATCTGTGTTAAAATACAATGTTTCACCAAGTGTAGTAAACAGGGCTTTTTTTCTCAAACAATAGGTGCTGGAACTTAACCACGGCCCCACAAAACCCCTCCCCTACACACACCCTCCAAATCATATCAAATAGTGGGTGTATTCAGTCAAATTTCATGAAAACAGTAGGAGGGTCTTAAATGGGGCATTAAATACCAGGATTGCATTACATACAGAGTGCAGAGCTGTCACTTGTAAACACAGAAACCAGACTTCTGTGTTTACAAGTGATTGTGGTGAGCAGGCACCAAAGGGTCTGAGCCAGAGGTGGTGGAACTGAGTTCCACCAAGTTCCCCCTGAAAAAAAGCCCTGGTAGTAAATATGTATTACAAATTTTTAGACTCCATAATCTTCCTGACATGTCCAATAATACACAATAATTATTTTCCACTTCAGGTGAAAAAGGTTTCTTTTTTGCTATTTATTAGAGTGTTGCTCATTTTAACCTTGCATCTCTCTCTCTCTCTCTCTCTCTCTATCTATCTATCTATCTATCTATCTATCTATCTATCTATCTATCTATCTATCTATCTATCTATCTATCTATCTATCTATCTATCTATCTATCTATCTATCTATACATTTATATATATATATATATATATATATATATATATATATATATATATAGACTGTATATATAGTGGCCTGGGGAGACTTTGTCACTATGGAAATGGCCAGGAAATAGACACAGAGTTTGCACGTGCAGGACTTCAGAGCATTTATTTTGAGAGCAGAAAACTGTTTTGGCAGTTTTCTCTGGATTTTGCTATTTCTGGATTGGGCTCTGAAGTTTTTGGAGATTCCCATGAGTCTTGGGTGGGATGGTATCTCCAACCCTGTGTTCGGGTGCTGACAGCCAGCAGGGTGTGTGCCCAGGTGCTTGGTGTTGGAAGTGGGAGTTGGTGAAGTTGCTGCAATTTGCATTCATAGCCATGTCAGGAGACCTTGTTGTCTCTATCTGCGACTGCATCCCTGGTGAGGGGGATTTCTTGTCCGAAGTACAGGGAAGGTTGAGACGGCTACACGGGCCTGGAAGACCAAGAGGGGGTCTGGGAGGCTAGGAAAGCTGAGGCGGCTAGGAAGTCTTGAAGTCTCGGGGCGAGTGAACAAACCCAGGGGGGCTGGAGAATCCTGGTAAGACCAGGAGTCGGCCTGTTCAGCAAGAAACTGCAAGTTTGAATTGAGCCTAAGAGCCAGGTGGCTCCAATTTTTTTTTTTCATTTGTGTTTATTTACTGGAGAAGAGCCCATGTGTGGGCATTCAATAGGTGTAAGGACTATTATTTCTGTTCCTTTTAATAAAAACAGGTGCCACACTCTTAAACCTAATAGCCAACTGCCGTGGACTCACTGAAAAACACATCTAAGACTGAGTTAGACATCCCCCATATTACAATATATACTATACTGTTTTTTATTAATCATATGCAACCACATATCTGTTTTTACCAGGCCATATTTTCTATAGGTTATGAAGGGGTGGGGGGTCTCCTGAAACATGTTGGCTTTTAAAATATACATTTTATATAGCTTTCTATTTAGTTTTAATCCTTTAAATCCAGATTAAGTTTTTAAACTCTTCCTCCTCTATAGGCTTTACATTTTAGACTTTAAAGAGGCGTGTTCTGGAACTCCTCTTTTTATATTGTTGAATACAATTTAAAGAATCAAGTCATGGCTCCTCTAAGCTGGAAGTATGCTTATAAATAGACCCCTACATCAGGCTACATACACAATGGGAAACTCACTTACTTCGGGGAATTAAGTGCTACACAGATTGTATTCCCTCTAACAGGGACCAACAGTAATAAATACACTTTTTTTCAGTAGGTTTAGAGAGGTGTCAGAATCTCTGTCAGGTCTTTACTTTTAAACCCTACTTATAAATGATATAGAGTTTTAAAAAAAAAAACCACTGGACTTATACAACGCTGCTTCTACAGGGGTTTTGCGGTTTGCCTGTAGAAGCAGTTGTTATCTTATGTGTCCATGCCGATTTTGACGTTTAGTGCTCCGTTTAGTGCTCCATATAATGAACTTTGTGTTGAGTTATTCACAAAGACCAAGAAGGCACTCTTTACAGCTGGAAAAAAAATGAACCTCTACATATAGAAAGGCTTTTTCAGAGTAATGCCCCGTACACACGGGCGGATTTTCCGACGGAGAATGTGTGTTAGGACCTTGTTGCCAGAAATTCCAACTGTGTGTAGGCTCCATCACACATTTTCCATCGGATTTTCCGACACACAAAGTTTGAGAGCAGGCTATAAAATTTTCCGACAACAAAATCTGTAGTCGGAATTTCCGATCGTGTGTACACAAATCCAATGCACAAAGTGCCACGCATGCTCAGAATAAATAAAGATGAAAGCTATTGGCTACTGCCCGTTTATAGTCCAAACGTATGTGTTTTACGTCACCGCGTTCAGAATGATCGGATTTTCCGACAACTTTGTGTGACCATGTGTATGCAAGACAAGTTTGGAAAAAATCCTAGGATTTTGTTGTCGGAATGTCCGATCAATGTCCGAGAGGTGTGGACATGTGCAATAGACTAGTTATGGCTAGCTCAGTGGATTATTTAAAAAAAGAGCTGAATACAATCCTGAATGCAAAAAAAAAGTTTTTTTTATTTATCTGATTCAACTGTGGGTATAGGGTAGAGTATATATATATATATATATATATATATATATATATATATATATATATATATATATATACATACACACACACATACACAGTATCTCACAGAAATGAGTACACTCCTCACATTTCTGTAAATATTTTATTATATCTTTGTTGTGACAACACTGAAGAAATTACACTTTGCTACAATGTAAAATTGTGAATGTACAGCTTGTATAACAGTGTAAATTTGCTGTCCCCTCAAACTGACTCAAACACAGCCATTAATGTATAAACCGCTGGCAACAAAAGTGAGTACACCCCTAAGTGAAAATGTCCAAAATGGGCCCAAAGTGTCAATATTTTGTGCGGCCACCATTATTTTCCAGCACTGCTTTAACCCTCTTGGACATGGAGTTCACCAGAGCTTCACAGGTTGCCACTGGAGTCCTCTTCCACTCCTCCATGATGACATCACGGAGCTGGTGGATGTCCGAGACTTTGCGCTCCTCCACCTTTCATTTGAGGATGCCCCACAGATGCTCAATCATGCTCTGCTTCAGTATATCACAGTACATGTTGGCATTTATGGTTTCCTCAATGAACTGTAGCTTCCCAGTGCCAGCAGCACTCATGTAGCCCCAGACCATGACACTTCCACTACCATGTTTGACTGTAGGCAAGACAGACTTGTCTTTGTACTCCTCACCTGGTTGCGCCCCACACACGCTTGACACATCATCTGAACCAAATAGGTTTATCTTGGTCTCATCAGATCACAATATATGGTTCCAGTAACCCATATCTTTAGTATGCTTGTCTTCAGCAAACTGTTTGCGTGCTTTCTTGTGCATCATCTTTAGAAGAGGCTTCCTTCTGGGATGACAGCCATGCAGACCAATTTGATGCAGTGTGCGGTGTATGGTCTGAGCACTGACAGGCTGACCCCCCACCCCTTCAACCGCTGCAGCAATGCTGGCAACACTCATATGTCTATTTCCCAAAGACAACCTCTGGATATGACGCTGAGCAAGTGCACTCAACTGCCTTGGTCAACCAAGACGAGGCCTGTTCTGAGTGGAACCTGTCCTGTTAAACCGCTGTATGGTCTTGGCTACCGTGCTGCAGCTCAATTTCAGGGTATTGGCAATCTTCTTCTAGCCTACTAGATAGAGCAACAATTCTTTTTTTCAGATCTTCAGAGAGTTCTTTGCCATGAGGTGCCATGTTGAACTTCCAGGGACCAGTAACAGTGCGAGCGATAACACCAAATTAAACACACCTGCTTCCCATTCACACCTGAGACATTGTAACACTAACAAGTCACATGACACCGGGGAGAAAAAATGGCTAATTGGGCCCAATTTGGACATTTTCACTTAGGGGTGTACTCACTTTTGTTGACAGCGGTTTAGATAGTAATGGATGTGTGTTGAGTTATTTTGAGGGGACAGCAAATTTACACTGTTATTCAAGCTGTACACTCACTACTTTACATTGTAGCAAAGTGTAATTTCTTCAGTGTTGTCACATGAAAAGATAAAATAAAATATTTACAAACATGTGAGGGGTGTACTCACTTTTGTGAGATACTTTATATAATAGGATTTTTATAACAGCTTACTTGTAAAATACTTTTCTTTGAAGTACATCAGGGGACACAGAGCCATAGTAGTTTGGGATGTCCCAGAACAATGCCAACTGAGGGGTGGGGGACACAAACAAAAGTCGGGTGCCATCAGACCTGAGGACCTATACTGCTGCCTGCAAAGGCAATATCCTCATGCCTTCTTACGTCCACCTGATAAAATCTGGTGAATGTATGGACTGAAGACCAAGTTGCGGCCTTGCAGATTGGAGCCATGGAGGCTTGGTGATGCACTGCCCATGAAACACAAACAGCCCTGGTGGAGTGTGCTTTGATTTGAAAAGGTGGAACCTTCCCTTGAATAATTACTTGCTGAATTCACTAAGAAATGGTAGATTTCGACTATGCCTGTCCTTTTATAGGACCTTCAGGCAACACAACCAAAAATATACTTTTTTTTTTTTTTTAATCTGAGTAGTCATCTTCAAATAGACTTTGACTGCTCTCACTACATCAAGTGAATGTAGCCATTTTTCTTCCGTGGAACAGGTTTATGGAAAAAACGAAGGTAGAAAGCTAGGATACGGACTCAATACCACCTTATCCTTGTAAATAATTAAATATGGCTCTTTACAAGAAAGAGCAGCCAATTCCGATACCCTTCTTGCAGAAGATATGGCAACCAGAAAAAAACAACTTCCTTGTCAAAAGGATCAAGTCCCAAGGGTTTAAGGGTGACCTAACCAGCATATTAAGCCATGTCACCGGACCAGGTAATGCAAAGCAAGTGGTCGTTGGAACAATTCTGATAAGGCCGTGACCTGGCCCTTGATGGTACTCGAGGCCAGCTTAATTTCTAATCCTATTTACAGAAAAGGCAAGGAATATACCTACTAGGATGCCAACCCCTGGACTCACACCAGGAACATATGCCTTCCAGACTCTATAATTAATGACTCTGGAAGCTGGCTTCCTTGTATTAATCAAGGTAGATATCACTGAGCCTGAAAGCCCATGATTCATCAGAATGTGGGTTTCAATAGCCAAACCGTTAAAAATAGCATTTGTAAGATAGGATGGAATACTGGTCCCTGCAATAGCAGGTCTGGACGTGGTGGTAGGGTCCATGGGGACCCTACCGCCATCTTCACTATTTCTGCATACCAAGATCTTCTGGGCCACGCTGGGGCCACCAGAAGCACCGACTTCTTTTCCTGCTTGGTCCTGCGAAGAAGTCGTGGTAGCAGCAGAATAGGAAGGAATGCATAAATCGATGAGAACTGATCCCACGGGGTCACCGATGCATCTGTTCTATATGCGAGTAGATCCCTTTTTCTTGACACAAAGTTGTCGACTTTTTTGTTGAACCTGAACGCACACAGGCCTACGTCCGGAATCGCCCATCTTTGGCATATAGGCAGAAAGATTTTGGGGTGAAGGGACCACTCCCCCGGGAACAACTGCTGGTGACTCAATAGTCTGCCTGCCGAATCTTTACCCCTGGAATGAAGATTGCCGATATCCGCAGGACCTGCTTTTCTGCCCAGGCTAGGATATGGTTTACCTCTCCCTGGGCTGCATGATTTCTGGTGCCCCCTTGGTGATTGACATAAGCCATTGCTGTGGCATTGTCAAATTGAATCCACCAGGACAAATCTGCAACGTGAATGTCCAGGCCCTTAGAACTAGGTGTGCTGCCTGAATCTTTAGAATGTTGATGGGCAAGGTCCTTTCAATTCTGGACCATTTCCCTTGGACAGCCGCCTCTTCCAGGACTGCTCCCCAACCCGAAAGGCTGGCGGCTGTTGTCACCATCTTCCAGGTAACTGGTAAAAAGGATTTTCCCTTCTGCAGATTCTTGGATATCTTCCACCAACTGAGGCTCGAGCAAGGAAAAATAGGCACATGCAGGTATGCAACCCTGATGTCGACTGATGTCAGAAGTTCTCCTCCTTATAGGATGGAGACAACAGATTAGATTGATTCCACGTGGAAAAAGTGGATACTTCAGAAACCGGTTTAGATCCTTGAGATCTAGCATGGGTCTGACATCCCCTTTTAGTCTTTGACACCGCGAAAAGGTTTGAAAAAAACCCTAAGCCCTGCTCCATCGCGGAGACAAAAGTTTTGTTTTAAGACAAAAGTTGGACTAATGCTTGAAAAAAAGGAGACTTCTTTTTCTCTGGATCTATGGATTATAGGCAGGATCTGATTAACCTACCAGCATGTCTTTGGAGTGTGGGAGTAAACTGGAGTACCCGGAGGAAACCCACGCAGGCTCAGGGAGAACATGCAAACTCCAGGCAGATGGTGTCATGTTCAGGATTTGAACCAACGACCCTATTGCCTTTGCCCTGAGGAAAACGAGGAGACGGGAAATCTCAGAACTCTAGTTTGTAGCCTAGAGCTATTATGGAGACCATCCATCTGTCTCGAAACTCCTCCTGCCAAACCCTTGAGAACTGCAGAGGTCTCCCCCCCCATTTGAACAAGCGGGGGCGCCCCTTCATAAGAGGCTTTAGCATTCTGTCCTGACGGTGCTGGCTGTCGCGACTGCCTGAAGGCTGACGCCCCGGCACTGGAGAAAAGAGCCCGTTTAAATGAGGGATGTTTTTACTCCTTTTCTTAACTGGGAAAAGGGTCCCTTTTACCATCCCCAACAGCCTTTCAACGCGTAAAGGAAAAACAGCCAGGAGCTTATGCATGACGTTTCGGGTGACCACTTTTCAACCTTGCGATTCTACGGGTATGCCCTAACCTAGTCGTAAAGCGAGAGGTTTGCCGAATAGAATCTCTGATTGCATCAATTGCAAAATACGAAGCCCCTGGCAGCTTGGCTAAAGCCTGGGCTAGCTGTTCAAGGAAAACCTTGAGCACCTGTCTCAAATGGTCTCTCCGGAACTTACATACCCCAATTACTGCCACTGCAGGTTGAGCTACTGAACCTGCCAAAAAGAAAATGTTTTTTAACAGGAATTCCAATTTTTTATCGGTTGGATCCCTGAGCATTTGAGCGTTGTCAAAAGGACAAGTCAGACTTTTGTTCACAGAGGATTGGCGAGCGGCGTCAATTGCCGGTATACCCCACATCTTTGTGAATTTTTCCTCCATAGGATAAAGTGTTGAAAACTTTTTAGGAGGGAAAAAATGTTTGTCTGGGTGATCCCTCTCAGAATAAATAAGCTTTTCCAGTGTAGTTTGAGGAGGCTTCAGTGAACCCAAACAAGACGTGGATTTTTCAACCGACTCAGTTACGGGTAACTTAAATGTGGAGCGGACCATTTCAGCAAGAGATTCCACCAGCAATTTATCATCCTGTGAAGCTGAAGAGGGTCCTTCCCCACTTGATTCCTCAGAAGAGGAGTCATCAGTCTCATCCCATCCTCTGAGGGGGATTTGTCTGCCCTTTCCCAGAGTTCCTCTGTTTGAGGGTCCTGGGTGGTAGACGGAGACCTAATGCGTTTTCTTCCACTTTGTGAAGATGCTATTAAGGCCATTAATCTTTCCTCTAATCCACTTATGGTTGAGAAAAAAAACCTCCTGAGTAATATATGCAGGAGCTGAAATGCCAGAACCAGTTGCAGCCCCTGACCCCGATGGCTCACTCTGACCAGCCTCCCTAGGTCCTTCAGGGGGAGATGGTGCTGCACAGGGGGGTTCCTCAGAGCCTGAGGGAGATCCCTTTGAGCCCCTATTTCTCAGGGTATTTGTACCTCCCCTTCTACCCATAGTGCCAAGCACAAAATACAGAGGTACTACCAGAAATGCACCCACTGCTGAGCAATATAGTCCAGCAACTGCCGCTGCTATCAAGGCTCAGTCTGATGCTAAGTAAATGTTGCCTGGGAATGCCTGTGTCAACCACTCTCACATGCCCCGTCTGCTCTGTGTCCCTCCTTGAGCTGTGTGCACCTGCAAAAGAGTGCACTTTATAGGCGACTTTAGGCATAGCATACATTTACTTAAAGGAGAAAACCCACAAGAATTAGAAAAATTCCTTAGGAATCTCCCTTACCTTATCCAGCTGCAGGGTTCTGTGGTAACAGACCCAATCTTCACCTCTCACAGTGGGCTCTGTTTAGAAAACCTTCGGGGACTGGGGCCCCCTTATTATTGGGGGATCTGCAGTTCTGGGCCTGTAAAGCACCCCGCCAGGGATATGGCTTAAAAAACCAAATACTGGATCCCGGGATCCAGCTCTCTAAAAAGAGAAGCGTTACAGGTAAAACCTCGTTTCACACAAGGCCCAGATACCATTCAATTCAGCCTGGAAAAGACACTATGAATGGATCTGGATGCATAGCTTGCCCCAGCAAGGAATTTTCCAGCAGAGCTCAGCACAGCACATCTTTACTCGTGACCAACACCTAAGACACTGGCGAAAAAACTGAGGTACTCCCTGTAGGGGGAGGGGTTATATAGGGAGTTGAACGTCCTGTTAAGGGCATGCCAGTGTCCATCACCTAAAGGTGGCCTATATAACCCACATAGTGACTACTATGGCTCTGTGTACCGTGATGTACGATTAAGATATATTATTTATTTGTATTTTCTATTGTTTGAACTAGATGGACTATGTAGTTATGAGACTAATTCCCTTGATTTCATATTGGAGGAATTCAACGAGTCTGAAAGTTTTTTTTTTCTAGAACTGCTGCCAAACTATCTCTCTGGGATAGCAATAAATAAATCACTGTTCAGAATTCAGCTGTTGTAGCTGAGTAACAAACTACAAGAAGTTTTGACTTTGAAAAAACTTTAACAAGCAGACTTTCCTCAGAAAGAAAAAGCTATTGTGTGTTTAACAACAGTCTTCCTTCTAGTCCTTTTTTGTTTTCTAAAGCATGCCCTGCACATTGCGTTCACCTACAACCTGTGCTGCACTATTTGGGCCTGATTTCTAAAAGGAAAATGCTCAAGAAAAACTGGTAAGCTTGCAATATGGGTTTGCATGAATATGTGGCTGTGTACATCCATCAATCACAACCCCCTTACACCATACATTCACATTACAGTCCCAGTTTGCAGTTTCCATTGTGCATCCATATGACTTTTCTTCAGACCCCTTTCACACTGGAGGCGTTTTTCAGGCACTTTAGCTCTAAAAATAAAGCGCCTGAAAAAAGCCTCATCTGCAATCCCAGTGTGAAAGCCAGAGTGCTTTCACACTGGGGCGCTGCGCTGGCAGGAAATCAAAAATAGTCCTGCAAAAATAGTCCTGCAAGCAGCTTCTTTGAGGCACTTTAGGATCGGTGCATACACCGCTCCAAAGCGCTCCTGCCCATTGAAATCAATGGGCAGCGCCGCCGAAGTGCCTGCTAAGCCCCTCCGCAGCGGCACTCTGCGGGCACTTTTAACCCTTTATTCGCCCACTAACGGAGGTTAAAAGTGCCCCACTAGTGCCCGAAAAGCACCGCAAAAATGACGCCTTATAATGCAATATATAATAGTCATGTTATAATTCTGTTTAAAAAAAATAAAAATATGATCAAAACAACAGCAATGTTAAAATCACTAGGATTACGAAACAAAGAAACTGATTGGGGGGTGGGTGCTTTGGGGCAGGGGGGGGCACAAAGCACCTTATCCCAATGTTGATGAAGACAGGGGCCTCTTCCCAACAACCCTGGCCGTTGGTTATCAGGGTCTGCGGGCAGGGGGCTTATCGTAATCTGGAAGCCCCCCACCCTATGTGAATGAGTATGGGGTACATTGTACCCCTGCCCAGTCACCTGAAAAAGTGTCAAAAATAAGACACAGTACAAAGGTTTTTAACCACTTCCGGACCAGCCGCCGCAGTTTAACTGTGGCAGGTTCACTCCCCTGTGCAAAACAACATTACCTTATGTCGATTTGCCTTTTGGCCACTAGGGAGCGTGCACTCACCGCCGGAGGCACACGCGTGCGTGCGGCTCCCCTCTGGAGCCCATGCGAGTGCCTGGCAGGCACGATGACTGCCAGGCACCCGCGATCGCTCGTGACAGAGTGAGTACTGGGATCTGTGTGTTTACAAGGGAGAAGAGACTGATCGTGTGTTCATACTAATTATGAACACCGATCTGTCATCTCTCCTAGTTGGTCCCAACCACCCCCCCAGTTAGAACACAGTGAGGGAACGCAGTTAACCCCTTGATCGCCCCCTCGTGTTAACCCCTTCACTGCCAGCGACATTTATACAGTAATCAGTGCATTTTTTTTAGCATTGATCGCTGTATAATTGTCACTGGTCCCAAAAATGTGTCAAAAGTGTCCAAAATGTACGCCGCAATATCGCAGTCCCGATAAAAATCGCTGATCACCGCCATTACTAGTAAAAAAAAAATAATAATAAAAATGCCATAAATCTATCCCCTATTTTGTAGGCGCTACAACTTTTGTGCAAACCAATCAATATACGCTTATTGCGATTATTTTTACCAAAGATATGTAGAAGGCCTAAACAGAGGAAATTTTTTTTAATTTTTTTTTTCAATTGGGATATTTATTATATTATGCAAAACCTTTCTATCACTTGCAAATAATCCTGGGCTATATAAGTACCTGCAAGACAGAAAAAGTGGCGCTAAATAGCGGTGTAGCTCCTAACTGAAATGGCAAGCGATGATCTGATGTTCCAACAAATAATATGTGTACATTGAATAAAACATAATAAAAGTTCTCATCAGTGTGAGAAAATGAACATACAAAATCCCTGTATAGGTGTATCAACCACACAGCACTGTAAATGATAAAAAAGACATGAACTCTAAATGATAGTCCATAAATATTCCCAAGGCAGGACACCGTGCAGGAAAGGTGAGGTCTCTGAAAGCAATCCACCAATTCACTCAGTGTTAGTGATTCCTCTCCCCTTGAATTCCACACTCACCAGCTCCATATGCCTCACACTCTCGTGTTATGGCAATCAGGCATAAATGTAGGTTGGTCAGTGAAGGGTCAAAGGATCCTGAATCTTTTATAATCCGGGAGTTACCTCAATTCATGAAAAGAACTCAAGATAGTGTGATACCGTAAAATAAGTGAGATTTATTCAACTTAAAACTTCAAACATTGCACTCACATGAACAATTCTTGATAAAAGCCAAACTGACACTGCAAAGCAACTCAAAAACCAAAACGAATCCTTCTCTGTGAAACGCCCAGCACCACTGTGAGAATGAAGGTCACGGCGGACCTCAAGAAGCAGCGATGGAAAAGTTCTCACCCCTCTCCGCTGGTATGAAATTGTGGATCACCTGCTGGCGACGCAGCCCAAGGGGCAGCTCCTCCAAAGCGTTTGAATGCTCCCGCTGATGACCAGAGATCCACAGCCCAGTCCCGTCCGTCACTACTGCTTACTGCTTACTGATAGGTGCCGTACAGCCACGCCCCGACATGTTTCGTCACATCAGACTTCCTCATGGGATTGGCTGCACGGCACGGCACCTCCTCCCCTTATACTATTTGCGTCTTACGTAGTAATGGTATGCAAATCAGTGTACGCCTTCCCAGATGCCTCTGCGGCCCTCAAGAGCAGTGATGCTGGGCCGATCACGTACATCAAAGAATGGCTAAACTGTACAAGTATCTAGAAAGTGTCTAAGCACAGTGTAATCAAATGTGTTGCATAGATCGGATATTTGAAACTCAAACAAGGTGAGACAAACTATTGTACATTATGGATATCATTCATTGGGTCACATTCAGCAGTGTATCACCAACTTCTTGGTTAAATCCTCCCCATATGAAGTCTAGAATCATAGAACACAAACTCTTGAAACAAAAATCCTGGGACAAAAATCCCACATAATGAAATTGATCTAGCGGTTTATAATATATGGTCAGACAAGGCAGCCCATATATTCCTCGACCATGGACATAAATTGGGGCATTATCCTGAATGTACCCTTCATACCCCCTACCTAATGATAAGAATTCACATGAATGAACTCAAATCTCATTCCCTATATCTACATAATATAACAACTGTGATGTGCAAATGATGTGAATGACAAACAGTTGTCGTGTTAGTGGCCAGTGAAGTGAGCCATCTAGTGGTGGAAATGAAAAGTGTTTTCTCTATGTTTCAAAAAAATTTTTTTGAGCCATCCAATTACCCCCCTTAATCAGTGCAAGTAAAGCCCCCTGAAATTATGGCTGAACTGTGTCATTAAAAATATTAGTGACTACATAAATGAATCTATCCATGATCCATTTCCTATATCTGCATTATATAGCAACTGTAGTGTATAAACAACATTAAACCCTTACTGGGTGGTTGTGAGAAACTAAAACAATATATATATATATATCGTGTTGTTGGCCAGTGAAGTGAGCCATCTAGTGGTGAAAAATAAAAATAAAATGTGTTCTTCATGTTTCAAAGAATTAAACCACATAATTACCCCCCTTATTCAGTGAGAGCACAGCTCCCCAAAATTATTGTTGAGCTGAGTCCATGTGAATATTAGTGTCTAAATTGCTAAATATTAATTTTCCAAGTGACACTTGTATATAAACCATGAAGTGAACAATTAAAAAAAATAAATTAAGATTAAAGTATAAGGATTGAAATATGAGAGCAAAATAACAGTTGTTTCTCTCGACAATGATTAAGTATGGCGAGTTCTGAAGAAAAATGTATGGAGAGGGATGTGGGGGCAGAATCCTTTGGGTGTATAATTCAAACATCACTGATGAAGCAGTTCAAATCTACCTCAATATTTAGGCCCCTAGGAGCAAGGCTTTTCAAACGAAATATCCATAGGGTCTCTCTTTGTGAGAGATCCCTAACTCTATTGGACCCTCTCCAAGCTGGATAAACACAATCCAATCCACAAAATTGTGCTAAGGAGGGGTCTTGATGGTGTTTATCTCTAAAGTGTAGAGATACACTATGGTATTTGTAACCATTTCTGATGTTCGTAAGGTGCTCCGATATTCGAACTCGGAGTAATCGTTTCGTCCGGCCCACATACAGTAGCCCACACGGGCACCGTAAGAGGTAGACAACATATGAGGAATTGCACGATATGTATTCCTTGATCTCAAAATTTTGCTGATCTGTGCTAGTGACGGTAGTCCTCCCCCTATTGGACACCCTCACAGTTTTGCAACATACACATTTCCTACATGGGAAAAAACCTTGTAGGTTAATTCTTAAAGATTGTTGCCCTGGTGGATCCAGAATCTTTCTTACCACTCTATCCCCAAAGTTTGGAGCTCGTTTATAAACGAACCTGGGTGATGAGGGTAAGATTTGGCCTAAGTGTCTGTCCCTTTCCAAGATGTGCCAGTGCTTCCTAAATATTGCCTCAATGTCCTTATACTGGAAATGGAAGCCCGTGATGAACCTAATTTGTTGTTGGGTGGTTTCTTCTAGTGGGCGCCTACTTCTAAAGCACTGGTCTCTTGGTATGCGTGCTACCTCCTCTATTGTATTATCAAGTCCCTGTTCACGGTAACCTTTTTGCATAAATTTGTTCTTTAATAGTTTAACTTGGGTGTGGTAATCCTCCAACTCGGTACAATTTCTTCGTACCCTGAGTATTTGTCCCTTCGGTATATTACGAATCCAAGTGGGATGGTGCCCGCTGGTGATGGTTAAGTAACTGTTGCGATCCGTAGGCTTGAAGTACGTCTTAGTCTTCAGACCATCGTAGTGTATTTCTATAGTTAAATCCAAAAAGTTGACAGAGGTGTCACTGATTTCGGATTCTAATTTAATACCATTGGGGTTATTGTTCAAATGTCCTAGAAATTCAGTCACTGAATCTCTGGATCCCTCCCAAATGAACATTAAATCATCTATGAAACGACGATAAAACTTTAACTGAGGCCTGTGGATATTGAAGACTCGTTTGTCTTCCCACTCGGCCATAAACAGGTTGGCGAGGCTGGGAGCATATTTAGCTCCCATTGCCACGCCAACCTGTTGTGAAAAGAAAAAACCGTGGTACCAAAAATAATTGTGGGACATGCAAAAGTCCAAGGCATGTCCCAAAAAACGTTTCTGTGTGTAGGGGACTTCATCTCTCCTGCTGAGTGCCCAGTTAAGTGCCAGCAGAGCATCCTCATGTTTTATGATGGTATATAATGAGGACACATCAGCCGTTACCAAATAGGTCTCTACTCCAGGGTTGATGACTAATCCCCTTAAGAGTTGTAACAGGTCTGATGTGTCCTTCAAATAGGCTTTGGTGGTTAAAACGCTGGGCTGTAGGAATTTGTCCAAATATTCACCCATACGTGCCGTGACAGAACCAATCCCGTTCACAATAGGACGGGCCGGTGGTGTTTGTGCGTTCTTGTGGATTTTCGGCAATGTATAAATGATGGGGATCCTACATATTGAGGGCACTAAGTAGCGTTTCTCTTTATCATTCAGAGCCTTAATCTGGTGGCCCCATTCGACCAGCGCACTCAGTTGTGTTCTATAAGCTTCCGTTGGATCCACTCCAAGTTTCTTGTATGTGACTTTGTCACCCAAGAGTTCCATTAACTGATGGTGGTAAAACTCTTTATTCAACAGCACAACTCCCCCCCCCTTATCCGCCGGGCGGATGATGATATTTTTCTTATCCTCCAATGATTTTAGTCCATCTTTAATATACCTCGGATTTACCGTTTTCTTAACAGGGAGCTCTTCAATGTCTTTCAACACTAAATGCTTGAACACCTCTATGAAGTGGTTGTTCGATAATTGTGGATTGAAAATTGACTTGTTCTTAAGCCCACTATCTATTCTCTGCCCTCCTGTATTGGCCCTAACCCCTGATTCAACAGGGTGGCTGAGGAAGTATTTCTTTAAATTGAGTGTTCTAATAAATTTATGTGTATCAATGTAAGTTTCAAACTTATTCATTACTCTCCTGGGGGCACATTTAAGGCCAGTGTGTAAAATATTTAATTCCTTCTCATTTAGCTTAACTCCACTCAAGTTGTATATACCCGTTTCTACATGTCCCTCGGTCTTTTTCTTGGGTTGTCTCCGTCTGCCTGCCCGACATCCCCTTCTCCTCGGAGACAACCCAAGAAAAAGACCGAGGGACATGTAGAAACGGGTATATACAACTTGAGTGGAGTTAAGCTAAATGAGAAGGAATTAAATATTTTACACACTGGCCTTAAATGTGCCCCCAGGAGAGTAATGAATAAGTTTGAAACTTACATTGATACACATAAATTTATTAGAACACTCAATTTAAAGAAATACTTCCTCAGCCACCCTGTTGAATCAGGGGTTAGGGCCAATACAGGAGGGCAGAGAATAGATAGTGGGCTTAAGAACAAGTCAATTTTCAATCCACAATTATCGAACAACCACTTCATAGAGGTGTTCAAGCATTTAGTGTTGAAAGACATTGAAGAGCTCCCTGTTAAGAAAACGGTAAATCCGAGGTATATTAAAGATGGACTAAAATCATTGGAGGATAAGAAAAATATCATCATCCGCCCGGCGGATAAGGGGGGGGGGAGTTGTGCTGTTGAATAAAGAGTTTTACCACCATCAGTTAATGGAACTCTTGGGTGACAAAGTCACATACAAGAAACTTGGAGTGGATCCAACGGAAGCTTATAGAACACAACTGAGTGCGCTGGTCGAATGGGGCCACCAGATTAAGGCTCTGAATGATAAAGAGAAACGCTACTTAGTGCCCTCAATATGTAGGATCCCCATCATTTATACATTGCCGAAAATCCACAAGAACGCACAAACACCACCGGCCCGTCCTATTGTGAACGGGATTGGTTCTGTCACGGCACGTATGGGTGAATATTTGGACAAATTCCTACAGCCCAGCGTTTTAACCACCAAAGCCTATTTGAAGGACACATCAGACCTGTTACAACTCTTAAGGGGATTAGTCATCAACCCTGGAGTAGAGACCTATTTGGTAACGGCTGATGTGTCCTCATTATATACCATCATAAAACATGAGGATGCTCTGCTGGCACTTAACTGGGCACTCAGCAGGAGAGATGAAGTCCCCTACACACAGAAACGTTTTTTGGGACATGCCTTGGACTTTTGCATGTCCCACAATTATTTTTGGTACCACGGTTTTTTCTTTTCACAACAGGTTGGCGTGGCAATGGGAGCTAAATATGCTCCCAGCCTCGCCAACCTGTTTATGGCCGAGTGGGAAGACAAACGAGTCTTCAATATCCACAGGCCTCAGTTAAAGTTTTATCGTCGTTTCATAGATGATTTAATGTTCATTTGGGAGGGATCCAGAGATTCAGTGACTGAATTTCTAGGACATTTGAACAATAACCCCAATGGTATTAAATTAGAATCCGAAATCAGTGACACCTCTGTCAACTTTTTGGATTTAACTATAGAAATACACTACGATGGTCTGAAGACTAAGACGTACTTCAAGCCTACGGATCGCAACAGTTACTTAACCATCACCAGCGGGCACCATCCCACTTGGATTCGTAATATACCGAAGGGACAAATACTCAGGGTACGAAGAAATTGTACCGAGTTGGAGGATTACCACACCCAAGTTAAACTATTAAAGAACAAATTTATGCAAAAAGGTTACCGTGAACAGGGACTTGATAATACAATAGAGGAGGTAGCACGCATACCAAGAGACCAGTGCTTTAGAAGTAGGCGCCCACTAGAAGAAACCACCCAACAACAAATTAGGTTCATCACGGGCTTCCATTTCCAGTATAAGGACATTGAGGCAATATTTAGGAAGCACTGGCACATCTTGGAAAGGGACAGACACTTAGGCCAAATCTTACCCTCATCACCCAGGTTCGTTTATAAACGAGCTCCAAACTTTGGGGATAGAGTGGTAAGAAAGATTCTGGATCCACCAGGGCAACAATCTTTAAGAATTAACCTACAAGGTTTTTTCCCATGTAGGAAATGTGTATGTTGCAAAACTGTGAGGGTGTCCAATAGGGGGAGGACTACCGTCACTAGCACAGATCAGCAAAATTTTGAGATCAAGGAATACATATCGTGCAATTCCTCATATGTTGTCTACCTCTTATGGTGCCCGTGTGGGCTACTGTATGTGGGCCGGACGAAACGATTACTCCGAGTTCGAATATCGGAGCACCTTACGAACATCAGAAATGGTTACAAATACCATAGTGTATCTCTACACTTTAGAGATAAACACCATCAAGACCCCTCCTTAGCACAATTTTGTGGATTGGATTGTGTTTATCCAGCTTGGAGAGGGTCCAATAGAGTTAGGGATCTCTCACAAAGAGAGACCCTATTCATTCACATAGGGTGGGGGGTCAGGATCTGGGGGCTCCCTTGTTAAAGGGGGCTTCCAGATTCCGATAAGCCCCCACCTGCAGACACTGACAACCAACAGCCAGGGTTGTTGGGAAGAGGCCCTTGTCCTCATCAACATGGGGCCAAGGTGCTTTGGGGTGGGGGGGAACAGGGCCCCCCTGTCCCAAAGCACTTACCCTCCCATGTTGAGGGCATGTGGCCTGGTATGGTTCAGCTGTGTATATATATATATATACACAGTGTATTTTTTTTTTTTTTTGCCACAATTTCAAATTGCACTAAAATTATGTCAAAATACACAATGTGCTTTTGGGTGCCATTCAATGTTAATCTCCGATCTCAGCTGTTCTCAGAGGAAAAACTTCTCCTTTGTTTTCCTTCTGACAACAAATGTTCTCCACTTCATAAACAGGGTGGCAGAGGAGATGATTTTTCTCTGAGAACTGAAATGAGATAAATTATCTCTGTTTAATAAATGTACACCACCGCCTTTTGAATCAATCGGCAGGGGAAAACAACTGGAATGCCCTTCATAACCCATACTAGGAGTAGGAGGCACTCAGTTGGCTGCTTGCTGCTAACCCGGTCTGTGAAGTGTGCCTCTGACTGTGACAGACAGCATCATGCTGCATTACCTGTATTAACCTTTAATTTGACACTTTGTTTCTTGTCCTATTAGGCCATATGCACACAAGTCATTTATTTAACTTTCCTTGTAGCCAGCAGCATTTTTGCCGCAAAAATGCCTAAAACTTGTAAAAGTGTCTAAAGCTTTTACAACCTTTTAGGAGCTTTTAATGGCATCAACCATTTGGGCGTTAATTAATTTTCATTGGCCAGTATAAATAATTTATTCTGGCCATTGAAATTAATAATCAAGCACTAGCGTTTAGGCCCGTTTAGCAGTGTCAAGTCTTTTTTCTGCCCAAACTCTGCTGCTCTTGGATGCACTGGCAGTGGGTTTTCTTTCCTCCCTCAAAAAGCCCCTGCCACTAAACGCTGCTAAAAGCCTAGGTGTCCATGGACACATAAGCTAACATGCAGTGGAGTTTAGAGGTAGGGAAGAAAATGTGAGACACCCCTAGGAGCAGCTGTAAAAACATTCAGTGTGCATAAGGCCTTAACGTTCATTTTACTGATTCATCTGTGCACCCTGTTCCTCTTTCTTTACATACTGCCTGTGTCTGCTGGATCCTCCCTGATTGGTTTTAAGGAGCTGCGAGATGCATTAACGGTTTAAGCTGAAAATATCAACAATACTCCAGTTTGATCTTTGCTTAACCTTATGTTTTGTTTTGTTTTTTGGACTCATTCAATTGAATTTGGATGTACCACTGCCCTTTCTGTTAAGATCCTGTGTCTTTTCTTGATGTTAATACTACTTCTTACTGATTAGGTGTTGATTGTACATCAGGAGTGCCACATTATTTAAATTTGTTTTTGTGCTTTTGGGGACATCAAAGTTACAGCATATGTGCACAAAGTTTAGTAAAACATTTATTTTCCTCAACAATGATAAAGAGGAGTTCCAGGTATGATATACGTAACTATGTGTATATATAATACCTGGTGATGCCCCATGGAAGCTGAAAATCACTGAAGCAGACACTAATGAGCACTAGCTAGCTTCCGGGTCCTGTGCCGAGCACCTGCCCTTTTGCATTCTGAGCACAGGAGGAAGCCCACTTGGCAAAGGCACCATTTAGAGGATGCTTTGCATTTTCTGAATGAATCCAAAGCCGTCTCTGATTGGACTAGGTGCGTGACATTACATACCCTCTGAGAAGTTTAAATTCCCATTTTTATTAACCTGATAATTCCATACACAGATGTACCAAAACATTACATTTTACAGGTGAGTACAGTTTGTGATACTTTTTTATTTGCACTAACAATCACATGTAGTGATTTGTAGCAAATCACTACAAATATGTGCTGCGTCACTCTAGGACTTATCAGAAACACATTCATTAACAGTCATCAAGTCCTCAGTTCATCCTTTTCATCCAAACAGATTTATTCCAGTGACACCAGCCAGCATAAAGATACCATGTTGCTCGAAAGCAGAGGTGTCGCCAGGGTGTGGCTATCGAGGCTGGAGCCCCAAATGTGCAGCCCATAGCCCCGAGTCTCAGCGGGATGCGGCTTTGAAGGTGGAGAGACGAGCGGGCGGTCGAGCAGAGATGACATAATCTCTCTCCGTCCGCCCGTCACCATTCTTCCGCCCTCACTGCCCGACACACACAGTGCCCTGCACCCCGGCGCTGCAGAGGTGGGGGCGCTCGAGTGCCAGAATGCTCCCCTCCTTGTGTGTGTCACACACACTGGCCCGGACTGTGTCTGCTCTCCTGCCCCACCAACGATGTCATCCTCAGTTGAAGAGGACAGAGGCAGAGATGTCAGTGTCCAAATGTACGGAGAGGAGGGGGAGGGGACACATACACAGTCATCCAATCATCTGGCTGGCTTGTGGAATGTTTTTTCAACCCGTTGATATCCCCTTGCTGACTGAACACTGAGGAGCAGTGGACGTATGGAGAGCCACAAGCCCCGCCACATGTATGTGGTTGGAGCAGTCATCAGCTCCTTGTGTCTAATCACTGCAGGCTCCTCCAGGTCTTACAAACACTGATTGGTTTGAGGGGCGGAGCGCCGAGTCTGATCCCAATGTGCTTTACACCAGTTTCCATGCCCAGGTGACATTTGAGGCACAGGGGATTTGATTTCATGGGGAGGAGCTGTACAGGGTCTGAGTTAGTCTGGAGGGACAGACGTTGAGTGTAGGGGGTGTTAGTGTCTTGGTGAGTGTGGGTCTGTCAGTCTGGGGGGGGTGTCAGTCTTGAATGAATGGGGGTGGAGGGTCAGTCTGGGGTAGATGGGGCAGGGGGGTCAGTCTTGGAGTCTGGGGTAGATGGGGCAGGGGGTCAGTCTGGGGGTAGATAGGGCAGGGGGGTCAGTCTGGGGTAGATCGGGGCAGGGGGATAAGTCTGGGGTCGATGGGGTCAGTCTGGGGTAGATGGGGTGAGGGGTCAGTCAGGGGGTAGATGGAGCGGGGGGTCAGTCTGGGGTAGATGGGGCACAGTCTGGGGTAGATGGGGCAGGGGGGGTCAGTCTGGGGTAGATGGGGCGGGGGGTCAGTCTGGGGTAGATGGGGCGGGGGGTCAGTCTGGGGTAGATGGGGCGGGGGGGTCAGTCTGGGGTAGATGGGCGGGGGGTCAGTCTGAGGTAGATGCGGGCGCAGGGGTCACTCTGGGGTAGATGGGGCGGGGGGGGTCAGTCTGTGGTAGATGGGGCAGGGGTATCAGTCTGGGGTAGATGGGGCAGGGGGGGTCAGTCTGGGGTAGATGGGGCAGGGGGGTCAGTCTGGGGGTAGATGGGGCAGGGGGGGTCAGTCTGGGGCAGGGGGGCGGGGGGGTCAGTCTGGGGTAGATGGGGCGGGGGGTCAGTCTGGGGGTAGATGGGGCGGGGGGTCAGTCTGGGGTAGATGGGGCAGGGGGGGTCAGTCTGGGGTAGATGGGGAGGGGGGTTAGTCTGGGGCAGATGGGGCGGGGGGTCAGTCTGGGGGTAGATGGAGCAGGGGGGGTCAGTCTGGGGTAGATGGTGTGGAGGGTCAGTCTGGGGTAGATGGGGGTGGAGGGTCAGTCTGGGGTAGATGGGGCGGGGGGGTCAGACTCGACATGGATGCATGGCACACCTGTGTGTCCCCTGTGCAGGTAACCACAGCCCTCCATGGGGATAGACTTTAGTATGCCCATGTGAGCAAGGCCTAAGGCTCCCGGCACACAGCCTCCTGGAAGAAAAAGTCTGACCCGTATAGTGCATGCGTTTACTCCGATGTGTAGACATCCATGTGAGTATTAATGTGTTCAATTTCTCCACCTCCCATGTGGCTTCTAATTGATAATCTTGTTGACTTTTCTTTCATTTTTATTTTCAAGGGGGTTGTGCTTTGTGTGTACACGTGTGTATAAGTAGTCAGGAGTACCCATAGAAAATACTGACCAGGAATTATTTAATTTATTTTTTTACAGATCTGAATGCAGTGCTAGGAGCTGGAGATCTGCACACAGAGTATTTTCATATTAGCAAGCATGTAGTCACCCGCTTGTTAATATGATTCAGATCTGCA
Organism: Lithobates clamitans; assembly: GCA_037952925.1. Taxonomy (NCBI): domain Eukaryota; kingdom Metazoa; phylum Chordata; class Amphibia; order Anura; family Ranidae; genus Lithobates; species Lithobates clamitans. The sequence goes on from JBBGZY010000720.1 coordinate 1,107,745, forward strand.
GCTCCTCTCGCCCGTGCCCTGCTGATACGTCGGGGGGTGGAAAAGGACACACAGGCTGACTCCTTACGATGCTCTGCAGAAGATAGGACTTTGCAGGGGAGGCAGAGAATAAAAGGGGCCACTGTGAGTAGAGAGAAAAGGGGAGGGGGGCATGACAGCAAGGGGTACTGTGATGGGGGGTTGTGATTGCTAGGGGCACTGTACTGTAAAGGGGCATGTAATCATTACAGTGCAGTCCCCTTTTACAATACAGTGCAGGGGACCGAATCTCGTCACTAGCCATCCCCAAAAACGTCCGACCACCCCCCCCCTGGAAAAATTGGTTGCTCAATCTAAAATGGCAGGCCTAATTTTTGTCCCAGTCCGGACCTGCACACAAAACACAAGCTTTGGTCTGAAATGATCGGTGGCACTGTAACAAAGTCCCGCCTCCTAGACTGGGTCCTGTGAGATAGACAAAACACTGATCCAATGCAGTAAAATTGAATCAGTGTGATGTGTATCATAGGAGCCGCGAGATGGTCTAGGAGGCAGGACTTTGTTACAACGGTTGCCCAGGTGATTCAGATCCAAGCTCCGAGATCATCGCCACTCTGTGTGATCCAGGGGCACTGGTAGGCTGCTATTGGTGGGCACTGGTAGGCTGCTATTGGTGGGCACTGGTAGGCTGCAATCGGTGGGCACTGGTAGGCTGCAATTGGTGGGCACTGGTAGGCTGATGTTGGTGGGCCCTGGCAGGCTGCAGTTGGAGGGTCCTGGCAGGCTGCAGTTGGTGGGTCCTGGCAGGCTGCAGTTGGTGGGCCCTGGCAGGCTGCAGTTGGTGGGCCCTGGCAGGCTGCAGTTGGTGGGCACTGGTAGGCTGCAGTTGGTGGGCACTGGTAGGCTGCAGTTGGTGGGCACTGATGAGGCTGCATTTGATGTATTGATCTCTTGTATCATTTCCGCAGTCTCTGACCATCTCTTATATCATGTCTTCAGTCTCTGACCATCTCTTGTAGTATGTCTGCAGTCTCTGACCATCTTCTGTATCATGTCTGCAGTCTCTGACCATATCCTGTAGCATGTTTGCAGTCTCTGACCATCTCCTGTATCATGTCTGCAGTCTCTGACCATTTCTTTTATCATGTTTGCAGTCTCTGACCATCTCTTGTAGCATGTCTGCAGTCTTTGACCATCTCTTGTATCATGTCTCTGACCATCTCTTGTAGCATGTCTGCAGTCTTTGACCCACTCCTGTATCATGTCTACAGTCTCTGACCATTTCTTTTATTATGTCTGCAGTCTCTGACCATTTCTTTTATCATGTCTGCAGTCTCTGACCATCTTCTGTATGATGTCTGCAGTCTCTGACCATTTCCTGTATGATGTCTGCAGTCTCTGACCATCTTCTGTACTATGTCTGCAGTCTCTGACCATCTTCTGTACTATGTCTGCAGTCTCTGACCATCTTCTGTGTCATGTCTGCAGTCTCTGATCATCTTCTGTGTCATGTCTGCAGTCTCTGACCATCTTCTGTATCATATCTGCAGTCTCTGACAATCTCCTGTAGTATGTCTGAGGGCTCTTTCTAACAGACTCTCTCTCTCTGTTCATTAGAGAGACTCCCCTCCAGGTCCCATTAGCGTACTCTGCTTCTCTTCCTGTATTTTGTTTATTGTTAAGAGATTGTGGGAGGATCCCAGGGTAACAAAGACTACTTAGGGGAGCATCTGTGTTTGAGTCGTTGCCATATAAACATTTGTAAAGGGAAGGAGTTAGTAAGTTGACCATGCCCACTTGGGGGCGCCAGAAATATTTCTGCACCCAGGCATCTGTGACCCTAGGATCGGCCGCGGCCACACATCAGCGCTCTTCTGCCCTCACAATGCGGGCCTTTTAAATGTCGGAGGTGCGGCAGGGAGCAGAGAGATTACATCATCTTTCACTGTCTGTCCCGCATTTTCGCTCTCCTGCCCTCACTAAATGGACCAGTGCTGTCAGCCTGCCACCAATGCAGCCACAATGCACATTTGGTGGCACTGGCTGGCATGGCAAGTGACAATCTGCAAATGGTGGCAATTGACAATCTGCAAATGGTGGCAATAGCAATCTGCAAATGGTGCCAAGTGAAAATCCACATGTAGTGGCAGGTGACGGTGGCAAGTGACACGCCCAAGGCTCCCACTGATTCTGCATTATGGTGAGTTGAACTACTTCATTATATATTACAATGTAAAAATAGAAGTAATGCGCTTCAATCATCCTGACACCATACCAACCATGGTTCCATGATGATTAAAATGCCAAAAGCAGCCTTCCTTTGCCCGCGAAAAATTGCTTACCACCGGCGTGCCCCCCCGGTTGGTGACCGGTGCTATGAGCTCTAGTCCCAGATCTTTTTCAGACCTAGCAACGCCCCTGCTTGAAAGTAAAGTATAAACTAATATAGTGTAGTAATTTTTCTTAAAAATGTATCATCACCAGGTGATTAGGAAAACACACTGTGCTCAATTCATATATGAAAAACAAACTCCACCACCCTTACAGAGTGCACGCTCACCGTCACACTATGTTGTATCATAGCATATCTCATCAGAGTAAGTGAAGATGCAGGCAAAATGTATTCCTTCTCATCAATCAGGATTCTTCCACCAGAGATATAGCTATACCCCTTACACACGATAGGATTTCCCGACAGAAAATGTTCGATCGGAGCTTGTTGTTGGAAATTCCGATCGTGTGTAGGCTCCATCGGACATTTTCCATCGGAACTTCCGACACACAAAATTTGAGATCTGGATCTCAAATTTTCCGACAACAAAATCCGTTGCCGTAAATTCCGATCGTGTGTACACAATTCCGACGCACAAAGTTCCACGCATGCTCGGAATCAAGCAGAAGACCCGCACTGGCTATTGAACTTCATTTTTCTCGGCTCGTTGTACATGTCGTACGTCACCGTGTTCTTGACGTTTGGAATTTCCGACAAGATTTGTGTGACCGTGTGTATGCAAGACAAGTTTGAGCCAACATCCGTCGGAAAAAAAACTTGGATTTTGTTGTCGGAAAATCATATCGTGTGTACAGGGCATTCCACTCTCCCAGCAAAAAAAACACTATCAGCCAAACAAGATAAAATGCCGATATAGTGTAGTATTTATTGAGCAACTGGTGGATAACAGCACCATAGAAACACACACATAAAACTTGCCTGGAAACACCAATAGGTGACCAAAATATCTAAAACTTACATCATCGTCCTCCACTCAGAGCTAATGTGGCGGCGTGATGGTTTACTTTGACATACAACCTATGGGTGATAGCTGATAAGCATAAAAAGTCGGGCAGATCAAAAGTTAACAATCACTGATATACATAATGTACCCGAGTGATAAAACTTAATTTTTTAAAAAATTTTTCTATTTTATTATATTTATGTGCTTCAGCCTTGAAAATAATTGCTCACAAATACTGTATAGGTGCTGCTGAAGACTGATGACATGAGTCAGGTGTGATTGTGAAAAGCAGGATATTTTTCTTTAGGAAGATAAAACTTATAAAAGTCCAGTAAAGAGATACTGCCAAATGTTTGTTCTGCCACATGTGTTCGCTAAGTGTAAATACATTTTTTTCAAAACAATTCCAAAAAAAAATCTAAATTTTTAACCACTTCTTGCCCAGCCTATAGCCCATTGATGGCTGGGCGGGACATTCGTAGATCAGATCATATGACATCCTCCTGGATCGCACGGCCTGATCTGTAACCAGCTGTGTCCATCACAGCCAATGACTGGTCAGTGTATTGGCTCACTGCCAGTACCATGTGATCGCTGTGACCAATCACAGCAGATCACATAACAGTTGTAAACAATGGATGACTTCCTTTCATGCTATCAGTGGTGTACACTTGTGTTGCTAGCTGTGATTGGTCACACTGATCACATGGTGCAGCCAGGGCCAATCACAGTCAACCTGTACCATTGTCAATCACAGCTAATCACAACAAAACAGGCTAAATGAATCAGTTTCATAATGTATAAACAATCATGTGTAAAAAAAAAATCCTGATCACTCCCCTAGAGTAGTGCAGTGTTACTATGGTAACAATGTATTGCCCTAGTCACAGTATGTAAAAAAAAAGTCGTAAAAAATAAAAAACGTAACAATGTAATGTAGTTTTGGTTGAACTAAATGGACTTGTGTCTTTTTTCAGCCTGACTTTACATACATCTTTACATACGTTAATGTATGTAAAAAAGAAAATGTGAAAAAACTTTTTTTTCTAATTTCTTCATTTTCCCCAAAACAGGTAGGGGGTGGCCCCTTCTTGTACGAACATGACCGCGCACCAGTGCACAAACAAGGTCCATAAAGACATAGATGAGCGAGTTTGGTGTGGAGGTGTCAGAAACCATGAATCAGACCGAGACAGAAGTACAGTTAAATTACACTTGTTTAATAATAATAATTAAAAGGTAAACAGAGTAAACTTAGTCAAAACATAGCCAAAGTTCAGGAACTGGAACGGATAGTCAAACAAGCCAAAACGTCAGGGAGCCAGAGATGAGAGTAGTAGAACAGCAAGCAGGATCTGGAGCCAGAAGGAATGTCAGCCAAGCAAGTCTTTAACAGGAACACAGGAGAGCATCTCTAGAGATGTGACCAAGGCAAAGCCAAGAGATCATCTGGGCTGGATGGCTTTAGTAGGCAGGACTGACCAGCAGTATATCATTAACAGGTGAGTCACTGTGGAGAGAAAGGAGCTGGGAATTAGCTGACAGCTGAGCGGTCAGCTTTGAGAAGGAAGGGTTGAGCTCAGCCCTGACAGGAGGAGCTTGACTGGCCTGCACAGAGTCCTGACCTCAACCGATAGAACACCTTTGGGATGAATTAGAGCAGAGACTGCTAGCCAGCCAGGCCTTCCTGCCTTGTGGACAGCCTTCCTCATTATTGAACCCTGCGGACTAAGACGGGGATGGCATTAAAATTTATGTGTGTGTAAAGGCAGGCATCCAAATACTTTTGGTAATATAGTGTATATCCATTGGCCACTTTATTAGGTACACCTTGCTAGTACCGGGTTGGACCCCTTTTGCCTTCAGAACTGCCTTAATTCTTCATGGCATAGATTCAACAAGGTGTTAGAAATATTCCTCAGAGATTGCGGTTCATACTGAAATGATAGCATGATGCAGTTGCTGCAGATTTGTGGGCTGCACATCCATGATGTGAATCTCCTGTTCCACTACATCCCAAAGGCGCTCTATGGTATTGAGATCTGGTGACTGTGGAGGCCATTGGAGTATTGTCATGTTCAAGAAACCAGTTTGAGATGATTTGAGCTTTGTGACAAGGTGCATTATCCTGCTGGAAGTAGCCATCAGAAGATGGGTACACTGTAGTCATAAAAGGAATGGACATGGTCAGCAACAATACTCAGGTAGGCAGTGGCATTTAAACGAAAATATCCCCCACTCCATTACACCACCACCAGCCTGAACCATTAATACAAGGCAGGATGGATCCAGGCTTTCATGTTGTTTACGCCAAATTCTGACCCTACCATCTGAATGTCGCAGCTGAAATTGTTTCCTCATCAGACCTGGCAACAATTTTCCAATCTTTGATTGTCTAATTTTGGTGAGCCTGTGCGAATTGTAGCCTCACCCAATACGGTCTTCTGCTGCTGTAGCCCATTTAATTCAAGGTTCAACGTGATGTGCATTCAGAGATGATATTCTGCATATCTTGGTTGTAACAAGTGGTTATTTAAGTTACTGTTGTCTTTCTATCATCTCGGACCAGTCTGTTATTACATTTAGTTCTGTGATAAGCTACAGCTTGAGTTGATTTTTTTGTTAATTTGTAGATAAAAATAAGCCTAAGGCTAATGAGATTTACATCAGATTGTAAATTAACTCCAACTACTTCTACAGCCATTTTTTACTGACCTTTATTTGTAAGATTATTTCAGAGAGGCATCAAAGTTGCTGCTGAACTGACAGGAAATTCTGGAAATAGAGCACATATTACTCAGTTGGGTGCCTACACTACCAGAAAAAGGGAATGTTGCTAGACTTGTGTAAATTGATGTGGTACACATTAATAGACAACCCACTAGTCAGAAAGAGTGTGAGGTACACTAAACACTTGTCAGGGGGAATCCATCTAAAATGGAGTACACACTCTATAAGTCAACAAATTAACTGTTTCACTGCCAAACCACACGTGTCAGCCTATTTAATACTGCAGTATAATGTAATGACTGCTTGCAGTAACATAGTAACCAACCTGTATTCATCCACTACTAATGTGCCAATTTTTTATTGAGATTTGAAGGCTCTATAACTTGCTTGTATCCATGAATTTGTAAAAAATATTTTAGCAAACTAGAGAAATTGCTAAAAACTTTTGCTCAGTGTTGTGTATTATACTATTTTGCATTGTATTGTGTTTATAATTAGCATTGTAATGTACCTAAAATATGTTAGCATAGATATGTTTATTCTTTGCAAAAACAGATCAATAAAACACATTAGAAGAGACTCTTAACACTTTTGGTGAATTACCGCACACATGTTTACGTGCTGCATTTTGCTTATTACCATACCCTGAAGTAAGGGAGCCCAATCATTAAAAATGCACATTTTATTATGTGTTACCAAATATGTTTTTGGATAAATTCAGTTTTTACTAGGAGAAAATGGTTCAATTCATGAAAATATAAAGGGCATAGTAACAAAGTTACAAAGTCAAGTTGAAAAAAGACATATCCAGTTCAAAAAATGAAAAAAAAAAAAAACAAAAACAAATAGAAAACCCCCATCTACACAATCCTACACCCACAGTTAATCCAGAGGAATGCAAAAAAACCCTATGAAGCATGATCTCATTTGCTCCAGTGGGGGAAAAAATCCTTCCTGATTCCCCAGAAGGCCATCAGATATTCTTTGAACTGACATGATAGTTTGCTTTACTCTACATTTTTTTACAATCAAAAAAGCTTTCCAATTTTTCTTAATACAAAAAAAACAGTTCCATACGGGTTTTGTAAAAAGCCTTGTCCCTTAAAATACACATGCAACAGTCAAATGCGAAACTACACAATTTGAACAAAAGAAGGTGTGCTGCCTTGCATGGCAATCTTTCAATGGTAGTCTTTAAGTGGGCATCAGAAATACTCGCTGTGTGAGAGTGGGTGAAGGCAAACAGGCACAAAATTGGGTGATGTGTGATTCATGAAAGCATGGAGTGAGATAGGGGAGAAATTACAGATGTCAAAAGGACGGTAGGACACATGTGGTGCAGGGTTTGAAAGCATGGTGTTAAAACCTATTTCTCTCATTTCCTCAAAGGGGGCGTGTGTTGTTGACAGCAAGACAATGGGGTGAAGGATCAGGGTAATTTAGAAAGAGGGGTGCCTGCAAGCACAGTGATGTTTAGAGCAGGGGCAGTGTGCAGGCATGGTGGTTGGTGTGGTGAGGGGGGAGCTACAGGCATTGAGTGTGAATGTGTATATGTATGTATGTTTGTGTGTGTGGGGGGGGGGGCGGGGGTGGGGGTGTGGGCTGCACATGCACAGTAGTAAGTAAGGGACATGGCTCGGGTATGCTGGGGGGACGGTGGGGGAAGGAGGAGTGCAGGCACAGTGGATGATAAGAAAAGTTGGTATAAAGCCGTGGAAGCTGTTGAGAGGTTGGGCTCAGGCATTGTGGGTACTGAAAGAAGGGTCAAGAAAAGGGTGGTGCAGATGCAGTGGGTGCTGATAAAAGGAGGGGCACAGGTGTGTTGGGTGCTAAGAGAAGGAGCGTGTAGGCATGGTGGGTGCTAAAAAAAGGAGGGCTGCAGGTACAGTGGGTTCTGAGACAGGGGGAGCAGTTGCGAAAAATAGTGAGAGAAGGGGGGTGCAGGGATGGTGGGAAAACTGGGGGTGCAGGGGTGGTCGGTGTTAAGAGAAGGGGGTGCAGGAGCGGATGGTGGTTATAGAACAAAGTGCAGACCTAATGGGTGGTGAGAGTACGCTTTGTTGCCCAGATTTCAGAACCGTTTGTAGCTCCTACCCCTGCTTCAGGCCATGGATGAAGAGTTTCTTTGGACTGGACATTGGTGAACATCTTCAGAGCACAGACAAGCAGGTTACACACTATCCTTTTTTAATGAATTTTATTTTTTACCTTTTATTCATTACAAATTTATGACACAATCAGTTGCGCTCAATTTTTTCATTTGCTGAAGTTAGTGGGACTTCCCAGACCATACATTTGAAAGAGCTGCACAATTGTGGTAGTATCTCTTATGGATTGTTTTTTAAATAGTTCATAAAAAAGTTTTAATCTCTATTTGTGCTTTTGGACTATCTTTTTTGTATTGGGATCCTTATATTCATAGTAAATAGCTAGTGAAACTCTCTTTTGCATAACTGCATACAAACATCACCTCTTTAATGATTTAACATTTTCTATTACTTGGTTAAAAGTGGATACATCTCCATTTCCCCTTTGTGATGTTCATTAAAATGTTACATTTTGGGGATTATTTAACAGGTAACATGATCTCTTATACATTTGTAACTTACTGAACTTTGACCAGTTTGCTCATCCTTAGTAATAATATTAGGGAAGGATATGGATGAGCATATAAGCATGTAAGGCACATCTACAGCATCACCAGAGTCTAAAATGAATGGTTTTGCACAGTTTGCACAGAGTGATTAAAATCTATAAAATATGGTTATCCTAAAATTAGCCACTAGAAACAAACCTACAGGTTCTCATAGCACATTTTCCATAAAAGTATGTAACAGCAAGCAAGTCAAACTATGAATGTCAGGTAATAACTGTATAATTTACATCAATAACCCAACCTGAGCACTCACTAAAACCACATGAAATATCCCCATACATAACTACATATAGCTATTGTCGATATTCTTTTTTCTTATAACAAGTGGATGTTGTTCCGAGAACTACTGCAAAAAGTTTTTTTTAATCTATAAATATATTGTATGTCTCAATTCCTTGTTATATGGTTTGGAATCTTGTTTTGCTGATGTGAACATGTTGTACAGAGAATTGGTGAAGGTTTTACAGGCATTTTCTTCTGTTCAAAAATAAAACCAACCTCAGCATTCTATTACGAGCGAAATTCAGCTCATGACAATTATTTTCTAGCATTGCTTTCCACAATGTCAAATGTTTTCACTGTAATGTAAAAGGAAATATATGTCATTATTAGGTGTTACTGTAGCCTGAATGACACTGTTAACAGCGTGGGATAACGCAAAGACAAATAAACGCCATGGGCAAAATCAACCAAATGTCAATTTAAGAGGTCTAAATTTAAAACAAGACTGCACTATAACCTCAAAAATGTAAAGTGTGCATTAATAAAAGATTTGCTATTCAGTCTTCCATTCAAATTAGTTTTGTTTTAAATAGTTGTTGTGGTGACTTACTGAATTTAATTTTTGGTTGAGAATTAAAGTTAAATGCTTCTACGTTGCTGAAAATTCTATTCATTAAACAACTATATTTGACTGGAAATTAAAATCAAGACCGGTCCCTAACAAAAGTGAAAAAAAAAAATCTAAACAGACATACTTAAAAGGTTCAAACCAAAGACCACAAATAAAAAAATTGTCGCATGACTTAAAATTTAATTTTAGCCATAACGATTTGATAACAAATATTGTTCTTTAGCAAGAAACATTCATTCCACATGAATAAGTATGCTACAAAAATGATTGTGTTTTGTAAATTGACTCCAGCATTACTCTTGTTTCTTCTTGCTGGAGGCTGACATTTTGCTGAAGCCCAGAGCTCTTGAGCAGCAGTAAATCTTTAGGCTATTAGCAGATTGGCCTCTACATTTTTGGTACAGTGTGGGAAAATAGAAAGCAACTGAGCATGTGCAAAGCAGGGTGAGACAGCGTATTACTGGATTTTAAACAAACTGGGCTTGTTTTGGGCTAGTTTTAATGTTTTTACATAGCTATACCTGCAGCATTAAGTGATCTATAGCAGGACTTAATTTTCTGACTAAAGTTCCACTTTAAAACCCCACTGAAAAATAATGGAATTTTTATGGGCAGACTGACCACTTTAAAAAATACAACCTATGTTTACAAAAATTATCAAAATATTGCAAAGTTTGACAGGCTAACGTGAGAAAGGTGAGAAAAATGTGGCCCTTACTGAGCACAATCATAATTTGACTGCCATGGAAGATCTTTACAAGGAAAGAAATAGTGGATTAAAGGAACCCCCACCCTTTTAAGTGATTCCACAAAGCCAAACGTAGTAAGCTGAATTTACATGTTGCCTTCATCTTCTGTCCTGATTATACAGCACGTGATCTTTACAGTGAAGATAAACCTATGAAGGTGACTGTGAAATTCTAACAATGTATGATCCCAACTGATTAAGTGACTGTAATGCAGCAAAGCAATTTTTACTTATGACTTCAGTTAAAACATCAGAGTGATATAATTTTCCAAGTGAACTTTTAACACTTCTTTAAAGTGCAACTGCAGCAAAACATTTTTTTTGTAGGTTTCTCCATATGGGGAAGGAACAGGTTTTACTGTTGTCTGTGTCTCTGCTTGGCAGTCACCCTCTCTCTGTTTGTCCTGGTAACCATTATGACTGAGAATAAAGGTGAAAGAAAATACCAATCTTCCAAAGGGGACACCAATTCTGGTGACCTTTTTGACAGAAAGGCATTTAATTGACTTAACAGGGATTTTCTCTCATTTCCTGTTTTGGCTATGGGACAGGACGTGAAGGGAATTTCCCCAAAAGAGACAAAGATGGCAAAAAACTGACATAGGTTATAACCCTGTTTTACCAGTTACTTACTTAGTTCTATTTTAACTGCACTGCAGCAGATGTCTGCATTTTTCTTACTACAAAGGAGAACAGAAAGGCTGTGGCAATAAGTGATACTTCCATTATTTTTTATATTAAAGGGGTTTAAAGAGCTAATTTATGAAAATGTAAAAAAAAACTAAATAAGTACACAATTGCATTTAAAAAAAAAAACAATCAGAATTCCTGTCTAACAGAAATACAGAAAAGGTCAGGATGTCCAAACACAATGAAGCTAAGGGGTGGGCAACAGCCCCGCCAGGCTAATAAAAAGGAGCTGGGATCTGTCTGCAATTTGTCAGAATCACCTGTAGACCAAAGCCCAAATCTGAACCAGATGGCAGGAAGCTCCCAATGACCACAGGAAGGCCTCAGAGGAACCATCTGATGCTCGAGACCAGAACAGATGAGATAACTGCCAAAGGAACACTGAGCCTGAACACGCAATAGACTGTGAACGAAAAACCCACCAAAGCAAGTGGAACAACATAGCTAACTGATAAGAAAGAACTAAACCAATAATGTGATGTGGTCAACAGAAAAAACATTGGATTGAGACCCCAGGAGAAAAGTGAATCCCAGGGAATTTTGAACAAAAATAGGTCCACAAGAGAAGACCAGCCAATCTACACGTGAAGGTCCAAGCCTTACATTCATAATCCCTAGGATTTAGGGATGAAATTTCCATGACAAAAATGATGTTGCCTGGCCAAGATATGTAAGAAATGTGAGAATCCTCATAAAATAATATTCCAAATGAATAGCTAAGAGACCCTTGAGACTGATAAAGAGTTCAAGTGTACGAAGTCTGAAGTCAGCCAAACAAAAGAAAAGGGTTAGGGTACGCGAGAGGTACCTCTACAAGCGTAGGCAGGGCAACCCTGGTGTGGTGCAATTGAACATTAGATGAAAAGGAGGATGAGAAAAAAAAAATGTCCTCTTTATCAGCCAGAGGTGTCTCTAGGGCCTGCCAGAGAAACATTGCAGGACCTGCTTAACCATAACACAGAACATGGTTTTAAGAATATCCTGGTCCACCTAGTCCAGCAAAACATTCATAGTCATGAACAGAGGGACATTATCCTTAGCCACACTGCTAAGAACATACAGTGGGGCAAAAAAGTATTTAGTCAGCCACCAATTGTGCAAGTTCTCCCACTTAAAAAGATGAGAGAGGCCTGTAATTGTCATCATAGGTATACCTCAACCATGAGAGAAAATGTGGAAACAAATCCAGACAATAGCATTGTCTGATTTTTGAAAGAATTTACTTGCAAATTATAGTGGAAAATAAGTATTTGGTCACCTACAAACAAGCAAGATTTCTGGCTCTCACAGACCTGTATCTTCTTCTTTAAGAGGCTCCTCTGTCCTCCACTCATTACCTGTATTAATGGCACCTGTTTGTACTTGTTATCAGTATAAAAGACACCTGTCCACAACCTCAAACAGTCACACTCCAAACTCCACTATAGTGAAGACCAAAGAGCTGTCGAAGGACACCAGAAACAAAATTGTAGACCTGCACCAGGCTGGGAAGACTGAATCTGCAATAGGCAAGCAGCTTGGTGTGAAAAAATCAACTGTGTAATTAGAAAATGGAAGACATACAAGACCACTGATAATCTCCCTCGATCTGGGGCTCCACGCAAGATCTCACCCCGTGGGGTCAAAATGATCACAAGGACGGTGAGCAAAAATCCCAGAACCACACGGGGGGACCTAGTGAATGACCTGCAGTGAGCTGGGACCAATGTAACAAAGGCTACTATCAGTAACACACTACGCCGTCAGGGACTCAGATCCTGCAGTGCCAGACGTGTCCCCCTGCTTAAGCCAGTACATGTCCGGGCCTGTCTGAGGTTTGCTAGAGAGCACTTGGATGATCCAGAAGAGGATTGGGAGAATGTCATATGGTCAGATCCTGCAGTGCCAGACGTGTCCCCCTGCTTAAGCCAGTACATGTCCGCTCCTGTCTGAGGTTTGCTAGAGAGCATTTGGATGATCCAGAAGAGGATTGGAAGAATGTCATATGGTCAGATGAAACCTAAGTAGAACTGTTTGGTAGAAAAACTTGTCATGTTTGGAGGAGAGAGAATGCTGAGTTGCAACCAAAGAACACCATACCTACTGTGAAGCATGGGGGTGGCAACATCATGCTTTGGGGCTGTTTCTCTGCAAAGGGAACAGGACAACTGCTCCGTGTACATGAAAGAATGAATGGGGCCATTTATCGTTATATTTTGAGTGCAAACCTCCTCTCATCAGCAAGGTCATTGAAGATGATATGTGGCTGGTTCTTTCAGCATGACAATGATCCCAAACACACCACCCGGGCAACGAAGGAGTGGCTTAGGAAGAAGTATTTCGAGGTCCTGGAGTGGCCTAGCCAGTCTTCAGATCTCAACCCCGTAGAAAACCTTTTGAGGAGTTGATAGTCCATGTTGCCCAGCAACAGCCCCAAAACATCACTGCTCTAGAGAAGATCTGCATGGAGGAATGGGCCAACATACCAGCAACAGTGTGTGACAGCCTTGTGAAGACTTACAGAAAACGTTTGACCTCTGTCATTGCCATCAAAGGATATATAACAAAGTTTTGAGATGAACTTTTGATACTGACAAAATACTTATTTTCCACCATAATTTGCAAATAAACTCTTTCAAAAATCAGACAATGTGATTTTCTGGATTTGTTTCCACATTTTGTCTCTCATAGTTGAGAGACAATGATGAGTATACCTATGATGACAATTACAGGCCTCTCTCGTCTTTTTAAGTGGGAGAACTTGTACAATTGGTGGCTGACTAAATACTTCATCCATAGAAAGAGGCTCAAATCCTGTGATTGGGTCCCCCAAAGCCTCTGAACATACTCATTCTGCAACAAATGTAATATTCAGCAGGGTCTCAGAATATTCTGCCTGCTTACAATCCAGAGGAGCACAGAGTCCTTACTGATGATTTCTGTCTGCCATGCAGGAGATGAGAAGCACCCAGGTGTGCAAACTTCTGCCTTCTGTGCAGAAACCACTGGTTGAGGAGAGTCATATGCTAATGCATTGTCTCTACAGAAAACAGTGCAGTTGGGAACAGTACGCTTAGCATCATCCAACGTAAGGACTAGGCTACATGTCCTGTCACTAGGAAGACTCCCATTACCACATGTGAAGGCCCTTCAACAAGTGATGTCCAACTCAGGCAGTCTAGTAGGTGGGAGCAATCCATGAAAGAGAATCATCTGTGCTGGGAAACCAGACTGAGGCCCTGTGCATAGGGAAACCCCACCAAGTGGAGTAGGGAACTGGTCCTGGTTGACCCTGTAGGTTTGGGAATCTCTCCAGAGAGGAGGAATGTTGAGGAGTTAATTAAAGTTAACTAAAGTGATATAGGATCCCGATGAAGAATAGGGTACCACTCCAGAAGCCAAATCCCTAGCTGGACCAGGACAAGGGGTCCCAGGGTGCAGTGAACGACTTGGGAAGTCACATTGTTTTGTGCAATAACACAGGAAAAACGGTGATGGGCAAATAAAGGATGTGCTAGACACAAGGTATTAGCCTGTGGGCTAAAAGGGGTGTCCACAGAACCAAAATGCCGGGAAGGTAAACTATCCAAGGAACTGTCTGGATGTTTGAACAGCCTTCACTTCTAAAATGGGGACACATCTTCATGTAGAGAGATTTTCAGAGGGGTCAGCACTGTAAAAGTGATGAAATGTACTTCAGACATCCAAAGAGCCTAACATGTAACTAAAGAAAAACATTTTTTTTTCATTTTGAATAGAGTAAGAGAGAGCTATGCCATGTTTTCCCATAGACGAGATTTCCCTTCATTTCCTGTCCCATAGCCAAAACAGGAAGTGAGAAGAAATCTTTCAAAAGTGAGGGAATCCTGGAGTGTCACCAGGGTCACCAGGACTAGTGCCTCCACTGGAAGATTTCCCCTCTATTACAGTCCTGGTGTCAACTCGAACTTTGTGATTTTCTTTTACTTGATGATTTTGATGATAAATGGTAAACATGACAAATAAAGAGGGTTAGATTATTCTGTAATGGGGGGCACTCACATCAATAAAAACTGACAGGTGTTCTGATCCCTCTCCACTCCAAAACTAAAAAAAAAAAAAGTTTTGCCTCTAGTTACACTTTAAGTAGTTCAATTGTACAATGATTCTCATCTAGAAACATGGGAATTTGCAGTATCAATTTTTACAAGGCAGATATGCAGGATATGAACAGCAGTAAATCTGGTAGCTGCAGTTTTGAAACAGAGCTACAAATAACAGATTTCTCCTAGAACTCATTCTATTGGCCTGCATGGATGGGCTTTTGTTTGCTTCAAATTGGTTCTTGCAGGTCTATGGGAACCCACTTCAAGCAGGTCAAATACACTTGAATTCTGAATAATCTCAAAAGCATCTCAAACTGGTGCCATTGACACAATCCCAAAGCCTATTGACACAGGATCTAAAACAACGTTTGTTTTGTGAAAGCTGTAGGCAGTCCAATGTGTTAGGTTGCCACAGTATGTTTAGTAAAGTATGAAAATAAATCACATACCATAAAAATAAGGAATTATAGTAGGACTGCACTTCCATTTAGTAGAGCCAATAGGCTTTAGCTTATCGTCTGCTTCATGCATTCAGTGTCAACAAAGTAAACTACATTTCTTCTGACCAAGCAGGCACAAGTGTAGATTAAAGAAAATACTGTTTGCTATTAAATTCCATCTGAAAATAACATTCTGTATTGGAGCCAGACTTGCTTAAACTCATCTGGAATTGCCTGTCAAACAAAAATTTCAATTTTCACTTCTATTCCTTAAGACCAACTACAGTGGAAATTAATGAGAAAACAGAAATATTGCTTAGACCAGAACTGCCACATATTTAAGGTGGGCTGAATAAAGTTCAGACATTTAAAGGAGTCCGCTCACTGCTGAACTGTTCTTCTGTGTATAGTAGTTCACTGACTGTCATGTTGAACCGGTGGCTTTAGTGCTTTTTAAAGAGACACTTTAATCAAGAAACACTTTGTAGGTTGCGCACGTTAATAAAATGATGCTGCCCCCCCATAGCAGTTTATTATGTCTTTTGTCAGCAGCAGACTTTTGCAGTTTCCTAAACCTCTGACACTTTGAAACAGCACTTACTGCTTTCTTACTCCCTATTCCTGGCCCACTAGAGTGTCTAGCTAATTTCTGTAATTCCCCAGAGCTTTGTGAGTGACAACAGGGAACAAGCTGAGTTTTCTTTACCTGTGTGGAGCATCGGAAATCACGGCTAACATGTCTCTCACACACAGTTCAGATACAGGAATCTTCACAGGAAAAGCCAGACACCTTGGTGACTTACTGTTTCGGTACTAGTCGTAATGTGATATTGGCTACAATGCCTTTACTAAGAAACCACCCAAAAGGAAAATAGTAGTTGAAGAACTGTGAGGTTCCCGTTTAAGCTTAAAATAGCTGGGTTGCAAACCCTGTATATGCACTAGTTCAAACCTAATACAACTGCTCTCCTTTGTTTTACACCTCCACATTAGGCCCATTTACATTCAGGAACTGATGCAGATATGCCTCAGGTAACTTACCTAAATTATATTGCCTGGACAGGTTGGTCATAGCTCCACAGTAGGCAACAGCTAATGGGTAGATCAGCAATATGGGTACTTGCCAGAGGGTTTTCAGAGATTAGTGGGTAAACGTTGAAAATGCCAGGGGACAACAATGAAGCAAAGTGTGGTAACTCAAAAGAATCTGTTTCCAATGGTAACTGGAAACAATCATAAAACCAGAACAAATAACAAACAAGTAATCAGAGATAACTGCAAAATATGGGGAACTAGAGATCAAACAAGGTCAGCAGTGAAGGTCAGTCTGAGAGCAGCAAAGGAGTTGGATCTATGAATAACAAACCATACAACAGTCAAACAGGAGTGGAGATGACCTTATAGAGACAGTCATGTCAATCAGGGTACATACTGAGCTGAATCACAAGAAGATTTTTCTAGGGATAATTAGAGACAAGGGTCAAAACTAGAGCAAAGACAAAACATGTAATGAGAGATAACTGCGAAGGCAGGGCAGGAGGAACTCAAGCAAGATCAGCAATGAAGGCCACTCTGAGAAGAGCAGCAGTGTTTGGACCTATGAGCTAACAAAAACTGTACAGTGACCAACAGAGAGTGGAATGACATGCTCCTTTTAGGAAAGTCATACCAGTCAGAAAACATGCTGGTATCTGTTGATGCTGAGTAGGGATGAGCTTCGTGTTTGAGTCGAACGCATGAATTACGAACGTTATGGGCCATTCGAGAAGCGCGTCACCGCCCATAATTCACTGCGGCATCACAGTGCATTGCTGGCTGATGATTGACCAAGCATGCACTATGACCCGCATGCTTGGCCAATCACAGCGCCGTGTGTACAGAGAGCCGTAATTGGCCAAAGCCAGGGAGGCTTTGGACAATTATGGTTCAGGGGGTTTAGTACATGCCCCACACTATATAAGGCCGCCTGCACATCGGCCCTGTGTAGTGTGTTGCGGTGGAGAGAGACAGATAGACAGAGAGACAGTGTCATTTGATTTAAGTTAGATTTAGATAGAGTTACAGTTACTGTACTGTGTACCCTGCACAGTTGCACCTACAGTATAGCTACCTGTAGCCAGGTGCTTGTGTAGGCTCTTGACGTATTTCCAGTTACTGTACTGTGTACCCTGCACAGCTGCACCTACAGTATAGCTACCTGAAGCCAGGTGCTTGTGTAGGCTCTTGATGTATTTCCTGTTACTGAACTGTGTACCCTGCACAGTTGCACCTACAGTATAACTACCTGAAGCCAGGTGCTTGTGTGTGCTCTTGATGTATTTCCAGTTATTGTACTGTGTACCCTGCACAGTTGCACCTACAGTATAGTTACCTGAAGCCAGGTGCTTGTGTAGGCTCTTGACGTATTTCCAGTTACTGTACTGTGTACCCTGCACAGTTGCACCTACAGTATAGCTACCTGAAGCCAGGTGCTTGTGTGGGCTCTTGACGTATTTCCAGTTATTGTACTGTGTACCCTGCACAGTTGCACCTACAGTATAGCTACCTGAAGCCAGGTGCCCTCTTGTATTCCTCCTTATATGAGAATACCCAGATCCTGGCTTTTATGAGAGCGATGCCCTGTATACACGGTCAGATTTTCCGACGGAAAATGTGTGATAGGACCTTGTCGGAAATTCCGACCGTGTGTAGGCTCCATCACACATTTTCCATCGGATTTTCCGACACACAAAGTTTGAGAGCAGGCTATAAAATTTTCCGACAACAAAATCCGTTGTCGGAATTTCCGATTGTGTGTACACAAATCCGACGCACAAAGTGCCACGCATGCTCAGAATAAATAAAGAGATGAAAGCTATTGGCTACTGCCCCGTTTATAGTCCCAACGTACGTGTTTTACGTCACCGCGTTCAGAATGATCGGATTTTCCGACAACTTTGTGTGACCGTGTGTATGCAAGACAAGTTTGAGCCAACATCCGTCGGAAAAAATCCTAGGATTTTGTTGTCGGAATGTCTGATCAATGTCTGACCGTGTGTACGGGGCATAATAATAAGGATGAACAGGTGGATTTCTCTCCACTTTCAATCACTGTGAGTTCACCTGCCGGCAGGCTAATGCACAAGCGCTTCTGATCTCTATCATTTGAGATCCAACTGATCTGGTAAGCAGTTTGTATTTGCAATTTATGCTCCGTATTCCAGATGATTTGAATGAATATGTGTCCTGCTTTTCGAGATTAAGTGAAGAACTTTTGCATCTCCTAAATTTTGAAGGATCATTTTGGGATATTCTGTTTTTGATAAATTCACTTTTGGTTTTACTCATTTATTTTTTATATCACATGGACTATTTGTTTTTTGATACACCACTCAATTTTTCATATTATCATGTTTTAGAGAATTTGTTCACAGCAATATTTACTGTTATTTGTAGCGGTTTCTTTGCACATCTTCTTCTTTTTTAATATTTTTTTCCCCACGCCAGTGGGCCATGATCAGGGATGCATGCACTGTCCTGTCACCATTTGAAGAGGCCACGAGGATGGTGAGCAGTGACAGTGCATGCATCAGTGACACTGTCCCCCTTGTCCACATGTTGGAGCACACGCTGCGTGGAATCATGGACAGGGCACTTGAGGCAGAACAGAAGCAGGAAGAGGAGGACTTCCTTACCTCTCAAGGCCCCCTTTATCCAGACAGTGTTCCTGCGTGCTCGCCGATCACACAGGAAGAGGAGGAGGAGGAGGATTGTGTCAGCATGGAGGTGGAGCCTGGCACTCAGCATCAGCAGCAGTCTTTAAGGGATCATTTACAGTGCCAAGAAAACCATGGACTTGTACGTGGCTGGGAGGAGATGGCTGTGGATCATGTCGTCCTTAGTGAACCAGAGGACTCCGGTCCGAATGCCTCAGCAAACCTACGCTGCATGGCCTCCCTGATCCTGCAAAGCCTGAGGAAGGATCCTCGTATTCGTGGTATCAAGGAGAGGGATCAATACTGGCTGGCAACCTTCCTTGATCCACGTTACAAGAGTAAGGTTGCAGACCTTATCTTGCCGTCTCAGAGGGAGCAGAGGATGAAACATCTTCGGGAGGCCTTGCAGAAAGGTCTGTGCAACGCATTCCCAGAGATTGGGAGGTTACAAACTCCTGTTCCTGGACAACGTGTTGCCGAGGCTTCGGTCAGTCAAAGAAGGAGCGGTGGAGAAGGTGGCCGTCTGACCGATGTGTTCAGACAATTTTTTAGTCCGAAACCCCAAGGTATGATCGGTTCCAGCAACCATCGCCAGCATCTTTTTTACATGGTGCAGGAATACCTAGGGGCAAGATCTGACTTGGACACCTTTCCCACCGAAAATCCTCTGGGTTACTGGGTCTTGAGGATGGATCACTGGCCAGAACTTGTACAGTATGCAATTGAGCTACTGGCCTGTCCTGCATCCAGCGTTCTTTCAGAACGCACATTCAGTGCTGCTGGTGGCTTTGTAACCGATCACAGGGTGCGCCTGTCCACCAACTCGGTTGATCGACTGACCTTCATAAAAATGAATCAGTCTTGGATCACCACCAGATACCAAGCACCTAATGCTGATGTAACCGAACACATTTTTTTCAAATTTCACATCCCTTCAAGACTGCCTATGCTGATGCTGAGTGACTATCCTGTTATGCTGAGTGACTATCCTCTTCCTCCTCAATGATCATGCTAATAGCTTGTAAGAATATTTTTGTTTCTGGGCGCCGCCACCAGTGGCTAAGGCCCAATTTTTCAGCCCCTGTTTAACAGGGGCGTGTAATTACAATTTTTTATGCAATTCTTTGCAGCAGGGCTTGTTCCTGCGCTCCAACTTGAGTATCTGTTAGGGGTTGCAGTGTTGTGGCACCAGCACCAGTGCCTAAGGCCCAATTTTTCAGCCCCTGTTTAACAGGGGTGTGTAATTACAATTTTTGATGCAATTCTTTGCAGCAGGGCTCGTTCCTGCACTTCAACTAGAGTATCTGTGAGGGGTTGCAGTGTTGTGGCACCAGTGCCTAAGGCCCAATTTTTCAGCCCCTGTTTAACAGGGGTGTGTAATTACAATTTTTGATGCAATTCTTTGCAGCAGGGCTCATTCCTGCGCTCCAACTAGCGTATCTGTGAGGGGTTGCAGTGTTGTGGCACCAGCACCATTGCCTAAGGCCCAATTTTTCTGTCCCTGTTCAACAGGGACATGCAATTACAATTCTTGATCTAATATTTCACAGCAGGGCCCGTTTCAGCGCCCACCAAGAGTAACTGTAAGGACTTTCAGTGTTGTGGCACCAGCAAAACCACCACCACCACCACCACCAAAGGCCCTATTTTTCTGCCCCTGTTCAACAGGTGTATGTAATTACAATTCTTGATCTAATATTTCACAGCAGGGCCCGTTCCAGCGCCCACCAAGAGTAACTGTGCGGACTTACAGTGTTGTGGCACCAGCACCACCACCAAAGGCCCAAGTTTTCTGCCCCCCGTTCAACAGGTGCATGTAATTACAATTCTTGATCTGATATTTCAGAGCAGGGCTTGTTCCAGTGCCCACCAAGAGTAACTGTGAGGACTTACAGTGTTGTGGCACCAGCACCACCACTATCACCAAAGGCCCAATTTTTCTGCCCCTGTTCAACAGGGGCATGTAATTACAATTCTTGATCTAATATTTTACAGCAGGGCCCTGTGAGGGCTTACAGTGTTGTGGCAACACCAACACCTAAGGCCACAATTTCTGCAGAGTATATAGGGCAGGCCCCTACTTTCAAACATCCAACTTACAAACGACTCCTACTTGCAAACGGAAGGAGACAACAGGAAGTGAGATGAAATCTACCCCTAGGAAGGGAAATTCTCTCCTGTAAGAGTTAATATGGGAAAAACGTTTCTCCTTTCCACTGATGCTTTATCACCAATCCTTGTTTCACTAAAAACCCCAAATTTTCTAAAAACATTTGTCATTGTGACAGAAAGTGAGGTGAAATCTTCTGAAGAGGAGCACAGACAGCAAAACAAATGTCACAGGGGTGATAACCCTTCCCTATGTTTTCCAAAAAGCTTAAAAAAGATTTTTTTGCTGGAGCTACACTTTAAAAATGTACCAGTTCAAAATTACAAACAGATTCTACTTAACAACAAACCTACAGTCCCTGTCTTGTTTGCACCGCCTGTATACTGCTGTTCAGAGTATATAGGGCCTGGGGGCCCCATGCCTTTCCTTTTTTTAATTTGGGTGCGGGGTTCCCCTTAATATCCGTACAAGACTCAAAGGGCCTGGTAATGGACTGGGGGGGTACCCATGCCGTTTGTCTCCATATTGTCGGGACTCGACATTACATTAAAGCCGCAAGCAGTTTTAAATGACTTTTATTCCTTTAAAAATGTCATTTTGTGCAGGGACTGTTCTAAGCACAGAGACACGCACCACTTTTCAGGCATACTATAGACACCCCCCAGGTACAATATTTAAAGGAATATTTCACTTTAAGCATCATTAAAATCACTGCTCCAGAAAACACTGCCGTTTTTAAAACTTTTTTTTGCATTAATACATGTCCCCTGGGGCCCCCAAACCCTTTTTAGGACAATACCATGCAAATTAGCCTTTAAAATTAGCACTTTTGATTTCGATTATTCGAGTCCTATAGACTTCAATGGGGTTCTAATGTTCGTGCAAAGTTTCGGTCCGTTCGCAGGTTCTGGTGCGAACCGAACCGGGGGGTGTTCGGCTCATCCCTAATGCTGAGGCATATTTGTTTATGCCCCTCCAAGTGTATGGCAGGCCTGAGATTACATAAACAATGATGGTACGTGTGCATAGTCAAAGATGTGAAGAAGAACCAAAAAATGGTAACAGAGACAGCAACAGGAAGTGGAGTACAACAATCAGAAACATGTGACTGGAAATGGGAGGCAAAAAGTCCACAAACACCTGCAAAGATGCCCATAAAAAGTATAACCCCAGTAAGATGCAATATTTGTGTAGCGCCCTGCTCCTGAAGAGCAGACACTATTCTTTTGAAATTTAAATTAGTTGTAGCTGCAGTTTTGACTCAACTTATAATTTCCTAAATTTTAATGGTTTCTGTGCCATATTGGCTGGACTGTCCAGATTTCCATCTAACCATGGGTGGTGCTGTCATCATTGGTGGATTGGGAAATACAGTCAGGTCCATAAATATTGGGACATCGACACAATTCTAATCTTTTTGGCTCTATACACCACCACAATGGATTTGAAATGAAACAAAGAGTGCTTTAACTGCAGAATTTCAGCTTTAATTTGAGGGTATGTACATCCAAATCAAGTGAACAATGTAGGAATTACAACAGTTTGTATATGTGCCTCCCAGTTTTTAAGGGACCAAAAGTAATGGGACAATTGGCTGCTCAGCTGTTCCATGGCCAGGTGTGTGTTATTCCCTCATTATCCCATTTACAAGGAGCAGATAAAAGGTCCAGAGTTAATTTCAAGTGTGCTATTTGCATTTGGAATCTGTTGCTGTCAACTCTCAATATGAGATCCAAAGAGCTGTCACTATCAGTGAAGCAAGTCATCATTAGGCTGAAAAAACAAAACAAACCCATCAGAGAGATAGCAAAAACATTAGGTGTGGCCAAATCAACTGTTTGAAACATCCTTAAAAAGAAAGAACGCATCGGTGAGCTCAGCAACACCAAAAGACCCGGAAGACCACGGAAAACAACTGTGGTGGATGACCGAAGAATTCTTTCCCTGGTGAAGAAAACACCCTTTACAACAGTTGGCCAGATCAAGAACACTCTCCAGGAGGTAGGTGTATGTGTGTCAAAGTCAACAATCAAGAGAAGATTTCACCAGAGTGAAATACAATACAGAGGGTTCACCACAAGATGTAAACCATTGGTGAGCCTCAAAGACAGGAAGGCCAGATTAGAGTTTGCCAAACAACATCTAAAAAAGCCTTCACAGTTCTGGAACAACATCCTATGGACAGATGAGACCAAGATCAACTTGTACCAGAGTGATGGAAAGAGAAGAGTATGGAGAAGGAAAGGAACTGCTCATGATTCAAAGCATACCACCTCATCAGTGAAGCATGGTGGTGGTAGTGTCATGGTGTGGGCATGTATGGCTGCCAATGAAACTGGTTCTCTTGTATTTATTGAAGATGTGACTGCTGACAAAAGCAGCAGGATGAATTCTGAAGTGTTTCGGGCAATATTATCTGCTCATATTCAGCAAAATGCTTCAGAACTCATTGGACGGCACTTCACAGTGCAGATGGACAATGACCCGAAGTATACTGCGAAAGCAACCAAAGAGTTTTTAAGGGAAAGAAGTGGAATGTTATGCAATGGCCAAGTCAATCACCTGACCTGAATCTGATTGAGCATGCATTTCATTTGCTGAAGACAAAACTGAAGGGAAAATTCCCCAAGAACAAGCAGGAACTGAAGACAGTTGCAGTAGAGGCCTGGCAGAGCATCACCAGGGATGAAACCCAGCGTCTGGTGATGTCTATGCATTCCAGACTTTAGGCTGTAATTGACTGCAAAGGATTTGCAACCAAGTATTAAAAAGTGAAATTTTGTTAAATGATTGTTAATCTGTCCCATTATTTTTTGTCCCTTAAAAAGTGGAAGGCACATATACAAACTGTTGTAATTCCTACACCGTTCACCTGATTTGGATGTAAATACTCTCAAATTAAAGCTGAAAGTCTGCAGTTAAAGCACATCTTGTTCGTTTCATTTCAAATCCATGGTGGTGGTGTATAGAGCCAAAAAGATTAGAATTGTGTCAATGTCCCAATATCTATGGACCTGACTGTACAGTCTGCTCAAACACATTGACTACTCGTTGCTCAGAGGCTTTTCGGTGGGAGTGGTTCCCACAGCGGACATTTTTGGGTAGGGGTATTGGCAGATCTAAGGCCTAGCTACTAAAGGAAGGATCAGAGTCTTAGTGGCCTATGAGTCGGCATGATGGTCTCTTTGCTGTCAGGCCTGCAGGAAGAAGCAAGGGACTGCAGTGACCAGGGGAGGACTCTTCAGGAGAGGACCGAACATAAGGCTGGTATCTTGAGAAGAACGTGGAAACTCTTGGATTAGTAACACAGTCAGTTCTTTCAAGACTGTACGGTCTGTGGCAGAGGCCGTTTAGATCATCCACAATTTGTTCACCTAGAATCGTAAGGCCTGTGGCAAAGACCGTCTTCGAGCATGGCATCAGCTGCTAGGTCAGTGAGAGGGGCCTATCCGTGATTGCTGAATCCAGCTTTGGAAGTGTTATTCACTGGATGTAGAAATTATCTTCGATCGCAACATTCAATGTAATTGAATCCCTTTTTCACCCTCTGTCTTTCTATTGTGTGTGATGTTACTGAATAAAACTTGGAAAGAGAAAAAAAGGACTAAGTGTTGGAGCCAGTGTTTCAATTGAACGAGTGATGAGTATCCCTAGGATGGACACTGGAAGCAAGGTAACTGTAAGCCCAAAAAAAAATAATTAGCAACAGCTTTGGGGTTGAAGAGATTAAAGTAATAATCTGATACGGGGACACACCACATCTCTGAGGAAAGCAGGCTGACCAAAAAGGAAAAGACTGTTTGCTACATTTGAATCAAATATTAGAAAAAAATAGAGATATTGTATCATCATCAATGCCTTTAGTGGTGATTTCTTCAGGAAAGGCGTGTCATGACTTGATGTGGGATCAATGGCTAATATATTAATCTTATGTTTTATCTCCCATTACCGAGGATATACTTTTTTTTATACTCCTCCATGTGTTTCTATTTTTAAGGGGTGGATTTTTTTCTTCCTCTTCCAATAAATATACCAGCACTGTGCCACTAAGAGGGCCATGGTCCTGGATTTCCCCCAAACTTAATGATGCAGGAATGCACCAAATAAAGGTCTCAATGGAAACAAATATATTCTCCACAAGCCCTAATAGGGTTATACGTACCTTCAGTCTTTAACAACCTTTTTAGTTGCAAGAAAGAAATGCTTTCACTTCTTGTTATAAGTATCTGCAATTTTCCACCTTCTGTGGTCATTTCTACCTCCTGGGACATGTACAATTTCTGTAAGGAATCCAAATGCTATTCACTGTGAGTGATAGCAATGTCCTGAAACTTAAAGAGGGAGTCCACCCAAAAAAAAAAATATTAAAAGCCAGCAGCTACAAATACTGCAGCTGCTGACTTTTAATACATGGCCACTTACCTGTCCCAGGGTCCAGCAATGTCGGCAGCCGACGCCGATGAATCGCTCGACTCTCGGCAGCTGCCGCCGCCATCCTGGGTGAGGGAATCAGGAAGTGAAGCGTTGCGGCTTCACTTCCTGGTTCCCTACTGCGCATGTGCGAGTCGCGCTGCGCGTCGTAACTGGTCCCCGCTATCTTCTGGGACCTGTGTGTTTCCCAGGAGACAGCGCGGAGGGACAGGAAGAGGCATAGACTCCCATGGGAGTCTATGCCGGAAGTGGGTGCATATACCTGTCTTAGACAGGTATCTGCACCCCCCTCCCCCCTGAAAGGTGCCAAATGTGACACCGGAGGGGGGAGGGTTCCGAAAAGCGGAAGTTCCATTTTTTGTGTGGAACTCCGCTTTAAATGCTAGTCAGCAGTTGGAGAGCAGGCATCACCATTAGAGATACAAAGCTGATCTTAACACAGGTTTGGTCTTTTGTTACAGATTCTTTACTTTAAATGGATCACACAGTTACAACACTACAAAGCAAATAAAATTCAAAGTACTAACAACAACTTACAAAACCATCCACAACTCAGCCCCTAGCTACAGCACTAACTTGGTCTCAAAATATCATCCAAACCACTCTCTACGGTCCTCCCAAGACCTCCTGCTCTCTAGAGCCCTTGTCAGCTCCTCTCATGCTCGCCTCCAGGACTTTTCCCGAGCTTCTCCCAACCTCTGGAACTCCTTACCCCAATTTGTCTGACTATCTCCTAGACTATCCATCTTTTGATGATGCCTGAAAACCATTCTGTTTAAAGAAGCCTATCCTGCTTCTGACTAATACACTGTGTTTTTGCTTTCTCCATCTGCTCATCCCCTGCAGTTATTACCTTTTGTATCACTAGATCCTCCCTATTAGATCATAAGCTTTAATGAGCAGGGCCCTCTGATTCCTCTTGTACCAAATTTTTTTGTTACTATATTGTCTGCCTTCATTTTGTAAAGCTCTGAGCAAACTGTTGCCACTATATAAATCCTGTATGATAACAATAATAATAATAATAATAATAATAATAATAATAATAATTATTATTATTATTATTATTATTATTATTTAAAAAATATCTAGTAATTTAAAAAATCCACCTACAGTGTATAAACATGTATGCATTGCCACACATTAGGCCAACTGGCAAATAGCATTACTTTACTCAGTTAATTTTACTTTATTTAGCTACAGTTGCTTTCTTCCTAGTGCAAATTTGCTGAAAAGCCACAACAGAAAAAATAACTTAGTTTGAGCCAGTGATATAGGCTTTGTGCGCCTAATACCATCACCTCCCAGTAGAAGTATCAATACAATGACTGGCAATATAGGCCACTTTCATAATTGAAAATAATTATTTTAATAAATAAAGCCTCTGTAGCGGTAACCCCGTAGGGGCTGCAAATGTGGTTATAGCAATCCGCCAATCAACCTGCTGCCATCCCCTCATCAATCACCCAAAAGACAATAAACAGTCAGTTGCTCCATTTTTTTGCTTTTATTTGTGGGATTAAACTTGGAGAGATATTAGGGATGTATGAGATGCCCATAAAGATTTCAGAAGGATCGATTATCATCCATGGACTTGGCCTTGTTTATGGATTTCCCCTGTAGAGTCCTTACTGCAGACTATTGCCTCTTCTGTTATCTATCTGACTAAAGATTTACTACTCATGGCTTCCAACAAGATGAATCACAAGATGAATCACTCTGAATAATTCCCCTGTATTAGACTGATGTGGTATTCCTGCTACAGAATAGAGGGCCAAAGGCCTATACCGCCTATCTTCCATGGCTCTATGAACTAACAGCCCCACAGTCTCTGGAAGTTGTTGCAGACGTGAACTTGACACATGATAAATGACAGACTATTGCTCCAGCCCGTCCACTTCTGTTCATACTGTATTCCCCGGCCACACAGTATGCTACTCTACTCTCTCCAGTACTTCTGCTTCTTCAACGTTACACTGACCTTCTCTTTGTATCAAAGTCCTGTGTTCCCCGTTCACAGAAATCCGATAGCTGGTCTACTTCTGCCGCTTTACTTCTACTTCCTCAACTGGATCCTCTTTACAATCAAGCACTGTGTTTCCCGGTCACAGACACCTGATGCACTCTGCAGAGATGAAGATCCTTAACTTTAGCTCCTTCCCCGCGGCTCCTTCATCCCTCCTCCACGCACACGGCACATCCCCAATGCAAATTAAGGATCTCTGAGCCAGAGTGCAGGTGGCCATACCCCCACTACACCAACACTCCCATTCCCAAATCAAAACAACCAGGCCTGGAATAGGAACACAGGCCTGGCTAAATTTACCTACCACTAGTCCTGCAACTAGAAAAATACTAGTCTAGCACCTACCTAAAAGTAGAGGGTGCTACACCTCTACCGTATAAAAGGTTAGTGAGTGATAAAGCCTAGAATACTGAACACCAAATCTCAGAAAACTACTGTGCTGTAGCTAAAATTCCAAAAAATAATAGTCAGTGGAGTTATAATGTCTCCACTAGGTTAAGTTATCTGAGCATTTAACCTCCCTGGCGGTATTTCCGAGTCTGGCTCGGAGTGGAATTTCAGAACCAAAAGCGGTAACCCAGAGCCAGACTCGGGATTGCATCGCAGGATCCACGAAGAGCTTACTTACCTTGTCCACTGGATCCTGCGATGTCTCCCCACAGTGTGAGCGGCTCGTCCTCCGCTCGAATTATCACGGAGCCGAGATCCATTCCCTGCAAGCGTTGCGACGCATGGGGACGGAGAACGGCGCCAAATTCAAAAAGTGAAACACACACAATACATACAGTATACTGTAATCTGTAAGATTACAATACTGTATGAATTATTTCCCCTCCCTTTTGTCCCTAGTGGTTTCTCCAGTGCTCTGCATGCAGTATTATATTATAAAAACTGTTCTTTCTACCTGGAAATTGGAGATTGTCCATAGCAACCAAAACCGTCCCTTTACATCAAAAGGGGTTTTAGACCAGCTAGAAAAAAACGATAATAAATTAGAATCACTCGCAGAATTGAGCGATAGTGATTTGTGGGGAGATCCGTCATCAAACACTGAAAAGTAATGACAGTGACAATTCTGCAACTGAGCAAATGTTAGTGTTTTTGATTTGATTACATTATTGAATAATTTTTATTATTATTATATTATTATTTGGTATAATTATTTATAGTTATTTATTATATTATAATTTATGATTTCGTCTTTCAAACGTTATCATACCTGAGATATCTACTAGACTCTGATTTGGACAGATTTAAGTGAGTTATTCCTAAGAATTACAGGCCTACAATATAAAACGCCAAATTTCCATGCAAAATAATGGTACCGCTTTCAGCATCAAAAATATGAATTAATCATACCGCCACGGAGGTTAACAACAGAGGGAAAAAGCTGATAAGTATCTTATGCATCTGGCCAAACACAGCTGTCAAAGTGTCATTTTGCTATACGTGTAGACAATAAGCCTACACAGCCTACACAATAAGACAATAAGCCTTAGATTCCTTAACTGGTTAATAAAAAGTAAATGCAAAACTAATCATAAGGTTGAACACTAAACCATGGCCACAGAGCAATAGTTAGACTCTAAGGAAGGTAAATTGTTTTCTCTACCATGGTCTGAAGACTGATGAGCAGCCAGTGGGTGCATGAATCCATATTCATGCAAGCAAGCCAGATTCATTTTGTATTGAGTAGACATATCTCTGGCTCTTATAGGGACCCTGCGAAGGGTGGAGCAACAGACATGAATGAGGACACATTCTAAAGACCATGTTTATTTTAATTGGACAAATATCAGGTACCAGAGAGAGCTCAGATGGGTACAGGTACTTTCACCGAGTGCTTCCTTTTGCTCTCAAATGTATGAGGGCTCAAGGCGTTGATTTACAAAGTGCAGATGCACACCACAAGTGCAGTCACTCCATAGCTTAGTAAATGAGGTAAAGCTTTAATTTGCAAAGAATACCCAAATCATGAGCAAGGAAAATAAATAAAAACAGCTTTTTTGTTTGCACATGATTGGATGATGGAAGTCAGCAGAGCTTCTGCTCATTTACTAAGCTCTGGAGCAACTGCACTTTGCGAAGTGCACAGTTAATTTGCCTTTAGTAAATCAACCCCAAAGTATCAGTTAACCCAAAACTGATATTTCCATTTTTGGTAAGTGTTGAAGAATAAAATTACCTGACAATTTCTTTTTCTTTTTTTTTCTTGCATTAGACAAATGACGGGAAATGGTGACTTTTAACCTGTCTTCATAACTGCACAGGAATGCAAAAGGATTTCCCAATACGTTGATATCACTAACACTTAATCTACGTGTGGAAAGTTTTCTTTCCAGAATGAACAGTTATGGATAAAAGCTGTACCTGGTATGCAGTGTGGCTAAAGTGAAGGGAGGGGTATTGGGGAATACAAATGCTTTGCACGGGAAAATCATGTGCTGCCTGTTAGTAACAAGGTATCTGATTATAAGGAATTGAGTAAGAACGTCTTGTTAATTTGAGTTATGGTTATTTATGTATCCAGATTATTGCTCTCCAAAAACAAAACAGATGAGTTATGTTAATATAAGAAATGACCTTTGTATATTTGACTCATAGTCTTTTCAGTAGTAGAAAGAAAACAGGGCACTTAGCCGTAAATATATTGTAAATTATAGAGAAAAAAACTGTATATTAACAGTTCAGTGTTTTTTCTTTACTATACAATTACTCATAAATTTCATTTTTGTTTTTGGCATTTGATTAGCGCTTTCTAGCCCCATTACAGCTGCCCCACCTCTCAACACTGTGATAAAGGGGTGCAGGAACATACTCAGACACGTAATCCTGTTCCATAATTTAAATAAATGTTCATTTAAACTTTGTAAAGCTTAACTTTACTGAAGAAGTGGAATCTTGGAGTTGGTCACCTGGTCTGGTATAAAAGAAAATTGAAGGACTGAAGCTGGCAAAGTTAGCCAACTGTGGTTTTCTCCATTGGCAGTGGGTTTTTTTTATTACCTTAAATTATACAATTTTTTCCAATGGAGCATCATTGTTTGATGCTTCCTATGTACTTACTGGGTATGTGCCCACTTTACAAGGTAAACCCATTCAAAATTAATTTAACCAATTGCCTGAAAAAGATATTAGGATACTTCCAATCCAAAATCTTAGATCTTCCTAAACAGGATTTGTGAGATTTTTAATACAGGATCTGACAAGGGACCTTGGGGTAAAGGGTTCACTTTTCTTTTCCAAACACTTCAGCTAAAATCATAAATTAAAAAAACTCATTGCACCTATATATATGCTGCACATATTTCTCCTACCCAATAACTTAGCCCAATATGTTACAGAGGAATAATTCTGACAACACATAGTTAAAGCTGAGCTCCAGCTAACATTGTTTTTGCTTTGAACAAACAGCTGGAATATTTTAAACCTCTGTCAGGTTTTTACTGTGGTCTAGGTACATTTTGTGGAATATTTCATGCCACCTGTGTTGTTAACTCATTTTTTTTCTAACAGAGTAGGAAAGAGCTATAGCTTCTGTCAGGCTTCAACTGATGTCTTTGACCTCACTAGGGAGATTTCCTCTCTCTTCTTGGTTAGCCAGAAAGAGGGAGTGAGGAGAAATTGTCTCAACTTTGAGACAGACAATAATGAAAATCTAACAGATGTTCATAATTTTCTATCCACAAGAAAAAAATAAGTTCTGCTTTAACCTTGTGATGACCAGCGAGGTGAACTACAAGCACGGATTGGAACTTCTGTTTTTACTGCTATTGGGGACACCATTAAAGATTAGAAATTGACCCCCCTTTTCTGTTCCACCAGACAGAAAGTGATAAAAAACTGGGAGACAGAAATAAAATCCTGACAGGGGTTCTAACCTTCCCTTTCTCTACTAAGAACAATCATTTTATTTCTGTCTGTGTTGCTGTTACCAGAGCAGAGCAGCCATTGGCTCCCACTGATGTCAATCAAAATCCAATAATTTGGGCAGCAGGGGGACGGGGCTGAGTCATACAATCAGCGGCTATTTACGCCGAATGCTGGACTCAGGAGCAAGCCCGCAAGGTAACCCCCTCGGGAGAGCGTGTCTCCTAGGGGGTTAGCTGATGTGGGGAGGAGCCGTGAGAACCGCCAGGGGACCCCAGAAGACAAGGTTCGGGGCCACTCTGTGCAAAACGAGCTGCACAGTGGAGGTAAGTATATGTTTGTTATTAAAAAAAAAAAAAAAACGAACCCTTACAATCATTTTAAGCTGGCCATACACTAATTTGACTAGTCTAGTAAGGGACCGGGTGACTTTCGATTGGTGTTTGGCTGTCCTTGCTTGACCAAAGTCAATCTTTTAATCAACTTCTCTCGAAGGGCCATGATGGAACAAACTCTTTTTAACTTACTATTCCATTACCTAGTGAAAAACCTACTTTATAGATTGTTATTTCATAGAATAGTCAGAATTAGTAACTTAAATTAGAAAATAAATATATACTTTACATAGAAAAACATAGGAAAGCTGGTTGTGTATTTATCTGTTCCCTAGCTCAGTTTGCTTAGAATTCCAGACAAACAACTTTACATTTTATTGTACCATTAACATGAAGAGGATGCCAATCTGCTCAATCATCTCAATAAAAGTAGATGGAGAGGTATTGACCTTGTAATAAAGAGTACTTCGTGAGTGCATAGTGATGAGCTCTTGGCCAGGTTTTGATACGAATGGAAAAAATATTGATTTTTGCATTTTTCTTACAGATGAGGAGAAACATAACATTTGTCTTTACCAAACTGAGAAAAATAAAACTCTGGTGTGTTTAAAATTATAGTCTGCAGCCAAATAACCATATTGGTTTCACAGATTTACATGTGTTTTTAAGGGAAAATAATATTCTGTTTTCATGCATTGTATAATTAATTTCAGTCATTAATGGCTTATGTTTCATTACAACTACCTCTTAATTACAATCCTTTCTACATTTATAGCATATCAGGAAAATGTCAGGCAGAAAGTGAAAATCATATTCACAGGCACTTGACCAATAGCATTTTCTGTTTGGAAATCCCACTAATTATTTAAACAGGAAGAAGCTACGATAGGTCTTGGTTTTTATTCCCCATTGACAAAAATCAACTTTTAACATGAGCGAGCGCAGGAGGGGGCAAGGGGGGTAAAGCCCCCCCCCCCCCCTAGAAGCAGGTGCACTGCACCGAGGCGCCACAATCTGAGGCAGAGGAAGAGAGCTGAAGTGGTCAGTGCTGCCCGGCTCCTATCACAGGATCTGCAGGCAAAGATCCTTTCAGTCACCAGGAGCTTCAGACAGATGTGTGGGGGAGTGGTGCTGTTGTCATCCCTTTCAACAGGAGCCCGGGAGGAAGATCTACCATGCTGCTAAAATGAGGTCAGTAAACACGGGGCGGATTGTGCAGAAACTGATCTTTGGGCATGAAATTATTGTACTGGGGGGCAGGCTGCTGCCCCCCCATGTCATATGCAGTGCAGTGACCACCATGTGATGTATTGTGCCCACCATGTGTAGTGACCACTATGTGAAGTATTGTGCCCACAATGTGCACTGCAGTGACCACCATGTGATGTATTGTGCCCACCATGTGCAGTGCCGTGCCCACCATGTAATGTGGAGTGATGTGCCCTCCGTGTAATGTGCCGTGCCCACCATGTAATGCGGAGTGGTGTGTCCTCTGTGTAATGTGCTGTGCCCACTATGTCATCTGCTGTGCTGTACAGTGCCCACCATGTAATGCAGAGTAGAGTGCCCTCTGTGTATTGTGCTGTGCCCACCATGTAATGCAGAGTAAAGTGCCCTCTGTGTAATGTAAAAACATTCAGAAATGACCACAACTAAAATCGCTAATCAGGACACCATCATATGGAAATAATCTCAGATAAGATCAATAAGATGAATTCATAAGTCAATTTTTTGTTCATGATGTAAAATGCATAATATCCAACAGATAAAAACCTCCTCATATAGAAGGATTGGCTGTGCAACATGAATACCACTGTAACAGTACCTTATGGAGCAGTGAAGAGAAAACCAGCTGTATGGAGCATAGCTGCAGTGGTAAAGGATGTCTTGTGTGGTAATCCGCCACGCAGGAAGAGCGGGTATATGCAAAGCCAAATGGATGATCTATGGCGTCAAACAAAGCTCTGGTGGTGATCAGCAGAGTGGCCGTGGAGGAAAGGACCATAGACAGCTGGAGACGCCGCTAGCAGGATCCGGCAGATTGAAACACCCAAGCATGACGTCATATGCTCGGGGAGCGTGGATCCAAAACGAGGCTTGGAACACAGGATAATGAATGAAGCGCAAGCCGAGGAGAAGGGAGGAAGGATAGAGGCTGTTGTCGCGACAACGCATTTTGGGCGTGGCCCTTCTTCAAGTCACCTCTGTGCCCACCATGTAATTCGGAGTAGTGTGCCCTCTGAGTAATGTTCTGTGCCCACAATGTCATGGGCTGTGCTGTAAAGTGCCCACCATGTAATGCGGAGTAGTGTGCCCTCTGTGTAATGTGCTGTGCCCACCATGTCATGTGGTGTACCTATATGTAATGTGATGTGCTGTGGTGCGGTGTGCCCACTGTCTAATATGCAGTGCCCACCATGTAATGTGCTGCGCCCACCATGAAATGCAGAGTGATAAAGTGGAGGGTTTTTTTTGGGACTTTAAATTAAGCCATGGCCTGGTAAGGTCATGTATTTCCATCCCTGTTAAAGTCAAAAATAAGGAGAGCAAGAGAGTAGGACTTTACATGAAGCTTATGGTTGCACTAGAGTAAATTGGTGAACATATAGGAAATGTATTGAATATTATATGGTATATACATACATATAATGCTGGTATCAACTATAGACGAGCATGGTAATAACAATAAACATGGAAATGACATTGGTATCTCATGATATAACCACAATAATATTCCATAGTTCACCAATAGCAAGATTGTAAAAAAAACATAAATTGCGAAATAGTGCCTGCATTACCTATGGCCTCACTAGCCCTGTAAAGGTGGGTATTGCATAATGACTTAAAGGTCTGGGTAAGTATTAGTAGAAACACAGCGTCTGGCAGCGCTACGCTTTTCGTGGCTTTTGAGCCACTCGTCAGGAGCAAGCGCGTGATGTATCTAAAATAGGATTATTATATATGAATTATCTGATATATATAAACATGAACAGGGGTAGGGTAAAGAAGACCCTAAACCCGGTGCATGCTTACTTACTGTAGTTCGTGTATTGATGGTATGGTGGGTGTGGAAGGCCCGAGGGGTGGTGATAAGAAGTGCAATATTACCTAATGTGGATGAAGAAACCAAGGAGAGAGGAAAATACGCGATCCCAAGCTGTGTGGAGTCCGGTGTGCAGAGAGCCTCAAGTGCCAAGATCGTCCAGGGAGACACCCATTAATTCGCCACCACGGGAACAGCCCACCATCGCCACACCGTGTAGCAAATCGCTGGTTCGTGTTATACGCCGATATATACTGCCTCGGAGGGGAAGGAGGGGGCGAGCACCACTGGATTACACAGAGCCGGATCTCCTGTGTACTTGGCTCAGCTCATCTCACAGTCATGCCCAGTCCCACCTCCTGGACAGCTCCTAGCATTGACGTCACATATCCAGGCATTGTACTGGTGTTATGTCCATCATAGGAGCCAGGCCAGGAGGCGAGACTGGGCGTGACTGCGAGCCAAGCACACAGGACATGCGGCTCTGTCTAATCAGGCTCTGAGCAGGCTGCATTATTGGGCACTGGTGAGGCTGCAATGATGGGCAATGGTGAGGCTGCAGATGGGCAATGGTGAGACTGCAGATGGGCACTGATCAGGCTTCATTAATGGGCAATGGTGAGGCTGCAGATGGGCACTGATAAGGCTGCATTAATGGGCACTGACTCTTATTTTGCTTCAAATTTCTTCATTTAAAATTTAAGTTTTTTTCCTGAAACTTTCCTCTTCAAATAAAGGTGCATGTTATACGCCGATAAATATGGTAGTTTAATCAATTCTAGGAAAGACTTGGGTGAGTGGTCATCTAAAATATCATCTATACACTGAATTCCCCCGATCAGACACAGGATAAGTGTCTCTAGACTTTATGATAGATTTATCCATGTATTTTACTGTAATAATTGTAATATTCCTACTAATTTTCATTTTAAAATTTTCCTACTTTTCCTATTTCAATTATAGTAAGGTTTTTAAAATTAAAACTGTTTTCGTTGGGTGAAATATAGCATATCAAAGTTTGCTTCTTCGATTAGCACAGATCAGTGAATCAATGATTCATCAACAGTGACTCATCCCTTAGCAAACTTCCAGACACTTAGTCTGAAGTTATAGATCACTAGTTGTCAACTTACTTTAATTAGAAAGCCTCAAGCATGGCCCCTGACAACACCAAAGGGCTGCACATAATATTCAGTGAACATATTGCTATGAAAAGCTGTCAGACACTGTATACATGCAACGTGAGACTACATACGTGCTACAAGTATCGGTCAAAGACTGCAGACACGCTATAAGAGATGGTCAGAGACTGTAGATAAATAAAATTAAACTGCTAGACATCACTGCTAACACAGACCTTTACAAATTAATGTTCCAACATTTGTTCTCCCTTTAGCCCCCTTAAATACTATTTCTATCACATTATAAGCACTCAGAGAACAAAAAAAAACAACATAAATAGAGAAAGGGGATGGACAGCTTAGAAGAAGTGAGTAAGCATCTGCAGTACAATAATAGTATGAACCCTGTACTGTAACTATATCTCTTGAGAAGTACTGTTATGAAAATTAAGGGAGGTTGCAACATTGAGGAGAATGTGGCATAAAGGGTATGCATTCTGCTCAGGAAACCCTAAGGCGTCACATTTAAAAAATCCAACTTTAACTTGCTATTGTTGATTTTTTTTATGATCATAGTAATTGTACGGATTTACAGCCACTGCAATAACCATCTACATATATATCAGACAGTACAAGATGCATGATACTATTACTTGGTTGTTGACCAAGACTTACTGACCATGATTTTATGTGCTTTCTTCCCACCTTTCAAACACCAGGGCAAAGTCTTATGTTTTTAAAGAAATAAACTCAATTTATTGCTTCTAATGCTGCACACGAGAGGAATGTCCGTCAGAAAAATTCCGATGGGAGCTTTTTATCGTATATTCCGACCGTGTGATAGATAGAGAACATGTTCTATATTTCTCCAACGGAATTAATTACTACAGTAGGTGACCGCGATATTGTGTCAATCTCGCCGCATTTCTCGGCGAGATTTGACACCTGCGAGCTCCGTCGCAGGAGCCAGCGCCGAGATGGCTCACTCATCGGGAAAGGAAAACTAATTTTAATTGAAAAAAACAGCGTGGGTTCCCCCCCAGGGGCATACCAGGCCCTTAGGTCTGTTATGGATTGTAAGGGGAACCCGAAAAATAGGCATGGGGGTCCCCCCAAAATCCATACCAGACCCTTATCCGAGCACGCAGCCCGGCCGGCCAGGAAGGGGGGTGGGGACGAGCGAGCGCCCCCCCTCCTGAGCCGTACCAGGCCGCATGCCCTCAACATGGCGGGTGGGTGCCTTGGGGGAGGGGGGCGCCCTGCAGGAGGTAGTCGGTGAGATTGTCACCACAACAGGTGAGTGTCTGACACCCCAGCTTCAGGTAATATATGCATGCCTGCATATTTATAATACATGTTTTTACTCAAATTTTTAGGTGATGTGCTGGTTGTTGAAGAGCAAGCAGAACATTTCACAACTGACAGTGCACAAAGGCTAATACAAGACATCATGGTGTGGAATGGTGAACTTGACATCATAAGGAAGAAACTCAATGTTATGGAACAACAAATGAAGAACATGATTGATGTGATGGGGAGAATCTGAATTTCTTCAAAATGCCACCATTTTACCATTTGTTGTACTAAACAAAAACTTTTCTTTTGACATTTTAAAAGCCAAATTTTGAAGATGCACACGGTGTGTCAACATGTGCTATCTGCCATCAGGGGATATCAATTTACGCATTTGTGGGTGCAACCCCTTCCTCGTAACTCTAGTAGGTGAGAGGAAGGAGTTGCACCCCCAAAACACGTCCATTGATCCCCCATGATGGGAGATAGCACATGTTGACATTAGGCATGGGATCAGGAGGGAAATACCAATTTTGACTCCCAAATTGTGTGCATCTTCAAAATTTGGCTTTTACAGGGGTGACATCACCCCATCTGATGAAGGCAATATCAAGACATTTTTGACACTATAATATCTGATATTGCCTTCAGCTTTACTATGTTGAACTTTGTAAGTTCCAGAGCTGGGTATGTTATGTTTAGAAACATGCAGGTTTATAACAAATAAATTGTAAAAAAACTTGAGAAAAAAAAATTTTACAGCAAAATTTTATAACGCACATGTGAATGTGGAGAGAGTAAAAAGTTTGCTAATCAACAATGTGTGGCTTCTTCTTTCAATGCTCAATACCAGTTTTTGAAGTAATTTTGTGTTTACAGTGACAATGGGGCTTATTTACTAAAGGAAAATCCACTTGGCACTGCAAGTGCACTAGGAGAACCTAGGAGACAGCCAAAAAGAAACACAAGCAATAAAGAAAATTCAAGATTTTATCAGATATTTTTTTTTTATTAAAAAAGATTTACACATTGTCTGGCATATTATGGCCCCCCTAACCATAAAATAATTTACATATTTCTGCCGAACTTCACGGGCGCTTTGGGGTGCCAAACCAGGACAGCCAGTATCCAGGCCCGTCAGGTGATTTGCAGGAAGTCCAGCCTCAGGCCCAACTGAGGCAAGATAATTGTGGGCATTTTTCCTTAAAAAATTGTGCAATATGCAGCAGGATAAGGTGTAGTGGTTGATTTTGTAGGTCGCCATGTGTATTGCTGTCAGAAACAGGCGGAACCAGCTGGCCATTATCCCAAAGGCATTCTCAACGACTCTTCTGGCTCTGGCCAGCCGGTAGTTAAAAACCCTCCTCTCCGGGGTGAGGGTCCTCTGGGGGAATGGCCTCATCAGGTGCTCGCCCAGACCGAATGCCTCATCAGCAATAAAAATGAATGGGAGTCTTTCAATGTTGTCCGCAGCAGGTGGCAGTGCCAGGCCACCAGTCTGGAGACGTTGGTAGAACTCGGTCTGGGTGAAGACTCCTCCATCTGACATCCGGCCATTTTTCCCCACGTCCACATAGAGGAACTCATATTGTGCCGACACCACCGCCATCAACACTATACTATTAAACCCCTTATAGTTATAATAGTAAGACCCCGAATGGGGTGGTGGCATGATGTGGACGTGCTTCCCATCTATAGCCCCTCCACAATTGGGAAAGTCCCAACGGTTGGCAAAATGGGATGCCACAGTCTGCCATTCCTGTGGCGCTGAAGGAAACTGTGGAGTCAAAACAGAAAAAACAAAATGAGTACTTTTGCACATAACATTACAAGCAGATTAAACACAAACATTCTTGCCCAACATCAGTATAACATTTATTTTAAGGAGTATTTAAAGACAAAAATATAAGGCCCACTTATCAGATCCCCCCCCCCCTCTGATGGCCCATTGTAAAAATTTTAGGGGGGGGGGATTCGAGTTGAGTTTGGGGTCCAAAAAAAGCCTATGGCACTCTGCCTGAATTTAAGGACAACAATAACATTTGTACACATTTTAGGTGTTTTGGGTAAAGCACTACAATGGAGCTAACAAAATACATTGTTAAATGACTAGGCTAGGTGTATATGGGTCCACAATAGCATGCTGGGGAGGTCAGTGAAGGCAAATATGCATGTAGGCCAAAAAATTAGCATTAAAAGATTACAGCATGCATGAGGACAAAGGGGACATTCACAGCATATTACAATCATGGTAATTAGGGAATGATGAAAAAAATATAAAACATTAGCATACATTAAATACATAGAATGTGATGTTAAAGGAGAAAACTTACCTTAATATAGTCCTT
Organism: Lithobates clamitans; assembly: GCA_037952925.1. Lineage (NCBI taxonomy): Eukaryota > Metazoa > Chordata > Amphibia > Anura > Ranidae > Lithobates > Lithobates clamitans. The sequence goes on from JBBGZY010000720.1 coordinate 1,147,413, forward strand.
CTGCAGGACCTGAATGATAGCAGAATATGTCTCTGGGATAATGATCCCCAGAGCCTGGAGGGAGAGGCCTGTCGAGAACTTGAAGTTCTGTAGACTTCTCCCCGTCGCCAAGTAACACAACGTAGCAACTAGCCTTTGCTCCGGAGTGATGGCTTGCCTCATGCAGGTATCCTGCCTGCTAAAATAAGGGGTCATCATCCTGAGAAAGTTCCTGAAATCATCAGGATTATTCTCCTGCATCTCACGAAGCAAAGGCATATGAGAGAATTGGTCATGCTGGAGTAACCAATTCTTGGTCCATGAACTCCTCCCCACCCTGTTCATGGATTGGGCTTGGGTCAAAGAATGAACCCCAACACCAAGCCCCCACACAGCACAAACTCTATGATGAGTACGTCCCCGCAACATGACTTCAAAACGGTTGGCTGGTCAGAACGAACTAACAGAACGCACTGAAGAACAGCAAGGCATGTGAAGAGCGAGCTGAAAATCAGAAACGAGCGGACAAGAATGCACTGAAAAACAGATACGAACTGACTACATGCACTGAAGAACAGATACAAACCCAAAAGCACAAACTGAAGAGCTGTAACTGACTGAAAAGCATGAAAGCTGAAAAGCGCGAATCGTCTCTCACCAAACTTCTACTAACACGAGATAAACACGAGATTAGCGGAAGGAGCCCAAAGGGTGGCGCGCTGCCTATTGCACTTCCTTTTTCTAGTCCCGTTGTACGTGTTGTACGTCACTGCATTCTGGACGGTCGGACTTTGGTGTGACCGTGTGTATGCAAGACAGCTTGAGTGCAATTCCGTCAGAGAAACCCTGTTTTTCCGAAAATAAGACCTAGCGTGATTGTCGGTGATGGCTGCAAAATAAGCCCTACCCCCCAAATAAGCTCTAGTTAAAGTCCTTGTAGGTCTTATTTTCAGGGTAGTGCTTATTTTCGGGGAAACAGGGTAGGGTTTATTTGGGGGGTAGGGCTTATATTACCGACAATCACTATAGGTCTTATTTTCGGGGAAACAGGGTATGTACGCGGCATAAGTTATTTTAAAAGTGTAAAGGATTTCTTAGTAAGCACAGAGACACCTTTAACCAGCATTATCAATAAGGCCACAATAATTAAACTGGAAATACACACTATAATGCAACTGGTAAAATATGTGCTGTTATGAAATGGTATATGACAAAATACATTTTAAAGACACAATTCTGTTTCATGTAGTTATCTATAAAAATTCAGACTGCCCCAAAAATATATAGCAACAATTTTTAGTGCCTTAGTCAATCAGATACTCAATCCCCACACATGCACTCTCAAGAAAAGCTAAAAATCTATATGTATGGGATGAAGGAACCTGATGACAGAGTATAGTGGTAATTTAGGGCAGGGAATAAACAAAAAGTCTGACCACACGCCACAGCTGACACACACAACTATGCAGGTACAGGATCACAGCCAATACAAGCAACAGTACATGATCAGAGCCAGTACATGTAGTGGTGTACTAGTGCAGAATCAGAGCAGAAAAACAACTTTTCAACTGATAGTAACTGTTTCCTACCTAAGTGCAAGGACCATGAGTACCTGGTATTCACCAGAGCAGTTGAAGGTACAGATGCTTAATAAGAGTTCAGCCAAAATGTGACTGAATCTGGGTGGAGCTGAGGCTGATTTGGCTACACCTAGCATATTTCTGAGACCTTACAATACCATGAGTTATGGTTTAGTGGCTAGAAACAATTCTGGCATTAGAATGGTGAACCACTGGACTGTAAGTTAAATGAGGGCTCTGACTGAACCAAAGTGGTTGCTATAGTGTGGCAGCTGTACACACGGTTTCTGTGCTAGTTTGCTTGGATAAAATAAAATTATGGGAGTGAGAAGCCATTGAAATCTGTTCATATACAGTTTTTATGTGTCACAATTTGATAGAATCTAGAGATATTGATTACAGATTGGATTCTCTTCAGTTGCAAAAATAGTATATTGAGTTTCAAGAATTCCAGTATCTGTCGAGCAAGAAATGAACAAGAGACTATGAGGTAGGTCTTTCCCTGTCAGACAAAAAGTTAACATTTGTGGTCTCATGTATGTGAAAGTGCAAAGGGTAAGGATAAGTACAAGTACTGTTTAGTTTCTGTAAAAGGCTGCTATACTAATAAGTGTGGTCATAATGAAAGAGGGGGTTAAAATCCCCCAACAAAACTCTGCGTCTTTTGGTCAATGAGCAACAAAAGAGATATAGATTGCTACAAAGTGCACAAGCATTATGGAGCATGTCAGATTATTCTGGATGGTAATTGAATGGGTTAAACAAAACACAATCAAAAAGCCTGCAGAATATAATTTATATTGATAGTGACAGATGCATCTACTTTGCTTTGAATTTATGACGAGCCAGCATGGTGGAGCTGTTTAATTTGATTGATGGCCACATTTTGCAGCTATGTAGCTTTCAGCTGCTGTGCATCCCAACTACACAAAACAGAATTACACACAGGATGACATCTCTATGGAAGGCTTGAGTTCTATAAAAGTGTACACACACACATAATGAATGAATGTGTTCACCCAAAGCATAAATATTTAAAGTTCAGGCTCCAGCAGCAAACAGACAGCAAATCACTCTCTCCACAAGGACATGAAACACTGTATACGACAGGGCATGCTAAACACTGATGGCATCTGCTCCATTTCATCGAACACCTACAAATGTGAATTAGTGCAGATGTCTGCTGGTATATTTTCATATTTTTATTTGTACTTGGAGGAGACTAAATAGAGAATAAATAGAAAAGAAAAACTTTCCAAGGAAGACTGTGTATTGGCAGCAAACGTACCAAACAAATTACCTCACTTGTCATAGAAAAAATATTGCCAGCTGAATTAGTAGCCTCATCTTTGACATTTGTCTAAATGTCCATCCTTGAATTTAGAATTGCCCTATTTTAACTTCAGCTCTTTGAATTCTAAATGTTGGCAGGTGCTAAGAAAATACTAGGAATCAAATAAATTAATTTTCCCGAAAATATTTATGCAATAAATTATTCCAGAAACTTCCTTTTGTTATTATTTTGTGTCTCAGGAGCCCAACTACATTTACCTTTGCAGACTATAGCACGGAGTATTGAAGAACAAGTGAACGTTCATTAATAATTACAGTTGTAGTTTTCCATCTAAACTCCACGGCCTCTTCTATTATTTGGGTTTAAATCTCCTTCAGCCCTTGCCACACCTAAACAGTGAGCCCTGGAGACCAACTTTATTTTTGGATCATACTTTGAGTTTAAGAGGCAAAGTGTGTGTTCGAGCATAATCAGAACTTGTGCTCCAGAATCACCAAATTACATTGTTTATTAAGCAGGTGGGGTATGCCCCTGGCACGCATTCCAGGGTTCAATTTCCAATTTACCAGGAGTGTACCATTATTACTGGTTTGGGGTTTGCAAAAAAATCATAGAAACTGGGAATAGCCAGTAACAGCTATGTAAATGTTGGGTGCAAATGCCATTTATTTACAACATCTTCAAAAAATATTAACCTAAATAATATAATGTGCTAGGTGAAGAACACCTAGAACATTAACAGAACTGAACTTCAACCTGGTATAGTGAATCACACAAACTAATGATACGAAAAAAAATAAAATCATTTGACATTGCCAAAGAGACCATTGGCTACTTTCTATCTGTCAATGCAAAATTCACACAGTCTTCTCAAACTCTGCCCTCTTTAAGTTTAAGCTCAGCTTTCAAAAACGTAACTCTTTGAATTCTTTCATTGCCAGAGGTTATTAATGCATGCCTAGGTCAACTTTAGCAGCGTCATTGGTTAATTTGGCCATACCTCCATAACTAATTTACTTGCCTATTAACTTTTATATTGTTTTAAATTGATACATAATGCCTTTCTAATTACAATTTTAAGAAATACAATGCTATTTTTTTTAAATTATTGAATGACAAATAGACCAAACTATGTTTTGTTATGTTTTTATATATTTTTAATGCTTTAATATATTATTTAAAGTTGAATTTAGTTGTGTTTTAGTTGTATGTCATACAACAGGCAGCAACCTTACAGGACGGTGTGCTCCCAGAGTCTCCTTATTGTCTTCACTGTGGGAATTGCAGCATATACAAGCTCTCCCTATCTATAACTACCTGATGTGACCAAGCTGGGAGCCCCCGGTGTCCGTTTGCTGCCTGTCTGATCCTTATTAACTGATTTTGACCTCGATCGCTCTTTGCGTTCCCTTGATTATACTTACCGATGCGAATACAACTTTTTTGACACAGTACCTGAACCTCTAGCTCCTGAAGAAGCGTTCCTTGTCAACGTGAAACATGTAGAGCAATGAGCATTTGGAGAATACACCATTTTGGGAATACCAGACCTGCAGTGCTCCCCCAATTTCAACCGTGTTAGGGGAAGTTAACCCTTTTTCTTTGATTTGGATTATAATTACACACAATTACCTAGGGATACATACTTCAACTGCAGGATAGGATCCTTAATGGTGTTAGAATATGCTATGTATGTCTAGATCTGATGTGTTTTTAATAATGTCTTGTCTATTCTTTTTGTGTGCTTTCTTGTATATGATAAATAAAATTTAACTCTTTTCTATATACGTTGTGTAGCTCACTACAGTTGTGCCTTTAAAGTCCCAAAAATTTCTTAGTCTCTTGATATCTCTAATTACTAAATTGATCTTTTGATGATGGTTGTTCTCTTCTATTACGGTGTCTATTACGGTTATGATATTGACTTATCTTTCCTATCAGCTGACACCTAGGGGAGCTACTCTATTGGTCCTCCCCTGAGGCTTCACGTTCAGGACCAGAGAAAATTTGTTTATCTCATACCCTTGTTATCACTGTACCACATTAAGAGTCTCCTAAATATATATATGATGGTGATTCTTTTCTCATCTCTTCCTCCAGCAATTGATGCAGTTTTGTTTTATCCGCTTCAATGCAACTTATATAATTGATGACCCGGAGTTTCTTGTTTACCTTACTTAATACAATGCAATGTTCTGTAAGCTCTACTGGTATGTTCTTTACCTGTAAGATTGTATTTTGCTATATTCCTGTATATTCTATACATTTATACGTTTTCAATAAAAAGATTGAAAGTCAGAAAAGGGAACCTTCCCATGGCACCATGGTGTAATTGTGGGATCGGCTGTCAGTTTGACAGCTAAGCCTCACTGAGTGTTTAAGGAGCACCTACAGCATACAGGCTTCATTCGTAAATTCAATATTACAATTGCTACAGTGCATTTTTTATGTGCCTATGTGCAGACCATAGATTGGAATGTTGATCTGTATATACTGTATATTGAGGTTGACCTCCTTAAAAGGAAAAGGTAATCAATGGTAAAGTGAATGATGGTAAATAAGCTGAACCTGTTTTCACTTATAATAAACTTATGTATACCCAGAAGCATAATTTTTGTGTTGGTATAAACACGCCAAATCACAGAATATGAATTTGCAATTTTGCAAGAGGAGGTATAAACCTCCATATCTTCAAAACTGAAAATGTGTCTATCATAATGTTTATTTAAATCTGGCTGTTTTACCATATTCACTTGCTAATTAGAATTAAAGCACATCCATCAAGCCATGTCCACTTTAAATAAGCCATACCACTTTTTGCTGCAGTGCTGCAGTGTGGTGCAATGCCTCCTCCCCAATTTGATGTATCAAAAGGTGGCTAAATAGACATTAAACATGATGGATAAGCTGAGATTTAGACCCTAGCCACCTTAAAGCAAAGTAGGGAATATGTGTAAAAGCAGAAAAGGTAAAAAGAATAAAAATATAAAATGAAATGTGGAACACAAAACAACGGATATGACTAAAATTTGTAATTTCAATAAGGATGATTTCTCCCCTGGTGCCTATGAAAACATAAAGAATGTTAAAAACTATTAATAATTCCCCTCCTCCTCCTTTTATTACAATCTCACTCAAAAATTAACAGTATGCAAATTATCACCAGAATTAACAGCTTGAACATCTACCATGGGGAATGGATGAATATTTACTCTGTTTATTAATGCTGCTTAGTGATTCACATAACAACCGTGTTTACATTTAATCTCATTATAACATCTTGCATGAAAGCACTGTAGGGCAGCGAGACCCTGTACAGCCTGAGATCAAGCTGCAAGTTAACTTTCAGAAAACGAGGATACTTTTCTTCCCAAGCATTGCCCTTGGAGATAATCAAAATATGGGCAGCCTTATTTCATTAACAGTGTTAAGTGCAAAGCAGTTAATGAAAAAAGCAACAACGTATAGCAACCAATTGGAATTCAATGTATTTCAGACCAATACAAGATGGGTTCTGATTGGTTGCTGCGCTGTAAAAATTGTATCATTCTACAGCATAAAGCTTGTATACACGTGTACTGCTGTCTGTTCAACAGAAGCCAGTCTAATGACCGGCTTCTGTTGAATGCTCATGCTGGAAAACCAGCATTCGATCAGTGCTCACAGCCAATGGCTGTATTCTGTATGTATGTATGTATTCTGACGGAAGAGATCCCTGCATCAACACTGCATCTTTTATTTTCATTACACCTGCTGCTTTTAACGAAAAAAAAAAAAAACTGCTTTAGCCTGATAGTATCCATTAAATGGTAGGTTACCTGAATTATTTAAATTGTTTGCCCTTCTGGGACCATTATAACATGATTTTTCTACAACTGTCCATTTCTGATATTGCATAGTTTTTTTTTAGATACTTTAGTTTACTATACAGTAATTATCATTTGTTTATTCAAAAGAGAATGGCATGCTTTAAACTTTGGATTAAATGGCAACCTGCTGCCTCTCCAGAAACTTTCTTGCTCTAGACCCCAGTCTTTTCAGCAAACAGGAGCCTGTCTGGAAGTTCCCATTAAAAGTCACAGTGTCTGTACAAAGCCCACCCCGGCCATCTTCATTTACCCAATAAAAAGAGCAAGAAAGATGCAACAAACTTGCGCATTACCTCACAAAACACTTATTAATGAAAGGATAAAAATATACACTGTTTATACTCACAAAGTCATACGCGTATTGTTACAATTAGAAATCTGAAAGATGTCCGATGTAAGATCAAGGCCACACTTGGCAGCAGAAACAAAAGCTGACTTGTTTCGAGGGGTATACCTTCTTTCTCAGAGCTAACATGAATTTACTAAATTGCCAAGGTTCATAATGAGCTCCTCCCCCTACTACAGGGGGGGGGTATACCACATTGTTCAACTGTTTGTGAATCTTCCCACCTCCATACTGCAGTATCCTATCTGCCTAGGCTCTGTTGACTGGTGTAGAGACAAAATCATAGCCCCCCCCCTTGAGGGTTTATGAGTAGTGATTAGCTGCTTAGACCCGAGCAGTCACATAAATGACACACACACAAGTGGTCACATGCTTCCCCATACCAGAAGGCACACTCCATTAGCGAGGGCTTTAGCATTGTGAGGAGGAGACGAGTGTGGCTAGGTGACTATACATGCCCGAGGAAATGGGCTAGGTGCAGACACTGTTACTTTGCCCCGAATGGGTAAAGTGACAATGTGTCTTTAAGGATTCGCATAAGCTCATCTGGCCATTTTTTTAAAAGGGAAAAGTTCAGCATTGTGTATAAACATTCTTCACATAAGGAAGGAGATCCTGAATAGATATGATAAATGGTGCTGCCAAACAAGGCTAGTCTCAAGCTTCAGTAGCAAAGTGCATCGACCCGGCAAGTGCTTCTGAAGTTTCAAGTTACTTACCATGAAGTAAGCTGCAAAAGCACACTATTTAGAGAATGCATTTTCCATTTGACACTGCTGTGACCTTGTTTATAGCCCCTAACTGTCCTGTCCCTGGCATTTAGGGGGGCAGTTTTTCTTTTGAAACCAAGTCCCGCTGTCTCTCTTTTCTCCTCAGTTGGCCCTCTTTTTTGGGCTGATTTATAGACCTGTATAGAAATTGCACCATATACAGTAAGTATCAAAAGTGTTAGACAAAAATTAAAAACTTTCATCAACCCAATTTTCTTTCCCTCAACCAGGGTTCCATGAAACCCTAGGATTCCACCAGGGGTTGCTAGGGGTTCATTGAATGAGCAATTTCTGCTTCCTTTAAGTAACCACTGATGCCAACAGTCAAAACTTTTTAGATATCTGTAATAGGGGCATTCTTCTAACCAGCAGTGTATTAGGATCCCTCTCCCACTGAGCAATAATCTAAGGGGGCCCTTCCTCACTGATTACCAAAGCAAGAGAGCTCTTCACTGATTGACAATGCAAGAAAATGTTTTTTCATGGATCACCAATATAACTGAACACTACTTTATGAACTGCTTTTCCGTACTGCGAAAAGCATGTTTCATCTTTTTGTAACCAGATTTAAAAGAAACTACTCCTTAATATACAATATCTCACAAACGTGACTACACCCCTCACATTTTTGTAAATATTTTATTAAATCATTTAAAGTGACAACACTGACAAAATTACACTTTGTTACAATGTTAAGTAGTGAGTGTACCGCTGTCCCCTCAAAATAACTCAACACACAGCCATTAATGTCAAAACCACTGGCAACAAAAGTGAGTACACCCTTAAGTGAAAATTTCCAAATTGGGTCCAATTAGCCATTTTCCCTCCCCGGTGTCATGTGACTCATTAGTGTTACAAGGTCTCAGGTGTGAATGGATGGGGAGCAGATGTGTTAAATTTGGTGTTATCGCTCTCACTCTCTCATACTGGTCAATGGAAATTCAACATGCCACCTCATGGCAAAGATCTCTCTGAGGATCTGAAAAAAAGAATTGTTGCTCTACATAAAGATGGTTTCACTCAGAACAGGTCTCGCCATGGTCGACCAAAGAAGTTGAGTGCACGTGCTCAGCATCATATCCAGAGGTTGTCTTTGGGAAATAGACGTATGAGTGCTGCCACCATTGCTCAGACCATACGCCACACACTGCATCAAATTGGTCTGCATGGCTGTCGTCTCAGAAGGAAGCCTCTTCTAAAGATGATGCACAAGAAAGCCAGCAAACAGTTTGCTGAAGACAAGCAGACAAAGGACATGGATTACTGGAACTCTGTGGGCTGACAAGTGTGTCTTGCCTACAGTCAAGCATGGTGGTGGGAGTGTCATGGTCTGGGGCTCCATGAGTGCTGCCGGCACTGGGGAGCTACAGTTCATTAAGGGAACCATGAATGCCAACATGTACTGTGACATACTGAAGCAGAGCATGATCCCCTCCCTTCGGAGACTGGGCCGCAGGGCAGTATTTCAACATGATAATGACCCCAAACACCTCCAAGATGACCACTGCCTTGCTAAAGAAGCTGAGGGTAAAGGTGATAGACTGGCCAAGCATGTCTCCAGACCTAAACCCTATTGAGCATCTGTGGGGCATCCTCAAACGAAAGGTGGAGGAACGCAAGGTCTCTAACATCCACCAGCTCCGTGATGTCATCATGGAGGAGTGGAAGAGGTCTCCAGTGGCAACCTGTGAAGCCCTGGTGAACTCCATGCCCAAGAGGGTTAAGGCAGTGCTGGAAAATAATGGTCGCCACACAAAATATTGACACTTTGGTCCCAATTTGGACATTTTCACTTAGGGGTGTACTCTCTTTTGTTGCCAGCGGTTTACACAATAATGGTTGTGTGTTGAGGTTTTTTTAAGGGGACAGCAAATTTTCACTGTTATGCAAGCTATACATTCACTACTTAACATTGTAGCAAAGTGAAATTTCTTCAGTGTTGTCACATGAAAAGACATAATAAAGTATTTACAAAAATTTGAGGGGTGTACTCACTTTTGTAAGATACCGTAACGGCTTTCTCCTCAATGTTCTCCACTTAGGTACAGTTCCTGTGAGCCTGCAGGTACAATTCTACTGGTATGCTTTTAACCAATAGTTTTGGATGGAAACTCTGCTTGCAATAAGCTTTTGGTAGTAGTAGGTTTCCTAAAAAAATTGTTTCTTTTTCATTGTCAGGTCTATCAATGTAACTGACCTTTCATCCTGTGAACTTGTAAATTTGAGATTGAATGAGTAATTCCCAAATAATGTTAAAAAATACATCATCTCATTTATTGTCCCTTTTCAGAGAATTAATAAGCCATCAATATCAATAATACAATACAATCAATCAAACTTTGTCCCCAAACAGCTGATGTTCTTATACTCCCAAATAAATACTCGCATAAGGTGTGGCCCGTTGCTGCTCCCTGTCCTTAGCAATAACATGCTCACTCAAACATGAATGTATTGTGTTCCAAAATAAATCTGGTTCACCAATAATTTATATGATTCTGTTTCTCTAATGGTCTGGTCCTTATGTCTTTTATAACTTTGAAACCCAGATAATGAGGAATGGATGAATACAGTTCCTCTACACCAAATGTAATAAAGTACCCGCAGCGTATATGCATATAATATTATCCAAAAGGGTCACATTTTTACAGTCAGGGACCCTCTACTTGAGGTAGTCAGTCTTCCAGAGAAATCCCTGACTGACGTTATCAAAAGCCAGATGGATAATATTACAAAGTTTTCTCTGGCATTTCTCAAAAATTTAAGTGGATACCTTAGTGTACCGCTTTTTATTCCTGAGGATCTTCTAGCACATTCTTAAATAACTATGTTTGACCTAAATAACTATATTCCCACCCATATCCAATGGTTTTATTATAATTTCCATATTCATCTCCAGTTTTTGCAGTTTTTGCTGTCCCAGAATAATTATCTTCTTGAGCTCCTTGAACATTCATTTACCTTAGATCTTTTGTAACAGCCCCAACAACGAATTGTATGCTGGCAATAGAAGATAAGGAAGGGGGTGTCCTAGACTTCACTTTAAGATTAAACTCAATCCAATTTAGTTGCATATTGTTCATATTGTTTTTTTCCTTTCTCATTTTCATTACTTAGACTGAGAACAATCTGAATCAATTCTTCATCCAGTGTCTCAATGTGTCCATCTTCCCATAATTAGACCAGGTCCCTAAGGACCCTATATTCACATCTTGTCATCTGAGACCAATCCTCCAATATAGTATTTTCTACTTTTTTGAAGTAAGGAGGTCTCAGTATAAGTTTAAATGCAAATAAATAAAAGTGCTTCACAGTGTCAAAGCAAACCCTCTTCATCATAAGACAAACAATATGTCATCTTGCAAGAAGATTCCTCTGAGCTTTTGAAACCTCAAAGGATGACACATTATTAACTTTTAGGTCTGTTTCCACATTCTGTGTTATAAATATTGTTCCATCCTGTATCTCTTTGCACTTAGACCTACTTGGTAAATTCCCAAAAGTGGGATCGCACTTCTACATATTGCAATATATAATTTGATAAATGTATTATTCAATCATGTTATTCTAACACTTGATTTATTGTATTGGTGATTTTGTATATTTATGAATTTATTTAATGATTTGGTATTTTGCTTGTTGTCAATACTGTTTGTCCTTCCTCACTCTACTGTCTACATCCTCCTGCACACTTTCGCTTCCTCTGAATCTGTGATTCTTCTCCAAAACCCAATTATTTTCTTACGCTATTTTCTAAAAATGTTATTCCTCCTTGACTTGCTTACTAATATACTACTCTCTTTTTTGTTTGGTGACACTTGTGTGCTATCTCCTATTTTTACCATGATGTAATACATACAGTATCTCACAAAAATGAGTAAATCCCTCACATTTTTGTAAATATTTTATATTTTCATGTGACAACACTGAAGAAATGACACTATGCTACAATGCAAAGTAGTGAGTGTACAGCTTGTATAACAGTGGAAATTTGCTGTCCCCTCAAAATAGCTCAATACACAGCCATTAATGTCTAAACAGCTGGCAACAAAAGTCAGTACACCCATAAGTGAAAATGTCCAAATTGGGACCAAAGTGTCAATATTTTGTGTGGCCACTATTATTTTCCAGCACTGCCTTGACACTCTTGGGCATGGAGTTCACCAGAGCTTCACAGGTTGTCACTGGTGTCCTCTTCCACTCTTCCATGATGACATCACAGAGCTGTTGCATGTTAGAGACCTTGCGCTCCTCCACCTACTGTTTCAGGATGCCCCACAGATGATCAATAATGTTTAGGTCTTGAGACATGCTTGGTCAGTCCATTACCTTTACTCTTAGCTTCTTTAGCAAGGCAGTGGTCGTCTTAGAGGTGTGTTCGGGGGTCATTATCATGTTGTAATACTGCCCTTCGGCCCAGCCTCCAAAGGGAGAGGATCATGCTCTGCTTCAGTATGTCATGGTACATGTTGGCATTCATGCTTCCCTCAATGAATTGTAGCTCCCTAGTGCCAGCAGCACTTATGCAGCCCCAGACCATGACATTCATACCACCATGCTTGACTGTAGGCAAGACACGCTTGTCTTTGTACTCCTCACCTGGTTGCCGCCACACACGCTTGACACCATCTGAACCAAATTAGTTTATCTTGGTCTCATCAGACCACAAGACATGGTTCCAGTAATCGATGTTCTTAGTCTACTTGTCTTCAGCAAACTGTTTGCGGGCTTTCTTTTGCATCATCTTTAGAAGAGGCCTCCTTCTGGGACGCCAGCCATGCAGACCAATTTGATGCAGTGTGTGGCGTATAGTCTTAGCACTGAAAGGCTGACCCCACATCCCTTCAACCTCTGCAGCAATGCTGGCAGCACTCATATGTCTATTTCCCAAAGACAACCTCAATAATGTTAAAGTAAGGGGGGTCCCCAAATCTCTTCACACCTCTGAGATAGTACCCTACCAACACCAATTGTTCTGCAAACTAATCCCATCACTAACCACAAATGATATGCTCATCGATCAAGCACACAGGATCTACAAACCACAACACCTACCAGCATCTCTCATCACGGGTTCCCTTTTTCCAGACTAAAAATAACATTATGAGAGTGGCAAGATCTCTACGCTCCCTACCAGCACCTTTTGCGAAGATTTTGCTGTATAATGACATCTCGGCAGCCACATTCCAAGCCCGCAAGTCTTTTGCTCCAGTCACCTCTCCCCTGATCGAGCATAAAATCACCTATAGAGGGGGCTACCCCACCAAGCTACTGGTGACCCACTAGAATCAACAAGTTCCCATTATGACTCCTAAAGATGGACTCAAGAAGCTGCATGATCGGGGCATTATCTCACACATGCTCCAGCCACTCCGAAACCCAACCCTTCCTCCAAAATCTCCAACCCATGGGAATCTCTCACCCCACCGTAATGTCAGCATGCCCTACTACTCATTACCCCTCCTGTAGGAGGCGCACACCTCAGGCTGGAACTGACTTTTGCTTATTCTAATAGCAGTGGAGGAGTAGTTGCTTCATTGTTTCTCTTTTTCGACGCTCCACTGTTGTTATGTGCTAAGCACACCCATTTGTTCTACACCTGTGCTCCTTGTTATCAACATTAACAGTTATTATTGACCTCATTGTCTGTTTCTTTTTTGCATTATATTGTTATTGCTACCCCAGAGACCGCCGCCCAGATAATACTCACATATAAGTTCCTTTGTATCTCTGTAACACTTGTGTCCTCTCCCCTCCTCCCTGTTCCTATTTGAGCGGGGGAATCCCCTAATCAGTACCATATAAGCATTCTAAGTGTCTATCCCAAATGTCCCTCAGTATTGTCTCCCTGAACGCCAAGGGTCTTAACAGTCCCTTCAAGTGCTCACTACTATGGCGTGAGGCCATATCCCAGAAAGCAGATATCCTTTGTGTACAGGGAATGCTTTTTTCAGAAACGAATACACCTCAATGTTCCCACAATTCTTTCCCATATTACTTTCATGCATGAGCTGAAAAAAAAGTAAGGGGGTCATTCTAGCAGTTCACTCCTCAGTTTCTTTCTCCCTCTCCCAAGTTGAACAAGACCCCGTGGCTAGATATCTGATATTATGTGCCTCATTCACCCTCAACAATCACCCTCTCACAATTGTCAACATCTACGCCCCCAACCCTCACCAGAGACCTTTCTATAAATCCCTACTACAAAAAATACAGCACTATCCCAGAGACCAAATCGTGCTCTGCGGTGACTTTAACAAAGTCATAGATCCCTTACCTACAAAGAGGGTATGAATTTTACAGGGAAATAGAGGTAGTAAATTCCTAACCCATCAATATAAGCGCAGATTCGCTCAAGCCAAAATCCCATTCCTCTTCACTAATAAGCAACACAAGATAACCAACCCAAAGGACATTGCTGATTGTTTCAGCTCCTTCTATTCCAAACTCTATAATCTAGCTCTCTCTCCCTCCGAACCTCAGCCTACACCTCAACAAATACAAACCTTCCTATCCCCCCTCCAACTTCCCTCCATCTCCCCAGAGCAACTACAATCCCTCTCCCGACCATTTTCCCACCAAGAGGTTACTGAAGCCATCAGTGGTCTCCCCTCTCATAAAGCCCCAGGGCCAAACGGTTTCGTTAAGGACTACTACAAAACCTTTGCAGACCAAATTACACCTCACCTATGTAATGCCTTTAACAATTTCCTTAAAACTGGAGAGATCCTGTCTGAATTTCTGGAAGGCGTAATGGTAACCAACCGGGTAAACCTCCTCATGATTCCGCCAACTATCACCCCATATCTCTCCTAAACACAGACCTCAAACTATATGCCAAGCTATTAGCCACCCGTCTAGCGACCTACATACGCTCACTCATCCACCCTGATCAGGGGGGCTTTATTCCACACCGCCAAGCCTCAGATGGTGGAGCATCACCAAACACCTTCTCTGATCTCCTTAGACGCAGAGAAGGCATTTTGACAGGGTCCATTGGCAATACCTGAAATTGGTACTTCAAAAATTTGGCATCCATGGCCTCCTTCCTACAGGCAATCTTAGGCCTATACTCCACTCCCAGGGCCAGAGTTCTAACTTCAGGTATGCTCTCCACTCCTTTTTGATAACGAACTTCACCCGCCAGGATTGCCCCCTATCACCCCTAATATTTGCACTCATAATCGAACCATTGGCCCAAGCTATATGATCAAACCGTCATATTACTGGCCTAACTGTCAATCAGATGTCCCATAAAATAGCCCTATATGCCGACGATATATTCATTTTGCTTACAGACCCATTGAACTCCTTACCCCTGCTGTGTGACCTATTAGAATGCTTCAGTCAAATATCCATGTACAGATTAAACCACTCCAAATCAGCCATGTTGGGAATATCCCTCCCACCACCTCTCAAATCAGCCATCACCAAAGCCTCCCCCTTTTCCTGGGCCCCCAACTCATCTATGATGTATCTGGGCATTCATCTGACTACTCCATCCACTTTGCTCCTCTGCACTAATCTTACAATACTATGTCAGAAACTTCAGGATATCACTAAAAACCTCTTTACGGTCAGAGCCTCTTGGGCAGGCCAATAGCCCTCTCCAAGATGTTTCTGTTGCCTCATATTTTGTATTTCTTCAGAGCCCTCCCCCTCTCAATCCTACAGTCAGACCTCGCCAAACTTCAGCAGCTCCTTAACAAGTTCATATGGGCAGCACGCAAACCTCACATAAAATCGGCCTTTCACAACATCCTGAAAATGTATGCTGGACTTGGAGTTCCCAATCTTAAATTATACCACAAAGCAACGATCCTGGACCAGGTGAAAAACTGGTGTTATTGGCGCAACCATGGCATCAAATTGAAACCGCAGCACTTGCTCAACACACCTCATCAACTTTAGCAGCAACTTGGTTGGGACAACACCGGGCACACTCTTTTCTTCCGACCATCAATGCAACAATATCAACCTGGAAGGCTATACATCAAATCTCAAAGCCAATCCACCCCCAAGCCCTAACCCAATGCCCACTCACAGCTCTGCAACTCCTTTCTCCGGACTCCCCCTACAAAACTGGATGTCTGCAGGTATCAAAACAGTAGGGGATCTATACGACCAACACCAGCTCTGAACATTCCAACACACCTCAGATCTATATAACATCCCCAATAAAGACTTTTTCATTTACCCGAGAATCCGTCATATTCTATCTTCCTCATCTTGCACCCATGTTCCTCTAACCAAGGACATAATAACCATTTACAACTCCACCTCCAACAAGATCCGTGGTATATACTACTTCTACGACCTATTATCAAAACCAAAGATGTAAGAGAAAAACTTGGCTATGTCTCATTGGGAATCTACCCTACAGATTCATGTTCCCCATCTGTATGGTACAGATTTGTTCCTCATCTAGGTTCTCCAGAAACATTACCTACTGGGAAACTTCAATGAAAAATTTCTATCATTGGTACTACACCCCTGTAAAACTGGCCCACATATTTCCAACCCAATCCAGGAAATGCTGGAGACAATGCTCTATGGACAGTAGAGCTGCACAATTAATCGTTAAAAAATCGTGATCTCGATTCACCACCCCTGACGATCTCTCCTGCAGAGGTTGCCGATTCTTTCATATAACAAGTGGAGAGACTATCTGCTCACTCAGCTGTCAAAAGAAAGCATCCGGGCATTCTGCCAAGTCTTTAACTTGATACATTTTAACTAAGCTTCCTTCTTAGATCAAAGGGAAAGAACTTCTGTGTACTTAAATAAGCTGGGCAGTCTTCCAAGTTTTCAACAACGTGTAAATGCAGGAAGTTTACCACTTAAAGTCTAAATCTTTTTCAGACACTTCTTTCTTAAGTTAAAATCAGTATTTTTTGCTAGAAAATTACTTGGAACCCCCAAACATTATATATATTTTAGCAGAGACCCTAGGGAATAAAAAGGCAATTGCTGCAATATTTTATGTCACACTGTATTTGCCTAGCAGTCTTTCAAATGCAATTTTTTGGGAAAAAATACACTTCAATGAATTAAAAAAAAAAAAACAAACAGTAAAGTTGGCCCAGTTTTTTTTTTGTTTTAATGTGAAAGATGATGTTACGCCGCGAGAATCGTAAGAGAATTGTGATCTATCTCCTAAGCAAAAAAATTGCGATTCTCATTTTAGCCAGAATCGTGCAGCTCTAATGGACAGTCACATTTTCCAGATATGGTGGGAATGCCCTCTTATTGCCCCATTCTAGAGGGTCATCTCCAACCTTATTCAGGATCTTGCTAATGTGTCTAATGTGTTGTCCCTACAGATGGCTCTATTCGGACTAGGACTTTCAACCTGGCCGTCAAAATACCACTCTGTGGTAACCCATATCTTAATTGCTGCTCGTCTCTCCTTCACCTGCCTCTGGAAACAACCATCTGCACCAACTCAAGGTACGACTATTGACATATTTAATGACCACATGTGCATGGAATACCTCTTCGCTAAAACTTATCTCAAACTAAACAAATTTCAGGACCAATGGCAATATTGGCAATCGGACCACAGAGCAACATCTTGCTCTTAACTCTCATATAGTCAACGGCACATGTCAGGTCCTTCCACTTAACACTGACTCTCTTGTGAAATATACATCTTATCCACTCCCCCCTGGACCGAGTCGAGCCATCTGGGAATGATTCATCCAATAACACCATATTGATATATGCACCTTCATCTGAACCTACTTCCCCCTGCTCCCAACCTTTTTTCTACCCTTCTCCCCCCCCTGTACCCCCCATGACACCCCCTTCCCCCTCCTTCAAAATGCGTAATCCTGCATTGTATATCAGTCATCCGGTATTCACATTATTTCACATTATTTCACATTGCTCTGTTTACTACTCAGTTGTTTTAATTTCTGTAATGATATTGGAGCTGGCCGTCCCCGCTCTAGATGACAATATGTCTTCTCTTTGTGAATTGTTCACCATTTTCTCATATATTTCAATAAAAATATTGAAAAGAAAAAAAAAATGAATCTGGTAGGTTGACAACTCTGATGCACATACATAACACTGTACTGTAGACTTAAAGTACTGGAAAGTTCAGCAAGTTTAACCTATACCTTTACTTTGCCCATTTAAGGTTTGTGTGTAGTGTACTTTCCTACGCCTTATTCAACCTTCTGTTTACACCCCATACACACACACACTTTCCCACTGCCCTGCACAGCAAAATGAACTACCTGGTACTTTCAGGTATAGGGGAGCGTGTCATTTTCCCCTCTTTGCTAGAAAGAATTATTGCTGGGTGCCTGAGCTCTAATGCCCCGTACACACGGTCGCACTTTGTTCGGACATTCCGACAACAAAATCCTAGGATTTTTTCCAATGGATATTGGCTCAAACTTGTCTTGCATACACACGGTCACACAAAGTTTTTGGAAAATCCGATCGTTCTGAACGCGGTGACGTAAAACACGTACGTCGGGACTATAAACGGGGCAGTGGCCAATAGCTTTCATCTCTTTATTTATTCTGAGCATGCGTGGCACTTTGTCCGTCGGATTTGTGTACACACGATCGGAATTTCCGACAACGGATTTTGTTGTCGGAAAATTTTATAGCCTGCTCTCAAACTTTGTGTGTCAGAAAATCTGATGGAAAAAGTGTGATGAAGCCCACACACGGTCGGAATTTCCGACAACAAGGTCCTATCACACATTTTCCGTCAGAAAATCTGACCATGTGTACGGGGCATTAGTGTGTTCATTTGGGAACTGGGAAGAGTGACCTGGAGCTTACATGGGGCTTTTTGAGCCAGACAAATTGAGAGTGCACACCAGGTAAGTGTTATAGTAATTACCTGCCCTCGTTCTTCTGAGACCTGCACTCGTTCTTCTGAGACCTGTACTATGTGGCCCCCTGGAAGCAGGTCAGCTGCTGCTGCAGATGTCTTCTAGCCTGGTTCTTCTTATTCCAGGTATGCATTGAAGAATCTCTATTCATGTCCACGAAATAGACAGCTTATTTACTGGGATAAATAGATACTTGTCTGCGCATATTTGGAAGAGGAAGAGCCCAGCCTGGAAACTGGCAGTGGCTTTACAGCTCCCAGGGGACTGAACAGCTAAAATCTCAAAGGATCAAGCACAGGTAAGCTTGGGGACAGAGAAGGAGTTCATCTAAATTTTAGGCAAGGTACCTATAGAATTCAAGATAAAATTCAGACTTTGCAACATTGCAAAAATAAACAAATGCCAAACAATTCTTTAAGGCAATGGACCAAAACTGTACTTTTTTTTAAACACAGCATATGTGTGCTGTGGTGTGCTGCAGTACTGGTGTATTGACTGCTACTCTAGTTGTGTGCTGGGGTGCCATTGTAAATGAAAGACAATGGACAAATCACAATGTATTACCATTACATTGTGCATCACCACAAAGCATAGATCTGCAGGAGGATAGAACGCTGAGTGAAACTGAAATCTGAAGAAGTTGAGGCTAGGCCTTATACAACAAAAGCTACAGATGTGATGCTGTATACAGAAAATGTGCAAAGCAGATTATACTCTACACTTCAATTTATTCCTGTAAGGTCTGCTCTAATGCAGGACAGGAAATCCTAATTGACAGTATACTGAAGGAGTACAAAAGCAAGAGTACTTAATGTCAAATGACATGACTACAGATGTCACCTTTTGAAAGTATATGTTTGGTGGCAAAAAAAGGAGTTAGAATTTTTATGTAATTTTTTTTTTTACTGGTTTTAGATTTCCATAAAGCAGACTGTTGCACAACAGTAGTCTGCTTGAAAATTCCAGTTTCTGGTGCTGATGCTTTTATAGTGTATATAAAAAACTGGACTGCAAAAGAGAAATGACAGACTGGGAATAGTTATGATATGTTTCTACTGTTCCCTTCTAAACAAATCAGACTGGGAATAGTTATGATATGTTTCTACTGTTCCCTTCTAAACAAATCAGATCCTCCTTAATGAGAGCACAATTTAATGTAGGAACAATATTACCAAGAACAATATAGTATGTTGCAACTTACCTTCTAAAGGACAAAATCTTGTTACTTTCTCCGGCATTAGTTTTCCTTGTTTGTGTTGACAATAGACTTCAGCAATCTCCTGACGACATTGTTTTGACTTAGCCCGAGAAAGTGCTGATATTGCTTCTTTACCTGTGATCTCACATTTTGGGGGCAGCTCATACTTAATTTCTGGAGAGCTACTTCCAGTCTTCTTTGCATGGTGCAATTTAGAGCTTTTATATCCATCTTTGAGGCTGTTAGTGCTGAGGTTCTTTGAAGGGTTACCTCCATAGTGTAATACTTCATTGGAATTTTTACCTAGCAATGAATTCTCCTTTACTTTCTCTTCAAGTTCTAGCTTCCTTTTTAAATGTTCCTTCTGCTTGCTAAGAGTTTTTTTCCCTAGATCTGTCTGATGCTTATGCCTTTGAGTCCTTGGAGCAAAGTTACTATTATCAATATTTTCAAAGTCTTTTGGAACGGAATTTTCATTATTGCTGTCTGTCCTCATTTTCTCTTTCGGACGGTGAGAAAAATATCCATCCTGCAGAAAAAGAAAAATGAAAGTTTTAGAAGAGAGCCACCTTGAGCAAATGTTACTACTATATTGTTCAGGCAATAGTTATAAATATATATGTTATAATTCCTGAGTAACAATCACTCCGGGTAGAGTAACTGAATCCCTTTTAAATTGGTCCTTTTTGAAAGAATTAAATCACTAAGTGATTCCCAAATAATGCTTTATATTTTCTATGTGCTCTACAGGCAAAAATTTTAAAGCAGGGTTATTACTGGTACACAATGAGTGCCAAATTAGTTGAATTGTCAGGTCTAAGTTGGCAAAAAATGTAAATAGCATATACTATATGTGCATAGTAAGTTATTGCTAAATAAAATAATTTATAAAATATATTTTAATTTTTAAACAAAACTGTAAATTTCCTGTTTTCTACAACCATCATATTATATAGCCATTCATTAAAACAATTAAAACAATAGAATTATTATTATGCATTTATTATTATGCAACTTTATTATTAATTGAAAACCCAATATTCAATTATGAAAAATATTTAAAATACTTATTGTTATTGTAAAGACAAATATGCAGTACCAATCAATCGGAATCTTCAATGATCTAGCTGCACTAATCTTCTGAAAACTGAAGTAATGTTTGTGATATATGAATGCTTTCCTCATCAACATTTACACTGTTTAGCTAGCTGCCAGCTAAAAGTAGTATCACCTTTTTTTTTTAATACAGTATTCAGTTACCCATAGGACAAAGTACATGTACTAGTTTTTCCCATCTTCCTAGAGGACCTGTAATGCTTGCTACAGTGTTGGACATGTCCTTGGTGTATGGCCAACCGACACCACAGCTTGATGTGAGCTTGATAAAAGCTTGGCTCTGGGTCCCAGCATTTGGGAAGATCAAGAACTAAAAAAATTATACTTCTTCTCTATAGGTTTCAATAAAAACCCTGTTTTCTTAATATTATTTTAAAACATACTAATGTTAAAGTGTTAAAGTGAAAAAGTTTAGTCTGCAAAAACAATGCAAACATTAGCATTAAATTAATACAGCTGATACTTTTATTCCATAACAACTAGCAAAAAATGTTTTCCCCAAAAGACAGTCAACACAAATAACCAAATCTACAATATAATTAGTGTCTTTGCTGACTTGTTTATAACGAACTTTCAAAGTGCTGCTTACAGGCATCAAGAAATAAAACTGAATTATTTAATAGTAGAGTGAAAAAAACACCTATGTTTGTAAAATAATCCAAACAGCAAAATTACTTATTATTACAAAACTTTTAATTAGTTTTAAAATCAAATAAAAAAAAAAAAAAAACAATAAGAGTGCTTGCCGCTGGTTGAATTGAACATTTTTTTTGGCAGCAAAATTAATCTCGGTAATTATTTTATGCCTGCAATCCTATATTGAAGATATGTTGTGCTGTAGAGGTTAAGAGTAATTCTAAGAAATGAATCCTCACTCGTGGGCTAAAAATGGAACAATTCTCGGATAAAAGAAAAATGTCCTTGCAATTCCGGAAAAATCTTATATCTGCTTCTGAAACCAAATCTCCTCTAGGTCACAATGCAAACAGTAGTTATTTACAAAACCACATACGCTATATAACAATAACATTAAATAATTATACAGGCAGTGTTCTAGAAAAAAGAAAGCCATATATATGTCTGGTTGACTTATAGTGGTCTAAATGTATAATCATAATAAAGAAATACAGTTGTAAAGAGAAATTGCAAAAGTATTTTGCTTCTAGGTGTATGTCTAATTGGGATTCTAGTCTTGTAGGTTACAAATCTGTACCATAGTTCTGACATCAGCCCCAAATACAGAGTCCAACATCCATCTCTTTATCTGGCTAGTCACCTGCAGGTCAGTTAGCGAGGACTCACAGACATGTCTGTGCTTACATGCTGTGCACATACAGTTCAAATCATATCATGAACAAGCCTTAAGGATAGCACAACTGTAGACCAGAGCAAGTAGTTGAGACATAAATTAATAATAAATAGTGTGCATATGAGATGAAAATGAATATTCTACCTGAAGAACCCCTCAATTACTGTCAAGGTTTTAAAAATAGTGGGACTGCAAACATTTAACAAACAGGACAAAGATCCTTGTCTCAAGAAGCAAAGTCCAATTTGTTTAAAATTGACTCAAGAAGATCCTACAACAAGCTGATCATAAAAAATGGTTGTGAAGCAAATGCGCACAGCTCTAAAGGAATATGGCACACAAAAGATAAAACCAAAAGACTAGCACCGTGGAAAAGTCCAAAGGACTGGAAAGTTTGCTGACAATTCTTTAGGGGGCTCTGCTAGTGTAGCAAAGTTTAGCCAGGAACATACTACACAGTCAATAAGTATTCAAGGAGATCACATGCAACAATCAATCATCATTTCTTTTGATAGTGTGATTATTTATAAACAAATTAGGAAGGGATTGATCTAATACAATATGCTAGATGCTGAAACGAAATGGCTCAAATAAAGTTATGGTCTGCAAGAGTAGAGTTGTTGCTTACAGCAATCTATCAGGATTCATACCAACAACTATGAGTGGTGGCTAATTGTTTTCTCTATATTATTAAAAGCGGAGTTCCACCAGTTTTTTAGTTTATTAAAAGTCAGCAGCTACAAAAAGCATAGCTGCTGACTTTTAATAAACTGACACTTACCTGTCCCACGGTCAAGTGATGCGGCCACCCGGAGCCTTGCTCCTCTCCCCCTCCTCTCCTCGGCGCCTCCATTGATACTGTGGGAACCCAGCCGGGACAGCTTACGACTTCACGGCCGGGCGCGCACTGCACATGCGCAAGTCGCGCTGCGCTCTGCTATTTGCCAGTTAATCTTCTGGGACCTGTGTTGCGTCCCAGAAGATCGCTGGCAGGGAGGGGCCGACTAGGGCAAGAGGAGGAAGGAGGAAGTGGGACAGGAATTCCCACTAAAAAGAGGGTATACACTCCCCCCCTCCCCCAAAAAAATGACATGCCAAATGTGGCATGTCAGGGGGCGAGGAGTGCTTAAAGCGGAAGTTCCACTTTTGGGTGGACCTCCGCTTTAAGCATGCAGGATGGCAGCACCTTTATTTTTTTATTAAAATAATTGTATCCACGATGTAATTGCGCAATTGATAGGGGAGGAGCAGAAAGATGTTGAGCACACCTACATTACCTATGTTATATCTTCTAAGAACAAACTCATTCAAGCTCTATCAACAAACATACAATACATCACTGAGATTATATAAAGGAAATATCAGACAATCTCTTTGCTTCCACCTTTGCAGTCAGGAAGATTTCTATCTTGCCTTACGATTGTGCCCCAAGATGCAGGCATTCTGGTCACAAGTGTATGGTTTTATTTAAGGTTGTCCCGATACCACTTTTTTAGGACCGAGTACAAGTACTGATAATTTTTTTCAAGTACTCGCTGATACCGATTACCGATACTTTTTTTTTAATGTCACGTGACATTTTTTTTTTTTTTTAGAGGGGGGGAGGGGTGAACGGTGTCTGTGTGTTTTTTTTTATTTACATTTATTATTTTTACAATAATATTTTTTTTTTATTCTTTATTGCAATATGTGTTTTTTTTTTTAATCAACCCTGTTGGGGGGGTTTGGTGAGATATCAGGGGTTTTAACAGACCCCTGATATCTCTCCCTTGAGACAGAGAAAGAGACCGAGGATAGAGATTCCCCAGTCCCTTTCTCTGCAGCCTCAGCTGCACTGAGAATAAATGGAGAGAAGACAGCGGCTCCTCTATATTCATAAACTGAGACATCGTAATCACAGGAGGTTACAATCTTTCAGTTATGTGAATGGACAGAGTCAGCTGACTCTGTCCATTCACACAGCGGAGAGGGACAGCGGAATGGAGGGGGACAGAGAAGGAGAGGGGGACAGCGGAACGGAGGGGGACAGAGGAACGAAGGGGGACAGAGGAACAGAGGGGGACAGCGGAGGGGGACAGCGGAGGGGGACAGAGGAGCAGAGGGGGGCAGTGGAGGGGGACAGAGGAACGGAGGGGGCATGGAGGAGGATGAGGTGACAGTCAGCGGTGATTGCGTGTGGGGGAGTTACAAGCACCGATCACCGCTGTATGTCACTAAGCAGCTGAAAGCCACGGGGGGAGAAGCTTGTAACTCCCCACGCGCCAATCACCGCTGACTGTACAGGTATCGGCGGAAGCATCGGGAGCATTTGCCCGAGTACAAGTATTTGGGCAAATGCTCGGTATCGGTGCCGATACCGATAGTAGTATCGTTATCGGGACAACCCTAGTTTTATTAATTCAGCCCTGGGTCTTCCAAATGAAAATGCCTTAGGGCTTGCTTATGGGTTGGATGATGACCTCCCTGTTAACTTAGATTATTAAAAATTGCTAAGCAAGAAAAAAAAATATGTAATCACTTGAAAAACATACCTTCCTCCCACTCTATCAGACCATCAACTCTCTTCTTCCTCTGTACCAACTCACTTGTACCACTAGGATTTACCCTAAAAGTTTTGATAAGATCTGGAGTCTCTGTATTTGATCTACTCTTACCACCTAATTCCACTGCTGTTCTCTGAAGACCACAATTTATAACCATTATTACAGTATGCATACCGTAGTGCACATTCAATCAAGGCCTCCATTATATGAAATATGTGCTGTCAATCTTATGTAAGAACATGTGACTCTACTAGTTCTTTGCTTATGAAAATTATTTATTTTTTAAACTGTATGTATTATTATATGCTTAATCAATAAGCAGAATCCTACAAAAAATAAATAAAAATAAAATAAAATGTATGGTGTCCAACCCTACCTTCACAACTGACATTGAGCCTGCATTCACACCTGAGCGTTTCAAAGTCTCACGTTTCTACCACGTTTTCACCATGATTTTACCGTGCTTTTGCAGTGACTTTCTTCAGGTCACCAATGTAAAAGGCAGAAAAACATCTGTTATCTACCCCAAAGAAGCTCCAATGTTCTTTTTTGAGCTTAGGCTCTCAGATGTGAACAAGTGCTGTTGAAATAAATGGAATTTTGCTTGTTGGGCATTTTTAGGCGTTTTTTCAGGCGTTTTATGAGCATTTTTTGAGCTGAAAACGCTCAGGTTTGAATGCAGCCTCATTGAAATTACCAAGATCCTCATAGGATCTTGGTAAAGCAAGAAACACAGAGACTGCAGTTCAGCCTATTCATGTTAGCTATAAAACCTTGGATTATGCCTGATCCCTGATACTTGGCTAATATCCAGCCTTCCACATATGTAATTTACCATAAACCCTTCAGTATTCAGACTACGCAAACAACAAATAAACACATGTCTAATGTTTTTATCTGGGTTGATGAGAAAACATTGGGACTCTCCTGGGTTAAATACAAATAACACAAAATTATCATGTCTGGTGGTATAGTTTGCTTCTTTTATTACTGGATTAGCCAGGCACTC
Source organism: Lithobates clamitans (assembly GCA_037952925.1). Lineage (NCBI taxonomy): Eukaryota > Metazoa > Chordata > Amphibia > Anura > Ranidae > Lithobates > Lithobates clamitans. Next base: position 1,173,279 of record JBBGZY010000720.1, read on the forward strand.
TAGGCTGCTCCTTTAAGCAGCTTCCCAGGCTGGATGAAGTGCTGTCTAGAAAAGGACCACACCAATGTATCTGAGTGCTTAGACTACATATGGCCAATATGTAATCTGTATCTGCAATCAGCAGTGCACACAGCAACACAGCAGAGACTTGACAATGTGAGAAAATTCAGGGAGGAATACGATTACACAGAAGGAATTCAGTGAAAGCTGTTGAGTGCACAACTGAAGAGTGTAAAGTGATAACGCACTGAGGATCATAATTATTACATAGTCTGTTTATTTGGTTGTATTATGGTAATAATGTAAATATGACAGCAAAAGAGCAATCTACAGGAAAGCAATATTATGTATTCCACAAATATAGATGCACATATTAAGAACAACATATTATTGGAGAATTTCAGTCAGAGCAAAGATAGTAACTTAACCACTTAAATTGGAACGGATGGCATTTTTAAAAAACTTATAAGCAGGCAGGCTATTTATTGCTGAAATGATATTGCATGCAATAAAAAATACTCTTAAACACAAGTGCAGCATTTATTTCATAACATATAAACATAAATGCAGTTGAGAAAATATCCACCACATTCCGAGAACTGAAAGCGGCAGCAGGATGTCGGGAGGGGCCTACATGCTGACATCAAGCCGTTGCTTCCAGTTCTCAGAACAGCGTCCATCTTTGTAAGTCTGGCCAGCTTATTGTTTGATGTATGTTTTATATAATGTTTGATGTATGCTGTAGCATTTTAACAATTTTTACACTGGAAATAAAATACATCCTTAAAGTACTTTTTTCTGGGCTCCGTGCGGTGAGCCTTTTTTATGCAGCCTCTGAAGGGTTTAAAGGAAGACTACAGATCAGAGGGACTTGAGTGGATTGTCTCTATTGGAGAATTTTACCATATATGTCTGATGAGTGCATAATTGGTGGAGGTTTCACATCACCGGATTCTTTGGCATTTGGTAAAACTTAAATTTCTTCTCAGGGTTATTATTTGATATGCATGTGGAATAGCCTATTCTGGTGAGTGCAGGAGTCTAAACGCATGTTGACAGCTCTACATGTGGGGGACATTTTCTCAACTGCAACTTATTCTACTATTGCATTATTGTCTGGAATGATTACATTTTTTTGTCATTTATGTTTATATGTCTTGTAATAAGTGCTGCACTTGTGTTTAACAGTTTTATATACAAGGCTTTGTATGGTCACCTTGTGTGCTAGCAGCTTTATGGTTTGAGGTGCTCACTATTTACTTTTTATGTTTCTAATAAAATATACTTACCTGACTGCTTGCAGCCTTCTGTGGCAGCTCAATTTACAGCACCGGCATGGTCCCTGTGTGCCAAGATGACTGGCGCAGGAGTTATGTGATTCTGTGCTGGCCAAAACAGATGTCCAAAGATCAGAACCTGGGAGGAGCCAGGGAGAAGATGCCAGTGCTGGCGAGGTTCCATTGGTTTTTGGACCATTAGAGAGGAGGTAAGTATAGTGAATTTAGACCTGCTTTAAGAACAAAGCTCTGTTTTAAAGTGAACTTGCAGTAGTATTGCTCTGACATTAATGCATGTTGGTTTCAGCTGTATGGTGGTTCCCGGTCGATGTTTGCAATATCAGTGGCAGATCAGGTCCAAAGCTAAAGCCCAAAACCTAAGCAGACTACTGAGGTTCCAATCTTGCTGTAGAGAACTGTCTATGTATGAGAAGTTTGTAGCATAATGTAACAAAATGGGGTAGATTGACTAAAGGCAAATAAACAGTTCACTATTGAAGGAAATAACCCCAAAGTTTAGTAAATGTGGTCAAAATTTACTTTGCAAAAAATACCCAACCATGTGCAAGGACACATGATTTGATGATGGAAATCAACAGAGCTTCACCTCATTCACTAAGGTGAGGGAAAAATCCCTTGCAAAATTAATAGCCTATTTTCCTTTAGTAAATCAAGTTATCTCTCTTTTCTCCCCTCCTGACAGAATGCTCCTTAAAGCAGAGTTCCACCCTGAAATTTTTTTTCCATAATCAGACTCCTTTAAACCTATAAAGAAACAATTGGAGGAAAAAAATTATACTTACCAGAAACGCCCTGTTGCTATGTAGTCTTCCTAATCTGCCACTTCCTGCTGGTCCACTGAGCTTCTTGTCACTTCTTCCCTCGCCTGTGCTCCTGGGAAATGATGACTCACATTTCCCAGGAGCACAGGGCAGTACTGTGAGCATAAATCGCATTATTTCCCAACAGGAAATGATGCGATTTAAAGAGGTTGCCTCCTTCACTGCCCGTTGTTATGGCAACTTTAGAAACAATCAGCGCTACGGCCGCCGGTGAATCGCACATGCACGAGATCTAGAGGTGCATGCTGGTTACCCAGCATGCACCTCTCCGACGCTTATCCCCGAAGAGTTATCGATTGGCTTCACATGCCCACAATCATGATGGCAACGGCCAGAACAGGAGGTACAAACTTGTGAGTATAAATTATATATTTTAGCAACATCCACTATCTTTTATAATCGTTTTTTTATGTAATAATGCATTATGCTCGGCTCAATAAAAAAAAAAATGTGGCCAGAACTCCGCTTTAACAGCACATATGCATGCAGCCAAGGCTACCGGGCTGAGCACTGACTCTACCTCTCCCAGTCCAGAGGGCTGTGGTACAGAAGACTACAAATAGCCAATATCAAGTTAAATTAAGGAAATTATGTATTTAAAGCTATCTTTTTTAAATATGTAACAGTATTAATTATTTATTAATGCTATCTATATTGAGTTCAGCTTTAAATAACAACAATACTAATATTACTTTAAAATAATATATAATCAGATCAATTTATAGTCCAGCAGGTACTTATATCTTCCTGTGTGAAAGTTAAATTCCTGTTTCAAATGCTAACTTGCACTTAAAATAAACAAAATGAATTTAAAAGGTCTACATTTTTTATATATATATCCCAAGAAAAGCATGGCTAGTTTGTCATTTGACAAACAGGAGGAACACAGACGCAAGAACAGTTACCAAGTTCAGTAATGAGTAGGAAGGAGGGAGGTCAATGCTACAAGGACAAGCGTGTGTATTTCTATGTAAGTTTGTGGTGAAGGAGAGGGACTGTAAACACTAAAACATTACACGAGCCAGTGTTTTTAAAGCTTCTGATAACCAGTGGGAAATATGCTGACCAACTGCTGCTGGTCTATGGTGACCCAGCTAAAGATCAGGCAGAGATTCAATATTTGAGAACAGATTAGCACTGTGTAATCAAATTAATGGGTGTCACAGGGACCTGGCACAGAGATACTTAAAGAAATTCTGATTACATATAATGATTTCTGAGAGCATGCATATAGTTTTAAGTGGTATTTTACTGTATATCTAGATACTGTATCTATGATTAAATCCATATCCTTGGAGAATAATACACTATTTAAATATGATCATTTGTATATTATTGTTGATTGCTGTAAAAAAAAGTATGGTCTTAAGTAAAGGTTTTCTTTAGGTTTTTTTTTTTATTTTATTTTAAAGTTGTTGTAAAGTCACACCTAATATATTCTTTTATCCTCTCTGTTTTAGGAAAATAATAAATATAGTATGTGTGTTTTTTTTTAAATTATAATGCTAAATACCTTCTTTGTCTAGCTCTATTGTGTGGTCACGTGTCCTCCATCTGCTCTCCTTCTTGATCTAAGGAGTACAGTGGGAGGGGCTGAGATTCCCCTCTCTGAAGGTATGCAAGCTAGCAGAGGAAGGGCATGTGACCACACAGCAGAGCTGGGCAGAGAAGGTATTTAGCATTATAATGAACACTATAATTATTATGTTCCTAAAATAGAGAGGGTGAAAATATATCATAAATGTTACTTTACAACAACTTTACCAAAGGGGAGGAGCAGCTGCAGCAGAATACTCAATCAAGGCAGGAAGGGAGGGGAGGGGGAGGAGATCGGCGTCACACAGACTACAGAAATGACAGTGAGAGATGAAGAGGGAGATGCAGAGACGCTGAATACACAGCAGAATGACTGAGGGGTGTAAACTGACCATGCTTTCATGGATCAGCAGCCATGATGAGCGTGGTCAGATTACAGAGGGGGACACAGGAACAGGTAGGATCAGCCAGGTATTGTACAACATAGAAAGGGACAAATGACAATGAAAAAGAACTGTGATATATATCGTGTCCTAAAGCGACAGGAGCATTTTTTGTTTTAGGGTTACAACCACCTTAATGCCGTACAATCCTAAAATATTTGCAATAGTTAGAAATCAATTATCGCACAGTAATATAATAAAATAGTAATATAATATATCCAGAGGTTGCCTTTGGAAAATATACATATGAGTGCTGCCAGCATTGCTGCAGAGTTTAAAGGGGTGAGGGGTAGCCTCTCAGTGCTCAGACCATACACAGCACACTGCATCAAATTGGTCTGCATGGCTGTCGTTCCAGAAGGAAGCCTCTTCTAAAGATGATGCAGAAGATAGCCCGCAAACAGTTTGCTGAAGACAAGCAGACTAAGGACATGGATTACTAGAACCATGTCCTGCGGTGTGATGAGACCAAGATAAACTTGTGTGGCAGCAACCAGGTTAAGAGTACAAAGATAAGTGTGTCTTGCCTACAGTCAAGCATGGTGATGGGAGTGTCATGGTCTGGGGCTGCATGAGTACTTGGGAGCTACAGTTCATTGTGGGAACCATGAATGCCAACATGTACTGTGACATATTGAAGCAGAGCATGATTTCCTCCCTTAGGAGACTGGGCTGCAGACAGTATTCCAACATGATAACGACCCCAAACACATCTCCACTGCCTTGATAAAGAAGCTGAGGGTAAAGGTGATGGACTGGCCAAGCATGTCTCCAGACCTAAACCCTATTGAGCATCTGTGGGGCATCCCCAAACAGAAGGTGGAGGAGCGCAAGGTCTCTAACGTCCACCAGCTCTGTGATGTCATCATGGAGGAGTGGAAGAGGACTCCAGTGGCAACCTATGAAGCTCTAGTGAACTCCATGCCCAAGTGGGTTAAGGCAGTCCTGGAAAATGATGGTGGCCACACAAAATATTGACACGTTGGGCCCAATTTGGACATTTTCACTTAGGGGTGTACTCACTTTTATTGCCAGCGGTTTAGACATTAATGGCTGTGTGTTGAGTTATTTTGAGGGGACAGCAAGTTTACATTGTTATACAAGCTGTACACTCATTACTTTATGTTGTAGCAAAGTGTCATTTCTTCAGTGTTGTCACGTGAAATGATATAATAAAATACTTACAAAAATGTGAGGGGTGTACTCACTTTTGTGAGATACTGTATATACATAAAATAGTTAAACTGTCGGCAATCAGCTAAATACACAACTGAACTACATATAAAGGAAAAGTTTTGCATACCAAAGGATATGCAATGCCATGCAAGCAGTTATTTGATGTAGGCACCCCTGTCATAAAGCACAATCCGATCCTTTTACTGCAGGAGCTGCAGACCTTAGTCAAGAAAACCAGTCAGCACATGTGCAATGCAGCACCGCATTAATGGTTCCGAGTGCTGGCCTTACCCCTCTCAATGTACAGTTTTACAGGAGAAGGCCAATATTAGGACTAATCCAGGAACATACATTAGTTAAATAAAAAAAAAATATATTTTTAAGGATACAAAACTATACTAATTGGTGTTTTTTGTATCCACCTGGATGACAGCTTTATTGAAAACCTTTTATTTTACATTTCTTCTTGCCTGTTCCTTTAAGCCATATGTTCTATTTTGGGAATGATTTTTGGGTTCATGATAATGTGCACAATCATTTAATAAATTTATATTATCATTTAGTAAATGTATTTTCCTAATCAGAGATAGCTGAGCACTGTACATGCACCGTTCACATCTAAAAGTTCAATCTACTCAAGACTTATTTTACTTATAGGTGACGCCTGGTGGACTGGAGTCAGTCCCTGGATTCTTATAGGCTTGTGTAGATGGGCAAATGATGCATTCTTTAAGTACATTTAGTTTGCTTCTGAGATGAGTTTGCGTTATTTCACAGAAGCATCTGACCTGCAGTTGAGCTTCTGAGCTGCATCAAATTGTTTGTTCATGACCTTTAACTTGTATGGAGAGAAAAGTAGTTCTGAAGGGAAAAACACTATATAAGAAATGGTCAGATGGTTTAACTCAAAAATTGAGCAAGTGATCTCACATTCTTTTGGTAAATTTGGTTTGTTTTCTGGAGATAATGTGCTCCTCACAATCTGGTAATATTGGTAAAACAAGAGCGAAAAGCAAAGATCTGTTATAATAAGGTAGCAGCTGTAATATGTTATTGCAGCAGCAAGTGTTACAATTTTGTTCTTTAATTTTGCCCAGTAGCAGTTCTTTTAAATATCTTTCTTTATTTCTCATTGAATAATTTTATATTTTTGGGGAAACTGCAGAGTCGAGTATTATTACTGGCAATTAAAATAACAGATTATTTTGTGGTATTTTAATTTTAAGGTACACACAATGAAGACTTAGATTTGAATGCCATTTAACCCTACTAATATTCTGATGTCTCATCCTTGGCATTTGACAGGTATTTTTCCAGTTAGACTCAGTCTTCAACCAATGCTTTATTGCAATAAATGTCAGTGACTGCATAATCTATTGACTTGTAATCAGCATAGGTGTATTGGAGATTTAATTTTGATATTCTCTAATATAAATCAATACTCATAAATAAGGGTAAAAAAGTGGTATTTTTCTGCCATCACTCTTATGTGTTTCTATGCTTTCATTAACCATCCTGCTGACAAATAGTATAACTATGTTGCTGCCCCAGGATTTTCATAAAAGCTAGTTTATTACCCCAGTGGTCTATTAGATTGTTATATAGCATGAATAAAAATGCACTGGATTTAGCTAACAAAATGTAACTTGGTCATATCAGGTGTTTCCTACATGGTTAGCAGAGAAGGAAGTACTTTTTTCATAAGCTTTGTGATAACATGCTTCGTTACCCAGAATAGTGACAGTTCAGGAAAAAATAAACAATAGTTTCTATGTCACAAACAACCTGAACTTTATGGCATTGTAATGGTCTTTTTAGGGAAACAATCTCAGTCTGCCTTTTTTTTGTACCCCTCTTGTTATTTTTCTAGGCATTGTCCATAGTAATCAACATTTTACTGTAGGCATGAAAACTTAAAAAAAACTCTTATTAATTCAAATAAACACAACTCATAGATACCCTACTATACTCTAACATGATTTTCCTATAGAAAATTAAGTGTCCTTTGCTGACATGGGCACCTGAAGAAAAACCATTCAAGTCTGCAATCAGAAGATAGAAGACTCTGAACTTGGCAGGCGTTGTAGCCACAGATACAGTTAAGTTTGAAGTTATTTTTAAATATTGATGTCATTTCATCATCTCCAAAAACTGTGTACAAAGTAAAAGCTACAAAAAAGATAATATACACCATAAAAATATTAAAAAAAAAATCCAAAGCCTTCCAGGTTCAGTTCTCAATGTAGGAAGCAGCAGAGTGAGTAAGCTCTGGTCTCATAAACCAGACCCTCATAGACTAAACTGTTTTAAGGCACTAAACTTCCCACCCTTATGGCAGGAAAACACTCCGATCCAGCAATGCACAAAAATCTGACAAAATCAGCACACCTAACCTAGTCATAATCAAAATCCAAAAACCACAAACACCCGCCACCACAATGGCCAATTCCAACCATGTAGCCTCTAGATACTGTGGACTCTGATGTGGAACCTGCTTGATTATTGACATCTCTGACCTTAGACAATAAGCTATCTAAGTGATGTGGCCCAACATTTAAAACCAAAACTTACTATTCTATACAAAAGCTATTCCATCCTAGAGCTACACGGAAAGACTTGCTTACCACTGTGTAGTCCCACTCTAAGGCCCTTCAAAAATGCCACTTGACTTTGGTGGAGAAACTTGAGGATCTTAAAAGTTTCTTGAGACTAAACAGTCTATGTTTTGTGGGACTCCTGGAAACTTACAAAGCAGTAGACCTCAGGAAATTCTGCTCTATAATAATCACAGAAGCCTTGTCCTGCACGCCTCTTTAAGGTTGACAGGGCTCACAGAGTGGGCCCACTAAGGCCAAATCACAATACCCTATACCCACAATTTGGAATAAGAAAACTAAAATCCTGTGAGCCTACTTAAACCACAGACTCCTATCCAAAAACAACTACAAAGTACTGGTACTAAAATACTGGTACAAAATACTTTCCCAGACTACTCTGCTGAAGCGATTGGACAATGCAGGGCCTTTGTCAGCATATGGCAACAGCTAGTGAACAAGCAGATCAAATGCACCTTGGCCTGTTCAGCCATCCAGAGCCTTACCACAGCAGCGAACGAACCACATGCCTTCACAGACCCAGCTGAGGCTGAGAAATTCATCACCTCCTTTCATGCTAGCATCACCAACAGCTAAGTCTATCCACTCTAATAACTCCTCTCCTGCAGTGCAGGACCCATCTATCCATGTGACTTCATCTTCTGCTAATCCAAATAACCCATGAAGTAGTAAAAATGTGCGAGGATCCCCTTGTTTTGTTTGCATACAACATACTCCAGACACTAGACACTTACTAGGAGTTACAAATGGCTGTTGCTCCACTAAGACTAATGCCGGGTACACACGATCGGATTTTCTGACAACAAAACCGCGGATTTTTTTCCGAAGGATGTTGTCTCAAACTTGTCTTGCATACACACGGTCACACAAATGTTGGCCTAAAATTCCAAACGTGAGAACGCGTAGACGAGCCGAGAAAAAGGAAGTTCAATAACCAGTGCGGCTCCTTTTGCTTGATTCAGAGCATGTGTGAACTTTTGTGCGATGGACTTGTGTACACACGATCAAGTTTTGTTGTCGGAAAATTTGAGAACCTGCTCTGAAACATTTGTGGGCAGAATTTCCGACAGCAAATGTTCGATGGAGCATACACACAACAAGCTCACATTGAACATTTCCCATTGGAAAGTCCGACTGTGTGTACGCAGCATAAGATATACAATCCAATACACTTTTACAACTCTGAGGTTCTACAATTGTTTATGTGGAAAAAAATCTACTTTTTGTCCAATCTATAGCCGTAACTGCTTTGAGTCAAAAGAGTTTGGGGATGTGCTCTTCTGGGACATCTCCTCATTCATATTTTTATCTCAACCAGTTATACACCTTTTTTGATTGTTTTTCTTTTGTGTTGACCTTTGCGTACAGACAGGAGGGAGACAGCACAGACTACATCTCATCCCAGGTTTCTCCTCCTCCCTTCTGCTATCTGTACCCCCCGTTGGCAACACAGGAAGCTGTGCGGGCCACTGGTATCCTACCAACTGATGATGTCATGGGTTGTTAAGGACAGGTCGGGAGGCTCAAACAGCTTCCTGGGTTGCCTACAGAGGTACAGATAGCAGCAGGGAAGAGGAGAAAGGAGGTAGCGGCAGTGCTCTCTCCCTCCTGTCTGTACACAGGATGTACAGTAGGATAGCTCTCTAATCAGATTGTACAGGGCTTGATTACCTCCCTCGACTTCCTCCCCACACTGTTCCTGTCCTGCCAGCAAAAATTCTGGATAGCAAAGTCTGATCTAAATGTGTGTTCTGTGTTATCTCTGGTATATAGACAGGTGGGAGAGGAGATGGAGGGGGGAGAGCACAACCCACACCTCCTCGCACTTTCTCCTCATCTTTGCCGCTGTCACTACTCCTGTAGTGATAAGAGGAATGTGGGATGGGATGACAGGTCTTGTGATAGGAGGGGGATTTGGGGGGGGTGGACAGAATGTGTGCTAGGAGCGAGTATTTGTGAGGGGGGGTTGGAGAGATTTACAACAGACCATCTAACTCTGCCTTACAATCTACTTTTGCCCATTGGCAGCTCAAAGCATATAATGTATGGGAGACCAACAAGATTATAATGGATCCACCTAATTAAATTCTGATTGCAAGAATATTCTAATGTCCCTGCTTCAGGCCAGATATGCCATCCCCTCCTATAATACCTTGTTTTATGCACAAATATCTAGACATCTTCAAAGTCTGTTGGGTGTATACCCACTGATCATATTATATAACACCATACATAAAATTCTATATCCAAAACAAACTCATTCCATGGAACTATGCATAATACCTTTAATTAAAAAGTATATGAAAATAAAAACATTTTAAAGGACATAGGATAGCAAAGTATACTCAACATTATCCATTCAACCTTCCAGTCCAACTGTGTGCCTTGTATACATGTGCAATTAATTTTGTAACAAATCAAAATTCAGCCAAATTTTGCATCTTTCAGGCATTCGGATGCATCCGAACGTCCGAAGGAAAAAATAACGATTTTCAACTAATACGAAAGAAATTATAGCAAAAATAACTAATGAATTCGACATGATTCGTTCATTGGTTAAGGGTCTAATGAAACAAAAGGTCAACTCAGAGTAAATCTTACAGTCCAATCAGCTGATTCATTTTGTGCTGGAGATCAAATTACTGGCAAAGTGCATTCCTGAGAACTGAGTGAGAAGGGTGTTGTATTGTATTTCAGCAGAGGAGAAAAGATATTGTCATTGTGTGTGTTAATGGATTCAATAAACAAACGACTTTCCAAACTACGAATTGTAATCATAAATATATATACATACATAAACATCTAATCGAATTACATACAAAACGAATCAATGTGGTATAATGAATTTCGACACTCTACAGAAATAACCAATTATGCGAAAATGAATTAACGTAACATAAGGAATATAACAGAACGAAATGATGTATTTTACGAATAAAAACTAAACTAAACTGAATTTTCCGTTGTGCACAAGTCTACTGCCTTGTCAGGTAGTAGGGGAATCAGCAGGATTAGTGACTGAAAAGCTAAGATACTGAATTATAAAGTTGAACTTTAATAAAGCATTAAAAGGTTTTAAGAGTACTAAATGACATATAGGAGGGAACTGTGAAGTATGCATGAAGGCATGTTTAAATATCCCCCAATAGCTTTAAATAATTGTACCTTCGTATAGCAAGCCAATGAAAATAATAAAATACCAAATCCTAGACCCCTACTGATGCCTAAACTTCCCTTTACTACCACTACCGCTAACAATCCTAACACTTCCAGCCAAAGGAAAGCATGTAACAAAACTTCTTATAATGGGTTTACTTTGAAATTACCATTTCATTTAGATATGATGTCTGATTTGGCACAGTGTTGTAAATATGAGGCTACTAAACATACATTTAAGGCAAACCTGTCAAAACTCCTTAATTAATCAGAATTGACTGAAGTCTTACTGGCACAGGAGTGATGTTGGGTGCAGCAGTTTATCTTTAGTCTCTACAGAATGCAAAATCCTAAGTGCAATAACTCATAACAAGCAATCAAAAGTCATCATGTACAGGTCTGGCTTGGGCTGAGTGAATTCTAATTTGTTACACTTGAGCATTATCAATCTTTTTATGGAATAAATCATTTTGTGCTTTGTTCCTAGCACAAAAAAAATGCACTATGTCAATTGGGCTCAACTGATTTGCACATAATTGCCTCAACATACCATTTTTTGAGGAATAAATATGGAGGTAAATAGGCAGTTTATAAGAGGAGATCACAGAAAGTTCCACACTATAGATGTTTTTACATTTCCCAACAATAAGGACAGATCTACAGTCAGCTGAAAAGCTCCAATTGCAAAAGCGGATTTACCCACCTGACACTGAACAGCAAATGTGTGTCAACCACAAGCATAGTACTGTACAATAAAATCTACTTTTTTTTTTGGCTGGTAAAACAGTATGTGTTTAGAATATCTTGTATTCTACCATATTTTTGGAATGTACACAGTACAATGTGCACACTAAACGTCTACCTGCAGTAGTGGTAAATTTGCTAAACACTTCCTCGCAACCGCAGGCACTGCAAGATAATTTTTTATGTTCTTTCAAGTGTGCCCCTCTCTAGTATGCAAATATGCTCTCCATCTAGCAAATGACTATGTTGGCCTGTCACCTCTCCTGAATAATGATCTATTGCTGTGATGGGTGGGAAGAGACAGGCCAAAGCTCTGACACCCTAGCTGAAGTCCATATTTGCATCTCAATGTAATCTTCTTTCTAGTGTGTCCCTCTCTAGTAAACAAATATGGCCTTCGTCTAGCAAGCGATCATTTTTGCCTACCTCCCTCCTGCCTTTTTCCCTTAAATATTGCTCCATCTCTGTGATGGGTAGGAAGGGACAGGCTACAGCTCTGACTTTCTAGTTGAAGTCCATATTTGTATACCAGGGCACCTGGGTTCTCTATAAATAAACCTGCAGGTATCTAATGGTGCCTGAAGTTGTATGAAAGTGGCAGTTAAGCAAAATTAACACCACTACATGTTTTCTATAAGGCATGTGCAACCAAGGAACATATCCTTAAATGTTCATACTCACGTTATGATCATCTACCAGGAGTGATTGAAATTCCATCAATTTTTGTCATTTAATGCAGACTTCACATTTCTATAAATTCCCTCATCTGATATGCTGTCCCATTTTAATGGAATTCTCAAACTACAGCATATCGAAAGCACTAGACCTAAAAGCCAGAAATAAACAGTCCATCTTCTGAACTGAATGTTTCCACCACTGAGCTAAAGCGTATGACAGCTGCTGTTGACCATATAGTTTTAATATATGCAATCACTGTTCAGTCATGCAAGGTAATCTCTGCAACCCCTGTAGGCCTTAGGTTCTTTCACTGTCACCACAGTGACTACTTGGAAAAACTCTGCATTTACATTAAAATAAAAACTAGCAAACATTTAAAACTACTGCACATCAACACTGACAAAATAAACATCTGTTAATACATGACATGATGTCATAGTAATCAGTGAGATGCTGATGTACAATTAAATAGAGACCGATTTATAGAGGAAGGAAAAAAGTGTTTATGTCCATAACTGCTAATAAAATAAATTGCAGCCATCATTCATTCTATGGGGCAAGCAAGAAACAGTAGATATTTTATGGGCTGTTGCTTACTTATTATTGACAACCCATAGTTAAATGTAATTTCTATAATGTTTTATAGAGATGTCATTATAAACATTATCAAAATTATCTAGCATGGCAAAGAGCAACTGTCAGCAATCAATCAGAATTTACTGTTCACGGATCTGACCTTAGGAAGCTGAAACCAGGATGGCTGCAGCTAACACTCACAGTGTCTTGATGCAGAGGGTAGCACTGATGTCATCACCTCAGTGCTGCTTTTTGCATCATCCAGCACTGCCCACCACCAGGAGATGACTGAGGAGGAAGAGAACCCAGGGAGTCATATAACCAGAAAACATCAGAGAAAGGTAATTATAGTAAAAAAGAAAAGCTTAAAAGCTTGAAGTGGATGTAAACCCATTCTTATTCTTTCTAAACTACTGCCATAGAAGTTATCTATAAGGATATACATGCCTCCTGCATGTATCCTTACCTGTCAAATGTCTGTTGTGAGACCTGAAAAACTGAAGATTCTGTGGGTGGGTCTGTTGTACAGAGCTCAGTGGGTGGAGTCGTGATGTCAGTAGACTCCCAGCCCACCTCTACACTCTACACTGAACTTGTGCTATGATCACTAACCTCCAGTCAAAACCCAGAAAAGTCACCACATGACTTCAGCATGCCCAATCATGCTGAGGTGTGGAGCAGTCAATCCTGGGAGAGCTGGAGAAAGAAAGGAGGAGGGGATCTGAAGTACACAAAATGCATCTCTCAGGCTCGTGCATGAGGTATGTAAATCACCTGTCACTCACAGCAAGGGGGAGAAACTGACTCCTATTTCTCTGTGTGTCAGTTTTTATCTCACTGAAAAAAGACAAGAGGACTGCTCAGAGCTGGATTAACTCTTTGTGGCAAGACTGGGCAAGATGACATGAAATCCTATACTGTACAAGATGCAAACCTTCATTAAAAACATTTTTTCAGGTTTACATCCACTTTAATGTGCTTGTAAACCATTACATATATCTAATGAAGTGGCTGGCCTCAGGTGATACTCAGAACTGAAACACATCCTCCGACATAAGTTGTGTCTGTTTATCTGTATCCCTTTCTTCTCTACAGTCTTTCAATGTCCAGAATTGATAAAGCTTGGAAATCAGTCTCTACTTTGCTTTTTACAAAAAGTATCACTATGCATATTTTCTGATGGAGGAAGGCCACTAACATGTTAACAATATCAACTGTATAAAAATAATTTGTTTCATTTTATTTTAAGTGTGGGTGCTAACCCCAATAATGTGTGATTATCACATAGTATAATGTGTGATCCTATCTAAGCAAGATGTGTTAACCTCAGTATACTGAAACTTAAAAATAGAAACTACACTTAAGCATCTTCCACATTTGAACACATGCATAAATTTATTGGAGCCCTTACCTGGGGTGGTGTAATCTGTTTTCAAGAATAAAGACCGTCTATGCTGTTGGGTATACTCTGCTCCTAAACTCCTCATCAGACCGCCTCAATAAGTGTAAATTCTAACCCTGGTGTGTATAGTGCAGAAACCAACGGAAAACAGATTTCTGTATGATGGCTTAATATGTAAATTATGAATTATTTCTCAATTGTTTTGCTTCTTACCTTATAAAAAAAAGCCCAGTTTATGTTTAAATGTTTCAATGTAATAAAACAATTGAACAAATACTTACCTTGGCATTGTTGCTCACTGCCCTGATCTGCTATTTGACTTATGCAATTTTGACTTATGCAAATTTTATAAATTACATGTATGCATAGGATTTGCAGCAGGGTGGATCAGGGTAACAAAGTTATGGCAAGGTATATCTCCTGCCTTTGAAAGTTATGGAAGCCCATAATGGGCCAGCTATGCACAGGAAAAACATCTAAAACCCCTTTTTCTGCCAGATAATCACCCACAGTTGGGGTCTAAAAGCTACTCATGTAGATGAGGCGTCACACTAAATCAGGACAACTTCAGCTGTATGGGCCTGTGACTGATCAAATACAAGTGCGCTTGACTTTCGCAGGGGAAAGTATTTGCATTTATAAAACCTTGACTTAAATTGGCTAGACTAAAAATAGTTCAAGGAAATTTATGAGGAACTTATTTTCTATTACCATTATTATTTCTCTTCAGTCTAATCTTGTGAAGTAAATTTAGCATAAGCCACGCTATGACTTCCTGCAGTGGTCTCTGCTGGAGATTTTCACTGCATGATTTAATGAGCTTGCGAATAACCTAGGAAACTTGTACATCAAACTTCCAGGTACATTTTATATGAAAGATCTAAGGATAGCTTTAAAAGGATAATATAAACCTTAAAAGGCAGAAAACACATCATAAAGATGATGACTGACATGCAGGTAAGGACATCTTCCAAAACATATTGCTGTAGGCTTCATTGAAATGTCATGGAACAACAAATGAGTCTGAGTAAAACAACCACCGGCAAAAGCAATAATGGTCTGCTGAGTCTCTAGCAACAGAGTGAAAATCTGTTGTTTTACTAATACTGGAGAGTGCAAAATCTGGTGCACCTGTGCATAGTAGTCAGTAAGCTTCAACCTTCAGCTTGTTCAATTAAAGTGGATGTAAACCTAATGTCATCCTTTCTATACTACTGCCATAGGGGTTATCCATAAGGATATACAAGCCTCCTGCATGTATCTTTACCTGTCAAATGTCTCCCCTCTGTCTGTTATGAGAGCTGAAAAACTGTATATTCTGTGGGTGGCTCTGTTGTCTGGAACTCGGTGGGTGGAGTCGTGATGTCAGTAGACTCCCCGCTCACCTCTACACTCCCCTTGTCAATATGTGTATTTCTAACATTGAACTTCTGCTGAACTTCTGCTATGATCTCTAACATCCAGTAAAAAGACAGGAAAGTAACCACATGACTTCAGCATGCCAAATCATGGTGAGGTGTGGAACAGCCAAACCTTGCAGAGCTGCTGAAGAAAGGAGTGGGGGAGGGAATTTAAAAATACTGCATGTCTCTTAGGCTGAAGCATAAGATGCAAATAACCTATTACTCACAGCAAGGGGGAGTATTTGACAAAGTTTTTCTCATTTTGTCAAGAATTGTCTCACTGAACAATAAAAGAGGATTGCTCAGAGATGGATTAACTCTGTGTGACAAGACTGGGCTCAAATGATAGGAAATCTTATACTCTACAGTATGATAAAAAAAAAAAAAAATTTGGGGTTTACATCCACTTTAAGCTTTGACAATACGACCTGGAGGTTGACTGGTTTCTATGCAGGGCTGTACCAGATTTTGCACTCTCCAGTTTTAGTAAATCAACCCCAGTGGTTCCCTAACATGGGAATTAACATAATTTCTATTGGCCAGCTTTTATGGTTCCTGGTGCAAAATATGATCTAGAAGTCATGCTATTTTCTCATTAATAATACCTTCTGTGCCATGCATATTCCTCAGATACTGTATCAAATGTTGTGAACATAAAAGGCACTTTTAATAACTTAACATGACAATGACTCAACTACTGTGAATTAGAAAACATTTTTTTTTAAATAAGGGTCTAGGACAGGGATCCCTGAAGCCATGTACTCCACAGTGATTGTTCTATGTCTGTTACTACACCACTGCAAACATTTTACTCAGCACTGGATGTACTTTGGATCTGGCATAGTCTATTTCTGATCAATTGAGTAAACTATCAGTGATGACACCATTGACATGGTAGGGCAGGCAACTTGTAAATTTCTTCTGGGCTTCTCTTAATTTTACAAATGATGGGTGAACTTGAAAGGGGGAAAGAGCATATGTCACTTTTATCGTATAGAACTCCAGTAAACACTGGTTAAATCTACACTGGCATTGTTATCCTGGAGAAAATAACAGGTCTAAATATTTCACATGCTGCTCCAGGTGAGATCTGGCTTCACACTTGACAATCCTTCCTTCACCACATGGCAGGGTTTTGGCCTGGCAATTGGCAACCCAGTCGCTGGGCATTCTTTTACCCCCATACCCCTGTATTTCTTAGGGCTACCAGTAGCAAATGGTACAGCGGGGATTAAGTCAAAGGTAAGTTCTAGCCATGGAAGGTGATTACTATGAAGTGTCCTCATTATTTTGTCCAGAACCACAGGAGAAAAAAAAATAGCTCTTCTATTTCTGTGGTTCCCAGGTCCACGTTCACAGATGTGTGGAAAATTGAACAAATAGTTAAGATAATTAGGAGCCATTCTCTTTCCTTGGTATGCCAAAGCATTTAATGACTGAGGTTGGGATGGGCACAACAAAATTTTCTCTAACTCTAACGTGTGATAGGCACTGAAAAAATATTTAGATATCTGGATGTTCAGATCGGGTAATTTACATATTAGCACTCTTCTCAGTTTCAGAAACGTAATTGTTAATGTGTTATACTGCATTTGGGATTCTAAACAGTGCTGAAATTTACTGTAAACTATGGAAATTTAGTTATTGGGTTGAACGGATACCAGTTTCTTACTCTAATCTCTCTTACAGGAGAATGAAGTTGCAACTGAACCATTATGGTTGCAAACCCTACATTTTTTACAAGAGTCCCCTGCTAAACAAAGAGCTAGTCCTTATCCGCCATGGGTTGAACATCCCAGATGCAGTATTGAAAGAAAAAAGTTTATGGTTCCAAAAACTGACAAAGGAATATGTGGGGAATTCAGTTCTGTAAAGATTTTTTTGAGTGTAATCAGTTTCTATGACATAGACATACATGTGTGGTATCAAGGAGCTTTGCAATAAAAAGGCTGATTATGAAGACATTAGATCTAAAAATGAATGTACATGGGTTGGTCTGACAGATAATTCATCTCAAAATGTAAAAATTACCCATAAGAACTGATTAATATGCCACAAGACCCTCTGAGAACAAATAGCATTGGCAGGTCCAGACACGAGAAGCGCCAAACATAGCAGATGGTGCGAATACAGCAGATGTTAATGCAATTTGCTTTTTCCATATGTTCTATTGTTCCATAGTAATAAATAAGTTGTACTTTCATAAGTATTAGTAGCATTTAATATTTCACTTAGGTAGAAAGGGATATCAAGAGAAAAAGGCATATTATTCTTCTCACTGTATAGGGAATGTGTTAAATGAATGAGGTTTGTAAAGCCATTCTTATTTCAGTAATATACAATTTTATTATCAGTCCTTATCTGTTGTATACAGACTTTGAGCAACCTCTTCTGTATGATTTATTTTTATATATAGACAAATAAGCAATACATTTCCAGATCCTTTGCAACCATGTTTAAAGTGAGTTTGTATCCAAACTAACAAGGCTGCCAAAGTGATTTTGATAATCCTCTAATTGATCCCTGGTGCAGAAAACAAGCCAAGCCTCAATGTCTGCACAACTTGGATTTGTTGGTTACCAGTCCAATGTGAAAGCTACTGAGGTCTGGCATCACAATAATATACAAAGAAGGCAGGGATTACCTATAAGTAGAGCAGCAGTTGAGACTGGTGACACAGATTTACCAGACAGAGGTGTCCGTTTATGAAGCAGTGATCAGCGGTGATCCCGAGGATCGCCGCTGATCACAGTCCATAAACAGTTTATGAAACAGTGATAATCGGGGGAGAACATGTTTGAACTTGTTCTCCCGCCGATTATCTCTACACATGGAGAATCCCCATGAATGACACAGTAACGGCCAGTTTATGAAGCGGTGATCTCACCGCTTCACTGGCGATCTGAGTCAGAATTCACACTCCCAGGTTCACCAGCTCAGAGGTGGTGAATCGGGGAGTGAAGAGGAAATCTGGGGGGATCTGAGGGGGAAGGAGGAAGTTTTTTAACTTTCTTATGCCTCGTTCAGACCCCCCAACACTGTAAGCATGTCCCCCTGTCATATTTATGTGTATACATATATATACATATATACATATAATGTGTATATGTATATATATATCATGTGTGTGTATATACATGTATATATAATGTGTGTGTGTGTGTATACATATGTAGGGGGACTCGTTATTCTATTAACATTATTCCACGTGGTCTGTCAGTGTATTGAGCGGTGATAATTTATCACTACTTAATAAACTGACATCTTTGTATTTCGGTGAATTTCTGGTGCTGTAATCTCGTAAAGTCTCACGAGATTACAGTATCAGGGGCCGTTCTCCGCTGTTTGAAGCATTTGTAGATCACTTCACTCCTCAGAAGGTGAAGCGATCTACACCGCTTCATAAACAGGCACACAGAGGAGAAAAATCTTCACTGTGAATGCCGGAGAACGAAGCAGTGAATAGATTTCACTGCTTCATAAACGGACACCAGAAAGTGAAGGAAACTCTCCAAAAGAAAAACAGACTGACGTAAAAATGTTTTTTTAAGTTAAGTAGGAATGTTGGAATAGGGTGATCAGACAAACCTGGTTTCTAGGGACTCCCTGATTTTAGGTGGTTGTCTCTAGGAAAGAAATATCCCTGATTTAATCCCCGTATAAAATGATGTGTCTTACAATTCCAGCTTTAATAATGGCATCTCTGGCCTAGGCAGCTGCAGGGTCATCTTACCAACATTTCTGTGATTGGCCTGGAGCAGGAGGAGGGAAAAGGAGGGGTGTCCTTGCTTTCAACATACCTAACATTGAATGTGGCAGGCTTCACATGTGGGTATTATCCCCACCCCCTGTTTTACCCCTGTACCAACCCCATTAAAGGTGGGCTTGATCAGTAGGATGTCTACAGATTTTATTTTTAAAATTTAGTCACCATATGCTATTGTCTGTTATTAAGGTGCTACTGTCACCATATTGTTTTCTGTTTAACTGTTCCAGATTTTTCCTCACTGCCACCTGGAAAAAATGTGTCACCAGAACAGAAAGTAAGGGGACATCTCAGATAACAGTAAAACCCTGACAGGGGTTCTAACCCCCCTCCCCTCTCCAACACAAGAAAAAAATATAAATGTTTGACTATTAATATCCTTTAAGATACATATTGCTTGATGGACTTTTAGGAATACCAGTTGTGGGGAAAAATAGTGTCTAGAAAAATACTGTAAACTGTAAAGCCAAGTGAACACTGTTCAATAACGCTGACGTCTAAAAGCAGGTGCTGGAGCTTAAATTCAAATATGAATTGCCAGTAAAATAAAAATAAACATAAAAAGGCTGCTTCTCTCTTTCACAACAAGGGCACATTCAGTTACAGAGACGACCACCATCTTCCTGCCTCTTACACTACTTAATGTAGCTGTGTCACAGAGCGCAGTGTCTATATAGTCAATTTTCAGTTCTCTGTAACGCAGGTATCATGCTTTCATTCATCAAACTGTCAAAAACCCATTGAGGCCTTTTAATAAGCAAATGTTTAGCATTTTCCCCGCTGGGCATGCTTCTAATAGAATTCCTAAAATGAATTTTATTTATTTTTTTCTTCAATTTTCACATTCACAGACTTGTTCAGATTTCATTATCCATAAACTTCTCTTCACACTGTGAGTAAAGCATTCTTAGTAGCAATGTTGATTTTCAATCAAGACAGTTACGCAGTTTATGCATCACATTACTAATCAGAATTCTAATACCAAATTTAAGTGTAAGGTTATCTTATGTACCACAAAAAATACACATTCATACTATTGGTTATTAACAAGCAGACTTGGTTAGGTAGAAATCAGTCATAAGACTGGGTCAAAGGCAGCACAATCCTGAAAGGTAGCAGGCTACTCCTCCATGTATCTTTTCACAATTCTTATTATAATCACATTGTTCATGCTAAAAGTGGTTGTAAACCCTCCAATACAACTTGTGCTTTTTGAAATCTAGATAGCACAGGCAGCTAATCGCTGCCTGTGAAAGTGTACTCACTGTTGTAGTTTCCATAGCAAACGGCCTGCAGGCGTTGGTGAAGTCGGGGGAGTGATTGCGCAGTAGGTTTATTCTTTAACGGCACACTGTGTGTGCTGTTTCTGTCCCCCTCTGCATGGCGGTTAATATTGTTTATCAACTTCCTCTCTGAACAGCACAGAGGGAAGTCTCGTGATACCGCCTTGCAAGTTATTTAGCTTCAGATATGGTTTAGCTTGGTTGCTGTAGTAACGGCAATCGAGATAGAGGCTTGGTTTAGGCGATACGGCATATGCGCAAGATTTGTAAAGGGAAACACAGTAAGGGCGGAAATTACGTCAATACTAGATTCAAGAAACAGCAGTAGAAATGGCGCAGCCATTACCCGGAAGTGAAGATATACAAAATATGAGAAATAAGGTATTTTCCTTCCTCCTTTTTTGCCAATTTTGATCTATTTAAAGTTGCAATACTATATAGTATATAAAACTTAAAAAAAATAGGAAAATCGTCCAGGGTTTACTTCCTCTTTAAGCACTTTTCAAGCTCTGTACAGCAAAACAAAGCTGTCTGGACAAGGAGTCACCTGCATGATGTGATATAAGCCTTCAGATATCCCTACAGGAAATAAAGGGCAGACCCAAAAAATCAAGGGCAGAAATCTCACCTGAGAGTTCCTGAGAAATATAAAAAAATGTCAGTTGGCTAACTCCCAGCCATCTATCAAATAGACAAAACTGAAAGTGGAGTTTGCACTCCATGCTGGATCAACTTATTTATTACAGCCCCTCTTCCATTTTATTCTGCTGAAAGCTAATATACTAAACTTCCCCCCAGCTTCGATATCACAGGAAGTGGCACGATCATTCTTATGAGTAGGCCAAATCTAATGAGTTAACACTGCAGCTCAGTGTCTTCCAGTAAGAATTGGGCTACTCAGCTTTAGAAAGGAGGAAGCCTAGATACTTTGGGTGGGAACCAAGACAAATGTAATGAAGCAGTAGTAAACTCAACATTTTTTAATTGTGCCCCCTGCATATTTATGCCTTTAAAATTGAAGCCTCCAGAGTTGTGCTGTACCTATTCCTGGCACTTCCATCTTATATCAGTCTTCCTTCTGGGTTTGTACTGTCTGGCTGTTTGAGTGGCTGGGCAAGGATGATGTCACTCCTGTGCATGTGCACCGGAGTCATAATCACGGCATGGAACCCCTGCATTCACACAGAGCGTACTGTGCATGCGAAGCCACATCATCGGCTGGAGCCGAGGTGAATATTTCCTAAACAGCACACGTTTAGGAGATATTCATGGTACCTACAGATAAGAACTTACCTGTAGGCACAAGTTAAAAATTAGAGGACTTTATTATCACTTTCTCTTCCCACTCACTAATCACAGCTTATTTCAGAAAATATACATTTATGCTATATATATATATATATATATATATATATATATATATATATATATATACATATATATATGCATGTTGCATAAAAAGACATGATTAGGTAATCTGTGCACATTCTCAAATAAAAAAAATGTTAAATGGCTTTAAGTGCCAAGTGAGTTTTCATGCCTAGACTTCAGGGTTTATTTTCACTTTAAGCAGAACAGTTATTTGTCTTTCATTGAAGCTGGAAAGCAGTGGTAAATATATATCTTTTAGGACTGAAATGTGCATTTATCCTTACATATGCACACTATACAAACTTACAAAACACATCTGCTACTATAAAGTGTGCAGCAGTCAGAATCTGTCATTATTTTGTCCTCCTTTGAGTACAAGAATA
Organism: Lithobates clamitans; assembly: GCA_037952925.1. NCBI lineage: Eukaryota > Metazoa > Chordata > Amphibia > Anura > Ranidae > Lithobates > Lithobates clamitans. The sequence continues at coordinate 1,195,930 of JBBGZY010000720.1, forward strand.
TCCAAAATGTCATAATCAATGTACATTTCTAAGGCTAACTACAGATAGACATGCAGAAACTACCTTTACATGACAATGATGTAAAAATAATTTGTTTTGATACACAGACCCAGACAATGGAGCAGCTAATGCACTCACAGCAACACTGACGGAAAATGGAAAAAGACGTTTATAGGAAGCCCAGAGTATTGCCTCAGTACTAAAATACAGTATTTTCTAAAGTGTGTTTTAACCAAAAATGAAAGAGGAAAAATGTTGTCTGCATATACAGTACCATATTTTGTTCCCCGCAAAGAATTGATGGTACCACCCATGTCTGTGGTAGCTCATTGCTACCACTACATAGATATTTGCCCAGTTTACACGCTGTTAGTACATGGGCCAAATTTGTGTACAATACAAATAATTCCAATTCAATTAGCTGCTGTCTCGTGTCCTGATTGGATAGATTGATAGCAGCGAAGCCATTGGCTCCCGCTGCTGTCAATCAAATCCAATGATGTGGCACCGGGGGGGCGGAGCTGAGTCCTACATTCCGTGTGAATGGACACAGATGCGGGACATGGGAGCGCGACTGCACGGGTGTCCACCAAGGAGAGTGCCTCTCCGACATGGACACTCGATGCGGGGAGGAGCCACCAGCGCTGCTGAGGGTCCCCAGATGAGGAGAACTGGGGCCACTCTGCTCTGTGCAAAACAAACTGCACAGTGGAGGTAAGTGTGACATGTTTTTTTATTTTTTTAAACAAGGGTTTACAACCCCTTTAGGAATTGAAGAGCTAATGCCACACTATAAAGAATTTGTTTGCTTTAAAAATATAGCAATCAAAAGAATCACTTGTAGGTACCTTACATGTAACTCTATAATAATTATCGCTTATTAGCTTTTAAAGTTAAAGAGGCACCATAATGTGCTAGATCACATTGGGGGTTATTTACTAAAGGCAAATCCACTTCCACTCATTTCAGATCTACCCCTCAGATTTACAGTGACTGCACTTCCAAGTGCACTTTCAGTGCACATTCAAGTGCACTTGCAGTGCACTTGTAGTGCAAAGTGGATTTCCCTTTCAAAAATAACTCCCATAGTGTATATGCAATTTAAATTTTGGAAAGCTAAAACATGAGCACACTCCACTCATGATAAAGATCTACTGTGAGCAAGGTTGATTCTACATTCCTACTAAAAGAAACCAATAGCACTCTAGAAAGGAAGAGAAGGTTCAGTCTTCCTTCCATGGGGTTAACTATGGAGGGACCAAAAGCATAGTAAAAGGTAAGAGATGAAACTTTAATATGGTGTCTACTTTACTTTCTTAGACCTCTTAACATCTGATTATATACCCATGGAAGCATGTGGTCCATATTTATCACATTTATCACACTGTTTTTGCTTATCCCTCTTGCTTTTTTGACTTTATGTTTCAGCAATATTTGGCAGAATTGTGCGATCAAATCCTAGACCAAAATGTCCCTGTCTTTTGCAGAGACATTCATTGCAAGGCAAGCTTTCCATTTTTTGAGAAAGAAGGTAAGGATCCATAGTGAAGCTTTGTAATAGGAGTATACAGTAGAGAGAGGAGATAAATACATGGACACCTCATTTGAAATTAGTAAATATTCTGTGAATTTTCAGGTTAGAGGAGAGGGTTTTATAAAAGTTTTGGAGCTGTCTATAAAGAAACCTGTGGATTCAGGAGTAAGAACACTTCTTGTGGCTCCTGACGAGACATGTTTCTGGCTTTGAAAAGATATTTAATAAATTACATATTATAACCTTATAATAATGAGCATTTGGAAAGCTGAGGTACTAATTCTGCAAAATCCCTCACCAAACATCTTCTGCTTAGGGGAATACCGGTCCTGCTGTAAAATTTAAAACAAATGCTCCCAAGGGCGAATGGGCAGCTAAAAAAAATTAAACTAGATCAAATATATCAAAACAATTCTCTTTATTGTGTACACATATACATAGAACATTAATTAAAAGCTATATGAACTCTGGTATGCATGATATACCAAAAAACGATTCTGCTGTTGAATCTCTTGTATATGGTAAGCACTTTCTAATCTGTCTTACATAAACTGGCGCAGCACTTACAGAGGACAAAGGAGATGCTGAAAGTCTCCAAACATGAACAGATGTTCATCAGCTCTACATGGCGCCTGTGCAATTAAGAGTACATTGTGCCACACGCTCCCGCTGTTCATGTTCGGAGACTTTCGGCGTCTCCTTTGTCCTCTGAACTGCGCAAGCGCTGCGCCTGCACAGTACAGGGCTGACACTATCTGATGGGGGACCTTTCACGACAGGACACCAGGTGCCCAGGTAAAGGAGCGTGCGGGCAGAACAGGAGAACAGTCAGTGGGTGGGACAGTCGGCTTGTGAGCGGGCTTGCTGGCCACATCATCTCTCTGCTGCCTGCCTTTACTCTGGGACACAGCAAGTGGCAATCCACTACTTGTGGCAGGTGACATTGTGGCAAGTGACAATCCGCAATGTGTGGCAGGTGACGTGGCAAGTGACAATTCGCTATCCGCCACGTGTGGCAGGTGATGTCGTGGCAAGTGACAATCTGCAACATGTGATGTTGTGGCAAGTGACAATCCGCAACGTGTGGCAGGTGGCGTTGTGGCAAGTGACAATCCACAATGTGTGCCTTCGTGGCAAATGACAATCCGCAATGTGTGGCAGCTGACGTCATGGCAAGGCAATCCGCATCTGAAGGCACGTGACGTTGGCAAGTGACACGCTCAGGGCTCCCACTGATTCTGCATTATGATGAGTTGAGCTATTTTATTTTATATAACAATGTAATAACAGAAATACTGCACTTCAATAATTTTTTTTGCGATACGGCACTGCGTCGATTTAACTGACAATTGCGCGGTCGTGTGACGTTGCACCCAAACAAATTCCGCCCTTTTTTTCCCCACAAATAGAGCTTTCTTTTGGTGGTATTTGATCACCTCTGCGGTTTTTATTTTTTGTGCTACAAACAAAAATAGCGACAATTTTGAAAAAAAAATATAATTTTTTTTTACTTTTTGCTATAATAAACATCCAAAAAAATAAAAATGTCTTCATCAGTTTAGGCCAATATGTATTCTTCTACATATGTTTGGTAAAAAAAAGACGCAATAAGTGTATATTGATTAGTTTGCGCAAAAGTTATAGCGTCTAAAAAATAGGGGATAGATTTAAGTCATTTTTATTTTATTTTACTTTTTTTTACTAGTAATGGCGGCGATCTGCGATTTTTAGCGATACTGCGACATTGCAGTGGACAGATCGGACACTTTTGACACATTTTTGGGACCGGTGACATTTATGCAGCGATCTGTGCTATAAAAATGCACTGATTACTGTGTAAATGTCACTGTCAGGAAAGGGGTTAAATGTGTTCCCTGGGAGGTGTTTTTAACTGGGGGGATGGGACTGACTGGAGGAGGAGAGAGATCTCTGTTCCTAACAGCAGATCTCTCTCCTCCCCTGTTCAAATGGGGATCTGTCTGTTTACATTGACAGATCCCCGTTTTGGCTCTCTGTGGAGCAATTGTGGGTGGCCGGCTGACATTGCGGCCACTGGCCACACACAGGTCCTTTTATACATGTATAGAGCCATGTGTAACAAATTTAGATACGCAACCAAAATAATATAAATAAATGTATAAAAACCACAATGATGGTTTTTTGCGTCTCAAAGCGGTACAATTATTTTGCATAGAAATTTGGCGTTTTATATTGTAGGCCTGTAATTCTTAGCAATAATACACTTAGATCTGTCCACCAAGAGTCCTTTATTACGCCTATATACACACGTATAGAGCCCTGACAGGTCTTTTTATACTCCTACATACATGTATAGAGCCATTACAGGTCCTCTTTATACTCCTACATACATGTATAGAGCCATGACAGTTCCTCTTTATATTCCTACATACATGTATTAAGCCATGACACGTCCTTTTACACTGCTATACACAACTATAGAGCCCTGACAGGTCCTTTTATACTCCTATATACATGTATAGAGCCATGAACGGTCCTCTTTATACTCCTACATACATGTATAGAGCCATGACAGGTCCTCTTTATACTTCTATACACATGTAAAGAGCCATGACAGGTCCTCTTTATACTTCTATATACACGTATAATGCCATGACCGGTACTCCTATCCATGAATGGAGCCATAACAGGTCTTTTTTATAGAGCCATGACAGGTCCTCTTTATATTCCTGCATACGTGTATTGAGCCATGACACGTCCTTTTACACTCCTATACACATGTATAGAGTGACGGCAGGTCCTCTTTATACTCCTATACATGTAAACAACCATGACAGGTCCTCTTTATACTCCTATATACATGTATAGAGCCATGACAGGTCCTCTTTATACTCCTTTACATGTATAGAGCCATGACAGGTCCTCTTTATACTTATAAATACACGTATAGTGCCATGACACGTCCTCTTTATACTTATATATACATGTATAGAGCCATGACAGGTCCTCTTTATACTTATAAATACACGTATAGTGCCATGACACGTCCTCTTTATACTTATATATACATGTATAGTGCCATGACAGGTCCTCTTTATACTTATATATACATGTATAGTGTCATGACAGGTCCTCTTTATACTCCTATACATGAATAGAGCCATAACAGGTCCTCTTTATATTCCTATACATGAATAGAGCCATAACAGGTCCTCTTTATACTCCTATACATGTAAACAACCATAACGGGTCCTCTTTATACTCCTATATACATGTATAGAGCCATGGCAGGTCCACTTTAGTTATCATGATATAAAATAACTGATGTGGGGGCATTTTGGTGAGTGTGTTTTGTTTTTGTTTGTTTTTTTTGGGGGGGGGGCAGCATTTCATTCTTGGTACCAATGTCTTGGGCCGTCACTGCTTTAGTGTATAGCTGACCCATGACGACAAGCAGTTACAGCCCAATGGAGTGATACACACATATCTTTAGCCAGAATTAAACTCTAAAGTAGAATAGTTGTAAGTGAAAAGACCACCAAATCAATGATACATTTTGCTCATTTTGATACGCTTTAAGTAAAGAAAATATACTGGCAGCTAGATCTAAAAATACAAGTGCACTCTGACACTTCACAAAGCACACTGAGTACCAATAGTCTCCAGCTACAGGTTTAAGCTAGAACACAAATACAGTCATTTATCAATGCTGTAAACAAACTCATACATCGACACATTGTGCTGACACCAAAGTACTAGAATCAATCCTAGTCGGCCACTTGTCAATACTGTAATGTTCTTTTGTTTCAAAACACAGTTGGTAGTAATACAAAATAAAGATGGGCATTGGATAATAGAATGTAGTCTTAAAAACAAAAAAAGGAATACAACAATCCAAAAGCACTAAGCACAATGTTCTCTATTTGCTAAACAAGGACTTATTCTACAGGACTGGCACTCTAGGTATATAGGGTGCATCCATCCTGATGCTGAATAAGCTCCGCCAGACCATATTTTTCTTAGGTGCCCCCCTATGACTACAGAACTTTGTGGCCACTGCTCCGTAAGCCTCATATAATAAAAAATACTGCTCTCTACAAATTATGAAATTATTTTCCTTGAAACCTGTACAAGAAAACAATGGGGGAGATTTACTAAAATTGCAGCACACAGAACCTGGTGCAGCTGTCCATAGTAACAAATCAGCTTAGAACTTCAGCTTGTTCAATTAAAGTGATACTAAAGTCTAGTTTTTTGTTTTTTTACTAAAAATAATGTTATACTTACCTGCTCTGTGCAGTGGTTTTGCATAGAGCAGCCCCGAACCTCCTCTTCTCAGGTCCCTCTTTGGCTCTCCTAGCCCCCCCCCATGAGTGCCCCCACAGCAAGAAGCTTGCTACGGGGGCACACAAGCCACAGCTCTGTGTATTCATTCAGACACAAAGCCCCAGCTAGGCCCCGCTCCTCTCTCTCCTCATTGGCTCACTGACTTTGATTGACAGCAACGGTAGCCAATGGCGCTCCTCTGTTGTCTCAGCCAATGCGGTAGATAGTATCGAGCAGACAAGTCTCTCCTGCAACATCACTGGATAGAGATGGGGCTTAGGTTAAGTATTAGGGGGCTGAGGGGGGCTGCTACACACAGAAAGTTTTGTATCTTAATGCATAGAATGCATTATGATAAAAAAAAAAAATGTCTGCCTTTACAATCACTTTAAGCTTTGCCAATAAAACCTAGAAGCTGATTGATTACTATGTGTGCACCAATTTTAGTAAACTAAGTGATCTAGATCTGGGCCTAACAGACATCCACTACTTTTTATAGAAAGCCAATGGCCTCTGCTGATTATTTCTGTAATTGGAAAAGCTTCTACTGAATCACAGTCATGGGAGATGAATATGTTAGGTACGTGCATACGATGAAGAGAGAAGGACACTCAAGTATACCAGCTAGAACATGACTCCTAAAAGACCTATGGCACTACTGTGCACTAAATCTATGCTGAAAAGTTGTAGGTCAAATTACCCACAATAGTAAGTGCAAATTTTTCTCTTTGACCCATTGTCACAATTCAAAGAACTGGGTAAAGTATTACAAAATTGAAAAGTCTCACACTCACCACCATTTGAGTTTTTTGTTTATTGTTGCTGCAAAATATATAGAAGAGCAGAAAAGATTCACTATAAATCCAACAGTTGTTTGAACATATACTATCTGCTTTTTTGAAGGAAGGGGTCTTAAGCATGGACACCTTATTTCCAAGACTAGTTTTTGAATAAAACTTACGAAACTGTTCAGAATGCAACCTCATTATCTACAAGAAAGGCGATTAAATATTCTTCCCTTGAGCGTTTAGTGCAGATCAGAAACTTATCATATTATCGGCTACTTGATCTAGTTGACAGGCCTTTCCTCCATGGGATATGAAAACATTACCCACAATACAATTTATCTAGTTCTGCACCTAACATCAGACATAAATGCACTGATAATTAGTCTGATAAAAAGTCTTTCCATAACTAAAATATATAATTTGTGGGTCAGCTCTGGGTCTCCACCTTAATATAATCAAACTACCTAAATATAAATAGCCCGCCCAATTTGTAGCCATAACTTCATGAATATTATGAAATAATTATAGAAAAATCATAAATGTATCATGATTATTAAACAGTCCCACCTCCAATAAATACATAAGGGAAGCAGTTAAAAAAAGTGTATATCATGGGGAAATTATTTCATTATTAACTACTGGAAACGTAATCAAATACAATATGTGAAAAAGAAAAAAAAACATTGGGGTTTATTTACTAAAGGCAAATCCACTTTGCACTGCAAGTGCATTTGGAAGTGATTGGATGATACAATCAGCAGAGCTTCCCCTCATTTCAGAGCTCCCCCTAAGATTTACAGCGACTTTCAAATGCACTTGTAGTGCAAAGTGGATTTGCCTTTAGTAAATCAACCCCATTGTATTGCTAAAAAATACAGGTAAACATGAAAATCACGCAATTTTCATACATTTTTACTTAGTTCATTATTGATCCGGCTCATAGCATTTCAAAAAATAGTGAGGAAAGCTACAGTTACAATACAGACTGCAGCCTGAATCAGGAAATTTACCACAATTGCTACTTTTTAGCAATAATTTTAATATGTACAAGGAATGATTTACAGCCACAACCCCCAGGCACTTGGTAGAAAACCTACTCAGTAGTGCAACTCCTACCCTTGTTTTCTGAAAGTACCCGGGGGGGTAGCAGTTTTTGGCTGTATCACAGGGCAGAACAGCTGATCTGTTTATACAACCAGCACGAATCATGTCACCAGTGGTGTAGACCAGAAATTTCTGAATGGACACATTCCTATACATCAGGGGTCTCCAAACAGTTTATTAGCCTTCAGATTTTAGGAGGGCCAGATTGTGCCCAGTGGGGGGCAGAAAATGTACTGGGCCCGGCATCAGCGAGAATAAATATGGCCTCAGGGTTGGTGGTCAATAGGAGTGCCCCTAATTAGTAGCAGGAATAGTATCCCATCATTGGTATTGGTGTAAGAAATAGTGCTCTGTTGTTGATATCAGTGGGAAGAATAGTGCCCCAAGGGCCGGATAAAGGCTAGCAAAGGGCCACATCTGGTCCTCGGGCTGCAGTTTGGAGACCCCTGCTATACATCTTCTACAAGCCTGGTTGTGAAGGTTGACAACAGAAATTTGATTTGCTGCTATAGACAAAATTTCCACTATCATTAGTTTTTCCTTTTTTCTAAACTCAAAAACACTTTCAAGCTCTATCGTTCAAATATAATTTTTAATGTTCTTTTATCTGCTGGAAGTTGATTTAAACAGACTCATCCACCATCAATTGTGAATAATGACTGACAAAAATCAATAGCCAATTACACAGGCACATGTAGGTGTCACTGACAAACTGACTCAGAAATCTTTTTGTATTGTATTTATTACACAGACATGTTATGTCCTTTGTTCCTTTAAACTGTTTATCTGGCCTTAAGGAAAACCCTATAATCTGTTAAACAAGCTCAACTATACTTCAAGCGTCTTAACAAAATTGCATTTAATTAGTTCCAGATTATAATAATGTTTCTCAGCAGCAATGGGTTTTAATTACAGATCAGATAAATATTACTTCAATTATGATCTGATGACACCCCCATTAATGTACGGATCCCATTTGTAGCCTGTGTCAGCACTTACAGCACAATTATGTCATTTGAAATCCATGGGAACCCCATCACTCATGTGTGGGCAGTGCAGACTTAATTTGCTCCTGCAGATATTGAACTGGGACCAATCATGCATTTTTATCCCAGTGTGCAAAGAGAAAAGTCACATTTTATTAAAAGATAAAATAAATAAATGCAGTGAAGAAGCCATGGGTTTAATAACATGTTATTACATCTATACACTAAATATATTTAGCATTGTTCTGTGATAACAGTATATATGACTATACAAACTAATGTCAACAACATAAATAAAACTGATTTGAAGTTTCATATTTTAAGAAGCGTGGGTGACCCTTCCTGCACCTTGTGAAGGGGTCCTTTGAGCATTGCTCGTCTCCTTTGTCATGATATACAGCAGTTCAAATGATTTCCCCACTCTGTCATTTTGGTTTTAATTTATGTAACATTGTACATATATAAAACAAAATAAAATTGAGGTAAACTTCTAGAAAGGGTATCATGTTTAGCAGTTTTGCCTAAATACATCGCTGAGTTTGCAGTTTGTGGCATCCAAATATTTTTGCATTAAGGCCTCAAAACAGCATGACAATATATTTATTCAATATCTCGGTATCTTGCACATATAAATATCATGTTCTCTTCTAATGCAAACCACTGTGACTGGATAAGAAAACTGAATGTTATAGTTAGGACATTAGCGTCGACATAAATCTTAGGAGGAACAGGAGATCGAGATTAAGTGCTATATCTTATGCCAACAAGCTGTCAGCCATTCTGAAAGTAACTTATCAGTGAAGTAATCTAATCTTAAACATTAACAAATAATACAGTAAATGGAAAGTCAAATGCTCACCAATGTGTATTTAATGCATGCATAAATATTGCTTCATACAGGCATTAAAACGTTTGCAAGATATTTGATATACAGTATATCCACTAATAAGTAAACCTCTCTCAAGATGCATCTTCTTACACCTCAACTGCACTTTTTTCTCTGGCTTAAATAACTCATCTCATCATCATGCTGATAAGAAAGTTTTTTTGTTTTTGTTTTTGTTTTTATATTAACAATTGTAACTTTTTTTTTAAGCTATAGTGGACCATTTACTAAAGACAAATAGGTTGGTCACTTTACTTTGCAATGGGAATTTTCATTTTGCAAGGACATTTTCTCTTAGGTTAGTAAATGAGGTGAAGCTCTCTTGACCTCCATCATTCAATCAATGTACAAGGAAAGTGCCTTGTTTTTTCTGATGTGATTAAATATTTGTTTCATCATATTCACTAAGATAAAAAAGGAAAATTCCCTTGTGAACTAACTATGTGCTGTTAGTAAATCAAACCCACAGGGCCTACCCTTTTAAATAAAAAAAAAATATAGTGGAACCCTTTTAAAATAGAGGAGAAACCCTTATTTTCTTTGTAAATGCTTTTAGAAAATCAGGCTAAACTGCTCAGTACTGTCAAACACGAAAATGTAGGTATTAAACTGATGCACTGGACATTGCCTACCTTCTAAAACGGCTCAGATTGTCCTGGAATGCATGGTTTGTAATATCACATTCATTAAATACCTGTATTTACCTGTACCCTAATAAATTGCATGAACCTGAGCTTATGGGAATGTAGGCTAATGTGTCTCATGGGTCCAACCACTGTCCACTCTCTAAGCCCCCAGAATCATGTAACAAGAGGCTGCAAGCACACTTTGAAGCCTTGTAAGAGGTCTACTAAAAGTAGCTTCAAATGACCTCTAAACCTTAGATCAAATATGAACTAGATAGACCCTCTAACTTTGCAGTCTTTCACAAGATCACACATGTAGTGTAGGATTTGTTCTTGTTGCCTGGAATTTTTCTTTACGTGTACGTTGGGAAGTCAAGGAATTAAATCTTTGGTTTGAAAGTTTAACACTCATAATGCTATCAGCCATCATGGCAGTTCAGAGAGCACAAGTTAAGACAAAACAAGCCTGTGATAGAGTACAGGAAAGCTTTCAGCACTGGCTCTGTGGTTAGCAGCAGGATGAAGCCCTGCTTGTGATTAACAGGAAACTTGGATGTTTCATTTGTGAAAACTCCCTTGTGCCAAAAATACTCAAGACAAGCCATTTATTGTTTAGAATAGAGTGAAAAAAAAAATGTTAAGCAAATTTCAGTTTGTCAGTACAGTAAATGCAGTGGGCATTCCTAGGTAAACAATAAAAAAAATGCTGCAAAACGGTTTCACTGTGCCATAAGCAACTTCTTTCATTTATGGATAGAAAGCACAAAGCTGTTATACTGCAAGGAACATTTTATGATGTTATATTCATGGCTAACCTGGTTATACTCTGCCTTACAAAATGCACAATAACCTCAGTGAGTTGGCAATGAGCATCAGTCATTAAAAACTGAACCTTGGGCAGAAAAACTTTCATTTAAAGCTAAACGCTGCGATTTTTGCATACAATACCCTTGCAGCCCCCCAATTCTGCAAGGGTTAATTGCACATTTAGGGTCTAAGGTAGAGGAATGAGCTGTAATACTTACCTTATTCCTCACTCCCGTGGGCTTCAGGGCTCTGTTTTCTCTCCAGCACTCCGGGTTGTGGATGGGCGCTCCCCATCTTTATGTACAAAAGAGCCAACTTTAACCACTTCAATACAGGACACTTTCACCCCCTTCCTGCCCGGGTAATTTTCAGCTTTCAGCGCTGTCGCATTTTGAATAACAATTGGGTGGGCATGCAACACTGTACCCAAACTAAATTTTTATCATTTTTTTCCCACAAATAGAGCTTTATTTTGGTGGTATTTGATCACCACTGGGTTTTTTTATGCTAAACAAATAAAAAAAGACTGAAAAGTTTGAAAAAACAAAAGTTTTTTTTTCGTCTCTGTTATAAAATTTTGTAAATAAGTAAGTTTTATCCTTCACTGATGGGCACTGATGAGGCAGCACTGTTGAGGTGGCACGGATGATGAGGCACTAATACTGTATGCAGCACTGATGGGCACTGATAGGCGGCAGTGATGGGCACTCATAGGCCGCACTGATGGGCACTGATAGATGACACTGATAGGCAGCACTGATGAGGAGGCAGTGACAGGCATTACGCACTGACAGGCATTACTGATGGACACTGATTGGCATTCCTAATGGGCACTGATTGGCATCCTTGATGGGCACTGATTGGCATCCCTGGTGGGCTCTAGTGGGCATTGTTGATGGGTCTGCACTGATCATCAATGCGCTGATTATCAGCGCAGACTCACCCTGTCAGGAGAGCTGCTTTTTTTGGCCTGGTCAGTGAACCACTCTAAGATGGTTGTAGACCACCTAAAACAGGCATGGCCGCACAATTCAACTTTCAGAGTAAGTGTTTTTTGCTCATAAGCATGCATAAACAGGAAAGCTCTGGTTGTCCCATCTCTAGGAGAACACTAGCAAATTGATAACTGTTTAAACGTGTCTAACTGAACACTGATCGTCACTGGGGTCTACTTGTTGGATCAGGCAACAATTACTGTATATTGTGTCTAAGCTCAGTTTTGAATAGCTGATTGCTAGAGCTCTTGAATTCTTTTTCCAGAACTGACCAATGCAACAAACACACCAATACCAAGCAACATTAATAAAATACAATACATGATGGCTATGGTAAAGTGGGTAGAAAATAGCCTGAAACAAAAATAACATTCAACATCACATTTTAAAAAGGAAATGTCATTTTTTTGGACTCACTGTATGAATTTTAGGATATATGACATAAGTAGGTCACACAATATAATTCTTTACTTTTTACTCCATAGCCTGAACAGTAGATTGCTAAATTTAATAGCATTCAAAGTTATCTTTGTAAAATGTGGCTTGCAATACTACATCTCAAGGTATCATCGTGTCTTTTATAATTAGATAAATGTGTAATAACCCATCGTAAAGTTGAACTCCTGGAAATGGCTAGATACACATCTGAAATATATCTATGTGAATTGTATAACATTCCAAAATATTTTTAGCTGGGGTCAGTTCAAATTTTAACCACTTTGCACATCCGGGAAGACACTACTACTTTCTGCTTCAGCTTTTCAGCTTCCATTAACCTCTTTACAGGTGACCATAGAAATGAAGATCAAAATCACGCAGATCGGGTTCAGATCATCTAGTCTATGGTCACTTTTATTCTAGAAGCTAATGAATAAACTTACAACCTGATAAATCTTTACAAGAAGTAGCGGTTGCCTTGCACGCATATAGTTAATATTACCTTTAATATGAATGAATGACTGAAAAATACACAGTTTGTAGATATATAATTATGGGGTATTTACTAAAATTGGAGGGTGCAAAATCTGGTGCAGCTCTGAATAGAAACCAATCAGATTCTGGGTTTTATTGTCAAAGCTTAATTGAACAAGCCGAAGTTAGAAGCTGATTGGCTATCATGCACCACTGCACCAGATTTTGAGTGCTCCAATTTTACTGAATCTCCCCCTATTTGTATTTAAGAATAACAAACACAGTTTAACCTATTCTAACTAACAAAAAACACTGCCAATTCAAGTCTCTTTACATTGGAACTGAGCAAATCTTGAAGATTTGTTATACTATGGACAACACCTAGAAATGGTCATTTTACCTAAGCAGTTTCCTAAAAAGTATCCTTTGACTTAGGTTCCTCCAGAGCAAAGGTTGAGCACTTCCTGGCAGTCGAATCTCTGTATACAGTGGCGGCCCTACCATTAGGGGCACCCGTGCGCCGCCCCCTCTATCCACAGCTGCCACCCCCTATATGATGATTCATATCCACAGTCTCCATGGCCACCCTCTATTCATGTGTCTTGCTCCTTTCAGGATGTGGGACGCATGAATTACAATGGCGGGGTGTTTTTTTTAAACACCTGATTAGAGCCAGAGGCTCTAATAGGCTTCAAAATAGGGTGGGCTGAGGTCGCAGGGCATTGCACCAGGAGCCCACCCAGGTGTAACAACAGCAAATGAATATTCGCTATTGAAACACTGATCCTCAATCCGGGCCAATCAGAAGCAGGTCTGAGACCTGTTTTCTGATTGGTTGAAAAGAGAAGAGTCCCAATTGGCCGCCGAGGAGGAGATAGGAAATGGAAGCCATCGCAATGCCCGTGGCGAGCAGGGGAAGCCACCACTGAAGCCCGGGAGAAGCGCTGCCCATCATAGAGGGGTAAGTGCTCCAGACCGCTGGGAGGGGGGTACTTTGCCTCCCCCCCCCAAAAAAAATTACCACCGGCTGCCACTGTCTGTATATCTGTTGGGTGAGATTAAAGTATAACTAAACTTTTTTTTTTAGTTTTGGTAAGAATGCAGAGGGATTAGAACACCTGTCAGTTTCTATTGCTGTTTGTGCCCCTATTAAGGAGATTCACCCTCTCTATTTCCAATGGGGACACTAGTTCCAGTGACCTGGGGGTCCCCAAGGAATTCCCTTAATTTGGAGGGATTTCCTCTCACTTCCTGTTTGGCTATGGGACAGGAAGTGAAGAGAAATCTCAGCAATGGGACACAGATAGTGAAAAAAAAAATCTGACAAGGGTTATAACCCTCCCTTGCTCTATTCAAAATGAAAAAAATAAGTTTTGCCTATAGTTCTACTCTAAGGCACCACTACCTCTGATTGCTACTCTCAAGAGATTTGGAGTGAGATTAGGTGATGTCAGTACTGTGCTTCTCACAGTTTTTCTTGATGGAGGCTCTTACATAAAGAAGCAAAGCCTCATCTCTACCATGATGGCCTCTTTCACATAAAGACAGTGGAATCAAAACATAAGAAGTCAGCAATGGACATCAGATATCCTACAGGATGTACACAGCAATACTGGTGACTGGTGCTTTGCCCATTTCTGCCATTTTTTAGACACACTTTCCACAGATCCTCTTTAATGACGCAGTCCTCATTTCCAGCCCTGGCTACCCTGTATAAGATCCTTATTAGCCTCTGTTGTCCCTGCATCTCCTAGAAGCACAAGTTGCACAAGCATGGGTGTGCATCAGTCTGTCTCATTTCTTTGGCTCTTGTCCATGTTCCTGTCTTGCTCATGCACAAGAACGTGCACAGTTGCCTTAATAGAGCTAGCTCAAACCCTGACTAATGTTCTTCTCTTTCAGATTCTCTGACCTTTCTTTCTTTGCCATTGAAAGTGGTAGTTTGCTTTTGGACATTCTTATCTAGGATTGTATGATGGTTTGTTCTTTTGTTGCTGACCCAGACTCTTGCTAACTTCTGACTTGCGGCTGCTACCTTGACCTCACGATTTCTAATATACATTAAATTCTAGTTTCTGTTTTCAACCTGACATATGTGTTTGTTTATCTGGTTTTTGTGCCTTGACCCCATTTTAGGATTAACCCTCTACTCTGTGTCTCTTAACTTTATTCAGATATAATAACCTCACATACAAGTCCTGGTGGCAACCAAGTCAATTCAGAAAAAATCAAGCTTATCCAAACAGGAACTGTAAAACGTAAACACCATAACTAAACTGTTCCTATAAGCGGAGTTCCACCCATTTAAAAGTCAGCAGCTACAAAAAGTGTAGCTGCTGACTTTTAATAATCAGACACTCACCTGTCCCACGGTCCAGCGATGCGGCGCACAAAGCCCCACTCCTCTCCCCCTTCTCTCCAAGGTGCCGGCATTCTAACTGTGGGCGCTCGGCTGTGGCTGCGCGCTGTGATTGGCCGGTCAATCTTCTGGGACTTGTGATGTGTCCCAGAAGATTGCAGGGAGGGAGGGGGGAGAGGTGATCTTCAGCGCCAGGGAGGAAGTGGGAGCTGGGTGCCCCCACCCCCCCCCCCCCAAAAAAAAAAAAAGATATGGCAAATGTGGCATGTCAGGGGGTCACCAACACTTAAAGCAGAAGTTCCATTTTTGGGTGGAACTCAAATCTTAAGATGGTTTTATTAAATTCATTTAAGTCAAGTCCAGAGGTCTGATGGTTAGCACAGTTCATTTGTATTTAAACAGTAAAACATTTACAGGAAGAAATATTTCCCAAAAAGGCTAAACATCTTCTTACAAACAATTAATTTTCAAGGTCATCCAGGGCACTGTCATCTCTTATCTCAAATCTATGGTGGTGCAGAATGCTTGACAGTAAAGCTGCTACCATAGATGTCTGCGTGCTCTCTGTAAATAGGCTAAGAGAACAACGCTCACAGCAGCTAAACCTGCTCATAACTGCAAGACTGAAGGGAACACCTATTTAATGGTCTAGTTAAAACAATGACTTCTTTAGTAATTAAATGCTCTAAATGCCTGGCTATAAGAACTTGCAAAGGGGTCTCACAACCAAACTATGTCATGCCACAATGCCTGACCCTTGGGGAGTAGCTGTCTACTTTTCTTAAACCACTGTACATTCCTAGTGTGTTGTTCCCCATCCTATTCAAGGTACAGAAAGGCCTTTTAATTTCTATATCAATCAATCTTAGATCAGCACTTTATGGGAGAAAGCAAAGAAATCAGGATATGAGTAGTAATTCCTTTGTTGCAAAGCTCTTTTACCTTCTATTTAGTAAGAAGCTTTTGTTTATCTGAAGCACAGTACAAACCACGGCACCATTTACCATTCTTGTGGAATATAGTAAGGACAGAAAACACACAATTTCATTTAGCCACTGTATTTACAAGAAACTGAACTCCTAGGAGAAGGTTTCCAGTCAAAGCACATCCTGACCTCAACATCTTTACACAGGATACAATCATAACCCTTATATTGTAAACAGTATCATGCTGAAGCCAAATATATCACTATCCCGTTCAATCATATGCAACTATATTTATAAAACATATCAGAAATTATTGGTGTAGATTTACCAGCAGATACCCATCTTTTCTTATCAATGATCAATTACAGACAGAGTCAATAGGATTTATTTTCTTAATAATGGAAACTATCTGGTTACAGTAACTGCAGAATTCCAATACAAAACTGTAGTAAAAGAGTCAGAAATTGCTGTACATTAGATGGCCAAAAAAAGAAAGATCAAATATCAAACTCTCCTAAAGAACCTATCAAACTGAAATAGCTGCAGCAATAACAAAAGAGAAAGTGATGTTGGATAGGCCATGCTTTTAAGAAACGAGCAAGCAACGCTATAGTGAGGATTTACTAAAGACTAATAGGCTGTTCACTTTGCAAGGGAATTTGCCCCAAAGCCTAATAAATGTGGTGAAGTCTCACTTTGAAAATAATACCCAATCACATGGGTAACATTTTTGCCTGCACATGATTGGATGATGGAGATCTACAGAGCTTCACTTTATTCATTAGACTCTGGGAAAAATACCCTTGCAAAGTGCAACTTTCCTTGCAAAGTGAACAGTTTATTTGCCTTTAGTAAATAAATCCCCATATGTTTAGCCTTTACCTACAGTATTCAGAAAGCACATTTACTAGGACATGTGATCCACTTAAAATGAAAACTGGTATATACATATATTGTCCCCCTTTACAACACAATTGTCCTTCCTTTTTGATCTTAAAGGGGTTGTAAAGCTTTGTGTTTTTTCACCTTGCACTCTCCAGCCCCCCTGAGCCCTCGTTTTACTTACCACAGCCCCGAATCTCCATAGTGGGCTCTTCATTGGATGATTGATAGCAGCGCAGCCATTGGCTCCTGCTGCTGTCAATCAAATCAATGACGCAGTGCGCCGGGGGCGGGGCCGAGTGATACACTCGGCGGCTGTGGAGGGAGCACACCCGCAAGCTAACCCCCTTGGGAGAGCGCTTCCCAGAGGGGGGTTAGCTCTTGCGGGGAGGAGCCGAGACAGCCGCCAAGGGACCCCACAAGACGGGGATTGGGGCCACTCTGTGCGAACTGCACAGTGGAGGTAAGTATGACATGTTTGTTTGTTTTTTTTTAAACAAACCTTTACAACCCCTTTAATGTACAGATTTGTGTAACACCTTTTTTGGTAGTATACATAACTGGTTGAGGTGTTTTAAATGCATTTAAAGATAATTTCCAGGCAAAGAACCTAATACTAGCCAAAGGATTTGTATTTCTGTCTATCCAGTCCTAGTATTTAGACAGTCTCCCTCAAACAAGTTAGCCACATGGATGACACCACTTAAGAAACACTGGGGTTGATTTACTAAAACTGGAGAGTGCAAAATCTGATGTAGCTGTGCATGGTAGACAATCAGCTTCTAACTTCAGCTTGTTCAATTAGGTTTTGACAAAAAAAAAAAAAAAAATGAAAGCTGATTCTATGCAGAGATGCACCAGATTCTGCACTCTCCAGTTTTAGTAAATGAACTCTGCAGTGTCTCCTATTCAACCCCAGCTTGTTGATTGGACCATGAAAGAACAGCAATCAACCAATAAGGTTTTCTCTCTGCTCAGTCTACTCTTTCCTCCTATCAGCATGTACCTTGTCTTTACATTTGCATGTCACATATGTTATGGCTTCCAGACCTGCCCCACCCTCTTCCAATCTGAAAGCTGTTGTATAGGGGAATGCAAGTCGCTAATACTTTACCTAGTCAAATGCAGGTACTTGAATTGGTGTTATCAAATATTAATGCCCTATTAATAAATATCAAATTTAATTATTATTTTTTTACAATATATGTGCCCAGAGTTTTGTTTTAAATGCATAAACACATATCTTTTATATAAAAAATATGACTGTATACTAAGTGTGCATCAAACTCACACACACTCACCGGCCACTTTATTTGGTACACCTGTTTAATTGCTTGGTAGCACAAATGGCTAATCAGTCAATCAAACGGCAGCAACCCAATGCATTTAAGCATCCCAACGTAGTGAAGATGGCTTGCTGAAGTTCAAACCGAGCATCAGAATGGGGAAGAAAGGGGATTTAAGTGACTTTGAATGTGGCATGGTTGTTAGTGCCAGACGGGCTGGTCTGAATATTTAAAAAAATGCTGATCTACTGGGAATTTTACGCACAACCATCTCTAGGGCTTACAGAAAACGGGAAGAAAATGAGAAAATATCCAGTGAGCGGGAGTTGTGTGGTCGAAAATTCCTTGTTGTTGTCAGAAGTCAGAGGAGAATGGGCAGACTGGTTTGAGATGATAGAAAGGCAACAGTGACTCAAATAACCACTCCTTACAACCAAGGTATGCAGAATACCATCCCTGAAAGCAAAACACATGGAACCATGAATTAGATGGGCTACAGCAGCAGAAGACCACAACAGGTGTCACCCCTGTAAGCTAAGAACAGGAAACTGAGGCTACAATTTACACAGGCTCACCAAAATTGGACAACAGAAGATTGGAAAAACGTTGCCTGGTCTGATGAGTTTCGATTTCAGCTACAACATTCAGATGGTAGTGCCAGAATTTGGGGAAAACAACATGAAAGCATGGACCTATCCTGCCTTGTATCAATGGTTCAGGCTGGTGGTGGTGAAATGGGTAGGGGACATGCTCTTGGCACACTTAGTACCAATAGAGCATTGTTTAAACGCAAAAAAAGACACAGGGCAAAAATGGCATCCATGGGAGAGTTCCAAGACCAAAGCCATTGCTGACCAAAAAGAACACAAAGGCTCATCTCACATTTACCAAAAAACATCTTGATTATCCCCAAGACTTTTACGCAAATATTCTGTGGACTAATGAGACAAAAATGTAACATTTTGGAAGGTGCGCATCCCATTACATCTAGCTAATACAGCATTTCATAACAAGAACATCTAAAGGAGAATGTCCGGCCATCAGTTGGTGACATCAAGCTCAAGTGAACTTAGGTTACGCAGCATAACAATGATCCAAAACACAACAGCAAGTCCACCTCCAAATGGTTCAAACAAAGCAAAATGTAGGTTTTGGAGTGGCCTAGTCAAAGCCCGGACTTAAATCCAATTGAGATGCTAAATCATGACCTTAGACAGGCCGTTCATGCTGGAAAACCCTCCAATGTGGCTGAATTAAAAGAATTCTGCAAAGAAGAGTGGGCCAAATTGCTTCACAGCAATGTGAAAGACTCATTGGCAGCTATCGCAAACGCTTGATTGGGTGGCACAACCAGTTATTAGGTTTAGTTTACTTTTTCTTTCTTAATTACTTTTTCACATAAAGCCAGGCAGGTATGGACAGCTTTCTTGCCTTATTAAATGCAACCATGATTTAAAAACAGCATTTTGTATTTACTGGGGTTATCTTTGTAAAATAATTACATTAGTTTGAAGAGAAATTTAAGTGTGACAAATATGCAAAAAAATAAAAAATCTGAAGGGGGGCAAATGCTTTTTCACAGCATTGTATGTATATACATGGCAGCCCATTTTTATTCAAAAGAAACAAATTTCAAAAATAAACATCAGATTCCCTTGCGGGGGTATTCAGCATTACATTCCTGGTTCAGAACAACCAGTATTCAGCCTTCCTGGCTAAAACACAGCACTCCTGCTCAGGTCTTAGGCCCCTTTCACATGAGGCGGGGTCCGTTTCTACGGAGCCCGCCTCGGTCCGCCGGCTCAGCGGGAGATCTCTCCGTTGATCTCCGCTGAGCCGGCGGATGACAGGTCCCTCTCTGCTCACTGAGCGGGGAGGGGCTTGTCAGGCGCCGCTGCCGCCTAAGGAGGGATCGGACGAAAACGGACAGCGTGTCTGTTTTCGTCAGATCTCACCCGATCCGATCCGCCAGCGACGGATCTGGACATAGAGCCATACGTCTGCTTTTATCAGATCGGACGGGGTCGGATGTCAGCGGACATGTCTCTGCTGACATCCGGCGCTCCATAGGCTAACATGGATCGCCCGTTCAGGTCCGCCGTCAAAACTGACAGGCGGACCTGAACGGTCCGATCGTGTGAAAGGGGCCTTACACCTTAGGCCTTGGTCTGTCTTCCCCAGACCTGATGCTCAGCACCTCTGTTCTTGCAGCTTCGTGCTGCACTGGCTCCCACCTGCCTCCTAGGCCAGAACTCCTGTCTGCCGGGTGGAGCTGTCTCCAAGGATGAGCACTGACCTCTATCCCTGGGATGATTATGAAGCCAGCGCACAGGTGTGCAATTAGCATGCCTACCAAAATCAGGCATACACTGCTCATATGCACCTGTGACATGGGGTCGCATCTCCACAATATATATATATATATATATATATATATATATATATATATATATATATATATAAATTCTCAATGTAAAATGCCTTAACCACTTAAATAAAATAATGTAGAGACGATAACTGTATGTGAGCGACAATCACATAGATAAGTTACATCCTTAATACTTTTGAATAAACCAATGATGTCTTCACTGTACAAATGTTTACACTCTGCCTCCCACTGGGGGTAGGGAGAAGGGAAGGTAAAAACATTATAAACTGATGAAATGATAAAATGTAAAACAAGAAAACTTGTAATAAATCATTTACATGATTAAAAAAAAAAAAAAAAGACTCCTCAGAAAAGCGAATGGGATTGGCTGCAGCACTATCTAGCAATGTCAGGATGAATAGGAAGCCCTATGCAGATCACTGTTTCCTGTATGAATTTCAATGCAATTTTTAATTCTGAACAGCGAGTCCATTTTTTTCTATTTAAAAAGCTCATGAACTAAACATGATAAATATGTTTTTAAGAGGCAATGTACCAAAGTGTCAAGTGAAATTTAAAAATCCTACCTTGTTTTGTGACTCAAGCGGAATTGTCTCAGTCAGACTGTGTATGCCCCCAGCATCCCCCTTCCTAACATTATGCAGTTACAAGAGATTGCTGCTCACAATCTGCTGAGATTAACTCATACAGATGCATTACATCATTTAGAAGCTGGGGACATTCAAAGTCTTTTACTCTGAAGGACTCTTCAAATCTCTGGTCTATATTAAGCTGCGACATGCATCATTCTCTTTGCTCATAATATTTTCCACTTCAACAATCCTACACTGCAAGTAAAATCTTCACCAATATTAGCCCAGCACTGTACATTCGTTTAATAACAATAGGTAAGAATTTGATACTTCGATAAAGTCAAGTCAAGCTGTACAAGAAAACCACAGCAAGAATCTAACTGAATAGTTTTGGTAACACTTTTTCAATCTATTTTCATAAATGACTTTTTTTAAAGAATATGTTACCCTAAGCCCTGGTTCATATTGATGCTACTTTGAAATCGCGCTACTTCACTTGAAGTAGCGTGATTTCAAAGTAGTATGGTCAGCGTGATTTCAGGTGCTACTTGATAGACATCTGAAAGGATTCATACGGATGTCTATTGAAATCACACCTGAAAACGGCAAAAGTAGTGCAGAAACTACTTTTGCAAATCGGTGCGGCGCCGCAAAATCGGTGTCGCACCGATAGGAACAGTGCCATTGCTGCCAATAGGCTACAACTCTCAAATCGCATGACAAATCGCTCCAATGTGAACCTAGGCTAACATTTCTAATTCCTGATATGTGCCTGCTTTAGCATTTACCTGTGATAAAAGAATATTTTACCCCAACATTTCATATTCCTGATTTTTGTATGTTGTATCATTTGTATTGTATTGTATTGATTTCTTTGTGTGAAATACCTGGTGTTCCTGCCAGTCCTTCTGCTTTCCTATAAACTGACCACACTAGGAACTTGTGCTGAAACCCCACAGAGCCATTCACTGAGAAGACCAGTGTTCTGCTCTTTCTCCTCCTCTACCTCTTGAAGCTCCTTATGCAGCTGAGAACCGATATTATGTGATCACTTATTTTAAAAAAGTATTTAGAGTGTTTTATTATACATATACACAAATGTTTTGCCTTCCATTTCTATTTTAAACTGAATGGGATGTTTTACAAGGCGTGAGTCTACATATGCTGTACTTTAACCGCTTGCCGACCAGCTGCCGTCATTATACTGCGGCAGGTTGGCACGATCCCACGAGCCTTCATAGCTACATGTCGGCTCGCAGGATTGGGATAGCAGGCGAGTGCGCCCGCTGCACTGCGAGGGTGCCAATGCTCGTGGCTGACGCTTGC
This sequence comes from Lithobates clamitans, assembly GCA_037952925.1. NCBI lineage: Eukaryota > Metazoa > Chordata > Amphibia > Anura > Ranidae > Lithobates > Lithobates clamitans. The sequence continues at coordinate 1,218,613 of JBBGZY010000720.1, forward strand.
GATGACCGCCAGGCCACGAGCGATCGCAGGCACGAGAAGCAGAACAGGGACATGTGTGTGTGTAAACACACAAATCCCTGTTTGGTTCTGTGAGGAGAGACAGATTGTGAGTTCCTAATAGCTAGGAACCACGATCCATCATTTCCTCTAGGTCAGTCCCCTCCCCCTACAGTTAGAAACACACACAGGGAACACAGTTAACCCCTTGATCGCTCCCTAGTGTTAACCCCTTCCCTGCCAGTGACATTTTTACAGTAATCAGTGCATTTTTATAGCACTGATCGCTGTATAAATGCCAATGGTCCCAAAAATGTGTCAAAAGTGTCCGATGTGTTCGCCATAATGTCGCAGTGCCGATAAAAATCGCAGATCGCCGCCATTACTAGTAAAAAAATAATAATAAAAATGCTCTAAATCTATCCCCTATTTTGTAGAAGCTACAACTTTTGTGTAAACCAATATATATACACTTATTGTGATTTTTTTTACCAAAAATATGTAGAAGAATACATATAGGCCTAAACTGAGAAAAAATTTGCTTTTAAAAAAAAAATGGGGATATTTATTATAGCAAAAAGTACAAAATATTGTGTTTCTTTCAAAATTGTCGCTCTTTTTTTTGTTATATAGCGCAAAAAAATAAAAACCGCAGAGGCGATCAAATACCACCAAAAGAAAGCTCTATCTGTGGAGAAAAAAGGACGTCAATTTTGTTTGGGTGCAGTGTCGCACGACCGCACAATTGTCAGTAAAAGCGAGGCAGTGCTGAATCGCCAAAAAATGGCCCAGTCATTCAGCAGCCAAATCTTCTGGGGCTGAAGTGGTTAAAAAGTAACCCATTCCCTTTGCACTGCTTTCTTTGTGTGAAATACCTGGTGATCCTGCCAGCCCTCCTACTTTTTTATTTCAAACTGACCACACTAGGCAAAGAAGCACATGCTTCCCAGCATGGTCAGTTTGCTGGGAAAACAGCCTGCATGTCCTCCAATGGTCTGACTTGTGCTGACACATCTGCTGCACAGCCACTCACTGGGAAGATCAGTGTCTTGCTGTCTCTCCACCCAAACCCCCCCCCCCAAAAAAAAAAAAAATCTGGTGCAGATCTGCATAGAAACCAATCAGCTTTCAGTTTTTTGTCAAAGCTTAACTGAAGCTGAAGTTAGAAGCTGATTGGCTACTATGTCCAACTGCACCAGATTCTAAGTGCACCCGTTTTAGTAAATCAACCCCTATGTGATCACTTATGAAAAAAAAAGGTTTTATATATCTTTGTATTACTTTGAGTAAAATACCTGATGACCCTGCCAGTTCCCCTACTTTCCTATTTCAAACTGACCACACTAAGCATGAGAGAACATCCTTAACAGCAGTTTTCTGGCTGTGCAAGGGTAATACCAGAGAGAACAGAGAACAGAGATTATGTGAACAATTATTAAAAATAATATACTGTGTATATTCATACACAAACATTTTGCCTGTCATTTCTGCTTTAAACTGAATGGGTTGTTTTACAAGGTGAGGGTAAACATATTCTTTAAATCATTTGTTTTGGCAGCGTTCTGTATGTCTCTACAGCTCACTTCTAGCTGTGTATTTATAAAATAATATTGCATTTAGTGGCCATAATGTGGCATAACCACTAGATGGCTCTGACTATCATAGGAAATAAGTATGCTTTTCAGCACCATCTAGTGGGCAAAATGCAGTATTTTCTGCATTTATGCAATCAAATTGCAGGGTCCTATAGGCAGAGAATATTCAATTTTGATCAGTCACACAGAACTAATTTACTAGCAGTTTCTATGGACCAAGTGTTACTTGCTGGTGAAATAAAGGACATCTGCACTACCAGGCAGGTAGGTTGTCAGAGATGGTCCCTGCTTTTGAGAGTAAATTGGATGAGTGTTTTACTACTGACTAAAACTGCAGGACGAGTTAAGAGGGCTTATCCATGTTACTGCAGAGAAATGCTGGCCATGCACAAGTCAAACTTCACAATTTTAGCCAACTTTTGATTGCAGAAACTACAAAATGGATGATTGCAACCTAACACTGATAGTTTCCACCGTAAAATGATGTGAGGAGTTGGTGGAAGGCTGCCTGCATTCATTTAGTTGGTTTTGCAATTAAAATGTGCAAATGTGGTTGAAAGTGCTTAGAAATTGCTTGTTTGACCAGAATGAGATGTGTAGGCTACCCAGTGCTGTTTAGGTCTTATAACAAATAACTTTTTTGCCTTTAAAGTGATTGTAAAGTCTTGTTTTTTTTCTATTAAAATAACAAATATATTGTACTTACCTTCTTTGTGTAGTGGATTTGCACAGAGAAGCCCAAATCCTCCTCTTCTCGGGTGCCTCTTCTGTGCTTCTGGCCCGTCTTTTCTGTTGAGTGCTCCCACAACAAGCAGTTTGCTATGGGGGCACCCGAGCGGAGCTGCAGCTCCTTGTGCCTGGTTCAGTCCCGCCCCCCTCTGATTGGCTAACTGACTTTGTTTGACAGCAGCGGGAGCCAATGGTGCTTTGCTGGACAAAGATGGACCTCAGGTAAGTATTAGGGGGGCAGAGGCACACAGAAGGTTTTTTATCTTAATGCATAGAATGCATTAAGATAAAAAAAACCTTCTGATTTTACAACCCCTTATCCTGTGTTCCTCTTTCTGTATAACTCACCTGTTTTTTTTACCTTGTAGCATAGAAATAAAAAGGGTTATGAACTATGCAAGGGATTGTGGTCAGAACATTGGGTCCTTTCAGCTGTAAGGAGTGCAAAATTCCAGCAAGCTTGGACATTAAGGCCTCATGCACACTGGGTGTTTGCCCAGCTCCTCTAACTTACTTTATCCCAGGAGGAAAAATGTATTTAGGTACTTCAAGCACATAGGTGCTTATTCATTTATTTGGCCAGAATATTAATTTATTCTGGCCATTAAAACCAATGAATTGCCAAGTGCTTGACATGCCTAGTGCTTATGCAGGTTTTAATGTGTTTACATGCGTTTAGACGCATCAGGTATATTTTTCTGCCAAAACACTGCTGATCCTGAACACACTGGCAGTGGGGTTTTTTTTCTGCCTCTGCATGAAAAACATAGGCTAACATTAAGGGACAGTTAAAGGCAGAAAAAATACATGCAAGACGCCCAGTGTGAATGAGGCCTAAAGCCCAAACGAAGTATCTTTTTTTTAAAATCAGAGGCCCTGCAAAATAACAATCAGCTGCAGTAGAAACAAGTTGTTGTTGTTCAGTCATTTAGTCGTGTCCGACTCTGCGTGACCTTATGGACCATATTGCGCCAGGCTTTTCTGTACTCCACTGCCTCCTGGAGCTTGCTTAACTTCATGTTCATTGTTTCGATGATGCTATCTATCCATCTCGTTTTCTGTCATCCTCTTTTCCATGTTTCCCAGTATCAGGGTCTTTTCCAATGAGTCCTCCCTTCACATTAGGTGGCCAAAGTATTTTCGTTTTAGCTTCAGGATCTGTCCTTCCAGTGAATATTTAGGGTTTATCACCTTCAGGATTGACTGGTTTGATCTTCTTGCCATCCAAGGGACTTTCAAGAGTGTTCTCCAACACCATAGTTCAAAAGCATCAATTCTTCGGCGTTCAGCCTTCCTTATGGTCCAACTTTCACAGCCATAGGTTACTACTGGGAATACAATAGCTTTCACTATACGGCACTTTGTCGGTAGGGTGATGTCTTTGATTTTTATAATGTTGTCTAGGTTTGCCATTGCTTTCCTCCCAAGAAGCAAGTGTCTCTAAATTACATGGCTACAGTCACCGTCTGCCGTGATCTTGGAGCCTAGGAAGATAAAATCTGTCACTGTTTCCATTTCTACTCCTTCTATTTGCCAAGGTGTGATGGGACCGGTTGCCATGATCTTAGTTTGCTTAATGTTTAATTTCAGGCCAACTTTTGCGCTATCCTCTTTCACCTTCATTAGGAGACTCTTTAGTTCTTCTTCACTTTCTGCCATTAGTGTGGTATTGTCTGCATATGTCAGGTTGTCGATATTTTTCCCTGCGACCTTAATTCTGGCTTGTGATTCGTCAATCCTGACATTTCATATGATATACTCTGCATATGAGTTAAATAAGTAGGGTGACAATATACATCCTTGCCACATTCTCCTTTCTCAATTTTGAACCAGTCAGTTGTTCCATGTCCTGTTCTAACTGCTACTTCTTGAGTTGCATACAGTTTTTTCAAGAGACAGGTGATGTGGTCTGGTTGTTGTGATCCACACAATCAAAGACATTACTGTTAGTCAATAAAACAGAAGTAGACATTCTTCTGGAACTCCCTTGCTTTCTCCATGATCCAGTGAATTTTGGGAATTTGATCCCTAAGTCCTCTGCCTCTTCGAAATCTAGCTTGTACTTGTGTTTGCTCTTGGTTCACATGCTGCTGAAGCCTAGCTTGTAGAATTTTCAGCCTAACCTTGCTAGCGTGTGAGATGAGTGCGATCGTACGGTAGTTTGAACATTCTTTGGCGCTGCCTTTCCTTGGAGACAAGTACATGTAAACAAAAATGGACGGCAAAGAAGTAAATGGCAATTATATACACGATCCTTTGAAAAAACGAAATGTCATGCAGTTAGGATTTAGATCTACTTTATTTGGCTGCATGCTTATTCCAGCTCAAAGTACTGAACCCAGAGTCAGTCTGAAAACTCGCATTTTGAGAAGGAGGTCAGCAATAGCAGCCTACGTATACAGTATGTATCAGCACAGTGTTCCTTTATTCTTGTTCTGTTCAATATTTCTGGTTTACAGAGGCCTCCAGCAGAGGGAGCCATTGCAAGCCTCTTTATTCCAGCAGGTCCCAATCAATGAGGTTTCCTGAATAAGACCTACAACTATCACAACTAGTGGAAAAGGATTTCAGTCAATTAGTCTGCATCAGAACTGCATGGTGTATAGACTATAGAATAAACACAATAGAACAACAATAAATCATGCTATTTATATGTATTAATGTATGCTTTTACTGTAAGTATTTGGTACAAGCAGTTAATTTATAATAATTATAAAAGAAGTCAAAAAATGTATAGAAAAAAATATACAATCCAAGACCAACAATAATCCCTGCTTTCTGTATAGGTTTAAATTAATGTGTTTTCTACTTGTTTTCTATGTTTCTAATCCCTATTTCTTTGCTCACTTGTTATTTTTGGTATTCCTAAAAGGTTATTTCCTTTTTATTTATTTGTTGTTGTTTGCATTTCTTACTCATATTTAGTATAGTTCTAATTTTCATTTTGTTGGCTGTTAATGTGCAGTTCAATGTTTTAGGCCCCTTTCACACGATTCAGGTCCGCCTGTCAGTTTTGACGGCGGACCTGAACGGGCGCTCCATGTTAGTCTATGGAGCGTCGGATGTCAGCGGAGACATGTCCGCTGACATCCGACCCGGTCCGATCCGCTGAAGAGCAGACGGATGGCCCTACGTCCAGGTCCGTCGCTTGCGGATCGGATCGGGGGAGATCTGACGAAAATGGACACGCTGTCCGTTTTCGTCCGATCCCTCCATAGGCGGCAGCGGCGCCTGACAAGCCCCTCCCCGCTCAGTGAGCAGAGAGGGACCTGTCATCCGCCGGCTCAGCGGAGATCAATGGACAGATCTCCCGCTGAGCCGGCGGACCGAGGCGGGCTCCGTAGAAACGGAGCCCGCCTCGTGTGAAAGGGGCCTTAGACACCAGGTTGCTTTGATGCTTAAAGTGGTATTAAACCCAAAACCAAGTGCCTGCATTCTGGATGAAAGAGCAACAGAGACACCTTTGAAGAGCAGCATTGTCAATATGTGAGGAGGGGTAGTGTTAGATGCACTAGCAGATTTAGGTACACTAACAAATTAAAGCCAAACTCCAGATGACACTCTGTTACAGCAGTTACAGCAAACAGTTTTGTTCCATTTTGGGATAAAATCTGACCACTGTAAACATGCCTGTCAGTGTTAAATGGTTTGTCTCAATCCCCTAACTGCTATATATGCAGGAGAGCTTGTTCTGACGTACTGACATAATGGCAGGATCACCAAGTAAAAATAAAAGAAAGTCTAAAAAAGAAAACAAATGCAGCCACCACATCTAATAATTGGTAAACTGCAATAGAAAGTAAGATAGATAGATAGATAGATAGATAGATAGATAGATAGATAGATAGATAGATAGATAGATAGATAGATAGATAGATAGATAGATAGAAATGTTGACGCCCACCCTTTATTTATTACATGTACAGTGAATATAAAAAGTCTACACACCCCTGTTAAAATGTCAGGTTTCTGTGATGTAAAAAAATGAGACTAAGATAATAATTTCAGAACATTTCCCACCTTTAATGTGACCTATAAACTGTACAACTTAATGGAAAAACAAACAAATCTTTTAGGGGGGGGAGTAAAAATAAAAAAATAAAATAATGTGGTTGCATAAGTCTGCACACCTTCTTATAACTGGAGATGTAGCTGTGTTAAGAATTAAGCAATCACATTCAAACTGATGGTAAATATGAGTCAATACACACATGCCATCATTTAAAGTGCCTCTTATTAACCCCAAATAAAGTTCAGTTGTTCTAGTAGGTCTTTCCTGACATTTTCTTAGTCGCATCCTACAGCAAAAGCCATGGTCCGCAGTGCTTCCAAAGCATCAGAGGGATCTCATTGTTAAAAGGTATCAGTCAGGAGAAGGGTACAAAAGAATTTCCAAGGCATTAGATATACCACGGAAAACAGTGAAGACAGTCATCATCAAGTGGAGAAAATATAGCACAACAGTGACATTACCAAGAACTGAACGTCCCTCCAAAATTGATGAAAAGACGAGAAGAAAACTGGTCAGGGAGGCTGCCAAGAGGCCTACAGCAACATTAAAAGCGCTGCAGGAATATCTGGCAAGTACTGGCTGTGTGGTGCATGTGACAACAATCTCCTGCATTCTTCATATGTCTGGGCTATGGGGTAGCGTGGCAAGATGGAAGCCTTTTCTTATGAAGAAAAACATCCAAGCCCGGCTAAATTTTGCAAAAACACATCCGAAGTCTCCCAAAAGCATGTGGAAAAATGTGGTATGGTTTGATGAAACCAAGGTTCAACTTTTTGGCCATAATTCCAAAAGATATGTTTGGTGCAAAAACAACACTGCACATCACCAAAAGAACACCATACCTACAGTGAAGCATGGTGGTGGCAGCATCATGCTTTGGGGTTGTTTTTCTTCAGCTGGAACAGGGGCCTTCGTCGAGGTAGAGGGAATTATGAACAGTTCCAAATACCAGCCAATATTGGCACAAAACCTTCAGGCTTCTGCTAGAAAGCTGAACATGAAGAGGAACTTCATCTTTCAGCATGACAACGACCCAAAGCATACATCCAAATCAACAAAGGAATGGCTTAACCAGAAGAAGATTAAAGTTTTGGAATGTTCCAGCCAGAGCTCAGACCTGAATCTGATTGAAAATCTGTGGGGTGATCTAAAGAGGGCTGTGCAGATTTGGAGTGTTTTTGCAAAGAAGAGTGGGCAAATATTACCAAGTCAGGATGTGCCATGCTGATAGACTCGTAAAAGACTGAGTGCTGTAATAAAAACAAAAGGTGCTTCAACAAAGTATTAGTTTAAGGGTGTGCATATTTATGCAACCATATTATTTTAATTTTCTATTTTTACTTCCCTCCACCTAAAAGATTTCAGTTTGTTGTTCAACTGAGTTGTACAGTTTATAGGTCACATTAAAGGTGGAAAAAGTTTGGATATGATTTATCTTTATTTTTTACATCGCAGAAACCTGACATTTTAACAGGGGTGTGTAGACTTTTTATATCCACTGTAGGTTTCTTATCAGTCTATATATAGTCATAAGGACATGATTTCCTCCCAAATGCTGCCTCTCACTCTCCCAGAGCTTCTGTACAGGGGATTACAAGAGGCTTACACCATATACTTAACATTAACAATTAAAAATGCATTTGATTTTGTTTTAATGAATTCATAACTGCATTAATTAGCGTTATGTTTGTTATCTGTGCCTGGAGATCAAGCTTGTTACAGGTATATATGGTTGTATTATTTTTCTGACTCCACAGGGCTGCTCTCTAACACTCTGATGTACACAGCAGTTACCAGAATAGACATTTCCTTTTTGCTGTACTTAAGGCTTCTGCTAATCAAGCAGATTAGTGTGAAACAATTGCGATAGCTAATTAAAGGGCAGTGCATATGTTGGCACCTTTTCAGTCTGTGCCCCAGCGATTCTTTTTTCTATTCTGTTTAATTGATTTTTTTTTATAGTTTTTGGCATAAGAAATATCACAAGGCGCATATTTTTCAAACTGGGAGCAGACCATTAAACTATTATTAAACTATTGCTAATGTCTTTATGCTTCTCCTAGTAGGGGCAATGCAAAACCTTAAAGTACAACTCCAGACAAAACAAAACAAAAATAAAAAATCAATAATTCATTTACATGAAGAGCTATTCTACTGTGTTCATATTTGTGGATGCAGTGTTTGGGAGAAATAAAGCTATACAAATTTTGGGTCTGTTGTTCACAGGGAAATTTTCCTTTGATTTCAAAATGCTTTAGCGTGCTATGGAATACCAATAAGCTATGACATTCAATGTGGTCTGGCTGCTGAAAACCTGATTATGCAAGTTTACTGTAATGTTTATTCAAACTGAATTTCCACATTAACTCAAAACTGTTACATGTAGAATAATAATCACAATAGCCACATAATCAAATTAGAGGCTGGGTGCAGACAGGCTAAAAGAAACACATTGCCCTCTGCATCAGTACGCCTAGAATTAATGACCAGAAGAGTTTTATATTGCCTTACGCTGCAAGCAATTCTAGGTACACAGACAATGGCACATCTTTATGTACGCAACATCCTATTCCACCAGTGGAAATGAACTAAGGTCTAGAGCAACGACTTGAGTAGCACACAAGGTAAATCTCATTGTTTTCAACGATGCCCTAAACAATGAGACTCAAAATGGAGTGATTTTGGAAAAGGTTCCTGCACTACTTTGGTGCGATTTACAGTGCGACGTGGCCCCAAAGAATATGCAAAATCACATCAAAGTTGCATCACATAACTGCACTGTAAATCGCATTAAAAACGCATCGCAGTCTGGATGCCATAGTTGGTTGCATATAATATAAATCCTGTATAATAATAATAATAATAATAATAATACTATTGTGAAAAGAAAAGAAATCAATTGCAATATTTTCTCCTGAGCTAGTCCTTTACTGTTAGTCAGGGCCATGCTGGCCACTTGTGCTATTGTAGGACTCTTTTATGGTTTTTCTTTTTTCTTCCTTTTTATTTTTTTATTTCTCTTTTTATTGCTGTCACTTTGTAAGTGGCCTATTTGTAATATGTTTAAAAATGTAATAAAAAAAATAAATAAAAAAAAAGAAGCATCACAGTGGTGTGAACTGAGCCTAATTGTGCAGGTACAGCAGCAATGATCCCACTGGATTATACTGGTTAGCATGGCAACAGCGTGTCATATTTTATTATACACTTGAAATATTTACCGACAATAACCAATTATGTGGGGGGGGGGCTACATGCTGCCCGTTGCAGCCCTGCCAGCCTAGCCCGTGACCTTTGTTGGCTATGCAGAAATCCAACCCCACTGACAGCCTTCAAATATTTAACCTTGAGCAACTCTGGGTTCTGTCCAATCAGTGACCTCCCTACTTGTTTTTGTCACGACTGCTACGCAGGATGGGATCTGGATAGCCATACGCTATACAATCTGACTGTAATATTCCTGTACAATCCTATTAACCTTTACCAAACCTAATATGAGAATAAACCTAAACAACCCTTTCACTATACCTCTAATCAGGCAGGCCCTTGTGCTAACATAGTTAATGGTAGATCTAATGCAGATGGAGGTGGTCCAATGCATTCCCCCTCCTAACTACTTCTGTACCTTAGATGAAACAAGCAGCAACTAAAGGGAGCCAAATCCTTAAAGGAGTTTGCAGGCCATCTATGTTACTTTATGATAGTCAACAACATGAGGGTGGGGAGAAACCAAGAAACCCATGTTGAAGTGAGGATGTAGGGCCCCTTTATCTAACTATTCCTTGACTGACCTATTACCTCACATTGGCCACACTTAAAGCTATTGTGGATTTAAAGCCAATGGTGCTCTGAACCCTGAAAGGCATCCTCTTTACTATGTCTTGGTAACAGATAAACAGTACATAGTCACTTCTATTGCGCATCGCACCTTCACTGTTTCACCCAGAAGGCAAGGAAAATTCTGCAACCAGCTTTGAGTCACTACCAAGTAGTGAGACCTCTGCACTGTGCAGAACTGTGATGGAACAAAACATACAAAGAGGACAGGCCAGTAAAGACTCTGAAGTAGTTCATCTTCCCTGGGCTATTAGAGGGCAGCAACAATGTGCTGCAGGGTTCTTGGCTGTCTTAGCCCTGAGCCCATCATTATGCACAGCAGATCTAAGGTGATTTAAAACCCACCTCTGGGCACAAAAAGTCACAAGTCAAAAGAAACCTTCCATCATGCTGGAATTTATTGTACAGCTTCCACATCTGTTCTTTTACATGTGGAGGTACGTACAGCTCCGGCTGTACTTCCTTGCCAGCTTTTTCCCCCAGGCCAGGCACAGAATACACAGTTCCACACAGTGCTTTGTAAATGGCCTGAAGGGGAGCAGAAATGCAAATTGAGCGTTGGGGTCTACAAGACCTGCAGTGCTTACATTAGCAGGTATGCAAGTGCTACGGGAAGTGTACTTACCCTTGCATGTAAATTTGACAGCTGTAAAATAAAGCCAGCATAACTGGAGGTTTATTTTCTGGCAATTGAATTATAACTGCTGTTATACTGGTGAGGTTTTCATACACAGATTTGAGCTTTAAAGAGGAGTTCCACCCAGTGGGGCCATTAAAAAAAAAAAAATTAAAAGTCAGCAGCTACAAATACTGCAGCTGCTGACTTTTAATTGGACACTCACCTGTCCCTGGGTCCAGCGGTGCGGGGGATCGAAGCCCCGCTCGTCCCCCCCCTCCGCTCGTCGGCGCCGGCATTTCAACTGTGGGCGCCGGGCTGTGGCTTCACAGCCTGGCACCCACTGCGCATGCGCGAGCGGCGCCGAGCGCCGTGATTGGCCGCTCAATCACCTGGGACCTGCACAGGGTCCCAGATGATTGACAGGAGGGAGGGAGAAGAGCCGAGCCCTTCCTGTGCCAGGGGGAAGTGATGTCACCAGCCCAGGCAGACGAAGGGGCAGACTACGAGGGACCACCTAGCAACAGGCATTTAGAGGTAAGTAAAAAAAAAAAAAATATCCAAATGTTTTTTTGTTTTTTTTTTTAGAATTTTTTACATATGTTTGTTTTTTTGGGTGGAACCCCACTTTAAGTTGCTGTATGGTTCAATTTGTGTTCTGCTCCCTTATGTGTTGTAGCAGTAGACGTGAAAAAAAAAAAAAAAAAACTCCGGAGTTATTTAAGAGCTATCAGACAGCTGGAGCCTTCGTCGGGTGCATAGCTTTTTTTTTTATTTGGGTCGGCGGTAGCGGCGGGCATCGTAATTGACGATGGATCTACTTCGGGGACATTTATTTTTTGTTTTTCAATAAAGGATTTGTCAAAAACTGTCTCTGTGTTTTTATTTACTTTTTACACTTTTTTGGTGAATGAGAAGGGGTACTACGCCACCCTTACGCATTCACTGGGGGGGGGGGGGGGCTGGGTTCTGATGGGGTCAAGTCTTTTCTTAAAACACAAAAACAAAGCAAAAATGTCCCCCAAAGTAGATCCAACCTTAATCAATATGCCGCCACTAATGCTGACCCAAAAATAAAAACAAGTTCTGCACCAGACGAAGGCTCCCGCCGGCAGTTCTTAAATGATGATGTCACAAGGGGTGAGGTCACCTGAACCCCGCTTTCTCATCTGCCCCACCAATGTACCTCTTGCACATTTGTCTCACCTCTGTTCCTCCTGCTTTCCTGCCCCACCACTGTAACCCCCTGCTCATCTCTCCCACCTATATACCTCTTTTTATGTCTGCCCCACTGCTCTACCCCCCCCTGCTTTTCTGTCCCATCACTAAACCCCCTTCTCATCTGGGCCAACACTGAACCCCCCCTGCTCATCTGTCCCACCACTGTAACCCCCCTCTCATCTGGCCCAACACTGAACCCCCCTGCTCATCTGCCCCATTACTGAAACAAAGCACTGTTAATAATAAGAGTCTTGTGGTAAGTACTGCTGTTCTTAACTGACTGGGAAAGTCATTTTGAAAATTAAAAGGATATATAACACTTTAACGTCTGTACGGCAGCCACTGCATTATCCTATATAATATTAAAAGTCACTGAGTAAGCAAGTACAGAGATATAACAGGTTAGTATGGTATTACTCTGTATACAGAAAGTAGAATAGCTTTGAATGCATACTACGATGAATATTCTTTAATCACTTGACCACCAGAAGATTTTACCCTCTTCATGAGCAGGCCATTTTTCTGCTATTTACCACTGCGCTATTTGAACTGGTAATTGTAGAAGCAAAGTGTCAGAAATGGCCTGGATGCGAAGTGGTTAAAAAAGAACAGTATTTTTTTACTTTCTGCTATAAAGCATATCCAATAAATAAAATGTAAAAATTCATAAATTTAGGCTAAAATGTATTCTGCTACATGTCTTTGGTAAAAACAAAATCCGAATAAGTTATAACTTCTACAAACTATAATATATAAATACAGTATATATACCATATATATATACTAGAATTTGTATTTTATTTTTTTATACTAGTAATGGCGGTGATTAGTAACTTATAGTGGGACTGTGGGGGACAACCTGACACTAACTGACGCTGGCAGGGAGGTACACTAACTGACAAAATGACAACCCCTGTGACACTAATACAGTGATCAAATATAATACTATACACTGTCACTGTACTAATGACACTGGGTGGGAAGGGGTTAACATATCAGGGTAATCAAGGGGTTAAGTGTGTGCCTAACAAGTGTTAATGTGTGTAATATCTGTTCCTTCTCCCTGCTTTGCATCATCTTGTCTTAAACAGGGGGGAGGGGGGGGTGGAGGGGGTATGTGATTGTGCCTGACATGCATAAGGATACCACATATCTCATAGGAGAAACAGTACAGGTGTGTGCTCCAACACTAGTGATCACCGTTATCACACACCAGAAATCGGGAGGTCAGTAAAAGCTTGGTCTCCATGTTGCTCGCTCCCAGTACAAGCACATGCATGGCACCATGGAAAAACAGGCCACTTCTGTGATGCTACATATATGTGTTACGCCATCATCGGGATTGCCATCTCTTGACGGTACTACTGACAAACCCAGGCAGCACTCCAGAGGCCAGTGTGACCTGGTTGAGAAGAGCTGCTTTATGCTATCACTTAAAACTAGTTTGCTAGTTTTTAATCAAAATCAGTTTATTTATTTGTTTTTTTTATATGAAAAAAACAACTACAATATAGAATATTTAGCATAATTTCAGAGCAATAATACTGCTATCTAAATGTATCTCTTACAGTTTATTATACCTGTTTTTTAATGTTACATGTTACATGCTGTCCTCTGTGCTGCTGCCAGTACTATTATAGTATAATACAAACAAGGCACTTTTAATGATAGTGAATGGATAATTGGGGAGGCTGGCATGGTTTGCATCTCTCTTCTTAAGTCAAGGCACTATACTAATTGCAGAAAAATGTTAAACAGTGTATGACTTACAGAATGTGGGTCAGCAAGGCTGAACAATTCTAACACTAATTGTCTCACCCAATTTTACTAACAGCAATGACTACCTTGCCTTTAACCGTTTCATGGGTAATGACCTGTAGACATATAAATACAATCATTGCATATACCCCCAGCAGATTGTTCTTGAAAGAAACTCCATCAGCCAGGTGGGATTTTTTCAGTCAACAAACATATCGGCTACCCTTGATACAAGCATGTCTTTCAATGAATCAATCTAATGAAAATAAGGCAGGTTTGGCAGCATGATGTCTACCTTTCAAATTCTATGAACATTCTAAGCCAGTACAATAAAAAGAACAGCTCTCACGGGGTGCGATTACATTTTAAAGGGCAGGCCATAATACAAAGGTCGACTTGTCAACAGCCATATTGGTCTTGATCGCAGCTTACATCTACTTTAAAGTATATATCTCTTTTCTCCGGGGCTTGTAGAGGTGGGGGTGTGGAAACAGCAGTACAGTGATCTTCCCAGTAAATAGCTGTGTGGGAAGAGGGGGGGAGCTGTCAGCACAGGTCTTGGCCATTAGAGGACAGGCAGGCTGTGCTCCGAACACAGCCAGAAAAATGGCCACGCTGGAATGGATGTGCTTTCATACCTAGCATGGTCAGTATGAAATAGGAAAACAGGGAGACTGGGAGGATGACTCATAGCAAGTAACACAAAGTGAACAAAAATACTTTTTAACAGATGTACATGGTGCAACAGACACATATGAGGAATATGAAATGTTTGGGCAACATATTCTTTAACCCTCTTGTTTATCTATTTTACATACTGCCAATCTTCCCACCTGCAGTGCAATGCATACTTAAATATGGTAAAAAGAGGCTTTTGTGGTTATTGTGGCAAATTACACCAGAAGCTCAAAACACTCCAGAACTGCTAATGTAGTTATCATCTGGCTCAATAAAAATCAACTATAATCACAGTTAATTATATTGATTGGTAGCTACTTGGTGTAGCTTGTATTTCATAGATGCGCTGTTTGTGGTTTTGTGTAATGAAACCGTTTCCCATAATTATAGTAAGAATAATATGAGACTACCAACTTTACAATATCCTGACTAGAAGTGTACTTGAAGACGGGAAGATACTGTCTAGTGTAGTCTGGCTTCCGTAGAAGAATATTTTTGCTCAATTAAACAAAGAAAAAAAAACATTTCTAAAATGTCTTATGCAAATCAACTTGTGTTTAAAGAATTTCATCTTATATAAGGATTATGTAAGGCTGCATATAAAGTAATGCTTATCACTCACATGTAAAATACTATAGCATTTGAAGTCCACCTTTCAGAAGTTGACAACACTTGCATTAAAACAAAGCAGGTTTGGTAAATACCTTACATGTTATATAGTCATCAAACGACATCTAAGGCCCCTCGCACTCTAGTATATTGCCCTCCCTGGCAAATGTCCCTGATCGCATAGGGCCTTAAGCGCAAATA
Source organism: Lithobates clamitans (assembly GCA_037952925.1). Taxonomy (NCBI): domain Eukaryota; kingdom Metazoa; phylum Chordata; class Amphibia; order Anura; family Ranidae; genus Lithobates; species Lithobates clamitans. The sequence goes on from JBBGZY010000720.1 coordinate 1,233,866, forward strand.
CCATTCAATACAGCATCCAGCCCTTTCCAGCCACAGCATACAGTATATCTACCTGCCATAGACTTTGACAGGCAGCGGGGTTGGATACTGTGTCTCCTGGACGCACTAAAATTCTGGAATTGAATACACAGTTGACTGGCACCTCGTATGCGGGGGACCTGATAACAAAATTCATAAACGCAAGTTACAGTCAGAAGATGGTAAGGCAAAACAAGCAGCAGACCCAGAGATTTATGCTAAGGAAGTTACACGCAAATCTCAACTTTACATGTAAGTCAAGCTTGGTCCTTCTCTCTACCATATCCTTTTTGGCCAGTGAGAATAAACAGAAAAACTCCGGAGGGGTGGGATATGTATTTTTCATCATATGCAGTTTTAATTGCCAAGTTTGTTAGTCACTTCTCTTAGGCTAGCTTTATACTAGCAGATGTTTGACCAAACATTTGTACAAATATTTGTATGAACAATTGTACGAAAATTCTTTGTACATTTAATGACTAGGGGAATGTTGTTTGAAATTACACCAAAATTTGGTCTCCTTTTAATATTTAATTTCTGAATGAATGTAATTTCCCAAAAGAAATCCACATAACACTGTTAGCAATTTGTTTGTCTGAGAAAAATTCTCCATCTTCATCCTTCAAATGTTCTCTTCACTGTGGTTGAAAAGGAACGTCGATTTGACCCCATTAGTAATTAGAATGATAATTCTCTATTTTGCAACATGAGGTAAAACTAAGTAATACAGATGTTGACTGATAAAGACATAAAAAGTTAAAAATATAGCACCGCACAGCAAAATAATACAGTAAAGAACAAGATTCAGTACTGTCTCCAAACCCAGCTATATGAACATTGTCGAAAAAAAAAAAAAAAACTGTGATGATTACGAAAAGTTCCAGGAGCAGAATAGTTGCCAGATGTTAACTGTGACATGTGCAGTCCAGATCATTAACTTAGTCACCGGTAGCTCTTCTTTTCTCAGTGGCAATATGCATCCCTTTGCTGCTACGTACAAAGCATTTTGGCCGTAGTCCAGATAAATTTAGTCAGTATAACTCCACAGGCACTGAACTGAAAAGTAGCACTTTTACAAGTAATAAACCTTACTGAAAGGAGCTATATCATTCCACGGGCAAAGACAACTAATGGCTTTATGGTTACCGTTATACTTTGTAATTTGAAGCTTTACAACAGCTGAACAGCAATAGGTTATCTTAAAAGCCTCTTGAATAAATAATCTGAGGCCCAGGAGCAAGTAATGCTTGGACTTCCTACCTCCTTGGTTTGTGCAAACTGTGTATGAGGAATACAGAACTCTATGTAAAATATTCAGAGCAGGGTCCATGGCTTTACTAAACGAAAGCAAGCTCACTGTGGTGACTACATACATTTCACTGGCTACAGTAACATGTATGCTAAAAGGCTAATTACAAGCTTTAGTGTTCAGTCCATACAAAAAAGGGCCAACATACATAAACATTCCCAACCACACTATTAAAATTATGACTTAGGCTGGCCATACATGATCGAATTTCGAAAGAATTTTCTTTTGAAAATCAGAAAATTTGTGCGTTTTGTGATCCGGCGGTGCCACCATTGATTTTGAAGTTCGGCCAACCAAGCCTTTAATTTCACCTCATGTTGCTACAGAAAAGAATTTTCGTGGCTATGAATCTTCTTTTCTTTCCGGGAATTTTCTTTTCTTGAACATGCGCATTTCTTTTTCAATTACATTTCTCACACGATTCTCCCATCATTGATTAGAAAATCGTTTGTTTTTCAAAAAATTTCCAACATGTCCAATTACTCAAATTTAATTACCACACGAAAATCGGCTGTTGCTGTAGCCCACCAATGGTGAGAAATACAAACGTAAATTCTTAGATAAGATTTTCAAAAGAAAATTCTTTTGAAATTCGACCTATGTATGGCCTGCCTTATTCATTTCATAAAATTTGTGTGATACAATGTACAACCTGGCTGGAAATCATTTTATTTAATTCTTTAAAATCAGTACACACATGGTTGTGTAAAATTCGTTGAATTATACCAGCAAACTGCCAAAATCAGTGTATTTATATCATCTTCAGCTTTTCAATTTAGAGCAACCCTGTAAAAGAAGACATTTGATGGTTTTCAAACTGCGTGTTTCTGAGAACTCCTCTCTGATGCTGTGAACCTGTCCCACTTGGAAACATACATTTTCAAGAGTGTAGATCTCTGTGGTCCTCAACACTCCCCAACATTTTTTTTCTCTGATATCACATCATCACTCTCTCATGCAGTGATGTGGGGTCAAAGGAAAAAACTGGGAGACCACAGAGATGTAAACTCCCAGAAGTGTTGGGTTCCTAGGGGAAAATTCATAGCATTGGAGAGGACTGTCAGTGAGGGCAATGGGAATGGTGGGTATTAACTGGCTTCTTTTAAGCTTGCCATATGCTGGTAGATTTTCAAACGAACATTTGTATGAAAATTTCTCAATGCATTCAATGACTTAACAAATGTTGTTCAAATGTACTGTACTTTTGGTTGCTTTTAACATTCAATTTTGGAATGAATGTGATTTCCCAAACGAAAAGGTTTACAGATGTGTTTTTGGTGAGCATCTTGTGTGTAACAGGTCCACTTTAAGATAGAATATGAGTCTGTGACATTCTGGGATTCACACAACAAACAACATGCGAAACTCAAATGGGGTTCTAATCCCAACTTTATTCAAAACGAATAAACTGTTTAGACTGGGGTGAGTTTTAACAAAGGCATCAACATAGAAAATTATATTAATGCTTTGTTTCTCAATTATGACTGCTTTTAGGGTTTGTACATGGCACTTTTCCTTTACCCATGTTTCATCTGCTCTGAGTTTCATTTAGTAACTTATTTTAATTTATATTTGCTAGAGATTTGTAACATGTTACTGTTTCCAAGCCTATTTCTTCATTAAGGTTAGCAAAACAGAAAATAATACATAAAATCTGGGTGGTACGATAGGGAACATTCACCGCCTGGAAATGAATAGAATGGTGTCACACATCTTGTCACATATGCTGTCTCCACAAAATCAATTTGGAAGCAATCAATACAACTGCCAGAATTGAAAACACAAATCATGAAATGAGACTTTCTATAACTCTTTCACATTGACCTCCATAACTCCTCTAACTCCACTTACTAAAAGGACAATGCTTGCCTTACATTTCAACTGAGAAAATATTATCACATTGTTGTTTGAAAACTGCAAGCAAAATATGTGTAAGGCATGAACAAATTTCATAGGTTAGACCAGTGGTTCTCAACCTTCCTAGTGCCATGACCCCTTGATAAAATTTCCCAAGTTGTGGGGACCCCTAACAGTAAAAAAAAAATTGTAGCGTTTGTTGTCAGCACCCAAGGCAAGACAAGTAATTTTGTGCCCCTAACCCACAGACATTTAGCGCTCCCTGAGTCCCTTCCACTCATACAGTATTAAAACCCCTTATGGTACATTTTAGGATATACCCCTTATTCTCTTTGTTCTCTTTTTATCTCTCTCTATCCTAATTTCTTGTTTTTTTCCCCCATCCCTCCCTCTAGCTGTCTTTCTTGTTCTTTCTCTTATTCTTTCTCCCCCCTTTTCTTTGTTCCTCCCCCTCTTTTCCTCTCCCTTCCATGTATTCTCTATTTGTATTCCTTCTCTTACTCCTTGGTGGGGGGGTGGGATGAGTGGCAGTGCTGGGGGGAGTTCTGATCAGCCAACTTAGGTTCTCTTGATCAAGGTCATCTGCTGATGAGAACTGTTGTGGGGACTTTAATGGCAACTATAATCACAGGTAGTGTTACTCACTGTGTCTCTGGCTTCACTGTGTCTCCGACTTTGTGGTGTCTCGTAGCAGTGACACCTATGCCTAAATCAGAAAATAGGGTCTCCTCCAGCACCTCCCACTTTACATTCCTCACCAATCAGCTGACCTCTAGTCTCTGCCCCCCCCCCAGCCAGGCCGTAACCTGAATGGGTGGTTGCAAAGAGGCTCAGTGGGTGGCTGCGGGCTCCAGGAACAGCCCTGCTGGGCGGCAACGAAAAGGCTGGGAGAGCAGCATGGGCTTCAGGAACAGCTCAGGATACAGTGACCCCTGGCAAATCATCATTTGACCCCCAAGGGGGTCCCGGCCCCCCAGGTTGAGAACCACTGGGTTAGACAAACACTGTTTGTGTACAAATGCTGGTGGCATTTAATTTTATTAAAAAGTAAAAGGATTTTACAACATGGCCATAGTGTAATTTATCATATACATATTGGTAAGCCAGAGTCCTTGGGATGTGTTAATATATGGAAGTAAAATGGAAAAGAGGTAACATCCTGCCATCACAAATGTTCACAGTGAGGGCTGTTAAAGTGTGATACTTTATTTTCAGAGGTATTAGGTTCTTGAAGTACGTTGTAGACATGGGGAGAACATTTTCGGGTGTGCCGATAGGTATGACACAAGAGAAACAAGAGTGGTATAGGGGGATAAGATGGTTAGGGAACAAAGGAAAGTAAGCAGCGGAGAAAGGGGCCAGGGAATAAGGAGTAGAATGTAAAAGGTGGCACAAATTTGGGGCCCACCTGCTTGAGATTGTGGCCATCACATCTCATGGCTTTAGTGGGCCATTTAAATGTATTGGTCAGGCTTAGGTAGGATAAAGGTTACTGTCTTTTAAAAAATGTTAATTACAGATACAGGAGGATCCAATAGGAAATTCGGGATTGCTTGGGATTGTCTAAAAAAGGGCCAGCATTATGGGGCTTATTCCTTTTCCCCAGGATTGGAGCAACAGCGGAAGATTTCCCTCCCCAGTCACGCGCACCATTTATGTCGTTGGGTCACCCTGGATTTCCAGGGGGGACATGTTTTGTATATATAAAATGTTGGTGACTTGCTGCTCGAGTTCTGATAACTGGCAGATCGATAATTTTTGTGTTTATTAAAGTTATGCTGAAAGTTATTATTATTTAAAAATAATAAAGAAAAAATGGTTATTTTATTTGTAAACCAATAAATGTGCCGCGGCCAATTTTTGCCAAAATACTTGGTTGATGTCTATTCTTTCTTGGGTTGTATCTGGGGAATAGTTTTAATTTTGGGGTGGGTATGGCCTACAATCTCATAAAGGGTGTACTCAACGACAGTGCTACAACCACCCTCCTGGATGAGGTTATGTAGTGCCTCTCCATTTAATTCTGAAGCCACTGTAATTTTCTAAAATTGTAAAAAAAATACAACACAATTTGGAAAACTAGAGGCATTCTATACACAGCTGGCTTACAGATTTCCCTGAAAACTATAATTTCCTGAGTGTTTGATTGGCCCACTGATGTTCTTAGACATCTGCACCAACATACAGACAAAATGTTAGGCATCCTCTGTTAGGTATACACCACTCCTACAGCACCTCAAGGATGCGGCTTGCAGGACTTTTTTTGGGGTTCTGCCAGCGCACCGCTCCAGTGTGAAAGCACTCGGGCTTTCACACTGGAGTGACAGGAGAGGCTCTTTATAAGCGCTATGCAGGTGCTATTTTTAGTGCTATAGCGCCTGTAAATTGCCTCAGTGTGAAAGCAGTCTTAGGTAAACATTCAGAATTGTAAATTTATATGAAATGCTATTTGAGTCCACAATCCAACCTGAAACTTAGAAAGTTTAATAAATAATACATAAGCAGCATATGGCGTTGACAGAGCTGCCTTGTTTGATTCAATGAAACAAAATGGAAGGAATTATGAGCTTGTCTTTTAGTAAGGAGCTAAGCTTCAGACATCACTCGTGTGAAGCAAGATCCAGCTCTCCGTTGGAGAATTTGCTGAAATGCACATTGGGAATTACAAGTAGTTGATTCCCTGTCTCTTTTTTTGTCTGTGTCTTGTCATATGGATCAATGTCTGGAATATGGGTCTGAATATATCAAGGGGCTGACTTTCCACACTATTGGTATCCGATTCCTGTGGTAACACTTTAAAAGTTAACAGAAAAAATAAATCAATAGTTCTGAGAATTCTAAGGAATAAGAAGAACACAAAATATACAAGTGAATATAGTGAATAAACTTGTGATGGTAAAAGGTATCTCTGGTAAAAAATGTATATTCATTCTGTATATTGATTTCCACATTGTATTTCAATTATTTCTAGACTACTCCTAATAAATTCTGGTCTTACTTTTTTTTTCCAAATTTATAGCAAGTCCTCTTCTGTTTTAAAAGTGATTACTCTCAATTCCCCGCAAACGTGCACCTCAAAGCACAATATAACCCTTTGAAGGTACAGCAGCTATCTTGCGCCCACCTTCATTTCCTGTTTTTAACAATTCAGTCCTTATTAATCCCCTATTCTCCTAATCTGTACTGAATATAATCTATCATAGAGAAATGTAACAATACAACAGTATAAAAGAGAAGTGTAGGAGAGCCTAAGTAAATAGAACATAAGCCTTAAAAAGCTTTTGGTTCTTAACTTCGTTCTTTAGTTGTTGCTGTAGTGACACTTGAACCGTCAGTAAGCACTGAGTACGGTCCCCTCTGTGTGTTAATGTTTAGAGAATGCAGTTACAACTCAAGTGACCCACCCCAGTCGAGGCAGGTAATGCTGATCTGCTGATATATGCCAGTGAAATACAGAATAAACATATATAATTGACAGAAAACAACACTTTCAGTGACTACTCTTATGTTACAGTCACTGAAGTGCTGCTGACTTATCTGAGAAATGGAGCAGCCTGGAGGAGAGAAGGGGAGAGAAGCTGCTGCTGTGCTGATGTCTCCTGAGCAGGCAAACAGCCTGCACCCAAAAATGGAACTTCCACTTTTTGGATTCCTCCCCCCCCTCCAGTGTCACATTTGGCACCTTTCAGGGGGGAGGAGGAAGCAGATACCTGTCTAATACAGGTATTTGCTCCCACTTCCTGGCATAGATCACCGCGGAGCTTGCGGTGACCTACGCCACTTCCGGCGCCTACGCTCACCTCCACAGCTGTGTTCTGTGAGACACAGAACACAGCAGGGACTAGAGAGGACGCGCAGCGCGACTCGCGCATGTGCAGTAGGGAACCAGGAAGTGAAGCCGCACGGCTTCACTTCCTTATTTCCTTACCGAGGATGGCGGCGGCAGCAGCCGAGAGCCGAAGGACGGATCGGCTTCAGCTGCCGACATCGCGGGCTCCCTGGACAGGTAAGTGTCCATATATTAAAAGTCAGCAGCTGCAGTATTTGTAGCTGCTGGCTTTTAATATTTTTTTTTCAGTGAACCTCCGCTTTAAAAGGATGAAAAGTCAGAAGGTTTTTTTATCTTAATGCATTCCCCTCAGACCCCTAATACTTACAGGAGTCCCATTTCTGTCCAGTGATGTCCACGACTGTCTCGGCCATCCGGGACTTTCCCTCCTGATTGGCTGAGACACAGCAGTGGCACCATTGGCACCTGCTGTTGTCAATCAAAGTCAGTTAGCCACTCAGGAGAGAGAGGGTGGGCGGGACTGAATGGACACACGGAGCTGCAGCTTGGCTTGAGTGCCCCCATAGCAAGCTGTTTGTTGTGGGGGAATCTCAACAGAGGAGGATCGGGGCTGCTCTGTGCAAATCCCCTGCAGCAGAGCAGGTAAGTATAACATGTTTGTTATTTTTATAGAAAAAAAAACAAGACTTTAAAATCACATTAAATCACGTTCAAGAGAAGGAAGACAGGAGTGTTCCGACAATATTGTCCAGATCTCACTCGAAGACAGACTCTAGCCCCTCCTACAGGTAACTGCTTCAATTTTAACAGAAAGGGTGCACTGATTTTAAGGCCCCTCTCCTTAACCCTATCCTGGAGTCCTTGCACTGGCTACCCATCAGGTTTTACATAGACTTTAAGATCCTTTTGCTCACCTATAAGGCTCTTCATGTCTTGGCACCTCCCTTTTCTGTCTAAACTTTTCACATCCCCCCCCCGTCCCTCATACTCTCTGCTCCTCAAATTCTGGTCTTCTGTATGCCCCCCCCCCCACTCATCTACACTCGATAGGAGACAGAACCTTCTACTGCTATGTTCCACTCTGCAATTAACTTCCAAAGTACATCAGAGAGTCATCTTCTCTTAACCCATTCAAATCAAGTCTAAAAACTTTTTTCTTTAGACAAGCTTTCATGTACTTGTCCCTTTTTTTCTTTGTTTTATCCTGTGTATTTCTTGCATTTTCTTTGTGAAGTGCTTTGAGAAGCTACCTTTAACCGCTTGTCGACCAGCTGCCATAGTTATACTGCGGCAGGTTGGCATGGCTGCGCAAATCGCTGTAGCTATATGTTGGCTCTTTAAAACGCTATAGCAGGTGCGCACATGCGCCCGCAGATTGTCCCCGGAGCAGGCCCCCGTGATCGCTCCTGACAGAATGAGAACGGGGATCACACAAATCCCGGTTCTGTCAGGGGAGTAGAGACAGATTGTGTATTCCTACTAAGTAGGAACAACAATATGTCTCCTGCCCCAGTCACTCCCATCCCCTCACCGTTAGAAACATACATAGGGAACACAGTTAACCCTTTGATCGACCCCTAGTGTTAACCCATTCCCTGCCAATGACATTTATATAGTAATCAGTGGCTATTTTTAGCTCTGATCGCTGTATAAATGTCAATGATCCCAAAAAAGTGTCCGATCTGTCCGCCGTAAAAATCGCAGATCGCCGCCATTACTAGTAAAAAAAATAATAATAATAACAAAAATGACATAAATCTTTCCCCTATTTTGTAGACACTTTAACTTTTGCGCAAACCAATCAATATACGCTTATTGTGATATTTTTTTTTACCAAAAATATGTAGAACATATATCGGCCTAAACTGATGAAGAAATTTGTTTTTTATGTATTTTTTTAGATATTTATTATAGTAAAAAGTACATAATATTGTGGGGGTTTTTTTTCAAAATAGTCGTTTTGTTTTTGTTTATAGCGCAAAAAAATAAAACACAGAGGCGATCAAATACTACCAAAAGAAAGCTCTATTTGTTGGAAAAAAAGGACATCAATTTTGTTTGGGTACAATGTCGCAGGACCGCAATTGTCAGTTAAAGTGACGCAGTTACATAGTTACATAGTTAGTAAGGTTGAAATAAAGACACCAGTCCATCCAGTTCAACCTGAGTGAGTGTGGGTCTACAACCCTGACCCTTGTCCCTAACCCTGAACATCGCACACTCACATCAATCCCTACCCTCAATCCAAGGTCCCCATTCATATACTAGGGCCAATTTTGGACAGAAGCCAATTAACCTACCAGCATGTCTTTGGAGTGTGGGAGGAAACCGGAGTACCCGGAGGAAACCCACGCAGGCACAGGGAGAACATGCAAACTCCAGGCAGGTAGTGTCGTGGTTGGGATTCGAACCAGAGACCCTTTTTTACTGCTAGGTGAGAGTGCTAACCACTGCACCACTGTGCCGCAGTGCTGTATCGCAAAAAATGGCCTGGTTAGAAAGGGGGCAAATCCTTCCGGGGCTGAAGTGGTTAAACGTGCTATATAAAATAAAAGTTTATTATTATTATATTGTTATCTTTGGGTTTTTATCTTTTGCTATATTGATTTATATAGTTTACCAGTCAGTATGAGCAGCCCACACCAGTGTTAATAAATACGCTAACATCCACTTCCATTATTTTTTGCTGATTTAAATTGTGCCTGGGTCCTCTGACTATGGAAGCCTATACTGATGTGTCTTTTCAGATATCAATCTATTTTTATTATGTCGCTGCCTGCCAATCCAATATCTATGGGACCGGTTTTTGTATACTGCTGAGACGTACCCACACTGAGGAATCCAGAATGGAGTGGCTTATTAATAGATTGGAGCTCACGGAGCCGCTGCTTTGCAACAAGCCTGTCTGCTGTTCTACAGATACAGCCACCAAAAAAAAAGTGACAGTACCCTCTATCTGTGAATACATGACTGCTGGCTACTCTTCTCTTCCCTCCACATGCCTCCATATTTTCTAGATCAGGTCTTCTCCTTGATAGACAGATTACTTGTGGTTGAGCTGCTTCCAGCGAAGCAAACTGAGGGATTGCATGACATTCATTCTAGACTGACACAGCAGAGCACCCCTACTACTGTAAGGTTAGAGTCAATTTGAAATGCAAAAAGCACACAAGCCTTATTCTACGCATACTTCTTGAAAAATCCCAATCCCAGCATCCAAAAACATAATTTGCCTAATTGTATTATCTACATCTACATTGTCTGTGTACTACAAAAGGGAAAGAGATGTGAATTTTAGGACAAAGTAGTCCACTTTACTGCAAATATCTTACAATTTTATTTTCACGGGGATCCCTGTCTTCTTACAGTAAAAGGGAAATCAATAATGCCAGCTGTAGGACTCTAGAGATGACATCACAATACCTGGGGTATAGAGTGACACAAACTTTGACACTATTTAATTAATCATAAAGGGAAGAGCTGAGCAGAGAGCACCAGGATAATACCAATTACTGAAGAACATTTTAGAGAAGCAGGATCAGTTTCTTTTGTCTTTACTTTAACCTCAGCAGGCATTGTGGGGAGAAGAGAGCTATTGTTATGCTCCTGAGAGGCTCTTGGATCACTTTCACCTGTGAAGGAGCATTCAAGCAAACGCTTTGTATAGTACTCACAGTTGGAGACTTGTAACTAGATGTTGAGTTACATTCACGTCAACACATCTATATAAAATGTGTTGACTAAACTGCACTTTTGGTTCATTTTCTAGGCAGTGCAGTGATTTTTTTTTAACCTTACTGAAGTTTTTTTTTTTTTAAGGAGCAGAAAATTGTCTGTGTTATAATCATTCAAAACAGGCCCAGTAATAACTCATTGGGGTTTTCAAGAATCTGTGATTTATGCACATTTTAAAGCCTCTTCCGAGTTGATTTCAGGCATGAGTTTATTGCCTTATTTAAACTAAAGATTGACAAGATTTTTTGTATTTTTAGCATAAAATATACTATTAAACTCTTACTGCAGCTTTCCTCAAACAAATGAGAGATTTTAGTGCTCTTGTGACATGCCAAATTGAACCCTTCTGTTGCCAGATTAATTATTTCTTTCCATTCGCTGCACTCTATGCATATGTATTATATATTATATTATATATGATATTACATATGTATTATGTATCAGATATGGTTATATGACTCTTCTTGAGACCTTCCTGCCCTTTTGCACCAATGCCTTCCTCCAGCTTCATCTTTCCATGGTGTTGGACCTGCAATATTTATGCAATTTTTTAAATAACTATAAAGAGAGGATCGGGTAGAACTAGAAGCAGATGTGTAACCTGAGAACTTGAGGATTGCAGATTGATGAAGGAAAGTCATACGAAATCAATTTGCCACCACTGCTCAAATCTCTTGTGTAGAAGGAGGTAGCTGAGAGGCCCCCGGGGCACAATAGAAAGCTGTCTCATACTGTCCTGGAAGGTTCTGTCCGAGACGAGATTATTTTCTTCTTTTATGGACAGAATAGTCATACCGTGACCCCCAAGCCCCTGTGGCCTCACTGCCAAATTTCTTTAATGGAATAAGAAAATAATTTTATGTTGGTTTTGGCGATAGTAATACAAGCATGATTCTCAGCACAAGACCACATAATGCTAGATACATGGATTAATGGAAACATCTAAAAAAGAAATAAAATAAAAGCCTTCAGCTGCCTCAATTGACACCAATGTATGATGATTCACACACATTACATCATACCTTTACAGATCAAATTACAGTCATAAATCTAAAACGAACGACTCAAAATGACACACTTTTCTTAAGGGTTATTTTAAATTAACATGAATTTTACCACTTTGCGACAAAGGTCACATATTACCTTTATATAACATAATGCTTTTAGAAAAAGATATTGATGTCACACATATATCCCACATAAAAAGTAACCAGTTTAGCAACAGCGACAGGAAAACTGCAGCATCACAAATAAAATAAACTATTGTATCTTTACTTTTTTTTAACGTTATCTTTTTAATAACACACTGTATACCTATTATCTATGTTGGCAGATGCACAGAGCTCAGCCCAGAGGAAACTGCACAGCCACCTCTGTAAACTCCCCTGGTCATTGTGTACATGTGCGGGCAAATCCCATTCATTGGGTTCCATGATTGGGAGCCTCTCCATAGCTAAGAAGGGATTTTAACTATGCATGAATAGCAGATTTTTGAAACCAACCAGGAGAGTTTCCAACAGCAGCTTTGCAGTGCCCTGTGGGGGTCACAAAGGATCATTTCATTAAAGTATAAAAACTTGGGGGGTGGGGGGGCATTAAAAGCACAATTTTAAGAGAGTAGCTTCGTCCTTTAAAGTATTACTAAACCCAAAACCTGCATTCACAATATCCGGTCTCCCACAGTACACAGAACATGGAAATGCAATAATTTTAGTAAATATAAATGGATAAATACCGTATTTATCGGCGTATAACATGCGCCGGCGTATAACACGCACCCCAAGTTTAGGAGAGAATTTTAAGGAAAAAAACTTTTAGGAGGGAAGTTTAAGGAAAAGAAACTTACATTAAAATGCCCATCAATGCAGCCTCATCAGTGTTCATCTGCAGCCTTGTTAGTGTCATTGTAGCCTTTTCAGTGTCAGTGCAGCCTTGTCAGTGCAGCCTTGTCAGTGCAGCTTTGCCCCAGTGCAGCCTTGTCAATGCAGCCTTGTCCCCAGTGCAGCCTTGTCAGTGCAGCCTTGTCCCCAGTGCAGCCTTGTCAATGCAGCCTTGTCCCCAGTGCAACCTTGTCAATGCAGCCTTGTCCCCAGTGCAGCCTTGTCAATGCAGCCTTGTCCCCAGTGCAGCCTTATCAATGCAGCCTTGTCCCCAGTGCAGCCTTATCAATGCAGCCTTGTCCCCAGTGCAGCCTTGTCCCTGCAGCCTTGTCCCCAGTGCAGCCTAGTGTCCATGCCTCCTGCCTCCTGCCGCCGCCATACACATGGTAGTAGTTTTAAATATGGCGCCGCGGAGTTCGGAGAGACTCGGCGCCGGCGGAAGTGAACGAACGCCGCCGAGATACACATAGCCGAGGGTTCTTGGCTCTTTCCGGCGCCGCTCACAGTCCCGCCCAGTCCCACCCTATGATGGACATAACACAGGTCCAATGGCGGGACTGGGCGTGACAGTGAGCGGCGCCGGAAAGAGCCGAATACACCCGACTATGTGTATCTCGGCTCTGTGATTTCGGCGGCGCTCATTCAGCACCGCCGAGTCCCTCCGAAGTCTGCTGCGCCATATTTGAAACTACTCGCTATGTAAATGTCGGCGGCGATCGCCGAAATTCACATAGCGATAGCGGGGATCTGCGTATAACACGCACCCATGACTTTCCCCTGATTTTAAGGGGAAAAAAGTGTGTGTTATACGCCGATAAATACGGTACCTTTTCTCATCAGCAGTATATAGCAGCGTTGTGACTTGTATCAGTTCCTAGTAAAGCTTGTAGGAGGAGTTTTCATTCTCCCTGATCCTCTGTCTGGACATGCCTGGACAGTGCTGATTGGCCCTGTGCTGATAACATGCACTCTCCCAAGAAAAAAAAAAAAAATCTCTAGCAATACACACCAAACTGAGCATGTGCAGCCCGTCCCCTGGCTCTGTAAATATCAGGTTATTTTTTGGAGACAGTGAAAGTAGAGGAGGATCAGAGAGTCAGGATCAAACAGCCTTTATACACAAGGCAAAGGATTAACCCCTTAGGTTCCACAGTGAGTATAACAAGCATGCCCTACTGCATATTAGAGCTTCATGATTAATCGTTAAATAATCGAGATCACAATTCTACTCCCCTCCCAATCTTAAAAAAGCATTTCCTTGATTCAGTGCAGAGAGTTCTCTGCTGAAGCCGATAGCTGTAAAAAAAACCAAAAAAAACAGGCAGCCTGCCAAGTTTCTCACAACATCGCTAAAGAGAAACATTGTAACTTATAGTTCTTTTAGATCAAAGGGATGTAAATGAGCTCAGTTTAACCACTTAAAGACTAGACCTTTTTCCGACACTTGTTGCTTACAAGTTAAAATCAGTATTTTTTCTAGAAATTTACTTAGAACCAGCATACTTTTTTTTTTTTGCAGAGACCCCAGAGAATAAAATGGTGGTTGTTGCAATATTTTATGTCACACTGTATTTGCGCAATGGTCTTTCAAATGCAATATTTTAAAAAAAATGCACTTTAATGAATTAAAAAAACCTAAAAAGTAAAGTTAGCCCAATATTTTTGTATAATGTGAAAGATGATGTTACGCCGTGAGAATCATGAGAAAATTGTGATCTATATTCCAAGCAAAAAAATTGTGATTCTCATTTTAGCCAGAATCGTGCAGCTCTACTGCATATACAGACTGATTTTACTGTTGTGGGTTTAGTAACACTTTAAGGTCTTATTCAAATAGCAAAGAAGGTACCAGTGTACTCTGCCATGATGTGGCTTTTAGCCTGCATTCTGGTTATCCTTTCAACCATCCAAAGCCAGAGCTATGTTTATCAGTTTACACAAAGAATCAATAGCATTCTAAATGATACAGACCTCTTTTACTCTGACGTGCTGCAGTGCAAAACAAAGCAAACCGTTTACTTAGCTGCTTGTGTGTACTGAGTCATTATGCTCAGTACACTGTTCCAGACTGGAACGTGGGAGCAGTTAGCAAGGAATGTGTGCTGAAAGCCCCAGTTTAATTCTGTTTGAGGCATTTGGAATATCTGGATTCAGTAATAGAATGGCAAGTTAATATTGTATCCTAAATTATGACAGCAAATAACTTGTATGTGAACAGATAAATTCATTTAATTCTGATGGATAAATATGTTGTTTATTGCGGATATAAGGTTAGTGGCCTTGCTAATGTATAGTTCAATGAGTAAACACAAGTGGCAGAAATAACAAGTAAACCTGCCTTGGGGCAACATAGTAACACAAACTATTAATGGTCTTTAAAGCTGAAATCCCCGCAAACAGCTAAATACACAATTGAAATACATATAAGGGAGCTTTTCAGCCACCAAAAGCTTTTCATTTCTGTCCATTCGCTACTGAGATTAATAAACCTTTGCAACACACCACAACCAGAAGGATGACTCCACTTTCTCTGTTACAATTAAGGAATATGCCACCAGCCTTCTGACTGGACAGTGAGAGAGCAGCAGTAGACAGATAAAGGTCATCCCAGTACTCACTCTGCTCTCTACTGTCTGTTTCTTGTCAGTGCATGTGCATGCAGTACATCTGACTGGTTCCTCCTTAACTCAGTTTTCGCTCTGCTGTACAGGGGACTGCAACTGATACCAAGTTGGGCTGATCCGAAGTCAAATTCAGCTACTAACAATAGATACTTTTAAAAATGCATTTAACAATTTAAAGATGAATACAGAACCCCATTAATTTGTGTTTTTTTTTTTTTTTTTTACCTGGATTAGAACTCCATTAATTTGTGTTTTTTTTTAACTGGAGTTCAGCTTTTAATAGAAATAAAAAGGTATTTAATATTCCAGGACAAAGACATAGGCAGCAGAGAGAGACACGTCACATACAATAAATACCTTCAGAAAAAGCAAAGAAAGTACTATGAAATTATCTTTTCCAACTAGGTTAACAGGTTGGGACCAAGACATAGTGCCTAGTATATAGAGCTGAACGATTAATTGTTAAGAATCATTTTTTTTCCCTGTTGCGATCTTGACAAAGTATTTCCCGATTCTTTCTATGCAGAGAATTCTCTCTGCTCTGCTAAAGCCAACAGCCGTCAAAGGAAAGGAAAAAAAAAAAACTAGGCAATCTGCCAAGAATCACAACATTCTTTAGCAGTGGAACTTAAGTATAAACATTGTAACAATTTGTCCTTTAGATCAAAGGAATATACTTTGGTGTGTAAATGAGGGAAGTTTAACCACTTAAAGTTGTTGTAAACCCTCTAGTTAAACTTTAGCTCATTGTAATCTTCATTGCTAATGCTACTGATCACTGCCTGTGAAAGTTGACTTACTTGTATAATCTTGTGACAATCCATCCTACAATCTTTTATGATGTCATGGGCGCATGCTCAGTTCAGCATTTAATTCACGGCATGCTATGTGTGCCGTTTCTGTAATAGCATGCCAGGTCTGTCATTTCCCCTGCAAACAGCACAGCTAGGAAGGATCGCGATACTCTGCATTCCTCAGCTTCCTGGTTCTCCCCCCTTGTGACTGTGAGACGTCACACAGGGGGAGTGAACCAGTGTATCTGGTATTGCAGTTCATACAAGAAAGCATCTGCAGCTGTTGTTATACTGAGAGGAGGGGCGGAAATGACATCCACAGCAGAGACAGGAATCCATACCTAAGATGGCGCAGCCAATGTAATTTATAAAACTTCAAAAAAGGTAATTGCAAAGCAGGTTTTAGATTACAATGTGCAAGGCATGTTAATACTTTGTTCTATGGTAATGTTCTAAAAAAAGAAAAATAAAGCAGAGTTTACTTCCTCTTTAAACACCTTTTTCTGACATTTGTTGGTTTCAAGTTAAAATATTTTTTTTTTTGCTAGAAAATTACTTAGAACCCCCAAACATTATATATATATATTTTTTTTAGTAAAGACCCTTGAGAATAAAATGGTGGTTGTTGCAATATTTTATGTCACACTGTATTTGCGTAGCAGTCGTTCAAATACATTTTTTGGGGAAAAAATTACTTTAATGAATTAAAAAAAAAAAAAAACTAACCAGTAAAGTTAGCCCAATTGTTTTTTTGTATAATGTGAAAGATTTTACGCCACAAGAATCGTGATCTTTTTATGCTAGGCCAAAAAAAACGTGATTCTCATTTTGGCCAGAATCGTGGAGCTCTACTAGTATATCAAGAGTGCTGACTGCAGAGCAATGATGTAAATCGTTAGACATAGATTAGTGGTAAGGACTGCTAAGGTTAAAAAACATATTTGCCTTGACTTCCACTTTAATACCTGTTCTGCACTGAGCGGTGTTTAAATAAGTACAATATAGTATTTATTTATGCGTTTAAGTTTTCTTTCTCAGGAAAAATAAATCCTCTTTAGTTGGGGGTTGAATGATCCAGCTGCTGAAAGAATGTTCTTATTTCAGGTCATCACATCAGGACAAGGGGGCACTTTTTATGTCTGGAGGAAAAGAGATTTAACCTCCACATACAGAAAGTCTTCTTCACAATAAGAGCTGTGAAAATGTGGAACAGAATACCTCAAGAACTATTTGTGGCCAGCTCAGTAGATTGTTTTAAAAAAGAGCTGGATGCATTCCTAAATACACAAAATCCTGGATACTAACATTTATCACAAGAGTCTGTTGATCCTGGAAATATCTGATTGCATTCTTGGGGATAAGGATTTTTTTCCCTTTCTAGAGCAAACCTCATCATGCTTTATTTGGGTTTCTGCCACTCTCTGGATCAACTGTTGGTATAGGATTGTACATATTGAGGGTTTCTATTTGTTTTTTTTTGTTTTTTGGCGTAACTAGATGGGGAGGGTAGATACCATATGGAGATTTTTGTGATGCTTTTTACCTTAATTGCATTTATTTTTGTGTCACTTTGCTGTTTGTGAATACACCCTACCATTATATATGGAGGTACCCTCATGTTTAGGTAATTATTAGGTTCCCAGTCTGTTTTTGTTTTTCCCTTTTTCGTTATTAGATGGATGGATGTCTTTTTTTCAACCTGACTGACTATATAACTATGTAAATATGTAACTTTGAAAGCATGCATACTAATATGCTTTTAGCATTTATGACCTCTCATCATTAGTGCTGATCTCTCCAATGACAATGATCACAAATGACTGTCAATTTTTAAAAAAAAACAGGCCATCTTTCATCAAGCAAAAGTTCCCCCATAGTCAGTGTCATCATAACCTATGCATTAACCTTATAGTGGCCTCCTGTTGTCAATGTGTTAAAATCAAAGGAATTGGGCAGCAAATTAATTATTAGATCTGTATATGTTTTTCAAAGTCATACAAACATATGAGAAACATATTGTAGGATTGGTGCCTTATTAATGGGAGGAAGGAAGCCAATAACTTCTGTATTCACAGTAGAGTAGAAAGAACTCATGGGGGCTCTAGTAATGTAATGTCCAGGTGTTAATTCACTCTGTTTTCCAAGTTTCCTGTTTATATTTCAAGTCTTTTCCTCATCCACGTACATATGATTACAAATCTTTGACGTCATTGATTTCAATATATCTGTCTCCTGGTCATATCTGTTGCTATTCTACAACTCACCAAAAATGAAACACATTTGAAAGGTATATATTGATATATTGTAGATGGCACTTCAGAAAATACTTATCAGTCTGAAATATTATAACACTAATAAACGTCAGATTATATATATATATATATATATATTATATACATATATAGATAGATATATATATAGATATATATCTATATATATACATATATATAGATATCTATATAATGCAATTGTTAAAATTGTGACATCGGTGGCATTCTCAGCACTATTTGTAATTGGCACAATGCTCTTCCAAGCAACCTTATCCTTATTACCACAACGCAACTGATCACTGTGGGTAGTAGCTGGTTTACCCCCAGCTTAAATGGATGACAAAAGTGAATGGAATGCAATTAAAACTCTGCAACAAAGTGTGATAAAATACTTGCAATGCATATAATTGGGCTGGGATTTACTGCTTTTTGTTTCATGAAAAGTGAAGTTTTCCTTTAAGTCATTTGCCTCACGCTAATCATCTACGAGTAGGAAATTTAAGGGAAAGCTTTAATAACAACAGTGTATAAACAGCTCAGGGACAGCTTTTTTCGACTCCGTCATTCCAGTTTTAATGTATTTGTCTTTAGGGATGAGCTGGGGGTAATGCACATAAGTCAGCAGTCACAACGTGTTAATGTGAGAGTAGCCCCTGTCATCACTCTACAGCACATCTCACTGACATACGACATGTCCAGCAGTTCTGCCTTCCTTTGGAGAGATTTTATTTAATGGTTTGCTACAACTGTATTTATGCATAGAATATGCCATCTGGAAATGGTTATAAATAGAACAGTGGCTTACACTCTGGGTTTGTATATCTCATATTTATTACAGGATGTGTTACTTGCATTTAACAATTTTAGTTTACAGCATAGGCTGCATCCAATCATAAACGCCTGTCCGCAGTAAACTTTGGGATATCTTTTAACTTTGTATGCCAAGCACTGTCATCTGTTTTTGATCACTCAGAAAAAAAAAAGTACAGCAAACCAAAATTACACACAAAATAAAGACCATGCTTAGTAGGATCATGTGGAATACAGTAAACAAAGTTATCAACAAGATATCAAGAAGCTTATCAAAGCTAAACATGAATTTGACATAATGCCCTAAGCAGTACCAAGAAAAAAATACAATAGGCTTATTTAATAACAGTAATCCAAAGCAACCAATCAGAAATCAATGTTCATTGGTATAATTAAACATGATTCTTTGAAATATTTTATTACATGAACCTACATGAACCTAATGGATTAGTCCTATGCATATTTGAAACTCATATGGGTCTGTGTAGAATGGTCTATACAGAAATATAATTAAACCATGACTGTGTGATGGACACTATTGGGTTGCATTACTAAAACTGGAGAGCACAAAATCTGGCGCAGCTCTGCATAGAAACCACTTCCAGGTTTTATTGTCAAAGACTTGGCAGGATAGTGGCTAAGTGGTTAGCACTTCTGCCTAGCAGCACTAGGGTTGCCAGTTGAATCCCAACCACGACACTACCTTCCTGGAATTTACATGTTCTTCCTGTGTCTGTATGGGTTTCCTCTGGGTACTCTTATTTTCCCCTGCACTCCAAAGACATGCTGATAGGTAAATTGGCCCTAGAATGTGAGTTAGGGACCTTAGATCGTAAGCTCCTTGATCATAGGGACTGATGTGAATGTGCAATATATATGTGAAGTGCTGCATAAGTTGACAGTGCTATAAAATGACTTGTAATAAAAAATAAAGACTAATTGAACAAGCTGACATTAGAAGCTGATTGGTTACCATGCAGAGCTGCACCAGATTTTGCACTCTCCAGTTTTAGTAAATCAATCCCTATTCCATTTATATATAAATGGCATGCCCAGCAGGAAAATACATTTCCTCAAGATATAGGGGTTGATTTACCAAAGGCAAAAAGACTGTTCTTTTTGCAAGTTAATTTTCCCCAGAGCTTGGTTAATAAGGTGAAGCTTGGTTGACTTCCTTCATCCAATCATGTGCTAGTAAAAAATTATATATATATATTTTTTTTTTTCTTGTACTTGATTATGTATTTATTTGCTCAGATTTTACCACATTTACTAAGCTCTGGGGAAATTCCCTTGCCGTGTGCATTTCCCCTGTGCAGTGAACAGCCTATTTGCCTTTAGTAAATCAATCCCATGAAATCCACAGGTTTACCACGATGCTGAGGACAAGGTTGGGTGACAAAAATGGAGCCTAAGTTGCAAGAACAGCAGCCCAATTCCACTTGTCATTATATAAATGATTGCAGAGTTTTAGTTTCTTACAAATAGTCAGCTTGTGATTTTGCAAAGGGCGGTTGCAGAGAATTTTGTTTTTGTAAAAGGTCTGTTTAAAGTGTACAGAATAGTATTGTCCTTTGGGGCCCTTGGGGAATGTTGACCAACTCATGGCTTTAAAAAGTAAATGCATGTACAATTTGATCATTTTCTTATTATCCGTTATTGTTTTTTTTTCAGAAAAATTATAAAGTACCTGGTTATCCTGCCATTTATCAACGATCCTGTGTATTTCCACTTTCAGGTAAACTACGCAAGATTGCAGTTAATAAATACTATTCTAGCATTGTCAACCCTCCGCATCTCTCCCTGTGCTACTTATGCATGTTTTAAACCACTGGGAAAGGTGAGAAGCATCATTTTTGTGGCCAGCGGGCATTCAGTTGCCCAGGAATCCCACATCCCAGCAGGCTAACCTTACTTCCAGCAGTGATGAGGAAGCTGCTTGGTTACTCACCCACCCGGCCACAAATAAGCAGATCAACTGTGGTCATATGACTGTGTGGAACAGACTCAAACAAGGGTAATAAACAAGCAATATTTATTTTTGAATTACTGCAAAAAAAAATCAATGAGCAGCTAGACTCCTTGTTGTGTATACAGCTTTACAACTTCTTTAAAGCAGTTGTATACCCCACTTTCACATTTTTACCTACAGGTAAGCCTATAAAAAGGCTTACCTGTAGGTAAAATGAATATCTCCTAAACCTGTACGGTTTAGGAGATATTCCCTTTGCATGCAGCCGCTGACGTCAGAAGGTCCTTCTGAAGCTCCGATGGATGCTGCCGAAAAATCAGAGCTCCTTGCCGGAAAGAGGACGTCATCGCGGCTCCGGCTACTCCGCAAATCAGAGCCGCGAACCCGGAAGAAATGCAAAGGGAACATGTCAGCTCCCTCAGCAGTGACCGGGAGGCGATGCCGGCGCTTCGTAAGTATTTCATAATGAGCTAGTATGCCTTTGCCTTACAGTTTTTTTTGTTTTTGCGGTCATACAACCGCTTTAAGCCAGCAAAAGGCATATTTGTGTGCCACAGAAGTAATAGAATAATATTGACCATAACCAAGACTGAAACTACTTTTATTTACTCAAATTGTTAGTCAAATTGTTACTCAAAAATAGCAAACTATAAAAACCAAATTTGTTTATTCTAACAAAAAAAAGCTGCTTTAGTAAAACCAAAACACAGAGATAAATGCTTCTTTTTCAAAATGTTAAAATAGTGCCAGCAATCTTTGTTCTGCTTTATGAAACCTGTTCTATAATGAACACAGCAGTCAGTGTTGCATTGTGGGTACTGGGCCAAGTCCCTATGGAATAGTTTTACACATAGGAAGCCATTACATGGCCTAAAATATGGCTGTGGGAATTTTAACTGGGATACCAATTAAATTGCTTCTGTACACTCTATCACTACAAAGAACATAATAGCTGTGGTTAGGTCTGGGTTCTTTAAAGGTGGAAAGTCACATCTGTTATCTTCTCCCTCCTCTACATTGGAGACACACATTGCCCACAGAGAATCTTGGCCTTTTTCACATTTTTCACTTTCTATTTATGTGCTTTTATTGAAAGTAACATTTCCATTTTATAAAAATATAAGATTTGAATACAGCAATCCCATCAAGTTGAATTGCTGCAATTTAAAAAGGCCAGTAAAACTAAATTGTAAATCTATCTTAAAAGCAAGGTACTAATAACATTCTGAAATATTTATAAGAAGATAACAGGAATAAAGTATTCAGACATAAAGATCTGTTAATAAAAATGGCAATGCACTGAATGACTACTGAGACAGATGGGATATTTCAAAAATAAATGTGCCAAACATAGCTCAAATTTTGAAAGTAATATGACAAACTTAAGGGAACCGGTGCATTTTGGGCTGGTATTTTGGGTCTAGGCAGCAAAACTATGAGGTTTGGGACATTTACTTTTAACAAGACACTAAGTGATAGCAGATGGCCGACATTTGTCCCATGTGTGTGTCAGTCTATCCGGCAGAAGCCATTCGGCCAGCTTCTGTCGGATGTACATGCTGGAAAACCAGCATCTGACCGACTCCAAATCAGCGCTCTCAGCCAATGGCAGAGAGCGCTCACCGGAGTGTACTGGCTTCCCCCTGTCAGAACACAACAGCTCAGTGGGGGAGATCGCTGAACTAACCTTGCATTGTGTAAAATCTGGTGCAGCTCTGCACAGAAACCAATCAGTCTCTAGGTTTTATTGTCAAAGCTTTATTGAACGAGCTAAAATTAGAAGCTGATTGGCTACCATGCACAGCTGCACCGGATTCTGAGTGCACCAGTTTTTGTAAATGTTCCCCTAATGCTCCATTTACATATATGCAAATTGGATACATTTTGAGCCTCATCCGGTTCACATGACAGGTGAACCAAACCGGCTTTCTATAGAGCCGGTTCACATATCTGCGGTACAGCAGCAGTCAAAATTCACTGCGCTGTGGTTCAGATGCAAATTCCAGGATCATTCCAGGCACACATCATCGGTTTTGAACACGAAATTGAGAAAAAATGCAGCGTGGCGGATCCCCCCAATCCCTTACCAGGCCCTTTGGATCTGGTATGGATTCTATGTATCCTATCATCAGTCTGTAGGTTTGGAGCCCGGGAACTGTCACAGACTGATGATAGGATATGAGCTCGGCGCTCGTGGATGTTTTTACTATAGCCTTCTGCTAAATGTAAGTGTACCATGTTGTTTTTAACCTAATAAACTGATTTATATACGGGATCACGCTATGTGCACTCTCTTCCAATACTCCACATATGTGCATCCCATTGTGACGAGCATTGAAGAAATGGGGACGATTTGAAGACACCCTTTTTGAGGTATACGAACTCTGCTTTCGTTGGATTGACGCCCACACTCATTTTACAAAAGTGAGTACATCCCCCTTCTGGGTCCTGTCCCTTTTTCCACTTTGGCCGCCACGGAGTTATACTATATACTGTCTGCTTATGTTTTTTATATACCATCCTGCACACCCACCACCCGAATCGCCTGAACTACTGGATGGGACCCTTGCCTGCTGGTGATTTGTTACTGGATTACAAGCTGTTGTCTTGCAGCAGTAAGGTGAGCTGCTTGCGAGCACAGAGGTGTCCCCACTGAAGACTTTTTTCCTTTTCCTGTGGCTTGTGGACTTGCCTTTTTGGAACTGATGACTCATTGTTTGAGCACTTTGTACTACAAGGTGGTGAGACTGTTCACCATTTATTTATTTTTCTTGGAGTCACCAATAAGTATTTGCTGAGTTACCACATATGTGCTAGTATGATACTAGCCCTTTTGCACTGAGATTTTTTTCTTTTCTTTTGTGTCAGTATTTACAATATTTTTATGTGCTAGTATGATACTAGCCCTCATGCACATGGACTTTGTTTGATTTATATATTTTATTTTGTTTAATTTTTTTGTACCCACACTGTATTTGTCACTCATTTCATAGCTTTTTATACATTTTAGGCTATTTTGTTTCTTCAGTTTATTCGAATTTAGTGCTCATTAGACTGCACTTTATTACATTTCATCACACTTTTATATTTTGTGTAATTTTTCCATTTTGCCTTTTGGAACTGATGACTCATTATTTGAGCACTTTGTACTACAAGGCGGTGGGACTGTTCACCATTTATTTATTTACTTGGAGTCACGATTAAGTATTTGCTGAGTTACTACATATGTGCTAGTATGATACTAGCCCTTTTGCACTGAGATTTTTCTTTTGATAAGTATTTGCTGAGTTACCACATATGTGCTAGTATGGTACTAGCCCTTTTGCACTGAGATTTTTCTTTTCTTCTGTTTCAGTATTTACATTATATTTTGTATGTGCTAGTATGATACTAGCCCTCATGCTCATTATACTTTTATATTTTGTATAATTTTTTCATTTTTCATTCACCTCTCTATACATTTGAGCTAGCCCCTTCCCCTTCCTCCTCCTTCCTTCCCCTCTTATCACAGTGCAATCACCACCTAGTTATTAGATTGACTATTGGCAGCCTAAGTACTAAGGTGATTACGTTTGGGAGTATTTGCTGGAAGGAGGTATTAACTGCTGGATCAAAAATTTAGAGTAAGCAATAATTTACTGCTTTCCATATTCAGCATAAAAACCCTTCCACAATTAGTAGCACCAGAATGGGAATTCCAAAAAACAAGTAACAAAAAAGGTAAGTGATTTGAGCATCAGTTGTGATATAGAGGTTTGGGAATGCTAAAATGGACCCAAGTTTCTTGTATTCTAGGGTCATGTCTGCAACAAGGCCTGAAGCAAAATGTAGACATCTAACTAGTTACTACAGGTCACGGCTCATGCTGCTGCTAAATCAGGCAAGAGAAATATAGTATCTTAGTCTTGTTGCAAGACTTTAGGCAGGTATTTTGATAGTGTGGAAGATAAGCTATAATGCCAGCTTTTTGCAAGTTGCTATAGCATGATGTGAGATTGGGTGATTGCTGAGAGTGGAAACTCAACACATCTTTCTTTAGCTCTAATGGGAGTTCTGTGAAAGCATACTAGTATTAATAGAGCATATTTGACACACACTATCAACTATGACTATAACAGAAAGAATGCATAATACATTTTAGTCTCTCAGACCCTCCAGATATATGAATCTAAGGGGGTAGCCTCCCTGGCGGTATGATTACGTCAGATTTTTGCGTCTCAAAGAGGTACAATTATTTTGCATAGAAATTTGGCGTTTTATATTGTAGGC
The DNA here is from genome assembly GCA_037952925.1 of Lithobates clamitans. NCBI lineage: Eukaryota > Metazoa > Chordata > Amphibia > Anura > Ranidae > Lithobates > Lithobates clamitans. Next base: position 1,259,194 of record JBBGZY010000720.1, read on the forward strand.
CTGTAATTCTTAGCAATAACACACTTAAATCTGTCCACCAAGAGTCTAGTAGATATCCCGGGTATGATGAAGTTTGAAATACAAAATTATACATTTTAATATAATAAATAAACATAAATAATTAAAAAAATAATAATATAATAATAATAAAATAAATTTCCCCATGATTCACTATCGCTCAATTCTGCAAGTGTTCTAATTTACTATCACTGTTTTCTAGCTGGTCTAAAACCACTTTAACGTAAAGGGACACTTTCTGATGGCTATGGACAATCTCAAGTTTCCAAGCAGAAAGAACAAAGAACAGTATATATAAAACTGCATGCAGGGCATTGGACAAAGCACTAGGGACAAAAAGGATGTGAAATAATTTCATACAGTAATGTAATCTGTAAGATTACAGTGTACTGTATGTATTATGATTTTTCACTTTTTTGAATTTGCCGCCAGGCTCCGCCCCTGTGCGTTGCGACGCTCGCAGGGAACGGAGCCCGGCACAGAGAGGCTTCGGGCGGAGGACAGAGCCCACGGACACAGCGGGGGACATCGCAGGATCCTGGGGACGAGGTAAGTACACCACACCAGGATCCTGCAATGCAATCCCGAGTGTGGCTCGGGGTTACCGCTAATGGTACTGAAAACCACCAGGGAGGTTAAGGACAAGTATAGCTGCAATAGGCCTCACAGGTCAAGAAGTCTGAAATAAAAGAATGCACATAATTAACAGAAACAACACACACCTTCTAATCTAAGGTTTGATTGAGAAATGACTGTATCTTTGGGGCCACTGTGTGACTTCTGCAAGCATCCCCTGGCCAACTGATCTTGGAGGAAGAAGTGAGCAACTGAATTTTCCTGGCCGATGGTTATAGCTTTCCCCTGGGATAGACTAGTATGGCCTCTGCATGCTATGTTGATTAAATTGTTCCATTGCAGGTTTCTTTTTAACTCATAACAAACTTAAATTATCTTTTAGCTCTAAAGATTACCTTCAAAGTTCTCAGGGATCCCGTATGCAAATAATGAAAAAGCTAACATTGCCACAGTCTGGTCCACTTCGTCCAACCTTTCTTATTGGCCAGTAAGGCTGCTGATAGCATATGGTGGGCAGAAAGGTAACCCCACACAAGCACAGGTCACTGTTTGTATGTTGTAGGGGTATCAGGATACTCTAGAAGTAGGCTGCAGATACATCCAAGGACGTGGAGGTCAGCCTCACAAGGAGAGGTGAGTCCACTGGTTTGCCTAAATTGATAACACTATTGCTTGCAATCCCAGTGAAAGAAGAAATTTAGTATAATAAAAATTAAACTGTGTTTATGAAACCATTGGCTTCTTTTATTACAGTTTACTGTATGATGTGGTTAAACGGTGCCCTGCTTCTACTGTCTTTAGTTGCACATAATAAATTGCTGGATTTTGTAGACATGACAGCTACTGCCATATTAGATATGTTTATATTGATTATCTGATTAGCCTTTTCTACATTTTTGGCAGAAAGACAAGAAAACATTTACTGTTATTAGTAGCGAAAGTTGATTTTTCATGAATTGAATGTCAGCACTTTTATGAACTATGGTCCTCTGGGAGCTTCAAAGCTATATCATAGCTAAATATGACATATGCCACTTGTATTGTAATTATGAAGTCATTATAGTTAGTTATACCTGGCCCACAATACACAGATAACAAATGACAAAAACATATAAACAACTGTCTGCTGCTATATAGTGGTGGTCATTAACTATAGCGCTGCGGCGCTATTTAGCGCCAATTAGCGCTAATTAGTGCCAAAACGGTATCCACTATAGCGCTGGTAAAAAATTACTCCCAAAATCGAATTTACTATAGTTTCCTGAAACCAAATAGCGCCTAAACCCTTACTCTGCTAAAACCTGGAGTAGTGCACGTGTAAATAATGTTTAGAGTTTGATATAATTGCCTAAATGGTACTGAAATATGCGGTATATTATTTAAAGATAATCTGCTTTTAGACTGTGTGAAAAAGTGATTTATACACTGAAATATCTTTAAAAGTCTGAGAAGAGATAAATTCCCCGTTTTGTACAACTAGGTGCCAACACAACTGAGCATCCTCAGACCTGCAAATAGCTCTCATTTTAGCTCCAATGTCTTTTTCACAGGGCGCTATAGTAAATACCAGAATGAGTGCTGTGTTAACCGCTTCAGCCCCAGAAGATTTTACCCCCTTCCTGATTAGAGAACTTTTTGCGATTCGGCACTGCGTCGCTCTGACAATTGCGCAGCCGTGCGACGTTACACCAAAACAAAATTGATGTCCTTTTTTTCCCACAAATAGAACTTTCTTTTGGTGGTATTTGATCTTGTTAAAGGGGCTTCCAGATTCTGATAAGCCCCCCGCCCGCAGACCCCCACAACCACCGGGCAAGGGTTGTGGGGATGAGGCCCTTGTCCCAATCCACATGAGGACAAGGTGCTTTGGGGGGAGACCCCAAAGTACCCTCCCCATGTTGAGGGCTTCTGGCCTTTTATGGTTGGGGGGGGGCGCTCGCTCCCCCCCTTCCCTTTCCTGACCTGCCAGGCTGCTTGCTCGGATAATGGTCTGGTATGGATTTTGGGGGGACCCCTATGCCCTTTTTTTTTACAATTTTGGTGTGGAGTTTTTCTTAATATCCATAACAGACTTGAAGGACCTTGTATGGACTGGTGGGGGGAACCTATGCCGTTTTTTTCTTTGCTTTTTACTCTATATTGCCGGGAACTGGCAATACATTACAGCCGCAAGCAATTTTTAATGAAATTTTTTCCTTTAGAAATGTCATTTTGCTACTCGAGAGAGAGTGTGTCTCTACGTGAGGAGACATCTAGGAGCATGGTTGCTCATCCCTGATGTTGGATATAAAGGATTTGCATTTGTAAGGACACTTACTACAAGACCAAGGACTGGTCAGTCTATGGACACAGCTTCACTATTGTTACTTTTTTCCTACTGGGTTTTATCCTGCTGGTGATCGCACAATTCATTCATCTTCTTATGTGAGTCCTGATGTCCTTTTGATATTTGATGGTCTGGCTATTTCTATGACCTGCCTGTCAAGTATGGAGTGTGCCATTCGGATCTACCGTTAACCTCTTGCATCATATGATTACATTGCTTGTTTTCATATCTTTCTGGTAAGCAGATTGATAGCACGTGGGTGTGGTGTGCCTTTCCTTTGCACACTGAAGTTTGGTGGAGGCTTCACGTCATCTCTATCCCTTATTGATCTTCTATGGACTATCACATATACGTTTACATTTGTTTCATCTAAGCGTTGCATTTTGGATTTTTTGTTTGATGAAGTCAACAAACTATGCTGGCTGCTTTTCTTGTTCTTTTTAGTTAGCGCAAATTTAGGTTCACCTGTTTTTTTATGGATTTTGGGGGGACCCCTACGCCATTTTTTTTTTTTTTTTTTTGGTGTGGAGTTTTTCTTAATATCCATGCCAGACATGAAGGACCTTGTATGGACTGGTGGGGGGAACCTATGCCATTTTTTCTTTGCTTTTTACTCTATAGTACCGGGAACTGGCAATACATTACAGCCGCAAGCAATTTTTAATGAATTTTTTTCCTTTAGAAATGTCATTTTGCTGCGGTAGAGTAATAAACATGGGAAAGGCGCGCTACTTTACAGGCATACTATAGACACCCCCAGGCACGATATTTAAAGGAATTTTTATTGTTTCACTTTAACCATTATTAAAATCACTGCTCCTGAAAAAACGGCTGTTTTAAAAACATTTTTTCCAATTGATACATGTCCCCTGGGGCAGGACCCGGGTCCCCATACACTTTTTATGGCAAAGAACTTGTATATAAGCCTTCAGTGAGAGCTAACTTTGGATTTTGCAGGTTCGATTCCCATTGACTTCCACTATTCCTGCATATGTGAACTGACAGGCATGTTTGCCGGCAAGAGCGCTGCTAATAAAATGACACCTGAAAATCAGGAGAACATTGATCAAATTCCTGCAAGAGCAATATATGCTTCTGGATCAGCATTGTCAATAACTGAAAATTCATTTTGGCAGGAAGCTTTTCAATTAATATGAGGGAAATTGTGTGGTTATCTGTTCTAATGTACAGTTGAAATGTTTTTAACATATACAGTCCTTGTTATTCCACTTGTAATAAGAAAAATGTTTTAAAAAGCAAGCTTAGTTTATTTACTGAATAAGCTGTACTTTTCTTCCAAGCATAATACTTTATTATACATTGCATTTCACGTTCCCAGTGTAACAAAATGACTTTCAATTTGTAAAACTACTTCTCGTTGAATTTTTTTTTCCAAAATTTCCATTTTTTCTGAAAAAATTTTTTTCTTGCCTTAAAAATTTTCAGAATTTGACATCTCTAGTTAGGACCAAGAGCTTCCATTGGGTGCACTGGGTAGGGGCATGCATGTATACATATCTGAAAGATAAGAAAAGGCCTTCAAGCAGCATGCTATTAGCTGACTGTTGTATACTGTGAACGGCCTGTTTAAAGCAGTTCTTTGTTTAGGGAGCAAAAACTAGCCATAGCAATACCTGCAAACGAGGACGGTAGGTCTGATCTTCATTCTGTTGTGTGTAGATTTGACTGAGCATGAGTTAGGAATCTGAGTGTTCCTGTCCCCCACAGGTGGATCATGAGTGACTAAGTCTATCACATCATATATACCCTCTTCTATGTCTCAATTTTGTTTTCCACAACATGACTCAACAACAATGTTCTTTTTATACTGTAGCTGATGTAATGGCTTAAAAGTAAATTTCCTTTAACTCTGTGTCCACTCCAAGGAAGCATTGTAAGTAATAAATTTTAACAGCATGACTAATACACAACAACCCTGTCAGTTTCCAACACTATTAAAAGGTACATTTCTAAAAGCATTTCACAAAAATTCCATTTAAATCATAAAACATTTACTGTAAATACACGAAGTACCAGGAGAAAGTAGAATAATCTCCTCTTAAGAGTTATTTAAATTTGCTGCATTTGCACTTCTCAGGAGTATAGAGCGGCTTGCAAGGTGCACAGTTTTCATTCTGTAATGTCTGCTCTACTTTTCTGTAAAAAAACATTCACAAAGTCAACCTATTTTCTTCAGAGGAATGTGACGAAAAGCTGAATATGCATTCTAATCAAGTCACACTGGGGTTGATTTACTAAAGGCAAATCCACTCTGCACTACAAGTGCACTTGGAAGTACAGTCGCTTCAGCTCTGAGGGGTAGATCTGAAATGAGGGGAAGCTCCGCTGATTTTATCATCCAATCATGTGTAAGCAAAAATGCTGTTTTTTTATTTTCCTTGCATGTCCCCCTCGGATCTACAGCGACTGCACTTCCAAGTGCTTGTAGTGCAAAGTGGATTTGCCTTTAGTAAATACCCCCCCCCCCCCCCGTATTCAGGTTAAGGAAATGTGGAATTTGGAGTAAACAGCCATATTGTAGTGGGCAGAAATTATGGGAATGAAATAATTCATCCATTTATGAAAAAGATGAAAATGAAGGTATTGCCAAGAACAACCAATTACATTGTATCTGTCATCTATGAGTGCATATTAGAAGAGAAATGAAAGCTAACATTTGCCACTGTTTTCATTTCATTTCAACAGTGTTGTAAATGTTGTAAACAGTCCACATTGACACACATATATTAACCTGGAAACATTACCTTGGAGAGAAGTGGTATTTAGGCCTGTCCATGTAAATATGATGCAGAACGATAGATAGGAGAGGGGACAGTGATAGCAGCCTGTGTATGCCTGTAAGCACTCTTAGCCTTAGTTCTCACTTTAAACCGCATCTAAATCGCACAGGAACCGCACAGCATTCTTGTGCAAATCACATGTGATTCAGTGAGGTGTAATTTGAGCCTATTCATTTTGAATGGGGTCAAATCGCACAGCATCGCACCAAAGATGTGCATATACTTTTGGAGCCACACTGCAAACGGATCGCCGGTGAAATCTGGGTCAGGCAAACGACCTGCATTTGGGGGTGTCGTTAACTTTGCACTTGCAGCAGATCATAAGGGCAGTACGAGTGGTATGGCAAACATGCACGGATCGTGGCATTTCCCACAATGCATTGGTGTGAACCTAGGCTTACTTTTTAAAGTACAGTAGATATTTCCTATGAAAAGTATGGGGGCTGTCATATTCATTCACACCTATGGTATGGAGAAAATAGGTAGGCTAAAGGGAGGGAATTTTTCCTGTGTTAATACAGTACACAAACAGCTCTTCAGCAGGGATACATTTAGAATATAACTTCATTAAAGTTTACATCAGAGAACAAAAACATGCAGTACATCTCTGCAATACATGAACACTTTCCTGTTTTATGCCTTTAAAGACCCTACAAGTACAGTAAAATACCTGTTGATTAGCCAGAAATCTCAAAACCAACGTTCTGTGTGTGGAAAGTCAGCAGCCATGCCCAGTTTTTTTTTTTTTTTTTTTTTTACTAAACTGCTGAATATTTTTTTTCTCATCTCCACAGCATAAAGACTTATGCCTCGTACACACGATCGGACTTTCCGACAACAAAACCGTGGATTTTTGTTCGAAGGATGTTGGCTCCAACTTTTCTTGCATACACACGGTCACACAAATGTTGGCCAACAATTACGAACGTAGTAACATACAAGACGGACGTGATATCTCCATTACGAACGCTAGTTATATCTCCGGCTCCTACTTGATTCCGAGCATGTGTGGACTTATGTCCGACAGACTTGTGTACACATGATACAAACATATGTTGGCGGAAAATTTGAGAACCTGTGAGCCAACATTTGTTGGCGGAAAGTCTGCCAACAAATGTTCGATGGAGCATACACAAATTTGCATACTCAAATTTGAGAACCTGTGAGCCAACATTTGTTGGCGGAAAGTCTGCCAACAAATGTTCGATGGAGCATACACACGGTCGGACTCTCCGCCAACAAGCTCACATCCAACATTTGCTGTCGGAAAATCCAATCATATGTATGGGGCATTAGGCTCCATTCACTCTAGTTGCAGTGGAACTGCTCTGGGCGGTTATTCCAGCCCATTCCCACTGCATGACAGGGAAAAACGCATTGTCTTCTGTGTGCCCAATTCACACCACTGTGTTGTGGTGGTGTTCAGGCATGGTGCTCTAAAAAAAAAATAGTGCCTGCACTGCTTTTTTTCAGCACAAAGTACCAAAATGTCTGTGTGACATTTCAATAAATCAAAGTTTGTTTGAAAAAAAAAAAGAAAAGGAACATAATGGTGATTCCCGCCGTACGGCAGCGCACACCAGCCGCTGCGTTATAAAATGCTGGCTGGTGTGAATGGAACCTAACTGATCTGCAGTCCCAAGATACAAACTGAGAGCTAATTAGGCTTCCTGAGATAACAAAAAAGAGAGCAAAGTATATAGGGCAGGCCTGATTTTCTGACATGATCAATAAGTATTGTTTGAACAGATATAGCTAAAGTGTTTCAATTGTATATTTTATAAAGTTAATAAGACAAGTATATTGTTATAAATGTATATATACTTTTCAAAGGAATCTGTCCTGAAGCTTTACAATACCTGTCTTTGAAGCCTGGGTAGCATATAAATTCTACAGCGGATACTTCACTCAGATTGATGAAGGTACTTAGCTGCCTCAAAACTAATTTGTAGCCTGGAAGTTGGTGAATTGGCAGCTTCCATCGAAGGCTTTTCAGGCAGTTATTACATTTCAGGCCAGATTCCCTATAATCAACTGAGTTGAACATCAAGTGTTAGTAAAATTTCCCAACCTGGAAAATGTAGTGTGGTACCGTGTTAGCCATGGATTAATGTTGAAAGCTTGAAGTTTAAGTGATACCCTTTATTGGCTAACTTACAGGTTATTAAAGATAGGTTATTAGGTATTAAAGATGCAAGTTTTTGGGATAACTTAGATTTCTTCTTCAGGTTCTATACAAATTATATAAAGCCTGAAGATGGGATCTAAGTTATCCCAAAGGTTTGCATCTTTAGTAACTTAAAGTAGAACAGAACACATTTTCCAAAAAACTTGCAAGCAGGCAGGCTATTTATTGTGGAGGGGGCATGCAATGTTTCTTTTTCAATAAAACACACCTACAGTACGTGTCTGCTCCCAGTGTTCTGTAAATGTGCAGCATAAGCTGCTCAGTTTACATTGCCGGCACGGCCCCCGTGTGCAAGGATGACTGATTCCTGCATATGTGCAGAGGTTACATCATCCCACGCCAGCAAATGAGGATGTCCGAAGTCCAGCACTAGGAGAGAAGATGCTAACAGCGGCAAAGGACACCACACGGACTTCAGATTTTACAGAGGAGGTAAGTATACTGACTTTAGTTTCACTTTAAAGTGGAGTTCCACCCAAAAGTAGACGTTCCACTGATCTGCTCCCCCCCCCCCCAGTGCCACATTTGGCACCCTTCAGGGAGGAGGGGGGAACGACTGCCTGTCAAAAGTTCAGGCCCCCTCCACCTTCCTCCGCTGCTGGGCAAGTTAGGAAGTGCAGCACACTTTGCGCATGTGCAGTAGGGAACCGGCTGTGAAGCCGAAAGGCTTCACTGCTGGTTTACCTTACCAAGAATGGCGGTGACAGCACCCAAGAGCCGATCCGAAAATCAGCTGAGATGCTGACATTGCATGCTCTCTGGACAGGTATGTGTCCTTATATTAAAAGTCAGCAGCTACACTATTTGGCTGTATCACTGCTTTAAGTTAATATTATTATTATTATACAGGATTTATATAGCGCCAACAGTTTACGCAGCGCTTTGCAATATAAAAGGAGGCAATACTGTTATAATACAATAAAATACAGGAGGATTAAGAGGGCCCTGCTCAGAAGAGCTTACAATCTAATAGAGTGGGGCAGGTGGTACAAAAGTTTGTAACTGTGGGGAATGAGCTGATGGAAGTGGTAGGAGATTAGTTGGAGACGTGATAGGCTTCCCTGAAGAGATGAGTTTTCAGGGATCGCCTGAAGGTAGCAAGAGTATGGGATGGCCGGATCAGTGGAGGTAGCGAGTTCCAGAGGATGGGAGAGGCTCTGGAGAAATCCTGGAGATGAGCATGGGAGGAGGAGACAAGAGAGCTTGAGAGTAGGATGTCTTAAGAAGAGCGGAGAGGACGATTTGGGTGATATTTGGAGACAAGATTGGTGATGTAGCTCGGGGCAGAGTTGTTTATGGCTTTGTATGTTGTGGTTAGTATTTTGAATTTAATTCACTGGGTGATTGGGAGCCAGTGTAGGGATTGGAGGAGAGGGTTGGCAGACACTGAGCGGTTGGTAAGGTGCATAAGTCTGGCAGCAGAATTCAGAGCTGGGAAAGAAAAAAAAAATCCGGGCAGCCTGCCAAGTTTAATCACAACATGTGAATAAGTAGAAACAAAGTATCTTTTTGTTCTTTTATCAAAGGAAAGAACTTCAGTGTGTAAATGAAGGAGGTTTAACCATTTAAAGACCACACCTTTTCTGACATTTGTTGATTAACGTAAAAATCATTATTTTCTGCTAGAAAATTACTTGGAACACCCAAACATGATTTTTTTTTTTAGCAGAGACCCTATAGAATAAAATGGTGGTTGTTGCAATAGTTTATGTCACACTGTATTTGCGCAGCGGTCTTTCAAGCCCATTTTTTTTTTTTTAAATACACTTTATTAAATTTTAAAAAAAATAACAGCCCAATTTTTTTGTATAATGTGAAAGATGTTACACCACGAGAATCGTGAGAGAATCGTGATCTTTATTCTAAGCAAAAAAATAGCGATTCTCATTTTAGCCAAAATCGTGCAGCTCTAATGGGTATCAGTTAAACTCCAAACATTCTATAACTTTGAAAATATAATTTATATGAGTGAATCTTCTTTAAACTGCATTTATACTGGTAATCTTTTTTCATAAGGTAAAATCAATGTAGTAATAACAATAATAATCATAATAATAATAGGAATTGAAATTGGCACGGAAATAAGTCCTGTCTGTTTTATTGACAGCATATGTACTGTATATGTGAAACAGATGTACGTGTAAAAGTTATTGTGTCATTTTACTGCCAAGACCACTTGTGAGAATGCATCTTGTGTCAATGTACTCTGAAAGTTAGAGGCAGGTCTGCCCTAATTGTCTCCTTGTGAGCGTATTTGCAAAACAATGGCGTCTTTGTATTTCTGAAGAACGCCATTACCTCACTTTCATGGTACAGGAGGCCTCAGCAATCATTCTAATGCCACTATACTGCCCTACAATGTAACCTTTTCTAGGGTTTTTCTAAATCTCTTGTGACAAATCATCTGATGCTGTTAAAATCATTACTGAGGCATCCCGATTTAACAGAATTTACGAGGCTTTTTATAGTTTAACTAATAAACAATATGGATGTCAGCTGTTAAAGGTAAGAAGCAATCTTGCTGCTTGAATAGTCATTTGGTTGTGATACAAGGGAAATGTTAGAAAACTGCACGGAAGAATCCAAAAATATACATTCCAAAGTATATTAGATATAGAGGTCAAATTAAAGGTTAAAGTGAAATTCCAGGCCATTGCCTTACTATGCTTAAAACTGCTCCCACCCCCTTCTAAATACTATTCTAAGTGCCCTGTGAAAATAAGATGCTTTTACTTACCTATTCTGAAGGGGCTTCAGATCAGTCACATGACCTCCCAGTGGCCAGCTTCAGGGGAGAGGGGAGAGCGACAACAGCAGATAGAATGCCTATGCCGTGACATTACCTGCTATGGGGCCTCCATTGTCAGCTTTCCCTCCTGTCCCCTGAAGCCGCTGCTGGGACCCAATCACATGACCAGACTGGAGCGTCCTGAGAATAGGTAAGTATAAGCATCTTCCTTTCACAAGGTAGTTAGAATAGGAGTTAGGAAAAGGATTTAGAAGGGTGTGAAAGCATGTTTAAAGTATAAATAAAGGCAACATTTTTTTTAAAGTTTTGGATAGAGGGGAGATGGATTAGAACACCTGACAGTTTTTTTTGTATTGCTGTCTGTGTTCCCATTAGAAAGAATCACCCTCTCTATTTGTCTTGTTTACCATTATTAGTGAAAGTGAAAGTAAAAGAAAATCCAACATTTTGGGTTGTCCCCAGAAAAGTAATAGAGGGGAAATCTTCCATTGGGGACATTAGTTCTGATGACTTAGATATTCCCTTAATTTCTCTTTACTTGTAGGAATTTCCTCCCACTTCCTGTTTGGCTATGGGACAGGAAGTTAAGGTAAATTTCCCCAATGGGATATAGATGGCAAAAAATAATTTTACAGGGGATATCGAAAATGAAAAAAACATTTTGCCCATAGTTCTACTTTAAGCATAGTTAGGCAACTGCCTGTAATTTAATTTTAAGCATAATAAATAGAGTAAAAAAAATTATTTGCTAAATAACGACTTTACAGTACAGCATGGAGCATAAGATATGTGTAATTACTGTCCACGTGCTTGCCTGATGCTCCAATCATGCATTGGCCATCCAGAGATTCCAGTGTAAGTTTTAACTTTCTAAGCAAAGCAATAAACCCCATTGCTATATATACATACTCCCTCCACCAACATATGATGGTTCACAGGAATGGTGAATGACCTGTCAGACGCCAAGTACTGCATTGTGGGCGCCGCCCCCCTAATCAATGCGCCTGGCCCCTAATCCACATGCATGGCGCCAGACGCATTTCAATGGTTATATTTTTAAGCACATGATTGTCTTCAAAAAAGGGTGGGCTCGAGGCGCAGAGCTCTTCGCCCTAAGCCCACCAAGTTGTCTGACAATAGCGAATTAATATTCGCTATTGTCTTCCTAATTCTCCTCCCAGCCAATCAAGAAGCGGGTCCTGACACTCAATTGGCCAGGGAGTCTTAGGACCCACTTCCTGTTGGGCTGTGAGGAGAAGCAACGGGATCCATGCGATGGTGAAAGCACAGAACTCAACATCCGGGTGAGATGCCGGCATTTGCAGGCACTTTCTGGATTGGCTGCGGCGGTGTTATATGTGAACAGTGAGTACTCATTTCTACAGATTGCCTGTGCTGTCGCTGCCACCTTTGCCACCTTTCCGTCTGTCTCCCACACATGGGGGGGGCGCCGCCTTCCGACTGTCTCCCGTGGAGGGGGGGCGGTATCACCGCCTTCCAGACCGTCTCCTGCGTGGGGGGGTGGCGTTAGTTTACCGCCCCCCCTCCTAAATATTGAGCACCAGCCACCTTTGTTCACAACTATCCGTGATGAATGATGCGGCTGTGCAGGTGGAGCCGAATTCAAATAATGACAGGAGTTGGCAGAAAGAAGAATACCCAAACTCTGTAGGCAGGGTGGGGGGCTGCGGACTCTGACTATTCAATATTATACCGTAAATTTGGGTGCAACAATAATTGTGGTCAGAAAGATGGACTTACACAAAATATGAATGCAGTTATTTCTTGAGACAGACATGCTCAGAACCAAACACTTGACAATAGCACAACATTGTTGCGTATGGTATCACTAGGCACACAAGTGAAATCTGGCACCACATACCTACTGTAATTGTCAAAGAAGAATATATGATCAGCCATTAAACATACTTAGGCATTTCTCCACAGTATAAGGAATATATGCCCCTATCAACATATCAAATCCTTTCATGCTACATACTGGCATTTTCTTCTTTTTTCACCCTTTAAAGGGGAATAATTTAACTGCTCAGGTGTTGTCTCCTCATATTCTATTTTCATTAATCAGCAGTTTGGAAAGTGTTTGTTAGATTTCCGACGCATAGGAGGCACTTAAGAACAGTTAATTAACTCATTACACAGCGTTCCTACTGCAATTACGAAAGACAATACTTCATTGAGTTACTGATCCTTCTTACACAGCTATTTAATTGCCATTTTACAGGGCAAAGAACCTCAAGCACACTAGAACCTGTCTTTTTTCCATTACATAAAAAAGGCAAGCTGCTATTGCCATGCCAGTTTCTCAAGCATCTGTATTGCTGTTTATTGCTATTACAAAATCATGCAGCACTATCACGTGTATGTTACTACTATACCAAAGTTACAGTAAAGTGATATTAAAGAAAAAAATCAGCACAGGAGGCCAACACTTACTTAAGAGGCTTATTTTTTTTTTTAATGTCCCTTTGCATTTGTGTTTTACTGGTCAAAAAAACTCACAGCCCCCTCCTGTTCGCAGGTGTCTCCTTTGCCTAGCAGGGGAGACACCCTTCATTGAAACACAAAGTGTCTGGCAAGCCATGCCCCCTGCTCCCTCCTCTTCCCATAAATTTGACAGACATTTGCAGAAGCCTGTTGCTGTCATGCACTTAGTAACTTCCTCTACAACTCAGAAGTTCAGGGAAGTGGCGCAGATTGACCAGGAGCTAGTGATGATGAACTTGGATCATAGATAAGTGTTTTGGGATGGGAGTCATGGCAGGGGGAATGTGGTGAAATGTCACTTTGCAAAGAATACCCAATCACATGCAAGGAAAAAAAAGTTAAAAAAAAAATGTTCTTGCAAGTGATGGGGTGATGGGCTGAGCTGTATGTTCCTGTTATCGCGCATTTTACATGTTTGGATGTTCTGTGGTGGCCGCCTTCCTTTTTACCATGCAATGCTGTTTTTACTATGGATACGTGTAAGTGCAAAACTTTATATTAAATGCAACCCTTAAGAGGTTTTACACTATCCAGCGTTTTATATTTTATTTAGACTACACGATCGTCGTTTGGGTGGAGTCCCCTGGATGCTCTGGAGCAGTTCCTGATGTTGTTTCTTGTACATCCCCTGTTCAAGACCCCTACCAGGACATATTCATCAAGCCTGTTTGACCCTTCGTAATAAAGGGTCCAGGCTCTCTGGCAAGAGTCCAACCTATTGTGGTGGTGGCGTGTTCACTTGGTGAAGGGATTGGATAATAATGGAGTTTGCCATTTGACCATTATGGTCCATTTGAGAGACTGATTTTTCTGGATTGTTTATTTATTTATACTTTTTTTTTCAGTATTTTTAATATCAATCACTCTAGCGCAAAAGCAGGGTTAGGTTATAAAACAATGTACAAGCTTTGAACATCCCACAGAGCACTGTTCAATCCATCATCCAAAAATGGAAGGAGTATGGCACAACTGCAAACCTACCAAGACATGGCCATCCACTTAAACTGATAGACCGGGCAAGGAGATCATTAATCAGAGAAGCAGCAAAGAGGCCAATGGTAACTGGAGGAGCTGCAGAGATCCACAGCTCAGGTGGGAGAATTTGTCCACAGGACAACTAGTCGTGCACTCCACAAATCTGGCCTTTATGGAAGAGTGGCAAGAAGAAAGCCATTGATGAAAGAAAGCCATAAGAAGTCCTGTTTGCAGTTTGCGAGAAACCATGTGGGGGGGGACAGCAAACATGTGGAAGAAGTTGCTCTAGGCAGATGAGAGCAAAATTGAACTTTTTGGCCTAAAAGTAAAATGCTATGTGTGGCGGAAAACTAACACTGCCCATCACCCTGAACACACTAATCCCAACAGGAAACATTATGTGGGGATAGTGTTGTGGGGATGCTTTTCTTCAGCAGGGACAAGGAAACTGGTCAGAATTGATGGGAAGATGGATGGAGCCAAATATAGGGCAATCTTAGAAAAAAAACCTATCTTCAAAATACTTGAGACTGGGGTGTAGGTTCACCTTCCAGTAGGATAATGAGCCTAAACATACAGCCAGAGCTACAATGGAATGCTTTAGATCAAAGCATATTCATGTGTTAGAATGGCCCAGTCAGAGTCCAGACCTAAATCCAATGGAGAATCTGTGGCGAGACTTGAAAACTGCTGTTTACAGACACTCTCCATCCGTTCTGACAGAGCTTGAGCTATTTTGCAAAGAAGAATGGGCACAAAATTCACTCTCTAGATGTGGAAAGCTGATAGAGACATACCCAAAAAAAACTTGCAGCTGTAATTGCAGCAAAAGGGGGTTCTACAAAGTGTTGACTCAGGGGGGTTGAATACAAATGTACGCCACACTTTTCACATATTTATTTGTAAAAAAATGTGAAAACCATTTATCATTTTCCTTTCACTTCACAATTATGTATCACTCTGTGTTGGTCTATAACAGGGGTCTTCAAACCCTGGCCCGCGGGTGTGTTTTGTCCGGCCCCCAGCTTGCACAGGCTCTGCCAACACAGCACTGCCAATCTGCTGGCTTTTAAAGGCAGCTGCTGTTATCGGCAGTATATGTCTGGCAGGTCCGGGACAAAAAGCCACTCCCCGCACACCCTCCCATACTGCCAGAGGACTGGCTGCTGTGCTGAGCAGAAGATTGGCTCCTAAGAGGTGACGTCATCAGCACAGCACCTCCCGGCTTCCCGCTTGCTGTTTACATTAGGAATCCTTCCACCTTACAGTCTGCGGGTGTAGCATTGGGCGGGATTCGGGAGGTGCAGGAGAGCTGAAGTCGGCTCCTACAGTGAAATTTTTTGGCTTGTACAGGCAAGCGTCAAATGGGCAAAAAATCTGCACACATACATGTACAGGAGACTCTGCTGGGGGCACTGATAATGAGGACATCTATGCTGGGGATACTGATAATGGGGAAATCTATGCTGGGGACACTGATAATGAGGAAATGTATGCTGGGTACACTGATAATGGGGACAACTCTGCTAAGGACACTAATATTGGGGACAGCTATGCTGGGGACACTGATAATGGGGACATCTATGCTCTGGGGACACTGATAATGGGGACAGCTATACTGGGGACACTGATAATGGGGACAGCTATGCTGGGGATACAGATAATGGGGACATCTACGCTGGGGACACTGATAATGGGCACATCTATGCTAGAGACACTGATAATGGGGACAACTATTCTGGGGACACTGATAATGGGGACAACTCTTCTTGGGACACTGATGATGGGGAAAAGGCTACTGGGGACACTGATAATGGGGGAAACTTTGCTGGGGGCACTGATAATGGGGAAAACGCTGCTGGGGACACTGATAAGGGGCACAACTATGCTGGGGACACTGATAATAGGAAAACTGATGATGGGGAGACTCTGCTGGGGACACTGTTAATGGGGAGACTCTGATGGAGACACAGATGATGGGGAGACTCTGATGGAGGACACAGACGCAGAGAAGTTTTCGGCCTCCGAATACTTGTAAAATCTACAATGTGGCCCTCGTGTTAAAAAGTTTGGGGACCCCTGGTCTATAACATAAAATCCTAATAAAATACATTTACGTTTTTGGTTGTAACATGACAAAATGTGGAAAATTTCAAGGCACTGTAAAAGTGCATTATTATACTTAATATATACTCTCTTATGTTTACAACATAAGAGAGTATATATGGTTTTTCTGTCTATTTTTACTGTAAGATAAAATTAGCAAGAAAACAACCAGCTGACTAGGAAGCTCGAACTGGTATAATTGTGGTGACATCTGGCAGAGTTTCCTCTCACCCTCTGAGAAATAAAAGCTGTCTGATGTCTTACACTGAGCAGAACCTTTTCTTGGACAGAGACTCAACCTTTGCCAACAAATACAAACTAACAAAAGAAGAGAAACTGTGAGGCACGTGCACAGCTGTATACAAATGATGTGATCAGCGCCATGACTTTAGCCTTTGGCAGGCCATCCAGCAGCTTTAAGGCCCAGAAAATCAGGGGGCACAGACACACTAGCAGCATAATGATTTACAGAAATAACAAAAGTATAACACGATAATCTACGATTAGGTTAATTTAATTTACTTCAGAAAAATTGCTATTAAAGCAATTACTGCACTACAGTGTTACTTATGCCGCGTACACACGGGCGGACTTTTCGACCGGACTGGTCCGACAGACTTTCGACGGACTTTTGACAGACTTTTGACGGACTTCCGACGGACTTTTGAACGCATGGACTTGCCTACACACAATCACACCAAAGTCCGACGGATTTGTACGTGATGACGTACGACCGGACTAAAATAAGGAAGTTGATAGCCGGTAGCCACTAGCTGACTTGGCGTGGATTTTCGTCCATTGGACTAGCATACAGACGAGTGGATTTTTCGACTGGACTCGAGTCCATCGGACAAATTTGAAACATGTTCCAAATCTAAAGTCTGTCAGATTTTTGACCGAAAAAGTCCGCTGCAGGTCCGATGGAACCCACACACGGTCGGATTGTCCGCCGGATTCGGTCCATCGGACCAGTCCGGTCGGTAAGTCCGCCCGTGTGTACACAGCATTAGGGTGCTCCACTGCCACATGTCTAATAAATGCTAGGGTATATCGTTAAATATAGTTTGCCAAGATTACAAATTATCCTATACTATTCAATGTTATTAATTACATGAAATTAACCATTTCACAACCACTAGTAGCAGATCTGTGATGGGGTATATAGCTAGACTCACTCCATAAAATGGCTGCATTTTTACACATTTCTACATTAAAGTGTGTTAAAACACAGTTTTTTTTATAATGCTACAGTACAATCTACATTTTAATTAAAACACCTAAGTGAAATTGTATGTAAAAGCCTGCAAAGGTGCATGAAGTTGTTATGGCTATAAAGGGCACAATCATGTATCACCTGAAGTTCTTCGGTACATGTGTGCCCATTGTTTTGTTTTTAATTATTTTTTTGGACTATAGATTTTTAATTTGAGTGTTGTTAAATTTACCAAACTTCTATAGTACTTGCAGAGAAAATGTATGCTATCCACTCTGGCTGTTTCTTTGCTTTAAAATCCTACATGGCTTATTTTTTATATCGAATCATCGTTTTTTTTACTAAATTATAATTTTCGAATATTAGGAGATAAAAGATCAGTATGGCGCTGCTCTTAGTCTGGTAGTAATTGCTCTTGAAAGCTCCACTTCAGAAGGCTATGAAATATGTATTCTAATGACAACTAATGGTATAGATTTGTAGGTCAAGAGCAATGTACATCTCTATTAGGCCTTTTGTGATTATATCTTTTCTAATTTTGAAATTGCTCTCATATTACTCCAGCCTTAATAGAAAGCCAAAAAAAATTGATTTTTGAAACTGTACAACTCCTTTCAAAGTTTTTACTTATCTGCGTTTCCAAGGGCATAAACCGGGAGAGGTATAATAGCATTACATGTAGAAAACATGCCACTGTGGGGTTTATTTACTAAAGCTGGAGAGTGCAAAATCAGGCTCACTTATGCACAGAAACCAATCAGCTTCCAGGTTTTATTGCCAAAGCTTAATTGAACAAGCTGAGGTTAAAAGCTGATTGGTTTCTATGCAGAAGTGAACCTGACTTTGCACTCTCCAGTTTTAGTAAATAAACCCCTATGAATCTTCATTGCAAACGGATTACCCTTTTTTATGATACGGCTTTATTGATAAAAATGGTTTTATTGTTTGGTTAATGCAACAATTTGCAAAATAAAAAAATGACATATTTGATGCATTTGGTCCTTAGCATTAAAGTGGTTCTCAAGTCAAGACATTTTTACTTCAAGATAGTCCTCTCTCCAGTGCCAGTTCCAGTGCTGTGCCCATATGCAGAGGGGGTCTTCCCTCTTCCTCTTCTGTCATTCTATGCATGAAGGTAAAAAAACTTCTGTGTGCAGCTTCCCTCTATTACTAACCTGATACCTGAGCCCGATCCCAATCCAGCAATGTGCAAGTGAGCAGCATCTCTCCTGGGTCTCTTTCTCCTCATTGGCTGAGACACAGCAGCAGAAGCCATTGGCTCCTGCTGCTGTCAATCTAGCCTGATGAAGGAGCATGCATGCTCCGAATGCGCGCTGCGCCCCATTCTCTTTCCATCCGGAAGTGACTTATCCCGCCTCCCCTGAAGTAATTCTGAGTGCCTGGATATGCAGGGAGCCACCAGTGCAGCCCGATCACCAGCTGCTTCTCCATCTGCGAGCTGACCACCTTCCCCCAGGAGTGGATGAAACTTTATATTTTTCTACATGAGCTGACATCTCTATGATCCTGTGAGTTCCCATTTGTCTGTCTTGAAATAAAATGTACATTAGTTGCTGCACTTAGATGGCGCTGCTCTCCTCTTATGTTTTGCATTCTACAGAGCCCCTTTTAGCTTGTCAGCCCCGCCCACAGTCAGCCTACCTGAGACCACCATTACATCTAATGCTTTTGTGCATGGACTCCCTGTGAACAAGTTTTTTAAATTGCCCACTCTCTCTCTTACAAGCTGACAGAGCGCACATGAGTATATGCATTTTTTTTTGTGTTTGATCCTGTGTTCCTGCTAAGAAGGAACACAAATCTTTACATTCCTCCAGTCAAAGCACATCCCCCACAGTTAATAATCACTCCCAGGGAACACATTTAACCCTTTGATTGCCCCCAATGTTAACCTCTTCCCTGCCAGTGTCATTAGTACAGTAACAGGAGGAGCCTGTGACGTCCCCAGCATTTGCAGTGTGTGAGTAAGCGGTGACGGATGAAGTGCCTCACCGCTTAGCTCTTTTGCAGCTGATCAATACAAACGCGATCTTACATAGAAGAGCATGTGAGTGAAATTGCTTTGGTCTGATACATAGTATTCAATTGTTTTTAATCTCTGCGCAATGGATGTATAATCTTTTCTTTGCATGTCCGGGATTTGAGTGGAGGAGCGGAGTATAACTAATACTTAAGAAGAAGTGAAAGAAGTGAAAGTAAAATTCTTTTCTTGACACTATTTAATTTAAATTTTGTTACACTATAACCGGCACGGATTGTTTTTGTTTAAAACACCTGATGGATTCTGAGCACCTCATATTAATGATTTTTAAAAAAGAAATTCATCTTTGCACATTTATATTTATTCGCATTGGATTCAGTTCATGTTTTATGTGGCACGATATACACTTATATATATATATTAATTTTGTATAAGCAGCAGATTTGTTTTAGAGCACTTGTTTATTAACTTTAAATTACTTATGCATTTTTTATGAGCACATCACATTCATGATGGAGGGATAAGTCCAGTTTTTTTTAATATATTATATTTTATATAAGGATTTCTTTGGATTATTTAGATCACTTGGAGGTGTTTTTTGGAAGGATAGTTTTTCTTTTATCACTAATTGTAATGGTAATAAGAGGATCATATTAGCGCAATTAACTACCATACTATTTATTGATCTTATCACTTATCTTAGTTGCAGCTATATTATTTGGTCATCTCATATTAACGATTTGGTTTCCGCATAAGTAGTTTTATCCACGTCAGCGCTTGAGTCTTTTAAACATTAGTGCATATTTTTTAGCACTGATCACTGTATTAGTGTCACTGGTCCCCAAAAAGTGTCAGTTAGGTGTCCGATTTGTCTGTCGCAATATGACAGTTGCTGATCGCCGCCATTACTAGTAAAAAAAATATAAAATATATAATTGTTTGTAGTTGTTATAACTTCAATATACGCTTATTGGGGTTTTTTTTACCAAACATATGTAGTAAAATACATATTGGCTTAAATTGGTGAGGAAATTAGATTTCTAAAAAATGTTTATTGGGAAATGTTTTATAGTAGAAAGTAAAAAATATTGTTTTTTGTTTTTTTAAATTGTCGGCCTTTTTTTGTATATAACGCACAAAATAAAAACCGCAGAGATGAAGAAAAACTTTTTTTTTTCAAACTTTACAGTCTTTTTTTATTTGTTTAGCATAAAAAACCCAGTGCTGATCAAATACCACCAAAAAAAAGCTCTATTTGTGGGGAAAAAAGGACATACATTTTATTTGGGTAACGGCGGTGCACGCCCATGCAATTGTCAGTTAAAAGTAATGAAGTGCCGTATTGCAAGAATATGGCCATGGTCGGGAAGTGGGTTAAACCTTCCGGAGCTGAAGTGGTTAACAAAATTAGCAAACGTATGCACTAAGGCTGGGCACAAACTGCCCAATTCAACAGCTCAGCAGGACGCTAGTCCCTAGGTCTCAGGTATAGCTCAGAATATTTAGTAGGATCCTTAGGAAAAATAACAATCTCCTCTAACATCAACAGTGCTCATTATCACTTTAAAAAAAATACTTTATACTTGCTGCTATATTTCAGTGACAGATGCTTTCTTCTTCCTAAAGGAAATGTGTCAACTGCATATGCAGGTACTGGTATTATAGTCCGCAGGCAGATACTTTTCCTGTCTTTCCTTTCAAACATATTGGAATAATGACATTCACACATCTAGAAAAATTAGGTTATGTCACAGCAAGAAATTTTAAACCACATTACAATGACTGGGCGGTAAAGCAGAGGTGTTGAAACTTTCTGCTTCCTGTGGTCTTGAGTTTAAAATTGTATTTTTCATTTCTAATTGTCTTATTGCTGTACGAATCTTTACCCATATCCATAATCTAGAATACCACTTTCCTTGTTGCAGCGCCCGCTAATGAGGTCTTGGCCCTGGGTGCATCTTAAGGCGACCCTAGCATGCATATTTTCCTTTCCAAAGCTGCACATAATTTCATGAGGAAGTCTAAGGAATGTATTCTTCTTCTCTGCAGCATATATAAAAATTTCATGAGCAGATCTAAATGGTCATTTAAGTTTCTTGGTTTTTGCCACTGGGTATGCTGGAAGGTAAACTACCACTTTTTAAAACACAAGTATTTAATGACTACAACACCTATTATGAGTTTGAGAAACACTTTTGGGTGAAGATATATGAACAAAGGGTTTAAAATGGATTGTCTTATGTTAGAGTTAGTGCACTGAGCATTCTTGGGCCATTGCTCATTCTTAAACTAATTTATATAAGCATCCGCGAAGTTGGCTGCTGCAAGTTTTGCAAGCTCTGCTGTTTCTGAAAGACATTCCCATTTGCTTTTAAGAGACGTGCCAGACAGTGAGATGCATTTTTATACAGTTAAAGCTACTTGGACATTATTATATTTTAAATTGTAGCGGAGAGTAAAGTCTTGCACATTTCAATTAGGTGACACCATGACTTGGAGGAGAAATCTTGCAAAATGGTTTTACAAATGTGGCTGGTCGGTAATACTGGGAAATGACAGTCAAACGATGGGGTGATAACTTACATGTGCAGGATTTTTTCATATTTATCCAGTGTTTTTAAACTCCAAACAAAGTTGTTTTTAGACATTTTCTGCCTTTATTATATTAGTGTAAGAAAAGTACATGTGTTAATATTAGCAACCAGTCTATTACAGTTGTTTTAATTCCATTACAAACACTAAAGCAAATCTTTGATTGGATGATAAAGGCAACAGAGGTAAACCATTAAAAACCTCATACAAGATGGTCACTGTGGTTCTATTGCTTTCTAAAACCTATCGCCTTTAGGTTGACCTTTCCTAAGAGCAATGTGGAGGCTGATATTGCTAATATTCGGCTGGCTATCAGTATGACCCTCCGGTTGCAATACTTTTCTGAGAAACTGATCTAGAACTAGAATGCAAATTAAAAAAGTCAGAGTAAAGTAATAACTCATCATCTATGAGTATGACAAAAAGTCAGCTAGCATCGGGAGAAGTCAGCAATTGCTTCCATTAATCTACAGTGCCTTGCAAAAGCATTTGCCCCCCCCTGGCAATTTTCGTGTTTTGTTGCCTCACAACCTGGAATTACCACGGATTGTTTGAGGATTTGCATCATTTAATTTACAGAACATGCCCACAACTTTGAAGATGTTTTTTTTTTTTTTATTGTGAAGCAAACAACAAATAGGACAAAATAACAGAAAAAGTAAATGTGCATAACTATTCACCCCCCTAAAGTCGATACTTTGTAGAGCCACCTTTTGCGGCTAACACAGCTCCAAATCGCTTTGGATAAGTCTCTATGAGCTTGCCACATCTTACCACTGGGATTTTTGCCCATTCCTCCCTGCAAAACTGTTCCAGCTCCTTCAAGTTGGATGGTTTGCGCTTGTGAACAGCAATCTTTAAGTCTGACCACAGATTTTCTAGTGGATTTGACTAGGCTATTCCAACACATTTACATGTTTCCCCTTAAACCACTGAAGTGTTGCTTTAGCAGTGTGTTTGGGGTCATTGTCCTGCTGGAAAGTGAACCTCTGTCCTAGCCTCAAGTCACACATAGAGTGGTACAGGTTTTGCTCAAGAATATCCCTGTATTTAGCACCATTCATCTTTCCCTCAACTCTGACCAATTTCCCAGTCCCGACTGCTGAAAAACATCCCCACAGCACAGCATGATGCTGCCAACACCATGTTTCACTGTGGGGATGGTGTTCTTTGGGTGATGTGATGTGTTGGGTTTTCGCCAGACATAGCATTTTCTTTCATGGCCAAAAAATTCAATTTTAGTCTCATCAGACCAGAGCACCTTCCTCCATACATTTTGGGATCGTCACACATAAAGCCCAACTCTATGGAGTGTACGGCTTATTGTCGTCCTATGTACAGATACTCCAGTCTCCACTGTGGAACTCTGCAGCTCCTCAAGGACCTTGAGGTTACCTTTGGTCTATGTGCTGCCTCTCTGATTAATGCCCTCCTTGCCCGCTCCATGAGTTTTGTTTTTCAGCCGTCTCTTGGCAGGTTTGCTGTTGTGCCATGTTCTTTCCATTTAGTTATGATAGATTTGATGGCGCTCCTAGGGATTATCAATGATTTGGATATTTTTTAATAACCTAACCCTGACTTGTACTTCTCAACAACATTGTCCCTTATTTGTTTGGAGAGTTCCTTGGTCTTCATGGCAGTGTTTGGTTAATGGTGCCTCTTGCTTAGGTGTTGCAGCCTCTGGGGCCTTTCCAAAAGGTGTGTATATGTAATGACAGATCATGTACACTTAGATCGCACACAGGTGGACATCATTTCACTAATTATGTGACTTCTGAAGGTAATTGGTTGCGCCAGACCTTTTTTGGGCTTCATAACAAAGGGGGTGAATACATACGCACATGCCATTATCGTTTTTTTATTTCTGAAAAATAGTTTTATGTACAGGCGGTCCCCGAGTTACAAACATCCGACTTACAAACGACTCCTACTTACAAACGGAGGGAGAAAACAGGAAGTGAGAGTAAATCTACCCCTAGGAAGGAAAGTTCACTCCTCTAAGAGTTATCGTGGGAAAAAAGGGTCTCCACTGAAGCTTTATCATCAATCTTTGTTTCCACAACAACCTAAAATGTTCAAAATCCAATTGTCGTAGGGACAGAAAGTGAGGTGAAATCATCTGAACAGGGGCACAGACAGCAAAACAAATGTTACAGGGATGTTAACCCTTCCCTATGCTATCCAAAAAACCTAAAATTTTTTTTTTGGTTGGAGCTACACTTAAAAAATGTACCTGTTCCGACTTACAAACAAATTCAACTTAAGAACAAACCTGCAGAACCTATCTTGTTTGTAACCCGGGGACTGCCTGTATATATTTTTCTAAATTTACTTCACCAACTTAGACTATTGTGTTATGATCCATCACATATAATTCAGAATAAAAAAAACATTGAAATAAAGGCTGTAATGTAACAAAATAGGTAAAAAGCCAAGGGGGGTGAATACTTTTGCAAGGCACTGTATAAGGAAAGGTTTCCTTTAACCACTTCAACTCCAGCAGGTTTTACCCCTTTCCTGATCAGGCCATTTTTTGCAAAACAGCACTGCGTTGCTTTAATTGACAATTGCACGGTCATTCGATGCTCTACATGAACACAAATAAAGCTTTCTTTTGGTGGTATTTGATCACCTCTGCGTTTATTTTATTTTTTTGCGCTATAAACAAAAAAAAACAATATGTTTTATATCTGCTATTAAACACATTTAATAAAAAAATGTAAAATTTCGAATGTCTTAATTAATTTAGACCAATAGGTATTCTGCTACATGTTTTTGGTTAAAAAAAAAATCACAATAAGCATATATTTTTATTGGTTTGTGCAAAAGTTATCGCGTCTACAAACTATGGGATAGATTTATGGAATTTTTTTTTTTTATTATTGTTTTTACTATTAATGGTGGGGATCAGCGATTTTTGCGGCATTGCGGCGGACAAATCTGACGCTAAGTGACACTTTTTGGGGACCAGTGACACCAATACAATGATCAGTGCTAAAAAAATGCACTGTCACTGTATAAATGACACTGGCAGGGAAGGGGTTAACATCATTGGCGATCAAAGGGTTAAGTGTGCTCCTAGGGAGTGATTTCTAACTGTGGGGGGAATGCTGTGACTGGAGGAAAACAGAGATCCGTGTTTCTACTTAGCAGAAATGCAAGATCTCCATTTTCCTCTGTGACAGAACGGCGGTCTGCCTTCTTTACATAGGCAGACCGAGTTCTGCCTCTCCTCTGAACGATCGGTGGATCCCGTCCAATAATAGCAGGAGCAGGGCTCCAGAGGCACGTGCACGCGCCCCAGATCTCATGCACAAAATGACATACAGGTGCGAGATTTTGCGCAGCCAGGCCACACTGCCACAGAATATATGCGGGGGGGGGGCAGTCCAGAAGCGGTTAAATAAATGGTATCGTTATATTAACTTGCCCAAACCAACACATTAGTTACACAATGAGCAAGCTAATATAAATATATAGGTTTTGTTTGTACTACATCAAAGGGATGGGAAAATGCTGTAAGTGTTCTGTAAGCAATCAGTCTTTTCACACAGCAGAAGGCTTCAAGAGCAGAGAGAGAGAGTATTAGTCAGCTCACATATAAGAGCCTGGGTACAGATGACTAATAAAGAGGTCTTGCTAACAGGTAAGATGTGGATCTCTACAAAGGCTCTAGGCTCCAGGACCAAGCCCAGGACTTCTTACGATTGTGAGAAAACAAAAAGCTTGTTTTTTTCAAATCAATAATAAAACCTGGAGCCCTACATCGTGAAAAACCTGGATGGCACTTATGGTGATTCACAATCTTGCCAGCCGCACAGCAGGTTGATAAGTACATCTATTATCCAATAATGTCCACTCGACTCTGTACGGAGGTCAAATGGCTGTGTGAGGTGAGGGCCAGTCTGGTAAAAAATATCTATCTTAAGCCAAACTGGATGCAATAAGGACACAATTGTTCATGGTAATGAATGATTACCTTAGCTATGGCCTAAGCATGAAGACCTTTACCACAGGGTCTACTCAGGAGTTTGACACCTAAACAAGCCCTCAGTGGTGTAAAGACTTAAGAGCACCCTATATTGCTTGGAGTGGGCAAAAATGTTTACATATGTTTGAAAGAGGATTATAAGGCTAATAGGGCGTACACACGGTCGGACTTTGTTCGGACATTCCGACAACAAAATCCTAGGATTTTTTCCGACGGATGTTGGCTCAAACTTGTTTTGTCTACACACGGTCGCACAAAGTTGTCGGAAAATCCGATCGTTCTAAACGCGGTGACGTAAAACACGTACGTCGGGACTATAAACGGGGCAGTGGCCAATAGCTTTCATCTCTTTATTTATTCTGAGCATGCGTGGCACTTTGTCCGTCGGATTTGTGTACACACGATCGGAATTTCCGACAACGGATTTTGTTGTCGGAAAATTTTATCTCCTGCTCTCCAACTTTGTGTGTCGGAAAATCCGATGGAAAATGTCCGACCGTGTGTACGGGGCATAACTCTTAAAAGGTGCAGACTAAGTACAGCATAAATCAGCTGCTTTGGGAAATTTGGTAAAATCTATAGACTATTTTTTTGCTTTTTGACCCTTTGCTTTACATTATCCAAGCATATTACTCTTATAAATATAAACAATAGCGGCCTAAATTAAAGAAGATATCACATTGACACACAATCAAAAATGAATGGTGCGGAGAGGGGATAACAAAAATAACAGTGCATGTACACTGGGAATAATATTATGTAAATAATATATTATGTATAAGGTACATTTTGTGATTCAGGAGCACAGAGGAATGCATTAAATTTTTATTTCACAAGATAATCTCCTGCACCGGAGGGTAACTTTTTTAAGCCATTATATTTTATTTACATGACAGCTGTGTGTAGTTTCTTTGTACATTGCAGAAGGTGTTTACATAATAAAATGTCACACCCAGGATGGGGATATTCTGGAATAAAAAGAAGGTAATATGGAACTGCGCCTCAGGGGTGCTTAATCTTATAAAAGAAGAGTCATTTCCCAATATTTCTATTAGCGATATTTTATTCATAGAGGCTCTCCCATGACAGTGTTATTGTTTTTGAAAAGAAAATCTATTTACTATATGTATCTATTCATTTGTCCACCGGTCTGTCTGTCTGCCATAAAAAAAAAAAATCAGTTATGAATTCTTTAAAACTGTAACAAATATATATTTACATATGCTTTGTGCATAGCAGACACATACTTCTTGTCTTCTGGGTATTCTGTTTTCCTCCCAAACTCCAAAGACAAGCTGGTAGGGTAAACAAGTATTGAAAGAGAAGTATGGGATTTGTGAAAAAAAAAAGGATTATACTGACCTAAGTGGATGCAGCATTGGTCTGGTGCTGCATCTGTACGCCCAAACCGCCCCCCTGTCTGTGGCTCCAGACAGAGAACTGAGCAATCAAAGGCAGCTGATTGCATTCATCTATTTTGTCCATAGACAGTGCTGCCTCAACGTCTGCAGATCCAAATTTGTCACTGAAATGGGTTTCCACCATTACTTTTGTATGGGGTGCAAATTATGGCCAAAGCTTTGTATTACCGTATATACTCGAGTATAAGTCGAATTTTTCAGCACATTTTTTTGTGCTGAAAGTGCCCCCCTCGACTTATACTTGAGTCAAGCACTTTTCTGCAGCAAAAAATTTCATTTTCCGAACCGACTTTGGGGCCCCGTATCTCAGGCCCACTGGGTGCTAGGAACCCCAAATTTGGTGTGAAAACCCAGTAGAACTGGTACCATAACATATCCAAAGCTGAAGTTCCTAGCACTAAGTGGCCCCGAGATACGGGGCCCCAAAATCGGTTCGGAAAATGTCATTCTCTGCTGCAGAAAAGTGCTTAACAATTTCTGAACCGACTTTGGGGCCCCATATCTCAGGGCCACTTGGTGCTAGGAACCCCAAATTTGGTATGCAAGCCCAGTGGAACTGGTACCATAACATATCCAAAGCTGGGGTTCCTAGCACCAAGTGGCCCTGAGATACAGGGCCCCAAAACCGGTTCGGAAAATGTCATTTTCTGCTGCAGAAAAGTGCTTGACATTTTCTGAACTGATTTTTGGGGCCCTGTATCTCAGGGCCACTTGGTGCTAGTAACCCCAGCTTTGGAAATTTTATGGTGCTAGTTCCACCAAATTTGGGGTTCTTAGCACTAAGTGGCCCCAAGATACAGGGCCCCAAATTCGGTCAACTGTGTCCATCTGCAGCAATGTCATTTCGGGACCCTTTGGGTTCAGAGACCCCAAATTTTGGCTGCAGCTAGGGGGCATCTAGGAACCCTTAACTACTGAGTTTGAAGTTCAGGGGGCCTATGGCTGCAAATGGGCACAGTGAGGCATGCAAATGGGCACAGTGATGCTGCAAATGGGCATTGTTGACCCTCTTTTCCACTTACAGTAGCTGTGCATTTCTCACCCTCGTCTTATACTCGGGTCAATAAGTTTTTCCCATTTTTTTTGTGGTAAATTAGGGCCTCGACTTATACTCGGAACGACTTATACTCGAGTATATACGGTATATGACTTTATATTTATTACCCTTGTTAGCCGTGTTGCGCCAAAAGATAGACACGTGGAGATATTTATGTGCCTCTTCTTGGCAAGATCAATCTTAATAAAATTACGATCCTACCTGTTTTTTATGGGTCCCCCATTAATTTTTCTGAAGGGTTGAGGGTCTTATTAGATCTTTCCTGTGACCGTCATCCCACCCATAGATAGGGCACTTCAGGAACCCATGGGGCAGGGAGGGTTGGAACTTCTGGACCTATATAAATATTAACTTGCTGCTCAATTGATTTTCACACATAGATGGCTGATAGTCAATGACAGTGATGCCTCTGCGGTGTTGGATTGTGGGATCATATGACACCTTAAAGGTATTGCTTTACAGGGGGCCTCAGGTACCTCAGGTATTCCATTGCAATTATAGGACCATTGAAAACAACCTTGTGAGCACTGGGAATGGCCCATAGATTGTTCCCACATAGTGACACTGGGGTGTCATCCTTTTCTTCTCTATAGATGAACTCCCACTATCCTCATCTGCTGGGTGTACCTGATCCGGCGCTGTGGTTGGCTAAGGGAATCAGGACTTTAGGTGATATAATTTCTCTAAATGAGATGTTGACATTTGATCAGCTTAAGGACAAAGTTTCCCTACCAATTTGGTACCTGTTTCGTGTTTCGATATCTCCAGTTGAGACGCGCCTTTGTTTCACAGTTTGGCTTGTCTGCTCTATTAACTCAGCCCTCCTCTCTTGAAAGATTGTTAAGAGATGCTGATCTCTGTACATACTTATCATAAAGATATAAAGAGTTGTTCCCTACCAGACCCCATTCTATTCCGAGATGTAAACAAAAGTGAGAAGTGGATGTCTCTGATTTGCAGAGTGGGAAAACATGTGGGACTACTCATTCCAGCAGCTAGTCTTGGTTAGGGATAGATTAATTCAATATAAATTTCTTCACAGCATCTACTACATGCCGGCTAGACTAGTGAATATATATGTGTCCTCCATGAGTGTTGGAAATGTACCTTCTCATGATGGTTAGGGGTGGCAGCTGGTTCTGCGTAACCATTATTGCTGCCTCCTTAGGGTAGTTTTTGACTGTCATTTTTATATTTTGTTTTTTGTACTATTGTTTTTGTACTATATACTTTTAACACTCAATAAAACTGAATTTGCAAAAAAAAAAACCACAGCTGATCGCTCAGTTCTTAGGCTTCAGGCTGCACGTTTGGTCCTGACCAGTGCAGACAAGGAACATCCCACAAGAGCTACAGTTTTAGAGGTAATCTGGCCATTACAACGTGGCCCTTTTCGAAGTTACTCCAATCCTTATGCTTTTTCTGTTCCATAACAACAATGACAGCCTGTTCATCTCCTGCCTAATATACCCCACGCACTTTCAGATGCCTACGTTACGAGATTATCAATGTTATTATCAATTATTCAGTTTACCTGTCATAATGTTGGGGCTGATATATATAATCAGATTATACCTAATTTCTGCTACAAAATACTTTTTAAAACTATAAAAATATATAATATCAGACACTAGAAATGGATTTAGTCTCTAAGTAAAAACACTTTATTCAATTCTGTTTCTATTTGTTGCCATTCTGTGTATACAGAGGAAAAGGTCTTGTGGCTTATTGTTATTCTGGCAGAAACAAAACTTTGTCAAAACAGGAAGTTTATCAATTGCAGGAAGTCACTTCCAAAGTTCAGAAATAGATATTACATTTTAAATATGCTTGCTCATCTCCACAATGTACAGCATATTCTTAGCACTCTTACACCACCTTTCCATAAAGTAAATAGCTTTTACTATGCAGAGACAATTATTTAAAATATTTACATATTTTAAGATTACTGTGCTTCATAAACCTGAGCTCAGAAGAATATATTTCCTTAGAGGCTCTCAACGCACCAACAGATGAAAACATACCACTAAAGTCTCACACTTCACACGTATTTGAAATAATTATATGCCGTCTGGCAGCCAGATTCAGCAACTCCCACCCAGAAATACTGGAAGTATCAATTATGAGGCTCTTTGTTTTCTAACAGTGTAGTAACATAAGTTCAAGGGTTTTTCTCTTTTGCTTTTTACTACGCCATTGAGTTTGCTCATCAACTAAAAATTTTTAGAACCAGCACCAGAGTTATACAAGTGCTAATAATGGACATTGGGAGAAGTCAGCAAGTGGTCAGTGTGGACAGTGGTCTACTGTAAAGGACAACCATCTTACTCATAAGCGTGCGCAGCGGGTGTGCCAGGTGTGCCTGGGCACACCCTAATCGCCTTGTGTGGTGCTGATTTCCCATACTGCCCTGGCTTCCCCCTCGTGTTGCACCTCCCACTGCAGTGCTGATGGCTTCCCTCCTTTCCTCTCCTCTCCCCCCAGCTGCTGCGGGGGATGTGTCAGGACGGAGAGTGGGGGAAGGGCCTAATCAATATGTAATTTACCGACCCCTTCTGTTTCTAAATGAACACACTCGCTCACTGTGTTCAATCATAACTGAAGCATAGTAAACTGTGTTTACTATGCTTCAGTCTGTGACTGAACAGGAAGTTGCTCAGCACAGAGCACTTTCTATTAATTCACCGTCGTGTGCAGCTGAGGCTGCAGAGAAAGGCATGTGTGTTTGAGCTTTGGGGTGCACACCCTAATGCAATAGGCTGCACACAAATATGATCTTACTGTATTCAGGGTCCCAGGTGGAAAATATGTACTTTATCATCAACCAAACCAGTCCTAAAAATGTTTTAAGCTAACAGGGATCGGTACCTCACTGTTCCTGCAAGGATCTGGATCCTTGCAGGATCATAATGTCTCTAAGTAGCCCCCTTTGGGTCCTAGGATCAGGATATACATGGGCCCTCAGCCTCAACTTAAATTGAGATTAAGCTGTATCTCTATTAGTGCTAAGCCCCAGCCTTTGTCATTCAAATGCTAAATGCCTGAACATCAATTAGAAGGGTGGCTTCTTAAGCAGCTGTTAAAACTAGCCTTGAATTTATAAGAGAATATGGCTTTTTTGGCCATACTTTTCTTCTGGGGTGACAGGAGTGCACTTATTTTTGCTCTCCTGTGACCCAAAGTTAGCCTATAGCGGGCTATTGCCCAATGTCAGCTGACATGGCAGGAATCCAACAATATTGACAGGATTCACCCAGCTGACTTCAACTCTCAGCGTACGGCTGACAGCCAAAGCCAGCTGCTACCACCACCTCTCCAGCCCGGCACTCCAGTGCTGGAGAAGCAGAACAAAGAGCGGCAACTCACAGTCACCGCTCTCTGTGCTAAGAAGACCGAGAACTAAGAGATCAATGTTCATGATTACGTGTCTGTTTGTTTTTTTGTATAGCCCAAACTTCTCCATTAGGTCACGCTCACATGATGCATACGGTTTTGAAATATTGGAGGAATGGTCACTAGGCATGAATGATTCTAGCACAATCCAATAATCATTTCCACTGACAGGTTCATGTGTTGTACCACAGAATTCCATTATAGTAGCTGGAATGAAAATACAAGTTCTAACTTTTACTAGGTTGCAGTGAATCAATAAAGCACAACCAAAGTCAAAGAAATAGATATTTGGTCAGACAAACATTGAAATAGCAACCTACATTTTCATAACATTTTCCAGTTATAGCATGTTGCATTGTGTCTGACTGAAACTGTGGAGTCTAATAGGCCTCAGTCTAAAGCCGGCCTTGGATCAAATTTTGGCCAGTTGAGCAGGCCAAGATTTAGTCTATCTATGGGCAGGCTGGTAGCACTGAAGGTTTTACTGAAGTACGCGCTGGCGTATGAAAATAAGCAGCATTTTTTCTGCCAGAACTTGGCAGAAAAAATGGCTCTAATGTTGCACTTTTATGCTTGTTTACGAGCGTACGTATGCATGTTTATGCGCGTTTACGCACATACTGCACTTGGATGCATGTAAACTCCTTCTACTGGCTAAAATATTAATGTATTCTAACCATTAGTATCAATTTACGAGCATATGCCCGCGTATACATGCATATGGGTGCATTACGCTGGAAAAATCCTCTCTGAACACAGGTTTAGGGCATCTTTTTATGCCCCTAAATGCTGCTCTAAAATATGGCTGTAAACGACACATTGGGGGTTATTTACGAAAGGCAAACCCACTTTGCACTATAAGTGCAAAGTGCACTTGAAATTGCACTGAAAGTGCACTTGGAAGTGCAGTTGCTGTAAATCAGAGGAGTAAATCTGAAATGAGGGGAAGCTCTGCTGATTTTATCATCCAATCATGTGTAAGCTAAAATGCTGTTTTTTATTTTCCTTGTCCCCTTTGGATCTACAGTGACTGCACTTCCAAGAGCACTTTCAGTGCAATTTCAAGTGCACTTTGCACTTGTAGTTTGCACTTGTAGTGCAAAGTGGATTTGCCTTTCGTAAATAATCCCCTACTGTATGTGTATATGCACATTAGATAACCTAAAGCTGCTTTCAGGAGTATACAAAAAAAAATGCCAGATGCCAAAAACAGCAGCACTTTTTCTCCCTGTGTGCATGAAGCCTATGGCTTTAATTGGGCTTGAATGTGAGTATGTCATGAGAGAAAAACTGTGGCGGCATTGCAGGCCTCCTTAAGAAGATGCCAGATGCCTGGCTGTGTCTGCCCTTGGTAAGTCTCGGAACAAGCATGCTGTAAATGAGTGTCAGATAACTCACAGAACTTTTTATCTTTTTACTCATTTTGAGTCAATGATCAGAATTGTGGCTGGGGAACTAGCATCCTCAAAGAAAAACTAATCAATGGCACCCCATTAAACTCTTATGACTGTTTCCTCCTACTTTAAAAAAAAAAACTGGTACACAGAAAGACCTTACTACAATAAAAATTCCTGGATTTAGTTTTTTCTGAAGAGCCCATTTACTTTTGTGCATGTATAAGGCATGTGCATTATCGCACATTTTGTTAAGGCAGGCCATTGAAATCAATGGGTTGCCAACACAACAAAATGCCCCAAAAATCGGACACGCCACAAAATTTTTAACACAACACTACACAACAATGCTACATTGCTGTGCCTTGCCTTTGTGTGTTAGGTTGCCATTTAAAATGAAGCACACCACAACACATGTAACGTGCATTGTTGTACATTGCTATAATTGGTGCATTAATGCCCATTAATGTGCAGGACCTGGCACGATGAAAAATGTTAAAAAAAGCCAAACCATCAACTACATCAAGTTTCCAGCACACACATAGCTTTTTTTCCAGGTTCAGACCTGCTCAGCTACTATAAGCTATGATAGGGGGGCTACATGTACTGTAGGTCCTAATAACCCAAAATTCGTTCATATTTTGGAGTTCTTTAGCTTACTCCAAAACATAGAATTTTCCAGTAAGATCTTTTTGAAGCCCATCAAGCAATTCGTAGTGCTCACATAAAATCCGTGAGACATATATAATTAGCTCACAGTAGTTGTAGCATTTTTCCCATCATTCTAGTGTGAAATTATACAAGCAGTTAATTAACAGGAATCAAAACACTCTATTTGGATGATAGCTTGCATGGATTTTATGCACTTCCAAAATAAATTTCACCTGACCCACAAAACCTGCCCTAGGAAACTAAAACTACTCTGTAGATCTGACAATACACAGCTGATGGTGCGCACTAAAAATTCACAGGCTCTTGCAGAAAGCCTTAGGCAAGAGGGATCTCATACAACTACGTATGGATGAGCCACTCACACTAGTGCTTGGATATATTGCTTCAGGCGGCTCTGACCTGTCACTTGAACTTTAATTAGCGCTGCCTAGTTGTTTGGTTAAGAGTGAGTTAAGCCTAGTGGGATGAAGAAGATGAGATTTATAGCACAATGGGGGTTATTTACTAAAGGCAAATCCACTTTGCACTACAAGTGTACTGCAAGTGCACTTGGAAGTAAAGTCGCTGTAGATCCGAGGGGAAGATGCAAGGAAAATATAAAACAGCATTTTAGCTTGCACATGATTGGATGATAAAATCAGCAGAGCTTCCCCTCATTTCAGATCTACCCCTTAGATTTAGAGCGACTGCACTTCCAAGTGCACTTGCAGTGTGCACTTGTAGTGCAAATTGCATTTGCCTTTCATAAATGTCACCAAAACTATTGGATGTTCTGGTAAAATGACATTATCTAGTGCTGCAAAACTGCAATGGGCCAGTGCTATTCCATTTGTCTCAAACTTGTAGGGGCCTAAACCCCCCAAAAAAACATAACATAAACCAAGTATCATTACATATTATCAAAATACTATGAAGATAGAGATATGTTGAAAAATATTCATATTTTGACACCTCCACCCAAAACGAACTTAGTTTTGAGACGTGTAATGTAATCTATGCCACTGAAGCTCTGCTACAAAAATCTGCTTATAAGGCCCCTTTCACACGGGGCAGATTCTGGCAGCGAATCTGTCTGCTGAGCAGGTGGATGACAGGTTAGGCCCCTTTCACACGGGGCGGTGGGGGCGTCGGCGGTACAACAGCGCTATTTTTAGCGCTGCTGTACCGTCGTTCTTGCAGCGGTATTCGGCCGCTAGCGGTTCGGTTTTAACCCCCGCTGGCGGCTGAAAAAGGGTTAAATCGGCTCGTACAACGCGGCTATAGCCGCGGTATTACCGCGGTATAGCCGCGCTGTCCCATTGATTTCAATGGGCAGGAGCGGTGAAGGAGCGGTGAATACACCGCTCCTTCACCGCTCCAAAAAAGCAGTTTGCAGGACTTTTTCCACAGCCCTGCCTGAGCACCGCTTCAGTGTGAAAGCCCTCGGGCTTTCACACTGAACAAACAGCGGAGGCTGTTTAGGGGCGGCTTTCAGGCGGTATTTTTAGCGCAATACCGCCTGAAAAACGCTCCAGTGTGAAAGGGGCCTAAGTGTCCGCTCTGCTTATGTAGAGCAAACACAGCCCGCTGTCATCCGATCCGCTAGAATGGATCCCCATCCGTCTGTTTTTAGTGGACAGGGTCGGATCAGATGTCAGTGGGAGTCAACAGACACATTTCAGTTGACATCCACCACTTCATACATGGCAATGGAGGGTCTGCCTAAAAAACTAGAAGCAGAAACAGAAGTTTCTTGTCTGATCTCCACCCCTTGCAGTACACACTGCTGTTCCAATCAGTACTATGTGGCAGTTCTATTAAATAGAGTAAACTAAGGCTGACAGGCACAACAATGAGAGTGGAGATGGGAAGTTATCATCTGGAGAACTTAAGCCAAATCTTCACTCACTAATTTATTAATTTATTTATTTTGGGGTACTGGGTACCTTTTCTAGCTGGTACTTGCTCCCACTTTCTTATTCTTTCTTATAACATCCCTTTAGGTCATCCCCTTTACACCTGTAACCCCTTGGGATACATCTCATACATCCCAGGAGGCTACAGGACCAGTATCCCTGTGTCCGCCGACAACAGTAGGGGGCCGGCTGTGAGTGATCAGGAAGTCACAGTCGGCTCCAGATTAGGACTCTAACGAGCTGTGAAGACTTTGGGTTCTTGGAAGACAGTGCTGGCCATTTTTTGCCTGGTAAGTATGTACAGTCCTTGTAGCTGTTGACTTTTACTTTTTTCAGAATGAGTGAAGCAATATAAGCAGTCCTGCATTGTAAGCGAGGATGCCAAGAGCTCCCCCACAACCGGGAGCATCGGAGACCTGGCTGCTGAGGGAGCAAACAATAAGGTAACTAGAACTGCTTATTCTGTCCCCCCTAACCAGGGGTCTCAAACTGGTGGCCCTCCAGCTGTTGGGAAACTACAAGTCCCATGAGTCACTGCAAGCTGACAGTTACAAACATGATTCCCTCAGGGAAAGGCATGATGGGACTTGTAGTTTTGCAACAGCTAGAGAGCCACCAGTTTGAGATCCTTGCCCTAAACCTATACAAAAACCTTAACCTTTGTAATGTGGGGGCTCCATTGCAAAGGTAACCTTTTATTTTGTCCACATTTCAGCTTTAAAATTGAAAATAGGTAAAAAGTTTGATTTAATCATACACTTGCCAATATAAATAACATCACTGTAGAAGGATCCAAGCATACTCAGGATTCCTGTGGTTTGCAGCAATATTAAAGAATTCCCCCAAGAAGGGGGGGGGGGGGGCAGTAATTAGAGTGCACCCATTGAAACCAATGGACAGAAAAAAAAGGAAGAAATGAGGCAAATAGGTCATGATAATTTCATGGTGAAAATACTGCTCTCTGGCCCTATTTTTTTTCTGTCTGCTTTATCATTACATTAGCACTTGTTACATTATGTTGCATGGTAATGTGCGTTGTGTTAAGGCAGCCCATTTACTGCTGCCTTACACACCAAAAGGGGCTGCCAATGCACTAAAACGAACTAGCACCATTTTTTATGACACTGCACACCAACAGCCATTAAAAATATCACCACAACGCACTGATGAATTGTAAGCCAGGTACCTTATGGCACAATAAACAGCTGCAAAATTGCTCACAGGATGCACAGTACATATGCACTGTATGGATGTATAACAGTAACAGATAACGGTAGAGAAAAAACAGCCTGGCAACATATTCCAACTGTAGAACCGTTACATAACTCAAGATAAGCTGAGCATCAGGAAATCCTGACTTGGACTCTGTAATGCTAAATGCAAATGCTTGTGGTATTCAGAATGCCATATATGAGAAATTGTACATTTTCTTAAAGGACCACTACAGGGGAAAACGTTCTATTCTGGTAACTGTATGGGATTATTACTTGTAATGACAGTATTCAGTATATGAATTCCATTTCTTATTTCACAATTCTTAGGAGATTTCACAAGAGCTTTTGACAAATTACATAAGATGACAGAGATGCTTACAAAGGTCAGTGGTTTTTATGTGGTTTAAGCCTTTAAGACTAAAAAAAAAAATGCTTTAGCTGTAACTGCAATAAATGTTTTAGCTAGAGATGGGCTTTACTTTGTCCGTCTCTAACTTTAAAGTGGTTGTAAAACATCTTTTTTTTTTTTAAATAAAAATAACAAACATGCCTATACTTACCTTCTCTGTGCAACGGTTTGCACAGAGCCCCAATTCTCTTCTTTTGGGGTCCCCCACCGGTGCTCCAGGCCCCTCCTTTTCATCAGGGACCCCCAGGGAAAATGGCTGTGCCGTGTGTGCTCAGCCCCACCTCCCATGTCACCGGATTTGATTGACAGAAGCAGAAGCCAATTGCTCCTGCTGCCATCAATCTGTCCAATGAGGAGAGAGACAGTGGCTGGAGCGGACCGGCTCAGGTAAGGAAAAAAGGGGGTCTGAGGGGCAGCTGCAGCACAGACGTTTTTTCTCCTTAATGCATAGAATGCATTAAGGTGAAAAACCTTAAGGCTTTAGAACCACTTTAAGGCTCCATGCACACTAGTGCTTTTTATAAGCTCCCAAAACGTAAAAAGAGAAAAAAACGCTGGATGAAAAATAATGATAATAGCGTTTTTGTGCCAGCTTGTAGTAGCAGTTTAGTAGCTTTCAGAAGCATTAGCATTTTATTTGAGTTTTTTCAGTACATGAGGAAAAAAAGCATACAAAAAGTGGTTAGTAGCGTTTTATTAGCGTTTAGGAGCATTTAGGAGCGATCTGCGTTTTTTGCTGCTGGAAAAATGCTCCAAAAAAACACTACAAAAAAAAAATGAAAAATTCTGCTCAAAAAATTCTAATAGCCTAAAGTAGTACATGGGCACATAGGATCACACTATTGAGCTTCTAGGAGCAGAAAAAAATGCTATTAACAGCTTCTAGGACCGTAACCATTTCCCACCCAACCACGTCATATGACATTGTGGACTTTGAGTGGGGATATCTAAAGCATCATTCAGATATCTTCTTTTTCTGTTTTTTTATTTTTTTTATTTTAGGCTTTCCAGCCTACAGGTGAGATCTGGGGACTTATAGACCCCAGATTTCGCTGTAAGGAGGACCTGTCATGCCCTATTCCTATTAGAAGTGATGTTTACATACCTTGTAATAGGAATAAAAGTGATTAAAAAAATGTAAAGGCCAAGTGCGTCAAATTATAAAAATAAAAGTAAAACAAACCATAGTTTTTTTTAACACGTCCCCTCCCTGCGTGGTTGCACGCAGAAGCGAATGCATACGTACATCACACCCGCATATGTAAGCGGTGTTCAGACCACACATGTGAGGTATCGTCGCGAATGTTAGAGCAAGAGCAATAACTCTAGCCCAAGACCTCCTCTGTAACTCTAAACAGGTAACCTGTAAATTTTTTTAAAGTGTCACCTATGGAGATTTTTAAGTACCGAAGTTTGGCACCATTTAACGAGTGTGTGCAATTTTAAAGTGTGACATGTTAGGTATCTGTTTACTTGGCATAACATCATCTTTCACATTATGCAAAAAAAATAGGGCTAACTTTAGTGTTTTTTTTAAATTCATGAAACTGCTGCGGAAATGCTGTGCAACATCAAAAGTTGCAATGACCACCATTTTATTCCCTAGGGTCTCTGCTAAAAAAAAAAAAAAAACGTATATAATGCTTGGGGGTTCTGAGTAATTTTCTAGCAAAAAAAAAAAATGATTTTTACATGTAGGAGAGAAGTGTCAAAATTGGCTTGGGAGGCAAGTGGTTAAAAAAACACTAGTGTGCAGTCAAAAACAATGTTACCAGAGGGACTGTTATTTTAATGACAGACTGCATTGTATATGTTACTTTTTTAATTAGCCAATAGTTTCACTTGAAAGTCACCCTTACGTTTGCCCATGCAGGACAAAATAAAAGGATCAACTTAAAGCCGAGTTCCAGCCACAAACATTTAAAAAAAAAAAAAAAAAAGAAAGCAGCCACAAACACTGTAGCCACTGACTTATAGTTACCTGTTCAGGGAGCCCGCGATGCCCCCCCCCCCCCCCAATCCGATCCATTCGGCCATTGTAACTAAGGGAAACCTGTGCAGTGGAGCCTAGCAGCTTCACAGCCGGCTTCCTACTGTGCATGCGCAAGTCACACGTCGCTTTGTGAATGGCCAGCTTGTCTTCTGGGACACACACAGGTCCCAGAAGACAGCGGGGGAGGAGGAGGAACGCCCACCGCAGAAGAGGACATGATGTCCTGGGCCGCGGCCGACCTAGGACGGAAGTATACTTAGTACTTCAAAAAAGGTACAAAAGAAAAAAAAAATATCCAAAAACGAGGGGTGGTCTTCAGTTTAAGACCACTTTTCAAAAGTGGGTGGAACTCCGCTTTAATCCACCCCTCGACAGCAGCATATACTCCTCTTTCCGTTGCTCACCTGCTGCTCTATTCAGCCACTAGCAGAGAAGTAGAAAACTCGCCACTCATGGGTGGGGCCAAACTGTGCAATAGTGGCATTTTAACCTTCTACCTCCCAGTAACTGAAAATCAATGCAAATATTGCTAAAAAGGAGGACATGTCTGAGTCTTTTCCAGGCTGGATGCAACATTTGGGCCACACAACCTTTTAGAGGCAATTTTAAAAACCATATTTACTTGTGTCCTTTATGGACTAAATTATCAAAGAGTAAGGCTTCATGTACACGTGATGTTTTTACAATCTCTCCTGAACGAATTAACTTGACAGATAGTAACCGACATTTAAAACGTCTGTTTTGCCGCATTTAGCGGTGTAATATTACATCTTACACGCGTTTACAAGCTGTTACAGGCATTTGGCGTTTCAAATGCCTCTGAACATCCATCCTGAATGCATTTTTTTGCATTCTAAAAAATGCTTCTAAACTCAACTGCCTGAAAGCTACTATAAACAACCCTGTGTACATGTACTGATAAGATAACATAGAGGAGAGTTCAGGGGCAACTGAAAAAAATTCCCAACTGCTCCTAAACGTTGGTTTACCAGCAGCAGTGTACATGAAGCCTTACAGTATTTTTATGTCGGCCTTGAATATATAGGTTTCTTTATAAAAATACAGTTTAAAGTACAGAATCCAAAGTCAACTATTGAAAATTGTAACTGCTCAAAACAATGTACAAATAAAATATGAATCGCCAAGAGTTATTGAACATCATTATTCTCTACAATATCTCACAGAACGTGAACAATCTGTATGGAGCCAGAACCAAACCTTTCAATAGTTATTTTTTTTAACCTTAAGTAAAGCTTATTTACATGTTTATTAAAAAAAAAAAAAAAAGAAAAAACACACACAACACAAGGGTTCACTGCCTTAATGATATATTGTATTATACACGCAATTACAGAACCTGAAGCATTTCATGCCTAAGTGAATGTAATATAAACTAAGAATAACGCAGCCATGGCATTTTTCACACAGAGCTAAAATGGTGCAAAGGGGTTATAGGGCTAATTAAATCATACAAAACTCACTGATTGTCAAAGCCTGCAAGCATATCAAGTAGCAAAATATTGGCTTACATAAATGGACCACAAATAGGAATTACAATGATAAGCTCGTGCACTGTGTTCTTTCAAGGGCAAACAAAAAGCAAGAATAAAAAACAAAACACAAAAATGAATACAGTATATGTCTTCATTAAAATATAATTACAGTTTTGCACGTATCAGGGTTCATGCACACTGCAGCTAAAAGACGCTGCTCCTACAGGCATTTGAGCTCTTTTGAGCTCTCATTTTTTCTGCCTAGAAACTCCCCTCCATATT
Source organism: Lithobates clamitans (assembly GCA_037952925.1). NCBI lineage: Eukaryota > Metazoa > Chordata > Amphibia > Anura > Ranidae > Lithobates > Lithobates clamitans. Next base: position 1,300,459 of record JBBGZY010000720.1, read on the forward strand.
AGCCAATGTGTCCATGCACACTTTGGACTTTTTCAGGCGTTTTCAGGCATATGCTCCTACAGGCAGAAAAAAACCCACCAAACTCGCGTTTTTCTGAGAGGAGCTAGTGCCCCAAAGAGCTCAAAAGAGCTCAAAAAAGCTTGAAAACCTTTGTTCCAGCTGTTTGTTTTGTTTATACAGTGGTTAAGAAATTCCTATCTAGGAGGGTTTGTGAAAAAAAACGCTTTTGCTCAAAAAAGCTCAAAGATGCTCAAAGACGCTGGAAGGGGCTCAATAAAAACGTGCACAAGAGCCCACAAAAGCAAAAGCTTCTTCAAGCTGAAATAAAGGCTCAAATGCCTGTAAAAGCCGTTCTTTCTTTCTTTTTTTTTTTTTTGAGCTGCAGTGTGTATGAGCCTCTTTTCAGGGCAAGGTAAAGAATGCTATCTGCAATCTTTATATAACATAGGTTTGTTTGCTAATGAGGCAATTGAAAACACATGCAAAGTCCATGAAACACACAAAATGCAAGTTCACCCAATGTAGAGACAGAACTTCAAAGTGGGTACACCTGTTAAGGATGTCCTTAAATTACTAACCCAAAAAACACACTCTGAGCATGTCCAGAAAAATCCAAGTGCTGTTTACACACAAAAAGCACCAAAAAAGGGGGGCTGGATGCTTGGGGGCAGGAGGGGCTTGGGCCCCCCAAAAGTCAACCACCTTGTTCCCATATTCAGGGGGACAAGGGCCTCTTCCACACAACCTTAGGCTGGGGTTGTGGGGGGCTGCACACAGGGGGCTTTACGGAATGTGGAAAACCCTATTAAACAAGTGGGTACAAGGTGTTTTGTGGTTGGTATTGGGCACAGCCCAACATGCCCCAAAGGCAGCCAGCTATGTTGAGTGCATGTGGCCTTGTATGGTTCAGAGGGGGGTTGGGCGATCGCTCTTCTCGCCCCTTTCCTATCTGGCCCTGTTGTATGCTCTGAAAAAGGACGTGGTTTGCATTGGTGAAGGCAGCTCACAGCCTTTTGAGACTGGAGTTGAGTGTGGAGTTCCCCTTTAAGAACAAAAGTTAGCACATGGAAATCCAAGGGATTAAAGGGGGAGACAAGAGCATTGGAGAATGGAGTGTGGAGTTCCCCTTTAAAAGAAAAAGCTTAGAGGGGGAAGGTTAAATGGCCTTTTAGGAGGAGCTAGAGAAGCGAGAGTCTTTTTACATCATTTTAACAAGGTGCATGTCACATGTTGGCAACGTAACATGCTAACATGACCTGTGTGCAAATCTCCTTAAAAAAATGCATAAAGGTGAACCAGCGAAAAAAAAAAAAAAAAATGTCAAGTTTAGAGGTGCGCCCATTCAACCCACGCAATATGCAAGTTGTAGGGCCTGCATCCCTTTAGATGTGTTCCTATGGGGAGTATCTCACCAAATGATTTAACAAGTTTTTTGTTGCAGGGGATACCTGAAATCTGACTTGTATCTTAGTACAGACTTCTGGGAAAATTGGTGAGACAATCACACAAGCAGGAAATGATGTTTCTGGGGGATGGTCAGTACACACTCTGTGTACAGAACACCTCCAGGTAGCCATATTGCATTACATTTTCAGAAAATTACAGCGTTACAGATTGAAAAGGAAAGGTAATTTTTAATAACATTCAATTACAATATGACTTGTGCCAGAATATGAATTGTATACGCTATATTATTATTTTTTATTTGATAATTTTTTTCTCCACAAAAGTGTAGTTCCCCTTTAAGTTATCTCAAAACAATTAATATAGGTTTTGGTGGAATGTGGCCAGTTTTCATGGCTTGTTAGTTCCTGAGCACCCTACGTATATGTGATATTATAAACCCTTTTCATAAGCTCACTAGTTTGTTTATGTGGCAAAAATGAGTTAATGGCCAGTCTGCTGCTCTAATTCACAGCTTGTAAAATGACTTTATTCACTGGAACGACATACTAAGACTTTTGGCATTTTTGCTTTAAGTGTGTCATTTCCCTGCTGATCAACATTTAACGTTTTTCTTGGAAGCATACTGTCCTTGTGAAGTTATACAGATGCTTACTCAGCCAAGTTGTGCATTTACAATGAATCTGGGCCCACAAACTGCCAGCCAAGGCAAGCTATACTGCAATGGATACAGACATCTGGAGCTTGCCAGGCGATTGTGTGTTACAACATGCCAACTGGATCTGTTCAGCCACAACGGGCACAAATTATTAAAAAGAAAACCTTAACTTTAACTCCAGAGTATCATGTGTGTAAAAGTAACAATGCACGCAGTGAACACTTAATATACAGGACATGCAATAACACAAGGTCTATTATAATTATGTTCAGTTGATTTGAGATCACAAGTTGATCAAAGTTCACATAATTTTTCTTTTCCTATTCCCAACTGTTGCAGATTGGCAGCTGGCACTGGGGATCCTAATGAGCAGCATAGTATTACTTGTTCACCTAAATATTTAACAGTTTCTCATAGCAACCCCATGCAAGTCTTTTTTTCATTTTCTGAAAAAAACTGCCACTAGAATCATGTTATGTATTCATAGACAAGCTGCAGTATTGCAGAGACCCTTTCACCAGACCATTCATTTGAACAACAATCATTCAATGAGATTATATGTGCATTTAAAATATTTTAGACAAGATATTTACCTGTAAAAACTGAACATGTGCAGACTTAACAAAGACTGAGACTACTGCTGGCTGATTCTGTCTTGCATGTTAAATCAATAGTCCTTGCAGGTATAACTGGCAACCAGTTATATGAGCATATTATATGCTGTTTCATTGACTGCAGTTCCACCAGCCTTAACTAGATGGCATGGCACTCAATAGAAACAGGGTTTCCTCAATCACTGAACAGTCCCAAAACAATAAACTGCATTTATGGTAACTTACATTGTTATACTATTTTAACCAATTGTATACAAAAGGGATGATGAGGACATGCCACCTCCTTACTTCTCCTCCATTGAGAAAAGTTCTTTCATTGATTACAGTGCTTGTACCACAATCTCTCTAAATAGGAGAGAGTCTGATTAGTTACAGGATTCTCTCCCCATTCACAGATCATGCTACAAAGAGTGTAATCAATGAAAGAAATTTTCTCAGTGGAGGAGGAGGAAGAAGGGTCAGGCCCATGTCGGACCATCTGTACTGCTGTTCTACCTAAAGGCCCAAAGCTGTTAACTGTTGCAGTGAATAAAGAACAGAGACAGGAAGAGGACAGGCATCCCTGCAGTGAAGATTTTTCCCGGATCCAGCAGCATATGGTGGGACATATGTCATAACAGGTAAGTGATGTGACTTACTCTTGGATTTACTTAACCTTCAGCTTTTATTAAAGTGGACCTCTTAAAGTAACAAGTATCTGTGATCACTGTCTCAGATGTAGTTAAAAACATTGTAACAGATGATCCAATATATAGATCGAAACTCAATCATTTTTTTTAGTAAATAATCTGTGTATTAGCAGGAAGAAAACACTTTGCAGTTTTTGAAATTCTGCTTGAGAACTGTGACCACCATCTGCTTCATCAGCAAAACCTCTATATTCAAAGCAATGACAAACTATTATTAGACATTGGAGTGCATTATTACTATTCCACATTATAGATGGAGGTCATACTATTTGACATGTTCAAAAGTTTAAATTTGTTTAGCTGATATTTAAAGTCCTAGCTCAAGCTAAAATTATATATTGTCCTCAGCAGAGATTAAGTAAAGTTCATCACTGAACTGTTAATGTTTTATAGGAAAAGTGTGTTGGGGTCATACACATGACAAAAGCAAATGTCCTCTAACATAAAATTTCTAGCTGCAGGTGACTCATAGAGCAGGCTATGGAAATGAATAAATGTAAGCACTTGTACTCAAGTCCAACCTATGTGTGTGATTATATGTCAGTATTACATTGTGTATCTCTGTATGTTGCGGTCGTTCAGGTGCTTATCTAATAGTTTCTTGAAACTATTGATGCTCCCCACTGAGACCACTGCCTGTGGAAGGGAATTCCAAATCCTTGCCACTCTTGCAGTAAAGAACCCTCTACGTAGTTTAAGGTTAAACCTCTTTTCTTCTAATTTTAATGAGTGGCCACGAGTCTTATTAAACTCCCTTCTGCAAAGAAGTTTTATCCCTATTGTGGGGTCACCAGTATGGTATTTGTATATTGAAATCATATCCCCTCTCAAGCATCTCTTCTCCAGAGAGAATAAGTTCAGTGCTTGCAACCTTTCTTCATAACTAATATCCCCCTAACCCTTTATTAGCTTTGTTGCCCTTCTTTGTACTCGCTCCATTTCCAGTACATCCTTCCTGAGGACTGGTGCCCAGAACTGGACAGCATACACAGGCAGATACTTTATATGCACATTCATGGGTAGTTGCCAATGCAAAAAAGCCTTAGTGTTTACATGAGCGCAAGCCCATACAGTCCTTCACTTCTATGGCCAGCTGTATGTGCCACCTCCGATTCCCTGGCTGTGGGAAAGCACCAAGAATTTTACAATCAATAGAAAAGTGAGCGCACTGATAAATATAGGAATGCCTTTTAGTGCCTTTGTGATGCTATCAATAGCCAAAGATTAATTTTCAATTGTATAGAATAGTTTTGCCACCAGTTCTAACAGAATTTGTCCAAATAATTAAAGTGTTTGTTTCCCTAAGAAAAAAAAATGTATCCTGTTCTCTTAAAACGTTTTATGCAGCACAGTGCTTGTGCTGTGTAATATGGCCCCCTGTATCACCTGAAATACCTAGTTAATCCTGCCTGGTTCTGTCCTCCCCCTGTAAACTGACCACAGTGTAACATGACTGCTGAGCCCTGACACTGTGGTCAGTTTATGTGCCTCCATCATCCGCAGCTCTCCTCTGTCCTCCTCTCCCCCATCCTCTCCCCTCCCATCTGTCAGCTCTGTCAGTGCCCGTCCCTTCCCTCCTACTGCACAAATTCTTGTTTTCTTCTTAAAATGCAATGTGTTATATTAAAGTATGTGCCCCAGTGTATGTTATTTATAAAAAAAAATGCCACTTCATACCTAATTTCACGTGACCGCCTGCAGCTCTCCTCCCCTGGTATCAGCCGGGTATTCTCAGCCCCTGTAGCTGTTGGATTGGGGAAGACAGGGGCGGGCACGTGAGTGCTGAGGGGCGCCCTGAAATTAGGTATGAAGCTGCATTTTTTTTATAAACAACATGCACTGGGGCACATACTTTAATATAACACATTGGATCATAGGAAAAAGAAAAGTGACTTTACAACCACTTTAAAGCTGAACTCAGGGATAAGCTATTATTATCTAAACACATTCATCATGCGCATTTTTACTTAAATCTTGGCATATTTTGTGTATTTCTTCCACATCTGTGCAGTAATCCAGTGTGAAAATGTGCCTCTGTGCAGGAGCTTCCTGTAATAAGACCGGTCGCTGCTGCTCTCTCCTTGTGCTGGTGACTGGTCTTGTATCCACCCCCTCCTTTTGTTTTCTGCAGATAGTCTGTAGTGGGTGGAGCCTGCTGGGTCCCTCCCACAGCTCTCCTCCTATACATGCATGTGCAGCACATGGGTTTGCAAAGGAATTTGGTACACACAATGTGGATTTCTACATTTTATGGCTATTGGGGAATAAACTTAAATAAAATTATTTTGTTCCCGGAGTTCACCTTTAAACTGCATACATTAAATGATAATTGGCAGCAACACTAAGAGGGTATCAGATCCCGGGTTGGAATATTATCTGCCCTCTGAATAAAATAAAAGTACATTGTTGATAAAGCATTACTTTAATTTTAGCTGTTTCAGCAGTTTGTCATTTGAAAACAACATCCTGCTTTTGAGTTAGACCAGAGCTCTTCGTAAACAATCTGTAGATAATACCATGTAAAATAGGACTACCAGTACATGGATGTAGCTGTTTATAACAGCAGAATCATCTGTTCATGGCTTTTCCATACATGCAAATTATCTCATAAAAAAGCCTTTACACAAATGACTGCTGTATGATTATCTAATTTTATGTGACTCACAAAGACCTGAATGCTGGTACTTCAACTTTCCAGAATCAGATCTGTAACCCACAGCAGTTTGGGATGTATTTGTGACTGATGCTATCAACATTTCTTTGCTTTAAGATGACGCTAATGACAAGACCACCATGTGCTAGAAATGTGAAGGTTTACATACAGTACTTGTACCAGATTCTGTAATATAAACTATAAACAATTGTAAGTGTTTGGGAACCCTTAGAAACTGCCCAGATTTCAGCATTAAAGGCTCCTAAAATGTGATCTGATCTTCATCCAAGTCATAATAAACATCAAAATAAAGAAAAACTCCACTAGTCAATTACAAAGGCTGCAAATGTTTAGAAAACTTGATTGCAGAATTTCATCTGCTGCTGCTCTGCGGACACAGAGACATACATTCCACTTACCGTATATACTCGAGTATAAGCTGCACATTTTTTTGTGCTCAAAATGCCCCTCTCGGCTTATACTCGAGTCAAGCACTTTTCTGCAGCAGAGAATGACATTTTCTGAACCGATTTTGGGGCCCTGTATCTCTGGGCCACTTGGTGCTAGGAACCCTAGCTTTGGATATGTTGTAGGGGTAGTTCCACTGGGTTTGCACACCAAATTTGGGGTTCTTAGCACCAAGTGGCCCCGAGATATGAGGCCCCAAATTTGGTCAACTGTGTCCATCTGCAGCAATGTCATTTCGGGACCCTTTGGGTCCACAGACCCCAAATTTTGGCTGCAGCTAGGGGGCATCTAGGAACCCTTAACTACCGAGTTTGAAGTTTGGGGGACCTATGGCTGCAAATGGGCACAGTGAGGCATGCAAATGGGCACAGTGAGGCTGCAAATGGGCACAGTGAGGCATGCAAATGGTCACAGTGAGGCTGCAAATGGGCATTGTTAGGTGCCTTGGCTTATATTCGGGTCGGCTTATACTCGAGTATATACGGTATTTGTGCATTGTGAGCACTTGGTGGGAGGGTCTGTCTGTTGGAATCACATGATCCACCCCAGACGTGCTATGAGAAAAAAAATACAAGAAAAGCAATGGGACAACCACAAGGGTGTGACATTTTATTTATAGCAGAATTTAGTACATAAAGTACGCACCCCCCTCAGTGTCACCATGGTTTCCCTGGTTACAAGGAAGCAAAATTTATTTTAAAAGATAAGAAAGGTATTTTAACAACATTAAAGCAACCCTTTTCATAGACATAAAAGATGGAAGTAGAAGCAGCCTATGAAATAGTAATACTTACCAGCCTGGCAGGTGGTAACTATAAACTTTGCTCTCTTACTAAGCTAAGGGCTTATGTTGATGAGCTTTTGTTCCCTTCAGAACTGCTTCTCTCACCGTACAAGTCTATCAGAATGCAAAATCTGCTAAAGCAGGTCATCGGCACCTGCAATGAATCTTAAATGATCTTTGAAGCATCTCAGACTGTGATGTCAAAGGCATGCTGTTTTGCCTATCATAGCCCATCATTACGGGCCCTAAGATTGCTGCTGGTATTTTCCATATCCTACATTTGGATGGGTAGGATGCCTGCGTGCCCTGCTGCGTGCTGTGGTTTCACCCACCGCCTTCTACATCACAACAGGAAACAGTAGTGAAGTAATGGTCGGCAGGTGGAATCACAACATGTTGTAGCTCTGCAAGAGAGCAAAGATTGGAGTCATTGCTTGCTGGACTGGTAAGTATTGCTAATGTTCTTTTACAGTTTGCTTCTAGTTCAATCTATTGTCTCCAGCAAAAGGGTCTTTTTAATTTACATTACAAGCTGGCTGGTGTACTAATTACATATGCTAGATCAATTTTACAAAGTGGCGTTTTTACATAACACACAGTATTTTACATTTCATTCATTTATCAGAATTGTGGGATTTAGTCAACCTTCTTTGTTGGTATAAATGTTTCTTTGGACGTAAACATTTAAAGTGGTGTTAAACTCATAAATGAACATTTATTATATGGCAGCTTACTAATTCTTAGATGTAATGGCTGCATTAGTTTTCTTTTTTAGGCATTCTTTTTTTTACTTTCACCTGGTGATCTGGCCAGTTTGTTTCAACAGAACAAGCTCTCCTGTAGATGTAGCAGTTCAAAGTGTTCAGGCAAACAATTTACCACTGGCAGGGGTGCTTACAATGATCAGCTTTTACGTATTAATTTAAAACCTTTATCTCAAATTAAAAAAAGCTGTTGATGTACAGTAATTGCTTATAAAGTCTGAGCTGGAGTTTGCCTTCAATTTGTTAGTTTATCTAATTCTGCTAGTACATCTAACACTCCCCTCCTCCCCAGATTAACAATAATGCTGTCAAAAGGTGCCCCCTTCATCCAGAATGGGGGCACACTAATACATGAAGTGTGTTACTGGCCAGATCACAAGATGAAAACAGGGAGGAAAAAAACCTAAAAAAAGAAAACTAATGAAGCCACCATATCGAATGATTGATTAGTTGCAATATATTAAAATTTTGATTTTGGGGTTAAAGCAGTAGTAAAGTCTCCTTCAGAGTACCAAAAAAACATGCCTCCCTGCAGCTTTAAAGCCTAGTGCATACTAGTACATTATGAGAGAGTTATCTACAAACGGGGCCCTCCAGCGTTGGGTTGCCACGGCTACTCCAATCCCCAGGGGCCTTCCATGTTAACCCGGTCTTCTTTCCGGGTTCCAAATCTTTGGCCCCTTGATTGGCTGGTCTGATGTGACGTCACCCCCATCCATGTGCATGGGAGTCACTTCGCCACAGCACGCAGAGCATGCCGAAAACTTGGTCTGAGCTGTGCATGTGTGGCCCAGATCGCATTACTGCTGACAGGCAGGGGGGACATTTATGACAGAAGAGACCTCTAGTGGATTTTGGCATGCGAGTATTTGCTACCACTTTAATGCCGCTTTAAAGGTGTGCATTCAATTGCTCAGTAGTAAGGTACATATACCCGAAGAAGAGTTATGCCCTGTACATACGGTCGGATTTTCCGCCGGAAAATGTGTGATAGGACCTAGTTGTCGGAAATTCCGACCGTGTGTAGGCTCCATCACACATTTTCCATCGGATTTTCCGACACACAAAGTTTGAGAGCAGGATATAAAATTTTCCGACAACAAAATCCGTTGTCAGAAATTCTGATCGTGTGTACACAAATCCGACGCACAAAGTGCCACGCATGCTCAGAATAAATAAAGAGATGAAAGCTATTGGCTACTGCCCCGTTTATAGTCCCGACGTACGTGTTTTACGTCACCGCGTTCAGAATGATCGGATTTTCAGACAACTTTGTGTGACCGTGTATGCAAGACAAGTTTGAGCCAACATCCGTCGGAAAAAATCCTAGGATTTTGTTTTCGGAATGTCCGATCAATGTCCGACCGTGTGTACGGGGCATAAGAAATGTTGTACTGCACGGGCAGCTGTACAACCAATAAAGTACATCCATAGCACAGTAAATCCCAGTGCATTGATATATGAAGAACACAGTCGTGAATTAGCTCACATTCAACATCCATGCAAGCCTGTGCTGATGCACAAGTACAAATAGAGTTTATGTGCATTTAAATCTTGTAATGGCCATGACTGCCAGGAAAAAGATTTCATGCTTCATCTCCACATAAGTCCTAAGAATATTATAATGAACCTGTCAGAACTGTTATATAGGAGCTACCACTGCTGACATATTTTGAAAAGGACAAGCTCCAATGTCTGTCACCATGTGGACTGATCCTAGCTAGACAGTCACTGACTTCGAATAAACACACAGAATGACAGTACATATTTCCAGACTTCATTGACTGCAAGATTGTTCCAGGATCAGGACTTGTTAAAGCGGAGTTCCACCCAAAAATGGAACTTCCGCTTTAAGGGAGGTGACCCCCTGACATGCCACATTTGGCATGTCATTTTTTTGGGGGGGGCGGGTACCCTCTTTTTAGAGGGTCAAAGCTCCCACTTCCTCCTGGCGCATCTCTCCCCCCTCCCTCTCTGCAATCATCTGGGACAGGTCACAGGTCCCAGATGATTGCCGTCAGTCACGGCTCGCAGCTCGGCTCGCGCATTCGCAGTGTGCGCCAGGCTGTGAAGCCACAGCCGAGTGCCCACAGTTAGAATGCCGGCGCCTTGGAGAGGAGGGGGAGAGGAGTGGGGTTTCGTGCACCGCAATGCTGGACCACGGGACTGGTAAGTGTCTGATTATTAAAAGTCAGCAGCTACACTTTTTGTGATGATGATTGCCCGGTCAGTCACGGCTTGCAGCTCGGCTCGCGTATGTGCAGTGGGTGCCCGGAATGTGGATTGTTTTCCTCTCTGCACTGATTGCAAATTTGCTAGTCAGCTTCAAAGACTATAGTGGACTACTGATAGATAAGATTTATGTCTGATGTGTTACCATAAGCACGTTAACGTATGGTATTCCACACATGGGGCGGCAAAGTGAATGTTTTACGTCACCGCGTTCAGAACGATCGGATTTTCCGACAACTTTGTGTGACCGTGTGTATGCAAGACAAGTTTGAGCCAACATCCGTCTGAGAAAATCCTTGGATTTTGTTGTCGGAATGTCCGATCAATGTCCGACTGTGTGTACAGGGCATTAGTGTTTCTATTTTACAGCTACAGCAATATAATGCGAGACCCATTAGCCTGCTGGTCTCAATTACTTAAACTGCAGTAAATTGTTTTTTTCAAAATATATTTTATCTTTTTCTCTTCAATGAGGCAAATCATTCCTGTAGATTATTCAGCAGAGGTGTAGGCCGTAGAGTCAGTTTAGCTGGATGCTGGAGAAATAATGTGACAGCAAGCATCTAAATTTCTTTTCTAGACAGTCACTGAATAAATACACCCAGACAATATATTTGGATTAATAAAATATTTTATTTTATTGGCCGCGGCTTTAATTATTGGCTTACCATATTAAATATCAAATATTATTAAACAACTCTATAAATAATTATTTCATCAGAATTCATCAATAATTTTTTTTTCAGCATAAATACAAATATTGAAATGAACAACTTAGCTTTTATAGCTCGAGTTGTATTATAACAAGCATAAAATTAATAATATATTATCCCCCTTCTCATTAGAAGAGGTGACCCAACCACATAAATATTTGGCCGCGACAATCAAGGGAGGGTGGGAGGGGAGCTCTGCCGCTGACGACTTCCAGAGGTGACTGGTAGTTGAGCTCTGACGGAACCCCCTTTATATAGGGGTCCTCCAGGCTTCTAGAAGCTTCCAGGACCAGATTATGGGTTTCAAGGATTCCCTTTTTTAACTGTTTCAAGGCACCCCACTACCTTGTGTGACCTACTCTACTGTACTTTCCAGGGGGAGCCCTGAAACCTGTTAGCTGCCGCTGTCCCGTTAGAAAAGGGGCCAGGGGAACTTGAAACCCCCTATCCCTTTTCTTTCACATTCTTTGATTATACTCAGCTGATAATTTGTTTTCTCCTGTTAGCCAATTTTTCAGTACAGACTGTTCCAGAAAAGTTACTCTCGGCCATATTTTAAAGTGTTACTAAACCCACAACAGTAAAATCAGTCTGTATATGCAGTAAAGCATGCTTGTTATATTCACTGTGGAACCTAAGGGGTTAATCTTCTGCACTGTGTAAAAAAGGCTGTTTGATCCTGTGTTCTCTGATCCTTCACTTTTTCCACAGTGCCCAATCCATCTCCTGATAGAACAGAACTTTGGGGGCACTCTGCATATGCTCAGTTTGGTGTGTATTGCTAGAGAGTTTTTTGGGGTTTTTTTGTGGGAGAGTGCATGTGATCAGCACAGGGCCAATTAGCAAAGGTGATCAGCACAGGGCCAATTAGCTCTGTCCAGACAGGGGGTCAGGGGTTTTGCGGCCTCATAGAGGAGCAAGTGGCTGACGCTGTCAAATAACTCAGCTGACTCCTCAATGGCTGATGTTGGGGCTATGGCGGGAATAGATGTGGACAAGGAGGCAGGTTTATCCACCCTGGAAACTGCAGGGGACTGCACACTTGTCTCTGTTTGCTTGACAGAGGATGAGAAGGATTAGGAAGGTTTAGTAAGCCAGTCCACCACCTCCTCTGCATGCTGTGGCTGGATAGCACGGGCAAACTCACTAAACAGAGGAAATGATGCCCTGCCTGAGGACTAACCACCTCGTCCACCTTTGCCTGTGGACACATTTGTTGCTGCCCCTTACAGTGCCAAGGGAACGTCTGCCTTTGCTTGTTGTCCTCCCAGACGTTATTGGGAGGGGGTGGTGCTTATAAGCAAATGTAAATAAGAAGTGGAAATCTGTACGAAGATGCACTTTAATCAATGTAAAGAGGTGTTTGGTGCACTTTAATTTGAGTACTCACACTACGCAGACACACTCCACGGATACACTATAATATACTACAATATAATGCGCCAAACGTACTGTGACGCACAGAACTATGTGGCGTTAAACTGGCAGTAATGCACACAGAAGTAAATGGCATTAAACTGGCAGTAACGCACACAGAACTATATGGTGTTAAACTGTCAGTAACGCACACAAAACTATATGGCGTTAAACTGGCAGTGACGCACGCAAAACTATATGGCGTTAAACTGGCAGTAACGCACGCAAAACTATATGGCGATAAACTGGCAGTAACGCACAAAAAATTATATGGCGTTAAACTGGCAGTAACGCACGCAAAACAATATGGCGTAAACTGGCAGCAACGCACACAGAAGTAAATGGCGTTAAACTAGCAGTAACGCAATCAAATAGACGGTGTTCTGAACTGTCCCCACACTAGCTATACACTAATGTAAAGATTACTGACACGGTCTCACTACACTACACTGAAAGTATATGAGCAGTCCCTACTCTACACTATTGTATGTATGAACGACACGGTCTCACTATACTACTGTGAAACTATCTGAGCTGTCCCTACTCTAGCTGCACACTATGCAAAGCTGAATGATAGTCCTCCTCACTACACTCACACTACCCCTAGACTGGCACTAAACTAATATTCTACACTGACAATTAAAGCACAATAGCACAGTATAGCACGCTAAGGCCTCATGCACACGAGACGCTGTTAATTGAGCATTCAGAGGCAGTCAGACACTTTTTTCAACTGCCCCTGAACTCATTCAATGTTATCCTATCCTATGTGTCCATGTACAGTCTCGTTTTTTGGCGTTTTTAGGCAGTTGCGTTTAACCTCGTTTTTCCAGAAGCAAAAAAATGGGTTTAGGCGCAAACGTTTTCCACATTTCAGACGCTAAACGCGGCTAAACACCGGTACCGTTTATAAGTGTTTTTAAAGGAACCCTATTTTTTGGACCAGAAAACACATAAATATGATAGTAAACTGCAGCAGAGAATGACCCGAATTTGGGGCCCCGTATCTCGGGGCCACTTGGTGCTAGGAACCCCAAATTTAGTCTGCAAACACAGTGGAACTAGCACTACAACATATCCAAAGTTGGGGTTCCTAGCACCAAGTGGCCCTGAGATAGGGGGCCCCAAATTCGGGGTGCAAAATGTCAAGCACTTTTCTGCAGCAGAGAATGACATTTTGCGACCTGACTGCGAATTCGGGTCGCAAAATGTCATTCTCTGCTGCAGAAAAGTGCTTGGGGAGGGTCTTTATTATCTTAACTAAACGCTTCTAGATGCAAACCCGGTAAAACACCGCTAAACGCGGCAAATGGGCGTTTCTAAACGCCGTTTCAGCTTTTGAAAACATGTGTTCAGCAGAGTTTGCACCGGCGTCTCGTGTGCATGAAGCCTAACTGATAGCACTGAACAGAGCCCTGTTCTATCTCTCTCCACTCCCAAAAATCACACTGAAAATGGCTGCCATTGAAAGAATACTTTTATACTGTGGGGCGGGAATGAGTCATGATTGGATAAAGTCATGATGACAGTGTCCAATCATGACTCTGACAGTGCTCTGTGCCCTGATAGGCTGAAGCTTTCACCGCTTCAGCCAATCAGGGCCTGCAATGCACTGTTCAGCGGCACAATGCACTGTGGTCGGTTCGGGGGTCCAAACAAACGGTCGAACGACCCGTTTGCTCGGCTGTCCGCCGAACGACCGAACAATGAAAGTTCAGCTGTCCGCCGAACGACCGAACAACGAAAGTTTGGCCCAAACTTATGCTCGGGCCGAACCGTTTGCCCATCCCTAGAAGTAGCTTTATGCTTTGGCTATAGGTATGTTTACTTAAGAAGGTATTAGAGATAATAGTTAGTGTTGACGGTAGGGTTGCCACCTGTCCAGGATTCAGCCAGACAGTCCGGGTTTTGAATCGTGTGTCCGGGTTTCAGACCTCCTGAAACCCGAACACATTATTCAGACAGGAATGTGGCTTTGAACAAGGTTTGACAAGAGGGTGAGGGGGCACTATGTGCGCCACCTTACTGTTCTCTTTGGAGTGCCCAAAGGTGTCCCAGGTCTGTTACAATCCTATAGTGTATACTAAAACAACAAAAATGTACTGTGTGCGGCTAAAGTGTTCTGGTTTGGCTTGAACAAAAAATGGCAATCCCAGTAGACGGCCTTCAGGCATCGCTTTCTTCCCCAAAAGCTCTGCACTGAAGACTAATGCAGCGTACACACAGTCGGATTTTCCAACGGGAAATGTTTGATGTGAGCTTGTTGTCGGAAAGTCGGACCCTGTGTATGCTCCATCGAACATTTGCCGTTGGAATTTCCGGCCACAAATGTTTGAGAGCAGGTTCTCAAATTTTGCGACAACTTCACTTGTTTTCGGAAAGTCTGATCGTGTGTACACAAATCCGTCGCACAAAAGCTCACGCATGCTTGGAATCAAGCAGAAGGAGCCGCACTGGCTATTGAACTTCCTTTTTCTCGGCTCATCGTACGTCTTGTATGTCACAGCGTTCTTGACGTTCGGAATTTTCGACAACATTTGTGTGACCGTGTGTATGCAAGACAAGTTTGAGCCAACATCCTTCGGAAAAAAATCCACAGTTTTGTTGTCGGAAATTCCGATCGTGTGTATGGGACTCTGCACTGAAGACTAATGCCCCGTACACACGGTCGGATTTTCCGATGGAAAATGTCCAACCGGAGCGTATTGTCGGAAATTCCGACCGTGTGTGGGCTCCATCGGACATTTTCCATCGGATTTTCTGACACACAAAGTTTGAGAGCAGGATATAAAATTTTCCGACAACAAAATCCGTTGTCAGAAATTCCGATCGTGTGTACACAAATCCGACAGACAAAGTGCCACGCATGCTCAGAATAAATAAAGAGATGAAAGCTATTGGCTACTGCCCCGTTTATAGTCCCGACGTACGTGTTTTACGTCACTGCGTTCAGAATGATCGGATTTTCCAACAACTTTGTGTGACCATGTGTATGCAAGACAAGTTTGAGCCAACATCCATCGGAAAAAATCCTAGAATTTTGATGTCGGAATGTTCGAACAAAGTCCGACCGTGTGTACGGGGCATTAGACTCCATTCACACCTGAGCGTATCGATTCACTGGCGTTTTTCTGGAATTTATATTTTTTTAAGCTTTTTTGCAGCTTTTTTCAAGCTTTTTTAAAGCATTTTAGAATCATATTAAGCGTTTTACAGCTTTAGGCTTTTTTGTTTGGCCAATAGACAGCACTAGGGAGAGGGAGACGACATTAGGGGTAGAGAGCTGCTGTTTGAGCAGAAAACGAGCAACAAAACGCTTGTAAAACATTCAAGTCAGGCATTCCTATCAAAGTCTATGGGGCCAAAAACTCTTGTAATCTGCCAAAAAGAAGCTCATGTACTTTTTTGAGCGACAGGCATTTTGCTTCAGGCAACAGAACGCTAAAATGTGAAAAGAAGCAAAGAAACTGCGCTCTTATATCATAAACTACATATTATAAATCACTATAGCGGATAAACAAATAAATTTTCATTTGAATTATAAAAAATACATAAAAATTGTGAAGTCCATGTATAAATCCGACATGTCAATAACCTCCTTCCTCAGTGAGCATAGGAAATGTTCCTCTTCACCCGCATGCAGACACACAATGCACTCACCAGACTTAATTGAACCCAATTACAGGGAGTCAAATTAGGCATATGGGAAAATCCAAGATGTTGTACATGAAGTCACAGGAATGAATCCAAACCGCTGCTCTCATCCATTCAATATTTATATAGATAGCGTATTCAAAGCACCCGTTTTGCCATATAGAGAGGGAGAGGAAAGAATGCCCTCATGAAGCAGTAATTCAAATCATTTATTTAAAAATAAGGTTGTATACTTACATCAAAGAAGACAAGGATCAACATTTATTGTATAGGAATCGCCGGTTAGTGCTCCACCTGCGTTCCAGCTGACTGGAAATAACGTATCTCATAACGCTCAGATGTGAACAGGGGCCATTGAAATGAATGGGATTTGGCTTGTTGAGCTACAAGCTGCCAGAAGAAAATTGCTCAGGTGTGAACGGGGCCATAGAGTGACAATAACCCAGCATTGAAAGCTAATATATCAATAGAACAAGATATGCCTCAAGGCGATGTAACACATTCCAAACATGTGCTTTTCTAATACATGTTTATCCAGTCTGGCTTACCTAGCTTCCTATGGGAAAATAGATGTATACGCATGACGGCAGATAGCATCAGGTTTAAGCAGACCCTACCTGATTTTTTTTTTCCATTTAACTGGAGGGTTGTATGATAGAAAAAAATAAGCCTATTCCCCTCTTCCACACATTTGATGCGGATGGGGGAATCCTTCCCCCTAAGTTATTCTATTCTACCAGTGCCTACTAATGTCGTCAGCACTAATCGGTTGGGAAAAACCCGACAGGTTGGTCGATAGGCCGACGTGTGTACAACCAGATAGACCATACACGGAATAAAATGTGGCCGATCCCTACCGAACCAGCAAAATTGCGATCATGTATGGCTGGCTAGGAAGTACAGTGGCTCTTTAACAGCTGACTCATTGACCCTAGCACGAAGGTGAAGCCCTCTAAGCAATGGAATAATGTGTCTGTAGCCTACAGTTACATTTGGCTTAATGGGTACTCTTCTGATCCAAGAGAGACAGACAATCTAAGCCTGGAGGCATGTCTGACATACATAGTAGCTCAGTAACCAAGGTATACAGGTGCTTAAGTGTTTGTGCATGATTATTTCCAAAATGGGCATTGTCTAGCGATGGCCCTCTAATGAGTTGTTACATAGTATTTGAGACTGTGGACAAGGATTGTTGCTTTAAAGCTTGTGCCTAGGTGATAATCTTCAGGAATTCTCTACTACAGCTAGTGTTTCTAAACAGATGGCTTACAAAGTCCAAAATTACACAGTGGAAGAAATGTATTACGAAATGCAAACTGGGCTCAGTATATAAGTTCAAAATATCAACTATTCTCAGGTTGTTACACATTCCATGGCAATATTCAATATTGCTGTGGTCACATTTAATATTTAGAATTTAGTATTTCTTCTCCAACCCAATACATAAAAGTATATGCTTCATAGAATGGTCACAAATTAGTAACACAAAGTGTTTATGTGTATGCACTGATGTTGCAAAAGTGTAATTTCTGCAGTTTTGGGCAGTTAGACTATCAGCATTTTGAAACAAATATGTAATTGTTATTGGGGTGGTAGGGAAAGACTAGTGCTCTTTGGGAAAGTCAAGTCTTATATACCAGAATTCCCCAGGTTCCAAGGATCCTAGAGCAGTAAAAAGACACGTGAGAGCACATGCAGGGCAATTTCTGGTTTATGACAGAAACCTGGAACCAAGGTTTTTTTACACTTCCCTGGAGTTTTGCTTTAAAGTTTATCTATGTGCATGAAAATAATATAAGACTAGGACTAGGAAGACATTTCTAGGTGCCTGCATGCTGGCGGTGGATGGAACTCTTTACATCTCCTATGAAGAATATGCATAAGAACCATATCATATTTGATGATGATCAAATCGTAATGTTATTCTGTTCAATATTCTGTTGGTTGTCAGACTGTGAAAATTTGTCATTTGGAAATATAGCTATATTTAGAAAGGTTGGCATTAAGGCTGTGTCTGCTGTTCATCAAAAACACTTCAACAACCCTTCATCACGTCCCTCAGACTCTCTGATTAGTTATGTTAATTCACTTAACATCTTCTTTAGGGATCTGAAAAAAATTGATCGTCATCTCACTAAGGCTCAGTGAACTCCTATCTGAGTGCAACTGTATAAGACACATCTGGATTCACCCACAGGACCATATCACATCTCCCAAGAACTCAGAGATAGATTGTCTCAAAAGATGATACAAAGGATGGGATCTCCACATTCAGAAAATGGTAATGAACAATAAAATAAACAAAACAAAGATAGCTAACTGCTCATAATGGCATCAGACCCAAAGGAGTACAAATGTCTTGAATCCAGGATGTCAGGTAGAGATCATTTGAGAAGAAGGATTGCTGGAGAGTCATGATTACCATCTTGTACCTAGGCATTTCCCAGTTCAAAGCCTCCCATACCCAGTACCATTACTCAATTATGTGAACATGCTATTGTTCCTGTTCACGCTCTGAAGTCGTATTCTCTCCCTCTACAGCGCTGAGCTCTAATCCAGCAAATATCAGGGAAGACACAGTCCAAGGTGAAGGGCAGTTCTCCCAACAAACTGAATCAAACTGTATCTTGAGAGGGACGAATCAAGGAGCTGTTAATTGTGAAGACACACCCAGAAACATTATATATTTTTAATTGTAACAGTCAAATACAGTATTCAAATATATATTTGTTATTTACTGATAAAGATGTGGACCAGGCAAAGGATATCTTGTGGTTGGGTGGAGTCAGGTTGTTTTAGGACCTGAACTCTATGAGCTATCTAACTCCATCTCTGTTGTATGGGGACAGTCTAAGAAGAAATTGAAAGTTGCTGTTACTGTGGCCTTAAGACTTGGGGCCACTATAGCCCTTGAGATGGCTCTGATTTTTGCTTCTCCTATTTTGATTCTCATCTTGATGAAGCTGGAGAGAGAGGACCTGTATGTCTTGAATTTGTGTTGTCTTTAAGTAGGTGTCTTTTCTGAAAATTCTAGGTTGGAGTTGGAAAACGGAGTCTCTAACTTCCCCTAGTTCCTTATGCAAATCCAGTTCAATATTGAAGGTAATGACATAAAATCTTTTTTTAGGGCTGGTTCACACCAGAACGCAGTGCTGGAAAAGCATATTCTGTGCGCGTTTCCAGAACCACTATCAAAATGCACTGCCTTTGCGACCTGCTGTGGTTGCCAATGTAATGTTAATTTTTATTTCAGCAGTTGTTTTAATATTATGAATATTATTTAAGATATTGTTAAAATCTCCACTATATGTACTGTACTACATGTATTGTGCAGCTGTTGAGTGTAGTAACTGAACTGTAACTTTAGAAGTGTGTAGCAATGTGCCCTTATCCAATATAATCAGAATGCATACTTTGTATAGCATCCTCCCATACCTCTTCACATACTTTATATAGAATTGTCCCATAACGCCTCTAGAGGTTTCAGTAAAGGAGATGCAGTGTCTTCACCACGTTAAAGGAAAGCTATACATCCAAACAACTCAAAGCAGCATTAAACCCAAAAGCAAACATTTATTATATTGCAGCTTACCAATTCTAAGTTGTGATGGCTGCATTAGTGTTTGCTTTTAGGCTTTTTCTTCTATTTTCATCTGGCGATTCAGCCATTACGTCTGTTTTTACAGGGATGAGACAAACGATTTATCACTGGCAGGGGTGCTTAAAATGATAAGCTTTTATTTATTTATGTAAAACCTTTATCCTAAAAGGGAAAAAAAATGTTTTTCCGTAACTGACTAAAAAATGTTATCTAGAGTTTGGTTTTAATTTGTATCTAAAGCTGCTAGTACATCTAACATTACCCTCCCCCCATAATAACAATACTGCTATCCAAAGGTGCCCCCTGTTCTCCTTTAACTGGTTCACGACCGGCTCATGCAGATATACTGAATGGCTCTCCGGTACGGTTAAGTCCTTCCCCTTTTCAGCCACCAGAGGGCGCGCGTGTCCGCTGCACGGCGGGGGACCCAATGCGCATGGCTGGAGGACGCAATCACTGCTGGCCACGTGCAATCGCGTGCACAGGCGCGAGCATGGGAATTTGTATGTGTAAACACACAAATCCCTGTGCTGTCAGAGGAGAGGAGACATGTTGTTTGTTCCTAGTAAGTAGGAACAGCGATATGTCTCATCTCTTACTGAATCCTGTCCCCATACAGTTAGAGCACACTGAGGGAGCACACATTTAACCCCTTGATCACCCCCTAGTGTTAACCCCTTCCCTACCAGTGACATTTACACAGTAATCAGTACATTTTTAGAGCACTGATCGCTGTATAGTTGTCAGTGGTCACAAAAACGTGTCAAAAGTGTCCGCAGATCACCACCATGTAAAAAGTAAAAAGTATTAAAATAGTAAAAATGCCATAAATCTTTCCCTTAGTTTGTAAACGCTATAATTTTTGTGCAAACCAATCAATATAAGCTTATTGCGATTTTTTTCACAAAAATATGTAGAAGACAACATATTGGCCTAAACTGATGAAGATTTTTTTTTTTTTTTTAAATTTGGGGGATATTTATTATAGCAAAAAGTAAAAAAATATTGTTTTTTTTTTTTTTTTCAAAATTGTTGCTCTTTTTTTGTTTATAGCACAAAAAATAAAAACTGCAGAGGTGATCAAATACAACCAAAAGAAAGCTCTATTTGTGGGGAAAAAAAAGAATGCAAATTTCGTTTGGGTACAGCATTACATGACCGCGCAATTGTCAGTTAAAACAACGCAGTGCCAAATTGTAAAAAGTGCTCTGGTCAGGAAGGGGGTAAAATCTTCCGGGGCTGAAGTGGTTAACCATCGCGTAGACACTCTAATACAGTAGGTGTGTTACTGGTCAGATCACCAAGTGAAAATAGAGGGGAAAAAAAGAAAATAAACGCAGCCACCACATCTACCAGTTGTTAAGTTGCAATATATTAAATTTTTTGTTTTGGGTTTAATACCGCTTTAAGAGCCGTTTCACACCAGGTTCGCTGAACACTCTTGCCTAGTGCAGTCCCAAAAGCCTTGCTTCCTATGGGGCCAGTTCACAGCACTGCACTGCGAAAAATATACAGCATGGAGTACTTTTTTCAGTGCAGCATAAAGTGACACAATCCACCGCATCCCACTGTCCTGCAACCAATCATTTGTGACACTTCAATAACGTGTTAACAAAAAAAAGGAAGAAAGGAAACAGTGCCATGTTTTGGGAACGTATCCTTTCAGTGCACACCAGCATTCAACGTGGCTACTGGTGTGAAACAGCCCTTAAAAAAACAGGACAGGGTTTTTTTAAATCCTCTCCCTGCCTACCGTGTAGGAAAGGAAGTAATCTCTCCCGGTTCTCGGCTGACTCCAAGAAAAGCAATTACCGGTAAGAGCAATTTTACATTTTTGGTGATGTACATGTATGCCCTAAATCAGAAAACGCCATGTAGCATATTTAATTTTAGATTTGTGAGCCTCCCTGAGGGACTGCGCTGAATAGTTGGTTATTTATGTGTCTTATATTTCGCAGTTCCTTTGGATGCTTGCTTTTATATTTTTATATTTTTATTATACACATGAATATCTAACAGTAAAGGAATAGTTACATGTTTTATAAATCATTTACATACATGTATAAGCCATTGCTGTGGGCAAGCTCTACGTCTGCGGAAACATTTCACTTTCAGTATCTATGAGACTTGCTGCATCTGCACTGACTCTATACCCAGAATACATAAATACAAATAAAATCGAAAAAGATGAGTTTTGTGTTGTGTGCAGAGCTATGCTTTTCTTTGTGCTGTATCTGAGGAGCTTGCAATAATAAATATTTTTATGGCAGATTTCCATTTTCCAAGGTTTACTATTTTTTTTTTGGAATACAGCACTGTACACATTAGGTATGTATAATGGTGTGAATCCCATTACCTTCAGGTAGCTTTATCTGCTCACATCCTCCATGCTGCATGTGACCCCTTCACCACCTTGGGATACAGCCTTGATCTGCTGTCTTTCGGAAATGTAAAGCCAATAGCAGCAGCTACTACTTTGGAAAGTTGTGCCACTGACCCGTCTACTCCAGCCTCCTTAACCATTTATAGAACTTGTTGAACAAAACACAAAAGAAGCACTACTTAACAGCCGTGTACACTAGTTTTCATTAAATTGTTTCTCACTGTTTTTCTGCCTCCATTTAATGTCCTCTCTGATCTTTCAAACCTCCCCTTTTCCCCTGACATTCTTTTGTTTGGAATGAGAAGTGCATGTTAGTTGTGGTAGCATGCACTGATTTATGCACACTACAAATCCCATAGTCCCTGGTCTATCTCAGGAAAGAGCAAGAGGGGGTGGCTACGTTCCAACCAGTCCCCTCTAATCCATGCTCCCGGCCCCTAATCTACATGCAGGGTGCCAGTCACATGGATTTCCATGGGGGGGGGTTGAAGCACATGATTAGAGCCTGAGGCTCTAATTGGCTTCAAAAAAAGGGTGGGCTCGGGGCGCACATGTCTATCTGTTTCTCCTCCCGGCCAGTCCTAAATCCTAAGACACGATTGGCCAGGAGTCTGAAGACTCAATTGGCTGGGAGTCCTAAGACCCGATTGGCCCGGGTTAAGAAGCAGCGACGGCCGGGACACAGAGGAGACAGAGAGGGTAAGTGCCAGGTTGGTCGGCGAGCGAGCCGGTGACCGGGGGTTGGTGTGGGGTAGCAGGCTGGAGCGATCGGGGGGGTGTAGATGTCTCAGGTTTGTCTGCCGCCCCCCCGACCAATGGAGCACCAGCCCCCACTGGTTCCATGACACAGTGGGACTATGGAGAACAAACATAGCCACCACCAAACAGGAAGACAGATCACAGCAGCAAAAAATGGTATTTGAAGAATTTGGAGGAGGCCCAAAGGAACAGAAGGCACTTTTCTGAGTCAGGCCCCTTTTACACTTATACAACTTCAAAGACGCGCGATTTTACCGCTATTTTGCAGTGGCTATTTTGCCGCGATGTTGCCGCGATTTGGGAGCAGTACTACTTTGTACGACTGCCACAACTTTGGCATTAACAAATGAAAACACAATAGTTGGTATGAATGAGGGGGAACTCCACGCCAAATTTTAAATAAAAAACGGGCGTGGGTTCCCCCCAGGGGCATACCAGGCCCTTAGGTCTGGTATGGACCTTAAGGGGAATCCCCTACGCCAAAAAAACGGCATAGGGGTCCCCCCAAATCCATACCAGACCCTTATCCGAGCACGCAGCCCGGACGGTCAGGAATGGGGGTGGGGACGAGCGAGCGCCCCCCCCCCTGAACCGTACCAGGCCACATGCCCTCAACATGGGGGGGGTTGCTTTGGGGCAGGGGGCGCCCTGCAGGCCCCCCACCCTCAAAGCACCTTGTCCCCATGTTGATGAGGACAAGGGCCACTTCCCGACAACCCTTGCCGTTGGTTGTCGGGGTCTGCGGGCGGAGGGCTTATTATTTAATAAGAGAGCCCCCAGATCTCGTCCCCCACCCTATGTGAATGAGTATGGGGTACATGGTACCCCTACCCATTCACCTAGGGAAAAAGTGTCAATAAAAAAACACAGTACACAGGTTTTTAAAGTAATTTATTAGACAGCTCTGGGGGTCTTCTTCTGGCTTCGGGGGTCTTCTTTCAACTTTGGGGATCTCTCCGGTTCTTCTCTGCGCTCTCCGGGTCTTCTGCCGGGCTCCTCCGCTATCTTCTGCTCTTTTGCTAGCGGTGGCCCGGACTTCTGCCTTCTGCCTTCTTGTCTTCTTCCCTCTTCTCTTCTTCCGATGTTGACATGATGCTCTCTCCGGCTGGAATGCTCTCTGAGCGCTCCGATGTGACTTATATAGGCGGTGACCCCACCCCCTTATTCCGTCACAGTCCCTGGGCATGCTGGGACTGTGACGTTTTAGGGGGCGTGGTCACCGGGTGATGTTAACCAGGCCCCCTTTATGATGGCACACTCCCAGCATGCCCCGGGACAGTGACCTCATAAGGGGGCGGGGTCACCGCCTATATAAGTCCATTGTGGAGCGCTCAGAGAGCATTCCAGCCGGAGAGAGCGTCGTGTCAACATCGGAAGAAGAGAAGAGGGAAGAAGACAAGAAGGCAGAAAGCAGAAGTCCGGGCCACTGCTAGCGGCAGAAGATAGCGGAGGAGCCGGCAGAAAATCAGGACACCGGGAGGAGACACCGGAGAGACCCCCGGAAGAAGACCCCCGGAGTCGGAAGAAGACCCCCGAAGTTGGAAGAAGACCCCGGAGCTGCCTAACCCCGGAGCTGCCGCATGGCGCCCCAAAGCACCCACACCCCCATGTTGAGGGCGTGCGGCCTGGTACGGTCCAAGAGGGGGAGGGCGCTCGCTCGTCCCCACTCCTGACCGGCCGGGCTGCGTGCTTGGATAGGGGTCTGGTATGGATTTGGGGGGGACCCCCACGGCGATTTTTCGGCGCAGGAGGGTTCCCCTTACAATCCATACCAGACCTAAGGGCCTGGTATGCCCCTGGGGCGGAACCCATGCCGTTTTTTTCATTTAAAACTTGGCGCGGCGTTCCCCCTCATGATTCATACCAGACAGCTGTCAGCACTGCCTGTCGCTCATCGCGAAAGGAAAAAAAGTTTTCCTTTCCCGATCAGCGCGACATGCACAGTACCCTGTCGCCGAGAAACACAATCTCGCGGTCAGGTACTGTACATGGTGTGAGGCTTGTGCTTACAAAGTCGTACTGAAATCGTGTCTATATTATTCAGGTACGATTTGCATGCTACTTGAGGGTTTAACATTGAGGTCTATGGAGTACAACTCGCACAGAAGTTGGACCAAAGTAGTGCAGGGACTACTTTCAAGTCGGTACGACTTAAAGTCGTGCCAATATGAATGATAGTCATTGAAAATCATGGAGAATGACTTGTCATACGATTTTGCAGTACAAAATCATGGGACGAGTCGTATAAGTGTGAAAGGGGCCTTAGGAATACATACTTGAATATGATTTTTATTTTTAGTTTAGTGTACCTTGAAGGAATCATTTGCAGGCTGTATATAAAACACTATAAAACACTTTCAGGTAAATGTTATAATAACAAAAAAATTGTATTTACTGAAACTATATTGTAATTTACCTTTACCACATACAATACAACAAGGTTGTTTTTTCTTACAAGTAGTGGATAACACACTATTTTTAAAGTTGTTCTATAAATAGGATTGCACCCCTAAGCTATTTATATATTATCTGACCTACACCATCTAACTCTGCATTTCCTTTCAAACCGGCTCAGTTATCTGTGCTTCAATCCAGAGACTGCAGGCAGTGTTTAATCCCATCCTTCCCCAGACATATGATGTGAGAACCTGGACTGGCTCAGCCACCTCTCCATGTTATGCCTGCTGATTGATGCCATGCTAAGCTGTTTCCTGACCCTGATCTCGCTTTGTATTAGACAGTCACCGCTATAAGTCACAAGCACTAGCGATGGATCCGGCTCCTCGTCCAATAAAGGCTGATAGTTGGACTTGTTCATAGTCCATTAAAATGCTTCTTTCTCCGAGCCAAGCTCATGCGGACAGAATACTAATAGGAAATGAAACACAACAAAGGTGACTGCTTTCTGTCATTCCCCTTAATAGCACGCCACTGCAACAATTCACTTCTGACAACGCTGCTCCGAGCTGCTGTGAATGAGTCAATATTTGTTATTGTTCTTTGAACAGACGGCGAGGGGATGCCATGACACTTGCACAAAGCGCATCCAAATTCCTCACTAGTATGCTGTGACATAGCTGATACAAATGCAAAACATGAGAACACTCCAATTGCCTCAATCACACAACAAGCAGTTCACACTGCCTACATATACAGTATATATACATACATACTGTATATATAGCGGGTAAAATAAGTATTGAACACGTCACCATTTTTTCTAGGTAAATATATTTCTAAAAGTGCTATTGACATAAAATTTTCACCACATGTCGGTAACAACCCATGCAAACCATACATACAAAGAAACCAAAATAAATAGGTTCAGAAATCAAGTTATGTGTAATAAAATGGAATGACACAGGGAAAAAGTATTAAACACATGAAGAAAGGGAGGCGCAAAAAGGCATGGAAAACCAAGACACCAGCTGAAATCTATGAGTAATTAGAAAGCAATCCTGCCCCTTGTCAGTGCACATTAATATCAGCTGGTTTAGTCTTAACTGATGGCCTATAAAAAGGGGTCTCATTACCAAGGTGTCACACAAGAAACATTTCATCATGGGTAAAAGCAAAGAGCTCTCTCAAGCCCTTCACATCCTTATTGTTGCAAAACATACTGATGGCATTGGTTATAGAAGGATTTCTAATCTTCTGAATGTTCCTGTGAGCACTCTTGGGGTCATAATCCAGAAGTGAAAAAACATAATTTCATCATAAACCGGCCAAGACCAGGTGCTACTCGCAAGATTTCTGACAGAGGAGTGAAAAGAATTATCAAAAGAGTTGTCCAAGAGCCAAGGACCACTTGTAGAGAGCTTCAGAAACACCTGGAATTAGCAGGTACAATTGTTTCAAAGAAAACAATAAGTAACGCACACATAGTACATGCCATGGCCTGTATGCACGCTCACCACACAAGACTCCATTGCTGAAGAAAAAGTATGTTGAAGCTCTTTGGATGCCATAATACCATATTTGGAAGTCAAATGGCACTATATATCACTTCAAAAACACCATACCAACAGTGAAATTTGGAGGTGGGAACATCATGGTGTGGGGCTGTTTTTCAGCATACGCTACTGGCAAACTTCATATCGTTGAAGGATGAATGGAAAAATGTACCAAGACATTCTTGATAAAAATCTGCTGCCATCTACCAGGATGATGAAGATTAAACGAGGGTGGACATTTCAGCAAGACAATGTTCCCAAACACAAAGCCAAGGAAACTCTCAATTGGTTTCAAAAAAAGAAAATAAAACTGCTAGAATGGCCCAGCCAATCACCTGACTTGATGACTTGATTCCAAGAGAAAATCTATGGAAAGAACTAAAGATCAGAGTTCATAGAAGAGGCCTATGAAACCTTCAAGATTTGAAAACTGTGTGGAAGAATAGACCAAAATCACACCTGAGCAATGAATGCGTCTAGTTTCTCCATACAGGAGGCGTCTTGAAGCTGTCATTACCAACAAAGGATTTTGTACGCAGTATTAAATCAATTTCAGTTAGCGTGTTCAATCCTGTTTCCCTGTGTCATTCCATTTTATTACACATAACTTAATTTCTGACCTTATTTGTTTTGGTTTCTTTGCATGTATGGATTGCATGGGCTGTTTATCGACATATGGTGAAAATGTCATGTCAATAGCACCTCTAGAAATATATTTACCTAGAAAAATGGTGACATGTTTATTACTTATTTTACTCAGTGTATAAATATATATACAGTATCTCACAAAAATGGGTACACCCCTAACATTTTTGTAAATATTTTATTATATCTTTTCATGTGACAACACTGTAGAAATGACACTTTGCTACAATGTAAAGTAGTGAGTGTACAGCGTGTATAACTCAACACACAGCCATTAATGTCTAAACCGCTGGCAACAAAAGTGAGTATACATGTAAGTGAAAATGTCTAAATTGGGCCCAATTAGCCATTTTAAGTCCCCGATGTCATGTGACTCATTAGTGTTACAAGGTCTCAGGTGTGAATGGGGTGCAGGTGTGTTAAATTTGGTGTTATCACTCTCAATCTCTCATACTAGTCACTGGAAGTTCAACATGGCACCTCATGGCAAAGAACTCTCTGAGGATCTGAAAAAAAGAATTGTTGCTCTACATAAAGATGGCCTAGGCTATAAGAAGATTGCCAAGACCCTGAAACTGAGCTGCAGCACGGTGGCCAAAACCATACAGTGGTTTAACAGGACAGGTTCCACTCAGAACAGGCCTTTCCATGGTCAACCAAAGAAGTTGACTGCACATGCTCAGCTTCATATCCAGAGGTTGTCTCTGGGAAATAGACGTATGAGTGCTGCCAGCATTGCTGCAGAGGTTGAAGGGGTGGGGGGGTCAGCCTGTCAGTGTTCAGACCATACACCGCACACTGCATCAAATTGGTCAAATTGGTCTGCATGGCTGTCGTCCCAGAAGGAAGCCTCTTCTAAAGATGATGCACAAGAAAGCCCGCAAACAGTTTGCTGAAGACAAGCAGACTAAGGACATTGATTACTGGAACCATGTCCTGTGGTCTGATGAGACCAAGGTAAACTTATTTGGTTCAGATGGTGTCAAGCGTGTGTGGTGGCAACCAGGTGAGGAGTACAAAGACAAGTGTGTCTTGCCTACCGTCAAGCATGGTGGTGGGAGTGTCACGGTCTGGGCATGAGTGTAGATAGATAGATAGATAGATAGATAGATAGATAGATAGATAGATAGATAGATAGATAGATAGATAGATAGATAGATAGATAGATAGATAGATTTCACTACATTTTGAAAAAGGGAAGTGGTCACTCTGGTGTTCTGGAAAGCCGTTTTAAAATGGCACTGTGTTTAAATGGTGTTCATTATTCAATGTGATTGCAGTGTCATAAGACTTTGCAGAGCCAATTAGAGTGGACTCTGTGACTTGTGATAGCCAATCACACCAATTGCACACTTATGCCCCGTACACACGGTCGGACATTGATCGGACATTCCGACAACAAAATCCTAGTATTTTTTTTATAGCCTGCTCTCAAACTTTGTGTGTCGGAAAATCCGATGGAAAATGTGTGATGGAGCCTACACACGGTCGGAATTTCCGACAACAAGGTCCTGTCACACATTTTCCGTCGGAAAATCCGACCGTGTGTACGGGGCATAAGAGCCCTCCCCTTCCTCCCACAATGGTGGAACGGGAAGATGGAGGATCTTATGAATGAAGATTTAATCAATGACTGGTGGGCAGCAGCAGATTTCATTGATCTGATTTATTTTCATGTGGGATTGCTTTTTAACCCAAAAAGGGGTAATTTTGAAAGTGTTTGTATTGTAATGACATTTTTATTTAATACGCTCTATAACAAAGTAAGGGAACAGGTTGCTTGTTTTGTTTGTTTTGAACGAAGTGCAGAAAACGTGCATGGAATGTGGGTTTCCCCCACCATGTTCTGGTGTAAAGGAGCCCTTAGTGTTGAAATGAGAGGGAAAGTGGACAACAGGAATGGCTAACACAAAATCATTTGCTATATGTATTGTCTATATGGATTTCTGATGCAGCAGTGACAGGTGTGTGACAGAAGACAGGGATTAGATTCTATAGAGAAATAATTGCAAACTCAGGGAACATCCTCAGACTTCATGGGAAAGTCGTTCTATATCCTGGGGGACAGAACCAAAGAGTGAGGTCAATTTTCATTAACTGGTTACTTAGTTTAATGTAATCAGACTATACAGTAAAGTCACTCTTGAAAGAGGCGTTGGACTTATATTCTTGCGATAATATGGGCAAAAGCTGAATGTGTTATGTAAATGAGTAGAAGTCGGTGACTGGTGGACTGGCATCTCTGCTCCACTGACTTGGGAAATGGAAGAATTCATTGCATGAACGGCTGCGGCAGGTAAATGAAAATTGTACACAAATGTCACAGCGTATAGATCAAAACTATCAGTAATAGTACAAAAATTGTATTCTTCGCAGGCCCCACACTGGCAGCCTCTCCAATAAATATTCTGCGCATATTACAGTAGACTTGTTCCTGGTGCGATTCAGCACACAAAATTTTATGAGAGCATCAAGCTTCTGCTGCTTGTACAAGCTCAATACAGTGATTTAATGTACAAAAGAGAAACACAAACATAAGATTTTCCAAGGTTAAAGAAGAGGAGAACTGCAAACACCACTAAAATAAAAAGGCAGATATAAAAACACAGAAATAAAATAATATATGAGCTATGAGCAGCGGTCTGCAATAATCCACTTACTGCAGATGTTTTGTAAGAGTTAGTAGAGAAACAAATACTGATACCTACATCTATTGCCAGGTAAGTATGCAAGAGCTGGGAACGTTGTGGAGTTAATCAGATCCAAACTCATATCAAACCTCCAATCATATGCATGGGAATTATAAAAAATGTTAACATTTCTTGCACATGGTTGGATGACACAGGAGAATAATTCCCTTAAAAAATCATCCCCAAGGCTGTTTAAACCAGCCCCCCACCCAAACCCCCTTATTTGAAACTGTGAACCTTTGTAATAACAATTGCAAAAAAGGACATTCAATTCTAATCACTTGCCATCTTTGTTTCTATATTACCACAAGCTAATGCACCTCTTCTCTTCCTCCTATAATCCTATACTACCACTGTCTCTAAAGCGGGGTCATTGGTGGGTGGCTTCATGTTTTTGCTGCTGGCCCACCAACAATGGCAGTGTCAAAATCAGGAGAATTAATTATTTTTTTCCTGAACTCTCACAAAAAAAAACCTATTCATTCTTTTTTTTACCCAGATTTTGAAGTCCTCCTATGAGGCTAGGTTCACACATATGCGAATTGGAACTGCATCCAATTCGCATGACATTGACGTGAAAGAACATTGCTTTCTATTGTGCCATGTTCACAGTGGGGACGGAAAGTATTCAGACCCCCTTAAATTTTTCACTCTTTGTTATATTGCAGCCATTTACTAAAATCTTTTAAGTTAATTTTTTTCCTCATTAATGTACACACAGCACCCATATTGACAGAAAAACACATTGTTGACATTTTTGCAGATTTATTAAAAAAGAAAAATTGAAATATCACATAGTCCTAAGTAGGGCTGAAACAACTAATCGATTAATCGACAACTAATCGATTATTAAATTATTCGATTACCATTTTCATAATCGATTAATCGGCCAGTAACATAACAGGGTTAAAAAAACTAAAATGAGCCCTTTATAATACAAAAAGAGCAAATAATAGCTATTGTAACTATGCTTTTTTCAGCCACTGCATATTTGGAAAGGGTCAGGGACTTTTTTTTTAACACAAAACAGTGCTTTTTTGGTTCAATATACTTCAATGGAGAAGCTGCAGAAAAAACATGTAATGCGTTTTTGCAGCAATTTGTGTTTTTTAACCTGCCCAACAACAAATTGTCCAAAAAAATGCTAAATCACGTGCGCAAAAAATCAAAACGCACAGCAAAAAGCACTGCAGAAACAGATCAAAAGCAAATTGCATAGGTGTGCACCGAGCCTTATGCTGGCCACACGGATCAATTTTCAGACCAGAATATTCAGACGAAAAATCTTTGTACATTCGCTGAATGACAGAATTTTTCATTTCATGAAATTTTCACTTCTTTTTAACAGTCTGTTTTTAAAATGAATGTAACTTCTGAAGGAAAACCACATACACTGTCTGAAAATTCCTGTGACCAAGAAGTTTTCTATTTCCAAATTTTTCCATCACTGTGGTTGAAAATGAACGTCGATTTGACCCCACTAACGATTAGAAAATTGAACGAACGTTCCTAAAATGACATTTTTTTTGAGGGAAGATATTGTTTGTTTTTTAAATAAAAAAAAATTGATCTCTGAGTCTGATAATATTTACCAGATTTACCCTTTAATATACTGTTAGAGGATATATACCGTATTTATCGGTGTATAACACGCACTTTTTTCCCCTTAAAATCAGGGGAAAGTCGCAGGTGCGTGTTATACGCCGATCCCATGCGATCCCGAGCTGCACAACTTCAAAATCGCCGACCGCGATTTGAAAATGGCGCCGCCGGCGCCGAAATACACAGAGCCGGTCCTCGGCTCTTTCCGGCGGCTCTTGTTCACTTTCGGCTCCACTCATAGTCCCGAGCGGAGCTATCCGAACCTACTCGGCTAGGTTTGGATAGCTCCGCTCGGGACTACGAGTGGAGCCGAAAGTGAACGAGAGCCGCCGGAAAGAGCCGAGGACCGGCTCTGTGTATTTCGGCGCCGGCGGCGCCATTTTCAAATCGCGGTCGGCGATTTTGAAGACAGGGGATCGAAGGCTGCACTGGGGAAGGCTGCACTGGGGAAGGCTGCACTGGGGAAGGCTGCACTGGGGAAGGCTGCACTGACATGGCTGCACTGACAAGGCTGCACTGACAAGGCTGCACTGACAAGGCTGCACTGACATGGCTGCACTGACATGGCTGCACTGACATGGCTGCACTGACATGGCTGCACTGACATGGCTGCACTGACAAGGCTGCACTGACATGGCTGCACTGACATGGCTGCACTGGGGCAAGGCTGCACTGAGAAGGCTGCACTGAGAAGGCTGCACTGAGAAGGCTGCACTGAGAAGGCTGCAATGATGGGCATTTAAATGTAAGTTTTTTTCCCTTCAACTTCCCTCCTAAAAGTTTTTTTTCCTTAAAATTCCCTCCTAAATTGGGGTGCGTGTTATACGCCGATAAATACGGTACTATATCTCTCCTCTAATAGTATATATACAGTATATCTCTTCTGTCTGTTATTCTCAGAGTGGATTAGAGATTTTGCTCCCTAACCATATAGTTGGTTATTTACATTTACTACTGCATATAGATATTTAAGAATAAATTGCCTTTTTTTAAACTTTACATATTAACTAAATTATACACCACACTATTTTTAAAGGTTATTAACCGATTAATCGATTAATCGAAATAATAATCGGCCAACTAATCGATTATGAAAATAATCGTTAGTTGCAGCCCTAGTCCTAAGTATTCAAACCCTTTGCTCAGTATTTAGTAGAAGCACCCTTTTGATCTAATACAGCCATGAGTCTTTTTGGGAAAGATGCAACAAGTTTTTCACACCTGCATTTGGGGATCCTCTGCCATTCCTCCTTGCAGATCCTCTCCAGTTCTGTCAGGTTGGATGGTAAATGGTGGTGGACAGCCATTTTTAGGTCTCTCCAGAGATGCTCAATTGGGTTTAAGTCAGGGCTCTGGCTGGGCCATTCAAGAACAGTCACGGAGTTGTTGTGAAGCCACTCCTTTGTTATTTTAGCTGTGTGCTTAGGGTCATTGTCTTGTTGGAAGGTAAACCTTTGGCCCAGTCTGAGGTCCTGAGCACTCTGGAGAAGGTTTTCGTCCGGGATATCTCTGTACTTGGCTGCATTCATCTTAACCTCAATTGCAACCAGTCGTCCTGTCCCTGCAGCTGAAAAACGCCCCCACAGCATGATGCTGCCACCACCATGCTTCACTGTTGGGACTGTATTGGACAGGTGATGAGCAGTGTATGGTTTTCTCCACACATACCGCTTAGAATTAAGGCCAAAAAGTTCTATCTTGGTCTCATCAGACCAAAGAATCTTATTTCTCACCATCTTGGAGTCCTTTGGGTGTTTTTTTAGCAAACTCCATGCGGGCTTTCATGTGCCTTGCACTGAGGAGAGGCTTCCGTCGGGCCACTCTGTCATAAAGCCCCGACTGGTGGAGGGCTGCAGTGATGGTTGACTTTCTACACCTTTCTTCCATCTCCCAACTGCATCTCTGGAGCTCAGCCACAGTGATCTTTGGGTTCTTCTTTACCTCTCTCACCAAGGCTCTTCTCCCCCAATAGCTCAGTTTGGCCGGACGGCCAGCTCTAGGAAGGGTTCTGGTCGTCCCAAACGTCTTCCATTTAAGGATTATGGAGGCCACTGTGCTCTTAGGAACCTTAAGTGCATAGACATTTTTTTGTAAGCTTGGCCAGATCTGTGCCTTGCCACAATTCTGTCTCTGAGCTCTTCAGGCAGTTCCTTTGACCTCATGATTCTCATTTGCTCTGACATGCACTGTGAGCTGTAAGGTGTTATATAGACAGGTGTGTGGCTTTCCTAATCATGTCCAATCAGTATAATCAAACACAGCTGGACTCAAATGAAGGTGTAGAACCATCTCAAGGATGGTCAGAAGAAATGGACAGCATCTGAGTTAAATATATGAGTGTCACAGCAAAGGGTCTGAATACTTAGGACCATGTGATATATAAGTTTTTCTTTTTTAATAAATCTGCAAAAATGTCAACAATTCTGTGTTTTTCTGTCAATATGGGGTGCTGTGTGTACATTAATGAGGAAAAAAAATGAACTTAAATGATTTTAGCAAATGGCTGCAATATAACAAAGAGTGAAACATTTAAGGGGGTCTGAATACTTTCTGTCCCCACTGTATGTCCAGTGCAAATTGAAAAAGAGTCCTGTCAGTTTTCTGAGCAGTGCGGTCTGGCTCAGGTGCAAAATATAGGCCCATTGACTTCTATGTGAATGCTTGTGAATCGCACATGTCATTCAGCTGTGAACAGTATAAAATCCTGAGCTGATCCTGATGCAAACCTGACCTGATACTGATGTAAACCTGACCTGATCCAGAGCAAAAACTGACCTGAAACACTGAACAACTACTTTGTCAGTTAGCTGTGAAAACTGAGCTTCAATTGCCGCACATGTGTGAACCTAGCCTAATGCCCCGTACACACGGTCGGACTTTGTTCGGACATTCCGACAACAAAATCCTAGGATTTTTTCCATCGGATGTTGGCTCAAACTTGTCTTGCATACACACAATCACACAAAGTTGTCGGAAAATCCGATCGTTCTAAACGCGGTGACTTAAAACACGTACGTCGGGACTATAAACGGGGCAGTGGCCAATAGCTTTTATCTCTTTATTTATTCTGAGCATGCGTGGCACTTTGTCCGTCGGATTTGTGTACACACGATCGGAATTCCCGACAACGGATTTTGTTGTCAGAAAATTTTATCTCCTGCTGTCCAACTTTGTGTGTCGGAAAATCCGATGGAAAATGTCCGATGGAGCCCACACATGGTCGGAATTTCCGACAACACGCTCCGATCGGACATTTTCCATCGGAAAATCCGACCGTGTGTACGGGGCATAACAGTTTCCTGGAAGGTACTGGTGACGTAGCCTTCCCAGGGGGCAGCTGTAATGCCCTGCCTACATCCCCAGTGCCTTAATATACCAGGAAGTGTGATTACATTAAATGTATGTAACAGAAAAAAATGTTGCATTTAACAAATGACTGTAAGATGTTTTAAAATCAGAATGCAGAGCTGCATGCACCAGGGATGTTTAGGTTAACAATTGTGCAATGCAGAAACACAGGCAAAAACACATTCAAACCCATAGCACACAAAATAGCTTGCATCCCATTTGCACATACATGACAGCGCCGTTGTTAATGGTACACCAGTGCACCTTGCTGCAGTGCGGGAAAAATCGTGTGACAAAATGTAGGGGTCATACACTTCTTTGGTGCAACCTAGATGCAGCAGGCAGCCCATTCAAAAGAATAAGCTGCCCTACTGCAATGCACGGTAAATCAACCAAAAATGCACAGCCACACATGTGAGCTGGCCTTAGCAGTACCCCATCTGCCCAACACCAAAGCGGGCTATAGATTGTTCAAAAATCGTCCGGTTCAGCAAGGAATAGTCAAATTGCGATCTAAGACTACTCTTGCTTGAGAGAAGTCAATCTAATGATAGGCCATACTCAAAGGGGAATGTTGGAAAGTTTTCCTTTGATTAGCACTGCACTGATCAGTGTATTCTGATAGCAGAGAAGTCCCCACTATCAGAATACAATAGCACAGTGGGGAGGATTTCTTAATTTATCTCACTTGTTTGGATGGGGGAAATCCATCTATGACCAGCCTAAGGGCACCTTAAACTGGTTGTTACATCACCTATGAAAAACTATGCAATTCCCTTCCTTACATGTATATCTAATGTGCAGTAGCTGTGTTTTTTTAAAAATGACTCCTCAAAATACCTTATTTACAGAACTGGAGGGTGCTCACGTGACCTGTCGGCTCTCTCCCTCCTTGATCCGAGCACTACAGTCGGAGGGGCTGTGTTTCCCCACTGATGTCAGTCGAGAGAGAGGAGGAGAGAGCCGGCAGGTTACGTGAGCGCCCCGCAGTGCTGTAAATAAGGTATTTCGAGCAGTCATTTTTAAAAAACACAGCTACTGCACATTGGATCTACATGTAAGGAAGGGAATTACATCATTTTTCACCTAGTAATTTTAAACAGCTAGCGGCCAGAGGGGCGGGGAAGAGATGGCTAACACTGACACACTGAGCTGACAGGCAGAGAGGGAGGGGTGAGGGGGAGAGACGAGAGCTGTAGATGACGAAGGCAGGTAAACTGACCACAGTAATAAGGGCTCAGCAGCCATGATTATCGTGGTCAATACACAGAAGGGGACACAGGAACTGGCAGGATCAGCCAAGTTTTTTTACAGCTTACAGAGGGACAAATGGCACAGCACAAGCACTGTGCTGTATAACATGCTTTAGTGTTGGGGGGAGGTCCACTTTAATGCCTCTTTGCCTGCAGCCTTCTTCCATAACGACCCTTCATCCCACAATCCCTAGGCGCATTCCCTCAGGCCTGCTCTCCACCTTGAATAGAATAAAACATGTACCTTGGCATAATGTGCATTAGCTCTCATGTGCCCTGTACAAAGGTTTCCTCAGAAAGGAAAATATAGATTAAATTAGCACAAACCTTATAAAAAGTAAGAATTTATGAAAATGTTCTGCACACCAAAATATATGCCAACTAATACTTATCATCCTAGTTTTACAGGTCAAAATGTTATACTGAAAATGCATTTCAAGCTTGAAAGATATTTAAATAAAATATGTTACAAGGATTTGAGAACAGAATAAATAGTGACATGAAAAATTCATACACTATACAGTTTGACCCAATAAATAAATGCCACAGAAAATGCAGAGGCAATTTGCCTTCACATAAGC
Organism: Lithobates clamitans; assembly: GCA_037952925.1. Taxonomy (NCBI): domain Eukaryota; kingdom Metazoa; phylum Chordata; class Amphibia; order Anura; family Ranidae; genus Lithobates; species Lithobates clamitans. Next base: position 1,337,323 of record JBBGZY010000720.1, read on the forward strand.
TCTGAAAAATGATTGCAAAGGATTTGTAAAATAGAAGATTCAATGGCAAGACATTTTTTACATGCCACTGTGGAGGAACGTAGATGTCTTAGGGCCATGTCAGGTCTCATAGGGATCATACCTACATTATTTCTGAAACCAGGGAAAAATTATTAGCAGGTGGTATAGAATATACTATAGAAGTGTAACAGGATTTACTAAATGTTATTTTTGAGTGTTTAATTATCGATGCATTAACACTTCAAAGATTTGATAATACGTGTGAAGAAGAAATTAACTTTAAAACACCTTATTTTACAGTAAACTAAAGTAAATGCCATCAAACAGGAAACTTAAAATAAATTGGTAGCACTGATAATGGCAGTAAAGTAAATAACTGCAATCATGCTAAAATCAGAAAGCTAACACAATTTACCGTAAAGTGTTTTTTAAGCACTTTCAGCAGCTGATTTATTCACTTATGCTGGCCATACACCTATAGATTTTATATTTTGTACTAGGGATCTGATTGCAGCACAAGTTTACTCATCTTCACACAGCTATGTGCATGGGGATATAACTATACACCAGCATTCAGATGTCCATTTGCATAAGCCCTAATTGTACTTACCTCATAAGCCTTTAAACACAAAAATGACACAATAAAAGTCCATTCTAACACGCCCAGATTTCACATCAGTTTGCCCATTCATTACTTTTGTATCCTTTTCGCAATAAATAGGAAATCACAACAAGCAATTTTTCCAATCAGAATTCACTGTTCTGACCACAGCAAACAAACATAAAAGGTAATATTTTTGTTACGCTTGTAACCTGTATCCGTAAATATTACTCTCATTCCTTTTAGATAGGGTTGCACCCATACTAGTATCGGTATCGGTGCCGATACCGAGTATTTGCACAAGTATCAGTACTCGTGCAAATTCACCAATACCTGAAACCGATACTTTCAGGATCGGTTCTTTGAGCTGTCAGTGGGTCTCCCCTGTTGACAGCTGAAGTGTTAAAGAAGTTCAGTAATTGGAGCTGTGAAAAAAAGAAAAGGAGTCAGCAATGTTTATTAACAACACTAAAATAAAAGGAAACATTGTTTCTTTTTGTATCTTTCTGTTTCTTCAGCTGCAGATCAAAGGGATGAACAAATGTCCCTCTGTTTAACCTCTTATTAACCCTTAATTTACTATAAACAGCCTTTATTAACTCCCTATTCTCCTCCATTTAATTATTATTTTCATGATTTTTTTTTTACATCTATTTTATAAATGATAAACAATTAAAACTTTTTTTTTGTTTGCTTTGTTAGTGAATATTTTTACACATATATATTAACATATATTTACTCATTTCACATTGAAAAAGCGCAAAAAAAAATTTAATTTGTAAATAACTTTTCAATGCTTTGTACCATTGCTGACAGCTGAAGTGAAAACAAAACAGTTGCGATAGGTATCGGTAATTGGTACGCCGAGTACTAAAAAAAAAGTATCGGTACTCGTATTTGTTGTAAAAAAAAATGGTGCATCCCTACTTACAGACTTTTGTTTTAGTATATTACTCCTGACTGTATTTTATATAAGTTACAGGTATCTGTACGTAAAACCACTATTCAAAGAAACCCAATTGTGCAGAAGCTACCTGTAGTGTATTGTATTGGAGACAGCAGGTAGCCTGAGCTAGAAAGGTTTTACTCAATGTCTCCCCTCTTTGCAATGAATCACTGAATGTCAGAGTTGTCTACACACTCCCAGACAGTAAGACATAATCACTGACTCATGTTCCTAGGCAGGCAGAGCAACATGCATGTGTGAAGAGGAAAAAACGGCTGCCCGTTGTACGGAATTCCCACGAAACAAGAATTCCACAAGCAACTATTCACACCTAACAGCTAGTAACATAATAAGTCCAAAATGGAACTTCAGAACAAATCTTTTTTGGGGAAAAAAATATTCATGTACTGTATATGTGGAAGATTTTTCAAATTTATAAGCAGCTGCCAATGATGATGATGGAAGGGGATGTGGACTGAGACAGCATGGGTCCCACTGGCGCTCTCTGAGCATGGTGGGCTTAGACGCCAAAGAATTCTGGAAAATTGGTTTAGGAGTTGCAACATTGCATATTAGCCCCCCCCAATGTGAAACATCATCTTCCAGTGCCGGGATCTTGGCGTGTTGTCATTTTTGGTGCAATCCTGTAACATTGAAGAGCAGAAAATTACAGTACAGGAGTTGAGTTTTGCATGCTGTCTATCACCATGGAGTGGAGAATTTTTCCATATGTTCCCTGCATCTGGAGCCTTGCACCATTATGTCAGGGTGCCAGGCTATAATGTACTGCTACCACCTTTCCAAGCCAAAGCAAACAGTGGTATTTGGCATTAGGTTCTAAAAACTGACCAGTAAAAGTTGGCCATACTGATTACAATCAGATTTTTCAATCTCAATTATACTGGAAGAAAACTATGTAGTTGTGGAGCTTCCTAACTGGATAAAATTATAATGGATTGATAAACGGCACCTTGATTGGATGCATTCATGACTGTGGTTGAACTGGTTCTTATAACCCTTTCACTGCCGAGCCCAGGATCTTATTTTTCACCTCGGGTTGCTACTTTTAAATTTTTTGGTTTTTTTCACCCACAGTTTTGAAAGTTCGTATAAATCACCCTAAATCATATAATTTCTGAAAGCACAAGGCATGTAGAATTTTGAATGTTCCATGATAACGCAAACGCAAACTATATTTTAAATACAAATACACTAAAACCTGTCTTTTTTTTCCTTTGCAGACCAAGCTAAGTAAAAAAACCTTGAGGTTGGCTTCACACCTATTCGTTGTGGTAATTCATAATCTGCAGTGCTATTCATTTTTAATGGAAATCATCTGTGTGTTGTGGTGTGCTGCATTGAAAAAAAAGGTCATGTCTGATTTGACATGCATTGTGGTTTACCAGCACACCATAAAAAAATGGGTTGCCTTAATGCATGTTAAAGATCAAAATAAAGCACAGTAAAAAGCTGTCACTTGGCTTATTGAAAAATGAAAATTATCAATGGATGTGATCAGTGGCTTTTTATCCACCAATCACATTCACTTATAATTCCGGGCAGCCCTGGGCACAGACGAATGAAAGCTTTTGGTAACGGAATCATACAATTACATGCAGTGAAAATACACAGGACATAAAGGTATTAGAGACAGCCTGCAGCAAGCAGTTGGGTTCCAATGTAACCCTTACGTCCATGGCAGTAAAAGGGTTAAATGCCACATCCTGAGCAATCCAGGGATTACGCACATGTTGATATGTATATTAAGCTGATTACAGTCACAGACTATTTAAACCTAAAAAAATACAAGATCCTCTGTAAATGGCCATTTTGCTAAATCATTTTTATTACACGACACAATACAGATCGTAGATTTGCATCGTTGACTCTAGACTTAATCGATCGGCTCTTATGCGCTTTCAACAGTGGCATTCTTACAATGATGTTATCAAACATAATTTCTCTGTAAAGATATTTTTGTTGAGCTGCTAGCCCAATTAATGTTATTGTAGAAACATCAGCAGGTCCCTTTTATTGGTCTTCATTTTCCCTATGAGAAAACATACTCTACGTATCACTTAATGAGATTTCCAATATCTGTTTATGGTTGTTCTCGGTCCCTGCTCCTTAGTATGGTGCACGCTACACACTGTCTGAATTATAGGCATTTTTCTTCATTATGTGCCGCATGACTCTCCTGAGAGCTGCAACAAGTGCTACAACAAATTCATTCATACTAAAAGGTGCCATTTTTACGAGTGGAATTTAGCAGAGCCACATCTTCCTAACAGGTGTAAGACGATAATAAACCAACAAATTTAAGGAAGAACTCCTTCCATTATGATTTCACAATAGGAATCACTTGTTTATTAAAGTGGTTGTAAACCCTTACATATATCCAGTGGCGTGACTGGCCTCAGCTGATACACAGAGATGAAACTGAGATGAGATTTTTAAGATAAGTTTTACCTGTTATCTGCAGTCTTCTCTTCTCTACAGTGGTTCAAAGTGCAGAATTTTTACAGCTTAGCTGAACTTTCAGAAAGCAGGGGTCGGTGAGCCGAAGATACACGCTGCAGATTCCAAGAGAGCTCTGAGAGCTGATTGGAGGAAAGGGACACCCCCCCCAACCCCCCCTTCACACAGGAACAAAGCTGAGCCTGTTAATCACAGGAGGAATGCTGCAGCTCCCTCACCTATCACCTTTTTATCTCTTGGTGTCAAGAAAACTTGTCAGAAGTGACTCATCAGATAGCAGAGGAACGAGGTAGCAAAAACAAATGACACTTAGTGCTCTGGATTGAGACAAGTACACACTGTAGAGGGATACAGTATGCTTTGTTCATATTTCATGTATGAGGTTTACAACCATTTTTAATAAATCAGGATGTGTAAGCAAAATATTGCTATGCTTTTAGCATTCTCATTAGACTTTTTTTTTACCAAGCTGTTTCTGGTGGCTGCCTGGTAAAACTCCATCTAGGGTTTTTTTACAAATCGCTGGGAAATCTGTGTTCTGCTCAGATGTGACCATTTCTTTTTCTATGAGTATACTGAAGCAGATCCGATGAGTACAGCAACACAATTAGGCAGGTCATCATTGCCCATCATTCTTAGTAAGACTTCTGTGAAACAGAATAACAGAGTGCCAAAAGTTCAATGAGCTGGACACCAGCACCTCTACTACTTAACCTTTGAGACATCTCCATTTCTACTGTTCACAGAAACTATCCTTTAGGTTTCTAAAATAATATCAACTTATATTAATGTTGCTACAATATTAAACCCCTGATGAAGGGGTTTTTTTTTGCCCCTGAACGCTACAGTTTCTCTTCTTATCAAATTGTCATCAGTAATAAATAAATTATGGACACTTAAAGCAGAGTTCTAGCCACTTTTACAACTTTGTGCCATCCAGTTCATTCCTGACCGTTAAAAATGCATTGGCAATTATTTTTCCATTGATTTACCTTATTTTAAATGGCATTTGTATCCTCTTCCTGTGTACCTTGCTACGGAGTGGTACGTAATTTCAAGCTGCGCATTGGCTCCTGAGACATGAGTGTTTTCAATCCCAGGAGTCAATGGGCATCGCAGGCTGCTTGTTTTACTTCCTGGTTCCTTGATTGATAGAAGAAGTTTCCATAGCAATGGGACGGGAACTTCCTCTGATGCTGCCATCGCTATGGAAACCTGGCCGACATGCAGTGGGGCGTGCATCCATTACACTGCACATGCTCGAGATCAGGAGGTGCATGCTGGGTGGCCAGCATACACCGAATCCCAGAAGAGAGAGAAGAGAGACCAAGCAGGCTTAACATGTCCACAGTCTAGATGGCGCACTGTACAAAAGGAGAAATAAGTAAGTAACCAATGCTGCACAACAACAGCAAAGGGGTTACTTTTGAAGATGGCTACAGTTGTGCTCATAAGTTTACATACCCTGGCAGAATTTATGATTTCTTGGCCATTTTTCAGAGAATATGAATGATAACACAAAAACTTTTCTTTCACTCAAGGTTAGTGTTTGGCTGAAGCCATTTATTATCAATCAACTGTGTTTACTCTTTTCAAATCACAATGGAAACAGAAACTACCCAAATTACCCTGATCAAAAGTTTACATGCCCCAGTTTTTAATACCGTATATTGCCCCCTTTAACATCAATGACAGCTTGGAGTCTTTTGTGGTATTTGTGGATGAGGCTCTTTATCTTCTCAGATGGTAGCTGCCCATTCCTCTTGGCAAAAAGCCTCCAGTTCCTGTAAATTCTTTGGCTGTCTTGCATGAACTGCACGTTTGAGATCTCCCCAGAGTGGCTCAATGATATTGAGGTCAGGAGACTGAGATGGCCACTCCAGAACCTTCACTTTATTCTGCTGTAGCCGATGATGACATTGTCAAGTTGAAATGTCCAAGTACGTCCCATGCACAGCTTCCTGGCTGATGAATGCAAATGTTCCTCCAGTATTTTTTGATAACATACTGCATTCATCTTGCCAACAATTTTGACCAAATTTCCTGTGCCTTTGTATCTCACACATCCCCAAAACATCAGCAATCCACCTCCGTACCTTTCATCACAGGCCTTGTTGACTCCTCTCCAAATGTAGCGTTTATGGTTGTTGCCAAAAAGCTTAATTTTGGTCTCAGCCATCAAATGACTTTGTGCCAGAAGATTTGAGGCTTGTCTCTGTGCTGTTTGGCGTATTTTAAGAGGGATACTTTGTGGCATTTGCGTAGTAATGGCTTTCTTCTGGAACTCGACCATGCAGCCCATCTTTCTTCAAGTGCCTCCTTATTGTGCATCTTGAAACAGCCACACCACATGTTTTCAGAGAGTCCTGTATTTCATCTGAAGTTATTTGTGGGTTTTTCTTTGCATCCCAAACAATTTTCCTGGCAGTTGTGGCTGAAATTCCAGTTGGTCTACCTGACCGTGGTTTGGTTTCAACAGAACCCCTCATTTTCCATATCTTGATTAGAATTTGAACACTGCCGATTGGCGTTCTAAATTCCTTGGATATCTTTTTCCTGTTTTATACAGTTCAACTACCTTTTATCGTATATCCTTTGACAATTCTTTTGCTTTCCCTATGACTCAAAATCCAGAAACATCAGTGCAGCACTGGATGAAAGATGCAAGGGTCTGTCAGGAGCCAGAAATGCATTGACCTTTTATACACACACACTAATTACAAGCAAACAGATCACAGGTGAGGATGGTTACCTTTAATAGTCATTCAAATCCCTTTGTGTCAACTTGTGTGCATGTTATCAGGCCAAAATTACCAGGGTACGTAAACTTTTGATCAAGGTCATTTGGGTAGTTTCTGTTGCCATTATGATTTAAAAAGAGTAAACACGGTTGATTGATAATAAATGGCTTCACCCAAACACTAACGTGAGTGAAAGAAATGTTTTTGCGTTATCCTTCATATTCTCTGAAAAATGGCCAAGAAATCATAAATTCTGCCAGGGTATGTAAACTTATGAGCACAACTGTATATGTGAAAGAATGAACGGTGACTATACCGGGGGTAGTTTTATTAAAAAAAAAAAAAAAAGGCCAGAACTCCGCTTTGGGAAGAAAGTTTGGCACTCTGTTATTTAGTTTCACATGGATTTCTCAATTCCGGTGGCCCCATACTTTTTTGGGGAAGCCTCCGCCTTGTTGTGGAGTTGTCAAGGTCATTCCAGCAAGTCTTACTGCCATTTTTATTTGATGGGTGAGAGATTGAAGATCAGCACCTAACATCTACTTTTCTGAACTACTATGGTCTGCCCAGGGCTTTTTTTTTCTCAAACAATAGGTGCTGGAACTCAACCACGACCCCCCAAAACCCCTCCCCCCACACACACCCTCCAAATCACATCAAATAATGGGTGTTGTCATTCAAATTTCACGAACAGTAGGGGGGTCTTAAAAGGGCATTAAATACCAGGATTGCATTACATACAGAGTACAGAGTTCAGGGGGGTTACACACAGAGTGCAGAGCTGTCACTTGTAAAAACCAGACTTCTGTGTTTACAAGTGATTGTGCTGAGCAGCCCCCCCCCCCCCCAAGGGTCTGAGCCAGAGGTGGTGGAACTGAGTTCCACCAAGTTCCCCCTGAAAAAAAGCCCTGGGTCTGCCTAAATAAAATTTTCTGTAGATAAAAAACCTACCTATAAATTCAAAATGTATAGAAGCAAGAAATGGAATGATTTATCTGATTTCTTAAAGCAGAACTCCAGGATAAAAAAAATATAGTCTAAATAAAAGAAGCATGTGTATTCTTACTTGAATCTTGGAGTGCTTAATGCATTTCTTCCAGACTTGTGAAGTAACTGTGCATGAAACTTTGCCTTTGTGCAAGGGCTTCCCGTAATAAAGACCGATCACTGCTGCTCTCCCTCGTTTTTTTTGTTTTGGTCTTGTATCCGCCCCCTCTTGCGTATGCTGGGTCCCTGCCATAGCTCTGTTCACTACATAGGCATGTACAGCACAGTGATTATAAGTAGCCACCTAGAATGTGCCACGTAGTCACTCAGCAAATGTTTCACATGGTTCTTCTATTCCGACAGTGCAGGAGACTGTGAACTAGCTCATACTATGAACATCTTGGCAATCTGATCCACCCCCATAGCTCCCAAAAATGTTGGTGTAAATTTTGACTGTCTGGACATTAAAAACTGTGCACGCCTTAGAAAAATACTCCACACCCTCATGTAACAATGTGCTGATTTGCCGGTTGGCAGTTCAGTCACACAGCATGTTCCAATATGTGGAGAAGTACTTGGTATTTCAGTAGACTGGGGCAGAAGGGGAAGGTGGACAACGCCTGACTATGATGCCTTTCTATCAAGTGAACCTACTATTTTACAAACGTAAGCAACGCACAGGTTCTCTTTATGCAATGCAGACTCGCCTACAAAATATCAGCAATGTTGATATTGGATCATTCATCCTGATTGGATCATTCATCCATTCTGATCTATTCTGATAAACATAACAGCACATATAAGTTATTTATTCATCATGTGCCAAGTGCCGTCACCCACTATGACCAAACAGACTTCCCCTTCCTCACTAACCACTTCTCTTACACAGTGACAGCAATGAAAGATAACTCATCATTGACCGCTCTGTTCTAATTCTCTATCTTTTTGCTGTTTAGGGACCAAAATATGTAAAAGACTAATTTCACCTTTTGCAAAACAAATATTAAACAAGCCCAAGCCCATACTAAATAATAAAAAAAAGTGCTTTTTTTTTTTTTTGCAATGGAGCCAGGCTGATCAATGGATCGGGGGTGCAATGATCCAACTCCTGCAGACTATTCCTCCAACCCAGGTCTGTATCGTGGCACCAGACTTTCACTTACGTGGGCTGGAGGAAGGATCAGTTGACTACAAGCACAGTGATGTCACTTGCACTTGGGTTCCACTGAGGACTTCAAGTCCCTTTGTCGCGGTGGCAGGTGGAACTTGTAGTTCTTCATTCAGGGCTGGCTCACACCATAAAACATGTTCCTGTGCGATTCAGTGTGGTGTGACTTTCAATGCATTGGGTGTAGGACCCACTAATCATGGGGTACTTTGTCGCAGTAAGTGGGCTTAGCACCATATAGCAATATGGTGTGACCAAATCCCCATATTTTTGAAAATGTCTTTTTGAGAATGTTTAGGTGTTTTTTAACTAGCCTTGCTGGAGGTGAATGTTTTTTTGCATGTGTGCGCTGTAATATTTTTCTTCTTTCAATGCATTGGATCACACCAAAATTAGTGCATGCACTACCTTTCAAAATCGCACTGCTCCGGATCGTGTGGTCCTGTGGTACTATGTGATCCAGTGCAGATAATCACACTGCGTTTGCGATCTGCATTTGAGGTGGTGTTAGGATACTTTGACAATCACTGCAGTGATTGTGCGTTTTGAACATGGTGCTGAAAATGCACACGGAACATGTGTTTCCCACTCCACGTTCTGGTGTGAACAAGCCCCCCACAGATTCCTGTGAATGACTGATGTGGCAATTAAAAAATAATGAAAGGAGGCGGCTGAGAGAAGAACCCCCAGATCTTGAAATGGAGGGTTGTCTGGATGTAGGGGGCTGTAGACCATGTCCATGTATCATGAAACATAGAAAGTTGGACTTTCCTTTTAAGCAGAAATAAGAGGGATTTTTTAAAGAGTCATGCAGGGACTTTTTCATGCCATGTTATTATATACAAAATCTGAGACCTTAGTAATTGTATATGTGACTTTTTTTGTCTATTATTCAATTAATCTACAATAGAATAGAATTCTCTATATCTATACAAACTGCACATATTTTGTTCAAGCATTCTCCCACACACAGCATGAATCGGATAACTAATAGAGACAAGATTATGGTGGAAAGGACATTTTTACAAAGGTAACAGATGGATATTATACTATATGCTATTTTTAATCTGATATGAAAGATTTCTCATAAAAAAAGACATTACAGTCATTTTCTTATCTGATGGTGCAAGTCATCTAAAGGAAAATAAATTGCTATTTTCGAGCCATTTTATTTATAATTATTTTGAAAACAAGACAAGAAACAACGCTTTGTCTCCTAGATACTTTGCGGGGAGAGCATTTCTGAATTCCCTGCTCACAGATTTTTCAGTGTATATTCTTCTTAAGGGAACAAAATTCAGAGTTGAAAGTATAAGTTTGGAAATGACAAAGAAGGAACCAAATCTCTTCCCCATTTCTCTTTTATACTTCATACTAAAACTAATAAGGGACTTTTCATGAGCAACCGGTGAAAGAACCATTTCTAATTTTCTGTGCTGTGATTCATAACTAACGTCTGTACAGATCAGCCAGTGCACCTTTCTATACAATGACGTAATTCCGTTTTACTGACGCGGAGGTAGTGCTCCATTAGTGCTATATTTGAAAAAGGTAAAACTGCAGTGTCATAAACTCACATTTTGGGTTTATTTAAAGCTAAATGAAACTCCACATTTTGAAAAAACAGCTGACAGGGAGGGTTTTTATAACAGATGAGACTTTACTGGTTCCTAAATGCTTCCCCCTGCTTGTCAGCTGTAATGTACACTTAGCCATGCATGCATAGCTCAGAGTACATTTACGGCACCGCCTGTGTTGTGATGAAGCAACTCCCATGCGTATGTGCAGAAGTGACATTATCATGGCCAAGCCATTCAAGTGGCTGAACCCAGAAGAATGATGGGGCAAAGATAAAAGTGTCGGGGACCAGTGGGAACACTGACAGCGGAGTGCTGAAGGACTTTGTTTGACAGTTAGGTCTTCCATAATGTGCTATATGCGGTGCCTTCTTACGCATTATGGCATAAACCACCTGGGGGCCCATTAAAAAAAAAATACTGAAGTTTAATTCCAATTTAATAAGCAAAAGAACCAAGTGGCCCCGTGGGGCTTCAACGAGACGTACAAACGTTAAAGCCCCACAGGCCACTTGTTTTTTTTTGCTGCTACATTTTTGGGACTGAGAGATGCTCAGGTTGAAATAAATGGAAGGCTTCTTTTTCTTTTAATTAGCAAAAGCACGAATAAAAATGTACAGTATCTCACAAACGTGAGTATACTGCTCACATTTTTGTAAATATTTTATTATATCTTTTCATGTGACAACACTGAAGAAATGAGACTTTGCTACAATGTAAAGTAGTGAGTGTACAGCTTGTATAACAGTGTCAATTTGCTGTCCCCTCAAAATAACTCAACATATCCATTTATGTCTAAACCGCTGACAACAAAAGTTAGTACACCCCTAAGTGAAAATGTCCAAATTGGGCCCAATTAGCCATTTTCCCTTCCCGGTGTCATGTTAGTATTATAAGGTCTCAGGTGTGAATGTGGAGCAGGTGTGTTAAATTTGGTATTATCACTCTCACTCTCTCATACTGGTCACTGGAAGTTCACCATGTCACCTCATGGCAAAGAACTCTCTGGGGATCTGAAAAAAAGATTTGTGGCTCTACAAAACGATGAAAAAATATTGTGGTGCCCGGATCTACCGCACTATTAGTTTATTTCACCATGTAGTATCAACTGCATGGCGCAGTCCATGCGACCAAAAAAACTGCATATAAGAAAAAAGGAAGGAAAAGGCCCTCGAAGAGGGTCGCAGTAAGTGAACATTACGGTTGAATTGATTGAATTTTATTTAGAAAAAAACACACCATAGTATCAAATATAACAAAGTATCGAAAATAACGGTCTGAGTATAACCTTCCAAGATATTAAAAAGACAACGTTGTCATTAAAAAGAGGGATCGCAGCTGCGCACACATCCACACAATCAGACATACACAAAGATCACAGGATAAGAATTGGTTGAAGATACAAAATAAAGTAGTACTGAGTATTACCAGGGAGGTGGACTTTTTAGGCTAAGAAACAGTGGAGAAGATATAGCAGTATAAAAAAATATAAATTTATTGAAAAATACAATATCCAAAAAACAATGACAATTGTAACATATAGCATCTATGATTATTGTGCAGTGAGCCCTTGTATGTCTACGCGTTTCACTGTTAGGCTTCCTCAGGACACGGCCAAGGTTCACAGATGAGACAGAGAAGGGAATATGTCTCTCTATCTTAACTTGGAATGCAAAATCATGCAAGTCACGGTAGCATGAGAAAGTTCAATCAGCAGTAAGAAAGTATATTAGATATAGCTAAATATCTCAGCAGGGGCATGTAAACAATATTCCTAATTAAAGGAGCAGCCATTAGAGGGAGGAGGGCCAACACCGGATGCACCACTTAGATCCTGGATTTAGTATCAGCAATGCTGAAGGTTCAATGTAATCCCATCGCTGCATATTCAGGATACAAATAATCCAGCGTGCTCCTGGGAGACAGCAATACACGTGCAGTGGCTTCAACTGGCTTCAACAGGAAGTGAGAGAAATATTTCCAATAAGGTCACAGACAGAAATAACCTGACAAGACACTAAATCTCTTCCCCACAAAAGAAAAAAAAATAGCTGGGCTATTAGTATTTTTGCAGGTGGGATGAGAGAACTGATCTGCATGTATGGCGATTGCAAATCAGTGTTGCCAATCTACCAGATTGAAATTCACTGACACGACACCCAAAATATAACGTTTTTACTGGCATTTCCAAAAGTTACAGAATTACAGTTTAAGTGCATATTTCAGTAATAAAGCTACAATCAAATACAATATGTGATTTACGGTAAATATTAAGGTAAAAAAACATATTTCTTATGTTATTTTCAATATGGTCACCTATGCCCACAGAGAGAGAGAAAGACCGGTTTGCCCCACAGCAAGGGCCAAGAGAGCCCCCTCGGCCAGCCTGCAGTCCCCAAACAGACTGATACCCCACTCTCTTTCCCAGCTCAGGAAGGGCATGATATGGGGCCTGAGGGCCACCTACAATCTAAGGGAGGAACCATAAAAAAAACAGACTCACTGCTGTTTCTCTCTTATATTAAAGGAAAACTGACATAAAGTCAGACTGGGATATAGCCACACACAGTGACATGGGCTCCTGGAGAGTGGACACCTAGTCCACTGCAAGTCACTGTAATTATTTCTGAATCTGATATGATGCCAGATAAAACACTGAAAACACAATCTCTTGTTCCTCCAAATGAATTCAGAGTCCTTGTCTTGCTTGCCCCCAAGTTCCTCGAACACAAGTCTGTCCATCCCGCTACGAGTCTGCAGTCATGAGGCTCTACTCTGGAGGCCTGCTGGGAATCTGGGTTTTTATAGCAGCTTGCAACAGGAAAGGCACCATCTGGGGATCAGGCCCAAATGCACTTGGATGGTGTCAGGTGGCTCTGGATTTGCGCATGCACACGTTTCGAGCTGATTCCATCACAGCCATTTTTTACTGGCACGTTTTGGCTTTTACTGGCATTTATGAGCAGGTGAAAAGTATGTGTTTTTTACTGGCTGCCCTTAAAAACACGGGCAGTTGGCAACACTGATGCAGATGTGTCCAGCGTACTAAGAATCATACCACATGTCCATTTGTCCAATGTGCAGAAAACCACACCTTTTACCGTCACCTTCATGTCCAGGCAAACTAAAACCTTTGTGACCAGACCGCATTAGAAAGTTCTAAAATGTGACAATTTACTCGACAAAAACATTTTAACCACTTTGCATCCAAGACAGATTTTCACACCTTATTTAAGCTCAAATGAGACCTTCATTTGTAACTTATCTTTAAAATTATTTTGGATATACATAACCCAATATATTTTATTATTTTACCATTTTTAAATTTAGGTAGTATATCTTTCTTTTTTACCCTCTTGGGGCAAAATTGTATCTCTGATCAGCATGATTAGTTTATTATGATGATCACATGATTGACAACTACTCAGAGTGCTTATTGATCAATATTTTTAGGATGATTTACTGAAGGCGTTAAGAGTCTTCACACAAAAAATTGTGTGAATATTCACTCTAATTATTCAATGATTAATGCTTAACTTCACTCTCTCAATCAACATTGACTGTTTTTATTCGTTATGCTGCTAGAATTAGTAAATATAAATAGTAAATATAGTATATTTACTTGTTTTAAACTTATTTTTTTTCAGTTGCTTTTCTGTTTCTGGCCTAGGCCAAAAGGGCATTTTTGTTCTTTCAGTTGGAGGAGGCGTTTTCTCAGCTAAGCACACCCTCCTGCCAGTAAATGCTACATGCATTATCTGACCTTACCCAAGATGGTCTCAGCAAGAAATACTAGAGGGGAGTTTTTCAGAGCTCTCAACAAAATAATGCATGAACACATCAGTGGATGGGTGAGTTTGCTGTGAATAATAAAAATGAATTAAACAGCATTTTTGGTTTGTAGTGCTCAGACTCAGTTAAGTTCCGCTTTAAAAAGCAAATTCCTGTTCACTTTGAATACCAAATCATATGCAGACAAATTAATTAATGAGGAATTTCTTTTCACATGACTGGATTATTGAAGAAAATATTTACTCAATATTTGGGATGAAGATTCTCAACTACTTTAGTAAATAAGCCTCACTGGGGTATCCAGTGGTGCTGTGGTTAATCATTGCAAAATCATGACTGTCTGGCTTCTGAAATGTGATATCCATGAAAATATTCAGGTAAATTCTCCTAATTCTGCCCACAGGTTGGATATATATATTTAAGGTATTCTATACATTTCACAATTTGTCTTGCATGCAAATGTATTTGCTCATCCTAATTTCTGAGAAACAACGATGTGGGTCAGGGTGTTAAAGTACTAAAACCAGAGACAGGTAATTTCACATCTTGGCAACTGAGGGGCACAGCAATGTTAGGACACAAATTGAAGAATTATGTACAGACACACAACCTTATCGGAGGTACTGCTATCAATTTATAGATCTATCATCTTGTTTGTAATATTAGTGAGAATAAATTTAGCTTTTTCTGTTTTTCTGACTATAAATGTATATTAACATTCACTTCCAAACTTCCAAGATGCTACATCACTTTTTGTAAAGGAATCCATGTAAAACATTTTTCATGTGTTTTTGATGCAGAATAAAAATGCATGGATTGCATCTCGCATGAACCAGCCCTTAAATAGGAGAAAAATAGAGGAGAATAATAATAAAAAGCAAAAAAAAATAAAAATAATAATATTAATAATAAAAAAGAAAAAAAGTGTTTCACTGACCATTTGAGACATTGGTCTAAAGATTCTTAAGTAAAAGAAACACAGTGCAAGCACATACCGGCCATATTTTATTGTTTGTGTCAATAGATTCAAGGCAAATCAATGAAGAGGCTATAAAATGCTGACACTAACCAAAAATTATAAGCTCTAAGCATGAATTAAACACGCAGTCATTTCTCATTATAATATCTCCAGAATTGGACAGATACCAAAACTCAAGTAACATCACTCAAGACCACAAACAACACTTTGAATATGGAGTTCAATACTGTAAGATTCCAGATCCCTAAACTTGGCAACGTTTGAAGGAATTTTGTGTTCCAGCAAATAAAGGAAATCTGTCACAAACAAAAGTGTGCTTGGACGTGTAACGGTTCGCTCAGGGCATAAATACCCATATGGAGACCTAGACTCTGCCTTTCTTTCCCATGACACAGGTGATCAGGACAAATAATGAGTGAATCTCCGTAATGGGGACACAGACAGCAATAAAAACCTGACCTCACTACTCTATCCAAATCAAAAAACAAGGTCTGCCTTTAGTTATGCTTTAAAGAAAAGACATTAAAAAACTAACCTAATAAGCACAAGGTATGAGAGGTATGACACCAAGGTGTGAGAGGCTTGCACCAAAGAAAGAAACAGCTCCAATAACCAAGCAACAAATGTGGTGGCCATTAGCATTTCCTTGGACTGTTCCTACAGAAATTCAGAAAAATTGTTGATAGTACCGTTATGGACTCAACAAATTTCATATGAAAACCCTGAAAACGTTAGTTTAACTGCTAAGTCAATGTTGTGAATTCCACCCTTGATTTTGGGATACACATGCACATTACATAAACCAAGTTCACAGTAATGCCCCGTACACACGGTCAGATTTTCCGACGAAAAATGTGTGATAGGACCTTGTTGTCGGAAATTCCGACCATGTGTAGGCTCCATCACACATTTTCCATTGGATTTTCCGACACACAAAGTTTGAGAGCAGGCTATAAAATTTTCCAACAACAAAATCCGTTGTCGGAATTTCCGATCGTGTATACACAAATCCGACGCACAAAGTACCACGCATGCTCAGAATAAATAAAGAGATGAAAGCTATTGGCTACTGCCCCGTTTATAGTCCCGATGTACGTGTTTTACGTCACCGCGTGCAGAATGATCGGATTTTCCGACAACTTTGTGTGACCGTGTGTATGCAAGACAAGTTTGAGCCAACATCCGTCAGAAAAAATCCATGGATTTTGTTATCGGAATGTCCGATCAATGTCCGACCGTGTGTACGGGGCATTAGAATGTCTTTGTTTGAGAAAAATTGTTTCCTCGCTACGGTTGAAAACGAACAACAAATGAACCCCATTAAAGTGGGTGAAAAGCCTAATGCTATCTAATGTTCCCTCCCACCTCTTCCTACCTGTCCCGCTTAACCTGTACAATAGGATCTGTGTAAAAATAGGTAGGTATACAAATCTTTTTATACAGATTAGATAGGATAGATAGGAGGAGGTAGAAGGAAACATTTTCAAGACCAGACAGACTTAGGCTTTCTTCTACCTTATCTATTAGAAAATCAAACAAACGTTCCAAAAGCTTAAGTACAGGTATCAGGTGAGCAACTCTTTACTTTTACATTCAAACGACCATAGCAAGCTCATCAGACCAGATAGATCATTTACATTTGTTTCAGCAGAGGGAAGGTGACAACTTTGCTTAGCCTGCAGTACTCTTGGCTGTTCAGCAGGGTGATACCTGAGCAGGAGTTTGGGATCATAACTACGACCTCCAATATAGAGATCTCTCAGTTGGGGTGCTGATGATTTATAAGGAGCTGGTTTTCTAATTCAATCTTCTAATATCCATCTAAACTAGAATACCAGAATAGGTGATCTTGGACTTAAACTGAATATCAATAAATGAATGCCGAATCAAGGTCGTTATTTAGGGCACAATACAAAAAACTTGGGATAAAAAACAGCTAAATCTGCAACATGCTCGGCAAAGCTATGATCTTCCCAGATTGAGGGGATTAAAAGCTTCGACCATCTGTATATAGAATACAGGCAAGAAAAACCAAATGATAGCTATTAAACTAAAGACATAGTTGGCAGGTGACAGGATTTGTGCTGCAAGTAATAATGTATCATTATCCGCCCTCATCAGGGAAAATTGCACTAATAACTCAAACATATTTATCATCAAGTAATATGTAATGAATGAGACTTCAACAAAACACCTAATCATTTTGATTTTGATTTTGTAACAGTTCTCCTTTGACAGAAAGAAACTTTCGCCCTGTTAAAAAGCAACATATAGTTATTATCTATTTCCATAGGTTTGCAAAAATAAGCAACTAGTATAATCTGAGCATTGGGGCTTCTCTCTGTACAATAATCTAAAGCAGTAAATTGCAATCCCATTTCAATGTAACCAAATGTCAGGGTCCTCGGCAGTGGCAGCCGGTGGTAATTTTTTTTTTTTTGGGGGGGACAAACAGTAACCCCCCCAGTCGGTCGGGTGAGTATGATGCACTTACCCCATCTATGGTGGGCAGCGCTTCTCTCAGGCTTCACCGGCAGGTTCCCTTGCTCGGCGCCAGTCATGGCTTTCCCTTCCCCTGCTCTCCACGGGCATTGCAGCGACTTCCGTTTCCTTCCTCCTCCTTAGCGGCCAATTGGGGCTCTTCTCTTTTCGGCCAATCGGAAACCGGGTCTCAGACCTGCTTCTGATTGGCTGGATTGAGGATCAGTTTTTTGTTCGCTGTTGAAACACCTGGGTGGGCTCTTGGCAAAATGTTCCGCGCCACGAGCCCACTCTAATTTGAAGCCTATTAGAGCCTCTGGCTCTAATCAGGTGCTTAAAAAAACAGTCGCTGTAATTCACGTGCCTGGCATCCTGAAAGGGGCCGGACGCATGAATAGGGGGTGGTAGTATCCTGTCAAAATAGCGGCCGCAGATAGAGCATGAGGGTGGCGGCTGCGGATAGAGGGGGCGGCGCTCCAGCGCCTTTAATAGATGGGCCGCCACTGGTCCGTGGCTTGAATCCTGGTCAGGACACTATCTGCATGAAGTTGCATGTTCTCCTTGTGCTTGAGTTTCCTCTGCACACTCTGGTTTCCTCCCACACTCCAAAGACATGTTTCTTTGTTAATTGGCTCCTGTCCGAATTGACCCTAGTATGTGTGTGTATGCATATTAGATAGGGGCCACGAAGCATGAGTGACTCATTCAGGGTCCACATATAAACATTTATAGTGTGTAATCACGCTTCACATATTGTTGATAGGTCAGCCCTGTGCAAGCATTTACTCTGTATGCATGTGAATATAGCAAAAACATTACATGCGTCATTGCACAGCACATTTTTATACAGGATCTTGATGCTAGCGAAATCCAGACATATGCTTAGGTTGTATAAAGCTTAAACTTACATTAATAATTATTGGAGGAGTGTCTTAAAGTGATTGTAAAGGAACACCTTGTAAAACAGCTCATTCAGTTTGAAACAGAAATGAAATGCACAAGATTTTTGTAGAGATATAAAGAAAAAAATACATTTTTCCCTTTCTTATAAGTGATCACATTCCCTCTGTTCTCAGCTGCATTAGAGCTGGAGGGAGGAGAAGCAACAGCACACTGAGTTTGACAGTGAATTGTTGTGCAGTGGGGGCATCAGGACAAGTCTGATCATTGGAGGAGAGCACACTGATTTCCCAGCATAGCTAGAGAACTGACCACGCTGGGCTCTCCTGCTTAGTGTGGTCAGTTTTGCAAAGGAAAGCAAGGGGACTGGCAGGAACACGAGGGATTTCACATAAAGGACGCAATAAAAAGAGAACAGAAGACTTTCTCATACATGTACATGGAACAGCAGGCACATATAAGAAATATGAAGTGTTGGGGTAACAAACACTTTAAATCGCCCACCACTGCAAAAATTAAAAGCCAACCGCTACAGATACTGCAGCTGCTGGCTTTTAATAATAGGACACTTACCTGTCCTGGTGTTCAGCGATGTCGGTACCGCAGCTGATGTTTCCATCAGCTGTCGCGTGCATGCCACCGCCATTGCGTGTAAGGGAACCCGGCAGTGTAGCCTTATGGCTTTATGCCGGGAACCCTACTGCACATGCACGAAGCTTCGCTCCTCTCTCCTACTGGCCTGGCGACAGGGGGAGGAGGAGGGATCTGAGAGGTCAGCCAAGCGGTGGCTTCAATATCCGCGGCTGTGGCTCCCGGAAGTGGGAAAAAGATACCTGTCAAAGACAGGTATCCTGTCCACCCTCCTCCCGAAAGGTGCCAATTGTGGCACCGGAAGGGGGGGAAGTAAATAAGCAAAAGTTCCACTTTTGAGTGGAGCTCCGCTTTCATTAGGATAACCTAAAGGAGCAAGAGTACCTATGTTGCTGTACAATGCCCGTAAAAAACATTTTTCTATTATTGTATTAATTTTATTCTTTTTGGAGATTATACACCCAGCCCATTTATTTTGAAAGGCCTGCCAACACATCCAATTGTGGTAAAATCCACACCTGACCCTTTATTGGAAACGCAATACACAGCAACACACTATCGTGCCTTGTGGTATGCTGCAGGACAGGTGCATTGTCTTACTGCATTGAGTGCCATGTAGCCCCCGTTCACACCAGCGCGACTTGTCATGTGGTTTGACAGTTCCAATCCATTGCCGGCAATGGAACCGTGCATATCCCAGTAGTTCCTGTACTACTTTTTACCGATTTCCATGCGGCTTGCATAGACTTCTGTTGCACGAAGTCGCAAATTAGCACTGCAAATTGCACTGATGTGCAGCTTTGAAGTCACCCTGAAGTAGTGCAATTTCAAAGCTGCACCGGTGTGAATGGGGGCTTAAAGAGAATTTGAATTGTATTTGTGGTTGCTCTGGGGTTATTCGATTTGTTCTTTAAAGCGGGGGTCCACCTATCTATTGTTTTTTTTTTTTTTAGTTCATTCACAAACTTTTCTTCTCCGCATTACATACTCACATATTGTGTGTAATATGTCCGCCTGTGTCAGATTTCGTTGGAAAGAATAACTTATATTATTCACTGCAGGCCGTTTCCATCTTCATTGTGGGCATTTGAAGCCCACAAGCATTTATTTCCTGGATGTGGTGAATGCTGTGCTCCCAGCATTCACCGCTCGTTCCCGCACATGCTCAGTGGCATCCTGGGAAGCCTGAGACTAGCTCCCAGGAGTCTGGGAGAGGCTAGAAACATGCCTACTCCCACGGGAGGAGAACCAGGAAGTGCAAAGAAGAATAGAAAAATAAAAGGTAATTACGGCGATTTAAATTTTTTTAAATGGCATGTCAGCATCTAGGCAAGGAAGAGAATACATACAGATATTGTTCAAAATTTGGGTGGAACCCCGCTTTAAACTGCCTTCTTAAAAGCATCATTCTTTCAGGGTTCATTCACACCAGGTGTAGTGGGGGCTGAGTTGGGCAGCTATTCCAGCACAGTTCCACCGCACCCCAAACATTATATATGTTTTTTTAGCAGAGACTCTAGGGAATAAAATGGCGGTCATTGCAACTTTTTACGTCACACTGTATTTGCGCAGCAATTTTTCAAAAGTGCTTTTTTTTAAAAAGAACAAAAAACAGTAAAGTTAACCCAATTTTTTTGTATAATGTGAAAGATAATGTTATGCCGAGTAAATAGATACCTAACATGTCATGCTTTAAAATTGCCCACACTTGTGGAATGGTGCCAAACTTTGGTACTTAAAAATCTCCATAGGCGACACTTTAACATTTTTTACAGGTTACCAGTTTACAGTTACAAAGGAGGTATTAGGCTAGAATTTTTGCTTTTGCTCTAACGCTCGTGGCAATACCTCACATGAGTGATTCGAACGCCGTTTACATATGTGGGCCCGACATACGTATGCATTTGCTTCTGTGCGTGAGCACGTGGGGATGGGGGCACTTACTTTTTTTTTTTTATCTTTTTTTTTTTTTTACACTCTTAAAAAAAAAAAAATGTTTGATCACTATTATTTCTATTACAAAGAATGTAAACATCCCTTATAATAGGAATAGTGCGTGACAGGTCCTCTTTATGGAGGGATGTGGGGTATAAGACCCCACATCCCTCCTCCAGGCTGGAAAAACCAAGATAAAAAAAAATAATAAATAGTCTCGGCCTTTCCAGCCGCGTCCCCAGCAATGTTTACTTCTGCTGGCCTGAATGTAACGCCATAACGTTGCGCCCGGGCCACCAAAGGTCATAGAGATGACTGGGGACCATCAAGTCACCAGAAATCTCTATGCTAAACTTCCGGTGGTGGCAGATTCATTCACGGGTAAGCCGGTAAAAGCACTGGAGAGCGGCGAGAGAGGATGTCCCCTCCCGCCGCCTGTAAGAACGATTAAGCAGCTGAACTGCTGCTTTGATTGTTCTTACGGTGTAGAGAATCGCCAGCTGCAGGCATCATTCAGATGTCCCCACTCAAAGTAAAGGACATCCTTGGGCTGGAAGTGGTTAAAATGACTTACCTGCCTGTCCGCCACTGTACAGTAAGCTGTGTACACGCAGCTCATTGTACATGTTCAGCAATATGACTGAACTCTAGGGAGTGGTGGTGACGTCATCTCAGCCTGGCTGGTAATACCCGGAAGGCGGACTCTTGAAGATGTCAGTGGAGCTCAATAAACCCCAATAACCAAAAATGCAATATTTTGCAGCTTACAATCTTTAAATGGGGTGGCTGCATTATCTTTCTTTTTTATGTTTTCCTCCCTTAAATTTTACCTGGTGATTCGGCTCAGTAACACACTTCCTGTGTTAGGGTGTCTCCACGCCACTGGAGGAGCAATGGAGACACCTTTATTATACTGCATTTTTTGGGGGAAAAGGTAGTTTTAGATGTACTAGTAGATTTACAGTAGATGGACGCTACTAACAAATAAACTCCTGCTAAAACCTTTTAAGCAGTTACAGCAACCGTTTTTTTTTTTTCATTTTGAAATAAAGGTTTTATATAAATGAATAAAGGATGAACATTGCAAGCACCTCTGCCAATGTTAAATGGTTTGTCACAACCTTCTAACTGCTATGTTTGCTGGACAGCTTGGTCTGTTAAAGAAAGTTAAAACATAGACTAAATGGCTGGATCAAAAATTATGGAAATATAGTCTAATATAGAAAAAATAATGTAGCCACCACATCTAAGAATTGGTAAGCTACAATATATTATTTTTTGGGGGTTTAAAACTGCTTTAAGATTGTGCTGTGAGGTTATGTAATTATCTTCAGCCCCTGACACTGTAAAGGATCTATTAAATCTATCGTTAAGAAGAGTAAGCGGGGTCAGTGTTGTAGGCGCTAATCACCCGAAGCACAGCCTTAGAATGTGTCCACGCTACATAACAAAGATATCACGTTTTTAGGCAAATCCTAAAACAGCATTAGTAAGTAGTTTAACTAATCCTGAGCAGACATGAAAGACCAGCTATCCCTGTTTTCTAGAGGCACACGTTCCGAAAATAGAACATCAAACAGACAGTTTCCATAAGAACTTTATGTGTCTGATGAATGCTAATTATACAATTGCTCTGACACTTCAAAAAAGGCCAATTGTTGTATCAGCTAAGGATATCTACGTCCTTTCTCTATCGTCTGCACAATGAATATTCCCCCTGGGTTTTCTGAGACCAGAGCACTCAAGTAAATGAAGGAAAATATAAAAATATGATAACCGTGGCAATTTACTAAATTGAAACAGGATGGCATGGCTGCTGTTTGAGCGGCACAGCGCTCTCATCCATTTTTTCCAAATATTCTCCAAATTATTGCGCTACTCCAG
This sequence comes from Lithobates clamitans, assembly GCA_037952925.1. Classification (NCBI taxonomy): domain Eukaryota; kingdom Metazoa; phylum Chordata; class Amphibia; order Anura; family Ranidae; genus Lithobates; species Lithobates clamitans. The sequence continues at coordinate 1,360,383 of JBBGZY010000720.1, forward strand.
CTGCTCTACATCTCCAGAATGTAAATATGTTACACATTGTTACTAAGATGACCTTTAAAAAAAATGTAGGGGAATAAAAAAAACCTTTTTTTTTATCTTGAATGATACAAGTTAGACAGAAAAACAGAATTGCTGTAAAGTCTTTCTCTTGGAGCACATTAAGGGACACAGAGCAAAGCAATTATGATATGCTGGGTTATGCTGCTGCCTTCAGGAGATTAGACCCTGGCAAGATAGCCCAATATAACTCCTCTTACTCCCATCATGCTCTAGTTTTGTGCTAAAGCACAATTTGACCAGAGATTCATTAAAAAGGCATTCCCCATTAAAACGGCATTCCCAAGAAGCATCTTTTGCACTTTTGCTCTGCAGACCAGCATTTGAACCAAAGGGTCCCTTACATGTGTACTGATAAGACACTTATTCTGGATATGAATATTATTATTACAGGTACTTATATAGCACGGTCAACTTACGCAGCCCTTTACATATATATTGTACGTTCACATAAGTCCCTGACCTCAAAAAGCTTACAATCTAACTCACATTCATACAGTACATACATACACTAGGGCCAATTTAGACCGGAGCCAAGGAACCTATCATCATGTCTTTATAGTGTGGGATGAGACAGCATTACCCGGAGGAAACCCAGGCAGGCATATTAGGCTTATGATATCCGCTAGCTCATCAATAGTAGTGTAAGGCCACAAGCATAAACTCCAGCTGCTGAAGAACATAAGGATCCATCAGGGATGATTTGGGATCCCAGGACATATCCATGGACCAGACACCCAAGGTCTATCAGAGGAACATGACTGCAATGGCAGGTTGCAGGGTTTGGCCTGCGAGGGAGAATAATGCTGGCCATAGATGGATCGAAATTTGGCCATTTCAGCATATGGCTAAAAATAAAGGACAAGCAAAAGCTAGCACATTAAAGTGTTACTAAACCCGGGACCCTGAATTCACTATATCCGGTCTCCCACAGTACACAGAACATGGAAATGCAATTATTTTAGTAAATATTAACTGCTAAATACCCTTTCTCATCAGCAGTATATAGCAGTCTTATGACTTCTATCAGTGTCTAGCTGAACACTGGTTAAAGCTTGTAGGAGGAGTTTTCATTCTTCTCTGACTGTCCTATGAGGCTGCATGACCTCTAACCCTTTGTTTGGACAGTGCAGATTGGCCCTTGCCGATCATATGCACCCTCCCCAAAAAAACAAAAAAACTTTCTAGCAATACACACCAAACTGAACATGTGCAGAGTACCTCCTAGGACTCTGTTCTATCAGCAGATGGATTGGGGACTGTGAAAAAAGGGGAGGATCAGAGAAGAACGGATCAAACAGCCTTTTTCACACAATGTGGAGGATTAACCCCTTAGGTTCCACAGTGAGTATAACAAGCATGCTTTCCTGCATATACAGATTAATTTTACTGTTGTGGGTTTAGTAAGCAAGACACAAGTGGCACAGTGTCCCACCTATTTCTGGAAATTGAATGGTTGCTTCAGACAAAGCAGACCCAAGCAGCTGTGGGTTTCCATTAGCCGGTATAAAATACTTTGCTCATAAGGAGAATATCTGTGAAAGTTATTCTTGATCTATAAACTCAGCTGAACCCCAATTCAATAGCTGTGTTTCTTGAATTTTCATAATGAATACGGAGACTAGGAAGAAATTCTACATAATGTGCTTTCTGTCTGTCATCACCTTCACACCGAAATCCAACAGGAAAAGAGTCTTTTAGCAACAGATGACGTCAATTCACTGAATGCAGTGTTGTATTTGGGGAACAGGCAGTCAAATATGTATGGAATTCGAGCTGAGCATCCAAGCATTACACGATGAGTGACAGCCGAAGGGACGATTTTAGAAATGGATAATACATTTGAAACACTGAGCAACTGCTTTGCATTTTAACTAGAATGTGTATGCTATGCAAACTGCAAGATCATTAAAATTCCACATTTTAACACAATTGTGTCCATTCATAATATCTTGGAGTTGTGGCACAAAATTAGTTATACAGGAGAAGTTAATTAGGCTCCTTTAATTTCCAATGAATATACTGTACACTATGGATTTTTTTATCCCTTATTGGCCAATGCTTGTCCCTTTGTATGTTAGATTGGGTTTCCTCTTGGACCAAACCACACAATAAAGTTATACTCACACTGAGCATGGTTGTCTTGTACCATGCCCAAGCTTGAATGCCACCCCACCCTACTACCCTGCTCATGTTCTGCCAGGCCACAATACACATAGTCATCACCTCCAGACCCAGAGGCGTATCTAGTGAAAATGGCGCCTATGGCAAGCACTGAAACTGCGCCCCTGTCAAAACATTTGAAACCCATCTTTCAGATAACTTTAACAAAAAAAAGCTAACAAAACTAAAAGTCAAACTCTTTAATCTTTTAATTAACAAATTATGGATTGGCACTGATGAACTGCACTAATAGGCAGCATTGATGAGCTGCACTGATAGGCAGCACTGATGGGCACTGATAATCAGCACTGATTTGCGGCATTTATGGGCACTGATAAGGCAGTACTGATGAGGCAGCACTAACACTTATGACAGCACTGATGAGCTGCACTGATGGGCAATAATAGGTGACACTGGCACTGACAGGTGACACTGATGGGCTGCACTGATAGGTGGAACTGATAGGTGACACTGGCACTGATAGGTGGCACAGATGAGCTGCACTGATAGGTGGCACTGATAGGTGACACTGGCACTGACAGGTGGCATTGATGAGCTGCACTGATAGGTGGCACTGATAAATGGCACTGATAGGTGACACTGGCACTGACAGGTGGCACTGATGAGCTGCCCTGATAGGTGACACTGATGAGCTGCACTGATAGGTGGCACTAAATGGCGACACTGGCACTGATAGGTGGCACTGATGAGCTGCACTGATAGGTGACACTGGCACTGACAGGTGGCACTGATGAGCTGTACTGATAGGTGACACTGGCACTGATAGATGGCACTGATGAGCTGTACTGATAGGTTGCATTGATAGACCTAGGAGGCCCTAGGAGGCACTGACAGCCCCCGCCCGCCCTCCCTCCCAAACAGTTAACCCACTTCAGTCAGAGCCAGTACACTGTGCTGCACCGACTTCCCCAGCCCCATGCAGAGGCAGAACTTACTTGTTCTTGTACTTCCTCCTCCTTTCTTGCAGCGCCGCCGCCGCCCACACTCCTTTCCCACCAGCCTCTCGGGCTGGCCTCTGGATGACGTTATGTCATCCAGGACGTCAAGGGGTGGAGCACTCTCAGCCTCAGTGCACTAGTACAGAGGCTATGCAGCGCAGCGTTCTCTGCAAGGCAATGTATGTAGCAGCCGCCGCCACAGTCCGGCTCACTGTCTTGGTCTTATAATTCAGCTGACTGGCAAGACTGCAAGGCAATGTAGCGGCTGGCCGGTAATTGTGTGTAGAATTTATAATCCGACCCTGGGAAAAAGAGACACTCACGAGTGCCCCCTTCATATGGCGTCCCATGCCACTTGCCATATGTGCCATACCCTGGATACGCCACTGTCCAGACCACGGTGATCTGAACTTCCGAGCTCTGCGGGTGTTCAGTGACACCTGAGATTTCTGTGCTCAGACACGATTAGTGCTTACACATTAGTACTATGCCGGAGTCTAAATGAATGGCGCCGAGTCGACTTCTTCAAGCAGTACACTGAACCAAGCCTGAACATAGTATGGAGCGATATCAGTACAGAGTCATATCAGACAAATGAACTGACTTTGGGGGTCAAACGCGCTCAGTTGGATCGTGACTATCCAATTAAGCATACTAGTACGTTAATTGGTTTAAAAGTAGCAAAAAGGTTATAGAGCTAAGTTGTCAAAATATATCCCTTCCAGGCTCATACCATATTAAATACTACTTTAAAATGGAAGAAAAGCCTGACACTATCTATTCCTAAAAATGTTTCCATCTCCCTCCTTCTACCTATCCTGCCTAACCTGTTTAAAAAGATCTGTGTTCTTACCTATTTTTAATATACTCTGGCTCCCATGTGTTCTGCTGCTGCAGGAAAAAGGAGCTCCTCTGAAAACAGCTTGGCCATGGAAGCCTAAGGATGACATCACAGCTCCAGGATTTCCCAGCCCCTGTTGAGCACACCCTGGTTGGAGCTAAAGGATCACTTGACCAGACCGGTCTGAGACCTCCATTGTAGCTAAGCCTACAACACAACAGTAGAACCAGGAATCGAAGATGAATTGCTGATTGGACGTTGAAGGAACAATAGCACATCAATAAGGTCCGCCTTCTGTTCTCTCCTCCTGTCAGTATATTTGCTGCCAGTAGATATGTGCTGCTGCAGAACCTGATTGGTTCCCAGTACTCCAGTACAGAGGATTACAGGAGGAGTTAACCTCAGTAAAACCAAATAGTGGAAGCAGCTTGACCTAAAAACAACTCCTGACTTTTCCCGTAAAAATTAAAGGAAATGTATGGCCAAAGCATTTTTGGCCATACCTCTCCTGTGGGTCACAGGAGTGCAGTTAGTTCTGGATTCCTCCTGTGACTCATTTTCAGCCAACAGTGGGCTAAAGCCTGCTGTTGGCTGACTTCACAGACCTGGTCAAGGCTTTGAAAAGATCCTGACCATACGGTCGTGATCCACCCAGAAGCCTAGACCGGCAGCTGGCTCAGCCTCTTAGTGAGCCGCTTGGAGACTGAGCCAGCCTCTCCTGCCTCCTCCACAGTCCAATGCTCCAGTGAGCACTGGAGGGGCAGAGCATAGAACCAGTTACTGACAGTTACCAGCTCTCGGCAAGCTAAGGATCGAGAGCTGAGCATTCAGCGGAGTTTGAATGCTCAGTTCTTAGTCTTAGGGATGGCAGGGGATAGCTGCAGCTGGAATTGGTGCTGCAGCCATCTGGGTGTGTATGATTTTTTTGTTTTTGCGATTCCCATACTTCTCTTTTAAGCCTGTCTTGTCTCTGCCATCCTTACAAGCTGATTCATTGGTCAGTAATGCTTTATTTTATATTAAAAAAGCAATAGGAAGGCAGAGGGGCTAGGGTCAACTTTTACGTCAAAGCTAAGATTTGCATCTAATGTCTGCTGCCTATATCTCTGAACCTAGCAATCATCTTAACATATGATTTTCAGTGAAGGTAACCCCTGCTTAGGCATGTTTTTCATTACAAGCTCAGTGTGAGTTGCTATTGTTTGTGACAGGTTTGCATTCATCAGCAAAGAAAAATGTAATGCTTTAAAAACATAATCCCAAGGAGTATTGTTCAAAGTCTAACTAGCTGTACTTAGTATTCCAGTGATGTCACTTTTGATGAGGTGCACTATGCAGGGGATAATGTCCAAGCTGAAAGTCAACATTTACAAAATGTGTGTTCCACATCTGGGGCCTCCAGGGACTTATGCCGCGTACACACGAGCGGACTTTCCGGCAGACTTGGTCCGGCGGACCGGACTCCGTCGGACAATTCGATCGTGTGTGGGCTCCAGCGGACTTTTTTTTCCCAAAAGTCCGACGGACCTAGAAATAAAACATGTTTCAAATCTTTCCGACGGACTTGAGTCCGGACGAAAAATCCGCTCGTCTGTATGCTAGTCCGACGGACTAAAACCGACAACATGATGCAAATGCCACTTTTTTCCCATCTGCCTGAGCTTGACCTCAATGACAAAAATATGGGTGTGTTTGAGTATTATGGTAAAGTAATACTGTGGGAGGCTACTCAACGTTTTAGGCATGCCAACAATTAGGTGAACAGCCTATGGTACTCATGTAAGACATAAATTTAAAGTGACCTAATTTTTATATTGGGTGCTCTTCTCAAATACAGGCCATACATTATGCAATTTTCTTTTCTTCCACCATGGGTGAAAGGAAAGAAAATTGCTTGGTTACACCATCAACACATTCAGGCTGGGCTCACAATACTGCGAATTGGATGCGTATTTCTCCGCATCCAATTTGCATGTCAGGAGATTGTGACCGGCTCTCTATAGAGCCAGTTCACACATCTCCGGAGCAGCTCCGATACAGGAGTCCTGTGCGTCTTCTGGTCCATTTCAGGTCCAAATTCAGCCAAAAATTCGGACTGAAATCGGACCTGAAACGGTGAACAGGGACGCACCGAACCCCTGCTGTGAGCCGCTCCGTGCTTCAGTGTGAACCCAGCCTCAGTTTTGATGGGGGAATCCCTCTGACAGCGCTATTGTATTCTGCCGGTGGAGAGTGCAGGGAGTCTCCCTGCCAGCAGAATGTTACCACAAGTTAGTGTTGCTTGCTTATAGCCCGACAGGCTAGTTGTACACAAGTCGATGGATCAACTTGTGTACAACCAGGGTGCCCATACATGGATCGAAATTCGGCCGTTGCCTGCTGAACCGGCCAAATTTCGATCCATGTTTGGCCGGTTTAGCTGTTCACATACAGTCAGGTCCATAAATATTGGGACATCGACACAATTCTAATCTTTTTGGCTCTATACACCACCACAATGGAAGATGTGCTTTAACTGCAGACTTTCGGCTTTAATTTGAGGGTATTTACATCCAAATCAGGTGAAAGGTATAGGAATTACAACAGTTTGTATATGTGTCTCCCACTTTTTAAGGGACCAAAAGTAATGGGACAGATTAACAATCATCCATCAAACTTTCACTTTTTAATACTTGGTTGCAAATCCTTTGCAGTCAATTACAGCCTGAAGTCTGGAACGCATAGACATCACCAGACGCTGGGTTTCATCCCTGGTGATGCTCTGCCAGGCCTCTACTGCAACTGTCTTCAGTTCCTACTTGTTCTTGGGGCATTTTCCCTTCAGTTTTGTATTCAGCAAGTGAAATGCATGCTCAATCAGATTCAGGTCAGGTGATTGACTTGGCCATTGCATAACATTCCACTTCTTTCCCTTAAAAAACTCTTTGGTTGCTTTGCGCAGTATGCTTCAGGTCATTGTCCATCTGCACTGTGCCGTCCAATGAGTTCTGAAGCATTTTGCTGAATATGAGCAGATAATAATGCCTGAAACACTTCAGAATTCATCCTGCTGCTTTTGTCAGCAGTCGCATCATCAAAAAATCCCCTCTCTGGTTATGTATGTAACGCCCCCTGCGATTGTGCTTTTTAAAAATAATGCAGTTTATACCTTTTTTACAGAGCGCTGATCTGACTGCCTCTCTCCTCCCCTCCTGACTGATGTCAGCGGGGATCTTCGGCCTCACCCACTGCATCTGTCGGGCCGAGAGAGGAGATAGGCGGTGGGTCAGATCAGCGCTCTGTAAACAAGGTATATACTGAATCATTTTTTAAAGCACAATCACGGGGGAACATTACATAAATAACCATAGAGGATAGTGTAAAGTTACATTGGTGGGCTAACAATCACTGTAAATGGCCAGTCCAGGGACCAGTTCTTCTGAGTAGACCTTTTAAAACGTCATTGAGCTGCACATACATTATCCATTAAATCTAGCCATTGCATACCATGCAATTTCAGTGCAATGCAATTTCAGGGAACACTCTTATACCACTTATCACCTCTAATAATAGAAGACTTGCACTTGCATTTAGTGGCAGAATCTTAAAGGATAAGCTTGTTGTAACCACCTCAATACTAGCACTTTTCTTAATTTCCAAATCATTGTGGCAATAAAGGAGATTACTTTGGGGTGTCTACTTTCCAAAAATATGTCATTTTTGGAGTGTTTGTACCGTCCTGGCCTTTTTATCTGATTTACAATATAGGAAGGATTTTTGTTTTCCCTGCTGGAGCAAACTGGATCATGCTTTAATGGGTTTTTTGCCTCTGGATCATCGTGGGTATAGGTTTGTATATATGGAGGAAAAGGGAATTTGTTTTTCACAATTTCTGATCTTTTTCCCTTTGTATAGCAAAAAAAACTCAGTGGTAATGAAATACCTTCAAAGAAAGCTCTATCTGTCTAAAACAATATATGAAATTAATTTGGGTTCAGTGTTGCATGAAAGAGTAATTGTCAGTCAAATGGACAACACTGAAAACTGAAAAATGGCAAGGTATTGGGATGGTTAATGTACATTTCTATTTTGCTGTGAAGCATACAGCTAGCTACCTTCACAAGCCAAGATTCCTTCTGATTCACTGAGGGGAGGCATAGCAAGTAATAATTCCCAGTATAAATTAAACAAATGGCAGGTAATGAGCGTGTTTTAGACAGTAAAAGCTGCCATCTGCAATATTTCATGACAAGTAAATGGGATTTGTATATGCCTTCTTTGTAACAGCTGGCTCTAGGGCTAAAACAAGTAAATGAATAGGTATTCATCTAAAAAAAGAACATCTGCAATAAGCTCTCACAGAAAATACAAAGCAAATTGTCCACGCCATAATGCTCTCAATTAATTAAAATCTGTTTTGTGAATGACTGCTCCCTGTTGAAATGAATGTAAGTTGAGCTGTTACGGTGTCAATATTTGCCTGGCCTTTCCCACTCTGCAAATGAAAGGCAGACTCTTTAATGTTAATCCGCAAAATGGCGGGGAATAAAAAAGCCTGTCATGAGAGATATATTATCATATAATATGTACTGCTTAATGTGGAATTGTCACCTGTAAAGTACTGACAGCATCCACTGGGACTGAATCAGTACTAGTTATTTTTACTATAAGGCTGGGTGTTCATTTACCAACAACTGACCCAATGCCTACAGCAGTTTCGCTACACATCTGATTCAGTTACAGGGTCTGGTGTTAATGGGATCTGGAACAGGACCCCTGGTCAGGGGTGTATTTACCACAAGGCAAACAAGGCATTTGCCTTGGGCGGCACTTTTCAGAGGGGTGGCGCCACAGCGATTGCTCCTGATCAGTAGAGTGACATAGACCGCATTTATACCTTTCTGTTTCTGGGTTGGTTCCCAGTCAGAGCAAGCAGTGTGAGCAGCATGATCATTCCACCCAATCATCTCTTCTCAGCATCATCTCAATGTATGTTCCTCCCTCTTGTATATTTCTCCTCCCCGTGGGTGGCCTCCTGACCCTCTTCTATTGCTCCATCAGCCCAGTGGAGTAGCATGGGGGGGGGGGGGGCGGCGAGACTAGACTGTACTAAGGCAGCCATATACATCCCTGGCTGTCCCTCAGCACAAGACCCCATAATCCAGACATAGCGGGCTTCTTCTCGACAGACTGCAGCAACATTTGCCGGCACTCTGACAACGGAGGTCCCACACTCCAGCACCTTACATTGAATTCACTGTACAGTACATGGAGAGCTTGACGAGGTATGGGTTGCGGGGCGGAGAATGCTTTAGGGAGGGGGTGGCACAGTTTTACTTACACAAGCAGCTACTCATCACCACTGCTGCGAGTGGCTGTTCTTGTTAGATACTACCCATTGGATTAGAGGCACCACTTTGGCAGATGGAGAATTCTTCAGGACTACTGGACCAAAGCCAAGTTTTCAAAGGGTGGACCTCTTTCTCACCCCCCAGCCCCCTCTCTATCTCTCTCCTACCCACTCCCCCTCTCTCTCACCCCCTCTCTCTCTCACTCCCCACCTCTCTCCCTCTCTCTTTCTCACCCCGCTCTCTCTCACCCTTACCCACTCTCTCCCTCCTCTCACTTCCCCCTCTCTCTCAACCCCTCCCCCCTCTCTCATCCTACCTCTGAAGAGGTGGAGCCTACAGCTGAGTTTACAGATTAAGGGGTGGATCTTAAACAGGAAGGGGTGGGGCAAATTTAGATAGAGGGGTGCCTATGTTTGCTGACATCAGTGCTGGGGGTTAATAATGCGTTTGCTGACACCAGTGTTGGGGGTTAGTAATGCGTTTGCTGACATCAGTGCTGTGGGTTAATAATGCGTTTGCTGACACCAGTGTTGGGGGTTAATAAAGTGTTTGCTGACACCAGTGTTGGGGGTTAATAATGCGTTTGCTGACACCAGTGTTGGGGGTTAATAATGCGTTTGCTGACACCAGTGTTGGGGGTTAATAATGCGTTTGCTGACATCAGTGCTGGGGGTTAATAATGCGTTTGCTGACATCAGTGCTGGGGGTTAATAATGTGTTTGCTGACACCAGTGTTGGGGGTTAATAATGCGTTTGCTGACATCAGTGCTGGGGGTTAATAATGCGTTTGCTGACATCAGTGCTGGGGGTTAATAATGCGTTTGCTGACACCAGTGTTGGGGGTTAATAATGTGTTTGCTGACACCGGTGTTGGGGGTTAATAATGCGTTTGCTGACACCAGTGTTGGGGGTTAATAATGTGTTTGCTGACATCAGTGCTGGGGTTAATAATGTGTTTGCTGACATCAGTGCTGGGGTTATTAATGCGTTTGCTGACATCAGTGCTGGGGTTAATAATGTGTTTGCTGACATCAGTGCTGGGGTAATAATGTGGTTGCTGACACCAGTGCTGGGGGTTAATAATGCGTTTGCTGACACCAATGTTGGGGGTTAATAATGCGTTTGCTGACACCAGTGTTGGGGGTTAATAATGCGTTTGCTGACACCAGTGTTGGGGGTTAATAATGCGTTTGCTGACACCAGTGTTGGGGGTTAGTAATGCGCTTGCTGACACCAGTGTTGGGGGTTAATAATGCGTTTGCTGACACCAGTGTTGGGGGTTAATAATGCATTTGCTGACATCAGTGCTGGGGATTAATAATGCGTTTGCTGACACCAGTGTTGGGGTTAATAATGTGTTTTCTGACATCAGTGCTGGGGGTTAATAATGCGTTTGCTGACACCAGTGTTGGGGGTTAATAATGCGTTTGCTGACACCAGTGTTGGGGGTTAATAATGCGTTTGTTGACATCAGTGCTGGGGATTAATAATGCGTTTGCTGACACCAGTGTTGGGGGTTAATAATGCGTTTGCTGACATCAGTGCTGGGGATTAATAATGCGTTTGCTGACATCAGTGCTGGGGGTTAATAATGCGTTTGCTGACACCAGTGTTGGGGGTTAATAATGCGTTTGCTGACATCAGTGCTGGGGATTAATAATGCGTTTGCTGACACCAGTGTTGGGGGTTAATAACGCATTTTCTGACATCAGTGCTGGGGATTAATAATGCGTTTGCTGACACCAGTGTTGGGGGTTAATAACGCGTTTTCTGACATCAGTGCTGGGGGTTAATAATGCGCTTGCTGACACCAATGTTGGGGGTTAATAATGCGTTTGCTGACACCAGTGTTGGGGGTTAATAATGCGTTTGCTGACATTGACATCAGTGCTGGGGATTAATAATGCGTTTGCTGACACCAGTGTTGGGGGTTAATAATGCGTTTTCTGACATCAGTGCTGGGGGTTAATAATGCGTTTGCTGATACCAGTGTTGGGGGTTAATGATGCGTTTTTTGACATCAGCGCTGGGGTAATAATGTGTTTGCTGACATCAGTGCTGGGTATAGTATATTATTGCTGGAATAGTTTATTGTTTTTTGAAGTTTTGAAAGTTTGCATGCGGCCCCATGGGATATGAAAACTTGTCATGTGGCCCTCTGGCAATTTGAGTTTGAGACCCCTGGTATAGGTGGAGAGGAGAAGCTTTAAGATTAGTTAGATTTATACCAGAATTCCACTTTAACCCCTGCAATAAGCACTTACAAGTTAGAAGTAGAAGTCTGAAAAGTGCTTAATCAGTACACTGAAATATTTACCTGTTGTATTAAATGCCTCCTGAAAATAACAGTCCCATGCCTGCAGCAACAGAAATGTATATCTGCAGTGTGAACCTAAAGCTGGCCATACAAATGCCAAATCATCCAAAATTCGACAAAAGCTTTTTGTTCAATCAGATTTTGACAAGGAGCCTGTCAGAGTATTGTTGGCCAAACAGCAACTGCATCCAATCAGAGGCAGGTAATGTTCAGGAGTTCTAAAAGCCGATGCCAGTAGGGGGTATTCATTCATGTGTGCTATTCAGCATGGCTGGCGGAATCTTTTCAATTTGGCTGAACAAAAGAAATACATATGTGTACGATCAGCTATAATCTGATTGTACAATCTCCGGACAAACCTAAGCATTCTATTTAATTAGTATAATAACTGTATGGTGTATGGTCAGTCTAAGGCACTGCTGACTCTGAGGCGAAACCCTTCCGCTATCAAGATAGCCACCTCAATCAATAACATGCAGAAAAAGTCATGTTAACTCAGTAATAGTGAGGCAATCAGATGCAGGCAGACCACAGGCAATACCGGTGACTAATTCTTATGCCGCGTACACACGCTCGGAATTTCCGACAACAAATGTTCGATGGGAGCTTGTTGTCGGAAATTCCTACAGTGTGTAGGCTCCATCAAACATTTCTGTCGGAATTTCCGACAACAAAAATTTGAGAGCTGGTTCTCAACTTTTCCGACAACAAAATTTGTTGTCAGAAAATCCGATCGTGTACACAATCCGACGCACGAAATTCCACGCATGCTCAGAATCAAGCAGAAGAACCGCACTGGCTATTGAACTTCATTTTTCTCGGCTCGTCGTACGCCTTGTATGTCACTGCATACTTGACTTTCGAAATTTCCGAAAACATTTGTGCGACCGTGTGTAGGCAAAACAAGTTTGAGCCAACATCCCTCGGAAAAAAATCCAGGATTGTTTGAACAAAAGGTTCAAAGGACTCTCAGAGCACTATGTAGTATCAGCAGAGACAGAACAGCACTAGAAACCTGCCAACAAGTTTTGCTTTGTCTGACTGAAACCTCCAACTGAGTCACCTACTAAGGAATCGTTCCTCTTTATGGGTATATAAAAGCTTGAACTATTGAACACTGTTAACAGGCTTTTAACAACAGGTGGTAAGAAGAAACAGGAAAATGTGAAAAGTCCAATGCCCTGTACACACGATCGGACATTGATCGGACATTCCAACAACAAAATCCATGGATTTTTTCTGACGGATGTTGGCTCAAACTTGTTTTGTATACATACGGTAGCACAAAGTTGTCGGAAAATCCAATCGTTCTGAACGCGGTGACGTAAAACACATACGTCGGGACTATAAACCGAGCAGTAGCCAATAGCTTTCGTCTCCTAATTTATTCTGAGTATGCATGGCACTTTGTTCATCGGAATTGTCCACACACGGTTGGAATTTACGCGAACGGATTTTGTTGTCGGAAAATTTTATAGCCTGCTCTCAAACTTGTGTTGTGTGTCGGAAATTCCAATGGAAAAAGTCCGATGGAGCCCACACACGGTCGGAATTTCCGACAACAAGCTCCGATCGCACATATTCCGTCGGAAAGTCCGACCGTGTGTACAGGGCATAAAGCTCCCCCTGCTGAGTAAAAAAATACAAAACACTAATAAGCAATATTTCATATTTACTGGGCCAAACAGTAAAGAAAAATATATTTTAGACGTATTATTTTTTAACACTGCCCATAACAAAAAATAAAGAATATATTAAAAAAATCATATACATTCCTTAGGGTTAAAATGCTCAGGGGAGCATTTTAACCCTAAGTAAAGTGGATGATATGTCGTCATATTTATTATTTTTCTACTATCTTGTTATAAGTTGAAACTTTACATTGCCAACTTTTATCTGTAGTTATTTATCAAACACATTTTAAAGAATTGATGTTTGCTGGTGAATTCATTCATTCACTGTTCATTACTCTTTCATTCATATAATGAATCTAATTATGGCACTGCGCAACGACTAAGCTTACATTTCCGAGGCCCACTGAGAAAGACGCATTTAGCGTTTTGGAATATGCATTAATTACCAGTTGCTGAAAAGACAATTTGAAAATTGCTTGGGTAGCAAGAGTTATTGAAAGCCCGGTTCTCAGATTCCATAATTGCAAAAATCACTAACATGCTAAGGAAAAAAAGGAAACCAATATTTTTCTTTCATTTGTAAAGATCCAGTGTTTGAAAAATGCATTCTTGTAGACGTTTTGTTAATAGAAAACCAATTAGTGAGTCCTAATTGGAAGGAGTGCAGAAAATATCTGGCTGTAGCAATCCATGTTTTCATAACGCACTATGAAGACAGTCTCTGCGTTAAAAAAAATGATTTAATACCACCAAGCAAGAGTTACATTTCGTTGAACAGACATATTAACAAATGCGTTGGCATTTGTGCATTGACTTTTAACGGTGAATGCTAAAAACCCTATGGTACTTCATGACATATGACATTAATAAAAAACTGGCTTTCTTATGGCTATTTATTTCATATGGGCGATGCAACACATATTGTTCTGCATGCAATACTGTATATAGGTGTATCTGCAGATTATCATTCACATCAGACTACTGTGTTCACCTCATTGACTCGCACCCTGAGGCTGAGTGAAACAATGCATTTAGACAGTGCAAAATGGCTGTCAAGCTGATTATCCACATTGCTCATTAAACACCTTTTCCTCCAACTGATGAAGTGGTAATGTTTCAATAATGACTTTTTTGTTAGCATCAATTTATTTGTATGTGATTTTTTTTTTTAAACACAGCTTTTCAAAACACCACTTATGCACAGATGCATTAATACACAGCTGAGGGACAAATAACAGCATGTCATATATTAAAGAAGCACTCTCACTTCAATTTGTTTGTAGTACATGTAGAACTTAGTCCCATGTTCCTACATACAGTGGAAGCCTAGCTGCGAAGTGTGGCTGTATGACAGCATAGGTAGCCAGGATGTGGCTTCCTGATAACCAATGCTTGTCTTGGCACCAAACACGCAAGAGGAATGCATAAAAAGTGTTTGGGGACCTGGGTCCTCCCCCAGGGGACATGTATTAATGCAAAAAAAAAGTTTCAAAAACGGACAATTTTTCAGGAGCAGTGATTTTAATAATGCTTAAAGTGAAACAATAAAAATTAAATATTCCTTTAAAAATCGTGCCTCAGGGGTGTCTACAGTATGCCTGTAAAGTGGCGCAGTTTTTATCTCCTGTCATTTTTACTATTTCTGACACTTTTTTTGTGAATTGGTAGGGGTACAATGTACCCCTTACCAATTCAGATAGGGGGTGACCGGGATCTGGGGGTCCCCTTGTTAAAGGGAGCTTCCAGATTCCGATAAGCCCCCTGCCCGCAGACCCCCACAACCAACGGGCAAAGCTTGTGGGGATGAGGCCCTTGTCCCAATCAACATGGGCACAAGATGCTTTGGAGGGCTATTCCAAAACACCCTCCCTGTGTTCAGGGCATGTGCCCTGGTACGGTTCAGGAGGGGGGGGGGCGCTCTCTCGTTCTGCGGATTGCCAGGTTGCGTGCTTGGAAAAGGGTCTGGTATGAATTTTGGGGGGGACCCCTACGCCAATTTTTTTTAAATTTTGACGCAGGGTTCCTCTTAAAATCCATACCGGACCTGAAGGGTCCGGTATGGATTTTAGGAGGCAACTACGCCATTTTTTTTTATTCAGCGCAGGGTTCTCATTAATATCCATACCAGACCTGAAGGGCCTGGTATGGATTTTGGGGGGACCCCTGCATAATTTTCTTTTTTAATTTTGGTTCGGGGTTCCCCTTAATATTCATACCAGACCCAAAGGGCCTGGTAATGGACCCAAAGGGCCTGGTAATGCCGTTTTTTTCAATGAGTTTTTTCTATATTGCCGGGACTCGACAATTCATTACAGCCATGATAAGTTTTAAATTAGTTTTTTCTCTTTAGAAATGTCATTTTGCTGTGGTACTGTTCTAAACACTGAAAAACTGCTCCACTTTACAGGCATACTATAGACACCCCCCAGGCACGATATTTAAAGGAATATTTAATTTTTATTGTTTCACTTTAAGCATTATTAAAATCACTGCTCTCGAAAAAACTTTTTTTGCATTGGTACATGTCTCCTGGGGCAGGACCCGGGTCCCCAAACACTTTTTATGACAATAACTTGCATATAAGCCTTTAAAATTAGAACTTTTGATTTTTCATATTCATGTCCTATAGACTTTAAGGGTGTTCGCGTGTCCGTCCAAATTTTTTGCCTGTTTGCAAGTTCTGGTGCGAACCGAACCGGGGGGTGTTTGGCTCATCCTTACTTATAACTGCAAATTAACGCAGAACTCCAGAAAACGTTTTTTTTGAAAGAGCACAATTAAAATTCTCTCTGATGAAGATTATGCTAAGTCTGCAGCATTGCTCGTAACCATAAAAAAAAGACTGTTTCAATTAACCCAGGTCTTAAAGAGGAACTGCAGTCTGCTTACCTAATTTGTAATTTGCCATTATGAAGCTTCCCTCCAACCACTTTGCATATTTTATATATACTGTGATTCTGTACTTGCCAAATATGCTGCAGTAATCTCCCTCCACTAAGTCTGGCTGCATCCATTTTAACTGTGGGCAGCTAAAGCTGCTGCCTGTTCACTTCCTGGATTTACACAGACACACAGAGACACACTTCCAGCTCTGCAGCTTCCATTGGCCCTCTTATGACTCACCCCCCTCCCTTCCTGGCAAGCTCTCACAAGAGTAAGAGAGAGAGAGAGCTGTGTATGATATCATAAGCCTAGGCTTTTTACCAGACAAGAAACAGGAAGTGGGTTGTAAAAGGTATTTACTGGCATAAAAAAAAGTTTTACTATCCAAAGTTAAAACAGCAAGGGCAGAAGATTTAATAGATGGAAAGATGAAAAATGACTGAAGTTCCGCTTTAAGCACAGTGTTTTCTTCCGATGCTGCGACCTATAGTTCCTGGCTCTCGTTAAGTGGGGGGATCATTTTGTTTACTCTCCCTTTACTCCTCCATTCACAAAATGCCTTGTAAATCGTTCACAGGCTGATTGTGAAAGGGTACTAAGGTCTCATTTAAACCTTAATATATTTGTGATTAGAAGACATTTCAAAACGCATGTAATGATTTTTTAGCTGTGCCTGAGTGCTGTCAGTTTAGCTGCATTTAGAGAAAACAGAATTTGGATGTGTCCAGGATCTGCAATCTAGAAATTGGATCTGCACTTTGTTTTAGCAGCACAACACATCGCACAATAGCAACTTGCCAAACGCCTAACTAAGAAAATGGCTGCAGCTAGATGCCATTACCCCAGTATCATTTTTCCCTCTTTCAAATAAAAGTGCTCAGAGTGGCGGATTTGTTGATGGGTCACTTTTAACCTCCCTGGCGGTATGATTATTTCGGATTTTAGGTGCTAAAATCGGTACAATTATTTTGCATGGAAATTTGGCGTTTTATATTGTAGGTCTGTAATTCTTAACAATAACACACTTAAATCTGTCAAAACAAGAGTCTAGTAGATATCCCAGGTATGATAAAGTTTGAAACACAAAAACATAAATTTTAATATAATAAATAAAAATAAACAATTAAAAAAAAAAAAAATAATAATAATAAAATAAATTTCCCCACGATTCACTATCGCTCAATTCTGCAAGTGTTCTAATTTACTATCGCTGTTTTTCTAGTGTCTAAAGCCACTTTTGATGTAAAGGGACACTTTTTGGTTGCTATGGACAATCTCCAGTTTCCAGGCAGAAAGAACAGCATATGTAATAAAAAACTGCATGCAGGGCATGGGCCAAAGCACTGGGGACAAAAGGGATGTGAAATAATTTCATACAGTACTGTAATCTGTAAGATTACAGTGTACTGTATGTGTTATGATTTTTACATTTTTTGAATTTGCCGCCAGGCTCCGCCCCCGTGCGTCGCGAAGCTCGCAGGGAACGGAGCCTGGCATAGAGAGGCTTCGGAGGAGGACGGAATAGTAAAGGGATGGTGAACCCGCACAGTGGACATAAAGACTTAATTGGTAAAGTTTGGAACTGCTGCCTCCCAACAGGCAGTCACCCTAAAATGGGGACAGCTGAGATATACTAGAAATGATAGAAGGGTTTGGCGCTGTTCCTATTTAGTTTCCTACCTCCATATAGGTTACTAGATTAAAATAAATTCTTAGGTGCACCGTGCATATATCAAATATTAAATACAAATTAACAATATGAATTCCCAAGTATACCGTGCATGTGTCAATTAAATATTCTGTTGCAATATTGTGCAATCATAGGTGATACATAGACATAACTTAAATGCTTACATATGTAATATTGCTAGGGAGGGAAGAAAGGGGGGGGGGGGAAGGAGGAAAGGGGGGGGGGGGGGGGAAGGGAGAAGGGAGTGATATAGGGATGTGGAGGGGTGTAGGAAATCTGTTCCTAATGAAAATTACAATAACAAGATAAAGTGCAAATGTGCTGGTGCAATCCAAAAGGCAACAGTGACAAGATAAAAGTGCAAACGTGCTTCAAAATTCTTTAGTAAGTCTCTTGTGTCATATTCTTGTGCTGTGATGATAATCCTTCACTTATAATATCTCTTTGCTCTGAAAGTGCAGCCACTCACCAGATCACTTCACCCCTGCGGGGGTAGTAGGCAGTTACAGTTTTATCGCCACTGTACAGCGATCGCTGGCGGGCTCAGGATCGTGGTATATCATATATAAAAAGAGAGGGAGTGCCCATAGCGTAAAATTGCTTTAAAAAAGTTTTATTACACAAAATGAAAGGGTACTCACACTTTTGCAGTAAAAATCAAGCGAAATGGTAAAAACGTCAAAACCGTCATTAATATCCTTCAGCGCTGGTACAGGAGGTGATGTTTGGGAAGCACAGATTAGGCCACGCCCTACGCGTTTCGTCGTTCGTCACGCTCCCGTAGACGTCCTAACGACGAAACGCGTAGGGCGTGGCCTAATCTGTGCTTCCCAAACATCACCTCCTGTACCAGCGCTGAAGGATATTAATGACGGTTTTGACGTTTTTACCATTTCGCTTGATTTTTACTGCAAAAGTGTGAGTACCCTTTCATTTTGTGTAATAAAACTTTTTTAAAGCAATTTTACGCTATGGGCACTCCCTCTCTTTTTATATATGATATACCACGATCCTGAGCCCGCCAGCGATCGCTGTACAGTGGCGATAAAACTGTAACTGCCTACTACCCCCGCAGGGGTGAAGTGATCTGGTGAGTGGCTGCACTTTCAGAGCAAAGAGATATTATAAGTGAAGGATTATCATCACAGCACAAGAATATGACACAAGAGACTTACTAAAGAATTTTGAAGCACGTTTGCACTTTTATCTTGTCACTATTGCCTTTTGGATTGCACCAGCACATTTGCACTTTATCTTGTTATTGTAATTTTCCTTAGGAACAGATTTCCTACACCCCTCCACATCCCTATATCACTCCCTTCTCCCTTCCCCCCCCCCCCTTTCCTCCTTCCCCCCCCCTTTCCTCCTTCCCCCCCCCCCCCTTCTTCCCTCCCTAGCAATATTACATATGTAAGCATTTAAGTTATGTCTATGTATCACCTATGATTGCACAATATTGCAACAGAATATTTAATTGACACATGCACGGTATACTTGGGAATTCATATTGTTAATTTGTATTTAATATTTGATATATGCACGGTGCACCTAAGAATTTATTTTAATCTAGTAACCTATATGGAGGTAGAAAACTAAATAGGAACAGCGCCAAACCCTTCTATCATTTCTAGTATATTTCGGAGGAGGACGGAGCCCACGGACACTGCGGGGGACATCGCAGGATCCCGGGGACAAGGTAAGTATACCGCTCCAGGATCCTGCAATGTAATCCCGAGTGTGGCTCCGGGTTACCGCTAATGGTGCTGAATTTTAACCCCGAGCCACACTCGGGAAAACCGCCAGGGAGGCTACAAGCGACGGGAGGGGTCGCCCCACCCCCCCCCCCCCGCCATTTTTATGGTGGTTTTCAGGCTTACCTGGCAGATCTGACAGCCTTAAAAATGATCTGGCACTGGCAGCGGCTAGGCATAGAGATGAGCGAAGGAAAGATGGCCTCCGCTCATCTCTATGCCCTAGGACAGGGATCTCCAAACTACGGCCCTCCAGCTGTTGCGGAACTACACGTCCCATGAGGCATTGTAAAACTCTGACATTCACAGCCATGACTGGGCATGATGGGAATTGTAGTTTCTGAACAACTGGAGGGCCATCGTTTTTTAGGACCAGAGCGACATCACCTCCGGTTCTGGCCAATGTAAACAAGGCAATTTTTTTTTTTTATAGCAAAAGATTAAAACTTTTTTTTGTTTTTGTGATCTTTTGCTTTTAAGGGTAGAGGAGAGATTTGGGACCCCAGACCACTCCATAAAGAGGACCTGTCATGCTTCTATTGTTATCGCAAGTGATGTTTCGCAATAAAAGTGATCAAACAGTGTAATGCCCCGTACACACGGTCGGATTTTCCGATGGAAAATGTGCGATCGGAGCGTGTTGTCGAAAATTCCGACTGTGTGTGGGCTCCATCGGACTTTTTCCATCGATTTTCCGACACACAAAGTTTGAGAGCAGGCTATAAAATTTTCCGACAACAAAATCAGTTATCGGAATTTCCGATCGTGTGTACACAAATCCGACGCACAAAGTGTGTGACCATGTGTATGCAAGACAAGTTTGAGCCAACATCCGTTGGAAAAAATCCTAAGATTTTGTTGTCGGAATGTCCGATCAATGTCCGACGGTGTGTACGGGGCATAAAAGTAAAAAAAAATGTAATAAAATAAATAATAAAAAAAAAATTTAAAGCGCCCACGTCCCCGCGCGCAGTAGTGAACACATATGAAGGTAACATCCACATATGTAAACGGTGTTTGCACCACACATGTAAGGTATGGCCTAACATTTGAGTGAGAGCAATAATAGCACTAGATCTCCTCTGTAACTCTAAACTGGAAACCTGTAGAAATTTTTAAAGTCTCACCTATGGAGATTTTTAAGTACTGTATTGTGGTGCCATTCCACGGGCATGCGCAATTTGAAAGCATGACATGTGAGGTGTCTATTTACTTGGCATAACGTCATCTTTCTTACTATACAAAAGAATTGGGGTATATATTATGTTTTGTTTTTCATTAAAGTGTATTTTTACCCCAAAAATTGCAATTGAAAAACCACCACCATTTTATTCTCTAGGGTCTCTGTTAAAACAAAATATATAATGTTTGGTGGTTCTAAGTAATTTTCTAAAATAAAATATACTGAGTTATACTTGTTAACAACAAGTGTCAGAAAAAGGCCTGACCATTAATAGGGATGAGCCAGATGTTCGAGTTGAACGTAAGTTCGACTCGAACATCGGGTGTTTGCTTGTTCGCCGAATAGCAAACAATTTAGGCAAATTCGAAAGCCGCGGAACACCCTTTAAAAGTCTATGGGAGAAATCAAAAGTGCTAATCTTAAAGGCTTATATGCATGGTATTGTCATAAAAAGTGTTTGGGGATCTGGGTCCTGCCCCAGGGGACATGTATCAATGCAAAAAAAAGTTTTAAAAACGGACGTTTTTTCGGGAGCAGTGATTTTAATAATGCTTAAAGGCAATGGCAATACAGATAAAAGTACCGTATATACTCGAGTATAAGTCGAATTTTTCAGCACATTTTTTTGAGCTGAAAGTGCCCCCCTCGACTTATACTCGAGTCAAGCACTTTTCTGCAGCAAAAAATTTCATTTTCCGAACCGACTTTGAGGCCCCGTATCTCAGGGAAACTTGGTGTTAGAAACCCCAAATTTGGTATGCTAACCCAGTGGACCTAGTACCACAACATATCCAAAGCTGAAGTTCCTAGCACTAAGTGGCCCCGAGATACGGGGCCCCAAAATCGGTTCGGAAAATGTCATTCTCTGCTGCAGAAAAGTGCTTGACATTTTCTGAACCAAATTTGGGGCCCCATATCTCAGGGCCACCTGGTGCTAGGAACCCCAAATTTGGTGTGCAAACCCAGTGGACCTGGTACCATAACATATCCAGCTTGGGTTCCTAGCACCAAGTGGCCGTGAGATATGGGGCCACAAAACTGGTTCGGAAAATGTCATTCTCTGCTGCAGAAAAGTGCTTGACATTTTCTGAACTGATTTTTGGGGGCCTGTATCTCGTGACCACTTGGTGCTAGAAACCCCAGCTTTGGAAATTTTATGGGGCTAGTTCCACTGGGTTTGCACACCAAATTTGGGGTTCTTAGCACTAAGTGGCCCCGAGATACGGGGCCCCACATTCGGTCAACTGTGTCTATCTGCAGCAATGTCATTTCCGGACCCTTTGGGTTCAGAGACCCCAAATTTTGGCTGCAGCTAGGGGGCATCTAGGAACTCCTAACTACCGAGTTTGAAGTTCAGGGGACCTATGGCTGCAAATGGGCACAGTGAGGCTGCAAATGGGCATTGTTGACCCTCTTTTCCACTTACAGTAGCTGTGCATTTCTCACCCTCGTCTTATACTCGGGTCAATAAGTTTTTCCCATTTTTTTTTGTGGTAACTTAGGGCCTCGACTTATACTCGGAACGACTTATACTCGAGTATATACGGTAATTGAAAATGCATGGGATTTGTTGTGGAATCTCATATTAGCCAATGTATTTCATATTGTATATATTGATTTGCATATATTTTATTGATTATTATTATTATTATTATTTATATTATTATATAGTAGTGGTTTTATCAATATTATTATTCAATAAGTAAAGCAACAATTGTTAATCTTTAATAATGTATACTGTGTTTTCCAGATTTAGAAAGTCTTCATTTTTAAGTGTTGAACTTTAAATGACCTCTGCTTTATGACAAGTACTTGTAAACAGGTGTTCTCGAAAATGTATTAAGATGAGTCTACTGGATGAAAGTTCATTAGAATAGATTCAAGTTATGAAGAATTGTCTCAGATAAGATAAGACAGATAAGAAAACAGGTGGTTAAAATAATTAGGTGGAATACAGGAAAGTTATGTACAGAACATTAAATTAAGTTTGACAAGGTCAAACAAAGGTCTGCTTGTGCCCTCATTAAAGCTGTTAAAATAAATACATATAGTGAGACATATAAAACATCTGGTGGGGTTATTGAAAGTTCATTTTCCCAAATGGCATAAATCTGTCATTCTTGAACTTAGCTAAAACTTATGAAGATAAGGAGAGTTTGATAACACAGCTGGGTGCCAGACTGTCTCTATACAGGTGTTTTTAATTGGACAAAAACAGTTATAAATCACTTTAATGAACATATAGGAATTTTGGGAATAATTAAGTTTATCTGGTTGTAGAACAGGTGTCAGATTTATGGTTGGTTACTTTGATGTAGATCTTAGCGACCAATCATATGTAAGAGATAAGTTGAGATAAGACTTGTAAAGGAGTATATAAATGCAAGCTCTGCTAATGTTAGACAGACAAGTCAGATAGGAGCTCATAAGGCTGAACTCTATGTATGCTGCCCTATTGCACGGGTCATAGAGGTCAGAACCAGTGGGCAAGTATCTGTCCTAACTTGTCCCCTCGGACAAGTCAGATAGGAGCTCATAAGGCTGAACTCTATGTATGCTGCCCTATTGCACGGGTCATAGAGGTCAGAACCAATGGGCAAGTATCTGTCCTAACTTGTCCCCTCGGACGGGTCGGATAGGAGCTCATAAGGCTGAACTCTATGTATGCTGCCCTATTGCACGGGTCATAGAGGTCAGAACCAATGGGCAGGTATCTGTCCTAACTTGTCTCCTCGTACGAGTCAGAGAAGACTTCTTAACTTGTTCCAGAGTGTGGTCTCAGGTGAATTTCCCTCACAAACTTGGTCGAGCTGGAACCCAGAACTCTGTGTGGAGACCAGACCACCGGCCAATTGGCTGGTCCCTATCAGGTGAGAGGTTCCCAAGAATTGGCAGTAAAGACCCATTCTGGTTCAAGGTAAGAACAATTCACAATTGTATCAATTGGGGTAGAGGATAAGAATACCTATATCTAATGTGCTTGCATGGTAAGAAACTGTATAAATTAGATCTGTATCTTGTAATACTTTGAACAAAAACCTGTATGTTATCAGCTGTTAATAAACCTGCATTGCTGAAGTTCTGCCTGGTTCGATACTTTACTATTCTACTTCATTTGGTGGCCCGTACGGGGACAGCATAACCTCAACTCCGATCTTGCCTAACTCCATGCTGGTGAGGCACTGAGCTCAGCACAATTTTGCGCAATTTATATCAGGTTAGCAGACACCTATTATTAGTTCTGCATTGTGTTGTGCCGTGTTTTGCTAGCGCTAGGAGGGGCAGGTGGTTGTTGTTGGGGTATCGCTGTCCACCAGGCAGATCTTTGTGATGGTAGGTTGGGTTTTCTCAACTGTGAATGCCTTAAAATGTATTGTACAGGATGAAATACCCTGGGTAACAAAAAAAAAAAAAAAAAAAAATGGAAAAATTTTTCCAGAAGGGTACCCCTGTAGAAGGCTAGCTACTCTCTGTGTGAACCTACCTTTAACATGCATGTTGGTATCCTAGACTGAATAAATCAGTCTAGAAGAGGTATATTTTGATTGGTATCCTAGACCTACAAGAGGTCTGGACGAGGTTTTGGGGTAAATGTTTTGACCCCTGGAGAACCTACCTTTAACATGCATGTTGGTATCCTAGACTGAGTAAATCAGTCTAGAAGAGGTATATTTTGATTGGTATCCTAGACCTACAAGAGGTCTGGACGAGGTTTTGGGGTAAATGTTTTGACCCCTGGAGAACCTACCTTTAACATGCATGTTGGTATCCTAGACTGAGTAAATCAGTCTAGAAGAGGTATATTTTGATTGGTATCCTAGACCTACAAGAGGTCTGGACGAGGTTTTGGGGTAAATGTTTTGACCCCTGGAGAACCTACCTTTAACATGCATGTTGGTATCCTAGACTGAGTAAATCAGTCTAGAAGAGGTATATTTTGATTGGTATCCTAGACCTACAAGAGGTCTGGATGAGGTTTTGGGGTAAATGTTTTGACCCCTGGAGAACCTACCTTTAACATGCATGTTGGTATCCTAGACTGAGTAAATCGGTCTAGAAGAGGTATATTTTGATTGGTATCCTAGACCTACAAAAGGTCTGGACGAGGTTTTGGGGTAAATGTTTTGACCCCTGGAGAACCTACCTTTAACATGCATGTTGGTATCCTAGACCGAGTAAATCGGTCTAGAAGAGGTTTACTTTCGATTGGTATGCTAGCCCTACAAGAGTTCTGGAAGAATTGGTATCCTAGACTGGTAAGTCCAATTTGGAAGAGGTTCTTGAGTTGACTAAATTTACATGCATGTTGGTATCCTGGATTGGCAATCAATCTGGAGGAGGCTTTGGGGTTATCAGACCCCTGGAAAGCCTAAGTTAAAAACAAAAACAGTACTGATATGTAGCTACTAGTAGAAAAAGGTACCTTTGTTTTGTATATTATTGAACATAATAATTGTGGTGTAAAATAATACTCATGAGTTTAGAAATGTCAGGAGAGGTAAGTCCTGACAGGTAAATAAGGTAAAGGTTTTGGAGCTCCATTTGTTAACAAAGTTAAAAGGTATGTATTGTCTTTGTGCTATAAGTGTATGTGTTTATATGTATCTGTTATAACGGTCTGTGTACTAACTGAGTTAAGATCAGGTTGAGACATTCCTGATCGCCGTGGCAAGCAGGGCTTGGCGGTTTTTCGTGTCTTGAGACAAGCATTTTGGTAAGGAGACGTATGCGCGTACGGTGCCTATTGGCTTTACTCTGAGCACTGCTGTCCATAAGTAATTACTAACTAACCTGTCAGTTTTAATAATTCTGTGAATATTTGTATATTTATATATAGTCAGGAATTTGTGTTCATGTGTATGCATACTTTGCTAGGTGGAGTGACTGTATTGCTATATAGAAAACAGAAGATAATGACATTTTGTTAATGAATGTTCACAAATGTAAGTTAATTTCTTTGTAATCTTTGTAGACTGTTAGGGAATATTGTATGTGTGAGGGAGACTGATCATCTCCCATATTAGGTTAGAATAATTCTGTAGTGGTTGTAAAAACGTTGGTGTGAAAGGACCCTGTGTGTTAGTTCTATGAGTGAATTGTAAGAAGTATGTAACTGATGCTGAATTCTGCATAGTGTATGATGAATAGGGAAATGGTATGTATCTTCCATACAAATACAATTAGAACTTTCTGTGTCATATCTTTGATTTTGTGACACTTGTTATTAGTATTTGTTAGGAGGATTAATATTTATATGAGTTAAATGTGTGTGTGTGTGTGATTTTTTTGTATGAGGTGTGAAATGAATCCCTAAGTGAATGATTGTATGTGTCTTTCGTGGAGAGGCTAGGGATTGATACATCTATGGTGACTGATTGACTTTAGCATCAAAGTTCTACATGTTATTGGCAGTGAGTGAGTGTGTGTGTTGAAGGCACGATTCATTATTTTTTTTTATATTCTTTAAATATGTACCTCAGCTAGATAGCGCCATGAATGAGCTGAGGGAGTCAGAAGTTATTTAAACTGTAGAAAAAAGAAAGTTGTTTGTTTTAAGTAATTTACGACACAAAGTTCACCCATATTTTTTTTTTTTTGTTGTGTCCAGCATACTGCTTCTGAAAAAAAAAAAAAAAAAAAAAAATCTGTAGATAAATTCAATGCCGCTAATGTAATTAATGTCATGCTTAACAGATTTTACAGTTGTAGCTTTTACATGTTAGACGAAATACTGTATTTTTTTTTTTTTTTTTCAGTATGTGTTTAGGAGCTTATGTGCAAAAGCATTGAATCACTTTTTGTGACAGCTCATCTCAGTGCTCTGTACCAAGATGAAAGGGGCACGTATAGGTGCCTTTAGACAGAAACTGGATGAGCTGACCAGAAAATAAATAAAATCTCAGAATACGTTCTTATTCTTAAACATTTGTTGATTTTTTTTTAGAATATAAACTGTAGGTTATAATAGGTATTCTGTCTTTTATATTATGGACTGCAGTAGTGCAAGGTGAATTTTATTTTTAGTGTATCACTCTTGTAAGTATGGTGCTTATTCTCCCTTGTAGCTTTTGTTGTTTATTTTGTCATGTCCCTATCTTATTGTACAGTATTATGTATACTGTCATCTTTATATATTTGCCTACTTAGTAGTAATTACAAAAATAGTAATGGGATTTATTTGGTACAAGGGAACTCCAAATTTATTTTTGTTTCTTATTTTCTAAAAAGAATAGTGAAGAGTGATGCATGGTAACAACAGTGCTACCATCTTATTATATGTGCTATATGTAGCACATACAGGGGGGGTGAATTAGATAATTAGAGTCTTAATTTTTAATCTTAGCTTGTAAGCTCTGGTGAGCAAGGTCCCTTATTGGTATTGGCTAGAACTTATTTTGTCCTACCTGATTACAATATTTAGTAATTATCAGGTTGATTATTAGTTTGCCTAAATAAATAATTTGTTTCTTTATTCCAGGAGCAGCCAGCACGTTTTCATATGTAAAGTTATACTTTGTAAAATTTCACTCCTTTTGATTTTTTATTATTCAAGTTCCTAGTTATGCTACTACAGGTGGCAAAGTCAGTTTTTTGATTAGGGTCACTCTGCATTAATATGATCTAATTAACAATAAAATTTGTATATAATTATTCTTAAGGAAGGGACATAGTAATGCACATTTTCTTAACCTCTTTAGATTTAACAGACTGTGCAAGTGACCATGTAATTTTATTTTGATTTCTTTTTAATTATGAACAATCACAATGTAATTTTATTTTGATTTCCTTTTACTTATAATCAATCACAATGTAGTTTCACAAAATGTAGTTCTTCAAAGTCTATTTTGTGTTCCTGTATATAGACTTTATTGCAATGAAAGAACAAAGCTGTAGATATAGATATACTTTAATAAATGTATGCTCCTTTTAACGTAAATCACAGTTTTTCATATGGTCATGCAAATGTATGAGACAACAGCTAAGTGTCTGATGTGGGAAATTTTTCCCAGGCTTGGAGTGTATACAGCACTGATATCAGATAATTGTACCCATTTTTATGAAAAATCAGTTCCATTTTGCTCTATGCTTGGCATAGACAATAGAACCTTGTGTCCACACTCATAGTCATTGGTGGATAGGTTGTATGGGCTGTTGTAGACCAAATTAAATACAATTTGCTGGGCCATATGAAACTTTGGATATATTTGTCACTAAATTTAGGAGTTCTAGAGGCAGATCATAGTTGCTTAGACTTCATGCTGTACAGTGGGAGATAAAATGTTCATGTGTTTAAAATAATTAATCAAATTGGTGTAGTTTTGTTTCTAAACAGATCCTTGTTTTAGATGTGATCTCGTGTTCCAATCAAAGCCACTAAAGGAATGTATGTCAGTAACCCTTGATGACTGCAAGTACATTAAAGATCATAAAAGGAAGTGGAAGAATTCACAATTCAAGTGTCAGTTTAAATCCACATTTGTGACAGTGACATTTTCCATTTCTATAGTAGTCAAAGTCTGACTGAGATTACCAAGAGTGTTATTCACATAAGTGCAAGTGGGATACATACAAGAGACTGTTGCAGACAAAGACATTGGAAGTATTTTTATTGTGAACACCTTAAAGTGGAACTTTGGTCAGAAACTTAATTCCTGCTGGATCACTTGAGGCTGACCCCTTTTGCAGGTGTAGCTATGACACACAGTAAAAAAAAAAAAAAAAAAAAAAACAAAAAAACACAAGTGCCTATAGTTTAAAATCCACTGTTCCACCCTGCTCTGCACATGCTCAGTTGTGCTCTATTTTTGCACTGATTAAAATCTAGAGGCCAGTCTGCTGACAGCCTGAAATTCTACTGCTGCTCAAAGGTTCTGGGTTTCAGTAAAATGGTAGCATAATAATTAATGTGGAATGCATTTTTCTTGCTAATGAACCTTATTTTATCACATTTTTGTGAGTAGAGTTCCACTTTGAGTAAATGTTCAATCATTATAAACAAATAGTTTTATCATTTTTTGCTTAAAAAAAAAAAAAAAAAAAAAAAAGTGGAGAGGTGTAATGTAATGAGTATGACATTATCGCTAAAGACTGTATGCTATTGATGCCTTATAGGATATGTTATGATATTTGTCATGATATTGTTTTATAATTCATGTTTTAAGACATAGAAGAGGTAGGTTACTGACTTAGACAGTATAGCAGTGACTGACAGAAGAGACCCATGCTGACTGTTATTGTATAATATTCTGCAGTATAGTATGTGCAGGGATGGACAAAAAGTGAAATGGTTTTGGGTTTAGGAAACTTTGTGGGAAGACTACAAAATTAAAACTAATGACATTTCTGGACTGACTATATTGACAGTATGACATGACCAGGGTAATAGTGACTGATAGGTGGAGTCAAGATTAAGAAATTATAAGAATTTTACAATTATTGTATGGGAAATAGTATAGGTTGGGAAATGTAAAAAGAATAGTCTATATAAAATACTTTGTTGTGAAAACATGTACTTCAAGGGATTTATAATAATAAATATTATTAATATTGTAAAGAGTATTGTATTGTGATAAAACTATATAGATACATGTATATTATTTTAGCGGATGATGTAGAAGTAAAAGGAAGCCACTAAATTAAGTTATTAAATAAAATAAGAGTGTAGGAGCCATTGCTTTGTAGGTTGCCCTGAAGTGCTTGCTAGAGACCTATTGTATCCTGACACTGACTTTATTTTTATTTTTTATAACTATATTTTGAAGCGTATTTTATATCCAGACAAATATCGGGTGATCGCAGAAGACATGATGCAACTTGTTACAAATGTTAATTGCTACAAAGGAAGGATTTCATGCATAAAAGGAGGAACTGAAACATCTGAGACTTGTATCCTTGCAGAACAGGTATGCACTGAACTTGTGTCTTACAGCATCCAAAGCAGCTTGTGCTATGATACTGGACCAGCAACTGATGATGAAGGAGATCTCTCCAGACACATCAAGCACTTGGCTAAGCTGAAAAGACTGATGCAGGAAAAGGCAGAGCCTTATGGGACTGAGTCTGTTGAATGCTCCCTGGAACCACATACTTGGCTTTCATTCACTAACTGAACGGATTGTTCCTCTTCTCTGTTATCCTTGATGTGATGTTGTTGAGTAACTGTTGCCTGTTGCAAGAAGTTTGTGGCAAGAATGATCACGATGCCACTGAGACTGACAACTATGTTTTCCGTGCCACATATGGAGAAGGACTTTGCAGCTACAGAAGAAGATGCAGTGTTTTTGATTGGACTGAATTATTTATTTATTTATTTTTTGGACTGATTTATTTATTTATTTTTTATTTTTTGGACGGATTTATTTATTTTTATTTTTTGGACTGATTTGTTTTTATTTTTTGGACAATTTGTGATAAGTGTCGGGTGTATGGGGTCTCTGAAGGACATGGTGGGTGATCTGTATTGTAATTGCTGTGAGGCTTGTGTGAAGCCTCAACAGGGGGGAAATGTTGTGGAATCTCATATTAGCCAATGTATTTCATATTGTATATATTGATTTGCATATATTTTATTGATTATTATTATTATTATTATTTATATTATTATATAGTAGTGGTTTTATCAATATTATTATTCAATAAGTAAAGCAACAATTGTTAATCTTTAATAATGTATACTGTGTTTTCCAGATTTAGAAAGTCTTCATTTTTAAGTGTTGAACTTTAAATGACCTCTGCTTTATGACAAGTACTTGTAAACAGGTGTTCTCGAAAATGTATTAAGATGAGTCTACTGGATGAAAGTTCATTAGAATAGATTCAAGTTATGAAGAATCGTCTCAGATAAGATAAGACAGATAAGAAAACAGGTGGTTAAAATAATTAGGTGGAATACAGGAAAGTTATGTACAGAACATTAAATTAAGTTTGACAAGGTCAAACAAAGGTCTGCTTGTGCCCTCATTAAAGCTGTTAAAATAAATACATATAGTGAGACATATAAAACATCTGGTGGGGTTATTGAAAGTTCATTTTCCCAAATGGCATAAATCTGTCATTCTTGAACTTAGCTAAAACTTATGAAGATAAGGAGAGTTTGATAACACAGCTGGGTGCCAGACTGTCTCTATACAGGTGTTTTTAATTGGACAAAAACAGTTATAAATCACTTTAATGAACATATAGGAATTTTGGGAATAATTAAGTTTATCTGGTTGTAGAACAGGTGTCAGATTTATGGTTGGTTACTTTGATGTAGATCTTAGCGACCAATCATATGTAAGAGATAAGTTGAGATAAGACTTGTAAAGGAGTATATAAATGCAAGCTCTGCTAATGTTAGACAGACAAGTCAGATAGGAGCTCATAAGGCTGAACTCTATGTATGCTGCCTGTTGCCTTATAAGTTTATGTGAAATATCCATTAATCGCTGTAAAATATTGTAATTAGAAATATATTTCAGTTAGAGGGAAATATATTTAAAATACTGAGTGTTGTGTTGGTGTCATTGTAATTAGTTCAACTTCAAAGGTTGGCCTTTTGTTCTCCCTGAGAACATCTTCCCTGGGTAGTAAACAATAGCCTTCTTTGACTCATCCAATCAGGCTGTGCCCAATATACATTTACTAGGTACAGTGACCAATTAGGGAGAATTATATTAGCCACACTACAGAAAGGAGGGGGGGGGATATAATGCTTTGTGACCAAGCTTACTCACTCTTTGGTGTGGGAACAGACAGCAGTCACCATGGGCTGACCTGAAGTTAACAGGTAATCTAACATACTTGTATTTTATACTGTACTGTAAATATGGGTGTTGTGGGTAATTTGTAAATACCATGTAAGCCAGGAGACCTACACTGTACATTGTGTTGTAAATACTGTTGGGTGTGTACTTTGTATAGATTATGTAACCCTATTAATAAATGTGTATTGCGGAACGAACTACCTCTTTGTTGTAAGATCTCTCAGATCTAGATATGTATATGTCCATACTACTACAATGATTGAGGTGTATGCACAAAATACAGAACTAGGCAACAAAATGGCGACCGGCGAATGGACAGAAAAATTTGGTGGTCTCTTTCAGCAATATCTCAAGGGGTTGCAATATCTACAAAAGGCACTTTGAAAGGGTTTTTCATTTGAATGCTAAAAAAAAATGAACATTGGGTGCTCTATGTGCTCGATATAGAAATGGGCTATAAGAAATAGCTGTGTTCTACAGTGGGTAATTAATAGGGAGCCTACGAGGAACACATAACTTTTGTTAAAAGCTAAATATAATATAGAATTGGTACATGAAGAGTCCAGATGCATTAGAAGGAGATGAAAAGAGCTGTTGCCCAATGTTTCTATGCATGAAGATTCAGTCTATTTAAAAAAAAAGAGAGCTGTTTCCTGTATGTATGCATGTCAACAGCAATTGAGAGCACAGCACAAAAGATGGATAGGGAGGACAGACAGTCTTTAGAAAATGTGCTACTTGTAGCTAACAATATTGGCAAACTGTTGCCAGGAGTGCACATAACATTTCATGCAGATAATGTCTTGCAACGATGTAAATTGCTGGGAGTTGCCAACTCCAGAGATCAGGTTAAAGTTTTACTATTAACAGTTAACTTAGACACATGGTCTTCCCTACCAGACCATGTTAAAGAAGGAAGAGCAGATTACAATGAAACTGTAGATGAATTGCTAAAAATAATATATCCCTTTGACCTAGGCTTAAAAGCAGCGTATAGAACAAAACAGGAAAATAATGAGAACCCACTTCTTTATGCAAAGAGGCTATGGTCAGCTTACTATGTAGGCAAACGGAGAAACGTACACAGAGAGGACCCAGAGTACAAAACCCTCCTAATAGCTAATGCCCATCCAAAATTTAAAATTAAATGTGGATTTTTTATAAATCCCCTTAAAGATTCATATCAATG
Organism: Lithobates clamitans; assembly: GCA_037952925.1. Classification (NCBI taxonomy): domain Eukaryota; kingdom Metazoa; phylum Chordata; class Amphibia; order Anura; family Ranidae; genus Lithobates; species Lithobates clamitans. The sequence continues at coordinate 1,393,125 of JBBGZY010000720.1, forward strand.
CATCATGGACTGTATGCACAAATTTTTTCATGTAGCCAGAAGGTCTAATTCTGTGAAATCAAAGATTTATCACCAGAGTGCAAACAACAAAACCTGTTTAGCAAGTCACACTACTGGAGAATTTGCCACCTTTTCAAACAGAAAGAGGCACCATTACAATTACAATGCCTCCAAAGATAAGATCTATAGGCATAGCCCCCCAGGTACTAGTCAAAGGCAAATAGCCTCATGCTCCCCTTTGAATGTAAATTCCATGGAAAGTGATCTCAGATTACAGCACAGGAAATCAGTTCTGAAAGAGGTTATGTTAATTAGCACAATTACTTCTCTTGAAAATGAGATTGAACTACTGAAGTCACATATTCATAATTGGGAAAATACCAATAAAATAATGGAAACATCACAACATGTTCTTAAGGTAAAATATGAAGCATGCCATGCAGATGTGGTACAGTGTAGGAAAGAACTGAAAGAAATAAAACAATCTTTTGATCAAATTGTTAAGGTCCCACAGAAAACCATCTGTTCCATTCAAACAGAAAATACTGGAGGGGGGGCCAACCTATCTATGCTATCTGCTAGGACTTCACCTTACTGGGAACAAACCTTAAATATAAGCAATTTAGAAAAAGTAAAAGAAATACCAGATCTAATGTGTCATTCAGATGTCTATGATCTGAGTCATTTGTTTTCACCAGATCCAAGGGTGAATGTCAGTGAACATATACCAATGTAAATATGTAAATGTAACAATGTGGCAGTGTTTGTTTTCTTTGTGTGAAAGAAAGGGAAAAGGGTAATAACTTTTGTCTAAGTTATATTTTCCAGGTGCAGGGAGCTCATGAAAAAGTATTTACATATTAATCAGGTGTATCAATATAGATGTATTTATACATAAATACATACACCTAAGGTAATGTATATTAGGCTAGGTATTCAAACATGGTTATTAGTAATACAGGTGTTATCTTCCCCAAAGGATCAGAAGACTGCCATAAATATTCAAAGGTATAGGGTACAAGTAGTGTTTAGTACAGAAGCCTACTCTTGCTTCATTTTATATATTTTTTATTTATGTATTTGTTTTTGGTTGGTGTTCTTGGTTTTTGTTTGTTTTTTTTTTGTTTCCTTTCTCCTGTTTGCGTAAACACATAACAATTCATTTGCGATTTATCAAAGCTCTATCCAGGATGTATGGGTTCAATCTAAATGAATGTGTGTGTCTGAGTGATGGAATGCATGGGTATGAACTGTCCATGTGTAAAGAAAGATTTTTTTTTTTTGTAGGGGCGTACATTGTTTTTATGGCCATCAATAAGTGTGATCACACTAATGCGCATGCTTTGTACTGTTTACGATTATTTTATTAATTTTTCTCATTTGTAATGAGCTCAATACTGGTACCAGTTTAAAATAATACTTTTTTTTACAAGTTTATATGTATTCGCGAATAAATAACCTGTGCACAGATAAGAGATCTCGATCCCTATAGCTCTGAGAAACTGTAGGGATTTTGTTTTGATAATTTTTCCTTTCCTGTGGCTTAGAGTGAAGTTTCATTCACTCTGATACATGGAAAATACATAACAATGCATTGCTTTGCACCTTTGTGGCATCTTATGGATTCAGTAGGTCTGGTGTTTTGTTTTTCCTTCCAAATTGACGCATGTGCTGTTAATATGTGTAAAGGTTTTATGTCTACAGGCTGTCTTCTTAAACTTTAAGTACTTACAAACACACCAGGTTTCCTATAACTTTTTGTTTGTCAGAGTACAGATATGTGGGTGTGTCTGTACATTTTTGACTGTACTTACTGTGGATGGACGCATTATCTCAGCTGGAAGTCTGTTCCAATCATCCACTACTAGTTTAGTCCATTATGAACCTCTCAGAGAGGTACAGTGAGGTGTTATTAATTTTTGAGTTTTGTATTTTAGGAGACATACACAGACAATGACAAATGATTGGACCCAGACTGGACAAAGTACTTTGAAACACAGAGGACCTTGAAACATAATTTTTATTTTTTTTTTTTTTGTTTTAAGGAGAAGCCTTGAATCCAATTAATTGCAGTCAGGCCCAACTAAATTCTAAAAAGAAAAACATTTAAACTTTTTTTTTTAAAACAGAGATCCTGCTCTCTGTAATACAAGTTCTTGTGGCCTGATTGAATTGCAAATAGATTTGCACTGAGAGTCAATTAATATGTTAATCACCACCGACAGAGGGTGTTGCCTTTTGAATAGCTACAATGTTTGAAGGCAGTTTCAATGTTTTTGGGTTTTTTTTTGACAGAATACAGATTAATTTTTTTTTAATTTGTTACATTTTTTTTTTTCTCTTATTTTTATTCTTCTTTTTCTTAACGGTAATTTTTTTTCTTTACAAAAGAAAGAAAAAAACAAAGGGGGGAAGAACGATTTTTAATTTTTTTTTGATTTTTTTTTTGAAATTTTTTTTTAATGTTTACTATTTTTCTTTCTTTCCTATAGTACCTTTATTTATTTATTTATTTATTTTTTGTATGGTGATTCTTGAGTTTGGTGTCACTAGGGTGAAATAAATAAATAAATAAATAAAAAAAAAAAAAAAAAAGAGGGGAGTAGGGGGGAACATTATATGGAGAACATTTAAAATGGTTAGAAATGTTGATATAGAATATTAAAGCTTCCCTATAGCATTTTGGGGATAGACCAAGTTCCAACAGTTTTTCTTCTCTCTTTCGACATTGGATAATTGTTTTATATAAATGTATGTCATGGTAGTTATTACCAACTATGACAGTAACACCTGGTTACACCTGGTCATGTGACTATTTTCGTTGTATATGTGACATACAATCCTCTCTACAGTTCTAATATTGGGCAGGCATCATATGTGGTCATTGATCAATTTTTTTTGTTTGTTGGTCAGTTTTCTTTTTCGTGCCATAACTAAGTTCAAAGAGCATTGCGTGAATATCATATAGATATACTGGGACTGGTGAGACTCATAGTGATTGGCAAATAGCAGGGAGTATAGTACAATTGTACTTAAGTGTAATTTAGTTTAATTGTTCCTGAAGCCACTAGTGACTGATGACATCACACTCATCCGTATTCCGAATTATTTTTGTCTGCGTAGGCGACACTGCCTAATCTGCACGGAGAACTCTTAAAGTGATGACCTCTTCTGTAGCCTGCTAAAGGCAGGACGGAGCTATATGCCCAAAGGTTTGGCACCAGCCAAGGTTGAACGGAACACAGTTCCAGTAAAAAGGAGTTAGTGGTGAGTTGCGATGGCAACAAAACTCCCCAGAACACGTGAAGGGTCATACACGCACACACAACGTGGTATTCCACAGAAGGTGGGGCAGAGGTACTTGCAGGCATATGACAATGGAGGAAGAACGATGGGGGGATGAAGATCAGACACCTGGCTGAAGGGCGTAACCATTCAAATTGTTACACATGTCACTGGGAAAGGGGTCTCATTAGTATGTCGCAGTATATCTATGACAATTCTAATCAAAAGGTCCTTACGGCTTAGACTTACCAGACAAGCATTCAGTTGAATGCATATGTTTTAAATGTACTTGTGTTTTTATTTCTCTACCTTTGTCCACATTAATAAAGTATAATCTTAGAAAGCCAGGAAAAGCTGGTCCCCAGGCTATTATTGTATGCTGTATCCACTTGGAATCACCAGTGAAGGCCGTCCCAGAAGCAAGGGCAACAGGACCAGATTCGCCTTATGGACTTTCGTACTGTTATTATCGGACTATTGGTATTTTTGGACTGTTGAGAACAAGGATCCTCATGTTTTTTTTTTTTTGTTTTTGTTTTTTTTCCTTATTGTTTTGTTTTGGTGCCGTTTCTCATGATTTCTATTTTGGACTTATGACATCCAGAACAAGTGATGACTACCAATACTGGGATCCAGAAGTGTGAACTGTAGAGATGGAGAGTTTAAAAAGTTTTTTTTTTCTTCTCAAAGAGTTTTATTTCATTTCAGAGGGTAAAGCCAAAAGTGACAAATATTAAAGGAGATTGCACATAAACCATTATTCTAGGTGTGGCCGAGTCTCATATTCTCAACTGGCCACAAGGGGCCATCTGTTGCCTTATAAGTTTATGTGAAATATCCATTAATCGCTGTAAAATATTGTAATTAGAAATATATTTCAGTTAGAGGGAAATATATTTAAAATACTGAGTGTTGTGTTGGTGTCATTGTAATTAGTTCAACTTCAAAGGTTGGCCTTTTGTTCTCCCTGAGAACATCTTCCCTGGGTAGTAAACAATAGCCTTCTTTGACTCATCCAATCAGGCTGTGCCCAATATACATTTACTAGGTACAGTGACCAATTAGGGAGAATTATATTAGCCACACTACAGAAAGGAGGGGGGGGGATATAATGCTTTGTGACCAAGCTTACTCACTCTTTGGTGTGGGAACAGACAGCAGTCACCATGGGCTGACCTGAAGTTAACAGGTAATCTAACATACTTGTATTTTATACTGTACTGTAAATATGGGTGTTGTGGGTAATTTGTAAATACCATGTAAGCCAGGAGACCTACACTGTACATTGTGTTGTAAATACTGTTGGGTGTGTACTTTGTATAGATTATGTAACCCTATTAATAAATGTGTATTGCGGAACGAACTACCTCTTTGTTGTAAGATCTCTCAGATCTAGATATGTATATGTCCATACTACTACAATGATTGAGGTGTATGCACAAAATACAGAACTAGGCAACACTGCCCTATTGCACGGGTCATAGAGGTCAGAACCAGTGGGCAAGTATCTGTCCTAACTTGTCCCCTCGGACAAGTCAGATAGGAGCTCATAAGGCTGAACTCTATGTATGCTGCCCTATTGCACGGGTCATAGAGGTCAGAACCAATGGGCAAGTATCTGTCCTAACTTGTCCCCTCGGACGGGTCGGATAGGAGCTCATAAGGCTGAACTCTATGTATGCTGCCCTATTGCACGGGTCATAGAGGTCAGAACCAATGGGCAGGTATCTGTCCTAACTTGTCTCCTCGTACGAGTCAGAGAAGACTTCTTAACTTGTTCCAGAGTGTGGTCTCAGGTGAATTTCCCTCACAAACTTGGTCGAGCTGGAACCCAGAACTCTGTGTGGAGACCAGACCACCGGCCAATTGGCTGGTCCCTATCAGGTGAGAGGTTCCCAAGAATTGGCAGTAAAGACCCATTCTGGTTCAAGGTAAGAACAATTCACAATTGTATCAATTGGGGTAGAGGATAAGAATACCTATATCTAATGTGCTTGCATGGTAAGAAACTGTATAAATTAGATCTGTATCTTGTAATACTTTGAACAAAAACCTGTATGTTATCAGCTGTTAATAAACCTGCATTGCTGAAGTTCTGCCTGGTTCGATACTTTACTATTCTACTTCAGATTCCCCCCCCCCCCAGTCCATTACCAGGCCCTTTGTGTCTTTTATGAATATTAAGGGGAACACCGAACCAAAATTTTTAAAAACAAATTGCGTGGGGGTCCCCCCAAATTCCATACCAGGCTCTTTAGGTCTGGTATGGATATTAAGGGGAACCCTGCGCCAATTTTTTTTTAAAATTACAATGTACCTGTTACCATTTCAAACAGGGGGGCGGGATTTTTGGGTCCCCTTGTTAAAGGGGGCTTCCAGATTCCGATAAGCCCCCGGCCGCAGACCCCCACAACCCCCGGGCAAGGGTTGTGGGGATAAGGCCCTTGTCCCCATCAAAATGGGAACAAGGTACTTTGGAGAGCTACCCCAAAGCACCCTCCCCATGTTGAGAGCATGTGGCCTGGTACGGTTCAGGAAGGGGGGCACTCTCTCATCCCCCCTCTTTTCCTGCGGCCTGTCAGGTTGCATGCTGGGATAAGGGTCTGGTATGGATTTTTGGGGGGACCCCCACGCCATTTTTTCGTAATTTTGGGCAGGGTTCCCCTTAAAATCCAGGTATGGATTTTAAGGGGGGCCCCTACGCCATTTTTTTAAATTGGTGCAGGGTTCCCCATAATATCCATTCCAGACCTGAAGGGCCTGGTATGGAATTTGGGGGGACCCCCACGCAATTTTTTTTTCAATTTTGGTTCAGGGTTCCCCTTAATATTCATACCAGACCCAAAGGGCCTGGTAATGGACTGGGGGGGATCCCATGCCATTTTTTTCAATGATTTTTATCTGTATTGCTGGGACCCGACGATTCATTATAGCTGCGAGTACTGTTAAATTACTTTTTTTCCTTTAGAAATTTCATTTTGTGCAGGGACTGTTCTAAACACGGGAAAAATGCGCCACTTTACAGGTATACTATAGACACCCCCCAGATACGAAATTTAAAGGAATATTTTACTTTTATTGTTTCATTTTAAGCATTATTAAAATCACTGCTCCCGAAAAAACGGTCGTTTTTTTATTTTATTTTTTTGCATTGATACAATGGGCAGGACCCAGGGCCCCAAACACTTTTTATGACAATAACTTGAATATCAACCCCTAAAATTAGCACTTTTGATTTTTCACATTAGTGTCCCATAGACTTTAACGGTGTTCGCGTGTTCGAACAAATTTTTTGCCTGTTCGCATGTTCTGCTGCGAACCGAACCAGGGGGTGTTCGGCTCATCCCTAGTCATTAAGTGGACAGTGCATGGTCAAGGGTTGTGCAGTGCACCTCTGTCACAAAGGTGTATTGGGGTTCTGAATGGCACCATTGCAATTAGCATGGCAGTGCCTCGCATTGTGCCAACACACAGGTGCATGCATGTTCCCCCAACGCAATATTGTGGACGGCTAAATGCATAAACACAACATCTAAGCAAAGGAAAAAGTGATCTAGGAAGCATAAAAGTTTATATTCCCAGATGACCTCTCCCGTACATTTAGAAAAGCTAAACGCAGGAGTGCCAATGTGGATGAGGCCTTATCATGTTTCCCAATCCCTATCACTGTCACTTTTGCTGGCAGCGTTGTCCATATGTAACTGTGGAGAAAAATATAAATAGAGGAATATGGCATAAAATTCATGAACTAAATACTATCATTAAATGTATCAGTATCCAGTTATCAGAAAGTGATATTTTTTGTGATAGTGGTCATATGAGCTATTTATTTTATTAACAATATTATTTCTGTTATTCCTGTTATTATTACCCATTTAAAAAGAATATCCACAAGCAGTGAGAGTGGCAAGATCTTCATTTTCCTAGGCATCATTTTGGGCACCAAGCATTCTGCAGAGCACCCTGGGAGCAATCTCCTTAGCTGTCTCTTTAAAAAGAAAATGCTTAGGATTTTATGGGCACACTTAATGAAAGTATTCATGCCAGGGAGACATACAGCTGCAGCTCAGTTCCAAAAAGGGTTTTACAGATGTAAAAGTAGTAAATTTAGCCCTTCGTCTGCACTACTAAAATTATCTTGGAAATCCAATCCAGGGGATATTAGAGACATGAGTTATGGCTGCAGTGCCGACTCTACATAGACGTCCTGTACGAGTCAGACAATAGACTCCATATATAAACTTACACCAAGTCATAAGGGTCATTCAGAAAAGCTAAAGCTCTGTAGCATTCATCTCTGGTAACCAACAAAATTTTACATGTCATTTTACAGTGTGAAAGCACCAGAGGCAGCAATATGATTCTCCTTCATTCTTTAACAAATGTAACACACTGCATTTGAGCCTTTAGTTGTCACGTAAACCTCCTGACTGACATCACTTTGGACAATGATGCACAATATATCCTCCATCGTGAAAGGGTTAAACAGTGTCAGTAGTCTTTAGGTTATGAAGGAACCCTCTGTTATGGTGGCTGGCTGTACAGTACAATTTTAGTTTTGGTGTGACAGATTTTAACTATTACTATATTACTAAACACTAAAGACAGGTCCACTTTTTGCACACAAGAAAAGGTAAGGGTTGTAAAATATTGTAGGCTCAAAAATATAGGTATCACATCCTATATAACTAGATATTAAAGGGAAAAGGACAGACTTTTGGGTTAACCGAAAACTGCTAATTACCTGCAACCCCCCCGAGTTACAAACAAAATAGGTCTGTAGGTTTGTTCTTAAGTTGAATTTGTTTGTAAGTCGAAACAAGTAAATTTTTTAAGTGTAGCTCCAGTTAAAAAAATAATTTTTACATTTTTGGATAGCATAGGGAAGAGTTAACACCCCTGTAACATTTGTTTCGCTGTCTGTGCCCCGGTTCAGAAGATTTCACCTCACTTTCTGTGCCTATGACAATTGGATTTTGAAAATTTTGGGTTGTTGTGGAAACAAGGATTGGTGGTAAAGCTTCAGTGGAGACCCCTTTTTCCCATGATAACGCTTACAGGAGTGAAGTTCCCTTCCTAGGGGTAGATTTCCTCTCACTTCCTGTTGTCTCCCTCCGTTTGTAAGTAGGAGTCGTTTGTAAGTCAGATGTTTGTAAATAGGGGACCGCCTGCATGAATGCCGAAAAACTATGGTTAAACTTCACTATCACAAAGGGGCTTACAAGCCCAATCCTTCTCACTACAGAAGAGCTGCCCAGATCACTGAACAGATGGCTGTAAAAAATGATACCAAGCTCATGTCTGCAGTTGAAACCACTTGCTGCCAAGGATATTTTTATATGTTTAGTAGAGCGCAAGTGGCTACAAGTGTGCTATCAAGTATAGTCAATAAAATGCATCCATCACCTAGATATTCAACAACCATCAGCAATTTATCACTCTCTTATTACTCTCTAGTTCAGTATTTCTCAACTTTTTTTCAGTCAAGGCACCCTTTAAAAATGATGGACAATCTCAGGGCACCCTTTAAAAATTATGGACAGTCTCGAGGCACCACATTCTAAAATGTAGAAGTTCACCGCTCACAGGTAATTACCTCTCCTGGGTTCAGCTGTCTCCACAATCAAGCAGGGTGAAGGCTCTGTTTGCAACAGGAGTGATAGGAAAAATAAATAGCTGGATAGCCGCACTCCAAAAAATTCACCGTTATTGTAGAAAAATGGATATCAGAGCATCGCAAATGGGTACAGACTAACTGTATAGGTGCTGACGCGTTTCACACAGGTGCCTATCCAGCTATTTATTTTTCCTACATTGTAAAATGTAAAAACTATTATAATAGTACTATTACGAATAGTTTTACATAATAGTTTCACATAATGCAGCAACATCCACAAGTCCAAGTAGAACACTCAACATTAGAAGTGATTTATTCTTCCAAAGCAAATACACTTTTGCAAACTGGTACTGACTGACTAGTATTTGAATGTTTCTCTTCTCCCTCAGTTTTTCTCCGTCAGCTAATGTGACCCCAACGCTTATGGAGAGGGGCAGGGGAGGGTCAGACAAGGATGCTATGCAGGCGACTGACATCCTCCTTATCAACTGATGATGCCATTGGTCGTTAGGACGTCGGCAGCTAGAAGGTTGTAATGGTGCACACCTGTGACTTAAGACACACTATAAGAAAAGTGGGCAAACATTTTCGTCCAAAGAATTTTCGTACAATTTTCGTATAGTGTGTACACAACTTTCGACAGCCGGTTCCAAATTTTCCCGAAGGGACAAACTCCAAAATTTTTCTCGTACTGGAACAGAATGAACGATTTTCGTTTAATGTGTACCATTTTTATACGATTTTCATACAAGAAAAATCAGAAAAGAAAGCCTGCGCATGATCAGAAACAATGAACAACAAAAAGAAGCCTTGGTCGTATGAGAAATTTCGTACAAATTTTCCTTCATCGGTTCCAATTTGCTGTGAAAAGTCAAACGAACTTTCGCCCGATTTTCTTATAGTGTGTACCCCAATTAAGTATAACTAAAAGGCAGCCTTCATCCACATGCCGACTTTTTCGACGATTTTCGGGCAATTTTTAGGCATTTTGCCAAGGCACCCCTGAGGAAACCTCAAGGCACCCTGGTTGAAAAAGGCTGCTCAATCGAATGCCTTCATTATTTTTACACATTAGGACAGTTTTCTGGAACTGTCCATTCCGATTCATACCCTGAGTGAAAAACTTTATTTGGATCAGTGCTTAGATTAGCACAGAGACTTAGTGGCTTAGTGGTTAGCACTTAGGCCCCAAGTTCACTTTCAGTATAGAGTTTTCATGTTCTCCCTGTGCTTGTGAATCATCTCATTTTCATACTGGCCTATGTGTGTGTGTGTGTTTGTATGTACAGTATATATGCTAGATAGGGACCTTAGATTGCAAGCTCCTTGAGGGCAGGGACTGTAAAGCACTGCGTAAATTGTCAGTGCTATATAAAATACCTGTAATAAATAAATTATAGATCAAAAGAAGCAAATATTTCTACACATCAAGGTAAATAACACCATCAAACATACAAATATCTGTATACCTAAATAAATGTTAAACAAAAAAAAAGGAATATGACATTTAGCTGGTTCCTACTATTTTTCCTGCCAAGCTCAAAGATAAATGAGAGAATACAAAGAGTCATCCTACCCAAGACAAAAAAGCCTCTGCAAATCCACTATCCAGACGCTCCCTATTATTCCAGGACTCCACACAATAGGCTCCACAAACGCTTTGTACACGGAGAAATCCGGGACCCCGCTACTAGTTTCAGTAGAAATATTGCAATCATAAATCCTCTCAAAGGAAACAGAATAACAGTAATACAAATCCACTCACAAGACAACATCTGTCAGATGCTATTGGAAAATTGCACTCTTAGAAAAGTGCCCTGTGGTTAATGGTATAGACTGAAGCTGTTACAGACACACGGAACACTTTGTGATGGCTGAAATGTCCTTTTTGGTTACTTAAAGGATGGAAGCAAAACAATAGCAGGCAAGGGTGTCCATAATCCCTGCACAATTCTGTGGATTATCTTTCTAGTATGATTTACCAGTGCATTTGGATTTCTGCATGTGGCACTTCTGTCACAATTGTATAGTTAACAACATACTGAGACAATTATCGGCGAGGCTCCAATGATGGACAGCAACTCACAATAATGTCCTGGGAGGACATTATAGTGCCACACAGGCAAATTTACAAAACTGGATTACATAACCATTCTACTTGCATTTTAGTGACCCTTTTTAGAAAACCTCATTATGTAAATTAAACTATTTTTGATGTATGTATTTTTTTTGAAAAATATTAAATTATAAAAAATGTTTATTAATTATTTAATAATTAGAATACACAAGCAATAAAGGAAAATAGCATTTAGTTATTGATTTGATCAGTTTTCAAAGCAGGGTGAAATTTTCCAAACCTTGGATTCTCACTCCTCTATAATTTGTACTTTTTCTTATCCCTGAATCATTCTGACTTTGAACACTGATAAGAGTATTGTTCTTTTTTTTTATTTCCTTCATATACTGGTGTATATTTCCTTCATATACTGCCTTTCTTTACATGGATGAACCTTTGAAATAACCTTACAGGTTCAGGGTAGTCCTGCTAATAATTACTACTTCTACAGCTCACGGTACATTAGTGTGATGGTCACTGGGAAGAATACACCTTACATTTGTTGTTATTGGGAGGAATTCCCATTAGCAGATAGCTAAAAGGATAAATGGTATCAGTGGTTACTCATCTCAGAGGCAGACATTGCTCATGCCTCAGTGAGCCCCTAGTAACCTCTGGAGGAAGTCTGGTTAGGAAAGGCTGATTTATGCATTGTGTAAGTAAACCCCCTTATCGTTTTCAGCCAAGGAAGCCACCATCTTTTCCTCTGTTTAATCTACAACTGCCACGATGCTGCACATGTGATCAGTTATGACACCAGCCATTGGATGGTTTGACAGTTTAGATGAGAGCACAACCAATGGGAGTGTTACATTTCGGCATGTGCCGGAAATGAAACTGTATTATGGATGGGTTTACTTCCACTGAACTCAAAGAACGAAAAAGGTTTGTGGCCTGCATCTGTTTATTCTTGAGGACCAGGTAAAGAAGATTTACTTACCTCATTCTCCACTTCAGCAGGCTCCTCCGTGCTGCTAGACCAGTCCATCAGTGCCCATCCGTGCAGCCTCATCAGTGTCCATAAATGCTGCCTTATCAGTGCAGCCTTATCAGCGCACATCAAGGAAGAAGAAAAATTATCTATTTGCAAAAACTTTTTTTTTCCAAATTTTCAGTCTTTTTTTTTTTTGTTTAACAAAAAATAAAACAGTGGTGAATTAAGGCCACCAAAAGAAAGCTATTTGTCTGAAAAAAATGATTTAGACACAGCGTCGCATGACTGAATAATTGCCATTTAAAGTGTGACAGCGCTGATATCTGAAAATTGGCCTGGGCAGGAAGGGGGTGAAACTGCCAGTAGTGAAGTGGTTATATTTCCTTTTACAAGGCAAACTGTTCAAAAATGGCAGTTACAGGGTTGAGATAAACCATTTACCATTGGTGCTTACAACGGTCAGCTTTTATTTAATTATGTAAGACATCCAGGGGAGGAAAAAAAATGTCCTCTTTGCATGAGGCCTTATTGTCATTGCACGCACAGAGGATTTCACAAGTGTTAACCAAATATCAGTAGAAGGTGGAATATCAGTGAGGTTTAAAAAAAAAAAAAGAACTTGAAGGGCGCCTGGGGTGCATTTTTTGGCGTGCCTTCAACGCACACAAAAAACACGTCAAATACATGTTGTTATTGTCAGCATTAGTATTTTTCGCAAGTGGGAACTTAGCTTTAGTGTTCTCACACCTTTCAGGTGTGATGAAGTGTGTGCACTTATTTTGCATGTTTCCGTGCATTCCCAAGCATCACATTTTGTACACATAAAGTGGTAGTAAACCGCTGAAAAAAATAAATAAAAAAAACCTGCAAGACAATGGCATAATGTGCTGGTATGCATTGCATACTAGCACATTATGAAATACTTACCTTGGAGCAAAGCCCCCACAGTGGCGCCCACTCACCGCTGAGGGGACAGACATGTTTCCCCGACATTTTTTCTGGGCCCGCGGGCTCCAGCGCTGTGAGTGGCCAGAGCCGCGATGATGTCACTACCGTCCATGCAGGGTGAATATTTCCTTAACCGTGCAGGTTTAGGAGATATTCATTTTACCTACAGCCTATATTAAGGCTTACCTGTAGGTAAAAAAATCACCAACTGGGGTATACAACTGCTTTAATTTCAAAAGGCTCCCCTATGCACGAGAAACATGCAAACAAAGTGGCCCACCTATTTTAAAAATTGTGCCGCACCAAAATGAATGGTACTGTGGTTTAATGTCTCTTAGCTCAGGTGAACATGTTTGCGTTAGCAAGATGCGGGGGGTGCCATTACACCAGACAACAATTGTGTGCACAGATTTTTATCAAGTATTGTCACCCAGAAGAAGTGGATGTTTTGCAATATTATACATTTTGAATGAGCATGCTACAATGTTGCAAAGTTAAAGTTCAGTCAGGACACAATGTACAAGTCCAAGTCAATACGTCCTTGAGCTGTGGCATGAACAATATGCACTATAGTACAGTATTTTTGATTCCTGCATTGAAAATACATTGTATGGTCATCCAGACCCTGAACGGCCTTCTTACCTCCTCAATCCATTCTCCCCTCCCTCTCCTGTCCGAGCCCGGCAGCCCTGCTGCAGGTGAGCCAATTCAATAGTGGCTGGTGGTTCGGTGGGTCTTCTCCTCCAGCCATGCTTTCTGCTCTCCTCCACCTCCTAGCTGTCCAATAGGATCAACTGGCGTTTTTGGCCACTCGGCAAACGGGTCTCATAACCCGCTTCCTGATTGGCCTGGGAGGAAAATTAGTGTGAGAATAGTGAATATTCATTCGCTGTTGTCACACATCTGGGTGGGCTCAGAGCGCAGTGCTCTGCACCCCAAGCCCACCCTTTTTTGAAGCCTATTAGAGCCTCTGGCTCTAATCATGTGCTTCAAACCCCCTCCCCATTGGAATCCATGGTCCGGCGTCCCTGTATGTAAATCAGGGGGTTGGACACATAGATAGGGGGGCAGTGCCCGTGCGCCCTTTATGGATGGGCCACCACTGGAGCTCTGGCAGAAAAAAACCACCATGGAAATCTAAGGACCAATGCACACTAGTGCGATAGCTGGTGTTTTTCCGTACTGTAAAATGCAGGTCACTGCTAAAACACAGACAATTGTTTTCTATGTGTCCTATTCACTCTGAAAGACAGCTCAAAAATGTGCTGCAATGATCTGCGCTACAATGCAGATGTACTGCTTTTTATTGCCGAGCACTGTACAGAAGCGCAACACAGTTGTACAGTTACAGGAATGAAGCGCCACTTTTGTGCACTTCAAATAAAGTTTCTTCAAATAAAAAAAGGGAGCAGTGTGATGTGCTGGATCAAGTGCCACACCGCCCAATACCGCCAGCTCACTGCACCTGGAATCAACAGATATCGAAAAGTACGCCACTGCCAAATGCCCTCCTGGGAGCTGGCTGTTGATGTGTGAACAGGCCCTAAATCAATATACCGTTTAGTTTATACATGGACAGTGTCACCTTTTTTCACTGCATACACATCAACTTCTCCACAACTGAAGACCAGTGTATGGATGTTTACAATCAAGAGGACAAGTCATCAATTTATTTGCATAGTAAATATCAGGCGCGATGACATTGAGCCCATTCATGCAAAGTGCTATCTTTCTTAGTACAAGACATGCTTACTTTGTTAAAGCTCTGCTCATTACTGAAAACCCAGTGTTTAAGGCCTCATGCACGCTGTAACTCTTCTAAACGCCTTTCTCCTGGTAGGGGAAAGCAGAGCTGCATTTGTTCAAACATGTTTAGATGCATCCAGGCGCATCCAGCGTTATGGTCTTCATTTAAATGGCCATAATATTAATTTATTTTGGCCACTGAAATTAATTAAAGTTCACATGCTAAACCCACCTAGTGCTTAAGCGTGTTTACATGCATTAGGGCACGTCAGACTTTTTTTTGTGGCAAAATGCTTCTCTCCTGAACGCACTTTTTTTCTGCCTCTAAACGCCAGTATACACCTATGTATGCATGGACACATGCTGTAAGATAACATAGGGGGAATTTAGAAGGGCATTTAAAAAAATATATAAAATACGCTCCTGAAAGCGGTGTTTTTGATGCCTAGTGTGCATGATGCCTAAATATTCAGAATGAAGAGGATCCATCATACACTTTGCATGCATAGTGTATATTGCAAAACCATTTATCCAGTAAATACAGATCACGGCAGATAGTTTGAACGAGCCTTAAAGGAACAGACACACAATAATGTATTCTATGCTGTACGTTTGTGGGCTCATTATCCTTGGATTGACATTTCTAGATTTGATCACATCAGTTCGATGTTTAATATGCTCCTTGTATGTATATTACAGCATCTTGCTCATTCATAGACAATTACCGTATATACTCGAGTATAAGTCGAATTTTTCAGCACATTATTTAGTGCTGAAAGTGCCCCCCTCGACTTATACTCGAGTCAAGCACTTTTCTGCAGCAAAAAATTTCTTTTTCCGAACCGACTTTGGGGCCCCGTATCTCAGGGCCACTTGGTGCTAGGAACTCCAAATTTGGTGTGCAAACCCACTGGACCTGGTACCACAACATATCCAAAGCTGAAGTTCCTAGCACTAAGTGGCCCCGAGATACGGGGCCACAAAATCGGTTCGGAAAATGTCATTCTCTGCTGCAGAAAAGTGCTTGACATTTTCTGAACCGAGTTTGAGGCCCCATATCTCAGGGCCACTTAGTGCTAGGAACCCCAAATTTGGTGTGCAAACCCAGTGGACCTGGTACCATAACATATCCAAAGCTGAAGTTCCTAGCACTAAGTGGCCCCGAGATACGGGGCCACAAAATCGGTTCGGAAAATGTCATTCTCTGCTGCAGAAAAGTGCTTGACATTTTCTGAACTGATATTTGGGGCCCTGTATCTCGGGGCCACTTGGTGCTAGAAACCCCAGCTTTGGAAAGTTTATGGTGCTAGTTCCACTGGGTTTGCACACCAAATTTGGGGTTCTTAGCACTAAGTGGCCCTAAGATACAGGGCCCCAAATTTGGTCAACTGTGTCCATCTGCTGCAATGTCATTTCGGGACCCTTTGGGTTCAGAGACCCCAAATTTTGGCTGCAGCTAGGGGGCATCTAGGAACCCTTAACTACCAAGTTTGAAGTTCAGGGGACCTATGGCTGCAAATGGGCACAGTGAGGCTGCAAATGGGCATTGTTGACCCTCTTTTCCACTTACAGTAGCTGTGCATTTCTCACCCTCGTCTTATACTCGGGTCAATAAGTTTTTCCCATTTTTTTGTGGTAAATTAGGGCCTCGACTTATACTCGGAACGACTTATACTCGAGTATATACGGTAATTAGACACACATGCTTATGAGACATATTAGGCAGATTCCCTAAATTAAGATAGTTATTTAATAAATAATTAATATATTTCTATAGCACTTTTCTCCCTGGGGACTCAAGCCATTTTATCTGCTGTTGGGGCAAATGGTGAAGAAGCCACTCAGTGGAATATCATACTAGACAGGAGCTAACTAACCTACCAGCATGGAGTGCAGGAGGAAACCCATGCAAGCACAGTGGCTTAGGCTGGTTATACATTATACAATTTTATTGTACAGTTTTCCTTTAGATTTACCAAAACCATATAATATGAGGTCAAACCTAAACACTTTTAATTTGTATGCAACCAAGCAGGCCCTTGCACTACACAGTTGAAGGTAAATCTAAAGGAAATTGAATAAGGAAACAATATAATGTATAGCCAGCTTTAGTGGTTAGCCCTTCTGCCTTGTAGAACTAGGGTCATCAGTTTGAATCTTAACCATGGCACTACCTGTTTGGAGTTTGCTATAAATTAGCCCTAGTACGTGTATGTATACATGTGAGTTAAGGACCATAAATTATAAGCTTGAGGGCAGGGACTGATGTGAATGTACAATACATGTAAAACACTATGTAAATTACTGGTGCTATACAAATGCCTGTAATAAATAAATAACAAGCACGGAGAGAACATGCAAACTCCATGCAGATAGTGTTCTGACCTAAACAAGAACTCCAGTGCTGCAAGGCAGAAGTCCTAACCGCTGTGCTGGCCTCCCCCCTGCCTTTTTCGTTTGCTGTTCTGCAGTCCAGGGGATGTTTGGGGTCCACGCACAGCAGACGTAATTGGAGAATTCACATTAATTATGTTCTGATAGCTTATCATGAAGCGTACTGTGTGCTGTACCTTTTTTTCAAGTTTTTAAACATTCACTAATGTTCTTTCTTATTTTTGTATCTATATACGAGTCAAATACAGCTTTTCACAGGTTTATACATTCTGTCTACACCCATACAGGAAGGATAAAATCAATTACTGTATATTGAAGTTTCTACAGTTTGCGTTCTGATATTCGTTAAAGGGCCTTGGTTATATAGCTGAAGTTATATCCTGGATAAGATTGATTTTACAAAATTGTTGATAAAATATACAATACGGGAAAATATAGCCGTTCTTGTGCTGTGAACTGCGTTTCCTGACAACACTTACATGTTGTTGAAGTGGTGCGGGTTAACCAATTTTTCAAGCATCATAACTAGCCCTGGGGAAAAAACTTTGCCAAGTCCCCACAAAATGTCTTTAAAATGAATTCCATCTGCCAAAATAGAAATCCTTTTGCGTGTCTTTTCAAATAATCCCCATACCTAATCAAAATGACACTTTTTGTTATGAGATACTGCAGTTAAAACTGGAATGAATACTTGAATTACTATTAGGGAGAATATGGGGTATAAATAAACAGAACTGTCTGTGCCAGTGCTCACTAAGCATGGTACAATTTGATTGTCCAATCTCCTTTAGATTTACGAACCCATGTAGTGCAAGGGCCAGCCTAATTGAATACAAATTGTTGTATGGATCATTGTTGTATGGATCAGGTAGGTCCTCGTATGGTAAATCTAAAGTTAATTCTATAGTAAGATTGTAATGTGTATGGTGCCTCTTAATTACCCCCTCGATTTGGTGCCCATTAATTACCTCCTCATTTTTAAAAGTACAAGGTCCCTGCTGTCACTGAAATCAACTACTCAAGGAGGTTGATTTACTAAAGGCAAATACACTGTGCGCTGGATGTTCAGTTGCGTTAGATCTAAGGGGAAGATCTAAAATAAGGGAAAGCTCTGCTGATTTCTATCATCCAATCATGTGCAAGCAAAAATGCTGTTTTTTTTTTCTTTTCCTTGCATGTTCCCCTCAGATCTAGAGCAACTGTACTTGCAGTGCACAGACTATTTGCCTTTAGTAAATTAACCCCAAGGTAAAGTCTTTAGATCAGGCTAAAGTCAGGCCAACTGACAAGACCCACACTAAACATACCTAAACCTATGCAGGCAGAGCCACTAATGAAACGATGTGAAGTCGTTCTAATAAAAGAAAAGCCCCTCACTTAAGAGTGTCACAGCCCGGCAACAATGAACTGTAAAACCCTGCAAAGACATCAGCTGATCTCATAATAAAAAATGAATTTGTCACAACAGAACGATGAAGTCCAACCAACCATCAGAAAGAACATTTGTAGAAGATAGACTCTTCCTACATGACCAGATCTCTTTTATGACAAATCCCACATAAAAGATGGTGGGATTCCCATTTAACCACATGGTGACAACTCAACAGGTAAAAGGATTGTCAAGCATGACAAAGAATGGAAGGTCATGAACAGAGATCTCAAGGATATAATTTGTATGTCAGAAAAGGCACTTTATAGAAAACCCATTTAATAATAAAAGGAATACCATTTACTAACATGGACAGTTTCAATTGAAAACAAATATAGCAACCAACCAAATATCAAACAAATAAATAAGAGTAAACACTTGAATTTCATACAAAAAACTGGGAACCCTATTCTTTAAGACAGACTTTCTCAAATGGTTTTCCCCCTGAGGACCCCTTGAAAAAATGCTTTAGCTCTCAGGGAATCCCCACTAAAAATGATTATATCTACAGCTGATGGCACATTAGAGGGATCAGTAAATTGTAGATACAGAAACAAAGAATGAAAAATGTGGTATACCTAGAGTATCTAAAACCCGAAGTCTGTGTAGAAGTGACCTCTTACATTTATGACAACAGACAAGTGTTCCCCCACATTACATGTGAACCCTTACTTTGGATGTAAATGGACAAATGTTCCCATATATTGGTGGTCAGTGTAAAAGTGAACACTTATATTGGATGTCAATCGACAAGCATCCCCATAGATTGGTAGTCAGTATAGCAGTGACCCCTTAAATTTGGTGTCAATGGGTAAGTGTTCCCATACATTGGGGATGAGTGTAGAAGTTACCTCTTACATTCAGTGTCAACAGACAAGTGCTTCACTACATTGGTGGTCAGTGTAGAAGTGAACCCTTATACTGGATGTCAATGGGCAATTGTTCCCATACACTGGTGGTCAGTGTAGCAGTGACCCCTTCAATTTGGTGTCAATGGACAAGTGTTCCCATAGGTGGTCAGTGTAGAAGGGACCTCTTACATTCGGTGTCAACAGGCAAGTGTTCCCCTACATTAGTGGTTAGTGTAGAAGCAAACTCTTATACTGAATGTCAATGGGCAAGTGTTCCAATACATTGGTGGTTAATATAGACGTGACCCCTTACATTGGATGTCAATGGACAAGTTTTACCGTACATTGTTGGTCAAAGTAGAAGTTTACATTTGTTGGTAATGGGCAAGTGTTTCTATACATTGGTGGTCAGTGGAGAAATTCCCCATTACATTTATTATCAATGAACAAGTGTTCCCATACATGATTAGTGTTCAGTGTAGAAGTGAACCCTTACACTGGATCCAAATGGAAAAGTGTTCTAATACACTGGTGGTCAGAGTAGAAGTGATCCATTACATTGGATGTAAATGAATAAGCGTTCCCGTACATTGTTGTTTAGTGTAGAAGCAACGCCTTACATTGGATGTAAATGGACAAGTGTTCTGGTACATTTGTGGTCAGTGTAGAAGAGACCCTTTACATTGGACGTCAGTAGAAAATTGTCCTTTAAATTGATGTTCAGTGTAGATGGGAGATCAATCCATCACAGTTTACTGCTCAAGGAACCTCTGGAGGAACCCTGGTTGAGAAAGGCTGCTTTAAGATTATGTAGTACAGCTACTACCGAAATAAAGGGATTAACTGACAGACTATACTGGGGTGAAAAACTGGAAATAAAGTGAAGCTGTTACCCATAGCAGCTTATTATCTTTCAGTGGAAACAAATATTCTACTGAGAAACAGGTCCACTTCTTTTCTATCCTCCTCAATGTACCTTCTATATGTGAAAGAAGGGGACAGTAAATATCATGCATTCAGTTAAAATAGAAATCATGGTCACGCATATAACTGCAAAGGCACCAACAGAATAGTATTTTCTCTACCAGCGAATATCTTCGAACCATACTTCCACATCAGCCATACATTGAACACCAAATAGAGCTACCCTGAAAATCAAGCTTCTATACGGGAAGATTAAACCTCCTTTGCAATGCCTGTGATCTCAGAGATGGAAAAATGGCTACGGGAGCCCCACTGCTGCATCTCAGTCTGAGTCTTTTTTTGTCACTTTCTCATGCTAGAACAAGCAGAGGAGACGTGAGCGACAAATCAGAGCAGCACATCACACAGGGAAGTCACATTCCGCTTGAACACGTCTGCTATTCTCCACAAGAGCTGATCACAGAAACGCAACAGCTAACAGAGCCCACACATGATGCCTTCATGAAACACCTAATTCCACAGGCAGGCTCCCCCATTCCCCCCAACCACTGGATGAATGGCCCCATCACCATTTAGATTTATTCCAGTGATAGGTGCTAATGATGCCAATCCATCGCCACCATCTCTCTTGTGACATCCAAGCAACTGAATGCCATGAGTGTCATAGGGAAACCCACTACCTAACGCCATGGTGACAAACCTTCTCGTATACAATCTAACCTACACAATTTAGCATCTTTGAGTGGTGGATGCACACGTACCGAACTGATAGAACGATTCTTCACAGAATCGAACAATACGATCTGATCTATGAATTATCGGAAAAGACACCTACTGTCTCATCGATCGATTTCACTGAAATTTTTCTGGATAAGAATCTGATCTTTGAGCGATCTTTCCAATTCGACAATGCGATTGTCTATAAAATCAACCATTTATTATCAATGCTCAATCACATTGTATGAAACATGCTAACAACTGACGTAAACTTTTAATTTGATCAGACCGCCGTTGACAGATGACGTGGTCCTGTGGACTGGGTCACCTTACAATTTTTTGCACTTTTTCCTTCTAATCATGGCTAATGATCATTTTTCATGGCATTGGAAGCAAAGATCAAACTGAAGGGAAATGTGCATGATAGTAACACATAGGATCTCAGCAATTCTAGAAGACCTGACAAAAGTTTTTAACTCCCTGGATCTCCAGACTAGCCATGCAATGCCCACCATCCAAATGGGCTGAGGATCACCTTGTTGGAAGGCAATGCTGGCTTGTCCCCATAGAAGGGACAATGGAATGGTGGCACCTACCAGAGCCTGGCTGTGCAGTGCCGCCACTGCGGCTCCTCTGCGGTGCTGCTCCTGTCCTGGCTGGGGACGCTCTCTATCGCTGATGCTGCTGCCCCGGTCCCTCTTGTCCCGGCTGCCGCCTCCTCCTCGTTCCCCCCTTTGCTCATCGCCAGAATCCAGGCTGCTGAAATTCCATACGATCAGAGTCTGGATGAGAAGGACGGTCAGAGCCGCTACGATCGCCGAACGAGAGCGCCGGGCCAGCCTGCGAGGGCAGGAAGCCGCCACCATCTTCAGCACCCGCCTGGAGACAGAGCCCCAGCCGATCCTCCGCCGATCCTCTTCTGTCTCCCCCCCCCCCAACTAGCAGGAGGAGGGAGACGTCATCAGAAGAGGAGGAGAGCTGAGCCTGGGAAGGCCACGGATGGAGCTCGGCATCCCTGGCATCCCTGCGGAGGATGGACCAGTCTGAGGACACACCGGCCGATCACCTACCAGCACAGCTGACCACCTACCATCACAGCTGATCACCTACCATCCTCCACAGCCAATCGCCTACCATCCTCCACAGCTGACCACCTACCATCACAGCTGATCACCTACCATTCTCCACAGCCGATCACCTACCATCACAGCTGACCACCTACCAGCACAGCTGACCACCTACCATCACAGCTGATCACCTACCATTCTCCACAGCCGATCACCTACCATCACAGCTGACCACCTACCAGCACAGCTGACCACCTACCATCACAGCTGATCACCTACCATTCTCCACAGCCGATCTCCTACCATCACAGCCGATCTCCTACCATCCTCCACAGCCGATCACCTACCATCACAGCTGACCACCTACCATCACAGCTGACCACCTACCAGCACAACTGACCACCTACCATCACAGCTGATCACCTACCATCCTCCACAGCCGATCTGCTACCATCACAGCCGATCACCTACCATCACAGCTGACCACCTACCATCACAGCTGACCACCTACCAGCACAGCTGACCACCTACCATCACAGCTGATCACCTACCATCCTCCACAGCCGATCTGCTACCATCACAGCCGATCACCTACCATCACAGCTGACCACCTACCATCACAGCTGACCACCTACCAGCACAGCTGACCACCTACCATCACAGCTGATCACCTACCATTCTCCACAGCCGATCTCCTACCATCACAGCCGATCTCCTACCATCCTCCACAGCCGATCACCTACCATCACAGCTGAACACCTACCATCACAGCTGACCACCTACCAGCACAGCTGACCACCTACCATCACAGCTGATCACCTACCATCCTCCACAGCCGATCTCCTACCATCACAGCTGACCACCTACCATCCTCCACAGCCGATCACCTACCATGCTCCACAGCCGATCTCCTACGATCCTCCACAGCCGATCACCTACCATCACAGTGGATCACCTACCATCACAGCTGACCACCTACCATCACAGCTGATCACCTACCATCACAGCTGACCACCTACCATCACAGCCGACCACCTACCATCACAGCGGACCACCTACCATCACAGCTGATCACCTACCATTCTCCACAGCCGATCTCCTACGATCCTCCACAGCCGATCACCTACCATCACAGTGGATCACCTACCATCACAGCTGACCACCTACCATCACAGCTGATCACCTACCATCACAGCTGACCACCTACCATCACAGCCGACCACCTACCATCACAGCTGACCACCTACCATCACAGCTGACCACCTACCAGCACAGCTGACCACCTACCGTCACAGCTAATCACCTACCTTCCTCCACAGCCGATCTCCTACCATCACAGCTGACCACCTACCAGCACAGCTGACCACCTACCATCACAGCTGATCACCTACCATCCTCCACAGCCGATCTCCTATCATCACAGCTGACCACCTACCATCCTCCACAGCCGATCACCTACCATCACAGCTGATCACCTACCATCCTCCACAGCCGATCTCCTACCATCACAGCTGACCACCTACCATCCTCCACAGCCGATCACCTACCATGCTCCACAGCCGATCTCCTACGATCCTCCACAGCCGATCACCTACCATCACAGCGGATCACCTACCATCACAGCTGACCACCTACCATCACAGCTGATCACCTACCATCACAGCTGACCACCTACCATCACAGCCGACCACCTACCATCACAGCTGACCACCTACCATCACAGCTGATCACCTACCATTCTCCACAGCCGATCTCCTACCATCCTCCACAGCTGACCACCTACCATCACAGCTGATCACCTACCATCCTTCACAGCCGATCTCCTACCATCACAGCCGATCTCCTACCATCCTCCACAGCCGATCACCTACCATCACAGCTGACCACCTACCATCACAGCTGACCACCTACCAGCACAGCTGACCACCTACCATCACAGCTAATCACCTACCTTCCTCCACAGCCGATCTCCTACCATCACAGCTGACCACCTACCATCCTCCACAGCCGATCACCTACCATGTTCCACAGCCGATCTCCAACGATCCTCCACAGCCGATCACCTACCATCACAGCGGATCACCTACCATCACAGCTGACCACCTACCATCACAGCTGATCACCTACCATCACAGCTGACCACCTACCATCACAGCCGACCACCTACCATCACAGCTGACCACCTACCATCACAGCCGATCACCTACCATCACAGCCGACCACCTACCATCACAGCCGATCACCTACCATCACAGCCAATCACCTACCATCCTCCACAGCCGATCTCCTACCATCACAGCTGACCACCTACCATCACAGCTGATCACCTACCATCCTCCACAGCCGATCACCTACCATCCTCCACAGCCAATCTACCATCATAGCCAACCACCTACCATCACAGCCGACCATCACAGCCGATCACCTACCATCCTCCACAGCCGATCACCTACCATCCTCCACAGCCGATCACCTACCATCACAGCCGACCACCTACCATCACAGCCGATCACCTACCATCCTCTACAGCCAATCACCTACCATCACAGCCGATCACCTACCAGACCACCTACCATCACAGTCGATCACCTACCATCCTCCACAGCCGATCACCTACCATCACAGCCGATCACCTACCATCACAGCCGATCACCTACCATCACAGCCGATCACCTACCATCACAGCTGACCACCTACCATCACAGCTGATCACCTACCATCCTCCACAGCCAATCACCTACCATCACAGCTGATCGCCTACCATCACAGCTGATCACCTACCATCACAGCTGATCACTTACCAACACAGCCGATCACCTACCATCACAGCCGATCACCTACCATCACAGCTGATCACCTACCATCCTCCACAGCCATTACCTACCATCACAGATGATCACCTACCATCACAGCCGATCACCTACCATCACAGCCGGTCACCTACCATCCTTCACAGCCATCACCTACCATCTTTCACAGCCATCACCTACCATCACAGCTGATCACCTACCATCCATCACAACTACCTAGCTATGATTTTTATTGCACAGGTCCATTGGTCCAGCTTGGCAGGATGTAAGGCTAGGTTCACCATAGAGGTTCAAAGCAGTGGCGTTTCCAGCTTTTATATTTAAGGGGGGCACATGGGGGGACAGGGACAATAGTAGGGGGGGGGGCAACTATAAAACTCAATTGATATACATCTTCTTCCCAACGCCAGCCTCCCTCTCTACTGCGCCCTCTGGAACGCCCGCTCTGTCTGCAACAAACTCACTGCTGTTCATGACCTCTTTGTCACTAATTCCTTCAATCTACTTGCTCTCACCGAAACCTGGCTCCACGAATATGACACCCCTTGTCCTGCTTCCCTCTCCCAGGGTGGCCTTCACTGGACCCACTCTCCTAGGCCTAATGGACGCAAGGGAGGTGGAGTGGGATTCCTCCTATCCCCCCAATGCACCTTCCAGGTTACTTACTCTCCTTCCTCTTTCTCTCTCTCATCATTTGAAGCCTACTGTATACGTCTATTCTCTCCTACTTCCCTAAGAATTGCTGTGGTCTACCGGCCCCCTGGACCATTATCAACTTTCCTTGATGAGTTTTCTGCCTGGCTACCCTACTTTCTCTCTTCAGAAATTCCCACAATCCTTCTCAGTGATTTCAACATCCCTGCTAATACAAACACCCCTGCTACTTCTAAACTTCTTAGTCTAACCTCTTCATTTGACTTAAAACAATGGGTAGAGGCTTCTACTCACTCTGATGGCAACACCCTTGACCTTGTATTCTCCTTGCACTCCATGCAACTTCTCAAACAATCCTTTTCCTCTCTCCGACCATCACCTTATTAGTTTCTCCCTCCCCCTGTCTTCCACCACCTTTCCCTCCAATCGCCTAACCATCACCCGTAGAAATTTTCGCAACTTCAACTCCTCTCTCCTCTATTCTGCTACTGACCACCTCTATGACAAAAGCTCTCCCCTGTCCTGCCCCAACCAAGCCACGTCCATCTACAATAAATCCCTGTCCTCCACCCTGGACAAGCTCTCTCCCCTCACTACACGCAGAATCAGGCCTCGACCCCTACAACCCTGGCAAACAGATAAAACTAAAATTCTCAAAAAATGTAGTCGTGCTCTTGACCGACTGTGGCACAAGACTAAGTCTCTCAAAGACTTCAACCAATACAAATCTGCCCTCCAAAAATACTATTCTTTCCTCCACACTGCCAAGCAAACCTATTTCACAGCTCTTATTAACACCTTCTCATCTAGTCCCCGTAAACTCTTCTCTACCTTCAACTCTCTACTTTGTCCTCCACCGCCTCCACCCACTGACTCACTCACTGCCCAGGAGATCGCTAATCACTTCAAAAACAAGATTGATACTATCCGCGATGAAATCTCCACTCTACAGGTATCTCCCCCAGCTAAGACCCCATGTCAACAGGTACAACTGACACTCCCCCTATTCAAATCTGCTACTACAGACGAAGTTGCTAAACTCCTTTCTATCGCCCACCTAACCACCTGTCCCCTGGACCCTATTCCCTCTCATATGCTACGGTCACCCTCTGACTCCATCCTATACTCTCTAACCTACATCTTCAATCTCTCCCTCACCTCTGGCATCTTCCCCAATGCTCTAAAACATGCACTGGTCACCCCCATACTTAAAAAGCCATCCTTGGACTCTACCAATCTTAACAACCTACGCCCTATCTCCTTGCTCCCCTTTTCCTCTAAACTCCTTGAACGCCTGGTTTACAACCAACTGAGTGACCACCTCATTAAAAACAACCTTCTTGATCCCCTTCAATCTGGATTTTGCCCTCAACACTCCACAGAATCTGCTCTTTTAAAACTCACAAATGACCTACTAACTGCAAAAACCAATAGACACTATTCAGTACTCCTACTTCTGGACCTTTCAGCTGCCTTTGACACGGTTGACCACCCCCTCCTCCTCAAAAAACTTTACTCCCTCTGTCTCCGTGACTGTGCTCTTCAGTGGTTCTCATCCTACCTATCCCAATGCACCTTCAGTGTCACTTACAATTCTACTTCCTCCACTCCTCTTCCCTTCTCTGTTGGGGTCCCCCAACTTCTGTTCTTGGACCTCTTTTATTTTCAATCTACACCTCTTCCCTGGGTTAGCTGATAGCCTCTCACGGCTTTCAATATCATTTCTACGCTGACGACACACAAATCTATCTCTCCACCCCTCAACTCACTCCATCAGTCTCCTCACGCATCACTAACTTACTAACCGACATATCTGTATGGATGTCACACCACTTCCTCAAACTCAACTTGTCCAAAACCGAGCTTATAATATTTCCTCCCCCACGTGCCTCTTCCCCTGACTTGTCTGTCAAGAGCAATGGCACAACCATCCACCCGTCCCCACATGTCAGGGTACTAGGTGTTATCCTGGATTCTGAACTCTCCTTTCGGCCCCACATCCAATCACTTTCCAAAGCTTGCCGCCTCAACCTCCGCAACATCTCTAAACTACGTCCCTTTCTAACCAATGAAACCACAAAGCTCCTGATTCACTCCCTGGTTATCTCTCGCCTCGACTTCTGCAACTCCCTCCTCATTGGCTTACCTTTAAATAGACTATCCCCCCTTCAGTCCATCACGAATGCTGCTGCCAGACTCATCCACCTTACAAACCGCTCAGTGTCTGCTACCCCTCTCTGCCAATCCCTCCATTGGCTGCCACTCGCCCAACAAATTAAATTCAAAATACTAACAAGTTACAAAGCCATCCACAACTCTGCCCCCAGCTACATCACTAGCCTAGTCTCAAAATACCAACCTAATCGCCCTCTCCGTTCCTCCCAGGACCTCCTGCTCTCTAGCTCCCTCATTACCTCCTCCCATATCCGCCTCCAGGACTTCTTCCGAGCCTCGCTCATCCTCTGAAATTCCCTACCCCAATCTGTCAGACTGTCTCCAAATGTATCCACTTTTAGGCGATCACTGAAAACTTTCCTCTTCAGAGAAGCCTATCCTGCCTCCATCTAACAACTGCACTATTTTCTCCATTAGCTCACCCCCCACAGCTATTACCCTTTTGTATAACTTGACCCTCCCTCCTAGATTGTAAGCTCCTGTATTGAATTGTATTGTACTTGTACTGTCCTCCCTAATGTTGTAAAGCGCACAAGGTTTGCCTTTTTGTGTGAATGAGTATAGATGGGTGCATGTATGGTGTGGATGTTGTGTTCATGGAAATATCCCTGCTGTATATAGCATTGTGATTTTAGGTTGTGGTGCCCTACGAGGTCCACACTCATTACCCTTATGTGACCAGTGGTATACTTCATTCCTCCGTTGAGGAATTTGGTAAATATGATGTATAACTATAATGCCCCGTACACATGGTCGGATTTTCCGACGGAAAATGTGTGATAGGACCTTGTTGTCGGAAATTCCGACCGTGTGTAGGCTCCATCACACATTTTCCATCGGATTTTCCAACCCACAAAGTTTGAGAGCAGGATATAAAATTTTCCGACAACAAAATCCGTTGTCGGAAATTCCGATCGTGTGTACACAAATCCAACGGACAAAGTGCCACACATGCTCAGAATAAATAAAGGGATGAAAGCTATTGGCCACTGCCCCGTTTATAGTCCCAACGTACGTGTTTTACGTCACCACGTTCAGAACGATCGGATTTTCCGACAACTTTGTGTGACTGTGTGTATGCAAGACAAGTTTGAGCCAACATCCGTCAGAAAAAATCCGAGGATTTTGTTGTCGGAATGTCCGAACAAAGTCCGACCGTGTGTACGGGGCATAACAGTTGGCCCCCGTTGGTCTATTGTACTTTCTTTTATATTTTGTAAAAGAGATTTGTTTATGGATGCATTTGAACTATCTGAACCTGTAAACCACTTTCTATCAAAACAAATAAAAAAACAATTTTGTAAAAAAAAATGTTGTAAAGCGCTGCGTAAACTGTTGGCGCTATATAAATCCTGTATAATATATATATATATATATATATATATATATATATATATATATATATATATATATATATATATATAAATATACATATATATATACACATATATATATATACATACATATACACACACAGTATCTCACAAAAGTGAGTACATCCCATACATTTTTTGTAAATATTTTATTATATCTTTTCATGTGAAAACACTGAAGAAATTACACTTTGTTACAATGTAAAGTAGTGAGTGTACAGCTTGTATAACAGTGTCAATTTGCTGTCCCCTCAAAATAACTAAATTGTGCGGTCGTGCGAAGTGGCTACCAAACAAAACTGACATCCTTTTTTTCCCACAAATAGAGCTTTCTTTTGGTGGTATTTGATCACCTCTGCGGTTTTTAATTTTTTGCGCTATAACCAAAAAAAGAGCGACAATTTTGAAAACAAAAACGCATTATTTTTTACTTTTTGCTATAATAAATATCCCCCCAAAAATATATAACAAAACATTTTTTTTCCTCAATTTAGACTGATATGTATTCTTCTACATATTTTTGGTAAAAAAAAAAAAAAATCGCAATAAGCGTATATTGGTTTGCGCAAAAGTTATAGCGTCCACAAAATAGGGGATAGTTTTATGGCATTTTTATTAATAATTTTTTTTTTTATGGTGGACACATCGGACAATTTTGACACATTTTTGGGACTACTCACATTTATACAGCGATCAGTGCGATTAAAAATGCATTGATTACTGAATAAATGTGGCTGGCAGTGAAGGGGTTAAGTGTGTACTAGGGAGTGATTCTAACTGTAGGGAGAGGGGCTACATGTGACACGACACTGATCACCGCTCCCGATTACAGGGAGCTGTGATCAGTGACAGTGTCATTAGGCAAAACGGGGAAATGCTTGTTTACATTAGCATTTCCCCGTTCTTCCTCTCCATGAGATGATCGTGGGTATCCCCGCAGACATCGAGTCCGCAGGACCCGCGATCCTACTCATGGAGCTCGCGGCGGGTGCGCGCGCCGCTGTCGGCACGCACGCGATGGCACTGCGGCAAATTTAAAAGGATGTCGGTCGGCAAGCGGTTAATGTATAAACCATTGGCAACAAAAGTGAGTACACCTCCAAGTGAAAATGTCCATATTGGGCCCAAAGGGTCAATATTTTGTGTGGCAACCATTATTTTCCAGCACTGCCTTAACCCTCTTGGGCATGGAGTTCACCAGAGCTTCACCAGTTGCAACTGGAGTCCTCTTCCACTCCTCCATGACAACATCACGGAGCTGGTGGATGTTACAGACCTTGCACTCCTCCATCTACAACTTGAGCATGCCCCACAGATGCTCAATAGGGTTTAGGTCTGGAGACATGCTTGGCCAGTCCATCACCTTTACCTTCAGCCTTTTTTAGCAAGGCAGTAGTCATCTTGGAGGTGAGTTTGGGGTCGTTATCATGTTGGAATACTGCCCTGCGGCCCAGTCTCCGAAGGGAGGGGATCATGCTCTGCTTCAGTTTGTCACAGTACATGTTGGCATTCATGGTTCCCTCAATGAACTGTAGCTCCTGTCATGAATTGGTATGACCAGACTGTGTGGATTGCACAGAGAGAACCAAAACGCATGTAAGTGAATAATTAAGTTAATTTAAGGATAAGTGATAACAATATATAAACACCTCCAATATAAACAGTGAACAACCAACCAAACAGTGACCCACAAACAACAATAACTATATACAATTTAAGGGAAGTACCACAATCTTAAATGTAGCCAGGCCAGGGTCATTCACAGGAGATCAGCAGATAAACAAGGGCAGTTCCAGAATCACAAACATAAGGCAGGCCAGGGTCATACACTGGGAATCAGCAGATGGGGGAAGGTGCAAAGGGATAAGGCTACAGTGCAGGGATGCAAGGTAACAGGAGGGACAGGATCAGATGCACAGGGTAACAGGATCAGGTACACAGGTTACAGGTTGCAGAATCTGGTTCACAGGTCGCAGGTACGGATCAGGGCAGAAGGAAGATACCAGGGCGATGAGAGCAATCATCAGCCGGGTATTTATATGAATGCCTGTAATTTGCCTCAAGTGACACCTGAACGCAGGAGGTGCTGTCTGCTCCACAGTGCCAGGAAACACTCACTGGTGGACACCAGTATTACAGCCAAAGGGTCCAACAGTGCCACCAACAGGCAAATCCCTCCACTACAGATCCAGAGTGTTGGAAGACACCCGCTGGTGGACACTGGTACTGGGATCCAAGAGTCCGACAGCGCCACCAACGAGTGAACCCTTTCCTGACAGTACCCCCCCCTATAGGAGCGGCCTCCAGACGCTCCAACTAGTTGTAATTGTCCATAGTTTATGGCATCAAGCAGAACAACAGATGAGGGTATGTCAGACTGGGCAACAGGCACTTTAGGCTGGTCATCAGGCACTTCAGGCTGGGAATCAGGAATTTCAGGCTGGGCATCAGGTACTTCGGGCAGGCCAACAGGAACATCCAACTCGGCAACGGGTACGTCAAACTGGGCAACGGGCACATCAGGATAGACAGTGGGCACATCAGGGCAGACCGCAGGCTCCGGGTCATTGAGCTGGGCAGGAGGCTCTGGGTCATCGAGCTGGGCAGCAGGCTCCGGGTCATCAGGCTGGGCAGCAGGCTCTGGGTTGTCAAGCTGGGTAATGGAAAAGGGACCACCAGGCAGAGTATCAGGAATGGGACCACCAGGAACTGGATCATCAGGCTGGATACCAGATACTGGATCACTAGGCAGATCAGACATCGAATCATCAAGCAAGACAGTGGATGCTGGAACATCAGACTGGAAGGTGGGCACCGGGACATCAGACTGGAAGGCGGGCACGTGACATCAGACTGGAAGGCGGGCACTGAGATATCAGACTGGAAGGCAGGCACCGAGACATCAGACTGGAGGGCAGGCACCAGGACATCACGCTGGAAGGTAGGCATGGGGACATCAGACTGGAAGGCAGGCACTGAGACATCAGACTGGGAGGCAGGCACCGAGACATCAGACTGGAAGGCAGGCACCGAGATATCAGACTGGAAGGCAGGCACTGAGATATCAGACTGGAAAGCAGGCACTTAGACATCAGACTGGAACACCGGGACTTCAGACTGGGACACTGGGACACAGGCACATCAGACTGGAACATGGGCACAGGATCATCAGGCTGGAACAAGGGCGCAGGGACATCAGGCTGGAACATGGGCACTGGGATGTCAGACTGGTCAGCAGGCACACAGAATTCAGACCGGACTGCGGACACAGGCATTGGCACAACAGGCTGAACAGCTGACACTGGCACAACAGGCTGAACGGCAGGCACTGGCACAACAGGCTGAACGGCAGGCACTGGCACAACAGGCTGAACGGCAGGTGCATCGGACTGGAAAGCAGTCATTGGAACGTCAAACGAGCATGGACACCGAAACATCAGACTGGAACATGGGCACCAGGATGTCAGACTGAGCAGCAGGCACTGGGATGTCAGACTGGACAGCATGCACAGGCATTGGCACAACAGGCTGAACAACCGGCAGTGACACAACGGGTTGAACAGTAGGCACATCAGACTGGTCGGCGGGTATTGGAACATCGGATTGGAACATGGGCACAGGAACATCAGACTGGGGCACAGGAACTTCAAGCTAGATAGCAGGCAAAGAGTTGGCAGGATTAGGTGGGTCATCAGGTTCAGCTGGCATGAAGGCGGACTGACGCAGGTTGGTTGGTGTGGAAGCAGGTTGGATTACTGTCAGGATCGTGTGAGTGGGGAAGAACTTCCGTTTCTTCTTTGGCTTAACTGCTGAAGATCTGTAGGTGGCTGTAGGACTGTAGGTAGGAGGTGAGGCATACTGAAGGGAAGGGCTGGGATGTGGAAAGGAAGGGGGAATAGCGGCCAGAGGAAGTTTCTGTGGGGAAGTTGGAGGTAGTAGAGAAGAGGCAGGTGGGTTAAAGGCAGGATAGGTACAGTAAGTAGAAACAGGGTATTGATACTTAGTGGGAAGCAGGGTATATTGGACTGTAGCTGAGGTTGCCATGGGTGACGGGAGAAAAGATGTCTGAGCAGGCTCGTGTTTAGTAGCAGGTCTGGGTTGTGGAGAGCTAACAGAAGCTGGGCATAACAGGTCTGACCATGCCTGAAGTACAGGTAGAACAAAAGTGGGCTCACATACCCTCTGTCTGACCAGGGACTGCACTGCATCTATACAATCCTTTAACAACTGTTTGGAACAAACTGAATAGTGCTCCAAGAAGGATGCAGAGTCATCCTCCAACAGCCATACTAAGAACGCAACCTGGTTAATGCTGAAGGGGGGAGAAAAGTCATCACGGCCCTTTGGGATACAGGGAAGAGCCAGCTCTGTAAATATCCTCAAACATCCTCAAACATTATACTGCCCTGATCAACTACAGAGTGAGCTAAATGAATAATCTCCAGCAGCTGATCACTGGACCACCCTTTCAATGTCTGGCGGAGATATACAGAACTCTCTGATGCCAGCAGAGCATAATAGATAATTACATCTGAATTCATCTCAGTAACATAAACAGAACCGAGATGGTTCCCCTGTGCAGCCACTTCTGGTCAGAGATGGCCCTGGTATACTGTCATGAATTGGTATGACCAGACTGTGTGGATTGCACGGAGAGATCCAAAACGCATGTAAGTGAATAATTAAGTTTATTTAAGGATAAGTGATAACAATATATAAACACCTCCAATATAGACAGTGAACAACCAACCAAACAGTGACCCACAAACAACGATAACTATATACAATATAAGGAAAGTACCGCAATCTTAAATGTAGCCAGGCCAGGGTCATTCACAGGAGATCAGCAGATAAACAAGGGCAGTTTCAGAATCACAAACATAAGGCAGGCCGGGGTCATACACAAGGTAACAGGAGGGACAGGATCAGATGCACAGGGTAACAGGATCAGGTACACAGGTTACAGGTTGCAGAATCAGGTTCACCAGGTTCACAGGTCGCAGGTACGGATCAGGGCACAAGGAAGATACCAGGGCGATGAGAGCAATCATCAGCCGGGTATTTAT
Source organism: Lithobates clamitans (assembly GCA_037952925.1). NCBI lineage: Eukaryota > Metazoa > Chordata > Amphibia > Anura > Ranidae > Lithobates > Lithobates clamitans. Next base: position 1,427,231 of record JBBGZY010000720.1, read on the forward strand.
ATGAATGCCTGTAATTTGCCTCAAGTGACACCTGAACGCAGGAGGTGCTGTCTGCTCCACAGTGCCAGGAAACACCCTCTGGTGGACACCAGTATTACAGCCAAAGGATCCAACAGTGCCACTAACAAGCGAATCCCTTCACTACAGATCCAGAGTGTTGGAAGACACCCGCTGGTGGACACTGGTATTGCGATTCAAGAGACCGACAGCGCCACCAATAGGCGAACCCTTTCCTGACAGCTCCCCAGTGGCGGCAGCACTCATGCAGCCCCAGACCATGACACTCCCACCACCATGCTTGACTGTAGGCAAGACACACTTTTGTACTTTTGTCTTTGTACTCCTCACCTGGTTGCCATCACACACGCTTGATACCATCTGAACCAAATAAGTTTATATTGGTCTCATTAGACCACAGGACATGATTCTAGTGATCCATGTCCTTAGCCTGCTTGTCTTCAGCAAACTGTTTGCGGGCTTTCTTGTGCATCATCTTTAGAAAATCTTCCTTTTAGGATGACAGCCATGCAGACCAATTTGATGCAGTGTGCAGCATATGGTCTGAGCACTGACAGGCTGACCCCCACCCTTTCAACCTCTGCAGCAATGCTGGCAGCACCTATATGTCTAATTCCCAAGGACAACCTCTGGAATATGATGCTGAGCATGTGCACTCAACTTCTGAGTGGAACCTGTCCTGTTAAACCGCTGTATGGTCTTGGCCACCATGCTGAAGCTCAGTTTCAGGGTCTTGGCAATCTTCTTATAGCCTAGGCGATCTTTATGTAGAGCAACAATTTTTTTTTTCAGATCCTCAGAGAGTTCTTTGCCGTGAGGTGCCATGTTGAACTTCCAGTGACCAGTATGAGAGAGTGAGAGCGATAATACCAAATTTAACACACCTGCTCCCCATTCACACCTGAGACTTTGTAACACTAATGAGTCACATGACACCGGGGAGGGAAAATGGTGAATTGGGCCCAATATGGACATTTTCATTCAGGGGTGTACTCACTTTTGTTGCCAGCGGTTTAGACATTAATGGCTGTGTGTTGAGTTATTTTGAGGGGACAACAAATTCACACTGTTATACAAGCTGTGCACTCACTACTTTATATTATAGCAAAGTGTAATTTCTTCGGTGTTGTTACATGAAAAGATATAATAAAATTATTACAAAAATGTAAGGGGTATACTCACTTTTGTGAGATACTGTGTTTGCATATATATATATATATATATATACATTTATATATATGTGTGTACAGTATATTACATAGGAGGAAAATATGTGCCTTACCTGAGTTCCCCTTTATGCTTGACTTTCTCATCTACTCCATGCACAGTCCTCAGTGAGCAAAACTCCCAACCTATACTCCCACCCCCTCTTTGTGCACCTCAACTCATACCCCCATTGTGTTCCCCAGTCCCTCCACTGGCAGCACTCAAACTGGTTCCCAGGCTCTATCATTCCTCCAGGGATTCCAGGATCATGCAGTGAGAGCAGGAGGATGTGCCCCATTCCTTTTTGCGACTGTGTTATTAGCTAACTTCACAGCTTTCATCCCTCAGATACTGCAGTCCAGGATGCAGCTAATCAAGCACAATTTGTGCTAAATTAGCCCCAGTGGAAGACAGGGGAGACATTAGGGATCTAATAGACCCCTGATGTCTCCATAAAGAGCAACTGTCACATTCCCATGCTAGCATATGGGGGTTTGTTAGCCCCTTGTGATAGCAAAAATGTTAAATGAAAAAAAAAAACATGAAAAAAGTGTAAAAAATCATATTTTAATAATGGAATTAAGAGTAATATAAAGCATTTAAAAAGTACCCCCCCCCCACACACACACCCCCTGTGCAAATGCAAACACATGCATAAGCATCCCACATGTATTTAAGCAGAAATTTCACCACACAAGTGTGGTCCTGCCACAAATGTCCGAGTACGTGCAATAATACTAGGGCCATTATTTATGCTTAGTACAAGTACATGGTAACATAGACACATATCAGGAATATGAAATGTTGGGGTAACATACACTGTAATTCTAAACTGATAACTCATTAAGGATTTTAAAGAGTCACCACTGAAAAAAATGTAGGTACTGTGGTTTGTCACCATTTCATAGGCACATGCAATTTTGAGTCTTTACGCAACCCCATCTTTCATATTTTACAAAAAAAGTGGTTATTACTGTATGTTGTGTTTAATTGCAATAAAGATGGTTTTATTGCATTTTTTCCTGAAAATATGTGTTTGATAAATGATCTCACAAATATTGTGTAACAGTCCCATTGGTAACATCCAGGCATGAGCATGGCAGAACTCATTCTTTGAGAAGGCTAATAAAGACAGAGAAGAAGAGGACAACCAATCCACTATACAACATTCACAGTATATTATGTAATCCTTTATGGATAATTGTACATATTTTGACATATTGTTTTAAGTTTTACTGTTCCTGGTGCATGTGTGGTATGGTTCTCTTATTCTTCCATGAAGTGACATGATCACACACACTCAGGTTGAACTGAATGGACCAGTGTTTTTTTTCTTTATTTTACTCTCCAGGGTCTCCGCTTTTAGAAGATTACCGGTAATGCTTTTTTAGAAATTTAAAGTAATTTTTAGCAAAAAAAATGCAGATTTTGACATGCATGTGAAAAAGTAAAAGATTGCGCTAGTAGAAAGGTGGTTAAAGAAGAACATTACTCCAACCCCTGCTCCCCATTATCCCCCTTCCTATTTCCTCCACTTACCATTTTCACTTGGTAATTTACAATAAAAAATACTCACATTTTCAGCAAAGCAACAGTGTTCTATAGGGACCTGCCACGCGGCTGCTGCTGCACTCTGGATCCCATGCCAACATCCTTATCTGTGATGTCATCAGAAGGCTGGCTGTCTTTCATGGGTTTCATGGGTTCCTCTAGCCAGCCATCTAATGACACACCCTAGCACATGTGCAGTAGTCTGGATATTGCAAGAGGCTGAGGGCAAGTGACATATCATTCATGCCTAGGCAAAAACCTAGGAAGTGTTGGGAGAATTCCCTTAATTAAATAAAAATTAAAAGAGCAAATTGTGATTTTGAGAAAAAAGGAGACTAAAGATGAGAAAAAACTCCAAATTTTCAGTAAAAACACATTTTAAAGCGGTGTTCCAGCTGTTTTTTTTTTTTTTCAAACACTGTAGCTGCCGACTTTTAATAAGGTCACTTACCTGTCCAGCGAGCCCATGATGTCGGCCCCCCAAGGCTGATACGTCCATCAGATCGGGTGTCGGCGCCGCCATTACAACTAAGGGGAACCGGCAGTGGAGCCTTGTGGCTTCACTGCCTGTTTCCTACTGCGCATGCGCGAGTCGCGCGCCGCTTTATGAATGACCCCATCGTCCTCTGGGACACACACAGGTCCCAGAAGACAACAAGGTAGCTCGCCGAAGAGGAGGAAGTGACGGAACAGCTCCACAGACTAGAAAGAGGCAGATTAGTAAGACTGCCTAGCAACAGGGGTTTCTGCTAAGTAAAAAAATGTTTTTCTATGTTTTTTTCAATTTATTTCAAAGAAAATTTTAATGTATAAATGTTTTTTAGGGTGGACCTCTGCTTTAAAGCACCAAAATACAACATGATTTTCTTCTTTACCATTAAATACAAGTGAATGGTCTTCTGTGTTCACAAAGAAGCAGGGCAACTGCTTGTCATGGGTCCCTGCAGCCAGCAGCAATCACTGTAATAGTGATGCCTACTACAGTGATTTCCAACTTCCAAGGGGATTGGCCAAGTATGGCACTTACATACTTACATTGGTCCAAGCTGGGCCAATGGAACTATGTAAAAATAGCCATACCTAGAATTCACCTTTAAAATGTGTCATGTATTAAATAGTTAAAGACCAAATCCGTGCTTTAAGCAAAAATAAATAATGGTAGTCCTCCCCCCTGTATATATATAAAATATCATTTAGTCTAAGGGGTTTAACGGAGACAAATACTTGTTTTACAACTCGGTCCTATAGCTCCCTCTCCTCAACCATACAGTCAGCAGGCCATCAAAGCCATCATGTGTAATATAGGAGCTGCTGTAGACTGAACAAGCGGTATATAAATAATATAGGGGGGGCTACAATTATTTCTTTTTAATGACTGCCCACTTGTGTGCCCTAAGGGCCAGCCGATCTGCTTGCTCAGGGGTGGATCTGTCCACTGATCCTCACTGAGCAGGCAGATGACAGGTCCGTGTCTGCTCTGCTTATGCAGAGCAGACACGAACACAGCCCACTTTCCTCTATGGGCGGTCGGATGTAAACAGACCAGAAAAAAAAAGAGAGAGGGATGCCAAGCCATCCATAGTGTAATAAGCGAGTTTATAATAGAGATTAAAAAAAGGTAGACACAGAGGTAAAAAAAAGTAAAAGGCATTCACAAACTAGTAGTTGCAAGCGTGTCTCTTAAAGGGGTTGTAAAGGTATGTGTTTTTTCATCTTAATGCATCCTATGCATTAAGGTGAAAAAACACCTGGTAGTCACCGGCCCCCTAGCCCCCCTGTTTTACTTACCTGAACCCCTTTATTCAGTCGACAGGGATGCGCTGGCTCCTTCTCCACGGGCTCCCAGCTCTAGATTGAATAGATTGATAGCAGCGCAGCCATTGGCTCCCGCTGCTGTCAATCAAATCCAATAACACGGGTGCCGGGGGCGGGGCAGAGTCCGGCATTTTGTGTCTATAGGTGCAAATGCTGGACTCGGAGCGCGCCCGCAAGGTAAGTGCTTCTCCGAGGGGATTATCAGATATGGGGAGGAGCCACGAGAGCCGCCGGGGACCCCAGAAGAGCAGGTTCGGGCCCACTCTGTGCAAAACGAGCTGCACAGTGGAGGTAAGTATGACATGTTTGTTATTTAAAAATAAAAAAATACCCTTAAAATCACTTTAAATCAGTGTGCAGTCCAGACATCTGTGGAGATGGAAGACCAGAGCGCAGCTGCTAAACCAAAGCTGCTGCAGCCTGGCATTATAGACAGGGGAAGGGCCGCCGCCGTGAGACACAGAAGCCACTGCCTGATGATGTGCTCAAACAGCATGGACATGTGTAGTTGCAAGGGCTGTCAGGAAATGTATTTCGGAGGCTAGGACCTGCCTCCTTTCTCAGTCTCAAGAGTCTCAGTCTACTTTTGTTTGTGAGTGCAATTTTTACCTTTTTTCGATCTCTACAATAACTCGCTTACTACACTATGGCTGGCTTGGTGCCCCTCTCTCTTTTCTTTTCTGTTCACAGCTTTGAAGTTCCAAATTAGAAGTTGCTCACAGCCTCCAAACCAACATTTTTTACAGGCTGTCATTTGTATAGCTATCAGCTGTATTTTGTTACTTTGTTTGCATTTGTTATGTATATGAACAGACACTCTGTTTCCAGCAAGCTGATACACAGCAACTCTCAGGAGCAGTTTTTTTGCTCTGGTTATTTTATTTTATTTCAATTTGTCTATGGCTTGTATTTTTATTCTCCCTGTGTGATGAGCACCAGATGTTCATTTCTTTTTTAGCTGGATGTAAATGGACCGCTTGTCCGTTTACATCTGACGGTCATTCAATCTGATCCACCAGATAGATGGGGAATAGAACCCCCATTCGTCTGTTTTTAGTAGATAGGATTGAATCGGATGTAGGCGGGTGTAAACGGACACATATCCATTTACATCCGCCGCTCCATAGAGGGCAATGGATGGTCCAATTGGGTTCGCCCAAGAAAAATGACAGATGGACCCAGTCGGTCCGCCAATGTGAAGGGGGCCTTAGTCTAAGGAGTCCTATAGCTCCCTCTCCTGGGCCATAATATGGTAGGGCCCTTAATGTCATCATAAGCAATACATGAGCTGCTGTAGACTGAACAAGCTGTGTTTAAAGAATATGGGGGGGGCTATATTTATTTATTTTTGATGAATGCCCGCTTGTATGCCTTAACACTTACCACTGGCATAAACAAATAGTGTTCAAATACAGAAGGCATGTGTATTCCTATTTGAATCTTGGTGTGCTAGTTTTTTTGGCAGGAGCTTCCTGTGATAAAGACCAGTCTCTGCTGCTCTCTCTCCTTGTGCTGGGCGACTGGTCCTGTATCCGCCTCCTCCTGTAGTTTTCCGTAGGTGACCTGTAGTGGGTGGGGCCTGCTGGGTCTCTCCCACAGGTCTGCTCACTAAACAGTGATATTGTTAATGCTACTTTTAAAGGGTAATAACTGGGTTTGCAAAGGCATTTGCTTCACACAAAGTCATTTTTTATATTATTTGTAACTATTGAAGAATATGTTTGAATCAAATTTTTTGTGCCTTGAGTTTAGCTTCCAATTTATTTTATTACATTTTAATGTAATTGTATTGCTATTGTGCATAATCGTTTATTAAAAGAGATTTGTTAATATTACAAAGGGTAATATGCCCTCTATGTGACAGTATAAAAGCACAGACAGGTGCTCTTAACAGAGACTTCAGCAGTCTGTTAGCCTATGCAGAACAGAGGGCCAGAAGAGGGGAACTACCCTGCCTACATAGATGTAAATCATAACTGGGTGGTGTATCAAAACAACTTCCATTTCTTTTCTTTTAGAAAATAATGTATTCACCTTTTTTTATTTTTTTATTTTTTCCAATCTCAGTGCTGTAGATCTTCTCTTTTGTAGCCATTACCTGTCTACATGCATGTGCACCAGTGGTAGCTGCATGGCATTACTCTGGGTGCTTTTCCTGATGATGACAGAATCAGCACCACCACTTATAGTGTCCATCAGAATAACATGTGACAGGTGACAACGTAAAAGGGATAGAGTGAAGGAGACAGGGACAGAGCTTTGTCACCCTATACCATAAAAGACAGGTTTACAGGGTATTATTATAATGAAAGCTGTAGATTTAAAAGGATTGAAAATGACATATTAACATGGTAAAGATTTTATGAGGTTTTAGCAGTTTAATTTACATATACTTTCAGAAGATCTGTGGCTTCAGTACTTTCCAAACCACTGACTCAGTACAAGTATGCAAATTAGGAATTCTGACTAGATTTGAATTTCCTGATCTGCTTGTTCCAGGTCAGTGCCCTAAGTACTGACGGCAGAGACAGCCAGGCAACAAGCAATGGCAGCATCCATATTTTACTTGCTAAAGGTTTTTTTCCCCAATAATGAACAAGTAGCAGAGCAAAGTTGTGAAATGTAAAAATCACAAAATTATACTGCGATAATAATTCAAAATAGGTATTCACTGAAAATGCTCTGGACTTTCCTTTAAAAAGAAAAAGTAACAACTGCCCATTTCGCACAGGTTTGTTTTATCAAGGACCCATTTATCCCAGACGATGGGGCTTACCAAAAAACATTGGTGCATGAGTTGTGCAACTTTTAAAATGTATGTATGGCCAAAACTTTTTTTATGTTTAAAGCTGGTCGTAGATAGATTGAAATGTGGCTGGTTCAGCAGGCACCAGCTGAATTTCAGTCCATGCATGGCTGTTCCTACATGAAATAAGTCAATACAACGTTTGACTTATGTCTAACTGGAATGTTGGAAAACTTTTTTCGATCAGAAGTCCTGGTACAAGAATACAATGGTATGTGTGAAGAGTGTAGTGCTAATATACCAAATACAAATATAACTAATAAAAGAATACCCTACTGTATAAAAGGGGGTACATATAAAGTGCATAGAGGAATACCTTAGTGAAAAAAGTGACTTATATCAAGATAAACCATGCTACATAAACAACATGATATGTGCAAAAATAAATAAAAAACGAATTGGACCAGTGAATAACCAAGTGCACGAATATAATCGTAGCACAATAAATGTTACATATGAAGACCAAGGTTGGCCCGTATGTTAAAAATAAATGCATAAAATTGATAAGTCCAAGAGTGCTAAAACAGGTATTCACACGGCGTTGTTACTCCAAAGGACTGTAATATTAAATGGACCACCACCAGTGAGCAAGAGGAGGCTTACCAGATGTCGATGACCTGGAAAGGCTTACGCCCCCCAAGTCATATAGGCTTGTAAGTCAACTGACTTGATGGATACACCGGACTAGGATGGCACAACAGATCTTAGGTCAAACCACCGACTTTACATTAGGGTCATCAGATTTGAAGATAGTATTCCTGTAAGATAAAGGCTCAGTGTTCAAAAGCCATGCAGAGATAAATGAAAAATTCCCATAGCGTGATACCGTTTAGATAAGTTTTATTAAAAGAAAAGTAGTAAACTCACATGTTAGAGGATCATCAATTAGGCTCAATAAATACAGGAACAAAGAGCGGTGTATGTATGTGGGTCCACCCGACGCACGTTTCAACTAAAAAGCCGTCATCTGGGGTGGCAGAATACGATGGTACAGCAGGGAGAATCCCTCTATTCACCTTGGATGGGGCAATCCTTTCATTTTCTTTTTCGATCAGCCCACTGATTGTAAACCAAAACCATATAGTATGAGGTCAAACCTAAACACTTCAATTTCAATTTCAATTTGTATGCAGTCAGGCAGACCCTTGAATTACATAGTTGAAGGTAAATCTAAAGAAAAATTGAACAAGCAAATTGTATATTGTATGGCTAGCTTAGAGTTTGGAAGGGTTAAAGAACTCCAATCAGGTTATTATAGATTTCTTGTCCTGGTATCACTATCACTATCACAAAAAATGAAATGTTACAGTTTTCACCAGAATGGGTGATGAGAGTAAATCTTCCAATGGTGACATCTGCTCTATTGACACCTGTCCTAGAATGGAATTCCCCTAAGCAGTCTGAAGACTGTCTCTCACTTCCTGTTGTGTTTCTAGGATAGAAACTGAAAGAAAATATTTCCCTGCTCTTTCCAAAAAAAAAAATTAGAAGGTTTTAGCTTCACATACACTTAGTTATTTCAGTTCATCCCAGTTGTTCCTGGAATCTATCACTTTTATAAAACAGAAAGCACACTGAAATAATGTAAAATCCTTGATATATTTTAATTAAAATTGATATATTGTGCTTACGAAAGTATTTTGTATAGGTTTACGTAGCACCCTTGTCCTAAAGAGGGCTGCTAGTAAATTTAGCTGTGCTAGGTGGTAGTTAGACTGGCTAGTTTGTAGTCTTAGTGATCATTTGGGTTTTCTCCTAAGTCTGATTTAACTGTGATTCCTCTCTTCTGTTAATAGGTGGCACTGTTGCCTTTGACATTACTATGATGAGCTACAGTGAATTCAGGTTATGAATATGCATACTTTTCTCAGCCAATCAGTAGGAGTTTCTCTGGCCATTGAGGATGCTGGGAGAGAGTACATATTTGGAGGAAGTCAGATGATCTGGTTCTTTTCTTTTGCCTAGGGGAATGCTGAGGAGGATGGAGTTCTGAGAGGAAGTACAAAGGAGACTTTTCATGAGCTGGGGACTGTGAAGAGGCTGGGGAAATATCAAGGGGAACTAATCCAAGGAAATGTTTTACGGTGTTGTAAGTTTTGTTGCTAAAGGAGACAGCTGTGGGTACATAGATACAGACAAAGAGAGGATGCAACAACACTCCAGGTGATACAAAAGCTGCACAGAAGATCTGGTGCTGGTCCAGTCCGTGAACCTAAAGAATGTCAAAGTATGTGCAAAAGAGGTGGCCACTGCTATAGTACTGTTGTATTGATGTAATGCGTGGAATTTTACAATTAAAGCATTCATGCTTCTGAAGATTGGAGTGCGGTCACCTCAGAACATTGGGTGCAGGCCTGAGGCCCTGGTTCTGTATTGCTGTCTACCTGTGCTGTTATTTTTTGGAGTTTGCTGAGCTTTTTGCTTATTGTTCTGGGGTGTCCTGTGCCCTAACCCTCTCTCCCACATTTTGCTCCTGTTGTGAGCAATAAACTGACTTTTGCATTCTAAAAGTGTCTGACGCCCATCTTTTTCGACAAATGTCCACACCCATCATGCCTAAAAACCAGCACTCTGAGGTGAAATGTCAGCCCATCAATAGGCACAAACATGCAACTGCCGAATTCTCGCAGAAGAATGTAGGAGCTGCCTCAATCATGCATAGTCACTTACACATAGGGATGGACAAATGGTTCGGCCCGAGCATAAGTTCGGGCTGAAAATTGGTTGTTCGGATGTTCGGGTGAACACAGAACAATATTCGAAAGCCGCCAGAACACCGTTAAAGTCTATGGGACACTAACATGAAAAATCAAAAGTGCTCGTTTTAAATGCTTATATGCAAGTTATTGCCATAAAAAGTGTTTGGGGACCCGGGTCCTGCCCCAGGGGACATGTATCAATGCAAATTAAAAAAAAAAAAACTAATGTTTTTCGGGAGAATTGATTTTTTAAATGCTTAAAGTGAAACAATAAAAATTAAATATTCCTTTAACCACTTCAATAACGGGCATTTAGACACCTTCCTGGCCAGACCAATTTTCAGCTTTCAGTGCTGTCACAGTTTGAATGACAATTGCGCGGTCATCCATCATTGTAACCAAACTAAATTTTTATCATTTTGTTCCCACAAATAGAGCTTTCTTTTGGTGGTATTTGATCACCTCTGCGGTTTTTATTTTTTGCGAAACAAATAAAAAAAGACCGAAAATTTTGAAAAAAATAAAAGTTTTGCTTTCGTTTCTGTTAAAAATGTTTGTAAATAAGTAAGTTTTCTCTTTCACTGATGGGCACTGATAAGGCGGCAGTGACAGGCACTGATAAGGTGGCACCGATAAGGTGGCACCAATGAGCGGGCACTGACGGGCACTGACGATGGGCACTGATATGCGGCACTGATGGGCACTGGTAGGCGGCACTGATGGGTGGCACTGATATGCAGCACTGATGGGCATTGATAGGCGGCACTGATGGGCACTCATGGGTGGCATTGGGTGGCACTGGTGGGCACTGATGGGCACTGATAGGCGACACTGATGGGCACTGAAAGGCTGCAAAGATGGGTTCTTATGGGTGGCACTGATAGGCGGCACTGCTGGGCACTGATGGGCACTGATAGGCAGCACTGATGGGTACTGATGGGCACTGATACGTGGCACTGATGGGCACTGATACGCGGCACTGATAGGCATCCCTGGTGGCACTGGCAGTGGTAGGCATTGGAGTGGGCACTGATTGGCAGCTGCCTGGGCATTGATTGGCAGCTGCCTGGGCACAGGTTAGTATTTCCCTGGGGGTCTAGGGGGCATACCTGGTGGTCCAGTGTGGAAGGTTTCCCTGGTGGTCCTGGGAGGCTTCCCTAGTGGTCCTGGGTAGGATCCGAGGGGGGTGTGTGCTGATAATTAATCAACACAGACCCCCCCTGTCAGCACAGACCCCCTCTGTCAGGAGAGCAGCTGATCGGCTCTCCTCTACTCGTGGCTTCTTATGGGTTCTTATGGGCGGCTTCCCTGGTGGTCCTGGGTAGAATCCGAGGGGGGCTGTGCTGATAATCAATCAGAACAGACCCCCCCCTGTCAGGAGAGCAGCCGATCGGCTCTACTCGCGTCTGTCAGACCCGAGTGAGGAAAAACCGATCATCGGCTCACCCTATTTACATAGTGATCAGCCGTGATTGGACACGTCAGAGACTCTTTACCTAGATAGGTGTTGCGGGGTGTCAGACTGACACCCCGCAACAACGATCACCGCGATGCGCGCCCCTGGGGGTGCGCAGCGGCTCGATATCCTGTGGACGTCATATGACGCCCAGTCAGGATATTGAAACCACTTTGCTGCCGTCATTCTGCTATATGGCGGGCGGCAAGTGGTTAAATATCATGCCTGAGGGGTGTCTATAGTATGCCTGTAAAGTGGCACATTTTTCCTGTGTTTAAAACTTTACCTCAGCAAAATTACATTTCTAAAGTAAAAATTGTCATTTAAAACTGACCGCGGCTGTAATGAATTGTCGGGTCTCGGCGATATAGATAAAAACTCATTGAAAAAAACAGCATGGGGTCCCCCCGGTCCATTACCAGGCCCTTTTGGACTGGTATTAATATAAGGGGAACCCCAAACCAAAAATTTAAAAAAACAATTGCGTGGGGGCCCCCCCAAAATCCATACCAGGCCCTTCAGGTCTGGTATGGAAATGAATGGGAATCCTATGCCAAATTAAAAAAAAAATAGTGTAGGGGTCCCCCCCATAATCCATACCAGATCTAAGGGTCTGGTATGGCTTCTAAAGGGGAACCCTGCACCAAAATTTTTAAAAAATGGCGTAGGGGTCCCCCCCAACATCCATACCAGACCTTTATCCGAGCACGCAACCTGGCAGGCCGCAGGAAAAGGGGACAAGAGAGCGCCCCCCTCTTGAACCGTACAAGGCCACATGCTCTCAACATGGGGAGGGTGCTTTGGGGTCTGACCCCAAACTCAAATTCTGTTTTTTATTTTTTTATTTTTTTCTGACATGTTGGTGTTATATCTTTCACTTGGATGTTGTAAGTTGCACTGAGTAAATTCAGCTGGATAAAACAAAAACTATGTCTGTCTTCATTTCAGGCTGCAAAGCAACAAAATGTGTATGTGTGTGTGGGGGGGGGGGATGATTATTTTCTATATCCATGGTTTCATGCCACTAAAAGTCCCATGGGAGGTTTTCATTGTTTACATTGTATCCATTAGAGATGGGCTGAATGACCCCCTGTTTGGTTATCGCCAGAACTCTCGAACATCGCAAAAGTTCGTACATCAACAATGAGCCCTATTGAAGTCTATGGGACCAAAACAGGAAAAATCAAAAGTCCCCATTTTGAAGGCTTATATTCAAGTTATTGGCCATAAAAAGGCTATAGGGGCCCGGGTACTGCCCTAGGGGACATGTACCAATGCAAAAAAAACTTTTTAAAAAGATTATTTTTAAAGGAGCAGTGATTTTAATTATGCTTTAAATATAGTGCCTGGGGGGGGGGGGGTCCCTTAGCCTGCTTGTAAAGTGGCGCATCTGTACCAAGTATAGCACCTGCTGCAGCAAAACTAACATTTATGAAAAAAATTACATTTAATTTGATTTTCCTTGCAAGCTTGCTTTATTTAGGCGTGGGGCCACAATTTAGTACACTCGGAACAAGATTAGACATTTTTAGGATAAATTCTGGTATCTCTTTGGCTGACTTTGGATGGAAATAACAAGGTTTTGCACCACAGTGAGGAAGCCTTATGTGAAGAAGCCAAATTATAATACACTAAGGCCAACATTAACTATTTCTGGTGTCTCTTTTGCAGACTTTGGATAGAAGTAACAGGTGCAAAAAAATTGGCCTTCGGGTGTTGTTGGTGCCTTCACCCCATAATATTTTAGCGGTATTCTTGATGAAAGCAAGAATTGGCCTTTCAGCAAAAAAATGGTCTATTCTCATGACCCAAAAACTCAGTGGATCATCTACAGAAGCCTCACAACTAGCTTTTCCATTAGACTGTGTTCTACCAGAGTCCAGAAAGGCATTACATAAGCTCCTGTTTAAGGTGTCCTCGATATATATTTCATCCTCTGCTCCTTCTGTGGAGACAGGATGAGTTCCGATGCTTTCCCCTTGTAACGGTGGTCAAGGAGGGTTGCCAACCAATAATGATCCTTATCCTTAATACCACAAACTCTCAGGTCCTTTCGCAAGCTTTGAAGAATTAAGGGAGGCCATGCAACGCAAGAATACAGTACCTGGAACTGCCTCTTCCCAGCCCCGTACTACTCCCAAGGGTTCTGGGGATGGAAAACCATCTCTTAAGGTTTGACGTATGTGTCTTCCTCTGCTTCAATGCCTCCAAAACTGCCAGAATTCTCCTCATTCTCCTCCTCCCTCTCCTCTTGTGTGTTCTGTGGCTTCGGAAGAATGGTGTCTGCATAAAGCGGGCCTTGAGAGGAAAGAAAGCCATTCTCTTGCTCTGCTTCGAATGCCCTGTCCATAATGCCATACAGAGTTTGCTCCAGCAGGAACACAACAGGGATTGTGTCACTGATGCATGCATTGTCATGGCTCACCATTCTGTGTTGCCTCCTCAAATGGTGACAGTACAGTGCATGCATCCTTTATCAGCAGCCATTGGCATGGGGAAAAAAAGGAGAGGTGCCCTGAGCCTATCCTTGTGCCATACTTACACAGGTGCTTATTGATGGCCCTCTGCTGCATGTGCAGCTGCTACAGAATTACCAAAGTTGAGTTCCACCTTGTGGGCATGTCACAAATCAGGCAGTTTACGGGCAGCTGGAATTCCCACTAAATTTCAGCCAACCGAACACTAATTGTGTATGACTGCATGAAATGGCCACGGACTCTTCTGACCTGCTTTAAAATACCTTGCAAACCTGGGTAAATGTTTAAGAAATGCTGCGCCACCAAACTGAGGACATATAGTTACATAGTGGCATACAGTAGTAGGTGAGGTTGAAAAAAGACACAAGTCCAACCTATGTGTGTGATTATATGTCAGTATTACATTGTAGTTTTTTGATCTCTGCTGAGACCACTACCTGTGGAAGGGAATTCCACATCCTTGCCATTCTTACAGTAAAGAACCCTCTATGTAATTTAAAGTGGAGTTCCACCCAAAAGTGGAACTTCCACTCATCAGATTCCTCCCCCCCTCCGGTGACACAGTTGGCACCTTTCAGGGGGGAGGGGGGTACAGATACCTGTATATTACAGGTATCTGTACCCACTTCCGGCATAGATACCCGCAGAATCTGCGGGTATTTACGCCACTTCCTGCTCCCTCCCCGCTGCCTGCTGGGAAACACACGGGTCCCAGAGGCAGCAGGGACCATCCGGATTGCGCTGCGCGACTCGCGCATGCGCAGTAGGGAACCGGGAAGTGAAGCTGCACGGCTTCACTTCCTGATTCCCTTACCGAAGATGGAGGCGGCAGCACCCGAGGACGGAGAGACGCTTCGGCCTCGGGTGCCGACATCGCGGGTGCCCTGGACAGGTAAGTGTCCATGTTTTAAAAGTCAGCAGCTGCAGTATTTGTAGCTGCTGACTTTTAAAAAAAAAATTTTCGGTGGCGCTCCGCTTTAAGGTTAAACCTCTTTTCTTCTAATTTTCATGAGTGGCCATGTGTCTTGTTAAACACCCTTCCACAAAAAAGTTTTATCCCTATTGTGGGGTCACCAGTATGGTATTTGTAAATTGAAATCATACCCCCTCTCAAGCGTCTCCTCTCCAGAGAGAATAAGTTCAGTACTTCAACCTTTCCTCATAACTAATATCCTCCAGACCATTTATTAGCTTTGCTGCCCTTCTTTGTGCTCGCTCCATTTTCAGTACATCCTTCCTGAGGATTGGTGCCCAGAACTGGACAGCATACTCTAGGTGCGGCCAGACCAGAGTCTTGTAGATCGGGAGAATTATCGTTTTATCTCTGGAGTTAATTCCCCTTTTTAATGCATGCCAATATTCTGTTTGCTTTTTTTAGCAGCAGCTTGGCCTTGCATGTCATTGCATAGCCTATCATCATGTATAGATTGCATTCATATTTTTGCCACTCAAATGCATTATTTTACATTTTTCTACATTAAACTTCATTTGCCATGTAGTTGCACACCCCATTAATTTATTCAGATCTTTTTGCAAGGTTTCCACACCCTGCGGAGAAGTTATTGCCCTGCTTAGCTTAGTATCGTCCGCAAATACAGAGATTGAACTGTTTACCCCATCCTCCAGGTCGTTTATGAACAAATTAAATAGGATTGGTCCCAGCACAGAACCCTGGGGGACCCCACTACCCACCCCTGACTATTCCGAGTACTCCCCATTTATCACCCCCCTCTGAACTTGCCCTTGTAGTCAGTTTTAAATCCGTGTACTCACCCTATGGTCCACGCCATGGACCTTATTTTGTATAGTAAACATTTATGGGGAACTGTGTCAAATGCTTTGCAAAATCCAGATACACCACGTCTATGGGTCTTCCTTTATCTAGATGGCAACTCACCTCTTCATAGAAGGTTAATAGATTGGTTTGTCAAGAATGATTCTTCATGAATCCATGCTGATTACTGCTAATGATACCGTTCTCATTACTAAAATCTTGTATATAGTCCCTTAACTTCCTCTCCAAGAGTTACTATTTATATTAAGCTAACTGGTCTGTAGTTCCCAGCGATATATTTTGGGCCCTTTTTAAATATTGGTGCTACATTGGCTTTTCTCCAATCCGCTGGTACCATTCCAGTGAGTAGACTGTCAGTAAAAATTAGGAACAATGGTCTGGCAGTTACTTGACAGAGTTCCCTAAGTACCCTTGGATGCAAGCCATCTGGTACCAGTGATTTATTAATGTTAAGTCTCCCAAGTCTAATTTTAATTCGGTCCTCTGTTAACCATGGAGGTGCTTCCTGTGATGTGTCATGAGGATAAACTCTGCAATTTTGGTTAGTGAAAGCCCCCCGATTCCCTTGTGAAGACTGAGGAGAAGAATAAATTCAATACTTTCGCCATCTCCCCATCGTTTGTACCCAGATGTCCCTCCTCATTCTTTATGGGGCCAATATGGTCTGTCCTCCTTTTATTACATACTTAAAGAATTTCTTGGGATTTTTTTGCTCTCCTCCGCTATGTTTCTTTCGTGTTCTATCTTAGCCACCTTAATTGCACCCTTACATTTCTTGTTGCATTCTTTTTAAAGTCTGAATGCACATGCATGGCATATGTGTCAACTTTCCCTGTCAAAAGGCGGACAAAAGGTTAGTGCCATTATCGCACAAAACACCATTCCTGGCTCAGGCTTCCATGGCTTGAACCACCTCTGGGCCTGCCATTGCAGAGCTTAAAGAATCTCTGTTCCAGTGTGACTCTTGTCCCCTAGACAGACCAGCTGCAGCACTGCATGGCATATTTTAGCCTGACTCATTTAAAGACTCCTTGAATGCTTAGGGTATACTAGTAGTTCATAGGACAATCTAACAGAGGAGGGCATGGATGAAGAGGAGGAGGAGGAGAGGGTGGAGCTGACAGATCTCACATCATCACCACCAGCTGTATAGAGACGTGGCGGCAAAACAAGCTCAAGCACTGAGCCCTGTCCTGCATCCTTCCTAGTTGCAAGCAGAGTTACCCAGTGTGCTCTGAGCAAAAAATATCATCCCCGACCATGCTTACTGGACCATGAGTCAGCAGTAACGTGGACCTTACGGCTGACTGCCTTGCCCAACGATGCCAAAACATTGCCTTCCATGTGATGGTACAGAGCTGGAATGGCCTTACGTGAAAAGAAATAGAAACTGGGAACCTGCCATTGTGGTACAGCACATTCTGCAAATTCACAGAAGAGGGTCGAATCCACCAGATGGAAAGGCAGGAGTTGTAAAGCCAGCAATTTTGACAAGCTTGAATTTAGACACTGGGCATGCGGGTGGACGGGAGTGCATTTATTTTTTTCGCTGCAGCAGCTGGAGCAGAGAAATTTGCCTTCTATACTCTACAGCTGGTGGTGTGCTGTTGGCAGACATGTTACGAGGATCTGTGACACTTGTTATACCATCATCCCATTCAGTGGAGGCTACTGAGAGATCATGAGATATAGCAGGGTTACACGGGAGAGGTGAGAAGTGAGGAGGAGAAGAATTTTGTCCCTTTTGTGTGGCTTTCAGGTGCTCTTGCCAATGGGCTGAGTGGTGGGAAGTTAAATGCCTTGGCAAGCATGTGATACCCAAAGTGCTGGTGTTTTTTCCATGCTTGATCTGCTTGTGGCAGAGATTGCAAATTACAACAGTGCAATCGGCTGCACCTGTGCTGAAAAGGGCCCACACAGTTGAGCTCTGGGAAAAGGGTCGGGAGATAACAGCTCCACAATCGGATGGCACAGGGTGGCTGCTCTCTAGTCTTCCATGATGCCTGCCTCTGGAGGGCATCCTGCCTAGTTGGGGTTGTTTCTTCCCCTTTCCTCCTCTGCTCTATCTGGCACCCAAGTCACGTCAGTGACCTCATCATCAGCATCCCCTCCATCCTCATCATCACTGGAACCAACTTGGCAATACGCTGCAGCTGCGGGAACATGACTGCCAATTTGTTGTTTATCAGTGTTCTCCCCTTTCTGTTGGCTCATGCTAGTCTCTTCCTCTACCTCACAACCAACATCTGAATCAAGTAATGTCTGTGCGGGGGGGCGTGTCCGGACTATGGAGGAGTGAGGACGTGTGCCTTCTCAGCTCCGCTCCACCGCAGCACATTATCAGCTCCACAGCGGAGGTAACACCCGCACCCGCAGCGAATTATGTCCCAGAGACACCGGGCATCATCCCAGCCACAACGGACTGACCGATCACGGCAATCCCAGCTGGATTCCTTTTATTCTGGGCAGACCGGGAGAGGCCGCGAGCCTTCCAAGATGGCGCCGACCGGGAAGACACAGCGTGCTAACAAGGCCGCAAAGACCTCCGCAGGCCAGTCACAGCAACTAGAGGACTCCCCCGCTCCATCTCCAGGGTCGGTGAGTGACTCAATCCCCCTGATCTCCCCAGGCTCCCCCACTTCCCAAAACGGAGACTCCACTGACCTGGACCCCCTGGCAGAAGCAGACATCAGGCGCCATATTATGTCCCTACCCACGAAAGCTGATCTTGAACGCTTTGCTGACAGAGTGGAAAAAGCTCTTAAGGAAGATATTGCTCAGCTCAAAGCTGATACAAATCACTTGGGGGGTAGACTTGACACCCTGGAACAGAAATTTGAGGATACTCTCCCTGTCATTTCTAAACTACAAGACAAGTGTAACATACAGGGCCAACAGATTGAGGCCCTGCTATGTCAGTTGGACGACACAGAGAACCGCAGCAGACGGGCAAATATCAGGATAAGAGGCCTTCCTGAAGCTACTGGGCCTAGAGACATAATCCCCACCCTGGAAGGAGTCTTTAAGGAAATATTAGAACTGCCTGCCACTGCTACAGTAGAAATAGACCGTGCGCACAGGGCTCTGAAGCCCCCATCCCAAGATGCGAACAATCCAAGAGATATCATATGTAAATTACATAAGTATACGCTTAAAGACCGCATCATGCAAAAAATGAGGGGGAAACCGTACTTTGATTTTGATGGAGCACACCTGGCCTTTTATCAGGACATCTCGAGGCGCACCCTTATGCAACGCAGAGCACTTCGCCCTCTCCTAACAGCTATCCAAGACGCAGGCCTGGTGTATCGCTGGGGATTCCCCTTCAGCCTTCAAGTCACCAAAGATGGTAGAACCACAACTCTTCGCAACAAAGATGACCTCCCACATTTTTTGACTTCCTTAGACCTGGACCCGGTGGACTTTCCTGACTGGAGATGTTCCTCAGAACCGGGAAACGACAAACTACCTACCCACCAACCGTGGCAACCAGCCAGAAATCAGAATCGCAGGAGGAATCGCAGACGGCATCTCTCTGAATCTTCGCTGGGAATGTCCCTACCCGGACATTAGCATCATCCCTTTCTGGGACAAATGATCTGCTACTGGGATTGTATTTTTTTTTTTTCTCCTCTTCTTTTTTCCTTTTTCACGTTTTAAATACACCCAAGTGCCTTTCTTTATACATATTGCACTTAGATTATCCCCTTAACATTAGCCGGAAGGCTGCTTGACGGTGTGCGCATTTTTGAGCTCCCCGAAGCACCATCATTCTCCTCATGTCTAACCGCACCATATCAGATGCGGTGGACGGAGACGGAGGACCTCCTGCCCTCTCTCATAGACGGCATACTAACCCCCTAGTAGGCCGCCCTGTTTTTTTTGGGCACTAATCCCCTTTGGGATAAGGGGTCGTGGCCTGGAGTCCTTTCCCTCTCTAGGGGGGGGCTCCTCGACACGACCCTTAGTAGTTGTTTTACATGCGTGGATGGTAGCATCCATACTGTTTTGATGGTTATGACCATGTTTTCATGTTCTTCCTCTTACACATGTTTTGTTTTCTCTCCCTCATCCTCTTGTCTCTTTCCTACCCCCTCTCCCCTTATTGTAGGTTGCTCCACCTTGCTGTCTGTGACGGACCCCCCGCAAATTGCGCACATTGAACACCCATATTCCATCCTATGGCTTCCCTACGGGTAAGTACGTATAATGTACGAGGACTTTGTTCCCCACACAAACGTAGTAAGCTCTGGGGGGAATTAAAACGCCTAAAAACCCAAGTGGTCTTCCTCCAGGAAACCCACTTTACGCAAAAGTCACTTCCCAAATTGCCTACTCACCTTTTTAACCAATGGTTTATCAGCACATCCCCGACCCCTAAATCTAAAGGGACAGCTATCGCCATACACAAGTCATGCCCTTTTCAGCCAGCTGAACACGAGACAGACCCCTTGGGGAGATTTGTTTTCCTAAAGGGCCTCATTGCTGGCCAAAAATATACATTCGCCACTATTTACGCTCCGAATGCAAATCAACTCACCTTTATAGACACTACACTAGATCGCTTGGCTGAATTCAGAGAAGGCTTTCTAATCTTAGGAGGCGATTTTAACGTTAGCCCTGACCCAATGCTAGACACCTCCCATGCAAGACCCTCTCACTCCTACGCATTTTTGAAGCACTTTCGCAGGACTATCCAGTCCCACTTGCTCACCGACAGTTGGCGAGCGCTCAGACCATCTGACCGCGACTTCAGCTATTACTCCACAGTACACAACGTATACACAAGAATCGACCACATTTATGTGGATCGAAATATCCTTGAACTTTTACAGTCTGCAGACATCGGATCCATTTCCATTTCCGATCACGCCCCAGTGACGATGGCCTTTTCTTTGCCGTCGGGCTCTCGGGGAGTTCGGACCTGGAGACTCAATGAGAACATACTGGACGATGCGGTGGCGGTAGCTGAGGTCGCGGACACCTTAACTCATTATTTTGCAGAAAACCCTATAGGCGAGCTGAGCGAGGGGACGGTTTGGGAGGCCCACAAGGCCGTGGTTCGGGGGGCTCTGATTTCCCAGGGGAGTAGGCTTAAAAAGATACGACAGGCAGACTTTTTAAGAGTACTCACCGAACTCCAAAAAGCAGAACTCAAGCACAAAGCTAATGGACACCCTGAAGAACTAGAAAAGCTGACAGAACTACGCGAGCTGTTCTTACGCCTACTCGACCGTCAAACACGCAAACAATTCCGATTCATGGCACACAAGTACTATGAACACGGAAACAAATGCGGCCGCATGTTAGCACGGGCCCTTCGGAAACGTCAAGCCCAGACATATATACATAAACTACATAGCGCCTCGGGTACACCGATTCTACACCCATCTAAAATTGCTGCTGAATTTCGAGCTTACTACGCTAAATTGTACAACATAGACTCTGACCCCTCCCCTGAATCACGAGACACTAGACAAAGCACGATCCGAGACTATCTGACTGCAGCCAAACTCCCGACACTTACAGAAGAGCAATCCTCAGACTTAGACGCCCCGATTACCCTGAACGAGCTTCGGGCCACGGTGAATTCCTTGCCCAACGGAAAGAGTCCTGGACCGGATGGGTTCACTAAGGCATACTATAAAGCCTTCCTGGCCCACCTAGAGACACCCATGTGCAACTATTTTAATTCCATTGCCGAAGGAGGAGCCATTCCATCAGAGGCACTTCTGGCACACATCACTGTAATCCCGAAAGAGGGCAAGGATCCCACCGTACCCCCGAGCTATAGGCCAATATCGCTCCTTAACCTAGATATAAAAATTCTAGCGAAAACACTAGCGAATAGACTTAAATACCTAATACCAGACATTATCCACCCAGACCAAACGGGATTCATAACAGGTAGAGAAGCCAGGGACAACTCTATCAGAGCGGTACTCCTTACTCACTGGGCCCGAGCCCGCCCCGAGCCACGGCCTTACCTCATACTGTCAACAGACGCTGAAAAAGCGTTCGATCGCGTTGACTGGTCTTACCTGACGGAGGTGCTTCGATCACTGCGGATGGGTCCGAGAATGCTGTCCTCTATATTAGCTCTATACTCGACGCCTTGCGCACAAGTCAAGGTAAATGGAACCCTCTCGGCTCGCTTCCCCATCAGAAATGGCACGAGACAGGGGTGTCCCCTATCACCTCTCTTGTTCGCATTAGTGCTGGAGCCTCTGCTCTGCACAATACGCGCTAACCCCGACATCAGGGGTCTCACAGTGGGTAACACGGAGCATAAACTCTCGGCATATGCCGATGATGTCCTGTTCCATGTTTCAAACCCCCTGATCTCTCTGCCCAACCTGATGAGGGAACTGAAGCTCTTTGGGTTTCTTTCAAACTTTAAAATTAATTTTTCAAAGTCAGAAATACTCCCTATTTGCATGCCACCCCAATTAACAATGAACCTCAAATCAGCCTTCCCTTTCACCTGGGCCACGTCAGCCATTCGATACCTTGGTATACAACTCACAGATAATTTTAACAACCTATATACCGCAAATTACCTCCCGCTGATAACTACCATTAAGAAAGACCTATCCCATTGGACACAGATGGCCTTCACATGGCTGGGAAGGGTGAACATAATAAAAATGAATATCCTACCACGCATATTGTTCCTTTTACAGATGCTACCAATTCGACTACCCCGATCTTTCTTTGATAAGATATCTAGCATACTGTCCGAATTTACATGGAATGCGCGCAAACCCAGGATAGCTCTACGAGTCCTACGTCGCTCGAAACAAAACGGAGGCCTAGGCCTTCCAGATGTCAGAAGATACTATTGGGCTATAGCGATACAGAGGGTGCTCAACTGGCGTTTCCACTCTTGCTCTAAGATATGGGTACCACTAGAGAAATGTTTAGCGGGTAGGAACTTATCATATGCTCCCTGGCTGTCCCGAGAGCATAGAGGACTGTCGGAGACAACGTCCCCCTTGACAACCCAGGTACTGTCAACCTGGGATAAGATTAACCCGCTGCTAAAATTGGCTCCCTCGGTGTCCCCACTGGCCCCATTGGGAGGTTTCCTTTGGTTCCCCCCGGGAGAACAAATAGGTTTTTTTGAATCGTGGATAGAGGGTGGGGACGCCAGTTGTGGCAAACTCATGAAAGACGGCAAACTCCTGAGCTACGAATACCTGCCTACAGGCAAACAGGGTACCCCAATGAACTTCTGGAAGTACAGACAACTACATCACTTCTTTCAATTACAAGGCCACAAGATTAGAGACCCTTCTTCTCTCACCCACCTCGAAAAACTCTTTATCGCAGAAGAACCTACACCACACTTGGTCTCGGAACTCTATAAATTACTAGGTTCCTCATTCCCCAACACTACACCCGCCTTTATCAGACATTGGGAAAAAGACCTAGACATTGTATTCACAAAGACAGACTTAACTCACTTGTACCAGCTTACCCATTCATCCTCAATAGAGTCCAAGACCCAGGAAACGAACTTTAAGCTGCTATCTCGCTGGTACAGGGTACCTGCGGACCTTGCCCGCTTCTACCCTTCCACATCTGAGCTATGCTGGAGAGGATGTGGTCAGAAAGGTACATTGAAACACATATGGTGGGACTGCCCTCAAATTAGACCCTTCTGGGAAGATATACGTGACCAAATCAAAATAGTGACAGAAATAGAAATCCCCTTCCTCCCGACCCACTTTCTCCTGCAGGTCCCCCCGATCTCACTACGAAAATACAAGAAAAGTGTGCTGCCGCACTTATTAAATGCGGCTAGGCGCCTGATCCCAATTCATTGGAAAAAACATACGACCCCCACTCGTGCTGAGTGGATCGGAAAGGTGAGTGAGATCCGGGAGGCCGAGGATTGGGTAGCGACCAATAAAGGCCGTGAAGACCGATTCCATGCAATCTGGATGTCATGGGCTGAATACACCTCTGGCTCCACCGCGGTGTCGTCTAGTCTAGACGTTGCACTGCTGGAGCTGGCAGACCCTACTCTTAGAGTACTCAGGCTAACAAAAACTTAACCCTGTAGGCAAGACCCCAAAACCTGACCTACCCGTGAGACAACAAATCTAGCTCCGAGGGGTTCGTCACAGTGGCAGAGGAAGCTCACCAGTTTTTGCAGGTAACCTGACCCATTCCCTTCCCCTTTTCCCCCCCTTCCCTCTCCTATTCCCTCTTCCCGCTCTTACCATACCCCCCCACTTCTCTCTCTTTTTTTTTCTTTTTTTTTTCTCTCTTTTTATTATTCCCTCTTATTTTTGTGTCTCTCTATTTATTATTGTTATTGTGGTATAATACTAGGGAAACTCATGCGAAACAGCTAAGTATGGGCTATTCAATATAGCAACGGAGCCCGCTGGGGGAGGTCTCTGGATTTCCAAGAACCAGACAAATTTCACATGAATAAACCACCGTTGAGTGGTCACGGGGACCCGCGTGGGAGCGGGAAGTGGACTGATGGAGGTTTTGAGCCCCCCCTTCCCGCCCCGGGCGTGGGCCACCGGGCCGCGTACCCCGCACACTCCGGTGATTCCCCCAGCGTAAACACACCCTCGCGAGCCCTTAAGCAGGCTCCGCTTCACTTGCATACTTCATGGAAACATGGGGCTCCCAGAACTTCTGATTACTCACTTGGCGAGTCCCTCAGAGTTCTCCCTAGAAGAGCACTTTACATTGGGTTAATAGAAATGTATGTGTTTGTTCAACCCACATATTATATATTGTTACTGAATGACCCTGCGAGGCCATTGTTTACAAGATTTGCACTGTTGGACATGTCATGTAATGTCTTGTTCTAAAAATAAAAACTTATTATACAAAAAAAGTAATGTCTGTGCATCCTCAAGCAGCAAGTGGCTGATGCTGTGTTCAAATAATTCAGACTCCTCCATGCATGATGCTGGGTCTATGGCAGGAGTAGATGTGGACAAGGAGGCGGAATAAGCCACTCTGGCTGCTGCATTGGACTGTGCACTAGTGCTAGCTTGAAGGGTCATAGAGGATGAGGATGGTTTAGTAAGCCAGTCCACCACCTCCTCTACATGCTGTGGGTGGATAGCACGGGTAACATCACTATATAGAGGTGCCCTGCCTGAGGATGGACCATGTTCACCTTTGCCTGTGGACACAGATGCTGCTGGCCCCCTCATAGTGGCATGGGAACGTCTGCCTCTCCTTGTTGGCCTCCCAAACATGATGTGGGGGCTTATTACCCAAAATTTTATAGATGCTGGGAAATGTGTAATTGAATGCACTTTACTCTCTGAAAAGTGGTGTTTGGTGCACTTTTAATTTAGAATTGAAACTGACAGCAATTGAAAAACTATAAAAAAATAAAAAGATGAAAAACACCACTTTGCAGTCAGAAAACTGTGGCTGACAATTTTTAAAAAAAGGGGCAGGCAGGGGACAAAAAAGGACACGCAAAAAAACCCACGCAGCAACCAAATCACGCACTTAACTAACACTAAACTAACAGTCTGCACTCAGTCAAATGTTATGTAAAGCTGTGTCAAACACTGCATTACACCAACACACTACACTGACACACTATTCTCACACATTATACTATCAATAAACTAACACTCTGAGTCACTATAAGTGAACAGTGAACACACTAACTGCTAGTAGCAAAACAAGCCCTGCTCTTTCTATCTCCACCCCAACACACTACAAAAGCTGGCTATGGGAAGTTAGCTTTTATAGTGTGGGTGGGGTAGGACTATGAGTACTAAGCCATGATTGGAGAAAATAATCATCACTTTGTCCAATCAGGGCTCTGACAGTGCTTATTGGCGAAGCGGTCAGTTGCAAGAATTCATCCAATTAGGGCCCTAGAATGCACTGTGAAGTGCAGATCCCACTGAACTACCCGCAAATTTGGATGTTCGATGAACTGTCGAACAGGCAAAGTTCGGACCAAACTTATGCTGGGCTCAAACTGTTCACCCATATCTAGTATCCATAGGGATGTTGGTAGTATAGTGCCCTATATAAGCCCAGGATCTGCATTTTAAATTACTTTTGGAGGCACTAGTAACTGCAACAGCCTGTATCTATTTTTACAATTGAGCACTTAACAGTTGTATCTACATTCAATCAATTGTTTATTCAGTCGATGTAATGGTAAATAGTATAGATTGCAATAGACCTCCCATGTTCTCTAATAACACAGAAAATCATATGGCATGATATTATAAAAATATTTTATTTAAAAAAGTAAAATTTAAGCAAAAAAGTTCACCAGCAAGAGGAGCCACCTGTCAACTACCAAATAATTCTCTGTACTGGTGTAATGATGTCACCCATTCAGTGATTTGGCATGTTTGATTAAATTCCAGATTTTTTAGGAGCTCTTGACAAAGATTGGAAGAAACACATCAAGCCTCCAAACAGATGGTGTCATTCCGTGTCATCTTCTCCTACTTAGAGCACACATGTATATGAGTTTTTTACTCATATTATACTGTTTTTTAAAAAGCGTTTCACAATATCAGGCTATGGAAGTTTTTATTTTATGGGGGATTGTGATAGGACCATGTCAGTCTGCACCTGGCAATTGAGGAAAGTGGAACATCGTGTGAATAAAAGAGGATAAGTGGTGGACATTTTACCATATAAAGTAAAGCTACTGTCCTTTTAATATTTAGGGCTCATGCACACGGATTTATGAGGATGTTCTCATTTTGTAAAGAGTAAGTGAGGGTTATAACCCTTGTAAGGTTTACTTTTGCCATCTATGTGCCATTGGGGAGATTTCCCTTCACTTCTAGTCCCATATCCAAAACAAGAAGTAAGAGAAAATCTCTCCAAAGTGAGGGAATCCCTGTTTGTCACCAAGGTCACCAGAACTTGTGTCCCCATTGGAAGAAATCCCCACTATTCCTGTTCTGGGGACAACCCAATATAGGTTGTGGATAGAGTGCTGTGCATGTTTCCCTTAAATCCTACAGATAAAGCCATCATCAAGGGGGGGGCTCCAGCAAGGGGACTGCACAATTGGAAGATTAGGATGGCAAAGATCTGGTAACCCAGGGGCGGATCCAGGGGGGGGGCAACAGGGCAATTGCCCCCCCCGAAATAGTAGCACTGACATGTCTTGATGCCAGTGCCAATGCCGCTGCCTCTACCCGAGTCTCTCTCTCACATCAGCCGATCAGCGGCGCAGAGAGAGAGACTCGCACTGACATGGCAGGATACCAGGAGGAGGAGGAGGTGGGTGGAGCCTCTTCCCTGCACTCGTTGCTAACGCCAGGGCCGCCTGGCGTCTAGCAATGAGTGACGTCAGCGAGTCACGTCGGACTCGCCTTGACTGTGACAGGTTAGACGAAGCTGTTGGCTAAACAGTCATGTAAGTGCAAGTGCAGGTACGGCGCTCGTACAATCACACTGAGAGGGGGGCTGGACGGGAAGCTGCTGGTTAGACGAAGCTGTTGGCTAAACAGTCATGTAAGTGCAAGTGCAGGTACGGCGCTCGTACAATCACACTGAGAGGGGGGCTGGACGGGAAGCTGCTGGTTAGACGAAGCTGTTGGCTAAACAGTCATGTAAGTGCAAGTGCAGGTACGGCGCTCGTACAATCACACTGAGAGGGGGGCTGGACGGGAAGCTGCTGGGTGGCTCGGCAGGGAGGAGGATGGACTGGCCAATCAGTGGGTGGCGGAGCAGAGAGATGACATCATCTCTCACCGCCCGGCGCCCGCCCTGCATTCTGGCAGTTCTGCCCTCACTCACTGTGCAGGCAGCAGAGAGATTACATCATCTCTCTGCTGCCTGACTCAGACTGGGACGCAGGAATTGACAATCCCCATTCCCCACCTTAGCAGGAAAGTAACTATCTGCAACTTGTGGCAGGTGATGTGGCAAGTGGACAATCTGCAATGTGTGGCAAGTGAACAATCCGCAATGTGTGACAGGTGACATGGCAAGTGACAATCCACAACTTGTGGCAGGTGACGTGGCAAGTGGACAATCAGCAATGTGTGGCAGGTGATAGTGGACAATTTGCAACACATGGCAAGTGACAATCCGCAGCTTGTGGCAGGTGACGTGGCAAGTGGACAATCCACAACTTGTGGCAGGTGACGTGGCAGGTGAACAATCCGCAATGTGTGACAGGTGACATGGCAAGTGACAATCCACAACTTGTGGCAGGTGACGTGGCAAGTGGAGAATCAGCAATGTGTGGCAGGTGATAGTGGACAAATTGCAACGTGTGGCAGGTGACGTGGCAAGTGATAATCTGGCAAGTGATAATCTGCATCTGGTGGCAGGCGATGTGGCAAGTGACACACTCGGGGCTCCCACTGATTCTGCATTATGGTGAGTTGAACTATTTCATTTTCTATAACAATGTAATAATAGAAGTAATGTGTTTCAAACATCCTGACACTATAATAACCATAGTGCCGTGATGATTGAAGCTCCGAAATTTCCCTGATAAATTGCCCCCCAAAAAACGTATTTTCTGGCAGTGCCCCTCCCGACACTAGACTCTGGATCCGCCCCTGTGGTAACCTCATCTGCTGCAATCATTTCATCCTGTACGACTATGTCAGTCGTACATATCTCTTTATCGTGCAATAATCGTGCAAAAACCTCACAGCGTGTTAAGTGCCATTGAAAATGAATGGCGCCCGAACATGTATTTTATGATTGTGGTGCAATTTGAAATCAGGGGCAGAATTGCAGTGATTCTGCCCGAGATCCCAAAACACCAAATGTGAATGGAGCCTAAAGCATTTCTAAAGTTTTTTTTTATTAAATAAATATACACGTTAAAATAAATAAACAATAATAATCAATAATAAACATGTACAATGCTCTTGAGGACGTTCTCAGGTTTGGATTCCTCTGAAAGCAGCCTGAATTTAGTATTGAGCTATATTGCTCTTAATCTCAGTTATTGCTCTCCATTTGATTACTTGAATATATATATACTTTTACTTTTCCACAGAAATATTGCAGTAAAGACAATTTATGTGTTTTATTATAACATGTGTGTTTCTCAGTGGTCATTGCACTTTCACTATTGCCACGTGTGCCAAGAGGGGCAAAGGCTGCGGCTCATGTGGGGGTAGCACTACACACGCGTATGCTAGCATAGTGCAACAGTGTGAATGGGCCCTAAACTGTAGACATAGCCTAATTTTTTAACTTTAACCAATAAGTTACAAAAGAGTAACATATTAAACAAGAACTGTGCTCTGCCCAAGCATGGAACAGTCATTAGCAAACTACCTGTAGGTATAATACAATTTCCTTAGCTGACATCTGGCCTATATCTTTAAAATGCATCTAGTGACTCGTTCATATGCGTGGCAGCTCTTACAAGCCCTCTGAAAAGTGATCTGTGGTGGATCGCTTTTCAAAGGCATTTTGACAGACAGTGCAGATATGTTGTACATGCCACACCACTGCCCTGCAACCCTTCCCTACACTACAAAAAAAGATTAAAAGAAGCAAAAAATATCCACTACCCTAGTTTGGACTGAAAACTGAAAGGTACTCTGCAAAGGCTATCCAAATGTTCTCCCCCATGCCCCTGTGACCGGAGTACACAACTTCATCGCTTATGCTTGGCAGACCTCGCTGGAAAGCAGCATCCAACTTGCCCTTTTGGATTCCATGTGGTCCATCAGGGACCGGAATTAGTAGCCTGCACACAAGCTTGGTGTATCAATTTGAGCTTTTTAACAGTGAGAGGGAGGTCACTTCAAGACATGGTTTCATAACAGCCTTTATTGATTGCATGGAGATATATGGTGCACAGACCATGAAAGATTTCCTGCCTAATACACATCCTCTGGACCACTGTTGACTCATTGTACTATTCTGGCTACCGCTTCACCCATTCATTGAATACACCGAGGGACTAGTGCCTATTCCATCCTACCTAAGTGCCCTTTTCTAAGATTCAGGTCCGATTACCCCTGGACCAATCTCATGCTGGAAATCAGTCAAGCATTATCCCACACATATGCATGCATATCCATCATCCTTCTTATTGTTGTTACCCAGGATGTTTACCATTAGTGTGTATATTTTTTGTTAATTGCTTTATAATTTTTTTCGGTCACTGGATGTGGGCATGTATGGTGAACATTGAGTTTTTAACCAGTTAACGACCGCACTATAGTTAAATGACGGCTAAAGTGCAACTCGATAACTCTGGGAGGGCGTACATTGACGTCCTCCCAGAAACGCGCACACGGGACTATCCGTGCTCGCCGGGTTCACGGGACACGTGAAACACGGATCGCGGTAAAGGGCCAATGAAAGCGGGCCTTTACCACGTGATCGCTCCGTCCAGTGATGGAGCAACCACAATGTAAACACAGCGGGGTCATCCAGGGGTTCAACGCTCTCCTCTCCTCACACCGATACAGCGTGAGTGGAGAGGAGAGCGATCAGTGTAAAATTGTGAGTTTATTCCTATATTACTGTGCCCAGCAGTGCCCAACAGTGCTACATCAGTGCCCCACTGTGTCATTTCTACCACCTCTGTGCCATTGCTGCCACCTCTGTGCCACATCAGTGATAAACAGTGCCTCTACAGAGCCTCATCAGTGCCACCAGAGCTACATCAGTGTCACTACAGTGCTCATCTGTGCCACACCAGTGCCACCTGTGCCCATCAGTGTCACCTGTGCCCATCAGTGCCACCTGTGCCCATCAATGCTAATCTGTGCCATCAGTGCCACATCAGTGCCACCTGTGCCCATCAATGCCACCTGTGCCCAGCACCCAGCACCCAGCAGTGCACCCTCACCAGCACCCAGCAGTGCAGCCACACCTATCTAGTTTACATATCGCAAAACAGTCGCAACACCAGTATGGCAAAAAAATTTAACCAGCAAGGAGGCCTAGCCTGAGCGATGAGAGCAGCGGGGAGGTCACTGAGTCTCAGTCCGATTCTGATTCAGCATATGAACCTGTTACAAGCAGTGGGTTTGCTACAGAAGAAGAGCAACGTGTGCCCATGAAAAGAAGGCATTCTGAGGTGGAGCAGCAGCCTACTACCAGCAGAGCAGTGCCGTCCACCTTGAGCGCAGTGCCATCCACCAAGCACCGGTAGGGCGTCATCTCAGCCCCAAAGGGATAGGGCCCATGCCAGCCTTCCCTATGCCCTTCAAAACCCCCTATGGCTTCCCCCTAATTTCGGAGCAGCAAACATCCCCCCTTTCACCGCCCAGCCAGGTGTCCAGGTGAACACTGATGATTTTGCCATGCTTGATTTTTTCATTTGATTTTCACTGAAGACTTACTATCATCCACTGTGGTCCAGTGCAACCTCTATGCACAGCAGTACATAGTAAGCAACCCTGGTTCTAGTTACGCCCATCCCTTTGAGTGGAGAGATCTTACCGTAGAGGAATTCCAAATTTTTTTAGGCCTAACTTTTACTATGGGACTCACAAAAAAAATCGAATTTTACTCCAATTGGTCTACCAACCCCATCCACCACATGCCAATCTTCTCATCCATTATGCCAAGATCAAAATACCTTATGATTATGCGGTTCCTCCTCTATAATGACAACACCCAGCTCTCTCCCAAAATGACCCAGCTTTTAAAAATGATTTAAAATTTGGCCACTCTTAAATTATTTCTCTGAAAAATTCCACCAGTTATATACCCCCGATCAGAATATCTCCTAGGATGAGTCCCTTGTAAAATTCACAGGCAGGCTGGGCATCAAACAGTTTATCCCCAGCAAAAGGGCCCGATATGGGGTTAAAATGTACAAACTTTGTGACCGAGCCACAGCGTACATCTACGCCTTCCTGGTGTACGAATGGAAGGACTCCCAACTGCATCCCCCTGAATGCCCAGAGTATATTGGAGCCAGAGGAAAAGTTGTCTGGGAGCTTGTCTATCCACTCCTTGGAAAGGGATGCCATCTTTAACCACTTAAGGACCAGCCTCGTTTTGGATTTTAGGTGTTTACATGTTTAAAACAGGTTTTTTTGCTAGAAAATTACTTAGAACCCCCAAACATTATATATGTTTTTTTTTCTAACACCCTAGAGAATAAAATGGCTGTTGTTGCAATACATTTTTTTGCACCGTATTTGCGCAGCGGTCTTATAAGCGCACTTTTTTTGGAAAAAATTAACTTTTTTGAATAAAAAAATAAGACAACAGTAAACTTAGCCCAATTTTTTTATATTGTGAAATATAATGTTACGCCAAGTAAATTGATACCCAATATGTCACGCTTCAAAATTGCGCCCTCAAAAATCTTCATAGGCGATGTTTAAAAAATTACAGGTTGCATGTTTTGCGTTACAGAGGAGGTCTAGGGCTAGAATTATTGCTCTCGCTCTACCGGTCGCGGAGATACCTCACATGTGTGGTTTGACCACCGTTTTCATATGCGGGCGCTACTCGCGTATGCGTTCGCTTCTGCGCGTGAGCTCGTCGGGACGGGGTTTTTTTTTTTTTTTTTTAATTTTTTTTTTATTATTTATTTTACATTATTTCATTTATTTTTACTGTGTTACTTTTATTCCTATTACAAGGAATGTAAACATCCCTTGTAATAGAAAAAAGCATGACATGACCTCCTAAATATGAGATCTGGGGTCAAAAAGACCTCAGATCTCTTATTTACACTAAAATGCTATAAAAAAAAAGTCATTTAAAAAAATGACATTGAAAAAAATATGCCTTTAAGAGGCGTGGGCGGAAGTGATGTTTTGGCGTCGCTTCCGCCCAGCAGTGTCATGGAGATGAGTGGGCACCATCTTAGCCTCACTCGTCTCCAGGCACAGGAGGGAGACGGACACTATCGCCTCCGCCGCTACCGACGGCTCTGGTATAACAACGATATCCCCCTTCAAAGTTTGGACGTACATCGGCGTGCGGCAGTCCGGAAGTGGTTAAGTGCATAATTTTTATACAAGTTTGCCCCTCTTCCACAATCTTCACCGGAGGGACACCCCAACATGTGGTACAGTAAGAGGCAATAGAAAGGGCTTCCTGCAAAATCTCGTCAATGAAAGGCTACAACGAGGGGAAACAGCGTCTTTGCGGAACCAGGAGCTGTTGGCTGTTAAGTAAAGGGACAGACGAAATGTCCACATGCTCACATCAATCAATAACGACATATACGTGGAAGTCCCCAGAAGAAACTGCCCAATCCAGAAATCAGCTTGTGTCCACGACTATAATTTGTTTATGAGGGGAGTGGACTTCAATGATCAGATGATTATACCCTACCTTCCCACAAGAAAATCCCGCCATTGGTATAAAAAAGTGTCCATTTATTTTTTCAGTTTGGCCATGTATAACACTTATGTTATCTACCAAAAATTTACCGAGACCCCGTATCCTATCTGCATTACCAAGAACAAGATATTTCCGCCCTCTTGTGCCCTGAAGGCCCACCAGAAAATATTCGCTCTGATTCCGTGAGCAGACTCCACGAACGCCGCTTTCCTGAGAAAATCCCCCCGTGAAACAGGCCACAGGCGTCAGAAGAAATGCCGGGTGTGCTCCAGAGGAGGAGTTAGAAGAGACACCACATATTATTGTCCCCAATGTCCTTCCCAACCAGGCCTCTGTATAGGTGACTGTTTCTGCCGTTACCATACTTCTCTACATTATTAGGGAAGTATGGTAAACGTAATTCTTATTTCCTGTCATTTTCCTCCACACCCCTTATGCCACTGCACTGAACTGTACATACCTCGGCCTGTTATACGACCAAGCTTCTGCCTAAAGCTAAACATACCTCTGCCTTCTCCGGAACCGACCCTGGCCTGTTATATGACCACACTTCTGCCTAATGCTAAACTGTACCTACCTCTGCCAGGTCTGGAACTGACCCTGGACTGTTTGACCACGTTTTTTGCCTGCCTCTTGGACTGATCTTTTACGCTGCTAAGCTAGTTGGAACACAGGGATCTCACATATGTGAGGGGCTCCAGAATTGTTTTTCTGGATGAAGAAAACTAATTTTTTACTTTTCTCATTCTTGGATTAGGGTCTGGAGACTCGGAGGCTTCAAAGAGATTTGGGTGGGAGAATCCTCTACCCCTGTCCCCATTCTTTCCTGGCCTGCTACTTGGACCATATTCCTGCATACTACCAGGACCAATATTTTGGTACTGCTGGCAATATCTCTACCCGCAATGACCCTGGACTGTATATGGACAGTATCCCTGCTTTTACTGATGGTGGACAATATTCCTGCCTGCAGCCTGAACAATTCCATTCACTATCGCTGACCACATCCCTGCCTGTTGTCTGGATCAGGGCTTTCCTCCTGTGGACAACTGCACTACTAAAACCGCAGGTAATCTTTTGCTTACCCTTTGCTCAGCAGAATGTATTTTAGGGTGTAATTCTTGGTATGTACATGCTATGTGTTAGAAATATAAAGGGCCTTCAAACACCTGTCCTTAGAACACCTGATGGTGCTTATTGGATGTTGGGCTTCTATGTGGTCAGGCTGTGTAAAAGTCTCACACATATGGTATCGCCATACTCAGAAGGAGTAGCAGAATGTATTTTGGGGTGTCATTTTTGCTATGTACATGCTATGTGTTGGAAATATCTTATAAATGGACAACTTTGTGTAAAAAAAAAAAAAATGCGTTTTCATTTTTTTCCACATTTTCCACAAACTTCTGGAAAAAAATGAACCATTCAAAAGACTCATTATGCCTCATAGATTATACTTTGGGGTGTTTGCTTTCCAAAATGGGGTAACTTTTTGGGCATTTCCATTGTCCTGGTACTCCAGGGCCTTCGCAAAATTTTATAATAGAAATGAAGAAAAATGCATTTTTTTTACAAAATTTTTGTTCTTTTTTCATTTATAGCACAAAAAAAGAAAAAGAAAAAAGAAAAACAGGTGATCAAATACCACCAAAAGAAAGCTCTATTTGTGTGAAAAAAAGGATGAAAATTTCATAGGGGTACAGTGTTGCATGACTGAGTAATTGTCATTCAAAATGTGAGAGCACTGAAAGCTGAACATTGGTCTGGTTAGGAAGGGGGTTTAAGTGCCCAGTGGACAAGTGGTTAACTGCATGAATGTCACGTTTGCATGAATACATTTGATCATATTGGTTATTTTCTTTCCTTTTTGATACAATAAACTTTTGCTGACATTATTTGTACAGTGGGTTGTGATTATATTTCTATATATTTATGTTTTTGGTGTTGGTAGAGCTCATGCAGGGTTTTTATCTCAAGATGTCTACTCTGCAATGGATGCTAAAGTAACAAACAACTGACACAGCTGAAGTTTGCACATGTATGGCACCACCCAGAGGCCAACAGGGACAACTATGGAGTGTGCACATCTGTATGGATGTCGAGGATGCAGTTTTCCCATAACAAGGATGAAAGTCTCTTCCATCCCCCAATATACAGTAGCAACTGGGAGAAGGTGTTTTCTGTGTCACACCATCACAGACATCACGGTGTTCAATGCATGCCATGTTTTTTTTGTTTTTTTTTATGCAGACAAATACTAAAGTGTATGTCCAGCCAAAGCATTTTCCTTCCATGTTGGATAGAGTGGGGAAGGATTAGAGTGTGAAGTTTTTGCTAACTTCCTGCTCTGCTGACATAGTTTCACCAGGAAGTAAGGGGAAATCTGCAAAATGGATGTAGACAGCAATGAAAAGCTGACGGGATGTTTCTCTACAAAAAAAAAGTGTTTAGGCCCATTTATACATGCAGCAGCTCTTGCTGTCTCTCTGAGAAGAGATCCGCAGTGGATCGCCTTTCAAAAGCATTTCACAGGCAGTGGGGATGCCTTATGATTTAACCCTGAAAATCCAGACCCACAGCACATGTTTTCTTGTTAACAAATGGCAGATGGGAAATATATAAGAAAGTTAATGTGCACTGAGCTTAGTAAAAATGGGTGAAACTTTAATAATCCAA
Source organism: Lithobates clamitans (assembly GCA_037952925.1). NCBI lineage: Eukaryota > Metazoa > Chordata > Amphibia > Anura > Ranidae > Lithobates > Lithobates clamitans. The sequence goes on from JBBGZY010000720.1 coordinate 1,462,998, forward strand.
GTTAAAAACATAAATAAATACATTTTCCCTGCACAACTTCGCTCTATTCACTAAACTCAGTAACTATTTGTTATGCTAAACAAATCAGTCACCACTCCTTTAGTAAATAAGTCCTACTCACTTCAGCATTGCAAGCACAGCGTAAATGAGTGGGTTCAGGCTAAAATTTAAAGTAGTAATAAACCTCAATTACTTTATTACCAAATACACTGAGCACAATAAAATACACATTCCCCAGTAAACTATTTATTAAAATTCTTATCCCAGCACTTGAGTATTCTCGCCTTTCTTGTTAGTATGTGGTGAGCGGATTATTTTTTTATTTTTCTGTAATAATCAATAAATGAATGAATGAATAATAAAAATAAATGTGTGCATCCACTCTCATGTTTGCTAACCCAATGGTCTCTCCAAGTAGAAGAGTCACCCCAACTGTAATAGAAACTTATAGTGGCAAAGACATGGAGGCTGACATTTTCTGAAAATGCTAATTGCCTAGAAATCTCTGGCTTTCATACTTTCTAAATCACTGACCTGGAACAACCACATAGCTCCCAACTGTCCCTGATTTCGAGGGACTGTCCCTAATTTGGAACTAATTCCCTCTGCCCCCCTTTCCTCCTCATTTGTCCCTAATTTTGGTCTGATCTATATAGTTGTATATAAAATGCAATATTTAGCTTTCAAAAAGTGTTTCCCAGTGCTAAACCAATATCTAATTGCTACATTTGTAAATGTCAAAAAACAGTATAAAGGAAAAGTAGTGGTTAAAAAAAAGCACTTGTGGGTTTAACTAATCTTTTTTTTTTGTATAATTGTCTTTTAAGGGGCATGGCAGGAGTGTGTCCTATGTCCATATACTTTTGCTAATAGGCGTCCCTCGTTCCTATCTCAAAAAGTTGTGAGCAGTGGCGGGTCCCCCAAAAAACCTGGCCCCCTCACAACACCCCCATTGCACACATTGATCGTTGCTTCGCTCATCTGCCCCTCACCCACCAGGCCACCCGTCAGCCCCGCACTTACCCCATCCAGGTTGCGGCTTCCCCCCTGCGTCTCCTCCCGACCAATCTGGTCTCAAGACCCGTTTCCTGATTGGCCAGGAGGAGAAGCAGGAAGACATTAGCAAATATTAATTCGTTAATGTCACACAAGTAGGTGTGCTCGGGGCACAGTGCTCTGCGCCCATAGCCCACCCTTTTTGAAGCCGATTAGAGCCCCAGGCTCTAATCGTGTGCTTAAAAAAAACCCCCATAGAAATCCATGCGCCTGGTGCCCTGCATGGAGATTAAAGGCTGGGCACATGGATTAGGGGGGACGGCACCCGTGCGCCCCTTATGATAGGGTGACCAGACGTCCCCGATTTCCGGGGACAGTCCCCGGACTGAGGGGTTAGTCCCCGTACCATGTCTGTCCCCGTTTTTGTCCCCGGATTCATGTATTCAGCAGTGTGACCATCCATCCCGCACAGCCAGAGATTGGTGGGCAAGCCGGGGATGTACAGTGTCCTGTCAAATACTGCCCCCCCCCCTAGAAAAATGCCTCCGATGGGTCTGTGCAGGCAATGACAGTGAGTGGAGCTGTCAAATTGCAGCTCTGATGTCGGGGATGGGCGGAGCCGATATGCGGAGCTCCTCCCCCTTTGTCACACTGCTCTCTCCTCCTGTATGTGTGTACTGTGTATTGAAGACCCGGCCGGGGCGCAGCGCCGCCCCACTCTAGTGGAGTCCTGCTATGTGACCTCTTCTCTGTCTGTGTAACAGCCGCCCACCACGGCCCAGGCAGGCAGTGCGTGTGGGTCGCAGGGGGAGAAGCAGTGAACAACAGGACAGAAGGAAGGCAGCCTAGGGAGCCGCCGAGTGACTGACTGAGACTGACAGTGACTCACAGCCAGAGCAGTGTAAGTTTATTGTGTTGTTCTGAGTTCTTGTGAGGGAGGAGGGACTGGCCTGGGAGTCAGTGTAGAGGCCACCCAAGTATGGGAGAAAAAGCAGAACAGAGCCGAGGAGGAGGAAGGAAGGAAGGTGCTGCTTCATCATCATGGCTGGAGCCTGGGACCTTATTAAAATAGTAAAACTTGCTTCATAGAGCCGAATGCATGAAACAATGTTTGTTGTTTGGTGTAAATCCAGAGTTTCAAACACTAGAGAATTCACTAAAATATAGTTTATAAAGAATCAGTTCTTCCCCAAGGCGATCACATTTAAGCATGAAGTGTGCAAGTTCTGGAGTTCAAAAGCACAAAGTTGAGTCACAAAAATTTTACATGCCTAAATAATTAATTATAATGTACTTTCCTTAAGATTTTATATATACACACACACTGTGTGTATGTATGTATAATACAGAGAGGGGAGATACAGTATACAGAGAGCAGTGCCGACTGGTGCGCAAAATTTTTGGGGAGGCACAAACAAACTGAAAAATTCAGAAGAAAATACCATCAATTGCCCCCTCACTGTGCCCATCAAACACAGCCACTGTCCCCCATCAAATGCAACCACTGTCTTCCATCAAATGCAGTCACTGTGCCCCATCAAATGCAGCCACTGTGCCTATCAAATGCAGCCACTGTGCCCCATCATATGCAGCCACTGTGCCCCATCAAATGCAGCCACTGTGCCCCATCAAATGCAGCCACTGTGCCCATCAAATGCTGCCACTGTGCCCCATCAAATGCAACCACTGTCTTCCATCAAATGCAGCCACTGTGCCCATCAAATGCAGCCACTGTGCCCATCAAATGCAGCCACTGTGCCCATCAAATGCAGCCACTGTGCCCATCAAATGCAGCCACTGTGCCCCATCAAATGCAGCCACTGTGCCCCATCAAATGCTGCCACTGTGCCCATCAAATGCAGCCACTGTGCCCCATCAAATGCTGACACTGTGACCATCAAATGCAGCCACTGTGCCCCATCAAATGCTGACACTGTGCCCATCAAATGCAGCCACTGTGCACCATCAAATTCTGACACTATGACCATCAAATGCAGCCACTGTGCCCCATCAAATGCAGCCACTGTGCCCCATCAAATGCTGCCACTGTGCCCCATCAAATGCTGCCACTGTATCCATCAAATGCTGCCACTGTGACCATCAAATGCAGCCACTGTGCCCCATCAAATGCTGCCACTGTGCCCCATCAAATGCTGCCACTGTATCCATCAAATGCAGCCACTGTGCCCCATCAAAGGCTGCCACTGTGCCCCATAAAATGCTGCCACTGTGCCCCATCAAATGCAGCCACTGTGCCCCATCAAATGCAGCCACTGTGCCCATCAAATGCTGCCACTGTGCCCCATCAAATGCTGCCACTGTATCCATCAAATGCAGTCACTGTGCCCCATCAAATGCTGCCGATGTGCCCCGTCAAATGCTGCCACTGTGCCCCATCAAATGCAGCCACTGTGCCCCATCAAATGCAGCCACTGTGCCCCATCAAATGCAGCCACTGTGCCCCATCAAATGCAACCACTGTCTTCCATCAAATGCAGTCACTGTGCCCCATCAAATGCAGCCACTGTGCCTATCAAATGCAGCCACTGTGCCCCATCATATGCAGCCACTGTGCCCCATCAAATGCAGCCACTGTGCCCCATCAAATGCAGCCACTGTGCCCATCAAATGCTGCCACTGTGCCCCATCAAATGCAACCACTGTCTTCCATCAAATGCAGCCACTGTGCCCATCAAATGCAGCCACTGTGCCCATCAAATGCAGCCACTGTGCCCATCAAATGCAGCCACTGTGCCCATCAAATGCAGCCACTGTGCCCCATCAAATGCAGCCACTGTGCCCCATCAAATGCTGCCACTGTGCCCATCAAATGCAGCCACTGTGCCCCATCAAATGCTGACACTGTGACCATCAAATGCAGCCACTGTGCCCCATCAAATGCTGACACTGTGCCCATCAAATGCAGCCACTGTGCACCATCAAATTCTGACACTATGACCATCAAATGCAGCCACTGTGCCCCATCAAATGCAGCCACTGTGCCCCACCAAATGCTGCCACTGTGCCCCATCAAATGCTGCCACTGTATCCATCAAATGCTGCCACTGTGACCATCAAATGCAGCCACTGTGCCCCATCAAATGCTGCCACTGTGCCCCATCAAATGCTGCCACTGTATCCATCAAATGCAGCCACTGTGCCCCATCAAAGGCTGCCACTGTGCCCCATAAAATGCTGCCACTGTGCCCCATCAAATGCAGCCACTGTGCCCCATCAAATGCAGCCACTGTGCCCATCAAATGCTGCCACTGTGCCCCATCAAATGCTGCCACTGTATCCATCAAATGCAGTCACTGTGCCCCATCAAATGCTGCCGATGTGCCCCATCAAATGCTGCCACTGTGCCCCATCAAATGCAGCCACTGTGCCCCATCAAATGCAGCCACTGTGCCCCATCAAATGCAGCCACTGTGCCCCATCAAATGCAGCCACTGTGCCCCATCAAATGCAGCCACTGTGCCCCATCAAATGCTGCCACTGTGCCCCATCAAATGCTGCCACTGTGACCATCAAATGCAGCCACTGTGCCCCATCAAATGCTGCCACTGTGCCCCATCAAATGCTGCCACTGTATCCATCAAATGCAGCCACTGTGCCCCATCAAAGGCTGCCACTGTGCCCCATAAAATGCTGCCACTGTGCCCCATCAAATGCAGCCACTGTGCCCCATCAAATGCAGCCACTGTGCCCATCAAATGCTGCCACTGTGCCCCATCAAATGCTGCCACTGTATCCATCAAATGCAGTCACTGTGCCCCATCAAATGCTGCCGATGTGCCCCATCAAATGCTGCCACTGTGCCCCATCAAATGCAGCCACTGTGCCCCATCAAATGCAGCCACTGTGCCCCATCAAATGCAGCCACTGTGCCCCATCAAATGCAGCCACTGTGCCCATCAAATGCTGCCACTGTGCCCCATCAAATGCAGCCACTGTGCCCCATCAAATGCAGCCACTGTGCCCCATCAAATGCAGCCACTGTGCCCCATCAAATGCAGCCACTGTGCCCCATCAAATGCTGCCACTGTGCCCCATCAAATGCTGCCACTGTGACCATCAAATGCAGCCACTGTGCCCCATCAAATGCTGCCACTGTGCCCCATCAAATGCTGCCACTGTGCCCATCAAATGCAGCCACTGTAACCCCCCCCCTCGCCCGCTGTGGGACCTTGCAGCGGGTCAGACAGCAGCTCCTGTCTCCTCCATGCGTCTCCCCCCCTCTTTCTGATAGGCGTCCAAATGCATCGCACCTGATTGGCGGAGAGGCGGTTCAGTGTTAGGAAAGCGAATATTCATTCGCTGTTCTAACACACCTGGATGGACTCCGAGCGCAATGCTCTGCGCTCCGAGTTCACCTTTTTTTAAGCCTATTAGAGCCTATGGCTCTAATCAGGTGCTTCAAAAACACCCCTGCCGCTGGAATTCTGACGCCTGAATAGGGGGTGGCGGCGGCCAGGGATAGATTCATGCAATGCATAAATCTATCCGTTAGTCATAGAGGGGGTGGCTGGAGAGAGGGGGCGGCATCTGTGCGCCCTTAATGTACGCACCGCCACTGATACAGAGAGAGAGGGGGAGATGCAGTATCTTCTTAACATTTGGTAGTCAGATCCCAAAAAATTCTAAGAAGTAAAAACTAAAATAGTTTTCGATTTGCCAATAAAAAAAAATATGTCCCCGGATTTCATTTTAAAAATCTGGTCACCTTACCTTATGAGCGACCACAACTGGTTGTGAGGTATACAACCATGCAACAAGCAAAGTCAGAAGGCACTCCTTTCTTTTTCTGGGTCAGCAACTGAGGATGGATTGAAACTAGAGTGATCAGTACTGCTAGGTAGGGATGAGCCGAACACCCCCCGGTTCGGTTCGCACCAGAACCTGCGGACGGACCGAAAATTCGCACGAACGTTAGAACCCCATTGATGTCTATGGGACTCGAACGTTCGAAATCAAAAGTGCTCATTTTAAAGGCTAATTTGCATGGTATTGTCCTAAAAAAAACGGCCGTTTATCGGGAGCAGTGATTTTAATGATGCTTAAAGTAAAAAAAAAAAGTGAAATATTCCTTTAAATATCGTACCTGGGGGGTGTCTATAGTATGCCTGTAAAGTGGCGCGTGTTTCCTGTGTTTAGAACAGTCCCTGCACCAAATGTCATTTTTAAAGGAAAAAATCTAATTTAAAACTGCTTGCGGGTTTAATATAATGTCCGGTCCTGGCAATATGGATGAAAATCAGTGAGACAAACGGCATGGGTACCCCCCAGTCCATTAACAAGCCCTTTGGGTCTTAAACCCTCCACCCAAATTAAAATAAGGAAAGGTGTGGGGCCACCAGGCCCTATATACTCTGAACAGCAGTATTTTGAACAGGTACATTTTTAACGTGTTTAGCTACAGCCAAAAAATCTTTTTTAAGCTTTTTGGAAAACATAGGGAAGGGTTATCACCCCTGTGACATTTGTTTTGCTGTCTTTCCTCCACTTCAGAAGATTTCACCTTACTTTTTGTCCCAATGACAAATGTTTTTTGAAAATTTGGGTTTTTTTGTGGAACAAGGATTGGAAAGCATCAGTGGAAATGAGAAATGTTTTTCCCATATTAACTCTTACAGGAGAGAATTTCCCTTCCTAGGGGTAGATTTCATCTCACTTCCTGTTGTCTCCTTCCGTTTGCAAGTAGGAGTCGTTTGTAAGTTAGATGTTTGAATGTAGGGGCCTGCCCTATATAATCAGCAGAAATTTGGGCCTTAGGTGTTGTTGTGGCCACAACACTGTAAGCCCTCACAGGGCCCTGCTGTGAAATATTAGATCAAGAATTGTAATTACATGCCCCTGTTGAACAGGGGCAGAAAAATTGGGCCTTTGGTGGTGGTGGTGGTGCTGGTGCCACAACACTGTAAGTCCTCACTCGCTCTTGGTGGGTGCAGAAATGGGCCCTGCTGTGAAATATTAGATCAAGAATTGTAATTACATGCCCCTGTTGAACAGGGGCAGAAAAATTGGGCCTTTGGTGGTGGTGGTGGTGGTGCTGGTGCCACAACACTGTAAGTCCTCACTCGCTCTTGGTGGGTGCAGAAATGGGCCCTGCTGTGAAATATTAGATCAAGAATTGTAATTACATGCCCCTGTTGAACAGGGGCTGAAAAATTAGGCCTTAGGCACTGGTGCTGGTGCCACAACACTGCAACCCCTCACAGACACTCTAGTTGGAACGCATGAACGGGCCCTGCTGCAAAGTATTGCATCAAAAATTGTAATTACACGCCCCTGTTAAACAGGGGCAGAAAATTGGTGTCACAACACTGCAACCCCTCACAGATACTCTAGTTGGAATGCTGAAATGAGCCCTGCTGCAAAGTATTGCATCAAAAATTGTAATTAAACGCCCCTGTTAAACGGGCAGAAAAATTGGGCCTTAGGCACTGGTGCTGGTGCCACAACACTGCAACCCCTCACAGATACTCTAGTTGGAATGCTGAAATGAGCCCTGCTGCAAAGTATTGCATCAAAAATTGTAATTACACGCCCCTATTAAATGGGCAGAAAAATTGGGCCTTAGGCACTGGTGCTGGTGCCACAACACTGCAACCCCTCACAGATACTGTAGTTGGAATGCTGAAATGAGCCCTGCTGCAAAGTATTGCATCAAAAATTGTAATTACATGCCCCTGTTAAACAAGGGCTGAAAAATTGGGCCTTAGGCACTGGTGCAACAACACTGCAACCCCTCACAGATACTCTAGTTGTAACGCAGAAACGAGCCCTGCTGCAAAGTATTGCATCAAAAATTGTAATTACACGCCCCTGTTAAACAAGGGCTGAAAAATTGGGCCTTAGGCACTGGTGCAACAACACTGCAACCCCTCACAGATACTCTAGTTGTAACGCAGAAACGAGCCCTGCTGCAAGGTATTGCATCAAAAATTGTTAAACAGGGGCTGAAAAATTGTGCCTTAGGCACTGGTGGTGGCGCCCAGAACCAAAAATGTTCTTACAAGCTATCAGCGTGATGATTGAGGAGGAAGAGGATAATTTCTCAGGGATAGTCACTCAGCATCAGTATAGGCAGTCTTTGAAGGGATCTGAGATTTCAAAAAAAATTATTCGGTTACATCAGCATCAGGTGCTTGGTAGCTGGTGGTGATCCAAGACTGATTCATTTTTATGAAGGTCAGTCGATCGACCGAGTCGGTGGACAGACGCACCCTGTGATCGGTTACAAAGCCTCCAGCAGCACTGAATGTGCGTTCCGAAAGAACGCTGGATGCAGGACAGGCCAGTAGCTCAATTGCATGCTGTGCAAGCTCTGGCCAGTGATCCATCCTCAAGACCCAGTAACCCAGAGGATTTTCGGTGGGAAAGGTGTCCAAGTCAGATCTTGCCCCTAGGTATTCCTGCACCATGTAAAACAGACGCTGGCGATGGTTGCTGGAACCGATCATACCTTGGGGCTGCGGACCAAAAAATTGTCTGAATGCATCAGTCAGACGGCCACCTTCTCCACCGCTCCTTCTTTGACTGCCCGAAGCCTCAGCAACACGTTGTCCAGAAACAGGAGTTTGTAACCTCCCAGTCTCTGGGAACGCGTTGCACAGACCTTTCTGCAAGGCCTCCCGAAGATGTTTCAACATCTGCTTCCTCTGCGATGGCAAGATAAGGTCTGCAACCTTACCCTTGTAACGTGAATCAAGGAGGGTTGCCAGCCAGTATTGGTCCTTCTCCTTGATACCACGAATACGAGGATCCTTACGCAGGCTTTGCAGGATCAGGGAGGCCATGCAGCGTAGGTTTGCTGAGGCATTCGGTCTGAAGTCCTCTGGGTCACTAAGGACAACATGATCCGCAGCCACCTCCTCCCAGCCACGTACAAGTCCATGTGTTTCTTGGGACTGATCCCTTAAAGACTGCTGCTGATGCTGAGTGCCAGGCTCCACCTCCATACTGACACAATCTTCCTCCTCCTCCTCCTCCTCGTCCTCTTCCTGTGTGATCGGCGGGCACGCAGGAACACTGTCTGGATAAAGGGGGCCTTGAGAGCTAAGGAAGTCCTCCTCTTCCTGTCTCTGTTCTGCCTCAAGTGCCCTGTCCATTATTCCACGCAGTGTGTGCTCCAACAGGTGGACAAGTGGGACAGTGTCACTGATGCATGCACTGTCACTGCTTACCATCCTCGTGGCCTCCTCAAATGGTGACAGGACAGTGCATGCATCACTGATCATGGCCCACTGGCGTGGGGAAAAAAAACCAAGCTCCCCTTACCCTGTCCTGGTGCCATAGTCGCACAGGTACTCATTGATGGCCCTCTGCTGCGTGTGCAGCCACTGCAGCATGGCCAACGTTGAGTTCCACCTGGTGGGTATGTCACAGATTAGGCGGTTCTTGGGCAGGTTAAACTCCTTTTGGAGGTCCGTCAGCCGAGCACTGGCATTATATGACCGGCGGAAATGCACAAGACTTTCCTGGCCTGCCTCAGGACATCCTGTAAGCCTGGGTACCTGCCCAAGAACCGCTGCACCACCAAGTTAAGGACGTGAGCCAAACAGGGCACATGGGTCATTTGTCCCTGTCGGAGGGCAGAGAGGAGGTTGGTGCCATTGTCGCAAACCACCATTCCTGCCTTAAATTGGTGTGGCGTCAACCACCTCTGAACCTGCCCCTGCAGAGCTGACAGAACCTCTGCCCCAGTGTGACTCCTGTCCCCCAAGCACACCAGCTCAAGCACCGCATGGCATCTTTTGGCCTGTGTACTTGCATAGCCCCTTGAACGGCTACGGAGCACCGCTGGTTCCGAGGACAAAGCACAGGAAGAGGCCATGGAGGAAGAAGAAGAGGAGGGGGTGGAGGAGAGAGGTGTGTCAAATCATTAGCATTTTGGAGGCGTGGTGGCGGAACAACCTCCAACACTACTGCACCTTGTCCTGCATCCTTCCCAGCTGCCAGCAGTCACCCAATGCGCCGTGAAACTTAGGTAACGTCCCTGTCCATGCCTGCTGGACCATGAGTCAACGGTAATATGCACTTTACCGCTGACCGCCCTGTCCAGCGAGGCCACATGGCGGTAGAGAGCCGGAATCGCCTTCCGTGAGAAAAAGTGGCGTTTGGGTACCTGCCACTGAGGAACCGCACATTGCACAAACTCATGGAAGGGGGCAGAGTCTACCAACTGAAAAGGCAGCAGTTGAAGTGCTAGCAATTTTGCCAAGCTAGCATTCAACCGCTGCGCATGTGGATGGCTGGGAGCAAACTTCTTTCGGCGGTGCAGCAGCTGGGGCAGGGAAATTTGCCTGGTACAATCTGACATCGGTGTACCAAAAGCAGATTCCCACAAGTACTTGGCTGTGACACACCTAATTCTACACCTTCATTCCTCTCAGTGCAGGTCTCAGAGAGGACTGAAGGTATAGTGGGGTTGGAGATCATAGCTGATGAGGAGCACGGAGAGGTCCTCTTTGTTCTTTGGTGTGGGTCTTTTAGATACGCTTGCCAACGAACTGCATGGCAGGTCAACATATGTCTGGTCAAGCATATGGTACCCAAGCGGGAGATGTTTTGGCCACGCGAGATACGCTTGAGACATATGTTGCAAATAGCAGCGGTGCGATCTGATGCACTCGTCTCAAAAAAGGCCCACACCAAAGAACTTTTTGAATAACGCGCAGAGACTGCAGCGCCCTGCACATGTGGAGCTTTGGGGTGTGATGCAGTCAATGTGCTGCCCTTAGGCTGGCCCCTGGAGGGCATCCTGCCTCGTTGGTGATGTGCCATCTCCTCCTCCTCCTCCTCTCTCCTATCAGGCACCCACGTTGAGTCAGTGACCTCATCATCCCCTCCCTCCTCATCACTGGAGCAAACCTGGCAGTATGCTGCAGCAGGGGGAGCATGACTGCCAGATTGCTGTCCTTCTTGGGCACCCCCTCTGTCCATGCTCATGTTACTGCCTTCATCGAGTTCAGTATCAACATCAGAGCCTTCCAAACGCTGGCATCCTCCTGGAGCATGTACCCAACACTGTGGTCAAACAGTTCGAGGGACTCCTCAGGAGGACATGGTGGGGCTAGGGAAGGAGTCACTGATGACATTGAGCCGAGGAAAGAGGCAGCTGCTTTGCCAGATAAAGTACCCTGGGCATGGGTGAGAGAGGATGAGGAGGATGAGGACGGCTTGGTCATCCACTCGACCAAGTCTTCCGCATGTTGCTGCTCAGCACGGCCAGCTGCCTGCTTGCCCTCTCATATTGGTTTGTGACTGTCTGCCTCTCCTTCTTGGCCTTCCAGACATACTAATGGCCTGTAGCTGCACTAAGCTTGGATATATATAAATGTATATGTACTGATACTGCAGCTAGCAAAATCAACTGCCTGCCTGTAGTATGAGAACACCACCAACCTTCTACAGGTAGCTTTAGCTGAACACTATGCAGAGCTCGCAAAAAACTAATTTGTAGCTTTTTTAGCTGCCTGCGGTAGTGATAGGATCAGGAAAACACCACCAACCTTCTACAGGTAGCTTTAGGTGAACACTGTGCAGAGCTCGCAAAAAAATAACTTGTAGGTTTAGCTGAAAACTGTGAGGTGGACGCACCACACTAACTTGTAGTTTTAGCTGAACACTGTGAGCAGGACGCACTGCACTAACTTGTAGCTTTAGATGAACACTGTGCAGAGGTCTCACTACACCAACTTGTAGGTTTAGCTGAACACTGTGAGCAGGACGCACAGCACTAACTTGTATTTTTAGCTGAACACTGTGGGCAGGACGCACAGCACTAACTTGTAGTTTTAGCTGAACACTGTGAGCAGGACACACTGCACTAACTTGTAGCTTTAGATGAACACTGTGCAGAGGTCTCACTACACCAACTTGTAGGTTTAGCTGAACACTGTGAGCAGGACGCACAGCACTAACTTGTAATTTTAGCTGAACACTGTGAGCAGGACGCACAGCACTAACTTGTAGTTTTAGCTGAACACTGTGAGCAGGACGCACTGCACTAACTTGTAGCTTGAGATGAACACTGTGCAGAGGTCTCACTACACCAACTTGTAGGTTTAGCTGAACACTGTGAGCAGGACGCACAGCACTAACTTGTAGTTTTAGCTGAACACTGTGAGCAGGACGCACTGCACTAACTTGTAGCTTTAGATGAACACTGTGCAGAGGTCTCACTACACCAACTTGTAGGTTTAGCTGAACACTGTGAGCAGGACGCACTGCACTAACTGTAAATAGTCTAGTTGCCTGGCTGTGGTACTAATAGGATCAAAAGAACACCAGCAATTTTATTCAGGTAGCTGTAAATACTGTAACAAGACAAGCCTGCCTGTCAGTAAGAAGATAACAGGAACGGATCTAGCTGAACACTGTGAGCAGGACGCACTGCACTAACTTGTAGCTTTAGATGAACACTGTGCAGAGGTCTCACTACACCAACTTGTAGGTTTAGCTGAACACTGTGAGCAGGACGCACCCCACTAACTTGTAGGTTTAGCTGAACACTGTGAGCAGAACGCACCCCACTAACTTGTAGGTTTAGCTGAACACTGTGAGCAGGACGCACCCCACTAACTTGTAGTTTTAGCTGAACACTGTGAGCAGGACACACCGCACTAACTTGTAGGTTTAGCTGAACACTGTGAGGTGGACGCACCTCACTAACTTGTAGGTTTAGCTGAACACTGTGAGCAGGACGCACCCCACTAACTTGTAGGTTTAGCTGAACACTGTCAGCAGGATGCACTGCACTAACTGTAAATAGTCTAGCTGCCTGACTGTGGTACTAATAGGATCAAAAGAACACCAGTAATTTTCTTCAGGTAGCTGTATATACTGTAACAAGACAAGCCTGCCTGTCAGTAAGAAGATAACAGGAATGGATCTAGCTGAACACTGTGAGCAGGACGCACTGCACTAACTGTAAATAGTCTAGCTGCCTGACTGTGGTACTAAAAGGATCAAAAGAACACCAGTAATTTTCTTCAGGTAGCTGTATATACTGTAACAAGACAAGCCTGCCTGTCAGTAGGAAGATAACAGGAATGGATCTAGCTGAACACTGTGAGCAGGACGCACTGCACTAACTGTAAATAGTCTAGCTGCCTGACTGTGGTACTAATAGGATCAAAAGAACACCAGCAATTTTCTTCAGGTAGCTGTAAATACTGTAACAAGACAAGCCTGCCTGTCAGTAGGAAGATAACAGGAACGGATCTAGCTAAACTGAATACAGTGTATATATATATATATATATATATATATATATATATATATATATATATAAAACACCTGGGATGCATATATATACACAATACACTGTAAGTGCAGCTAAACTGACTGACTGTTCTGCCTAATCTATCTAACTCAAATCAAATGACACTGTCTCTCTGTCTATCTCTTTCAACGCCGGAACACACACTACACAGGGCCGCCGTGCAGGCGGCCTTATATAGTGTGGGGCGTGTACTAAATCCCCTGAGCCATAATTGGCCAAAGCCCCCTTGGTTTTGGCCAATTACGGCTCTCTGTTCAGACGGTGCTGTCATTGGCCAAGCATGCGGGTCATAGTGCATGCTTGTCCAATCATCAGCCAGCAATGCACTGCGATGCCGCAGTGAATTATGGGCCGTGAATGGCCCATATCATTCGCAATTCGGCAAACGGGCGAACAGACGATGTTCGAGTCGAACATGGGTTCGACTCGAACACGAAGCTCATCCCTACTGCCAGGCAACTAACATTTGAAGAAAGACAGGTCAGCAGCGGCTGCCTCCCTGTTCCTCCCATTACAAGTATCCTTTTAGGATTAGACAGTATACTAACCCATTATGCTGTCACATTATATCTTCAGTATTATATATGCCTTACATTAATTTTCGTCTTGTTCAATATATTGATTACTGGTGAAATTAAAAACAGGAAACCTTACCATTTGGATGCAGTAACCCATTTAACTGCTGATAAGGCTGGGTCTTTAAAGTTTTTGACTTTGGGTTTGAATCTTTTTTTTTTTTTAACAGTAAGAGTTGGGTTTGAATCTTACAGTACACTATTTATCATGGTCAATCAGACTGAAGGCCTGTAAGAGGGGTCATTGAATTGTGAATATCCCCTGTAAGAGGGGATACTTGAATTCAGAGCAGGATTCTACAGGAGGATCTGTACACCAGCAAACCCAAACAATTGTTGTGACTTCCTCAGGGAACATAACTCTGTGACGCTATGTGTTGGGAGGAGCCTATGACCTCATGTTGCAAACAGGAACCGCCATCTTGAGTGAGCTATTTCTAATGTACTTTTATTTAATCTGATGCACACCAGCAAATGTGCACTTAAGTTAACGACTTAACTACTACAACCCGCCCGCATTGTACTGTGGACGAACGGCCGCTGTAGGCTGCCTACTTTTTGGTTTAGGGCATGTGCATGCACCCCCCCCCCCAGGTTTCCGCTCTGATTTTACAAAGCAGGAGCCTGTCGGCAAGTCTCGGCCAATGATTTATGGCTGGGACCTGCTGACCAGCTGTGTGCAATCACGAAGGGAGGATCTGTCAGTTTCTCATCTCCACAAAGCAAATCTTCCCTGCCAGTGTTATTATTAAAGTGACAGTGTACAGTATTATTAATAATCATTGTATTAATGTCACTGGTGATGTCAGTGGCAGTTAGTCAGTTCCCCCCAGTGTCAATTAGTGTCAGATTGTCCGCCATAATATCGCAGTCCTATTATTCATTGATCAGCGTCATTAGTAGTGTATAAAAAAAATTCCAATGTGTATACCATAGTTTGTAGGCACTACAACGTTCACGCAATACAATCAATATAGACTTATTAGGGATTTTTAATCAAAAAACATTTAACAGAATACATTTTGGGCAAAATTAGATTTTTTTAACCTCTTTTTTGGATATGTTTTATAGCAGAAAGTAAAAAATATATATATTTTTTTCAAAACGTTTGGTCTTTTTTTGTTTATGCTGCCAAAAATAAAAACACAGCGGTGATCAAATACCACCAAAAGAAAGCTCTATTTGTTTGAAATGATATAATGTCGTTTGAGTACAGCATTGCATGACCGTGCATGCTTCAGTTAAAAAAGCGCAGTGCAGAATTGTAAAAAATGGTCCTGGTTATGAAGGGGTTAAAATCTTTCAGAGTTGAAGTGGTTAATCTTGAGCTTTATTTTTAATAAAAATCACACTAAATATACAGAGAATATCTAGATCAATATTTATACAGTGAATATCAAGATAAATATTTAAAGCCTCTTGTATTAAAAGGAAAATCATACCTCAAGGACAGTGTTCAACTGATTAATGAGCTCCAGAATGTTACAGGAACTACTGGTTGTTTACTTGCCACTATAGATGTCAATTCATTATATACTAGCATTGTTCAGAAGGATGGTCTGTCAGGGGTTGAGAAGGCCTTACATGGAGACACTGGATTGAAGCATGAACAAATTGGTTTCATCCTTGAAGGTTTAAAAATGGCAATGGAAAGCAATTACTTTTGGTACAATAAAAGCTATCATGTGCAAACCAAGGGGGTAGCCATGGGAGGCACGATATGCCCCCAGTGTGGCGAACCTCTTCATGAACATGTGGGAAGAGAAATATATCTACAGGAAAGAACGCCATGAGATCAAATTTTATCGAAGATATATCGACGACGTGATTATAGTGTGGGAAGGGACCACAGAATCCTTCCAGAGATTCTTAAGCGACATGAATCAGAATAAGTATGGGATTTCCTTTACCGGTAAAATTGATCAGCAAAAGATTGACTATTTAGATTTACAAATCTTCAAGAAAAATGGTGAGTTACACACCAAGACATTTTTCAAACCGAAGGACCGTAATAGTTATATACCTACTACCAGTTGCCACCATTCACGATTTTGATGAACAAGCTAATACATTAATCAAAAAATTTGAATATAAGGGGTACCGGAGAGAGGTACTGTTGACTTTAAAAGCTGAAGTAAGAGATATGAATAGAAACAACCTATTAGGAACGAAGATTAAGAGAGAAAATTCCCATGCTGGTGTAGCTTTTATTACTGGATTCAATAGTCAATACCAATTGATTGAATATATTATTAGGAAATACTGGCCCATCCTTAAATCCGATAAAGTTTTTTCTAAAATTTTGCCTAAAAAAACTACATTTGTATATAAAAGAGCTCCAACCCTCAGGGACCAACTCATTCACAATGTTATAGTACCACCAGAAACAGTACAATTATTTTCAGAAATGAAAGGGTTCTGTAAGTGCCAAAAATGCTTACCCTGTAGCGTCAGTAAGAAACAACCTAGAAAGAAGGAGACTTTTAGATCCAGGACCAATAATAAAGAGTATAAAATTAGGGAACTTATCACATGCAGCAGTACACATGTGACTTACGTTATTGAGTGTCCCTGCCACTTACAGTACGTGGGTAGGACCACCAGGCCACCTAATGTCAGAATAAGAGAACTTATTAATAATATAAAGAATGGTTTCCCTAAGCAGAATTTATCTAGGCACTTTAACCACTTGCTTACTGGGCACTTAAACCCCCCTCCTGTCCAGACCAATTTTCAGCTTTTAGCGCTGTCGCACTTTGAATGACAATTGCGCGGTCATACAACACTTTACTCAAATGAAATTTTTATCATTTTTTCCCCACAAATAGAGCTTTCTTTTGGTGGTATTTGATCACCTCTGCGGTTTTTATTTTTTGTTAAAAAATATTAAAAAGTCCGAAGTAAAAAAAAAAAAACTATATATTTTTTATATTTTGTTATAAATTTTGCAAACAGGTAATTTTGCTCCTTCATTGTTGTACGCTGATGAGGCGGCACTGATGGGCAGCGATAGGTGGCAGTGATGGGCACTGATGGGTGGCAGTAATGGGCACTGATGGGGGGCAATATTGGGCACAGATTGCTTACACTGATGGCAGCACTGCTAGATGCCACTGATTGGCACCACTGGTGGGCATTGATAGGTGGCACTTGTGGGCATTGATAGGTGGTACTTGTGGGCATTGATAGGTGGCACTTGTGTGAATTAATAGGTGGCACTGCTGGGCACTGGCAGGTGGCAATTACAGATGGCACTGGCAGGCTCAGATGAGGCATATGTGCCTCCCTCCTCTTCGGGACTGATGTCCCTTTAACATAAGCCAGTGAGCCGAAGCTTTCAGCGTGACGAGAAAAAGAAACTGATTACCAAGCTTTTGTTTACATCATGTGATCAGTTGTCATTGGCTGACAGCTAATCACATGGTAAGGGGCCGGGATCGGCCCCTTACTCGGATCTGTGATCATCCGAGTCTCCGTGACTCAGTGACCACAGCGCACGCACCGCGCGCCCTGCAGGGTGCGCGCGGTGTGCATGCACAGGGGAGGACGTCCCATCACGGCCTCCCAGAAATTGACGTCTGCGCTGTGCCCGTCATTCGGCTATGGCCTGGACCTCAAGTGGTTAAGGAGGTACATAACAGTTACCCCAGTGGCCTGATCTTTTATGGGATCGATATAATCAAGGACCACTGAAGGGGTGATAATAAGTAGATCAAGGTTTTACAAAACAAGACAGGATTGATGTATCGATTACCCTCTTTAGTACCTGGGGGGTTAAATGTCGATATTGATCTAAACTGTTTTTTATCTAATTTTTAAATTCCTTAGCTAACTTAATAATCTCCAGTATGTACAGTGTTGACGGAAAGTATTCAGACCCCCTTAAATTTTTCTTTGTTATATTGCAGCCATTTGCTAAAATCATTTAAGTTCAATTTTTTTCCTCATTAATGTACACACAGCACCCCATATTGACAGAAAAACACAGAATTGTTGAAATTTTTGCAGATTTATTAAAAAAGAAAAACTGAAATATCACATGGTCTTAAGTATTCAGACCCTTTGCTGTGACACTCATATATTTAACTCAGGTGCTGTCCATGTCTTCTGATCATCCTTGAGATGGTTCTACACCTTCATTTGAGTGCAGCTGTGTTTGATTATACTGATTGGACTTGCTTAAGAAAAGCCACACACCTGTCTATACCTTACAGCTCACAGTGCATGTCAGAGCAAATGAGAATCATGAGGTCAAAGGAACTGCCTGAAGAGCTCAGAGACAGAATTGTGGCAAGGCACAGATCTAGCCAAGGTTTCAAAAAAATTCTGCTGCACTTAAGGTTCCTAAGAGCACAGTGGCCTCCATAATCCTTAAATGGAAGACGTTTGGGACGACCAGAACCCTTCCTAGAGCTGGCCGAACTGAGCTATCGGGGGAGAATAGCCTTGGTGAGGGAGGTAAAGAAGAACCCAAAGATCACTGTGGCTGAGCTTAAGAGATGCAGTTGGGAGATGAGATAAAGTTGTAGAAAGTCAACCATCACTGCAGCCCTCCACCAGTCGGAGCTTTAGGGCAGAGTGGCCCGACAGAAGCCTCTCTTCAGTGCAAGACACATGAAAGCTCGCATGGAGTTTGCTAAAAACAACTGAAGGACTCCAAGATGGTATGAAATAAGATTCTCTGGTCTGATGAGACCAAGATAGAACTTTTTGGCCTTAATTCTAAACGGTATGTGTGAAGAAATCCAGGCACTGCTCATCACCTGTCCAATATAGTCCCAACAGTGAAGCATGGTGGTGGCAGCATCATGCTGTGGGGGTATTTTTTTTAGCTACAGGGACAGGACGACTGGTTGCAATCGAGGGAAAGATGAATGCCGCCAAATACAGGGATATCCTGGACGAAAACCTCCAGTCTGGGCCGAAGGTTTACCTTCCAACAAGACAATGACCCTAAGCACAAAATAAAGAAGGAGTGGCTTCACAACAACTCCATGACTGTTCTTGAATGGCCCAGCCAGAGCCCTGACTTAAACCCAATTGAGCATCTCTGGAGAGACCTAAAATGGCTGTCCACCAACGTTTACCATCCAACCTGACAGAACTGGAGAGGATCTGCAAGGAGGAATAGCAGAGGATCCCCAAATTCAGGTGTGAAAAACTTGTTGCATCTTTCCCAAAAAGACTCATGGCTGTATTAGATCAAAAGGGTGCTTCTACTAAATACTGAGCAAACGGTCTGAATACTTATGACCATGTGATATTTCAGTTTTTCTTTTTTAATAAATCTGCAAAAATGTCAACAATTCTGTGTTTTTCTGTCAATATGGGGTGCTGTGTGTACATTAATAAGGGAAAAAAATGAACTTAAATGATTTTAGCAAATGGCTGCAATATAACAAAGAATGAAAAATTTAAGGGGGTCTGAATACTTTCTGTCCCCACTGTAGATATATATTCTTTACTTTTATTGTTTTTTCTATGATTAAATTTACTAGTATGTCCATTTAAAGAGTTTTCTATTGGTCGATTGCTGTATTGGGATTAATACCCTTGGGTTCCAAATTCACCCATAATTACTTTTTATTATATTTATATTTTTGCAATTTTAAAGTATATATTTTTTACACTTTAACCTATGTATACTATGTGTTGGGTTCAGTACATGAACATTCATTTACTATCCATACACTTTGGGTTGTCTATCTGCCATTTCTCTATATCTCCATTCCAAATATTTTTAAAGTTTTTAATATTTGCAATATTTTTTATCACCTCATATTTTTATCCTTTGGCCATTCAGGCCTCATAGAGCTTTTTAGCTCATATATAGTTTTTTATATAGTTTAGTTATTTATAAGGTAATATCCTCCATACTCTTTTGATAAATCTCGATGGACTGCACCATTATCATTATGTTTGGTATTAACAATCAAATTATAGACATATCTGGTTTAATGATACCATTTTTTCCTTTGATTTGTTTACAGAAAATGTCTTTTTAACATTGTCGTTTTAAAATAAATGTTTACTTTTAGTTGTTAATATCTGGTTTACACATGGTGAGTGGAGGTTTGTCGCGGCATGTAAATTCCAGTTTGACCGCTAGGGGGCTTTGTTACATTCATTCAAAAAGTATATAAATAAACGTGCCTGCGCTGAAAAACCATATATATCCCAATAGTTGGGAGGTGCGTATATAGTGTAAAACTATACTACAAAATTTCAATATAAAAAAAAAAAAAAATGTTAGTAATATACTAGAAGGGTACTCACAATATGTAGGTGCGTGAGTGCACCAATCTTTCCAGAGAGTGTTTGTATAAAACAAGCGTTTGTATGGCGTGCGGTGTGTCGTTCCTCATCTACCTCTGTTGCTGACAGCTCCGTCCTACCCCTCCCCTACGACACACCGCACGCCATACAAACGCTTGTTTTATACAAACACTCTCTGGAAAGATTGGTGCACTCACGCACCTACATATTATGAGTACCCTTCTGGAGGGAAGTTTTAATATATTTTAAATAAATCCCTACTGTATCACACTATGGAGCTTTTTCTTTCTTGTATGTGAAACTATCTGATGACATCTGAGAGTGGTGGAGTTTATACCAGCATACCCTGTATGAGCCCAAGGGGTGGCTCCAAGGCGTGTTTAGACACCGTTTATTTACCGTGTCACACGCTCAGAGGTGAGCGCAAGCACAAGTGGGGGGTCACAGGAGAGCACTGAAGCATGCTGGATTGTGAACACCATTAAGGAGGAGCATGAGGAACACTGTTTTCTGTGGACACTACTTACTTGCACTTTATGTGTTAATATCAATGAATTGAACTTTTTAAATGTGGACACTTGATTTTGCACTTTGATCTTATATTATATTTATATGTTACTAGCATTTTTTTTTTTTTTATGTTGAAATTTTGTAGTATAGTTTTACACTATATATGCACCTCCCAACTATTGGGGTTTATATGGTTTTTCAGCGCAGGCACGTTTATTTATATACTTTTTGGTTTATGCACGCAATGAAACGTGGTTAGTGTTTGCAGCTTATCTATATTTGTTTCACCTCACAGAGGCATCAGTCCATCTTTGGCTCACAAGACCCCCACATAATTAGTCTTACATTCATTCAACCTGCTTAGTTTTCCCAAATTCTTCCTTCTATATTGGATTGTGTTTATTACACGCCTATTGTATTTTATCGAGTGGTCCGCTACTCATGGACATTTGCCGTGATACGTAGTGCAATTGGTCTCAGCTGTGATGGTTCCTCCACTTGCTATTCATTGAGGTGAGGTGTACCAATATGGCTATGCCTCAGATGACGTCTAGTGACGAAACATGTAAGGCGGGACTTGGTACACGTCAACGTCATTTCCGGCAACTTCCGATTTCTTCAGGCTGGTCTTTCGAACGCACACTGTTCAGACCCAGGAACTGGTTGCCTCAAGCCATTCTTGTTATCGGGGCAGTCTGTTAGCCCCTTTTTGCCTAACAGAAAGTCCTTTGTAGTTTTAATTTGTGATAAATAAACATTTTTTACCGGATTTACACTATGGATGCCCGTTTTTGATTGCATGTGGATGCCGTGTTACATATATTCTGCTCCGGAGTAGGAGAGCTTATTGTTCCCTGGGAATATCCAGATTGGAGATACAGTTTACTACACGCTCTTTACCCCTGCAGGGGTGGGGGCTTCTGGTGAGTGCATACACCTGAGGGGGAGCATAAGACGTCACCTTATTTGATGCACGTGGTCACTTTATTTGATGAACAAGAAGTCACTTCATTTGATGCACAGAAGATGGTATAAAGTTGCAATATCTGGAAATGTCACTTTTTATGGAAATATGAATTTGGGAAACTGAACAATTTTTTTTTATTATATATTGGTTTAATGGACTCTTTCATTGTCATATAATTGTTATATTTTTTTGTCCGATTCACTAGCCATTTTTATTTCATTTTTTTATCACAGGTTTTCATTACCATTAATTTATATATATTTTTTATTAATTATTTTCACTTGTCACTTTATTCACCTTACAATTAGGTATTCACTCATTACTAATTATTATTATTTGTCCACTCCATGATGATGTATCATATTTGATGGAGAAAATGCTTTCACTTATTAATAGGATCTATTAACACTAGGATTTGCACTTTTATTTTTATTTTGTTCTGAACAGATAACACATTAATTTGAAACCCATCACAGTTTTATAGATTTTAGTGGTTCATAATTTATTCATATATACTGTCGCACAATCTCACTGTGTTTGGGTGATATATAATTATACTCATTATTAGCAGCACCAACATCCCTGTTTTTTCATTATTTTCTTTGAGGCACCACTTTGTGGAGTCTTTTTTTGGGGAGGCTGCAGCTATATTTCTACCTAAGCGTGGAATTTTTGTTTTATCTGATGTTCAAGCATTGTCTGATGCCAGCTTTGGGCATGAGGTCCATCAAGCAGCTCTTTGAACTACTGTCAGTCTCCAGATCTTTTGTTTTTTTATGGGTCTGTCAGTAATTTGTTGCTGTTACCCACCCCTCATTTAGATGACTTTTGGACATTCTGACAATTTCCTAAATCCTATGTCACTCAATGAACTATTGCCAATGAATGAAAAAGAAAATTGGATTTTTGTACTTATGGAAAAATCGATTTCTTGGAGTTCACTAAAGGACACAGGTCACACCCCACTGGGTATATGATTATGTGCTTGGTACTATTTTGTCACAAAACTGAGCCACGTTGGGAGTAGAGAATGTTACACTAGTTTAGTGAACCATTTGCTTGCTTGCCAGTGTACAAATCCTCCTGTAGGTTTAACCCCTCAGTTTCTAAATTCCTGTGCCATTCAATAAACTCTAATGCCGCGTACACACAATCGCACATTCCAACAACAAAATCCATGTTTTTTTTCCGACGGATGTTGGCTCAAACTTGTCTTGCATACACACAAACACACAAATCTTGTTGGAAATTCCGAAAGTCAAGAACACGGTGTCGTACAAAACGTACAACGGCACTAGAAAAGGGAAGTTCAATATCAAGTGCGCCACCCTTTGGACTCCTTCTGCTAATCTCATGTTCGTAGAAGTTTGGTGAGAGATGATTTGCGCTTTTCAGCCTCGTGCTTTTCCGATTGTTACTGCTCTTCAGTTTGTGCTTGTGGGTTTGTATCTGGTTTTCAGTGCATGTAGTCAGTCCGCATTTGTTTTTCAGTGCGTATTTTATAGTACGTATTTGATTTTCAGTGCGTTCTTGTCCGCTCGTTTCTGATTTTCAGCTCGCTCTTCTCAGGCCTTTCTGATTTTTAGTGCGTTCTGTTAGTTCATTCTGACCAGCCGACCGTTTTGAAGCCATAGTGCGGGTATGTACTCGTCGTAGAGTTCGTGCTGTGCAGGGGCTTGGTGTTCGGGTTCTTACTTTGACCCAAGCCCAGTCCATGAACAGGGCGGGGAGGAGTTCATGGACAAAGAATTGGTTACTTCAGCGTGACCAATTCTCTCATATGCCTTTGTTGCGGGAGATCCGTGAGAATAATCCTGATGATTTCAGGAATTATCTCCGGATGACAGACCCCGTTTTTCACCATTTGTTGGCTTTGCTAACCCCTTATATTAGCAGGCAGGACACCTGCATGTGGCAAGCCATCACTCCCGAGCAGAGGCTAGTCGCCACGTTGTGGTATTTGGCGACAGGGAGAAGTCTGCAGGACATCAAGTTCTCGACAGGCATCTCCCCCCAGTCTCTGGGGATCATTGAACCTGGACCTGTTCTGCCAACATTTAGGTCCTGTAGAAGGACTATATTAGGGTAAGTTTTCTCCTTTAACATCACATTCTATGTCTTTAATGTTTGCTAACGTATTGTATTTCTTTCATCATTCCCTAATTACTATGATTGTAATATGCTGTGAATGTCCCTTTTGTTCTCATGAATGCTTGAATTTTTTAAACTTCCTTTTTTGTCCTTCATGCATATTTGCCTTCACTAACCTCCCCAGCATGCTATCCTGGGCCCATACACACTAGCCTAGTCCCCACCCCAACCGCTAAGTCAACTGGTACCAATCCTCTGATAAAGATAATGATAACTTCAAGCGCATATACAGTATACAATATTCAGGATTAATCGGATTGGCCAGGCATATAGTCCATGGCTAAAAAGTTAGTAGCCCAGGGGTTAATGAGGGTCTGGCAGTTAGAAGCATATGGATATGGGATTACATGATTAAAAAGGGTTTGGCAGTCCAGGGGTTAAAAAGGTGTAGCAGTTGACAATGTGTGAAGTAGGTTGATGAAGCAATGGATCTAGAAGGCGGCTGCTATTCCCAGAGAGCTGGCTCTGTGACATGTAAGAGAGGGTGAAGAAGGGAAGCGCCACCTGAGTGCAGTATTAGTAAATACTTTTAATGACACAAAGTTTAAAAACACTTACAAAAGACATAATTAAAAAGGGCTCATCTGTAGATGGATGATCCTGGTGGGTTCCTGGTGGGGATGATCCTGGTGAGTTCCTCGAGCTCCAGTCTGGGTGCTGTATCAGCGATGTAAGGCTGTTAGAGAAGCTTTTCAGCAGATGGTTCGTCCTGTGGCCATCAGGGGGAGGCTGGGGCCGGCGTGGAGCGCACAGAAGGTGTGCGTGATGTCACGGGCTGTTCAGCGGCTTCCGGCTTCCGGGTACATTCCAAGGGGAGGGCTCGCATGGAGGGAGGATACTAGCTGTGAGGGAGTCTGTGGATAGGCTACGCGCTCGGAGCAGCTGTTCCTTCAATAGGCCTTATACTGCAAAGTGGATTTGCTTTTAGTAAATAACCCCCATTTCAGTATAAACACCAACTTAGTCAAAAAAATTATATTGAGCACTGAAAGAAGCCACACATTGTTGAGTAGAAAACTTTTTTACTCTGTGCACATTCACATGTGCGTTAGAAAATGGTTTTTGAACAAACCAACATATTTTAGTAATAACATTTTTATTTTTGACAGTACAAATAGCCTTTTTTGTGTTAAAACAGGCATGTTTAAAACCATAAAACAATACACAACTCAGGAACTTACAAAGTTCAACTTTGACAAAGTGAAGGATATATCAATATCAGACATTAGTATGTCCAAACTGTGTTGATCTTGCCTTCATCAGATGGGGTGATGTCACCCCTGTGAAAGGCAAATTTTGAAGATGCACACAAATTGAGAGTAAAAATGAGGATTTCCCTCCTGATCCCATGCCTAATGTCAACATGTACTAACTCCTATCATGGGGGATCAATGGACGTGTTTTGCGGGTACAACCCCTTCCTCTCATCTACTTTATTTGCGAGGAAGGGGTTACACCCCCAAAACCTGTACCTTGATATCCCGTGATGGCAGATAGTACATGTTGACACACTGTGTGCATCTTCAAAATTTGTCTTTCCAAAAAATATTTAAAATGTGTGAAAATAGTGAAAATAAAAGCAAACTAGAAGAATTTTGGGGTATTTTAGATTCTGCCTAAAACAGCAATGATGTTTTTGAGTCTTTTTTCCACATCATTGATAACTTTCTTGATCTTTTGTAAATCACGATTGCACACCATGATCTCCCCGATGAGGACGTGTGCACTTGCACTTGTGAAATGCGAATCTTCTTCCACAACATCCACATCACCTAAAATTAAAAAACACATCATGTATTATAAATATGCAGGCATCCATCTATTACCTGAAGCTGTGGTCTCAGACACTTACCTGTTGTGGTCACTATTTCGCCCACTTCATAAACCTCTCCTTCCTCCACATCTTCTGGTTGTGGTGTGGGGATTTGCTTTTCTTTCGGAGGTGGGGGGTCCCTGGTGTCCTCAGATGTCCCAAGTATTTTCTCCCCTATGTGAATAAAAAAAAGGTATACTTAGCACATAGATATTTGAGGCCAGAAATAGTGATATGAAACAGTCGTACAATTGTCTTTTTTGGCAGAGTTCCTAGCTGAAGACATTATTTTTTCCCTTTCTAAAGCTGGAATACTTACCTTTTTTGTACAATTTTCACACATTGAGACACTACTAGTATCCACTGGAGCACCTGTGTGGGACACCCTAAAAAGTTTGTTTTGGTGTCCCACACTAGTGCTCCTGCGTCCAGATGTGTAAACAGCTGCTGAGTGCCCTCTCCTTACACTGAATCAAGTTTGCATTTCATTCTAGTACAAACCCATCTAAACAACAATGCCATAAACTTCTTTTAATACAAATAGGCCTGAACAAATGTAGTTAACCTGTATCTGCCAAAAACATTGTATTAGTGGGCGAATGAACGATGTTTACTATGAACGATTACTGTGCCTATGAACCTGAAACTTACCATTTTAAACTGTACAACAGCAAAGAAAAGCACATGGAGCAGCATGCAAGCTATAATAATAATAGGAACACACGACAACCACTTTCTTTTTTGAAGAACTCTCTTGATCTTTCTGTACTGATCCTGCTCCCTCAATTTCAGGTCTGACCAGCGTTTCCTCAAATGCTCCTTAATTCCTGTGCAGACTTTTCACAACTTTAGCCATGATCTTGGCCTTTCTGACATTTGGGTTTGGGTAAGGTCCATTCTTCCCATCATAGTCGACCTTCTTCAAGATGTCCACCATCTTTACAAAGGACATATTTGAGCCCTTAAATCTCCTCT
This sequence comes from Lithobates clamitans, assembly GCA_037952925.1. Taxonomy (NCBI): domain Eukaryota; kingdom Metazoa; phylum Chordata; class Amphibia; order Anura; family Ranidae; genus Lithobates; species Lithobates clamitans. The sequence goes on from JBBGZY010000720.1 coordinate 1,489,553, forward strand.
GGGAATGTTCGTGGCTCCGGCCTTTCATCGTTGCTGCTCTCCTCTGCATGCACTTGCTCTTTCTCCACCATGTGCTCTCCCACTGCGCCAAAAGACAAGTGGCGAGCAATAGACTAGAAAGAACATCAGGGTCGGGCAGAGTTTTACGCATGCACAGTGCATATAAGCCGTAACAAGCGTGCGTCGTACGTACGATCTGTGAGAGGAGGAAGGAGTATCAAAAGCGTTAATCGTTCTAACGAAGGTACAAGTTTAACTTGGTGCATCAGTGGCCTATACTGCCTCTAGATTGAGGCCTATATTGGGACAAGATTAGAAGAGTTTAGCCTGATATTAGGGTTTGTCTTGTGTTGTGTCTTGCAGAGAAAATGGATGGCTTCAATGATCACAATTTCCTCCCCCTATTCATAGACAAGTACAGGGAGCTGCCCTGTCTGTGGCAGTTGAAACATCCGCATTATATTAATCATAAACAAAAGAGGCAGGCAGCGCTGGAGAAACTGCTTGAGTTGATGAAGCCACAGATCCCCACGGCAACCATCCCCTATTTAAAGGCCAAAATTGGTGGGCTGAGGAGCACTTATAATAGGGAGTGCAATAAGGTCCAGGATTCCATGAGATCAGGAGCAGCAGCAGATGCCATTTATGTTCCCAGGCTGTAGTACTATGACAGACTGCGTTTTCTATCAGACCAGGCTGAAGTCAGGCAATCACTCTCAACCCTACCTTCCACTCTTCCTTCCACCCACCCACTTGATCACTAATTGCTGACTAAATAAAGTGTTTTACATATCAATAGACAGTAGTGGCCAAAAATGTTTGGGACAAGAATGAAAAATGCTGGGGTCAGAAGAATAGTATTTTCTATTTGTTAACATTCAATTTGCAACATTCATGAGCTGAAAATTGTGTGTGATTGATGAATAAAAAAATAAAACTTGTCCCTTTTTCATACACAGGAAAGCCTCAGCCAGGAGGAGGGCGTGGAATGTGGCAGCCAAGAGGAGGCTGTGGAATGTGGTAGCCAGGAGGTGGCATGGAATGTGGCAGCCAGGAGGAGGCTGTGGAATGTGGTAGCCAGGAGGTGGTGGGGGTAAGTGGCAGCCAGGAGGTGGCCCGGCCCAGTAGCCTGACCGAATCCCAGGTCCCTCCCCTCCGCCTTCTAACCAAAAGGCCCAGGAAGGGGAGTAACGTAGAGGAGGCAGCGCTTGGGCTGATTCGGGAGGCTAATGCTGCCCTCAGAACCACCCCCACTCTTCATGAGGCCTTTGCCTCCATGGCTGCATGCAAAATGCAGGAAATGGAGGAGGGCCAACCCCTCATCTGTGAGGAAATGATGTATATGTCCCTAAATAAGGGGTTGAGGGGCCAACTCACAAACAAAACCCACCTGTGTGAGTTCGACCATCCTCCTTCTCCTCCTCCACCTCCTGCCACAACTCCAAAACCACAGCCTGGAACCAAGCCTGGAAGGAAGAGTGGAAGGAAGGCAAGAGTGTGATGGCCTGGGTTCAGTCTGGTCTGACAAAAGACATAGGCTGTTGTGTGACCACAGCCTGGGGACATATATGTCATCTGCTGCTGTTCCTGATCTCTTGCAGTCCGGGACCGGACTGTGCTCACTATTATATGGACTCCTCATGCTACCAATTTTGGCTATAAAATAGTTGATGTGTGCCCTGGGGTACAAAGGCTTCGCCAATTTCACAATTTTCTCGAGCGTTGCCTTCCTCTTTATTTTATTATGACCCATAATAAATGGCTATTTTGGATTCACAAATACTTGCCTATGTGTTTTACTTAAAAAAAGGACAGTTTGTGAGTAGGCAGGTACATTTCCTAAATTAGAGTATTGGAGTTTTCTGTGCGATCTTGTCCTCTCATTGCTGTTTTTCAGGTCGCTCTTCACAGGCCTTGCTGTTCTTCAGTGCGTTCTGTTACTTTGTTCTGAGCAGCCGACCGTTTTCTAGCCATGTTGCGTATACGTACTCCTCGTAGAGTTCGTGCTGTGCGGGGGCTTGGTGTTGGGGTCCTGACCTTGACACAAGTCCAGTCCATGAACAGGGTGGGGAGGAGTTCATGGACCAAGAATTGGTTGCTTCAGCGTGACCAGTTCTCTCATATGCCTTTGCTCCATGAGATCCGTGAGAATAATCCTGATGATTTCAGGAACTTTCTCAGGATGACGGACCCCGTATTTCACCGTTTGTTGGCTTTGCTGTCCCCCTATATCAGCAGGCAGGATACCTGCATGAGGAAAGCCATCACTCCGGAGCAGAGGCTCGTCGCTACCCTGCGGTACTTGGCGACAGGGAGAAACCTGCAGGACTTGAAGTTCTCGACAGGCATCTCCCCCCAAGCTCTGGGTATCATTATCCCAGAGGCCTGTTCTGCCATCATCCAGGTCCTGCAGAAGGAGTATATAAAGGTAAGATTTTTATCCTTTAATATCACATTTTATTGTATTGAATGTTTGCTAATATATTGTATTTCTTTTCTCATTCCCTAATTACCATGATTGTAATATGCTGTGGATGTCCCCATTGTCCTCATTCATGCTGGAATTTTATGTAATTTTTTTTTGTCCTTCATACATATTTGCCTTCACTTACCTCCCCAGCATGCTCTCCTGGCCCTATATTCACCTCATGTAGTCACTTAACAATGTATTTTATCAGCTCCATAGTAGTGCTTTACCCCAAACACCCCCTAAAATGTTTTGAAATGTGATTGGTGCTTTAAATTCAGGCAGAGGCTATTTTTTGTGGTGTCCCCAAATCATTTTGAACCCTCCCTCCCCCCAACTGCTAAGTCAGCTGAACCCAATTCTCTATCTATCCTCAATCCACTAGCCTAGTCCCTCCCCCCCAACCGCTAAGTCAACTGGTACCAATCCTCTATCTGCTGACTTTGCCAAACCCATACACACTATACCCATCTCTTTTGTGCTCAGATTTATTGATGAATTCCCCAAAGCATGTAGTGCAAGGGCCTGCCTGTATACTTTCAAATGGTAATGTTTAAAGTTTTTGGATACTATTATTATCTTGATAGGTAATAGCAGAATGTCCAAATGTGTTCAAATGTGTACAGTGTGTATTTATATCTTTGTATTATGACACTTCTTACCTGTCCAGTGGGCTGCCAATAGTGTAACTAAGGAGGGGCTGTTCCAAGTAATACCCATTATTTAGGCATTCATCTCTCAATGAAGTGAAGAGGGTTACCTGTCCAAGATTCCCCCCCCCTATAATGTTAGAAATGGCCCATGAGAGGGGGGGGAGGGGGAATATGATAGTTGTACCTTATACTTTGGTGTTGTAAAATTCCCCTTAATAAATGTTATCTGGATGTTGGCCAAGAATGTTTGTGTCTAATCTGCTTTCCATGTTTATGTGCAAAAATACTAAGTTTTTTTTGTTTTCCTCAACAGTTTCCTTCCACGCCACAGGAATGGCAGACTGTGGCCTCCCACTTTGCCCAGCGGTGGGACTTTCCTAACTGCGGAGGGGCAATTGATGGGAAACACGTCCACATCGTCACACCACCCAACTCGGGGTCGGAATATTATAATTACAAGGGGTTCAATAGTATTGTGATGTTGGCGGTGGTGTCGGCTAATTATGACTTCCTGTATGTGGATGTGGGGAAAATGGCCGGATGTCCGATGGTGGAGTCATCACCCAGACGGAGTTTTACAGGCGTCTCCAGAATGGCAGCTTGGACTTGCCACCTCCAGAAGAGAATGTGGAAGGACTCCCATTCGTCTTCGTTGTGGATGAAGCATGTGCGCTGGGGGACCATCTTATGCGGCCATTCCCGATGAGGACCCTCACCCCGGAACAGAGGGTTTTTAATTACCGGCTGGCCAGAGCCAGAAGAGTGGTGGAGAACACATTTGGAATCATGGCCAGCCGGTTCCGCCTATTTCTTACACCCATCCATATGGCGGAGTATAAACTGAATCATATAATCCTGGCGTGCTGTGTTCTACATAACTTTTTACGTCAACATTCTGCCACCTATGCTAGCTCAGTTGGGCCTGAGGCCGGAATGATAAATGAAACAACCCTGACGGCGCTTGAAAGTGGCCGTTCTGGCTTGCCCTCCCTGAGTGCCCGTGATGTCCGGTTAAGATACCTTGAGTTCTTTGCGGGTAGGGGGGCCATCAATATGCCAGACAATTTGTGAAACCTTGATCCAATTGAAAAAAAAACGCAAATCTTTGGTGACATTTACTGCTTGTGTTTGTTTTAGCTGACCCTGACAGAAATGTGGTGAGTCCAGAAAATAGCGTGATTGTGTAACCTTACAAAGCACTGTTGGGTGTTATTTACTAAAGGCAAAGACACTTTGCACTACAAGCGCACCTGAAACTACACTGAAACTGCACTTGTAGTGCAAAGAGGATTTGCCCTTAGGAAATAACCCCCATTGTCACAGAAAACAGCAATTACATCACCACAAAAGTGTTGTAGCGTTGAGACAATAATCCACACATTCTTGATTAACAATCTTTTTAATACCTGCACAATCACATGTGCATTTAGAAGAGGACTTTAAAACAAACCAACATGTTTGTTGTATAACAATTTTTGGGGTGGCATTATCAAAAATAAAAATGTCCATTTAAGATAAAACAGGCATGTGTAAAACCAACAAGAAAGACACAAATCTTGAACTTACAAAGTTCACATTTGGTAAAACTTGAAGGCAATATCAGACATGATTATTTAGGAACTGTGTTTGATATTGCGTTCAGATGGGGTGAAGTCACCCTAGGAAAAGCCAAATTTGGAAGATGTACACAAATTTCCCAATGTCAACATGTGCTACCTGCCATCACGGGGGATCAAGGGACGTGCTTTGTGGGAGAAACCCCTTCCTCTCAGCTACTTTATTATTGAGGAAGGGGTTGCACCCCCAAAACGCCTACATTGATCTCCCGTGATGGCAGATAGCACATGTTGGCACACTGTGTGCATCCTCCAAATTTTGCTTTTCTAAAAATCGCTAAAACATTTTGAACTTTGTAGCACACAAAAAAAGAAAGTGATTTGGAGGGGTTTTAAACTCTCCCCAAAACATCAATAATGTTCTTATTTTTTAGAATAACATCATTGATGTTTTTCTGGAGGTTTTCCAAAGCTAAATTACAAACCATGATCTCCCCGATCAGGATCTGTGCACTTTCTGATATGAAAGGATCTGGATCCACAACATCACGATCACCTAAAAAGAGAGAAACCAAACAAAAACAGGTATCAAAAATATGCCGGCATCCATCTATTACCTGAGCCTGTGGTCGCAGACACTCACCTGTTGTGGTGACTAGTTCCACCACATCTTCTTCCTCCTGCTCTTCTTGTGTTGGGGGGATTTCCCCTTCTTCCAGAGGGGGGGCTCTGGTCTCCTCGGATGAGGGGTGTCCTCCGAGTCTTTTCTCCCCTATGTAAAACAAAAATGCTATACTTAGCACACAGATATTTGACGGCAGAACTATAAATAGGAAACACTGCTTGGAAGTGGGGTACAATTGTCTATTTTGGCAGAGTTCCAAAATGTAGCATTTTCAGTGTTCTTTGTCAAGCTGCAATACTTTACCTGTTTGGTACAAGCTTCACAGATGGAGACCCCCCTATAGTATACACTGGAGCACCTGTGTGGCCCCCCTAATAAAAATGGTGTTCTGGTGTCCCACACTAGTGCTCCAGTGTCCAGATGTGAAAACAGCTGCTCAGCGTCCTCTCCTTACACAGAATCTAGTTTGCATTTCATTCTAGTAACAAAGCCATCTACACAGCCAAATTAGTTTCATACAAGTAGGGCGTAAAAAATGTGGCCAAATGCATATGGCCAAAACAATGGTGTTTTATAGGCCGAAAGAAAAATGTTTGATACGAACGAATAATGTGCCCATGAACATGAAAGTTGCCATTTTAAAATGTACACTTTTAAGAAAAGCACATGGAGCAGCACGAACGTAATAAAGACAAAAAGAAGAGGAACACAGCACAACTACTTACTTTTTTGCAGCACTCTTCGGATCTTTCTGTACTGCTCATGTTCTCGTAATTTGAGGTCCGACCACCGTTTCCTGAGCTGATCTTTCGAACGTCGTACCCTGAAATTCCGGTGTAGACTCCTGACCACTTTCGCCATGATCTTGGCCTTTCTGACATTGGGGTTGGGGTAAGGTCCATACTTTCCATCATAGTCGGCCCTCTTCAGGATGTCGACCATCTCCAACATCTCCCCAAAGGACATCTCCAACATCTCCTTCTGGATCAGGACGTCTCCGGATCCGGGCTTTCCTCCTCCTCTTCGTTGCTGTAGTTAGCACGCACCTGCTGTGTCTCTGCCATGTGCTCTTCCCCCACTGCGCAGAACGAAAAGGGGCAGGGAATAGACTAGAAAGAACGTCAGGGGCGGGCGGAGTTACACACATGCGCAGTGTGTATAAAGCGTAAAACGCGTGCATATTACGTACGATCTGTGAGCGGAGGGAGGAGCATCAGAGACGCCGATCGTGATAACAAAGGTAAGATCTAAACTTGGGCCTACACTGCTTCGAAATTGAAGCCTATATTGTAACAAGATTAGAAGAGTTTGGCCTGACCTTAGGGTTTGTCTTGTGTTGTGTCTTGCAGAGAAAATGGATGGCTTCAACGACCACAATTTCCTCCCCCTGTTCATAGACAAGTACAGGGAGCTGCCCTGTCTGTGGCAGGTGAGACATCCCCATTATAATCATAAACAAAAGAGGCAGGCAGCGCTGGAGAAACTGCTGGAGTTGGTGAAGCCGGTGGTCCCCACAGCAACCATCCCTTATTTAAAAACCAAAATTGGTGGCCTGAGGAGCACTTATCTTAGGGAGCACAAGAAGGTCACAGATTCCCAGAGATCTGTAGCTGCAGCAGATGATGTTTATGTCCCCAGGCTGTGGTACTATGAGAGACTGCGATTTCTGTCAGACCACACTGAAGTCAGGGAATCCCTCTCCACTCTTCCTTCCACCCCAGCTGAGGCTTCTGATGTCCAACCTGGGCCTTCCAGCCAGGAAGAAGTGGAGGAGCCCAGCTGGAGTCAGGTATAGCATTGTTCTACTGATTTCTGGTCAATAAATAAATGATGTTTATTAGATGTTATTAATGATCACTAATTGCTGATTGAAAAAAGTGTTTTACATATCAATAGACAGTAGTGGGCACCCAAAATTGGGACAAGAATAAAAAATGCTGGGCTCAGAATGATAGTCTGTTATATTTGTTAACATTCAATTTGCAACAGTCAGGAGGTGAAAATTGTGTGTGATTGATGAATAAAAAACTAAAACTATGTCCCCTTTTCATACAGAGGAAGACCTCAGCCAGGAGGAGACTGTGGAATGTGGCAGCCAGGAGGAGGCGGGGGTTAGTGGCAGCCAGGAGGAGGTGGGGCTAAGTGTCAGCCAGGAGAAGCCTGGGACCAGTCGCAGCCTGACAGAATCACAGGTTCCTCCCCTCCACCTTCCATACTAAAGACCCAGGAAGGGGAGTCACGTGCAGGATTCTGCACTCAGGCTTATTCAGGAGGCTTCTGCGTCCCTCCGAGCCTTACCCACTCCCGAAGAGGCCTTTGCCTGCATGGCTGCCACAAAACTGCAGGGCATGCAGGAGGGTCAACGCCTCATGTGTGAGCAACTTATTTATAAAGTCCTAACTAAGGGGGTGAGTGGCGAAATCACACCCAAGACCGACGTGATTGAGTTGGACCATCCTCCTCCTGTGCCACAACTCCACCACCAGAGTCACAGCGTGGAAGGGAGCATGAAAGGAAGACCAGAGAGTGATGGCCCTGGGTTCAGTCTGGTCTGACAAAAGCTGCAGTCTCTTGTATGACCACAGCCTGGGGACACAGATGTCATCTGCTGCTTTCCGGATCTCTGGGACTTCTGGACCAGCCTGCACTCCCTTAGATAAGGACTTCTCAGGCCACCAATTTTGCTTGAAAATAGTTGATGTGTGCCCTGGGGGTCCAAGGCTTCACCCATTTCTGCTGTTTCTCCAGCGTTGCCTCCCTCTTTGTTTAGTTGTGAGCCCTTAATAAATTAATTTTTTGGGAAAATTATACTCTCCTATGTGGGTTTTCATCCAAAAAGGATAGTTTGTTGGTGACGATTCAGGTACATTTCTAAAGTACAATGTGAAAATAACAAGAGACAACAACACCAAACAATCTCCTACAGATTAAATATAACAACATATCAATGGTGTTGTGGTAACTTGACACACAAAACACACACAAAAATATTCTGGAGTAAAAATAAAAATACAATAAAACAAAGATCAGCCTTGAAAAAAATACAAACCAAAAAAAAATAATCTACCTTAAAACAAAAAAAAAAAACAATACAACACAAAAATAATGTCGTCAGATGTGACAAATAAAAATATATTGAGGGAATCCCGATAAATAGTAAAGAAAGAAGTTTGTGAGAAGTCTGTGTGAATATGAGCAGCAAAACTACTTTATTCTTCTCACATTATAAAGAAGAAGAGAGTGCGCTGTATTAAACCATTTTTAACATTGCAGCGTGACGAAAGTACTGTATCCATTGCGAGTGCTAAGTTTACCAGATCGAGCTGTTCCGTCTCGGAATTTCTTCTGAGCATGCGTGGCACTTTGTGCGTCGGAACAGGCCACACGCGGTCAGAATTGACGCGATCGGATTTTGTTGACGGAAAATTTTATAGCCTGCTCTCAAACTTTGTGTGTCGGAAAATCCGATGGAAAATGTCCGATGGAGCCCACACACAGTCGGAATTTCCGACAACACGCTCCGATCGGACATTTTCCATCGGAAAATCCGACCGTGTGTACGGGACATAAGTCTTTTTTAAAATACCTTTTAGGTCAAACAAACGCAATAGAGTAGATTTACTAAAGCTGCTGCACTCAGAATCTGGTGCAGCTGTGCATCGTAGCCAATAGGCTTCTAATGAGCTTGTTCAATTAAACTTTGCCAATAAAACCTGGAATCTGATTAGTTTATATGCAGATTTGCTCCAGATTTTGCACCCTTGAATTTTAGTAAATAACCTCCACAGTGTCGGAAACCAGGGCAGAACTTAGGGTGGTGGGGGCCCCTGGGCTTGAGTCACTTTCGGGCCATACCTTCTATACATTACTTTAAATAGAACAAAATGTTGACTGGTAACGTAGACAGTGTTACATGTTAAAAAAAACATAATAATCTATTTATATGACCACTGATTGAAGCTTAAAAAACTTTTTTTCCAATAAATAAATAATGATTAAAAAAGTTCAAAGTGATCATGTGTTTATTGCAATGCACAAATGTCTTGGTCAGAATGAGAATAAAACACTTATTTACCTGGAAAACATATTGAAAAACAAACAAATACCTTGTAAGGCAGCCCAGGAAAGACAGATACTACACTTAGGCAGGCTCCTCTGCTCCAGGCAGCTCCTGTCACGGTCTGAGTCTGAGACTCCGACGTGACTGATTCAATGACGTCATTCGTTGCTAGACGCCAGGCGGCCCAGGCGCTAGCAACGAGTGCAGGGTTGCCAAGCCAACAGCGCAGCTCCACCCACCTCCAGGCTCCTCCTTGTCCGTCCTGCATAATTACACATTAGAGTCTGTCTCTCTGTGCCGCTGATCGGCTGATGAGACAGAGAGAGAGAGACTCGGGCAAAGCAGCGCTGCAGCCAAATGAGGGCCAGTGTGAATCAGTGCTGTTTCATCCGATCTAGCTGTAGATATATGAAGATATTTAAAAGGTAAATGGGCGGGGCCCATGGGGCCCCCTATTGGGCGGGGGCCATGGGCTTGAGCCCAGTCAAGCCCAATGGTAAGTCCGGCTCTGTCAGAAACTATTGCAGAAATATTATTAGAGAGGTTTTCAACTGAACCTACATGTACTCTAAATATCTAATCAGTCAGATTACATTTTTTTCATACTTGAACTTAATTGGGTATCACTCCAAAGTGTTACTACAGAGAGGAAATCCTGCATAGAGAGGGATTTCTAATTGAATTGGAAATTCTCATGTTTGGCAAGGCCACAATTTTCATAACTCACAGAACTCTTGACTTTTACTCTTAGTTCCAAGAGTCATCCTCATATAAACTAAGTAAAGACTAATATAGGCATTAATATAAAACACTCATAAGTAAGCCTGCAAAATTGTAAATAAAAAAAGTGTTCATTTCAGTCCTTACTGGTTCTTTTTTACAATGGCATTAAACATGCAAAAGTACATTATTTGTTTTTTTATCTGCCTTAAAGCGTATCTAAACACAGAAGTAAAAAAATAAAAACACAGAAGTAAAAAAAATGAAATATATTGCAGCTTACCAGTCACTAGATACCCTAGGATAGGAGGTTTGATAGGATTATAAAACACCTCTACCTTTCTCCTCTCCATAACAGAGGGGAGTTGGTCTGTAGCCCTAACAAATTTCCTAATAACGTTGTTTGAGAGAGGGCATAGAACAAAGGACCTGCCCTGGATTTCTAACAAGATCAACATATAATTTTTACACCTGCAAAAAGATATAGCAAAATACTTTAAAGAGCATATTCAACAGGAAAAAATGGAGCAAATTAGAGAAATGTGTTGATAGGGTTTACATATAATTTAAAGTGAACCCGTCACCTTAGCTATTCAGGGGAGCATATTACCCCATTCCAAGAGTAATAGGTATTTCACTGGGTTTTGGTTGGTGAACTGGAATGCGAGATCTGGGAATGTAATTCTCTATAATGGAGGGTAAGTGCTATCTGTTAAACTTACAAATTAACGTTTAAAGTGTATCTAAAGCCAAAAGTTTTAGATAGATTAGGAAAGGTTTAAGAACCTTGTTAGGGAGAGGAAGCCAGGATGAACCTATGGTTTCCTGGGTCACAGGGGGCAACTATCTGATTGGATGTTCATGTCCCATATGACTCTGGCGGCCATCTTGGGTCAGACAGAGTTCATTTAAGACAATGGCTCCCAGGCTTGGTGTGTTTCATGTGTAGCTAGAGTAGGGACAGGTCACCTGTCTGTCAGGGACAGTGCTTAGTGGCTGGATATCTGGAATATCTGGATACTTATTTGGTATCCTCCCCATTTGGGTACAGACCAGCTAGGCCAAAGTCAGCTCTTCGAGGCAGACGCTGTCGTCACATCTGAGACCTTCTACTACTACTTCTAGACCTACTACTACTACTACACATTACTTTAATACTTTTTCCATCGGAATTTCTGACACACAAAGTTTGAGAGCAGGCTATAAAATTTTCCCACAACAAAATCCGATCCTTTAAATTCCAATGGTGTGTAGACAAATCCGACAGACAAAGTGCCACACATGCTCAGAATAAATTAAGAGATGAAAGCTATTGGCTATTGCCCCGTTTATAGTCCCGATGTACGTGTTTTACGTCACCGCATTCGGAACGATCAGATTTTCCGTCAACTTTGTGCGACCATGTGTAGACAAAACAAGTTTGAGCCAACATCCGTCGTAAAACATCCATGGATTTTGTTGTCGGAATGTCCGATCAATGTCCGATCGTGTGCACGGGGCATTATCCTGTGAGTACTCCCGGTTGGGTTGACTTCCTTGTGGCTTGTTGTGTATAGCTGAACTTCAATTACAATATATTCTTGCTGTGTCTGAGAAAGGGAGTGAGTGAGACACAAATAAAAGAAGATTTGGCTCAAACAGGGAAGGTAAATATTTTATACTATATGAGACTTGTACAAAGCAACTGGATTTGGGATTTATTTTGACTGTCATATAGAGTTTTTAGTTGTACTAAAGTAAAAGTAGGTTATGAATTTGGACTTTTAAAATTTACTGTTCTAAATAAACTAAAAATGCAAAAAAATAATTAATTGTGACTAATTTAACAAAAACACATTTTGGTTAAGCAATCATTAGGGCTACACCTAGGCAAGTACTTGATGTAAGACATTCTAAATCATGTGGCATCTAAATCAGATTTCAAACTTGATTTCATTGTGAGCCTCATCAGTATAATGGTTGCCCTTAAAGGGCTGGTTGTATCTGTAAGACTATATAAATGTATGTACTCTTTATCATATTAAATAATTGCCTCTGCATTCCATTAATAGTTGTTTTAATAAAACTTTAAAACTTAAGTTGTGAAGGGCAGGTGCAGACCAGCACATAACCCACTCATACTCCTGTAGCTGATGATGCAAGTCAGAAAAGGAGGGTCACACACCGCTGGTATCATCCACAAGAAACTTTATTGGAGACTGCTCAGACAGAACATGGTTCTGTCATGGTGTTCTGCCTGAGCAGTCTCTAATAAAGCTTCTTGTGGATGATACAGCAGTGTTCGACCCTCCATTTCAACAGGCACAGAATTGTGTTATTCTCATAATAATTATAAGCAGAAGTCCAGAGCACCCCACCCCCCCCTTAAATCAGATATCAAGAGACCCCCCACCATCGGAAGTCAAGAGTAGTACACCCCCTTGGGCTGCTGCTGGGAAAAAGCTAGGAGCAGAGCTGGGAAGCAGAAAATGCATTGTCTGGAGGAGGATCAGAGGGGGGCTGGAGTAAGTTGTCAGAGTCTGCGGAATGCTGAGACCAGGGGAGTCGGAGACAAGGGGTCTGCGACTGTACCAAGAGCCACAGGATCTGTAGGAGGAGTTCTGTCCTCCTCTATGCTGCTGAATGCTGAGACAAGGTTGGGGCGGAGACAAGGGGGCAGCTGCAGGAGAGTTGCGAGGGCCAGATGAAATGGCCTAGTGAGCCGGATTTGACCCATGAGCCTTGTGTTTGACACATGATCTAAATGAACAGGAATCAATGTATTTAAAATATAGGTTGCTGATACACTTGATACAAGGTGATACATACTGTAAGCACATGGTTAAATGAGTGGGCTTTTGACGTACAAAAAAAATGCAGCATGTAAGTTGAATATTTATCATGTACACAAGTAATGCAATGCTATGTGCGTATGTCAGTAATGAAGACCATTGTGCAGGAAAGGCACCCATTCAGTTTTCAGACTATAGAGGTTATACTAATGAACACTTTCAACACCACATTTTTTTCTCAGCAGAAGCTCTATAAGTGTTTGCCTGTCAGTGTTTTTAGGATTAAACTAGAAAAAAATTGTCTCAGAATATGTAGCAGCTTAGCTGTACCAAGGAAAAGATTCCTGTATATGTAGCTCCTGTAATGCTTTCAGCGCTGTATAGCTATTGATAAATAGGCTTCTTTGATTTGTAGCAGGAATGTAATGGTCCTTTTCATTTTATTGTGTTTGACACTTCTGTTTTAAAATGGATTTCTCTAACATGCCATCATCAATTTTATATTAGTGAAAGGTGAACGGACTATATTCCTCAAACCTTGTCTTGTTCTAAATCTTGGCTCTGAGACCAATTGTGAAACAGTTTCAGTGCCATTTGTGAATTACTGTAATTCCTTCTTAAAAGTTTTGGGGAGTTTCAATAAGATGTGTATTTTTATTTAGTTGCTTCCTGTAATAACAGTTATGAATGACACTCTTATGAGTAATTTTTCAGTGCTCTTTTTTTCTCTTTTAAAGTAACCAATAGCCAACACTGTATGATTTGTAATCACAAACCCCAAAACCATATTACAAAAACCACAAGTCATGTCAAGTCAAGAATATCTCCAAAATGGGTGGGGGGAGGCATATACTGTATACATACTGCATGTTGTAATTTAGGTTCCGACTCAAAACTACCCTTAGACAGGATAGTTATTTATTAAATAACATTGATCTTGTTGGAGATCAGAAATGCAGAGGGTGGGTGGAGGGAATCCTCATGCATGAATCATGATGCCTTGTACACACACACATACAGCACTGTGCAAAAGTTTGAGGCAGGTGTGAAAAAATGCTGTAAATTAAGAATGCTTTCAGAAATAGGAGTGTTAGTTTATTTGTATCAATTAACAAAATGGATTTTAAATGAACAGAAGAGAAATCTTGACCACCCTTTAACTTCAAAACAGCATCAATTCATCAATTCTTCTAGGTACACTCAGTTTTTGAAGAAACTCAGCAGGTAGGTCATGCCAAACATTTTGGAGAACTGACCACAGATCTTCTGTGGATGTAGTCAGCATCAGATCCTTGTGTCTCTTCATGTAATCCCAAACAGACTTGATGATGTTGAGAGGTCTCTGCTTCTCATGATCAAGACAAGGTTTAGCCACATCTGTGTACCATCTTTAAAACTGTGGAGTGCTTTCTCATGTGTAAGTTTTTTTTAAAATTTTAACAAAATTATAGCTGATCAAAATACTCTTTTAACATCAAGTGAACTCCCTATAGGCCTTCCTCAGTTATGCTTTTTTAATACACTTGCCCTTTTCTGAGGTCCTTTGGCCAGTAACATTATGTCTAGAGTTTTCTTTCTCTCCTGATCTTCTCTCAAGTGGTCCTTTGATATGCAGAAAGCAGTGCAAGATGGAGATTTTGCCCTTTACGGTATGTTCTTGGTCTTCCAGATAGACTCATGCTAGGCATCTATTAACTAAGAAGACTAAGACAATCCTGGTGCAGAAAAGAAGTATTGCAGAGGACAGCTATAAATGAAATGTGAGTATTGCAGCCATACCTGTGTTTTTGTTTTTCAGAAATGAGAACCAATTTATTTAAAATTGAGCCTGATGTTAAGCTTTAAACCACCTGTCACACATGGGAATCCTTAATGATCAGGGTCTCAGCTTCTGAATTGATATAGTGCAGCCTTATCTAATGAGATTACTTGATTTTTACTTATTTATTTTAGGGCAGATATGTTAAGCAGGGTATACATGTTTCATTTTCTTTTTTCTTTTAACCAGTGGACAGATCCCTGCATCAACAACAGAATGTTGATGCAGGGATCTCTCCTGCCGCACTGTTGTAAGCGAGTGAGCGAGTGGTTTTCGAGCATAACCATTCGACAGAAGCCTGTCGTTAGTCTGGCTTCTGTTTAACAGACAGCAGTACACTGAGCGAAAGTCAGCTGGTTCCTGCTAAACAGGCTGATTTTTGGGCAATGTATACCCTGCTTTAGGCCAAGTGTCAGACTGTAAGAGCATCTAATTGCCATCCTGAGTTCAGCACTAATAGCAGATGCTCTAAAAACTGTGATATTGTTGCTTTTAAGATTACATGAAAAGGAATCAAATGTTTATAAAGTGACAGCTTTGCCTTTCTACAGAAGCCTGAAGTTTATTAGTTATCAGCCTCATGCTTAGGCAGAAGATGGGTCAAAAGTCTATGAGAAATGTGTGGAACAATGAGTTGATAGTTCTGCTCTGTCTGGTAGAGACTACAAATAAATACCAGAAGCCAGGGTACTCTACATTTTCTTTTTCAGTGGTGGATGGTTGACAATGCTGCAGAGAACAGTTGTCAGATGTGACATGAATTCTGTTCTACACAGAATTTTTCTGTGAGCCCACGCTACGTGGTGGCACACCTCAAGAGGTAGTATACATGATGGTCTGAGCTCACTGGGAAAGATTAGCTTGGGTGTCCTCTGAACAAATCTCTATTCGAACTTCCACTTTGCACTACTTCTCTTCCAATCAGCTGTGCCCCGCAGCACACCTAAACAACGGGTCAGGATGCTCCTGACCTTGTCCATATTTGGTCAATGACAGCTGATCAATCTAAAAATAGAGCGCACAATGGAATTTCAGATGGAGATGAGTTCAGAGGAAGCCCAAGCTCATGTCTACCACTGAGCTCAGGTCATCAGGTATACTATCCCTTGGGGTATGTCAGCCCAGATCAAAGCCACCGCACACTAATAAGGAATTTTGACTCAAAATACTTAAAATAAACCATTGAATTGAATGAAGGGGAAAATGAATTTGATCCCTTTTGGTCTGTTAAATATACAATTGTACCAAATATACAAGTTTATTATTGTTAAATTTGTTTGATAAGTTTGAACAGCTCCCCCTATGTTATGAAATTGGGAGATAAGAAGGTTTTTAGAGTGTGAGTATTGTAACCCTGGGAATGGATGTGTGCTACTGACAGGATAAGCAGATAAAGAAAAACTGTTGAAAAAAGAAAACTAGTTGCTATCACCAGATCTATGGACTGGTAAGATGCAATATATTCCATTTTTGTTCTTGGGTTTAGAATAACTTTAAATTGTTACTAAACACACAACATTACAAGCAGTCTGTATATGCAGTAAAGCATGCTTGTTATACTCACTGTAAAACCTATGGGGTTAATCCTTCACATTGTGTAAAAAAGGCTGTTTGATTCTGTCTTCTCTGATCCTCCCCTTCTTCCACTAATCCCAATCCGTCTGCTGATAAGGCAGAGCCTTTGGAGTCACTCTGCACATGCTCAGTTTGGTGTGTATTGCTAGAGAGTTTTTTTTTCTTGGTAGGGTGCATGTGATCAGCACAGGGCCAATTAGCATTGTCCAGACAGAGGGTCAGGGGTCCTGCAGCTTCATAGGACAGTCAGCGTAGACTGAAAACTCCTCCTACAAGCTTTAACCAGACACCGATAAAGGACACAAGACTGCTCAAACTGCTGGTGAGAAAAGGTATTTAGCAGTTTAAATTTACTAAAATAATTGCATTTCCATGTTCTGTGTATTGTGGGAGACCAGATATAGTGAATTCAGTGTACTAAGTTTAGTAACACTTTAAGTACTCACTTAAAATAGTGTGTCAGACATGTGGGGAACATGTGTGGCAGCGATCAGCATTTTTCTGTAGGATTTGTCATTATTTTATAGACAAAATCTGTGATTCACCGTTTGTAAACAGCAAATGCTTAAAAATGATTGGTGCCAGCAAAATGTGTCATTGACTGCTTTACAAATATGCCCAATATTGCTGAGACAGCATTATCAGTCTGGGGGTGGGGGAGTGGTAACTGTACTAGCAGATTTATATACACTAACAAACTGAAACCAAACTCCAGAAAACATGTTATAAGCAGTTACAGCAAACTGTTGTTTTTTTCCTTTTGGGATAATGGTTTTACCTGAGTAAATAAAAGCGGATTATTGTAAGCACCCCTGCCAGTATTAAATGGTGTGTCTCATCCCTGTAAACTGATAAACTGATCTGGAAGAGAGCTTGTTCTTTTGAAAAGAAACAGACTGGCTGGATTACCAGATGAAAATGGAAGAAAGAAAGAATAAAAAAGAAAACAAATGCAGCCATCACATCTAAAAATTGGTAAGCTGCAATGTATTAAATGTTTCCTTTTGGGTTTAATACTGCTTTAAGGAAAAGAAGCATTAAAAAATAAAAATTAAGCCACTATATTTAACCACTTCCTTCCCCGACCATAGTCAAATGAGGTCCGCAGGAGGGATCTCCCATCCTGGGCTGGGGTCATATGACGTCCTGGGCTTCCCTGCCAACTAGGGGGCGCACGCGCCCAGGGGCCACAATGTCCGCGATTGCTGGTAACAGAGCCGGGATGTGGATCTGTGTGTGTAAAAACACAGATCCACGTCCTGTCAGGTGAGAGGGGCTGATGGTGTGTTCCCAGTACAGAGGAACACTGATCGTTCTCCTCCCCTTGTGAGTCCCATCCCCCTACAGTTAGAATCACTCCTTAGGTAACACATTTAACCCCTTGATCACCCCCTAATGTTAACCCCTTCCCTGCCAGTGACATTTATACAGTAATCAATGCATTTTTATAGCACTGATCGCTGTATAAATGTGAATAGTCCCAAAATAGTGTCAAAAGTGTCCGATGTATCCGCCACAATGTCACAGTCATGATAAAAGACGCAGATCACCGCCATTACTAGTAAAAAAATAAATAAAAACGCCATAAATCTATCCCCTATTTTGTAGACGCTATAACTTTTGTACAAACCAATCAAAATACGCTTATTGCAATTTTTTTTACCAAAAATATGTAGAAGAATACATATTTAACATATAAACTGAGGAACAAAATGTATTTTATTTTTTTTTTTTTAATCAGGATATTTATTATAGCAAAAAGTAAAAAATATTGTGTTTTTTTTCAAACTTGTCACTCTTCTATTGCTTATAGTGCAAGAAATAAAAACCGCAGAGGTGATCAAATACCAGCAAAAGAAAGCTCTATTTGTGGGGGAAACAAATGGTAAAAATTTCATTTGGGTACAGTGTTGCATGACCACGCAATTGTATTTCAAAATGCGACAGCTCGGAAAACTGAAAATTGGTCTGGGCAGGAAGGGGGTGAAAAAGAAGTGGTTAAAGATTCCTTGCAATATATAACATTTTTGCTTTTAGGTTTTTAAGAGCACAGCAACTAATGGATAGGCATTAGATCTTGCACCAGCAAAATACTTGCAAAGTTGTTTACAGATTTTATCATTAGACTACTTTGCACAATTTTAATAAATGTTGATGCTCAAAATAAAAAGCAATTTTTGAAATACAAGTTCTTGAACTGGATGTACGTATTGGTAACAGAGTTTGGGGTTAGCCAAACATGAGTATATCGGATAAGGTAAGAGCAATGCTATTCTAATAGCAGATAAACTGATAATAGATTGATAGCTGGACATATTCAAATTACTATCTACATAAATAGATATACTTACTTAAACAAATTACTAGCATATATAGTTACTGCAATGTAAAAAATATATTATTTTCATTACCCCTTATATACACAATAAAACTGCTTATGCTTCCTAAAAGACGTAAAGTTTTCTACCTGCAAACAACATTCCTGAATTTGTAATTATGTGGCATAGATTTGGGTTTGCGTATTACTCATTTGCCACGTCTGGGATAACATTTGCACACAGCAGCTCTCTGTTCACAGACAGAAGAGGCGTTCATGGACTACTGCAGATGGATTTCAGCCTGAAAAGTGAAGTTACGTTACAGTGCCACCTTCTGTGGGAAATGATCCCTTCAGGGCAGCTTTTATGTTTCACTGCAAAGACAAAAAAATAATATATTTGTAATCTATAAAACTGTCAGTTTTTTTTTGGTTTTTTTTTACTGATTTTAATTATAACACTAGTTATATAGGTATGGCCTTAGTGGCATGTAACATGATCAATTCCATATTTAGCGACTGTGAACTATGATGCTATTCAACATTTTCTCTTTTTTTCCATAAGAGGTCAAGCAGTTGATATAAATTAATGAATTTCTCTTGGCTTAGAATACTGTATTAGCTATCAAATCTATATAGTTTTTAGACGTCAGTTACAGCATTTGTAGAAAAAGAAATCAGTGGCAATGACCACAGCAACCAATTCAAGGTGTTTTTTTTTGCTTCTCTACAAAAATAATATATTCTCTACCTGATTGGTTACTGCAGGCAAGTTTATTTATAATCTGTGTTGATTAAAGTGGTTGTATTGTCTGCTTGGTCATTTTTACCTACAGGTAAGCCTATAATAAACCTGTACGGTTTAGGAGATATTCACCTTTCATGCGCAGTGGGGGTCCGGCGTATCGTGCCGGACGGAAGGGCTCCCACATGACCTAAGAAACGCTGGGGGAACATGTCTGTCCCCTCATTGATGACCAGGCGCCGGCGTTTCTTCCGGGTTTGCGGCTCTGGCGCTGTGAGTGGCGGCAGCTGCGAACCCGGAAGAAACTTGTCGGCTCCCTCAGCGGTGACCGAGTGGCCCTGTGGTAGCTTTGTTCTAAGGTAAGTATTTCATAATGAGCTAGTATGCGATGCATACTAGCTCAATATGCCTTTGCCTTAGAAGTTTTTGGGCATACAACCGATTTAAAGCGGACCTTCAGTCATTTTTTCAACTTTCCATCTATTAAATCTTCTGCCCTTGTTGTTTCAACTGTGGATAGTAAACATTTTTTTTTTTTTTTTGCCAGGAAATACCTTATACAGCCCACTTCCTGTTTCTTGTCTGGTCATTAACCTAGGCTTATTACATCATGCCCAGCTCTCTCTCTCTCTCTCTCTCTCTCACTCTCGTGAGAGTTTGCCAGGAAAGGAGGAGGGATGAGTCATAAGAGGGCCAATGAGAGCTGCAGGGCTGGAGGTGTGCCTCTGTGTGTCTGTGTAAATCCACAAAGTAAACAGGCAGCAGCTTCAGCTGCCCACAGTTAAAATGGCTGCAGTGAGACTCAGTGAAGGGAGCTTTCTGCAGCATATTTGGCAAGTACAGAATCACAGTATGTATAAAATAATATGCAAAGTGGATGAAGGGAAGCGTCAGAATAGCAAAGAGGTTTTTATTACAAATTATGTGAGCAGACTGCAGTTCCTCTTTAATCTTTACAAAGTTTTGTACAGATAATTGTATACAGGAGAAAAAAACAATTGTATAGAAGATAGAAGTGTAATATTGGCGATGCATACCACTTGGCTTGGGATCAAAGGTCATTACAACATAATAAGTCAACATTTCAAGACAGTAACGTTTGAAAATGTTCAAAATCTTGTGCTTTGTGAAAGTTCGCCAACACAATCAAATGTAAAGCCCCATTACTACATGGGACTATGTATTCTCTGATACAGTGTGTGTGATTCATTCTCCATTAGGATTGCAGAAAAGGGAAGAAAAAGAAAAGAGAAAAACAATAACAAGAAGAA
Source organism: Lithobates clamitans (assembly GCA_037952925.1). Lineage (NCBI taxonomy): Eukaryota > Metazoa > Chordata > Amphibia > Anura > Ranidae > Lithobates > Lithobates clamitans. The sequence continues at coordinate 1,510,132 of JBBGZY010000720.1, forward strand.
GAAAAGGGTAAAAAAATAAATAAAAAATAAACTAGAACTAATGAAGAAAAAAAAGAGACCTAGCAGAAAAATGAACACAGGGAAGAGAAACAAAAATATGCCTTCCTGGGCTGTTCTTATCAGGTCAGCAATTTAAAATGTTATGACTCCAGCTCCTGGGTACCTTCAAAGGAAGGTAGAAAATTCCACAGAGGACTGAAAGTGGAAGAAAACACTAATGCCCCGTTCACACGTGTTCGATGGGAGCTTGTTGTTGAAAATTCCCACCGTGTGTAGGCTTCATTGGACATTTTCCATCGGAATTTCCGTCACACAAAATTTGAGATCTGGATCTCAAATTTTCCGACAACAAAATCCGTTGTCCTAAATTCTGCTCGTATGTACACAATTCCGATGCACAAAGTTCCACGCATGCTCAGAATCAAGCAGAAAGGCCTCACTGGCTATTGAACATTTTCTCAGCTCGTCATACGTGTTGTACGTCACCGTGTTCTTGACGTTCGAAATTTCCAACAAGATTTGTGTGACCGTGTGTATGCAAGACAAGTTTGAGCCAACATCAGTTGGAAAAAATCCATGGATTTAGTTGTCGGAATGTCTGATCATGTGTACGGGGCATTAGTATAACTATTCCTAAAAATGTTCCCTCCTCCTCCTCCTACCTATCCTGCCTAACCTGTATAAAAGGACATCTGAATACTTAACTGTTCTTATTTGCGTTTGGTCACTGTGGCTTGTCAATAAATATTATACTTCTTAAGAGCAATCACCGGAGTGCGGATCATCTTTTCCTCATTTACCTACTCAGCCAGCGACTGTGGATCGAGCACCTGGGTTCTCTGCTTTCTATGTGATGTATGGGTAGTAGCACTGACTTTTTTGTTTACATCTCAATACTTACCTATTTTCAATCTACTCTGGTCCTGTCATGTGATCCTGCAGCTCGGGGACGTACTACAGTGTACACCTGTGCAAGGGCTGTGTTTACCCGCACGAGGATGCACAGATGTTCCATGCATACCCATTCAAGCAGTATCATTGGTGTCAACTGGAACCCAGTGGCTGCACAGATACTGTGTCTGCTCTTAATTTGACATTGCCAGACATCTCAAGTCTCCCGCTTTTCTGCGGCGGCTTGCAAACTCCTGGGAATGACCGGTGCGGTGGGGAATAGCTGTGAACACCGATCTCCCTTGTAACGATTTTTAGCTGAGAGACGCTTCTCCTTATCACCCTCCTGTGGCTGTCAGCTAAAAAGCTATACAGGGAGATCAGTGATCACAGCTGTCCCTCCTGCTGCACCGATCATTCCCAGCTGTTCTGTGTGCTCCTCCCCCGGCCCCTCCATGCCCTTCTCCACCCCCCTGTTCTTCTCCAGCCCCCCTGTTCTCTTCCGGTCCCAGTGTTCTCTTCTGCCCCTCCTGTCCTCCTCCTCCGCCCCCCCCTCGTTCCCCACTACCGGCTCCCCTCCTCTCCTCTTCCGCCTGCTGCAGGGGGAGGGACGACTGTCAGGAGTAGGACACAGTGAGCGAGATCGCTTCTGTGTCCTGTGGTAACTGAGCAGAGTAAACTGTGTTTACTCTGCTAAGTTTATGAATGAACAGGAGCCTCTGTCTCCTTTTCATTCATCCTTAGTGCTGAGAAAGGGATTGGGGAATCTGTGTCCTCAGTCCCTTTGTCTGTCTCAAAAGGGGAGATGTCAGGGTTCTGTTTAGACCCTTAACATCTCACCAAAGCCCCCAAAAAATATAAAAAAAAAAAATTGTAAAAAAATTGTAAAAAATGAAAAAGTGTAAAAAAATAAAAAAAAACTACTGACACCACTCTCCCCTGCCCTACCAACACTGTCCACTGCCCCAACCCCCTTCCCCCAAAAAGCATTGTGAAAAAAAATTAAAAACAAATTAAATTGTAAAAAAATCAATTATTAAAAATAAAAAAACTACTGACACCGTCCACTGCCACATACCACCCCCCTCAAATACCACCCAGAAGCACTGTGAAAAGCACCGCCGCGCGCGGGGGGGAGGGCGCCACCTCCCTGGAATGAGTTTGCCACCTTCCTGAAATTTGTTTTTGCAGGTTGGGATGTCTGCATTGCACTGCACACTGTCTGCATTTGGTGCCATGCACCTGCAACCACAGATGTCAGATTAGGATCAGCGGCTGTGTCCATGCATCTGTTACATTCCAATTGACATCAATAGTATTGCCTGCAGTACTGCCTGCACGGGGATGCACAAAACACTTGTGCATCCCTGTGTAGGTTAACGTGTGAATGCAGCCTGAGGGAGCTCTCATGAACGGCTGTGAATTCTGGGAGCCATGATATCACAATATACAAATACCATACTGGTGACCCTACAATAGAAATAAAACTTTTTCGCAGAAGAGAGTTTAACAAGACTCGCGGCCACCCATTAAAATTAGAAAAAAAGAGGTTTAACCTTAAACTACGTAGAAGGTTCTTTACTGTAAGAGCGGCAAGGATGTGCAATTGCCTTCCACAGGCGGTGGTCTCAACGGGGAGCATTGATAGCTTCAAGAAACTATTAGATAAGTACCTGAATGACCACAACATACAGGGATATACAATGTAATACTGATATATAATCACACACATGGGTTGGACTTGATGGACTTGTGTCTTTTTTCAACCTCACCTACTATGTATTACTATGTACTATGTATTACTATGTATCACACAGGGGCTCCCATTGCCCATTCCTTATCAGCCCTCCCTCCTCTTCTTGCAGCAGTCACTCGCTGACACTGTGGAGCCGGAATTGAAGGATCATGTGACCGGACCAAGGTGAAATAAAAATGGGAAAGTACACAGATCTTCTTTACATATGATAGGCAGGGTAGGCAGGAAAAAAAAGGAGAGAAAATTTTTAGGGATAATTATAGTGCCCCTCTCCTTGAGAACCCTCCAACATAAATCCGGGCATGCCAGATCCATGGCATGTAGTACACAGGGCACCTATACCATCTATAAATGATCTTATTGTTCCTCTGCAGACAAGTTTATATTCACTTTGCAAAGTAAATGTTAGTAAAAAATGTTAATCTGTGTTCACGTTTAACACCCAGTCATGTTCAAGGAAAATAATGATTGAAAAGAACAGCTTTACCGTATTCACTGAGCTAAATGAACATTCAGGTCAGGTCTTACCTGGTGAGGTGATGAAAGTGGGGTTGGTGTGCAGATAAAAAAAAAACGATCAAGGGGTTAATATGGCGCACAATGGAGGTAGCCGAGTACATATAACTAAAAATGGTGGGGGAAGGGGGTGGGTTGGGGGTTCCTGAGAGGGGGAACTTGATGGTGGTAGTTAATGTTTCACAACAAGTTCGGGTATTAGTCCATGTAAGGATAAAATGATGCTGAATAAATGGAAGGCAGCCAGCTATAAAAGCTAGAAGAAGCTCTGGAACAAATAAAAAAGAAAGAAGGACGGCGCCCTCTAAGTGCAGCATGTATGTTAAAAATATTTATTACAATAGATAAAAACACTCACATTTGAGTTGCTAAAAACCAGCATGTAAAGTAGTTTCATCCGCGTGCTCTCGGGGGATGTGGGTGTCTCGGGCCAGTGGAGGGGTTCCTGGGATGTGAGTCCTGTAACCTGGGTCCTGGTAGCTGTTCCGGTGGTGCCGAGGGTCCTCAGAGCCTCCGGGCGGCCAGGATATCGGTCATGGATCCTCCGTGGAGCGCCGTGCTGACCTGCGTCTTCACTTCCGGGAGCGGGGTGAGGCGGGCGGTGCTTCGCGTTCGGAGCATGCGTGCTCCTTCATCAGGCTATGCTGGTGGCCATATTCAGTGTGGGAATTTATACCATAGGCAATGGGAGGGGTGGAGAGGTAATTGAGAGGAGGGCGGGACTATGTATAATGATTGGGCATGTAGGTAACCATGGAGATGGGGTGTACACAATGTGGAAGGGGAGTGAAGGGAGACGGGGAGTGGGCGGGGCGGGGAGTGAGGAGGGGAAAAAAAAAAAAAAAAGGAGATATGCAAATGAGTGTGTTGTGGTAAGAACATATATGTGTGTATATGGAATGTGGGGTAAGGAGAAGGCGGTCTATAGGAAGAGGAATGTTGTATTGATCATAGTGGACGGGAACAAAATATATATACATATATATATATATATATACATATATATATATATACACATATACACATACACACACATACACATATATATACATATATATATATATATATACACACATATATATATATATATATACATACACATACATACACATACACACACATACATACATACATACACATACACACACACACATCTACATATATACATACACGTCAACATATATGGGAAGGGAATACAAAAATGCAGAAAATGGTATATAATTAAATAGGTATATAATTATAGGGAGAGATTGGTGGTGTATATGAGAAGAAATGACGCAATGATGGAAAAGGGATAAAACATGTACAATGTATATACGTGTGTAAACACGAAGAACCGTTTAAAAAGGATCTCTTCACACACACACATACACATATATACACACATTTAAATGACGCGTAAGATTGAGACAAAAGAAGGGGGGGGGTGTGTTTCCAGACGGGTATTTGGGAATGAGAGGAATGTTATGGGAAATACTGGGAAATAAATAAATAAAAGTAAAAATAATAAAAATATATAGAAATATAAATAAAAATAAAGATAAATATAAATATATATATATGTAAAAATAAAAATACAAGTACAAATAAATAAAAAATAAATAAATAAAAAAAATATATAAAAAAAATATAAAAATAAGGAAATTAAAAATAAAATATTTTTTAATAAGAATAAAAATAAAAATAAATAAAAAATAAAGATAGGAATAAAAATAAAAATGGTATGTGTTATACACTAGGGCAATGTGGATAGGGGTAATGGGTGGGGGACAGGTATAACCATACACGTGCTCCACGTGGACTGTAAGTTAATGGGGTAGTGACTAGATGATGGATAAAATAATAAATGAGACAACAGGTAGGACAATGGATGAAACAATACGTGGTGAATTGGGATGAGATGATGTGATGAGGCAGGGATATGGTTGGGGTCACAGCAAAATGTTAATTTCAATGCCTTCATTGAGGCCTCCTGGCGATAAAGTGTCCAGTGTGTATATCCAGTAGTTTTCTCTTTCACACAACCTTTTGTAGCGTTCAGCGGTAGGGAGGGTGGGTGGGATAGACTCAATAACCCACACGCGTAGCCCTGAAGATGTTTGTCCATGATGTTCTTTAAAATGTCTTGGTACACTATGCTTGTCAATGCCCTTCTCTACAAGGTTACGATGCTCACCAAACCTTTTGCGGAGCGGGCGTATAGTGCGGCCTACGTATAGTAGGCCGCAGGGGCATGTGAGGCAATAGACCACATAATCTGAACCACAATTGAAGAAGTCGGGGATGACATATAGTTTACCCTTATGGTGGAAGTCTTTTTGCCTATGTGTAACATGGGCGCATGTGAGGCAGAGGGGCTTCCTACATTGATACATGCCTTTGATGTTAAAGAAGGTTAAGGGGGCACTGACGGTGGGGCGTGCTGTTTTCACTTTGCTTGGTGCTATTTGGGCCTTTATATTCTTAGCCCGTCTGTAGGTGACCAGTGGTTTATCACTTATGGTGGGTCTTAGATGCGGATCCTCACGCAGAATGGACCAGTGTTTGGTGAAGATCTTTTCCATTTGCTTAAATCTGTTGTGGTATTGTGTCACAAATCTGACGGGTTGGGTAGTGTCGTCTGTACTGGTTTGTCTCTTGTCCTTCGCGTTTTCACTGAGATAGTATTGGAAGGCATCTTCTATGATGTGGTCTGGATAACCCTTGTCTTTGAATTTGGCTTTGAGTAGTAGGCCGTGTGTTTCATAGTCCTGTAGGCGCGTGCAATTGTGTTTCAGGCGGCAGAACTGGCTTTTTGGGATGTTTTTAACCCATCGTGGGTGATGGCAACTGTTAAAGTGTAGGTAAGAATTTCCTGAGGTGGATTTTGTATAATTCTGGGCGCAGATGGTGTTTTCATAGTGGAAGAGTTCCAGATCCAAAAAGGCCAGTTTGTTATTGTCTGTGACTGATGTAAATGATAGACCCATGGAGTTGTTGTTGCAGTGTTGGACGAAGGGTAGAATGGTGGTTTCTGGACCATCCCAGATAATGACTACGTCATCTATGTAGCGCCCGTAATAGACTATGTGGGGCGCATATGGGTTATTGTTGTGTATATATTGTAGCTCCCAGTAACCCATGGTAAGGTTCGCGTAGCTGGGAGCAAAATTGGCCCCCATGGCAGTTCCTTTTGTTTGAATATAGAAGTCTCCGTGGGATTCAAAATAATTGTGGGTTAGGCAGAATTCTAATATTTCCAGTAAGAATTGGTTCTGACGTGGGTTGAGTGATGGATCATTGTTGAGGTAGTGTCGTACAGCTTGTAAACCAATGTTATGGGGAATGGACGTGTATAGTGAGACCACATCTAGCGAGAGCCAGCGGTATGTCGGTTCCCAGGAGTAGTATCATAGCATGTTCAGAAGGTGGATGCTGTCTTTAATGTAGGAAGGTAGGTTCTGTACTATACCTTGTAGAAAATGATCAATGTAGATAGAGAAGTAGCTGGTTACGCTTTCCATGGCCGCCACTATTGGTCTACCAGGAGGGTGTGTGGGGTCTTTGTGCACCTTCGGAAGGTGGTAAAAGTAGGGCCTTTTGTAAAAGTCGTGTTTAAGAAATGAGGCTTCGGATGCAGTAACTATACCATCTGATTGTGCTCGATCTATTAGGTTGTGAGCTTCAATAGAGAATTTGGGTAAGGGATCTCCGGAAAGTTTTTTGTATGTGGATGTGTCCGATAGGAGTCTAGTTGTTTCCAGCATGTAGTCTGCACGGTTCTGGACTACGATACCACCTCCTTTATCTGCGGGCTTAATAACCAGTTGTCTGTTGTTGGTGAGTGATTTAAGAGCCGTGCGTTTTGCTGGGGTTAAGTTAGATGGTGGATTGGAACGTGAGTTGGACATTTGACACATTCGTAGTATATCAGCATATACAACCTGATAGAAGGTCTGGACGTAAGGTCCTTTGGCAAATGTGGGATAAAAGATAGATTTCGGTTTGAAATTAGTGTGTAAGATGGGTGGAGAGGTAGGTGGATGTTGAGTTAGAGATTCAATCTGGTCGTCAATGTAGAGATCTTCCAACTGGTCTAGGGCTATGAGTTCTGCGGGTCCTAGGGTGGAGGAGTCTTCTGTAGTAGTACTGCATTCAGCGTGGTCATTAGTAGTATATGGAGTAGTGTTTGGGGTAATGCTTGGGGTACCATTACCCTTCTTAGTGTCTTGAATGTTGAAATATCGTTTGATGGTGATATTTCTAATGAACCTATTGAGATCCAAGAAGAGAGTGAAAGGGTTGGGAGATGCTGTGGGGGCGAAGGTGAGCCCGCGTGCTAGTAGAGATTTTTCAGGCATGGATAAGGTGTGATCAGAGAGGTTGAAGATTTTTACAGTCTGCGCAATTTCTCCCTCCTTTTTGTGTCTGTGTCTCCCCCCTCTCCTGCCTCGTCGGTGAGCTTTCTTTTTGGGCAGGGTTGGGGGGTGATCACTAAAAAAGAGGGGGTAGGGGTGGGAGATATATGTTTGTTGGTCGGACTGTAAATGGGGGGTGATGAGATGGCGTGGATACTGGGGTGGTCCATGGTGGGCCCAGATGCATGAGTGATCTTGGGCTGTGCGGTGTGTAGCTTCCCAATACCAAAATCCAGAGTGGATGACTGGGGGTCCTCATAAGTGCTGTGATCTGATATGGCACTGCCGGTCTGTGTTTTTTGAGGGTAACCGGTATGGGAGGGATTGAGGTAAGGATGCCAGTGTGGGGTTTCTTCTTTATACTCTTGGAAGTTTTGGGTGTACTGGAGGAAGAAACTGGCACGGGGGGTGGTGGACGATGATGGTCCTCTTTTGGTGTGGGTGTGGGCTGTGGCCGTCTGGAAGGTGCCGGTGGCCTATGTGGTTTATAAGGCTTGGTGGAGGGGCCTTGAAAGGATAAGAGGGCCGTGGTGGGCCTAGGTACACATTCCATCAGGGGGACTGGGGCGTGGTTCTCTTGCCCTGATGGGGTGTGGAGATTGGGGTGGTTGTTAACTTTGGGGGGGTGTGTATTGCGTCTGGGTTTTACCTGGTGAGGTGATGAAAGTGGGGTTGGTGTGCAGATGTGGTGTTGGGGAAGAAGGATGAGGGTCAGCTGCGGGGGTGACAGAGTGTAGGAAGAGGCATGGTGGGGAGGTTTCAAGCATAGTGGTGGGGAAGGTGATGCAGGGACAGTGGTAGGGGGTGCTGCTGCAGTGGTGGTGAGGGGGGTGGTTGCAGGCATGGTAGTAAGCGGTGCCCCCACAAGGAGCTGTCAACTATAATGCCAGATGCAGTCTTCTTGCCCAGCAGCAGAGCTCAGGTGGAGGAATTGATGAAGCTAATGGGGCTGGAAATTAGAATGTTTTGTCACTTCAACGCATTTTTCTGCCCCACCACCCAAAATGCAACCCCCCCACCACAATATGGAATACACTATATTTGAACTCCAGTGTGTGAGGAAGTGGGGTTATGCATTCCCAGCTTCCCCTAACTGGCTACAGGCAGTTGGCAGGTGAGGCAAACTAAAACTTCCACGCTGCCGGGTACACATGGGAAGCTTTTTTCATTCCACCCAACGGGCTTGTGTTCTGACAAGGGGGCAACCCCCCTGCCTGGACACACATTGGCTGTGAGCAGTGATTGGATGCTGGTTTTCCCACATCCTCTTTAAACTGAGACTGGCTTCTGTCGGACAAGGGGCTGTACACATGGGCCAAAGTTCCTGCTGAACGGACAGTTTTTGGGTGATTTTTGGCCCTTGTGTACCCAGCTTAAGGGGATGGAATGATATTTAAAAAATGTAATCCCCAGCAAGTGGCTGATGATTTGTATTTTTATGCACAAAAAATATGCAGAATCTGCCAAAGCAGCAAACACAGTATTAGTCAATTGATTAGGACACAGGTAGCCCCAGCAGAAAACTACAGTATGGACCCTTTCACACTAGGAACTGCATGCGATTCACACTAGTTCTGCATGATGTCAAACTAGTTTAATTCCCCAGCATTGGAGCCGTTCCAGGAGACGGGACTTGACAGCGACCAGCGTTTTAGCTCCAAATGGTGTCACAGCAGGAGATCCTCTCTCTTTGGGATGCGGCTGGCTCTCATCCTGATTCCTCTGCGCAGTGTCTTGTTTTCATCTTCCCCACAGTTTCGTCCTAACAGCTTTGTTGACATTGTGATCATGTGATCGCATAGCATATCCCCGAGTATCGGGATCCACATCCCCCTGTGCCTGGCACAGGGCAAAATGACGTACTGGTACTGTGAGCGGTAAACTGGATGGACTGGTGTGTTTGTTCAAATTTACCAGCTATGTAATCCATGTAACTATATGTTCTTCAACATATTGCACAACAATTCTTTTAACAATAAAATCATCAAAATGTTTAACCACCTTCCCACTGAGCACTTTTATCCCCTTCCTGACCAGGCCAATTTTCAGCTTTCAGTGCTATCACACTTCGAGTGACAATTGTGGCAGATAGACCTTTCTTTTGGTGGTATTTAATCAAAGCTGGGTTTTTTTATTATAAAAAAACAATAAAAGACCAAACATTTTGTAAAAAAAAAAGTTTTCTTAGTTTCTATTATAACATTTTGCAAATAAGTAATTATTCTTTTTCACTGATGTGCACTGATGAGGCTGCACTAATGAGCAGTGATAGGCTTCACTGATGGTACTGATGAGGTGGCACTGATGGGCACTGATGAGGCAGCACTTATGAGGTGGCACTGAGGAGGCTGCAGTGATAGGCAGCACTAATGGGCAGCACTGAGGAGGCGGCACTGATGAGGATGCACTGATAGGCAGCACTGATAGGTGGCACTAATAAGGCAGCACTAATAGACCAGGGGCAGATCCAGAGTCTAGTCTCAGGAGGGGTACTGCCAGAAAATATATTTTTTTGGGGTAAATCGGGGGAAATGGCTGGTGTTGGTGCTTCAATCATCATGGCACCATAGTTGTTAAGGTGTCAGGATGATTGAAGCGCATTATTACTATTATTACATTGTTATAAAAAATTAAATAGTTTAACTCACTTGCCACGTCACCTGTCACCAGATGCAGATTGTCACTTGCCACGTCACCTATCACCAGATGCAGATTGTCACTTGCCACATCGCCTGCCACCAAATGCGGATTGTCACTTGCCATGTCACTTGCCACGTCACCTTTCACCTGATGCAGATTGTCACTTGCCACGTTGCCTGTCACCAGATGCAGATTGTCACTTGCCACGTCGCCTGCCACACGTTGCAGATTGCCACTTGCCACGTCAACTATCACCAGATGCAGATTGTCACTTGCCACGTTGCCTGCCACCAAATGCGGATTGTCACTTGCCATGTCACTTGCCACGTAGCCTGTCACCAGATGCAGATTGTCACTTGCCACTTCGCCTGCCACCAAATGCGGATTGTCACTTGCCATGTCACTTGCCACGTCACCTGTCACCAGATGCAGATTGCCACTTGCCACGTCGCCTGCCACCAAATGTGGATTGTCACTTGCCACGTCGCCTGCCATCAAATGCGGATTGTCACTTGCCACGTCGCCTGTCACCAGATGCAGATTGTCACCTGCCACACATTGCGGATTGACAGTCACTTGCTCTGTCACTTTCCTGCTAAGGTGGTCTCTTGTGTCCCAGAGTCAGGCAGCAGATTACCAGTCAGGCAGCAGAGAGATGATGCAATCTCTCTGCTGCCGCGGCTGCCTGCATGGTGAGGGGGGAACTTCAAGGATGCAGGGCGGGCGCCGGGCGGTGAGAGATGATGTCATCCCTCTGCTCCTCCGCCCACCGGCTCCCTGATTGGCCAGCAGCCCACCTACACATCGAGCCGCACAGCTGCTCATCCGCACTCTCACCTTCCCGCTCACCAACTGAGCCACCGGGCCAGCCCACTGTCTCTCTCTCGCAGAGCCGCCCGCCGGCTCTCTCACCTACAGAGCCGCCCGGTGGCTCTCTCATCCGCGAAGCCGCCCACCGGCTCTCTCACCTACGGAGCCACCCGCTGGCTCTCTCACCTGCGGATCTACCCACCGGCTCTCTCACTCACCCTCATTCTCGGAGGGGGCAATTGCCCCGTTACCCCCCCTGGATCCGCCCCTGTAATAGACTGCACTGATGAGGCTGCACCAATATTCTGGGCACTGATGATCAGTCACCTGATTATCAGTATGAATGATGTCATGACAGCCTTGCTGGTTAACAGCTTTCCTTTCCTCCCACATACAGCGTGAGAGGAAAAGAATGCCGATAACTGGCAAGTCTGTTTACACGCGATCAGCTGTAATTGGACACAGTTGATTACATGGTAAAGGCTCACTGTAATTGGCCCTTTACCCTGATCTGTGATCAGCTGTGTATAAAGGACATAACGGCCACAGCTGCAGGACAACTGGACTACTATGCTGTATTTACAAAGATTTCTTACATATAATATAACTTGAGAAGAAACTGAGATTTTTTGTAAACTGGAAGTTTTTCAAAACATATGTTAAGAACATTCTAAATTACATTTTTGAAACCCCTATCCTGAACTGCCAATGCATAGCATTGAAAAAAAACACACTTGTACTAATTTATTTAATGGATTGTACCAAATGCAGGGCATGCCTGTTGTGGTGTGCTGCTGTGTAAGTCAGCTGGCACCTACTGTACTTGAGAATTGGTGTGCCATTCGAATTAAATGCCTCCACAACACACAGCACAGAGAGAGGAATTGACTAAAGCTGGAGAAGCCAGAATCTGGAGCAGTAATGCATGACTACAAACCAGGGGCGTCGGGAGGGGGTGGCTAGGGGGGGCTGAAGCCCCGAATTGGTCCCCGAAAAGCCCAGAGTGTCAAGAAGGTACCGTTTAATTAGTAGCCCCGAGCGCCGCCGGCCGCTGACGAGCGGGGACCGATCTGATCCGAGTGCGGCCGAGTGTGGCCGAATGACATACAGGTCCCGCCTTCTGGAGCTATGATGGACATCCCACTGGTCCAATGCTGGGACTGCGGGACGTGTGACGTCCATCATAGGCGCTGCACGCTCCAGAAGGCGGGAATTACAATCCGCCGCGCCACATCACTGAGATCCCCGCTCCCCGCTCCCCGCTCAGATAGATCAGGGCAGCGGAGGAGCGATCTGGCGAGATGTGCCACTGCCAGTGACTGCACCAATTATTGTAGAGGAGGCGGGGATGAGGATAACCTGAAGAGGAGCTGTGCTGGGGGCGGATGGCAGAGTGAAGTGCTCCGGATCTCGGTGTATCTGATCATGGGCACCGGAGTGTGCAGCAGGAGGCAGAAGAGTCTTCTCCATACCGCCTTGTGCCTGCTGGCCGTGCTGGGACTGGGAGGCAGGCTCTACTTTGTATATCTACGTGCAGGACAAAGCCTGGAGCTCCAAGGTCCAGGCGATAAAATTCAAGCAGTCTCCTCTCCTCTGGCTGCCTGCTGTGCCACATGATGCGTGGGCTGCACACCGCACACTACGGCTGAACTGAACTGCAGGACACCTGGACACATGAAGTCTGTCTCCTGGTCAGGTAGGTGAGGTCAGTGTATGTATGTCACGGTATGTTAGGTAGGTCAGTGTATGTCAGGTCAGTGTATGTCAGGTCAGTGTATGTATGTATGTCAGGTCAGTGTATGTTAGGTAGGTGTATGTATGTATGTCAGGTCAGTGTATGTATGTCAGGTCAGTGTATGTTAGGTAGGTGTATGTATGTATGTCAGGTCAGTGTATGTTAGGTAGGTGTATGTATGTATGTATGTATGTATGTCAGGTCAGTGTATGTATGTCAGGTCAGTGTATGTTAGGTAGGTGTATGTATGTATGTCAGGTCAGTGTATGTCAGGTCAGTGTATGTCAGGTCAGTGTATGTTAGGTAGGTGTATGTATGTATGTCAGGTCAGTGTATGTTAGGTAGGTGTATGTATGTATGTATGTCAGGTCAGTGTATGTTAGGTAGGTGTATGTATGTATGTCAGGTCAGTGTATGTTAGGTAGGTGTATGTATGTCAGGTCAGTGTATGTTAGGTAGGTGTATGTATGTATGTCAGGTCAGTGTATGTTAGGTAGGTGTATGTATGTCAGGTCAGTGTATGTTAGGTAGGTGTATGTATGTCAGGTCAGTGTATGTTAGGTAGGTGTATGTATGTATGTCAGGTCAGTGTATGTTAGGTAGGTGTATGTATGTCAGGTCAGTGTATGTTAGGTAGGTGTATGTATGTCAGGTCAGTGTATGTTAGGTAGGTGTATGTATGTATATATGTCAGGTCAGTGTATGTTAGGTAGGTGTATGTATGTCAGGTCAGTGTATGTTAGGTAGGTGTATGTATGTATGTCAGGTCAGTGTATGTTAGGTAGGTCAGTGTGTCAGGTAGCTGAGATTAGTGGTCAAAATTGATGGGCACTGCTAAGCCCCAGGCAGCAACCAGCAAGTAAGCTTACCCCCCGCCACACAATCCCAGCGCTCAGCCAAAAAACCCGTGCCATGACCACTCACGACCCCCCCCCCCCCCCCCATCGGTGCCAACATCGGACTTCGGGCTGAAGCCCCTGGTCTTTTTGCCACCTAGCAACGCCCCTGCTACAAACTAGTATCTAAATGTCTAATCCCAACTGAACAAGTTGAAGGTAAACCCCCCCCAGGACGCTTTGTGTTACCTTTGCCATAAAACATATATTACTCAAATGCATAGCTCTAAAAGGTGGTCTAAAGTTTAAATATACCTTCAAATAGCTAAAACCGAATGACCTCTCTCCCTCTGCTAGATAAATCACCTTGCACTTACCTTAGATCAGCAAGTGATACAGTCCAGGAGCCTGCACTATATCAGAAGGCGCTCAGTCAGGGAAGCCTCCCTGCAGGCAGATTTGCAGCCTTTGAATTTGGGCCTATGAAAACCTCAGTATTCCTTGCACTCTGCATCCTGACATTGCATCTCTCTATCACCCAGAACCCCTACAACTGAACCCCACCTGCATCCCTGGCTCTGAACCACTCTGCCATCTCTGTCTCTGAACCTCAACACTCCAGACAACTCTCCAGCTAGCAAAAGAGATATAAACAGAAAATGGAACAGAGGAGTCAAGGAGATCCCCACATTGACTACAAAGGGTACAGGGATTTGTGCTCGATGTGGGGTTCTCCTTTCTTCTTTTCTCTTTGTTCCACTTTTTTCTGCCTCTTTCCCTCTCCAGCATGTGTATAAATGTATGTCTGTTTCAATGGTGGTCCGTCTATTAGGGGTGCATGGGCGCTGCCCCCCCATCCATGCGTCCGCCCCCCTAATCTACATGCAGGGCGCCGGACGCATGGATTCCAATAGGGTTCTTTTTTTTTTTAAGTACGTGATTAGAGCCAGAGGCTCTAATAGGCTGCAAAAAAGGGTGGGCTTGGGGCGCAGAGCACTGCGCCCTGAGCCCACCCAGTTGTGTGACAATAGGGAATGAATATTCACTGACCCTACGCCACACTGACCCTACACCCAGCCAATCAGGAAGCGGGTCTTGAGATCCGTCACCCAATTAGCTGAAAGGACAGGTGGTCCTATGATCTTATTGGATGCCTAGGAGGAGGAGGGAGGAGACGCGTGGCGGAAGCCTCCGTGATGCAGAGGAGACGCGATGGAAGCTGCCGCCGTCCATAGGAGCGATGCCTGCCCATGACCTAGATGGAATAGGTGCGGGGCTGGATGAATGACCAACTGTCCGACCGCCCGCAGGGGAGGAGGGGGGGGGTGAGGGTGACCCGACCAACCAACAGTGTGGGGGTGATTGTTTGCTCCCCCCCCCAAAAAAAAAAACACCAGCCGCCACTGGTCTGTTTATAATTAAAAATTTCCTATTTATATTATATTATTTTTTTGTTGGCTGATATGTTTTTCCTTAATGCAGTGGGCATCCTGAAGAAACAACCATTGTGAAACTAGTGGTAATTGTATGCTGAAATTGTATTCTATACTGTGCACGTAACTCTGGTTTTTATACTGTACCTTTGAATATGATTCACTTTTATTTCAATCTGAGTTTACAAAAAATACTATTTATTATACTTTGGATTATTATTTGTTTCATTTTGGTGCACTGAAAGTCCCATAATTTACCCTTTTTATGAAAAGATTTCTGTACTTCAGGATATAGGATAGGACATAGGAAGGGTGATGCTATTATTTATGCAGTAAAATTACACTGACTTTAGAGGAGAATGGATAAGAAACATTCCTAATTAATTGCTACCAGATGGACCCAAAGAAATACATTGCCAGTCATCTGATAGAAAAGAAGACTACTCTGTGTCTGCAATGCCAGAATAATATTTATTTCATGTATGGTCCCGTAAGGTAAATGCAGAGATTTCAGACAATGCCCAAAACCTTTTCTAAACCCTGGTCAGCTTTGTATAATTTATTGACCACGTTGGTTCTCACCAAGTTGCTCAAAACCCAGGGCTGTGTGATTAAGTGGCCACTAGAAAACAGTTTTAAAAATAAGGTATTTACACTGCTATTTATTACAAATAAATGTGCAGCGTTACCAAGGGCATTGGAAGGATAAAATGTAAAGGTTGCTTAATAGATATCATATATATAGCATAATATCATAATATACATTTCAATGAAAGCCTGATAAAGCAAGCAAGGCTTTTTTTAACACACTGCACCTAAAATGCACAAATGTGAAAGGGGCCTTATTGTCCTTATCACCAGTGTCAAATGAGTTTAGGAAAGTAAACAAATTGTGGCAATCAGGATCAGTTCTGAATTTGGTGCTTCAGTTAACTTAACACTGTTTATATCCTTTATACTAGAAGGGGAAAATTCAGTCATGTAGAATCATAATATTAAATATACCGTTACTGTGCAGGAAATATGTGATCTGCATTATATAGAGGGCTCTGGAAAATTTGGAGGTTATTTTTTCCATCCATAGTCAAATGAAAGATGTAGACTAGGCAGAGCTACACCCCTTGCTGGCATGTGGGATACGCTGAGGTCTGCTCAGTTAATCTGTATGCTTTTTACCTCACTTTACTGTTTTATATTTTTCTTTTATAGCCAAGAAGCACACCCATTACCTCATTCCAAGGGCAGAATACAAATGTATTTCTGGATATTAATGTTAAAAGACCAGTAAACGTAAAATACATTTTACTATATAAGACAGTGCATATAACGCCCTTTAAAATATCTGGAACATTTCTGCACAGAAAACAAAACACTTGATTTATGTGTTTGAAACTAGCAAACGTGTGAATGTTTACTGACAGCGATGAAAGCTGTATTTCCTAGTGGTATGCATGCACAATATGGTAAACATGGTTCAGCAGTCTGAAAAATGGAATGTATAGCAAAACATACAAAGTGCAGAAATGTACAGTACATAGTGTACTTACGACAATCAAGAGAGAAGTGCATGGATGCATTGCACATCTTAAGAAGTGTGCAGGTGCAGAGGCTGTCTGTGAAGTAGGGGCTGAGTTGCTCTGGAGGAGTAACTGAGGTGCTTTGAGGGGGAGAACATGCTGGCTGGGGCTGAGATACGCTTGGTGTATCCTCCAAAGAGGGCAAGTCATTGGTGCCTGTTTAGATGAAGTGTCTGTATCCATAAATGACAAAATATCTGGTGTTTCAAGACAGTCTTAATGATTATGACTGCATACACAAAGCATGGCAAGACTAGGGATGAGAAAATATATTGGTGCTCTCGCCAGTATGTCATTATAGAGAGGGGTGCCTACACCCTGAAATAGTGAACTATAAACCATAGGGTAAGGGAAAGGGGCAAAAACGATTTTCCTGGTACCATCAAAAGCATTACAATCACATACAATTAAAAAATATTTTTACATATATAAAGAAAATACAAAATATATTCATTAAAATCAAGGATTTAAAAGTAACCCATTACAATGCCTTAACTGTGACTATAGTGTTGTTACCCATACTAATATGTATGACACATGGATAAATGGAATATTCAGTTAGCCAGTACTTGACATGTTTCGCGGTTAGACCGCTTCCTCAGGAGTTCAAAATAGGAGGATATCATTCCTATAACAAAACATATATAATTAAAGAAATAGAAACTATTTGAAAAAAGTGCAGAATACTAGATACAATTTTAACATTTATAGTAATCACTTCAATGCTAACCTGGTTATCAAATATACCACAGATGAAAAAAGATCAATAAAGGGGAGGTCAGAGAGTTCCCCCCAGGGCGAGTGTGGGAGCAGGTAACAGGGCCACTAGGGGCTGTATAAATTAAAAAGTAGTATTAGTGTAGATGTCACATAGGCCCCAGATGATGTCATATGTGATGAAACCAGTAGGGCAGGATGTACGTACAACGCCATTTTAACATTTGGATGTCGAGGATTTTAAGCGTTTGACACACCAACCAATACCTGTATTTTATGCTGAAAATGTGAGTGCATCCACAATTGTCTTAATACATTTTTCGTTTATACGGTATCACGCTATGTTGGCAATCTTTTTATCTTTAATACGACATTTTTATTGGTACGGATTACGCCTCAGGGAAGCACTTCCTGGTTTTATCTGATGCTGATCTTCCTATACCACTGTGGCTGGTGAGCTGGTGTACACACAGGCATTTGTCGACCAGTTTAACAGGGGGTAAGCAGGATTTGAGTGTAAGAGGTGTCGCTGGGTCTACTTTAATGATGCAAATAGAATGATGCAAATAACAGTCCAAATAGAGAGTGTCCTAAGTCCAGGATGTAAGGCATAGGCACCTAAAGAGAGCAATAGCATAAGAATCAGGCTGGATCGGGTCAGGCTGATGTCATTTTCTGGCCGACTGGCTGGATAGAGGTACAGGATTGGAGCAGATAAAAGAGCTCCACCACGATGTGGGGCTGCATCGTTGTGGGCCTTGGTTTGCAAGCACTTTTCACATAAAGGTAACAAACAGCAGGCGATATATCTTAAGGACCTTCCCTTCTCCTTGTCGGCAGCCTGATTCTTATGCTTTTGCTCTCTTTATGTGCCTATGCCTTACATCCTGGACTTGGGACGCTTTATATATATAATAAAGATTTTTTGATTTTATGCAATTGCAATGCTTTTGACTGTACCAGGAAGGTCCTTTTTGCCCCTTCCCCTTGCCCTATGGTTTGGAAAAGTCTAGGGATGAGCTGCTTGCTTGCATGTTCAACAAGTGGCCAAACGTAATTGGTGTTCAGCTGAGTCAAACCTCCAGTGGCAGCGGGAAGTGAATTTAGCAGTGGTATTACTACAGAAGCTGATGCCCCATACACACTATTAGATTTTCTGCAGATTTTTGTCTTCAGACTTACCAAAACCATATAATATGAGGTCAAACCTTAAGATTTTCAATTTGTATGCAATCAGGCAGGCCCTTGCACTACATGGTTTTGGTAAATCTGAAGACAAAAATCTGCAGAAAATCTAATAGTGTGTATGGGGGTTTAATCCAGTGATGCACACAGTCACTATGAACGATGCCTGACAACCACTGAAAGAAAAAAACCCTGCCAATTACTGGCATGATCAGTTTATTTATCCCGAATAACAGGGCCTCACTGCTGATAAGTACACTAAGACCCCTTTCACACGGAGCCGCCCATAGCGTCGGATTTGCGGCGCATTATGGCCACTAGCGGGGCACTTTTACCCCCGCTAGCGGGCGAGAAAGGGTTAAAACCGCCCGCAATGTGCCGCAATAGCGGCGTTTTGACAGCGGTATCGCAGCGCTGCCCCATTGATTTCAATGGGGAGCAGCGGTGGAGGAGCGTTAAAAACACACCGCTCCTTCACCGCTCCAAAGAAGCTGCTGGTAGGACTTTTCCTGATGTCCTGCCAGCGCACCGCTCCAGTGTGAAAGCCCGAGGGCTTTCACACTGGAGACAATGGAGCAGCTGTTTGAGGGTGGATTTCAGGTGCTATTTTTAACGCTATAGCGCCTGCAAAACGCCCTCGGTGTGAAAGGGGTCTTAGGGGCAAGGATCTTTTGGGTGAAATCATTGACAAAATATGAACATGACATCACTGACCAAAAAGAGAGAAAGAACAATGAAAGACTCAGTTCAATATTATGGGAAAGAAAATTTAGTAAAACATGATGCAGGAACGTGAAGTTTACATTTGTGCACACAGACATTGGGGAGAATCTGTACACTGACAAGCAGACCTATAACCACACAGAACCATCAGGTATCCCTTCAATGAAACCTTTACATCATATGCCTATAGCGATTTTATTCCAGCAGATCTATAGAAGAGCTAAAAACCAACACTAAAATTCATTTTTGGTTATCAGCCACCATACTTCTTGAAATATCACTTTGGCTGTTATGATTCCAGATGCTTAAGCTTAACAGGTTACAACGATTTTTTCTCTCTGCTTCTGAACACATCGTGTAATACATTGACATATAACTTGGAGATCACAGACAAACATACTATAACACAGGTGTTCACATTATTTTTTCCAACCCTTGTGTAATATTCAATATGTATTCAGCAATTTGCTTAAATTCACCCTTTATTCAGAATTCTGCTCACTGCACGTTGTTGAATGGAAATTTATAGTGGTGACAAGGCAGAGGGTGGGTCAGACTGCTGGAGATAGACATCTGTGCACACACAGAATGCAGCAGTCATTATAATTAGCCTGCTGCAGATGATTATAATTTTAGGCTGATGCAGGAGCTCAATTAAATAACCAAGGAGTAAAGCACTTAAATAAGCATGTTTTTATGCCCCTTAAATTGATCTTTTTACAGCTAAGACTTTTTAAAGCTAATAGGCTGTAAGGTGCATAAAATCTATTTTTAGCCGAAGGTTAAGTTGAAATGATATAGCTATGTTCACACCAGCAGCTGCATTACAATGCGGCTGCTGGTGTGCGCTGTGGCCTGGCTGGATCAGCGCAGTGCTGATGCTCTGATCTTGGTGCATTGCACTGTTCCTTTTTTTTAAACAAACTTTATTGTGATGTCATGCAGATATTCCATAAGGTTTAATTGCTGGCTGTGCGGTGTGAGGCAATGGATTGCCTCACATTGTGATGTGGCGTCCTGAAAAAAGTACTGCACACAGCAATGAAGTGGTGTGAACTAGGAAGATAGGGAGACAAGGCATTGGGACTGCACTGGAATGGCCTAACAAAATCCCATTGCATGTGGTGTAAATGTACCCTAATGAATGAAATAACTCACTTCCTGGCGTACTGAAATGCTGAAGTGCAAGTAATGGTCTAACAATGGTGTTCTTTGTGTGCTGTGCCGAAAAAGAAGTTTCCTGTCGCATCATGGCAGCATACACTTTTGGGTTTTGACTCCGCCTCCACAACCTGATAGGACAACATAGCTATAAATTGATGAGTAGGCACCCGCCCCAGTATTCTCTTATTTTTCCTCACCTGTCAGGACTGCACGGATCAGCACCTCCTTACCGCTTCGCCCCAGCCAGGTTCTAGCCTCTCCTGGGTGGAAGTCCTTCCTGTACAGCCTCTAAATGAGCTAGATGGAAGGAGCCCCACTCTGGTGATCTCAGGAGCACCCCTTTTTCATTTTCTCTGCCTGACCATGGTATAAGCCTTAAGCAGGCTTGACGTGTTAGCAGCCCATATGAAGCCTTAAATAGGCTTGCTGGTGGAATGGCCTCGGAAGACTCAGCTTGGCCTCAGGAAATAAGCCTTAAATAGGCTTAGTTGTGTGCAGCGGTCTCCCCCCCACTCTCCCCTACCTTCTCGGTTTCTGGGCTCTGTTGTCCTCCAGATCATCCCCTGTGATCGCCGAGTGTCCTCGGCGTTCTCGCGCATGCGCAGTGCGTTGTTTTAGGGCGCTTCTCTGCCTTTGCCAGGTTCCAAGATGGTGTCTCGCGGCGCTACTGCGCATGCGCGGGCTCTCGACGCTAATGGCGGCAAATTTAAAAAGCCCCAATGTCAGTTTTTCACTGCTCTTGCTGTGTGACTGACCTGAGACAGTTTTTTTCTTAAAAAATGCTCTGCAAAGGTAGGTAACCTTTCTTTTGGTCTAGCTGTCCCCTAACTTTATCTTTTCTGCATGTCTTAATCCTTACTGTTTCTGCAGGTTTCTTCACTCCTCCACTATGGAGACCGCTGCCCCAGCAGATCTCCACCAGCCTAATAGGTAAGGGGGGGAAGACATGGTAAGTAGTGAAGATTGAAAAAGAGAGTACTACTAATGCTACCTAAATTGGTCAGCCCTATCAGGTCCTCAGGAACGTCTGCTTCAAGACAGAGAGAGACCTCGCATAGAAGAAGTCGCTCCAGACACAGACGGAGCCGTTCCTATCGCAGTAGAAGCCGCTTGGGACACAGAGGGAGTCGCAGAAGGAGCAGGTCTAGATCATATTCAAGACACAGTCGCTCCCACCATAGAAGATCTCCTTCGCACAGACCCCGGGCTCCCGCACGCCACTCCCGTCCCTCCGGGAACGCCTGCTGGATTTGCTTTGCGGTAGCCCCCCAGGTAAACTGGCCTGTCAAAAATGCCTAGAGGAGGCCACCAAAGAAAGAGTCTCGGATACTGGAGAATCCGCCGGAATTTTAGCTCCGCAGGCCTTGATGGTGGAAGCAGATTTTTCTACCCACAGTGCCTCTCCAGCCCGGGCCAGCACATTGAGGGAGCAAGACTCTCTGTCCGATAATGAGGGTCTGGAGGTATCGGCCGGCTTTGACTTCTCTCTAATAGAGCCATTTGTCAAGTCGGTCAAGGAGGCAATAGGCTGGGAGGAACCCCAGGAGGTTCAACAAAAACAAAGGAAATATTTCCCTCACCTTAAGAAGGATCCAGAGGTCTTTCCATTTATAGACAAACTGGATGACCTGATTAAAGAGGAATGGCAAAGACCAGAGAAGAAATCTAGTTTGAATAACAGACTTCTTAAGCTGTATCCGCTCAAGGAGCCTAAAGTGTCCCCTCCTGTGGTGGATGCATCTTTGATGCGCCTAGCCAGGCATGTTACACTCCGGTTAGAGGACGCAGTAACATTTAGGGACGTGCTCGATAGGAAAATCAACACAGACCTTAAGAGGGCTTATCTGTCAGCAGGAGGCGCCTGCAGGCCTGCGATAGCGCTTGCAGTGGTGGGAAGAGCCATCTCTAGCTGGTCTGCAAACACCGAGAAGCTCATATTGGAGGGTGCAGACCAGGAAAAAATAGTTAAAGCTTTGCAAGAACTAAGCTTGGCGGGCGACTTTGTAGCAGAGGCCTTTGTCGACACGATTAGGTCTGCATCGAAGTCCATGCTGGCCTCGGTAACGGCCAGAAGAGCGTTATGGCTGAAGCCCTGGACGGCGGATCCAGCCTCCAAGTCCAATTGGTGTTGCATCCCGTTTGACGGGGAGAACCTCTTCGGGACGAAATTGGACTCAGCCATTTCTAATGTGACTGGTGGCAAGTCTGGACTCATCCCCTCAAATAGAAGGCCCAAACAGCAGAGACCTCCTCCCTTTAAGCGAAACCTTCCGGAGAGATATAGAGACGCAAAAGCGTACAGACCTGGGAAAGAGTACCGAAGGAGCTGAAAAAATCCTCAGTCATCTTTTATGAAGTTCCAAAAGCCCAAGACTCCCGCTTCCAGTGATTAGAAGTCCTTTTGAAGGTCAAGCTGGCCTGGGCGGAGACTATAAAGGATACCTGGACTCTGGCCACCATCAGTTTCGGCCACAGGTGGTCCTTCAAAAATCGACCCCCAAGGGATCAATTTTGTTCAACCCACATTCCTCCATCTCGGGAAAAAAAGGTTGTCACTACTGAATTATGTTCAGGATCTTCTCCAAAAACGGGCGATAGTAAAGGTTCCGCCAGCACAGAGGGGCAAGGGATTTTATTCTCCGCTATTCCTCATCAAAAAAAAATTGGGGGATCTAAGTCCGGTTCTAGATTTAAAGAATCTCAACAGATCCATCCGGGTGGAATCATTCAGGATGGAAAGCTTGCAGTCTATCCTCCAGGCCATAAACCTGGGAGACTGGATGCTTTCCATAGACCTCCAGGATGCCTATCTGCATATTCCAATTCATGCGGCATTCCAAAGATTCCTGCGATTCTCGGTGGGTCATGGGCACTTTCAGTTTCAGAGTCTTCCCTTCGGGATATCGACAGCCCCCAGAACATTCACAAAGGTCTTATTACCAGCGATAGCCTCCTTAAGAGAGAAAGGTGTAAGGGTCCACCACTACCTGGACGACATTCTCCTCTTCTCAAACAGCCGGGAATCACTCGTGCAACATCGCGAGATCCAGGTTTCCACACTAAAAAATTTGGGATGGATAATAAATTGGGGAAAAAGCAACACCCAGCCTACCCAAAGGATGGTCTTCCTAGGGGCCCAACTGGATACCCGAGCAAATACAGTGGAGCTGCCTCGGGAAAAAATACCTCTGCTAATCCAGAAAGTAAAAAAATCAATCTCGGCTCCGTTCTTACCAGCCAGAGCATGCCTCAGTCTTCTGGGTTCTCTATCAGCAACCATTCCAATGGTCCAGTGGGCGCAATGGAATACCAGACCCCTTCAAGCCTCCTTCTTGCGCCAGTGGGACGGTTTGTCCATGTCCCAACTGATTTACATCTCGGAGGAGGCCAGTCTATCTCTGCAGTGGTGGACGCGTCCTTGCAACCTCAGGTGATGAAAACAGATAGTCATCCCCCATCAGGAAGTAGTAACTTTGGATGCCAGCCTGGAGCTCTGGGGAGCGCACTATCTACATTATGTGGCTCATGGCCGCTGGCATTTCAAAACCCAGGACTCTGTCTCCAATGTACTAGAGATGAAGGCAGCCTTCCAGGCCCTCTTGGCATTCAGTACCTTTCTGAGAGGGAAACAAGTTCTCATAAAGATGGACAACAGAGTGACAGTAGCCTACATCAACAGGCAGGGGGGTACCAGGAGCATCTCTATGATGCAGGAGGTCTGCCCGGTGATGCAATGGGCCCAACTGAATCTTCTGGATCTGAGGGTGGCTTATATTCCAGGTGTTCAGAATCTCCTAGCGGATTCACTCAGCAGAACATTCATTTCCAACAACGAGTGGTCTCTGAGCTCCCAAGCATTCGCCCTCATATCCCAGACATAGACATAGACCTCGCAGCAACGCCAGCGAACACGAAGTGTCAGAGATTTTTGTCGAGGATCCCTTTTTCCTCAGCGGAGGGAACGGACTGTCTCCAACACCCCTGGAACTTCCGCCTAGGCTACATTTTTCCACCAACTCCTCTCATAGCCAAGTTTCTTCTGAGGCTCAAGCATTCGTCAGCTCTAGTGCTGGCTGTGATTCCCTTCTGGCCGCAGAGGCCTTGGTTCACTACCCTCCTACAGCTGAACACAGCGGACCCACTTCCCCTTCCGGTGTCGGCAGATTTACTGACTCAGGGCCAGCTACTCCACCCGAGCCCAGAGAAGCTACATCTAACGGCCTGGAGGCTGAGAGGTCTAGATTTCTAGACCAAGGCTGCTCTCAGAAGGTAGTGGATACTCTGCTCCAGGCTAGGAAGTCTACCACAAATAGCACCTACAGAAGGATCTGGGAAAAGTTTATTTCCTTTGCCCAGGAGCAAGGTTGGGACTCTTCTTCCCCATCAGAAGTGCAAGTGCTTGAGTTCCTCCAGTCAGGCCTGGACAAAGGTCTTGGGTCCAGCACCCTAAAGGTACAAGTGTCTGCCATCTCTGCCTTGACAGGAGTTAAGTGGGCCCTCAATCCACTGGTGGTTCAATTCCAAAGGGCCTGTCTAAAACTAAGGCCTCCTAGGAAGCCTTCATTTCCGACATGGGATCTCTCAACTGTCTTGGAAGTCTTATCCAGGGAACCATTCTTTCCACTTGAAAACATCTCCCTTTGGGATCTGACACTAAAGGTCTCATTTCTAATCGCTATAATGTCAGCGAAGAGAGTCTCAGAAATGCAAGCCTTGCTAGCCAAAGAACCGTACCTGATGATCTACCCAAGCAGGCTAACCCTGAAGCCTTCGGATCAATTTATCCCAAAAGTCTCCTCTTCATTCCACTTTAACCAGGAGATTGACCTCCCGGCCCTTGTCACAGATCAGGGCGCTCCTCATCCACTGGATGTCAAGGGCAACGTTTTGCAATACCTCTCAATAACCAAGCTGTTCAGAAAGTCTGAAAACCTCCTAATCATCCCACACGGGTTTAGAAAAGGCCAAGCGGCATCTGCCCGTACCATCGCCTCATGGTTGGTGAAAATTATCAAGAAGGCCTACTCCTTGAGCACCTTGCAGGTTCCAGAAGGCTTAAGGGCGCATTCTACCAGGGCAGTGGCTACTTCATGGGCAGCTTACTGTAGAATCTCAGCGGAAACCATTTGTAGAGCGGCCACCTGGTCCTCCAGAAACACCTTTATATCCCATTATGAAGTGAATGCTGCACGCCTATCAGCAGTAAAGTTCGGGAAGGCCGTTATACAGGCCAACTCTTCTATTTCTTGTCAATAAACTTACTTTGCATTCCCACCCAGTCTGGTGAGTTACTCCCCAAAGTGTATGCTGCCATGATGCGACAGGAAAACGGAAAATTGCATACTCACCTTTCCGTAATTTTCCTTTCCTGTCGTATCTTCATGGCAGCATACAATCGCCCACCCTTCTGAGGTGATTTATATATACAGAGAATACTGGGGCGGGTGCCTACTCATCATTTTATAGCTATGTGGTCCTGTCAGGTTATGGAGGCGGAGTCACAACCCAAAGTGTATGCTGCCATGAAGATGCGACAGGAAAGGAAAATTACGGAAAGGTGAGTATACAATTTTCCGTTATTGGTTTAATAGTGGCTTGCATAGTGTGCTGCAGCCAAATAAACTGTAGATCCATCTGTTTAATATTGGGACAGGCAGCATGAGATGGGAGGCAAACAAAGAGAATTGATAACAATACTTGGACTAAAAACAAGCATTTGTTAACACGTGTAGAAAATGGGCAATCATGACAATTAATTGGCCAACAAATGGGCAATTGTGGCAATGCAGGGGCAAAATATGAGTTGCTATATTGGGGGGCTGCTGCTGGCTTAAATGAGAAGAGGGAACCGGGAATTTTCCTGTACCTCACTTATACCAACAAGTCCAGTATACCAGAAAAACATGAAGTTACATCCACCAAACCACCCCTTCCCATCTGCTATAGAAACTTCAATCCCTATGTACCAGGTTACAAGTAACAATAGAAGGCCAGGCACAAAGGTAGTTGCTTTTTTATTATTCTCCTTGGATATACAGTCTATTACCTCATCATTCACTATGTAATCTCAGGTCATGTAATATATATTTTTAACACTGCATTTACTCATTCTTTGTCAATATATTAAAAAAAATATATATATTTATATTTTTATATGTTTAACACTGCATTTACTATATTTATGTCAATATTACGACAAGGAGAGGAACATTTTATTATTTGAATTTATTTATTATTTTCTATTTATTAAAAAATTTGATTATTCAAATATTTGTTTATATATAACTGATGTTTGTAGTGAGTGCTTTTCATGTTTTCTTTGCATTGTTATAGTTTAAAATTCTTACATAAAAGAATACAAAAAAACAAAACAAAGATAGTTGGTAGAAAGTCATAAAAAGAGTCTGTTTTTTAAAATCTTCAGAATTGATTGGTTCTCTATAAAAGACACAGTGTCTAGACAGCAACTGTAAACACGTTTCAGCCTTGTTCAGTACAAATGCCATGTACAAAAATGCCACAATATATAGTGTATAAACCGCCTGCTGGCAACACATGTCGTTAATTTGCCAATTAATAGATAATTAGAGTTATTTGGAGAAGTATAGCACCATACATGGACACACACAAATTTAATCAAAAACACAACATAATTGCTTACATAATCAAGAAAGACATTAAAATCCAATAGAACGACAAAACAAAAAGATGAACAAATAGGAAAAATAAGCAAGAATGCCCAGTGGGAGAATAGAGACAGTACTAAAACATGGCAACAAAGAAAAAAGAGCGAGGCAGGTGGAACGAAAATAAAATCAACATAAGTGTAGTTCAGGCCCCATCTGAGGTTTAACCCCTGAGGGACCCTGGTTTTTAACTTAAATATATACCGTGCCTCCCTACCTAAAAGCCATCTCTTCCTATTCCCTCCCCTGGGCATAGGAGTCAGTCTCTCAATGCCAGTGAACCTAAAGGAGGACAAATCACCAGAAAGACATTCTTTAAAGTGACCTGAGACCTTAGAAATATACTTTGCATTTGGATTGACAGAATCACAATAATGTTCTCCTATTCTTGTTCATAAATCATGTGTAGTTCATCAAATATGTTGCAGATTACAAGAAACGCAGCAGATTTGATTTTTGAAAACCTGCCCCCCCATTGATGCCACACAGCGCTGGACATAAAAGCAATCTTCAAAAAGAAAATATTTATGCGATAACAAAAATTCAATGCTTACCAGGTTCCCTCAGGGGTTAAACTCCAGATGGGACCCGACTTACACTTACAGCGCGACTTGGAGCGACTTACAACGCGACTTGAAGTCGCCTCCAGGACAGGGAACTTTGTCAGTGGCCAATCAGAGCTTATCAGCTCCTGTGACATCATTCTTGTTCCTTTTTTCTTCTTCGTTGCCTGTTCCCTGTTGTTCTGTGTCCAAAGTGCTCTCTTTACATTACTTAATGTCAACTGTCACAACAGCTGGTTTGGCAGTATTGATGGAAGAGGAAGAGAAGGATGAGGATGAGAAGAAGACGTCGCTACTGGATCCATCCAATCATTGCCAATAGACCTAACAGCGGCCAGTTCTGGGCCATGTATGAGAGCTTGCTCCATTTTGAGGACAAGTTTCCCAACTATACCGGGATGTCGATCTCAAGGCAAGTACATATGCTATATGTGTATATACACATATGAATTAGCCTATTTTTCATTTAATTTTTACTACAGATCTTTTGCTATACAAAGTCTTTATGAGCCTCATAGATTAAATATATATTTTGTAGCATTGTCCCTAGAGAATAAAATGGCGAATGTTGCTATTTAGCAGAATTGGTTGTTATCCACCTATGCCGACTATCCACTCTACTCAATGTTACTTGGGTGATGGGTGAACTTGCATGCATCACCCCGGCAGAACCCCCTAAATTTGAGACCGCATATTTGCATATGGTAGGCTAAGCGGTAATGTGTGTGTGTAGCTACCATTGGTTGATATTTCTTATTTTCAAAATAGTAAATTACCTTCTTTTTTCATTTTTTAGTACAGTTTTGATGAATTGCTTGGTCTGGTTGACATCCATCTGGGGCGACAGAATACATCGTATAGGAGGAGTATCTCATACACTGAAAGACTTATTATTACACTAAGGTAAACTATCTTATTTTTTATGCAGATTACTAGCATATTTTCCACATTAATAAAGTCCAACCTGAGCTCATTTGTCCAGTCTTCTCCAATGGGTCACATGAGTGCAGCTGCCTTTACTGATGGCAGTCCCAGCCTCTCAGCAAGCCGCTCTCCGCCCCTTCACAGCTCAGCGCTCCAATGAGCGTTGAGGAGCAGAGCTGGAGAGATGCTGACTGACATTCAGCAGCTCTCAGCTCGTGGAGGGGAGAGAAGGGAGCCATTGACGATGTTTGTTGACTCAGTTCTGTGTGAAGAAGCGGCAGTGGACAGATGTTGCATCGCTGCCATGCTGCATCCACCTAGGTAAGTATTTTTATCCCAAAAAACATATCGTGGAATAAACATTTCAAAATTTAGTACACAAACATACCAAAAATTTAGAAAAATCAAAACTTTTTAATATTTATAACAGTATATATATCAAACTTTTTTAATATTTATAAAACAGTATATAACAGTAGCAGCATAACTAATGTTTTTAATTTTTTTAAAACAGGAAAACAGACAATATTCAAAAAATGATTTACAAAATTTATAATTGTTGATATGTTGGTTGATAACTAGCAGAGCTGGTGGAAGGCCTTGGGGAAGGTGTGGGTGGCATATCAAAAGATTCTTGATGGAATCTTTGGTTCCCTGGTGCACCAAGGGTACATGTAATAGGGGACGGTGATGGATAGGGGATCGGGGGATTGCCTGGGTTTATGGCATTGCCATACTCGTCTGTGTATGAATGGAAGTGAGGGGGATAGTAGGGGTGGGTTTTGGGAGGCGGAGGGTTTGGAAAATCATAATAGGGGCCTATGGGGTGGTGGGCCAAAAATTGGTGAGGAGGCAGTGGCTGGCTGATTCTGCGTGTTAGCCTACAGGAGGTCCATCACTGCTTTCTTCACTGCCTAATTTTTTCACTCAGGCGGAACTTTTTTTTAGCATTCCTGCCACCATAATCCCAAACCCACTTTCTTCTGTCTCCGGGTCGTCCAGTTTCCTATCCATTTTCTCCATTAACTTGGTAAACCTATCCATGGTTTGGGCATGCCTTCCCCCTATGGGTCTGCTTGATCTTTGGCTTTGCTGAGGGATAGGCCTAGCTGGCTGCTCGACCTGTGGCAGCTCGACCTGTGGCAGCTCGACCTGTGGAAGCTCAACCTGGGAAGAAGGCTCTCCAATGTTGGTCTCCTGACTGTCTTCCATTTCCTCAGCTGAATGTTGCACATTCCGACTCTGCGACCCTCCTTCTTCAGCACATGCTGCCTCTCCACCTGGCTGCTGTCCTTCATCCCTGTCCTGCCAACTTGATTGTGTTCTACATTAAACATATAATACAATTAGCACACCCTTCTTTATAGAACTGTATATTTACAAATATGAAAGATGTTATCTTACTCTCTTAGTTCCATGAAAGGCCTCAGGAACTGCAGCTCTTCTGCATGCACATATGGTACCACCCTTTTAGAACCAGATCCACTTCTAGACTCTTGGAGTCTTCTTAGGTACCGCTTGTAGCAGTCCCTCAACCCTTTCCACCAAGTTTGTAAACTTGCCACTGCAAAACATAAACAGGAACATAATCAATTATGTACTTCAATTATAAAAAATATTGGCCGATCCGAACTACTGTTTCACCTACATAGATATAGGATCCTACGGAAGCAGCTGCGATGCTCGTATTTTTGCAAATTCCTCCTTTGGCCAAAGGCTGTGAGACAATCTACTGGATGTTGCAGAAAACTGTCCTCTTTCTGGCACAACTGAACCCCCGCTACCCTATGTGTTCATCGCGGATGAGGCTTTTGCATTGGGGGAACACCTGATGAGACCTTACTCTAACAGGAACCTGACTACTCCGAAGAAGGGTTTTAACTATTGTTTTACAAGGGCAAGAAGAGAGGTTGAGTGCAGTTTTGGAATTCTTGCCAATAAATGGCGTTTCTTACATACACCTATAGCATTAAACATTGAAAATGCAATTACTGCTGTCAAAGCAGCATGCGTGCTGCACAATTATGTCAGGGTACGTGACGGCTACTATTTCG
The DNA here is from genome assembly GCA_037952925.1 of Lithobates clamitans. Classification (NCBI taxonomy): domain Eukaryota; kingdom Metazoa; phylum Chordata; class Amphibia; order Anura; family Ranidae; genus Lithobates; species Lithobates clamitans. The sequence goes on from JBBGZY010000720.1 coordinate 1,540,739, forward strand.
AGGATTCCCTCATGCACGACATGGAAAGTGCACACCTCAGTGCTACGAGGGGATCCAGTGATGGTGCCATTGTTCATGATCAATTTGCCTCCTACTTCCTTTCACCGGCTGGTGAAGTACAATGGCAAATGGACGCCATTTAAATTCTTTAAATATATATTTTGATTCTGCTGTCTTTTCTGTAAAGTTTACTAGAGCCTGCAGGTATACTGTTGTTAATGTTTTAAATACATTTTTTTGGTTAACATTTTGTGCTGATTATTTTAGCTGTGGTTTAATTGATCAATCATTATTTACATAAAATACAATATAGCTAGACATCAGTGATAGACTTCACCAGAATTCTCAATGCTCTTGTCCTCAAATTGTTCTTGAACCACTCTTTTTTGCAGCAGGAACGTGGGGAATACAGTTCAGGCACCATTAGTACTGAGTTTATGGGGTGGTCTATTGTTGCTGGCAAAAGATCTATTGCTGGTGGGTTGGTCTATTGTTGCTGTAAGGGGATCTACTGTTGCTGTCACGTGAACTACTGTTGCTGTCAGGGGATCTACTGTTGCTGGCAGGGGATCTACTGTTGCTGGCAGGGGATCTATTGTTGCTGGCAGAGGATCTACTGTTGCTGGCAGGGGATCTACTGTTGCTGGCAGGGGATATACTGTTGCTGGCAGGGGATCTATTGTTGCTGGGGTGGAACTACAACCATCATGCCTAGTCAAGGATAACGGACATAAATATATAAAGGTTAAACTTACATTTGTCAGTGCGGTCGGTCTGCGACAAAACAAACATCCCAATCCTGGAAGCACAGGCGACAGATATCCAGCCAGGCATTGTCCCTCTTGGATTGGTCTTTGTAGTTTGGGTCTGTCTTATCATACAGACATGTTCTCTCCCTGATAAACCTTATCAGCAATTTGTTGTCGACAGCCTTTCTTGTATTAACTTTCCTGGCTCTGCTAGACATTTTGTATACTTGTCGTTGTGCATAGAAGTATACAGAGATAACGGCCTTCGGAAAGTACTCTGTGTGTGGGAAGCAGGGGGCTGGCTGTTTAGTGGGGAGTCCCTGGGTAAATTCCTTTTTGCTTCCTGTAAAGTTGCCTCACTATGAACGGGGGTCCGACTTGGAGGTGACTTCCATTGAAATCAATGGGTGCAAGTCGCCTAGAAGTCTGATTGAAGTAGTACAGGAACGACTTCAGTAGTGTACATTAAGACGGCTCTCATTCAGTAACATTGATTTTCTCATGGCACGCGACTTGAAGTCGGATCCCAAGTCGCCCCTGTGTGAACTGGTTCTAATGTTGATTCTCTTTTTGATTCAACTGCCTTGCTCTTTTTTCTTTGTTGCCATGTATTAGTACTGTCTCTATTCACCCACTGGGATGCGTCCCCGTTCACCCTGAGAGAACCGAGATTTGTGTGTTTACACACACAGGTCCCGGTTCTCGCTCTGTCATACACAAAAATGTGTATGAAAATAATGGTGCACTGTTCCTTTAAATAGAAATGTGAAATAAAACGAATCAAAACATGTGTGATGATGTAGGTATGAACAAACAAAACACAATACTATCATAAATTACACTAAATGTGCAAATGCATACACTGTATATAAATAATAAAAAACACTTAATAAAATCTAAAAAGATTATGTGCTTATAGTGTTTGTGTATTAAGCAAAAAACATCTAAAAAAAACAAAGAATAATGATCACCTACATTAAATATCCAGAGCTCTAAAAAATCAAAAATTAGTACCCACCACTTGGCTATTTGCACCCACTTCATCCTTGCGCGGTCCCCTTTAGGAAGCTTGCTGATGCGGCCTTTACTTCAAAGTGCCACTCGAACATATAAAGGGGGATATACTCAAAGTACAATATGTAATGCTATTAAAATGCTTTATTAAGAATAAATATCAGGTATTGTGGAAACCGGAAGTGGTGTCATAGACCCTGCCCGACGTTTTGCATCGCTGGTCATGTGACTTCCTCAGGGTCCTTCCTTTGGCAAGCCTCTTAAAGGGGTCCCCCCGGACAAAGTGGGTGCAAATAGCCGGATGGTGGATCCCCAAGGCTAATTTTCAAGAAAATGATTATTGACCTATATTCAGATCAATCTGGAAGGTGAGGGTCCATTACACCTAAAGGTGATTGGTGTCTCAAAGATTTCCTGGATATTCACAGAAATGCTTTTTCTGGCTGTCTTCTCTCTTTTTGGACCTTTTTAACACTGGGTATTTATGTGAACATTATTCTTTGTTTTTTTTTATGTTTTTTGCTTCATACACAAACACTATAAGAAAAGAATCTTTTTAGATATTTGGATGTGGTCACATTTAAATATTTTTAATAAGTGTTTTTTTTTCAATATTTATGTATATTTATTTGCACATTTAGTGTAATTTATGATAGTATTGTTCATACTTACATCATAACACATGTTTTTTTATTAGTTTTATTTCACATTTATATTTAAAGGAACAGCACACCATTATTTTCCTATACATTTTTGATTTGACGAAGGACAATTGGATCTTAAAATAAGCATTTGATTTATTTACATACAGAGGTATTCATAAAACATAATTACAAAAACTAGTCGTCACGTTCCGCCACAAGGGTCAGGGTCTCATGGTGATGTCACCGGTTGGCCACGTCCAATGGCTATATAGGAATAGTCAGAGAATGGAGCTGGCACAACGACAGGAGCCAGCATTAGAGGAGGACCGAGTCGGCAGCGGAGAGGACAGCAGTGGAGAGAGAAGACCGGGGGAAGAAAACCGGAGGAAGAAGACACGATGAAGATTTTTAATAAAGGACTTGTCAAAAAGAACTCTTGTTTTTATTTAAACTACACTGTTTTTTTGGGGGGGATGAATGGGTAGGGGCAAATGTACCCCATACTCATTCATATGGGGGGTGGGACCTGGGGGCCCCCTTGTTAAAGGGGCCTTACAGATTACAATAAGACCCCCACAATCACCGTCTGGGGATATCGGGAAGAAGCCCTTGCCCCCATCAACATGGGGACAAGGTGCTTTGGGGTAGGGGGGTGCAAAGGCCCCCCCTGCCCCAAAGCACCCACCCATGTTGAGGGTGTGTCACCAGGTATGGTCCATGGGGGGTGCTTGCTCGTCCCCCCCTTTTCTGACCTGCCAGGCTGCATGCTCGGATAAGGGTCCCGTATAGACTTTTTTTTTTACGTGAGGTTCCCTTTCAAAAACCATACCAGACTCAAAGGGTCTGGTCTTGGGGGGGGGGGGGGGGGCGGACCTCATGCCGTTTTGTTTTTTTATTTTGCCATGGGGGTACCCCTTTTATATCCTCAGAGCACATCCTCATGATGATCTGACTTGGATGCAACTTCCATTAAAATCAATGGGCTGAAAGTTGGATCAGTTAAGACGGCTCTCCTAGGGAGCCATTGATTTTGACATGTCCAAAAAAAGAAAACGCCTGGCATGGCTTAACGTTTTATTCCACCCCCCTCCCTCTCCTCACTGACTCACAAAGAGCTGTTTGCTCTACAGCCTCTCATGTGCTAATATTGGCAGGAGAGGAGCCAATTAAAGGCACAGTTACAGCAGTCAATCAGAGAGACTGTACTAAGCTGCAGGAAGCAGCTGCAAAGGACTTTGGAATATGAAGTCACTAAATTTTAAGGAGGCAGGGCTACAAATCCCAGCATGCTCTGCTGGCAGGAAAGGAGAGACTCAATTTTGATTCCCTGAGGAGAATTCAGTCAGCATGAGGCAGAGGAACAAATCAGACCTGAGGGAGAGATGCTGTCTCTCAGGGGATTTCACACTAGATACTGTGTACACCGTCTGCACTGTATTAGAAACTGTACAACGGAGTGTATTAGAAACTGTATAAGTGTGTATAAGTGTAGCGCTAAAGTGCTAGGGTTAATTAACACAACCCTACCATAAACATAGTAAATTAAATCGAAATAAATCCAATTAGCAAACGATAATACACAAACCAATATATGACATATGTGTAACTAAAGACAAAAAATAAGAATTGGTGCAAAATAAATTATTAAGTTCATGAAAGTCTCTGTGCAGTGCCCCAGGAACCTGGAGGAAGCAGGCTAAAATGATGTCATACGTCCCAGTAGTCTTCATTGGCGTTTTTTCCTTTCATCTGGAGGAGGGACTTTCTCAGCTAAGCACACACTCCTGCCTGCATATCTGAGACGGGTTACCAATGAGGGTCTAGGATACTCCGGGTTCCAATTACGGAGGATCTCCAAGGTTCCTTCCCTGTTGTCGGCTGACAACTCAAGCCTGTTTGACTCATAGAACATATGTTCTTTTGAGTTCAAACTATCCGGTAAATCTGCATCTACCTCAGTGGTGGCTTTATCACATTGGTGTTTTTAGTTTCTATCCACCATATTGGCTATCTATGTGGGGATTTTGATCATTCAATTTATTCGTTTTATAATGGATTGCAATTACTCACTGCACACTGTGAACTTCTGAGACTCTCATGGACTTATACACACTTATATGATTTTAACAAAATAATTCCTGTTTGTTGTGTTAGCTGCTATTATCAATTCAGGCAGTGCAGAGTACTTTACTACACTACATTTTATTAGAAACTGTACACACGTTATTAGATACTGTGTATACCGCCCGCACTGTTTTAGCAACTATACTGCAGTTTGGACTCCACTGCAGATTTCAGCGGGTGCCGTGTCCATGAAATATCCTGAGCTCATTCAATTAGTGAGAGAGAAGGAAGCCATGCTGGAGAATAAAGGAAAGAACCAGGGGTCGGAATCTGCTGTTGGAGTTAGAGTGGACAGCACAGCTGATAGAGATCCAGAGATCGGGGTTCTGAATACTCAAATGTCCAAGATAATGGAGATGGTGACTGTCACGGAACGTCCCACACTCTGCTTGAGTGCTTCCGTCAGTATATCGCTTCCTACGTCCTGGAACACGAGTCCAATGGATCTGGCTATAGGAACCCCCAAGAACTAGACAACACCAGTCTTGGAGTACATCAGGAATAATCTTTTATTTGAGATCTCACACAAATATATACAGCAGGATGACTAAAACCTAACCTAATTAACATGAGCTAATTATCTAATCCTTTATGCAGCCTAGGTGACTAAGAGATATGACCTTTGGGTTTAAGACTTTATGTCTCCTAGCTCATTGACTATTCAATACACATTACCATAAACATCAACACAGGGTTAATTAGAACAAACAACAATGAGTTGAATACCCTTAGAAGCTGTGGTAAGCCAGACTAGACTCATTTACATTAAACACATTATAGCAGACATCAGTATGACTCAGGTACTATTGCTAATATGGCAAATACAGGGTCCCCAGAGTCTGTGTGTCCTGGGGGACAAGGACCCGAAGCCAAAGTAACAACACCTCAAGGGTACCCCAAATGCCAGGGCCCATAATCAGTGGGCAAGAGGCCCACGTTCAATCCCCTCCAAAAGCCTCTGTCCTGGCTAGGTCTGTCACATTTCTCCCCTTTCGGCAGAAGACTAACACAGGAGGAGACCCCAGACAGGTTGACTCCGAATTTAGTCCATAGTTCCAGTCCTCTACTGCCTGTACCCACACAGTACCCCAAACAAATTGTTCCAAACAAAGCATTACTCACCCAGCCAACCTCTGCCTCTCTCAGAGAACATGAGCGACACTGGGGACAGGCCTGGACTGGCCCTTCTCTCTGGAGTCCCTTTAGCAGCTGGAGAGAAGACAGGGTGACTGGGCTCACTACGTCATGCTGTTGGGGATCTGGGTCAACTGCCCAGCATCCCTGGGGTAGACAGGTGGAGATTGAAGTCCCATCCACTTTTACAGGAAATCCATTTTTTGTTAGTGGAGGGCAGGGGCCAGCAGCGCTCTGTTCCGTTGCCAGCAGTTTAGCTGGGCGTAGGAGCTTCCCTAAATCATCTGCTCCAGCTAACTGTTGGGGAGAGAGGCCGACTGCCCCAGCTCCCTGGAACTCCGCAGTTGTTGCCGGTGCGCGGCAGAGGTTGGTAGCACTCTGCCCGGTTGCCAGCACTTCTGCTGGTTTTCTGTTAGTGGAGGCCACAGGCCCATCCACTAACACCAAATCAAGCTGCAGTTGTGAGGTGATGACTTTATTCTCTCCTTAGATCCTGATTTACAGCTCATGATAGACTGCCACCTCCTCACCCTGGGCCTCCAGAATTGCTGCAGGTGTGGGCCAGAGATCTTGGACCCTCTGTCCGATTGCCAGCACTTCTGCCGGGGATTTGCTAGGTGGTTCCTCCTCTACAGAAACATCTAATAAATCCCCAGTCTCTGGAATTGCTAAAAGTGTGGGACAGAGGTCTTGGACCCTCTGTTCAGTTACCAGATATTCAGCTGGAGAAGTTTGGTGTAACTCCATAGATGCTGCTGGCAGAAAATCACATGTCCCTGTCAGTGTTGTGGGAGAAAGGCCGACTACCTCTTCTCTCAAGAAGGTCGAAGCCACTGTTGGTGCTGGGCAGAGCACAGTGAACTTTGGCCCTGATAGCAGCTCTTCTGCTGGAGGCTCATCAGGTTGTTCTTCCTCAGCAGAAAAGTCTATCAAATCCCATGTCTCTGCAACTGATGTCTGGGGATAGAGGTTCACCATCTCCTGTCCATGGAACCCAGAAGATGCTAACAGTGCTGGGAAGAGGTTAGCAGAGCTCTGCCCTGTTGTCAGCACTTCAGGTTTGGGGACGGCAATCCAGATTTTCCACTGCCAATTCTCTGGCATGCTGCTGAACGTGTTCTAGCAGTTTCCTGTATGCCCTTTCCAGATGGTCGGAAAGCACTTGCCTTGCTTTATACCAGCGAGCTGGAGGGCTCCAGTCCAGAGCTCCACCTGAATTTGCTGCCTAAGCTCCAGGTATTCATCCTCAGACACAGTCCTGGAGTATGCTGAAAGGACAATCTGCAGCAGCCCCAGAAACTCTGATGCCAGGTCCATATCTCCGCTGGGGTGACCGAAGTCTGCTATCCTGATCTTGGATCCAGGTGGAGGTTTGGATGTCCCAGACTGCAGGAAGCGTCCTGGCTATAGGAACCCCCAAGAACTAGACAAAACCATTCTTGGAGTACATCAGGAATAATCTTTTATTTGGGATCTCACACAAATATATACAGCAGGATGACTAAAACCTAACCTAATTAACATGAGCTAATTATCTAATCCTTTATGCAGCCTAGGTGACTAAGAGATATGGCCTTTGGGTTTAAGACTTTATGTCTCCTAGCTCATTGACTATTCAATACACATTACCATAAACATCAACACAGGGTTAATTAGAACAAACAACAATGAGTTGAATACCCTTAGAAGCTGTGGTAAGCCAGACTAGACTCATTTACATTAAACACATTATAGCAGACATCAGTATGACTCAGTCACTATTGCTAATATGGCAAATACAGGGTCCCCAGAGTCTGTGTGTCCTGGGGGACAAGGACCCGAAGCCAAAGTAACAACACCTCAAGGGGACCCCAAATGCCAGGGCCCATAATCGATGGGCAAGAGGCCCGCGTTCAGTCCCCTCCAAAAGCCTCTGTCCTGGCTAGGTCTGTCACAGTGACCTTGGATGTCAGGTCTGAGATAGCCGCACTGAAGATGCAGGCATCCCAGATGTTGGAAGTGATTAACTGGCTGACAACAACATGTATTGAGCTGTCTGCCGAGGGTGTTATGGGGCAGAATGTATCCCCGGTCCCGCCTACCAATACTGGCCAGAGGTCAACAAATCGAAACATCTGTCTGAACTGTGGAGTTGTAGGTCACTACCAGTGAGAAAGCCCTAGTCCACCTAAGGAGGACAGAAGACTGCCATGGACCACAGAGAAGTGACCCAAGGATGGAGGGAAGGCCTGGGCCTTCAAGAAGAACCTTCACTTATTCTGCAAGAGAACAATGGAGGACACCTGCAGTTTATGCCGTTTCAGTGAGGAATGCCTATCAGCCTTCAAAACGATGCCAGAAACTACATTCCCAACATCGGAAACTAAAGGAAGTACAAGTCCAGTCAAGCCCACCTACTGTTCCAGATGCTTCCAACAGGACTCCTGCCCAGTTAGTAGGCCCCTTGTCTGTAGTACCTGTCTTGGTGGAAGGAATCTACACAAGAGCCCTTCTTGATTCAGGTGCTCAGGTGACTTTGCTGACCAGAGACTTTTACAAGAGGTATTTGTCGTACATACTCCTGCGAAGGTTGGAACATATAGAAATCCAGGGTATTCAAATGGAAGATTATCCTTGTGATGGATATCTGAGGATCAAGTTTTTGTGTGATCCATTGAGGGCTGGGAAGCCTCAGGACTTTGAGACGCTGGCTATTGTGTGTCCTCGATTGCCAGGGTCCACAGGAAGTCCGCTAATCATAGGGACCAACACAGATCTGGTGAAGCAGTTGTTAGCGATTGTTTTTCCCAGATGTGATCCCTTACCCTCACTGACAGAAGGAGAGCCAGAAGTGTCTCCCTCTTCCACAGTGGATGAAGAAGGACACATAACAGAAATGGAAGAAACTAATCTTCAGGAGGAGAAGGAGTCAAACAGGAAGAGGAGGCTAGTGTGCCTACCATGCCTGAACCAGTGGAACAGAGAAAACGAAGACTTAAGCACCCTCTCAAGAGACCGACTTGTGATGTGTTGGGTGAGAAGTTATCCCCATCCCTTAAGGGACTCTTGTAGAGCCTGACTTTTTCACCACAGATTTAGTGAAAGGCAACCTTATCTCACCCCCTGGCACATCTGGCTGGGCCATTCCAATTAAGGTGGCCTGTAGGCACGACAACCTTCCTTCCTATGCTCATTGGTGGGAGGTTCCTCTGCCAGGTTCTTATGAAAATGCAAACTGTTTGTTTTCCTGTGCTTTTCCTCCGTGTGTATATACAAAGCATGTAACAGGTCACAGACTCTTTACCTCCTTTGGAGGACCAAAGGTTCTTTGGTGGCTTGAGTGTCTGGCGTGTGCCTCACTCTGTCACCTGCGACCCCGCCAAGCTGGCCGCAACGATGTACACAGGCTTTCCAGCCTAAAAGAGGGAGAGAGCTGCCTGTCAGACCCTGCATGGGCTTTTCACCCCCCTCCCTCTCCTCACTGATTCACACAGAGCTGTTCACTCTACAGCCTCCCATGTACTCCTATTGGCAGGAGAGAAGCCAATGAAAGGCACAGTTACAGCAGTCAATGAGAGGGACTGTACTAAGCTGCAGGAAGCAGCTGCAAAGAACTTTGGAATATGAACTCTCAGCACAGATCCCAGCATGCCCTGCTGGCAGGAAAGGAGAGACTCAATTTTGATTATCAGAGGAGAATTCAGTCAGCATGAGGCAGAGGAACAGATCAGACCTGAGGGAGAGATGCTGTCTGTGGTGATTTCACCACACAATTCAGGCCTTTGCCACCAGTCAGGACATCCAGCCTAAGAGAGGGGGAACGCAGGTGCACATATAGGTGCACCTGCACTGAAGGTGAAGCGTTCCAGTGTGAGGTGACCAGTCAGGTTGCCAGGAGACCTTGCCTGTTCCAGGACGTTCGCTTGGGCCTTGACCACAGGATCTGGGTGAGAAGGCCCATTTGCAGGAAACAGGGACACTGCACCACAGAAGGAGTTAATTGAACACTGTATACAGACATCATTGCTGGTAGTCATCTTGCTGACCCTTGTAGTGCCAAAGGGATAAAGGATAAGTTCTAGGAACACTGTATACAGGCACCAACAAAAGTGGCTAGCTGAAGACACAAAGTTTTATCTTTTCTTCAAAAAGGACTGACGCTACTAGTACCATACGCATCCACACACACATATTCAGGGCTCTGTATATGCAGTGGATATGTGGGACAGCTTATCTAGGAGGTTAAGCCATTGCATGTTAATTTGAATAAAGTGTTTAAAGTTGGGCCTGTGGTGTCAGGGGGCAGGAGAGAGACCTGACACAAAGAGGGTCATTCCTCTGCTCTCCTCCTGCTTGGACTCATAGAGCCAACCTAAGCAAAGGTAACCAATAGGGATGAGCTTTGTGTTTGGGTCGAACGCATGTTCGACTCGAACACTGTGTGTTCGGCTGTTCGCCGAATTACGAACAATATGGGCCGTTCGCGCCAAATTCGAGTGGCGTGTCATGGCCCATAAGTCACTGCGGCATCACAGTGCATTGCTGGCAGATGATGGGCCAATCATGCACTATGACCCGCATGCTTGGCCAATCACAGCCCCGTGTGTACAGAGAGCTGTAATTGGCCAAAGCCAGGGAGGCTTTGGCCAATTATGGCTCAGGGGGTTTAGTACACGCCCCACACTATATAAGGCTGCCTGCGTGGCGGCCTTGTGTAGTGTGTTGCGGTGCAGAGAGATAGATAGACAGAGAGACAACGTCATTTGATTTAAGTTAGATAGAGTAGGCAGGTCGAGTCAGTTAGCTGCACTTACAGTGTATTGTGTATATATATGCATCCTAGGTGTTGTATATATATATATATATATATATATATATATATATATATATATATATATATATATATACACAAACTGTATTCAGTTTATCTAGATCCATTCCTGTTATTCTCTTCCTAATATACTGAAAGGCAGGCAGGTGTTTTTACAGTATTTCCAGTTAGTATACTGTGTACCCTGCACAGTTGTACCTACAGTATAGCTACCTGAAGCCAGGTGCTTGTGTGCTTCTTCTGATCCTATTAATAGCACAGGTAGGCTCTTGAAGTATTTACAGTTAGTGTACTGTGTAACCCTGCACAGTTGCGTCTACAGTATAGCTAATATAGTGACAGTGTAGCGCTATTAAAAAGTATAAGTAAAAAACTAAACGTGAAACCAAAACATATTGGCTAGACTAAATATAGTCCAGTAAGTAGGTGAAAAAAGTGTCCACAAGAGTGTTGAATGGTATGTCCCTCTGACGGAGGTAGTCCCAATCTTGGAAAAATGGTGTAAGGCTTGTCTGTAGTCAATAACAACGAAACTCGAAAAGTAAATGGGTACTCTTACCAGCTGTGATGGACCCCGAATGTCGTACGACAGAGGGGTCAAATAAGCTTGGGTTCTTGTGCTGTATTCATTTGAGGTTGCTCGGGTGCTGGACACAGATGAATAGGACCTGGTTCAAGGTAATATCCTCGGCTCCTGAACCATGCAGACTCCAAGTGCTCCCCAGCCTGATAGCCATCTCCGAAGCTGTTCCGTGAAGGCTCCAGGAAGTAATCATATAAAACAGAGGAAAGGAGAAGGACTCCAATGGTGCAGGTCAAAAACCAATTGGGTTTATTAAAAAAGTCAAATGGTAGACTCCAAGGTAATAAAAGTGATCACAAAAATCAAGTAATAAAATAAGATAAGAGCATTGTGGGATACAAGAAATGCTGGCCCGACACTAAGGGGTCTTCAACTGGCGCAAAACTGTTTCTCCTCACATTGCCATTGAATATATACACTAATATGCCAGAGATCTGTCCTCCAAGGGGGCGGAGTCTGATGACCAGCTGGATGGTCAGTGACACAGGCAGAACGAACAAATTATTAGGTGGCACTAGATAATATATAACTAAATCAATATATGTTACACCAGAGTTTGAAATGAAAAAAGGGGTTTAAATCCTATCAGTGACTGAAAAGGAGGCCAGACATGTGTTCATGAGTTCCAAGCCTTAATGTGAACTCCCATCATGTGATAAGCTAGGACCAATGAGGCCTGGTATTCATAGAACAGTACCCAAGGGAGGGTTATACACAGCCAGACATGTGTTCATGAGTTCCAAGCCTCAATGTGAACTCCCATCATGTGATAAGCTAGGACCAATGAGGCCTGGTATTCATAGAACAGTACCCAAGGGAGGGTTATACACAGCTGAGCATGTGTTCATGAGTTCCAAGCCTCAATGTGAACTCCCATCATGTGATAAGCTAGGACCAATAAGGCCTGTTATTCATAGAACAGTACCCAAGGGAGGGTTATACAGAGCCGGACATGTGTTCATGAGTTCCAAGCCTCAATGTAAACTCCCATCATGTGATAAGCTTTTTTTTTAAACCTACTGACAGGAATGGATACATTCCTGTGGACAGTTGCCATCATTAATGTCATCAATGGCTTAAATCTGTCCCCTGAGGCCAATTCCTTCGATTAAGGCGCAATTGTACTCAGAACAGCGACTTCATTTTCCAATCACAAGTTCTCAGGCAGCGATTCATAGAAAAAGGCTATAAGCCCTCTGACCTAGATGCGGATATCAGTTTGGTCTCCAGGATTGAGAGAGCAACTCTTTTGGAGCCCAAATCCAAGATGGCTACAAACGACAAATGGAAATGGTCCTTTTTCATGTCCTTTTCTTCCCAACATAGGGATGTGAAGAGGATCATCAGTAAGCACTGGAAGATTCTCCAAAGCGATAGAATTTTGGGTCCCTTGCTCCCAGACAAGGCAGGGGTTACCTTCAGGGGAGCACGCTCTATACAGAGCGATATCGCTCCCAATACCATTGATCCCTCTAAACGAATGGCCTTTTTCCCCGAATGTAAAGGCTATTTTCCCTGCAATTTTGTAAAAAACCTGCGCTCATGAGAAAACAGCCAATAAATTGAATGTTAAAGTGCATAGTGCAGCTGCAACAAATATACTTCAAATATCAGTAAAGTGTATAAACCATAAATAAACTTAAAAAGTGTGCTGGCATAAATAAAATTAAATCTGCAACAAACAAGGCTTCCTGAAAGGCCACCCGAAGCTGTAGTATATACCTTAAAATAAACCACAGTGCTGCAAAATGACAAATTACAAAATATAACACATCTCCGTGAAAGAAAATATATAAAAAACAGAAGAAAGTAAAAAGTTCAGAAAATGTGATTGAAAACAAAAAACGATTGAAAAGCGCCACATTCAGTTCGTGAGAAACGGAATTACAAGAAAAAAACTTGGGTGAAGAAGATGAACCGTTCCTTTAATGTATCACATCAAGGTGGGAAAAGGTAAGAGGTATAAGAACACTTCCAAGCCACCGATAGTTGCGGGAGAGTAGTAATGGCTGTACTCTTACCAAACTTGTTGGACCTCCTGTGTAGGGAGGTCGTACGAGCTTGCAGATATAGCCCTCTGCAGGGACAAGTGGGAGACGATGTCCTGGTCCTGCTCACAAGCGTCACCCGCTTCCAGAAGTTATCTCCGTTTCAGCATCAGGGGGGAGACTCCTCATTATGTTCAGGGTCCTTTCATTTAACAGCCATGTAGTCCTCATCTGGCCCTGCAGAAGGTGCAATGTCTGTTTGCATAATGTTCTGGGTAGACGAAAAACCGACACCTTTTCGTCCACAGTAACTTTACGTACATACTCTATGAAACACTTTACAACCTGTGTAACTAAGTACATAGTCTATCTCATTACGTGCCCCTGCAAATGACAATACGTAGGGAGGACAATCAGGAATTTTAGCATTAGGGTAAATAAACACCTGGCTAAAATTAAAAAGGGATGCCCCAAACATACTGTATCCTGTCACTACCTGGAACATCATGGCAAAGACCCCACCGGTACCCAATTTCAGATTATAGATCGCTTTGTCTCTAACTGGAGAGGTGAATCTTGCCTACGGGGGGGTGTCTCGACTCGAGGCATTCTGGATATATGAACTCAAATGTTATACGCCCCATGGTATGAATGTGAGATTTATCTCCTAACCAGAGTTTTAACCATGTTTCGATGTGAAAATTTATTTATTGTCTCCATTAAGTTTTATTTTCCCACCGGAAGTTGAACATACCCCAGAGGGTGTCACCTCATATTTTTGACACACCGCCCAGCTGTCATGTCAGTGGCGCTGTGCATTCCGAGGCTTCGGATCTGCACACATATTACGTCATACGCCGGGCTATGTGGAATCCTTCCTTGGGTACAGTTCTTTGATCACTGTGTCCCATTGGTCGGAACACACCACATGACTTTAGTTTACATTGAGGCTTGGATCCCATTAACATATATCTGGCCTCCTTTTCAGTCGGTTATGTGACCTAGATGTCACATGACCGCACTACGAGGTTTCAGCGTCCTATAAGTGACTCTGGATTGGGTAATCTCTCACCATACACCGCCCAGCTGTCTTGTCAGTGGCGTTGCTCATCCCGATGCTTCGGGTCTGCGCACGTATTAGGTCCGACGCTGGGCTGTGTATAACCCTTCCTTGGGTACTGTTCTATGAATACCAGGCCTCATTGGTCCTAGCTTATCACATGATGGGAGTTCACATTGAGGCTTGGAACTCATGAACACATGTCCGGCCTCCTTTTCACTGATTTAAACTCCTTTTTTTATTTCAAACTCTGGTGTAACATATATTCATTTAGTTATATGTTATCTAGTGCCACCTAAGAATTTGTTCGTTCTTCCTGTGTCACTAGCCATCCAGCTGGTCGTCATACTCCGCACCCTTGGAGGAAGGATCTCTGGCATATTAGTGTATATATTCAATGGCAATGTGAGGTGATACAGTTTTGCCTCAGTTGAAGACCCCTTAGTGTCGAAACCGGTCGGGCCAGCATTTCTTGTATCCCACATTGCTCTTATCTTATTTTATTACTTGTTTTTTGTGATCACTTTTATTTCCTTGGAGTCTACCATTTGACTTTTTTAATAAACCCAATTGGTTTTTGACCTGCACCATTGGAGTCCTTCTCCTTTCCTCTGTTTTATATGATTACTTCCTGGAACCTTCACGGAACAGCTTTGGAGACGGCTATCAGGCTGGGGAGCACTTGGAGTCTGCACGGTTCAGGAGCCGAGGATATTACCTTGAACCAGGTCCCATTCATCTGTGTCCAGCACCCGAGCAACCTCCGATGAATACAGCACAAGATCCCAAGCTTGTTTGACCCCTCTGTCGTATGACATTCGGGGTCCATCACAGCTGGTAAGAGTACCCATTTACTTTTCGAGTTTCGTTGTTATTGACTACAGACAAACTTTACACCATTTTTCCAAGATTGGGACTACCTCCGTCAGAGGGACATACCACTTTTTTCACCTACTTACTGGGTTGTATTTAGTCTAGTCAATATGTTTTGGCTTCACATTTAGTTTTATAATTATACTTTTTATTAGTGCTACACTGTCACTGTATTATCTAATTTGAACTTTGTATGTTAGAGTGTTAGCAGCTTTTTCTCACTTACCCCATTATAGCGCAGTCCTTTCCTTCACCTCCTACAGTATAGCTACCTGAAGTCAGGTGCTTGTTTGCTTCTTCTGATCCTATTAATAGCACAGGCAGGCTCTTTAAGTATTTCCAGTTAGTGTACTGTGTACCCTGCACAGTTGCACCTAAAGTATAGCTACCTGAAGCCAGGTGCTTGTGTGCTTCTTCTGATCCTATTAATAGCACAGGCAGGCTCTTGAAGTATTTACAGTTAGTGTACTGTGTAACCCTGCACAGTTGCACCTACAGTATAGCTACCTGAAGCCAGGTGCTTGTGTGCTTCTTCTGATCCTATTAATAGCACAGGCAGGCTCTTGAAGTATTTACAGTTAGTATACTGTGTAACCCTGAACAGTTGCACCTACAGTATATCTACCTGAAGCCAGGTGCTTGTGTGCTTTTTCTGATCCTATTAATAACACAGGCAGGCTCTTGAAGTATTTACAGTTAGTGTACTGTGTAACCCTGCACAGTTGCACCTACAGTATAGCTACCTGAAGCCAGGTGCTTGTGTGCTTCTTCTGATCCTATTAATAGCACAGGCAGGCTCTTGAAGTATTTACAGTTAGTGTACTGTGTAACCCTGCACAGTTGCACCTACAGTATAACTACCTGAAGCCAGGTGCTTGTGTGCTTCTTCTGATCCTATTAATAGCACAGGCAGGCTCTTGCTGCCTGGCGGCCTTGTGTAGTGTGTTGCGGTGCAGAGAGATAGATAGACAGAGAGACAGCGTAATTTGATTTAAGTTAGATAGAGTAGGCAGGTCGAGTCAGTTAGCTGCACTTACAGTGTATTGTGTATATATATGCATCCCAGGTGTTGTGTATATATATATATATATATATATATATATATATATATATATATATATATATATACAAACTGTATTCAGTTTAGCTAGATCCATTCCTGTTATTCTCTTCCTAATATACTACAGGCAGGCAGTTGATTCTGCTAGCTGCAGCATAATCGGTATATATATACATCCCAGTTTTGTGCAGCTACATCTCACTGCAGGCCAATAGTATGTCTGGAAGGCCAACAAGGAGAGACAGTCACGAGCCAATAAAAGAGGGCAAGCAGGCTCTGTGTCTAGAGGCAACAGTCCTGGTCATGGACAAGGTGCATTCTCATCAGCACGTGGCCGTGGGACACGCTTGGCCTTTTTTCAGCAGCTGGCCATGTTGAGCCGCAACATATGGAAGACTTGGTCGAGTGGATGACCAAGCCGTCCTCATCCTCCTCATCCTCTCTCACCCAGGCTCAGGGTACTTTGTCTGGCAAAGCAGCTGCCAACGCGGCCTCTTCCTTCGGCTCAATGGCATCAGTCACTCCTTCCCTAGCCCCACCATGTCCTCCTGAGGAGTCTCCCGAACTGTTTGATCACAGTGTTGGGTACATGCTCCAGGAGGATTCCCAGCGTTTGGAAGGCCCCGATGATGGTACTCAGCTAGAGGAAGGCAGTAACGTGAGCCCAGACAGAGTGGGCGCCCAAGAAGGACAGCAATCTGGCAGTCATGTTCCCCCTGCTGCAGCATACTGCCAGGTTTGGTCCAGTGAAGAGGAGGGAGGGGATGATGAGGTCACTGGCTCCACATGGGTGCCTGATAGGAGAGAGGAGGAGGAGGAGGCACATAACCAACGAGGCAGGATTCCCTCCAGGGGCCAGCTTAAGGGCAGCACACTGACTGCATCACCCCGCAGAGCTCAGCATTTGCAGGGCGCTGCTGTGTCTGCTCGTTATTCCAAAAGTTCTTTGGTGTGGGCCTTTTTTGAGACGAGTGCATCAGATCGCACCGCTGCTATTTGCAACATATGTCCCAAGCGTATCTCTCGTGGCCAAAACATCTCCCGCTTGGGCACCACATGTGTGACCAGACATATGCTGACCTCCAATGCAGTTCGTTGGCAAGCGTACCTAAAAGACCCACACCAAAGAACAAAGAGGACCTCTCCTTGCTCCTCATCAGCTGGGATCTCCAACCCCACCTTCAATCCTCTCTGAGACCTGCACTGAGAGGAATGAAGGTGTAGAATTAGGTGTGTCACAGCCAAGTACTTGCGGGCAATCTGCTATCGGTACACCTACACCTACGTCAGATTGTACCAGGCAAATTTCCCTGCCCCAGCTGCTGCACCACAGAAAGAAGTTCACTCCCAGCCATCCACATGCCCAGCGGTTGAATGCTAGTTTGGCAAAATTGCTAACACTTCAACTGCTACCTTTTCAGTTGGTAGACTCTGCCCCCTTCCGTGAGTTTGTGGAATGTGCGGTTCCTCAGTGGCAGGTTCCCAAATGCCACTTTTTCTCACTGGAGGCGATTCCGGCTCTCTACCGGCATGTGGAAGGCAATGTCTTGGCCTCGCTGGACAGGGCAGTCAGCGGTAAGGTGCATATTACCACTGACTTATGGTCCAGCAGGCATGGACAGGGACGTTACCTAAGTTTCACGGCACATTGGGTGACTCTGCTGGCAGCTGGGAAGGCTGCAGGACAAGGTGCAGTAGTGTTGGAGGTTGTTCCACCACCACGCCTCCAAAATGCTACTACTGGTGATTCTGACACACCTCTCTCCTCCACCCCCTCCTCTTTTTCTTCCTCCATGGCCTCTTCCTGTGCTTTGTCCTCAGAACCAGCGGTGCTCTGTAGGCGTTCAAGGGGCTACGCAAGTACGCAGGCCAAAAGATGCCATGCGGTGCTTGAGCTGGTGTGCTTGGGGGACAGGAGCCACAGTGGGGCAGATATTCTGTCAGCTCTGCAGGGGCAGGTTCAGAGGTGGTTGACGTCACACCAGCTTAAGCCAGGAATGGTTGTTTGCGACAATGGCACCAACCTCCTCTCCGCCCTCCGACAGGGACAACTGACCCATGTGCCCTGTTTGGCTCACGTCCATAACTTGGTAGTGCAGCAGTTCTTGGGCAGGTACCCGGGCTTACAGGATGTCCTGAGGCAGGCCAGGAAAGTCTGTGTGCATTTCCGCCGGTCATATAATGCCAGTGCTCGGCTGGCTGACCTCCAAAAGGAATTTAACCTGCCCAAGAACCGCCTAATCTGTGACATGCCCACCAGGTGGAACTCAACGTTGGCCATGCTGCAGCGGCTGCACACGCAGCAGAGGGCCATCAATGAGTACCTGTGCGACTATGGCACCAGGACAGGGTCAGGCGAGCTTGTTTTTTTTCCCCACACCAGTGGGCCATGATCAGGGATGCATGCACTGTCCTGTCACCATTTGAGGAGGCCACGAGGATGGTGAGCAGTGACAGTGCATGCATCAGTGACACTGTCCCCCTTGTCCACCTGTTGGAGCACACGCTGCATGGAATAATCGACAGGGCACTTGAGGCAGAACAGAGGCAGGAAGAGGAGGACTTCCTTAGCTCTCAAGGCCCGCTTTATCCAGACAGTGTTCCTGCATGCCCGCCGATCACACAGGAAGAGGATGAGGAGGAGGAGAACGAGGATTGTGTCAGCATGGAGGTGGAGCCTGGCACTCAGCATCAGCAGCAGTCTTTAAGGGATCATTTACAGTCCCAGGAAACCCATAGACTTGTACGTGGCTGGGAGGAGGTGGCTGCGGATCATGTCGTCCTTAGTGACCCAGAAGACTACGGACCGAATGCCTCAGCAAACCTACGCTGCATGGCCTTCCTGATCCTGCAAAGCCTGCAGAAGGATCCTCGTATTCGTGGTATCAAGGAGAGGGATCGTTACTGGCTGGCAACCCTCCTTAATCCACGTTACAAGGGTAAGGTTGCGGACCTTATCTTGCTATCGCAGAGGGAGCAGAGGAGGAAACATCTTCGGGAGACCTTGCAGAAAGGTCTGTGCAACGCGTTCCCAGAGACTGGGAGGTTACAAACTCCTGTTCCTGGACAACGTGTTGCTGAGGCTTCGGTCAGTCAAAGAAGGAGCGGTGGAGAAGGTGACCGCCTGACTGTCGCGTTCAGACAATTTTTTAGTCCGCAGCCCCAAGCTATGATTGATTCCAGCAACCATCGCCAGCGTCTGTTTTACATGGTGCAGGAATACCTATTGGCAAGACCTGACTTGGACATCTTTCCCACCGAAAATCCTCTGGGTCACTGGATCTTGAGAATGGATCACTGGCCAGAGTTTGCACAGTATGCAATTGAGCTACTGGCCTGTCCTGCATCCAGCATTCTTTCGGAATGCACATTTAGTGCTGCTGGAGGTTTTGTAACCGATCACAGGGTACGCCTGTCCACCGACTCGGTCGATTGACTGGCCTTCATAAAAATGAATCAGTCTAGGATCACCACCAGATACCAAGCACCTGATGCTGAGGTAACCAAATAATTTTTTTTGAAAAGCCCAATTTTTCAGCCCCTGTTTAACAGGGACATGTAATTACAATTTTTTAAAGCAATACTTTGCAGCAGGGCTCGTTCCTGCGCTCCAACTAGAGTATTTGTGAGGGGTTGCAGTGTTGTGGCACCAGTGCCTAAGGCCCAATTTTTCTGCCCCTGTTCAACAGGGACATGTAATTACAATTCTTGATCTAATATTTCACAGCAGGGCCCATTTCTGCGCCCACGAAGAGTAACTGTGAGGACTTACAGTGTTGTGGCACCAGCACCAGCACCACCATCACCAAAGGCCCAATTTTTCTGACTCTGTTCAACAGGGGCATGTAATTACAATTCTTGATCTAATATTTCACAGTAGGGCCCTGTGAGGGTTTACAGTGTTGTGGCAACACCAACACCTAAGGCCCCAATTTCTGCAGAGTATATAGGGCAGGCCCCTACTTTCAAACATCCAACTTACAAACGACTCCTAAATGAATGTAGGTGTTCACCGCTCCAGAATGATTACCTCTCCTGAGGTCAGCTGTCTCCACAGTTAAACAGAGACAATGTAAAAAAATGAAAGGCTGGACAGCCGCACTCCAAATATTCACATTTATTGAAAAGTAAAATCAAGGCATCAAAGGTAGGTACAGATTAACTGCACTGCTGCTGACATGTTTCACACCAGAGCGTGCCTGGTGTGAAACATGTCAGCAGCAGTGCAGTTAGGCTGTACCTACCTTTGATGCCTTGATTTTACTTTTCAATAAAGGTGAATATTTGGAGTGCGGCTGACCAGCCTTTCATTTTTTTACAAACGACTCCTACTTGCAAACGGAAGGAGACAACAGGAAGTGAGATGAAATCTACCCCTAGGAAGGGAAATTCTCTCCTGTAAGAGTTAATATGGGAAAAATGTTTTTCCTTTCCACTGATTCTTTATCACCAATCCTTGTTTCACTAAAAACTTTTTCAAAAAATATTTGTCATTGGGACAGAAAGTGATGTGAAATCTTCTGAAGAGGAGCACAGACAGCAAAACAAATGTCACAGGGGTGATAACCCTTCCCTATGTTTTCCAAAAAGCTTAAAATAGATTTTTTGGCTGGAGCTAAACACTTAAAAAATGTTCCAGTTCAAAATTACAAACAGATTCTACTTAACAACAAACCTACAGTCCCTGTCTTGTTTGCACTGCCTGTATACTGCTGTTCAGAGGGCCTGGGGCCCCACGCCTTTCCTTTTTTAAATTTGGGTGTGGGGTTCCCCTTAATATCCATACAAGACCCATCAATAGTCTTTGATCAATAGTATGTAAACTCTTGGAGGGGATGATAAGGGAATATATACAAGATTTTAGTAATGAGAACGGTATCATTAGCAGTAATCAGCATGGATTCATGAAGAATCGTTCTTGCCAAACCAATCTACTAACCTTCTATGAGGAGGTGAGTTGCCATCTAGATAAAGGAAGGCCCATAGACGTGGTGTATCTGGATTTTGCAAAAGCATTTGATACAGTTCCCCATAAACGTTTACTTTACAAAATAAGGTCTGTTGGCATGGACCATAGGGTGAGTACATGGATTGAAAACTGGCTACAAGGGTGAGTTCAGAGGGTAGTGATAAATGGGGAGTACTCGAAATGGTCAGGGGTGGGTAGTGGGGTTCCCCAGGGTTCTGTGCTGGGACCAATCCTATTTAATTTGTTCATTGACAAGTATATATATAGTGTAGCGCTATGTGTATGAGTGGATAAGAATGAAATGTTAGAATCGAGCCATCTTGCAATGGCCAGAAAACAAACAAAAAATTATTTTGAAAAAGTGACTTAATGAAAAAAATTGGTTGCACTATAAATACATATAAAGCATAATAGAAATACACCAGTGAAAAAGTGAAAACAGGATCAAAATATAAATCAACCATAAATAAAGTCCATATAAATAAGATGTGTCCTTGATGGAAATCAAAAACCACCACCAACAGTCTCTGAGGATTAGCTGATGAGGACAACAACAGGGTGTCACTGGTGGGTGAGACGGAGAAACACCAAATCCAATGTGACGTCTTATGTGTGTGTCAAAACCACCACCATAACATCTGAGGAGGCTTACCAGACGCAAAGGACTTGAAAAGACATACGTCTTACAAGTCACAAAAAGCTTGTTTAGCCACCGAGGCTAGCAGGATGAAAACATCGGGTATACAAAACTTCAATTAGAGGGGAGGGAGGATCTGTCGACAGCTTCAACCGTCCAGACGTATCAGCAGACCAACCGGATATGTGATTGGAACCATGAGAGAAGGAAGACTCACATGGCGTGATATCGTTTTAAAAGGCATGCATTTATTGAAACAGTAAAAAAGATGACGCTCCGTCCTATGGAATCTGGCCGTGCTGAGAAGGAGGCTTGGATCTCCACTCTAAATACTTCCGGATCGCCCGGCCACAATATCAGCATTCTTTTAAGTTTTAAGTCTACACTCACTTGTGACCCCGATGCTGTAGATTAGCGATATATATACCGCGATTATTGTTTTAAAAAACACATTACATAAAGTTTATATACATACATTTGAGAACCGGAAGTGACATCATTTGGTCACTTCCTGGGTTGTGACACTCCCAGTGGGGGTCATTTCTACTTTAAATAGCGGTGAAATAGGGGGGTCCACACCCCAGATGAAGGCTGATCAGCCGAAACATGTCGGGTGGACCTCCTATGATCACCGCGTTTGTTACCATTTAAGCTGTTTACGATCGTATACCATGTGAGTGTTTCTTTTTTACTGTTTCAATAAATGCATGCCTTTTAAAACGATATCACGCCATGTGAGTCTTCCTTCTCTCATGGTTCCAATCACATATCCGGTTGGTCTGCTGATACGTCTGGACGGTTGAAGCTGTCGACAGATCCTCCCTCCCCTCTAATTGAAGTTTTGGATACCCGATGTTTTCATCCTGCTAGCCTCGGTGGCTAAACAAGCTTTTTGTGACTTGTAAGACGTATGTCTTTTCAAGTCCTTTGCGTCTGGTAAGCCTCCTCAGATGTTATGGTGGTGGTTTTGACACACACATAAGACGTCACATTGGATTTGGTGTTTCTCCGTCTCACCCACCAGTGACACCCTGTTGTTGTCCCCATCAGCTAATCCTCAGAGACTGTTGGTGGTGGTTTTTGATTTCCATCAAGGACACATCTTATTTATATGGACTTTATTTATGGTTGATTTATATTTTGATCCTGTTTTCACTTTTTCACTGGTGTATTTCTATTATGCTTTATATGTGTTTTTGTATTAGTGCAACCAATTTTTTTCATTAAGTCACTTTTTCAAAATAATTTTTTGTTTGTTTTCTGGCCATTGCAAGATGGCTCGATTCTAACATTTCATTCTTATCCACTCATACACATAGCGCTACACTATATATATACTTGTTGATTTTTTACTTCTTTGTCTTAGAGGTGTGTTAGCCGCTTATTGTGTAAATATTATTTTTCAACATCTTTGTAGCAGCGCTGTACTCATCCCCTATCTGTTTCCAATTTGTTCATTGACGACCTGGAGGATGGGATAAACAGTTTAATCTCTGTATTTGCAGACGATACTAAGCTAAGCAGGGCAATAACTTCTCCGCAGGATGTGGAAACCTTGCAAAAAGATCTGAACAGATTAATGGGGTGGGCAACTACATGGCAGATGAGGTTCAATGTAGAAAAATGTAAAATAATGCATTTGGGTGGCAAAAATATGAATGCAATCTATACACTGGGGGGAGAACCTCTGGGGGAATCTAGGATGGAAAAGGACCTGGGGGTCCTAGTAGATGATAGGCTCAGCAATGGCATGCAATGCCAATCTGCTGCTAACAAAGCAAACAGAATATTGGCATGCATTAAAAAGGGGATCAACTCCAGAGATAAAATGATAATTCTCCCACTCTACAAGACTCTGGTCTGGCCGCACCTAGAGTATGCTGTCCAGTTCTGGGCACCAGTCCTCAGGAAGGATGTACTGGAAATGGAGCGAGTACAAAGAAGGGCAACAAAGCTAATAAAGGGTCTGGACGATCTTAGTTATGAGGAAAGGTTGCGAGCACTGAACCTATTCTCTCTGGAGAAGAGACGCTTGAGAGGGGATATGATTTCAATATACAAATACCGTACTGGTGACCCTACAATAGAAATAAAACTTTTTTGCAGAAGAGAGTTTTTAACAAGACTCGTGGCCACTCATTAAAATTAGAAGAAAAGAGGTTTAACCTTAAACTACGTAGAGGGTTCTTTACTGTAAGAGCGGCAAGGATGTGGAATTTCCTTCCACAGGCGGTGGTCTCAGCGGGGAGCATCGATAGTTTCAAGAAACTATTAAATAAGCACCTAAATGAACGCAACATACAGGGATATACAATGTAATACTGACACATAATCACACATAGGTTGGACTTAATGGACTTTTTTCAACCTCGCCCACTATGTAACTATGTAAGACCCAAAGGGCATAGTAATGGACTGGGGGGGTACCCATGCCATTTGTCTCGCTGATTTTCATCCATATTACCGGGACCCGACATTACAATAAAGCCGTAAGCAGTTTTAAATGACTTTTATTCCTTTAAAAATGTCATTTTGTGCAGGGACTGTTCTAAGCAAAGGGAAACTTGCGCCACTTCACAGACATACTATAGACACCCCCCAGTTACCTTATTTAAAGGAATATTTCACTTTTTTTTCACTTTAAGCATCATTAAAATCACTGCTCCCGAAAATCATTTGTTTTTAAAACTTTTTTTTGCATTGATACATGTCCCCTGGGGCAGGACCGGGGTCCCCAAACCCTATTTAGGACAAGACCATGCAAATTAGCATTTAAAATTAGCACTTTTGATTTTGAATGTTCGAGTCCCATTGACTTCATTGGGGTTCTAACGTTCGTGTAAAGTTTCGGTCCGTTCGCAGGTTCTGGTGCGAACCGAATCGAGGGGGGAGTTCGGCTCATCCCTAGTAACCAATCTGATTTAAAGTGTCATATTGTGCTTTATTTACCATTTAAGTGTGCCTCTGCTCTTGGGGACATTGTCAGGTTTGGAATTCCCTGAAAGCAGCTTGAATATAGGATTGAGAGCTATATTGCTCTTAAATCTCAATTATTTCTCTCTAGTTGATTACTTGAATATATGCTGTTACTGTCTGTTATTCTTCCACAGAAATATCGCAGTAAGGACAATTTCTGTGTTTTATCATAACGTGTGTGTTTCTCATTTGTCACTTACATTATTGCCAGGACTCATCCAGGATAATACAGCTACTCTGCAATCAACTCCTGAAGATGGCACCCCTACAAGTGCTAAGATGGACCCTGCTGCTGCGACACAGTGGTGTCGTGAAGAAGGCGCCCGGCAAGAGTCAAGCGTAGTGAAGGAGCTCCCTGGGGACACCTGGACTGAAGAACAGATCAGCCAGGAGGTGAAGGCATTGATTCCAGACCAGAAAGCGTAGTTGATTGCTGTCAGACCAGACTATGGATGAGCCCACGGTTTGAGTCATCTAAAACAAACCAAACATATGGGGTGTTCGTGGGAAATTTGAGCACCATGGATCACAGTGTATTTCTGTGTGATGATTGGCCAAAGCATGGACCTGACCTGCATGCTTTGGCCAATCATGGCTCAGGGGGACTAAGTCCACGCCCCACACTATATAAGGCTGCCTACATAGCGGCCGTGTGTAGTGTTGTTGGTGTGGACAGAGACATAACTTGAGTTAGATTAAGCAGGCATTAAGCAGGCAGGTTATTCAGTTAGTGGCAGTGTTATATATATATATATATATATACAGTCAGTAAAGTGTGTATATATATATAGATATATGATTTCAATTTACAAATACTGTACTGGTGACCCCACAATAGGGATAAAACTTTTTCGCAGAAGAGAGTTTAATAAGACTCGTGGCCACTCATTACAATTAGAAGAAAAGAGGTTTAACCTTAAACTACGTAGAGGGTTCTTTACTGTAAGAGCGGTAAGGATGTGGAATTCCCTTCCATGTACTCATATGTAATATTGTACTATTATTATTGTGGAAAAAACGAAAATAAAGAATTTATAAAAAAAAAAAAAGAAACACTACACCACCGAATGCACTGTAGATATAGGCTACACTGGATGCAGAGTATATATATATATATATATATATATATATATACAGTCAGTCAAGTGTGTGTATATATATATATATATATATATATATATATATATATATATATATATATATATATATATATATACTCTGCATCCAGTGTAGCCTATATCTACAGTGCATTCGGTGGTGTAGTGTTTCTTTTTTTTTTATAAATTCTTTATTTTCGTTTTTTCCACAATAATAATAGTACAATATTACATATGAGTACATCACCACCTGTTACATAGTGGGTGAGGTTGAAAAAAGACACAAGTCCATCAAGTCCAACCTATGTGTGTGATTATGTGTCAGTATTACATTACATATCCCTGTATATTGCGGTCATTCAGGTGATTATCTAATAGTTTCTTGAAGCTATCAATGCTCCCCGCTGAGACCACCGCCTGTGGAAGGGAATTCCACATCCTTACCGCTCTTACAGTAAAGAACCCTCTACGTAGTTTAAGATTAAACCTCTTTTCTTCTAATTGTAATGAGTGGCCACGAGTCTTATTAAACTCTCTTCTGCGAAAAAGTTTTATCCCTATTGTGGGGTCACCAGTACAGTATTTGTAAATTGAAATCATATCCCCTCTCAAGCGTCTCTTCTCCAGAGAGAATAAGTTCAGTGCTTGCAACCTTTCCTCATAACTAAGATCCTCCAGACCCTTTATTAGCTTTGTTGCCCTTCTTTGTACTCGCTCCATTTCCAGTACGTCCCTCCTGAGGACTGGTGCCCAGAACTGGACAGCATACTCCAGGTGCGGCCGGACCAGAGTCTTGTAGCGCAGGAGAATTATCGTTTTATCTCTGCAGTTGATTCCCTTTTTAATGCATGCCAATATTCTGTTTGCTTTATTAGCAGCAGCTTGGCATTGCATGCCATTGCTGAGCCTATCATCCACTAGGACCCCCAGGTCCTTTTCCATCCTAGATTCCCCCAGAGGTTCTCCCCCCAGTGTATAGATTGCATTCATATTTTTGCCACCCAAATGCATTATTTTACATTTTTCTACATTGAACCTCATTTGCCATGTAGTCGCCCACCCCATTAATTTGTTCAGGTCTTTTTGCAAGATTTCCACATCCTGCAGAGAAGTTATTGCCCTGCTTAGCTTAGTATCGTCTGCAAATACAGAGATTGAACTCTTTATCCCATCCTCCAGGTCGTTTATGAACAAATTAAATAGGATTGGTCCCAGCACAGAACCCTGGGGAACCCCACTACCCACCCCTGACCATTCTGAGTACTCCCCATTTATCACCACCCCCTGAACACGCCCTTGTAGCCAGTTTTCAATCCATGTACTCACCCTATGGTCCATGCCAACGCACCTTATTTTGTACAGTAAACGTTTATGGGGAACTGTGTCAAATGCTTTTGCAAAATCCAGATACACCACGTCTACGGGCCTTCCTTTATCTAGATGGCAACTCACCTCCTCATAGAAGGTTAATAGATTGGTTTGGCAAGAACGATTCTTCATGAATCCATGCTGATTACTGCTAATGAAATCATTCTTATTACTAAAATCTTGTATATAGTCCCTTATCATCCCCTCCAAGAGTTTACATACTATTGATGTTAGGCTAACTGGTCTGTAATTCCCAGGGATGTTTTTTGGGCCCTTTTTAAATATTGGTGCTACATTGGCTTTTCTCCAATCAGCTGGTACCATTCCAGTCAATAGACTGTCTGTAAATATTAGGAACAACGGTCTGGCAATCACCTGACTGAGTTCCTTAAGTACCCTCGGATGCAAGCCATCTGGTCCCGGTGATTTATTAATGTTAAGTTTCTCAAGTCTAATTTTAATTCCATCCTCTGTTAACCATGGAGGTGCTTCCTGTGATGTGTCATGAGGATAAACACTGCAGTTTTGGTTACTGAAGCCCCCTGATTCACTTGTGAAGACTGAGGAGAAGAATAAATTCAATACCTTTGCCATCTCCCCATCCTTTGTAACCAGATGTCCTTCCTCATTCTTTATGGGGCCAATATGGTCTGTCCTCCCTTTTTTACTGTTTGTCCTGCAAAACACTAAGGAACTGGCGAGCCCTAAATGAATGCGCGGTTCCCTCCGCCCAGTCTATGTCTGGATAATTAAAATCCCCCATTATGATAACACTTCCCATCCTTGCTGCTAATCCAATTTGTGATAGGAGATCCGTCTCCACTTCCTCCCTCAGGTTTGGGGGCCTATAGCATACTCCCAGTATTATTTTCCCCTTAGCTTCATCCCTTTGGAGCTCTACCCATAAAGATTCCACCTCCTCCCTAGCCCCCTCGGTGATGTCATCTCTCACACTCACTTGTACATTATTCTTGATATATAGGCATACCCCTCCCCCTTTTTTACCTTCTCTATCCTTGCGGTATAGGGTATACCCTTGAATGTTTGCCAGCCAATCATGAGAGCTGTTGAACCAGGTCTCTGAAATTCCCACAAAATCCAAATCCTCCTTGTACAACAGTATCTCTAGTTCACCCATCTTGTCCGCCATGCTCCTGGCATTGGTGAACATGCCACATAGTTTAGACTGGTCGCATATTGTCCTCGTATTGGGTGTTTCAAGATTGCAACTAGGACTTGCTACTATACTCACCTTGTGTTTTTGTGCTTTGGTTAACCTACCACTAATGCCCCCAATACTACCCTCTGGAATATCTTCCGCGCTGGCTATCACTGTCTCTGGACCCTCCCCCCCATCGCCTAGTTTAAAAACCCCTCTAACTTTTTGGCCATCTTCATTCCCAGCAGATCTGTACCCTCCTCATTTAGGTGCAGTCCGTCCCTTCTATAGTACCGGTTACCGACTGAGAAGTCGGCCCAGTCCTCCAGGAACCCAAACCCCTCCTTACTACACCAGCTCTTCAGCCACTTGTTTACTTCCCTAATCTCCCTCTGCCTTTCTGGTGTGGCTCGATGTACCAGTAGTATTCCTGAGAACACTACCTTGGAGGTCCTTTTCCTCAATTTAGCTCCTAATTCCCTAAAATCGTTCTTTAGGACACTCCATCTGCCTCTGATTTTGTCATTGGTGCCAACGTGCACCATGACAGCCGGGTCTTCCCCAGCCCCTCCCAGTAATCTGTCCACAAGATCCGTGATGTGCCGAACCCGAGCGCCCGGTAGACAACATACTGTTCGGCGCTTCAGGTCTTGGTTACAGATTGCCCTCTCTGTCCTTCTAAGAATTGAGTCCCCTACCACCAGAATCTGTCTTTCCTTTCCCTTTGCTGCCCCCCCACTCTCACTGGAGGAGTTCTTCCCCTGGCAGCTAGGAGAGTCCCTCAACTCCAGCAGTGCTGGTCCCTGACTGGTTACACCAATGTCACTCAATGGAGCGTACTTCTTGGGATGCTCCAGTCCTGGATCGGCCTCTCTGGCACTTCCCCCTCTACCCCTCCTGAATGTCACCCATCTACTCTTTGCTAGTGCCTGCACCTCTTTGTTTCCACCCGCCTCTGTGCTGGCCCCTGCCGGCACCTGCCATGTACGTTCCTGGCTCACCTTTAGTATGGAGGGACTTCTCAGTGCTGACAGTTGCTTCCCTAGATTCAGAACCTGGGCTTCCAGGGAAACAATGTGCTTACATTTTGCACAGCAGTATTCGCCCTCGATCGGATGATCAAGGAACGCATACATGCGGCAAGATGTACAAAGAGCCGCCTCTCCACACCCGCCGGGCATCGTACCTATTAAATTTAGTGAGGATTGGGGATTTTACCCTGTCCAAATTACCTAACAGCTAGCTTCCTGGCACTAATACTCAAGACAATACACAGGTACACAATACACAGTACTAACGATCCACACACACTACTCAGACAACACTCAGATACTCACACTACACAGGTACTATGACCCCTGTTATAACCTCCTGTTTTAAACTCTTGTGCTTAACTCCCACTTAATCCATCTCCACTTACACCAAGCTCCACTGCTTCAAACTGAGCACGCTCAGACTGAGCCCTGCTACCAGTTAAATAGTCACCTGTGAGCAATTAACCACACCCCTTAATTGATAGACTGATAAAACCAGGAAAAAAAAAAAAAAAAAAAAAAGAGCTATTTAAAAAGTGACAGCAAAAGTCAAGGGAAAAGCCCCCAAAAAGCACCCCAGCAAACAGCAGCAGACAGCAGACAGCAGCAGACAGCAGACAGCAACCAAACACCAAGACTTGTATACTCTAACTCTTGTGTTTAACTCCCACTTAATCCAGCTCCACTTACACCAAGCTCCACTGCTTCAAACTGAGCACGCTCAGACTGAGCCCTGCTACCAGTTAAATAGTCACCTGTGAGCAATTAACCACACCCCTTAATTGATAGACTGATAAAACCAGGAAAAAAAAAAAAAAAAGAGCTATCTAAAAAGTGACAGCAAAAGTCAAGGGAAAAGCCCCCAAAAAGCACCCCAGCAAACAGCAGCAGACAGCAGACAGCAGCAGACAGCAGACAGCAACCAAACACCAAGACTTGTATACTCTAACTCTTGTGTTTAACTCCCACTTAATCCAGCTCCACTTACACCAAGCTCCACTGCTTCAAACTGAGCACGCTCAGACTGAGCCCTGCTACCAGTTAAATAGTCACCTGTGAGCAATTAACCACACCCCTTAATTGATAGACTGATGAAACCAGGGAAAAAAAAAAAGAGCTATTTAAAAAGTGACAGCAAAAGTCAAGGGAAAAGCCCCCAAAAAGCACCCCAGCAAACAGCAGCAGACAGCAGACAGCAGCAGACAGCAGACAGCAACCAAACACCAAGACTTGTATACTCTAACTCTTGTGTTTAACTCCCACTTAATCCAGCTCCACTTACACCAAGCTCCACTGCTTCAAACTGAGCACGCTCAGACTGAGCCCTGCTACCAGTTAAATAGTCACCTGTGAGCAATTAACCACACCCCTTAATTGATAGACTGATGAAACCAGGGAAAAAAAAAAAAGAGCTATTTAAAAAGTGACAGCAAAAGTCAAGGGAAAAGCCCCCAAAAAGCACCCCAGCAAACAGCAGCAGACAGCAGACAGCAGCAGACAGCAGACAGCAACCAAACACCAAGACTTGTATACTCTAACTCTTGTGTTTAACTCCCACTTAATCCAGCTCCACTTACACCAAGCTCCACTGCTTCAAACTGAGCACGCTCAGACTGAGCCCTGCTACCAGTTAAATAGTCACCTGTGAGCAATTAACCACACCCCTTAATTGATAGACTGATGAAACCAGGAAAAAAAAAAAAAGAGCTATTTAAAAAGTGACAGCAAAAGTCAAGGGAAAAGCCCCCAAAAAGCACCCCAGCAAACAGCAGCAGACAGCAGCAGACAGCAGACAGCAACCAAACACCAAGACTTGTATACTCTAACTCTTGTGTTTAACTCCCACTTAATCCAGCTCCACTTACACCAAGCTCCACTGCTTCAAACTGAGCACGCTCAGACTGAGCCCTGCTACCAGTTAAATAGTCACCTGTGAGCAATTAACCACACCCCTTAATTGATAGACTGATAAAACCAGGAAAAAAAAAAAAAAAAAAAAAGAGCTATTTAAAAAGTGACAGCAAAAGTCAAGGGAAAAGCCCCCAAAAAGCACCCCAGCAAACAGCAGCAGACAGCAGACAGCAGCAGACAGCAGACAGCAACCAAACACCAAGACTTGTATACTCTAACTCTTGTGTTTAACTCCCACTTAATCCAGCTCCACTTACACCAAGCTCCACTGCTTCAAACTGAGCACGCTCAGACTGAGCCCTGCTACCAGTTAAATAGTCACCTGTGAGCAATTAACCACACCCCTTAATTGATAGACTGATGAAACCAGGAAAAAAAAAAGAGCTATTTAAAAAGTGACAGCAAAAGTCAAGGGAAAAGCCCCCAAAAAGCACCCCAGCAAACAGCAGCAGACAGCAGACAGCAGCAGACAGCAGACAGCAACCAAACACCAAGACTTGTATACTCTAACTCTTGTGTTTAACTCCCACTTAATCCAGCTCCACTTACACCAAGCTCCACTGCTTCAAACTGAGCACGCTCAGACTGAGCCCTGCTACCAGTTAAATAGTCACCTGTGAGCAATTAACCACACCCCTTAATTGATAGACTGATGAAACCAGGGAAAAAAAAAAAGAGCTATTTAAAAAGTGACAGCAAAAGTCAAGGGAAAAGCCCCCAAAAAGCACCCCAGCAAACAGCAGCAGACAGCAGACAGCAGCAGACAGCAGACAGCAACCAAACACCAAGACTTGTATACTCTAACTCTTGTGTTTAACTCCCACTTAATCCAGCTCCACTTACACCAAGCTCCACTGCTTCAAACTGAGCACGCTCAGACTGAGCCCTGCTACCAGTTAAATAGTCACCTGTGAGCAATTAACCACACCCCTTAATTGATAGACTGATGAAACCAGGAAAAAAAAAAAAAAAAAAAGAGCTATTTAAAAAGTGACAGCAAAAGTCAAGGGAAAAGCCCCCAAAAAGCACCACAGCAAACAGCAGCAGACAGCAGACAGCAGCAGACAGCAGCAGACAGCAGACAGCAACCAAACACCAAGACTTGTATACTCTAACTCTTGTGTTTAACTCCCACTTAATCCAGCTCCACTTACACCAAGCTCCACTGCTTCAAACTGAGCACGCTCAGACTGAGCCCTGCTACCAGTTAAATAGTCACCTGTGAGCAATTAACCACACCCCTTAATTGATAGACTGATGAAACCAGGAAAAAAAAAAAAAGAGCTATTTAAAAAGTGACAGCAAAAGTCAAGGGAAAAGCCCCCAAAAAGCACCCCAGCAAACAGCAGCAGACAGCAGACAGCAGCAGACAGCAACCAAACACCAAGACTTGTATACTCTAACTCTTGTGTTTAACTCCCACTTAATCCAGCTCCACTTACACCAAGCTCCACTGCTTCAAACTGAGCACGCTCAGACTGAGCCCTGCTACCAGTTAAATAGTCACCTGTGAGCAATTAACCACACCCCTTAATTGATAGACTGATGAAACCAGGGAAAAAAAAAAAGAGCTATTTAAAAAATGACAGCAAAAGTCAAGGGAAAAGCCCCCAAAAAGCACCCCAGCAAACAGCAGCAGACAGCAGACAGCAGCAGACAGCAGACAGCAACCAAACACCAAGACTTGTATACTCTAACTCTTGTGTTTAACTCCCACTTAATCCAGCTCCACTTACACCAAGCTCCACTGCTTCAAACTGAGCACGCTCAGACTGAGCCCTGCTACCAGTTAAATAGTCACCTGTGAGCAATTAACCACACCCCTTAATTGATAGACTGATGAAACCAGGAAAAAAAAAAAAAAAAAGAGCTATTTAAAAAGTGACAGCAAAAGTCTGGGGAAAAGCCCCCAAAAAGCACCCCAGCAAACAGCAGCAGACAGCAGACAGCAACCAAACACCAAGACTTGTATACTCTAACTCTTGTGTTTAACTCCCACTTAATCCAGCTCCACTTACACCAAGCTCCACTGCTTCAAACTGAGCACATCTTCTATTTTACAAATATTATCTTCTTGAAAATCGCCAATTACTATCACCTGAAATTATGTTGTCTTTAGGCAAAAAAATCATCATTTCATCTTGCCTTCTTATTATTCTAATACATACCCGTAATAATTCCTACTCTTATTACATTTTCCTTAACCAGGGATAGCCCTGGTTATCCTCCAAAGCCAAAAAACAAAACAAAAAAAAAGACACACAGAAGAAGAAAAAAGAGAACAAAAAAATAAATAAATAAATTAATTAATTAAAAATTAATATTATGCCCCATTATACCGTCCACCCCTCCCCCCCGCTAGAAATTTTATTTAGGGATTCTGCTCCCTGTATGTAATATAGGGAGTCCAGACTTCCGGATACCTGTCTTCTTGCTCTCTCAGCGTCATGATAAGATTTTCCATTTGTTGGATCTCTGTTATTCTGCTAATCCATTGTAATTTAGTCGGAGCTACCGTGCTTTTCCAGAGTGCCGGGATACAAGCTTTTGCTGCTGTAAGCAGGTGCCTTAAGAGAGATTTTTTATATTTATCAATAGATAATGGAATATCATGCAGCAAAAAAGCTGCCGGGTTTTCACCAAGAGACACACCTGTAATTTCTTTAACTGTTTCAGAGACCATTTTCCAAAATTCTTTCAGTCCACTACATTCTCAGAATATGTGTAACATGGTGCCCTCCGCACCCTGGCAGCGCCAACATAAATTGGATATTTGTGGGAATATCCGATTCAGTACTTCCGGGGTTCTATACCACCTAGTCAAGATTTTATACCCCCCTTCTTGATATCTGGTTGCCATTCAAGCCTTGTGCGTAAACATAAAGATCTTATTTTTCTGTGTCTCAGAGAATGTAACCCCGAGGTCCCTCTCCCATGCTTGTATAAAGGCCAACTCTTGTGGGGCTTCTAACTCCATCAACAATGCATACATAAAAGAGAGTGATTGTCTCAATATTTCACCCTTTAGGCATATCTGTTCAAACCTAGATGGAGTACGTACCATCGGCACTCGTTGCTTAATTAATCGAAGGAAGGCATTAAGCTGTATTTGCCTAAATAGATCTAGGTCAGACGAGAACACCCGTTCAATCTCCCCCTTAGTCATCACATGATTGTCAATTGAAAAATGTATGATCCTGCTAATGCATCTTCTCCTCAAATCCCTGAAACCTTGGTCTATAAGACCTGGCTTAAAAGCTGAGGTGCCCAGGATTGGTATCATGGGACTTGGATGAGTCGACATCTTAGTTTTCTTAAATATCTTTTTGATGGATTGGAGTGTAATCCCTCCAGGGGTATATCGATCGTTGCTTGCTCCATATGTATCCAAGGCTTTTCCTTATGTAGTACACACCAATCCACTACCCATGCTAGATGTGATGCTTCATAATAACCCGCCGGGTCCGGAAATCCCACCCCTCCTCTCTCCTTTGGTAATGTCAGAATATCTCTACGTATTCTCGCTGTTTTGCCCGCCCATATGAACCTCACAAATCTTGATCTCAGGTCCCTCAGAAACCCTGAGGGGAGCTTTATAGGTAGGGTCTGGAATAAGTATAGCAATCTCGGCATTACATTCATTTTAATGATGTTAATCCTACCAAACCATGTGAAGACTTCTTTGTCCCACCACTGAAAATCTAGTTTAATCTGTCGTACCAATGGGGCAAAGTTGAGTTCAAACACTCTTTTAAGCTTATTCGGTATTTTAGTCCCTAGATAGCATATATGTGAATCCGTCCATCTAAAAGCAAAGTGATCTGAAAGCTGATGTTGTAACGCAGTATTCACTTCCACACCCATCGCTTCAGACTTACTATAGTTTACCTTGAAATTGGATACCCCTCCATATATGCGTAACTCCGATAATAAAGATGGTAAGGATACAACTGGAGAGGTTATGAAGAATAGCAAGTCATCCGCATATGCGGCCAATTTATGTTCTTCCCCTTTTATTGAAATGCCCCTAATATCTGGGTTGGCCCGTATTTTTCTCAAAAAGGGTTCAAGTGTGAGAATAAATATGATAGGCAAGAGTGGACATCACTGCCGCGTTCCATTATTTATAGCGAATGATTCAGACATTGTATCATTAATCTTCACCCTTGCTTTAGGATATGAGTACAGACTAGAAAACCAGTTCTGCATCCCACTTTTCAATCCTATATGCTGTAACGTGGCTCTCAGGAATGTCCAGTCTACCCTATCAAATGCTTTTTCTGCATCAGTAGATATAAGCACAAGGGGTTTTTGATAATATTGAGATATATATATGGCATTTAGAACCCTTTGCGTGTTTTCTTTACCCTCTCTATTAGGGGTAAACCCTACTTGATCCTGATGCACTAGAGCGGGGATGTATGTCACTAATCTATTAGCGAGTATTTTTGTAAAGATCTTAAGGTCTACATTTAGCAACGAGATTGGACGATAGCTAGCACATAGGGCTGGGTCCTTTCCCTCCTTTGGAATTACTGTTATGTGGGCCATTAATGTTTCCACGGGCATCGTTTGCCCATCACGTATTGAGTTAAAAGCAGCTAGAAATTTAGGTGCCAGTTTTTCCGAGAAGGTCTTATAATACAGCAAGGTGTACCCATCGGGACCTGGGGCCTTACCTGGCTTCAGCGATTTCAGGGCTTCTGAAAATTCTTCTACTGTAATTGGGCCATCTATGTCTCCTGCTCCTTCTTCAGGTATCTTAGGCATTCCTGA
Organism: Lithobates clamitans; assembly: GCA_037952925.1. Taxonomy (NCBI): domain Eukaryota; kingdom Metazoa; phylum Chordata; class Amphibia; order Anura; family Ranidae; genus Lithobates; species Lithobates clamitans. The sequence continues at coordinate 1,576,705 of JBBGZY010000720.1, forward strand.
AGCCAATATGTATTCTTTTGCCGACTCCCATCTATTAGATGTTCTTGAAGTAGGCAGTTGGCCCTCTATCTGATATAGGTTGGCATAATAATCCCTAAATGCCTTCACAATTGCCTGTGAGGAGCTGACTAACGTATCTCCCTGTGTTTTAATACGCTCAATATGATTCCGAGCTCTTGTCTCTCTGAGCGCATTTGCTAGCACCCTGCTAGGCTTATTTCCGTATTCATAGTATACGCGCCTACACCGGGCCAGCTTAGCTTTTGCTTTATCTATTAATAATAGATTTAATTCATCCCGTAAGCCCGAAAGTTTCTCCTCCGTCTGTTGTGCATGAGATTTCTTGTGAGCCTGTTTCGAGTATATGGATTTCTCCAAGCAGGGTGTCCAGCTTAGCGCGGAGAGAGCGTTTCCTATGAGCTCCTAAAGATATGAGGATTCCTCTAATGTAACATTTATGCGCCTCCCATCTGCAAAATGGGGTTGTTTCCCCTGATTTATTGTTTATAAAGAAGGATTCCAATTCCTGAGCTATCTGATTCTCATACTCTGGTTCCTTCAGGAGTGTCTCATTCATCTTCCAGTTCCATTCCCGGGGGCTTATGTCACCCCATTCTAAAACACAATTGGTTGGTGCGTGGTCCGATAATGTAAATGAGCCTATGGAAGCCTCCAAAATACACAACAGTGCGTTCTGCGATAGAAAAACATAGTCAATTCTAGTATATGTCTTATGTTTAGCTGAAAAAAAAGTATAATCTCTGTCGTGTGCATGGAGGGTCCTCCAAGTGTCCATTAATTGCAAGTCTTGTAGCAATCTCTTTGCTCTGCGCAGTTTTATATAAGATAAATGAGACACTCCCTTTGAGACATCCAGAGCAGGATCCAATGCCATGTTCAGATCCCCTCCCATCATCAGGATCCCCTCTTTAGTTTGATGTACCAAATTCAGATACGTCTCAAGAGCTGAGACTTGATCCTCATTTGGTAGATGCAAGTTTACTAACGTAACCTTTTGTTTACATAGAAATCCTTTTACAATAAGAAGACGACCTGCCTCGTCCGTAATTATCTTGGATTCTTTCCATGGTATCTGATTCGAAATCAAAATTGAAACGCCATTCGCCTTTGCGATCTGGGAGGCACCATGGTACACTATAGGAAACCTGCGATTCCCCAATTTTGGAATTTTATCATTTCTAAAATGTGTCTCTTGTAAAAAAATTATTTGGGATTTCAGCCTCCTCAGTTCAGTTAACAATCTGGTGCGTTTCTCTGGACTAATTCACATTATAGGAGGTCAGAGTTATCCTAGTCATTTTGCCCCTTAATTCTAGCAAGTCACCAGTGTAAGGGGAATGTGGGGGAAGGGGGACGGTACAATAAGGCAACCCTACCCAACAAAAAAAAAAAGGAAAAACAAATTCAAAAAGCTGTTTCTCGGGGTCTGGCAAGTTGTCCAAGCCCCTGAGTAATGTATAATCTAAGCTATAGCTGGCTTTATGCAACTGCAAGGCTGCCTGCTATTTGCTTAGTAAAAGAAATTAGAAAGTTAAACGCCTCCGACTTCCCTCCACTTGGAGGAGTGGCGTATAAATTTGGGGAGAGTGAATAAGCCCGGCAGAGATCAGAGCTATAGTATCTATCCACATGCACCCTATATCTGCTTGCAACCCCGTGAAATTATCACCACTTTGTTTTTTTCCTAAATATCACATTCCTTAACTTATCCATTTAGGCCCCTTGTCAGTTGGCCCCCTTACCCATTGTTTGCTCATAACCAACAGACGGATTCCATCATCCCCCCAATATATATTGATACTTTACTGAAAATCCTATCACACATTTTTTTTATCTCCTAATAATACATATTAAGGTGATCTCCCAGGTCCACAAGGAAAGAAAAAAACAAAAAAAACAAAACGAAAGCAGGAACCAAAGATACCCCACCCGACCTCTATTATTAGGCCTTGGCTAGACGGCAAATATTCAAACTATCTAAACCCCTACTTCTTCCAGTTCATACAGGTTTTCTTAAATGTGGGATTTTCTTCCCATACCAGGATATTAAAACATACTATTCTACCAATGAGGGAGCAGGGGTACTGAGTACCTTTCTAGGAGGATACACCCTCCCCCCTATTTTACCTCTTGACCCCTGTGACGGTGTATCAAGTGCTATACTCTCGTATTCCACCCATCGTGAAACTAACTCACAGCAAACATAAAAAAAAAGATAAAAAAACACAAAAAACAAGAAAAAACACTACTCTCTATCGTGTGCAACCACTACCTTATATAAGACGTCCATCACTACTCACATATTCCTATGCTGACAGACGTAGCAAAAATTCTTGCTTATCAATCGTGAATTGTGATATATGATATGTGATATGTGTTATTTATTATTAGTCTTCTACTCCATTCGGGCTACCAATACCGAGACTACAACAAACCAATACATAAACCCCCCCCCCAAAAAAAAAGTGCCATTCTAACCCCTCCTCCTATATCCCCTCCCCCACCCCTACCATTCTTACATTCCCCTCCTACCAGTACCTTCTAAGTTCTACATGTACCCCTCCCCCATCTTCCCTGTCCGAGGCTACACCCTGGTTCTCTGTTGCCCATTCTATTGCAAAGGACCCATTAAATTTTTATTCTCCTTCAGGGGAAAAAAAAAAACAATCTTCCCCCTTCTCCTCCCTCCCTCCTCTCTCCCCCCTCTCCTCTTCCTCTTTCCTCCCTTCCCTTTTTACCCAAAAACAAAAACGTACCCCCCACCCCCACAAAAGTTCATATAACTCATAAGTATATACATAGATAGATCCCCGTACATGATTTTATCAACCAGACTATGACCCTCTCGCAAATTCCATAACTCCTGGTAAACCAACGAGAGGGAAGGGAGGAGGGGGAGACAAAGAGGAGAGAAAAAAAAGAATCCACTCGCCATACTGAAAAAGATATGCGAGTGGGGGATGTGGGAGGGGAAAAAAAAAAAGGGGGGGGGGGGAAATCCCCATACCATGTATACAGAGCATACTTTCTATACCATGCGTCAATCCTCCCCCTCCACCCTCCTCCCTTAAAGAAAAAACCATAAAAAAAAAAAAAAAAACACAAAAAAAATAAATGTTTTCCCTTCGTGGGATCATCTAATTCTCTATCTGTTCATTTCTTATTCCTGTGGTGGGTTGTGACCCCATGTATGCTGCGTTTTCCCTTAATCCCGTCTGTTTCTCTCCCACTGCCATTGCAGTTGTTGGATGGGTTGCTCTATTAGTGTTGGTAATTCTGTCCAATTAGGGACCTCGATGGCCTCTGCACCCAAAAAATGAAAAAGTTCTGGAAGTTGTGCAGGGTCTCTTAAATTGAAGCTTCGCCCCCCTTTTTTAACTATTACTGCAATTGGGTAGCCCCATCTGTATGTGGCTCCTTTACAGAGTAAATAGTCCAAAAGGGGCTTTAAAATGCGTCTCCTGATTTTGGTTCGTCTACACAGGTCTGGATATATTTGTATTTCAGCCCCCTCATACTTCACTGTTCCCTCTTGCCATGCAGCTCTGAGTATGTTCTCTTTTATCCTGAAGAAGTGTACTCTACACAGGACATCCCGTGGATTAGTCTGCCGGGTTACGAGTCGTGGGAACCTTATGTGCGCAATCAAGCTCAATAGGAGTATTCGGGGGGTTCTTCAACACTTGATTTAAAATGGCCGTCACTGTATCTCTTAGAGCGGGTCCCTCAATATCCTCCGGGACCCCCTTAATCCAAATATTATTCCTCCTACTCCTATTTTCTGATTCCTCAGACTGTAGTTGTAGCATAACCAATCGCTGGTGTTGCTTTTGCAATTTTTCTTCAATCATCTCTAACTGTGTATCTGATGTACCTTGCAGCTTTTCAAGATTGTGCACTCTGTCATCTACCGCCACTACATTGGCACGCACCTCCTCCATCTCCTCCCTTAGTGCCCCCGTTATACTGACCAGGAGTTTTTGGATGTCATCTTTAGTAGGGAGAGCCTGAATAAGCTGTCTAATGTCCGGCTCTATCCCCTGCTCCTGTGTCTGTGTATTATATGCAGTGTACGAGCATACCTGAACCTCTTCATTTATAACTGTATGAGTTGCTGATGAGGGCTCCGCTTCTACTGCTCCCATCGGTGTAGACGATCCACCCCTCTGTAGCAAAGAAGCAGCTGGTGCCTGTAGTGGTACCTCCGACAACGGCTCCTTTATCAGAGCCATACCGACACTGGTGTCCGCTGGCTGTTCCAGATCTCTCTTCACCGTCAGGTAGCGGGTAATGTACGAGTGTTTGGGAGTGTACGGCACTCCTACCCCGCCTCGACATGTACTTTGTGGGTCTGGTGAATTTCAGCCGGTCTGCTGGAGGGTGCGCTGTGATACCGCTATGCTCCGGTCTCCATCGCTCTCACGCTGCCATGCTTAGACCACTCCCCCCGGAACACGGAAGTCAGCCGTGTAGTGTTTCTAATACACTTCAGGCGGTATATTAAATATATATATATATATATATATATATATATATATATATATATATATATATATATATATATAGTCAGAGGCATAACTAGAACCTTCAGGGCCCTGGAGCAAGAAACCTTGGAGGGCCCCCTGGCCCCCTCTTCATTTAATTGGTCCCGGGCCCTTTTCTCTGGTCCCGTGGCCCTCCCCACTGATCCTGGGGCCCTTTACTCCTCTATTATGGTCCGGCAGTGGGACCCTTTCATGTGTTCTACAGTGGGCCCCTTCCTACAATCTTGTGCCCACCGCACGGTGGAAGAAAACAATAGACATGTCACCAGCACACCATTGCAATGGCAGAACTACCAGGGTTGCAAAGGTCACAGGGAAAGGGATCACCGCTCCAGGTGGAAATGTGGATATAGAACTCTCCTCAGAACTGGAACACCAGATGCGAGCTAAGCATATAGCAAAATGAGTGCCATCACTCCCCCACATGCATCCATCAGCCCCATAATGTAACCAGCACTGGGTTCTAATAGACTGCCGCCACTGCCATGGAGACAGAGACACCAGACCAGCGCTATTAATAGCAGGGGCAGAATGCCAGGGCCCGTTCACAAGTGTGATCTTTGCAACATGAGGCAAAAAGGAAGTTCTGGACAGCCGCGCTCGGAAATATAGCCTTTATTAGTAAAAAGTCCAACAGATACAAGCCACAGCAAAAAATGGGACAAACGAACTGACACGTTTCACACGTAACAGTGCTTAGTCATAGCTGTAAGTGGCATAGACATTTTCATAGCTCAGCTATGACTAAACACTTAACGCGTCAGCTCATTTGTCCCATTTTTTGCTGTGGCTTGCATCTGTTTGAATTTTTACTAAGAAAGGCTAAATTCCGGAGTGTGGCTGTCCAGAACGTCCTTTTTGCCTCATGTTGCAAAGGTCGCACTTGTGAGCGGGCCCTGGCATTCTGCCCCTGCTATTGATATAGGAGAAAAGGGCTGTAGGCATAAAGCCTTGGGACCTTAAAGGTGTCAGTATTCAAAAAATATTTAAACAGTATTTAAACCATATTAGAGTAAAATTTTTTTTATTACAATTGATTTAAAAAAGCCTATTTAGAGGCCATACATAGTACAGTAATTTTCAAAAAGATTGATTCATAAAATGCAACAACAATTTATGATGAAGATACCACTTGTTTTCTCAACATGTTTCGCTCTGTGGAGCTTCTTCGGGAGATCGGGTGGTACCATTTGTAAGACTAAAAAACAAAATTTGTAAAATGAGGCTGAAGATCACTAGGTAATGAAAAGGTTAACCCCTGGGATAGTCGAGGCTGGAAGTTGGTGGCTCAGGCTTCATTCACACAGCTTGGAATGTGTAGCTGTGACTGGTGTTCTTCATATCTCCCACACACATCTCCCCTCTCTCTCCTGCACACAGCTGTACGTCGGGATAGGAGAGTGGGCGGGCCGGCCAGGCACAGGGGGAACAGGGAGGAGGGGCAGCTGTATGCATCGCTCATCTCCTGTCCGTTGCTGGGAGGGGGGCGTGAACTTTCTAGGCTGTGTGAGACTCCTCTCAGCTGTAGCCACCGGTCCCTAAATGTACAGACATTCTCCTGTCCTATGGATGGGAGAAATCAGTCTGTTTTCTCGAACTGTCACGGAGATAATGGGAAGCTGGTAACACTGCTCGGGCCCCCCTATAGTGGGGGAACAGCAGGGCCCAGTCGCAAATGCGACTTCTGCAACCATGATTGTTCCGCCACTGTATACAGTCTAGTATATATATAAATATATATATAGATGTCCATGGACGTCCTCCCAGAATAAGCCGACGCACTGCAGCTGTCTTTCGGTTTTGGCCTGGTCGGCATGTGGTTAATATATATCTATCTGGAAGAAAATAATTTGCTGTCTAATTACAAACCACGCTCCTATTGAAATACAAGTGCAAAATCACTCTATATAAAACGACATGTTATAAATAAAAAATCGTGAAAATTGTGAAATAATATCTGCCAACTGAATGCTAAATCATCATAGTGAAAAATATCAAGCAACATTTATCAAAATAATCAGATGTGGAAAATTAAAAGAGAAAGACCACCATTAATATCCAATGTGTGCAACAAATTGTGTCAAAATAATGTTAAAAAAATGAAAAACAAAGCTTCTGGGTGGATAGAGCTTCTAGGCAAATCTTTCTTGGGTACAGCGAAGCATCAAATAGCAGTAATCAATCGCCATCACCAGCCACACAGCCTACTCACCAGATGGAAGTGACTCCCATGACAGGAGTCAAACATGCTTTGGGGACAACCAACGAGGCTTCTCCCGGTCATGGCTAGGTGCAGATGCTGGAACTCAGGTTCTGGAACTCAGGTGTCTTGATCAATGCTAAGGCTACTTGGATGCATGCGACCGGACTTCCCAGGGTAGGTCACAGAGACCATAGATGTTTGAGAATGTGGAGAAATGAATAAAAAGCTCCCATGGTGAAGTAAGCCAAATATTTAATAGGCTAAAAACGGCTTAAAACCACATTCCCCACATACGGGTACATGTGGGCAAAAAACAAACAAAAAAGCAGAAAAATCAAGTACAAGCGGAAATGGCGTGTCACGTTCGTTTACGTCCGACCGGTTTCGGTTGACTGCCATCTTGTGGCCAAAAAGCAAAATGCAACTAAAAAATACAGAAAGAATGTTGTGAATTTACAACCACATACAAACTGCCATATTGTGGAAAGATGCCAAATTGCACAATCAAGTCAAATGTCATTGATTAAAGTTAAATTAAATAAATAAAAAAATAAAAAACCCAAAAAATATACATAAGTATAAATTTAAATTAAAATAAAAATGAATTTATAGTAAAAAGAATACAAAGAAATGAAACCGAAATGGACAGCCCCTTCACAATCTGAAAGGACAAAAAACCAGATACTCAGTAGTTGGACAGATAGCAGTTTAAATCAATATCAACATTGATACCTGCCGGGGTAAGTGTGTCCAATCGGTAGATCCATTCCGTTTCGTTTTTAGATATCCTCTGAACCATATTTCCTCCCCTCCAATCAGCATCCAGCTTGTCAATACCAAAAAATCTGGCCAAGCTGGGATCCTGTTGGTGGTGGATTCTAAAATGGTTAGAGAGGCTGTGCTTGGGAAAACCGTTTTTAATATTTGTGAGGTGTTCATTGATACGTGTGCAGAGGATTCTTTTAGTACGCCCAACGTACTGTAACCCACATGGGCAAACAATAAGATATGTGACAAAGGTGGACTTGCAAGTAATAAACTTATCTATTTTATATTCTTTACCTGTACTAAAGGATGTGAAGTGTTTCACTTTCCTTACATTATTTCTAGTCAGTTTACAGGTTTTGCACTTCCTACAGTAGAAAAAACCTTTTGCATCCAGGAAAGTGGGAGCCCTCTTGGGGGGGTTTAAAACATTCGGGGCTAGCTTGTTACATAAATTCGGTGCACGTTGATAGATAAACCTAGGACGTTCTGGTAGGAAGCTGGACAGAGTCCTGTCCCCCAACAGGACCGGCCAATGTTTTAAAAAGATTTTTTCGACACTTTTGTAGTCCCTATTGAAGCTAGTTAAGAAAGGAACATAATCCAGTTTGCATTTCTCTTTGATGTTATCTTTCAAAAGTTGATCCCTATCCATCTGTAAGATTAGTGATTGACTGGCCCTGAAATTTTTTTCACGATACCCTTTTTACTTGAATCTATCAACTAGTAAGTTAGATTGAGACATGTAATCTGACGTGGAGTCACAATTACGTCTGATCCTTAATAGTTGACCCTTAGGAATCCCTTTCAGCCAGTTAGGGTGGTGACAGCTGGCCGTGGGTATATAGCTGTTTCTGTCAGTACCCTTGAAATGGGTTTTTGTCTGGATGCTACCATTGTTATTATATAAGATTAGGTCAAGGAAGCTAATCTCACTATTGCTCCAATTACCTGTAAAACTAAGGCCATAGCAATTGTGATTGATATTACTGAGGAACGACTTTAGGGCCTCCACTGTGCCGTTCCACAAAATCACAATATCATCTATGTACCTTTTGTACAGGCAGATCTCGGGGGCGCGGGTTCCAAATATGCTCTGGTCCTCCCAGAGGCTCAAGAGTATATTGGCCACACTGGGAGCATACTTGGCCCCCATAGCCACGCCCTTGATCTGCCTGTAACAAGACCCCTCATGCCAAAAATAGTTGTTAGACTCCAAGATCTCGATCAAGAAATCTTTCTGTTCAACCTTCAAATTGGACTTAGAATCAAGGGCCCTCCTTGTAGTTCTCAAAACATCCTTCTGAACCAGATTGGTATATAGCAAATCGACATCAATCGTAACAATGATTGTGTCATCTCGAACCTGTATGTCCTTAAGCAGGTTCATAAAAAGGCTTACTGTCTCGCAGATATGAAGGGTACGATTGGACAATGGGGTGTAAAAAATAGTCGACATATTCTCCTAATCTAGAAAAAATGGAGTCTATGCTGCTGATGATAGGTCTGCCAGGTGGGCATTGGGGATTTTTGTGTATTTTGGGCAATTGATAAATTATAGGGAGTCTAGGCGCATCAGGGACTAAATATCTAGCTTCTTTCTTGTTGAGAATTCCTATCTCTTTAGCTTTGCGTATACTATCCTTCACTGATGTTTTAAGTTTTTTTGTGGGATCACCTTTAATTTTCTTGTAAGTTACGGTATCACTATCTATCTATCTATCTATCTATCTATCTATCTATCTATCTATCTATCTATCTATCTATCTATCTATCTATCTGTCTGTCTGTCTGTCTGTCTGTCTGTCTGTCTGTCTGTCTGTCTGTCTGTCTGTCTGTCTATCTATCTATCTATCTATCTATCTATCTATCTATCTATCTATACAGTCTAATATAAATATATATATATATATATATATATATATATGTATACTCTGCATTCAGTGTAGCCTATATCTACAGTAATACACTTCAGGCGGTGTACACAGTATCTAATACAGTGTGTACAGTTTCTACTACACTTCTGGTGGTGTACACAGTACACAATACAGTGCAGCCATAGTACAGTTTCTATTACTTTTCTGGTGGTGTACACAGTATCTAATACAGTGTGTACAGTTTCTATTACACTTCTGGTGGTGTACACAGTACACAATACAGTGCAGCTGTAGTACAATTGCTAATGCAGTGCAGGCAGCGTACACAGTATTGAATACAGTGTGTACAGTGCCTCCTGCACTTCTGGTGGTGTACACAGTATAAAATACAGTGCACCAGTAGTACAGTTGCTAATACAGTGCAGGCAGTGTACACAGTATCTAATAACGTGTGTACAGTTTCTAATACACTTCTGGTGGTGTACACAGTATACAATACAGTGCAGCCATTGTACAGTTTCTAATACAGTGCAGGCGGTGTACACAGTATCTAGTGTGTCTACTTTCTAATACACTTCAGGCGGTGTACACAGTATCTAATACATTGTAGTGTGATGTAGCAAAATAAAAAATACATCATGCCTGGAAGGCCACCAAGGAGAGACAGACACTCACAGGCCACTAAAAGAGGGCAAGCAGCCTCTGTGTCTACAGTCAACAGTGGTGGTCGTGGACATGGCGCATCCTCTGCAGTTGGCCGTGGGGCACGCTTGTACTTTTTAGCTGCTGCTGGCCGTGTTATTGAGCCACAACACATGCAGAAGAGTTGGTGGAGTGGATAACAAAGCCGTTCTCATCCTCCTCATCCTCTGTCACCCAGGCTCAGCGTAGTATGCCTTCCAAAGCAGCTGCCAAAGCGGCCTATTCCACGGCTCCTTGTTCACAGTCACTCCTTCTGTAGCCCACCCTCATGCACGGAGGAGTCCCCAGAAATATTCGACCAGGGTGTCGGTTATATGTGGCTGGAGGATGTGCAGCGACATGAAGTCCCCAATGTTGGTTCACAGGTTGAGGAAGGGAGTAACGTGAGCCTAAAGAGAGGGGGTGCCACAGAAGGACAAGAAACTGGCAGTCATGCTTCCCCAGATGCAGCATACTGCCAAGTTTGCTCCAGTGACGGGGAGGGAGGGGATGATAAAGGTCACTGACTGTACTTGGGTGCCTGAGAGAAGAGAGGAGGAAAGTGAAGAGGAGGCACAACTTCAACGAGGCAGGATGTCCTCTAGGGGGCAGCTTAAGGGCAGCCACCCTATTGCATCACACCGCAGAGCTCCGCAGGTGCAGGGCACTGCTGACTCCCTGCTGACTTTTAAAAGTTCCTTGGTGTGGGCTTTTTCAACATGTGTGCAGCAGATCGCATCATTGCTGTTTGCAACCTTTGTCTGAAGTGGATCAAACAAGGGGAGAACAGCAGCCTCTTGGGCACCACATGCTTGACCAGACATATGACGATCTGCCATGCAATCCGTTGGCAACAGCACTTGAAAGACCCACATCATAGAAAAAGGTGGACTTCTCCTTGCTCCTCATCTGGGATCTCCAACCCTACTATACCTCCAGTCCTCTCAAAAACCTGCACTGAGAGGAATCAAGGTATAGCAATAGGTGTCCCAAGTACTCGCAGCCAATCTGCTAGCAGTACACCACCAATTGATTTTAGAAGGCAAATTTCCCTATCCCAGTTGCTGAACCATAAAAAGAAATTCGGTCCCAGCAATCCACATGCTCAGTGTCTAAATGCTAGCTTGGCCAAATTGCTAGCACTGCAACTGCTGCCTTTTCAGCTGGTAGACATTTCCTCCTTTCGTGAATTTGTGGAATATGCTGTACCTCAGTGGCAGGTTCCAAAATGCAATTTCTTTTCACGGAAGACCATTCCACCAATCTACCGGCATGTGGAAGGCAATGTTTTGGTCTCGTTGGACAGGGCGGTCAGCAGTAAGGTTCATATTATCACTGACTCATGGTCCAGCAGGCATGGGCAGGGATGTTACCTTTGCTTCACGGCGCACTGGGTAACTCTGCTGGCAGCTGGGAAAGAAACAGGACAGGGTTCAGTGTTGTTTGAGCTTGTTCCGCCACCATGCCTCCAAAATGCTAGTAGTGATTCTGCCACAGCTCTCTACTCCACCCCCTCCTCTTCTTCTTCCTCTATGGCCTCTTCTGCAGATTTGTCCTCTGAGCCAGCAGTGCTCCGTAAGCGTTCAAGGGGCTACACAAGCAGTTAGGCTAAAAGATGCCACAGGAGCCACACTGGGGCAGAGATTCTGTCAACTCTGCAGGGGCAGGCTCAGAGGTGGTTGACGCCATAACAGCTTTAGCCAGGAATGGTTGTATGTGACAATGGCACCAACCTTCTCTCCGCTATCCGACAGGGACACTTGACCTATGTTCCATGTATGGCACACATCCTGAATTTGGTGGTGCAGCGGTTCTTGAGCAGGTACCCAGGCTTACAAGATCTCCTGAGTCAGGTCAGAAAGGTCTGTGGTAATTTCCGCAGGTCATACAATGCCAGTGCCCTGCCCACCAACACAAGGTGGAACTCAATGTTGGCAATGCTGCAGTGGCTGCACACACAGCAGAGGGCCATCAATGAGTACCTGTGCAAGTATGGCACCAGGATAGGGTCAGGGGAGCTTGGCTTCTTTTCGCCATGCCAGTGACTACTGATCAAGGATGCATGCACTGTCCTGTCACCATTTGAGGAGGACACAAGGATGGTGAGCAGCAACAATGCATGCCACAGTGACACTATCCCTCTAGTCTTCCTGCTGGAGCACGCGCCTCGTGGAATCATAGACAGGGCACTTGAGGCAGAACAGCGAGAGGAAGAGGTGGACTTCCTTTCCTCTCAAGGCCCCCTTTATCCAGATAACATTTCTGTGGGCCCACCAAATACACTGTAAGAAGAGGAGGAGGAGGATTGTGTCAGCATGGATATAGAGGATAACACTCAGCAAGAGTCTTCAGCAGTAGTTACGGATAATGTAATACTTAGTGAACCAGAGGACTCAGAATCGAATGCCTCTGCAAACTTACGCTGCATGGCCTCCCTGATTCTGCAAAGCCTGCAAAAGGACCCTAGGATTCCTGGTATCGAGGAGAGGGATCATTACTGGCTGGCAACCCTTCTTGATCCATGTTACAAGGGTAAAGTTGCAGAACTCATCCTGCCTTCACAGAGGGGGCAGAGGATGAAACATCTTCAGGAGGCCTTGAAGAAAGGTTTGTGTAGCGCATTTCTGGGAGGTTACCATTTCCTGGTGCTGTACAACATGTTGCTGAGGCTTCGTTCAGTCAGAGGAAGAGCAGTGGAGGAGGTGGCTGGCTGACCGATGCCTTTAAACAATTTTTCAGTCCTCAGCACCAAGGTCTAGCAGGTTCAAGCAACCATCGCCAGCATCTGCATTATATGGTGCAGGAATATCTAGGGGCAAGAGCATACTTGGGGACCATTCCACCAGAGCATCCACTGGGTTACTGGGTCTTGAGGATGGACCACTGGCCAGAACTTGCTCAATTTGCTATCGAGCTACTGGCCTGTCCTGCATCCAGCGTGCTTTCTGAATGCACATTCAGTGCTGCTGGAGTGTTTGTAACGGATCAAAAAGTGCGTCTTTCCACAGACTCCGATTGGCTCACATTCATAAGAATGAATCAGTTTCAGATCAGCAGCTATCAAGCACCTGGTGCTTAATTAACTGATTGAATTTGCTATGGATCTGGGATGCCTTGAAGACTGCTTTTGCTGACTATCCTATTCCTCCTCAATCTTGATGATGCTAGCTTCCAACAATATTTTGGCCCAAGGCCCAATTTTTCTGCCCCTGTTTAACAGGAGCATGTAATTAAAATTTTTATTTAATATTTCACAGCCGGGCCTGTTCCTGCACTCAACAAGAATATCTGTGAGGGGTTTCAGTGTTGTGGCACCACCACCCAAGGCCCAATTTTTCTGCCACTGTTTAACAGGGGCATGTAATTACAATTTTTGATATAATATTTCACAGCAGGGCCCATTCCTGCACCCAACAAGAGTAACTGTGAGGGGTTACAGTGTTGTGGCACCACCACCCAAGGCCCAATTTTTCTGCCTCTGTTTAGCAGGGGCATGTAATTACAATTTTTGATATAATATTTTACAGCAGGGCCCGTTCCTACACCCAAAAAAAGTAACTGTGAGGGGTTACAGTGTTGTGGAACCACCACCACCACCACCACCGAAGGCCCAATTTTTCTGCCCCTATTTAACAGGGGCATGTAATTACAATTTTTGATATAATATTTCACAGCAGGGCCCATTCCTGTACCCAACAAGAGTAACTGTGAGGTCTTACATTGTTCTGGCACCACCATTACCAAGGCCAAAGGCAAAGGAAAAGGCCCAATTTTTCTGCAGAGTATATAGAACAGGCCATATAATATATACTACTGTTTAGAGTATATAGTGCCTGGGAGGATGGGGGACCCCCACGCCATTTTTTTAAATGTTTTGGTGCGGGGTCTCCTTTTTTTTCAATGATTTTTATCTATATTCCAGGGAGCTGACAAAACATTACAGCCGCGAGCAGTTTTAAATTACATTTTCTCCTTTAGAAATGTAATTTTGCTGTGGTACTGTTGTAAACATGGGAAAGATGTGCTATTTTACAGGCAGGCTAAGGAGACCCCCCCCCCCCCAGGCAGGGTATTAAAAGGAATATTTCATTTTTATTGTTTCGCTTTAAGCATTAATAAATCACTGCTCCCGAAAAAACTCCCGTTTTGAAAACTTTTTTTTGCATTGATACATGTTCCCTGGGGCAAGACCCGGGTCCCCAAACACTTTTATGGCAATGACATACATAAAAGCCTTTAAAATTAGCACTTTTGATCTGTCATGTTTGTGTCCCATAGACTTTAACGGTGTTCGCATGTTTGTGCAATTTTTTGCCTGTTCACATGTTCTTATGCGAACGGAAGGATGGAAGGATGTGTTCGGCTCATCCCTAGACCACACAAGAGGCCTCTCGCAACTATGCACTACTAGAGTGGAATCTAGGAATTCCAGACCTTTTCCAAAGAACCAGTATGCAGTCGGCTGACAAGACTGAGTCTTGTTTAATTCAGCCAAGTATGCCAGACATGTCTCCAACAAGTTCTAGTCACTTCCAAGGCATCCCTGGCCATGCCTTCAACGGGCCTCCTGCCCAGTTGGTGGGCCCGTAGTGCCTGTTTTGGTGGAAGGAATTTATACCAGAGCCATTCTTGATTCAGGTGCTTAGGTTACCTTGCTGAGCAGAGACTTTTACAAAAGGTATTTGTCGTATATGTCCCTGCAAAAGTTGGAAGATGTAGAGATCCAGGGTATTCAAGTGGAGGATTATCCTTGTGATGGATATCTGTGGATCAAATTGTGTGATCCAATGAGGGCTGGAAAGCCTTAGAACTTTGAGACACTGGCCATTGTATGCCCTTGGCTGCCTGGGTCCACAGGAAGTTCATTGATCATAGGGACCAACACAGATCTGGTGAAGTGGTTGCTGGTCCTTGTTGTCCCCAGATGTGATCCCTTACCCTCAGTGTTTGCAGGAGGGCCAAAAGTGTCTCCCTCTCCCACAGTGGATGAAGACGGATCTACAGCAGAAGCAAAAGAGACAGATCTGCAGGAGGCAGAAGCAGTCAAACAGGAAGAAGAGGCTAGTGAGCCTACTGTGCCAGAACCAGTGGAACAGAGGAACCGAAGAGTCACTCCCTATTTCAAGAGACTGACCTCTGATGTGTTGGGAGAGAGCTCCAAAGAAGTTGTCCTCTCCCCTCAAGGGACTCTTGACATGCCTGACCTGTTCACTGCTTCTTTGGTGAAGGGCAACCCTGACTCACCCCTTGGCACAACTGGTAGGGTCATCCCTATAAAGGGTGGCCTGTGGGTAGGACAACCTCCCTTTCTATGTTACTTGGTGGGAGGTTCCTCTGCCAGGTTTTTGCGAAAGTCTAAATTGTTGTTTCATGTGTACATTAACCAGTTTCCTCCCGCATGTATTTGAAAGCATGTACCAGGTCAAGGACTGTTACTTCCTTTGTGGGACCAAAGGTTCGTTAATGGGGGAGGATGTAGCAGGGAGCTGGCTATCTTACCTGCAGTATCAAAAGACACTCTGCAACATTGTTGCAATGAGACTGTTTCCCTCTAGTGCCAGCTAAGACTCTGTGTCATCACATCCTGCCAACAGAGTGATTAACACCAGGAAGCAAAGCATACAGAGAATTGTAGTTCGAGGACACAGGTTTCACATTCAGATTGAACAGTATGGAACCACAAAAGACCAGCATGTTCTGCGGGGAGGAAAGAAGAGAATCCATTTTGATTTCCTGAGGAGAATTCAGACAGCATGAGGTAGAGGAAGAGATCAGAAGTGAGGGAGAAATGCTTTCTCTCAGGTGATTTCACGGCACTATTTAGGCCTCCGCCGCCAGTCGGGACATCCAGCCTGAGAGAGGGGGATCCCAGGTGCACATCCAGGCACACCTGCACTGATGGTGAAGCGTTCCAGTGTTAGGTGACCAGTTGGGTCGCCAGGAGAGCCTGCTGTTCCAGGACGGGCCTTGACCCCAGGGTTGAGTGAGAGGGCTTTTGCCCATTTGCAGGAAATAGGGAACCATGAATCAGACTGAGACAAAAGTGCACTAAAAATCTCACTATTTAATACAATGGTTAAATGGTATAAACAGAGCAAACAGTCAAAACATAGCCAGAGTTCAGTAACTAGGACGGGTAGTCAAAACATGCCAGAGAAACAGGAGTCTAGAGATCAGCGAAGTCGGGTGCAGCAAACAGGATCAGGAACCAGAAGGGAAGTCAGCCAAGCAAAAGTCTTTCACAGGAAAACACAGCATAGAGAGTCTGGATATGTTGGCTAAGGCAAAGGCACAGAAGGTCTGATCCAAGTTTATATAACCAGCAGCTCTAGCTGATGAGCAGTAAATGAAGACCAGGTGAGTCACTATGGAAGGAAGAGTCTTTGGCAATTAACCGACAGCTGAGCACAGAACTCAGAGAAGGAAGGGCTGAGCCCAGTCCCGACAGTACTCCCTCCTCAAAGACCCCTCCCCCTCGGAGGACTACCAGGTTTGAGGGGAAAATGTCTATGGAAGGAGGAGGACGACAGCATGTACGTCTGAGGATGAGACCCAAGAGCGTTCCTCTGGATTGTATCCTTTACAATGAACCAGGTACTGTATGCGCCCACGGAAGCTACGGAATTATTGATAGATTTTATCTCATATTCCTCATGTTTCTCAACCTGAACTGGGTGAAGACATGGTACTGAAGTGGTGAAACGGTTGCATACCAAAGGTTTTACAGTTTTTCTCCATTGTTTTGGCTCATTTCTTGAAACAGAAATGACATTCTCAAAACTCTAAGTTCATTTGGCAAAACAGTCTTACAGTTCAGCACAACTCTATAATTCACGTGCAAAAGCTCATATCTCTCCCAAAACTGTTCACTCATTCTTCAAAACCATATTCCTTTCCCATATAAAGAGTCAGTGCTACCAAAATGGGAAAGATTCTTCACAATTGCTTTGGCTCATTTCTTGAAACAGAGCAGACGTTCTCAACTTTCTTGGTGCTTTTGCCAAAATAACCTGGATGGTTCAGCACAACACCATGGTTCACCTTCAAAAGCTCATATCTTTACCAGAACAGTTCACTCATGTGTCAAAAATAAATTTCTTTCTCATTCAAATAGTCAGTGCCCCCAAAATGCTTCATCCCTTTGGCATTGTGTAAGCACTGCAAGTCAAAATGTTTAGATGTTTTGTCTCTAAGGCAGAGGACCATTGAAATATCCCTCATGTCCACCTTTCAGTCTTAGCCCAGTCCTTCATTGACATTGGTTACTGTACAGTTTTTGTCTAGCTAACTGAATACAATTGTGTATAAAATTGAAAAAAAAGAAAAGATTTTAGGGTAAGAGTAGCCTCCAAGGTTTTACATCACACATTGCACTCATACTGCCAAGGAAAAATTACTTTACAGTATTGTAACCATTATCATTCACACACAAAGTAACTTCCATACATCAGAGTAAAAAGAAAATGTATACAGCATAATACACGGAAATATAAACACACAAACAAAAAACAAGGAAAATTACATTTAGCCTACAATGCTGTAAATAAAGCTGGAGTTTCACAACTACTGTAACATCTCTTCACTGGCCACCGTCCTCACCCTCCTGCCCATCCATGCTGTCTGTCTGGCCACAGATTCTCATCAACATTACAGCGTATATCCTCCCTTGCGATGCAACGATGGAAGAAGCTACGTGCATGTCGCAAACATCCCCTACAAAAAACGAAGGGAAAGGTAATTCATCAAGGAGGAACATGCAATGGTCAAAACGTATATGAAATGCTTTTTATTGAAAGTACACTATAAACACCAATCCAATAATATACTGTAAAAACAGGTACCATCACCAATATAAAAATGACAACGTTGTCATTGACAGACACAGATGGCCACCACTCACATATACCACACACACACAGGGGCAGACTGATAACTCATGGGGCCCCCGGGCAATAGGAGATTATGGGGCCCCCAGGCAATCAGAGATAATGGGGCCACACAGTATACACATACATGTACACACAGTATACACAGACAGATGTAAAAAAAACACAGATTTATACATACTGTCCCTGGTTTTACTGAGGCTGGCAACCCTGATGGGGCCCCCTAGTGGCCCAGGGCCCTCGGGCAGTGCCCGAGTGGCTCAATGGTCTGTCCGCCCCTGCACACACACCTCATGTGAATTCATTCAAGATAGATATACAAGAATGAATTCAGATTAGATACTAAATTTTCATCTGCTGGATAACTGAAAGTCCTGGTAAATCAAATGATAACAGCAGATGGTAAGTGAAAGGAGAGATATGTGGGGTTGTGGATGGTAATGCAGTAGCCCTAGATATCAGGTCCTCATAGATTTAGGAACAAGAAGAACCGGGGGGATAGGAGGGGAAGATGGGGGGAATGGAAATGGGAAGACCCTGTACTGACTCAACAGTAGCGTGGTCACTGGATACTGCAGTCCTGGTCAGTTACTGTAAGATCACCCTGGGCCATCAATATTTTGCAGCGCTGATGACAGGAAATGGGAGTTCCTGTTTGCAGGATATGGTGAGCCGTAGCAGATTGAATCAGGCTGAGCAGTGTAACTCATTTAGTGAATCATACATACTGGGTGGATGCACTGATTGAGACAACTGTCCCCTGTCCAGGACACAAACAGATTAGATCTCACCCAGTGTTGACTCTGTGGTGCATCAGGACACATCACCGGACCGAGTTCAGGCTCATGCCGTCTCCAGCTGGCTAGTTGAGTTGTCTCCCATCCTCCGCCGGGTCCTCAGCTGTGCATATCCTTTGAGGGCGTACTGAGAGTAAGTAGAAGGTGTACGCCCAGGGAGATGCGGTGAATAAAGCAGGGTTTTCTAAAGCGTTCAGTCCTCCGTTCGATCCGTTTCCCGGGAAGTTTCAAAAGGCCATGTTACTGTAATTACAGGCCAGTGATGCCTGGGCTGGTGGGTGGATCTGGAGGTCTGTGGGAACGCTATGGGTAGCGTGATGGCATCATGCTGACACGTTTCATCCGCCAATCGGATTTCATCAGAGCATCCCCTACACTGATCTCCTGTAATATCCTCACAGGCAGCATCCATTGCATGGAGCAGGGACCTCTGATCTTGAGCTCGATGCTCATACACTCTCCACCTCCAAGCGGATAAAAACTCCTCGAAAGGGTTGAGGAAAGGAGAGTAAGGTGGTAGGAACACCATATCCATCCTTGGATGAGCAGTGAACCAGGCCCTCATAAGCAGGCCACGGTGGAAATTCACATAGTCCCATACAATTATATATTGTGGTAGGTGAGGCCCTATGAGACCTCTCTTATTTTCAGGGATCAAATCCAAATGAAGGCGGTCCAAGAAGATAAGGAGCTTCTGTGTATTCTATGGGCCAAGACTGGGGATTGAGTGGCCACACCATTCTCAGAAATGGCAGCACACATAATTATATTACCCCCTCGCTGGCCTGGGACATCCACCGTGGCCTGGTGGCCACTAAAATTTCGGCCACGTCTTCGGCCCTTGGCCAGGTTGAAGCCAGCCTCATCCACATACACGAGTATGTGAGAGGTCTCATTTCCTTCCAATGCCAACATTCTCTACAATAGAGTAAAAAAAGAAAACATCAAATCAGTCATACAGAAGAGTCATACACTACAGTTACAGACAGTTACATAGGAATGTTCTACACAAGTTCAATATATTACTGGCCAGTATTCCAGTGGTTCCAAACCTGGGGTACATGTACCCTATGCAGAGGTACTACAGGGGGTATTTGACAGAAAGGGGAGGGGAAAAATTATAGTAGACTTACTGAAATGTTACAGTAAAACCCACAGTATTAGATAGATTTACATGGGAGGCACTACTGTAATTGCAGCTCTTTGACCCTTTTTCTTACTGTATTGTATGTTATATTCTTCAAAATAAGGATTATAATGATAATTGCATCATACAGTAAGCTGCAGTTTTTAGACAAAATGTTTATAAATCAGATACGTAAATCAAATACTTTCATACCTGGATTACCTAGATTCAGAAATCAGGTAAAGTGGGTACTAAAACCAATACATTTCGGGAACCACTGCTTATGGTAGCTGTAAAAAGGTTACCTTGATGGACAACCAGTGACTGACTTACATGTACATACTGGTACCGCAGCTCATTCACTCTGTCAGATTTCCTCTCAAATGGTACCCTGTAAATTTGCTTCATTGTCATCTGATGCTTCTTCAATATGCGGGCTATTGTGGAGATGCTTATAGAGTGACATTTTGGAATATGGCTTTGTCTTGTAGGTTTGCAGTGTGGATCTGTCTCAATGTGATGGCATTATTTGCAAGCACTATGTTACAGATCTCTTGTTCTTGTTGTTCATTGAGAAGTTTACTTACAAAGTTACTGTAAGTAAAACAACATTACGATTATATTGGTAACTCATTCTGTACGGAATACATAAGGTATAAATTACGAATGGAGTGTTGTCCTTTGAATTCTATGTCTAGGATTGGACGACAACCTGGCACCCGTGCCAGGTTGTCGTCCAATCCTAGACATAGAATTCAAAGGACAACACTCCATTCGTAATTTATACCTTATGTATTCCGTACAGAATGAGTTACCAATGTAATCGTATTGTTGTTTTACTTACAGTAACTTTGCCACAATTCCAATGCATCACTGCACAGTGACTGGAATACTACTGTAAACTGTATCATCAATATTGTAGAAAATAAACTATTCCATACTATTCCATAGTTTATTTTCTACAATATTTTTCTTGTCATTGTTAGTATCATACGTAACATCCCACTGAGGTAAGATACTGTAATACTGTAGGCCTATCACACACACACACTAAATGAATACGTAAATGAGTAAATAAACATATTTGTTTGCACAGTGTCCTGTCCTATACATTATATAATTCCATCATTGACTGACTACATACCTGTTTTCCCTGCGAAAGGTTTGGATGATAGAGAAGACTGTAGAGCGAGGCACATTAGGTTGCATTCGGCGACCTTCCTCCGCCATTGTGAGGCCATGGTTGATGACATGATCTATAATTGTGGCCCGAATTTCATCAGGTACAGCATGGTGTCTTCGTGCTCCTCTGCCTCTTCCCCCTATTTCACCACCACTCACCCTTACTCCTCTTCCTCTTCTTCTTCCTCTTCCTCGAGCAGGCAGTTTCCCTTGTTCATTTACTTGGCCAGGTGCCTCCATGTTCAGAAATTGTACTGGTCCTGAATGGTCAAGCTCTATATATACATGTTTGGCAGCATTTACAATCATGGACAACACCTGTCAGGTAACTAAACATACTGTTTGATTGGTCATCTGAGACCAACTCCGACTCCTCCTTTGTTAGGCTCCTTTCACACTGGGGCGGGGGCGTTGTCGGCGGTAAAGCGCCGCTATTGTAAGCGGCGATTTACCATCGGTATGCGGCCGCTAGCGGGGGGGTTTTACCCCCCCGCTAGCGGCCGAGAAAGGGTTAAAACCACCGCAAAGCGCCTCTGCAAAGGCGCTTTGCTGGCGGTATAGCCGCGCTGTCCCATTGATTTCAATGAGCAGGAGCGGTAAAGGAGTGGTATACACACCTCTCCTTCACCGCTCCGAAGATGCTGCTGGCAGGACTTTTTTTCCCGTCCTGCCAGCGCATCGCTCCAGTGTGAAAGCCCTCGGGGCTTTCACACTGGAATGAAAGCAGCAGCACTTTCGGGTCGGTTTGCAGGCGCTATTATTAGCGCAATAGCGCCTGCAAACCGCCCCAGTGTGAAAGGACCCTTAGTCAAGTTCTAGTTGCACCTGACTGTCAATTGCTGTAATCATTTTATCAAATGTTCCAAGAGATTCATATATGGTATTCATGGTATTATGTTCCTGAATAATTTTGACAATTGAACAGACTATTGTGCATGTGATGACTTAAACAATGAAATGACGCTGACACGTTTTGGAGAGAACAACCATTAGACTGAGAATTGACAATCAGTTTAGATCAACAAGATCTATTCACTTGGAAATTGTGCTAAATGTAGGCTACTTGTACTTAATCATTTGAAAGATGTACTGAGACATTGAGACATGTACTGAGACATTTGTAATTTTGATGAAATGAGTGAGAAATTCAATTCAGTTTTTCAATTCAATTTCAGTGGTTTGGAGATTTGTCCATGTTGTTTTGAGAATGTCATTTCTGTTTCAAGAAATGAGCCAAAATAATGGAGAAAAACTGTAATAAGGAAACATGAAATACATTTGAAATACGCATTTTAGAAGGAAGGTCCAAAGCGTAAGCCACTGGGTTGATCCTACAGAGAATACGGAAAGGCCCAATAAACCGTGGTGCCAGTTTTAAAGAGGGAAGCCAGAGTCTGAGGTTGCGAGATGACACCCTGACCCTGTCCCTAACTTAGTAGGAAGGTGCAGGTAGGCGTCTGCGGTCTGAATGGAGTCCATATCTATCATTGTCATGTTGCAATGACTCTTGGACCTCTACCCAAGTGGAACGAAAACCACAGAGATGCTCCTCCAATGCAGGAATGCTCTGAGGAACAAATGAGTCAGGCAACATGGATGGTTGGAAAACATAATTCGCCATGAATGGAGACAATTGTGAAGCGGTATTGATGGCAATATTGTGATTAAACTCCGCCCAAGGTAAGAGGTCTGACCAGTTGTTATGGTGGTCAAAAATGTAGCAACGTAAAAACTGTTCCATCTACTGGTTGGCTCGTTCTGTGGCCCCCTGAACTGCGGGTAATACGCAGAGGAGAAAGAAAGCTGAATTCCCAAATGTGCACAAAAGGTTTGACAGAACCTGGACACAAACTGGCTATCCCTGTCCGAGATGATCACCTTGGGTAGCCCATGTAGGCGGAAGATCTCCCGAGCAAAAATAGAAGCCAGTTCTTTCGATGTGAGCAACTTCTTAAGTGGAATACAATGAGACATTTTCAAAAACAGGTCAACCACCATAAGGATAACTGTGTTGCCCTGAGTGTTGAGTAACTCCACAATGAAATCCATTGACAGGTGGGTCCAAGGGCACCATTGGTTATGGGTTGTAGGAGACCCACTGGAAGGCGTTGTGGTGTCTTACTCTGAGCACACACGGAACAAGCAGCTATGAAGGCGGCTACATCAGCACATAGACTAGGCCACCAGAATTGTTGGGAAATGACCCAAAAGAGTTGACTCTTCCCTGGGTGGCCAGCAGCCTTGGAAAAATGGTAAGTCTGGAGCACGGCAGTACGGAGACTCTCAGGGACAAAGCAGCGGTCACAAGGTTTCTTAGGAGGAGAATGGATCTGAGCGGCAAGAATTTTGTCACCCAAAGGAGAAGTGAGACTGGTGCGAACTGTAGCCAGAATACAAGCTGGAGGAATCACAAGAACAGGAACCGAATCCATCTTGGAAGTGGAGGAAAACTGTTGTGACAAAGCATCAGCCCTTGCATTCTTAGCACTGGGTAAGAATGAGACTATGTAATTGAAACTAAACAAGAAAAGAGCCCATCGCGCCCTTCTGGGAGAGAGGCGTTTAGCCTCAGACAAGAATGTGAGATTCCTTTGGTCAGTCAGAATAAGAACTGGCACAGCAGTACCTTTGAGGAGATGCCTCAATTCTTTAAGGGCTAAAATGATTGCTAACAACTCTCTGTCCCCAATCTCATAATTGCATTCCGCAGGAGATCATTTTTTGGAAAAGTAGCCACAAGGATGCATAGCACTCTCAGAGGTAGGACGTTGAGACAGCAGGGTACCAACTCCAGTCTCAGATGCATCAAACTCAAGGATGAGGATCAGGATGTACTAACACAGGAGCAGAAGCAAAGGCAGCCTTGAGACTTTCAAATGCCTCAATGGAAACTGGAGACCAATTCTGTGGGTTACCATAGTTTCTGGTCATATCAGTCAGGGGTTTGACCAGAGACGAGAAGTTATGAATAAACTTCCAATAATGAATGAATAAAGCAAAGAAAACACTTCAATGGTCAGAAACCCATGGGTCTGGGCCACTGAAGTACTGCCGAAAGTTTTTCAGGGTCCATCGAAAAACAAGCAGTGGAAATGACATAACCCAGGAATTTACCTGTTCACAATGAAACTTACACTTCTCCAATTTGCAATACAGGTTATTAAATCACAATCTCTGCAGCATGCAGCACAGGGCAGACATCTGTGTGATGGTTCTCTGGGGACTTGGAAAATATGAGGATATCGTCGAGATAAACCACCACACATAGCTGCAACAAATCTCGGAGGGTATTGTTATTAAAATCCTGGAAAACTGCCAGAGTGTTACAAAGACCAAA
Organism: Lithobates clamitans; assembly: GCA_037952925.1. NCBI lineage: Eukaryota > Metazoa > Chordata > Amphibia > Anura > Ranidae > Lithobates > Lithobates clamitans. The sequence goes on from JBBGZY010000720.1 coordinate 1,601,124, forward strand.
CGGCATAACTAGGTATTCATAATGACCTGTTCTGCTATTAAACTCAGTTTTCCATTCGTCGCCCTCCTTGATCCTCACAAGATTGCATGCCCTCGCAAATCAAGAGCTTCGTAAAAAACTCTTCTTCCTTAAGACGTTCAAATAATTCCATAATCAAGGAAATTGAATACGCGTTCTTAATCGTGAAGCGATTGAGACCCCTATAATCAATACAAGGTCTCAGTTCATCACTCTTTTTTCTTCACAAAGATGAAACCGGCACCAGCCGGAGACGAGGCTTTACGGATGAATCCTCGAGAAAGTGCGTCGGCCACATGACCATGGCTTTGTCTTCAGAGACAGACAAAGGGTAGACCAGACCACGAGGGGGTATGGCACCAGATTGAATGTAAATTGCGCAGTCATACTACCGATGTGGAGGCAAGCTACCTTGACCTTTGTCAAAGACATCTCAAAATTTGCAGTACTCCCCCGGCAGGGCAGAGAGTGAAGGGGTGCACAAGACCTTAGCCACTTTCAGAAAACATGTCTCTCTGCATTGTGGCGACCAGGAATGAACCTCAGCATGAAGCCAATCAAAAGAGGGGTTGTGCTTCTGTAACCAAGGATAACCGATAACCACCAGAAAATGAGGTGAGGAAATGACTTGGAATTGTATTATCTAATGGTGAAGAGCACCCCTCAGGTCTGATCTCTTCCTCTGCCTCGTGCTGTCTAAATTCTCCACAGGAAATCAAAATGGAGTCTCTCCTTTCCTGCCCTCAGAGCATGCTGGTTTTTTTTAGTTCCATACTGGTCAACAGAGCAGTCTCATGAGTCACCTGGGCAGGCTGTAGAGGTCTCCCATCAATAGCCTCAATGGCAAGTGGAGTGGTAAGAAGCTGCAGCGGAATCAAGTACTTGGACACAAAGGCACCATCTATGAACAGGCCTGCAGCCCCAGAGTTGATTAGAGCCAGTATCTCGATGAACAGCTCAGACCAAGAAAGGGTAACTGGTACCAGGGGCTTATCCTTATGGATAACTGGGGACATAACAACGCCACCTAAGGTCTGTCCCCTAGAGGACCTTAGGTGCAAGCGTTTCCCAGATGGGTAGGACAAGATTTCATAAAGTGACCTGCCTGGCCACAATAAAGGCACAATCTCTCCCTCCTCCTAAAGGCCCTCTCATCCACAGAGAGAAGTGTGAAGCCCAAGTGTATGGGTTCTTCCTCACTTGCAGACTCGGTACCAGGAGGTATGGGAGGTGAGGGAGGCAAGGGTGGGACTGCAAAGCTCGGAGCCAAATGTACAGGAGGCTTCCGCAAGCGCCCCTTAAAAGAGGGTCTCTCTCGGAGTCTGGAGTCAATGAGGATGGCAAACATGATCAACTCCTCCAGCTCAGTGGGTATGTCTCGGGCTGCTATCTCATCTTTGATGTGATCCAGGAGACCATGAGAAAAAGCAGCCACAAGGGCCTCATTATTCCAAGCAACCTCTGCTGCTAGAGTACGAAACTCAATGGCGTAATCGACAACAGTTCTCGTACCCTGTTTGATGGACATCAGGCCTTTGGCAGCAGATGTGGAGCATGCGGTAACATCAAATACCCTCTTAAAGGAAGCGACAGGAAGTCTGGACAATGGGTTTTTGCATCTCCCATAGAGGGTTTGCCCAGGCCAAAGCTCTCTCAGAAAGCAAACATATCATGAAGTCTACTGCTTCTGTCTGTGGGAAATGCATGGGGCAGCATCTCAAAGTAATTCTCAACCTGGTTGAGAAACCATCTGCATTGAACTGGATCGCCCCTGAATCGCTGGGGAACCAGAAATACCTCTTATAGAGGTAATATTCAAGGTGGGTGACAGCACCGAGACTGGAGCAGCAGCAGGGATGGCCTGCAACACAAGTTGTACCGAAACAGCCAGTGAGAGGTTCCAGGTGAGCAGTGCGATTCAGGAGCGTCTGTAACGCTATGGCAAACTGATGCGGTGATCCTGCTCATATAATCTGGAAAAAATATTACCAACAAGTGGATTGCCTGCACCTTCTGAATTCATGGCCTTTGCCTACTGTCAGGAGCCATGAATCAGACTGAGACGGAAGTGCAGTAAAAATCACACTATTTAATAAAATGGTAAAAAGGCATAAACAGAGCAAACTTAGTCAAAACATAGCCAGAGTTCGGTAACCAGGATGGGTAGTCAAAACAAGCCAGAGAAACTGGAGTCCAGAGATCAGCAAAATCGGGTGCAGCAAACAGGATTAGGAACCAGAAGGGGAGTCAGCCAAGCAAAAGTCCTTCACAGGAAAACACAGCAGAGAGAATCCGGATATGTTGACCAAGGCAAAGGCACAAAAGATCTGATCCAAGGAGTTTATATAACCAGCAGCTCTAGCTGACGAGCAGGAAATGAAGACCAGGTGAGTCACTGTGGAAGGAAGAGTCTTTGGCAATTAACTGACAGTTGAGCACAGAGCTCTGAGAAGGAAGGGCTGAGCCCAGCCCTGAAGCAGGGACACTGCACCACAGAATAAGTAAAATAGACACTGTATACAGACATCATTGCTGTTAGTCATCTTGCTGACACTTGTAATGCCACAGGGATAAATGATAAGGCCATCTATTTCCAGGGACACTGTATACAGACAGCATTGTCCTTTCACATTGCTGAGAAAGATCCTGCCTTTTTCACTTGATAATCAGGGCAAGTTGTGTTGTTTGACCCTGCTATTCAGAAGTTTAAGTGCACCAACGGAAGTGGCTAGCTGAAGACGCAAAGTTTTATCTGTTCTTCAAAAGCACTGAAGCTACTAGTGGATCATCAGGTGAAAATAAAGCGTAAAAAAGAAAACAAATGCAGCCATCACATCTAAGAATTGGTAAGCTGCAATTTAATATGACATTAATAGCTACAAAAAAAAGTGGTCCCTGTAACACATTATGGTAAGTGGACTGAATCCTTGTATTGTCATATACACTATATTACTAAAAGTATTGGGACTCCGGCCTTTACACGCACATTAACTTTCATGGAATCTTAGTCCATAGGGTTCAACATTGAGTTGGCCCACCCTTTGCAGCTAAAACAGCTTCAACTCTTGTGGGTAGGGTGTCCACAAAGTTTAGGAGTGTGTCTATGAGAATGTTTGACCATTCTTCCAAAAGCTCTTTTGTTAGGTCAGGCACTGATGTGGATGAGAAGGCCTGGCTCAACTTCATCCCAAAGGTGTTCTATCGGGTTGAAATCAGGACTCTGTGCAGGCCAGTCAAGTTCCTCCACCCTAAATTCACTCATCCATGTCTTTCTGGACCTTGCTTTGTGCACTGATTCAAATCATTTGGTGGAGGGGGGATTATAGTGTGGGGTTGTCTTTTAGGGGTTGGATTTGGCCCCTTAGTTCCAGTGAATGGAACTCCTAAGGCGTCAGCATACCAAGACATTTTGGACAATTTTATGCTCCCAACTTTGTGGGAACAGTTTGGGGATTGTCCCTTCCTGTTCCAACATGACTGCGCACCAGTGCACAAAGCAAGGTCCATAAATACATGGATGAGCTAGTTTGGGGTGAAGGAACTTGACTGGCCCGCACAGAGTCCTAACCTCAACCCGATAGAACACCTTTGGGGTAAATTAGAGCAGAGACTTGAGCCAGGCCATCTCGTCCACATCAATGCCTGACCTCACAAATGGCTTTCTGGAAGAATGGTGAAACATTCCCATAGACACAACCGTGTGAACAATCTTACCAGAAGAGTTGAAGCTCTATAGCTGCAATGGATGAGCCAACTCAATATTGAACCCTACAGACTAAGACTGGGATGCCATTAAGTTCATGTGCATGTAAAGGCAGTTGCCCCAATACTTTTGGTTTTATATATATACACACACACACACACACACACATACACACAGCATCTCACAAAAGTGAGTACACCCCTCACATTTTTGTAAATATTTTATTATATCCTTTATGTCAATAGCAGCTTTAGAAATATATTTACCTAGAAAAATGGTGACATGTCCAATACTTATTTTAATATTAATATTACTGTCTAAACCACTGGCAACAAAAGTGAGTACACCCCTAAGCGAAAATGTCCAATTTGGGCCCAATTAGCTATTTTCCCTCCCCGGTGTCATGTGACTAGTACGTTTTACAAGGTATTAGGTGTGAATGGGGAGCAGGTGTGGTAAATTTGGTGTTATCACTCTCACTCTCTCATACTGGTCACTGGAAGTTTAACATGGCACTTCATGACAAAGAACTCTGAGGATCTGAAACAAAAAAATGTTACTCTACATAAAGATGGTCTAGGCTATAAGAAGATTGCCAAGACCCTGAAACTGAGCTGCAGCACGGTGGACAAGACCATACAGCCGTTTAACAGGACAGGTTCCATTCAGAACAGGCCTCGCCATTGTCAACCAAAGAAGTTGAATGCACGTGCTCATCTTAATATCCAGAGGTTGTCTTTGGGAATCAGACATATGAGTGCTACCAGCATTGCTGCAGAGGTTGAAGGGGTGGGGGGTCAGCCTGTCAGTGCTCAGACCATATGCCGCACACTGCATCAAATTGGTCTGCATGGTTGTCATCCTAAAAGGAAGCCTCTTTTGATGATGATACACAAGAAAGCTTACAAACAGTTTGCTGAAGACAAGCGGACTAAGTACATGGATTACTGGAACCATGTCCTGTGGTCTGATGAGACCAAGATAAACTTATTTGGTTCAGATGATGTCAAGCGTGTGTGGCGGCAACCAAGTGAGGGGTACAAAGACAAGTGTGTCTTACCTACAGTCAAGCATGAAGGCGGGAGTGTCATGGTCTGGGGCTACATGAGTGCTGAGGAGCTGCAGTTCACTGAGGGAACCATGAATGCCAACATGTACTGTGACATACTGAAGCAGAGCATGATCTCCTCCCTTCGGAGACTGGGCCACAAGGCAGTATTCCAATATGATAACAACCCCAAACACACCTCCAAGATGACCACTGCCTTGCTAAAGAAGCTGAGGGTAAAGGTGATGGACTGGCCAAGCAGACCTAACCCCTATTGAGGATCTGTGGGGCATCCTCAAACTGAAGGTGTAGGAGTACAAGGTCTCTAACATCCACCAGCTCCATGATGTCATCATGGAGCAGTGGAAGAGGACTCCAGTGGCAACCTGGGAAGCTCTGGAAAATAATGGTGGTCACACATAATATTGACACATTGGGCCCAACTTGGACATTTTCACTTAGGGTGTATTCATTTTTGTTGCCAGTGGTTTGGATAATAATGGCTGCGTGTTGAGTTATTTTGAGGAAAACATGAGTTCCCCTGTGACGGGATTTTAAAGGCACTACCATACAAGTCAATTCAATGTAGATAAAAAATATACTTTTATTACATAATCAGAAAACAAAATATATACAAATCAGGACAGAAAATTTAAGTACAGAATACACTTAAACGAAGTACATGTAAATATGGAAACAAATGGAGGTATGATGGAAAGAGAACCGTAAATAGAGGTTGATAAATCTCACTGAACCAACGCGTTTCAGAAAATCCTTCGTACGGGTTCATAGAGTGAGAATTGGCATCTGGGGAGTTACAAAATCAAAGGGATAATTAACATCACATGTAAACCCCCCCCCCCAGGGAAAAACAAACAAACAAAAGGGAGAAGAAGAAAAAACAAATCAGAACATAAACCTCACTTACTTCCAATATACAAATGCTACAAAAAGTTCCATGACATAAAAACAATTTCACGGATGTCTCCCCGGCAATGCACACCTGAAGATTGGCTAAAAGGTATCTCTTCCTAGATTGTATTGCGGAAGTTAAATATACCAAGGAGGAAAAAGTACCCCCAATGGCACTGGGGGTCGCCACACCCTAAAACCGGGTGCCGCTTCCGTGTGCAGGCTGGGGTCCGGGCGGCTAGGGACCTGGAAACAAAGACACAGCCATGTATAGGATGGGAGAGGGAGTGGTGTAGCAAAAATTATTGTATTTGTGGTGTCTAATCCTAACAATACATGGAGGTGGAGTCCATATATGCACAACAAAAGAGAAACATACCTGTTAGCAAAATTCAAAGGTGTGACCTTAAGCTGATAGAGTAAGAGAAAGGCTGGGAGTCTGGGCTAGTAACCAACAGTAAAAAGATAGAGGAGCCTGGTTATGGGGGACAAAGTTAAGCCCGAGTGAGGCAAACAAAGTGCAATAATTGAGAGAGAGAAACCGAGCAGGTACCCCAAAAACGGCATAGATGGTTAGAACAGTAAATTACCTAAATATAACCCTAAACATATATATAATCAACTTACTTAAACAGCCAGAACCGCAAGCACAGACTCAGCGTCCCACTCCAACCTGGAGATCAAACTGAATGAGTCGGCCTATTTATACCGCACAGGGGCGAGCCACCAGCTGATTCAAACAAAGAATCAGCTGGAGAGAGGGAATGTCCCAAACCCGTCCCATCCTATCCACCATCAGCTGACTGGTAGTCAACTCGATGGGGGTGTGTGTTGGTTCTGTCCCGCCAATGGGCCCCCTGAGTGTCGGCTGCATCACGCCTCCCCATGGCGCCAGCCCCGACGATGCACTGTGCACGCACACCAGCCAAGCTGGAATGCAAGCGCGGGCATATGTCACGGTGATGCGCCGCAGCCCACTCCCACCGGCACGGCAAGCCTTCCCTGGAGACAATCAGAGGACTGACCCAGGGCTGGAATGGAGGAGCGTCCAGATTGGCAGCTCCTCCCATGATGTCCCGAAGGGAACATCTTTGCCCACACATGTAATATCTCATGATGTGTATACCGCAAGGAAAAGAGAAAAAGAGGAATTGAAATCCAAAAAGTAATAATAAAGCTCAATTGAATGCATACATTGAATGCATAACAAAACAATATGAATATAGCCAAGACCAATTCAAACACAGGCAAATTGTTTGCAGTCGAGACAACCGTAAGACCGTTGCACAGAGAAATCCATAATGGGACAAAAACAGTATATACAGTCAAAAACAACCCCCTATGTTTCATTGAAGGGTTCCAGTACTGCCCAAAGTTGTTATTATACCGCTATAAAAACTATCTGTAAATAAAAATATATATAGGTAAATAAAGACCCTGAAGGGTCAAGGAATTATCCCTGTATTACATAGTATATGGGTGAGACAGCAGGAACCATAGGTAGTGAAAAAGAGGGGGGGGGGAAGGGGAAAAAAGACATATCCAAAAAAATCTAACCAAGAAAGGCTATAGAGAAATATAGAAAGAGAATCAGAGCAAGGAAGGGATTGGAGGAGACCCTACTTCTCCATACCCCCGGAGTCAAAACCCTCCAAGAATGGCTTAAAGCATACTGCATCGTTGAGTGCAGGGGGCTTGGTGGCCCGCAAATTGTAAATCCACCTCAGTTTGATCTGGAGGAGATCCTTATTCCAGTCTCCCCCCCTCGGACTGGGGTGTACCCGATCCAAAATCAAGAATTTGATTTTTGGAACGATCCCCTGGTGGACCAAGGTGGTGTGCCTACCCAATGGTAAATCGAGATCACATGTCTGCATGCTCCGGATGTGGCGGTATGCCCTATGCCAAAACTCCGGTTTGGTCTTCCCAACATAGAAGCACCCACAATCACACCGGAGCATGTACACAACCCCCTTGGTCTTGCAATTAGCAAAGTGTTTGGGCCTGCAGGTACTGCCATCAGGTAAAGTCGGGTTTTTGATAGTATACATGAATTTGCAGTACCCACAGGCCCCACACATGAAAGTGCCCTTATACTTGCAATGCTCAGCAAAATTGTCTCCCTTGAATTCACTCCTAAACAATCTGGAGGCCATAGATGTGGCCCTCCTGAAGGTGAAGAGCGGCCTCTCGGGGAGGAGTCGACTTAAATTAGGGTCCATAGTGAGAACGTGCCAAAATTTTGGCACTATTCTTCTAATTTCTGTGTATTGATTGCAGTACTTAGTAATAATGCGCAAGGGATTATCCTGATTCCTATGCTTTTGTGAATAAATAAGTGTGTGTCGAGTGTGTATAGTGGCCCGTTTATATGCCTGTTTTAGGGAAGTGTGAGAGTAGCCTCTTAGGAGGAGTCTTTCCCGTAAATTGTCTGCTTTGATTTTGAAAGTCACTTCGTCAGTACAATTTCTACGCACCCTGAGGTACTGGCTATATGGTATAGATTTAATAAGACTTGGTGGATGAAAACTTAAGGCGTGTAAGATGGTGTTGCCCGCAGTGGCCTTCCGATAAAGACCACTGCTGAGTCCACCATCCCGACTCCTAAAGACCATGACATCTAAAAAAGGAATCTCACTCAGACTCAATGACATCGTGAAGGTGAGATTGGAGCGATTTTTGTTCATACATTCTAAACATGAATGTAAAAGCTCTAGGGGGGCATCCCAAATGGTGAAGATGTCATCGATGTATCGGAACCATAAAAGGAAGTGGTTCGTATACATCGATAAGTCCTCATCACTGAGGAAAATGGTCCCCATCGCCACTACCTGCACCTGGAAGAAATAGGAGCCATCAAAAGTGAAAATGTGATACAGGATATACTCCAGCAACTGCAGAATAAACTCATTGTATGCCCAGTCTCCATCCCGTCTCTGATAGATGGCCCTTTTGACAGCCGAAAGCCCCCCCACATGGGGAATAGAGCTGTAGAGGGTTTCTACGTTATAAGTTACCAGATATGCATGTTCTGGTATTACCGGATTTTCAATGATTTTAAGAAAGTGTATTGTGTCTTTAACAAAGGAGCGTAGGCTGATGACATGGGGTTTTAAATATTCATCAATTAAACAACGTTTTCACTGATGGACCCTCTGCCTGATATGATAGGTCTGCCTTTTGGATTACGACTGTCCTTGTGGATTTTGGGTAATGAATAGAAGGTTGGTACAACCGGGAATTTAACTCTGATGTATTCCCAGATGGTTTTGTTGATAACATTGTTCTTGTATGCTGAGTCCACCAATGAATAAAATTCTTGGTGGAATCTAGTGACCACATCCTTCATAATTTTTTTGTACCAATTTTTATTCATCAAGATTTTTTGACACATAGAGATGTACTGGGCATTGTCTATCAGGACAATGTTGCCCCCCTTGTCGGAAGGCTTGATAACTTTCGACTTGTTGTCACTAAGCTCCTTTAATGCATGACTGTCTGCCATATTGATGTTTGTAGTTTTGGGAGAACGAATACACAACTTGTCGATCTCCCTATGAGCCAATTTGAGAAACGTTGAAATATTGGGGTTGGTACTGGGGGTGGAAACTGTACTGACTTTTTCTTGAGTTTGGACCCTTGTTTTTGCTCCTGTGCCGGCCTTTCCTTGGTATCCAAGGGAAGGGATAACACCGTAGGCAAATCAATGCGGTCGATAAGGTCGGTCGTGTTGCTCTCCTCCAGGAGCGACACCAACTGATCAATAGCTTGGTTTTCTTGAGGTGTTAAATCCATAGATCCCTGAGGTTTTTGGTACATGTTTTTTAGCATAAGCTTGCGTGCAAACATTTCTAGATCTTTAACAACCTCAAACTTATCCATGTTCTCATTCGGGCAGAATCCGAGGCATTTTTGGAGTATACAAGATTCACTATCGGTTAGGGTGTGGGAAGAAAGATTGACGATGTTGAAGGACACATCGGGTCCATCAACATCCCCAAAAGTCAGCTCCCCCCCCCCAAATCTAAGCTTTGTTGGTGAGTTTGTTTAAAAGAGTCTCTGCTAAAGGGACAGTCTCCTGTCTATCCCCACCCTGTTGGGTGGTTCTGGACCTCGTAACAGGTGGGGAATTAATATTGCCTACCACAGTTGATATGGAGGCAGGAACTAGGGAACTTGCTGCCCCTAGGGGTGCCCTACCTGAGGCCGAGGGCATGCCATAGGGACCATCGGATGTATGGGTATTGTGGGTCCTAGATCCCTGAGGTCTGTTGTCACCTTGATTAGAACGAGGTGCCTTTTTGTTCTTAGAGATGACCTGTGAAGAAACAGAAGATACATTCGAAGATGAATTGGACATGGCAGAATAGTGGTCCCTTTGATTCCTAAATTTACTGCGATTTTTGGACTGTTGTTGATTCCATTTATAAGCTCTATTATCTTCAAAGGCACATCGATCCCTGCTAAATTTGTTTTCTTTTTTTCATGAGAATATCCTTGAAATCCTCTAGATGTTTCTTAAGTTTGGATTCCCTATCCATAAATATTTTATGTGTCTGCAACGGTTGGAGTTTAAGGCAGGTGGCCTCTATGTCAGCATCCAGAATACTCAACCGTTTTTGGTATTCTGTGATAAGGAGTTCCATCAGGTCCCTAGAACGCGTACGTAGAATTTTTTCCCATGCATTTTTGAACTCAGTGTCCAACCCCTCTAGATTGGGGAAAATTTGGACCCTGTGTCCCAAAGGGTTAATATTATCCTTGATGTAATCCTGAAAAGATCTTATGTGCCAAAACAGAGACGACTTCTTCTCGAGAATTTTGGTAAGTCTCAGACTTAATTTCAGACTCATTATGCTCATTCTTACCATACTCATCCAAATAGCCAGACATGAGATTGTCCCAATTACTCCTTGTGTAGTTAGCCATGGTCGAAAAATCTTGGGTAAACAACAAATAAACAAAAATAATAATTAGCTAAATGCACAAAGTATCTACTAGAGAAAATAATTTATGGTAATATAAGGGGTGCATAACCCTCTGGGCAAAATCAGCCCAATGATTGTGTGCAGAGTGTAGTATACTACTCGCTGTCAGAAAGGGGCGGGGACTGGTATTTGCTACCAAAATATAGAAAAGAGAAAATCTGACAGGAAGTAGATTAGAAGAATGTAAAAATTGCACAACAATTAAATGTGTCTGTGATTCTGCGCAAAACCTCTCCACTAATAAAAAGTGAACAATAGGTGATATCAATATGTGAATCAATAAAAGATAATACTCTATGTAAAATATAGCATACAAACATCTACAGTGACTTCAGTGGTGGTACATAAGATGAAGTAACTGATGCATAAATATAAAGTGACTGAACAAAGTGCAAGTGCGTTGATAGAAGATCTGGTGACTTTCGTGGTGTTGGATCCCCACTCGGGGCTCCCAGAACTCTCACTTTGATGACACAATAAAAGTGCCTGTTAGAATCCGTCGGATGTTGTACTCTTTCCGCCCGGATCAATGCTGACGCTCCGGTATGCCTATGGGTAGGCAATCGGCGGTGTTCCCTCCAATGAATGGGCTCCACATGGGGAATAATCAAAAAGGAGGGGACTCCAATGGTGTGATAATGTATAACCAAAGATTTTATTAAAAAATAATAGCTGCTTACATTAAGAAGGAAAAAATGCGCTGGGCAGCAGTGAGAAACAGCGTGGTTACAATCCCCGCTACGTCACTTCCGGTCCGCGTGTGTTGTGTATCCGGTCACGTCCTACGCGTTACGTCATGTCACATGACTTCCTCAGCGCCTTCCTCAGGATTTTAAAGGCACTACTATACAAGTCAATCCAATGTAGATAAAAAATATACCATATTTATCGGCGTATAACACACGCCGGTGTATAACAGGCACCCCAAGTTTAGGAGGGCATTTTAAGGAAAAAACTTTTAGGAGGGAAGTTTAAGGAAAAAAAACTTACATTTAAATGCCCATCAATGCAGCCTCATCAGTGTTCATCTGTAGCCTTGTCCATCATTGCAGAATGATCAGTGTCCATTTGCAGCTTGCCCAGTGCCATTTTCAGCCTTGCCCATTGTCATAAGCAGCCTTGCCCTTAGTCATTTGCAGCCTTGCCCAGTGCAGTCTTGCCCAGTGCAACCTTGCCCAGTGCAGTCTTGCCCAGTGCAGCCTTGCCCAGTGCAGCCTTGCTCAGTGCAGCCTTGCCCAGTGCAGCCTTGCGCCGTTCGTGCCATTTAACCACTTGAGCCCCGGACCATTATGCTGCCTAAGGACCAGAGGTCTTTTTCCAATTTGGCACTGCGTCGCTTTAACTGCTAATTGCGCGGTCATGCAATGCTGTATAAACGGAAAAAGAAAATTTTGAAAAAAAAATGATATTTTCTACTTTTTATTATAAAAAAAATCCAATAAACTAAATTTTAGTCATACATTTAGGCCAAAATGTATTCGGCCACATGTCTTTCGTAAAAAAAAAGTCAATAAGCGTTTATTTATTGGTTTGCGCAAAAGTTATAGCGTCTACAAACTAGGGTACATTTTCTGTAATTTACACAGCTTTTAGTTTATGACTGCATATGTCATTTCTTGAGGTGCTAAAATGGCAGGGCAGTACAAAACCCCCCCAAATGACCCCATTTTGGAAAGTAGACACCCCAAGGAAATTGCTGAGAGGCATGTTGAACCCATTGAATATTTATTTTTTTTGTCCCAAGTGATTGAATAATGACAAAAAAAAAAAAAAAATTACAAAAAGTTGTCACTAAATGATATATTGCTCACACAGGCCATGGGCCTATGTGGAATTGCACCCCAAAATACATTCAGCTGCTTCTTCTCAGTATGGGGATACCACATGTGTGGGACTTTTTGGGAGCCTAGCCGCGTACGGGGCCCCGAAAACCAATCACCGCCTTCAGGATTTCTAAGGGTGTAAATTTTTGATTTCACTCTTCACTGCCTATCACAGTTTCGGAGGCCATGGAATGCCCAGGTGGCACAACCCCCCCCAAAATGACCCCATTTTGGAAAGTAGACACCCCAAGCTATTTGCTGAGAGGCATATTGAGTCCATGGAATATTTTATATTTTGGCACAAGTTGCGGGAAAGTGACACTTTTTTTTTTAATTTTTTTTTTTTTTGCATAAAGTTGTCACTAAATGATATATTGCTCACACAGGCCATGGCAGAGGAGAGATCTAGGGTCTAATAGACCCCAATTTTTCAAAAAAGAGTACCTGTCACTACCTATTGCTATCATAGGGGATATTTACATTCCCCGAGATAACAATAAAAATTATTAAAAAAAAAAAAATGTGAAAGGAACAGTTTAAAAATAAGATAAAAAAAGCAAAAAAATAATAAAGACACACAGGCCATGGCAGAGGAGAGATCTAGGTTCTAATAGACCCCAATTCCATCTGTGGAATTGCACCCCAAAATACATTTTCAATTTTCAAAACTTTGTGACAAAAAGTGAGGTCTGCAAAATACTCACTATACCTCTCAGCAAATAGCTTTGGGAGAAGCAGCAGAATGTATTTTGGGGTGTAATTTCAGATATTTCCATGGCATGTTTGAGCAATATATCATTTAGTGACAACTTTGTGCAAAAAAAAAAAAAAAAATTGTCTCCCGCAACTTGTGTCGCAATATAAAATATTCCATGGACTCGACATGCCTCTCAGCAAATAGCTTGGGGTGTCTACTTTCCAAAATGGGGTCATTTGGGGGGAGTTTGAACTGTCCTGGCATTTTATGCACAACATTTAGAAGCTTATGTCACACATCACCCACTCTTCTAACCACTTGAAGACAAAGCCCTTTCTGACACTTATTGTTTACATGAAAAAGTTATTTTTTTTTGCAAAAAAATTACTTTGAACCACCAAACATTGTATATTTTTTTAAAGCAAATGCCCTACAGATTAAAATGGTGGGTGTTTCATTTTTTTTTTTCACACAATATTTGCGCAGCGATTTTTCAAACGCATTTTTTAGGGAAAAAACACACTTTTTTAAATTTTAATGCACTAAAACACACTATATTGCCCAAATGTTTGATGAAATAAAAAAGATGATCTTAGGCCGAGTACATGGACACCAAACATGACATGCTTTAAAATTGTGCACAAACGTGCAGTGGCAACAAAATAAATACATTTTTAAAAGCCTTTAAAAGCCTTTACAGGTTACCACTTTAGATTTACAGAGGAGGTCTACTGCAAAAATTACTGCCCTCGATCTGACCTTCTCGGTGATACCTCACATGCATGGTGCAATTGCTGTTTACGTTTGACGACAGACCGCCGCTTGCGTTCGCCTTAGCGCGAGAGCAGGGGGCGACAGGGGTGCTTTTTTTTTCTTTATTATTTTTTTGCTTTTTTTATCTTATTTTTAAACTGTTCCTTTCATATTTTTTTTTTTTAATAATTTTTATTGTTATCTCGGGGAATGTAAATATCCCCTATGATAGCAATAGGTATTGACAAGTACTCTTTTTTGAAAAAATTGGGGTCTATTAGACCCTAGATCTCTCCTCTGCCCTCAAAGCATCTGACCACACCAAGATCGGTGTGATAAAATGCTTCCCAAATTTCCCAATGGCGCTATTTACATCCGGCGAAATCTAAGTCATAAAATGCTTGTAGCTTCCGGTTTCTTAGGCCATAGAGATGTTTGGAGCCACTCTGGTCTCTGATCAGCTCTATGGTCAGCTGGCTGAATCGCCGGCTGCATTCTCAGGTTCCCTGTTGAGACAGGAGAGCCAGAGAAAAACACGGAAGACGGTGGGGGGGGCATTCCCTCCCACGGCTTGTAAAAGCAGTCTAGAGGCTAATTAGCCGCTAGGATTGCTTTTACATGAAAGCCGACCGCTGGCTGAAAAGAATGATACCAAGATGATACCTAAACCTGCAGGCATCTTTCCGGTATAACCACTCAAAGTCGTGAATGGTGTACCTGAAGACAAACAAATGGTTAACAATAAAGCGCAGTAAACGATAAAGTATAAAAAATTGCATACCTGAAAAGCAAACATGATAAAACATAACAACAATAAAACATTGCAGAATAGAATACAGTAAAAAAGAGCAGAACAATAGAGAGAGAATAGAGAGAGAGAGAACAATAAAACGACAACTATTTTTTAAAATTTTATATATATATATTTTTTTTACACTTTTTTTGTAACTAACTTTTGTAACTGTAACCGGTTCCAGGTTCGGGTCTCTCAAAATGCGATGGCATCTTGGGAGACCCTGTGAAAGTGTGTCCTAGTCTGTGCAATGCTGTACCCTACGCTAATACTCAACTAGTGAATGGTAGCGTTCAAAACATTCACCAATGCAAAGACCAGGATTGTCAGGACAGGAGGGACAATAATAGCGGGTGTCACGCCTATATACGCGATTGCTGCAGACACAACATCTTTTTTGGGGGGTTCGTTGGGTAGGGGTACTCGGGAGGACATAAAAATGCCTCTCATGCAGCCGACTGCATTTGGTTGGGGATGTGAATGGGGGAAGTACGGGCGCTGCAGAAGCGGTGGGTTCCCAATTAGGATTGGCGAATGCAGCAGGAAGGGCATTATGGGCACGACTGGCCTGTGTTTGTCTTTTTGGTGGCAGCGGGACACTACTTGTGCTTGCCACCTCACCAGCTTGAACTGCACTTATGGGACTCGCCACGTCACCAAGTGTTACTGCAGTGCTGGTTTGACTACGACCGGGGTGTACTACGCCGCTGGTGCTTGCCAGTTCAATAAAAAGCTACCAAAAAAACTGTTAGCGATCGCAGGGATCAGGCCTGACTCTGCGAACGCTGCAGTTATGCGTTAAGTGTTTTGTAAGTGACAGTGATCGATCGATACTGCACTTGGGTGGGCTGGGCCGGGCGGAGGGGCAAAATGCAGGTGCTAGCAGGTATCTGGGCTGATCCCGCTAACACTGCGTTTTTGGGAACCCCAAACTGCTGGGGACGCTAGTATAGATCTGATCGGATCAGATATTGATCCGTTCAGATACAATACCACTAAGGGAGTCATATGCTGCGTGCGTGGGTGTTTGCGGTACTGGCGCTAACCTGACGCTGCCTGGGGCCGGTTCTTGCCAGTTCACCAAAATGCTACCAAAAAACTGTTAGCGATCGCAGGGATCAGGCCTGACTCTGCGAACGCTGCAGTTATGCGTTTATAGTTCGTAAGTGACAGTGATCGATCGATACTGCACTTGGGTGGGCTGGGCCAGGCGGAGGGGCAAAACGCAGGTGCTAGCAGGTATCTGGGCTGATCCCGCTAACACTGCGTTTTTGGGAACCCTAAACTGCTGGGGACGCTAGTATAGATCTGATCGGATCAGATATTGATGCGATCAGATACTATACCACTAAGGGGGGTGTACGGTGCATGCGTGGGTGTTAGCGCTACTGGTGCTAACCTGACGCTGCCTGGGGCTGGTGCTTGCTTGCCAGTTCAAAGAGTGTGGGGGGGGGTTCCCCTCCTTTTCCACTTCAGGGCTACCAAGCATCTCACTGCTGTTAGCACCTGGGCCAAGAGCTTTTTAGACAGTTTGGAAAAAGAGGGGGGTGGGAGGCCCAGGAGAAAAGTTTTCGGGTTGAAGGGCACCCAGGTGCCAAAGATGGAGTGAAGTAAAGAATGCACCGTTTACCAATAAGGGATGATTAGAGGGCAGGTCCAGTAGGTATGGTACAGTGTCCCCGTACCTTTATCACAATGCCAACAGCGGGAATCAGCAGAGGGTATATGGAGTGGAGCAGGTCCAGGGTTTGGTGCCAGTGGAGTAAAATCTTGTATTGATTTTCTTTATAGAGTGTACAGATGGAGCTCTTGGAGGCCTGTGACCATATGAGCTGCCATATTTTCAGGGCTATATCCTCACCCAGGGCCTGCTCCCACTTGCGCATATAGGCATATCGAGGTCCGGTTGGCGACATGTTCGTAATCAGGAGCTGGTAGGTGTGCAAAATCATACCTTTAGGGGATGAGCCTTCTAGACAATTTTTTTCAAATTCGGTTAAGGGAGAGAACTGAAGGTTCGCTACGAAAGACTGTGCATAATGGCGTATTTGTAGGTAACTAAAAAAGGCCTGTCTAGGCAAGTCAAAGGTATCCTGCAGATCCTGATATCCACCAATTGACCGTAGCGAAATAGGGCCCTATCCATCCAAAATTGAGACATCTGTGAGGTCAAGCTGTCCGGGACATTAGGTGTAAATAGTGAATAATATCAAATTTAAACTTGTGCTGAATGGTGAAAAAACAGTGAAAAAGAAAACTAAAGCAGCTGCCACACACAAAGTGCTACTTACTAGAAATGTAAAATTAAGAAAATGTGGCGCTCGCAAATGTTATTAAACATGTTTAACCAAGTGTAGATAAGTGCAGATGTGAATATACACAGCAAAAAACATGTAAATAAAGTCCAAATAAATGTGCTGAATGTTCTGATCCACAATGGGAAAAAAACTTTTGAAGTGCACAGACGCTCCAGGACTTTTCAGGTGCAGAAACGCCACCTCCACATGTGTCCCCACTCACCAAATGGCGATGACCCCCAGCTTTGCAGTCTGGGGGTCACTTCAGGCTTATGTGATGGTATCCAGAGAAGCTCAGGAGTGGTGTTGTGCACATCAGATCAAAGGATTTCTTGTTGGAATTTCTCAGCAGAATCACCAGTCATCAAAAAAGGATAAAAAAATGGAACTAAAGGGCTGTACACACGATCAGACTTTTTGACAACAAACATGCAAATGAGCTGTTTTGGAGCAACATCTGACCGTGTGTACGCTCCATCGGACAAACTTTTTCAGTTTCCATCGGACTTTTGTTGGCTGTGCGAACGGACAAACTTTCCGGCAACAAAAGTCCGATGGAGCAAAGTCCGATCGTGTGTACACAAAGCCATCGGACTTCTGTATAAACTACAGTACGCAGCCGCGAGAATGTTTCCAGCGCGATTGGATCGTGCTGGTTCTCGGCGGCAGGGCACTGTACATCTCTCGCTAGCTGCAATAGGAAAAACACATTTTCCTATTGTGGTGGGCATGAGAGGGAGTTCCCTTCTGGAGAATACCAAGCCCTTCGGTCTGGTATTGATTTTAAGGGTAACCCCCTACACCGAAAAAACGGCGTGGGGGTCCCCCCAAAATCCATACCAGACCCTTATCCGAGCACGCAGCCTGGCCGGTCAGGAAAGGGGGTGGGGACAAGGGAGCACCCCCCCTCCTGAGCCGTACCAGGCCGCATGCCTTCAACATGGGGGTTGGTGCTTTGGGGGAGGGGGGCGCCCTGTGGGCCCCCCCACCCCAAAGCACCTAGTCCCCATGTTGATGAGGACAAGGGCCTCTTCCCGACAACCCTGGCTGTTGGTTGTCAGGGTCTGCGGGCGGGGGGATTATCGGAATCCGGGAGCCCCCATTAACAAGGGGGCCCCCAGATCCCGGCCCCCCACCCTATGTGAATGAGTATGGGGTACATCGTACCCCTACCCATTCACCTAGGGAAAAAAGTGTCAATAAAAAACACAGTACACAGGTTTTTAAAGTAATTTATTAGGCAGCTCCGGGGTCTTCTTCCGACTTCGGGGTCCTTTCCGACTTCAGGGGTCCTCTTCCGACTTCGGGGTCTTCTTCCGACTTCGGGGGTCCTCTTCCGACTTCGGGGGTCTCTCCGGTGTCTTCTCCCGGTGTCCGCATCTTCTGCCGGCTTCACCGCTATCTTCTGCCGCTCTTTTGCCAGCGGTGGCCCGGACTTCTGGATCGTCTTCTTCGCTCTTCTCTTCCAGAGATGATGACACGACGCTCTCTCCAGCTGGAATGCTCTCTGAGCGCTCCGCAACAGACTTATATAGACGGTGACCCTGCCCCCCTATGACATCACAGTCCTGGGGCATGCTGGGACTGTGAGGTCATAAGGGGGCGTGGTCATGTCATCCTATGACCTCACAAAATTACTAATATTTTGTAAGTACCCATTTGTATATGGAATAAATCTCTTTTCAAACTGTACTTTTCACGATTAGTTCCATATTTTTATCCTTTTTTGGTGCCTGGTGATTCTGCTGAGAAATTCCAACAAAAAATCCTTTGATCTGATGTGCAAAACACCACTCCTGAGCTTCTCTGGATACCATCACATAAGCCTGAATTGACCCCCAGACTGCAAAGCTGGGGGTCATCGCCATTTGGTGAGTGGGGACACATGTGGGGGTGGCGTTTCTGCACTTGAAAAGTCCTGGAGCGTCTGTGGTTCATTGCACTTTAAAGGTATTTTTCCCATTGCGGATCAGAACATTCAGCACTTTTATTTGGACTTAATTTACATGTTTTTTTTCTTTGTATATTCACATCTGTACTTATCTACACTTGGTTACACATGTTTAATAACATTTGGGCGCACCACATTTTCTTAATTTTATATTAGGTGTAACTAGAAATGAGGTGACCATTGAGGCAATGGTAGTGAGAGGATATGTTGATTTATCGTGCCGCCATAGCGTTCGTAGAAGCGCCATGTTTACAAATTTTAAGATCATTTAGAGTAATATGAGTAGGCTAAAAGTAATTGAAATACAATGTGGGAATGAATATATGGTTTTACATTTAGAACATACAGTAGATACACGTTACCTCAGACATCTAGTGTCAGATCTTCTCTTTGCTATTGATATGCATGTTGTCATAATGCCTATATAAAAGATCAAAAGAGCTCTCTAAGATCATAAAAAGAAAGTTATGGATGCCTATCAATCTGGCAACAAATTTAAAAAGATTGCCAAATTATTTGATTTCAAGCAACTGTGTTTAGAACTGGCTGTCCCAGCAAATTCAAGCTAATGCCGCGTACACACGGTCGGACTTTTCAGCTACAAAAGTCCGACAGCCTGTCCGACAGACTTTCGACGGACTTTTGGCGGACTTTCGACGGACTTGCGGCGGACTTTCTAACGAACAGACTTGCCTACACACGATCACACAAAAGTCCGTCGAATTCTTACGTGATGACGTACACCGGACTAAAATAAGGAAGTTCATAGCCAGTAGCCAATAGCTGCCCTAGCGTGGGTTTTTGTCCGTCGGACTAGCATACAGACGAGCGGATTTTTCGACCGGACTCGAGTCCGTCGGAAAGATTTGAAGCATGTTTCAAATCTAAAGTACGTCGGATTTGAGGCTAAAAAAGTCAGTTGAAAGTCCGGAGAAGCCCACACACGATCGGATTACCAGCCAGCTTTAGTCCGTCAGCGTCCGTTGGACTTTTGTAGACGAAAAGTCCGACCGTGTGTACGCGGCTTTAGAGATGATCTTCTGTTGCATTGTAGGGTGTGCAGGTTAGTCTTGTGCCAGTAGGAGTCAAAGTGCATGCAGCTACAATCAGAAAGATATTTCACCAATTCAATATGCATGAGATGCGTGTTATGAAAAAGCCCTTATTGTCTAAAAAGAACACTAGAGCAATATCACCGTTTGCCATTGAACATATACTGATCAGCCACTGATAAACCACCCACCTAATATTGAGTAGGTATGTTTTGCCACCAGAACAGCCCCTTTTGCTGTCAAAACAACTCTGACCCATCAAAGCATAGATGCCACTATACCTCTGAAGGTATGCAGTTGCATCTGGCACCAAGTCAGTCTTTAAGTCGTGTAAGTTTTGCGGTGGGGCCTCCATGAATCAGACTTGTTTTTCTAGCATTCTTTATGCTCAATTGGATTGAGATCTGAAGAATTTGGACGCCAAATCAGCAGCTCAGACTCATTGTGTTCCTCAAACCATTCTTAAACCATTTTTGCAGTGCTACATGGCACATTATTCCTCACTGCCATCAGGGAATACCATTTCCATGAAGATGTTTACTTTGTCAGCTACAATGTTTAGGTAGTTGGTATATGTCAAGTAACATCCACATGAATGGCAGGATCCATGGTTTCCCAGCAGAAGGTTGCCCAAAGCATCACACTGCCTCTGCTGGCTTGCCTTCTTCCCATACTGTATCCTGGTGTTGTGGACACGGGTCAGCATGGGAACCCTGACCAGTCTGTGGCTACACAGTCCCATAGACAACAAACTGCAATGCCCATTTTATCTGCTTTCAAGACATCATCTTCAGGGATAACATGTTTACTTGGTGCCTAATATATTCCATCGGCTGTCAGATGCTATTGTTATGAGATAATCAATGTTATTCACCTTACTTGTAAGTGGTCATAAGGTTATGGTGATCAGCATAAGATGGAACAATGTGATGAAGACTGGTGAATCACAGTTTTTTGCTCACAGTAACAATAGACATGTTTGCCACAAGCTGAAAACAGCATTTTACGAGAAAAACTTAATATAACAATTGTGAAGCGTGGTGGGTTGGTTGTTTGCTGCTTCAGGGCCTTGGCAGCATGCAGTCATTCTGCATCATATCAAAGTATGCTTGATAAGAATGTGATGTCATCTGTCCAAAAGCTGATTTTAAATCGGAATAAGTCAACATGATAATGAACACATAATGATCTGAAGCACACTAGTAAATATGCTTTGGATCGGCTCAAAAAGAAGAAACAGAGGGTTATGGACTGTGCTCTAGTTAACCACTTCAGCCCCGGAAGGATTTACCCCCTTCCTGACCAGAGCACTTTTTACAATTCGGCACTGCGTCGCTTTAACTGCTAATTGCGCGCTCATGCAATGCTGTACCCAAACGAAATTTGCGTCCTTTTCTTCCCACAAATAGAGCTTTCTTTTGATGGTATTTGATCACCTCTGCCGTTTTTATTTTTTGCGCTATACACGGAAAAAGACCGAAAATTTTGAAAAAAAATGATATTTTCTACTTTTTGTTCTAAAAAAAATCCAATAAACTCAATTTTAGTCATACATTTAGGCCAAAATGTATTCGGCCACATGTCTTTGGTAAAAAAAATGTCAATAAGTGTATATTTATTGGTTTGCGCAAAAGTTATAGCGTCTACAAACTAGGGTACATTTTCTGGAATTTACACAGCCTTTAATTTATGACTGCCTATGTCGATTCTTGAGGTGCTAAAATGGCAGGGCAGTACAAAACCCCCACAAATGACCCCATTTTGGAAAGTAGACACCCCAAGGAATTTGCTGAGAGGCATGTTGAGCCCATTGAATATTCATTTTTTTTGTCCCAAGTGATTGAATAATGACAAAAAAAAAAAAAAAAAAAAAAAATTACAAAAAGTTGTCACTAAATGATATATTGCTCACACAGGCCATGGGCATATGTGGAATTGCACCCCAAAATACATTTAGCTGCTTCTCCTGAGTACGGGGATACCACATGTGTGGGACTTTTTGGGAGCCTAGCCGCGTACGGGGCCCCGAAAACCAAGCACCGCCTTCAGGATTTCTAAGGGCGTACATTTTTGATTTTACTCCTCACTACCTATCACGGTTTTGAAGGCCATAAAATGCCCAGATGACATAAACCCCCCCCAAATGACCCCATTTTGGAAAGTAGACACCCCAAGCTATTTGCTTTGAGGCATGTTGAGTCCATGGAATGTTTTATATTTTGACACAAGTTGCGGGAAAGTGACAATTTTTTTTTTTTTTTTTTTTTTTTTGCACAAAGTTGTCACTAAATGATATATTGCTCACACAGGCCATGGGCATATGTGGAATTGCACCCCAAAATACATTTAGCTGCTTCTCCTGAGTACGGGGATACCACATGTGTGGGACTTTTTGGGAGCCTAGCCGCGTACGGGACCCCGAAAACCAAGCACCGCCTTCAGGATTTCTAAGGGCGTACATTTTTGATTTTACTCCTCACTGCCTATCACAGTTTCGGAGGCCATGGAATGCCCAGGTGGCACAAACCCCCCCAAATGACCCCATTTTGGAAAGTAGACACCCCAAGCTATTTGCTGAGAGGCATGGTGAGTATTTTGCAGCTCTCATTTGTTTTTGAAAATAAAGAAAGACGAGAAAAAAAAATTTTTTTTTTCTTTTTTCAATTTTCAAAACTTTGTGACAAAAAGTGAGGTCTGCAAAATACTCACTATACCTCTCAGCAAATAGCTTGGGGTGTCTACTTTCCAAAATGGGGTCATTTGGGGTTTTTTTTTGCCACCTGGGCATTCCATGGCCCCCGAAACTGTGATAGGCGGTGAAGAGTGAAATCAAAAATTTACGGCCTTAGAAAGCCTGAAGGCGGTGCTTGGTTTTCGGGGTCCCGTACGCGGCTAGGCTCCCAAAAAGTCTCACACATGTGGTATCCCCGTACTCAGGAGAAGCAGCAGAATGTATTTTGGGGTGTAATTTCACATATTCCCATGGCATGTTTGAGCAATATATCATTTAGTGACAACTTTGCGCAAAAAAAAATAAAAAAAATAAAAAATTGTCTCTTTCCCGCAACTTGTGTCACAATATAAATTATTCCATGGACTCAACATGACTCTCAGCAAATAGCTTGGGGTGTCTACTTTCCAAAATGGGGTCATTTGGGGGGGGTTTGAACTGTCCTGGCATTTTATGCACAACATCTAGAAGCTTATGTCACACATCACCCACTCTTCTAACCACTTGAAGACAAAGCCCTTTCTGACACTTATTGTTTACATAAAAAAATAATTTTTTTTTGCAAGAAAATTACTTTGAACCCCCAAACATTATATATTTTTTTTAAAGCAAATGCCCTACAGATTAAAATGGTGGGTGTTTCATTTTTTTTTTTCACACAGTATTTGCGCAGCGATTTTTCAAACGCATTTTTTGGGGAAAAAACACACTTTTTTACATTTTAATGCACTAAAACACACTATATTGCCCAAATGTTTGATGAGATAAAAAAGATGATCTTAGGCCGAGTACATGGATACCAAACATGACATGCTTTAAAATTGCGCACAAACGTGCAGTGGCGACAAACTAAATACATTTTTAAAAGCCTTTAAAAGCCTTTACAGGTTACCACTTTAGATTTACAGAGGAGGTCTACTGCTAAAATTACTGCCCTCGATCTGACCTTCGCGGCGATACCTCACATGCATGGTGCAATTGCTGTTTACATTTGACGCCAGACCAACGCTTGCGTTCACCTTAGCGCGAGAGCAGGGGGGACAGGGGTGCTTTTTTTTTTTTTTTTTTTTTTTTTTCTTTATTATTATTATTTTTTTATCTTATTTTTAAACTGTTCCTTTCATTTTTTTTTTTTTTAAATCATTTTTATTGTTATCTCAGGGAATGTAAATATCCCCTATGATAGCAATAGGTAGTGACAGGTACTCTTTTTTGCAAAAATTGGGGTCTATTAGACCCTAGATTTCTCCTCTGCCCTCAAAGCATCTGACCACGCCAAGATCGGTGTGATAAAATGCTTCCCCAATTTCCCAATGGCGCTGTTTACATCCGGCGAAATCTAAGTCATGAAATGCTCGTAGCTTCCGGTTTCTTAGGCCATAGAGATGTTTGGAGCCACTCTGGTCTCTGATCAGCTCTATGGTCATCTGGCTGAATCACCGGCTGCATTCTCAGGTTCCCTGTTGAGACAGGAGAGCCAGAGAAAAACACGGAAGACGTTGGGGGGGGGGGGGGCATTCCCTCCGACTGCTTGTAAAAGCAGTCTAGAGGCTAATTAGCCACTAGGATTGCTTTTACATGAAAGCTGACCGCTGGCTGAAAAGAATGATACCAAGATGATACCTAAACCTGCAGGCATCATTCTGGTATAACCACTCAAAGTCGTGAATGGCGTACCTGAAGACAAAAAAATGGTTAACAATAAAGCACAGTAAACGGTAAGGTATAAAAAATTGCATACCTGAAAAGCAAACATGATAAAACATAATAACAATAAAACATTGCAGAATAGAATACAGTAAAAAAGAGCAGAACAATAGAGAGAGAATAGAGAGAGAGAGAACAATAAAACGCCAACTATTTTTTTTTTATTTTATATTTTTGTTTGTGTTTTTTTTTTTTTTTCACTTTTTTTTGTAACTAACTTTTATAACTGTAACCGGTTCCAGGTTCGGGTCTCTCAAAATGCGATGGCATCTTGGGAGACCCTGTGAAAGTGTGCCTAGTCTGTGCAATGCTGTACCCTACGTTAATACTCAACTAGTGAATGGTAGCGTTCAAAACATTCACCAATGCAAAGACCAGGATTGTCAGGACAGGAGGGACAATAATAGCGGGTGTCACGTCTATATCCGCGCTTGCTGCAGACACAACATCTTTTTTGGGGGGGTTTGTTGGGTAGGGGTACTCGGGAGGACATAAAAATGCCTCTCATGCAGCCGACTGCATTTGGTTGGGGATGTGAATGGGGGAAGTACGGGCGCTGCAGAAGTGGTGGGTTCCCAATTAGGATTGGCGAATGCAGCAGGAAGGGCACTATGGGCACGACGGGCCTGTGTTTGTCTTTTTGGTGGCAGCGGGACACTACTTGTGCTTGCCACCTCACCAGCTTGAACTGCACTTATGGGACTCGCCACGTCACCACGTGTTACTGCAGTGCTGGTTTGACTACGACCGGGGTGTACTAGGCCGCTGGCGCTTGCCAGTTCACCAAAACGCTACCAAAAAAACTGTTAGCGATCGCAGGGATCAGGCCTGACTCTGCGAACGCTGCAGTTATGCGTTTAGTGTTTTGTAAGTGTCAGTGATCGATCGATACTGCACTTGGGTGGGCTGGGCCGGGCGGAGGGGCAAAACGCAGGTGCTAGCAGGTATCTGGGCTGATCCCGCTAACACTGCGTTTGTGGGAACCCTAAACTGCTGGGGACGCTAGTATAGATCTGATCGGATCAGATATTGATGCGATCAGATACTATACCACTAAGGGAGGTGTATGCTGCGTGCGTGGGTGTCAGCGGTACTGGCGCTAATCTGACGCTGCCTGGGGCTGGTGCTTGCCAGTTCACCAAAACGCTACCAAAAAAACTGTTAGCGATCGCAGGGATCAGGCCTGACTCTGCGAACGCTGCAGTTATGCGTTTAGTGTTTTGTAAGTGACAGTGATCGATCGATACTGCACTTGGGTGGGCTGGGCTGGGCCGGGCGGAGGGGCAAAACGCAGGTGCTAGCAGGTATCTGGGCTGATCCCGCTAACACTGCGTTTTTGGGAACCCTAAACTGCTGGGGACGCTAGTATAGATCTGATCGGATCAGATATTGATGCGTTCAGATACTATACCACTAAGGGAGGTGTATGCTGCGTGCGTGGGTGTTAGCGGTACTGGCGCTAATCTGACGCTGCCTGGGGCTGGTGCTTGCCAGCTCACCAAAACGCTACCAAGAAAACTGTTAGCGATCGCAGGGATCAGGCCTGACTCTGCGAACGCTGCAGTTATGCGTTTAGTGCCTTGTAAGTGACAGTGATCGATCGATACTGCACTTGGGTGGGCTGGGCTGGGCCGGGCGGAGGGGCAAAACGCAGGTGCTAGCAGGTATCTGGGCTGATCCCGCTAACACTGCGTTTTTGGGAACCCTAAACTGCTGGGGACGCTAGTATAGATCTGATCGGATCAGATATTGATCCATACAGATACTATACCACTAAGGGAGGCGTATGCTGCGTGCGTGGGTGTTAGCGGTACTGGCGCTAATCTGACGCTGCCTGGGGCGACGCATATCACCGCCGGGCGATCGGGGGGCTAAACCTTTATTCGGTAATAAACGGCGGGTGCCCTGACACTATAAAAAATAAACGAACTAACCAGCGTCACCCGTAACAGTTATACGGTGATCAGTGGTGAAAGGGTTAACTAGGGGGCAATCAAGGGGTTAAAACATTTATTAGGTAGTATAGGGGGATCCCTGTCGCTATAAAACGCTGACGGCGAACCTAAATATTTACCTCACTAACTAGCGTCACCAGCGACACTAATACAGCGATCAGAAAAATGATCGCTTAGCAACACTGGTGACAGGGGGTGATCAAGGGGTTAAAACTTTATTAGGGGGGTTAGGGGGGTACCCTAGACCTAAAGGGGGCCTAAGACTCACTGCCCTAACACACTAACTGACACAAACTGACACCAATACAGTAATCAGAAAAAAAAAAAAAAAAAAAAAAAAAAACCTGCTTGGTGTCAGTTTGTGACAGGGGGGGGGGGTGATCGGGGGGGGATCGGGGGGCGATCGGGGGGGGGATCGGGGTGAAATGTATGCCTGGCATGTTCTACTGTGTGTGTAGTGTTTGTGTAACTCACAGTTCAGTCTTCTCTCCTCGGCCCGGAACGGAAAATACCGAGCCGAGGAGAGATGACATCATTTCCTCTGCCTCTGTTTACAATACAGAGGCAGGGAAATGATTCCATTGGCTGGGAGCGATCGCGAGGGGGGGGCCACGAATGGATGGCCTCCCCCTCACCACCGATCGCCGGGGGACATTTGCCGACCGTCGCAGGCACCGGGGGGGGGTCCGATCGGACCCCCCACCCGCGGGCAGGCAGGGACGTACAGGTAAGCCCTTTTGCCTGCCCGTGCCGCTTTGCCGACGTACATCGTCGTGCGGCGGTCGGCAAGTGGTTAAAACCTTAATTTGATTCCCATTGAAATTATGTAGGGTATTTTAAAAAGGACAGTTTATGTAAGAAAATATCTTCCATCTAAAGGAATTTTGCCTGGAGAAGTGGAGTGGAGAGTCAATGTCAGACACTGGTGGGCAGTGATACAAAATGTTTACTTAAATTAATTTCTGCTAGGGGACAGTACCAGCTTTTGATGCCAAGAGTGTTTATACTTTTTGTACAGTACACCATTACAACTACTGTATTTATATTTTTGTGTAAAAGAGAAGTATGGGAATTGAAAAAAAGTACAAACAAAATTCGCCTAGGTGGATACAGCATCAGTCCGATGCTGCTTCTGTCACCTGCTACCTTTAAGATCGAGACAAGAATTATCAAAGACCCATGATCGCTCAGTTCGCAGTCTTCACTGAGCAGAGAGCCGGTAACTGTCAGTCACCAGTTCTCTGCTCTGCCCCTCCAGCACCCACTGGAGCGCCAGGCTGTGAAATGGGCAGGAGCGGCTAGTCAGGCTCTCAGCAGCTCATTGAGAGGCTAAGCCAGCTGCCGAGCCAAGCATCTGGGTGGATCCTGACGTTAGGATTAATCCAGCTCCTGGACCAGCTGCTAGAGTGACGTCAGCTGACAATGGATTTTAGCTTGCTGCCAGCTGAAAATGAATCCTGGGGGTGCAGAATGAAGTGCACTCCTGTGACCCACTGGTGAAGTAGGGCCAAAAGACAATTTTTCTTGTGTTTTTTTATGAAAGTAAATCACTGTAGGAACTGTTTAAATGAAGATCACATTTTTGCCTATTCAGATGTATTGAAAAAGTCAACAATTTCCAAGGTATCAACTTAAAGGTTATGTTCAGCTTTGGCAGACCTTTTCCATAAAAGTGACCATTTGGACAAGTACAGGGAACAGGAAGAAGAATTTAATTAAGAGAATAGTACTTTACAGCATTTCTAAACAACAATCAGTTAGAAATCACTAAATGTGATAGAAAAAAAAGTGAGAGACTTCAACTAGTCTTTAAACAGTAACTGCAATACGGTTTTATCCCTCTGGATGATCGATAGACATTGCAGGAATTTTAACAAACACAGGAGCAGATTCTTATCTTTTGTTGCTTTGATGAAATAGCTGTTTGTTTCACAATGCCCTTTGGAAACAAATGTATTACAATCACCTGGTGCACTCTCAGTGTTCCAATGAGCAAAGCTGCAGGGTCTGCATCCCTTTAGATGTATTTAACTCCTTGTGGGGTTTCTCACCAAAACTCAAATTCATATTGCAGTGGGTGCCTAAAATTTGACTTGTATCTTAGTGCAGGCTTCTGGGAAAATCAGTGAGCCAATCACATAGGCAGGAAATTACATTTGTGAGGGCAGGCTGTATACCAATAGTGTACAGAACCCTTCCAGATATACATATACTTAGAAAAATATGTGAAGTAATTCCATGTCTGTCAACATCTATTTTTTATGAAGGATGAAAGCCCTATTTTTGATCTGTTAAAAAAATGGATTGGACGAAAAACCGACGTAAGAGAACTTCATCCGCATTGTTTTGGGAATTCTCTCCGGTCATTGTGCCTACTTTTCAATATGTCTAGGTAAAAAAGTGATGACAAAATGGCGATCGCTCAGGAACCGATACAGACGGGACTTCAAGGAAGAAGCAGAAGAGTGCCATACTGGTTTAGGAGCTGTAAAGAAAAAGAAGAGCGTCTTTTTTGATATGCCTGAGTTAGACTTAAGATGGTAAGTGTCAAATATTGGAACATGTCATATTGACCTGTTCATAGCAATGGTTTTGCAAAGAGCACTTCGATCCTCTTCTCGGGTCCTATGATGGTGCCCCATGGTTTACTCTTGCAGATTTCACCCATAGCAAGCAGCTTGCTACTGTAGTATGTAGGCACTTGTGCATGTTCACTACCTAGACTCGCTACCTGAGCAGCCAGTGCAGTTCAGCCTAGCTACACATTCTATGCTCAGTAGCTGTGTTTGACAGCAGCAGGAATCAATTGCTTCCACTGCTGTCTTTGAGCCAAAGAGCAGGGAGAGAGAAGAGCGCCACTGCCACTGCTCTTGTGCGCATTGGCGCATCAAGATGGGGCTCAGGTGAAAATAATGGAGGGTTTGGGGGGTTGCAGATTGATGTAGAAGGTTTATGGTGTATGTAGAAAATACACCCTGAGAGGACAACGTATTTTTAAAATTGTGACTTATGGCATACAACGATCCGATAATACACAGATGTGGATAAAGCCAAATAGAGAACAGTCCCAAAGTGGAAGTTCACCTTTACATAAAACCTGTAAGGTGACATTACACTGGACCCTTTTCCCATCTTCCCTGGTCCCATGATACCAGTGTCCCAATGACAGGCCTGGGGCGCTGCTTCACCAGTAAATGGGGTTTTAAATCCCTGCAACGTAATATCCTATCCGTACGTCTGAGCGTGTATGGACTAGAGGTATTCTAATTGGTCAGCGCCGTCACATGATCACTGCTGACTAGTCAAAATCCATCTAGCCTGTCCTGTCAGCACTGCGTGGAAAGGAGAGAAAGCTAGGATGATTTCAAATCCTCAGTTTGTCCCGGTGCCTGATAAGAGGATTACAGGACACTGGTACAGCAGCGGGACTGGGGGGGGGGGGCAAGGGAAAGGGAGGGTGGGGAGGTCACCTTAAAGATTTTTAGTGAACTTACTCTTTAAGACACATAGTTATCATTTTTCTGTTATCCTCCTATAATGACCGATTTATGATATATTTGTGACCATTTTTACATTCTTTATTATAGTACCACCTCAAATCTCTCTGATGACAAAGAAGAACTTGATGATACAAATACAGAGCAGGAAGCAGAGGAGCAGATGTATCAGAGCAGATTTATGACCAACCAGCAACTGGTGGGAGGAGCAGATGTATCAGAGCAGATTTATGACCAACCAGCAACTGCTCAAGTGTCCCTGCAACCTACAGTTTCCCAAATGAGCGGATGAGGAGGGCATGTGCCTGCAAGCATTATTTACAAAAAGCCCTAAAAAAAAAATAAAAATAAATAAACATGTTTTACAAAGCCAAATGTCTGAATTAATATGATTGTTCTCTGCAGAGTCGTTCCCAAAGAACAAGAAGCTCTGTAAGCTATGGAAGATCTGGAAGTTCTCTCTTGAAGAGAATTCAACAGGATTACACCAAGGAGAAAACCAATCCAGATGTTGCTTTTCTGAGAAAACTTTATAATCATCTCAGCCAAACGCTAGAAAAATGGTCCAAATTTAACTTTTTTCTTTTAGTGGCATGTGTGTTAGGGCTGCAGTTGCTGGATATCCCATGCCAGAATTACATTATGTGAGCCCAGAACACCGGTCTTCACATAATTACTCCTCAGATGCATCTACACCAAACATTCAGCAGCCACATATCCAGCAACATTATCAACCTCACCTACATAACCAACGCCCACCAAAAAACATTTACTCAACTCCACTAAATGCATCACTGGGATCATACATCAGTCCTAACAACTCCCCCCCCCAATCTTATGAGTCTTCAGGTTCACAGTTGCCCTCTTATGGAAGTTCCTCCCAAGCTCCATCCCGATTTTCAAATTCCCTCAGTCTGTATTATCAGATCTTTAAAGTGGTGGTAAACATATACCCAGTGAAGTTAAAAGTTTAAAGCTCCAATAAAAGCTTAAACTCCATCATATGTTAGACATTACATATGTCCCTCACTAACATGTGAGACCACTAGATGTGCAGTATAAACTGTATACAGCAGCGGCTACATACAGCATACCGCACTGTGTTCTGGGTTTGAGCCAAGACTTCCTTTCTCGTATCCGGAACACAGTAGAGTCTATCATAGCGGTGCTCAGCCGTTAACAGAAAGCGGTGTATTTAATTAATACAAAGCTTCTCAAGTGAGAGGCGGGCTGATGATGTCACAACCTCTGATTTAGCCAATAAGACATGAAGGCTTGGCTCAAACCTGGAATACAGTGCAGTATGCTGTATGTAGCTTCAGCTACATACAGTTTATACAGCACATCCAGCGGCCTCACATGTTAGTTAAGGGACATAGTTCACAAACAAATTATGTAAAGTCCAACAAAAGATGGAGTTCAGCTTAGTTCAGTGGTTCTCAACCTTAAGCCTCGTACACACGATCGGATTGTTTGCCAACAAAACTGTGGAATTTTGTCCGAAGGGCGTTGGCCCAAACTTTTCTTGCATACACACGGCACACAAATGTTGACCAACAATCACAAACGTAGTGACATACTAGACGTACTATGAGCCGATAAAAAGGAAGTTCAATAGTCATGCGTCACCCTTTGGGCCCCTTCTGCTAGTAGAAGTTTGGTGAGTGTCGATTCTCGCGTTTCAATTTGTGCTTGTCAGTTTGCGCTTGTCAGTTCGTTTCTGATTTTCAGGTCGTGCTTGTCAGTTTGTTTCTGAACGGCCAT
Organism: Lithobates clamitans; assembly: GCA_037952925.1. Taxonomy (NCBI): domain Eukaryota; kingdom Metazoa; phylum Chordata; class Amphibia; order Anura; family Ranidae; genus Lithobates; species Lithobates clamitans. The sequence goes on from JBBGZY010000720.1 coordinate 1,632,813, forward strand.
TCGTCTACTAGCCATGTGGCATTCTTGTCCGAGAGATTGTGCTATTATTGGGCTTGGAGTTATTGCTTTGACCCAAGTCCACTCCAGGAACAGGAGGAGGAGGAGTTCTTGGACCAAGAATTGGTTTCTTAACCGCTTCAGCCCCGGAAGAATTTACCCCCTTCCTGACCAGAGCACTTTTTTGCGATTCGGCACTGCGTCGCTTTAATGGACAATTGCGTGGATGTGCGACGGGGCTCTCAAACAAAATTGACGTCCTTTTTTTTCCCACAAATAGAGCTTTCGTTTGGTGTTATTTGATCACTTCTGCGATTTTTATTATTTTTTTTTTTTTTCTTTCAATAAATTTTTATTATTAATATTAAAAATATATCAGATACAAAATTAGCATCAAACTTTACATTGAATAAAGGTAGAAGGGACATTAGAAGTACAAATATATCTGAGGCTTAGCCTCCTGATGCAGGGCTTATAAGTAAGAGAACTAAAATAAAGCCACGTTAATGAAAATCCTTAAAACAAGACTAGCGAATCTGCGCGATTTTTATTTTTTGCTCTATAAACAAAATAAGAGCGACAATTTTGAAAAAAATGCATTATTTTTTACTTTTTGCTATAATAAATATCCCCCAAAAATATATAAAAAACATTTTTTTTCTTCAGTTTAGGCCGGTACGTATTCTTCTACTAATTTTTGCTAAAAAAATCGCAATAAGCGTTTATTGATTGGTTTGCGCAAAAGTTATAGCGTTTACAAAATAGGGGATAGTTTTATGGCATTTTTATTATTAATTTTTCTTTTACTAGTTTGGGCGGCGATCAGCGATTTTTATTGTGACTGCGACATTATGGCGGACACATCAGACATTTTTGACACATTTTTGGGACCATTGTCATTTATACAGCAATCAGTGCTATAAAAATGCATTGATTCCTGTGTAAATGATACTGGCAGTGAAGGGGTTATCCACTAGGGGGCGGGGAGGGGTTAAGTCAGTACTAGGGAGGTGTTTCTAACTGTAGGGGGGTTGGGCCGTGTGTGTCAGTACACTGATCTCTGCTCCGATGACAGGGAGCAGAGATCGAGTGACACTGTCACTTGGCAGAACGGGGAGATGCTGTTTACATCAGCATCTCCCCGTTCCTGCTCTCCGTGAGATGATTGTGGGTATCCCCGCGGCGATCGAGTCCGCGGGACCCGCGACCCGACTCACGGAGCTCCTGGCCGGCGGGGCGCACGCAATGACATAGCGGGAAATTCAAATGGACGTACCTGTGCGCCCATTTGCCCAGCCGTGCCATTCTGCCGATGTACATCGGCGTGCACCGGTCGGGAAGCGGTTAATCGTGACTAATTCTCTCATATGCCTTTGCTGCGGGAGCTCCAGGAGAATAATCCTGATGATTTCAGGAATTATCTCCGGATGATGGACCCCTGCTTTAAACATCTATCGGCATTGCTGACCCCCTATATAAGTAAGCAGGACACATGCATGCAGCTTGCCATTACTCCCGAGCAAAGGCTCATAGCCACCTTGCGGTACTTGGCGATGGGGAGAAGTCTCCAGGACCTAAAGTTTACAACTGGGATCTCCCCCTAGGCTCTGGGACTTATTATTCAAGAGACCCGTTCTGCTATTATCCAAGTCCTGCAGAAAGACTATAGTTGGGTAAGTTTTATACTTTAACATTACATTCTATGTATTTAATGTTTGCTAGTGTATTGTATTAATTTCTTCATTCCATAATTACCATTATTGTAATATGCTGTGAATGTCCTCTTTGTCCTCATGCATGCTGTAAGCTTTTCATGCTCCTTTTTTGTCCTTCATGCTTATTTTCCTTCACTAACCTCTCCAGCATGCTATCCTGGGCCCATACACACCTAGCCTAGTAACTTAACAATGTATTTTGTCAGCTACATTTTTGTGCTTACCCTAAACACCCCCTGAAATGTGTACAAATGTTATTGTTGTCCTCAAATTCAGGCAGAGTGCAAGAGGCCATTTTTTTGGGGCACAAACTCATTTGGAACCCTCCCTCCCCCCCAAATGCTAAGTCAACCGATACCAATCTGCTGACTTTGCAAAACCCATACACACTATACCTCTTTTGTGGTCATATTTCTAGATGAATTCACCAAAGCATGTAGTGCAAGGGCCTGCCTGAATACCTTCAAATTGTACTGTTGAAAGTTTTTGTCTCCTATTATCTTGATCGGTAATTTATTAGTGTCAAAATGTGCTTCAGTTTGGACAGTGTGTATCCATATTTTTGGATTATGACACTTCTTACCTGTCCAGTGGGCTGCCAATAGTGTAAGGAGGGGCTGGCCAAAGTAACAGGCATTATTTATGCATTCAGCTCTCATGGAAGTGGAGAGGGTTACCTGTCCAAAACATCTACCCATTACCCCCCCACTATAACATTTTTAGAATGGGCCACCAGAGGGGGTGAGGAATCTGATGAGTTGACATTATACTTTTGTCTGTAAATACTCATTTAAATGTTATACTTATGTTGACCAAGAATGTTTGTGTCAAATCTGCTTGCAATGTTATGTGCAAAAGTAGTAATTTATTTTTTGACTCCACAGTTTCCTTCCAACCCACAGCAATGGCAGGCTGTTGCAGCCCAGTTCCTGCAGCAGTGGAATTTTCCCAACTGTGGTGGGGCGATTGATGGCAAGCATGTGAGGATTGTCCCACCATGCAACTCGGGCTCCTATTATTATAACTATAAGGGCTTTTGCAGCATAGTCATACTAGTGGTAGTGTCTGGCAACTACAAGTTCCTGTACCTGGATGTTGGGAAGAACTCTGATGGAGGAGCTATTATGACCGAATTATACCATCGGCTCCAGAATGGCACCTTACATTTACCACCTGCTGAGGACAATGTCGAGGGCCTGAATTTTGTGTTTGTGGCAGATGAAGCCTTTGCTCTGGGGGAGCATCTTGTGAAGCCCTTTTCTATGAGGAACCTCACCCCAGAGCAGAGAATCTACAATTACAGGCTCTCTTGTGCCAGAAGGGTTGTGGAAAACACCTTTGGCATACTCTCCAGTTGTTTCAGGCTGTTTCTAACCTCAATTAACCTGGCCGAATACAAAATCAACCATGTGGTATTGTGCTGCTGCATCCTCCACAATTACTTACAGAGGAATGCAAGCAGCCATCTTGCCTCACTGCAAAGTGAGGTTGACCTTGCAGGGTCAGGCCCAGCTGATCCTGGCGTAATGACGGCTCTTAAAACTGGCCGTGCTAGGTTGCCCTCCCAAACTGCCCAAGATGTCCGGCAACAATATATGGACTACTTTGTAGGTAGAGGGGCAGTGGCGTGGCAGCAAACTGTTGCTGATTATAAATACATCTTTGATTTGGTCCTAAACTCCTATTTCATTTGAACTACTGTTTATGTTTCTTATCTGTCTCCTAGGTTCTCAAATGGCCTTAATTTTGGCCATTTTCTACAATAGTACAAAGGTACCTTATTTGCTACATGGGGTGAAAATCTATTATTCAGCTAACTATTATGTTGTGCTGTGGGTCTGCTACACACACACAATATTATTGTTGTTAATGTATCTAATGCATTAATGTTAAAAACACTCAGCCTTTTCAACTCCTTTAATTAATTTCTTTGAGGCCATAAAATTGCAAGAGTTTGCCACATTTTATAGCACATTGTCACTGTAACTACACCAACTTAACAAATACACTGGTATTGAGCATTTAAATAAGAAGCCACACATTGTTTATTATAAAACATTTTACTCCAAGCACATTCACATGTGCGTTTTAAAAGTTTTTTGAACAAACCAACATCTTAGTGTATAACCTGTATGTTTGCCATTATTTTGCCTTTTTTGGGGCTAAAAACAGGCATGTTTGAAAACATAAGATACACATCCCCAACTTAGGAACTTACAAAGTTTGACTTTGCTAAAGTGAAGGCCATATGAGACATTAGTATCCCAAGACTGTGTTAATGTTGCCTTCCTCAGATGAGGTGATCTCACCCCTCTAAAAGCCAAAATTTTAAGCCACTTACATGTAGAGGCATAGCTGTTGAATGTCCCTTATGATCACCTGCCTAAAATGTGTGCAGGTACAAACAGGTTATTTCCTAAAGCCCCAAAACATACAGTGTGTCAACATGTGCTACCTGCCATCACGGGATATCAATGTATGTGTTTTGGGGGTGCAACCCCTTCCTCAAAACTAAAGTAGGTGAGAGGAAGGGGTTGCACCCCCAAACACGTCCATTGATACCCCATGATGGGAGCTAGCACATGTTGACATACTTGGGGTTATTTATGAAAGGCAAATCCACTTTGCACTACAAGTGGATTAGCCTTCCGGAAATAACCCACACTGTGTGTTTTGTGGCTTTAGCAAACTAGATGTAGGGTAAGACACACATTTTAGTCATGGGATCATGAGGGAAATCAGAATTTTTTGGCCCAATTTGTGTGCATCTTCAATTTTTGGCTTTGCGATTCTTAAAAACACATAAAGATTACAATTAAAATATTACTTAGGGCAGTGTTTCACAACTCTCCTTCTCCAGATGCTTTTCCAGGCCATGCTTTCTATTTTTTTTGCTCTGGCACAGGTGATGATGTCATTTTCGAGATTGGTAGTTCACACAGTCATTTTTATACTGTGGAAAATAAAGAAAAGAGGACCTGGTGGTGCACCTAGAGAAGTGGAGTGGCTAAACACTGACCTCAGACATTAAAGCCTAGATTCACATTGGATCAATTTGTCATGCAATTTGATAGATCAAATCGCATGACAAATCGTAGCCTATTGGAGGCAATGGCACTGATCCAATCGGTGCAACACCGATTTAGCGGCACCACAACAAATTTGCAAAAGTAGTTCCTGCATGACTTTTTCTAATTTCAGGTGCGACTTCAATAGACATCAAGGGCATGAAGCCACACAAATGTCTATCAAGTAGCACCTGAAATTGCACTGACTTGCTACTACTGCTACTACTACTTACTTACTACTTCAAGTGACGTAGTGCAATTTCAAAGTAGCATCAATGTGAACCAGGGCTTAAAAGTAATACAAACATGTGAAATATGAAAACTGCAAGCAGGAGCCAATAAGTGGAAGAAAACTTCAGGCCAGATGAACCTAAAATTTGGCAAGCATGTCGACATAATCACGTATTCTTCTCTGTAAAGCAGTGGCAGCCTCCATTATTTGCTCTAGATAAATCAAAGCCTGCATCATATCTGCACTCATACGGCCAATTGTGCATCTTGGAAGTCCTTATAAGAAGAGAAAAAAGGATTAAGGGAACGATGGTCAAGTGGCTGAGGCCCTACATAGTGAATTATGGTCAAGTTACTAGTCAAATTGGTAAAATACTTACCTACCCAGTCTATTGTTGCTTGCAACCTTCTTGCCCTTCAAACACCTGCACTACTAGGAATGTACATGTGACAGACCTACCCGGGAGAGAGACTTTTGGAGGGGACTGAATGCTAGCCTCTTGCCGATCGATCGTGGACCCTGGCATTTGGGGGAACGGTGCTCTTTGTGAGCTGTATGCCTGAGGACCCTTGAGGTGGTGTCACTTTGGATTCAGGTCCATATCCCCCCAAGAGACACAGACTCTGGGGACCCTGGATTTGCCATATTAGAAATAGTGGCTGATTCATAATGCTGGGACAAATACTGTTAGGAGATGCTGATGTCAATTCCAGCCACCTGTCTGTCTGTTGCCTGCTAGAATGTGTTTATTGTAAATAAGTCTATTATGGGATCTAAGAGTCATTAGATCCCCATTGTTGTTTGTGTTAATTAACTCTGCTATTGTGTGAAGAAGAGTTCTGTGTTGATTTGTGATAATGTTGATTCAGTTTTCTGAGCTACAAGATGGCCAGTCTGGTCTAAAGGTCATGACTGGGTCATCTAGGCTGTCTAAAGGGATTAGTTAATTAGCCCATCTTAATTAGGTTTCTGGTCACAGGTGTATGTTCAGAGTAATATGAGCAGGAGGTATGCACCTCCTCTTTTACTGTATAAAAGAGCCTGTATTCCTTTCAATAAAAGAGATTCCTAGTTGAACTTACATACAGCCTGCCTGGTGTTTGTTCTGAGCTATCACAACTGAATTTGAACGGCACATAGCTGTAGTTCGATTCCCGGATGACATCGGATGACCGAACCATCAGATCTTGCAATCTGATTCAATAGCCACAGAGGAGTGTCGGGAGAGTGGAACTGAGCGAGCAGGGGCTCATTACATTGATTGGCAGATGTGGGATTTGCTCTCCAGTTACTGGGACACTCTAAACCAGCCTGCAGGAGAGCCACTCTGAAAGACTTACTTGAGAGCCGGGAGGGACCGGTGGGATCGTGCTTCCTTGCCTTGAACACATCCGAACCATTACCTGAATCCAAAGTCCAGATAGCAGGAGAAGAGAGGTACAGATACCAGCCACCATGGAAGAGGAATTCAGAAGGAGGTTGCGAGAGATGCAGATACAGCACAGAGGACCAGTATCAGAACAGGTCCTGCTAGGATGGTTTGATTCTATCCGCTACGAACTCTGGAAGGAAGCGCTAGCCCGTGAGCAGCAAAACCAGGGAAAAGTTCTCCCTTCCATCCATGTAAGGTACTGGTCGCAGTATGAAGTGCGAATGCTGTTATTGGGGGAACAGCCGAACCAGGAGTGGACAGCTGAGTTAAGCAGGCTGATCCGGGCAGAAATGCGGTTGGACGAGAGCTACAGAGCCCTCCAGTGGTATGTAGCCCAAGTGTGCCCGTGGACAGCGGATGACAGCCCCACGGAAGGCTTTGACTACGATGGCCTGGGATTGTTGTACTGGAGGCTGTCCAGGGACCCTGACTTTGGGAGTGATCGGGAGTGGAGTTTGGAGGAAATAATGGAGCACAGAGAGCGAAGACTGAATATCTCGGAAGTGCACTGGGCACAGGAAGATTTGGTGTTTCTGGCTGTTCAGGAATGGGAGCTTGAGATGGCCTACAGACAGCTGCTAGACTCTGCTCAGCAGCAGGGTGGGGCTCCCTTTGCCTGGGACTATCAGGAAATACCAGTTGACAACTCTGAAATCCTGGCTGAAGAGTCGACAATGTGGCAGAGTAACAGTGTGCTTTGCCAACCTGCCCTGCAGCTATGGACGCGGAGGTCTTATGGCGGATGGAGCAAGTGTTGACTGACCTTGAAGAACCTGTTTCTGCATGGGATGATCTTGGATGGAGGAATGTGCCTGTCCAGCAGAATGCCAGAGAATCGGCAGTGGAAAATCTGGAGATTGCCATCCCCAAAGCTGAAGTGCTGACAACAGGGCAGAGCTCTGCTAACCTCTGCCCAGCACTGATAGCATCTTCTGGGTACCACGGAGAGGAGATGGTGAACCTTTATCTCCAGACACCAGTTGCAGAGACAGGGGATTTGATAGACTTTTCTGCTGAGGAAGAACAACCTGGTGAGCCTCCAGCAGAAGAAGAGCTGTTATTAGGGACAAACTTCACTGTGCTCTGCCCAGCACCAACAGAAGTATCTGTGGAGTTACAAGGAACTTCCCCAGCTGAAGCGCTGGCAACCGGACAGAGGGTCCAAGATCTCTGCCCTACACTTGCGGCGGTTCCGGAGGCTCAGGGTGAGAAGGAGGTGGTCACTTCCCAGCAGCAGATCAGGATACAGGGGGAGAAGGGAGAGAAGGTGTTCGTCGTCCCTCCCCAACAGTTGGCCAGGGTGGAGGAAGTGGTCTTTCCTCCCCAGCAAAGATCCGTGCACCTGGGAGACAGTACCACAGACATATCGTCCCAACATCCAGATGAGGGAATGGAAAAGGAAGCAGCTGGCTCACCTCCCCAATGGCAGTTACACAGTTTGGAGTGGAGGAAGCCAGCCTCCTGCCCCAACGGTTAGCCAGAGCGGAGGATGTGGAGTCCCCAGCAGAAGGGCTGGCAACCGGGCAGAGTGCTGCTGGCCTCTGCCCTCAACTAACAGAAGAGGGAGTTCCTGTGGTATTGGATGGGACTTCAGTCTCCACTTGTATACCCCAGGAATGGTGGGCGGTCGGCCCGGATCCCCAAAGGCATGACGGAGGGAGCCCAGTCACCTTGTCTTCTCTCCAGTGGCTGAAAAGACTCCAGGGAGAAGGGCCAGTCCAGGCCTCTCCCCAGCGGCGGGCGTGTTCTCTGAGAGAGGCAGAGGTTGGCTGGGTAAGTAATGCTCTGTTTGGGACAATTTATTTGGGGTACTGTGTGGATATAAGCATTGGGGGACTGGAACTATGGACTAACTTTGGAGTCAACCCGTCTGAGGTCTCCTCCTATGTTAGTCTCCTGCCGAAAGGGGAGAAATGTGACAGACCTAGCCAGGAGAGAGACTTTTGGAGGGGACTGAATGCTAGCCTCTTGCCGATCGATCGTGGGCCCTGGCATTTGGGGGAACGGTGCTCTTTGTGAGCTGTATGCCTGAGGACCCTTGAGGTGGTGTTACTTTGGATTCAGGTCCATATCCCCCCAAGAGACACAGACTCTGGGGACCCTGGATTTGCCATATTAGAAATAGTGGCTGATTTATAATGCTGGGACAAATACTGTTAGGAGATGCTGATGTCAATTCCAGCCACCTGTCTGTCTGTTGCCTGCAAGAATGTGTTTATTGTAAATAAGTCTAGTATGGGATCTAAGAGTTATTAGATCCCCATTGTTGTTTGTGTTAATTAACTCTGCTATTGTGTGAAGAAGAGTTCTGTGTTGATTTGTGATAATGTTGATTGGGTTTTCTGAGCTACAAGATGGCCAGTCTGGTCTAAAGGTCATGACTGAGTCATCTAGGCTGTCTAAAGGGATTAGTTAATTAGCCTATGTTAATTAGATTTCTGGTCACAGGTGTATGTTCAGAGTAATATGAGCAGGAGGTATGCACCTCCTCTTTTACTGTATAAAAGAGCCTGTATTCCTTTCAATAAAAGAGATTCCTAGTTGAACTTACATACAGCCTGCCTGGTGTTTGTTCTGAGCTATCACAACTGGATTTGAACGGCACATAGCTGTAGTTCGATTTCCGGAGCATCGGATGACCGAACCATCAGATGTTGCAATCTGATTCAATAGCCACAGAGGAGTGTCGGGAGAATGGAACCGAGCGAGCAGGGGCTTGTTACAGTACACACTGCAACTACTCTGTAATCTTGGCCCTTGCGCCTGGGTCTACAAAACTTGGGTACCTAGCAACACTGCCAGCTCCTTTTACCTCTCCCTTCTCCATGCTAATGTTAAAGTGAAGTTCCGCCAATTTTTTTTTTTAAAGTCAGCAGCTACAAATACTACAGCTGCTGACTTTTAAAATAAGGACACTTACCTGTCCAGGGTGCCTGCAATGTCGGCACTCGAAGCCGTTCTATCCCACGGCTGTTGGGTGCTGCCGCCGCCATCCTTGCTAAGGGAATCAGGAAGTGAAGCCTTGCGGCTTCATTTCCTGTTTCCCTACTGCGCATCTGCGACTCACGCTGCGCTATCCCACTGGTCCCTGCTGTGTTTTGGGACCAGTGTGTATCCCAGAAGACAGCGGGGGGGGGGATGGGAAGTGGCGTAGATACCCGCAGGTGGCTCGGGTATCTATGCCCGGAAGTGGGAGCAAAATTCCTGTATTAGACAGGTATCTGCTCCCCCCTGAAAGGTGCCAAATGTGACACCGGAGGGGGGGTGGTACCGGAAAAGCAGAAGTTCCATTTTTGGGTGGAACTCCGCTTTAAGGCACTACATACTTTGTTAATGTGTGGAGTGGGTGTTTGTTTTGGACATCTAAACACTTGACATGTATACACATTTGAAGCCAGATTCAAAGAATACTTACTTGTGCAAACAAGAGGCTCAAGTGGAAGGTCTGTGCTGGGTCCAGATGTCATATCCGACGCCACAAAAGCAACATCCTGGTTCAGCTGAACACACTCCCTTTCCTCTAAAAAACAAACAAACAATACACCATTCATTAAAAGCCACCCCAAGTCACATCTAGCATACATTTTGCTGCATTAGTTGACCAACCTTGCACCTGGAATAATGTTTGCTCCTGACTAGTGGACTCCACCATGCTGCACTGGTTTTTTTTAGCATAGTAAAATGCATTGAAAAGGGAAGGTGATGTCATTTTGCAGGGGACAAACATTGGACAAGTGCCAACATTGAAAAACTCATGCAGTTGCCCCCCACCCCTCTTGTCTCCTATGGGATAGGGGATATATGAGGATCATTTCCTTTAGTAAATAACCCCCATTATCTAGAATTTTCAAAAACTACTTGGAGAAAGCGCATATACAGACAGCTAATTTACACATATACATATTGGTTAGATACAAATATTGTAACAAATATATACACTATATATATATAAACTTGCGCTGGTGGTGCAAAAATGGGGTAATACAAAAGTGAATGGAGATGCTATGCACAAAGTGTTAAACACTTGACCACAATAAAAATACATAAATAAAGCGCTCACAAACATAAACCCAACATAAGTGAAAAAAGTGAAAAGTGAAAAAAATACAGCAGACGCCGTTACAGGAGTTCTTTCCACGAGACCGGAAGTGAGGTCAGTCGTATTGGAATGCCAGTAACGGCGTCTGCTGTATTTTTCTCCCCATTTTATGCCTGCTTTTAACTTACATTTGTAAGTATGCATTTGTGCAATAAAGCCTGTTCTTAGCTTACTTCACTATTAGTCCATCTCTTTCCTTTTGGGTACAGTACCTGTTTATGGCTGAGATATCATCTTGAAGAAACATTTACCAACAAGTTCCACCATTCATTCTGCCTGACGTCCTTTGGATATCGGTACAAGCCTTATTGACCCCCAGACTGAAAAGCTGGGTGTCATTGTGATCTGGTGAGTGGGGACACATGTCGGGGTGTTTTGGTACGCCTGAAAAATTCTCTGAAACATTTCTTCTGCACTGTTTGCACACCAGATGTGAAGTGTGACAGACTCACCTGGGACAGAGGCTTTTGGAGGGGAGTGAAGGTCAGCCTCATGCCTCCAGATTATGGGCCCTGGCATTTGGGGTACCCTTGAAGTGTTGTTACTTTGGCTTTGGGCCCTTGTCCCCCAGGACACACAGACTCTGGGGACCCTGTATTTGCCATATTAGCAATAGTGACAGCCCAGTGGAAGGCTTAAGCTACGGCAGCTTGGGGCTGTTGTATGTGAAGCTGACAGGGGACCCTAACTTTGGGAGTGATTTGGAGTGGCGGTTGGACGAAATCATGGATTTCAGAGAAAGGCTACTGAACATCTCTGAAGTGCACTGGGCACTGGAAGATATAGACCTTTGGCCGTTCAGGAATGGGAGCTGGAGATCGCCTACAGACGGCTGCCAGATGTTGCTCAGTGCCAGGGCTGGGCTCCCTTTGCCTGGGACTACCAGGAAACACCAGGTGACAACCCTGAAATCCTGGCTGAAGAGTCGGCAATGTGGCAGAGTAATAGTGTGCTTTACAAACCTGCCCCCGCAGCTATGGAGGCGGAGGTATTATGGTGGATGCAGCAAGTGCTGACTGACCTTGATGATCCTGTTTCTGCATGGAATGATCTTGGATGGAGGAATGTGCCTGTCCAGCAGCATGCCAGAGAATCAGCAGTGGAAAATCTGCAGATTGCCATCCCCAAAGCTGAAGTGCCGACAACAGGGCAGAGCTCTGCTAACCTCTGCCCAGCACCGATAGCATCTTCTGGGTTTCATGGACAGGAGGTGGTGAACCTCTATCCTCAGACACCAGTTGCAGAGACAGGGGATTTCTGCTGAGGAAGAACAACCTGATGAGCCTCCAGTGGAAGAGCTGGTATTAGGGCCAAACTTCACTGTGCTCTGCCCAGCACCAACAGCAGTATCTGCGGAGTTACAAGGAACTTCCCCAGCTAAAGTGCTGGTCACCAGACAGAGAGTCCAAGACCTCTGCCCCACACCTGTGGCAGTTTCGGAGGCTCAGGGTGAGAAGGTGGCAATCACTTCCCAGCAGCAGATACAGGGAGAGAAGGGAGAGGAGGTGTTCTTCGTCCCTCCCCAACAGTTGGCCAGGGTGGAGGAAGCGGTCTTTCCTCCCCAGCAAAGATCTGTGCACCTGGGAGACAGTACCAGAGATATGTTGTCCCAGCAGCCAGGGAGGGAATGGAACAGGAAGCAGCCAGCTCTCCTCCCCAATGGCAGCTGCACAGTTTGGGAGTGGGGGAATCCAGCCTCCTGCCCCAACGGTTAGCCGGAGCAGAGGGTGTGAAGTCCCCAGCAGAAGTGCTGGCAACAGGGCAGAGTGCTACCAACCTCTGCCCAGCACCGGCAACAACTGTGGAGATCCATGGAGCCAGGCCACCCCTCTCTCAGGCGACAAGCTGATGTAGTGGAGCTGCTACTCCCAGCTAAATCGCTGGCAACAGGGCAGAGCACTGCCGGCCTCTACCTAGCACCTACAGTTTCTTCTCAGCTTCAGGGAACTGGGACAGTGGGCCCCTCTGTCCAGCAACAGGCCAAGCCATGGAATGGTAAACACCACCCAGCTGGACAGAGAGTCAATGACCTCTGCCCCACACCTACTGAGGTAAACTATTCCTTGCAGCCAAGAAAGGAGATCATGCGGACAGACTTTGTGAGTTTACTCTGCCTGACTAATGCATGTCCAGACCAGGTGGAGGTCTGGGACCTTGTTAGTCAACTTTTGATGGGGGAGAAATGTGACTCACCCGGGACAGAAGCTTTTGGAGGGGACTGAATGTCAGCCTCTTGCCTACAGATTATGGGCCCTGGCATTTGGGGTAACCTTGAGGTGTTGTTACTTTGGCTTCGGGTCCTTGTCCCCCAGGACACACAGACTCTGGGGACCCTGTATTTGCCATATTAGCAATAGTGACTGATTCATACTGTTGGGACTCATACTGCGAGGAGATGCTAATATCATCAACTCCACTCACCTGTCTGGTGTCTGATATAATGTGTTTAATGTAAATGAGTCTAGTCTGGCTTACGACAGCTTCTAAAGGTATTCAACTCATTGTTGTTTGTTCTAATTAACCCTGTGTTGATGTTTATGGTAATGTGTATTGAATAGTCAGTGTTAAACCCAAAGTCAGAATAGTCAGTCTTAAACCCAAAGGTCATGTCTCTGAGTCACCTAGTCTGGGTAAAAGGTTTAGTAAACTAGCTCATGTTAATTAGGTTACAATTGTATTGTTAGAGTAATATGAGCAGGAGGGGTGGGAACCTCCTCTAACGGTGTATAAAGACTTGTAATTTTGGTTCTAATAAAACAGTCCATGTTAGCCGCTAAGCAAGTCTCGCCTTGTTTTGTGCTTTGTGAGCGGTGGAATATCTGATATCTATATTCAGACTGGGAGGAAGTGGTATACTGACGGAAGAACTCAAGTGGAGTGAGGGACGTTCCGTCACATCAAGCATTTGTTCAGTTTTTTATGGACTTTACGTTGTGTTTTTTTCACTTTTTTTCACTTATGATGGGTTTATGTTTGTGAGCGCTTTATTTATGTATTTTTATTATATACAAATATTGCTTACTTTTTTTGATTATGTAATGGATGGACCCATCTGTTCTTGCTGGCGGTGCTTTAGATCAGATCATCGCTTTTGGATTTGGTCCTTCGTTCGTTGCACCGAAAATTCGCACTCCAAAATGGCGATGACCTTCTCCAAAATGAGGTCCTTTCGGCTGTTGGGCCTTTCGTAGTTGCGCAGCTTGCAATCATAGTCGTGCTTCTCAAGGATGAGCACCATCTCCACCATCTCACCCTTGCTCATGTGGGTGGCTTTGTGCCTCCTATAAGCTCCACCACCACGGGGCTGCATAGAATTTCCAGAATCCAACATGTTGTCCCTCAAGAATGTTCCGCCGTGTGTGTCGCATGCAGAAGAGAGATGGTCATGCCCCAGCGTCATGACGCACTGAGAGCGGAGTTTCACACATGCACAGTGTATATAAAGACATAACACGCGGTTGATGTAGCGGCTGTAGGAACGATCTTGGAGTGGAGGACGAATGATCGACATCACCAAAAGGAGACATAAAGCAAAGGTACAATTGTAAATTGGGGCATCAATGGTTAGTGGCCTATACTGCTTAGATTGAGGACTATATTGGGACCAGATTATTTATGAGTTAAGCCTGATATTATGGTTTGTCTGATGTTCTGTCTTGCAGGCATCTGCTATAATTGAATTGACAACTGTGGATAAATTCACTGTCGGACGGCAGACATCAATTATTTGAAGGCCAAAATTGGGATCCTTCCTAGTACATATAATAGGGAGCTCAAGAAGGTCCTGGAATCCCAGAGATCGAGAGCATCAGCAGATGACATACCCTGTTTCCCCCGAAAATAAGACCTAGCGTGATTGTCGGTGATGGCTGCAATATAAGCCCTACCCCCAAATAAGCCCTACCCTGTTTCCCTGAAAATAAGCCCTATCCTGAAAAGAAGACCTACAAGGACTTTAACTAGGGCTTATTTGGGGGGGTAGGGCTTATATTGCAGCCATCACCGACAATCATGCTAGGTCTTATTTTCGGGGAAACAGGGTATATGTCCCCAGGCTATGGTACTACCACAGCCTGCATTTTTTGTCCGACCAAACCGAACAATGCCCATCACTCTCAAAGCTTCCTTCCACATTGGCTGAGGCCACAGCTCCTGAGGTCCACCCTGATCCTTCTACACAAGAAGAAGATGTGGAGGAGCCCAGCTTGACCCAGGTATAGCATTGCTGAACATGTTTGTATCCAAAAATAGAATGATATTACCTAGACGTTATTGATCCAAAATGTATGCCTTAACAAAGTGGTTTCCATATCAATAGTGAAAAATGCTGAGGTCAGAATGATAGTCTTTTCTATTTGTCCACACTCAATTTGCAACAGTCATGAGCTCAAAATTGTGTGTGATTGATGACCAAAAACCAACAAATATGTCCCATTTTCATACACAGGAAAGTCTTAGTCAGGAGGAGCCCGTGCCCAGCAGCCAGACAGAGTCGCAGATTCCTCCCCTACGCCCTCCTACTAAATGGGCCAGGAAGAGCAGGAACCTAGATAAGGCCACGGCTGCCTTCCTCAGCCATGCAACAACGGCCATTAGTACGACCCCGGATGCACAGGAAGCAATTGGCTGTATGACATTTAATAAGCTGAGAGATATGGAGGAGGAGCAAAGGTGTATGTGTGAGGAACTAATCCCGAAGTTCCTCAAAAAGGGGAGGAGGGGAGAAATTACAGATAAAACACACATCTGTGATTTGGAGGACACACCTCCACCACCTCCACAGACACCACAGCAACCACACCTACCACAGCAGCATGGCGGACTGTGGCAAATACAGCCCCAACACCCCCAACAAGCCCACTGGCCTGGGGATTTTCACCCCTACAATTTCTAATTTTCTTTTTGTTTATTTTTTAAATTATGATTTGAGTTGTTATGCTTTATTTATTTTTTGTGCAGAGGATGCAGTTTTTCTTTAAAATATTTTATTTTGATTTGTAGGGCAGATAACATGTATAATTTGGTTTATTTTATTTGTTAAAGAATGCACAATAAAAAAATGGCCTCAGCCGATGTTGAAGGAAGCGTTGACAGCGTTGGCCTGGGTTCGGTCTGGTCTGGCAAAAAACGCAGGCTGTGGTAAGACCACAGCCTGGAGACATATATGTCTGCTGCTGCTCCCGAACTCTTGGAGTCCAGGACCGTATTGTGCTCCCTATTAAATGTACTCCTCAGGTTCCCAATGTTGCGCTTCACATAATTGAGGTCTGCCCTGGGGTACAAAGGCTTCACCAATTCCAACAGTTTCTCCATCGCTGCCTTCCTCTTGATTTTTATATGACCTTCTTGTGCTCCCTATTAAATAAAAAATAATTATTCTGAAAAATACTTGGCTATGCGTTTTACTTAAAAGGTTGTTTGTGAGTAGGCAGGTACATTTCAAAAATACAATGTCAAATTAACAAGGGACACCAACATAGTTATATCTTTGAGCTTAAAAACTACGAGATAATAATGGTGTTGTGGTAACCTGACCCAAAATAATAAAAAAAAAAAAATCATTAATCTGGATATCACTAGAAAAGAAAAGCCTTTTGAAATACGTTTGGCAGAACTCGGTCAATATCACCAGCAAAGCAGCTTAATTTTTCATCCCATTATAAAGAAGAAGAAAATATGCGCTGCATTAAGAGATTTAATAATTTGCCGCGTCACGAATGTGATATCTCCTATACGAACACTAGTTTTACAAGACCGACTGCTTCCGGCTCGTCCTTGCTTCCGAACATGCGTGTTTGTACTTTGGACTTTTGTCCGATTGACTTGTATACACACGCTCGGAAAATCCAACAGCAGACATTTGTCTGCGGAAAATGTTAAAACCTGCTATCCAACATTTGTCCGCGAAAAATCTGACAATTGTCGATGGAGCATACAAATGATTGGATTTTCTGCCAACAGCCTGTCATCACACATTTCCTGTCGGAAAATCCGATCGTCTGTACGAGGCTTAAGTCCTCGAGGGACAGGAGGAACACAAGTGTTGGCAGGGGTTGATAGCAGAACTGGCAGCAGGAGATACAGGCTTGAGAAGTCAGGCAGAACATTAGGCCAGGAGCAGATGTGATGCATACTGGACCAGCCAAGGGGCACTCCGCATGTACTCTAGGTTCTGAAAGGGTGGCTTATCAAAGCTCTCAGCAGGCTTTAGGCAGGAACACACTGCAATGACTGGAGGGGTTACGAAGAACAGTCAAAGCAGACACATTGAGAAGTCAAGTTGAAAGTAGTAGAGAAATCACAGAGGTAGCCGAGGTCAGTTGCAGGCGGCCAATGAGGTACAGAAACGTAGGTGGAAGCGTGGTTAGAAACAAAGCCGAGGTCAGGAACAGGTGGGCAGAAGTACAAGCAGAATGCAGGATCAGGTCAGTAACAAACTGGGAATCAATGGGAATTAGATACAGGATACCCTCAGGACAGGGGAAAATCTGAAGACCAGTCAGCACTGACAGTGAGCAAGAGCATCCTTTAAATAGCCTGTCTGGCACCAGAAACTGTGGAAATGCTCCCAGGTATTAGCACACGGGTGAGGGAATGCACATGCCTATGCTCATGCCTGTTAGTGATGCTCCTATGCTCATTTCTATGTGCATGTAAATGTACTGTATATGCACCAGTTGCCATACTGGAATTCCCTTACAGCAATTCAGTGCCTTACCACTTAAAATGTACTGCCCACAGTGCAGGAAAACAATCGAAAACAAGGCAATGCACCACAACACCACAGTATGGGGGAGATTTACTAAAACTGGAGTACTCAGAATCTGGTGCAGCTGTGCATGGCAGCCAATCAGCTTCAAACTTCAGCTTGTTCAATTAAACGTTTCCAGTAAAACCTAGAACTTGACTGATTTCTATACAGAGCTGCACCAGATTTTGCACTCCCCAGTTTTAGTAAATCCCCTTTATGTGTGTTGCTGTGCGCTGCACTACAGGTTCATAAGCACCTACTGTAATTGTGTGTTTGGGTGCCATTCGGAATGGCACAACATGGCACAGAGTGGTGTACATTACCTTGTGTTACATTAATGCACCGGGCCTCAAGTGTGAAATAAATTGATATGAACCTGAACCTAACTTAACAGTTAAAGCGATATTAAATCCAAAAGCAAACAATTATTATATTGCAGCTTAGATGTGATGGCTGCATTATTTTTCTTTTTTTTTTCTTTTTTAAATGTTACTTTTTCTATTTTCATCTGGTAATCCAGACAGTAAGTCTGTTGTTTTTCAAAAGTACAAGCTCCCTTCCAGATGAATCAGTTTACAGGGATGAGACAAACCATTGTAGCGGTGTGTTGCATCTAGGTACTAACATCCACCAAATCACCCCACTGCCAGACCTTCATATATCACCTCAGAGACAACAACAGTCATTTGCTTTGTTTTTGTTTATTGGGTGGATATAACTTGGTTGGGGAAAGGGGGATATGGGATGCCCATATATCAAATTACTTTGCTATCATATTTATCAATTAGAACTTTGTTTGAGCGTTGAAGAAATGATAACATCTATAGTCTCTTCTCTGCGTCTCTATGCAGATTATTGCTCCTCCTCTGCGTAACTCCTGCAGACTATTGCTTCCAGGAATTCTTCCTTTCTGCACAAACTTATTCTGTAGCACATTACATTTCTTGTCACATCCTCTTCTATAATACAAAAGATCCCACTCTGAATAGTCTCTAATGCTGATTGGTTGCTGCTACTAGGCCAGAGGCCTGCAGTACCTCTCTCTGGAGGCCTAGTAGTTTAATAGCATGTGCTGAACGGTGGACTAATGTTCCTAGCTAGCCCAGCTTGCAAATCCTGAGCCCTCGGGCCGCATTGATTTGACACTATTCCCCACAGTCTCTCTTCTGATCCAGGACTCCTCATCAATGATGTGTAATGATGAGGACTTCACCAATGACCTTGTAAAGGTGAAGTTCCCTCACAGACTTCCTGGCATGTCTCCACACCCAGGCCTCCACTGTGGTACACTCACCAACCTTCTTCTGCCCCGAGTCCATGGTGAAGAACTTAACCGGACCCTACGTTCCGACAGCTTCTCCTGCCCCTCTGCTCCAGGAATTCCTCATCAAAGACTTCACCCATGACTGTCTGAAGATCCCTCACAGCTCTCCCTGGCCTCCTTCCACAATCGGCGCACCCCCCCAGATGGGTTTGCCCTCCTGCTGCTGTCTAGTACTCCATTCTCTACTTCTCCCGGCCGACAACTTCCACCAGTGGCCTGTTACCTCAGCTTATATAGAAGGCCTGCCCCCTGCCAATTCCAGTTGGGTATTGGTCAGGGCTCCCACATAAGCTGCCTGCCACTCCAGTCCTAGGCCCTGCCCTTTTTCCATAACATTTTCCCTGGAAGCTAGGGAGGCGCCTCAGCACTGAAGCGCAGGTGGTCACACCCATTGCTACACCAACCACTTCCTGCCCCCAGATCAAAACAGACAGGTCTAGCTCAAAGCATAGGCCTGCATAAATTTACCTGTGCTGACAGTTTCCCTAGAAAAAATCCTATGCTAGCACCTACCTATGGTAGATGGTGCTACATTCACCCCCCACCAAAATCACAGCTGTCCTCAGCTGTGGGAAAATACATTTCCAAAAGTACCTCCTGGGCCCAGGAGTAAAGGCATCCCATATCAATAGGTTGGATGGGGAAAGGGTGAAAACTTGGACAGGGCTATGCACAAATAAATTAAGTACAAAAGTACAAAAATATAATATGTACAATCTGTTCACATATTCACACTGTACAGTTTGAGCATAGACATCCTAACTACAGATCCCTGCAGCTAGATGCATACAAGTGAAGGCAGAGCATTGCTCCCTGATCACACGTCTTCATCTGTGGATGACGCGGTGGAGATGGACAGCCATCACATCCTTGGAGTTCCTAAAAGAAGACACAAACAAACATACAATTTATCCATACAAACTAACTTTACAAGTAATTCACCTTGCAGAGGGGGTTACAATTAGGGATGAGCCGAAGACCCCCTGGTTCGGTTCGAAAGTTCGCGCAAACTTTAGAACCCCATCTAAGTCTATTGGACTCGAACGTTCAAAATCAAAAGTGCTAATTTTAAAGGCTAATATGCAAGTTATTATCCTAAAAAGGGTTTGGGGACCCGGGTCCTGCCCCAGGGGACATGTATCAATGCAAAAAAAATTTGTAAAAATGGCCGTTTTTTTGGGAACAGTAATTTTAACCCCCCTGGCTGTATTCCCGAGTGTGGCTCGGGGTGAGATTTCAGTACCATTAGCGGTAACCCCGATCGCATTGCTGGATCCTGGAAAAGGTTACTTATCTTGTCCCCGGGATCCCGTGATGTATTCCCGCTGTGTAAGGTGGCCGCATCTTCCTCCCGATGCACTGTGTGCTCTGTGTGCCCTGGCTTCCACTCCCTGCGAGCGTCGCGACGCAGGGGGGTGGAACCAGCGGCAAATTCAAAATGTATAAAGCACAAACACACTGATACATTGTAATCCTATTGGATTACATTACTAAATAAAATTAAATTTACCTTAGTTTGCCCCCCCCCAGTGCTTTGTCCAGTGCCCCTGCCTGCAGTTTTATTGTACTTTCTGTCTGGAAACTGCAGAGCGACCATGGCATCTAAAAAGCGCGCCTCTACTTCAAAAGCGACATATGACCTGCTGGAAAACAGCGACAGCGATACAGAATAGATTGCAGAAGTGAGTGATAGCGATTCTTGGGGAAGTTCATCATCAGGCGCATTTCAGCGATGATCCTGCGACTGTGCCCAGTGATGTGCGGACTTGGTGCTCGATTGACTGCGGTACGGAGCATGCAGAGCCCCCAAGATTCCCGTTTACCAAAGCACCTGGTATCAAAGTGGAGGTTAAAGATGACAGCCCCTTGGGATACCTCCAACTCTTTTTGACTGTGAGGTTATAGAAAGAATTGTTACGGAGACAAATCGGTACCAGGAGCAACAAGCTGCTATACCTCAGAGGTTTTCAAGGAGCAGAAAGTGGGAACCAGTGACCAAAGAGGACATCTGGAAGTTTCTGGGCCTAATTATTCCTCTGGGAGTGGTGGGGAAACCCCTGCAGAAGTGGTACTGGACAACCAACAAATTACTAGCCACTCCTTTTTTGGCACCATCATGTTGGAGTACAAATTTTCTCTCATAATGAAATATCTGCACTTTCAAAATAATGAAGAATTTGATGAGACTTCTCATCTAGCTCCAAAACTGAAAAATATATGGGAGGTATATCAAATTATTCAGAAAAAATTCCAGCAGACCTACGTACCAGACAGAGACATCAGTATTGACGAAAGTCTAATGGCCTACAAAGGAAGACTTAGCTGGATATAGTACATCGCATCTAAGAGAGCACGATTTGGCATAAAATCATTCATGCTCTGTGAAGCCAGCACTGGTTACATATGGAATTCGGTCCTTTACACCGGGAAAGGGACCAAATTCAACGAAAGATTCAGTAATTATGGAATGGCAACCGCTTCTGTTCTTACTTTGATTGAGCCATTGCTGAATCAGTTGTACTGTGTAACCACAGATAATTTTTACACTTCTCCAGAACTCTATGAGTTCTTTCTACAGCACAGGACGGATGCATACGGGACTGTTAGAGCTAACCGGCGTGACATGCTGCCAACCTTTGGCAATAAAAAGCTCAAGGCAGGAGAAATAGTTGCCTGGCAGAAAGGCAAAATGATGGCACTGAGCTGGCGCGACAAAAAAGATGTGTGCCTAATGAGTACCATTCACAACACCTCCACTGTCATGGTACATACAAAAGGTGGAAAAGACGTAATGAAACCACAAGTCGTGATGGACTACAACAACACCATGGGAGGTGTTGACAGAGCTGATCAGGCCATGACTTTTTATCCTGCTATGAGAAAGCAACAAAAAAAATATTACAAAAAAATCTTCAGGCATCTTCTTGAACGCTTTCATTCTTCTAAAAAAAAAGAGTGACAGGCCTGTGGTTCATGCGGTCTTTGTTTGGAAAGTTGCTGAACTTATATTTCTCAAGCACCCAACACCAACCGCTGTAAATAGATCTGGACGTCGTGGTGCTGGCGTTGTGAACCCGGAACGCCCGACAGGTTGACACTTTATGAACCACATTCCACCAACGGAAAAGAAGGCAGCACCCACAAGGATGTGTGTGGTTTTCTGCTCTAAGCGTGACGACACTGGAAGGAAAATCAGAAAAGAAACCCGGTTCTACTGTCCTGACTGTGACATCGGACTTTGTGCTGTACCATGTTTTAAAAATTTCCATACCCGAGACGTTTACTGACGCAATGTGACTACTAATATTGCACTCTTGTTTGGCCAAAAAAAATGTCAGTGTTTTTGATTATATTATTTACTAAAATGTATTGAATAAAAAGTATTATTACTATTATATTATTATTTGTTATTATTTATATTTATTTATTATATTATAATTTAGGATTTTGTGTTTCAAACTTTATCATACCGAGGATGTCTACTAGATTCTTGTTTGGACAGATTTCAGTGAGTTATTCCTAAGAATTACAGGCCTACAATATAAAACGGCAAATTTCCATGCAAAATAATGGTACCGCTTTTAGCATCTAAAATCTGAAATAATCATACCGCCAGGGAGGTTAATGATGCTTAAAGTGAAAAAAAAGTGAAATATTCCTTTAAATATCATACCTGGGGGGGTGTCTATAGTATGCCTGTAAAGTGGCACGTGTTTCCCGTGCTTAGAACAGTCCCTGCACAAAATGACATTTTTAAAGGAATAAAGTCATTTAAAACTTCTTGCGGCTTTATTGTAATGTCGGGTCCTGGCAATATGGATAAAAACCAGTGAGACAAACTGCATGGGTACCCCCCAGTCCATTACCAGGCCCTTTGTGTCTTGTATGGATATTAAGGGGAACCCCGCACCCAAATTAAAAAAGGGAAAGGCGTGGGG
This sequence comes from Lithobates clamitans, assembly GCA_037952925.1. Classification (NCBI taxonomy): domain Eukaryota; kingdom Metazoa; phylum Chordata; class Amphibia; order Anura; family Ranidae; genus Lithobates; species Lithobates clamitans. The sequence goes on from JBBGZY010000720.1 coordinate 1,655,369, forward strand.
CCCCCAGGCCCTATATACTCTGAACAGCAGTATACAGGTGGTGCAAACAAGACAGGGGCTGTAGGTTTGTTGTTAAGTAGAATCTGTTTGGAATTTTGAACTCGTACATTTTTAAAGTGTAGCTCCAGCCAAAAAAAATCTATTTTTAAGCTTTTTGGAAAACATGGGGAAGGGTTATCACCCCTGTAACATTTGTTTTGCTGTCTGTGCACCTCTTCAGAAGATTTCACCTCACTTTCTGTCCCAATGACAAATGTTTTTTGAAAATTTGGGGTTTTTAGTGAAACAAGGATTGGTGATAAAGCATCAGTGAAGAGGAGACACGTTTTTTTCCCATATTAACTCTTACAGGAAAGAATTTCCCCTCCTAGGGGTAGATTTCATCTGACTTCCTGTTCTCTCCTTCCGTTTGCAAGTAGGAGTCGTTTGTAAGTTGGATGTTTGAAAGTAGGGGCCTGCCCTATATACTCTGCAGAAATTAGGGCCTTGGGTGTTGTGCTGTGAAATATTAGATCAAGAATTGTAATTACATGCCATTGTTGAACAGTGGTAGAAATATTGGGCCTTTGGTGGTGGTGGTGGTGTCACAACACTGTAAGTCCTCACAGTTCTCTTGGTGGGCGCTGGAATGAGCCCTGCTGTGAAATATTATATCAAGAATTGTAATTACATGCACCTGTTGAACAGGGGCAGAAAAATTGGGCCTTTGGTGATGGTGGTGGTGTTGCCACAACACTGTAAGCCCTCACAGTTACTCATGGTGGGCGTAGGAATGGGCCCAGCTGTGAAATATTAGATCAAGAATTGTAATTACATGTGCCTGTTGAACAGGGGCAGAAAAATTGGGCCTTAGGCACTGGTGCCACAACACTGCAACCACTCACAGATGCTATAGTCGGAGCGCAGGAATAAGCTCTGCTGCAAAGTATTGCATCAAAAATTGTAATTATACGCCTCTGTTAAACAGGGGCTGACAATTTGGGCCTTGGGCACTGGTGCTGGTGCCACAAAACTGCAACCCCTCACAGATACTCTAGTTGGAGCGCAGGAATGAGCCCTGCTGCAAAGTATTGCATCAAAAATTGTAATTATAAACCCCTGTTAAACAGGGGCTGAAAAATTGGGCCTTGGGCACTGGTGCCACAACACTGCAACCCCTCACAGATACTATAGATGGAGCGCAGGAATGAGCCCTGCTGCAAAGTATTGCATCAAAAATTGTAATTATACGCCCCTGTGAAGCAGGGGCTGAAAAATTGGGCCTTGGGCACTGGTGGCGGTGCCCAGAACCAAAAATGTTCTTACAAGCTATCAGCATGAAAATTGAGGAGGAAGAGGATTGTGACTCAGCATAACAGGATAGACACTCAGCATCAGCATAGGCAGTCTTGAAGGGATCTCACATTAAAAAAAAAAATCAATCGGATACATCATCATCAGGTGCTTGGTAGCTGGTGATCCAAGACTGATTCATTTTTATAAAGGTCAGCCGATTGACCGATTCGGTGGATAGGCGCACCCTGTGATCGGTTACAAAGCCTCCAGCAGCACTGAATGTGCGTTCCGAAAGAACGCTGGATGCAGGACAGGCCAGTAGCTCAATTGAATACTGTGCAAGTTCTGGCCAGTGATCCATCCTCAAGACCCAGTAACCCAGAGGATTTTCGGTGGGAAAGGTGTCGAAGTCTGATCTTGCCCCTAGGTAATCCTGCACCATGTGAATCAGACGCTGGTGATGGTTGCTGGAACTGATCAGACCTTGGGTCTGTGGACTAAAAAATTGTCTGAACACATCGGTCAGATGGCCACCTACTCCACCGCTCCTTCTGTGACTGACCAAAGCCTCAGCAACACATTGTCCAGGAGGACCAGGAAATTGTAACCTTCCAGGCTCTGGAAACGCGTTGCACAAATCTTTCTGCAAGGCCTCCCAAAGATGTTTCATCTTCTGCTCCCTCTGTGACGGCAAGATAAGGTCCACAACCTTACCCTTGTAATGTGGATCAAGGAGGGTTGCCAATCAGTAATCATCACTTCCACAGGCTTTGCAGGATCAGGTAAGCCATGCAGGTTTGCTGAGGCATTCGGTCCAGAGTCCTCTGGGTCACTAAGGACGATATGATCCACAGCCACCTCCTCCCAGCCATGTACAAGTCCATGGGTTTCTTCAGACAGTAAATGATCCCTTGAAGACTGCTGCTGATGCTGAATGCCAGTCTCCACCTCCATGCTGACACAATTCTCCTCCTCCTCGTCCTCTTCCTGTGTGATCACCGGGCACGCAGGAACACTGTCTGGATAAAGGGGGACTTGAGAGGTAAGGAAGTCCTCCTCTTCCTCCCTCTGTTCTGCCTCAAGTGCCCTGTCCATTATTCCATGTAGCGTGTGCTTCAACAGGTGGACAAGAGGGACAGTGTCACTGATGCATGCACTATCACTGCTCACCATCCTCGTAGCCTCCTCAAATGGTGACAGGACAGTGCATGCATTCCTGATCATAGCCTACTGGTGTGGGAAAAAAAAAACAAGCTCCCCTGACCCTGTCCTGGTGCCATAGTTATATAGGTACTCATTGATGGCCCTCTGCTGTGTGTGCAGCTGCTGCAGCATGGCCAACGTTGAGTTCCACCTGGTGGGCATGTCACAGACTAGGTGGTTCTTGGCCAGGTTAAATTCCTTTTGGAGGTCAGCCAGCCAAGCACTGGCATTATATGACCTGCAGAAATGCACACAGACTTTCCTGGCCTGCCTCAGGACATCCTGTAAGCCCAGGTACCTGCCCAAGAACTGCTGCACCACCAAGTTAAGGACGTGAGCCAAACAGGGCACATGGGTCAGTTGTAAGCTGAAAAAAATTACTGCGCTATCCCCAGGTAAAAAATTATATGTGAACAAGCTGCAACCATGCAATGTGAGACACATCCATTTGTTGTACAAATCAAAATTAAAAGGCTGCACTGCAATAAGTGACATAAAACAAATGAAATAGTGAATACATCCTGAAGATGTACGTGAGTTATAACAGTGATAATATGACCCACACAATAGTAACCAAAGAAAAATTGTTAATAAACAACGTAAAGTCCAAAATGCAGAGTGCACAAAAGTGTACAGTTCATATAAGAACAAGATTTATGCCAGGGAGAGAGTGGTGAGCATCCGAATGGTGTATATGGTTAAATCACCCGGGATTCAGTGATGACAGAAAAGCTCCTCCACCTATGTAAAAAGATGACCCCTTACCGACTCCTTAGATCTCTTTTCGGGAGATCAAGCAGGCATGTGGCTGTGTAACCCCAGCCTCGGGTGTGGACTGAGAAGGTGACACTCATGGACTTCTATGATGGGAATCCTCTGTATGGCAAATGGTCACTCGTTTGTCCATAAAGAGGCCATGGGGTGATACGTAAATGTTCGAGGTGTGTAGATTTGCGGAGGACCCGTTGCAGACAGCAGGGCGAAGCAACCTGTAAATGTAAGGTTTATAGAAACAAGACAGCTGTTGCACAGATTAGCTGATGTTGTTGCATCTGTTGTATCTTTTTTCCAAATGCCAATCTTACAGCAATTCCATTGGCCAGCGAGTGCTGATGTAACTCACCTCAGACATCTGCTGTGTCCTCAATGGTGGAGGCCTCTGTCCCCTTCACTCCCCAGCAATGTGGAACACCTGAGCAGGAGCATGGGTCAGTTGTCCCTGTCGGAGGGCGGAGAGGAGGCTGGTGCCATTGTCGCAAACCACCATACCTGCCTTAAGCTGGCATGGTGTCAACCACCTCTGAACCTGCCCCTGCAGAGCTGATAGAATCTCTGACCCAGTGTGGCTCTTGTCCCCCAAGCACACCAGCTCAAGCACCGTATGGCATCTATTTGCCTGTGTGCTTGCGTAGTCCCTTGAATGCCTATAGAGCACCGCTGGTTCAGAGGACAAATCAGCAAAGGAAGAGGCCATGGAGGGAGAAGAAGAAGAGGAGGGGGTGGAGGAGAGAGGTGTGGCAGAATCACCACTAGTAGATATTTGAAGGTGTGCTGGCGGAACAACCTCCAACACTACCGCACCCTGTCCTGCATCCTTCCCAGCTGCCAGAGGAGTCACCCAGTGCACGGTGAAAGATAGGTAATGATCCTGTCCATGCCTGCTGGACCATAAGTCAGCAGTAATATGCACCTTACTGCGGACCGCCCTGTCCAGCGATGCCAAGACATTGCCTTCCACATGCCGGTAGAGAGCCGGAATCGCCTTCCGTGAGAAAAGGTGGCATTTGGGAACCTGCCACTGAGGAACCGCACATTCCATCCGCACTCACGGAAGGGGGCAGAGTCTACCAACTGAAAAGGCAGCAGTTGAAGTGCTAGCAATTTAACCAAGCTAGCATTCAACTGCTGGGCATGTGGATGTTTGGGGCAGGGAAATTTGCCTGGTACAATCTGACATTGGTATACCAATAGCAGATTGCCCACAAGTACTTGGCTGTGACACACCTAATTCTACAACTTCATTCCTCTCAGTGCAGGTTTCAGAGAGGACTGAAGGTATAGTGGGGTTGGAGATCCCAGCTGATGAGGAGCAAGGAGAGGTCTGCTTTGTTCTTTGGTGTGGGTCTTTTAGGTACGCTTGCCAATGAACTGCATGACAGGTCGACATATGTCTGGTCAAGCATGTGGTGCCCAAGCGAGTGATGTTTTGGCCACGTGGGATACGCTTGAGACATATGTTGCAAATAGCAGCGGTGGGATCTGATGCACTTGTCTCAAAAAAGGCCCAAACCAAAGAACTTTTGGAATAACGCGCAGAGACAGCAGTGCCCTGCACATACGGAGCTCTGCGGGGTGATGCAGTCGGTGTGCTGCCCTTAAGCTGGCCCCTGGAGGACATCCTACCTCATTGGAGATGTGCCTCCTCCTCCTCTCTCCTATGAGGCACCCACGTGGAGTCAGTGACCTCATCATCCCCTCCCTCCTCATCACTGGAGCAAAGCTGGCAGTATGCTGCAGCTGGGGGAACATGACTGCCAGATTGCTGTCCTTCTTGGGCACCCCCTTTCTCTGGGCTCACGTTACTGCCTTCCTCTAGCTGGGTACCATCATCAGAGCCTTCAAAACCCTGGGCATCCTCCTGGAGCATGCATCCAACAATGGAGTCAAACAGTTCGGGGTACTCCTCAGGAGGACATAGCGGGGCTAGGGAAGGCGTGACTGATGCCATTGAGCCGAGGGAAGATTTTGGCAGCTGCTTTGCCAGACAAAGTACCCGGAGCCTGGGTGAGAGAGGATGAGGAGGATGAGGACGGCTTGGTCATCCACTCTACCAAGTCTTCCGCGTGTTGCGGCTCAACACGGCCAGCTGCCGAAAAAAAGGACAAGTGTGTCCCACGACCACGTGCTGATGAGGATGCACCGTCTCCACAGCCAGCACTGTTGCCTCTAGACACAGAGCCTGCTTGCCCTCTTTTATTGGCTTGTGACTGTCTGCCTCTCCTTGTTGACCTTCCAGACATACTAATGGCCTGCAGTGAGATGTAGCTGCACAAAGCTGGGATGTATATATATACAGTATATACTGATATTGCAGCTAGCAGAATCAACTGCCTGCCTGTAGTATTAGTAGTATGAGAACACCAGCAATTGTCTTCAGGTAGCTTTAGGTGCACACTGTGCAGAGGACGCAGTACACTAACTGTAAATACTGCAGCTGCCTGCCTGTGGTACTAATAGGATCAGAAGAACACCACCAATTTTCTTCAGGTAGCTTTAGGTGCACACTGTGCAGAGGACACACTACACTAACTGTAAATACTGCAGCTGCCTGCCTGTGGTACTAATAAGATCAGAAGAACACCACTAATTTTCTTCAGGTAGCTTTAGGTGCACACTGTGCAGAGGACACACTACACTAACTGTAAATACTGTATCTGCCTGCCTGCGGTACTAATAGGATCAAAAGAACACCACCAATTTTCTTCAGGTAGCTTTAGGTGCACACTGTACAGAGGACACACTACACTAACTGTAAATACTGTATCTGCCTGCCTGCGGTACTAATAGGATCAAAAGAACACCACCAATTTTCTTCAGGTAGCTTTAGGTGCACACTGTGCAGAGGATGCACCACACTAACTGTAAATACTGCAGCTGCCTATGGTACTAATAGGATCAGAAGAACACCACCAATTTTCTTCAGGTAGCTTTAGGTGCACACTGTGCAGAGGACGCACTACACTAACTTGGAAATATTGCAGCTGCCCGAGGTACTAATAGGATCGGAAGAATACCACCAGATTTCTTCAGGTTGCTTTACGGCACACTGTGCAGAGGACGCACTACACTAACTTGTAAATACTGCAGCTGCCTGCGGTACTAATAGGATCAGAAAAACACCACCAATTTTCTTCAGGTAGCTTTAGGTGCACACTGTGCAGAGGACGCACTACACTAACTTGTAAATACTGCAGCTGCCTGCGGTACTAATAGGATCAGAAAAACACCACCAATTTTCTTCGGGTAGCTTTAGGTGCACACTGTGCAGAGGACGCACTACTCTAACTTGTAAATACTGCAACTGCCTGCGGTACTAATAGGATCAGAAGAACACCACCACGTTTCTACAGGTAGCTTTAGGTGCACACTGTGCAGAGGACGCACTACACTAACTTGTAAATACTGCAGCTGCCTGCGGTACTAATAGGATCAGAAGAACACCACCAATTTTCTTCAAGTAGCTTTAGGTGCACACTGTGCAGAGGACGCACTACACTAACTTGTAAATACTGCAGCTGCCTGCAGTACTAATAGGATCAGAAGAACACCACCAATTTTCTTCAGGTAGCTTTAGGTGCACACTGTGCAGAGGATGCACTACACTAACTGTAAATACTGTAGCTAATAGGACTAATAGGATCAGAAGAACACCAGCAATTTTCTTCAGGTAGCTGTAAATACTGTAAAAACACCTGCCTACCTGTCGGTAGAAAGAGAATAACAGGAACGGATCTAGCTGAACTGAATACAGTGTATATATATATATATATATATATATATATATATATATATAAAACATCTAGGATGCATATATATATACACAATACACTGTAAGTGTAGCTAACTGACTCGCCTGCCTACTCTATCTAACTTAAATCAAATGACACTGTCTCTCTCTCTCTCTATCTCTCTCTCAACGCCAGAACACACTACACAGGGCCCACATGCAGGCGGCCTTATATAGTGTGGGGCATGTACTAAACCCCCTGAGCCATAATTGGCCAAAGCCACCCTGGCTTTGGCCAATTACGGCTCTCTGTACAGACAGCGCTGTGATTGGCCAAGCATGCGGGCCATAGTGCATGCTTGGCCAATCATCATCCAGCAATGCACTGCGATGCCGCAGGGAATTATGGGCCATGACGCGCCACTTGAATTTGGTGCGAACGGCCCATATCGTTCGCAATTCGACAAACGATCGAACATGCGATGTTCGAGTTGAACATGGGTTCGGCACGAACTCGAAGCTCATTCCTAGTTACAATCCTCCACGTGGTGATAGAAGAAGCATATTCTTCAAAACTTTACAAGGGGCGGCATGTTTTTTCCTGTTTCTCTGTCAATCTCTCAGGAGGGATCTAAGGGGACCTCCTGGTGGGCACAGTCAAAACATACATGCTGATGGGCAATAAATCCTTCTGATTGCTTCTGGGTGGAGGGGCCCCTCCTGAAAGTTAGGTAGCAGAAAGGTTTGGCAGGGACAGTACACCCTAGTGTCTGTGATGCACCTGTCCTCCCATCAGGCACCCTGGGTGGCGGACAAAGGCTGTCCCTGCAAGATATTTGAATTGTCAGTGGAGAAAAACCACACAGGCCCTGCCCTGTCCTTGCAGTCCTTGTAGTCCTTGTGGCCACTTTTATATGGGCTGCACAGCAGTTCTCCTCACATATAATAGTGTGGATCCGGCAACCTCTTCCGGCTATCCCCTTCTCCTCTGATGGAGACCGAGTAGCTCCTGGTAGGCCAACCTGCCTTTACAACCAGAACTCGGTCTCGGTATATAGCACGGCCCAACTTCCATTCCTGTTGAATGTTTTTAAACCGGGCCCAGAACTCACTTTCTTGCACCTGGAGTGGCTTGGACACATGCAAATAATCCCAAACCAGGTCATCCTCCCACTGTCCCCGGGAGTCTTCAATGACGTACATGGTTTGGGCTGGGACATACAGGTAATTTAAACCCCACTCCAAGGCAACCCTCCTTTGTACCTCCCACTGGAAACAGAAGAGCCTGGGTAAATCTTTAGGTTTTCCTCTCCCAGGCAGGATGCAGGCATCTGGGGCCTTGATGACCCACTGCCTGTAGGTGGATGCCCTGGTCTGGATAGTGGTGGGCTGATTGATGAAAAGTCTGCTGGTTTGCACTGAGGTCCATGCTGGGGATTGTGGTTCCTCCATTGTTTCGGCTGGGGTATCTACAGATCGGGAATCTCCGGTCTCCAACTGGAGCCCTATTCTGGGGAAGACCAAAAGAATAGCTTCTCCACTGATCCAAATCTCTGCAGGACTCTGGGCGAATCCTAGTCTATGACCCAGCCCTCGCTCACCTCATCCAGCTCACCTGAGGGTTCTCCCTCCTCCCACAGCATGGGCTCCTTCCGGATGGGCACAGCAAGGGTCTTACTTGGGGCCTGGCTCTTCGGGGAGATCAACCAGAGGCTGCACACTGACTCCAGCAACCTCCGGGCCCCTCTTCAGGCCACGGGTCTCCACAGCAGTCTTTTCTCCCGATATGTCTCTGACCTCTGAGGTGGACATACCTGATGGCAGCTCTCCTCCATTACTGGCAGGTGATCCTCGGCCCTCTCCGGCCCTCCGAGCTTTCTGTGGTTGCAGTATGCACAGTACTGTGAGCAGGTTGTAATGAGCCCCTGCTTGCTCGGTTCCACTCTCCCGACACTCCTCTGCGGCTATAGAATCAGATTGCAGATCGCAATATCTTATGGTTCAGTCATCTGATGCTCTGGGACTAGAACTATAGCTATGTGTCATTCTAATCCAGTTGTGTAGCTCAGAACAAACACCAGTAAGTGTGTAAGTTCAACCAGGAATCTCTTTTATTGAAAGGAATACAGGCTCTTTTATACAGTAAAAGAGGAGGTGTATACCTCCTGCTCATATTACTCTGAACATACACCTGTGACCAGAAACCTAATTAACACGGGCTAATTAACTAATCCCTTTAGACAGCCTAGATGACTCAGACATGACCTTTAGGCCAGACTGGCCGTCTTGTAGCTCAGAAAACCCAATCAACATTATTACAAATCAACACCGAACTCTTCTTCACACAATAGCAGAGTTAATTAACACAAACAACAATGGGGATCTAATGACTCTTAGATCCCATACTAGACTTATTTACAATACACATTCTAGCAGGCAACAGACAGACAGGTGGCTGGAATTGACATCAGCATCTCCTAACAGTATTTGTCCTAGCATTATGATTTAGCCAGTATTTCTAATATGGCAAATCCAGGGTTCCTGGAGTCTGTGTGTCCTGGGGGACCAGGACCCGAATCCACAGTAATATCACCTCAAGGGTCCCCAGGCATACAGCTCACAAAGAGCACCGTTCCCCCAAATGCCAGGGCCCACGATCGATCGGCAAGAGGCTAGCATTCATTCCCTTCCAAAAGTCTCTCTACCAGCCAGGTCTGTCACATTTCTCCCCTTTTGGCAGGAGACTAACACAGGAGGAGATCCCACATGGGTTGACTCCGAAGTTAGTCAGTAGTTCCAGTACTCTAATTCCTGTACCCACACAGTACCCCAAACAAATTGTTCCAAACAAAGCATTACTCACCCAGCCAACCTCTGCCTCTCTCAGAGAACATATCTGCCGCTGGGGAGAGACCTGGACTGGCCCTTCTCCCTGGAGTCCTTTCTGCCGCTAGAGAGAAGACAGGGTGTCTGGGCTCACTCCGTCATGCTGTTGGAGATCTGGGCCGACTGACCAGACTCGCTGGGGTATACAGGTGGAGACTGAAGTCCCATCCACCTTCACAGGAAACCCATCCTCTGTTAGTTGAGGGCAGAGTCCAGCAGTACTCGGCCCTGTTGCCAACCCTTCTGCTGGAAACCCCACACCATCTGCTCCGACTAACTGTTGGGGAGGAAGGCCGACTGCCCCGCCTCCCTGGAACTCTGTAGTTGTTGCCGGTGCTGGGCAGAGGTTGGTATCACTCTGCCCTGTTGCCAGCACTTCTGCTGGGGACTCCGCATTCTCCACTTCAGCTAACTGCTGGGGCAGGAGTCTGGCTTCCTTCACTCCCAAATTATTTAGCTTCCATTGGGGAGGTGAGCCGGCTGCTTCCTTTTCCATTCCCTCATCTGGATGTTGGGACGATATGTCTGTGGTACTGTCTCCCAGGTGCACGGATCTTTGCTGGGGAGGAAAGACCACTTCCTCCACCCTGGCCAACTGTTGGGGAGGGACGACGAACACCTCCTCTCCCTTCTCCCCCGTATCCTGATCTGCTGCTGGGAAGTGACCACCTCCTTCTCACCCTGAGCCTCCGGAACCGCCGCAGGTGTAGGGCAGAGATCTTGGACCCTCTGTCCACTTGCCAGCGCTTCAGCTGGGGAAGTTCCTTGTAACTTCACAGATACTTCTGTTGGTGCTGGGCAGAGCACAGTGAAGTTTGGCCCTAATAACAGCTCTTCTTCTGCTGGAGGCTCACCAGGTTGTTCTTCCTCAGCAGAAAAGTCTATCAAATCCCCTGTCTCTGCAACTGGTGTCTGGGGATAAAGGTTCACCATCTCCTCTCCGTGGAACCCAGAAGATGCTATCAGTGCTGGGCAGAGGTTAGCAGAGCTCTGCCCTGTTGTCAGCAATTCAGGTTTGGGGACGGCAATCTTCAGATTTTCCACTGCCGATTTTCTGGCATGCTGCTGGACAGGCACATTCCTCCATCCAAGATCATCCCATGCAGAAACAGGATCATCAAGGTCAGTCAGCACTTGCTGCATCCGCCATGAGACCTCCGCCTCCCTAGCTGTGGGGGCAGGTTGGCAAAGCACACTGTTACTCTGCCACATTGTCGACTCTTCAGCCAGGATTTCAGAGTTGTCAACTGGTATTTCCTGATAGTCCCAGGCAAAGGGAGCCCCACCCTGCTGCTGAGAGAAGTGTAGCAGCTGTCTGTAGGCCATCTCAAGCTCCCATTCCTGAACGGCCAGAAACTCCAAATCTTCCTGTGCCTAGTGCACTTCCGAGACATTCAGTCTTCGCTCTCTGTGCTCCATTATTTCCTCCAAATGCCACTCCCGATCACTCCCAAAGTCAGGGTCCCTGGACAGCCTCCAGTACAACAATCCCAGGCCATCGCAGTCAAAGCCTTCCGTGGGGCTGTCATCCGCTGTCCATGGTCACACTTGGGTTACATACCACTGGAGGGCTCTGTAGCTCTCGTCCAACCGCATTTCTGCCTGGATCAGCCTGCTTAACTCAGCTGTCCACTCCTGGTTCGGCTGTTCCCCCAATAACAGCATTTGCACTTCATACTGCGACCAGTACCTTACATGGATGGAGGGGAGAACTTTTCCCTGGTTTCGCTGCTCACGGGCTAGCGCTTCCTTCCAGAGTTCGCAGCGGATAGAATCAAACCATCCTAGCAGGACCTGCTCTGATACTTGTCCTCTGTGCTGTACCTGCATCTCTTGCAACCTCCTTCTGAATTCCTCTTCCATGGTGGCTGGTATCTGTACCTCTCCTCTCCTGCTATCTGGACCTTGGATCCAGGTGATGATTTGGATGTGTTCACGGCAAGGAAGCACAATCCCACCATTCCCTCCACGGCTCTCAAGTAAGTCTTTCAGCGTGGCTGTCCTGCAGGCTGGTTTGGAGTGTCCCAGTAACTGGAGAGCAAATCCCACTGCTGCCACCAATGTAACGAGCCCCTGCTCGCTCGGTTCCACTCTCCCGACACTCCTCTGCTGCTATAGAATCAGATTGCAGATCGTAACATCTGATGGTTCAGTCATCCGATGCTCCGGGACTAGAACTACAGCTATGTGCCGTTCTAATCCAGTTGTGTAGCTCAGAACAAACACCAGGCAGGCTGTATGTAAGTTCAACCAGGAATCTCTTTTATTGAAAGGAATACAGGCTCTTTTATACAGTAAAAGAGGAGGTGTATACCTCCTGCTCATATTACTCTGAACATACACCTGTGACCAGAAACCTAATTAACATGGGCTAATTAACTAATCCCTTAAGACAGCCTAGATGACTCAGACATGACCTTTAGGCCAGACTGGCCGTCTTGTAGCTCAGAAAACCTAATCAACATTATCACAAATCAACACCAAACTCTTCTTCACACAATAGCAGAGTTAATTAACACAACCTACAATTTGGATCTAATGACTCTTAGATCCCATACTAGACTTATTTACAATACACATTCTAGCAGGCAACAGACAGACAGGTGGCTGGAATTGACATCAGCATCTCCTAACAGTCCCCTCCAAAAGTCTCTCTCCCGGCCAGGTCTGTCACACAGGTGGATAGAATAATATCTTGATTCCCGCTGCACCGACCCTAAGCGGGTCAATGGCTCTCCACAATGGCTGCACCGGGCTCAGGCATTGATCCCGATTATGGGGCCTGCTCAGTCTGAGGCTGTGGAACTCTGTGTAAGTGGAACTGGTATAAGTGGTGAGTTAAAAACCAGAGTTTAAAACAGGAGGTTATAACAGTGGTCATAGTACCTGTGTAGTATGAGTACCTGAGTGTTTTCTGAGTAGTGTGTGTGAATCGTTAGAACTTGTGTATTGTGTACTGTATACTTGAGTATTGTGAGTGCACGTAGGTCTGCGACTGTTCTGCGATTGCACGTAGGTCTGTGAGTACCTGGGTATTGTCTTGTTGTGTACCTGTGTATTGTCTTGAGTATTAGTGCCAGGAAGCTAGCTGTTAGGTAATTTGGACAGGATAAAATCCCCAAATCCTCACTAAATGTAATAGGTACGATGCCCGGAGGGTGTGGAGAGGCGACTCTTTGTACATCTTGCTGCATGTATGCGTTCCTTGATCGAGGGCGAATACTGCTTCCTCCGATCGAGGGCGAATACTGCTGTGCAAAATGTAAGCACATTGTTTCCCTGGAAGCCCAGGTTCTGAATCAACTGTCAGCACTGAGAAGTCCCTCCATACTAGAGGAGAGCCAGGAACGTACACGGCAGGTGCCGGCAGGGGCCAGCACAAAGGCGGGTGGAGACAAAGAGGTGCAGGCACTAGCAAAGAGTAGATGAGTGACAGTCAGGAGGGGTAGAGGGGGAAGTGCCAGGGAGGCCGATCCAGGACTGGAGCATCCCAATAAGTACGCTCCATTGAGTGACATTGGTGAAACCAGTCAGGGACCAGCACTGCTGGAGCTGAGGGACTCTCCTAGCTGCCAGGGGAAGAACTCCTCCAGTGAGAGTGGGGGGGCAGCAAAGGGAAAGGAAAGACAGATTCTGGTGGTAGGGGACTCAATTCTTAGAAGGACAGAGAGGGCAATCTGTAACCAAGACCTGAAGCGCCGAACAGTATGTTGTCTACCGGGCGCTCGGGTTCGGCACATCACGGATCTTGTGGGCAGATTACTGGGAGGGGCTGGGGAAGACCCGGCTGTCATGGTGCACATTGGCACCAATGACAAAGTCAGAGGCAGATGGAGTGTCCTAAAGAAAGATTTTAGGGACTTAGGAGCTAAATTGAGGAAAAGGACCTCCAAAGTAGTATTCTCAGGAATACTACTGGTACATCGAGCCACACCAGAAAGGCAGAGGGAGATTAGGGAAGTAAACAAGTGACTGAAGAGCTGGTGTCGTAAGGAGGGGTTTGGGTTCCTGGAGGACTGGGCCGACTTCTCAGTCGGTAACCGGTACTATAGAAGGGACGGACTGCACCTAAATGAGGAGGGTGCAGATCTGCTGGGAATTAAGATGGCCAAAAAGTTAGAGGGGTTTTTAAACTAGGCGATGGGGGGAGGGTCCAGAGACAGAGATAGCCAGCGTGGAAGATATTCCAGAGGGTAGTATTGGGGGCATTAGTGGCACGTTAACCAAAGCACAAAAACACAAGGGGAGTATAGTAGCAAGTCCAATCTCGAAACACCCAATACGAGGACAATATGCAACTGGTCTAAACTATGTGGCATGTTCACCAATGCCAGGAGCATGGCGGACAAGATGGGTGAACTAGAGATACTGTTGTACAAGGAGGGTTTGGATTTTGTGGGAATTTCAGAGACCTGGTTCATCAGCTCTCATGATTGGCTGGCAAACATTCAAGGGTATACCCTATACCGCAAGGATAGAGAGGGTAAAAAAGGGGGAGGGGTATGCCTATATATCAAGAATAATGTACAAGCGAATGTGAGAGATGACATCACTGAGGGAGCTAGAGAGGAGGTGGAATCCTTATGGGTAGAGCTCCAAAGGGATGAAGCTAAGGGGAAAATAATACTGGGAGTATGCTATAGGCCCCCTAACCTGAGGGAGGAAGTGGAGACGGATCTCCTATCACAAATTGGATTAGCAGCAAGGATGGGAAATGTTATCATAATGGGGGATTCTAATTATCCAGACAGACTGGGCGAGGGAACCGCGCATTCATTTAAGGCTCGCCAGTTCCTTAATGTCTTGCAGGACAATTTTATGGGTCAGATGGTAGACGCACCAACTAGAAATAAAACATTACTGGATCTACTGATTACCAACGATACAGACCTGATCACGGATGTGGAAATACGGGGCAATTTAGGTAACAGCGATCACAGGTCAATTAGTTTCAGTATAAATCACACAAATAGGAAACATGAAGGGAGCACAAAGACACTGAATTTCAAAAGAGCCAACTTCCCTAAACTACAAACCTTGCTAAAAGGCATAAATTGGGATAAAATATTAGGAACAAAGAATACGGAGGAGAGATGGATTTGCTTTAAGAGCATATTAAATAAGGGCATTAGCCAATGTATCCCATTGGGTAATACATTTAAAAGAGCGAACAAAAATCCTGGATGGCTTAACTCTAATGTAAAAATACATATAAAAGCAAAGGAGAAGGCCTTCAAAAAATACAAGGTTGAGGGATCATCCTCAGCATTCAGACTTTATAAAGAATGCAACAAGAAATGTAAGGGTGAAATTAGGACGGCTAAGATAGAACATGAAAGACACATAGCGGAGGAGAGCAAAAAAAATCCCAAGACATTCTTTAAGTATGTAAACAGTAAAAAAGGGAGGACAGACCTTATTGGCCCCATAAAGAATGAGGAAGGACATCTGGTTACAAAGGATGGGGAGATGGCGAAGGTATTGAATTTATTCTTCTCCTCAGTCTTCACCAGTGAATCGGGGGGCTTCAGTAACCAAAACTGCAGTGTTTATTCTCATGACACAACACAGGAAGCACCTCCATGGTTAACAGAGGACAGAATTAAAATTAGACTTGAGAAACTTAACATTAATAAATCACCGGGACCAGATGGCTTGCATCCGAGGGTACTTAGGGAACTCAGTCAAGTGATTGCCAGACCGTTGTTCCTAATTTTAACAGACAGTCTATTGACTGGAATGGTACCAGCTGATTGGAGAAAAGCCAATGTAGCACCAATATTTAAAAAGGGCCCAAAATACATCCCTGGGAATTACAGACCAGTTATCCTAACATCAATAGTATGTAAACTCTTGGAGGGGTAGATAAGGGACTATATACAAGATTTTAGTAATAAGAACGATATCATTAGCAGTAATCAGCATGGATTCATGAAGAATCGTTCTTGCCAAACCAATCTATTAACCTTCTATGAGAAGGTGAGTTGCCATCTAGATAAAGGAAGGCCCGTAGTCGTGGTGTATCTGGATTTTGCAAAAGCATTTGACACAGTTCCCCATAAACGTTTACTGTACAAAATAAGGTCCGTTGGCATGGACCATAGGGTGAGTGCATGGATTGAAAACTGGCTACAAGGGCGAGTTCAGAGGGTGGTGATAAATGGGGAGTACTCAGAATGGTCAGGGGTGGGTAGTGGGGTTCCCCAGGGTTCTGTGCTGGGACCAATCCTATTTAATTTGTTTATAAACGACCTGGAGGATGGGATAAACAATTCAATCTCTGTATTTGCAGATGATACTAAGCTAAGCAGGGCAATAACTTCTCCGCAGGATGTGGAAACCTTGCAAAAAGACCTGAAAAAATTAATGGGGTGGGCGACTACATGGAAAATGAGGTTCAATGTAGAAAAATGTAAAATAATGCATTTGGGTGGCAAAAATATGAATGCAATCTATACACTGGGGGGAGAACCTCTGGGGGAATCTAGGATGGAAAAGGACCTGGGGGTCCCAGTAGATGATAGGCTCAGCAATGGCATGCAATGCCAAGCTGCTGCTAATAAAGCAAACAGTATATTGGCATGCATTAAAAGGGGGATCAACGCAAGAGATAAAATGATAATTCTCCCACTCTACAAGGCTCTGGTCCGGCCGCACCTGGAGTATGCTGTCCAGTTCTGGGCACCAGTCCTCAGGAAGGATGCACTGGAAATGGAGCGAGTACAAAGAAGGGCAACAAAGCTAATAAAGGGTCTGGAGGATCTTAGTTATGAGGAAAGGTTGCAAGCACTGAACTTATTCTCTCTGGAGAAGAGATGCTTGAGAGGGGATATGATTTCAATTTACAAATACTGTACTGGTGACCCCACAATAGGGATAAAACTTTTTCGCAGAAGAGAGTTTAATAAGACGCGTGGCCACTCATTACAATTAGAAGAAAAGAGGTTTAACCTTAAACTACGTAGAGGGTTCTTTACTGTAAGAGCGGCAAGGATGTGGAATTACCGTCCACAGGCGGTGGTCTCAGCGGGGAGCATTGATAGCTTCAAAAAACTATTAGATAATCACCTGAATGACCGCAACATACAGGGATATACAATGTAATACTGACACATAATCACACACATAGGTTGGACTTGATGGACTTGTGTCTTTTTTCAACCTCACCTACTATGTAACTATGTAACTATGTAACTATGGGTATACAGCACCTGGGGCATAATAGCACACACAACCGCTCCCCTCCTCTGATCACTCCCAAGGCAAGTCCTCCACAGAGCTCCAAATGGATGCCAGTGTCGACCAGCACCCAATCCTGTGTTTCAGGCCATCACTGCAATGCGGGCATCCTCCGACCGCCCTCCGTCATCTTCATCTGCCTCGTGGTGTGCACAACACGCTGGTCTCCTTCACTGTTCTGCGCTGGGGCGTAACTCCGCCCACACACTCATTGGTTCAGCGTGCAAGGAACTGTAAGCATGCTTCAGGCAGTTTGCGTTGTAGTGACACCTGGTGGCAGGCGCTGATGAATTGCAGGCTCTGTCCAGGAATGTAGTTTTACTGTAGAAACTATGTCACAGAAGCTGAAAACTGAAGGCAGGCAAACTATACAGCGATCACCAGTAACATAGTAAAGTCTCTCTTGTAACATCCTACCGTGTGGGACTGACCGTGCAGAATCCCGTCATAAACACCCACTCGTTGCATTCCATTACTAGGGGCAACAGCAGACATTCACAAACTCATTTTACTGTGTTAAGCAGGATTAAAGCGGGGGTCCACCTATCTATTGTTTTTTTTTTTTTTGGAGTTCATTCACAAACTTTTCTTCTAATGATTATTTACTCACATGTTCTGTGTAATAAGTCTGCCTGTGTCCGATTTCGTTGTAAAGAATAACTTATAAAATTCACTAAAGGCGGTTTCCATCTTCATTGCGGGCATTTGAAGCCCACAAGCATGTATTTCCTGGATGCGGTGAATGTGCTCCCAGCATTCACTGAGATGTTGTGATGACGCTGTTGCACAATGCATGCTGGGAAGCCTGAGACTAGCTCCCAGGGGACTGTGAGAGGTCTGGGAGAGGCTAGAAACACGCCTACTCCCATGGGAGGAAAACCAGGAAGTGCTAAGAAGATTAGAAAAAAAAAAGGTAATTACGGCGATTTAAATTTTTTTACACAGCATGTCAGCATCTAGGCAAGGAAGGGAATACATAGAGATAATGTTCAAAATTTGGGTGGAACCCCGCTTTAATAAAGTTACTTGAATTTTCTGCAATGCAGTGGGTAATGCCCGTGCCCTACAGAGCACTGGATCGCTCGCCGTGGTTGTCACGGGTGATAGCACATGGTTACAGTCACTGGTTGCAGGGCTTATTGCTGTAGTGAGTGTCCATTGAAACAACTGGGTGCAGGGGCATGATGGCAGCTCTGATCCTGGATGGTTGCTATGGGTAACAGCATGTGGCAAATGTCAATTTTGAAGGCAAAACACAGTCCTTTCCTTGTTATACCCCAAACTTTGGCAAAACAAGCAAAGTCCCCCCTGGCTTTTAGCGGTTGCTAGGGGCGACGGCCAGCGGGTTAACTGTGAAGACAGATCTTGGTGGGACCTCCAAATGTAGCGGTGTGTTGCCATTAGTTATTAACATCCACCAAATCACCCTACTGCCAGACCTTCATATATCACCTCAGAGACAATGAACAGTCATTTGCTTTATTTTGTTTTTGTTTATTGGGGGATATTAACTTGTTTGGGGAAAGGGGTATATGGAATGTCCATAGATCAAATTACTTTGCCATTGTATTTATCAATTAGAACTTTATTTGAGCCTTGAAGAAATGTTCCACATGTATAACATCTACAGTCTCTTCAACGCATCTCCATGTACATTATTGCTCCTCCTTTGCGTAACTCCTGCAGACTATTGCTCCCAGGAATCCTTCCTTCCTGCACAAACTTATTCTGTAGCACATTACCTTTCTTGTCACATCCTCGTCTATAATGCAAAAGATCTCACTCTGAATAGTCTCTAATGCTGACTCGGGTTGGTTTAGTAGTAGTAGTAGTATGTAGTAGTATATTTAGTAGTATATTTAGTAGTAATTTAGTAGCATGTGCTGAATGGTGGGTTGCCATTCCCAGCTAGCCCAGCTTACAAATCCTGCGCCCTCGGGCCGCATCGATTTTACACTATTCCCCACAGTCTCTCTTCTGATCCAGGACTCCTCATCAATGACTGTGTAATGATGAGGACTTCACCAATGACCGTGTAAAGGTGAAGTTCCCTCACAGACTTCCTGGCATGTCTCCACATCTAGCCCTCCACTGTGGTACACTCACTGAACTTCTTCTGCCCTGAGTTCATAGTGAAGAACTTAACTGGACTGTACGTTCCAAAAGCTTCTTCTGCCCCTCTGCTCCACGGATTCCTCATCAATGACCATGTAATGATGAAGACTTCACCCATGACCATGTAAGGGGGAAGTTCCCTCACAGCTCTCCCGGGCCTCCTTCCACGATTGGCGCACCCCCCCAGATGGGGGTGCCCTCCTGCTGCTGTCTAGTACTCCATTCTCCACTTCTCCCGGCCGACAACTCCCCCTAGTGGCCTGTTACCTCAGCTTATATAGAAGGCCCGCCCCCTGCCAATTCCAGTTGGGGATTGGTCAGGGTTTCCACATAAGCTGCCTGCCACTCCAGTCCTAGGCCTTGCCCCTCTTCCAGAACATTCTCCCTGGAAGCAGGGGAGGCACCTCAGCACTGATGCAAAGGTGGTCACACCCACTGCTACACTAACCACTCCCTGCCCTCAGATCAAAACAGACAGGCCTAGCTCAAAGCATAGGCCTGCCTAAATGTACCTGTGCTGACAGTTTCCCTAGCAAAAATCCTATGCTAGCACCTACCTATGGTAGAGGGTGCAACACCATTTAACACTGACAGGGGTCCTTACAATAAGCAGCTTTTATTTAAAACCTTTATTCCCAAAAGAAAAAATAAACTATTTTCTGCAACTGGTTTTAAAGTGTTATGTGGAGTTTGGCTTCAATTTATAAGTGTATCTAAATAGTTCATTTAACACTATCCTCCCCTCAGAATGACAATGGCTTTGTCTGTTGTGCCTCCTGTGCGCCTTCAACCACTTGGTTTGGGGTTTAATGCTACTTTAAGTGAACTAAAAGTCTAGTAGAAACTTAATTTCTTAAAAGTTTCCTTACACAATTAGATGCTTAAAGTGCCCATATCTCAATTTCCCCTTACAAAAAGCCCAAAGTGTGAAAGAATATTACATCTATAGGGCAGGGATCATAGAAAATGCAATTAGAGGCTGCACAGAGATTAAATTTAGTATGTATGTCATATTTAAGATGGAAAAGAGCATTAGTCCATTAGGATTAGGAAAAGAATGTCCCCATGTCTCTCAGTCAGAGAGATTAGGGGAATGGGAATTTTAAAGTGCCTAACAATACAACTAATGTCCATATAAATTGTATTAATAAAAGAGTAATTTTTATTTTACACAATAAACAAGTTTTTGTCTAAAAACCTATAGTCAGGGCTATAAGCACATGATAGCAACACCAATACGTCAAACAACAACGACGGATAGTTGGAACAAGCTTCTTCATGATCCACTTCGTTTTTCAGTCTTTGTAATGTTACAAATGATAAATAATACAGACAATACATTATTCTACCAATAACATCCAACAATATAACAGATATATTGCATATATTTTAAATACATACAAAAGTGAAGATAGTACAATTAATCAACAATCATAGGGTTATCCAGGAGGAAGAGCGAGAAATAATATATTATCTCTAGCAAGTACCAAAAACAAGGGTATACTTTAAAAATTTAAAAATAAGTAATATAAATTGATAGTGCTTCAACTATATAATGTTTCAAAACAGTCACTGACATTTTAATTCAATATCCATTTGCAAATAGACCAGAATCATTAATTGTAAAGTGCAAACTAAATGAAAATAGGAAATAGATTAAAATACCACAAACAAACCACATACCACAAACAGCTGTGCATGGTAGCCAATCTGCTTCTAACTTCAGCTTGTTTAATCAAGCTTGGACAATGAAACCTGGAAGCTGATTGGTTTCTATGCAGAGCTGTACCAGATTTTGCACTCTACAGTTTTAGTAAATCAACTCCCCCCTGAAAAAGTGATTTCTGAAAATCGTGCTTCCAGTTCTCGCTCTGCGTAAATTTGATTACTCACCAGAAATAAATGACCTTCTTGTTAAAAGAAAGGATTCACTGTGCATTAGGTGAGTGCTCTCCTGACAGCAGCCAGAAAACCTCTCCTCTATAAGAGCAGAAACAGGTGATCGTGGAATGCTGAAAACTTTGTTTTTGAAAAAAACAAAAAAGATAGAAAAACGTTATTCAATCCACGTATACATTTATTTAAAATCTACCATCACAGAAAAACTGAGATTAACCTCTTCCCGACCAACCAGGTTGGCTCCCCTGCTCGAGCCATTGTAGCTATACGTCAGCTAGCGGGGTCAGGACAGCAGGCGCCACAGTCGCGATGACCGCCGGCCATGCGCGATCGTGACCAGGAGATACAGAACAGGGGTACGTGTGTGTAAACAGGAGTTCTGACAGGAGTGACAGATCGTGTGTTCCTATTAACTAGGAACCACGATCTGTCACTTCCTCTAGTCAGTCCCCTCCCCATCAGTTATAATCACCTCCCAGGGAACACAGTTAACCCCTAGATCGCACCCTAGTGTTAACCCCTTCACTGCTAGTGAAATTTTTACAGTAATCAATGCATTTTTATAGCATTGATCGCTGTATTAATGCCAGTGGTCCCAAAAATGTGTCACAATTGTCCGATGTGAATGCCATAATGTTGCAGTCACAATAAAAATTGCAGATCGCCACCATTACTAGTAAAAAAAAAAAATAAAATGCTATAAAGCTATCCCCTATTTTGTAGATGCTATAACTTTAGCGCAAACCAATCAATATACGCTTATTGCGATTTTTTTTACCAAAAATATGTAGAAGAATACATATCGGCCTAAACTGAGAAGAAATTAGCTTTTTTAAAAAAATTAAAAATGATGATATTTATTATAGCAAAAAGTACAAAATAATAAAGGACGTCAATTTTGTTTGGGTACAACGTCGCACAAAAACGCAATTGTCGGTTAAAGTGCCGAATCGCAAAAAGTGCTCTGGTCAGGAAGGGGGTAAATTCTTCCGGGCTGAAGCGGTTAAGAAGTTGGTGGAAATCAAGAGGAGGAGAGCTTTTTCTACTTGCTGTCAGAAGAGCACTCACCTAATGTAAGACCTTTCTTTTAACAAGAAGGTTATTTATTTATGGTGAGTGACCCAATTTATGGGATGTGAGCAATGGAAGCAACAGAAGGTGGAAAGGAAAAGACTGTAAGTTTTATTGTCAAAGTTTAATTGAACAAGCTGAAGTTAGAAGCTGATTGTTTACTGTACACAGCTGCACCGGATCCTGTGTGCACCAGTTTCAGTAAATGCCCTCCTGTGTCACACACACCATTTGTTTTGAATGCACTTTTTTATTGTTTGCACACAATGGAGTCGAGTTACTAAAGTTAAATATACTGTGCACACTGCAAGTGCATTTGCTCTAGATGTGAGGGGAAGCTCTGCAGTTTTTTTATCATCCAATCATATACAAACAAAAATGCTGTATTTATTTTCCTTGCATGTTATGGAGTATTCTTTGCAAAGTGAAGTGTTACCTCATTTACTAACCTCTAGAGCAGTGGTTCTCAACCTGGGGGTCGAATGATGATTTGCCAGGGGTCACCAAATCCTGGGCTGTTCCTGAAGCCCACACTGCTCTCCCAGCCTTTTTGCAGCCACCCAGCAGGGCTGTCTCTGGAGCCTGTGGCCGCCCAGTTGGGCTGTTCCTGGGGCCCGCGGCCACCCACTCAGCCTCTTCGCAGCCGCCCATTCAGTTCACAGCATGGCTAGGGGGCAGAGACTAGAGGTCAGCTGACTGGTGAGGAATGTGAAGTAGGAGGGGCTGGAGGAGACCCTATCTTCTGATTTTGGCATAGGTCTCCGACACCACAAAGTCGGAGACACAGTGAGTAACACTATCTGTGATTATAGTTGCCATTAAAAGTCCCCACTACAGTTCTCAGATCAGCAGATGACCTTGATCAAGAGCACCTAAGTTGGCTGATCAGAACTCCCCCCAGCACTGCCACTCATCCCATTCCCCACGGAGTAAGAGAAGGAATAAAAACAGAGAATACATGGAAGGGAGAGGAAAAGAGGAGGAGGAACAAAGAATAAGGGAGAGAAAGAATTAGAGAAAGAACAAGAAAGTTGGCTAGAGAGAGGGATGGGGAAAAAACAAGAAATTAGGATAGAGAGGGATAAAAGGGAAGGAAAGGAGAACAAAGAGAAAGAGTGGTCCCATAAGGGGTTTTACGAGTGGGAGGGACTCAGGGAGTGCTTAATGTCCGTGGCTTAGGGGCGCAAATTACTTGACTTGCCTTGGGTGCTGACAACCCACGCTACGAAAATAATTTTACTGTTGGCATCCCCACAATTCGGGAAATTTTATCAAGGGGTCACGGCACTACTAAGGTTGAGAACCACTGCTCTAGAGTAAGTGTACAGTATATTTTTCTTTAGTAAATCAACCCCATTGGAAGCAGTATATTGAGCACTAAGAAGTAAAGTTTCCATAGACTTTGCACAGAAATACGTTTATATTGTTTATGGTACCAGAGACTGCTTTGATTCTGATCCATTTATTTGCTTTGTATTGACATACACTTTAAAAACTGTTGAGAAAATAGGTCAGCAAAATCTGAAAAAGTAATACCCCCCCATGAAAATATAATTAGAAGAACATAAAAAAATAAAATATTAGCACACATTCATAAGATTATTTACAATACGCTGGTATGTTTTACATGTATAGCTGAAAAGCATTAAAACACTAAATTTAAATACAAACATGTTATTTGTGACTAGAGTGTACTTTTAAACATTAATGTGTTGTATGTACATTTCAAATAATTAACAGTATCTGTTTTCTGTTAATTGAGGGTAATTCAATGAAAACAAATGAGTTTACCATATATTACATAGAAGCCTGTGTTGTGTTAATCCCTTAAATAATAATGCAGTAATCACTTCTAAATAAATCTCAATACTTGTGGGCTTTTCCCAACGGAAGAGGAATTATCCATTTTGCTACAACCTGCAGCATGCCTTGAGATCTACTTTAGAAATGAGCTTTAGAGACTGTAAAGTAGATCTGATGCTGTGGGACCAGCAGAGCCCTAACTCCCTTGATGCTTTATGTTCACAAGACATTTATCTGTACAACTAAGGTTTGTCTATTGCGGATGGAAACTCACAAACACAGCATTCTAACAGGATAATGTAACCCAGTATAAATTACATTCCAAAACGTCACAGCATCAATTATTTAAATACATTAGTGAAAAATGATTAAAATATTTTATTATACATTCATTTTTTTATGCAGACTTTCTGTTAAATGCTATACAACGCAATGCTGATGTCTCTTTCTAGAGGAAGGAGGCTTGAGGTGATTGTAGCAAGATTGGCAAACTTTCAACAGAATCAATTAAGTACTGTCCGTAATACTTTTTTTATTTGCACTAATATTCAAAGTTTCAGAACAAGTTTTTGTGGGATACCCCTTTCTTCCAACACTCAATTTTTCAGCACAAGCTTTTGGGTTGTATCTCTTTATTTTAAGATCCAAGCAGTACTGGAGGACACACCCTGAAAGCTTGTCTTGAAAATTTGAATGTTAAAAAGGGGGTACACCCCAAAAACTTGTATGTTAGTACAAATAAAAAAGTTTCACAGGCAGTATTTAACAGCTTCAGATTTTACCCCCTTCCTGATCAGAGCACTTTTTGCGATTCAGCACTGCATCACTTTAACTGACAATTGCACAGTCGTGCAACGTTGCACCCAAACAAAACTCACGTCCTTTTTTCCCCACAAATGGAGCTTTCTTTTGGTGGTATTTGATCACCTCTGCGGTTTTTATTTTTTGCGCTATAAACAAAAAAAAAGCAACAATTTTGAAAAAAACACAATATTTTTTACTTTTTGCTATAATAAATATCCCCCAAAAATATATAAAAAAAACCAATTTTTTTTTCTCAGTATAAGCCGATATGTATTCTTCTACATATTTTTGGTAAAAAAAAATCACAATAAGTGTATATTGATTGGTTTGCACAAAAGTTATAGCGTCTACAAAATAGGGGATAGTTTTATGGCATTTTTATTATTAAGTTTTTTTTTTACTAGTAATGTCGGCGATCTGCGATTTTTATCGGGACTGCGACATTATGGCAGACACATCGGACAATGTTTACACATTTTTGGGACCATTGGCATTTATACAGCGATCAGTGCTATAAAAATGCATTGATTACTGTAAAAATGTCACTGGAGGGAAAGGGGATAACACTAGGGGGGCGATCAAGGGGTTAATTGTGTTTCCTAGTGTGTGTTCTAACTGAAGGGGGGAGGAGATAGTGAAGGGGAGATGACGATCTGTCTCTTCTCCCCTCAGAGAACCGGAAACTGTGTGTTTACACACACAGATACTGGTTCTCCGTGTGCCCCGAGCAATCGCAGGAGCCTGGTGGTGATCGACACTCACATCGGCTCCGTGGGTGAGCAGAGTGAGCGCCCCTAGTGGCCACAGGGCGAAGCAACGTTATATAACATTGTTTCGCCCAGCCGTGCCATTCTGCTGCAGTACAACTGTGATGGCTGGTCGGCAAGTGGTAATTGTCTTTGGCAGAAGAAGGACAAAAAGCACACTCTCAAAAGACATCAGTTTTCTTACAGGTAAAGAAAGAATTGGAAAAAACAAAATGGACTTTGTAGACACACGCATAGTGTGACGGATCCTATCCCACACTCCACTGAGTGCCTCCATCAATAACACCGCTTCCTCCAGTATGACCATCAGAGAGAAATAATATTATAGCTGCTTAAAATACAAGTCTAGTCGATAATAGCTTGTAGATTCTTGACTGCTTTATTGGGCAGAATACAGCCTTTTTATACACATTTAACACAAGGGGTTAGATAACGAGGTAGGGCTGACTCATGGACACTTCCCCCCTCCCCTCTAGCAAAAACTTAAAAGACAATAATATAATTAACATGTTAATTAACACAACACTTAAGGCAGACCTGGTGACCAGACAGTTCGTCTCTGCAGGTTAATGTGATCAGCTCTTTCAAGAATCATGTATTGTTCAGAATAAACAACTGAGAATAGTCTTTGGGCAAGTCCAAAAAAATAAAAGAATAATATAGAAATACCAAATAACAGGGTGAATGTGGACAGAAAAAGGTCCTTGCAGCCAGTGTCCGCGACAGTGCCCCTCCCCTGTCTCATAGTCCGGTAGACCCAACTAGATCCACCACGGGCCAGCTTGGGGCTGTCCGGGAGAGTTTTCTAGTTCAGTTTGCCGGAAAAGTCCATCAGCGTTCCCATTCTGCTTTCCTGGCCGATACTGTATGGTAAAATTGTAGGGCTGCAGTGCCAAGCTCCATCGTAACAAACGTCCATTATCCCCAGAGACCCGATTAAGCCAGATTAATGGATTGTGGTCGGTGAGCACCGTAAAAGATCGTCCGTAGAGATAAGGTTGGAATTTCTTGAGAGCCCACACCAGCGCCAAACACTCCTTTTCCACGGCTGCATAACCGACTTCCCTGGGTAGCAGCTTCTGACTGATGTAGGCCACTGGGTGCTCACCGCCATCAGGTCCTACTTGGCTCAGTACTGCCCCCAGCCCGAATGTAGAGGCATCTGTGTGGACACAAAAAGGTTTGGTTGGGTCAGGGGCAGCTAGAACAGGAGCTGAAGTTAGTGCATTCTTTAATCGTTGGAAGGCAGCTTCACACTCGGGGGACCACAGTACCTGTCGGGGAAGGTGCTTCTTAGTCAGGTCTGTCAGGGGCTTAGCGATGGAACTATATTTTCTATAGTACCCAGCTGTGCCGAGGAACGCCAGGACCTGGGTTTTAGTACGGGGAGTCGGCCACTTGGCAACTGCCTCAATCTTAGCAGGCTCAGGTCGTTGTTGTCCACTGCCTACTCGATGTCCAAGGTACTGTACCTTGGACATCCCTATGCTGCATTTCTCTGGCTTAAGGGTTAGTCCTGCAGCCTTGATGCGGTCTAACATGACACCCAGGTGAACCAGATGGTCCTCCCAGGTATCACTGTATATCGCAATGTCGTCCAGATCTGCACAAGCATAGTCCTGGAGGCCATCGAGGAGTTGGTCTACCATCCTCTAGAAAGTCGCCGGTGCATTCTTCATCCCAAATGGCATTACTTTAGACTGGTATAAGCCAAATGGGGTAATGAACGCCGATTTCGGAATAGATTCGGCATCCAGAGGAATTTGCCAGTATCCTTTGCATATGTCAAGGGTTGTCAGGAATTTTCCCCGAGCAATGCGATCTAACAGATTATCGACCCGGGGCATAGGGTAAGCATCAGTGGTGGTGCACTCATTTAATCTGCGGTAGTCTACACAGAAGCGAGTTTTGCCATCCCGCTTCGGTACAAGGACCACCGGGGAAGCCCAGGGGCTGTTGGATGGCTCAATGACTCCCAATTCAAGCATCTCCTTAATCTCATGACACATCCCCTCTCTCACTGCGTCAGGTATCCGGTAAGCCGCCTGTCTTAGCGGCAGTTGTCCCGGGGTCTCCACACGGTGCACTGCCATAGTAGTGTACCCGGGGACTGTGGAGAACATTTCCCTTCTCTGACTAAGGACCTGTCTAGCTTGTTCTCTCTGCGTCGGCCCTAGCTGGTCGTCAAGCTTTATCATCTCTATCCCTGCAGTAATTCTATTTAGCTCCGGGAGCACCAGCAGGGGAAGATTCTCAGAATCTTCCACAGCTGGAGAACATATAGCGGCTACCTCTCCTGATCTTTCCCAGTATGCTTTCAACATGTTCACATGAAAGGTCAGTCGGACTCTTTCATCTGAACATTTAGCCACTAGGTAGGTTGTGTCACAGAGCTTTGCCACAACCTGGTAAGGTCCCTGCCAAGTGGCCTGTAACTTGTCCTGCTTGGTTGGCCTGAGGGCAAGAACCTTCTGCCCATCCTCCAGAGTGCGGTTCCGAGCAGTACGATCGTACCATCGTTTCTGCCGCCTTTGGGCAGCCTGAAGGTTCTCCTGGACAGTGTCCGTGAGCTCCTTCAGTCTGTCCCTAAACTCAAGAACGTATGCTACGATAGAGGACCCTTGGGGATCAATTCCCCCTTCCCAGTGGGCTCTGACTAGATCTAGGGGCCCCCTCACCCGCCTCCCATACAGTAACTCAAATGGGGAGAACCCGGTAGATTCCTGCGGCACCTCCCGATAAGCGAAGAGAAGGTGTGGCAGATATCTCTCCCAATCCCTGTGAGAGGTTGCAAATGTCCTAAGCAGCTGTTTCAGTGTTCCATTGAACCTCTCACACAGTCCGTTGGTCTGGGGGTGATAGGGAGAGCTCTGTGGGGGCTTTATCCCACAGAGCCTCCATAACTGCTGAGTGAGCTCAGCAGTGAACTGGGTCCTCTGGTCAGAGATGATTTCCCGAGGGAAACCCACCCTGGCAAAGATCCGGAGCAAAGCATCAGCCACAGTTTCTGCATGGATATTTGCCAGGGGAATGGCCTCCGGGTACCGGGTGGCATAATCCACCACAGTAAGGATATATCTCTTCCCAGAAGGACTAGGTCTGGGCAATGGTCCAACCAGGTCTACGGCAACGCGGCTAAAGGGTTTATCAATGATCGGTAAAGGGTGTAGGGGAGCTTTCAGCGGGCCCCCATGCTTACCCACCCGCTGGCATGTGTCACAGGTCCGGCAATACTGTCGGACATCCCCTGTAATCCCTGGCCAAAAAAACGACTGAGTCAGACGGTGGAGGGTCCAGGACATCCCCAGGTGTCCGGCTAAGGGTATGTCATGCCCAATGCGCAGCAGGTCATGACGATATTTCTGCGGCACAACCAGCTGCCGCTTGGGTGGATGAGAGGCTGTCTTTCCTTCAGTAACCCGATAGAGTAATCCCTGGACCCACTCTATTCGCTCCCTTTCCAACCCCCCAGGGTCCAATCCTGCTCTTTCCCTATAGCTAGCTAAGGAAGGGTCGCTAAGAGTTGCCTGAGCAAATTCTTGGGGAGAAGCCCAAGTCGGGGTAGGGATAGTTGGGGTAGTACAGTCTAGGTCAGGGGTGACAGGTCTTACCTGGGTCCCGTCCTCGAGGGAGCGCACCTCCATCCGGGCTTGCTGGCAGGTGGTAACAGGATAGGCTTCCGGGGATACATCCAGGGAGAAGGCTGAATTTAAACATCCCAAATCGTTGCCCAACAAAACCTCTGCAGGTAAGTTCTGCATTATTCCCACTTCCGAACCCCAATCAAGGTGAACCCTGGCAGTGGGGACCCGCATAACATTTCCCCCGGCCACCCGCACAGCCACAGACCGTCCCGTCTGCTCTGCCGGGTTTATCATTCGGGACTGTATCAGGGTAATAGTAGCTTCCGTGTCCCGCAATCCCTGGGCAGCCCGACCATTAATCCACACGGCTTGTCGATGGTGCAAACGATTATCTGTAGTGGCAGCTTGCACAGGGTCTGCCTCATGTAGAATTCCAATATTCTCCTCGCTTGGGTAAGTCACATCATCTCTCTCCAGACAGTGTGCAGCAGCCCGGGCAGGTCCAAGGTGCCTGTTGTTCCGCACATCCTGGGAAACATTCTGCGGACAATACCTCCTAACATGCCCTGCTTGGTTGCATCTGTAGCAGAGGTCCCCTTTTCCTCGTGAAGATGGTAGCTGAGTGGGGCCGGGGATCGACAGCTGGTGTGGAGGGGCAACGCTCCGTGGAATGTTGGGGACAGGCCGAGCTGGGGTCTTAGGCTCTGGTTGTACAGTCCGCCTTGAATCCACGCATTGGTCAGCTAGGGTGGCAGCTTCATCTACTGTGACTGGCCGCCGATCCTTTACCCAGTCTCTAACCTCATGTGGGGTATGATCGTAGAATTGTTCCAGGAGGATTAGCTGGAGCGCATCTGCCATGGTAACAGCTGGGGCCCGGTCATCCAACTCTCCACTGCTCGGGTCATTTGATGAGCCCATTCTGTGTAAGGCTCTCTCTCCTTTTGGCGGAGGTTGCGAAACCTCAAACGGTGTGCCTCTGGAGTAATGCCGAAGCGAGCCAATAGTCTTTCTTTTACCCGGTCGTAGTTCTGGCTGATCTCATCAGGGACATTATTGTACGCCTCTGCAGCCCTTCCTGTGAGACGGCTGACCAGGAGCGGGACCCAATCTGCTTTATTGACACCTTGTAGACCGCATTGCCGCTCAAACATTTGCAGGTAAACATCCATCTCATCTTCACCATCTTGAAACATGCGGAAGGCGGCATAGGGTAGCTTTTTGCGGGCCGCTGGAGCTTCCCGGTTGAACATAACTGACGCTCCTTGGTCCCGCTGGAGTTCAGCCATTCGCAGCTGGGACACCTCTGTTAACACTTGACTGATAAACTCTTGCGGGGGGTGAGTACCATACAAGGCCAGTCGCCACTGGACGTCACGTTGGAACTCTGTCGCCTCTGAGGTGTCTGCTGGTGGGTTGCTGGCCTGATCAATCTCCATTAGTTCGGTGAGGAGAGTCGCTTTGGATTTGTTGCTGGAGACTTTTCCACAGGCTTCCAAGAGATCCTTCAAGGTGCTGCGCTTGAGTCTGGCGTAGTGATGTTCCATCTGCTGTTAGGAGCAAGGGGTCCCGGTGGTGATTTGGGTGTGCCTAGGCAAGAGGAAGCATCCCACTGCTGCCACCAATTGTGATGGATCCTATCCCACACTCCACTGAGTGCCTCCCTCAATAACACCGCTTCCTCCAGTATGACCATCAGAGAGATATAATATTATAGCTGCATTAAATACAAGTCTAGTCGATAATAGCTTGTAGATTCTTGACTGCTTTATTGGGCAGAATACATCCTTTTTATACACATTTAACACAAGGGGTTAGATAACGAGGTAGGGCTGACTCATGGACACTCCCCCCCTCCCCTCTAGCAAAAACTAGAAAAAAGACAATAATATAATTAACATGTTAATTAACACAACACTTAAGGCAGACCTGGTGACCAGACAGTTCGTTTCTGCAGGTTAATGTAATCAGCTCTTTCAAGAATCATGTATTGTTCAGAATAAACAACTGAGAATAGTCTTTGGGCAAGTCCAAAAAAAAAAAAGAATAATATAGAAATACCAAATAACAGGGTGAATGTGGACAGAGAAAGGTCCTTGCAGCCAGTGTCCGCGACACATAGAATAGGTACAAATTTATTTAAGTTTTTTAATTGGATAAAGTTAAAATCATGGTTTACAAACACATATTAAAAGAGAAACAATATATTGTTAAACAACCCCAGAGACTCAAATAACACCTCCAAAATATATAGATATATGTTAATCCAAATTGATGCAGTAGTAAGAGTAACCAGTAGCAGCATCCAATGAAGATAAAGTGCGTGGAGTAGTTGAGTCACAATATTAGGTCACACAAAGAATTCGATCTACATGCTACGCGCATAAATGCGCTTCTTCAGGAGCTTGTAGATCTAATAGATATGTAAAAAAAACATCAAATGAGTATATCATAATTTCCAAAAAATAAAACAATAACAAGCATAAACAATGAAATGATCATTTTGATAGAGTCCAGCGAAGTGAAAGGCCCAAATTCAGTGACCACTGGGGGGCAGAAAGCAAAACCCTCCCATGTGGACACATCTACACTGGTAGGGGAGCCTGGTACATACATAATACATAGATAAACTCAGGAATATGTATATATATGGCCATTCAGATATTAAATACTATGCTGTGGGGAAAGTAATAAATACTTACATAGCAAAAACGGTTTCTAAATAGTGTAACATAGAAGCTGTATATAGATGCAGGTCACCAAGTTGTACCAGGTATTCAAAAAATAAGATCTATAAACAATTGAGAAAGATTTAAGAGCAATACATATATTAAGATGTATATACGTATGCCAAGACGAGGCAAGCATATCAATATGCATAGATACAGCATGGTATAACATATAGCCGGCCGCGTGTTCAAAACGCACATACACAAACTGAGTATATGGTAGATATTACAACAAAGGCTTACCAAATAGCTAATGCAGGCATATATCCAACACTATAAAAAGCTGGTAAGCACAATATCCAGGAAACGTAGTAGGGGGCACACACTTTGATAGAAGTAGTCTATCGCAGTAATATTAACTAACAAGTGTCACTGTTTGTAGAGCCAGTGACCAACAATGTCCAATAGTCAGGGAGGAAAATCTATAGCTCAGATGGTCAGTACCTGGTGATAAGAAAAAAGAGAAAAAAGAAACAGGAAAGCAATGTAATATTGCTAAAGATATACCAGACTTAATAGATACACAGTAAGAGGCCATAGGTAAACACTAGTCATACCTCTTGTGGATAAAGCAATGAGAAATGGTGAAGGAGCGAAGCCGTGTGTGCTCTCCTGGATAGAGAGTGTAGCCTGACTAGTAAGCCCGAGGACCAGCCCCATATAAATGAGTCCTGACCGGAAATACGTCACCTCAACCGGAAGTGACAGCGGCCGGTCTTGCCACAAGCTGCCGCGCATTCGCCGGTAACGCCGCTGATGCTGCAGCAAACGGCCAATGAGACGGCGGAAGAGGAGGGACATGAGGAAGGCAAACAATCACCCCACAGTACAGGACCGGAAGTGTGTCGCCCCAGCCGGAAGTGACGACAACCGGTCCGGCCACAAGCCGCCGTGCATGCACCAGAGGACGTCGCAACTGCGGTGGCAAGTGACCAATGAACATCAGCAAGGGCAAGACGGGGGGAGGAACAGTGAGCCACCCAATAGCCCAACCAATTGCCGCATACTCAAAGGAGGGGACAGGGTGAGCGGCGTTGTGTGGCCACACAGGAAAGGGCAATGGAGCCTCCATAACCCTGCCAGGGTCACAAGGACAGGCATTAACATACGGAGCAAAATGTAGAGACTTTTAAAGATGTAACAAAAACATCCCTTGTAACGATTGGTAAATCCAAAATATAATACAAATCCATAACCCGAGATACTAGGTTGAAATATAGATATCTCTTAGATTGTGGGATTTTAGAAAGAGATTAATAGACCAATATAACAAATACGGAATGAAAGTTGGCCCATATATGGGGATATTAAGCTCCAGCCATCAGTATAAATAATAAACAACATATTAAATAATCTAGTAGAAGATAGTTATGTTAGAGAAATATAAAATACTAAGGCTGGAGCCAGTAGGTGAGCCCATAAAATATGGGCCAAAAGAGAAGAGATCAGACACAGCGGCAGACTAAAGGAAGGGCTTGTAAGATTGAGTTTCATTCAATCCAGGAGGATAAATGGCATTTAATCATTCAATCCAGAGGGTTTCTTTCTGGAGAATGAGTTTATCCCATTCTCCTCGTGGATTTTTGGGGACGACGGCCAGGGCAAATAATGAGATGGATGATGTGTCAAATTTATGATAGAGATCCAGGTGCCAACTAATGGGGGTAAACATCATTCCATTGCCTGAATAGTACACGTGATCACTTATTCTCTGTCTCAATTGTCTGGCCGTCTTTCCCACATAGTACGCCCCGCATTTGCAGATCATAAGATACACTAAACCCTGTGTATCACAGGCTGCAGAAAATTTAGGGTAAAGGGTTTCACCATTGGGGAGTGTAAATCGCTGATCCGGCAAAACCCAGGGGCAAAACGTACATCTCCCACATCGTGAAGTACCTAGGGGTTGTGCAGAGGTATGAAGATTGTCCCCAGTATAATGACTAGAAACAAGTTTATCACGGAGCGATTTGGCTCGCCTGAAAGTTATTTCAGGGTGCTGGCCAGTGTATTTGTTTAGGATTGGATGATCCCGAAGGAGGTGCCAGTGGGTGGTCATAACATTCCTAATTTCAGTATGGTGAGATGAGAATCTCGTAAAAAATATACCTATAGGTTTCACAGTGGGAGCTTTTGTTTTGAATAGCAATTCATTTCGCTTTGGCGTATTGCCTTGTTGTAGGCTTGTCATAATAAGGATTTGCTATATCCTCTGGATAATAAACGTGCTTGTAAAAGTTTAGCCTGTTTCTGAAAGTCTGCTAAATGTGTGGAATTCCGCCGCAGTCTAATATATTGAGCATAAGGTATTCTTCATATTAGGGCTGGTGGGTGTGCGCTTGCCACATGTAGGAGCGTATTGCCCGCTGTTGTTTTGCGGAATAAATCAGTTGCTAAGTAGTTGCCCTTATCTTTAAAGATAGTGAGATCAAGGAAAGTAGTTTTCTGTCTGTCACAATTGTATGTAAATTTCAAATTAAATTGGTTTTGGCTCAGTAGTTTAATGAACTCATCCTTCTATGGATTTCCGCTAAAGCTTGTCTTGCGTACACACGGTCACACCAAACTCAGACCATCCAAAACGTGGCAGGGCTGGACTGGGACAAAAATTGGGCCTGGACTTCATCCAGACCGGAACAGTGTGTCACTTGCCACGGCACTTGTCAGCAGAGGCAGCTTGTCACTTGCCACCAGATGCCGCATGTCACTTGCCACGTTACCTGCCACTAAGGATGAGCCGAACACCCCCCCGGTTCGGTTCGCACCAGAACCTGCGGACGGACCAAAAATTCGCACAAACGTTAGAACCCCATTGACATCTATGGGACGCGAATGTTCAAAATCAAAAGTGCTCATTTTAAAGGCTAATTTTCATGGTATTGTCCTAAAAAGGGTTTGGGGACCCGGGTCCTGCCCCAGGGGACATGTATCAATGCAAAAAAAGTTGTAAAAACTGCCGTTTTTTCAGGAGCATTGATTTTAATGATGCTTAAAGTAAAAAAAAAAGTGAAATGTTCCTTTAAATATCGTACCTGGGGGGTGTCTATAGTATGCCTGTAAAGTGGCGCGTGTTTCCCGTGCTAAGAACAGTCCCTGCACAAAATGTCTTTTTTAAAGGAAAAAAAGTCATTTAAAACTGCTTGCGGCCTTAATGTAATGTCGGGTCCTGGCAATATGGATGAAAATCAGTGAGACAAACGGCATGGGTACCCCCCAGCCCATTACCAGGCCCTTTGTGTCTTGTATGGATATTAAGGGGAACCCCGCAACCAAATTAAAAAAAGGAAAGGTGTGTGGCCACCAGGCCCTATATACTATGAACAGCAGTATACAGGCGGTGCAAACAAGACAGGGACTGTAGGTTTGTTGTTAAGTAGAATCTGTAATTTTGAACGGGTACATTTTTAACGTGTTTAGCTCCAGCCAAAAAATCTTTTTTAAGCTTTTTGGAAAACATCACCCCTGTGACATTTGTTTTGCTGTCTGTGCTCCTCTTCAGAAGATTTCACATCACTTTTTGTCCCAATGACAAATGTTTTTTGAAAATTTGGGGTTTTTTGTGAAGCAAGGATTGGTGATAAAGCATTAGTGGAAAGGAGAAATGTTTTTCCCATATTAACTCTTACAGGAGAGAATTTCCCTTCCTAGGGGTAGATTTCATCTCACTTCCTGTTGTCTCCTTCCGTTTGCAAGTAGGAGTCGTTTGTAAGTTGGATGTTTGAAAGTAGGGGCCTGCCCTATATACTCAGCAGAAGGTGTTGTTGTGGCCACAACACTGTAAGCCCTCACAGGGCCCTGCTGTTAAATATTAGATCAAGAATTGTAATTACATGCCCCTGTAGAACAGGGGCTGAAAAATTGGGCCTTTGGTGGTGGTGGTGGTGCTGGTGCCACAACACTGTAAGTCCTCACTCACTTTTGGTGGGCACAGAAACGGGCCCTGCTGTGAAATATTAGATCAAGAATTGTAATTTCATGCCCCTGTTGAACAGGGGCTGAAAAATTGGGCCTTTGGTGGCGGTGGTGGTGCCACAACACTGTAAGTCCTCACTCGCTTTTGGTGGGCGCAGAAACGGGCCCTGCTGTGAAATATTAGATCAAGAATTGTAATTACATGCAACTGTTGAACAGGGGCTGAAAAATTGGGCCTTAGGCACTGGTGCTGGTGCCACAACACTGCAACCCCTCACAGATACTCTAGTTGGAACGCGGGAACGAGTCCTGCTGCAAAGTATTGCATCAAAAAATTGTAATTACATGCCCCTGTTAAACAGGGGCTGAAAAGTTAGGCCTTAGGCACTGGTGCTGGTGCCACAACACTGCAACCCCTCACAGATACTCTAGTTGGAACGCAGGAAGGAACCCTGCTGCAAAGTATTGCATCAAAAATTGTAATTACACGCCCCTGTTAAACAGGGGCTGAAAAATTAGGCCTTAGGCACTGGTGCTGGTGCCACAACACTGCAACCCCTCACAGAAACTCTAGTTGGAATGCAGGAACAAGCCCTGCTGCAAAGTATTGCATCAAAAATTGTAATTTACATGCCAGGGGCTGAAAAATTGGGCCTTAGGCACTGGTGGCGGCGCCCAGAACCAAAAATGTTCTTACAAGCTATCAGCGTGACCATTGAGGAGGAAGAGGATAATTACTCAGGATAGTCACTCAGCATCAGCATAGGCAGTCTTTGAAGGGATCTGAGATTTCAAAAAAAATTATTTGGTTACATCAGCATCAGGTGCTTGGTAGCTGGTGGTGATCCAAGACTGATTCATTTTTATGAAGGTCAGTTGATCGACCGAGTCGGTGGACAGACACACCCTGTGATCGGTTACAAAGCCTCCAGCAGCACTGAATGTGCGTTTTGAAAGAACACTGGATGCAGGACAGGTCAGTAGCTCAATCACTGTGCAAGCTCTGGCCAGTGATCCATCCTCAAGACCCAGTAACCCAGAGGATTTTCGGTGGGAAAGGTGTCCAAGTCAGATCTTGCCCCTAGGTATTCCTGCACCATGTAAAACAGACGCTGGCGATGGTTGCTGGAACCGATCATACCTTGGGGCTGCGGACCAAAAAATTGTCTGAACGCATTGGTCAGATGGCCACCTTCTCCACTGCTCCTTCTTTGACTGACCAAAGCCTCAGCAACACGTTGTCCAGAAACAGGAGTTTGTAACCTCCCAGTCTCTGGGAACGCGTTGCACAGACCTTTCTGCAAGGCCTCCTGAAGATGTTTCATCCTCTGCTCCCTCTGCGACGGCAAGATAAGGTCCGCAACCTTACCCTTGTAACGTGGATCAAGGAGGGTTGCCAGCCAGTATTAGTCCTTCTCCTTGATACCACAAATACAAGGATCCTTACACAGGCATTGCAGGATCAGGGAGGCCATGCAGCGTAGGTTTGCTGAGGCATTCGGTCTGGAGTCCTCTGGGTCACTAAGGACGACATGGTCCGCAGCCACCTCCTCCCAGCCACGTACAAGTCCACGTGTTTCTTGGGACTGATCCCTTAAAGACTGCTGCTGATGCTGAGTGCCAGGCTCCACCTCCATACTGACACAATCCTCCTCCTCCTCCTCCTCCTCCTCCTCTTCCTGTGTGATCGGCGGGCATGCAGGAACACTGTCTGGATAAAGGGGGCCTTGAGAGCTAAGGAAGTCCTCCTCTTCCTGCCTCTGTTCTGCCTCAAGTGCCCTGTCCATTATTCCATGCAGCGTGTGCTCCAACAGGTGGACAAGGGGGACAGTGTCACTGATGCATGCAATGTCACTGGTCACCATCCTCGTGGCCTCCTCAAATGGTGACAGGACAGTGCATGCATCCCTGATCATGGCCCACTGGCGTGGGGAAAAAAAAACAAGCTCCCCTGACCCTGTCCTGGTGCCATAGTCGCACAGGTACTCATTGATGGCCCTCTGCTGCATGTGCAGCCGCTGCAGCATGGCCAACGTTAAGTTCCACCTGGTGGGAATGTCACAGATTAGGCGGTTCTTGGGCAGGTTAAACTCCTTTTGGAGGTCTGCCAGCAGAGCACTGGCATTATATGACCAGCGGAAATGCACACAGACTTTCCTGGCCTGCCTCAGGACATCCTGTAAGCCCGGGTACCTGCCCAAGAACCGCTGCACCACCAAGTTAAGGACGTGAGCCAAACAGTGCACATGGGTCATTTGTCCCTGTCGGAGGGCAGAGAGGAGGTTGGTGCCATTGTCGCAAACCACCATTCCTGCCATAAGTTGGCGTGGCGTCAACCACCTCTGAACCTGCCCCTGCAGAGCTGACAGAACCTCTGTCCCAGTGTGGCTCCTGTTCCCCAAGCACACCAGCTCAAGCACCGCATGGCATCTTTTGGCCTACTTGCGTAGCCCCCTTGAATGCCTACGGAGCACTGCTGGTTCCAAGGATAAATCACAGGAAGAGGCCATGGAGAAAGAGGAAGAGGAGGGGGTGGAGGAGAGAGGTGTGTCACAATCATTAATAGAGGCATTTTGGAGGCGGGGTGGCGGAACAACCTCCAACACTACTGCACCTTGTCCTGCATCCTTCTCAGCTGCCAGCAGAGTCACCCAATGCGCGGTGAAACTTAGGTAACGTCCCTGTCCATGCCTGCTGGACCATGAGTCAGCGGTAATATGCACCTTACCACTGACCGCCCTGTCTAGCGAGGCATGGACATTGCCTCCCACATGCCGGTAGAGAGCCGGAATCGCCTTCCGTGAGAAAAAGTGGTGTTTGGGTACCTGCCACTGAGGAACCGCACATTCCACAAACTCACGGAAGGGGACAGAGTCTACCAACTGAAAAGGCAGCAGTTGAAGTGCTAGCAATTTTGCCAAACTAGCATTCAACCGCTGGGAATGTGGATGGCTGGGAGCGAACTTCTTTCGGCAGTGCAGCAGCTGGAACAGGGAAATTTGCCTGGTACAATCTGATGTCGGTGTACCGAAAGCAGATTGCCCACAAGTACTTGGCTGTGACACACCTAATTTTACACCTTTATTCCTCTCAGTGCAGGTCTCAGAGAGGACTGAAGGTATAGTGGGGTTGGAGATCTCAACTGATGAGGAGCAAGGAGAGGTCTTCTTTGTTCTTTGGTGTGGGTCTTTTAGATACGCTTGCCAACGAACTGCATGGCAGGTCAACATGTCTGGTCAAGCATGTGGTGCCCAAGCGGGAGATGATTTGGCCACGCGAGATACGCTTGAGACATATGTTGCAAATAGCAGCGTTGCGATCTGATGCACTTCATCTAGCTCAGTATCATCATCAGAGCCTTCCAAACGCAGGGCATCCTCCTGGAGCATGTACCCAACACTGTGGTCAAACAGTTCGAGGGACTCCTCAGGAGGAAATGGTGGGGCTAGGGAAAGAGTCACTGATGACATTGAGCCGAGGGAAGAGGCCGCTGCTTTGCCAGACAAAGTAACCTGAGCATGGGTGAGAGAGGATGAGGAGGATGAGGACGGCTTGGTCATCCACTCGACCAAGTCTTCCGCATGTTGCGGCTCAACACGGCCAGCGTCCAAAAAAAAGGACAAGCGTGTCCCACGACCACGTGCTGATGAAGATGCACCGTCTCCACGACCAGCACTGTTGCCTGTAGACACAGAGCCTGTTTGCCCTTTTCTATTGGCTTGTGACTGTCTGCCTCTCCTTGTTGGCCTTCCAAACATACTAATGGCATGTAGCTGCACTAAGCTGGGATATATATATATATATATATATATATATATATATATATATACTGATACTGCAGCTAGCAAAATCAACTGCCTGCCTATAGTATGAGAACACCACCAACCTTCTACAGGTAGCTTTAGCTGAACACTGTGCTGAGCTCGCAAAAAACTAACTTGTAGCTTATTTAGCTGCCTGTGGTAGTGATAAGATCAGGAAAACACCACCAACCTTCTACAGGTCGCTTTAGCAGAGCTCGCACTACACTAACTTGTAGCTTATTTAGCTGCCTGCGGTAGTAATAGGATCAGGAAAACACCACCAACCTTCTACAGGTAGCTTTAGGTGAACACTGTGCAGAGCTCACCAAAAAATAACTTGTAGCTTATTTAGCTGCCTGCGGTAGTGATAGGATCAGGAAAACACCACCAACCTTCTACAGGTAGCTTTAGGTAAACACTGTGGAGAGCTCGCACTACACAAATTGTAGCTTATTTAGCTGCCTGCGGTAGTGATAGGATCAGGAAAACACCACCAACCTTCTACAGGTAGCTTTAGGTGAACACTGTGCAGAGCTCGCACTACACTAACTTGTAGCTTATTTAGCTGCCTGCGGTAGTGATAGGATCAGGAAAACACCACCAACCTTCTACAGGTAGCTTTAGGTGAACACTGTGCAGAGCTCGCACTACACTAACTTGTAGCTTATTTAGCTGCCTGCGGTAGTGATAGGATCAGGAAAACACCACCAACCTTCTACAGGTAGCTTTAGCTGAACACTGTGCAGAGGTTGCGCTACACTAACTTGTAGTCTTAGCTGAACACTGTGAGGAGGACGCACTAAACTAACTTGTAGCTTTAGCTGAACACTGTGCAGAGGTCACACTAAACTAACTTGTAGTTTTAGCTGAACACTGTGAGGAGGATGCACTACACTAACTGTAAATAGTCTAGCTGCCTGATTGTGGTACTAATAGGATCAAAAGAACACCAGCAATTTTCTTAAGGTAGCTGTAAATACTGTAACAAGACAAGCCTGCCTGTCTGTAGGAAGATAACAGGAACGGATCTAGCTAAACTGAATACAGTGTATATATATATATATATATATATATATATATATATATATATATATGCAACACCTGGGATGCATATATATATACACAATACACTGTAAGTGCAGCTAACTCACTGACTGTCCTGCATAATCTAGCTAACTCAAATGAAATGACACTTTCTCTCTCTCTCTCTAAGCACGCCGGAACACACTACACAGGGCCACAGTGCAGGCGGCCTTATATAATGTGGGACGTGTTCTAAACCCCCTGAGCCATAATTGGCCAAAGCCACCCTGGCTTTGGCCAATTACAACTCTCTCTACCGACGGCGCTGTGATTGGCCAAGCATGCGGGTCATAGTGCATGCTTGGCTAATCATCAGCCAGCAATGCACTGCGATGGCGCAGTGAATTATGGGCCGTGACGCGCCACACGAATTTGGCGCGAATGGCCCATATCGTTCGCAATTCGGCGAACGATCGAACAGCCGATGTTCAAGTCGAACATGGGTTCGACTCGAACACGAAGCTCATCCCTACCTGCCACCAGATCCAGAACGTCACTTGCCATGTCACTTGTTAGCAGAGGCAGCTTGCCACTTGCCACGTTGCCTGCCACCAGGTGCCGCATGTCACTTGCCACCATCACCTGCCACCAGATGCAGCGTGTCACTTGCCACGTCGCCTGCCACCAGATGCCACATGTCACTTGCCACGTTACCTGCCACCAGATGCATAACATCACTTGCCACGTCACTTGTCAGCAGAGGCAGCTTGTCACTTGCCACGTTGCCTGCCACCAGATGCTGCATGTCACTTGCCACGTTGCCTGCCACCAGGTGCCGCATGTCACTTGCCACCATCGCCTGCCACCAGATGCTGCATGTCACTTGCCACGTCGCCTGCCACCAGATGCCGCATGTCACTTGCCACGTTACCTGCCACCAGATGCAAAACGTCACTTGCCACGTCACTTGTCAGCAAAGGCAGCTTGTCATTTGCCACGTCACCTGACACCAGATGCTGCATGTCACTTGTCACGTTGACTGCCACCAGGTGCCGCATGTCACTTACCCCATCGCCTGTCACCTGCCAAGTCACTTGTCACCAGATGCAGTGCTACTACAGGACTTGATGGGCACCTCCAACCCAGCTCTGTACCCCCCCAACACACAACGTGACAGGGGAGGAGAGAGAGATACACAGTGCCAAATTTAGCATTAAAACAACCTGTATTCCACTTAAAGAACGTTACTGATAAAGTTAGTAGGGTGAAAGGCATTGAGACACTGTGCAAGAGTCCAGGCTTGTCATCGATCTGAAATAGGAGCCGCCACCGGGAACCAATCGGGCCAGTAGATGCAGAGCATCGGTGTGTACTACTACTTCCTGGTAGCGGTGGAACGCATGATGGGGTGGAGGTGATGTCATCATCCGGAAATGATGCAAGATGTGGGAGGTGACGCATCCTTCAGGCCATCATTCCTCTACCACCAGGAAGTAGTAGTACACACCGATGCGCTCTGCATCCACTGGCCCGATCGGTTCCCGGTGGCGGCTCCTAATTTAAATTGATGACAAGCCTGGACTCTTGCACAGTGTTTTAATGCCTTTCACCCTACTAACTTTGTCAGTAACGTTCTTTAAGTGGAATAAAAATTGTTTTAATGCTACATTTGGCGCTGTGTATCTCTCTCTCCTCCCCTGTCTCTGAAACTGGCCCACTGAGCCATCGGCCCACCGGGAATCTCCTGGTAGTCCCGATGGCCAGTCCATCCCTGGAACGCGGTGACATACAACACGTACAATGCAAATAGATAAGGGAATTTCAATAGCCAGCACGCCACCCTTTGGGCTCCTTCTGCTAATCTTGTGTTTATCTCGTGTTAGTAGAAGTTTGGTGATGATTCGCGCTTTTCAGACTCCTGCTTTTTCAGATCGTTTTACTGCTGTTCAGCTTGTGCTTGTGGGTTTGTATCTGCTTTTCAGTGCGTGAAGTCAGTTCGTATTTGTTTTTCAGTGCATTCTTGTCCGCTCGTTACTGATTTTCAGCTCGCTCTTCACAGGCCTTGCTGTTCTTCAGTGCATTCTATTTAGTTCGTTCTGACCAGCCAACCGTTTTGAAGCCATGTTGCGGGTACATACTCGTCGTAGAGTTCGTGCTGTGTGGGGGCTTGGTGTAATAATCCTAATTACGTTGCCTCAGTTGGGCCTGAGGCCGGACTTTCAGAAACTCCAATGACGGCCCTGGAAGCTGGCCGTCCTGGCTTGCCCCCCCAAAGCGCCCGTGAAGTGTGAGAAAAATATTTACGGGTAGGGGGGCCATTGCTATGCCAGCCCATTTTGAATAAATGTTCTCCTTTATCAGATCAAATCTTGATTTTCATTTACTGCTTGGGTTTATTTTTGCTGTCTCCTAGGTTCTTTTAGTGCACTTGTAGTGCCAAGTGTTTTTTCCATTATTAAATAACATCCATTGTCACTGTAAACACCAACTTAACACAAAAAATGGTATTGATCATTGAAAGAAGAAGCCACACATTGTTGAGTATAAAACCTTTTACTCCGTGCACATTCACATATGCGTTTTATAAAACATTTGGCGGTAAAAAAAAACTACATTTTTTTTTTCAAAGTTTTACCTTGAAATTTCTGAAAAAATACAGAAACATGCATGTTTACAAACATAACATACACAACTCTGAAACTTACAAAGTTCAACATTGCAAAAAAGAAGGCAATATCAGACATTTTATAGTGTGAAAAAGGTCTCGATCTTGCCTTCATTAGATGGGGTGATGTCCCCCTGTAAAAGCCAAATTTAGAAGATGCACACAAATTGTGAGTCAAATAGGGGATTTCCTTTCTGATCCCATACCTAATGTGAACATGTGCTATCTCCCATCATGGGGGATCAATGAACGTGTTTTGGGGGTGCAACCCCTTTCTCTCACCTACTAGAGTTGGGAGGAAGAGGTTGCACCCACAAAACGCGTATATTAAAATCCCCTGATGGCAGATAGCACATGTTGACACACTGTGTGCATCTTCCAAAT
Source organism: Lithobates clamitans (assembly GCA_037952925.1). NCBI lineage: Eukaryota > Metazoa > Chordata > Amphibia > Anura > Ranidae > Lithobates > Lithobates clamitans. The sequence goes on from JBBGZY010000720.1 coordinate 1,699,038, forward strand.
TTGGCTTTTAAACTGTATTAAAACTTTAGATAAAATATTTTAAAAAGATTTCCTGGATCATCCGTTGTGCACTGTCACTGGTGAAATGACTGGATTTTGATACCACAACCTGAACATCACCTAAAATAAAAATACACACCATGTATTATCAAAATGCAGGCATACATCTATTACCTGAATCTGTGGTGTCCGACACTGATCTGTTGTGGTGACAATCTCCACCATATCTCTTTCCTCCACATCCTCAGGTTATGAGCTTTGTTCCCCTTCTTCAGGAGGTGGGGGGGGGTCCCTGGTGTCCCAATTTTTTTAGAGTCTTTGCTCCCCTATGAGAATGAAACAAAAGGTATACTTAGCACACCGATATTTGAGTCCAGAAATAGGAATATGAAACATTGCTTGAAAGTGGAGTACAATTGTCTGTTTTGGCAGAGTTTAAAGCTGAAGACATGATTTTTTTCCCTTACCAAAGCTGGAATACTTCCCTTTTTTGGACAATTTTCACACATGTAGACACCCCAAGTATCTACTGGAGCACCTGTGTGGGACACCCCAAATAGTTTGTTTTTGTGTTTCACACTAGTGCTCCAGAGTCTAGATGTGTAAACAGCTGCCGAGTGTCCTCTCCTTACATTACACTGAATCAAGTTTGCAATTCGAAACACATCTAGACAACAATGTCCTAAACTTCTTTGAATACAAATTATCATGACCAAATGTAGTTAACCCTGTATCTGGCAAAAACATTGTATTCAGTTGGCAAACGAACGTTTACTACGACCGATTACTGTGCCCACGAACATGAAAGTAGCCATTTTAAACTGTCCAACAGTAAAGAAAAGCACATGGCACAGCATGCAAGTAATAATAAGAATAGGAACACATAACAACTACTTACTTTTTAGAAGCACTTTCTTGATCCTTCTGTACTGATCCTGCTCCCTCAATTTCAGGTCTGACCATCGTTTCCTCAATTGCTCCTTGGATCGTCGTACCCCAAAATTCCGATGCAGACTCTTCACAACTTTAGTCATTATCTTGGCCTTTCTCACATTTGGGTTTAGGTATGGTCCATACTTCCCATCATAGTCAGCCTTCTTCAATATGTCGACCATCTCCACCATCTCTTCAAAGGACATATTTGAGGCCTAAACTTCTCCTCCTGGATCGGGACATTTCTTGTTCCGGGCTTTCCTCCTCATTACTGCTATTAAGCACCTGCTGTGTCCCCGCCATGTCGTCTCCCACTGCGACGAAAGAGACAGGCGGGGAATATTCTAGGAAGAACATCAGGGGCAGGCGGCGTGGGCGGGTTTTCACATATGCGCAGTGTATATAAAGCGTAACACGCATGCGTCATACGTACAATCTGTTAGCGGAGGAAGGTGCAGCGGAAGCGCCAATCATTATAACGAAGGTACAATTTTAAGTTGGTGCATCAGTGGCCTATACTGCTTATAGATTGAGGCCTATATTGAGTCAAGATTAGGAGAGTTTCGCCTGACATTAGGGTTTGTCTTGTGTTGTGTCTTGCAGAGAAAATGGATCTATTCAATGACGAGGACCCATATTGATTGATATGTACAGGGAGATGCCCTGTCTGTAGCAGGTAAACCACCCCTATTATAACAATCAAACAAAGAGGAAGGCAGTGCTGCATCAATTGGTGGAATTTGTGAAGCCGGTGATCCCCACGGCAGACATCCCCTATTTGAAGGCCCTAATTGGTGGCATGAGGAGCACTTATAATAGGGAGCTAAAGAAGGTCCAGGATTCCCTGAGATCAGGAGCTGCAGCAGATGATATTTATGTACCCAGGCTGTGGTACTATGACAGACTGCATTTTATGGCAGGCCAGACTGAACCCAGGCCAGCACTCTCCAGTCTTCCTTCCACACTTTCTCCCCCCCTGCCAGGGATGGCCTGGTCATCAGGACCACCGGGAGATTCCCGGTGGGCCGATGGCTCAGTGGGCCAGTTTCAGAGACAGGGGAGGAGAGAGAGATACACAGCACCAAATGTAGCATTAAAACAACTTTTATTCCACTCAAAGAACGTTATTGTCAAAGTTAGTAGGGTGAAAGGCATTGAAACACTGTGCAAGAGTCCAGGCTTGTCATCAATTTGAATTAGGAGCCACCACCGGGAACTGATCGGGCCAGTAGATGCAGAGTGTGTACTACTACTTCCTGGTGGCGGAGGAATGATGGCCTGAAGGATGTGTCACCTCCCACATCTTGCATCATTTCCGGATGATGACATCACGTTCCACCCTTCACGCGTTTCATCGCTACCAGGAAGTAGTAGTACACACCGATGCCATCTACTGGCCCGATCAGTTCCTGTGGTGGCTCCTAATTCAGATCGATGACAAGCCTGGACTCTTGCACAGTGTCTCAATGCCTTTCACCCTACTAACTTTGTCAGTAACGTTCTTTAAGTGGAATACAAGTTGTTTTAATGCTACATTTGGCGCTGTGTATCTCTCTCTCCTCCCCTGTCACGTTGTGTGTTGGGGGGGTACAGAGCTGGGTTGGAGGTGCCCATCAAGTCCTGTAGTAGCACTGCATCTGGTGACAAGTGACTTGGCAGGTGACAAGTGACGGGGCAAGTGACATGTGGCAGGCAACGTGGCAAGTGACGTTTTGCATCTGGTGGCAGGTAAGGTGGCAAGTGACATGCGGCATCTGGTGACAAGTGCTGTGGCAAGTCACACACTGCATCTGGTGGCAGGCGATGTGGCAAGTGACGTGGCAGGTGACACACTCAGGGCTCCCACTGATTCTGCATTATGGTGAGTTGAACTATTTTATGTTATATTACAATGTAATAATAGAAATAATGCACTTCAATCATCCTGACACCATATCAACCATGGTGCCGAGAAGATTGAAGCGCCAACACCAGGTGTTTGGAGTAAAGTGGGCCGGTCTGGATGAAGTCCAGGGCCAAATTTTTGTCCCAGTCCAGCCCTGCCGCCAGCTGAGGCTTCTGATGTCCAATCTGGGCCTTCCAGGCAGCAACATGTGGAGGAGTCCAGCTTGAGCCAGGTATAGCATTCATAGAAATATTTCTGGTTGTCAAATGAATGATGTAAAATATATGCTAATTTTGATCACTAATTTCTGATTTACATAGTTACATAGTTAGTAATGTTGAATAAAGACACCAGTCCATCCAGTTCAACCTGAGTGAGTGTGGGTGCATGTCTACAATCATTCCTATTTTTATTTAACCACTTCAGATCCGGGCCATTGCCAAATGACGGCAACAGCGCTGATCTAAATTACCGGGACTACATCTATTGACGTTGTCTCCTTTCCTCGTTCCCAGCACGCCCTCATGAGCGCGCCTCGGGGAAAATCTGTGTTGGCCGTGTCCCTTGGACACGGCCAATCACAAATCGCTGTAAACGGCCAATCACAGCGGCCGTTTACAGCGCGATCGCCGCCTCCAATGAGAGATGATCTGAAATGTAAACAATTGAGATCATCTCTCATTGCTGGCTCTCTCTCCTCACACAGAGACAGCGTGTGAGGAGAGAGAGCTTCTGTGAGTAAATTTGTGACAGTATTAAAGTGAAGTGTGCCCAAAAAGTGTCCAACAGTGCCCACAGTGATATCTATCTAGTGCCATCTGTGCCCACCTGTGCGCATCAGTGCCCACTTGTGCCATCAGTGCATAATCTGTGCCATCAGTGCCCGTCTGTGCCTATCTGTGCCCATCAGTGCCCGTCTGTGCCCATCAGTGCCCATCTGCAATCAGTGCGCATCTGTGCCAACTCATCAGTGCCCATCTGTGCCACCTCATCAGTGCCCATCTGTGCCATCTCATCAGTGCCCATCTGTGCTACCTCATCAGTGCCCATCTGTACCAATCAGTGCCCATCTGTGCCGCCTCAGTGCACATCTGTGCCGCCTCATCAGTGCCCATCTGTGCCACCTTATCAGTGCCCATCTGTGCTGCCTTATCAGTGCCCATCTGTGCCGCCTCATCAGTGCCCATCTGTGCCACCTCACCAGTGCCACATCACTGCATATCTGTGCCCACCTGTGCCACCTCATTAGTGTAAATCTGTGCAATCAATCAGTGCACATGTGTGCTGCTTCCTCAGTGCCCTTCTGTGCCGCCTCATCAGTGCCCATTTGTGCCAACTCATCAGTGCCCATCTGTGCGATCAGTGCCGATCTGTGCGATCAGTGCCCATCTGTGCCGCCTCATCAGTGCACATCTGTGCCATCAATCAGTGCCACCTCATCAGTGCAGGCTTAGCTCACACCTGTGCAATCTCATAACCACCAGCAGCCATGTCCAAAAAAAGCTTTTCCGCCAAGGAGGCATACCAAATTCTTTCCACGGCCGACGAGAGCAACAGGGAGCTCTCTTTTTCGGATTCCCTTCCCAATTTGGATTCTGACGTAAATTACGAGCCAGTCCTCAGTAGTGGAACACTAACAGACTCAGAGGAGGAAGAAACTCGGCCCGCCAAACGAAGGCGTTCTGGTGAGGAGGCAGTGGCATCCACCAGCACCGCAGTGGCATCCACCAGCACAGCAGTGGCATCCACTAGCACCGCAGTGCCATCCACCAGCACTGCAGTGTCATCCACCAGCACTGCAGTACCTCGGCAAGAAAGGCCAAGTACCAGTGGGGTGTCACCTCAGCCCCAAAGGGTTAGGTCCCATGCCAGCCTTCCCTATGCCCTCCAGAACCCCTTGTGGCTTCCTCCTAATTCAGGAGAAGCTAGCGTTCCCCCTTTCACTGCCCAGCCAGGAGTCCAAGTGGATACAGAGAACTTTACCCCAATTAATTTTTTTAATTTAATTTTTATGGAGGACATGTTGGCGTCAATTGTTACCCAGTGCAACCTGTATGCACAGCAATTTATTTTGCAAAATCCCACATCATATTATGCCCGTCCCTATGAGTGGAGAGACCTGACAGTGGAGGAGTTCAAGGTTTTTTTGGGCCTCACATTTAACATGGGGCTCACCAAAAAAAACAAATTCCGTTCCTATTGGTCAACCCACCCCCTCCACCACATGCCGCTCTTCTCCGCGGTAATGCCCAGAACCAGGTATCTGATGATAATGAGTTTCCTACATTTCAGCGACAATACCCAGTGCCCTGCCCGAAATGATCCAAATTATGACAGGCTTTACAAAATTCGGCCAATATTAAATTATTTTTCTGAAGTATTCCCCCAGGTATTCCCCCCCGGACCAACACATATGTGTGGATGAGTCCCTTGTTAAATTTAGCGGCAGGCTTAAAATTAAGCAATTTATCCCCAGCAAAAGGGCCCGCTATGGGGTGAAGGTGTACAAACTATGTGACCGAGCCACAGGGTACACATATTCCTTCATAGTGTACGAAGGGAAGGACACCCAGCTGCAGACCCCTAATTGCCCGGACTACTTGGGATCCAGCGGGAAAGTTGTTTGGGACCTCATATACCCCCTACTCGACAAACTCAAAAGTCAAAACCACATTTGTGAGTTGAACTATGGTCCTCCTCTTCCTCCAGGTCCTCCTCCTCCACCTCCTGCCACACCTCCAACACCACAGCCACAGCCTGGAAGGAAGCATCTAAGGAAGACCAGAGAGTGATGGCCTGGGTTCAGTCTGGTCTGGCAAAAGATGCAGGCTGTTGTATGACCACAGCCTAGGGACAGATATGTCATCTGCTGCTGTTCCTGATCTCTTGTAGTCCTGGCCCGGATTGTTCTAAGTATTACAAGGACTCCTCAGGCCACCAATGTTGACTATAAAATTATTGATGTCTGCCCTGGGGTACAAAGGCTTGGCAAATTTCATCAGTTTCTCCAGCGTTGCCTTCCTCTTTATTTTGTTATGACCCAGAATAAATGGATATATTTTTTTTAAGAAATACTTGCCTATGTGCTTTACTTCAAAAAGGACAGTTTTTTTTAGAGTAGGCAGGTACATTTAAAAAATACAATGTCAAATTAACAAGGGACACCAACCAACCTCATGGAGATTTACAAAGACAAGATAATAATGGTGTTGTGGAAACGTGACATACAAAAAAAAATGGAGATCACTATAAAATAATAAAAAAAAAAAAAAACAACAGGAGATCTTGATTAAAAAAAAAATGACTACAAAAATTAATTATAAACATTATTATGGAGATCTGGCTTTAAAAACCAAAAAGATTATTCAGGAGATCACGAGAAATAATAAAGAAATAAGTTTGTGAGAAGTCTGTGTGAATATGAGCAGCAAAACAACGCCATTCTTCTAGCATTATAAAGAAGAAGATAATGCGCTGCGTTGAAAGATTTAAAAATTTGCAGTGTGACGAATGTGCCCTCTACATTACAAACGATCATTTTACCAGACTGAGCGGCTCTGTCTCGTACTTGATTCTGAGCATTCGTGGTTTTTTGCGCGTCGGAAATGCATACACACGAACAGAATTTCCGATAGAAACTTTTTCCGTAAGGAAAATTGAAAACATGCTCTCAATCTTTTGCTGGCGGAAATTCGGCCAGCAAAAGTCCGATGTTCCCACTTCCGGGAGTCCGGGCCATGGCCTGTGACATCACCGCGGGCTCCCTACTCCTCCCTCCTCCTCTCCCTGTCGCCGGGCCAGTAGGAGAGAGGAGCGGGGCCTCGTGCAAGCGCAGTAGGGCTCCCTGCCTGAATCAGTAAGGCTTCACTGCTGGGTACCCTTACACGCAATGGCGGTGGCAGCACCTGACAGCTGATGGAAACATCAGCTGCGGTGCCAACATCGCTGGACTCTACAACAGGTAAGTGTCCTATTGTTAAAAGCCAGCAGCTGCAGTATGTGTAGCTGCTGGCTTTTAAATTTTTTTGGGGGGCGGAACACCGCTTTAAACTTGGATAGGAACATAAAATAAATAAAAATGTTTAAAAAAAAAATTATAAACAAACATAGAGCACTTTCAACAGCTCTAGTAGGACTGCAATGCAGCTTAACAGCTATGTTTTACAGATTACTGTAAAAATTGTTCAACTAATAATAATTATTCGACTGATAATGCGGCAGTTACCGAACAATCGAAAACTTACTGCATTTGTTATTTAACCATAAATTCTTGGTGAATTGAACTTTCACAACTGATTTACTGCATGCGTTATTTTACAACATTTTATTTGCCGTTATTTAACTCTTATGCCCCGTACACACGGTCGGATTTTCCGATGGACAATGTCCGATCGGAGCGTGCAGGGCTGGTGCAAGAATTTTTGACACCCTAGGCGGAACCTCATTTTGCCGCCCCCATTGCCCTGCCAGTGTGACAGGAGGTGGCACTATACAGGAAGCATCGGCTCTGATTCTTCTATCGCTGGCTCGTGCTGCACTGCGCCTCTAATTACACTACCGGCCAGACAGGGCAGCTGCCTGAGACTGTTAGTTACATGCTGCAGCCTGCAAAGCATGCAGACGTGGCAGGAAACCAGTGGCCGGGCGCCCCTAGTCAGCAGTGCGCCCTAGGCGGTTGCCTAGTTTGCCTAGTGGTAGCACCGGCCCTGGGAGCGTGTTGTCGGAAATTCCGACCGTGTGTGGGCGCCATCGGACATTTTACATCGGATTTTCCGACACACAAAGTTGGACAGTAGGAGATAAAATTTTCCGACAACAAAATCCGATCGCGTCTTTTCCGACCGTGTGTGGCCTGTTCCGACGCACAAAGTGCCACGCATGCTCAGAAGAAATTCCGACACGGGACAGCTCGTTCTGGTAAACGTAGCGTTCGGAATGGATACAGCACTTTTGTCACGCTGCAATGTTCAAAATGGTTTAATACAGCACACTCTCTTCTTCTTTATAATGTGACAAGAATTAAGTCGTTTTGCTGCTCATATTCACACACACTTCTCACAAACTTATTTCGTTACTATTTATCGGGATTCCCTCAATATATTTTGATTTCTCACATCTGACAACAAAATTTTTTATTTTTTTTGGACTTTAATGTAGATTCTTTTTTTGTGTTTCTCTTTTTTCTTTTTTTTTTTTTGGTGATTTTGATTTTTATTCCCGAAAATGTTTGTGTGTGTTTTTGGTGACAAGTTCCCACAACACCACTAATATGTTGTTCTATTTAATCTGTAGGAGATTGTTTGGTGTTGTCTCTTGTTAATTTCACATTGTACTTTAGAAATGTACCTGAATCGTCACCAACAAACGGTCCTTTTTGGATGAAAACACACACAGGAGAGTAGAATTTACCTAAAAATCTTTTATTAAGGGGTCACAACTATAAACAAAGAGGGAGGCAACACTGGAGAAACTGCAGAAGTGGGCGAAGCCTTGGACCCCCGGGGCACACATCAACTATTTAAAAGCAAAATTGGTGGCCTGAGGAGTCCATATCATAAGGGAGGGCAGTCTGGTCCAGAAGTCCCAGAGATCCGGAAAGCAGCAGATGACATCTGTGTCCCCAGGCTGTGGTCATACGAGAGACTGCATCTTCTGTCAGACCAGACTGAACCCAGGGTCATCACTCTTTGGTCTTCTTTCCACGCTTCCTTCCAGGCTTTGGCTGTGGTGGTGGAGTTGTGGCAGGAGGAGGAGGAGGAGGAGGAGGATCGTCCCTCTCCATGACATCCGTCTTGGGTGTCAGTTCCCCACTCTCCCCCTTACATAGGACTTTATAAATCAGGTTCTCAGAGATCTTGCGTTGGCCCTCCTGCATGCCCTGCAATTTTGTGGCAGCCATGCAGGCAAAGGCCTCTTCAGGACTGGGGAAGGCTCGGAGGGACGCCGAAGCCTCCTGGATCAGCCTGTACGCTGAATCCTGCACGGGACTCGGAGTGGCCTTCCTGGCTCGTTTATATGGCAGGCGGAGGGGAGGAACCTGAGACTCAGTCAGGCTGCGACTTGTCCCAGGCTTCTCTTGGCTGCCACTTAGCCCCGCCTCCTCCTGGCTGACACTAATCCCCGCCTCCTCCTGACTGCCACATTCCACAACCTCCTCCTGGCTGAGGTCTTCCTGTGTATGAAAAAGGGACATAGTTTTAGTATTTTCTTCATTAATCACACACAATTTTCACCTCCTGACTGCTGCAAATTGAATGTTAACAAATATAACAGACTATCCTTCTGAGCCCAGCAGTTTTCATTCTTTTCCCAATTTTGGGTGCCCACTACTGTCTATTGATATGTAAAGCACTTTTTTAAATCAGCAATTAGTGATCAATAATAACATCTAGTAAACATCATTTATTTATTGCCCAGAAATCTGTAGAAGAATGCTATACCTGACTCCAGCTGGGCTCCTCCACTTCTTCCTGGCTGGAAGGCCCAGGTTGGACATCGGAAGCCTCAGCTGGGGTGGAAGGAAGAGTGGAAGGAAGAGTGGAGAGGGATTCCCTGACTTCAGTGTGGTCTGACAGAAATCGCAGTCTCTCATAGTACCACAGCCTGGGGACATAAACGTCATCTGCTGCAGCTCCTGATCTCTGGGAATCTGTGACCTTCTTGCGCTCCCTAAGATACGTGCTCCTCAGGCCACCAATTTTAGCTTTTAAATAGGGGATGGTTGCTGTGGGGACCACCGGCTTCACCAACTCCAGCAGTTTCTCCAGCGCTGCCTGCCTCTTCTGTTTGTGATTATAGTGGGGGTGTCTCACTTGCCACAGACAGGGCAGCTCCCTGTACTTGTCTATGAACAGGGGCAGGAAATTGTGGTCGTTGAACCCATCCATTTTCTCTGTAAGACACAACACAAGACAAAGCCTAATGTCAGGCCAAACTCCCCTAATCTTGTTACAATATAGGCTTCCATTTCGAAGTAGTATAGGCCCAAGTTTAGATCCTACCTTCGTTAGCATGATCGGTGTCTCCGATGCTCCTTCCTCCGCTCAAAGATCGTACGTAAGAGGCGCGCGTTACGATTTATACACACTGCGCATACGTATAACTCCGCCTGCCCCTGACGTTCTTTCTAGTCTATTCCCCGCCCCTTTTCATTTGGCGCAGTGGGGGAAGAGCACATGGCGGATAGACAGCAGAATCGTGCTAATTACAGCAATGAGGAGGAGGAGGAAAGGCCGGAGCCTGAAACGTCCCGATTCAGAAGGAGATTAAAGGACTCAAATATGTCCTTTGGGGAGATGTTGGACATCCTGAAGAAGGCCGACTATGATGGAAAGTATGGGCCTTACCCCAACCCCAATGTCCGAAAGGCCAAGATCATGGCTAAAGTGGTCAGGAGTCTGCACCGGAAATTCGGGGTACGACGATCAAAAGATCAGCTCAGGAAGCGGTGGTCGGACCTGAAATTACGAGAACATGAGCAGTACAGAAAGATCCGGAGAGTGATGCAAAAAAGTAAGTAGTTGTGCTGTGTTCCTATTCTTTATGTTTATTATGTTCGTGCTGCTCCATGTGCTTTTAGGAACTGTTGTACAGTTTAAAATGGTAACTTTCATGTTCATGGGCACATTATTCGTTCGGATCACACATTGTTATTTCGGACGATAAAATACCATTGTTTAGGCCATATGCATTTGGCCACCATTTTGACGCCCTATACTTGTCTTCAAAGAATTGGGTTGTGTAGATGGCTTTGTTACTAGAATGAAATGCAAACTAGATTGTGTGTAAGGAGAGGACACTCAGCAGCTGTTTTCACATCTGGACACTGGAGCACTAGTGTGGGACACAAGAACACCATTTTTATTAGGGGGGCCACACAGGTGCTCCAGTGTATACTATAGGGGGGTCTCCATCTGTGAAGCTTGTACAAAACAGGTAAAGTATTGCAGCTTGACAAAGGGCACTAAAAAAGCTACATCTTGGAACTCGGCTAAAATAGATCATTGTACCCCACTTCCAAGCAATGTTTCATCTTTATAGTTGTGACATTAAATATCTGTGTGCTAATTATACCATTTTTGTTTTACATAGGGGAGAAAAGACTCGGAGGACACCCCTCATCCGAGGAGACCAGAGCCCCCCCTCTGGAAGAAGGGGAAATACCCCCAACACAAGATGAGCAGGAGGATGAAGACGTGGTGGAAGTAGTTACCACAACAGGTGAGTGTCTGCGACCACAGGCTCAGATAAGAGATGGATGGCGGCATTTTTTGGGAAACCTAATTTATTTTGGGTTTCCTCTCTTTTTAGGTGATCGTGAGGTTGTGGATCCAGATCCTTTCACATCCAAAAGTGCCCAGATCCTGATCGGGGAGATCATGGGGTGTAATTTACAATTGGAAAACATCAAGCAAAACATCAATGATGTTATTCCAAAATATAAAAACATCATTGATGTTTTGGGGCGAGTTTAAAACCCCTCCAAATCACTTTCTTCTTTTGTGTGCTACAATGTGCGACATGTTTTTGTGATTCTTCCCAAAGCCAAATTTGGAGGATGCACACAGTGTGTCAACATGTGCTATCTGCCATCACGGGAGATCAATGGACGCGTTTTGGGGGTGCAACCCCCTCCTCAATAATAAAGTAGCGGTGAGGAAGGGCTTTCTCCCCCAAAACACATCCCTTGATCCCCCGTGATGGCAGCTAGCACATGTTGACATTGGGAAATTTGTGTGCATCTTCCAAATTTGGCTTTTCCAGGGGTGATTTCCCCCCATCTGAACGCAATATCAAACACAGTTCCTAAATACTCATGTCTGATATTGCCTTCACGTTCTACCAAATGTGAACTTTGTAAGATCAAGATTTGTGTCTTTCTTGTTGGTTTTACAGGCCTGTTTTCTATAAAATGGACATTTTGATTTTGGATAATGACACCACAAAAATTGGTATACAACAATAATGTTGGTTTGTCAGAAAAACCTTTGGTAAATGCACATGTGATTGTGCTGGTATTAAAAAGATTGTTAATCAAGAATGTGTGGATTATTGTCTCAATGCTACAACACTTTTGGGGTGATGTAATTGTTGTTTTATGAGAAAATGGGGGTTATTTCCTAAGGGCAAATCCACTTTGCACTACAAGTGCAGTTTCAGTGCAGTTGCAAGTGCACTTGTAGTGAAAAGTGTCTTTGCATTTAGTAAATAACAGCCAACAGTGCTTTGTATAAGGTTACACAATCACGACATTTTCTGCACTCCACACATTTCTGTCAGGGTCAGCTAAAACAAACACAAGCAGTAAATGGCCACAAAGAATTTCTTTTGGTTGTTTTTTATTTGAAAAAGGTGTCACAGATTGTCTGGCATATTGATAGCCCCCCTACCCGCAAAGAACTCCAGGTATCGTAACCGGACATCACGGGCATTCAGGGAGGGCAAGCCAGGACGGCCGCTTTCAAGCGCCGTCAGTGTTGATGGATTTGGGATTCCGGCCTCAGGCCCAACTGAGCCAGCATAGTTGGCTGAATGTTTTCGTAGAAAATTATGGAGAACACAGCAGGCAAGTATTATATGGTTCAGTTTATACTCCGCCATATGGATGGGTGTCAGAAATAATCGGAACCGGCTGGCCAGGATTCCAAATGTGTTCTCCACCACTCTTTGGGCTCTGGCCAGCCGGTAATTAAAAACCCTCTGTTCCGGGGTGAGGGTCCTCATCGGGAATGGCCGCATCAGGTGGTCCCCCAGCGCAAACGCTTCATCAGCAACGAACACAAATGGGAGACCTTCAACATTGTCCTCTGGAGGTGGCAAGTCCAAGCTGTCATTCTGGAGACGCCTGTAGAACTCCGTCTGGGCGATCACTCCACCATCGGACATCCAGCCATTCTTCCCCACGTCCACATACAAGAACTCGTAATTACCCGACACCACCGCCAACATCACTATACTATTAAACCCCTTGTAATTATAATAGTACGACCCCGAGTTGGGTGGTGGGACGATGTGGACGTGTTTCCCATCAATTGCCCCTCCGCAGTTAGGAAAGTCCCACCGCTGGGCAAAGTGGGAGGCCACAGTCTGTCATTCCTGTGGCGTGGAAGGAAACTGTTGAGGAAAAAACAATAAACATTACTATTTTTTCACAGAAACATGGCAAGCAGATTAGACACAAACATTATGGGTCAACCTGCAGATAGCATTTATTAAGGGGAATTTAACAACAACAAAGTATAAGGTACACCTATCATATTCCCCCTCCCCCCTCTCATGGGCCATTTCTAACATTATGGGGGGGGGGGACTCTTGGACAGGTAACCCTCTTCACTTCATTGAGAGATGAATGCCTAAATACAGGGTATTACTTGGAACAGCCCCTCCTTAGTGTCATAATACAAAGATATAAATACACACTGTACACATTTGAGCATATTTGGACATTCTGCTATTACCTATCAAGATCATAATAGGATACAAGAACTTTAAACAGTACCATTTGAAAGTATACAGGCAGGCCCTTGCACTACATGCTTTGGGGAATTCATCCATAAATCTGACCAGTAAAGAGATGGGTATAGTGTGTATGGGTTTGGCAAAGTCAGCAGATAGATGATTGAGGATAGATAGAGAATTGGGATCAGCTGACTTAGCAGTTAGGGGAGGGAGGGTTACAAAAAATTTGGGGACACCACAAAAAAAGCCTCTGGCCCTCTGCCTGAATTTAAATCAAAAATAAAATTTCCAAACATTTTAGGGGGTGTTTGGGGTAAAGCACTACTTTGGAGCAGATAAAATACATTGTTAAGTGACTACATGAGTTGAATATAGGGCAGGAGACACCATGCTGGAGAGGTTATTGAAGGGCAAATATGTATGAAGGACATAAAATAATAATTACATAAAAATCCAGCATGCATGAGGACAAAGGGGACATTCACAGCATATTACAATCATGGTAATTAGGGAATGAGGAAAGAAATACAATATATTAGCAAACATTCAATACAATAAAATGTGATATTAAAGGATAAAAATCTTACCTTCATATACTCCTTCTGCAGGACCTGTATGATGGCAGAACAGGTCTCTGGGATAATGATCCCCAGAGCCTGGGGGGAGATGCCTGTCGAGAACTTGAGGTCCTGCAGACTTCTCCCTGTGGCCAAATACCGCAAGGTAGCGACCAACCTCTGCTCCGCAGTGATGGCTTGCCTCATGCAGGTATCCTGCCTGCTGATATAGGGGGTCAGCGAAGCCAACAGACGGTGAAACACGGGGTCCGTCATCCTGAGAAAGTTCCTGAAATCATCAGGATTATTCTCACAGATCTCACGGAGCAAAGGCATATGACAAAACTGGTCACGCTGAAGCAACCAATTCTTGGTCCATGAACTCCTCCCCACCCTGTTCATGGACTGGACTTGTGTCAAGGTCAGGACCCCAACACCAAGCCCCCGCACAGCACGAACTCTACGAGGAGTACGCATACGAAACATGGCTAGAAAACGGTCGGCTGCTCAGAACGAAGTAACAGAACGCACTGAAGAACAGCAAGGCCTGTGAAGAGCGACCTGAAAAACAGTAACGAACGAACAAGAATACAGTGACTAAAGTCACGCGGAACTTGCTTGCACGCACTGAAGAGCAGATACAAACCCACAAGCACAAACTGAACGTCAGAAAACGATCTGAAAGCCACGAGTCTGAAAAAGCGCGAATCGTCTCTCACCAAACTTTTACTAACACGAGATTAGCAAAAGGAGCCCAAAGGGTGCCGCGCTTGGTTCTGAACCGGCCTTTTCTAGTCTCGTCATACGTGGTGTACGTGACCGCGTGGTTGTCGATCGGAAATTCCGACAACTTTGTGTGACCGTGTGTATGCAAAACAAGTTTGAGCCAACATCCGTCGGAAAAAATCCGAGGATTTTGTTGGCGGAATGTCCGAACAAAGTCCGACCGTGTGTACGGGGCATTAGTGAAGTGACCCCATTGTATTGATAAGCCACATATTAAAAAAATCTTATGAATTTGCAGGGCAAGCGAGACTACTAATATCACCCTTCTGACTACCACCAGCGAATAAAAGTGGTAAAACACCAAATGATAAGACCCCAAATATATAGAGGTCAGTATGCATATAACATATGTAGCGCCACCCCTGAAGGAGCCGCTTGGTGAATTTGGATTCTCTATTCTCTGCCTCAAAACTCCAAGAATGACCTCAGCCCCCCTGACACACCTGGTTAAATAAAGGTACTGCAAACACATTTAAGGACACATGTGGTAAATACCGTTATCCTGGCTGTGGATTATCACCAAAAAAATACACACAAGTTGAATATATTAGCACGGTTTAAAGCATATGGAAACTTACAACACTGTTAAACCTTGCTACAAATAAATAATACCTTAGAAAAGACAACCTTCAATATTTAGCAACTCCAGGAATAGAAAGGGCAGTAATCTATATGCCCTTAACACAGTCGCTGAGATGGAGGAGAGAAGACTTGTCAACTTCTCAGCTCCTTCTGAGCCGCAAACACCTTTGAAAGGCAAACACACAACGAAAAGAGAAGGGTTACACAAGTACAGTAAGCACAGTTCTGTAATGTTGCAGGTCTTGCGGTTAAGAATATTAGTGTCTTCTGCTAACAAACGATGGGGCCCTTGTTTAAGAGAAGGTTTAAACAAGCTTGCATGGAGCAGTAATCCTCTAGAATATTCTGTTAGGTAGAAATTTTTAAAGGGCAAACTACTAGAGATTTCAACTCCAAACAAGCATCCCATGACACTAAAAAAGGAAATTGGTGTCTCCATGCAGTGTCAGTATGGTGTCAAGAAGGATGTTGGGTTTACACCCGCTCACCAGTCCTCTGTGCGATGACACAACAATAGTCCCAGGTACTGGTTCAGACTCCTGATGCTCCTAGTGATGTTGTAAGGCACTGGATCTCTTGCTGATGGCCGATTCAGATGACTGGTAGTGAAACTTGCAAGGTGAACAGGCAGTGGCCGACCCGATACCCAGATGGGCATCTCGATCACTGAAAGGCGTGGGTCGTCTCTGTTGAGCTGAGTGGTGCTGGGCTGCTGAGTAGGGTCCTTAGACTAAATAGTAGTGGACCACATGGCTGTCTCTGCTCCTGGCTTCCCTCAGGTGTCCTCACTCCTCCGTCTCCAGGCAACACTCTCCTGGCAGTCTCTGGAAAAGCTTGGCTTTCTCCCCCTCTGATGCTTCCAGAGTCTCTCTCTCAGTCTCCTCAGTCTCAGAGGTTTTCCTCACACCTGTCACCTCACCGCACTCTCTCTCTCTCTCCCTCTCTCTCTCCTTAGACCACTCTCCTTATTCTCCTCACAGACTCTTTTTTTCCGGGCTTCAGGATATCCCTCCTCCTCTGTTGGGGCACACAGTCCCTGGTGTCAGCGTGTGTCTCTCTTCTCACTCTGGCACCTCAGTTCCTTCCCCTCACTTACTCCTCCTCTCCTCACTGTTAAGTGTCACTGTGTCCCAGCAAATGACTTTTTGAGCCTTGGTATCTCTCTCTCTTTTAAGTAATCTCTTCTCCTCTGCCTCCTGTCAGCACTCTCTCTCTCCTTTACCTCAGTACACTCTCAGTTTTCTGGAAGGACCAGTCAGCATCTCCCTGTCTCCATCTTTTGGCCAAAAGGAGAAATTGCATTACAATATGCCTGCTACATATATTTTTAGGCATTCCATTTAATGCATATAACATAAGTTATGACTACTTCACAGTCTACAGCATTTTAAGTATGACAGCTAAACATCACCCTTGTGACCACCACCGGATAGTAGAAGAAGAAATCATAAAGAGGTCAATATCTGTATGCCTGTCATGCAGAGTATTAATAGACCACATGTGAAACAGCTTCTGAGTTTGTAACATGCGAAGTTACAGATAGAGACTGGCCTTGCTCCTCTGATGTGACGGTTAGAGGCCCAGGTGATGGTCAGTTTACGTGCCTTCATGGTGCAAGTATAGTTTTTTTTTTTTTAATTCTTTATTTAACCACTTCCCGGCGAATGAAAACGCTTCCTTTCCCTCTGTAATGTAAACAGAGGGAAAGGAAGTGATGTCATCCCTCCTCGAGCCGGTCTTTTCGATCCGGCGCCGAGGAGAGAAGACATCCAAGTAAGTGCACCAACACTACACTTACAGTAGAACACACTAGGCACACTTTTCACCCCCCATCACCCCCTGATCACCCCCCGATCACCCCCTTGGATCCCCTGTCACACTGACACCAATAGCAGGTTTTTTTTTTTTTGCATTGGTGTCAGTTTGTGACAGTTATAAGTGTTAGGGCAGTTAGGTTAGCCCCCTTTAGGTCTAGGGTACCCCCCTTTAGGTCCAGGGTACCCCCCTAACCCCCCCTTAATAAAGGTTAACCCCTTGATTACCCCCTGTCGCCAGTGTCGCTAAGCGATCATTTTTCTGATCGCTGTATTAGTGACACAGGTGACGCTAGTTAGGGAGGTAAGTATATAGGTTTGCTGTCAGTGTTTTATAGCGACAGGGACCCCCATATACTACCTGCTAAAGGTTTTAACCCCCTGATTGCCCCCTAGTTAACCCTTTCACCAGTGATCACCGTATAAGTGTTACGGTGACGCTGGTTAGATAGTTTGTTTTTTGTAGTTTATTATAGTTTATTATAGTTTTAGGGCACCTGCCGTTTATTACCTTATAAAGGTTTAACCCCCTAATTGCCCGGCGGTGATAGAAGTTAAGTTTTTAGGATCAGATAAGGTCTGCGTCGCCCCAGGCAGCGTCAGGTTAACGCCAGTACCGCTAAAACCCACGCACGCAGCATACACCTCCCTTAGTGCTATAGTATCTGAACGGATCGATATCTGATCCGATCAGATCTATACTCCCCAGCAGTTTAGGGTTCCCATAAACACAGTGTTAGCGGGATCAGCCCAGATACCTGCTAGCACCTGTGTTTTGCCCCTCGGCCCAGCCCAGCCCAGCCCAGCCCAGCCCACCCAAGTGCAGTATCGATCGATAACTGTCACTTACAAAACACTAAGCACACATAACTGCAGCGTTCGCAGAGTCAGGCCTGATCCCTGCAATCGCTAACAGTTTTTTGGTAGCGTTTTGAATCAGTCGCTAACAGTCAGGAGCTTTTTTGCCTGTGAGTCTCACTAGTGTATCCCTAAATTTAGAGCCCAAAATGGCAAATCAAAGGTACATTAGTGAAGAGGCCTACACGTTTCTGAGCATGACAGATAGTGAAGAGGAAGTCACTCATCTGTCAAGTTCAGGCTCAGAATACGAACCTGTAGAGGACAGCGGCTCCATGACAGATAGCTCTGACGACGGAGTTGTGGTCCCTGCTAGGGTCAGGCGTACCAGACCCCGAACTTCTTCTGTCCTTGAAGTGCAAGATCCACAGGGCTCTCGTATGGAGCAGAGAAGTACTAGTGCCGCTACTCCTTCTGGTGAACTGGCAAGCACCAGCGGTCTAGTACACCCTGGTCGTACATCCAGCACTGCAGTAACACTTGGTGACGTGGCGAGTCCCATAAGTGCAGTGCAGGTGGCAAGCACAAGTAGTGTCCCGCTGCCACCAAGAAGAAGACGAACACAGGCCCATCGTGCCCATAGTGCCCTTCCTGCTGCATTCGCCAATCCGAATTGGGAACCCTCCACTTCTGCAGCACCCGTACTTCCCCCTTTCACTGGCCAACCCGGAATTCAGGTGGAAACAGTTAACTTTACGCCACTGGATTTTTATTCGCTGTTTTTCACCGAAGATCTCTATAGATCTATTGTGGACCAAAGCAATTTGTACGCTGGTCAACACATCGCCACTAATCCCCAGTCCTCCCTTGCCAGAAATTGGAGACCAATTACGGTTTCCGAATTTAAGACCTTTCTGGGCCTTTCCCTCAACATGCCCGTGTTCTCTGCCTCCATGACCAGGGCACGATACGAGCAGATTTTGCGGTTCATGCACTTCAATGACAATGAACTCTGTCATCCTCGTGGAGACCCTGGATACGATCGGCTCTACAAAATTCGGCCCCTCATAAACCACTTCAACCAGTGTTTTGCAGACTTGTTTACTCCCCATCAAGTTGTCTGCGTTGATGAGTCCCTGATTAAATTTTCTGGCAGCTTGTCATTCAAACAGTACCTTCCCAGCAAGCGTGCCAGATACGGGGTCAAGATGTATAAGCTCTGTGACAGGGCCACAGGCTATACATGTAGATTTATGGTTTACGAGGGCAAAGATAGTCACGTTGAGCCGATAAACTGCCCTGACTACATAGGAAGCGCTGGCAAGATAGTGTGGGACTTGGTGTCACCCTTATTCGGAAAGGGGTACCACTTGTATGTGGTCAATTATTACACGAGCGTGCCACTTTTTAGTCACTCATAGATCATCAGATTTGAGCATGTGGCACCGTGCGACCTAATCGCCGGGGCTTTCCCCAGCAGCTTGTAGACTCCCGTCTTAGGCTGGGGGAGAGAGCCTGCTTGCAGTGTAATAACTTGCTCGCTATGAAGTGGAGGGACAATAAGAATGTTTTCGTTCTTACCTCCCTTCATGCAGACACGACGACCCAAATTACTACGGTGACTGGTGTTGTGGAGAAACCCCTCTGTGTCCACGAATATAACCTTAATATGGGAGGGGTGGACCTCAACGACCAGTTGTTGGCGCCGTACCTAATTGCCCGTAAGGCCAGACGCTGGTACAAAAAAGTGTCTGTTTATTTATTTCAATTGGCTTTGCTGAATGCTCATATGCTATACAGAGCTTCAGGACGGACTGGATCCTTCCTTAAATTCCAGGAAGCCAGTAAGCCGGCTGCATGGGAGGCATTTTCCTTATGTCCTTCAGAGTACCCCTACCCAACGAGCCCCCCAAAAAAGATGTCGTGTCTACAGCAAGCGCGGAATTAAGCGTGACAACCAGTATTGTTGTCCCTCCTGTCCTGACAATCCTGGTTTATGCATTGGTGAATGTTTTGAATGCTACCATACACTAGTGGAGTATTAGCGTAGGGTACAGCACTGCACAGACTAGGACACACTTTCACAGGGTCTCCCAAGATGCCATCGCATTTTGAGAGACCCAAACCTGGTACAGTTACAGTTAAAAGTTAAAGTTACTAAAATAAGTGTTAAAAAAAATAAAAAAAATAAAAAAATAAAAAAATAAAAATACAAAAAAAATATAAAATAAAAAAACCAAAAATAGTTATTGTTTTATTGTTCTCTCTCTCTATTCTCTCTCTATTGTTCTGCTCTTTTTTATTGTATTCTATACTGCAATGTTTTATTGTTATGTTTTTATCATGTTTGCTTTATAGGTATGCAATTTTTTTATACTTTGTTTTTTTATTGTTAACCACTTTTTTGTTTTCAGGTACGCCATTCAGCTGCAGAGCGGATTTATTTATCTTGACAGCAACAGCGTTTGCTCCCACGATATATAAAGCCGTGACTCCAGCGCTGTCGGAGGTGATTTCACCACCACAGTTACATACTTCAGCATATATTTGCCGAAGCGTGGGGGCAGCAGTGGGTGGAGGAGCAATTTGCTCCTGCCTTTTGCGGGAGGATGCCCCCATGCTTCGGCATATATATATATATATTTTAGGTAGGCTCAGGTTGCGTTAAATGTTTTATTTTTTACTATGTTTTTTTTTGTATTTGCTTTGCAGGTATGGTAAGTATTACTGTTATACTGTAATGTTACTTTGTTTTTTTGTTAACCATCATTTGCTTAGCAGGTACGCCATTCAGTTGCAGGGCGGATTTATTTATCTTGACAGCAACAGCGTTTGCTCCCACGATACATAAAGCCGTGACTCCAGCGCTGTCGGAGGTGATTTCACCACCACATTTACATACTTCAGCATATATGCAGAAGCGTGGGGGCAGCAGTGGGTGGAGGAGCAATTTGCTCCTGCCTTTTGCGGGAGGATGCCCCCATGCTTCGGCATATATAAATGGTGCATGTATGCCCATCATTAGAAGAAGGCGGATGAAGGGAGGTATTCTAATGGTGGGCATACCCACCAATCAATATCTTTTTTTCGTTCAGCCCACAGGCTGCACGAAAAAAAAGTTTACAATATATGCCCAACAAGGACCAGCAACGTACTGGTATGTTGCTGGACTTTGAGTGGTTATACCAGAATGATGCCTGCAGGTTTAGGTATCATCTTGGTATTATTCTTTTCAGCCAGCGGTTGGCTTTCATGTAAAAGCAATCCTAGCGGCTAATTAGCCTCTAGACTGTTTTACAAGCAGTGGGAGGGAATGCCCCCCCCCCACCGTCTTCCATGTTTTTCTCTGGCTCTCCTGTCCCAACAGAAAACCTGAGAGTGCAGCCGGTGATTCGGCCAGCTGACCATAGAGCTGATCAGAGACCAGAATGGCTCCAAACACCTCTATGGCCTAAGAAACCGAAAGCTACGAGCATTTCATGACTTAGATTTCGCCAGGTGTAAACAGCGCCATTGGGAAATTGGGAAAGCATTTTATCACACCGATCTTGGTGTGGTCAGATGCTTTGAGGGCAGAGGAGAGATCTAGGGGATATTTACATTCCCTGAGATAACAATAAAAATGATTTAAAAAAAATAAAAATGAAAGGAACAGTTTAAAAATAAGATAAAAAATCAAAAAATTAATAAAGAAAAAAAAAAAAAAGCACCCCTGTCCCCCCCTGCTCTCGCGCAAAGGCGAACGCAAGCATCGGTCTGGCGTCAAATGTAAACAGCAATTGCACCATGCATGTGAGGTATCGCAGCGAAGGTCAGATCGAGGGCAGTAATTTTAGCAGTAGACCTCCTCTGTAAATCTAAAGTGGTAACCTGTAAAGGCTTTTAAAGGCTTTTAAAAATGTATTTAGTTTGTCGCCACTGCACGTTTGTGCTCAATTTTAAAGCATGTCATGTTTGGTATCCATGTACTTGGGTGTCTAGCTTGGGGTGTCTACTTTCCAAAATGGGGTCATTTGGGGGGGTTTTGTGCCATCTTGGCATTTTATGGCCTTCAAAACTGTGATAGGTAGTGAGGAGTGAAATCAAAAATTTATGCCCTTAGAAATCCTGAAGGCGGTGCTTGGTTTTCGGGGCCCCGCACGCGGCTAGGCTCCCAAAAAGTCCCACACATGTGGTATCCCCATACTCAGGAGAAGCAGCAAAATGTATTTTGGGGTGTAATTCCACATATGCCCATGGCATGTTTGAGCAATATGTCATTTAGTGACAACATTGTGCAAAAAAAAAAAAAATTGTCACTTTCCCACAACTTGTGTCAAAATATAAAATATTCCATGGACTCAACATGCCTCTCAGCAAATAGCTTGGGGTGTCTACTTTCCAAAATGGGGTCATTTGGGGGGGTTTTGTGCCATCTTGGCATTTTATGGCCTTCAAAACTGTGATAGGTAGTGAGGAGTGAAATCAAAAATTTATGCCCTTAGAAATCCTGAAGGCGGTGCATGGTTTTCGGGGCCCCGTACGAGGCTAGGCTCCCAAAAAGTCCCACACATGTGGTATCCCTGTACTCAGGAGAAGCAGCTGAATGTATTTTGGGGTGCAATTCCACATATGCCCATGGCCTGTGTGAGCAATATATCATTTAGTGACAACTTTTTTTAATTTTTTTTTTTTTTATTTATTTTTTGTCATTATTCAATCACTTGGGACAAAAAAAAAAAATATTCAATGGGTTCAACATGCCTCTCAGCAATTTCCTTGGGGTGTCTACTTTCCAAAACGGGGTCATTTGGGGGGGTTTTGTACTGCCCTGCCATTTTAACACCTCATGAAATGACATAGGCAGTCATAAACTAAAAGCTGTGTAAATTCCAGAAAATGTACCCTAGTTTGTAGACGCTATAACTTTTGCGCAAACCAATAAATATACGCTTATTGACATTTTTTTTTACCAAAGACATGTGGCCGAATACATTTTGGCCTCAATGTATGACTAAAATTGAGTTTATTGGATTTTTTTATAACAAAAAGTAGAAAATATCATTTTTTTCAAAATTTTCGGTCTTTTTCTGTTTATAGCGCAAAAAATAAAAACAGCAGAGGTGATCAAATACCATCAAAAGAAAGCTCTATTTGTGGGAAGAAAAGGACGCAAATTTTGTTTGGGTACAGCATTGCATGACCGCGCAATTAGCAGTTAAAGCGACGCAGTGCCAAATTGTAAAAAGTGCTCTGGTCAGGAAGGGGGTAAATCCTTCCGGGGCTGAAGTGCTTAAGGTATGCAGTAGAACATAACAGTATGATATGGCAGGCCATAGTCAATGAAATCCATCAATAGACAACAATACAACCATATCTAAGAATCAATGGATATCAACAAAATAACAATCAGTGTTCCAGTACAGCAATTAAAGGTATCCGTAAGCTGTGGGCAGTAGCCTCTACAACAAGTATATCCCTTGACATAACCTGTAGTGTGGTGGAAGACAATATAGAAATTTAGTAGTCATGAACATACCAGGGGGGGAAAAATAGGAAAAACACTAACTAGCAGGTACCAAACCCCTATAAAGAGGGAAGCAAAAAGTTGACATTACACATTATTATTATTATTATACAGGATTTATATAGCGCCGACAGTTTACGCAGCGCTTTACAACAACATTAGGGCAGACAGTACAAGTACAATACAATTCAATACAGGAGGAATCAGAGGGCCCTGCTCGTTAGAGCTCACAATCTAGGAGGGAGGGTCAAGTTATACAAAAGGGTAATAGCTGTGGGGGATGAGCTAATGGAGAAAATAATGCAGTTGTTAGATGGAGGCAGGATAGGCTTCTCTGAAGAGGAAAGTCTTCAGGGATCGCCTAAAAGTGGATAAATTTGGAGACAGTCTGACAGATTGGGGTAGAGAATTCCAGAGGATGGGCGAGGCTCGGGAGAAGTCCTGGAGGCGGATATGGGAGGAGGTGATGAGGGAGCTATAGAGCAGGAGATCTTGGGAGGAACGGAGATGGCGTTTAGGTTGGTATTTTGAGACTAGGTTAGTGATGTAGCTGGGGGCACAGTTGTGGATGGCTTTGTAACTTATTGTTAGTATTTTGAATTTAATTTGTTGGGGGAGTGGCAGCCAATGGAGGGATTGGCAGAGAGGGGTAGCAGACACTGATCGGTTTGTAAGGTGGATGAGTCTGGCAGCAGCATTCATGATGGACTGAAGGGGGGATAGTCTATTTAAAGGTAAGCCCCATCCTTACAGTAACAGCATTTAATGATCAACGCTAGGGATGAGCCGAACACCCCCCGGTTCGGTTCGCACCAGAACCTGCGAACGGACCGAAAATTCGCACGAATGTTAGAACCCTATTGACGTCTATGGAACTCGAATGTTTGAAATCAGAAGTGCTCATTTTAAAGGCTAATTTGCATGGTATTGTCCTAAAAAGGGTTTGGGGACCCGGGTCCTGCCCCAGGGGACATGTATCAATGCAAAAAAAACTTTTAAAAACGGACGTTTTTTCGGGAGCAGTGATTTTAATGATGCTTAAAGTAAAAAAAAAAAAAGTGAAATATTCCTTTAAATATCGTACCTGGGGTGTGTCTATAGTATGCCTGTAAAGTGGCGCGTGTTTCCCATGTTTAGAACAGTCCCTGCACAAAATGTCATTTTTAAAGGAGAAAATCTCATTTAAAACTGCTTGCGGGTTTAATGTAATGTCGGGTCCTGGCAATATGGATGAAAATCAGTGAGACAAATGGCATGGGTACACCCCAGTCCATTACCAGGCCCTTTGGGTCTTGTATGGATATTAGGGGAACCCCGCACCCAAATTAAAATAAGGAAAGGTGTGGGGATACTCTGAACAGCAGTATACAGGCGGTGCAAACAAGACAGGGACTGTAGGTTTGTTGTTAAGTAGAATCTGTTTGTAATTTTGAACAGGTACATTTTTAACGTGTTTAGCTCCAGCCAAAAAATCTTTTTTAAGCTTTTTGGAAAACATAGGGAAGGGTTATCACCCCTGTGACATTTGTTTTGCTGTCTGTCCTCTTCAGAAGATTTCACCTCACTTTTTGTCCCAATGACAAATGTTTTTTGAAAATTTGGGTTTTTTTTGTGGAACAAGGATTGGAAAGCATCAGTGGAAAGGAGAAATGTTTTTCCCATATTAACTCTTACAGGAGAGAATTCCCTTCCTAGGGGTAGATTTCATCTCACTTCCTGTTGTCTCCTTCCGTTTGCGAGTCGTTTGTAAGCTAGATGTTTGAAAGTAGGGGCCTGCCTTATATACTCAGCAGAAATTTGGGCCTTAGGTGTTGTTGTGGCCACAACACTGTAAGCCCTCACAGGGCCCTACTGTGAAATATTAGATCAAGAATTGGAATTACATGCCCTGTTGAACAGGGGCAGAAAAATTGGGCCTTTGGTGGTGGTAGTGGTGCTGGTGCCACAACACTGTAAGTCCTCACTCGCTCTTGGTGGGCGCAGAAATGGGCCCTGCTGTGAAATATTAGATCAAGAATTGTAATTA
The DNA here is from genome assembly GCA_037952925.1 of Lithobates clamitans. Lineage (NCBI taxonomy): Eukaryota > Metazoa > Chordata > Amphibia > Anura > Ranidae > Lithobates > Lithobates clamitans. The sequence continues at coordinate 1,724,383 of JBBGZY010000720.1, forward strand.
CATGCCCCTGTTGAACAAGGGCAGAAAAATTGGGCCTTTGGTGGTGGTGGTGCTGGTGCCACAACACTGTAAGTCCTCACTCGCTCTTGGTGGGTGCAGAAATGGGCCCTGCTGTGAAATATTAGATCAAGAATTGTAATTACATGCCCCTGTTGAACAAGGGCAGAAAAATTGGGCCTTTGGTGGTGGTGGTGCTGGTGCCACAACACTGTAAGTCCTCACTCGCTCTTGGTGGGTGCAGAAATGGGCCCTGCTGTGAAATATTAGATCAAGAATTGTAATTACATGCCCCTGTTGAACAAGGGCAGAAAAATTGGGCCTTTGGTGGTGGTGCTGGTGGTGCTGGTGCCACAACACTGTAAGTCCTCACTCGCTCTTGGTGGGTGCAGAAATGGGCCCTGCTGTGAAATCTTAGATCAAGAATTGTAATTACATGCCCCTGTTGAACAGGGGCTGAAAAATTAGGCCTTAGGCACTGGTGCTGGTGCCACAACACTGCAACCCCTCACAGACACTCTAGTTGGAATGCAGGAAGGAGCCCTGCTGCAAAGTATTGCATCAAAAATTGTAATTACACGCCCCTGTTAAACAGGGGCTGAAAAATTGGGCCTTAGGCACTGGTGGTGGCGCCCAGAACCAAAAATGTTCTTACAAGCTATCAGCGATCATTGAGGAGGAAGAGGATAATTACTCAGGGATAGTCACTCAGCATCAGAATAGGCAGTCTTTGAAGGGATCTGAGATTTCCAAAAAATATTATTCGGTTACATCAGCATCAGGTGCTTGGTAGCTGGTGGTGATCCAAGACTGATTCATTTTTATGAAGGTCAGTCGATCGACCGAGTCGGTGGACAGATGCACCCTGTGATCGGTTACAAAGCCTCCAGCAGCACTGAATGTGCGTTCTGAAAGAACGCTGGATGCAGGACAGGCCAGTAGCTCAATTGCATTACTGTGCAAGCTCTGGCCAGTGATCCATCCTCAAGACCCAGTAACCCAGAGGATTTTCGGTGGGAAAGGTGTCCAAGTCAGATCTTGCCCCTAGGTATTTCTGCACCATGTAAAACAGACGCTGGCGATGGTTGCTGGAACCGATCATACCTTGGGGCTGCGGACCAAAAAATTGTCTGAATGCATCGGTCAGACGGCCACCTTCTCCACCGCTCCTTCTTTGACTGACGGAAGCCTCAGCAACACGTTGTCCAGAAACAGGAGTTTGTAACCTCCCAGTCTCTGGGAACGCGTTGCACAGACCTTTCTGCAAGGCCTTGCAAAGTTGTTTTATCCTCTGCTCCCTCTGCGATGGCAAGATAAGGTCCGCAACCTTACCCTTGTAACGTGGATCAAGGAGGGTTGCCAGCCAGTATTGGTCCTTCTCCTTGATACCACGAATACGAGGATCCTTACGCAGGCTTTGCAGGATCAGGGAGGCCATGCAGCGTAGGTTTGCTGAGGCATTCGGTCCGGAGTCTTCTGGGTCACTAAGGACGACATGGTCCGCAGCCACCTCCTCCCAGCCACGTACAAGTCCATGTGTTTCTTGGGACTGATCCCTTAAAGACTGCTGCTGGTGCTGAGTGCCAGGCTCCACCTCAATACTGACACAATCTTCTTCCTCCTCCTCCTCCTCTTCCTGTGTGATCAGCGGGCACGCAGGAACACTGTCTGGATAAAGGGGGCCTTGAGAACTAAGGAAGTCCTTCTCTTCCTGCCTCTGTTCTGCCTCAAGTGCCCTGTCCATTATTCCACACAGTGTGTGCTCCAACAGGTGGACAAGGGGGACAGTGTCACTGATGCATGCACTGTCACTGCTCACCATCCTCGTGGCCTCCTCAAATGGTGACAGGACAGTGCATGCATCCCTGATCATGGCCCACTGGTGTGGGGAAAAAACCAAGCTCCCCTGACCCTGTCCTGGTGCCATAGTCGCACAGGTACTCATTGATGGCCCTCTGCTGTGTGTGCAGCTGCTGCAGCATGGCCAACGTTGAGTTCCACCTGGTGGGCATGTCACAGATTAGGCGGTTCTTGGGCAGGTTAAACTCCTTTTGGAGGTCCGCCAGCTGAGCACTGGCATTATATGACCGGCGGAAATGCACACAGACTTTCCTGGCCTGCCTCAGGACATCCTGAAAGCCTGGGTACCTGCCCAAGAACCGCTGCACCACCAAGTTAAGGACGTGAGCCAAACAGGGCACATGGGTCATTTGTCCCTGTCGGAGGGCAGAGAGGAGGTTGGTGCCATTGTCGCAAACCACCATTCCTGCCTTAAGTTGGTGTGGCGTCAACCACCTCTGAACCTGCCCCTGCAGAGCTGACAGAACCTCTGCCCCAGTGTGGCTCCTGTCCCCCAAGCACACGAGCTCAAGCACCGCATGGCACCTTTTGGCCTGCGTACTTGCGTAGCCCCTTGAACGGCTACAGAGCACTGCTGGTTCCTAGGACAAAGCACAGGAAGAGGCCATGGAGGAAGAAGAAGAGGAGGGGGTGGAGGAGAGAGGTGTGTCACAATCATTAGCATTTTGGAGGCGTGGTGGCGGAACAACCTCCAACACTACTGCACCATGTCCTGCATCCTTCCCAGCTGCCAGCAGAGTCACCCAATGCGCCGTGAAACTTAGGTAACATCCCTGTCCATGCCTGCTGGACCATGAGTCAGCGGTAATATGCACCTTACCGCTGACCGCCCTGTCCAGCGAGGAATGGACATTGCCTTCCACATGCCGGTAGAGAGTCGGAATCGCCTTCCATGAGAAAAAGTGGCGTTTGGGTACCTGCCACTGAGGAACCGCACATTCCACAAACTCACGGAAGGGGGCAGAGTCTACCAACTGAAAAGGCAGCAGTTGAAGTGCTAGCAATTTTGCCAAGCTAGCATTCAACCGCTGGGCATGTGGATGGCTGGGAGCAAACTTCTTTCGGCGGTGCAGCAGCTGGAGCAGGGAAATTTGCCTGGTACAATCTGACGTCGGTGTACCGAAAGCAGATTGCCCACAAGTACTTGGCTGGGACACACCTAATTCTACACCTTCATTCCTCTCAGTGCAGGTCTCAGAGAGGACTGAAGGTATAGTGGGGTTGGAGATCTCAGCTGATGAGGAGCAAGGAGAGGTCCTCTTTGTTCTTTGGTGTGGGTCTTTTAGATACGCTTGCCAACGAACTGCATGGCAGGTCAACATATATCTGGTCAAGCATGTGGTACCCAAGCTGGAGATGTTTTGGCCACGCGAGATACGCTTGAGACATATGTTGCAAATAGCAGCGGTGCAATCTGATGCACTCATCTCAAAAAAGGCCCACACCAAAGAACTTTTTGAATAACGCGCAGAGACTGCAGCGCTCTGCACATGTGGAGCTTTGGGATGTGATGCAGTCAATGTGCTGCCCTTAGGCTGGCCCCTGGAGGGCATCCTGCCTCGTTGGTGATGTGCCGCCTCCTCCTCTTCCTCCTCCTCTCTCCTATCAGGCACCCACGTTGAGTCAGTGACCTCATCTTCCCCTCCCTCCTCATCACTGGAGCAAACCTGACAGTATGCTGCAGCAGGGGGAGCATGACTGCCAGATTGCTGTCCTTCTTGGGCACCCCCTCTGTCCATGCTCATGTTACTGCCTTCATCGAGCTCAGTATCATCATCAGAGCCTTCCAAGCGCTGGGCATCCTCCTGGAGCATGTACCCAACACTGTGGTCAAACAGTTCGAGGGACTCCTCAGGTGGACATGGTGGGGCTAGGGAAGGAGTCACTGATGACATTGAGCCGAGGGAAGAGGCCGCTGCTTTGCCAGACAAAGTACCCTGGGCATGGGTGAGAGAGGATGAGGAGGATGAGGACGGCTTGGTCATCCACTCGACCAAGTCTTCCGCATGTTACGGCTCAACATGGCCAGCTGCCGAAAAAAAGCCAAAAAAAGTCAAGCGTGTCCCACGGCCATGTACTGATGAGGATGCACTGTCTCCACGACCAGCATTAGACACAGAGCCTGCTTGCCCTCTCTTATTGGCTTGAGACTGTCTGCCTCTCCTTCTTGGCCTTCCAGACATACTAATGGCCTGTAGCCGCACTAAGCTGGGATATATATATAATATATATATGTACTGACACTGCAGCTAGCAAAATCAACTGCCTGCCTGTAGTATGAGAACACCACCAACCTTCTACAGGTAGCTTTAGCAGAGCTCGCAAAAAAATAACTTGTAGCTTTTTTAGCTGCCTGCGGTAGTGATAGGATCAGGAAAACACCACCAACCTTCTACAGGTAGCTTTAGCTGAACACTGTGCAGAGCTCGCAAAAAAATAACTTGTAGGTTTAGCTGAACACTGTGAGAAGGACGCACCACACTAACTTGTAGTTTTAGCTGAACACTGTGAGCAGGATGCACTGCACTAACTTGTAGCTTTAGATGAACACTGTGCAGAGGTCTCACTACACTAACTTGTAGTTTTAGCTGAACACTGTGAGCAGGACGCACCACACTAACTTGTAGTTTTAGCTGAACACTGTGAGCAGGACGCACCACACTAACTTGTAGTTTTAGCTGAACACCGTGAGCAGGACGCACCACACTTACTTGTAGTTTTAGCTGAACACTGTGAGCAGGACGCACCCCACTAACTTGTAGTTTTAGCTGAACACTGTGAGCAGGACGCACCGCACTAACTTGTAGTTTTAGCTGAACACTGTGAGCAGGACGCACCGCACTAACTTGTAGTTTTAGCTGAACACTGTGAGCAGGACACACTGCACTAACTTGTAGCTTTAGATGAACACTGTGCAGAGGTCTCACTACACTAACTTGTAGTTTTAGCTGAACACTGTGAGCAGGACGCACCGCACTAACTTGTAGTTTTAGCTGAACACTGTGAGCAGGACACACTGCACTAGCTTGTAGCTTTAGATGAACACTGTGCAGAGGTCTCACTACACTAACTTGTAATTTTAGCTGAACACTGTGAGCAGGATGCACTGCACTAACTTGTAGCTTTAGATGAACACTGTGCAGAGGTCTCACTACACTAACTTGTAGTTTTAGCTGAACACTGTGAGCAGGACGCACCACACTAACTTGTAGTTTTAGCTGAACACTGTGAGCAGGACGCACCACACTAACTTGTAGTTTTAGCTGAACACCGTGAGCAGGACGCACCACACTTACTTGTAGTTTTAGCTGAACACTGTGAGCAGGACGCACCCCACTAACTTGTAGTTTTAGCTGAACACTGTGAGCAGGACGCACCCCACTAACTTGTAGTTTTAGCTGAACACTGTGAGCAGGACGCACCGCACTAACTTGTAGTTTTAGCTGAACACTGTGAGCAGGACGCACCGCACTAACTTGTAGTTTTAGCTGAACACTGTGAGCAGGACACACTGCACTAACTTGTAGCTTTAGATGAACACTGTGCAGAGGTCTCACTACACTAACTTGTAGTTTTAGCTGAACACTGTGAGCAGGACGCACCGCACTAAATTGTAGTTTTAGCTGAACACTGTGAGCAGGACGCACTGCACTAGCTTGTAGCTTTAGATGAACACTGTGCAGAGGTCTCACTACACTAACTTGTAATTTTAGCTGAACACTGTGAGCAGGACGCACCGCACTAACTTGTAGTTTTAGCTGAACACTGTGAGCAAGACGCACTGCACTAACTTGTAGCTTTAGATGAACACTGTGAGCAGGACGCACCACACTATCTTGTAGTTTTAAAAGTCCAAATGCAGCGCTAAAATAAAATAAATGTCCAAATAATGATAATAGTCCATAGAACTCAATCAGCAATAAAAGATGATGTGAAACCTCCACCAAGCTTCAGTGTGTAAAAGGAAAGCACACCACACCCACGTGCTATCAGTCTGCTTACCAGAAAGATATAAAAAATAGGCGATGTACTCATATATTGCAGAGGGTCAGCAGCAAATCCAAATGGCACACTCCATCATGGGCAGGCACAGCATGGAAACAATCAGGTCACCACATATCAGAAAGCTCAGGACTCGTATTAACGATGGACAGGTTGGTGCAGTCATCAGCAGGAACAAACCAGCAAACAGAAAGCAACAAATAGTGAAGCCCGTAAGGTAAAACAGTAGTAGTTTATTGTAGTCTACTTACAGGTATGAAGTAAAAATCATCACAGAAAACAGGAACAATCCGCGGTTCTCAGCGTACTTGCATTGACCAGCCTGACATGTTTCATCCTATGTGGATATCATCAGAGGCCTCTGATGATATCCACATAGGATGAAACATCTCAGGCTAGTCAATGCAAGTACGCTGAGAACCGCGGATTGTTCCTGTTTTCTGTGATGATTTTTACTTCATACCTGTAAGTAGACTACAATAAACTACTACTGTTTTACCTTACGGGCTTCACTATTTGTTGCTTTCTGTTTGCTGGTTTGTTCCTGCTGATGACTGCACCAACCTGTCCATCGTTAATACGAGTCCTGAGCTTTCTGATATGTGGTGACCTGATTGTTTCCATGCTGTGCCTGCCCATGATGGAGTGTGCCATTTGGATTTGCTGCTGACCCTCTGCAATATATGAGTACATCGCCTATTTTTTATATCTTTCTGGTAAGCAGACTGATAGCACGTGGGTGTGGTGTGCTTTCCTTTTACACACTGAAGCTTGGTGGAGGTTTCACATCATCTTTTATTGCTGATTGAGTTCTATGGACTATTATCATTATTTGGACATTTATTTTATTTTAGCGCTGCATTTGGACTTTTATACTTATGTTTGATGCAATCTACAAACTATGCTAGCTGCTTTTTGTGTTCTTTTCAGTTAGCGCAGATATTTACTTGTTTTTTCACTGTGTATCTTGTAGTTTTAGCTGAACACTGTGAGCAGGACGCACCCCACTAATTTGTAGTTTTAGCTGAACACTGTGAGCAGGATGCACCCCACTAACTTGTAGTTTTAGCTGAACACTGTGAGCAGGACGCACCCCACTAACTTGTAGTTTTAGCTGAACACTGTGAGCAGGACGCACCACACTAACTTGTAGTTTTAGCTGAACACTGTGAGCAGGACGCACTGCACTAACTTGTAGCTTTAGATGAACACTGTGCAGAGGTCTCACTACACTAACTTGTAGTTTTAGCTGAACACTGTGAGCAGGACGCACCGCACTATCTTGTAGTTTTAGCTGAACACTGTGAGCAGGACGCACCGCACTAACTTGTAGTTTTAGCTGAACACTGTGAGCAGGATGCACCTCACTAACTTGTAGTTTTAGCTGAACACTGTGAGCAGGACGCACCCCACTAACTTGTAGTTTTAGCTGAACACTGTGAGCAGGACGCACTTCACTAACTTGTAGTTTTAGCTGAACACTGTGAGCAGGACGCACCACACTAACTTGTAGTTTTAGCTGAACACTGTGAGCAGGACGCACTGCACTAACTTGTAGCTTTAGATGAACACTGTGCAGAAGTCTCACTACACTAACTTGTAGTTTTAGCTGAACACTGTGAGCAGGATGCACCGCCCTAACTTGTAGATTTAGTTGAACACTGTGAGCAGGACGCACCGCACTAACTTGTAGTTTTAGCTGAACACTGTGAGCAGGACGCTCCCCACTAACTTGTAGTTTTAGCTGAACACTGTGAGCAGGACGCACCACACTAACTTGTAGTTTTAGCTGAACACTGTGAGCAGGACGCACTGCACTAACTTGTAGCTTTAGATGAACACTGTGCAGAGGTCTCAGTACACTAACTTGTAGTTTTAGCTGAACACTGTGAGCAGGACGCACTGCACTAACTTGTAGCTTTAGATGAACACTGTGCAGAGGTCTCACTACACTAACTTGTAGTTTTAGCTGAACACTGTGAGCAGGACGCACCGCACTAACTTGTAGTTTTAGCTGAACACTGTGAGCAGGACGCACCGCACTAACTTGTAGTTTTAGCTGAACACTGTGAGCAGGACGCACTGCACTAACTTGTAGTTTTAGCTGAACACTGTGAGCAGGACGCACCCCACCAACTTGTAGTTTTAGCTAAACACTCTGAGCAGGACACACCGCACTAACTTGTAGTTTTAGCTGAACACTGTGAGCAGAACGCACCCCACTAACTTGTAGTTTTAGCTAAACACTCTGAGCAGGACGCACCGCACTAACTTGTAGTTTTAGCTGAACACTGTGAGCAGGACGCACTGCACTAACTGTAAATAGTCTAGCTGCCTGACTGTGGTACTAATAGGATCAAAAGAACACCAGCAATTTTCTTCAGGCAGCTGTAAATACTGTAACAAGACAAGCCTGCCTGTCAGTAAGAAGATAACAGGAACGGATCTAGCTAAACTGAATACAATGTATATATATATATATATATATGTAACACCTGGGATGCATATATATACACAATACACTGTAAGTGCAGCTAACTCACTGATTGTCCTGCCTAATCTAGCTAACTTAAATGAAATGACACTGTCTCTCTGTCTATCTATCTCTCTTTTAACGCTGGAACACACACTACACAGGGCCACCGTGCAGGCGGCCTTATATAGTGTGGGGCATGTTCTAAACCCCCGGAGCCATAATTGGCCAAAGCCACCCTGGCTTTGGCCAATTACAGCTCTCTCTACTGACGGCGCTGTGATTGGCCAAGCATGCGGGTCATAGTGCATGCTTGGCCAATCATCAGCCAGCAATGCACTGCGATGCCACAGTGAGTTAGCAGCAATTTTGTGATAGAATGTGCTAGCTTCTAGTCCTCTGATGTCAGGATTGAGCCTAATGTGTTGCAACAGAGGTTCTAAAGAGAGTATAAAGAGGAGTGGGGAAAGCGGGCACCCTTGTCTCGTTTCGTTACTGATAGTAAAGGAATTGGAGGTAATCCAATTCACCTTGACTGTAGCAGTAGGGGTCGAGTAAATAGCAGAAATCCAAGATAAGAGAGAAGCCAGTATCCCAATATGATGCAAGGTGGCCAAGAGAAAAGTCCAGTTCACCCTGTAAAGGGGTGATAAGATGCTTGGCCCTTGCTATGACATCAATAGCCCTTATCGAGTTGTCTCTGGCTTCTCTTTTGCGGATGAATCCGAGCTGATTAAGGTGGATGATACGCTGGAGAACTGAGCCCAATCTCTCAGCCAGAAGTTTGGTTAACAACTTGAGGTCGCAATTAAGCAATGAGATAGGCTATAACTGAAACAGTGGATCAAGTCTTTTCCCAGCTTAGGGATTACTGTGATACTTGCTTGAAGGAGGTCTGGTGGCATGGTATGGTTGTCTAATATTGCGTTAAAGGCAGTGACAAAATGGGTTGCTAGTTGCTTGTGGAAAGGTTTCGTAATATGAAACTGTAAAACCATCAGGGCCCAGGGTTTTCCCCGCCAGCGACCCAGCCAAGGCACCCATGAGTTCTTCTGGGGTGATAGGTTGAGAAAGCAACTCCATTTCTTCCTCAGTAAGAGAGGGTAAATTTGCGACTCTAAGACTATTGCCTCTAAACTATTATAGGCCTGGTCCATGGGAGAGAAGGAGTGAAGATTTTAAAGTGCAGCATAAGGACTGCTATTTCTAGGAACGTATGAATTTTAGTGCCCATTGGAGTGAACAAGACTGGGATGTATGACAGGTTACGTTGGGCTCGTATGACGTTCGCCAGCAATCCGCTGCACTTGACGCCAAATTCCCAGAAAACTCTGTAAGCCTTTAGAAGCTTGTTTTTGGCCTGAAATAATGAGTGTTCAATCTGTTCTCGTATGCAAACCTCCTATGCTTCAATGAGTTGGTCTGAAAGAGTTTCATAGTGTTTTTCACAGTCATGGAGTTTTGATAGGAACCCAGACAGTGTTTTTGCCCTATCTAGCTTGATTCTGTGTCCATGTTTAATATGCACTCCTCTAATGTAGCACTTATGTGCAGACCATATGGAAAGGGGGTTGGAGACAGATTCCTTATTTGTCTCAAAAAAGAGGCCTAATTCCCACAATATATGTGCTTTAATCTCTGGGTCTTGTAGAGGGGATTCATTTAATCACCAAGTGGCGGATCTGCGTGTCGGATGTTGCAAGGCTATTTCCAGTGAGATTGAAGTATGGTCTGATAACGCAATATGACCAATGTGAGCACTAGAGACAATCGGGATCAATCCGGATCGTAGCATCGGAGACCAGGATGAGGCCTATCCTAGAATATGATCCGTGAACCAATGAAAAAAAAAGTATAGTCCCTTTCCTGTGGGTGGAGGATACGCCAAATGTCAACTAGTTGATGAGAATGAAAAAGTTCCTTAAGTCGAGTGTGTGATCTCCTGGATAAAGCAGAGGAGCCTGTCGAAGAGCCCTTACGTGGCTCAATAGTAACACAAGAGTACCTTGGGCAAAGGAAGCCAAGGAAGATAGGCATGTTTCAAGCACTGAAAACTGATCTACATTTCGTAGATACAGGTTTGCCAGGGTGAATGTTTGCACCTGGATTTTACCTTTCAAAAAGGGGTATCTACCCTCATGGTCAGTACGGAGGTCTAGGAATTGCCAAGGTAACATTTTGGCTAAAATAATACTCATCCCTATTGATTTAGATGAGGGAAACACGCTATAATAGAATGTTGGGAAAAGTTTACTGTACAGTTTTGGAATTCTATCTGCTTGAAAGTGAGTTTCCTGGAGAAACACAACTTGAGGACGTTATCTCCATATATCAGCAAGACAACTGGATCACTTTTCAGGAGTATACAGGCCCTTCACATTCCAGGACAGGAGTTCGTGTAATTTTTAGGAAGTAGGTGCCGGTCATCAACTCTCGCCAAGGCTTGGAGTGTGGAGTGGGGTGGGAAGGGTATAAGTGGGGGATAGAGGAGGAAAAAAAAAAGGGGGAAGAAAGGTTAGGTGGGAAAGGAAGAGAAGAAAGCAAAGAGGGTGAACAGAATCTGTAGAGGAAGGTGGTATAGAATAGACTGGATAAAAGAAATTGTAGGTGAGGAAAGCGTACCAGGAGGAGATATATCCTTCAACAGAAAGTGTTCTATGAACACAGCAACAAGAGCGGGAGACTGCACCCTCTAGAATCCACATGATTCGAGATAAACATAACACTCTTCTCTCCAAAAATGCAGATATAGCCAAACACTTCGAAGAATATTACTCTAAACTGTATAACATAAACCAACATATCGACCCTAAACCAAAACAGGACGACCGAAAGTCCCAACTAAAAGAATTTTTAACACAGTTCTGCCCCAAACCTATCACCTCTCAACAAGCAGAATCCATGGAAAGGCCCCTGTCCTCAGAGGAACTCCAACTAGCAATCAAACAGATGAGCGTAGGCAAGAGCCCAGGCACAGATGGTTTTCCATTAATATATTACAAAAGCTTCCAAGATATTTTGATTCCAGAAATGCTTAAATCCTTTAACTCCCTCGCAGACTCACACACATCAACAAGCAGACTACTAGAAGCACACATAACCCTCATACCAAAGGAAGGCAAGGATCACACACAAGCCCCGAACTATAGACCGATTTCTCTACTGAATGTAGATATCAAACTATACGCCAAAATGCTGGCAAATAGGCTACTACCATTTATCCCTGGTCTCATATCCCCTGACCAAGTTGGGTTTATCTTGGGAAGAGAGGCTAGGGATAACACTATCCGTACCCTAAATATACAACATTGGCTAGCCACTTCTGGAACCAAGGGCTTTCTCCTATCCCTGGATGCTGAGAAGGCGTTTGACAGGGTGGCCTGGGACTACATGCGGGAGGTCCTCAAGGGCATAGGCCTCAAGTCCCGCATGTATACACATATCAACGCACTATATACTAATCCCTCAGCCAGGGTAAGAGTCAATGGCCTCCTGTCAAACGCCTTCTCGATAAGCAACGGTACCCGCCAGGGATGCCCACTCTCCCCACTGATCTATGTCGTGACATTAGAACCCCTACTGAATAAAATACGCAACAACTCAGATATTAAAGGAATACCCATCGCACATAAAGAGTTTAAAGTAGCCGCTTTCGCGGATGACATTTTACTTACCCCCCAAGAACCTCGAATCTCCCTACCCAACTTACTGAGAGATTTAAAACATTTCGGAGAATTATCTAACATAAAAATAAACTATACCAAATCCAATGCCTTGAATGTATCTCTTACCCCGCAAGAAGTAACCCATGCCCAATCACACTTCCCATTTCATTGGGAAAAAGAAGCCATTATGTATCTAGGAATACGGATTACTGAACGAACATCAGACCTGTATAATCATAATCACGCAAAAGCGCTAACTAAACTTCAAACAAACTTCAAAGAATGGACCAACTTAAACATTTCCTGGTTCGGCCGCGCAGCCTTAATAAAAATGATTGCCCTCCCCTGCCTCTTATACCTCATGCAAGCAATCCCTATACACTTACCCCCCTCCTTTTTTGCCAAATACAAAAGTATGTGCACAGCCTTTCTTTGGAACAAAAAATCTCCACGCATAAAATATACCCGATTAACCTTCCCGAAACTTAGAGGGGGAATCGGCCTTCCTGACTTATACAAATACCACATGGCATGCCATCTGGTCAGGATTGTGGACTGGAAGATACACAATATAGAAAAAGCATGGGTGACAATAGAACACCTTTATACTCACACCCCCACTCATATTCTCCCCTGGCTTCATCCAAGACTATGGCCTCAGACCCTCAAGACACACCCCTTTATATATCCCACTCTAATGGCCTTTAATAAGGCCATAACAGTGCATAAATTATCCACACATATAGGACCTCTTACTTCCTTATGAGGAAACCCAGAATTTCCACCTGGTGAAACCTTGAAATTCCTACAAACTGAATGGCCACATAAAGAGATAAAGGACCACAAATTTTTTGACAAGGGCACTATACGTTCATATCAAGACCTGAAATCAGAATTTCATCCAAATACATTCCCTTTCTGGTCCTACTGACAAATAAGACATTATTTAACATCTAAAAGCTCAACCGCAATATGGACTAGAAAATTAACAACATTTGAACACCTCTGCTCAAGCGACTCCCCTCGGAGACATATCATCTCTCAAATCTACTCAATGCTCCATGACGACGACACAACAAAACCTTCTGAAATCCCACGATACTCATGGGACACAAACCTGCAACTCACACTGACAGAAGGAGACTGGGAAACCATATACTCTTACACACACAAAGGGTCAATGAATGTAGCGATACAAGAAAATGGTTACAAAATCATAACTAAATGGTATAGGACCCCATCGCGATTGCACAAATTCTCTCCATCTATACCTGATGTGTTTTGGAGATGTAAAAAAGCAGTAGGTTCCATGATACACATTTGGTGGGAGTGCGACTCCATCCAGATTTTCTGGAGGGAGGTCCACTCCATCATAGAACAAGTCTCCACATACACCTTAAACTTCACCCCTGCCCAATATCTATTGCATCATACTACACTTCCCAAACACGAATACTTTAAATCCCTGGCCATGCATATGGTCAATGCTGCAAGACTTTGCATTCCAACCCACTGGAGAACAACAGACATACCCACAATCAGGGAATGGTTACAGAAAATATCCAAGATAGCAGAAATGGAAGAACTGATTTCTATAGCTCAAGAGCGCATACAAAAATTCACAACCACTTGGGCCTGCTGGAACCACTTCAAAACGAAGGATTATTATAAATCTTTATTCCCAACATAAAGTGCAATAATTCAGATCCCCCCTATTACTGGATTCCATAGTATTCCCTCCTCCCATTGTGCGGGAGGGAAGATAAAGCATATAATAGAAGAGCAGCCCTCACCCTCCCCCCACCTTTCCTCCCCGCCTACCCCACTATCCCCTTTTCTAAAATTACACTTAATTATATTCTCCCGTTTCTTAATATTTAAACCCCCTCTTTAAACACCACACACGGGAAGTTTTCTTTGATCAAAATGTCATAAGCTGACTAAAAGGGAAAATCATACAAACACCATAACTAACCATTCGGTACCAAATAAGCCTTTAGAGACACGCTATCTTGAGCAAAGCTAAACTAAGTCAAATGCTCTAAATGATATTTAAAGGAGCATCTCTATCTCAAAATCCAACTTTACCGAATATAAATGCAAGACTCTCTAAGGGACAAAAATTTAAAACATATTATTCGATGTTCCATGACTTAAGATGTAAAATTATGCTGGTTTTATTTACTTGTGTGAAACATGGAAGCCTCTTCTCTTGTACTTTATACATATGTAACACAGACTGTAAAATTTGTATGTACAATTGCCTGAATAAAAATCTTTTATGGAAAAAAAAAAAGAAATTGTAGGTGAGTTGAGCAAAAAGTAGTTCTCCAAGTGTAGGGCTACTACCAAGGTGGGCAGCAAAGGCCTAGTGGGGGAAGAGGTAAGGCACTTCAGGTAAGGAGCCCCCGGTCCACAGGGAGCCCCCATACAGCCCGGTGCTAGAGATTAGCCCACAAGGGGGCAGCACCCAAGGAGCCAAAAACAAAGGGGGTTCCAATAGGAACCCATAGGGACTTAAATATAAATGAAGGAGTGTATATGTACGGCAACTCCTCTGGAGCCCCTCTCCCATCCATATAAGTCAGTTATGAACCCCATAGATAGAGTATCACAAGACTAGCATTCCATTACCCAACCACAAGCAGGCCGAGCCTGTATGGTATGCAATGGAAAAGTAGCTAGAGGACCCCCCAGGGAAGCACCCTAAGAGGTGCTCCTAACTATTTCTATTCCAGAAGGCCCAGGCGGGCCCACCGACACCTGGTATGAACATCCACATGGGACATTCGAGGAGGACAACATAGCATTCACTCAGACGTGTCGAGGAAATGGGCCAGGGAGGACCCCCAGAAGCAAGATAAACAAAATTAACCAATCTCCCATGTTAGAAAGTCAGAACCTATCCCCTAGGATGAACAAGCAAAAATACAATTGCTATTTCAGGGTAGGGCCGGAGGTTCCCCAAGATAAAGGACAGAACCTGTCAGAAAAAATAAATAATAAAATATAATTAACAACTCCCCAGGTGAAACAACCAGGCGTGTGCCGCGACTACTTATGTAGGACACAGCAGATCTTCCTCAAAGGTCAACTGTAGATGGAGGGCCCGAGGAGGACAAACAAATAGAACCTGTTATTGTGTCTGAGGAGGTCCCCCTGTCCTGTAAGTCATTCATAAAATAACATATCAGGGATAGGATGAAGATCTGCATAGCTGACAAGTGGTAGGAGTCTCTGACGTCAAAAACAGAACTCTGACTAAGATGCCGTTCCCGTTTCTGATGATTATAGTCTGCTATCTTGAGCAGCTTGTGGACTTCTTTGCTGAGACTGATGATTTTGCCAGGAACGCTGAAGTCTGCCAGTTGGAGTTGTAGTGGTATTGCACATGGGTAGTGTGAACGCCAGCCAATTGGGGAGAGGCATTGGAGGCATCTCTGAGGAACTGCAGAAGGTTGGAAGATCTGAGGGATGCCGTAGAGTGTATGATCGATTTCCCTTACGTGCGATCAGATGAAAAGAGTGGAACCACTTATAGGTGATCCCCAGTTCACCAAACTTCTCCTGCAGGGGCTTCATACATTTACGCATCTGAAGGGTCCTCCGAGATACGCCAGGCAAGAGAAGAATCTGTGCTCCATCAAAGTCTATAGGTCCCCTGCACTAGGCCCATTGGAGGATATCTTCCTTTAGAGAGTATTTGTGCAGGCAGCAGAGGACATCTCGGGGTCTGTCTTCGGAGGGATTCCTGGGTCCCAAGGTCCTGTGGACCCTGTCAATGGCAATGCTGGTCTCGGGGAGGGGGGCTCCAGGTACAAGTTAAATATGGCTGTCACCATTGTTTTAAGGTTCGTCTGCAAAATGGCTTCTGGAAGGCCACTAATTCTCATGTTACGCCTGCGAATTTCGATGTTTTTCCAAATTGTCCAGGAGCAGGTGTAGCTGAACAACTTGGTCTGGCACCTCCCTGTGCACCACTTGTAAACTGGAAACGGCTTGGTGGAGGATGGTGGTGTCAGTTTCCAGTGAGGAGACTCTAGCGGTTACCTCTGCTACCTCTTGTCAAAATGATCTGTTCATTGAGGGAAGGGGACTCCTGTGAGGACAGTACAGTATGAGTAGTAGTCACTGTGGATGCTGATTGTCATGGTTATGCAGTAAACTTTCTCTGTCAGCTTACCTTCCCCTCATGTGTTTAGACTAAGAGGCCAGCCTCTCACACCTGGCTGGTTTTATAACCTCTCCTCAAAGCATGGCCCCACCCCAGGCCCTATCAGGGAACCCTATATTAACCTGTGCACTGCAAGCCAGCGGTGCTGATCAACCATTGTGTGTTAGCTTTCGTGCGTACTTGCTGTGTTTCCTAAGTCTGATTCCAGTTACCAACTTTGGCCTGTTCTCAACTATTCCTGTCTGCTCGTGACCCTGACCTTTGTCGTGTCCCCGACCATCCCTGTTTGCCTGTGACCCTGAACTTTTGCATGAACTCTGTTGTCCTTGTCTGCTTGTAGCCCGACCTTGGCTTATCCCTTCTTCTGTAGTCTACCATGAGCATGAGCTGTGAGACCCTGGGGGCCGCGACCTGGAGCCAGACTGCAGCTCAGTCCATCCTCACCGCTGGAGGCTCTGGTGAACACCTGCTGGCTCTTAGACTCCGCACCCTGGGGAATCTATGCTCTAGCTCCCAGTGGGATCTGTGTTAGTGATCAAGTAGACCTGCTTCCTGAACCTCCCAGGGTTAAATCCTCAGCAGTCAGTCCTAGGGTCCACTACCTTAGCGGTGCACTTCCGACTCCTACAGAATGCATCTGTCACCTGGTCCCAGGTGACCTGACACTGATAGTGCTGCTGAGATCAATGGCATGCCTGCAGAGGAGTTCTGATACTGGGAGGTCTGGGAGCATGATGGAGCCCTGTGCCCAGCCAGCGTGTCTAGCATTGAGCAGCCATCTCCCTCCCCAGGACTGCAGAGAGCCGAGAGGGAGAGTGACAGGCAGGCAAGGAGAGAGGTCGCTGGGTGGTGAGAACAGCAGCATATCGTTGCCATGGAAGGACCTCTCTCTCCCTGCATCAGAAGCAGGCAGGCTGTTCTCCATCCTCGTGGCAGGGGCCAGTGCCATCTTGGCTGGGGCAAGTATGATTTTAAAATTATTGTGAACGATCACCTTGTAAAACAGCCCATTCAGTTTAAAAGAGAAATGCAGGGCAACACATTTGTGTATAGATACAAAAAAGCATTATAAATACAATTTTTTTAACCTTTTTTTTTATAAGTGATCACATCCCCTCTGCTCTCAGCTGCATAAAGCTATGTACACAAGATAGGATTTTCCGACAACAAAACAGTGAATTTTTTTCTGAAGGATGTTGGCTCAAACTTGTCTTGCATACACACGGTCACATAAATGTTGTCGGAAATTCCGAACTTCAAGAACGCAATGACGTACAACACATATGACGAGCCGAGAAAAATGAAGTTCAATAGCCAGTGCAGCTCTTCTGCTTGATTCCGAGCATGCGTGGACTTGTGCGTCGGAATTATGTACACACTTTTGGAATGTTGTCGGAAAATTTGAGAACCTGCTCTCAAACATTTGTTGGCGGAAATGCCGATAACAAATGTTCTATGGAGCATACACATGGTCAGACTTTCCGACAACAAGCTCACATCCAACATTTATTGTTGGAAAATTCTATCCTGTGTACGGCCCATTAGAGCTGGGGGGAGAGAAGCAACAGTACATTGATCTAACCAGTAAAATGCTGTGCAGAGGGGGTGTGTCAGGACAAGTCTGATTATTAGAGGAAAGCAGGCTGAGTGCCCAGCACAACTAGAAAACTGACCATGGTGTGTTCTCCTGCTTAGTGTGGTCAGTTTTTTTAATTGGAAAGCAGATGGACTGGTAGGAACACTCGGAATTTCACACAAAGGAAGAGAATGGGATACTTCTTTATAAAGTACATGGTACAACAGGCACATATCAGGAATATGAAATGTTAGGTTTACATATTCCTTAACCTCTTAAATTGCTACCAAATTCTTCTAGAATCGTTACCAGTTCACTAAACACAATGTTAAAAATAATACAAAAAATTGCTTTTCATTGACTAATGTATACAAATTCAGGGTTAAATAATTTAAAGGCATTTAATTTATGAATAAAAATTAATAATAAAGCTGCGCTAAAACATTGATCCCCACTGATATATACACATAAATTAATATAAATGCACATAAATTATAAAATTGAAAAAAGTCCATCAACCACATGTGAATGTAAATATGCAGGAAATTATAGTGACTTGAGACTAATCAACTACATCGCCACAGATGTGTGTACCACCACCACATGGTGGTGACTGCATGCTTACTGAATGCCAAGCTAAGATTAGCTTGCGGCTAATTACCCAGCAAGGGCCTTTATCCAGGGGGCAAATGGATGTCATCTCACAAGTGAATTCCTTACATTGAGGGGGCAGAACACAAATCACATTCACAGGATAAGAATACTGTGTTCTCAGGTCATACCAACGGACGAGCGATTTACCCAAAAGGAAATAAGCTCACCATAGTGTAAATCCAAAAACATACATTTATTTGAAAGGTTGTATTTCACTTACATATGGAGCAGAATAAAAGACAACAAAGGTTAAAAAAGCCAGCCGGCTAACGAACACCCATTCTTCCGGGATCTCAACGCGATGATGCCAGCTCGTTTACTTTATGCCTGCAAGAATCAGTAAAGAACACTGATACCCAACACACCCTTGTTACTATTGTAGATATTTTTAGTAACTGGAATTCTACTAAAACATTTACCAGCTTGGTAATGGATGACATGATTACCGTAATCTCATAACCATCTATTTACATATTTTTATTAAAGAAAAACTCTAAATAAACTGATATTTTAGGACTCGTTTACACCATGTCCATTAAACCGTATTGATCTGCAAAGATCAACACAAGGGTACATAGAAAAAAAACCTTTTTTTTTGGCATTGTAGAAAAATTAGAACCTCTGTCACATTTTTATCCCAGTCTGGGTCATCATTGGAGAGATGCACTCTCACTTCCTGCCCCAAAGCCACATGAATTGAGAGGAAATCCCTGCAAAGTAAATTTCCTCTTTAATCCTATAGTGGTGAAAACTGTAATGCCCCATACACACGGTCGGACTTTGTTCGAACATTCCGACAACAAAATCCTAGGATTTTTTCCGACGGATGTTGGCTCAAACTTGTCTTGCATATACACGGTCACACAAAGTTGTCGGAAAATCCGATCGTTCTAAACGCGGTGACGTAAATCATGTACGTCGGGACTATAAACGGGCAGTGGCCAATAGCTTTCATCTCTTTATTTATTCTGAGCATGCGTGGCACTTTGTCCGTCGGATTTGTGTACACACGATCGGAATTTCCGACAACGGATTTTGTTGTCGGAAAATTTTATCTCCTGCTCTCCAACTTTGTGTGTCGGAAAATCCGATGGAAAATGTCCGATGGAGCCTACACACGGTCGGAATTTCCGACAACACGCTCCGATCGGACATTTTCCATCGGAAAATCCGACCGTGTGTACGGGGCATTACATTTTAGAACTTCTATTTCTGAGTGACAATGTTCACCTGCACAGGTACTGAGAGTTAATCTTTTCCATGGGGACACAGAAAGCAATAAAAACCTGACAGAGGTTCTAACCTTGCTTCACCCTACACACAACTAAAAATTGGCTGGAGATCCAACTTAACAATAAGAACACTTTTTGAATAAGGCTGCATATATTTATACTATATATTGTAAACTTGTCTTTTCTCAAGTGGAATTTACTCTATAGTCTATTAACCGCTTGCCGACCAGCTGCCGTCATTAAACTGTGGCAGGTCGGCACGATCCCGCAAGCGGTCATAGCTATTCGTCAGCTTGCGGGATCGGGATAGCAGGCACGTGCCCACTGCACTGCAGGGGGGTGCGGATGCTTGTGACCGACGGACACGATGACTGCCGTCCACGAGCGATTGCGGGTTCGAGAGGCAGAACAAGGAAGTGTGTGTGTAAACACACAAATCCCTGTTCTGTTCTGTGAAGAGTGACAGATCGTGAGTTCCTAATAGCTAGGAACCACGATCTGTCATTTCCTCTAAGTCAGTCCCCTCCCCATACAGTTAGAAACACACACAGGAAACAGAGTTAACCCCTTGATCGCCCCCTAGTGTTAACCTCTTCCCTGCCAGTGAAATTTTTATAGTAATCAGTGCATTTTTATAGCACTGATCGTTGTATAAATGCCAATGGTCCCAAAAATGTGTCAAAAGTGTCCGATGTGTCCACCATAATGTCGCAGTCCCGATACAAATCGCAGATCACCGCCATTACTAGTAAAAAAAAAATAATGCTATAAATCTATCTCCTATTTTGTAGACTCTATAACTTTTGCGCAAACCAATCAATATACAAAAATATGTAGAAGACTACATATCAGCGTAAACTGAGAAAAAAAATTAGCTTTTTTTTTTAAAAAATGGGAATATTTATTATAGCAAAAAGTACAAAATATTGTGTTTTTTTTTTTAAATTGTAGCTATTTTTTTGTTTATAGCGCAAAAAATAAAAACAACAGTGGAGATCAAATATCTCCAAAAGAAAGCTCTATTTGTGGGAAAAAAGGAGGTCAATTTTGTTTGGGTGCAGCATCGTCCGACCGCGCAATTGTCAGTTAAAGCGACGATGTGCCGAATCGGTCATTCAGCAGCCAAATCTTCCGGGGCTGAAGTGGTTAAAATGTAAACGTAATTCAGTGATTTTATATAAGGATGAGAAAGGCAGCAACAACAAAGATATATTTCTGCATTTCAGTTGTCAGTTTTTGCTTGCATTTTCCAATTGATCTCCCAATAAAAAATTCCGTTAGAAATTCTGTTAGCCGTAAGCGAGATCCATTATTGTTTAGACTTCTGCAACAAATATAATATAATCTTGTTGTATTTTATTATTGGAATTTTCAGAAAACATCTTCTGACTTTATTTGATTTCTCCAGTCTCAATTAATTTTCACAGAGATAAACATTATATTAAAACTTATATACAGGGCAGCAGAAGATATATCAATGAGAAACCATGAATGGCAGTTAAATTAGATCTGGGAATAGGAGCAGGGCTGAAATTGTGAATTGAATTGCAGTTAAGCAGAGAAAGCAAAGCTAGGGAATGCAATAAAGGTTATTTTTAATAACATTTTTTTTATTCTTCATTCTCTGATATGCATTGCAGGATGTCTGAGATCCTTTAAGACAAGACAAAATGTGTCTTTGACTCCTGTAGTAGGCTACACAGCTCTGCAGACTTGGAATATTGCGTAAATTAGTAAACTCTTAAAAAAAATCAGCTGTAAAGCCCCACCCCTTCTGTTAAGGCTGACCCCATTGAGAGTCTAGGAGTCGCCTTGCTGTGACATGATGTAGAATGTGAGGAAGTTGACTTTCTTTTGCCATAAAATAAACTAAAAAAAAAAAAAAAACAATTATTTTTTTCCAAAATAACTACATTTTTTTACACCACACCTATGTTTTAATCCTAGAAGTCCAATTTATTTAACCACTTGTTTACTGGCCACTTATACCCCCTTCCTGCTCAGGCCAATTTTCAGCTTTCAGTGCTATCGCATTTTGAATGACAATTGCACCGTCATACTACACTGTACCCCTATGACATTTTTATAATTTTTTTCACACAAATAGAGCTTTCTTTTGGTGGTATTTAACCAGTTGCCGACCGCCGCACGCTGATATACGTCGGCACAATGGCAGCGGTGGGCAAATGGGTGTATCTGTAGGTCCCCTTTAAAAGCTGGGGATAACAGGTGCACGCGCGCCCGCCACGTACAGCGTGACCGTGCCCGCGGTCTCCCACCGATCGTGTCACGAAGCCTCAGAATGGGGAAGTGCCTATGTAAACAAGCACTTCCCCATTCTGGCTTGTGTCATGACAGAGATCACTGCTCTCTGTCATGTGACTAGTAGCCCATCCCCCCACAGTTAGAATCACTGCCTAGGACACACTTAACCCCTTCATCGCCCCCTAGTGGTTAACCCCTTCACTGCCAGTGTCATTTACACAGTAATCAATGCATTTTTATAGTACTGATCGCTGTATAAATGACAATGGTCCCAAAATGGTGTCAAAAATGTCCGATGTGTGTTCCATAATGTCGCAGTCCTGATAAAAATTGCAGATCTCCGCCATTACTAATAAAAAAAATTAATAATAAAAATGCTATAAAACTATCCCCTATTTTTTAGACGCTATAACTTTTGCGCAAATCAATTAATATATGCTTATTGCAATTTTTTGAACCAAAAATATGTAGAAGAATATATATCAGCCTAAACTGAGGAAAAAAATTGTTTTTTATATATTTTTGGGGGATATTTAGTATAGCAAAAAGTAAAAAATAATGTGTTTTTTTCAAAATGGTCTCTCTTTTTTATAGCGCAAAAAATAAAAACTGCAGAGGTGATCAAATACCACCAAAAGAAAGCTCTATTTGTGGGAAAAAAAGGACGTCAATTTTGTTTGGGTGCAATGTCACACGACCACGCAATTGTCAGTTAAATCGACGCAGTGCATCACAAAAAATGGTCTGATCAGGGGGTAAAATCTTCCGTGGCTGAAGCAGTTAATCGCTACTGTTTTTTTTTGCTAAAATTTGCTAAAATTTTGCAAACAGGTAATTTTTCTCCTTCACTAATGTGCGCTGATGAGGCTGCACTGCTGGGCACTAATAAGGTGGCACTGATAGGCTGCACAGGTAGGCACTAATAAGGCGGTACTGATGGGCGCTGATAGGTGGCACTGATATGTGACACTGTTGAGCACTGATGGGCAGCACTGATGGGCACTGGTGGGTGGCATTGGAGGGCACTACATAGCAGCAGTGGCTGCCGATGTGTGGGACCGATGTCCCTTTTACATGAGTCGGTAATCGGCTTGTTTTTTCTCCTCACACTATCAGTGTAAGGGGAAAAAAGCAGATTACGGGCTTCTGTTTACATCACGTGATCACATAATTTAATTAATTAATTTAAATTTAATCTCAGTGTGGGGATCATGGTGCTGAAAATTTAAAAATAGGAGTGGGCAACAACGTTTATGACATTTAGCTGTAAACTTTTAACCAACCTTATGTAATATTCAGACTTAGCTCTCAACACCACAGACCAGATCACTGTAGTGCACGCCTACCCTAATCAAATAAGTTGAAAGTGCAAGTTCACCCTAGAATTACTATATAAACATTAAAGGGGTTGCAAACCCTCGTGTTTTTTCACCTTAATGCATCCTATGCATTAAGGTTAAGAAACTTCTGTCACTGACCAGCCCCCCGTTTTACTCACTGAGTCCATTCATTCCCACTCCGGAGACGCGCTCTAGCTCTCTGGTCAGGGTTCTCGGCTTCTGATTGGATAGCTTGATAGCAGCACAGCCATTGGCTCCCGCTGCTGTCAATCAAATCTAATGACGCGGGCGCCGGGGGCGGGGCCGAGTCCAGCATTCTGTGTCTATGGCCGCAAATGCTGGACTCGGGAGTGTGCCCGCATGGCTACCCCCAGGGAGAGTGCTTCTCCTAGGGGTTTTACCGATGCGGGTAGGAGCCGCAATCGCCGTTGGGGGACCCCAGAAGACGATGATCGGGGGGCAACTCTGTGCAAAACGAACTGCACAGTGAAGGTAAGTATGATATGTTTGTTTTTAAATAAAAAAAACGAGAGTTTACAGCCCCTTTAACCACTTCCCAACCGGCCTATAGCAGATTGACGGTCGGGCGGTGGTTGTGTTATCCCGACTGGGTGTCATATGATAACCCCCTAGCGCGCACCCGTGGGAGCACACAATGCGGCGATCGGGGATGGCGTGTGTCCCTCGGACACAGCGCTTCCCCGATCACGGTAAACAGCCAGTGAATTTGGCTGTTTACCATGTGATCGGCTGTGTCAAAGTCACAGCCGATCACATGTCATAACAAACTCGGCGGCATGCTCCGTGCGCGCCGCTGGAGGAGTGCAGGCAGGGCCGATCCCAGGCGGGTGCACAGGGTGCAGTGCACCTGGGCGCCAGAGAGGTGGAGGCGCTGAAGCGCCAGAGTGCTCCCCTCCCTCCTCCTCCTCTCCGTGTCCAGAGCAGGCTCCCCCCGCAGGTCACGGCCGCGGAGCGGCCGCTGTGTTTTTCGCTGCTGCTAGAGCCCGTCCCCCCTCCCTCCTTCTCCTGTCAGAGAAGGAGAGCAGCCGCCGGAGATCGGAGCGGCTGCTCTCTGTGTGGAGAGAGACCAGCCGCTCAGTGACTTGGCTGAGGGGGAGAGCGGTCTGTGCCTGACAGGCTGACACAGGTTCTCCTCTTCTGTCTCTCACTCCCGCGGCCCGCCCAAGCCTGTCTAGACAACTGCTCTTCACCCGGGCGGCGCGGCTGCACACTGTCCTCTCTAGCTGCCGCCCGGGTTTTAATGGGTCTCTAGAGTACTAATAGAGGGAGGTTTGTCTCTGGGGGGTCTGTGCTAACAGGGGGTTGTCCTGGCGGGGTCTGTACTAATGGGGGGGTTGTCCTGGTGGGGGGTCTGTACCAATAGAGGGGGGCATTGTCCTGGGGGGTCTGTACTAAAGGAGGGGGGTTTGTCCTGGTGGGGGGTCTGTACTAATGGAGGGGGGTTGTCCTGGGGGGGTCTGTACTAATGAAGGGGGGATTTGTCCTGGGGGGTCTGTATTAAAGGAGGGGGGTTTGTCCTGGTGGGGGGTCTGTACTAATGGAGGGGGTTTGTCCTGGGGGAGTCTGTACTAATGGGGGGGTTGTCCTGGGGGGTCTGTACTAATGGGGGGGGTTGTTCTGGGGGGGTCTGTACTAATGGAGGGGGTTGTCCTGGGGAGGTCTGTACTAATGAAGGGGGGATTTGTCCTGGGGGGTCTGTACTAATGGGGGGGTTGTCCTGGGGGGTCTGTACTAAAGGAGGGGGGTTTGACCTGGTGGGGGTCTGTACTAATGGAGGGGGTTTGTCCTGGGGGAGTCTGTACTAATGGGGGGTTGTCCTGCGGGGTCTGTACTAATGGGGGGCTTGTCCTGGGGGGGTCTGTACTAATTGAGGGGGGTTGTCCTGGGGGGTCTGTACTAATGAAGGGGGGATTTGTCCTGGGGGGTCTGTACTAATGGGGGGTTGTCCTGGGGGGGTCTGCACTAAAGGAGGGGGGTTTGTCCTGGTGGGGGGTCTGTACTAATGGAGGGGGTTTGTCCCGGGGGAGTCTGTACTAATGGGGGGGTTGTCCTGGGGGGTCTGTACTAATGGGGGGGGGCTTGTCCTGGGGGGTATATACTAATAGGGGGGTTGTCCTGGGGGGTATGTACTAATGAAGGGGGGATTTGTCCTGGGGGTAGCTGTACTAATGGAGGGATCTTGTCCTGGGGGGTCTGCACTAATGGGGGGGTTGTCCTGGGGGGGATGTACTAATGGAGGGGGGTTTGTCCTGGTGGGGGGTCTGTACTAATGGAGGGGGAGTTCTCCTGGGGGGCTTTGTACTAATGGAGGGGGCTTTGTTCTGGTTGGGGGTCTGTACTAATGGAGGGGGGGTTGTCCTGGGGGGGTCTGTACTAATGAAGGGGGGATTTGTCCTGGGGGGTCTGTACTAATGGCGGGGATTTGTCCTAGGGGGGGTCTGTACTAATGGAGGGGGGGTTTTTCCTGGGGGGTCTGTACTAATGGAGGGGGGTTTGTCCTGTTGGGGTCTGTACTAATGGAGGGGGGGATGTCCTGGGGGGGTCTGTACTAATGAAGGGGGGTTGTCCTGGGGGGGTCTGTACTAATGAATGGGGAATTTGTCCTGGGGGTCTGTACTAATGCAGGGGGGTTTCTCCTGGGGGGTGGTCTGTACTAATGGAGGGGGGATTTGTCCTGGAGGGGGTCTGTACTAATGGAGGGGGTTTGACCTGAGGGGTCTGTACTAATGGAGGGGGCGTGTTTGTCCGGGGGGGTCTGTACTAATGGAGGGGGGTTTGTCCTGGGGGTCTGTACTAATGGAGGGGGGGTTTGTCCTAGTGGGGGGTCTGTACTAATGGAGGGGGGGTTTGTCCTGTGGGGGTCTGTACTAGTGGAGGGGGGGTTCTCCTGGGGGGTCTGTACAAATGGAGGGGGTTTAGTGACGTCACTGCAGCTGCGGGCTCTTCTTTTGCCCCTTTCCCTCCCTCTCCTCCGCACGTGCACTGCTATACTAGTGAGCGGTGCTGGCCGGCACAGCCTCCCACTATGTTTCTTCCCCTGCCTTCATATCATCCAGGGAAAAAATAGAATAGAAAAAGGAGCATAGAAGAGGATTGTGGGACATGTAGTCCCGAGGACTGACAGCCCCACTGTAACACGGAAACTGCAGCCCACACAGCATGCTCAGCTGAATGGGAGAGAGAGACAGGAGCCTGGGAAAGCTTTCAGGGAAGTACACCCAGGACTCCAGAGGGAGAGGGCAGTGCTGAGGGAACACCATCAGAGAGGGAACCCCACTGCCCTGCACCACCAGAGGGAAAGACACACAGCCTAGCGCCATCCCTGGTGGAGAAAGGAATGGAGTCATTACCAGAATACAGATCTGGGTGCTACCCAGCGGAGTCGCCACGGGCAATTCAGAGTGAGCTGACTCCTGATCAGAGGAACTGTTGCTGTATCGCTGGGTCAGGTGAGAGGGCCGATCGGCCATTATCTACTAACATCCATAGGAACTGCAGTCTCTGACCATCTTCTTGTTCTGACCATCTCTTGTATAATGTCTGCAATCTCTGACTATCTCCTGTATTATGTCCACAGTCTCTGACCATCTCCTGCACTATGTCTGCAGTCTCTGACCATCTCCTGTATCATGTCTGCAGTCTCTGACCATCTCCTGTATTATATCTGCAGTCTCTGACCATCTCTTGTATAATGTCTGCAGTCTCTGACCATCACTTCTATAATGTCTGCAGTCTCTGACCATCTCTTGTATCATATCTGCAGTCTCTGACCATCTCTTGTATCATGTCTTCAGTCTCTGACCATCTCTTGTATCATGTCTGCAGTCTCTGACCATCTCCTGTATCATGTCTGCAGTCTCTGACCATCTCTTGTAGTTTATCTGCAGTCTCTGACCATCTCTTGTATCATGTCTGCAGTCTCTGACCATCTCTTGTATCATGTCTACAATCTCTGACCAGTTTCTGTACCATGTCTGCAGTGTCTGACTGTCTCCTGTATCATGTCTACAGTCTCTGACCATCTATTCTATCTTGTCTGCAGTCTCTGACCATCTCCTGTATTATGTCTGCAGTCTCTGACCATCTCCTGTATTATGTCTGCAGTCTCTGACCATCTCTTGTATTATGTCTGCAGGCTCTGACCATCTTCTGCACTATGTCTGCAGTCTCTGACCATCTCCTGTATCATGTCTGCAGTCTCTGACCATCTCCTGCACTATGTCTGCAGTCTCTGATCATCTCCTGTATCATGTCTGCAGTCTCTGACCATCTCCTGTACTATGTCTGCAGTCTCTGATCATCTCCTGCATCATGTTTGCAGTCTCTGACCATCTCCTGCACTATGTCTGCAGTCTCTGATCATCTCCTGTATCATGTCTGCAGTCTCTGACCATCTCCTGTATCATGTTGCAGTCTCTGACCATCTCCTGCACTATGTCTGCAGTCTCTGACCATTTCCTGTATCATGTCTTCAGTCTCTGACCATCTCCTGTACTTTGTCTGCAGTCTCTGATCATCTCCTGTATCATGTCTGCAGTCTCTGACCATCTCCTGCACTATGTCTGCAGTCTCTGATCATCTCCTGTATCATGTCTGCAGTCTCTGACCATCTCCTGCACTATGTCTGCAGTCTCTGATCATCTCCTGTATCATGTCTGCAGTCTCTGACCATCTCCTGCATCATGTCTGCAGTCTCTGACCATCTCCTGCACTATGTCTGCAGTCTCTGACCATCTCCTGCACTATGTCTGCAGTCTCTGACCATCTCCTGTATCATGTCTGCAGTCTCTGACCATCTCCTGTATCATGTCTTCAGTCTCTGACCATCTCCTGTACTATTTCTGCAGTCTCTGACCATCTCCTGTATTATGTCTGCAGGCTCTGACCATCTTCTGCACTATGTCTGCAGTCTTTGACCATCTCCTGTATCATGTCTGCCGTCTCTGACCATCTCCTGCACTATGTCTGCAGTCTCTGATCATCTCCTGTATCATGTCTGCAGTCTCTGACCATCTCCTGTATCATGTCTGCAGTCCCTGACCATCTCCTCTCCTGCACTATGTCTGCAGTCTCTGACCATCTCCTGTATCATGTCTGTAGTCTCTGACCATCTCCTGTACTATGTCTGCAGTCTCTGATCATCTCCTGTATCATGTCTGCAGTCTCTGACCATCTCCTGTATCATGTCTGCAGTCTCTGACCATCTCCTGCACTATGTCTGCAGTCTCTGATCATCTCCTGTATCATGTCTGCAGTCTCTGACCATCTCCTGTATCATGTCTGCAGTCTCTGACCATCTCCTGCACTATGTCTGCAGTCTCTGACCATCTCCTGTATCATGTCTGCAGTCTCTGACCATCTCCTGTACTATGTCTGCAGTCTCTGATCATCTCCTGTACCATGTCTGGAGTCTCTGACCATCTCCTGTATCATGTCTGCAGTCTCTGACCATCTCCTGTATCATGTCTGCAGTCTCTGACCATCTCCTGCACTATGTCTGCAGTCTCTGATCATCTCCTGTATCATGTCTGCAGTCTCTGACCATCTCCTGTATCATGTCTGCAGTCTCTGACCATCTCCTGCACTATGTCTGCAGTCTCTGACCATCTCCTGTATCATGTCTGCAGTCTCTGACCATCTCCTGCACTATGTCTGCAGTCTCTGACCATCTCCTGTATCATGTCTGCAGTCTCTGACCATCTCTTGTACTATGTCTACAGTCTCTGATCATCTCCTGTATCATGTCTGCAGTCTCTGACCATCTCCTGCACTATGTCTGCAGTCTCTGATCATCTCCTGTATCATGTCTTCAGTCTCTGACCATCTCCTGTATCATGTCTGCAGTCTCTGACCATCTCCTGCACTATGTCTGCAGTCTCTGACCATTTCCTGTATGATGTCTTCAGTCTCTGACCATCTCCTGTACTATGTCTGCAGTCTCTGATCATCTCCTGTATCATGTCTGCAGTCTCTGACCATCTCCTGCACTATGTCTGCAGTCTCTGATCATCTCCTGTATCATGTCTGCAGTCTCTGACCATCTCCTGTATCATGTCTGCAGTCTCTGACCATCTCCTGCACTATGTCTATAGTCTCTGACCATTTCCTGTATCATGTCTTCAGTCTCTGACCATCTCCTGTGCTATGTCTGCAGTCTCTGACCATCTCCTGTATCATGTCTGCAGTCTCTGACCATCTCTTGTATCATGTCTGCAGTCTCTGACCATCTCCTGTACTATGTCTACAGACTCTGACCATCTCCTGTACCATGTCTGCAGTCTCTGATCACCTCCTGTACCATGTCTGCAGTCTATGATCATCTCCTGTACCATGTCTGCAGTCTCTGATCATCTCCTGTACCATGTCTGGAGTTTCTGACCATCTCTTGTATCATGTCTGCAGTCTCTGACCATCTCCTGTATCATGTCTGCAGTCTCTGACCATCCCCTGTGACATGTCTGCAGTCTCTGACCATCTCCTGTACTATGTCTGCAGTCTCTGATCATCTCCTGTATCATGTCTGCAGTCTCTGACCATCTCCTGCACTATGTCTGCAGTCTCTGATCATCTCCTGTATCATGTCTGCAGTCTCTGACCATCTCCTGCATCATGTCTGCAGTCTCTGACCATCTCCTGCACTATGTCTGCAGTCTCTGACCATCTCCTGCACTATGTCTGCAGTCTCTGACCATCTCCTGTATCATGTCTGCAGTCTCTGACCATCTCCTGTATCATGTCTACAGACTCTGACCATCTCCTGTAACATGTCTGCAGTCTCTGACCATCTCCTTTACCATGTCTGAAGTCTCTGATCACCTCTTGTACCATGTCTGGAGTCTCTGACCATCTCGTGTATCATCTCTGCAGTCTCTGATCATCTCGTGTACCATGTCTGGAGTCTCTGACCATCTCTTGTATAATGTCTGCAGTCTCTGACCATCTCCTGTATTATGTCTGCAGTCTCTGATCATCTCCTGTATCATGTCTGCAGTCTCTGACCATCTCCTGTATCATGTCTGCAGTCTCTGACCATCTCCTGCACTATGTCTGCAGTCTCTGACCATCTCCTGTATCATGTCTGCAGTCTCTGACCATCTCCTGTACTATGTCTGCAGTCTCTGATCATCTCATGTATCATGTCTGCAGTCTCTGACCATCTCCTGTATCATGTCTGCAGTCTCTGACCATCTCCTGCACTATGTCTGCAGTCTCTGATCATCTCCTGTATCATGTCTGCAGTCTCTGACCATCTCCTGTATCATGTCTGCAGTCTCTGACCATCTCCTGCACTATGTCTGCAGTCTCTGACCATCTCCTGTATCATGTCTGCAGTCTCTGACCATCTCCTGCACTATGTCTGCAGTCTCTGACCATCTCCTGTATCATGTCTGCAGTCTCTGACCATCTCTTGTACTATGTCTACAGTCTCTGATCATCTCCTGTATCATGTCTGCAGTCTCTGACCATCTCCTGCACTATGTCTGCAGTCTCTGATCATCTCCTGTATCATGTCTTCAGTCTCTGACCATCTCCTGTATCATGTCTGCAGTCTCTGACCATCTCCTGCACTATGTCTGCAGTCTCTGACCATTTCCTGTATGATGTCTTCAGTCTCTGACCATCTCCTGTACTATGTCTGCAGTCTCTGATCATCTCCTGTATCATGTCTGCAGTCTCTGACCATCTCCTGCACTATGTCTGCAGTCTCTGATCATCTCCTGTATCATGTCTGCAGTCTCTGACCATCTCCTGTATCATGTCTGCAGTCTCTGACCATCTCCTGCACTATGTCTACAGTCTCTGACCATTTCCTGTATCATGTCTTCAGTCTCTGACCATCTCCTGTGCTATGTCTGCAGTCTCTGACCATCTCCTGTATCATGTCTGCAGTCTCTGACCATCTCTTGTATCATGTCTGCAGTCTCTGACCATCTCCTGTACTATGTCTACAGACTCTGACCATCTCCTGTACCATGTCTGCAGTCTCTGATCACCTCCTGTACCATGTCTGCAGTCTATGATCATCTCCTGTACCATGTCTGCAGTCTCTGATCATCTCCTGTACCATGTCTGGAGTTTCTGACCATCTCTTGTATCATGTCTGCAGTCTCTGACCATCTCCTGTATCATGTCTGCAGTCTCTGACCATCCCCTGTGACATGTCTGCAGTCTCTGACCATCTCCTGTACTATGTCTGCAGTCTCTGATCATCTCCTGTATCATGTCTGCAGTCTCTGACCATCTCCTGCACTATGTCTGCAGTCTCTGATCATCTCCTGTATCATGTCTGCAGTCTCTGACCATCTCCTGCATCATGTCTGCAGTCTCTGACCATCTCCTGCACTATGTCTGCAGTCTCTGACCATCTCCTGCACTATGTCTGCAGTCTCTGACCATCTCCTGTATCATGTCTGCAGTCTCTGACCATCTCCTGTATCATGTCTGCAGTCTCTGACCATCTCTTGTATCATGTCTGCAGTCTCTGACCATCTCCTTTACCATGTCTGAAGTCTCTGATCACCTCTTGTACCATGTCTGGAGTCTCTGACCATCTCTTGTATCATCTCTGCAGTCTCTGATCATCTCCTGTACCATGTCTGGAGTCTCTGACCATCTCTTGTATAATGTCTGCAGTCTCTGACCATCTCCTGTATTATGTCTGCAGTCTCTGACCATCTCCTGTATTATGTCTGCAGTCTCTGACCATCTCCTGTACTATGGTTGCAGTCTCTGTCTCTTGTATCATGTCTGCAGTCTTTGACCGCATCCTGTATTATGTCTGGGGACTCTTTCTAACAGACAGCCCTCTCTGTGTGCATCAGAGAGACTCCCCTCCAGGTCTCATTAGTGTACTCTCTTCCTGAATTTTCTTTATTGTTAAGAGATCGTGGGAGGATCCTAGGGTAACAAAGACTTCTTAGGGGAGCAGCTCTGTGTTTGAGTCGTTGCCATAGAATCATTTGTAAAGGGGAGGAGTTGGTAAGATGACCACGCCCATGTGGGGGCGCCAGAAATATTTCTGTACCCAGGCGTCTGTGACTCTAGGATCGGCCCTGAGTGCATGGCAGGAATCGAGGAAGGCAGGTGTCCTTTGGACACAGCGCTTCCCCAATCAGGGTAAACAGCCAATGAAATTGGCTGTTTACCACGTGACCGGCTGTGTCCAATAACAGTCGGTCACAAATTTAAACACGGAGGAGCAGTTACTAGCTGATCTCTGCTCTCTCCTCACACACCGATCGTGGGAGGAGAGAGCAGGGATCAGTAAGTGAGATCAGTGTATTGTCTGTACTATACTACTGTGCACAACATGACCCCCCAATAAAGAGGACCTGTCACACAGCCCAGCCCATCAATCAGCCCATCTGTCAATCAGCCCATCTGTCAATCAGCCCATCTGATCAATCAACCCATCTGATGAATCAGCCCAGCCAATCAATCAGCCCAGCCAATCAATCAGCCCATCTGTCAATCAGCCAATCAATCAGCCCATCTGTCAATCAATCAACCCATCTGTCAATCAATCAGCCCATCTGTCAATCATCTGTCACAGGCCCACCGCCATCAGTACCGCCATTGTACCACTACACAGGCTACCAGTACCGCCATCTGTACCACTGCCAGTTCCACCATCAGGCCCGCCATCAGGCCCACCATCTATAAAACCACACAGGCCCGCCACACAGGCCTGCTACCAGTATCGCCACCAGTACAGCCACCCGTACAGCCACCCGTACCGCTGCCACCACCACCACCCGCACCACCACGTGTACTGCCATCGGGACCACCACCCGTACCGCCACCTGTACCGCCATTGGTACCGCCACACAGGCTACCAGTACCACCATCGGTACCATCGCCAGTTCCGCCATCAGGCCAGCCATTGGTACCGCCATCAGGCCCACCATCTATACCACCACACAGGCCTGCCACACAGGCCCGCCACACAGGCCTGCAACCAGTATCACCACCAGTACCGCCACCACCACCTGTACCGCCATCGGTACTGCCACCACCATCGGTACCGACACCTTTGCCGCCATCGGTACAGTCACACAGGCCCGCCACTAATACCACATCGGTACCACCACTACCACCAGCAGTACCATTACATAGGCCTGCCAAAAAGCACTACCTTAATGTCGCAAATGGTTTACACACCTGAGGAGGCATATGCCCTTCTTACCATGTCGGATGATGAAAGCTCCCATCATCCGATTCTGGTTCGGAATACAAGCCAGTGGAGGATAGTGGATCAGAGTCCGAGTCCTCGGAGGAAACCGTCCCTCCCAAAAGAATGAGATCAGGACCCAGATCAGGACCAAGATCAGGACCAAGATCAGGAGATCTGCCCACCACCAGCAGCGCCAGACCCCAGGAAGAGGAGCCCAGTACAAGTACTGGAATCCCAACCCGAAGAACCCAGCCCCAGTCCTACCTTCCCGATGCCCTGGCAAACCCATTATGGTTGCCTGCCAACTCAGGATCTGTTATCATACCCCCTTTCACTACACAACCAGGTGTGCAGCCCGACACTACAAATATTTCTCAAATTGATTATTTTTGTTTATTTTTCCCACAAGATTTGCTGCAGAATATGGTGGATCAAACTAACCTGTATGCATCCCAATTTATTGCTCCCATCCCCAATTCTTCCTATGCCCGCATGTTCCAGTGGCGACGCCTAACACTGGACAAATTGAAATTGTTTTTGGGCCTTACGTTTAATATGAGGCTTACAAAAAAGAACGACGTCCATGCATATTGGTCCACCAACCCCATCCACCACATATATTCAGCTGTCCAGGACAAGATATGACATGATTATGCGTTTTCTCCACTTCAATGACAATTCACAGTGCCCTCCCCGAGATCATCCCAACCACGACAAATTGTACAAGATACGCCCCCTAATCAATTCCTTTTCCCAGTGATTTTGAAACATTTTTATTTTATTTATTTCATTTAAAAATTTGTGTGGACGAGTGGCTCATACATTTCACTGGCCGACTGCACTTCAAGCAGTATATACCAAGCAAGAGAGCCAGGTATGGGCTGAAATTAACCACTTCCCTACCCGGCTATTGTCAAATGACGTCCACAGATGGGATCTCCCATCCTGGGTGGACGTCATATGACGGCCTGGGCTTCCCGGCCGCCTAGGGGGCACGCGCGCAATGGTCGGTACCCGGTGCGTGTGCCTGGCGGCCGCAATGTCCGTTGACCGGGCCGGACCGTGGATCTGTGTGTGTAAACACACAGATCCACGAACTGTCAGTTGAGAGGAGACCGATCTGTGTTCCCAGTACAGCGGAACACTAATCGGTCTCCTCCCCTTGTACGTCCCCGCCCCCTACAGTTAGAATCATTCCCTAGGAAACATATTTAACCCCTTGTGTCCCCCTAGTGGTTAACCCCTTCACTGCCTGTCACATTTACACAGTAATCAATGCAATTTTATAGCATTGATCGCTGTATAAATGTGAATGGTCCCAAAAATGTGTCAAAAGTGTCCGATGTGTCCGCCATAATGTCACAGTCACGGAAAAAAATCGCGTTCGCCGCTATTACTAGTAAAAAAAATAATTTTTTTTTTGGGTACAACGTCGCATGACCGCGCAATTGTCGTTTAAAGTGCGACAGCGCTGAAAACTAAAAATTGGCCTGGGAAGGAAGGGGGTGAAAATGCCCTGTATTGAACCGGTTAAATAAATTATGTGATCGAGCCACTGGATATGTCTTCACATTCCGGATCTACGAAGGCAAAGACTTCCAGCTCCAGCCCCATGATTGCCCCACATATATTGGAACCAGTGGGAAAATTATCTGGGAGCTGGCATACCCCCTGTTCGACAAAGGATACCATTTATATGTCGACAACTATTATACCAGCCTTCCCCCTTTTTCGTTACCTTTCTAGTAAAAAAACTCCGGCCTTCGGTACTTAAAAAAAAAAAATGGAAGGGATTCCCTCAAAATCTGTTGACAAAAAATAGCAAAACGAAGAATCGGCATTCATGAGGAACGAGGAGATGTTGGCCATGAAGTGCAGGGACAAGAAAGAGGTCCACATCCTCTCTACCATCCCTAATGACACCGTGGTGGAGATCCAAAGAAGACACGGCCCCATTGTAAAGCCCGAATGTGTCCACGATTACAATATGTACATGGGGGGTGGATTTAGACGATCAGATGCTACAGCTCTATTTATCACCCAGAAAGTCCTGTTATTGGTACAAAAAAGTTGTGTTTCACCTGTTTCACATGGCCCTTTTTAATTCGTTTGTCTGCTACCAAAAAGCAACTCAAAACCAACAAATAACCTATCTCAAGTATGTTGAAGATATCGTCACTGCCCTCATTTACCAACAAGGTCCGGCCCCAGGAAGCATTCGCTCTGATAGAGTGAGTTGACTTCACAAGCAACACTTTCCCTATCACATTCCCCCCACAGAATCTGGAAGAAGACGCTAAAAGAAATGCTGTGTATGCAGCAGAGGAGGAGTAAGAAGAGATACCAGCTATTATTGTCCCCAATGTCCCTCCCAACCTGGCCTGTGCATCGGAGATTGCTTCAAAAATTATCATCCATCCATCCAATATTAGTTCCCCTTATTATTAACAGACTGCCATTTCCCCATTTGCCTGCTACCATGTTAATTAACTGACCCTGGCCTGTTTACCGATGATGTCTTTGCTTGCCGATTTAAACCACGTTTCTGACTTCCTCGTGCACCAACCTCAGCCTGTTTACCGACGATGCCTCTGCCTGCCGATTTAGGTGGGAGAAGCCCCTACCCCTGTCCCCCTGGCCCTAATCTTGATGGTCCTTCCGGCTGCCTGGACCAATACTTTGGCTGTGCTGACCATATTGCTGCCTGTAATGACCCATGACATTATGGACCATGTTTCTTCCTGCTGCTTGGACCAATACTTTGGCTGTGTTGACAATATATCTGCCTGCTGCCTCTATTGACTTTGGACAGTATTTCTGCTGGGACACATTTGCCTGCTACCTGGACCTGTGCTTTGGCTGTGCTCTGGCTGTGCTTAGGCTGTGCTGACAGTATCTCTGCCTGTACAAACTATGGACAGTATTCCTGCCTGCTACCTGGATGATTGCTTTTGCTGTCGCTGACCTCAATCCTGCCTGCTGCCTGGACCGATGCTCTCCTCTGTGGACCACTGCACTTCTAAAACCACAGGTAATCTTTTGTTATTTGGTATGTACCAGCTATGTGTTAGAAATATGAAGGGCCTTCAAAAATGTGATCGGTAGTCAGAAAATGATATGTGAAATTAATGCTGCTAGAATGCCTGTAGGTGCTACTTGGATGTTGGGCCTCTGTATGTGGCCAGGTTGTGTAAAAGTCTCAAACATGTGGTATCGCCATACTCAGGAGGAGTAGCAGAATGTATTTTGGGGTTTCATTTTTGCTATGTACATATCTTATAAAGGGACAACTTTGTGTATAAAAAATGCATTTTCATTTTTTTTCCCACATTTTCCAAAAACGTCTGGAAAAAAATGAACCGTTCAAAAGACTCATTATGCCTCATAGATTATCCATTGGGGTGTTTGATTTCCAAAATGGGGTCATTTTGTGGACAATTCCATTGTCCTGCTGCTCCAGGGCCTTCAAAAGTGTAATAGGTGGTTGAGAAAGGATATGTGCAATTTATGCTTGTAGAATGCCTGAAAGTGCTACTTCAACATTGGGCCTTTGTATGTGGCCAGGCTGTGTAAAAGTCTCACACTCAGAATGTATTTTGGGGTGTTAATATGACCAGTTTGTGTAAAAAAAAAAAAATCTTAATTTTCCCAAGAATTGTGGGAAAAAATTACAACTTTAAAAAACTCACCATGCCTATTAGTAAATACCTTGGACTGTCTACTTTCCAAAAAGGGGTCATTTTGGGGGTATTTGTACTTTCCTGGCTTGTTAGTGTCTCAAGAAATGAGATAGGCCTTCAGTACATCAGGTGTGATCAGATGTGATCAATTTTCAGTGATTGGCATCATAGTTTTTAGACTCTATAACTTTCACAAAGACCAAATAATATACACTAATTTGGGTGATTGTTACCAAAGATATGTAGCAGTGTAAATTTTGACACAAATTTATGAAGAAAAATTACTTATTTGCAAAATTTTACAATAGAAACTAAAAAAAAAGTGTGTTTTTTTCAAAATTTTCACTGTTTTTTTCACTTATATCGCAAAAAATGAAAAACCCAGTGGTGATTAAATACCACTAAAAGAAAGCTCTATTTGTGAGAAGAAAATGGTAAAAATTTTGTTTGAATACAGTGTAGCATGACTGAGTAATTGTCCTTCAAATTGTGAGAGCGCTGAAAGCTGAAAATTGGTCTGGGCGGGAAGGTGCATAAGTGCCTGGTATTGAAGTGGTTAAGCAGTTTTGTAACACATGTACTGTGATGAATGTATAGCACCACATTTGACACCTGTCTGCACTCCAGCAATCAGCAATGTATACTGCTGGCCATTTATAAGTGACACCATACAACTCATGCTATCCCTCAGTCCCCATGCTATCTTGTGATTCCAAAGCTTAAACAGAAATGCTTTATCTGTGCCCTGATGCTGTCAAAGACAGAGATCACATGAGGGGGGCTGAAAAACATTACATGTTACATGGTCGTGCTTGAAAAAGCCTGACGGCTTCCAGTGCTGGACAACTGGATTGCTGATGGATATTAAACACAGTGCTATGCATTTATCAGGGTATAAGTGTTATAAGGCAGTTTCATATAGTCATTCTATGGTGTGCTGGGTATTAGCTTGTGCATGATGAGTCTGTCTGATTCCTGTGATTGGGCTGGTTTCTGTTTTCTCTGCTATTTTCAAGCAGAAGTTAAGTCTAAACCTATTGTGAAGAGGCGACCCCAGGTCACGGTGTGTATTAGCACCTTCAGCCTGGTTTTTGCAAAGACAGGCATGATGATTGCACACCTGTGGGCTGGGTTTATATTCTCCTCAGAAAGAGAGCTCAGGGCTCACACTTGGGAAAAGCTCCACCCTATAAGCAGGTGGCCTGATGTAGGAGTCTGGAGGGCTTTCAGATGGAGATGGCTCCACGAAAGAGAGACAGGCGGTCTCTAGGAGTCTGAACGTGTATGTCTGCAGGAGGAAGATGTGGCCTGCGACCAAGGAGCATGCAGCTGAGCAAGTAAGCTCCAGGAGGGAGTTTGACTAAATAAGAATGAGTGAGCCAGGAGGCTGAAGTTTTCTGTTATACAATGATGGTGGAACCCTCTGCGAGGGAAGACTTTCTGTGAAGTTTGTTTTGGTTAAATAAAATTGGGCTGCCACACTCTTAAAAATACAGTCTGGACTGACCGGTGTTCCTGAAAACGCTTACACCACTTGAGCATAGTCACCCCAGATTGTTACACCAATTAAGATTAAACCATGTTGAAGCCATGTTGAGGTTATGTCCTCGTCGTAGAGTTTGTGCTGTGCAGGGGCTTGGTGTTTGGGTTCTTACTTTGACCCAAGCCCAGACCATGAACAGGGTACAGAGGAGTTCATGGACGAAGAATTGGTTGCTCCAGCGTGACTAATTCTGTCATATGCCTTTGTTGAGGGAGATCCGTGAGAATAAACCTGATGATTTCAGGAATTATCTCCGGATGACGGACTCCGTTTTTCACCATTTGTTGGCTTTGCTGTCCCCTTATATTAGAAGGCAGGACACCTGCGTGTGGCAAGCCATCACTCCCGAGTAGGGATGAGCCGAACACCCCCCCGGTTCGGTTCACACCAGAACCTGCGAACGGACCGAAAATTTGCAGGAACGTTAGAACCCCATTGACGTCTATGGGACTCGAATGTTTGAAATCAAAAGTGCTCATTTTAAAAGCTAATTTGCATGGTATTGTCCTAAAAAGGGTTTGAGGATCCGGGTCCTGCCCCAGGGGACATGTATTAATGCAAAAAAAGTTTTAAAAACTGAAGTTTTTTCGGGAGCAGTGATGCTTAAAGAAAAGAAAAAAAAAAGTGAAATATTTCTTTAAATATCATACCTGGGGGGTGTCTATAGTATGCCTGTAAAGTGGAGCGTGTTTCCCGTGCTTAGAACAGTCCCTGCACAAAATTACATTTTTAAAGGAATAAAAGTCATTTAAAACTGCTTGCGGCTTTAATGTAATGTCGGGTCCTGGCAATATGGATGAAAATCAGTGAGACAATCGACATGGGTACTCCCCAGTGCATTACCAGACCCTTTGGGTCTTGTATGGATATTAAGGGGAACCCCACACCCAAATTAAAAAAAGAAAGGTGTGTGGCCCCCAGGCCCTTTATACTCTGAACAGCGGTATACAGGCGGTGCAAACAAGACAGGGACTGTAGGTTTGTTGTTAAGTAGAATTTGTTTGGAATTTTGAACTGGTACATTTTTAACGTGTTTAGCTCCAGCCAAAAAAATCTATTTTAAGCTTTTTGGAAAACATAGGGAATGGTTACCACCCCTGTGACATTTGTTTTGCTGTCTGTGCTCCTCTTCAGAAGATTTCACCTCACTTTTTGTCCCAATGACAAATGTTTTTTGAAAATTTGGGGTTTTTAGTGAAACAAGGATTGGTGATAAAGCATCAGTGGACAGGAGAAAAGTGTTTCCCATATAAACTCTTACAGGAGAGAATTTACCTTCCTAGGGTTAGATTTCATCTCACTTCCTGTTGTCTCCTTCCATTTGCAAGTAGGAGTCATTTGTAAGTTGGATGTTTGAAAGTAGGGGCCTACCTATATACTCAGCAGAAATTTGGGCCTTAGGTGTTGTTGTGGCCACAACACTGTAAGCCCTCACAGGGCCCTGCTGTGAAATATTAGATCAAGAATTGT
This sequence comes from Lithobates clamitans, assembly GCA_037952925.1. NCBI lineage: Eukaryota > Metazoa > Chordata > Amphibia > Anura > Ranidae > Lithobates > Lithobates clamitans. The sequence goes on from JBBGZY010000720.1 coordinate 1,764,509, forward strand.
AATTACATGCCCCTGTTAAACAGGGGCAGAAAAATTGGGCCTTTGGTGGTGGTGCTGGTGCCACAACACTGTAAGTCCTCACAGTTACTCTTGGTGGGCGCAGAAACGGGCCCTGCTGTGAAATATTAGATCAAGAATTCTAATTGTATCTGGTCTGGCCCTGGCCATCTCCTCCCCATATTCAGGTGTCTCACATCAGACCCAATAATAACCAACTGAGAAATGCATCCCAGCTTAGTCTCCCTATAAATTTATGGCAGCTTATGGGGTGGCGCAGACAGGGGCAAGGCGCAGACATCATGGCTCTGTCCTGAGTGGCTCTGTCACGAGTGATGCGCAGTTTCACCGACGCAGTTTAACGAAAGCAGGATAACTAAAGCTGCATGAACAACAAGAGCTCTGCTCCACTCTGCAAGACGACAAGCAAACCAGCTTTGACATTTATTTTATATTAGGTTAGTTTCCCACTCTCTATCCACTAACATGCTCCTTATTCTCTTCCTTCTCCCATTGGTGTCTTCTATCCTCAAATTATCTTTACTCTACCCCTCCTCTCTTTCCTGCAGCATGCACATATCACCCTCACTCCTACCCTCTCCCTACTATGGCACCCATCATCTCCTGCAGTTGCTCCACCCACATGCTGACATAAACACCAGGGCCACTAGACACGTGCGCTCATGCACATCCCACTCCCACCTTGCCTTCCTCACCCTCCTCCTTCTCCTAGTCTCAGGTGACATTTCTCCTAATCCTGGTCTGCCATTTTCCAAATGCAAACCACATATCCAATACCCCTCCCCCTCTGGCAGCCACCGCAATCCACTCAGTTTAATTTCTATCTCCCTTCTTCCTCAAAGCAGCCCACCAATCTCATGTGCCCTTTGGAACGCCCGCTCCATCTGTAACAAGCTAACATCTGTACATGACCTCTTCATCTCTCATGGCTTGAACATACTCGCCATAACAGAAACCTGGCTTCAAAATTTTGACTCAGCTTCTCCCGCTGCCCTCTCCCATGGTGGTCTCCATTGGACTCACTCCTCCAGACCCAACAGACAGAAAGTAGGTGGAGTTGGCTTCCTTCTGTCCCCACAAAGCACCTTCCAAGTCCTTCCTGTCCCTCCCTCTCTATCCCTCTCTTCTTTCATGATGCACTGTATTCGTCTGTTTTCTCCCATTTCTCTGAGGATTGCAGCAATTTATAGGCCTCCAGGACCGGTATCATGCTTTCTTGATGACTTTGCTGCCTGGCTACCCTACTTTCTTTCCTCTGAAATACCCACCATTATTCTTGGTGACTTTAACATTCCTGTCAATGTTAACAGCCCAACTACAGCTAAACTTCTCAACTTAACCTCATCTTTTGACCTAACCCAATGGACACATACTTCCACTCACTCCAATGGTAATACCCTTGACCTTGTATTCTCCCATCTCTGCAACCCTGGCAACCTCACCAACACCCCCTTTCCTCTATCTGATCACAACCTCATTACTTTCACTGTATCCTTGCCTCCAACCACCCATCCCTCCAAGCAGCAAACAATTACTTGTAGAAACCTTCGCCACTTTAACCCTTCTCTTCTCTATTCTGCTACTGACCACCTATATGACATAATCTCTCCCCTGTCCTGTCCTGACCTGGCCACCTCTGTCTACAACAGTTCACTCTCATCATCACTAGATGCACTTGCTCCTCTAACCACACGCAGAATCAGGCCCAGACCGTTACAACCCTGGCAAACTGACAACACTAGAAATCTCAAGAGACATTGCCGTGCTCTTGAACGACTGTGGTGTAAAACCAAATGCCTGAAAGACTTCACCCTATATAAATCAGCCCTTCTAAAATACAATTCATGCCTCCATGCTGCCAAACAAGCCTACTTTGTCTCTCTTATTAATTCCTTGTCATCCAGTCCCCGTCGGCTCTTCTCAACCTTTAACTCTCTGCTCCGTCCACCAACCCCTCTACCCACTAACTCACTCACTGCCCAAGAGATTGCCAATCACTTCAAAGACAAGATCGATGCAATTCGTGAGGACATCTCCACTGTGCATACATCTTCCCCACCCAACATACCTTGCCTAGCAGCACATTCAACACTCTCCTCTTTTGAATTGGCTACTACAGAAGAGGTTACAAAAATTTTCTCGGATGCCCACCTAACCAATTGTCCCTTGGATCCTGTTCCCTCACAACTACTACGGACACCCTCTTCTTCTATCCTATGCTCCCTCACCCACATCTTCAATCTCTCCCTCTCTAGTGGCATTTTCCCCTCCCCTCTAAAACATGCGCAGACCACTCCCATTCTTAAAAAGTGCTCACTGGACCCTACCGACCTGAACAACTTAAGACCCATCTCATTGCTTCCATTCACCTCTAAACTTCTAGAACGCTTAGTCTACAACCGTCTTAGCTCCTACCTCAATGAAAATAACCTTCTTGACCCCTTACAGTCTGGCTTTCGCTCGCAGCACTCCACGGAAACTGCCTTACTAAAACTCACTAATGATTTACTAACTGCTAAAACCAACAGCCAGTACTCCATACTCCTACTACTTGACCTCTCTGCGGCCTTTGATACTGTTGACCACCCACTCCTTCTCAATAAACTACATTCCCTTGGCCTCCGAGATTCTGCTCTATCCTGGTTCTCTGACTATTTATCATAGCGCTCCTTCAGTGTCACCTACAACTCTGTCTCCTCCTCTCCATTGCCCCTTTCTGTGGGGGTCCCCCAAGGCTCGGTTCTTGGACCCCTTCTCTTCTCTATCTACACCTCCTCCCTTGGTCACTTGATAACTGCCCACGGCTTTCAATACCACTTATAAGCTGATGACACCCAAATCTATCTGTCTACTCCTCACCTCACTCCTTCAGTCTCCTCTCACATTACTAACTTACTAACTGACATATCAGCATGGATGTCGCACCACTTCCTTAAACTAAATCTCTCTAAAACTGAGCTATTAATATTCCCCCCTGCCCTTGCCCCCCTCCATGGCTTTTCCATCAAAATCAACAGTGCAACCATCAGTCCCTCCCCTCACGCCAGGGTACTAGGTGTAATCCTAGACTCTGACTTGTCATTTTAGCCTCAAATCCAATCGTTGTCAAAAGTTTGTAGAATTCACCTCCGTAACATCTCTAAAATTCGCCCTTTTTTAACAAATGAAACCACCAAGCTCCTCATTCACTCCCTTGTTATCTCTCGCCTTGACTATTGCAACTCCCTTCTCATTGGCTTACCTCTCCATAGGCTATCCCCTCTTCAGTCTATCATGAATGCTGCTGCCAGATTTATCCACCTTACCAACCGCTCAGTGTCTGCCAACCCTCTACTTCAATCCCTACACTGGCTCCCAATCACCCAGCAAATTAAATTCAAAATTCTAACCACAACATACAAAGCCATTTACAACTCTGCCCCAAGCTACATTTCTAATCTTGTCTCCAAATATCACCCAAATCGACCTCTCCGCTCTTCTCAAGACCTCCTGCTTTCAAGCTCTCTCATCTCCTCCTCCCATGCTCGTCTCCAGGATTTCTCCAGAGCCTCTCCCATCCTCTGGAACTCACTACCTCCATCTATCCAACTATCCCCTACTCTTGCTACCTTCAGGCAATCCCTGAAAACTCATCTCTTCAGGAAAGCCTATCACGTCTCCAACTAATCTCCTACCACTTCCACCAGCTCATTCCCCACAGTTACAAACTTTTGTACCACCTGCCCCACCCTATTTGATTGTAAGCTCTTCTGTGCAGGGCCCCCTTAATCCTATTGTATTGTATTATAACTGTATTGTCTCCCTTTTATATTGTAAAGCGCTGCGTAAACTGTTGGCGCTATATAAATCCTGAATAATAATAATAATAATTACATGTCCCTGTTGAACAGGGGCTGAAAAATTGGGCCTTAGGCACTGGTGCTGGTGCCACAACACTGCAACCCCTCACAGATACTCTAGTTGGAGTGCAGGAACTAGCCCTGCTGCAAAGAATTGCATCAAAAATTGTAATTACACGCCCCTCTTAAACAGGGGCTGAAAAATTGGGCCTTTGGCACTGGTGCTGGTGCCACAACACTGCAACCCCTCACAGATACTCTAGTTGGAGCGCAGGAACTAGCCCTGCTGCAAAGAATTGCATTAAAAATTGTAATTACACGCCCCTGTTAAACAGGGGCTGAAAAATTGGGCCTTAGGCACTGGTGGCGGTGCCCAGAACCAAAATGTTCTTACAAGCTATCAGCATGATCATTGAGGAGGAAGAGGATAATTACTCAGCATAACAGGATAGTCACTCAGCATCAGCATAGGCAGTCTTTGAAGGGATCTGACATTTCAAAAAAAATTATTCAGTTACATCAGCATCAGGTGAAGGGTAGCTGGTGGTGATCCAAAACTGATTCATTTTTATGAAGGTCAGTCGATCGACCGAGTCGGTGGACAGACGCACCCTGTGATCGGTTACAAAGCCTTCAGCAGCACTGAATGTGCGTTCCAAAAGAACGGAGGATGCAGGACAGGCCAGTAGCTCAATTGTATACTGTGCAAACTCTGGCCAGTGATCCATCCTCAAGACCCAGTAACCCAGAGGATTTTCGGTGGGAAAGGTGTCCAAGTCAGATCTTGCCCCTAGGTATTCCTGCACCATGTAAAACAGACGCTGGTGATGGTTGCTGGAACCGATCATACCTTGGGGCTGCAGACTAAAAAATTGTCTGAACGCATCGTCAGACGGCCACCTTCTCCACCGCTCCTTCTTTGACTGACCGAAGCCTGAGCAACACGTTGTCCAGAAACAGGAGTTTGTAACCTCCCAGTCTCTGGGAACATGTTGCACAGACCTTTCTGCAAGGCCTCCCAAAGATGTTTCATCCTTTGCTCCCTCTGCGACGGCAAGATAAGGTCCGCAACCTTACCCTTGTAACGTGGCTCAAGGAGGGTTGCCAGCCAGTATTGTTCCTTCTCCTTGATACCACAAATACAAGGATCCTTCCGCAGGCTTTGCAGGATCAGGGAGGCCATGCTGAGGCATTTGGTCCGGAATCCTCTGGATCAGTAAGGACGACATGATCCGCAGCCATCTCCTCCCAGCCACGTACAAGTCCATGTATTTCTTGGGACTGTAAATGATCCCTTAAAGACTGCTGCTGATGCTGAGTGCCAGGCTCCACCTCCATACTGACACAATCCTCCTCCTCCTCGTCCTCTTCCTGTGTGTTTAGCGGGCACGTAGGAACACTGTCTGGATAAAGGGGGCCTTGAGAGCTAAGGAAGTCCTCCTCTTTCTGCCTCTGTTCTGCCTCAAGTGCCCTGTCCATTATTCCACGCAGCGTGTGCTCCAACAGGTGGACAGGGGGGACAGTGTCACTGATGCATGTGCTGTCACTGCTCAATATCCACGTGGCCTCCTCAAATGGTGACAGGATAGTGCATGCATCCCTGATCATGGCCCACTGGTGTGGGGAAAAAAAACAAGCTCCCCTGACCCTGTCTTGGTGCCATAGTCGCACAGGTACTCATTGATGGCCCTCTGCTGCGTGTGCAGCCGCTGCAGCATGGCCAACGTTGAGTTCCACCTGGTGGGCATGTCACAGATTAGGCGGTTCTTGGGCAGGTTAAATTCCTTTTGGAGGTCTGCCAGCCGAGCACTGGCTTTATATGACCGGCAAAAATGCACACAGACTTTCCTGGCCTGCCTCAGGACATCCCATAAGCCCGGGTACCTGCCCAAGAACCGCTGCACCACCAAGTTAAGGACGTGAGCCAAACAGGGCACATGGGTCATTTGTCCCTGTGGGAGGACGGAGAGGAGGTTGGTGCCATTGTCACAAACCACCATTCCTGCCTTAAGTTGGCGTGGCGTCAACCACCACTGAACCTGCCCCTGCAGAGCTGACAGAACCTCTGCCCCAGTGTGGCTCCTGTCCCCCAAGCACACCAGCTCAAGCACCGCATGGCATCTTTTGGCCTGCGTACTTGCGTAGCCCCTTGAACGCCTACGGAGCACCGCTGGTTCTGAGGACAAAGCACAGGAAGAGGCCACGGAGGAAGAAGAAGAGGAGGGGGTGGAGGAGAGAGATGTGTCAGAATCACTAGTAGTGGCATTTTGGAGGCGTGGTGGCGGAACAACCTCCAACACTACTGCACCTTGTCCTGCATCCTTCCCAGCTGCCAGAAGAGTCACCCAATGTGCCGTGAAACTTAGGTAACGTCCCTGTCCATGCCTGCTGGACCATGAGTCAGCGGTAATATGCACCTTACCGCTGACCGCCCTGTCCAGCGAGGCATAGACATTGCCTTCCACATGCCGGTAGAGAGCCTGAATCACCTTCTGTGAGAAAAAGTGGCGTTTGGGTACCTGCCACTGAGGAACCGCACATTCCACAAACTCACGGAAGGGGACAGAGTCTACCAACTGAAAAGGTAGCAGTTGAAGTGCTAGCAATTTTGCCAAGCTAGCATTCAACTGCTGGGCATGTGGATGGCTGGGAGCAAACTTCTTTTTGTGGTGCAGCAGCTGGAGCAGGGAAATTTACCTGGTACAATCTGACGTCGGTGTACCTATAGCAGGTTGCCCGCAAGTACTTGGCTGTGACACACCTAATTCTACACCTTCATTCCTCTCAGTGCAGGTCTCAGAGAGGACTGAAGGTATAGTGGGGTTGGAGATCCCAGTTGATGAGGAGTAAGGAGAGGTCCTTTTTGTTTTTTGGCATGGGTCTTTTAGGTACGCTTGCCAACGAACTGCATGGTCAACATATGTCTGGTCAAGAATGTGGTGCCCAAGCGGGAGATGTTTTGGCCACGCGAGATACACTTGAGACATATGTTGCAAATAACAGCGGTGCCATCTGATGCACTTGTCTCAAAAAAGGCCCACACCAAAGAACTTTTGGAATAATGCACAGAGACAGCAGCGCCCTGCACATGCGAAGCTCTGAGGTGTGATGCAGTCAGTGTGCTGCCATTAGGCTGGCCCCTGGAGGGCATCCTGCCTCGTCGGTGATGTGCCTCCTCCTCTCTCCTACCAGGCACCCACGTTGAGTCAGTTGAGTCAGTGACCTCACCATCCCCTCCCTCCTCATCACTGGAGCAAACCTGGCAGTATGCTACAGCAGGGGGAACATGACTGCCAGATTGCTGTCCTTCTTGGGCACCCCCTCTGTCCATACTTATGTTACTACCTTCATCTAGCTCAGTATCATCATCAGAGCCTTCTAAACGCTGGGCATCCTCCTGGAGCATGTACCCAACACTGTGGTCAAACAGTTTGCGGGACTCTTCAGGAGGGCATGGTGGGGCTAGGGAAGGAGTCAGTGATGCCATTGAGCCGAGGGAAGAGGCCGCATAGCAGCTGCTTTGCCAGACAAAGTACCCTGAGCATGGGTGAGAGAGGATGAGGAGGATGATGACGGCTTGGACATCCACTCGACCAAGTCTTCCGCATGTTGCGGCTTAACACGGACATCTGCCGAAAAAAAGGCCAAGCGTGTTCCACGACCACATGCTGATGAGGATGCACCATCTCCACGACCAGCACTGTTGCCTCTAGACACAGAGCCTGCTTGCCCTCTGTTATTGGCTTGTGACTGTCTGCCTCTCCTTGTTGGCCTTCCAGACATACTAATGACCTGCAGTGAGATGTAGCTGCACTAAGCTGGGATATATATATATATATATATATATATATATATATATATATATATATATATATATATACTGATACTGCAGCTAGCAAAATCAACTGCCTGCCTATAGTATTATTAGTATTAGAACACCACCAATCTTCTACAGGTAGCTTTAGCTGAAAACTGTGCAGAGGTCGCACTACACTAACTTGTAGCTTTAGCTGAACACTGTGCAGAGGTCGCACTACACTAACTTGTAGCTTTAGCTGAACACTGTGCAGAGGTCGCACTACACTAATGTGTAAATAATGTAGCTGCCTGCGGTAGTGATAGGATCAGGAAAACAACACCAACCTTCTACATGTAGCTTTAGCTGAACACTGTGCAGAGGTTGCACTACACTAACGTGTAAATAATGTAGCTGCCTGCGGTAGTGATAGGATCAGGAAAACACCACCAACCTTCTACAGGTAGCTTTAGCTGAACACTGTGCAGAGGTCGCATTACACTAACGTGTAAATAATGTAGCTGCCTGCGGTAGTGATAGGATCAGGAAAACAACACCAACCTTCAACAGGTACCTTTAGCTGAACACTGTGCAGAGGTCGCACTACACTAACTTGTAGCTTTAGCTGAACACTGTGCAGAGGTCGCACTACACTAACTTGTAGCTTTAGCTGAACACTGTGCAGAGGTCGCACTACACTAACGTGTAAATAGTGTAGCTGCCTGTGGTAGAGATAGGATCGGGAAAACACCACCAACCTTCTACAGGTAGCTTTAGCTGAACTCTGTGCAGAGGTCGCACTACACTAATGTGTAAATAATGTAGCTGCCTGCGGTAGTGATAGGATCAGGAAAACACCACCAACCTTCTACAGGTAGCTTTAGCTGAACACTGTGCAGAGGTTGCACTACACTAACTTGTAGCTTTAGCTGAACACTGTGCAGAGGTCGCACTACACTAACTTGGAGCTTTAGCTGAACACTGTGCAGAGGTCGCACTACACTAACTTGTAGCTTTAGCTGAACACTGTGCAGATGTCGCACTACACTAACTTGTAGCTTTAGCTGAACACTGTGCAGAGGTCGCACTACACTAACTTGTAGCTTTAGCTGAACACTGTGCAGAGGTCGCACCACACTAACTTGTAGCTTTAGCTGAACACTGTGCAGAGGTCGCACTACACTAACTTGTAGCTTTAGCTGAACACTGTGCAAAGGACGCACTACACTAACTGTAAATACTGTAGCTAATAGGACTAATAGGATCAGAAGAACACCAGCAATTTTCTTCAGATACTGTAACAACACCTGCCTGCCTGTCAGTAGGAAGATGATAACAGGAACGGATCTAGCTAAACTGAATACATGAATACAGTATATATATATATATATATATATATATATATATATATATATATATATACATACATACACACAACACCTGGGATGCATATATATACACAATACACTGTAAGTACAGCTAACTGACTGACTGTCCTGCCTAATCTATCTAACGTAAATCAAATGACACTGTCTCTCTGTCTCTGTCTCTCAACGCCGGAACACACTACACAGGGCTGACGTGCAGGTGGCCTTATATAGTGTGGGGCGTGTACTAAACCCCCTGAGCCATAATTGGCCAAAGCCACCCTGGCTTTGGCCAATTACAACTCTCTGTACAGACGGTGCTGTGATTGGTCAAGCATGCGGGTCATAGTGCATGCTTGGCCAATCATCTGCCAGCAATGCACTGTGAACACTGTGCAGAGGTCGCACTACACTAACGTGTAAATAATGTAGCTGCCTGTGGTAGAACAGACGATGTTTGAGTCGAACATGGGTTCGACTCGAACACGAAGCTCATCCCTACTCCCGAGCAGAGGCTCATTGCTAGGCTCATCCACCTAGCCTAGTCACTTAACAATGTATTTTGTCAGCTCCATAGTAGTACTTTACCCTAAAAACCCCCTAAAATGTGTACAAATGTTATTTGTGTGCTTAAATTCATGCAGAGTGCCAGAGGCTTTTTTTTGGTTCCCAAAATAATTAGTAACCCCCCCCCCCAACCGCTAAGTCAACCGATACCAATCCGGCTGACTTTGCCTAACCCATACACATTATACCTACCTCCTTTGTGGTCATATTTATGGATGAATTCCCCAAAGCATGTAGTGAAAGGGTCTGCCTGAATACTTTCAAATGGTACTGTTTAAAGTTTTTTTCTCCTATTATCTTGATAGGTAATTGCAGAATGTAAAAATGTGCTTCAATTGGGACAGTGTGTATTTCTATTTTCGTATTATGACACTTCTTACCTGTCCAGTGGCTGCCAACAGTGTAAGTAAGGAGGGGCTGGCCAAAGTAAAACACATATTTATGCATTCAGCTCACAATGAAGTGGAGAGGGTTACCCGTCAAAAACACCCCCCCCCTAAAATTTTTACAATGGGCCATCAGAAGGGGGGGGGGGTGGAATCTGATAAGTGGACCTTATACTTTTGTCTTTAAATACTCCTTCAAATAAATGTTATACTGATGTTGGCCAAGAATGGTTGTGTCTAATCTGCTTACAATGTTTATGTGCAAAATGACTATTTTTTTTCTTGTTTGACTCCACAGTTTCCTTCAATGCCACAGGAATGGCAGACTGTGACATCCCACTTTGCTGATCGTTGGGACTTTCCCAACTGTGGAGGGGCAATTTATGGGAAACACGTCCACATAGTCCCACCCCCCAACTCGGGGTCATACTGGTATAACTATAAGGGGTTTAATAGTATTGTGATGTTGGCAGTGGTTTCGGCGACATATGAATTCCTCTATGTGGACGTGGGGAAGAATGGCCGGATGTCAGATGGTGGAGTCCTCGCCCAGACTAAGTTCTACAGGCATCTCCAAAGTGGTGGTTTGGGATTGCCACCTCCGGAAGAGAACGTGGAAGGACTCCGGTTTGTGTTTGTTGCTGATGAAGCATTTGGTCTGGGTGAACACCTGGTGTGGCCATTCCTGATGAGGACCCTCACCCCGGAGCAGAGGGTTTTTAATTACCAGCTGGCCAGAGCCAGAAGAGTGGTGGAGAACGCTTTTGGGATAATGGCCAGCCGGTTCTGCCTATTCCTCACTGCAATTAACATGGCGGAATATAAACTTAATCACATAATTCTTGCCTGCTGCATTTTACATAACTTTTTGTGCAAAAATGCAGCAAACTATGTGGCTTCAGTTGGGCCTGAGGCCGGATTCTTACCGGATCAAACACTGGCGGCTCTTGAAGCTGGCTGTCCTGGCTTGCCCCCCCAAAGAGCCCGTGAAGTTAGTCAAAAGTATCTAGAGTACTTTGCAGGTAGGGGGGCCATTGATATGCCACCAAATGTCTGAGACATTTTTAAAATAAATTTCTTTTTGAAAAAGAACTAATATTTCATTTGATTTACTGCTTGGGTTTCTTTTAGCTGTCTCCTAGGTTCTCCAATGGGCTTTTTTTTTGGCCCTTTTCTTCAATAGTGCAAACGTAATTTATTTGATACATGAGGTGACAATCTCTTCTTCAGCTAAATATTATGATGTGGGTCTGCTACACACACACCTTGTTTTTGTTGTTAATGTCTGTAATGCATCAATGATAAAAATATTAATCATTTTCAGCACCATGAATGAGATTTATGGATTCATGAAAATGGGCTGATTGTGGCAATATATAAACCACAGTGGGTGTTATTTACCAAAGGCAAATCCACTTTGCAATACAAGTGCACTGCAAAAGTGCACTGGAAACTGCACTGAAAGTGCACTAGTAGTGCAAAGTGGATTTGCCTTTAGTAAATAATCCCCATTGTCACTGTAAACACCAACTTACTCCAAAAACTGCTATTGAGCATTGAAAGAAGAAGCCACACATTCTTGAGTAGCAAACATTTTACTCAAAGCACATTCACATGTGCATTTCAAAAAGGGTTTTTGAACAAACCAACATCTTTGGTGTTTAACATTTTTTTGGTCACATTAGAAATAGCCTTTTTTTGGTAAAACAGGCATGTTTCAAAACATAACATACACAACCCAGGAACTGACAAAGTTCAACTTTGATAAATTGAAGGGAATATGAGACATTATTATGTCCAAACTGTGTTGATGTTGCCTTCATCAGATGGGGTGATGTCACCCATGTAAAAGCCACATTTTGAAGATGCACACAAATTGGGATTCAAACTGGGGATTTTCCTCCTGATCCCATGCCTAATGTCAACATGTGCTAGCTCCCATCATGGGGGATCAATGGACGTGTTTTGGGGGTGCAACCCCTTCCTCTCACCTAATTGAGCTGGGAGGAAGGGGTTGCACCCACAAAACGCGTACATTTGTTATCCCGTGATGGCAGATAGCACATGTTGACACACCGTGTGCATCTTCAAAATTTGGCTTTTAAAATACTTTAAAACTTTTTTAAAAATTAAAAAATACACAATAAAATGGTACAATTTGTTGTTTTTTATATTCTGCCTAAAACATATTTGATGTTATTCATTTATTGTTGAACTTCATTGATGTTTTCCTTTATATTTTCTAAATCCCTATTGCACCCCATTATCTACCCGATGAGGATCTGGGCACTTTCACATGTGAAATGAGATTCTTCTTCCACAACATCCACATCACCTAAAAGAAAAAAACACCCCATGTATTATAAACATGCAGGCATACATCTATTACCTGAAGCTATGGTCTCAGACACTCACCTGTTGTGGTGACAATTTCGCCCACTTCATAAACGTCTCCCTCCTCATTCTCTGCTTGTGTTTTGGTGACTTTGCCCTCTTTAGGAGGTGTGGGGTCCCTGGTGTCCTCAGATGTCCAGAGTCTTTTCTCCCCTATGTGAATAAAAAATTGGTATACTTAGCACACAGATATTTGGGGTCAGAAATAGGAATATGAAACATACAGTCAGGTCCATAAATATTGGGACATCAAGACAATTCTAATCTTTTTGGCTCTATACACCACCACAATGGATTTGATTTGAAACAGACAAGATGTGCTTTAACGGCAGACTTTCAGCTTTAATTTGAAGGTATTTACATCCAAATCAGGTGAATGGTGTAGGAATTACAACAGTTTGTATATGTGCCTCCCACTTTTTAAGGGACCAAATGTAATGGACAGATTAACAATCATCCATCAAACTTTCACTTTTTAATACTTGGTTGCAAATCCTTTGCAGTCAATTACAGCCTGAAGTCTGGAAAGCATAGACTTTACCAGACACTGGGTTTCATCCTTGTTGATGCTCTGCCAGGCCTTTACTTCAACTGTCTTCAGTTCCTGCTTGTTCTTGGGGCATTTACCCTTCAGTTTTGTCTTTAGCAAGTGAAATGCATGCTCAAATCGGATTCAGGTCAGGTGATTCACTTAGCCATTGCATAACATTCCACTTCTTTCCCTTAAAAAACTCTTTGGTTGCTTTCGCAGTATACTTCGGGTCATTGTCCATCTGCACTGTGAAGCGCCGTCCAATGAGTTCTGAAGCATTTTGCTGAATATGAGCAGATAATATTGCCTGAAACACTTCAGAATTCATCCTGCTGCTTTTGTCAGCAGTCACATCATTAATAAATACAAGAGAACCAGTTCCATTGGCAGCCATACATGCCCATGCCATGACACTACCACCACCATGCTTCACTGATGAGGTGATATGCTTTGGATCATTATTATTATTATTTATTATTATACAGGATTTATATAGCACCAACAGTTTATGCAGCGCTTTACAACATTAGGGCAGACAGTACAAGTACAATACAATTCAATACAGGAGGAATCAGAGGGCTCTGCTCGTTAGAGCTTACAATCTAGGAGGGAGGGTCAAGTTATACAAAAGGGTAATAGCTGTGGGGGATAAGCTAATCGAGAAAATAGTGCAGTTGTTAGATGGAGGCAGGATAGGCTTCTCTGAAGAGGAAAGTTTTCAGGGATCGCCTAAAAGTGAATAAATTTGGAGACAGTCTGACAGATTGGGGTAGGGAATTCCAGAGGATGGGTGAGGCTCGGGAGAAGTCCTGGAGGCGGATATGGGAGGAGGTGATGAGGGAGCTAGAGAGCAGGAGGTCTTGGGAGGAACGGAGAGGGCGATTAGGTTATTTTGAGACTAGGCTAGTGATGTAGCTGGGGGCAGAGTTGTGGATGGCTTTGTAACTTATTGTTAGTATTTTGAATTTAATTTGTTGGGCGAGTAGTAGCCAATGGAGGGATTGGCAGAGAGGGGTAGCAGACACTGAGCGGTTTATAAGGTGGATGAGTCTGGCAGCAGCATTCATGATGGACTGAAGGGGGGATAGTCTATTTAAAGGTAAGCCAATGAGGAGGGAGTTGCAGTAGTCGAGGCGAGAGATAACCAAGGAGTGAATCAGGAGCTTTGTGGTTTCATTGGTTAGAAAGGGACGTAGTTTAGAGATGTTGCAGAGGTTGAGGCGGCAAGCTTTGGAAAGTGATTGGATGTGGGGCCGAAAAGGAGAGTTCAGAATCCAGGATAACACCTAGCACCCTGACATATGGGGACGGGTGGATGGTTGTGCCATTGCTCTTGACAGACAAGTCAGGGGAAGAGGCACGTGTGGGAGGAAATATTATAAGCTCGGTTTTGGACAAGTTGAGCTTGAGGAAGTGGTGTGACATCCATACAGATATTTCGGTTAGTAAGTTAGTGATGCGTGAGGAGACTGATGGAGTGAGTTGAGGGGTGGAGAAATAGATTTGTGTGTCATCAGCATAGAAATGATATTGAAAGCCGTGAGAGGCTATCAGCTGACACAGGGAAGAGGTGTAGATTAAAAATAAAAGAGGTCCAAGAACAGAACCTTGGGGGACTCTGACAGAGAAGGGAAGAGGAGTGGAGGAAGTAGAATTGTAAGTGACACTGAAGGTGCATTGGAATCGGTAGGATGAGAGCCACTGAAGAGCACAGTCATGGAGACCGAGGGAGTAAAGTTTTTTGAGGAGGAGGGGGTGGTCAACAGTGTCAAAGACAGCTGAAAGATCCAGAAGTAGGAGTACAGAATAGTGTCCGTTGGTTTTTGCAGTTAGTAGGTAATTTGTGAGTTTTAAAAGAGCAGTTTCTGTGGAGTGTTGAGGGCAAAATCCAGATTGAACGGGATCAAGAAGGTTGTTTTTAATGAGGTGGTCACTCATTTGGTTGTAAACCAGGCATTCAAGGAGTTTAGAGGAAAAGGGGAGCAAGGAGATAGGGCGTAGGTTGTTAAGATTGGTAGGGTCCAAAGATGGCTTTTTAAGTATGGGCGTGACCAGCGCATGTTTTAGAGCATTAGGGAAGATGCCAGAGGTGAGGGAGAGATTGAAGATGTGGGTTGGAGAGTGTAGGATGGGGTCAGAGGGCGACCGTAGCATTTGAGAGGGAATAGGGTCCAGGGGACAAGTGGTTAGGTGGGCGATAGAAAAGGAGTTTAGCAACTTTGTCTGTAGTAGCAGATTTGAATAGGGGGAGTGTCAGTTGTACCTGTTGACATGGGGTCTTAGCTGGGGGAGATACCTGTAGAGTGGAAATTTCATCACAGATTGTATCAATCTTGTTTTTGAAGTGATTAGCGATCTCCTGGGCAGTGAGTAAGTCAGTGGGTGGAGGCAGTGGAGGACAAAGTAGAGAGTTGAAGGTAGAGAAGAGTTTACGGGGACTGGATGAGAAGGTGTTAATAAGGTTAATAAGAGTTGTAAAATAGGTTTGCTTGGCAGTGTGGAGGAAAGAATAGTATTTTTGGAGGGCAGATTTGTATTGGTTGAAGTCTTTGAGAGACTTATGCCCCGTACACACGGTCCGATGGAAAATGTGTGATAGGACCTTGTTGTCAGAAATTCCGACCGTGTGTAGGCTCCATCACACATTTTCCATCGGATTTTCCGACACACAAAGTTTGAGAGCAGGCTATAAAATTTTCCGACAACAAAATCCGTTGTCGGAAATTCCGATCGCGTGTACACGAATCCGACGGACAAAGTGCCACGCATGCTCAGAATAAATAAAGAGATGAAAGCTATTGGCCACTGCCCCGTTTATAGTCCCGACGTACGTGTTTTACATCACCACGTTTAGAACGATCGGATTTTCCGACAACTTTGTGTGACCGTGTATATGTAAGACAAGTTTGAGCGAACATCGGTTGGAAAAAATCCTAGGATTTTGTTGTCGGAATGTCCGAACAAAGTCCGACCGTGTGTACAGGGCATTAGTCTTGTGCCACAGACGCTCAAGAGCGCAACTACGTTTATTGAGAATTTTAGTGTCATCTGTTTGCCAGGGTTGTAGGGGTCGAGGCCTGATTCTGCGTGTAGTGAGGGAAGCGAGCTTGTCCAGGGTGGAGGACAGGGTTTTATTGTAGATGGACATGGCTTGGTTGGAGCAGGACAGGGGAGAGATTTTGTCATAGAGGTGGTCAGTAGCAGAATAGAGGAGAGAGGAGTTGAAGTTGCGAAAGTTTCTACGGGTGATGGTTAGGCGATTGGAGGGAAAGGTGGTGGAAGACAGGGGAAGAGAGAAACTAATAAGTTGGTGGTTGGAGAGAGGAAAAGGATTGTTTGAGAAGTTGCATGGAGTGCATAGGTAGGAGAATACAAGGTCAAGGGTGTTGCCATCAGAGTGAGTAGAAGCCTGTACCCATTGCTTCAGGTCAAATGAAGAGGTTAGACTAAGAAGTTTAGAAGTAGCAAGAGTGTTTGTATTAGCAGGGATGTTGAAATCACCGAGAAGGACTGTGGGAATTTCCGAAGAGAGAAAGTAGGGTAGCCAGGCAGAAAACTCATCAAGAAAAGTCGATAATGGTCCAGGGGGCCGGTAGATCACAGCAATTCTTAGGGAAGTAGGAGAGAATAGACGTGGGCTTTGAATGATGAGAGGAAAAAAGAGGGAGGAGAGTGAATAACCTGAAAGGTGCTCCGGGGGGATAGGAGGAATCCCACTCCACCTCCCTTGCATCCATTAGGCCTAGGGCAGTGAGTCCAGTGAAGGCCACCCTGGGATAGGGAAGCAGGAGAAGGGGTGCCATATTCGTGGAGCCAGGTTTCGGTGAGAGCAAGTAGATTAAAAGAATTAGTGACAAAGAGGTCATGAACAGCAGTGAGTTTGTTGCAGACAGAGCGGGCATTCCAGAGGGCGCAGGAGAAAGGGAGGCTGGCGTTGGGAAGAAGAGGAATGCAAATTAAATTGCGTAGATTGCGACTACTGCCAGAGGGTGTAGGGTGATGGTGATGGGTGTGTTGGGCACAGTTAAATAAAGAAGGCCCAGGGTTTGGGGAAATATCTCCAGTGGTTAGGAGAAGCAGAAGAGTAAGGGAGGTAATATGAGAGTACTATTTGTATGAGGGGACATGCTTCAGTATCCTGGGGGGTTTGTTAGCAAGTGGGCTTAGAGTTAGAAAGAGGTGATGAGTGCAGTAATAGGGGGAGAGGAGAAGTGAGGGTGATATGTACAGATTGTAAGGTGGAGCAGAGGGGTGAAGAAAAGAGAGATTGAGGAGAGAGGCAGCAATTGTGAAAAGGAGGAGAGGTAAAGAGTGCATGTTTCAGAGAGGAAGGTGAGATAATTTGGAATTGAGGTCATCTGCAGTCTGTTGCAGTTTGCTTTGTGCAAATCGCAAAAGTGCAAGAGCAGAAGTGCCACTTATTTAAAGAACCCCACTTCTTTAGAAGAACCCCCTGTATGTGCAGCCCCCTGTATGTGTTCCCCTGTAAAGATGGCCTTGTTTTTATACTGTGTGTTGGATGTGGGTTGAATCTGACAATTAATCAATCAGGAGGGGATATTAAGAACACAGCTAGCAAAGCAAAACTTTCACACCACAATCAAACTGCAAGGTGACTAAAAGGCCAAAATTGTAAAGATAAGGGAACCCATAATTTAGGTAAGACTTAATAGCTAAATAAATATTGAAATAATGTGAGCATGGCTACAGATGGAGTTGAAACAGTGGTGAAAAACAGATTTACCAAATATGCATTTGAGCAGTCAGTCAATATTCAGTTTAAGGTATATGGAGGTATAAACGCAGATTGACCAAATATGCATGTGAGCAGTCAGTCAATATTCAGTTTCAGGTATATGGAGGTATAAACGCAGATTTAACAAATATGCATGTGAGCAGTCAGTCAATATTCAGTTTCAGGTATATGGAGGTATAAACACAGATTTATCAAATATGCATGTGAGCAGTCAGTCAATATTCAGTTTAAGGTATATGGAGGTATAAACGCAGATTTACCTGTGAAGAGAGAAGAAAAATGTTCTGATGGATGATGCAAGAGGAGAAATGCCACTTATTTAAAGAACCGCACTTGTTTGGAAGAACCCCCTGTATGTTCAGCCCCCTGCATGTGTTCCCCTATAAAGAAGGCTTTGTTTTTATACTGTGTGTTGGGTGTGGGTTGAATCTGGCAATTAATCAATCAGGAGGGGATATTAGGAACACAGCTAGCAAAGCAAAACTTTCACACCACAATCAAACTGCAAGGGGACTAAAAGGCCAAAATTGTAAAGATAAGGGAACCCATAATTTAGGTAAGACTTAATAGCTAAATAAACACTGAAATAATGTGAGCATGGCTACAGATGGAGTTGAAACAGTGGTGACAAACAGATGTACCAAATATGCATGTGAGCAGTCAGTCAATATTCAGTTTAAGGTATATGAAGGTATAAACGCAGATTTACCAAATATGCATGTGAGCAGTCAGTCAATATTCAGTTTCAGGTATATGGAGGTATAAACACAGATTTACCAAATATGCATGTGAGCAGTCAGTCAATATTCAGTTTCAGGTATATGGAGGTATAAACGCAGATTTACCAAATATGCATGTGAGCAGTCAGTCAATATTCAGTTTAGGGTATATGGAGGTATAAATGCAGATTTACCAAATATGCATGTGAGCAGTCAGTCAATATTCAGTTTAGGGTATATGGAGGTATAAATGCAGATTTACCAAATATGCATGTGAGCAGTCAGTCAATATTCAGTTTAAGGTATATGGAGGTATAAACGCAGATTTACCTGTGAAGAGAGAAGAAAATGTTCAGATGGTGCAAGAGCAGAAGTGCCACTTATTTAAAGAACCCCACTTCTTTGGAAGAATCCCCTGTATGTGCAGCCCCCTGTATCATGAGCAGTTCCTTTCCTTCTCCATACTCTTTTCTTCCCATCACTCTGGTACAAGTTGATCTTGGTCTCATCTGTCCATAGGATGTTGTTCCAGAACTATGAAGGCTTTTTTAGATGTTGTATGGCAAACTCTAATCTGGCCTTCCTGTTTTTGAGGCTCACCAATGGTTTACATCTTGTGGTGAACTCTCTGTATTCTGGTGAAGTCTTCTCTTGATTTTTGACTTTGACACACATACTCCTACCTCCTGGAGAGTGTTCTTGATCTGGCCAACTGTTGTGAAGGGTGTTTTCTTCGCCAAGGAAATAATTCCTCGGTCATCCACCACAGTTGTTTTCAGTGGTCTTCTGGGTCTTTTGGTGTTGCAGAGCTCACCGGTGTGTTCTTTCTTTTTAAGGATGATCCAAACAGTTGATTTGGCCACACCTAATGTTTTTGCTATCTCTCTGATGGGTTTGTTTTGTTTTTTCAGCCTAATGATGGCTTGCTTCACTGATAGTGACAGCTCTTTGGATTTCATATTGAGAGTTGACAGCAACAGATTCCAAATGCAAATAGCACACTTGAAATAAACTCTACACCTTTTATCTGCTTCTTGTAAATGGGATAATGAGGGAATAACACACACCTGGCCATGGAACAGCCGAGCAGCCAATTGTCCCATTACTTTTGGTCCCTTAAAAAGTGGGAGGCACATATACAAACTGTTGTAATTCCTACACTGTTCATCTGATTTGGATGTAAATACCCTCAAATTAAAGCTGAAAGTCTGCAGTTAAAGCACATCTTGTTTGTTTCATTTCAAATCCATTGTGGTGGTGTATAGAGCCAAAAAGATTAGAATTGTGTCGATGTCCCAATATTTATGGACCTGACTGTACATTGCCTGAAAGTGTCGTAGTATTGTCTGTTTTGGCAGAGTTCCAAGCTGAAGACATTTTTAGTTCCTTTCTAAAGCTGGAATAATTACTGTTTTTGTACAATTTTCACACATGGAGACACCCATAGTATCCACTGGAGCACCTGTGTGGGACACCCTAAAAAGTTTGTTCTGGTGTCCCACACTGGTGCTTCTGCGTCCAGATGTGTAAACAGCTGCTGAGTGTCCTCTCCCTACACTGAATCAAGTTTGCATTTCATTCTAGTTACAAATCCATCTAGACAACAATGTCATAAACTTATTGGAATACAAATAGGCATGACCAAATGTAGTTAACCTGCATCTGCCAAAAACATTGTATTAGTGGGCAAACGAACGATGTTTCCTACGAACGTTACTGTGCCCACGAACATGAAATTTGCCATTTTAAACTGTACAACAAAAGAAAAGCACATGGAGCAGCATGCAAGTAATACTAATAATAGAAACACACAACTACTTATTTTTTTGAAGCCGTTTCCGAATCCTTCTGTGCTGATCGGGCTCCCTCAATTTCTGGTCTGACCAGCATTTCCTCAGTTGATCCTTGGATCATTGTACCCCAAAATTCTTCTGCAGACTCTTCACAACTTTAGTTATGATCTTGGCCTTTCTCACATTTGGGTTTAGGTAAGGTCCATGCTTCCCATCATAGTCGGCCCTCTTCAAGATGTCCACCATCTCCACCATCTCTACCATCTCTACAAAGGACATATTTGAGGCCTTCAATCTCCTCCGGGATCGGGACGTTCGTGGCTCCAGCTTTCCTCATTGCTGCTCTCCTTTGCATGCACCTGTTGTGTCTCTGCCATGTTCTCTACCCACTTCGGCGAAAGAGAAGGGGCGGGGAATACACTAGAATGAATGTCAGGGGCGGGCGGAGTTTCAGACATGCACAGTGTATATAAAGCGTAACACACGTGCGCCGTACGTACGATCTGTGAGCGGAGGAAAGAGTATCGGAAGCGACGATCTTTATAACGGAGGTACAATTTTAACTTGGTGCATCAGTGGCCTATACTGATTATAGATTGAGGCCTTTATTGGGTCAAGATTAGGAGAGTTTCGCCTGACATTAGGGTTTGTCTTGTGTTGTGTCTTGCAGAGAAAATGGATGGGTTCAAATACCACAGTTTCCTTCCAATATTCATAGCTAAATACTGGGAGCTGCCCTGTCTGTGGCAGGTCAAACACCCGCATTACAATAACAAAATAAAGAGGCAGGCAGCACTGGAGAAACTGCTGCAGTTGGTGAAGCCGCAGGTCCCCACAGCAGACATCAACTATTTAAAAAAAAAATTGGTGGCTTGAGGAGCACATATAATCGTGAGTGTACTAAGGTCCAGAAATCCATGACATCAGGAGCTGCAGCAGATGACATTTATGTACCCAGGCTGTGGTACTATGACAGACTGCATTTTCTGGCAGACCAGACTGAAGTCAGGGAATCCCTCTCAACCCTTCCTTCCACTCTTCCTTACATGCTTCCTTCAACCCCAGCTGAGGCTTCCGATGTCCAACCTGGGTCTTCCAGCCAGGAAGAAGTGGAGGAGCCCAGCTTGAGCCAGGTATAGCATTGTTCAACATATTTATTGTTGTCAAAGAAATGATGTGAAATAGATGTTATTATTAATTACTAATTGCTGATTTAATAAAGTGTTTTACATATCAATAGACAGTAGTAGCCAAAAAGGTTTGGGACAAGAATGACAAATGCTGGGCTCAGAATGATAGTCTTTTATATTTGTTAACATTCAATTTGCAACAGTCATGAGCTGAAAATTGTGTGTGATTGATGAACAAAATACTAAAACTATGTCCCTTTTTCTTACACAGGAAAGCCTCAGCCAGGAGGAGGCTGTGGAATGTGGTAGCCTGGAGGAGGCTGTGGAATGTGGCAGCCAGGAGGAGGTAGGGGTTAGTGGCAGCCAGGAGGTGGCAGGGGTTAGCGGCAGCCAGGAGGTGGCAGGGGTTAATGGCAGCCAAGGGGTGGCAGGGGTAAGTGGAAGCCAGGAGGTGGCAGGGCCCAGTAGCCTGACACAATCTCAGGTCCCACCCCTTCGCCTTCCACAGAAAAGGGCCAGGAAGGGGAGTAGTGTGGAGGAGGCAGCACTTGGGCTGATTCGGGAGGCTAATGCTGCTCTCAGTAACCTCTCAATCCTCAAGAGGCCTTTGCCTCCATGGCAGCCTGCAAAATGCAGGACATGAAGGAGGACCAACGTATCATGTGTGAGGAAATCATTTATCTCACATTAAATAAGGGTTTGAGGGGCCAAATCACACCCAATACCCACCTGTGTGAGTTGGACCATCCTCCTCCTCCACCTCCTGCCACACCTCCAACACCACAGCCACAGCCTGGAAGCAAGCGTGTAAGGAAGACAAGAAAGTGACGGCCTGGGTTCCGTCTGATCTGGCAACAGATGCAGGCTGTGTATGACCACAGCCTGAGGACATAGATGTCATCTGCTGCTGTTCCTGATCTCTTAGAGTCCTGGATCGGATTGTGCTCACTATTATATGGACTCCTCAGGCCACCAATTTTGGCTGGCAAATAATTAATGTGTGCCCTGGGGTACAAAGGCTTCACCAATTTCACCAGTTTCTCCAGCGTTACCTTCCTCTTTATTTTGTTATGACCCAGAATAAATGTATATTTATTTTTAATAAATACTTGCCTATGTGTTTTACTTCAAAAGGGACAGTTTGTTTGTGAGTAGGCAGGTACATTTCCAAAATACAATGTCAAATTAACACCAACACCAAACAACTCCTTGAGATTAAAAAATACAAGATAATAATGGTGTTGTGGACACACAAAATTAGAAAAAATATTAGGGAGATCACTAAAAAAAAATAAAATAAAAATAAAACAGGAGATCCTGATTAACCCCCCCCCCCCCCCAAAAAAAAAATATCACTATAAAAACAAAAACAAAAAATTATATTCAGGAGATCACAAGAAATAATACAGAAATCAGTTTGTGAGAACTCTGTGTGAATATGAGCAGCAAAACAACTTCATTCTTCTAGCATTATAAAGAAGAAGAGAATGCTATTTTAAAAAAATAGCAGCATGATGAATGTGCTATCTCCATTATGAATGGTTGAATGGTAGTTTTACCAGACCGAGCGCTTCCGTCTCGTAATTTATTCTGAGCATGCGTGGCACTATGTGCATCGGAATTGCCTACACACGATCAGAATTTACGCAAACGGATTTTGTTTTGATCTCAAATTTTGTGTGACGGAAATTCCGATGGAAACTGTCCGATGGAGCCTACACACGGTCGGAATTTCCAACAAAAGGCTCCCATCAAACATTTTCCGACGGAAAATCCGACCGTGTACGAGGCATTACTCTCCACCAGTTGCCCCACCCAACCCCTACCCGGTCCTCCCCCTAATGCCACCCCCTAAATGATCTTCGTAAATCATCTCATGAAATGACACTGTTAAATGTTTTATACAAAATTAAGTTGCAAAAATAAATATTACCAACAACAACTAACGAAATTAACTACCCATCAGTGTAGCCTCATCAGTGCCCATCAGTGCAGCCTATAATCAGTGCCCATCAGTGCAGCCTATCAGTAGCCATCAGTGCAGCCTCATTAGTGTCCATCAGTGCAGCCTCATCAGTACCCATTAGTCCATCCTTGTCAGGGCCCATCAGTGCAGAATATTAGTGCAGCATATCAGTGCTGCCTTATCAGTGCAGCTTCATCAGTGCCCATCAGTGCAACTTATCAGTGCCCATCATTGCCGGCTCATCAGTGGCCATCAGTTCAGCCTCATCAGTGCCCATCATTGCAGCCTATTAGTGCCCATCAGTGCAGCATATCAGTGCTGCATTACCAGTGCAGCCCCATCAGTACAGCTTATCAGTGCAGCCCCATCAGTACCCATGAGTACAGTCTTATCAGAGCCCATCAATGCAGCCTATCAGCGCCCATCAGTTCAGCCTTATCAGTGCCCATCAATGCAGCCTATCAGTGCCTATCAATGCAGCCTATCAGTGCTCATCAGAGCAGCCTCATCAGTGCCCATCGGTGCAGACTTATCAGTCGCCATCAGTGCAGCCTCATCAGTGCTTATCAGTGTCCATCAATGCAGCCTACCAGTGTTCATCAGTGCAGCCTTATCAAAGCCCATCAATGCAGCCTATCACTGCATAAGGATCACAGGAAGGATTAGGAGGAGAGCTGGCTGGATCACACAGAGAGAGGATCTCCCGCTGTGACTCAGTTTGCATATTAAATGCCGGCCGCTATCAAACAAAGTCCCACCTCCTGGACTGCCTCCTATGATAGACTGCATACGGATTCAATTTCCCGGTATTGTACCAGTGTCTGTCTATCACAGGGGCCAGTCCAGGAGGTGAGACTTTGACAATGGCTGGCATTTTAGATACAGGCTGTGTCACAGCAGGAGGTCCTTTCTCTGTGTGGTCTGGCCAGCTTTCCTCCCAACAGTTTACTGGCTGATCGTTTCTGCCAGAAGTGGTGCAGCCTTTTTTACAGGGCATCAGAGCTGCCTGGGGGGCAGGGAGGGGATTGCCCCCTAGGCCGCTCTGATGTCCTTCAAAAAAGTCTGCACCGCTTCTGCAAGAAGCGATCAGCCAGAAAACTGTCGGCCCAGTCCGCCTCTGCTCCACACTCGCCCTCAGCTTATTTCCATCCACCAAATACGAGCAGGCGAGTGGAAATTTTGAGGGCTGGCTTAAGTATTTACAGTATATCCTATGTCTGTCTTGCCTGTCTTCCTGCTAATCTAGACAGTTATACATTTGTTATATACCTATAATCATATGAGGATTATGCTATTATCCATGTACATATACATGACAATATACATGGTGTCCCCCACCACCTGCACCCACTAACTCACTCACTGCCCAAGAGATTGCCTATCATTTCAAAAACAAGATTGGTGCAATAGGAAATCTCCATTGTACAGATATCTTCCCCACTTAACTTACCCTGTGTAGGAGAAGCTCAGTAAATGTTGGAACGAGAAGGCCCGCTCATGTTCATACTTAAATGCATGCTCATAATTCTTAACAAAAGCTTAATGCAAAACAGGCATTGACACACTTGTACAAATGTATTAGCGTGTGAAGAAACCATATGCACATGTGCATGGGCACGTGCACATGTACGGGCACTGGCGCCAAATGGCCTCTGACATGGATAGATTGCTGAGTAATCTTCAGCTAGTTCCTGCTTTACCTGAGCCTTGACCTGCCATACCTGGTTACCTGTGTACGACTTGGCTTGCCCCTAACCTGTCCTTGGATTTCTGCCTGCCTGCTGTGACCTCAGCTTGTATTCTGACTCTGCTCCTATCTTTCGTTCCTTTATCTTGCTGACCGACTGTGTACTGATCCCGGCTTGTGTCCTGACTCTGTCTCTGCCTAATGTTCCTGTACCTCGCTGCCTGCTTGTTGATGACCTTTTGGTTTGTGTCCTGGATACACTCCTGTCTGCCAATCAAGTGTCACTGTGTTCCATTTCCTGGTTTCTGCCTGGTGATCTACAGTCATCTGCTTCCTGCAAACCCCAGCTGGTGCTATCTGCTACATTGGCCCTCGTGCCACGCCGTGCCTTCACACTTCCTGTCATCACTACCAGGGGTGTTGGTCAAGAGGTGCAAGAGAAGCCCCCTCTCCAGCTTGATCTACACCAGGTACATGACACACGCTCTGTCAGCACATTCAATATTTTCCTCTTTTGACTCTGCTACTTCTGAAGAGGTTACCAAACTTTTCTCAGATGCCCACCTATCTAATTGTCCCCTGGATTTTGTTCGCTCGTAACTACTACGGTCACCCTCTTCTTCTATCCTATGCTCTCTCACTCACATCTACAATCTTTCCCTCTCTGCTGGCACCTTCCCCTCCTCTCTAATGCATGCACAAATCACCTCCATACTTAAAAAGCCCTCACTGGACCCCACCAGCCCGGAGAATTTAAGACCTATTTTCTTGCCCCCATTCACCTGTAAACCTTTAGAACCCAACCCTTTGTCTACAATTGTCTGAGCTCCTACCTTACTGAAAATTACCTACTTGACCCCTTACAGCCTGGCTTTTGCTTGCAGCACTCCATAGAAACTACCCTGTTTAAACTCACTATTTTCCAACCTGCTAAACCCAACTACTGCAAGTGACTCCACACTCTTACTACTAAACCTTTCCACAGCCTTTAAAACTGTTAACCACCCACTACTCCTCAATAAATTTCACTTCCTTGGCCTCCAAGATTCTACTCTTTCCTGGCTTTCCTCCTATCTATCACAGTGTTCCTTCAGTGGTTCCTTCAACTCTGTCTCCTCCCCTCCACTTTCTCTTTATGCAGGGGTCCCTCAAGACTCTGTTCTTGGACCCCTTTTCTTCTCTATCTACACCTCCTCTCTTCATCACTTGATACCCTCTCACAGCTTCAAATACCACCTCTACGCTGATGACACCCAAATCAATTTCTCTACTCCTCACCTGACTCCTTCAGTCTTCTCTCGCATTACTGACTTACTAAATTACATATCAACATGTCATACCACTTCCTCAAACTAAATCTTTCTAAAACTGAGCTTGTAATATTCTCCCCCACTTGTGTCCTCCTCCTTGACTTTGCCATACAGATCAATAATACAACTATTAGTCCCTCCCTTCACGCCAGGGTACTTGTCATGGTTATGCAGTAATCTTTCTCTGTGAGCTCACCTGCTCCTCATGTGTTCAGACTAAGAGGTCAGCACCTCACACCTGGCTGGTTTTATAACCTCTCCTCTAAGCATGGCCCCACCCCAGGGCCTATCAGGGAACCCTATATTAACCTGTGCACTGCAAGCCAGCAGTGCTGATCAACCATTGTGTGTTAGATTTCGTGTGTACTTGTTGTGTTTCCTACGTCTGATTCCAGTTACCGACTTTGGCCTGTTCTTGACTATTCCTGTCTGCTCGTGACCCTGACCTTTGGCGTGTCCCGACTATCCCTGTTTGCCTGTGACCCTGAACCTTGGCGTGAACTCTGTTGTCCTTGTCTGCTTGTGGCCCCGACCTTGGCTTATCCCTTACTTTCCTTGTTGTTCCAGCTTGCTGCCTCCTTCCTCTTTTCCTGTAGTCTACCGTGAGCGTGAGCGTGAGCTGTGAGACCCTGGGGGCCGCGACCTGGAGCCAGACTGCAGCGCAGTCAATCCTCACCACTAGAGGCTCAGGTGAACACCTGCTGGCTCTTAGACTCCACACCCTGGGGAATCTATGCTCTAGCTCCCAGTGGGATCTGTGTTAGTGACCCAGTAGACCTGCTTCCTGAACCTCCCTGGGTTCAATCCGCAGCAGTCAGTCCTAGGGTCCACTACCTAGCGGTGCACTTCTAACTCCTACAGAGTGCATCTGTCACCTAGCTTCAAGGTGACCTGACAGTACTAGGTGAAATCCTTGACCCTGACCTGTGCTTTTAGCCCCAAATCCAATTGCGGTCAAAAGCTTGCAGACTTCACCTCTGTAACATCTGTAAAATTGACTGACTAATGAAACCACCAAACTACTCATTCACTCCCTTATTATCTCTCACCTTGACTATCACAATTTCCTTCTCATAGGCTTACCTCTGCATAGGCTATCTCCTCTTTAGTCTATCATGAATGCTGCTGCCAGACTCATCTACCTAAACTATCGCTCAGCGTCTGCCACCGCTCTTTGCCAATCTTCCCCCTGGCATCTGTTTGCTCAGCAAATCAAATTTAAAATACTACTAACAACATGCAAATCCATTCCCAACTCTGCCCCAAGCTACATCACCAATCTTGTCTTCAAATATTACCAAAACCGTCCTCTCTGCTCCAGGCCATGACCATCCTGCTCTCTGGCTCTTTTGCCTCCTCCTCTCATGCTCATCTTCTGGACTTCTCAAGAGCCTCTCCCATCCTCTGGCACACTCTATGTCAATCTGTCTGGCTTTCTCCTACTCTGGCCACTTTTAGGTGATCCCTGAAAACCCCTCTCTTCAGAGAAGCCTATCAAACTAACAAATGAGCTTTTAACTCTTTCATCAGCTTATCCCTCACAGTTATTACCTTTTGTACCACTTGCCCCACCCTATTAGATTGTAAGCACTTATGACTTTACAGAGTGGTGCTAAAAAAAAATTACATTAAATGTATAATAAAATTACAATATTTATTATAATTTACATAAAAACATACAAACATTTCCACATACAGTATATATATCAAAATAAAGGTACAATTTCGCCAATGTACATTCTAGATGCCAAGGTAGTAGGTAAGTTATTATTTAGCAGAGGCTGTAATCTCTATGCATTTTGTGGGACAGCACTCACTTCATCAGGAGACAGCCGAAGTTGGTTTATATGTGAAAAGACCATGACATATATAGGGATGAGCCCGATGTTCGAGTTGAAAGAACACCGAACATTATTGGGCATTCGCAGGAAATTCGAGCGCCCATGGAATGCTCCATAATGAACCGAGAGACTGTCAATGCACTGCGAGATCGCAGTGCATTGACAGCTGCTGATTGGCCAAAGCATGCACCTGACCTGCATGTTAGGCCAATCACAGCATGCTCTGCTGGAGTCCACGCCCCACACTATGTAAGGCATGGCAGCCGTACATAGTTTTTTTAATGAGAGCAGCAAAATTACATTTGTAAAGGAAAAAATGTCATTTAAAACTGCTTGCGGCTGTAATGTATTGCCGGATTCCGGCAATATAGATAAAAGTCATTGAAAAAAACGCATGGGTTCCCTCCCCCCCCAGTCCATTACCAGACCCTTTGGGTCTGCTATGGATATTAAGGTGAACCCTGCACCAAAATTTTTTTGAAAAATTGCGTGGGGTCCCCCCAAATCCATACCAGGCCATTCAGGTCTGGTATGGATATTAAGGGGAACCCTGAAAAAAGGGGAGGGATTCTGGCGATCCAAATATTGTGATGTCTTTAGTAAAATGCTGCTTTAATAGTAGCTTTAATAGCACATCTAGATCAGTCACTATTTATTTGAATAAAATAAAATGAGGAGGCAGCCATCCTCAGAGGGTGTCCATTGCCTATGCCAGTAAGGAGAGTAAAAGAAGGAGGGTGGAGGCGCCAACTCTGTTGATTCTATCATACCATTAAGTGTTATGCCCCGTACACACAGTCGGACATTGATTGGACATTCCGACAACAAAATCCATGGATTTTTTCCGTCGGATGTTGGCTCAAATTTGTTTTGCATACACACGGTCACAGCCGCCCGTTTTCTAGCCATGTTGCGTATACGTACTCCTCGTAGAGTTCGTGCTGTGCGGGGGCTTGGTGTTGGGGTCCTTACCTTGACACAAGTCCAGTCCATGAACAGGGTGAGGAGGAGTTCATGGACCAAGAATTGGTTGCTCCAGCGTGACCAATTCTGTCACATGCCTTTGCTCCGTGAGATCCATGAGAATAATCCTGATGATTTCAGAGACTTTCTCCGGATGACGGACCCCGTATTTCACAGTTTGTTGGCTTTGCTGACCCCTTATATTAGCAGGCAGGATACCTGCATGAGGCAAGCCATCACTCCGGAGCAGAGGCTAGTCGCCACCCTGCAGTACTTGGCGACAGGGAGAAGTCTGCAGGACTTGAAGTTCTCGACAGGCATCTCCCCCCAGGCTCTGGGGATCATTATCCCAGAGACCTGTTCTGTCATCATCCAGGTCCTGCAGAAGGACTATATTAAGGTAAGATTTTTATCCTTTAATATCACATTTTATTGTATTTAATGTTTGATAATATATTGTATTTCTTTCCTCATTCCCTAATTACCATGATTGTAATATGCTGTGAATGTCCCCTTTGTCCTCATTTATGCTGGATTTTTATGTAATTATTTTTTTTGTCCTTCATACATATTTGCTTTCACTTACCTCCCCAGCATGCTCTCCTGGGTCCTATATTCACCTCATGTAGTCACTTAACAATGTATTTTATCAGCTCCATGGTAGTGCTTTACCCCAAACACCCCCTAAAATGTTTAAAAATGTGATTTGTGCCTAAAATTCAGGCAGAGTGCCGGAGGCTTTTTTTTGGGGGTCCCCCAAATCAGTTGGAACCCTCCCTCCCCCCAACTGCTAAGTCAGCTGATACCAATTCTCTATCTATCCTCAATCATCTATCTGCTGACTTTGCCAAACCCACTATACCCATCTCTTTTGTGATCAGATGTATGGATGAATTCCTCAAAGCATGTAGTGCAAGGGCCTGCCTGAATACTTTCAAATGGTAATGTTTAAAGTTTTGGTATACTATTCTTATCTTGATAGGTAAGAGCAGAATGTCCAAATGTGTTCTAATGTGTACAATGTGTTTTTATACCTTTGTATTATGACACTTCTTACCTGTCCAGTGGGCTGTCAATAGTGTAAGTAAGGAGGGGCTGACCAAAATAACACACATTATTTAGGCATTCATCTCTCAATGAAGTGGAGAGGGTTACCTGTCCAAGAGCCCCCCCTATAATGTTAGAAATGGCTAATGAGAGGGGGGGAGGGGGAATCTGATAGGTGTACCTTATACCTTGGTCTTTAAAAACTCCCTCAAATAAATGTTATCTTGATGTTGGCCAAGAATGTTTGTGTCTAATATGCTTTCCCTGTTTATGTGCAAAATGATTTTTTTTTTTCTTGTTTGACTCCACAGTTTCCTTCCAACCCACAGGAATGGCAGACTGTGGCCTCCCACTTTGCCCAGCGGTGGGACTTTCCTAACTGAGGAGGGGCAATTGATGGGAAACACATCCACATCGTCCCACCACCCAACTCGGGGTCATACTATTTCAACCATAAGGGGTTCAATAGTATTGTGATGTTGGCGGTGGTGTCGGCTACTTATGAGTTCCTGTGGACGTGGGAAAGAATGGCCGGATGTCCGATGGTGGAATCATCGCCCAGACGGAGTTATACAGGCGTCTCCAGAATGGCAGCTTGGACTTTCCACCTCCAGAAGACAATGCGGAAGGACTCCCATTCATCTTAGTTGCGGATGAAGCATTTGCGCTGGGGGACCATCTTATGAGGACATTCCCGATGAGGACTCTCACCCTGGACCAGAGGGTTTTTAATTACAGGCTGGCCAGAGCCAGAAGAGTGGTGGAGAACATGTTTGGAATCATGGCAAGCTGGTTCCACCTATTTCTTACACCCATACACATGGCGGAGTACAAACTGAATCATATCATCCTGGCGTGCTGTGTTCTACACAACTTTTTACGGGCAACATTCTGCCAACTATGCTGGCTCAGTTGGGCCTGAGGCCGGAATTCCGAATGAACCAGCCCTGACGGCGCTTGAAAGTGTCCGTCCTGGCTTGCCCCCCCTGAGTGCCCGTGAGGTCTGTCTAAGATACCTTGAATACTTTGCGGGTAGGGGGGCCATCAATATGCCAGACAATGTCTGAAACCTTTTTCAAATAAAAAAACATTTTAACTACTAAAATCATTGGTGACATTTACTGCTTGTGTTTCTTTTAGCTGACCCTGGGGTCACATTAGAAAAAGTAGAAATGTCCATTTAAGATGAAACAGGCATGTTTAAAACAAACAAGAAAGACACAAATCTTGAACTTACAAAGTTCACATTAGGTAGAACTTGAAGGCAATATCAGACATGAGTATTTACAAACTGTGTTTGATATTGCGTTCAGATGGGGTGAAGTCACCCCAGGAAAAGCCAAATTTTGAAGATGCACACAAATTGTCGAATATCAACATGTGCTAGCTGCCATCACGGGGGATCAAGGGACTTGTTTTGTGGGTGCAACCCCTTCCTCACAGCTACTTTATTATTGAGGAAGGGGTTGCACCCCCAAAACACCTACATTGATCTCCCGTGATGGCAGATAGCACATGTTGACACACTGTGTGCATCTTCAAAATTTGGCTTTTCGCAAATCTGTCAAAAAATGGTATACATTTTTAGCTCACAAAAAGCACAAAAAACAAAGGGATTTGGATGGGTTTTTAAACTCTCCCTAAAACATCAATGATGTTCTTCATTTTTTTTGAACATCATTGATGTTTTTATGGATGCTTTCCAAGTCCCTATTACACCCCATGATCTCCCCAATCAGGATCTGTGCACTTTCAGAGGTGAAATGATCTGGATCCACAACATCACGATCACCTAAAAAGATGGAAACAAAAACACATGTATTATAAATATGCCGGCATCCATCTATTACCTGAGCCTGTGGTCGCAGACACTCACCTGTGAATTTCCACCACATCTCCTTCCTCCTCCTCCTCCTGTTGTCTTTGGTGGGTCTCCACTTCTTCCAGAGGTGTGGGGTCTGTGGTCTTCTCGGATGAGGGGTGTCCTCTGAGTCTTTTCTCCCCTATGTAAATAAAAATAGGTATAGTTAGCACACAGATATTTGATGGCAGAACTAGGAATATGAAACATTGTTTGGAAGTGGGATACAATTGTCTGTTTTGGCAGAGTTGCAAGATGAAGACATATTTTGTCTTTGGTCAAGCTTGAATACTTACCTGTTTTGTACAAGCTTCACAGATGGAGTCACCCCTATAGTATACACTGGAGCACCTGTGTGGGACCCCCTAATAAAAAGGGTGTTCTGATGTCCCACACTAGTGCTCCAGGGTCCAGATGTGTAAACAGCTGCTGAGTTTCCTCTCCTTACACAGAATCTAGTTTGCATTCCATTCTAGTTACAAACCCATATAGACAACCAACTTATTTTAAGAGAAGTAGGCCATCAAAAAACTATTCAAATGCATTTGGCCAAAACAATGGTGTTTTCTAGTCCGAACGAACAATGTTTCATACAAATGAATAATGTGCCCATAAACATGTAAGTTGCCATTTTAAAGTGTACAACAGTAAAGAAAAGCACATGGAGCAGCACGAACGTAATAAACATAAAGAATAGGAACACAGGACAACTACTTACTTTTTTGCAGCACTCTCCTGATCCTTCTGTACTGATCGTGCTCCCTTTATTTGAGGTCCGACCACCGCTTCCTGAGCTGATCCTTGGATCGTCGTACCCCGAAATTCTGATGCAGACTCTTGACCGCTTTCGCCATGATCTTGGCCTTTCGGACATTGGGGTTGGGGTAAGGTCCATTCTTCCCGTCATAGTCGGCCTTATTCAGGATGTTGACCATCTCCAACATCTCCCCAAAGGACATATTTGATGCCTTAAATTGTCTCCTTCTGGATCGGGACGTTTCAGGCTCCGGGCTTTCCTCCTCCTCCTTGAATATCAGCAGCAAAACTACTTCATTCTTTTAGCATTATAAAGAAGAACAGAGTGTGCTGCCTTAAACTATTTTAAACATTGCAGCCTGACGAAAGGGCTCTATCCATTCCGAACGCTAATTTTACCAGACCGAGCTGTTCCGTCTTGGAATTTCTTCTCTGAGGAAGCCTGGGATCAGGTGAAACGCGTAAGCATCTTGCCACCGTGCTGTTGGTGGCTGGGACATTGGGATCTCCACCAAACACCTTGAACCACCTCTAAAATTTTCCATAATTTTGGGATCGCTCACAGCCGCAAAATCTAATGTGATACACTCATCCCATTGCCTCCGGGTGTGGCTTTTTCTACCACTCTCCACACAGCCCCTGGATACGGCTAATTTGGATGATCTGAACTCTGCTACACATTGTATGTTCCAATTGGAACAAATCAACACAGACAAGAGCGCATGGGTCTCTAGTACGGATACTATCTAAGTGAGGATATCGTGGCCATACGGGACATTGGAGGATTATGAGTCTATCAGCACAAGACGTCTAACGGTGAGCTGCCTGTGTACTCCAACACTCAGGAGTCACACAAATTAGAGCTAGTGACGTTTGGTTTCCTTGTGGGACTCTGACCCATCATGTTATAGGCCACTGATCCCCACAACTACTCGTACCGCTATATATACGGCTGGCTTTGAGCTAATACATTATGAATGATCCCATTAATGGAACTCTTGTCAAGCTATAAGCCCAAGGACTATGCAGACAAGTGCCTTGAAAGCAACCCATGGATCAGTAGGCTATCATAGCTATATTTCAGCATTTTGGATGATCTTTTTCATACATGACCCGGGTCTAAGACATATGTCTGCATGTGTGTGTGTGATGAGTGATTGAGTTGTGTGTATCAGGTATGGTGGCCACCCATGTCCCATCTAAGACGTCAGTCTTATTTTAATCATCTGTTGGAGGTGGGGGTTATCTTTTTGTATTCACACTGTATATATATTCTATTTTCTATTTGGGTTAATCAATAAAGATAATTAATTAGTAACATCGGTCTGTCCTTGTTGAAGAACTGCTTTTGGATTTTTCTTCCGTTTTTTTGGAATTTCTTCTGAGCATGCATAGCACTTTGTGCGTCGGAATTGTCCACACATGGTCGGAATTGACGCGATCGGATTTTGTAGTCGGAAAATTTTATAGCCTGCTCTCAAACTTTGTGTGTTGGAAAATCCGATGGAAAAAGTCAGATGGAACCCACACACGGTCGAAATTTCCGACAACACGCTCCGATCGCACATTTTCCGTCAGAGAATCCGACCATGTGTACGGGGCATTAGTGTAATATATACACTTACTGGTTCACAGGGTGAGGATGCTCATCAGGGGTAGAGATGTCCTGGGGTGTGTTGGTGCTGTACTGCAGGCTCCAGTGGTGTTCCTTCGGCCATAGAGATGTATAATCCTGGCCACAGTCTGTTCTGCAGTATCCACTATATGAAAAGCTCCACGCTAACCACTCTGGAACGCGGAAGCGGAAGTGACGTCACCAGTGCATGGCGGGCATCGAGACAAAAAATGAGGAATGTACAGGCTACGCGCTCGGTGAGCCCCGAGCACGTAGTCTGTACATTCCTCATTTCTTTTATGGATGCCCACTGTGCACTGGTGACGTCACTTCCGCTTCTGCGTTCCAGAGTGGTTAGCCTGGAGCTTTCCATACAGTGGATACACTGGATACTGCAGCCTGTGGCCAGGATTATACATCTCCATGGCCGAAGGAACGCCACCATAGCCTGCAGTACAGCACCAGCACACCCCAGGACATCTCTATTCCTGATAGGCATCCCCACCCTGTGAACCAGTAAGTGTAAATATTACACTAACACTTAATGGTATGAATGAATCATCAGAGTTGGCCCCTCCACCCCCTTCTTTTACTCTTCTTAAGGGGAACCCTGAACCATAATTTTTTAAAAAATGGCGTAGGGGTCCCCCCAAAATCTATACCAGGCTCTCCAGGTCTGGTACGGATTTTAAGGGAAAACCTGAGCCAAAATTTTAAAAAATGGTGACCAGTACGCAACCTGGCAGGCTGCAGGAAAAGTGGGAGAGAGAGAGCGCCCCCCCTCTGAACCATACCAGGCCACATGCCCTCAACATGGGGAGGGTGTTTAGGGGTAGTAAGATGTGCTTTGCAAAAGGTGGAATGTAGACAAGCCATGTAACAGTATTATAAAACAGATGTGTAAATAATAACTCTAATGCCCCGTACACACGGTCGGATTTTCCGACGGAAAATGTGTGATAGGACCTTGTCGGAAATTCGTAGGCTCCATCACACATTTTCCATCGGATTTTCCGACACACAAAGTTTGAGAGCAGGCTATAAAATTTTCCGACAACAAAATCCGTTGTCGGAATTTCCGATTGTGTGTACACAAATCCGACGCACAAAGTGCCACACATGCTCAGAATAAATAAAGAGATGAAAGCTATTGGCTACTGCCCCGTTTATAGTCCCGACGTACGTGTTTTACGTCACCGCGTTCAGAATGATCGGATTTTCCAACAACTTTGTGTGACCGTGTGTATGCAAGACAAGTTTGAGCCAACATCTGTCGGGAAAAAGTCCTAGAATTTTGTTGTCGGAATGTCCGATCAATGTCCGACCGTGTGTACGGGGCATAAGATAGAAACCAATAACACATCAAAGCGGCGCTTTCCTCAGTCTGATGATACTACTGACAAGTATATAGTGTCTCTGCTATAAGTGCAAATGAAGAACTTGAGCAAAGTCAGGTGTGACAGAAATTAACATGGAGTCTCCAACTGGATAAATAGAGTGTGTGTAGCAGGTTGGATGAGTGCACCATTCACCATACGCTATATCACCTTGTGCTGCACACACCCCCACAAGGGGTTCCAACTCACCAGAACCCAGGGGTTAATAGGCCTTGGACAGCTTCCTCAATCCGGTCGCTCCTGGGGTCCTCATAGGTAAGTGGTTAAAACCACCAGCAGTATCCACATATAGAAAAGAGACTCCACATAGTCCAATATCGTTTTGATCATTTATTTATGAAACAAGTAAAATAAAAAGATCTCTTGGTGCAGTGCCGTTCCAATGTTAACTCTGTAGCTCTCAGTCAGTTGGAAATACGAGCTGCCAATTGTAACTATCCCCGAGGCCACGGGAGCGAAGTACGGGCTGGAAAAATAGGTCTTACTGATCACAGCAACAGATACTTCCTCCTTCCGGTTAGGTGGCTTCGTGCTTGGAGCGCACAGCGTTGTGACGTAATTCCGGTTGCCGTGGGGTCACACCCTCACTGGTTTCATCATGACTTTTTTGAAGGGCGTGGTCTCACGGCTCGATGTTCAGTATTTATCTCTGGGACCAGGGGTGGGAGTTAACCATTACACCGCCCACATCAGTGTTTATTCAAGGTGTATGGGTCTGATTGACAGGTACATCCCTATCAATGATGGAATAATGACCGTAATCCAAACAACCTTGAGCTGCAGACAAAACATACATCCACAAAGTTCACAAAAATACTTATGGCAACTAACCATAATGTATAGGACTAAAACATGAAATCAATCGCTTTTAAAAAAAAATAACATAAAAGCTTATAAAGCGAATCACATATTAAATTCTTAAAATTGGCCGCCTCACTCTTATCTATCTAATGGTGCAAAATAGTAGGAGATAGAGGCCGCCTTTCATTACAACAACATTATCAAAGTATGAGGATATAAAAATATGAAATGAAAAAATAATTTAATAATAATAAAAAAATATGGGAAACCATAATCCCAATTCTGATGTGGTCAGGATGGAAGTCCTGATAAATTACAATATAATTAAAATAGCATAAAAAGAATATAAACTCCCCAAAACTAATAAGGGGGAATGGTAATTAGTTCTACAACAACGTTGGGTCAATAAAAAAATATATATAATGTGCAGACGTCTAGAGTATATATCTAAAACATATGTATGATTCTAAAAACAAATGAAGGGCTGAATAACCCTGAATAAACAATTTATGTCGAGTTCTATGTTTAACCCTTTCGGGCTAAGCGTGTCAGTTAAAAAAATCCATTGAGTTTCCTTTTTAGATAATTCCCTTACAGTATTACCACCCCTCCATGATGGTTTAATGTGATCAAACCCCCAAAATGTAAGACCGGAAGGGTCTTGCTCATGATGTTGCTTGAAATGCAGGGATACATTGTGGTCCTTGAAACCGATAGAGATGTTATGCACATGTCCTGCGATTCTAATTTCTTGTCTGGATGCCCACCGTGCACTGGTGACATCACTTCCGCTTCCGCGTTCCAGAGTGGTTAGCGTGGAGCTTTCCATACAGTGGAGGCAATAGCTGTCTGAAGGGAGCCATCTGGAATCGAGACAAGGCATCAGCGATGACATTAAGATTGCCAGGTATATGTTTTGCCTTAATCCAAATGTTTAATTTTAAACATAAGAGAACTAAATAACGCAAAAGTTTTATGACCAGTAACGATTTTGAAGAAAGACAGTTTAAAGCGAACAATACACCTCTATTATCTGTATTGATAATGATTCTTTTGTTAGCGAGCTGATCGCCCCAAATTTCCAAAGCCACTAGAACCGGAAAGAGTTCCAGCAAAACTATGTTTTTTCGTAAACATGTTAACAATCCAAAGTGGGGGCCATACGCCAGAACACCAATGAGAACGAAAAATAGCAGCAAAACCTTGAGAACCAGCAGCGTCTTTGAATAACTCTAAATCTGCTGCGAAAACAAAGTCTTCCTGGAAAAAAGATCTGCCATTAAAATCCTGCAAAAATTGGGGCCATACCAGTAGATCATCTTTTAGAGCACAGGTCAACCTAATGTGGCAAAATGGGGATTTTAGACCTGACATAGCCAAGGATAATCTTCTAGAAAATATTCTACCCATAGGCATAATGCGTGTAGCAAAAGCCAGAAGACCCAGAAATGATTGAAGCTCTTTTAATAAAATCTTTTTTTCTGCGCAGGAAGAAGGAAATAAAGGATTGTAACCTGTAAATTTTTAGAGCAGGAAGCTCAAACTGGAATAATTGCGTATTAATTTTAATGCCTAAGAATTCAATAATTGGAGATGGAAAAGTAGTTTTTTCCATTGCTAGGGGGATACCGAAATATTTAGATAAAAGGAAAAATAACTTGAGGATTAAATCGCAAACTAAAGAATCTGGCGGACCAATGAACAGGAAGTCATCTAGATAATGAATTATCCCCGTATGACCCGATTCAAATTGTAGTACCCACTGAAGAAAAGAAGCAAAAACTTTGAAATAAAAACAGGACAATGAACAGCCCATTGGAAGGTATTTATCATAAAAGAATTAGCCTTCAAAACAGAAACCAAGGGAATTGTAAGATTCTGGAGCAATGGGCAATAATGTAAAGGCTGATTGGATGTCTGCTTTTGCTAATAAAGCACCCTGACCGAATTTTCTAATAATATGAATAGCATCATCAAATGTGGCATATTTGACTGCAGTAGATAATGGGTCAATTTCATCATTTAGGGATTGACCTGTAGGAAAAGAGAGATGATAAATGAGCCGATAAGAGTTAGGCTCTTTTTTAGGTACTAAACCCAACGTGGAAACTCTAAAATTATTAAACGGTGGAGAGAGAAAAGGGCCAGCAATCCTATTGGCTGAAATTTCTTTTATTAATTTTTCCTTAACTATTTCACTATTGAGGGAGACTGATTTCAAATTTTTGGAAACTTGACAACCTGGACCTGTAAAAATAGGGAGTTTAAAACCTGTAGAAAAACCTTCAATTAGTAATTGTGCTTTCTCCTTGTCGGGGTAAAACATTAACCATGGATGCATTTCGATTAGCCTCACAGGCGTGCAGACTTTTTGTATGATCCCTGAGGACTTGATTGCTAGATGTTCTTTTAAAGCATCTGGAGACTGGGTGGCTACCAAAACAAAAAGAACATTCATGACGGTAACGACATGAATTCAACCATTTGCATTGATTTTCATTAAATGCGTAACATGTTCCTTTCTTATAAACTGATGCTGACGCATTTGAGGTCAGATTTGACTGAGGCTGAGGTCTTGCATATACCAGTTTCTGAGGAATAATTAAATTTAACCACAGCCCAACATCTTTGTTACCCCATTTTAAATTAGGGTATATTGCAATTTTTTGACGAAAAGATTTGTCGTAGTTAAACCATCCCATGCCGCCAAAACTTTTATATGCTTCCAAAATATGCTCCAAATGCTGAAAAAGTCCAGGACATTTCTCTGGATGCTTCTCACCCATTATCGCAGAGAATATACAAAACGCCTGCAACCAATTAAAAAAGGATCTAGCAACAGGTCGGCGTCTATCTTCAGCACTATCCTCAGATCTTCTATCCATTTTTATAATGAAATCTTTAGCAATAGGTAATAACGATAATAAATCTAAGAATTCCCCTTTCCATATTTTTTCTTTTACTGATAAAGGCAAATGAAAACCGGAGACATTTCACAGGGGAGTACCTCTTTAAAACATATCTCAGAAACAGAGTTAGGAATGCATACAGTAATGCTTGTATTTATAGAAATAGGATTAATATTAGCTACAGAGTTACCAGACCAAACATTAGCTGGAGAAGGAGATACGTTTGTAGAGACAGACGTGGAATTATTAATATCTATATCCTCATTAAATTTATTTAATGACACTAATAATTGATTAATTAATTCATTTTGAGCAAACTCACCAACATGACTGTGTTCAGACTGACTGCATCTGACAGGAATTTGTATACCTGGAGCTGTTACTTGACTAATATCAGGACCAGCATGACTGTGTTCAGACTGACTGCATCTGACAGGAATTTGTATACCTGGTGCTGTTACTTGACTATCAGGACCGACTGGACTGTTTTCAGAATGACTGCATCTGACTGGAATCTGTATACCTGGCGCTGCTTGACTAAAATCACCTGTAAGGGAGGAAAGAGACAGAGGGGCTCTCACAGCATCCAGCCTGGCTGGCCTGGATGCAAGTGATGCCACATTTGACTGAGGTATCTGCCTGGACTGACTACCAGCATACTGTGGCGACTGCTGTATTGTAGGTGAAGCCAGGCTTGCATGTGGAGAGTCCGGCGAAACATCTGTTAAACTAGGCAAAGCTGCTTCATTCCTGGGCTGAGTTTCCCTGCATTGTGTTGATGATATGTGTGTTCTGCCCCTGCCTCGGCTATTACGGCTTGGAGAAGGGGATAAAACTCTCCTACTTCTTTTCCCCCGCCTGTTGCTTCTTCTAACCCCTTGCACTGACTCCGCTTGCTTAGTTATGGCTGTAATTCTATCCTCACTCACCGCTGCTGTTTCTAAAAAAGAACGTTCTGAGGGAGAGCTCCGCTGAATGCTGTAAGCCTGTGAGCGCTGTGCTGAGTCAGAGACAGCTGGCCAAGATTCACAGAGTGGCTCCATAGCTCTCTGTTCCGCTACATTACCCACAGGAGTGTCCGTTTCTGAGAGAGCTAAACACCGCTGGAGCCATTCATCACCTCCTTCTGCTGCAGCCCTTTCAAGGACTCTTCTTACTAGCGACTTCATGCCCAGAGACAGCCCAAGTCAGCCAGGTTAGCGCAGGGGAGCTCAAACTTAAGCCACCTCAGGGCAAGTGTGAGCGGGTCTGTCACACAGAGGCTTATATAGCCTCTTAGTCTGAGGAGAAAACGTTTTTCCCGCTCCTTGCCTCGTGACCTCTTTTTTTTTTGAAAAATCAAACTTTATAAAATATTTTTCTTTGGCACACAACCACAATCCCATGATGCGGGCGCTTTATTGCGCCCACTGTTCATTCAAAGAGTGACAGTGCTGAAAGCTGAAAATTGGTCTGGGTAGGAGGGGGGGCTGTGCCCAGTAAGCAAGATGTTGAAGTTGCAGTCTTTTTGGATGCCGTAGATTCCTTCTTCTTCCTTTATACAATTCTCAAAATGGTTCTGAAACTCATATTTACATAGTTAGTCAGATTGAAAAAGGATACAAGTCCATCTAGTTCAACCAAATAAATAAATAAAAACTAACATTATACAATCCCATATACCCAATCCTATACCCACAGTCGATCCAGAGGAAGGCAAAAAAAAACAAAAAAGCATGATCCAATTTGCTACAGCAGGGGAAACAATTCCTTCCTGATCCCCAGAGAGGCAATAAAATTTTCCCTGGATCAGCTGAAGCCTGTGGCCGCCCAGCTGAGCTGTTCCTGGTGCCCGCAGCCACCCACTCAGCCTCTTAGCAGCCGTCCATTCAGTTCACGGCATGGCTGGGGGGCAGAGACTAGAGGTCAGCTGACTGGTGAGGAATGTGAAGTGGGAGGGGCTGGAAGAGACCCTATCTCCTGATTTTGGCATAGGTGTCACTACTGTGAGACACCACAAAGTCTGAGACACAGTGAAGCCGGAGACACAGTGAGTAACACTACCTGTGATTATAGTTGCCATTAAAAGTCCCCACTACAGTTCTCAGATCAGCAGATGACCTTAATCAAGAGCACCTAAGTTGGCTGATCAGAACTCCCCCCAGAATTGACACTCATCCCATTCCCCCCACCCCCACCATGGAGTAAAAGAAGGAATAAAAATAGGGAATACATGGAACGGAGTGGAAAAGAGGGGGAGGAACAAAGAAAAAGGGAGAGAAAGAATAAGAGAAAGAACAATAAAGACGGCTAGAGAGAGGGATGGGGGAAAAAGCAGGAAATTAGGATAGAGAGAGATAAAAGGGAAAGAAAGGAGAACAAAGAGAGAGAGTGATACATCGTGAAATGTACCCTAAGGGGTTTCAATATTGTACGAGTGGAAGGGACTCAGGGAGCTCTAAATGTCCGTGGGTTAAGGGCGCAAATTACATGTCTTGCCTTGGGTGCTGACAACCCAAGCTACGAAAATAATTTTACTGTTAGGGGTCCCCACAACTTGGGAAATTTTATCAAGGGGTCACGGCACTAGAGGGGTTGAGAACCACCACTATAGAGATAAAGATCAGCAAGTGTTATTGCCATTTTGAAACTCTATCTCTACAGCCTATCCCTTATTTATAGCCCCCTTTGTATCACTTTACAGTAGCTTTTAGTTCTCAAGTGTGTCAATAAGAACAAGTTAACATATTTATTGGCGTATAATAAGCACCTTCAAATTAAGAGGGAAGTTTCAGGAATTTTTTTTTTTTTTTAATAAACCACTTTGAAGCAAAATAATGGTCAGTGCCCATCAATGCAGCCTAATTAGTGGCCATCTGCAGCCTCAATGCAGCATGATTAGTGGCCATCTGCAGCCTTAATGCAGCCTGATTAGTGGCCATCTGCAGCCTCATTGCAGCCTGATTAGTGGCCATCTGCAGCCTTAATGCAGCCTAATTAGTGCCCATCTGCAGCCTCAATGCAGCCTGATTAGTGCCCATCTGCAGCCTCAATACAGCCTGATCTGTGCCCATCTGAAGCTTTAATGCAGCCTGATCTGTGCCCATCTGCAGCCTGATCTGCGCCCGTCTGCATCCCAACTCCCATCAGTGCAGCCTGATTAATGCTCATCTGCAGCCTCAGTGCAGGAAATCACCGAGCCGTCATCTCCTGTTTACTCGGCTCTCAGTCGGCAGTCACATAAACAGTCCCGCCTCCGCCATCGGCATTGTACCAGCTCCTGTGATAGAACACTGGTCCAATGCCGGTGACTGAGGTGGGACTGTGTTTGTGACGTGAGAGCCGAGTGAGAGCCGAGTTAGAGCGAGTGAACAGGAAATGACGGCTTTCTGGTGGCGCTCGCCCCCTCCTTCCCCTCCGAGGTACACTATCGGCGTATAACGCTCACCCATGATTTGCCCCCTATTTTCAAGGGGGAAAAGTGCGTGTTATACGCCGATAAATACGGTATATTTTTTCAAATATTGATATTTGATTGCTCCTCCTTGTAACTCTGGGTATAAATATGTAGGTTTCAGAAACATTTTCAGAATTGTATCGGAAGAATCGATCTAAGACACCCAAAAGCTTGCATGTTTAATAACTTAAAGCAGAGCTTTAGTCAGTCCTGGAAAAATTAAAAGTCAGCAGCTAGTAGACATGTGTAAAAAGAAAAAAATGTGTTTTGTTTAGGTTCATTTTTAACATAAATTTGTTTTGTTAAATTTGTTTCATTCGTTTAATTTGTTTTCGGGATTCGTTTTGTGGATACGTTTTCGAATGGAATTCAAATAGTTCCAAAAAGAATAAAATACAATAGAAAATAAAGGAATAGAAATATTTCTTTTTTTATTCTATTCCTTTATTTTATTTTCTATTTATTTATTTTTGGAAATTGGAAAACTATTGGAATTTGAAAACTTTTCGAATTTGAAAACTACTGGAATTCGAAAACTTTTTGAGTTCGAATTTGAAAACTACTCGAATTAGAATTTCGTCCAAATTCAAATCTCTTTATTCATTTAAATTTGTTACTATTCTAATTCGGTAATTTGGATACATCTGAATTTCCGAATAACGAAAATTCATCCCAATTTTAATTCGGAATGAAACGAACTGCACATGTCTAGCAGCTACAAAAACTGTAACTGCTGACTTTTAACCACTTAAGGACCGGAAGATTATCCCCCTAAATGACCAAGCCATTACGGCACTGCACCGCTTTAGCTGACAATTGCGCGATCGTGCGACGCTGTACCCAAACAAAATTGATGTCCTTTTTTTTCCCACAAATAGAGATTTCTTTTGGTGGTATTTTATCACCTCTGCGGTTTTTATTTTTTTGCGCTATAAACAAAAAAAGACTGACAATTTTGAAAAAAAAAACAATATTTTTTACTTTTTGTTATAATAAATATATAAAAAAAGTCTTCATTAGTTTAGGGCAATATGTATTCTTCTACATTTTTTTGGTAAAAAAAAAAATCGCAATAAGCGTATATTGATTGGTCTGCATAGAAGTTATAGCATCTACAAAATAGGGGATAGATTTATGCATTTTTATTATTATTTTTTTTACTAGTAATGGCGGTGATCAGCGATTTTTAGCAGGACTGCGATATTGCGGCAGACAGATCGGATACTTTTGACACTTTTTTGGGACCACTGACATTTATACAGCAAGCAGTGCTATAAAAATGCAGTGATTACTGTATAAAGGGCACTGGCAGGGAAGGGGTTAACACTAGTGGTAATCAAGGAGTTAAATGCATTCCTTGGGAGGTGTTTCTAACTGTGGGGGGGAGTGTACTGACTGGAGGAGGAGAGAGATCGCTGTTCCTGATCACTAGGAACAGACAATCACTCTCCACTCCCCTGTCAGAACGGGGATCTGTTTGTTTACATTGACAGATAACCGTTCTGGCTCTCTGTGGAGTGATTGTGGGTGGCCGGCTGACATTGCTGCGTCTGGCCACACGTATCTGCTCTCCCGCCGTGCATGCCTGCTACAGCTCTTAAAAGAGCCGACATACACCTACGGCGATTTGTGGGAACAAGCCGACCTGCCGCAGTATAATGACGGTGGCTGGTCGGCAAGTGGTTAATAAACAGACACATACCTGCCCAAGGATCCGGTGCTGTCCTCACCC
Organism: Lithobates clamitans; assembly: GCA_037952925.1. Taxonomy (NCBI): domain Eukaryota; kingdom Metazoa; phylum Chordata; class Amphibia; order Anura; family Ranidae; genus Lithobates; species Lithobates clamitans. Next base: position 1,809,127 of record JBBGZY010000720.1, read on the forward strand.
ATGCCGGTTCTTCACTGGTCTTTGGGGCGCTGGCATGTTAACTGTCTGTAGCTGGCTGTGACTCCACATGGCTTCATAGCCGGCTTCCCACTGTATATGTGCGAGTCGAGCTGCGCTTTGTGAATGGGACCTGTGACATGTCCCAGAAGGTTGTGGGTGGGGGGGAGGTACTTCCAGTGAATCCACCGTAGCCATCCGACCAGAAGTAGGAGCAAAACCAGGTACCCACTCCCCTTCCCAAAAACATGCATTTCAAATGTGGCGGAGTTGGGTGGAGGGGGAAGAAGGGAGCAACTTCCCCTTTTGAGTGAAGTTCTGCATTATGTTAGCCAATGAAGTATATCACATAACCTCCATCAATCATCAGCTAACATATTACAATTGTTATGCCCTCACAATGTGTTTGTAGTACAAGGCTTGGCAGACAGCTAGTAACTTCCCAATAAAGGCTGAGCCTGAAGGGTTAACAGTAGTAATCTTTACTGAGAATTAGATATTTTTGTTTCTTGTTTTTTAAATTTTAGATTTTGTTAAGGTGTAAAACTTCATAAAACAAATTATAAAGGTATACATTAGCATTAAACATTACATTACAAAATGCAAGTACAGTCAGGCATGCTACATTAGTGTAAAGCATTAGCTAACAGAAATTAGGCCTAGCTAAAGGAACTCCCTGGCAGAAACTACTATCGAACACACATAAAATGCAGTTGAATTAGTAGAACACATACTACTTAATTGTATACTAATAATAGCCTACTTACAGACTTTTGCTTCCAAGGCCAGTTTTAAGAATGGTGGAGCTATTCCCATGCTTTGTTCACTGCAGGAGGTATTAAGCAAAATGTCTGCTGGACAGGAAGTGGGCGTAATATACTACAGTTCCTGCCAGAAATGTGGATCCCAATTTAAAGCAACAGTAAGATAATGAGTACATACTGTATGGTGATTAGAACAACAATAGTCCTTCAAAAATATTTTCAATAAAAAAAAAAAAAAAATCAAATATATTTTAAGAGTAGCTATTTCTTAGAATGGGGTTAAATAAGAGTTCAAGACTGCACTATCAAGTAACATTATTACAGTTCTCACTGGTACTTTCCACAAAGGAATAGAAAGCAGCATATATACTATTCAGAAAAGGTACTAAGGATCTGGTCATACTGAAGCATGACAAATGTGTATATAGTGTCAGAAAAAAACAATGCATCCTTCGTCGTAATAGCTTCTGTAAGCAGCATGCTCTCAGTTGCATTCAACATACATTTCTGACACTTTCTGAGTTCCTGACCTTCTTTTGAGCTGTTTTGAGTTGCTTTTCCATTCTTGTTGTCTTTGATGGGTAAAAAACTGTTCAAATGAAAACATTCCTTATTGAGGTTATAATTTTGTTGTACATCTATGCAAATATATCATGGGCATTTCAGGCTAATAAAAACTGCAATTTTCTAGGAAAAATTGTCAGATGTTCTTAGTTTTTAATATCTTTCTATAAACATCTGTTTTATTTAGAGCCTTAAATAATTAAGGATTTTCAATAACTTTGGAAATGTCAAGCAAAGCTGGTAGAGATTTTCCAGAATGAAATTTACCTTTCTGTAAAACAAAAAAAAGGACAAAAAAATATTAATTGCTGACTGTACAAACATAAATAGATAAAATAATGAATAAATAAAATATTTCTAAAAAGCCACTTTTTGACACAAGGTTTCTAGTTTCCAAATGCAATAATTGATTTTTCTACTGCAGGCTTTATTACACATCCCAAACAGCGAAATATATAGTAACAACTTATTTTGAAAGTGACCTTTCCATCTATTAATTTCCGAAAAAAAATCAAATATAAAACCAATCTATGCTGTTTCTATTACTTTTTTATTGAGGCATCAAAAGAAGAAGGTTAAAGATTCCAGTAATCTGCTATCTGATTCTAGAATGTACCAATCTTGTTGAATCGTTCTTTTAATCTTCTCTGTAGAGAAGATATCACAGAGAACTCAAAGGGCTGATTGGAGACCTGATTCATTCCCTTGTAGCCTCTCTGGTATATGTGACACGTCTTATTCTCTGCAGCTTTAGTCTTCACTAAGTTTACCATCCTTTCATCATAACCTTTCGTTTCTGCCATCTGTTTAAGCCTTTGAAAGTACTAATTTTCATCTTTTACAGTCTCTTTAAACTTTTAGAATTGGCTTCAGATAAACCCTGTCTTTTTGGCTGCAAAACTAAATGTATCAAAGAGTAAAAAAAAAAAAATAGAAAAAGATAGATTTTAACCCTATGCTATAATTCGCATACAAGGGCATGGATCAGTTCAATTATGCATACTACTGCCTGCAGTATATGAGGTTAAGAGCCTAGTATGACTACCACTGAGGTTCAAAAGAGCTGCTGGGGGAGTGAAAAATAGGAATAGAGAGAGACATCTAGACACTTAGAAACATGATATAATTTTTCCATAACTTTTTCCACCCAAATAGCAAAGTAACACACACACATATATATGTGTATATATTATATACAAAGTGCCACGCATGCTCAGAATAAATTACGAGACGGAAGCGCTCGGTCTGGTAAAACTACCGTTCGTAATGGAGCTAGCACATTCGTCGCGCTGCAAATTTAAAAATCTTTTAATGCAGCGCATTCTCTTCTTCTTTAAAATGCTAGAAGAATGAAGTCGTTTTGCTGCTAATATTCGCCCAGTGTTCTCACAAACTGATTTCTTTATTATTTCTCGTGATTTCATGAATATCATTTTTTTTATTTTCATCACATCTCCAGAAGTTTTTTTTTGTTTTTATAGTGATTTTTTTTTGTTTTTGTTTTTTTATCAACATATCCTAATTTATTCTATATTTTTTTGGGTGATCTCTCTAATTTTTTGGGTGGGTTTTGTGTGTCAAGCTACGACAACACCATTATTATCTTGTATTTTTTTAACCTCAAGGAGGTTGGTTGGTGTCCCTTGTTAATTTGACATTGTATTGTTGAAATGTACTGTACCTGCCCACTCACAAACAAACTGTCCTTTTTGAAGGAAAACACATAGGCAAGTATTTCTGAAAAATAAATATCCCTTTATTAGGGGTCATAAGCAAATAAAGAGGAAGGCAATGCTGGAAAAACTGGTGAAATTGGCGAAGCCTTTCTACCCCAGGGCACACATCAACTATTTGCCAGCCAAAATTGGTGGCCTGAGGAGTCCTTATAATAGTGATCACAATCCGGTCTCAAACTACAAGAGATCAGGAACAGCAGCAGATGACATATATGTCCCCAGGCTGTGGTCATACAACAGCCTGCATCTTTTGTCAGACCAGACTGAACCCAGGCCATCACTTTCTTGTCTTCCTTCCACTCTTCCTTTCAGGCTTACATCCAGGCTGTGGCTGAGGTGTTGGAGGTGTGGCAGGAGGAGGAGGAGGAGGATGGTCCAACTCACACAGGTGGGTTTTGTTGGTGATTTCTCCCCTAAAACCCTTATTTAGTGTGAGGTACATGATTTCCTCACACAAGAGGCGATGGCCCTCCTCCATTTCCTGCAGTTTGCATGCAGCCATGGAGGCAAAGGCCCCTTGAAGAGTGGGGGTGGATGTGAGGGCCGCAGAAGCCTCCCCAATCGGCCTGAGTGCTGACTCCTCCATTTCCTCCCCTTCCTGGGCCTTTTTCATGGAAGGCAGAGGGGAGGGACCTGTCATTCTGTCAGGCTACTGGGCCCGGCCACCTCCTGGCTGCCACTAACCCCTGCCCCATTCCACAGCCTCCTCCTGGCTGTCACATTCCATGCCCTCCTCCTGGCTGAGGCTTTCCTGTGTATGAAAAAGGGACATAGTTTGAGTTTTTTTTAAATATATGATGTAACCTCCGCTCGGAAACGCTGGCTGTGTAAGCGGTGATGTGAGAAAGTCACTTCCGCGTTCCAACAGTCACATGGGTGATGACATCACTCGGGTCGTTCAGGTTCGCTGGGAATCACTACGCGTTTCTGAGCATGCGCGCTCCTTTGTCAAGTGTATTAGGGAACGCAAACCAGGAAGCTTAAATAGCTGAATGTGAAAAACAATTACCAATCAGAACCAATCGGAATGGAGGGGAAGGGGAAGAGGAACAATGTCTGGGAAGGTTGAATGACTGTGATGAGGATAAATTCTCTATGGATTACAAATTAGTGTAAAAATATATCAAAAACATAAAATATAAAATAAAAGATAAAAAATCATTGATGCTAATTTTTCAAAAGACATAAAAGATACAAAGACAGATAGAATGGATAAATATACCATATGTGATTGGTAGTTAAAAAATATGTATATAAAATATATAAAACAAAAAAAAAAAAAATATATATATATATACAAAAAAGGAGAAGGAAAAATAAAAATATATAATTGAACTGATTAATGAACATGGGTAATTGAAAAAAAAAAAAATATGTATATATATATATATATATATATATGTATACAGAAATATGTTATTTCTGTGGCTAAATAAATTAAAATACAGGAATAAATACAAAAGACTAGAGTGGATAAATGAATACATTCTAAATAATGGTGTTAACCTCTAATTCCTCGTTTAACCCATTGGGAGCTAAAGTGTCCAGAATAAAAATCCAAAAAGTTTTGCGCTCACATAATTTAGAAAAAAGCTCAGCCTCAGATAATTTTTGTGGAATGGACTTGATTACCCATACCTGTAGGCCGACAGTGGACTGATGATGGTGTTCAAGAAAATGTCTAGGGACGATGTGTTCGTCACAGCCTTTTTCTATAAAACGGCGATGTTTGCCGAATTGTTGTCGCAAAGGACAAATGGTGCGTCCAACATACAATAATTTACAAGGACATGTGAGACAATAAACAACGTAATCTGTCGAACAGTTATAAAAGCCTTCCAATTGGTATGTTTTATCCTTTTATCCTGTTGGAAACTGCGTTGGCCGTGTTTTATGAAAGCACAGGTTTTACACAAAGCTTTATTACATCTATACATGCTAGTACCTGAACGACCCGAGTGACGTCATCACCCATGTGACTGTTGGAACGCGGAAGTGACTTTCTCACATCACCGCTTACACAGCCGGCATTTCCGAGCGGAGGTCCATGGCCATCCGCTCGGCATACATCAGCCCCACACCATTGGACTTATGACATACACTGGGTTTAGTTCTCTATGGAAGCTGCAATTCGTCAACTTTAATGTAAGTGCTTTTATTTGCTTTTAATACCAAAATAAACCTATGATACTTAAGAGGCGCTTTCTTTTTTGGATTAGTTTGAGTTTTTTGGTCATCAATCACACACAATTTTCAGCTCATGACTGTTGAAAATTGAATGTTGACAAATAGAAAAGACTATCATTCTGATCCCAGCATTTTTCATTCTTGTCAAAATAATTTTTGGTCACTACTGTCTATTAATATGTAAAACACTTTATTAAATCAGCAATTAGTGATCATTAATAACATCTAGTTAACATCATTCATTTTTTTAAAAGAAATCTTTAGAACAATGCTATACCTGGCTCAAGCTGGGCTCCTCCACTTCTTCCTGGCTGGAAGGCCTAGGGTGGGCATTGGAAGCCTCAGCTGAGGTGGAAGGAAGCGTGGAAGGAAGGGTGGAAGGAAGAGTGGAGAGTGATTGCCTGACTTCAGTCTGGTCTGACAGAAAATTTAATCTGTCATATTACCAGAGCCTGGGGACATAAATGTCACCTGCTGCTGCTCCTGATCTCTGTGAATCCTGGACCCTCTTGTGCTCCCTAAGATATGTGCTCCTCGGGCCACTAATTTTTGTTTTTAAATAGGGGATGTTTGCCGTGGGGACGTGCGGCTTCACCACTCTTTCTCATCACTCTTTATTTTGTTATTATATTGTGGATGTTTCACCTGCCACAGACAGGGCAGCTCCCTGTACTTGTCTATGAAGATTGGTAGAAAGCTGTGGTCTTTGAACCCATCCATTTTCTCTGCAAGACACAACACAAGACAAACCCTAATGCCAGGCTAAATTCTCCAAATCTTGACCCAATATAGGCCTCAATCTATAAGTAGTATAGGGCCAGTGATGCACCAAGTTAAAATTGTACCTTCGTTAGAACGATCGTTGCTTCTGTTACTTTGTCCTCCGCTCACAGATCGTACATACGACGGATGCGTGTTACGCTTTATTTACACTGCGCATGCGTGAAACTCCGCCCGCCCCTGATGTTTTTTCTAGTCTATTCCCCGCCCCTTGTCTTTCGGCGCAGTGGGGAGAGAACATGGCAGAGACACAGCAGGTGCATGCAGACAGCAGCAGCAACGAGGAAAGCCCGGAGCCACGAACGTCCCGATCCCGGAAGGGCCCTGAAGGCCTCAAATATGTCCTTTGTAGAGATGATGGACATCTTGAAGAGGGCCGACTATGACGGGAAGTATGGACCGTACCTAAACCTAAATGTGAGAAAAGCCAAGATCATGACTAAAGTTGTGAAGAGTCTGCAGAAGAATTTTGAGGTACGATGATCCAAGGATCAACTGAGGAAACGATGGTCAGACCTTAAATTGAGGGAGCACGATCAGTACAGAAGAATTAAGATAGTGCTTCTAAAAAGTAAGTAGTTTTCGTGTGTTCCTATTATTATTATTACTTGCATGCTGCTCCATGTGCTTTTCTTTACTGTTGTACAGTTTAAAATGGCAACTTTCATGGTCATGGGCACATTAATCGGTCGTAGGAAACATCTTTCATTCGCCCACTAAAATACGATGTTTTGGGCACATGCAGATTATCTACATTTGTTCAGGCCTATTTGTATTAAAAGAAGTTTGTTGTCTAGATGGGTTTGTAACTAGAATGAAATGCAAACTTGATTCAGTGTGAAGGAGAGGACACTCAGGAGCTGTTTACACACCTGGATGCAGGAGCACTAGTGTGTGACACAGAACAAACTTTTTAGGGTGTCCAACACAGGTGTTCCAGTGGATACTAGGGGTGTCTGCATGTGTGAAAATTGTACAAAAAAGGTAAGTATTCCAGCTTTAGAAAGGGAAAAAAATAATGTCTTCAGCTAGGAACTCTGCCAAAAAAGACAATTGTACGACACTTCCAAGCAATGTTTCATATTCCTATTTCTGCACTCTGCACAATATCTGTGTGCTAAGTAAACCTTTTTTTTATTCACATAGGGGAGAAAAGACCCAGGACATCTGAGGACACCAGGGACCCCCCACCTTCGAAAGAGGGGGAAGTCACCAAAAACCAAGCAGAGGATGAGAAGGGAGACGTTTTGGAAGTGGGCGAAATTGTCACCATAACAGGTGAGTGTCTGAGGCCACAGCTTCAGGTAAGAGATCTGTTCCTGCATATTTGTAATACATGGTGTTTTTTTTTTTTTTTTTTAGGTGATGTGGATGTTGTGGATGTGGAAGAAGAAACTCATTTCACAAGTGAAAGTGCCAAGATCCTCATCAGGGAGATAATGGGGTGCAATATTTAGAAAATATTAAGCAAAACATCAATGATGTTCAACAAAAAATGAAGAACATCATTGATGTTTTAGGAAGAATCTAAACCACACACAATTTTACACTTTTTTATTGTGTATTTTTGTTTTTTTAAAAAAAAATTAAAGTATTTTAACCACTTGCCGACCGGGCCATTGACAAAAGATGGCAACAGCGCGGTCGGCTAGTTCTGGGTGGTCGTCCATGGACGTCATTCCAGAATGCTGCTCCAGCACGCCCCCTGGGGCGCACATTTGGGAACATCCGTGACCGCCGGGTCCAGAGCGTCACGGTAAATAGCCGCTGATAGCGGCCATTTACCACGTGATCGTTCCGTCAAATGACGTCATGACGCCGGTTACTCCCTCCTCTCTCTGTATCAATCGGTACAGTGTGGGGGAGAGGGGGATTGATGGCAGCGCTGTGGGCTGGATGTTTAGTGCCCACAGCGCTGCTCAATATAAATAATGGCAATACTTTGCAACACTGTGCAATACTGTGCAATACTCTGCAACACTGCAATACTCTGCAACACTGTGCAATACTCTGCAACATTGTGCAATACTCTGCCACACTGCAATACTCTGCCAATACTCGCTAATACTCTACCAATACTCGCCAATACTCTGCCAATACTCGCCAATACTCTGCCAATACTCTGCCAATACTAGCCAATACTCTGCCAATACTAGCCAATACTCTGCCAATACTCTGCCAATACTCGCCAATACTCTGCCAATACTAGCCAATACTCTGCCAATACTCTGCCAATACTCACCAATACTCTGCCAATACTCTGCCAATACTAGCCAATACTCTGCAATAAATTTTAACAGAAACAAAGAATTTTTTTTTTTTTAATCAAATTTTCAGTCTTTTTTGATTTATAGCGCAAACAATAAAAAACCCAGCGGTGATTAAATACCACCAAAAGAAAGCTCTATTTGTGTGAAAAAAAAGGACATAAATTTCATATAGGTACAGTGTTGCATGACTGAGTAATTGTCATTCAAAGTGTGAGAGCACCAAAAGCTGAAAATTGGTCTGGATAGGAAGGGGGTTTAAGTGCCCAGTGGTCAAGTGGTTAAAAGCCAAATTTTGAAGATGCACACAGTGTGTCGACATGTGCTATCTCCCATCACGGGAGATCAATGTACGCGTTTTGTGCGCGCAACCCCTTCCTCCCAACTAAAGTAGCTGAGAGGAAGGGGTTGCACCTCCAAAACACGTCCACTGATTCCCCGTGATGGGAGCTAGCACATGTTGACATTAGGCATGGGATCAGGAGGGAAATCCTTATTTTGACTCTCAATTTGTTTGCATCTTCAAAATTTGGCTTTTACAGGGGTGACATCACCCCATCTGATGAAGGCAATATCAACACAGTTTGGACATACTCATGTCTGATATTGCCTTCACTTTATCAAAGTTAAACTTTGTAAGTTCCTGTGTTGTGTATGTTATGCTTTGAAAGATGCCTGTTTAACTAAAAATGGCTATTTCTAATTAATGTGACAAAAAATAATGTTATACAACAAATATGTTGGTTTGTTAAAAAACCCTTTTATAAATGCACATGTGCTTTGAGTAAAACGTTTGATACTCAACAATGCGTGCCTTCTCCTTTCAATGCTCAAAAGCATTTTTTGGAGTAAGTTGGTGTTTACAGTGACAATGGGGGTTATTTACTAAAGGCAAATCCACTTTGCACTACAAGTGCACTTTCAGTGCAGTTTTAAGTGCACTTGTAGTGCAAAGTGGATTTTCCCTTTGTAACTAGCACCCACAGTGCTTTAGAATTTCCAACAATTTCACCATTTTCGTGACTCCCAAAAATTACTTCATGTTGCTTACAATTATGAATATTTTTATCATTAATGCATTACATACATTAACAAAAAAAAAGGTATGTGTGTATGTGTGTAGCAGACCCACAACATAATAGTTAGCAAAAGAAGAGATTGTCACCTCATGTATCAAACAAATTACGCTTGCACAATTGAAGAAAATGGCCAAAAAAAAGCCCATTGGAGAACCTAGGAGACAGCTAAAAGAAACAAGCAGTAAAAAAAAAAATGAAATATTATTTCAGATTATAAAAAATATTTATTGAAAAAATGTCTCAGACATTTGCTGGCATATCAATGGCCACCCTACCCGCAAAGTATTCCAGATATTTTTGTCTCACTTCGCGGGCGCTTTGGGGGGGGGGAACCAGGAGGGGCAGCTTCAAGTGCCATCAGGGTTGAAGTATCAGGAAAGCCGGCCTCAGTCCCAACTGAGGCCACATAGTTTGTAGCATTTTTTTGAAGAAAATTGTGCAGAATGCAGCAGGCAAACACAATATGGTTCAGTTTATATTCCGCCATGTGGATTGGTGTCAGAAATAGGCGGAACAGGCTGGCCATTATCCCGAAAGCATTCTCCACCACTCTTCTGGCTCTGGCCAGCCGGTAGTTAAAAACCCTCTGGCCCGGGGTGAGGGTCCTTATGGGAAATGGCCTCATCAGATGTTCACCCAGCCAAAATGCTTTATCAGCAACAAAGACAAACGGGAGTCCTTCCACGTTCTCTTCCAAAGGTGGCAATCCCAAGCCACCACTCTGGAGACACTTGTAGAACTTCGTCTGGGCGATGACTCCACCATCCCACATCCAGCCATTCTTCCCTACGTCCACATAGAGGAACTCATATGTCGCCAACACCACCGCCAACATCACAATACTTTTAAACCCCTTATAGTTATAATAGTATGACCCCGAGTTGAGGGGTGGGACTATGTTGATGTGTTTCCCATCTATTGCCCCTCCACAGTTAGGATAGTCCCAACGATCAGCAAAGTGGGATGCCACAGTTTGCCATTCCTGTGGTGTTGAAGGAAACTGTGGAGTCAAAGAAGAAAAAAATTTGTAATTTTGCACATAAACATTGCAAGCAGATTAGACACAACCATTCTTGGTCAACATCAGTATAATATTTATTTGAAGGCGTATTCAAAGACAAAAGTATAAGGTCCAATTATCAGATTCATCCCCCCCTCTGATGGCCCATTGTAAAAATTTTAGGGGGGGGTGATGTTTTGGAAAGGTAACTATCTCCACTTCATTGAGAGCTTAATGCATAAATAATGTGTGTTACTTTGGCCATCCCCTCCTTACTTACACTATTGGGAGTCCACTGGACAGGTAAGAAGTGTCATAATACATCGACGCTGAGAAGGCGTTCGAGAGGGTAGACTGGGGATTTATGTTTAGCACACTGGAGGAAATGGGAATCGGGCCAGTAATGTTAAGAAGGATAAAAATCTTATACAACCACCCTGCGGCCTTTGTAAGAGTGAATAACATGCCCTCTACTAGTTTTATTATGCAGAACGGCACCAGGCAGGGCTGTCCGTTGTCCCCACTCCTCTTTGTCCTGGCCCTGGAGCCACTCCTTAACATAATTAGAAAACACCCCGACATTAGTGGATGTGAAGTAGGGGAGGAGGAACACAAGTTGGCGGCATTTGCCGACGATATTTTATTTTATATTTCAAATCCCAGAATATCAATTCCTAATATGTTAGCTATAATGAGGAGGTATAGTGTAATATCAAACTTCAAAATTAATATAGATAAATCTGAAGCTTTAAAGATTAACATAAGCAAGCTGGAAGCCAATAGGTTAGCCGAGGTTTTCCATTTTCCATGGAGGGATAATATTAAGTACTTAGGAGTGAGGCTGACGGGTTCCAGGGGCGACCTGTATAAGACAAACTATATACCTCTCCTAAATTAAATAAGAACTGAAACAAAAAGAATAACTTATGGCCCTGCCTCCTGGATGGGGCGTATAAACATCGTAAAAATGGTGCTCGCACACAAAGTACTGTATAAAATGCAGATGCTTCCTATCCCAGTTCCCCGAGAATTCTTTAGGGTCCTGTCAGAGATAATAAATAGGTATGTCTGGGGTAACAAGAAACCGAGAATTGCGCACGGGGTGTTATGCAGAGAGAAAACACGAGGGGGGCTAGCTCTCCCCGATTTTAGAAATTATTATAGAGCAATTGTAATAGCACGGGCACTGGAGTGGGGTAAAAGTAGCAATAATAAAAGATGGGTGAACTTAGAAATAGGGTTAAGTAAGGTATGCTTGAATCAGATGATCTGGAACCCACCACAGGAACCTAGGTAAAGAAACACATTATATTACACATCACACACTTAAAGTTTGGGATCAGATTCACCAATTAAATAAGTGGGGCTATAATTCACCGTTAATTAATAAAAGAAGGGATCACAAATAAGGGATATAATAAGTAGAGGGAAATTAAAATCACTGGAAGAATTAAAAGCACTAAGGGAGAGATTATTAATAAATGGGTGGAGACACAGTCAACTAAAACACTTTATTAGTAGCCTCCCAGGCCCCTTAAGGGAGGAGGCGAACTACAGGGGATTAGAGAATGGGACTTAGAGAAGAATTAAAAGGGACGGTTTCGAAGGTGTATAAAATTCTGATGAGTAGGGGCGGACAGGATACGCCCCCGTTCATCAGAAAATGGGAGGAAGATCTGGGACCTCAATGTGACGGGGAAATGGAAAAATGTATTCTGGAGGCCACGCATATGACAGCAGTAGATATGAAATCAAGGGAAAACAACTATAAGTGTATAGCCCGGTGGTATATGACCCCGGCCAGAGTGAGTAAATTTTCTCCAGATAAACCCCCCAACTGTTGGAGAGAGTGTGGGGGTCTGGGTACAATGGCGCATATATGGTGGGATTGCCCCAAAATCAAAACTTACTGGCAGGAAGTGACAGGGCTGATAGAGGGGATAATAGGGAAAAATATTAGGATGGACCCCTGGACCTGCCTGTTTCATGGTCAGGAGGGAGGGAAGAGGGGATATACATAGTTACATAGTTACATAGTAGGTGAGGTTGAAAAAAGACACAAGTCCATCAAGTCCAACCTATGTGTGTGATTATGTGTCAGTATTTCATTACATATCTCTGTATGTTGCGGTCATTCAGGTGATTATCTAATAGTTTCTTGAAGCTATCAATGCTCCCCGCTGAGACCACCGCCTGTGGAAGGGAATTCCACATCCTTGCCGCTCTTACAGTAAAGAACCCACTACGTAGTTTAAGGTTAAACCTCTTTTCTTCTAATTGTAATGAGTGGCCACGAGTCTTATTAAACTCTCTTCTGCGAAAAAGTTTTATCCCTATTGTGGGGTCACCAGTACAGTATTTGTAAATTGAAATCATATCCCCTCTCAAGCGTCTCTTCTCCAGAGAGAATAAGTTCAGAGCTCGCAACCTTTCCTCATAACTAAGATCCTCCAGACCCTTTATTAGCTTTGTTGCCCTTCTTTGTACTCGCTCCATTTCCAGTACATCCCTCCTGAGGACTGGTGCCCAGAACTGGACAGCATACTCCAGGTGCGGCCGGACCAGAGTCTTGTAGAGCGGGAGAATTATCGTTTTATCTCTGGAGTTGATCCCCCTTTTAATGCATGCCAATATTCTGTTTGCTTTATTAGCAGCAGCTTGGCATTGCATGCCATTGCTGAGCCTATCATCTACTAGGACCCCCAGGTCCTTTTCCATCCTAGATTCCCCCAGAGGTTCTCCCCCCAGTGCATTCATATTTTTGCCACCCAAATGCATTATTTTACATTTTTCTACATTGAACCTCATTTGCCATGTAGTCGCCCACCCCATTAATTTGTTCAGGTCTTTTTGCAAGATTTCCACATCCTGCGGAGAAGTTATTGCCCTGCTTAGCTTAGTATTGTCTGCAAATACAGAGATTGAACTGTTTATCCCATCCTCCAGATCATTTATGAACAAATTAAATAGGATTGGTCCCAGCACAGAACCCAGGGGAACCCCACTACCCACCCCTGACCATTCTGAGTACTCCCCATTTATCACCACCCTCTGAACACGCCTTGTTAGCCAGTTTTCAATCCATGTACTTACCCTATGGTCCATGCCAAAGCACCTTATTTTGTACAGTAAACGTTTATGGGGAACTGTGTCAAATGCTTTTGCAAAATCCAGATATACCACGTCTACGGGCCTTTCTTATCTAGATGGCAACTCACCTCCTCATAGAAGGTTAATAGATTGGTTTGGCAAGAACGATTCTTCATGAATCCATGCTGATTACTGCTAATGATATCATTCTTATTACTAAAATCTTGTATATAGTCCCTTATCATGCCCTCCAAGAGTTTACATACTATTGATGTTAGGCTAACTGGTCTGTAATTCCCAGGGATGTTTTTTGGGCCCTTTTTAAATATTGGTGCTACATTGGCTTTTCTCCAATCAGCTGGTACCATTCCAGTCAATAGACTGTCTGTAAAAATTAGGAACAACGGTCTGGCAATCACCTGACTGAGTTCCATAAGTACCTTCGGATGCAAGCCATCTGGTCCCGGTGATTTATTAATGTTAAGTTTCTCAAGTCTAATTTTAATTCCGTCCTCTGTTAACCATGTAGGTGCTTCCTGTGTTGTGTCATGAGGATAAACACTGCAGTTTTGGTTACTGAAGCCCCCCGATTCACTTGTGAATACTGAGGAGAAGAATAAATTCAATACATTTGCCATCTCCCCATCCTTTGTAACCAGATGTCCTTCCTCATTCTTTATGGGGCCAATATGGTCTGTCCTCCCTTTTTTACTGTTTACATACTTAAAGAATTTCTTGGGATTTTTTTTGCTCTCCTCCACTATGTGTCTTTCATGTTCTATCTTAGCCGTCCTAATTGCACCCTTACATTTATTATTGCATTCTTTATAAAGTCTGAATGCTGAGGATGATCCCTCAACCTTGTATTTTTTGAAGGCCTTCTCCTTTGCTTTTATATGCATTTTTACATTGGAGTTAAGCCATCCAGGATTTTTGTTCGCTCTTTTAAATTTATTACCCAATGGGATACATTGGCTAATGCCCTTATTTAATATGCTCTTAAAGCAAACCCATCTCTCCTCCGTATTCTTTGTTCCTAATATTTTATCCCAGTTTATGCCTGTAGTTTAGGGAAGTTGGCTCTTTTGAAATTCAGTGTCTTTGTGTTCCCTTCATCTTTCCTATTTGTGTGATTTATACTGAAACTAATTGACCTGTGATCGCTGTTACCTAAATTGCCCCGTATTTCCACATCTGTGATCAGGTCTGTATTGTTAGTAATCAGTAGATCCAGTAATGTTTTATTTCTAGTTGGTGCGTCTACCATCTGACCCATAAAATTGTCCTGCAAGACATTAAGGAGCTGGCGAGCCTTAAATGAATGCGTGGTTCCCTCCGCCCAGTCTATGTCTGGATAATTAAAATCCCCCATTATGATAACACTTCCCATCCTTGCTGCTAATCCAATTTGTGATAGGAGATCTGTCTCCACTTCCTCCCTCAGGTTAGGGGGCCTATAGCATACTCCCAGTATTATTTTCCCCTTAGCTTCATCCCTTTGGAGCTCTACCCATAAGGATTCCACCTCCTCCCTAGCTTCCTCAGTGATGTCATCTCTCACATTCACTTGTACATTATTCTTGATATATAGGCATACCCCTCCCCCTTTTTTACCCTCTCTATCCTTGCGGTATAGGGTATACCCTTGAATGTTTGCCAGCCAATCATGAGAGCTGTTGAACCAGGTCTCTGAAATTCCCACAAAATCCAAATCCTCCTTGTACAATAGTATCTCTAGTTCACCCATCTTGTCCGCCATGCTCCTGGCATTGGTGAACATGCCACATAGTTTAGATCGGTCGCATATTGTCCTTGTATTGGGTGTTTCAAGATTGCAACTAGGACTTGCTACTATACTCACCTTGTGTTTTTGTGCTTTAGTTAACCTACCACTAATGCCCCCAATTCTACCCTCTGGAATATCTTCCGCGCTGGCTATCACTGTCTCTGGACCCTCCCCCCCATCGCCTAGTTTAAAAACCCCTCTAACTTTTTGGCCATCTTCATTCCCAGCAGATCTGCACCCTCCTCATTTAGGTGCAGTCCGTCCCTTCTATAGTACCGGTTACCGACTGAGAAGTCGGCCCAGTCCTCCAGGAACCCAAACCCCTCCTTACTACACCAGCTCTTCAGCCACTTGTTTACTTCCCTAATCTCCCTCTGCCTTTCTGGTGTGGCTCGATGTACCGGTAGTATTCCTGAGAACACTACCTTGGAGGTCCTTTTCCTCAATTTAGCACCTAAGTCCCTAAAATCGTTCTTTAGGACACTCCATCTGCCTCTGACTTTGTCATTGGTGCCAACGTGCACCATGACAGCCGGGTCTTCCCCAGCCCCTCCCAGTAATCTGTTCACAAGATACGTGATGTGCCGAACCCGAGCGCCCGGTAGACAACATACTGTTCGGCGCTTCAGGTCTTGGTTACAGATTGCCCTCTCTGTCCTTCTAAGAATTGAGTCCCCTACCACCAGAATCTGTCTTTCCTTTCCCTTTGCTGCCCCCCCACTCTCACTGGAGGAGTTCTTCCCCTGGCAGCTAGAAGAGTCCCTCATCTCCAGCAGTGCTGGTCCCTGACTGGTTTCACCAATGTCACTCAATGGAGCGCACTTCCCCCTCTACCCCTCCTGACTGTCACCCATCTACTCTTTGCTAGTGCCTGCACGTCTTTGTCTCCACCCGCCTCTGTGCTGGCCCCTGCCGGCACCTGCCGTGTACGTTCCTGGCTCACCTTTAGTATGGAGTGACTTCTCAGTGCTGACAGTTGCTTCCCCAGATTCAGAACCTGGGCTTCCAGGGAAACAATGTGCTTACATTTTGCACAGCAGTTTTCGCCCTCGATCGGATGATCAAGGAACACATACATGCGGCAAGATGTACAAAGAGTCGCCTCTCCACACCCGCCGGGCATCGTACCTATTAAATTTAGTGAGGATTTGGGGATTTTACCCTGTCCAAATTACCTAACAGCTAGCTTCCTGGCACTAATACTCAAGACAATACACAGGTACACAACAAGACAATACACAGGTACTCACAGACCTACGTGCACTCGCAATACACAAGTATACAGTACACAATACACAAGTACTAACGATCCACACACACTACTCAGACAACACTCAGATACTCACACTACACAGGTACTATGACCCCTGTTATAACCTCCTGTTTTAAACTCTTCTTTTTAACTCCCACTTATACCAGCTCCACTTACACCAAGTTCCACAGCCTCAGACTGAGCAGGAAGCTTCCCGATGACGCATACCATGATGCGAAACGCGTAGAGGCTGCTGGGAGTTTTTTGTACCCACGTGATCGGGAACGGTCGTGGTTGGTGAGGACGCGAATGGATACGAGGGGTGGAACACAAGCGGAACACGGAGGTCGCACAGCATACATAGGCGAACCAGGCTATAGTTCCTACCCGTCCCTAACTGCTGGATAAGCTCTGTGCCGGCTCGAGGGCACTTATAAATGTGAGTGCACAGTTTGTCTTTGTTTTTACACAATAAATAGTTTTAAAACGTTATTGTGCGATGATCGTTTTATCCATATTTCATATGAGGAACAATAAGGTCCAATGATAGCCGTTGAAGAGGTTGTTTTCCCTAAGTGGAGTGGTTATCCCTATGAATGAACCAAAGGTGCATTATCAAAGAAATATCTGGTGAGTGGCCAATCTCACAGGTGGTGGTGGAGCACACAGTCATTTTATGTATATTGAAGGAACACAGGAGCACGCCAATCACGGCAATTGATAGAAGATTTGCAAGCATATATCTGGGGACTCTGTTACATAAGTGATATATGTCATCGGATTGCTTATATGATTTTGGTCTAATGTGTTGTTTTTAAGATGAGGTTTTCAAACAATAGGTAGGGTATATGAATATTGAGAAGGGTGTATAGATGGGAGCAGCGCATTCACACACAAAAAACAACATATCTAGGAATGTCACGTCTACAGACCCCTGAGGTTTCATTTTTAATTGATTGTCGTCCCACAATCTTCTCGCCCGTATACCATACGTCTTACATGCATGTTCACCTTTACACCTTTTCTACTACCCACCACGGTCTGTGGGTACCTTAGCCCTGAGTGTTCATTTTCAATTACCTGTCTTGGCACTGCAGGTTGCTCGGGCTCGCTTACTGCATACACTAGGGTGGTGCTGTCATTAGGTTCACGTTCATACGCTGTTGGTCTTGTCATTTCTGCCCCCACTTCCTCATACTTGTCAGGTACCGAGGGGTGTTGTTATTTTATGGGTTGGTTGTCGGTTTATGTTCTCTGGTCGTTTTCACACATGCAGGGCTGTCTACATTCTTCCACTGCAGGCTACCCATCACGTCTATGTATTTAACAGATTGAGGTGATCGGTTTTAATTGGCTTGTTCAGTGGCATGTCTCCTCATCTGTTTTTACGCAGCTTACGTATCTCGTACAACTCACGTTTTCTTATGCAATTTACGTTTCTCGCGCAATTTACGTTGCTCATACAATTTACGTTTCTTGTGCATTTTACGTTTCTCATGCAAGTTACGTTTCTCATGCAATTTACGTTTCTCATGCAATTTATGTTTCTCATGCAATTTATGTTTCTCGTGCAATTTACGTTTCTCATGCAATTTACGTTTCTCATGCAATTTACGTTTCTCATGCAATTTACGTTTCTTATTCAATTTATGTTTCTCATGCAATTTACATTTCTCATACAATTTAGGTTTCTCATGCAATCTATGTTTCTCATGCAATTTACGTTTCTCATGCAATCTACGTTTCTCATGCAATTTACGTTTCTCATGCAAACTTTGTTCCTCATGCAATTTACATTTGTTATGCTATTTTCGTTTCTCACACAACTTACGTTTCTCATGCCTACTTACGTTTCCCATGTTACTCACGTTTCAAATGTTACTCATGTTTCCCATGTTACTCACGTCTTTCCATGTTACTCACGTTTTCCCATGTTACTCACGTTTTCCCATGTTACTCACGTTTTCCCATGTTTCTCAAGTTTTCCCATGTTACTCACGTTTTCCCATGTTACTCACGTTTTCCCACGTTACTCACGTTTCCCATGTTACTCATGTTTCCCATGTTACTCACGTCTTTCCATGTTACTCACGTTTTCCCATGTTACTCACGTTTTCCCATGTTACTCACGTTTTCCCATGTTTCTCAAGTTTTCCCATGTTACTCACGTTTTCCCATGTTACTCACGTTTTCCCACGTTACTCACGTTTTCCCATGTTTCTCACGTTTTCCCATGTTACTCACGTTTTCCCATGTTACTCACGTTTCCCATGTTACTCACGTTTTTCCCATGTATCTCATGTTTTCCCGTGTTTCTCACGTCGTTCACACAATTTTACGTTCTAGTGCAACCTGCGTTTCTCATGGAGTTTGCGTTTCTCATGCATCCTCGGTTCTCATGCTGCTCATGTTTCATCAGCTCATGCTACTAAAATTTCTCGTTCAGTTACGTTCTTCACACAGCTTACATTCCTGTTGCAGGTCACTTTTCTCAGTCTGCTAAAGTTTCTCTCACAGTTTATGTTCCTCACCCAGTTACATGTCATTTTCACTCAGTTCGTGGTTGCTATTTTCATCATTTTGCTGGGTACCGTTCATATGTTTTGCCATTTTGAGTTCACATTTTCACGGTTATTTCATGGCATCTCCTCTGCAGTTACTGGTCTCATTTCCAGGTTCGCATGGGTTGAGTTGATTATTTTTAATTGGCTTGTGCAGGGGCAAGCGCGAGCGCGTAGCCTGTACTATCCCTGCATTATCCCCAACACCAGCCTGGACGTTTGCCGTGCATCAGTGACGTCATTTCCTCTTCTGCACTCCAGAGTGGTCAGCGTGGAGCTTTCCATGCACTGGATGCAGCAGTTCAGCCTGTGTACAGACTTCACACCCAGACGCCTGAAGGAATGAAATCTGAGCCGGAAACAAGATAACAGCACATCCCAGGACACTTTTCCATCTCAAAGAAACACCTCCACCCTGCGAACCAGTAAGTGTAATTGTTACACTAACTTTTATTTTTGCATAAACAAGCTACCACAGTTGGCGCCTCCACACCCCTCCTTTTTTCACTCTTAATTTCCCAGCTACGTCTTGCCAGGAGTTGCGCTATAGAGTGGAACTGTTGGAAAGTCAGCCTAATGCAGCTCCAGCTGCTTCTTCTGGCTCAGGAGCTTTTAGTGGATTCCGGAACCCCTTCAGTGCCTAGGCCGGTACCGATAGGCCCAGGTCTCGGACGCAGATGCCTGCGCCACGCCTTCTCCTCGGTTCCAGCAATTAGTGATAGATTAGGTTCCCATTGGGCTGACGCAGCAGCCTTGATCATTAAATCTTTATTTTCAAATGCCAGGAAGGCTTTTGGCACTGCATGGAATGTTTTCCAGGCTTTCCGGTCGAGGTTTCCTAGTCTTGACGGTTACAGCATTCAGTGTCTATTAGTTTTTCTGCTTTTTGCCACTCCCAACTCGAATTGGCCCACAGCACCATCAGGATGTATCTGGCTGGGACCCAGCATGTCATTTTTTTTGGAGACCCCCATTAGGCCTTTCTTTATTTTCTGCGTACCCTATTAAAGCCATCCTCAAAGGGATCCGGAAGAGTAGCCCCCCTGCTGTGCTCAGCAGACTTCCCATTGCGGGTCATGTTTTTCTTTCCGTGATATGTCTGACATGCTCTCAAGATCTCCTTTTTTGGGTCGTTACCCAGCTTGGTGCTCAAGGCAAGGATATATCTGGCTTTTATGTTTTTTGAGGCCAGGGGAGTTTTACGCTTTCTGGCCAGGGTATCGCATACTTTTGGCCAATTAACTGGTTAGGCACCCCGGCTACTTCTGTTTACATTGGCATGCTTGCTAGACGCAGCAATCGGGAGGTGGCATGGACATCAGGTTCTTTGAGACTGGTAAGGTGTGGTGCCCAGTGTTGGTGTTAGACCAGCTCATCAGTGCCACGTCTTGTATACCCAGGAATGGTCTTCTGTTGCCTTTTCCTAATGCTCTCCTCTCATACTTTATTGCCATACCCTTTTTGGCCAATCTGGGTCTGGATCCTAAGGCATATATTATCAAGGAATGGGTTAGGTGGAGTTTGTCTTGTTTCTCTGGGTATATCCCAGAGCCATTTTCTGAGATGTCACAAGCGTTTGTCAATTTGGCAAATTGAATGTTAATTTAGCTTGCAATAAATCTTTTGTCAAGCTGTCATCCTACTGTGTTTATTCTTGCCCCCTTTTAGGCATACTGACCACGTGACCCCGGCACACCTCAGGTCAATGTTCTCTGCTTCATGTTTTCTTTCCTATACTATCCACAGATTGACTCCGAGTACAAGTATGAGGCTGACAGGGAACTTTCTCGTCACTTCCGGTCTAACGAAAGTGAGGCTTGGAACACACGCCGCTGTGAGGAGACACAGTGACAGAGTGGGAGATAGACCGAGACTCCGCCCCACACACACGGCTGGATTAGCTGGGTGCCGGCTTAGAGGCACTACAACATGTGAGTTGAACTAAGTTTTTAACTTTTTTAATAAAATGGAAGTAACATACTACACCATGATGGCTATCCATATGTCTTTATGAGTACTAAACAGAGCAAGAGACATTTATATACTGCTGGGAGAGGCTGTTATTGGATCCATCATTAAGGGAGTGGCTATCCTAAATGAACCAAAGGTGCATATTCTAATTATATCTGGTGAGTGGCCATTACACTAGGTGGTAGTGAAGTCATGTTAAGTGGTGAAGTAGAAGCACAAAATCATCGAGAAGACACGTCGCTATTGCACAGAAGTGATCACTCACAGAAGACATTCAGTGTACTGTGGTGCATATATATACAAGTTGAAATTTTTTTTTTGCACTGTGCAGTATACATATATTTTGACACTTATTATCCAGTGGTTATAGAGTAATATTGGCACATGTTTAGGATATCTATTTTTATTCATAATTTACGAGTGGTAATATATATAGAAGTTAGCGCAATCCACCTATTATATCATTCTTTATCATTCTATCCTTGGGGTAGAATTTTATATGATTGCAGCAAACTAGATTGTTGATTTATTTTTCGCTGGTAACACAACTTATTAGATGACCACAGGTCAGCCTGTTTTTGTAGGAGGAGTCAGGCTGTGCAAAGCCTGCCCTTCTTTGCCTCCTCCCCTTGTAGTCGTAGGCTCTCGTGTCCCACCCACCCATTCCCCTTTTCTTTTACTTTTCATTTCATTTCATACTTGGGTATGCCCCCTTTTAGGCATACTGACCACGTGACCCTGGCACACCTCAGGTTAATGTTCTCTGTTTCCTGTTTTCTTTTCTATACTATCCACAGATTGACTCCGAGTACAAACATGGATGTGACTACAGTTTGATGAATGTTGGCTATAGGTTAAAGAGGCAAATGCAGTATACACTTCATACATATGCCACAGTTCTCATACACACAAAGTACTATTTCCACGTCGCAAGTGACTGTCTCACAGACACAGTTAAACCTTAAGAAAAAGAACATTTAAACAAATGAAACTCTTCCATTGTTGAATATTATGCTTGCTTACTGTCCTCACACCTCCCACTTCTGTCAATCCTTAATTGTTCCCTTTTCCCCCTGGGACTGGAAAACCCCCAGAGCTTCCATTGTTGGTGCCAACAAGGCCTCATCCTTATTGCCTGCAGGGGCCATTTACTCTTACAACACCTCCTGGACTTCCATGATATACCCGAGTTTGAAAGGTTCCTTTACCTCCAAATGTGTCACTTTTTGGAATCCTTAATAAAAAATCATGACCGACCCACGACATGCTGGCCTTTAAATCTAGATGTCATACTGCCATGCATGTCCCACAACCAAAGGCCTTATATCTTTGTCATATTACTCTATTCAGCGTAACATTATCATGCAAGCTTCACCAAATTGTTCAAGATGGGAATGAGAATTCCAGACTGCCTTAACCCCTGAAGACTGGAACAACATGTGGAAAGCTTTGCTTCAGTCATCCCATAATGTTATAGCTCCTGAAAAATCCTTCAAGCTTATGTCACATTGGTACTTCACCCCAGCTAGGATAGCAACATGTTTACTCACCTACCCTCCAGGTTGCTTTTGAGGCTGTCCATATGGCTGACATGAAACATATCTGGTGGACATGTCCTAAGGTAAAGAGGCTGTGGATACGGGTATACACTTTGGTTAATATAGTTCTCCACATTAATCTGCACAAAAACCCCTGTGAAGCACCCTTACATAAACTGATAGAAAACATAACCCGATGTGAGCACATACTCACCCACATTTTTATGGCAAAGGAACAGACAATAGCAAGGGTGTGGAAATCACCAACACTTATCTTTGAATAGATTAAGAATCGAGTACATGGCATGCTCATTAACCACTTGCCAACCGCCTAACGCGGATATACTGCGGCAGAATGGCACGGGCAGGCAAAATCACGTACCTGGTACGTGATTGCTTGCCGCGAGCGGGGGGTCCGATCGGAACCCCCCTGTTGCCAGAGGCGGTCGGCTTCTGTCTGGGAGCGTTCAGAGATGAGGGGGAGGCCATCCATTCGTGCCCCCCCCTCGCGATCGCTCCCAGCCAATGAGAATCTTCCCCTGCCTCTGTATAGTACACCGAGGCAGAGGAGAGGAAGTGATGTCATCTCTCCTCGGCTCGGTATTTTTCGTTCCGGCGCCGAGGAGAGAAGACATCTGAGTGAGTTACACCAACCCACACACAGAGTAGAACATGCCAGACATACTTTACACCCCCCATCACCCCCCGATTACCCCCCGATCACCTCCTAATCACCCCTCCCCTGCCCCTGTCACACTGACACCAAGCAGTTTTTTTTTTCTGATTACTGCATTGGTGTCAGTTTGTGACAGTTATGCCCCGTACACACGGTCGGATTTTCCGATGGAAAATGTCCGATCGGAGCGTGTTGTCGGAAATTCCGACCGTGTGTGGGCGCCATCGGACATTTTCCATCGGATTTTCCGACACACAAAGTTGGACAACAGGAGATAAAATTTTCCGACAACAAAATCCGATCGCGTCAATTCCGACCGTGTGTGGCCTGTTCCGATGCACAAAGTGCCACGCATGCTCAGAAGAAATTCCGAGACGGGACAGCTCGTTCTGGTAAACTTAGCGTTCGCAATGGATACAGCACTTTCATCACGCTGCAATGTTTTTCCAAGGCTGATCTTTGTTCAATGTTATTTTTATTTTTACTCCTGAATATTTTTGGGTGTGTTTTGTGTGTCAAGTTACCCCAACACCATTGATATCTTTTATTATTTAATCTCAAGGAGATTGTTCGTTGTTGGTGTCCCTTGTTCATTTCACATTGTATATTTGAAATGTACCTGAATCCTCACAAAAAAACTGTCATTTTTGAAGTAAAACAAATAGGAGAGTATAATTCAAACAAAAATCCTTTATTAAGGGATCAGAAACAAACAAAGAGGAAGGCAACACTGGATCAACATGAGAAATCCCAGGACCTCTGTAGCCCTCCAAAAGAATCCTATAGCAGCCTCCTCTAGGGCACTCCTCCTACTGCCACTTTCTCTTTTCAGTGGGGGTGGAGGGACCTGCAGATCAGCCAGCCGGCTCGGCCCGGCCACCTCCTGGCTGAGACTTCCCTGTGTATGAAAAAGGGACATGGTTTTAGTTTTTGCTTCATCAATCACAATCCTAAATTAGTACTCCCAACTAACATCTAGTTAACATCATTGATTGGACAAG
The DNA here is from genome assembly GCA_037952925.1 of Lithobates clamitans. NCBI lineage: Eukaryota > Metazoa > Chordata > Amphibia > Anura > Ranidae > Lithobates > Lithobates clamitans. The sequence goes on from JBBGZY010000720.1 coordinate 1,833,376, forward strand.
CAGAAATATTTAGAGGAATGCTATACCTGGCTCAATCTGGGCTCCTCCACATGTGGCCTGGAAGGCCCAGGTTGGGCGTCAGAAGCCTCAGCCGGGGGGGAAGGAAGCGTGGAAGGAAGACTGGGTAGGGATGACCTGGGTTCAGTCTGGCCTGCCAGAAAGTGCAGCCTGTCGTAGTACAACATCCTGGGGACATAGATGTCATCTGCTGCTCCGGATCTCTGTGAATCCAGGACTTTCTTGCGCTCCCTCAGATATGTGCTCCTCAGGCAACCAATTAATATCTTTAATTAGGTGATGTCTGCCGTGGGGATCACCTGCTTCACTATTTCACACAATTGCTCCAGTGCTGCCTTCCTCTTTGCTTGGTTCTTGAAATGGGGGTGGTTAATCTCCCACAGACAGGGCAGCTCCCTTAGCATCTCTATGAATACTGACATGAAGTCATTATCTTTGAGTACCATATCCATGTTCACTGCAAGACACAACACAAGACAAAGCCTAATGTCAGACAAAACTCTCCTAATCTTGTTACAATATAGGCCTCAATCTAGAAGCAGTATAGGCACAAGTTTGTCTCTTACCTTTGTTCTTACGATCAGCGCGTCCAATGCTCCTTCCTCCGCTCACAGATCGTACGTAATACGCACGCGTGTTACGCTTTATACACACTGCGCATGCGTGTAACTCCGCCCGCCCCTGACGTTCTTTCTAGTCTATTCCCCGCCCCTTTTGTTCGGCGCAGTGGGTGAAGAGCATGATGGCGGATTTAGAGCAGGTGTGTGCTAATTATAGCAACGAGGAGGAGGAGGAGGAAAGCCCGGATCCAGACACGTCCCGATCCAGAAGGAGACGTTTTAAGGCCACAAATATGTCCTTTGGGGAGATGTTGGAGATGGTCGACATCATGAGGAAGTCCGACTATGACGGAAAATATGGGCCTTACCCCCACCCCAACATCCGAAAGGCCAAAATCATTGCTAAAGTGATCAAAAGCCTTCACAGGAATTTCGGGGTACGAAGATCTAAAGATCAGCTTCGGAAGCGGTGGTCGGACCTGAAGTTGTGAGAGCCAGAGCAGTACCGAAAGATCCGGAGAGTGCTGCAAAAAAGTAAGTAGTTGTGCTGTGTTCCTATTCTTTCTGTCTTTATTCCGTTCGTTCTGCTCCATATGCTTTTATTAATTGTAACGTTTAAAAGGGCAACTTTAATGTTCATGGGCCCATTATTCGTTCGTATCAAACATTTTTCTTTCGGCCTCTAGAACACCATTGTTTAGGCCATATGCATTTTCACACATTTTTTTTTGGGCCTACTTGGATGCCAAATATTTGTTTGTGTAGATGGGTTTGTTACTAGAATGAAATGCCAACTAGATTGTGTGTAAGGAGAGGACACTGAGCAGCTGTTTTCACATCTGGACACTGGAGCACTAGTGTGGGACACAAGAACCCCATTTTTATTAGGGGGCCACACAGGTGCTCCAGTGTATACTATGGGGGGGGCTACATCTGTGAAGCTTGTACTAAACAGGTAAAGTATTGCAGCTTGACAAAGGCCAATAAAAAATATACATCTTGGAACTCGGCTAAAATAGACAATTGTACCCCACTTCCAAGCAATGTTTCCTATTTCTAGTTCTGCCATCAAATAGCTGTGTGCTAATTATACCATTTTTGTTTTACATAGGGGAGAAAAGACTCGGACGACACCCCTCATCCGAGGAGACCACAGACCCCCCACCTATGGAAGAAGGTGAAATACCCCCAAACGAAGCTGAGCAGGAGGAAGAAGAAGATGTGGTGGAGATTGGCACCACAACAGGTGAGTGTCTGCGACCACAGACTCAGGTAAACGAGATGGATGGTGGCAGATTTTTGAGACCTATTTTTTTTTTATTTATCTCTTTTTAGGTGATCGAGAGGTTGTGGATCCCCAACGCTTTACTTCTGAAAGTGCCCAGATCCTGATCGGGGAGATCATGGGGTGTAATGTCGAACTGCAAAACATCCAGCAAAAAATCCATGATGTTATTAAAAAAAATTATAACATCATTGATGCTTTGGGGCAAATTTAAACCCCACAAAATCACTTTTTGTATTGTGGTTCAATCTTTTAAATTTTTTTGCAATGTTTAGAAAAGCCAAATTTGGAGGATGCACACAGTGTGCCAACATGTGCTATCTGCCATCACGGGAGATCAATGGACGCGTTTTGGGGGTGCAACCCCTTCCTCAATTTTAAAGTCGCGTTGAGGAAGGGCTTGCTCCCCCAAAACACGTCCCTTGATCCCCCCTGATGGCAGATAGCACATGTTGACATTCGTAAATTGGTGTGCATCTTCCAAATTTGGCTTTTCCAGGGGTGATTTCCACCCATCTGAACGCTATATCAAACCCAGTTCCTAAATACTGATGTCTGATATAGCCTTCAGGTTTTACCTAATGTGAACTTTGTAAGTTCAAGTTTTTTGGCTTTCTTGTTGGTTTTACACAGGCCTGTTTTATCTGAAATGGATATTTCGATTTTTGATAACGCTACTGCAAAAATTGTTATACAACAAACATCTTGGTTTGTTTTAAAAACCTTTGGTAAGTGCACATGTGATTGTGCAGGTATAAAAAAGTGTTACTCAAGAATGTGTGGATTATTGTCTCAAGACTACAACACTTTTGGGGTGATGTAATAGCTGTTTTATGCAAAAATGGGGGTTATTTCCTAAGGGCAAATCCACTTTGCACTACAAGTGCAGGTTCAGTGCAGTTGCAAGTGCACTTGTAGTGAAATGTGTTTTTGCATTTAGGAAATACCAGCCAACAGTGCTTTGTATAAGGTTACCCAATCACGACATTTTCTGCACTCAAAACATTTCTGTCAGGGTCAGCTAAAACAAACACAAGCAGTAAATGTCCACAAAGACTTTCTTTTTTTTTATTTGAAAAAGGCTTCACATATTGTCTGGCATATTGATAGCCCCCCTACCCGCAAAGAACTCCAGGTATCGTAACCGGACATCACGGGCACCCAGGGAGGGCAAGCCAGGACGGTCGCTTTCAAGCGCCGTCAGTGTTGTTGGATGTAGGATTCCGGCCTCAGGCCCAACTGAGCCAGCATAGTTGGCAGAATGTTTTCTTAAAAAATTATGGAGAACACAGCACGCCAGTATTATATGGTTCAGTTTATACTCCGCCATATGGATGGGTGTCAGAAATAGTCGGAACCGGCTGGCCAGGATTCCAAATGTGTTCTCCACCACTCTTCGGGCTCTGGCCAGCCGGTAATTAAAAACCCTCTGTTCCGGGGTGAGGGTCCTCATCGGGAATGGCCGCATCAGGTGGTCCCCCAGCGCAAACGCTTCATCAGCAACGAACACAAATGGGAGACCTTCCACATTGTCCTCTGGAGCTGGCAAGTCCAAGCTGCCATTCTGGAGACACCTGTAGAACTCCGTCTGGGCGATGACTCCACCATCGGACATCCGGCCATTCTTCCCCACGTCCACATGCAAGAAGTCGTAATTAGCCGACACCACCGCCAACATCACTATACTATTAAACCCCTTGTAATTATAATAGTACGACCCCGAGTTGGGTGGTGGGACGATGTGGACGTGTTTCCCATCAATTGCCCCTCCGCAGTTAGGAAAGTCCCACCGCTGGGCAAAGTGGGAGGCCACAGTCTGCCATTCCTGTGGCGTGGAAGGAAACTGTTGAGGAAAAAACAATAAACATTACTATTTTTTCACAGGAACATGGCAAGCAGATTAGACACAAACATTCTGGGGCAACCTCCAGATAGCATTTATTAAGGGGAATTTAACAATGCCAAAGTATAAGGTACACCTATCATATCCCCCCCCTCTCATGGGCCATTTCTAACATTATAGGGGGGGGAACTCTTGGACAGGTAACCCTCTTCACTTCATTGAGAGATGAATGCCTAAATAATGGGTATTACTTGGAAGAACCCCTCCTTAGTTACACTATTGGCAGACCACTGGACAGGTAAGAAGTGTCATAATACAAAGATATAAATACACATTGTACACATTTGAGGACATTTGGACATTCTGCTATTACCTATCAAGATAATAATAGGATACAAAAACTTTAAACAGTACCATTGTAAAGTATACAGGCAGGCCCTTGCACTACATGCTTTGGGGAATTCATCCATAAATCTGACCAGTAAAGAGATGGGTATAGTGTGTATGGGTTTGGCAAAGTCAGCAGATAGATGATTGAGGATAGAGAATTGGGATCAGTTGACTTAGCAGTTGGGAGAGGGAGGGTTACTAAAAATTATTTGGGGACACCACAAAAAAAAGCCTCTGGCACTCTGCCTGAATTTAAATCAAAAATAACATTTACAAACATTTTAGGGGGTGTTTGGGGTAAAGCACTACTATGGAGCTGATAAAATACATTGTTAAGTGACTACATGAGGTGAATATAGGCCAGGAGACACCATGCTGGGGAGGTTATTGAAGGGCAAATATGTATGAAGGACCTAAAATAATAATTACATAAAAATCCAGCATGCATGAGAACAAAGGGGACATTCACAGCATATTACAATCATGGTAATTAGGGAATGAGGAAAGAAATACAATATATTAGCAAACATTCAATACAATAAAATGTGATATTAAAGGATAAACATCTTACCTTCATATACTCCTTCTGCAGGACCTGGATGATGGCAGAACAGGTCTCTGGGATAATGATCCCCAGAGTCTGGGGGGAGATGCCTGTCGAGAACTTTAAGTCCTGCAGACTTCTCCCTGTGGCCAAATACCGCAAGGTAGCGACCAACCTCTGCCCCGGAGTGATGGCTTGCCTCATGCAGGTATCCTGCCTGCTGATATAGGGGGTCAGCGAAGCCAACAAACGGTGAAACACGGGGTCCGTCATCCTGAGAAAGTTCCTGAAATCATCAGGATTATTCTCACGGAGCAAAGGCATATGACAGAACTGGTCACGCTGAAGCAGCCAATTCTTGGTCCATGAACTCCTCCTCACTATGTTCATGGACTGGACTTGTGTCAAGGTCAGGACCCCAACACCAAGCCCCCGCACAGCACGAACTCTACGAGGAGTACGCATATGAAACATGGCTAGAAAACGGTCGGCTGCTCAGAACGAAGTAACAGAATGCACTGAAGAACAGCAAGGCCTGTGAAGAGCGACCTGAAAAACAGCAACGAGCAGGCAAGATCACACAGAAAACTCTGATACGAACTGACTGCACGCACTGAAGAGCAGATACAAACCCACAAGCACAAACTGAACGGCAGAAAACGATCTGAAAGCCACGAGTCTGAAAAAAGCGCGAATCGTCTCTCACCAAACTTTTACTAACACAAGATTAGCAAAAGGAGCCCAAAGGGTGCCGCGCTTGGTTCTGAACCGGCCTTTTCTAGTCTCGTCGTACGTGGTGTACGTGACCGCGTGGTTGGCGATCGGAAATTCCGACAACTTTGTGCGACCGTGTGTAGGCAAAACAAGTTTGAGCCAACATCCGTCGGAAAAAATCCTAGGATTTTGTTGTCGGAATGTCCGAACAAAGTCCGACCGTGTGTACGCCCTATTAGTGTGGTAGGGCAGTTAGTGTTAGCCCCCTTTAGGTCTAGGATACCCCCCTAACCCCCCCTAATAAAGTTTTAACCCCTTGATCACCCCCCGTCGCCAGTGTCACTAAGTGATAATTTTTCTGATCGCTGTATTGGTGTCACTGGTGACGCTAGTTAGGGAGGTAAATATTCAGGTTCGCCGTCAGCGTTTTATAGTGTCAGGGACCCCCATATACTACCTAATAAAGGTTTTAACCCCTTGATTGCCCCCTAGTTAACCCTTTCACCAGTGATCACCGTATAACTGTTACGGGTGACGCTGGTTAGTTAATTTTTTATAGTGTCAGGGCACCCGCCATTTATAAAGGTTTAGCCCCCTGATCGCCCGGCAGTGATATGTGTCGCCCCAGGCAGTGTCAGGTTAGCTCCTGTAGCGCTAACACCCACGCACACACCATACACCTCCTTTAGTGGTATAGTATCTGAACGGATCAATATCTGATCCGATCAGATCTATACTAGCGTCCCCAGCAGTTTAGGGTTCCCAAAAACGCAGTGTTAGCGGGATCAGCCCAGATACCTGCTAGCACCTGCGTTTTGCCCCTCTACCCGGCCCAGCCCACCCAAGTGCAGTATCGATCGATCACTGTCACTTACAAAACACTAAACGCATAACTGCAGCATTCGCAGAGTCAGGCCTGATCCCTGCGATCGCTAACAGTGTTTTTGGTAGCATTTTGGTGAACTGGCAAGCACCAGCCCCAGGCAGCGTCAAGTTAGCGCCAGCGTTTAGCCCCTCCGCCCAGTCCAGCCCAGCCCAGCCCACCCAAGTGCAGTATCGATTGATTCCTGTCACTTACAAAACACTAAAGGCATAACTGCAGCATTCGCAGAGTCAGGCCTGATCCCTGCGATCGCTAACAGTTTTTTTGGTAGCGTTTTGGTGAACTGGCAAGCACCAGCGGCATAGTACACCCCCGCCGTAGTCAAACCAGCACTGCAGTAACACTTGGTGACGTGGTGAGTCCCATAAGTGCAGTTCAAGCTGGTGAGGTGGCAAGCACAAGTAGTGTCCCACTGCCACCAAGAAGAACACAAACACAGGCCCATCATGCCCATAATGCCCTTCCTGCTGCATTCGCCAATCCTAATTTGGAACCCACCACTTCTGCAGCACTCGTACTTCCCCCATTCACATCCCCAACTAAATGCAGTCGGCTGCATGAGAGGCATTTTTATGTCCTCCCGAGTACCCCTACCCAACGAACCCCCCCCCAAAAAAGATGTCGTGTCTGCAGCAAGCGCGGATATAGGCGTGACACCCGCTATTATTTTCCCTCCTGTCCTGACAATCCTGGTCTTTGCATTGGTGAATGTTTTGAACGCTACCATACACTAGTTGAGTATTAGCATACAGCACTGCACAGACTAGGACACACTTTCACAGGGTCTCCCAAGATGCCATCGCATTTTGAGAGACCCGAACCTGGAACCGGTTACAGTTATAAAAGTTATGCCGCGTACACACGGTCGGACTTTTCAGCTACAAAAGTCCAACGGACGCTGATGGACTAAAGCTGGCTGGTAATCCGATCGTGTGTGGGCTTCTCCGGACTTTCAACGTACTTTTTTAGCCTCAAATCCGACGTACTTTAGATTTGAAACATGCTTCAAATCTTTACGTCGTAACTACGACGGACCCCGAAGTCCGCTCGTCTGTATGCTAGTCCTACGGACAAAAACCCACGCTAGGGCAGCTATTGGCTACTGGCTATCAACTTCCTTATTTTAGTCCGGTGTACGTCATCACGTACGAATCCGTCGGACTTTTGTGTGGTCGTGTGTAGGCAAGTCTGTTCGTTAGAAAGTCTGCCGCAAGTCCGCCGAAAGTCCGCCGGAAGTCTGTCGGACAGGCTGTCGGACTTTTGTAGATGAAAAGTCCGACCGTGTGTACGGGGCATTAGAGTTACAAAAAGTGTAAAAAACAAAAAAACAAAAAAATATATATAATAAAAAAAAATAGTTGTCTTTCATTGTTCTCTCTCTATTCTCTCTCTATTGTTCTGCTCTTTTTTACTGTATTCTATTCTGCAATTTTTTATACTTTACCGTTTACTGTGTTTTATTGTTAACCATTTTTTTGTCTTCAGGTACGCAATTCACGACTTTGAGTGGTTATACCAGAATGATGCCTGCAGGTTTAGGTATCATCTTGGTATCATTCTTTTCAGCCAGCAGACGGCTTTCATGTAAAAGCAATCCTAGTGGCTAATTAGCCTCTAGACTACTTTTACAAGCAGTGGGAGGGAATGCACCCCCACCGTCTTCCGTGTTTTTCTCTGGCTCTCCTGTCTCAACAGGGAACCTGAGAATGCAGCGGGTGATTCAGCCAGCTGACCATAGAGCTGATCAGAGACCAGAGTGGCTCCACCCCTGTCCCCTCCCCTGCTCTCGCGCTAAGGCGAACGCAAGCGTCGGTATGGCATCAAATGTAAACAGCAATTGCACCACGCATGTGAGGTATCACCGCGAAGGTCAGATCGAGGGCAGTAATTTTAGCAGTAGACCTCCTCTGTAAATCTAAAGTGGTAACCTGTAAAGGCTTTTAAAGACTTTAAAAAAGGAATTTATTTTGTTGCCACTGCACGATTGTGTGCAATTTTAAAGTATGCCATGTTTGGTATCCACGTACTCGGCCTAAGATCATCTTTTTTATTTCATCAAACATTTGGGCAATATAGTGTGTTTTAGTGCATTAAAATTTTAAAAAAAGTGTGTTTTTTCCCCAAAAAATGCGTTTGAAAAATCGCTGCGCAAATACTGTGTGAAAAAAAAATGAAACACCCACTATTTTAATCTGTAGGGCATTTGCTTTAAAAAAATATATAATGTTTGGGGGTTCAAAGTAATTTTCTTGCAAAAAAAAAAAATTTTTATATGTAAGCAAAAAGTGTCAGAAAGGGCTTTGTCTTTAAAGCGGGATTCCGTCCTAAAAAAAAAAAAAATTAAAGTCAGCAGCTACTAACACTGTAGCTGTGACTTTAAATAAGTACTTACCTGTCCTGGGTGCCCGCTATGTCGTCCACCCGAGGCCGACCCGTCCCTCGGCTCTCGGGTCCCGGCACCGCCATCCTAGGAAAGGGAAACAGGCAGTGGAGCCTTGCGGCTTCACTGCCAGTTTCCTACTGCGCATGCGCGAGCGGTGCTCCATTCTGTGAATGGCCCCGTGGTGTTCTGGGAACACACACAGTTCCCAGAAGACAACGGGGCCGCTCACCGAGGAGAAGAACTCACCGCGGAATAGGAAGAGGCAAATTAGGAAGACTACCAAGCAACAAGGGTTTAGGTAAGTTTAATTTTTTTTTTCACTTTTTGAAAAAAATTTTTGGTGATTTTTTTTTCAGGGTGGCCCTCCACTTCAAGTGGTTAGAAGAGTGGGTGATGTGTGACATAAGCTTCTAAATGTTATGCATAAAATGCCAGGACAGTTCAAAACCCCCCAAACGACCCTTATTTTGGAAAGTAGACACCCCAAGCTATTTGCTGAGAGTCATGTCGAGTCCATGGAATATTTTATATTGTGACACAAGTTGCGGGAAAAAGACAATTTTTTTTTTTTTTGCACAAAGTTGTCACTAAATGATATATTGCTCAAACATGCCATGGGAATATGTGAAATTACACCCCAAAATACATTCTGTTGCTTCTCCTGAGTACGGGGATACCACATGTGTGAGACTTTTTGGGAGCCAAAACCAAGCACCGCCTTCAGGCTTTCTAAGGGCGTAAATTTTTGATTTCACTCTTCACTGCCTATCACAGTTTCGGAGGCCATGAAATGCCCAGGTGGCACAAAACCCCCCCAAATGACCCTATTTTGGAAAGTAGACAACCCAAGCTATTTCCCGAGAGGTATAGTGAGTATTTTGCAGACCTCACTTTTTGTCACAAAGATTTGAAAATTGAAAAAAGAAAAAAAAATTTTTTTCTTGTCTTTCTTCATTTTCAAAAACAAATGAGAGCTGTAAAATACTCACCATGCCTCTCAGCAAATAGCTTGGGGTGTCTACTTTCCAAAATGGGGTCATTTGGGAGGGGGGGTTGTGCCTGGGCATTCCATGGCCTCCGAAACTATGATAGGCAGTGAAGAGTGAAATCAAAATTTACACCCTTAGAAATCCTGAAGGTTGTGAATGGTTTTCGGGGCCCCGTACGCGGCTAGGCTCCCAAAAAGTCCCACACATGTGGTATCCCCATACTCAGGAGAAGCAGCTAAATGTATTTTGGGGTGCAATTCCACATATGCCCATGGCCTGTGTGAGCAATATATCATTTAGTGACAACTTTGTGCAAAAAAAAATTTGTCACTTTCCCGCAACTTGTGTCAAAATATTAAATATTCCATGGACTCAACATGCCTCTCAGCAAATAGCTTGGGGTGTCTACTTTCTAAAATGGGGTCATTTGGGGGGGGGGGGTTGTGCCAGCTGGGCATTTTATGGCATTCAAAACTGTGATAGGTAGTGAGGAGTGAAATCAAAAATTTACGCCCTTAAAAATCCTGAAGGCGGTGATTGGTTTTCGGGGCCCCGGCTAGGCTCCCAAAAACTCCCACACATGTGGTATGCCCGTAATCAGGAGAAGCAGCTGAATGTATTTTGGGGTGCAATTCCACATATGCCCATGGCCTGTGTGAGCAATATATCATTTAGTGACAACTTTTTGTAATTTTTTTTTTGTCATTATTCAATCACTTGGGACAAAAAAAAATAATATTCAATGGGCTCAACATGCCTCTTAGCAATTTCCTTGGGGTGTCTACTTTCCAAAATGGGGTCATTTGGGGGGCGGGTTTGTACTGCCCTGCCATTTTAGCACCTCAAAAAATTACATAGGCAGTCATAAACTAAAAGCTGTGCAAATTCCAAAAAATGTACCCTATTTTGTAGACGCTATAACATTTGCGCAAACCAATAAATATACGCTTATTGACATTTTTTTTACCAAAGACATGTGGCCGAATACATTTTGGCATAAATGTATGACTAAAATTGAGTTTATTGGATTTTTTTTTAGAACAAAAAGTAGAAAATATGATTTTTTTTTTAAATTTTCGGTCTTTTTCCGTTTATAGCGCAAAAAATAAAAACCGCTGAGGTGATCAAATAACATCAAAAGAAAGCACTATTTGTGGGAAGAAGAGGACGAAATTTCGTTTGGATACAGCATTGCATGACCGCGCAATTAGCAGTTAAAGCGACGCAGTGCAAAACTGTAAAAAGTGCTCTGGTCAGGAAGGGGGTAAATCCTTCCGGGGCTGAAGGGGTTAATGAGAAACTGACAGCAATCCTCAATGATACACACATCAAATTCTTATGTACTTGGCAACCTTGACTTGACCAATTTCCATCATCACAACTGACCGCTCGCTTCTTGGAGTTGTAATATAAGCAAACATGAGCCTCTGGGGCACCTCCCACCTCCTTCCTCATTCTTGTTTCATCCCACTTCCCCATTCTTGCTTTATCCAATCCTTTCCCTTCTCTTTATCATGCCAGTCCTTTTCCTGCCTTTCTTACTTTCATCCCTTGTTAGTCTCCTCCATTGCAGAGGTGGTTCTCCTGTTAGTCTCCTCCTATACTAGAATTATCTTGTACAAGCATTATCTTGCTCCATGTCAGCCATGTATTTATGGACCGTTTTAGGACATTGCTTTGCTTGGATCCACGACATGCTACGTTCATATGGTCACCATTTAGTAAGCTCCCACTGTTTTAGGGACTATCTCTGTGTAGCACACCCCCGTAGGGACCGCTGAAGAACTTGGATCACCTACTCCTGCACAGCCAGGCACACCAAACTTTTTAGAAGCACCCAAAATCAGAGAACAGTCTGTGAATTTGTTTTTGTTAGTTATTAAGGATTAATAACTTGGATAGGGATGGGAGGGTATGGGATGCCCACTTAGCTTCAGCAAAATGTTCAGCAAAGCTTCAGGGACATCTTCCTATATACAGTCTCCTTCATTTTCCTCCTGCACAGCACTTGCTTATTCCGGCTGAATCACTTTGATTTATCTGACAGACTCCTCAACACTGTATCTCCATCTTCCACCAACTGCCCCTGCTGGCATTGCCCATGTCTATTTATTGAGTGATCTCAGCCCCCTGCCATCCTACCTCTGAGGATTGGCTGAGGCTCCATGAATATTCAAGGCAGCTCCTCCAAACCTCCACCCACTAATTCTAGAAGATTATCCAACCTTCTAGACCAGGGGGAGGCACCAGCGAGCTGCCAGAATGAGTCACCCAGCCCTGAAATTTAGAAAACCCTGATCCAGATTACATAGCTTAGGTTTAGCCCTGAGCTAAGTTATGTTTTTTTCCTACTCTAACTACTAGCACACACTAGAGGGTGCTACATCTGTACCACGTGTGGTTGATGTACCACTTGCACTATATCTTGAAGATGACTTATACTGTCAGTGTTCATGTTTTTATTGTACTGAGGGCTGAGCTTTTGTAAGGATGTTTTTATACATACTATATCAAACTACTGTATGTATGTGTGTTTTTCTTTTTTTCCCTTGCCTTTTTTTTTTTAGTACAGAAAATATAGACAAAGAGGTAACACTTTGTCTGAGCCTAACTTAAACAAGCTCTATTCTAAAATTATTTTTTTCTCAATATTCTGTATTAGAAGTTTTTCACATACATTGTTAATACAAGTATTAGTTCGGCAGATGCTCCAACCGGAGCATAAAGTTAACCACTTGCCGACCGGGCCATAGCCGAAAGACGGCTACAGCATGGTCGGCTTATTCTGGGAGGGCGTCCATGTACGTCCTCCCAGAATTTTGCTCCTGTGCGCCCCCTGGAAAAATCCGTGACCGCCGGAAGACCCTGCGCATCATGGATCATCGTAAATGGTCACTGGTAGCGGCTATTTACCACGTGATCGCTCTGCAAATGATGGAGCAATCACTTGTAAACAAACTGGCGTCATGTCATGACGCCGGTTCCTCCCTCCCCTCTCTGTACCGATCTGTACAGTGCGAGGGGAGAGGGGAGAGATCATTTGCAGCAGTACTGTGGGCTGGATCTGTAGTGCCGACAGCGCTGCTCAGTGCCCATACTCTGCAATACTCTGCAGTACTCTGCCCATACTCTGCAATACTCTGCAGTACTCTGCCAATACTCTGCAGTACTCTGCCAATACTCTGCAGTATTCTGCCAATATTCTGCAGTACTCTGCCCATACTCTGCAATACTTTGCCAATAATCTGCAGTACTCTGTAATACTCTGCCAATACTCTGCCAATACTCTGCAATACTCACCAATACTCTGCCAATACTTGGCAATACTCTGCCAATACTCGCCAATACTCTGCCAATACTCTGCAATACTCGCCAATACTCTGCAATAAATTTTAACAGAAATAAAGAATTTTTTTTTTTTACCGAATTTTCATTTTTTTTTATTTATAGCGCAAAAAATAAAAAAAACCCAGCGGTGATTAAATGCCACCAAAGGAAATCTCTATTTGTGTGAAAAAAAGGAAAAACATTTCATATGGGTACAGTGTTGCATGACTGAGTAAGTGTCATTCAAAGTGTGAGAGCACCGAAAGCTGAAAATCTGGTTAGGAAAGGGGTTTAAGTGCCCAGTGGTCAAGTGGTTAAATTCAACCAGTAACATTCAGAACAAGTAGCAAATTAGTCAAGTTCCAACTAGGTTGTAGGGACATGATTACACCTGGAGATATTAATGGAAATGGCTCCAGAAGGGGTAAAGGAGGAGTTTGAAGAGGAGGAGGGGGGGCAGTTATATTAGTATATGGTGAACACATCTGTGTGGTTTGTTATCCCATACAAATTTTGTGATTTGTCTTTGTTTTGAAGAGAGAAAGGCATGAGGGATCAGTAGTACTACTGTGTGGAAGAGTTATATGAGTTTGGGTAGTATAATCATCTTGAAAGAGGCTATTCTACCCATTTTGGATAGACCAGATTTTTAAGTAATTGAGGAAGTTGCTTTTGAAAAGTTACATAATTCAGATCATAAAGTTGGTTTGGGGATTGGGACAGTTTAATCCCTAGGTGTGAGATATCTTGGTCAGCGCAAGTATAGGGAAGGTTCTTTTTTAACCACTTGACATCCTACTCATAGTCAAATGACATCCGCAGGAGGGATCTCCCATCATGGGTGGGCGTCATATGACATCCCAGGCTTCCTGGCAGTCTAGGTGGTGCACGCGCTCTGCCCCGTCACTCGGGAGCTGGTGCGCGTGCCCGGCAGTCGCTATATACGCCAGGCACCTGCGATTGCCTGATAACAGAGCAGGACCGTGGATCTGTGGGTGTAAACCCACAGATCCACGTCTGGTCAGGTGGGAGGAGAACGATCGTGTGTTCCTAGTACAGAGAACACTAATCGGTCTCCTCCCCTTGTGAGTTCCCTCCCCCTACAGTGAGAATCACCCTAGGTAACACATTTAAATTCTTGATTGCCCCCTAGTGTTAACCCCTTCCCTGCCAGTGACATTTATACAGTAATCAGTGCATTATAGCACTGATCGCTGTATAAAGGTGAATGGTCCCAAAATAGTGTCAAAAGTGTCTGCTGTGCCTGCCGCAATGTCGCAGTCATGCAGATCACCACCATTACTAGGAAAAAAAATAAATAAAAATGCCATAAAACTATCCCCTATTTTGTAGACGCTATAACTTTTGCGCAAACCAATAAATATACGCTTATTGCAATTTTTTTTACTAAAAATTTGTAGAAGAATACATATCGGCCTAAACAGAGGAAAAAAAAAATATATATTTTTTTTTTTACATGGGATATTTATTATAGCAAAAAGTAAAAAATATTGTGTTTTTTTCAAACTTGTCACTCTTCTTTTGTTTATAGCGCAAAAAATAAAAAGCACAGAGGTAATCAAATACCACCAAAAGAAAGCTACATTTGTGGGGGAAAAAAGATAAAAATGTCATTTGGGTGCAGGGTTGCATGTCTGTGCAATTGTCATTCAAACTGCGACAGAACTGAAAATTGGCCTGGGCAGGAAGGGGGTGAAAATGCCCTGTATTGAAGTGGTTAAAAAAGATCATTGCTTGTCAAAGAGGTTTAGTAGAAGGATTAGGGATTTGTTGGAGTTAAGTTTGTAAAGGGATACTGTACTAAAGTTTCCTGAATCGCCTGAAGGGAGCGATCCGGGTTAGAGATCATAAGAATAATGTCATCTGCGAAGAGACTAATCTTATGGTCTATACTGTTACAGGAAATTGCAGAGATGTGTTGGCCATTTCTAATTTTAGATGCTAGGGGTTCCATTAGGAGGGAAAAAATGATAGGGGAGAGAGGACAACCCTGGCGGGTGCCATTGGTGATCCTGAAGGGTTTGAGTAACGATCCTACAGTCAGCACTCTAGCAGAGGGGTTGGAATATAGAGAAAGTATTGCTTCTTGGAACCATCCCTGTATGCCGAATTTAGAGAGCATGGCCTTCAAAAATCCCCAATGCACTCTGTCAAACCCCTTCTCTGCATCTAGAGAAAGAAGCAGAGAAGGCGTTCGTGTTTGGTTGGTCCAGTGAATTAGATTGATGACCCTTCTAGTCACATCGAGAGCTTGTCTATTGGGTACAAACCCAACTTAGTTTGGGTGGACCAAGATTGGCAGGAGGGGCATCAATCTGGATGCTACCACTTTGGCGTATGACTTAACGTCAGTGTTAAGAAGAGAGATAGGTCTGTAACTAGCTGTGGAGGAAGGATCCTTGTCTGGCTTAGGGATAGTAGTAATGATTGAGCGCAACATATCTAGTGGAAAAGAACCAGAGGAGGCAGCAAAATTGAAGAGAGTAGTGAGATGCGGGAAGAGGATGTAGGTGAATTGTTTGAAGTACTCATTGACAAATCCGTCTTCCCCAGGAGATTTATTGGTGGGAAGGATTTTAATTGCCTTTATAATGTCATTGTTTGTGAAGGGCTTGGATAGCTGATGAAGGTGGTCAGGGGTGGCTGGGAGGTCAACTGATGACAGGAATTTTTGAATAAGGGGTTCTGTTGGTTGTGGGGCGGTGGGGTCATTGGCTAGGTCATAAAGGGAGGAATAGTAGTCACTGAAGGCATTTGCTATGTCTTGGAGATTGGTTAGTAAGCATTTAGTAGTAGGGTGGGTTGGGGGAAGCGATTTTACATTTGGTTCTTTGAGCCTTAACTTGACGGGCAAGTGAACTGGCTTTGTTACCCAAAGCGTAGAAGTTGGCCTTGCTAATTTTAAGATTGGTTTCAAATTTATAGAGAAGCACAGAGCGAAGTTTTTGCCTCTGGGCTAGGAGCTCATTAGCTATGCTATGGGAAGGGGATTGTTTGTTTACACTTTCTAGTTGGTCAATCTGGGATAGTATCTCTTCAATTTGCTGCGTCCTCCATTTTTTAATCCTTACTGTGCAGTTTAATAAGGATCCCCTGCATATATGCTTTGTATGTAGACCAAAGAACAGTGCGGTCAATATCTGGATTGTCGTTGAGTTCATAGAAAGTGTGGTGTTTGTCGGTAATGGTTTGGGTGGTACTAAAGTCTGCAAGAAGAGGAGAGGTGTCAAGTCTCCAGATACGAGTCAGTCTGGTTGCCCTTTATCCCATAGTGATTGTAATAGGAGCGTGGTCAGACCATGTAATGGTTCCAATTGAAGAGTCCACAATATCTTGAAGTGTCTGTTTACAAGGAAAAAGTCAATGTGGGAACAGGATAGTTGAGATGATGAAAAATAGGAAAAGTCCTGCTCTGAGCCATGATGGCATCTCAAGACATCGAATAAGCCAGTTGCTTGAAGAAAAGGGTTCAAAGCCGGGCGTTGGTGGTGGGTTGTCGATTTGGTGTCAATGTCAGGATTTCCAACTATATTGAAGTCGCCTCCTATAATTATCCTGCCTTTTTTGACTTGTGTCACCTTCTTGTGTAAGCGTTTGCAGAGGCGTAGTTGCTGCTTATTCGGACCGTAGGCATTGACTAGGGTGTACGTGACTCCATTGATGTCACAAATCGCAATTAGATAGTGACCCTTCGGGCTCCAGGATGGTTTGGTGCAGGTTGAAGTGAAGAGAATCTCGTATAGCTATCAAAACTCCATTCATTTTCTTTGCATTGGAGGCTAAAAGGGTCTGGTGGTAATATTTCAGCATGAACTGAGGGGTGTTGGTTAGCGTGAAATGCGTTTCCTGCACTAAAAGAATATCGGCCTTTTGAGTGATGACCTCCTTAAGCAGTGCAGATCTCTTCTGAGGAGTGTTCAGGCCTCTAGCATTCATGGAGACAATTATAAATGCCATGGTAGAAAGTTGTTGTCTAGGAGTTCTGATGCAGATATATAGTTGATAAAACAAAAATGAGAGTAGCTGGTACAGGTATAAGGAAGGGTAAATAAAAAGGGAGAGCTCAAGAAGAAGTGAAGTTCTCGAGCTCAATGGGCATTACTTACCGCACAAAATCACAAGGGTGGGGGTAGATATATTTAATGTGGAAAGGCTAGGTCTATGATCAACAGTCTAGGCAGATGGGTGCAGATGAATGAAGCTGCAGGTAGTCAGCATCTGTTGAATCAGAGGTAACAGGGTCATAATATAGCTTCAAGCCTTCTGGTATGCTCATCCAGTCTCCATTTGGTGATTTGATTGGTCTTGAGGGTCTGGGGTATCTTCAGGTATGATGCGCCAGGTTTTTAAAAATTGGAGACCCGCAGGGAGCGTTCTCACCGCATGGGTCTTATTCTGGTGGGTGATAAGTAGTTTGGTGGGAAATCCCCATTAGTAAGGGATTTTGTGGTTCTGGAGTGCCTTGGTAATTGTAGCAAGTTGGCGGTGGTTTTCCATGGTGGCTTTGGAGAGGTCAGCGTAGAGATTGATAGAGTTAAAGCAGTCTGGAAGACTGGCTGTGCGTTTCCCTGCATACATGATGCGCTCCTTGACCGTAAAGAAATGGATATGTGCCAAAACATCTCTAGGAGTAGAGGCTGGTAGGTGGGGAGGTTTAGGGAGTCTGTGCGTCCTGTCAATCTCCAGGTCTCTCTCAGACAACTCAGGCATGAGTGAGCGCATTAGGGATTTGATGGTCAGCCTATTGGACCGACTCTGGAATATTGCAGAATTTTATTTTGTTCCTTTGAGAACGGTCCTCTAGGTCTGCCATCTTGAGATAGATTTATTGTAGTTCATCCTCATGGTCAGTGACTACATCCACCATTTTATTATGGGCAGTGTAAAAATCACCCACTCTGGACTCTATGGTGTTAATGCGTTGGTCACAGTTGGTCACGGTGCTGTACTGAGACAGACAATGATGATACAGCTGTGGACAAATCAATGTACAGGGTCTGCCTGAGGAATAGGAGCATGCTCTTCATAGTTTGTTCAGACAAAGGCTGGTCTGAAGCAGGGAATGATTCCAGCACTGATGACTGCTGAGGAGGAGGGAGAGAGAATAGACAGGAGGCTGTACTGGGCTGTGTGTGCTCTGGCTCTGTTGTTCTGAGCCTTGATTTAGCTGGGCTTGTTGTGGAGGGTGAATTAGGGGGGAAGGCTCACCCTGGTTGTCTGTGGAGGAGGGTGTCCCAGTGGTCTGGAGGAATTCCATTCCTGGATAAGGTGAGGAGAGCCGAGCTGAGCTTCCACAGGTGCCACGGCGCCATCTTGGCTGTCAGTGATACCAGGCAGTGAGAAGTAATCTGTCAGCTTTCTAGGAGATTTATACTCCTTTCTCCGTTTTGACATTGCGGTTGGGTGGTGTGAGGGAGTAGAGGAGTAATGTGAGCTGATCGTTAGCCTTGTTTTCCATCACTGTGTGGCCGCTATAGCTGATTTCCCTGAGGAGCTGAGGGATTAGGCAGCCATTCACTTGCGCCATCAAGCCATGCCCCAATTAAATTTGATTTTACTCTTCACCAATAAAGAAGGAGAATACCCTCCAGCTAGATCGTATAAGTTGCCAACATCCCAGGGTTGAATACATAGAAAAAGTTACTCCCAAGAAGGATTAGTGGGACTTTACCGGCAAATACGTAATATAAAAATATAATTTTTATTCAGTAGAAAACAGTATTTATACAAAGCGAAAATATTGTCACAAATACATAACAGAAGAAAATCACAAATGATGAATAAAAAGCTAAAAAAGCTGTACTGATATGCAAGAGATGAAACTGCGTTGTGTAGTCTTCCATGAAGGCTTGCGCGTTTCGGGACTGAAAATACAAATTGGAAAAAAATTAATACAAAAACAAAGCAGAGATAAAATGACATTTGCATAATATTGCATTGAGAACATCAAGTTTTGTAATCACAAACAGAAGAAACAGCCTACCCAAGCATATCAGTGTTGGAGCGCCCATCACCAAAGTCACGGCGGCGAAAATGTCAGAAGCAAACACGGATCCAAAAGACAAGGGAGCCGGGGTGTGTGTGGCTAGCCCCACTCTATCCACACTGATCCGCCCCAAAAAACAGGACACCAAATGACACAGCCTGTTCGAAAAGAAACTGCGTCAAAGCACAGATCCGACTAGATATCTAAAAAGTAATAATAAACATGTATATAATTTGAATTAAATTAGGAATATCTGTGTGAGACCGGCAATCCAACAATCATAGTACAAAAGACTCATGGTGTCGTACCTGGGTATCCACAGGTATATATTAGTGGATCCAGGGGAGTAAGGGAGAAGAAAGATCATACAGATGTGGGATCTAATGATGATAAATGAATAAGTAGCTCTTCACACCAGCAGAGTCTGCAAATGAGAAGAGACAGGCTGTGTAAGTAGGCATCAATAAAAGTGCTTTACGAGCAAGAGATTTCTGCAAGCAAACAGGGAGAGCACTTAAATGAGGTTGTGGAGTTTCTTCCTACTGAGCACTAGGTACTAGTGCCGATCCGTCCAAACAGTCCACCGCCGTGCGGAGCAATGGCGAAATTAGAGGGGCAGAGTCGGACGTGGCACCGCATTGAACATACGGCGTCATCACGTCATTCAATGCAGTGAGTAGAGGAGAAGTGAACATAGCTCGAGGTGGGAGTGGCTGCGCAGCGGCGCTGTGCTCACTGCGGCGTCCCTACGCACACATCCCACAGAGGGACAAAAACAAACAACACTGACAGGAGGCTCCACCCACTAGACATGAGAGGAGGCTAGGCGTCGCTGGTGGTCTCCTAGCAACCAAGACAACGAAGCGAAGCGATGGCAAGACAGCAGGACAGAGGCTCATGATAAGATGTAATGTGATGCGGCTTAAACCGATTCTCGACGGTACTATATGAGTAGAGTGGACCGAAAAAATTAGTTAATTAAACAACAAAAAATGAGAGAAGGAATGCCATCATACATCCTAACTGGGAATGGGAAAATAAAGTGTCACAGGTACCAGATACATGGGGGGGACCCCGAGCCACCACTGCACGGCTCCCCCCACAGGAGGGGACCTGAGAGGGGAGTCATGCAACGACGGCCCACCGACGCAGAAAGGCAGCGAAGCGAGCAGCCGATGCTGAAACAGCCTCAAGGATGCTCACAAAGAACGCCAAGAACGGAAGCCCCCCATAGGACAAAGGAGTCCCGGAGGGCCCCCCTGCGCCCGGCGGGACAGAATGGGGTCAGCAGATGTAACCGGACATTAGTACGTCCGCGAACAGACATGGCAAAGGGAACTCCAACACCGACAGGGCATAAAAACAGGCAGAATTTACATCACAATTCGAGGCTGGGCATGACAGGCAGGTGATAAGTCAATGCTACCAAGAGGTAATTGCAGCATAATACTACATGTAGGAACAGAGACAAAAATAAATGTTCAAAATGCATATTAAAGAGAAATATACAAAACCAAGATGACAAAGGAATAGGGGTTGGGGTTTATGGGGTGTTGTGAGGCAAAGGGAAGGAAGGCCACTAAGGGGGCTACAGATCCTTTTTGCATACTCCTGATGTAAATCCCTCAAGGAATGACCTATAACTCAGCTGTTCATTTAAATCCGGGGGCGGGGTGGCAACAAGGTCAGCAATCCAGCGGGCCTCTCTCTGTAGAAGGACCTTGTTCCAATCCCCGCCCCTGGGATGAGGGTGGATTCTGCCCAAGATCAAAAATTGAATTCCCGGAAAGATCCCATGATGTTCGTTGATAACATGCCTTCCCAGAGGGAGATCTGGGTTTACTTTTTTCATAGAGGTGATGTGCCTAGAAGCTCGCAGGGAAAACTTTAATTTGGTCTTGCCAACGTAAAATCGTTGGCACTGGCAGGTGAGAAGGTATACTACCCCCTCGGTCTTATAGTTACAAAAGTGGTGGGGTGTATATGGTCGTCCGTTGGGAGAATTATGTTATGGCTCGTATTCATGTATCTGCATATAGGGCATCCCCCGCAGGTAAACGTCCCGAATCTTTTACATGGGTCGTTCCGAAATTCGCTGACAAATTCATTATGGACCAAATGGTCGCTTAGTGAACTGGTGTGTCGGTAGGTAATGGCGGGACGTGCAGATAGATGTGGGCATAAGGTAGCATCAGCATACAAAATATGCCAAAACCTATTGAGAATTGATTTGATGGGTTCATGTTGATTGCTGAACCTCGTAATCATCCTGACTGTGACGCAATCATCAGTTTTCCTTCAATGGTTAAATAGTAGTTCACGTCTGGTGTGTCCATTGGCTCTTTTGAATGCCTTTTTCAAGATAGAATGCGAGTATCCCCTAAGGAGAAGTCTATCTCTCAATGCGGATGCTTCGCGTAGGTATGATTCTTGATCAGAGCAATTCCGTTTCAACCTAAGATACTGGCTGTTAGGGATGAGCTGAACGCCCCCCTGTTCGGTTCGCACCAGAACATGCGAACAGGAAAAAAGTTTGTTCGAACACGCGAACACCGTTAAAGTCAATGGGACACGAACATGAATAATCAAAAGTGCTAATTTTAAAGGCTAATATGCAAGTTATTGTCATAAAAAGTGTTTGGGGACCTGGGTCCTGCCCCAGGGGACATGGATTAATGCAAAAAAAGTTTTAAAAACAGCCATTTTTTCAGGAGCAGTGATTTTAATAATGCTTAAAGTCAAACAATAAAAGTGTAATATCCCTTTAATTTTCATACCTGGGGGGTGTCTATAGTATGCCTGTAAAGGGGTGCATGTTTCCTGTGTTTAGAACAGTCTGACAGCAAAATGACATTTTGAAGGAAAAAACCCATTTAAAACTACCCGCGGCTATTGCATTGCCGACAATACACATAGAAGTTCATTGATAAAAACGGCATGGGAATTCCCCAAAGGGGAACCCCGAACCAAAATTTAAAAACAAAATGACGTGGGAGCCCCCTAAATTCCATACCAGGCCCTTCAGGTCTGGTATGGATATTAAGGGGAACCCCAGCCAAAATTTAAAAAAAAATGATGTGGGGTTCCCCCTATATTCCATACCAGACCCTTCAGGTCTGGTATGGATTTTAAGGGGAACCCCGCTCCAAAAAAAAAAACGGTGTGGGGTCCTCAACCGTACCAGGCCACATGCCCTCAACATTGGGAGGGTGCTTTGGGGTAGCCCCCCAAAACACCTTGTCCCCATGTTGATGAGGACAAGGGCCTCATCCCCACAACCCTGGCCGGTGGTTGTGGGGGTCTGTGGGCGGGGGGCTTATCGGAATCTGGAAGCCCCCTTTAACAAGGGGACCCCCAGATCCCGGCCCCCCCTGTATGAAATGGTAAGGGGGTACTTACCCCTACCATTTCACTAAAAAACTGTCAAAAATGTTAAAAATGACAAGAGACAGTTTTTGACAATTCCTTTTGTTTAAATGCTTCTTCTTTCTTCTATCTTCCTTCATCTTCTGGTTCTTCTGGTTCTTCTGGCTCTTCCTCCGGCGTTCTCGTCCAGCATCTCCTCCGCGGCGTCTTCTATCTTCTTCTCCTCGGGCCGCTCCACACCCATGGCATGGGGGGAGGCTCCCGCTCTTCTCTTCCCCTTTTCTTCTTCTCTTCTTCTCTTCTTCATTTTCTTCTCCGGGCCGCTCCACATCCATGCTGGCATGGAGGGAGGCTCCCACTGTGTGACGGCGCTCCTTGTCTGACAGTTCTTAAATAACGGGTGCGGGGCCACCTGGTGATCCCGCCACCCTCTGATGCACGGTGACTTGACGGGACTTCCCTGTGACATCACAGGGAATGCCACAGGGAAGTCCCGTCATGTCCCGTGCATCAGAGGGGGGCGGGGTCACCAGGTGGCCCCGTCCCCCGTTATTTAAGAACCGTCAGACGAGGAGCGCCGTCACACAGCGGGAGCCTCCCTCCATGCCAGCATGGATGCGGAGCGGCCCGGAGAAGAAAATGAAGAAGAGAAGAAGAGAAGAGGATGAAGAAGAAGATGAAGAGAAGAGCGGGAGCCTCCCCCCATGCCATGGGTGCGGAGCGGCCAGAGGAGAAGAAGATAGAAGACGCCGCGGAGAAGATGCTGGACGAGAACGCCGGAGGAAGAACCAGAAGAACCAGAAGATGAAGGAAGATAGAAGATAGAAGAAAGAAGATAGAAGAAAGAAGAAGCATTTAAATAAAGGAATTGTCAAAAACTGTCTCTTGTCATTTTTAACATTTTTGACAGTTTTTTAGTGAAATGGTACCCTCTTACCATTTCACGGGGGGGGGGCCTGGGATCTGGGGGTCCCCTTGTTAAAGGGGGCTTCCAGATTCCGATAAGCCCCCCGCCCACAGACCCCCACAACCACCGGCCAGGGTTGTGGGGATGAGGCCCTTGTCCTCATCAACATGGGGACAAGGTGTTTTGGGGGGCTACCCCAAAGCACCCTCCCAATGTTGAGGGCATGTGGCCTGGTACGATTCAGGAGGGGGGCCGCACTCTCGTCCCCCTCTTTTCCTGCGGCCTGCCAGGTTGCGTGCTCGGATAAGGGTCTGGTATGGATTCTTGGGGGGACCCCACGTCGTTTTTTTTTTTTTTTTGGCTGGGGTTCCCCTTAAAATCTATACCAGACCTGAAGGGTCTGGTATGGAATTTAGGGGGAACCCCACGTCATTTTTTTTTTAAATTATGGCCGGGGTTCCCCTTAATATCCACACCAGACCTGAAGGGCCTGGTATGGAATTTAGGGGGACTCCCACGTCATTTTTTTTTTTTAATTTTGGTTCGGGGTTCCCCTTTAGGGAATTCCCATGCCGCATTTACCAATGAACTTCTATGTGTATTGTCGGCAATGCAATAGCCGCGGGTAGTTTTAAATGGGTTTTTTCCTTCAAATTGTCATTTTGCTGTCAGACTGTTCTAAACACAGGAAACATGCGCCCCTTTACAGGCATACTATAGACACCCCCCAGGTACGAAATTTAAAGGGATATTACACTTTTATTGTTTGACTTTAAGCATTATTAAAATCACTTCTCCTGAAAAAACGGTCGTTTTTAAAACTTTTTTTTGCATTGATCCATGTCCCCTGGGGCAGGACCCAGGTCCCCAAACACTTTTTATGACAATAACTTGCATATTAGCCTTTAAAATTAGCACTTTTGATTTCTCCCATAGACTTTTAAAGGGTGTTCGGCGAACTTGCGAACAGCCAATGTTCGAGTCGAACATGAGTTCGACTCGAACTTGAAGCTCATCCCTACTGGCTTTAGGGGATTGCACGGAGAAGGGGCTGCGGGTGGGCAATGGAGGCGTGCAAGATGGTGTTGCCTGCCGTGGGTTTACGAAAAAGACCACTCGATAGGCTGCCATCTTCGTTTTTAGTGAAAATAGTGTCCAGGAGACACTAGTCTCACTGTAAGTAAAAGTAAACTTTAGATTTAGAGTATTCTGTTGCATGAAAAACAACACTGATATGCTTGGGTAGGCTGTTTCTTCTGTTTGTGATTACAAAACCTGATGTTCTCAATGCAATATTATGCAAATATCATTTTATCTCTGCTTTGTTTTTGTATTTATTTTTTCCAATTTGTATTTTACTATACAATAGGATTTTGTCCCACGATTTGCCTCTGATGAAGGGACGGTCTATTCAGTTCCGAAACGCGTAAGCCTTCGTGGAAGACTACACAATGCAGTTTCATCTCTTGCATATCAGTACAGCTTTTTTAGCTTTTTATTCATCATTTGTGATTTTCTTCTGTTATGTATTTGTGACAATATTTTTGCTTTGTATAAATACTGTTTTCTACTGAATAAAATTTATATTTTTATATTACGTATTTGTCGGTAAAGTCTTCTTAGGGGGGAAACTTTTTCTATGTTTTTACTCTTCTGTCTTCTATGGGACAAACTACATGTACTACTGTTTCTAAATGTTTAGTTAGGAGGGCGAGCTCCCTACCCCCCACCCACAGCCAATCTGTTTACAGCTAGAAAAGAGACAGCTGCTTTATAAATGCAGCTTGTATCAGCCAACAGACAAGCAACTTCAAAATGAATGCAGAGTGGGTAGGGTGTTACAGCCTTTGCATTTCTCTTGCCGTTGCTTGTTTGTGGAAAATGGCTTGACAAGGGGCAGATAATGCAGAAATTACAAGAGTCAGAAGGGCACATAATGCATTAGGAGGACCGCCCCCCCCCCACCTGCAGCCGATCTGTCAACAGCTAGGAAGGAGACAGCTGCTTCAAAAAATGCAGCTTATCTCAGCTTTGAGCATGTTCAGAACAGACAAGCAACTTCAAAAGGAATGCAGAGGGAGTAGGGTGTTGCAGTCTTTGGGTTTCTTTTGCCGTTGCTTGTCTGTGGAAAATGCTTAGACAAGGGGCAGATAGGGCACGTACCACATAAAGTGCAGGAATCAGACATATGCAACACTAATTGCAGGGGTCGGGTGTGTGTAATGCATTATGTGCAGGGGTCAGATGTACAGAGTGAAGGGGATTTGATTGTGGAGTGCAGGGGTCAGGTGTGTGTAATGAATAGAGTGAAAGGAGTGATCAATACTCCTACATACTTTAACCTTTTAGCAAACCTCCCCCCTTCAAAAAAATCGAGCATTAATCTGCAGGCTCAATTTCCTCCAAGCATAAATTCCCTCTGCAAGTCAAAATTTTCTTTAAACAAATAACAAAAATTCTCCTTCCCAATACAAATGCTCTATGTACAACTATAACCTCCTAGCACAAATCTGAGCTCCCTCAAATCACCCCTCCCAGCAAATATCACCCCCACCCCAAATAGTTCTCCTCGAACAGCACAAATCCTTTTCCCCACAAATCCCCTCCCAGCACAAATCCCCTTTCCTGGTTACCCCCCCCCAACCAGCACAGATCATCTTCCCCCCTAAATCAGTCCTACCAACTCATATTCTTCCCTCAAAAAATTCCCCCCAAGCACAAATCTTTATCACCCCCAGGATCATTGTGTACCCCAATAAAATCTATCCCTCCCCCAACTTATAGACAGAGATAATGTGGCAGACAGCCAAGGAATGTTCTTAGGCCTAGAGGCACTATCAATGCCCCTGGTCTCATATAATTTGACCGCTGTTTCTGACCATCTCCTGCAGCAGGATCCCAGTCACGACCACTTTTAAAGTGGTTGTAAAGCCTTAAGCCTGCAGGGGTACTCCCATGGAAAGCAGCTTTCCGTGGGGGCACCAGATGAAGAGGAGGAGCCAGGAGCACCAGCTGGGGGCCCCAGAAGAGGAGGATCGGGGCTGCTCTGTGCAAAACCCCAAAAAATCAAAGGTTTACAATTACTTTAGAGCATATCTGCAAGTATCTCTGCATTCTCCTTGTCAAAAGAAGTTTATTGAGTATACAATGTTATAAAGATACATAAAGTAAGTTTACAAGGATCTATAAAGTAAGCTCATTGTTTTACAGTAGGGTTTATATAGGTAAATATCATGAAATTTCAAATATTAAACATTGGGTTCATGTAAACCTAAATTAAAGATATATATGATTTCCTTAGTTACTTTTGTAGGTATTTAAATGATTTATACCTACTATACATATTGTTTACAAGTAGAGTGTATATAGGTCAAAAAAATTCTGATAATGAGCTTTAATCGTAAGGTGGAGAAAAGGAAAGAGAAAGAAGAAAAAGGGTTGAAAGGTAGAGGTATGGTCCACAAGGTTGTCACGCTCGTCAGTTTATTATTCTTTTTAGTTCTCTTTGAAGCCTTAGAATGGGTGTCTCTGTAAGTCATTTAATCTGTTACCATGGCAACAGGACAGAGTCATTGAAGTTTGAGAGGAACTGTTGTTTTATCCAAGGATGCCAAAGTTTTTCAAATTTTGTAATTTGATTTTGATCGATGGCTACCATCTTAGCATGGGACATTGTATTATTCATTCTGTGAATTGTTTTTGCTAGTACCAATGTAGGAGATTTCCATGCCTTGGCCACTGTTTGTTTTGCAGCCGTTATTAGTTGGATCATAAGTTTGAATTGAGAGAGTGTTAACCATTCTGGTTTTAGATTAAGTAAAGTCAAATATGGATCTGGTTGTATTATTTTTTTAAATATTTTAGATGCAATCACGAAGACTTCCTTCCAGAAGGTTTGGATTACTGGGCACGTCCACCATATGTGTAAATATGTGCCTATTTCTGGGCATCCTCGATAACAAAGAGCTGAGGTATTAGGTGAATATTTTGCCACTCTAGCGGGTACAAGGTACCAGCGAGTTAGGACTTTATAATTTGTCTCCAGTGCTAAGATGTTGGGTGAAGATGACTTAGATGTGAGCCATATGTTAGACCAGTCCGTGTCTTCTAAAGTTCATCCCAGGTCCTCCTCCCACCTCTGAACGTAAGAGGGTTTATTAAGATTTGCTACTCCATATAATTGATTATAAAGTGATGAAATTGTACCTTTAGCAAATGGATCTTTTGTACAGATTGATTCAAAAATGGATAATTGGGATAATTGTGTATCCCCCTTTAGGAATGGTGTATATAAATTTTTGATTTGGAGATATCTAAATATCTCAGAGTTTGGTAGATCATATTTTTCTCTAAGCGATGGGAATGAAAGGAATGATTTAGATGCTATGAAGTCATTTAGTGTCTGAATGCCTGATGTTGTCCAAGCTTTAAAAGAATTTGGGTAGATCCATGCCGGATAAAAGGCCGGATTTCTGATAAAAGAAAGGAGAGGATTGTGTGGAGATTGTAACTGATATTTGGTTTTTAGTTTATCCCAGAGAGATAAGAAGTGTTTAGTTATGGGATTATGAATTTTAAAGCGGTCTTTAGGATCAAGCCATAATAAATTTGATATTAATAGAGGGTCATTTTCTGAAGCCTCTATAAATACCCATAATGGGATTTCCTGTTTTGCATGGTATTTGGACAGACTGGCCAAATGTGCTGCTCTGTAGTAGTTAGTAAAATTAGGGTATCCCAGGCCTCCTTTATTTTTGGGAAGATGTAGTGTGTGTATAGGTATACGTGGTTTAGAAGAGCCCCATATAAACGAAGTTGCTCTTTTTTGTACTATTCTCAAAAAATAGGAAGGAATTGGAATAGGGAGGACTCTGAATAGATAAAGCAATTTGGGTAGAATAGTCATTTTGATTGCATTAATCTTCCCTATCCAGGATAAAGGAAGTTGCGACCATTGTTTTATTAGATTTGCGATCTGTCTTAATACAGGAGGATAATTGGTTGAGAATAAGTCAGAATGAGATGCTGTTAAATGAATTCCAAGATATGGGATTGATTTTTCTGCCCATGTGAATGGGAGTGCAGCCCTAGCCGGGATCAATTCCA
The DNA here is from genome assembly GCA_037952925.1 of Lithobates clamitans. Taxonomy (NCBI): domain Eukaryota; kingdom Metazoa; phylum Chordata; class Amphibia; order Anura; family Ranidae; genus Lithobates; species Lithobates clamitans. The sequence continues at coordinate 1,861,698 of JBBGZY010000720.1, forward strand.
TGTTTGTGAGTGAAATATTAAGCACCAGGCATTTCTTAGGATTAATCATAAGGACGGATAGGGCTGCAAATCCATCAAGAGCTGGTATTAAGTTAGGACCAGAGACCTGTGGTGATGATAGAAAAAGTAATATATCGTCTGCAAATATACATAATTTGTGTGTAATACCTCCTACTTCAATGCCAGTTATAGTTTGGTTTGTTCTGATGTATTGGGCCATGGGTTCGAGTATAAGGGCAAATAATAAGGGAGATAATGGGCAACCCTGTCGGGTACCTCTTTCGATATTAAAGGCTTCAGATTTGTATCCAGCATATTTTATATAGGCTTTGGGTTTATTATATAATGCTTTGATCCATGTTAAAAAGTGGGGTCCAAAACCCCATTTTTGTAATGAATATTGCATATATTGCCAGGATACTGTGTCAAATGCCCTCTTAATATCGAGAGATAGAAAACATAAAGGGATTTTCCGTTTTTTAGCAATATGTGCCAATAACACTGCCCTGCGTATATTATCGCCTGCCTGTCTATTTGGCATGAAGCCTACTTGATCTCTATGTATTAATTTTCCTATAATGCTATTGAGGCGTTTTGCTATTATTTTTGCTAATAATTTAATATCGAGGTTTAACAGAGAGATAGGCCGATAATTCACACAGGAAGTATCATCAGAAAGGGGTTTTGGGATCATACAAACAATTGCCATTAGTGTTTCTTGCCGAAAAGAATGTCCATCTAGAAGTTTGTTAATAGTTTCAGTGAGAATGGGAGAGAGTATTTCTGAGAATGTTTTATAGTATAAAGCCGAGTAGCCGTCTGGGCCTGGTCTTTTGTTAAGTTTTAGGTCTTTTATGGCGTTAGCAACTTCATCTATAGTTATAGGCTCATCCAAACTGCTTTTTTGATTCTGAGATAACTCAGGTAAGGTTATTTTTGAGAAGAAGGATTCAGCCTCTGTAGGATTAAATTCATTATTTGTCTTGTATAAAGTTGCGAGATGTGAGTGAAATTTATGGACTATTTTAACTGGATTACAAGTGTAAACATTTTTTGATAATTTCAAACGTATTGGTTTGAAAGATTTGTTAGTTGAATTTAATGCCCGAGCCAAATATGTACCTGGTTTGTTTGTATTCATGTAGAAATTGTGTTTGGAGCGTTTGAGGGATTTATCAACTGACTCAGTGAGAAATAGATCGTATTCCAATTTAGATTTTTCCAGATAAGATTTTGTACTCTGAGATGGATTATCTTGAAATGATATGTAGGCTGCATTAAAATTGAGTTCTAGTTTTTTTGCTAGATTTTTGCGTTCCCGTTTAAATAGTGCCATTTGTCTTTGTATTGTACCACGCAAGACAGGCTTATGAGCTTCCCACAGTGTTATTGGGGAGATGTCTGTTGTATTATTAATTGATATGTATTCCTTTAAAGCTTGTTCAATGGCCATCTGATGTAGTGGGTGTTTGAGCATTATATCCGGTAAGTACCACGTTGGGTCATGCGCTTTTGGTATGGCTGAGGCTATAGTAGTGTATACTGCATTATGGTCAGACCACGGAATCGGAATTATATCTGATGCAATAATTTCTGGTATCATTCCTATTGTTAGAAAAATATGATCTATTCTGGTGAAAGTTTGATGAGGGTGCGAGAAATAAGTGAATTTCTTTTTCATTGGGTTACTTTCTCTCCATGAATCTACCAGATTGTATTTGGAAAGAAGTTGAGAAAAAGGTAATCTAGAGGTTATTTTGGATGGTGTAAAAGGTGATTTATCTAGAAATGGGAGGAGGACCTGGTTCGAATCCCTACACATTATCACTGTTCCTATTTTGTGTGTATTAATCACTTGTAATATATGTGAGAGGAATGGTGTAGGTTGTTTGTTAGGAGCGTAGTAGGAAATCACTGTGATTGCTGTATCCATTATATAACCCATGAGTATCAGGTATCTACCTTCTGGGTCTTTAATTTCTGATGATAAGGTGAATGGTGTGGATCGGTGAAATGCAATTAGAGTTCCCCTTTGCTTGGTACAGGCAGAAGCCGTGTAAATTTGTTGATAAAAAGGAGAAATATATTTTGGAGTAGAATCTTTGGTGAAGTGTGTTTCTTGGAGGCATACTATGTGAGCCTTCTTGTTATGGAAAGTACGGAAGGCTTTGGTCCTTTTCTGAGGGACATTTATTCCCTGAACATTCAGGGAAAGTATATTCAGTGGTGCCATGGCAATAGATCAAATAGATTTGACTTACTTTTTGTTATGCAGAGCTGACTGCGCAGATCAACCTGTGTGGACTGAAGAGATGAATAGATAGAAAAGAAACCAGTGAATTCTGGAGTAAAGAGTAAACAAAAAACATATGAGATTAGATGATACATTGTATAAATTATTTTTTGCAAGTAATCACAATTTACCCGTGAAAGAGAATAAATATCTCTCTCAGGGGAATAAGTGCCTTCGTCACACTCCCACATAATATGGTTGGGAGAATGAGGAGGGCTAATGGGGGTACACGGATCTTCCGCTTACAGGAGAGAGGTGCTATGTCAAAAGACATCAAAATGATGTTTCATTAATTGGAGTGCAGAATATAGTTTTTGTTGAAATTATTTATTCCAGGGTGGTTGTATATGGTTAGTCTTGCCCTAGGCTAAATAATTCAGTTAGAAAGGTACTGTTAATAACTTTGGTATTGATGAAGATAGTTTGAATTATTTTGGGATTTTAACCCTTTAAACAATTACATATTTTATTCATATGTAACTGTTTAGATATGTTAACTCATAAAATTGAGGTTGTATTGCTTCAGATTAGAATAAACAAAAACATAATTCTAGGAACCTGTTAGGTAATAATATATTTGTTTTAAGAAAAGAAAGAAAAAGCTTCCATTACTTCTGGATTATTGAACATATTTGTCCTAAAAAGTAATAAATCTTTTGTTATTACCTGATAATATATAACTGAATATGAATTTCCTTATTTCACTTATATATTCTAAGGCTATATGAATCAGAAGTAATAAGAAATATAACTGGAATGTAACGATCCCACACAGTGTGTGACTATCAGAATGCAGTTACATTCAGTTATAAATATAGGTTTTTTATAGAGAACCATCTCTTAGTATAATAAATGAAGAGATATCAGGAATTAGGATGTCAGTCCATTGAATCTTCTTGGTGCATGGATGATGTGGCATAACGGCCTCTTTTGTGAGAATGATGATTCCCATTTTGTTCTGAAATTTTCTGGGTGCTGCCTGAAGGTGAAGATGACGCCATTCTTCTGCGTGTGGGAGAGTTGCTGCTTGTGGGTTCTGTCAGATTTAATTTTAAAAGGGTTTGTTGTAGTTCATCTGCTGATCTGCTTCTGTAAATTATACCTTGGTAGTTAAATCTGACTGAAAAGGGGAAGCCCCATTGATACATAATGTTGTGGCGTTGCAGTTCCATTAGTTGGGGTTTCATGGATCGTCTTTTAGTAATAGTAAGTTGGGATAGGTCAGCAAAAATTTGATAATTGTGTCCTTGAAAATTAAGTTCCTTTTTTTCTCTTGCAGCAATTAGTATTTGTTCTTTCGTTCTGTAATAATGAAATTTTGTGATTATATCACGTGGGGGTCCATCTTTCTTTTTGGCTGTGAGGGCTCTGTGTACTCTGTCCAGTTCTAAACGTTCAATAGGGATATCTGGCTTTAGTTCTTGTAATAGAGCAGTAATAGTAGATTGCAGGTCTGTCACAGTTTCAGGTATTCCCCTTATGCGCAAGTTTGAACGTCTGGCTCTATTTTCGTAATCTTCGAGCTTAGTTTGAAGTATTAAATTCTCTTTTTTTAATTGTTCCAATTCTGTTATATTTTCTTGGGTTGTAATTTCAATTTCATCCATTTTTATTTCTAAGGCTGCGGTGCGGTTTCCCAGCTCTCTTATTTCTTTGGTTAGGCTTTTTGTTATTTGGTCTGAGGTTTGTTTTAAAGCCTTATGAAGCATCTTTTCAAATTGTAATAATATTTCTGGGGATACTGAGGAGGCTTGTGGAGAAGTTTGTGAGAGGATTTGTTCTGTATCTGACTCAAATGGAGAGTCTTGCTGTGACATTTTCTGTCTGTGAGAGCGCCCTGATGCTGTATATTGTGAGGTACACAAGAAAAAAGACCTCTCCTGCGCTCAGGTGTCCATGAACTGGATAAGTGGTGCAGCCACCTATAGAAGTAATGCCTAGCGTCTTGCAGCCCTCATTTGAACAATGGGTATTCAAGCTAAAAAACACAAAAAAGAAAGAGGGCGCACCAACCTAGTGCATTACCACTGATAAACTTTAATGCAGCATAAAAACAGTAAAAATTATACTCACAAACGAGCTAGTATAAATAGCTTTCAAAAGGGCGCAAAAGCGCTGTTTCTGTGGATCGACACCCCAGGACCTGTTGCCGAGAGGATAAGACCAGCGCAAATGGCTGATGGCTTGCGCGTTTCGGGGGAGCACCCCTTTCTTCAGAGCCTAAGCGGGCAAACTGGAGCTGCTTCAGTTGCAGTGAGTGCCTGTGAGCTCTTTGTGAGGTGATTTTTATTTCTGCCACGGTTTCCTCCCAGTACCATATTTCCTGCCCAAACTTTCACAGTTTGTTCCCTGGGGCAAAAAGGTTCAAATGGATACCTTTTGAGCCTGCAGGCTCCGCTTTGTCCTTCTCTTCTCTCCTCAGCGGTGTGGAGCTCTAACAATGCATGTCTGCTCTGCTAGGCTCCGCCTCCTGCCCCTCCCTGCATTCTCTTACAATATTCTGCAACATTACATTATAAAGAATAGAATGTATGGCCCTTTGCTGATGACAAAAGCACACTTGAAGATCTTTGTTTCTAGTAAGTTGACCATCACTGACCTAAATGATACAAATAAAACTATGCTCTGTTATGCTCATGTGCACACAGAAGAATCATATAAACAAACGGTCTGGGGACAATGTACACAAGTTAATTAGAAACAGTGTAAATCAATTAACCAATAAAGTTGTTTTTTGCCTTTGAGAGAAAACTAAAGCACTTTTAAAATTTGCAGAAACCCTGGGAAATGCAGAGCTTGCTTTACTAATGTATGAAGTGAGGTGAAGTGCTGTGGAGTAAACAGAATATAAACATCCAATCACACACAAGGGAGTTTAAATAAAATAAGCTTCTCTCTCTAATTGGATGTTTGACATGAACACTGTTTCACTCCATCACTTCATTGCACTTGATCTGAATTAGTATTTTAGTAAATCCTGCTCATAAACTTTTTTACAAATACTAATGACTGAGCCACCATGCAGCAGTGCTGATGATGCCTTTACCTACAAAAACAATTATATATCAGGGCACTATCTATCTATCTATCTATCTATCTATCTATCTATCTATCTATCTATCTATCTATCTATCTATCTATCTATCTATCTATCTATCTATCTATCTATCTATCTATCTATCTATCTATCTCTATCTATTTATCTAATAGTTTTACAATATTTATTTAGGAAAAATATAGCAAGCAAAAAAATCTGATCTTATAAGATCAGAAGAAACCTTTGAAATACAAAAAAATATATTTATACTTATGTGAATTTCAGAATTAGTTTGTTAACCATTGGGAAAAGCTGCTTTTCCATACCGAATCAGAATAACATTTCCCCCATCCCAATGTTATTAGGAATGGTTGTGTGTTTCCATCCACCTTGGCAGAAAACACATAAAAAATATTATTTCCTCTAGGAGCTGCAATATGAGGAAATTTTGTTAGCCTCATTTGTGCAGTTAATAGTCTGCAAGAAAACTATTATCACCATGAAATTTGAAAATAATACTCTGGAGAAAATATAGCCAGAGTGTCAGCATTCATTGTGCTTGCAGAGACACTCCACCTTCGGAAGGGAAAGCCTTTATTCTAATAAAGTTTGGCAAACAGTTGAAAACTAAAAGTTTGGAACTCAGAAAACTGAGGGTTTATATTTATTTATGATAATAAAACAATAATAATAATAAAAAATTAAAAAACGACCTTGTAAAGTGTCTACATAGTGTAAGACATTTACTCTGTAAAGCCAATACTATTTTTTTATTTTTTATTACATGTCGCTCATTTTTGGAAACAGAATTATATGTAACTCTTTCTTTAAAGAGTCAGGGTGGATATTGGTGAGTTACCTTTTCCCTTCTGGAGGCCTCTTTTGAAAAGATCTCTGATTGATTTTCCAGATTTTTTAAAATTATAGCACCAGTTACTAATGACTGAGATCAGAGCTCAGCTGAGGGGTGGGCAATAGAGGTGCCCAGTGCTCTTCATTTGCATCAGCAAAAAAGGTGCTACTATTTTTATTCTAATGCTTCACAAGGCACCCTGTGGTCCATGCTGCTTGCCAGCTCTGAGTGAAAGGAGGATACTTTCTGTAAGGCAGGTTCCTGCATTTAGCTCAGGAGCTCAAGATGTGGCTCTCTATGTCTCATCCCTGCTTTCTAATGTGAGAGTGCTGATATAATTTAGGACAAGCATCTCTGGGGGTTATGTTGTAGGGCTGATTTGATTGGAAGTGTTCGAAAAAGAAATGCAACATATTAATGCCCCGTACACACGGTCGGATTTTCCGATGGAAAATGTCCGATCGGAGCATGTTGTCGGAAATTCCGACCGTGTGCGGGCTCCATCGGACATTTTCCATCGGATTTTCCGACACACAAAGTTGGAGAGCAGGAGATAAAATTTTTCGACAACAAAATCCGTTGTCGGAAATTCCGATCGTGTGTACACAAATCCGACGGACAAAGTGCCACGCATGCTCAGAATAAATAAAGAGATGAAAGCTATTGGCCACTGCCCCGTTTATAGTCCCGACGTACGTGTTTTACGTCACCGCGTTTAGAACGATCAAATTTTCCGACAACTTTGTGTGACCGTGTGTAGACAAAACAAGTTTGAGCCAACATCCGTCAGAAAAAATCCTAGGATTTTGTTGTCGGAATGTCCGAACAAAGTCCGACCGTGTGTACGTCCTATTATAGTGTTTTATGCATTGATTAAAATCATTACATTGCTGCTTAGATGTGTAAAATGCTATGTATGGTAGAAAATAGTTGGTCTGGGGTTATCTGTAGTAGGGGATTAAAAGCAGTAGTGGTAGAGTAAAGTGCTTCTAGGTGAATAAAGGTTAGGGGGAGAGCAGGTTATTAAACTGATGTTGAGTGATGCTAAAAGTGGTGGAAGTGCTACTGGGTGATATAGTATACTGTTAAAAACTATAATATTTTGTTGAATGATATAATATGCTGTTTGTCTTATAATTTATGGTTTGATAAAGGGGCCTTCCTTTCTGCCCTGAATCTTCCCTCCACCTCCTGTCATCACCCAGCCGAGAGAGGTGCTGTTTTGGAGCCACAGCCATCTTGCCACTTCTGGAAGCTGCTGATGCTTATGTTCCAGCCTGAAGCCTGACAACTGCACTTCCTTGAAGAACTCTGCTTCAACCAGCCACATGCCTGATGAGCTCTGAAGCCTCATGGTTATCCTATGAATGTCTATACTGGTCTATGACAAGCCTTGATCTACTTTATATCTAACTTATTGATTGGATGAAATTATATTTATCATAACCTTGGAGTTTATGACCTGGATGGCTTTAAAGTGAATGAGTACCCAGTATAAGTTGTATTCCATGATTGGATCCAGTGCATTACTATCATTGTTCTGGATAAGCGATGAAATTATGCCTTGTGATTGATGATTTTATGCCTATATATTATCACCTTCTGGTAAGCAGATTGGATTCACATTGGGTGTGGTGTGCTTTTCCATACACACTGAAGCTGGTGAAGGATCCTTTCATATCTATCCCTTCTTTGAAAGAAAGATGTGTTATTTTTTAACAAGCACTGCATTTTGGGCATTTATTTTTATTGTTTGACTATTAAAGTGGGGGTCCACCTATCTATCGTTTTTTGTTTTTTTTTTGGAGTTCATTCACAGGCTTTTCTTCTCATGATTATCTACTCACATGTTCTGTGTAATAAGTCCGCCTGTGTCCGATTTCGTTGTAAAGAATAACTTATAAAAATTCACCGAAGGCGGTTTCCATCTTCATTGTGGGCATTTGAAGCCCACAAGCATGTATTTCCTGGATGCGGTGAATGCTGTGCTCCCAGCATTCACCGAGATGTTGTGATGACGCTGTTGCACAATGCATGCTGGGAAGCCTGAGACTAGCTCCCAGGGGACTGTGGGAGGTCTGGGAGAGGCTAGAAACACACCTACTCCCATGGGAGGAAAACCAGGAAGTGCTAAGAAGATTAGAAAAAAAAGGTAATTACAGCGATTTAAATTTTTTTACACAGCATGTCAGCATCTAGGCAAGGAAGAGAATGCATAGAGATAATGTTCAAAATTTGGGTGGAACCCCGCTTTAACAAACTGTGCTGGCTGCTTATATTAGCATGGATACCCTCCTCTCCTCTTATAATTTATTGCTAGGATGTGATATGCTCTTGCTGAATAACATAATTTGCTGCTTTGGTGTGATCCATTGTGCTAGAATGATATACAGTGCCTTGAAAAAGCACTGTATTTTCCACATTTTGTCATGTAATTGTCAAAAACGTAAATGTATTTTATTGGGTTTTTATGTGATAGACCAACACAAAGTGGCACATAATTGTGAAGTGGAAGGGAAATCATAAATGGTTTGCAAAATTCTTTTAAAAATAAATATGTGAAAAGTGTGGCGTGAATTTGTATTCAGCCCCCCCTGAGACAATACTTTGTAGAACCACCTTTGGCTGCAATTACAGCTGCAAGTCTTTTTTGGGGATGCCTCTACCAGCTTTGCACATTTAAAGAGTGACATTTTTCTCCTGTACAAAATAAGTCAAGCTCTGTCAGATTGGATAGAGAGCATTTGTGAACAGCAACTTTCCATTCTTGCCACAGATTCCCAATTGGATTTAGGTAAATGGAAAAGTTTGGGACTTTGATTGAGGCCATAGACACAGTGGAGATAAAATCCATAAAGGTACACGTTTATTAACATAAAAATCATGAGACATGTCAAACAGAAACCACATGGGTGAAAAACATTGTAGTAAATGCAAATTTCATGTTTGTTCACACATACTATTAAAAGTATGCATGCAATACAGGCAACTAGGGTACATCCAGGTATGGTAGCCAAGTGCCCCACAGTGGTCTGATTGATCAATGAATACATTCTAATTCATTCATAATGGTACAATATAAATGTAAAACAACACTTGCAAATGAGACAGTGAGACCACAATACATTGCAAAATTCAAAAAATTATAAGAGAAAAACATCCCAAAATTGCCCCAAAATTGCCCAAATGGTTGAAAGGGGGGGGCTTGTATCTGCATCCCACAATAATGCCCGACGCATTTCATGTATCTCACACTCATCAGGGGCAGGTGCTGATAATGTATCTATAGGAGATGATAAAATAAAATAAAATTAATGAAGGGTAATGGGAACTATCCATAAGGAAAAAGGTAGGTATCTCCCAAAATACTTACAAGGACTCACTATGAATGAGGTGTAGCAAGTATGAAACCGGGGTCAGCCTGTCCTTGCCGGGAGCTGAGGTAATCGAACAGCGCGCTGGCAGGGCGTACAGCCGAACCTCCCCAAAATGCCAGGCCCCAACAGAGGGTATATGTAGTGAGACTGGATGTTAAACCAATGGTAGCCACCAAAAGGGGAAGTCTAAAAAGATATATGGTATCAAGGTGTCATAATGTTCATAAAGGTTGAAAGGTGATACATAGTTTGCAGAGTGATGAACAATCATCAAAAGGTAGCTTACCAGTGTCACTACTTGAAAGGAGGTGGTGAAGTGGACTGCAACATCAAATGTTTGGCTAGCAATGGGGAACTGGCACCTGGGGAGGCCAGATATATCTGCCCTGCACACGTGCACGCTGCCCGCCACCAGCGTCACGCAGGCACGGCAAGAGAGGGGAGGAGCTCCGACGCTGGCGGTAAACACCGCCCATGACAGACGCTCGTTTCCCCAGCTATGCCGGCTGAGATGGCAAGATCACATGCTCAACGTGACGGCGTCAAAAGAGGACCGCACACGCAAAGCAGGAGGCATGGCGCCGATGCGCTGTGAGAAAGCCCCACCCCCCCAGATGACACACATGCATTCCCCACCGCCCAAAGGGGCGGGGAGGGGTGTGAGGGGACAGGGGTACACAGAGCGCATCGCAGCTCCCGGCAAAAGACAGAAGAAAACCCAGGACATACAACCTCAAGAACTGGGGACTCATCTCACTAGCATGAAGGAAAATCAGTGTCTCTACAACACAAGCCCAACCACAATAATTGAGTGTGGAGGGCTTGATAATCTCACACCAGGGTGACAAGGAAAAAGAGGGGTTGTCAATCCAGTCTATGGACCTCCATCCCTAATGCAAGAAGGCAATGGGAACAAGGGTTGGGACTTTAAATGAGGCACGTATAGAATGTGCCTCCATCCCTAATTTGAGGTAAATGGAAAAGTTTGGGACTTTGATTGAGGCCATAGACACAGTGGAGATAAAATCCATAAAGGTACACATTTATTAACATAAAAATCATGAGACATGTCAAACAGAAACCACATGGTTGAAAAACATTGTAGTAAATGCAAATTTCATGTTTGTTCACACATACTATTAAAAGTATGCATGCAATACAGGCAACTAGGGTACATCCAGGTATGGTAGCCAAGTGCCCCACAGTGGTCTGATTGATCAATGAATACATTCTAATTCATTCATAATGGTACAAGAGTATAATATATATAAATGTAAAACAACACTTGCAAATGAGACAGTGAGACCACAATACATTGCAAAATCCAAAAAATTATAAGAAAAAATCATCGGGGTATAGAAAAACATCCCAAAATTGCCCCAAAATTGCCCAAATGGATGGTTGAAAGGGGGGGGGGCTTGTATCTGCATCCCACAATAATGCCCGACGCGTTTCGTGTATCTCACACTCATCAGGGGCGGGTGCTGATAATGTATCTATAAGATATGATTTTTATGTTAATAAATGTGTACCTTTATGGATTTTATCTCCACTGTGTCTATGGCCTCAATCAAAGTCCCAAACTTTTCCATTTACCTCAAATTAGGCATGGAGGCACATTCTATACATGCCTCATTTCAAGTCCCAACGCTTGTTCTCATTGCCCAATTGGATTTAGGTCTAGATTTTGACTGGGCCATTCTAAAACACATAAATATGCTCTGAACTAAACCATTTTTTTGTAGCTCTGACTATATGTTTAGGGTTGCTGTCCTGCCAGAAGGTGAACCTCCGCCCCAGTCTCAAGTCTTTTGCAGACTGTAACTTTATATCTTTTAAGATTGCCTTGTATTCTGCTCCATCCATCGTCCCACCAACTCTGACCAGCTTTCCTGTCCTTGCTGAAGAAAAGCATCCCCACAACATGCTGCCACCACCATGTTTCACGGTAGGGATGGTGTGTTCAGGGTGATGTGCAGTGTTAGTTTTGCGCCACACATAGCATTTCGCTTTTTGGCCAAAACGTTCAATTTTGGTCTCATCTGACCAGAGCACCTTCTTCCACATGTTTGCTGTGTTCCTCAGATGACTTCTCTAAAACTGCAAATGGGACTTCTTATGGCTTTATTTCAACAATGGCTTTCTTCTTGCCACTCTTCCATGAAGGCTAGATTTATGGAGTACACGACTAATAGTTGTCCTGTGGACAGATTCTCTCACCTGAGCTGTGGATCTTTGCAGATCCTCCAGAGTTACCATGGGCCTCTTGGCTGCTTCTCTGATGAATGCTCTCCTTGCCCGGCCAGTCAGTTTAGGTTGACAGCCATGTCTTGTTAGAACAAGGAAAGATACCCCCTAAATGGGACTTTAACAGACCACCAACTCTATGATAAAAAAATGTCTTTAATGATATAAAATAAAACAGCATCTACACAATACATAAATACATTACATAAAAAAACGGAACAAAAAATGCACAAATACAGATCATAATATCATATGTACTCTCCAAGGGGTGGTGTACCCTGATACCCGACGCATTTCCAGTATTCTGATACCTTCATCAGGGGTTGAAAGTTGAGTATATTTACATATGTATGAATTCCGATGGGATGATTCTATGTTCACAGAGAACCAAAGGCGATTAAATCAAGTAAAAAGTTCCATGGACGCCAGACCATAATAATGTATATGTATAAGTATATGGCGTGTCTTCTGTGTGTCAGTGCCTGTATTTATCCATTGTGTAGATGCTGTTACGTCTTTTTATTTTATATCATTAAAGACATTTTTTTATCATAGAGTTGGTGGTCTGTTAAAGTCCCATTTAGGGGGGTATCTTTCCTTGTTCTATCACACCAGGGATGGGACCACCACACTCTACATTTGACATGATGGAGGTCTCTTTTTTCGCCATGTCTTGGTAGGTTTGCAGTTGTGCCATACCTTTCCAATTTCGGATGATGTATTGAACAGTGCTCCATGAGATGTTCAAAGCTCTGAATATTTTTTTTATAACCTAACCCTGCTTTAAACTCCTCCACAACCTTATCACTGACCTGTCTGATGTGTTTCTTGGCCTTCATGATGTTGTTTGTTCACTAAGGTTCTCTAACAAACCTCTGAGGGCTTCACAGAACAGATTTATACTGAGATTAAATTACATACATGTGGACTCTATTAACTAAGTAGGTAACTTCTGAAGACAATTGGTTCCACTAGATTTTAGTTAGGGGTATCAGAGTAAAGGGGGCTGAATACAAATGCATGCCACACTTTTCAGATATTTATTTGTAAAAAATTTTGAAAACCATTTATAATTTTCCTTCCACTTCACAATTATGCACCACTTTGTGTTGGTCTAGCACATAAAATCCCAATAAAATACATTTACAATTGTCATTGTAACATGACAAAATGTGGAGAATTTCAAGTCTGAATATTTTTACAGTCTGTAATACACTTCTCTCGCTTCCTCCAGCACTTACTTGCTTGCAGACAAAAAAGAACACAGACTCAGCTGGAACACTGTTTAATGAATCTGACAAAAAGGCACTGAACCAGATTAAGCAGAAGCCCTTTACAGGCAGGGACCGTGGGGTCCCCTTTGGTTGTGAAGAGAAAATCCAGTGTCCAACTACATTCCTGTGGCTACTGATCCTAGCACCACCTATTCAGGCACTGCCAGCCCACCTGGCAGCAGCTGCCTCTCTCACTAACCCTCCTGGCTATTGCCCACAGTCCTCCCTGACTGTCCCACTCCCCAGCCACCCGGCTGACTTCTCCTGGAGATCTCCTGGACATGCTAGCTGTCTCTTGCTGTCTCTACTCTTGCTCTTGTACCTCTGGACAGGACCCTCCCATGTGTTTTGAGAGGATACCTCCAGCACCCGAGCCCCAGGCCCAAGGTCACCCCCCCAGACAGCCTCCTCAGCACTCCATCTCCAGCTTCCACTTGACTGCCCCCTGCTGGCCTAAATCAGAGTATTTGATATGTGCCCTTCCCCTGCCAGCCCACTTGCTCGGGATTGGCAGGGGCCCTTCTCAATACTCCAGGCAGCTCCTTCTTACCTCCATCCCATTCTTCTGGAAGCTTCTCCAAGGTTACAGCAAGTGGGGGGAGGTAGAAGAGGTGCCACAGGAAGACAACAGATTTGTCGAAACGGCGTAGGGAGGAGCGGCGTGCTGGCGTCACCACCACACCACGCTGATCCCGGAAGATACGGGCAGCAGCTGCGAGCCGACCGGCACATATTGTTTTTAGAGGCGTTTTTGAACCATTCACACTGTAGGTGCATTTCTTATTATCTTTTTATACAATAAATGAAAACTGTATCACGCTATGGAGCATCTCTTTTCATATCTGTTTTTGCGATCTGAGCGGTAACACCCCATTTCAGTGGATTTCCTGAGCGGTGACCTGTGGGATACATCACAACAGAGACCCAGTGGCTGGGGGACACAGCCACTTGCTCGCATGATCTCTGTAACAGGAGATCTGTCGATCCGGTAAGGGGCAGCTTTGTTTGAGGTGGAGGAACTCTCTATAACATCACGCTCCCCAGGGAGACAGTCTTTGCAAGCCTCACTTTGTTTGAAGATTGGTGCTTTCTCCCTCTATCAGAAAAGTTTTTTTCAACAAGGACTTTTATCTGACTGTACGGACTTATTAATATTACTTGGTCCTTGATTCTTAGTTTCTTTCTATGTTATTTCTACAACTGGAATGGTGCAGTTTGTGGGACTCAAGCCTATATTGTTTGTCAGCAAACATTGATCTGTTTTGTTTGATTTTAATTTTAATTTATAGTTATTGTTGTTCATCACATTAGGATTTTTTTGGTGTGGTCATATTAATTCATCATGATCACTTCACTTATTAGCAGCGCAGCCTATCCTATATAGCTATTGAGGTGGGGGTTGTCTCACATTTGTGGTTGCAGCAGCATATATTTTGTTGTTTTTTCATAGACACACTATTTGAAGGTTTATTTTAGGGATAGCGCAGTATATTTTTTTGATTTTAGAAGAGGTGCTGCCTGATGAGCCATCCAGCCTCCCTGAGTTACTCACCTTGACTCAGATTCAACACAGGCTTAGCTGCCAAGCCAAATTTACCTACACTATCAGAAAAAAATATATTTACACTAGCACCTAGCTAGAGGGTGCTACAGAAGCTTTACAAGCTACCCATAGTTCTTAGTACTAACTGTAACGAGCCCCTGCTCGCTCGGTTCCACTCTCCCGACACTCCTCTGTGGCTATTGAACCAGATTGCAGATCGCAACGTCTGATGGTTTGGTCATCTGATGCTCCGGGACTAGAACTACAGCTATGTGCCTTTCTAATCCAGTTGTGATAGCTCAGAACAAACACCAGGCAGGCTGTATGTAAGTTCAAACAGGAATCTCTTTTATTGAAAGGAATACAGGCTCTTTTATACAGTAAAAGAGGAGGTGCATACCTCCTGCTCATATTAGAAAAGGTAAGGCCTCAATTACATATTAATAGAAAATTGGTATAGGTACCATCATCCCGGAATTGTATAATAAAGGGGAATAAGGGGGTGGAGACGTGGTGGCAGTTGCTGCTACTTGTCTCTTCACGACTGCGCCCCCAAACTTGGAAGTTGGGACTATTACGGTACTGGATAAAATTGTACAGTTACAGACATTTAAAAAAAATATATGAATTTTAATAATTGAAAATACATAGTTACAAACAAGATATCTACATACAATCATAAAAGCAAAGGAAATCTACCACACTGAATACAGCAAGTGGAGCCCGCAATTTGTTTAGGGGGGATGTATATAGAGCTTTTATCTCGACCGGTTTCGCGGTTCAAACCGCTTCTTTAGGAGAACAACATCTATAAGATAATTTGGGGTAGCTTTAATACATACATACATATTTTTGAACAACTGCAGCAAACATAATTAAACACAAAGCAATTTACAAATCACAATAATAAAGGATAGAATTGAGGACAAGCTCACCCGCTCAAGCAGAATCAGTGGGACAGCAGGACCCAGCACAATTCCCCGTGCGGCGGACATGGGGGATTGTGGACAGACTCTAATTAGGTAAAAAATGGATAAAAATAATATAATTGTTGGGGTACTGAGAACGTGGTGTGGGGTAAAAGGGGGTGCAGTTCCAATAAAGGGGAAGTAAACCCAGGGTGGTGACAAGGAGAGGGAAGAGGATTAGAAGGGAGAAAAAGGAAAGGGGGAGTGTATTGGGGGAGGGGGGAGGGATGAATGGGAATGGAGAGGGAGAGGGAAGGAGGGAGGAATGAAGGAGGGAGGGCAGGGGGAGGGGGGGAAAGAGAGGGGGAAAAAAAGGGGGGATGGGGGAGGAAAGGAGGGGTAAGGAAGGGGAATGAAGAGGGGAAGGAGGGGGGAAAAGGAAGAAGAAGGGGGGGAAAAAAGGGGGAAGGAGGGGGAAAAAAGGAGGAAGGGGGGAGGAGGGGAGGAAAAGGGGGGGAGGGAAAGGGGGGGAAGGCCAAGGAGAAGGGAGGGAAAAAAGGGGGGGAGGGGGAAGAGAGAGAGAGAAAGTCACCGAGGGACACCAACCATGGAAGTGCTCAAAGACAATGCAATGTTAATTTATAATTGCAGAATGTATAGCACAGGAACTGACACTCACCGATGTTTAAATGAGCCACAAATATGTGCATGAGCTGTAGTTGATACAAGATACTATAGATGGGTGGCGTGAATGGAAAGCATGGAGGAAGATCGATATTTGGTGATTAAACCTCAGATTTCAGGGTTGCAGTGCTGGTGGGCACAGTGTAATATAGCCAATTCAGCTGAAGGTAGAAAATGTAAACATCATAATCAGCCAGTGTGGCCAGTATAGAAGGATCACAACCCCAAGGTCAGAAGTTAGGAAAGAGTGCTATAAAGCACCCAGGAAAGCAGGGGAAGAAACCGGACGTGAAACAGTTGGCAGGGATAGGAATAGAAAAGAGAAATTGACTGGATCGGAGAGCGGGGAGAACAGTGTGGGGTGAAACCGCCATGTAAACATTGCAGAGACACGCAGTGTGAGGGAGAGAGAAAGAGCTAAGGGTGAAGCAGGACATGCTGAAGCGCCTGTGACAGACGCAGAGCGACGCTAGGAATAGAGAGAAAGTGTGGATACAGTAAGCAACTACATAGGAGGGAGCAGTAGAAAACCGACCTTAGGGTAGAAGATCCATCCAGGCAGCTCAGCGCAGGCGTCCGTCAGCTCACACAGCAGTCATTAGATGGCCGCTATATGGGCTCCCCAACCCAGAAGTCAGGGCACGCCAACGTGGGCGGCCTCTGACGTAGCCGGGTCTGTTTGCCCGCACTGCGCAGGTGCACGACCACGTGCTACTGCGCAAGCGCGCGCTGGTGTCAAAGGGCATTGTATTCCCAGACACACAGTCACAAGCAGACCTACTAGAGGCTGCCAGGGCAAACACATGTCCGCCGCCAGGAGAAAAAAATGGGTTCCACACAGTACCACCGTTGCTATGGGGAGGGGGGAGCACATCCTCCCACAACAAATAATAACAAAATTCAATAAACAAGGAAAAGTTACCAATCAAAAATACATTAATTATATGAAAATTATATAATCATCTCAGTTTGTCACCTGGGGACTGTCACCAGTCCCAACATAGCTACAAGGTCAGTCAAAGAATGACATAGTTAAGATGGTGAAATGATACAAATTTCAGATTTATTTTTAAAAGGAAATATGCGGTAACAACTACCATCATCCAAAGGGGTGGGAGAGGGGGAAGAAACATAAGGGGGGGAGGAGTGACAAGGGGAAAGGCCAAGAGGGATAAGGAACGAGGGTGGGCTGCAGAACGAGGAGAGGAAAGGGCAGGAAGGGAAAGGAAGGGGGAGGGAGAGAGAAAGGGGAGGGACGAGGAAGGGGGGGAGGGGCAAGAAAAAGAAGGGATAAAGGGAATTAAGGAAAAAGAAAGCAAAAGGGAGAGAAGGGAAAGGGAAGGGAGGGGGGGAGAAGGAGGGGGAGAAAAAAGGGGGGGAAATGGGAATTGGAGGGAGTGATGGGGGGGAAAAGGTAAAGGGAACCCAAGGTTATCACAGGAACGGCTTATAGGATACTGTCTCATTGAGGCCAGGGGGAAAGATGGCATTGAGTCGCTCAATCCATAGGGACTCCCTTTGGAGGACCGAGCGATCCCAATAGCCACCCCTGGGGTTGGGTTGAACTAGAGGACCAGAAATTGGACAACCAAGCTGTCAAATTTATGATACAGGCCAATGTGTATACCAATCGTGGTCAATTTCCCATTCCCTGAGTAGTAGAGATGGTCGCCAATCCTTTGTCTAAATTCTCGGATAGTTTTTCCCACGTAGAAAGCTTGGCAAATGCATGTCATCAATTAAATCACCCCTTTGTGCTGCAGTTGGCAAAGGTCCGCGGGACCAGGGGCTCCCCATTGGGTAGGAGGAAGCGCCTGCCCTCGCGGACCCAGGGGCAACGGGGACAATCCCCACATCTGAACGTACCGTTCGGTCCTGTTCTGGGAGGTTTGATGAAGGTGTAATGGCTGGAAGTTAGTTGGTCCCGCAAGGAACGAGCCCTGCGGAACACTAATTCCGGAGTGGGCCGTACATATTTGGCTAAAGTATGGTGCTCAGCCAAAAAGTGCCAGTTCTTGGTTAAGATGTTGCGAAGCATGTTGTGGTGTGCCGAGTAGGTGGTGATAAATCTCACGGTATCATTAGAGGAAGGGGGCCTGTTACGGTTGAAAAGTAGGGAACTACGAGAACGTGATGCTGCTCTATTGTATGCCTTTCTGAGATTGGTAGGAGAATAGCCACGTAAGAGCAAGCGTTCACGTAGCGCCTTGGCTTGGAGTCTAAAATCACTATCAAGTGTACAATTCCTGCATAGGCGTAGGTTTTGAGCATATGGTATGCTGCGCACCAGGGGGCTGGGGTGAGCACTGGTGGCAAACAAAAGCATGTTACCGGCCGTGGGTTTACGGTAAAGGTCCGTGCCCAGGGTACCATCATGTTGTTTGATAATATTTAGATCCAAAAAGGAGATCTGGTCTGTGTCAATCTTGAAGGTAAATTTAAGGTTTAGGTCATTGATGTCTAATTCCCGAAGGAAATGCAACAATTTGTCCCTAGGTCCAGTCCATACCAATAGTAGGTCATCAATGAAACGGTACCACAGAAGAATCTCATCCAGAAATTCAGAGAATCTATCATACGAATAAATATGTCGCTCCCAGCCACCTAGATATAGGTTTGCGTAGGCTGGGGCACAGGACGTCCCCATCATGACTCCCTGTGTTTGCAAAAACAGTTGATTGTTGTAGATAAAGTAGTTTTTGGTTAGTATGAAATGTAACAATGTAAGCACAAAGTGGTTTAAGGGCCACGTGGTGGTATCCTGTTCAAACAGGAAGGAACCAGCCGTTTGTATGCCCTGCTCGTGGGGGATACTGGAGTAAAGTGCCTCAATATCTACAGCCACGAGCAGGGCGTCCGGGGGGATCTGGATTCCCTCAAGGCGTTGCAGTAGGTCGGTGGTGTCTCTAATATAGGACGGGAGGCTGCGAACATGAGGCATCAAGAATGCATCCACGAATTTACTGGCGTTATCAGTTAAAGAACCTATCCCCGAGACTATGGGTCTTCCTGGTGTGTTTTTACGTTTTTGTGCGTCTTGGGTAAGGAATAAAACGTGGGGACACAGGGAAATTTGGGGACCAGGAACTCCAGAGTGTCTTTGTCAATGAGGCCTGTGAAGTAGGCCTCAGTGCAAAGAATCCGGAGTTCCTGTGCGAAGGACGATACGTGGGATTGGGTGATGGGTAGGTACCAGTTCTCATTGTTGAGAATGGCCAGATACATCGATTGATATTGGTAGTGTGTCATGAGGACGATGTTCCCGCCCTTATCTGACTGTTTTATAATGACATCCGTGCGTCTCTGCAAGGATTGAAGTGCTCGAATTTGGCTGGGGTTAAGATTGGAGGAAAAATCAGGCCATTGCTGTTTTTTAAGGTCTCTAATAGTAGCTCGGAGAAAGGCCCAGATCTCGGGGCAGGTGTCAAGATCAGGGAACCTGCAGGACCGCAAACGAAAGGGCCTAGATAGTGAGACTTGATTAGGTGCAACAGTCAGACCCAAGGAAGTAGGTATGGGGGTGTGGTCAGAGGGAGTCTCCGTAGGGGACACTCTCTGAAGAGTGTCACCAAGGGACTGGGTGTCCTGGGACAGACCAGAATCCCCCGTATCCCCCTCATCAAAAAGGAGCATGAGGTCACCGAGCGCCCGAAACTCCTTCATAGTGAAGTGTCTGGTGCGCTCCGTGAGCTCACGCTCCAGATTGAGGTTAGTACGGTCGGTGTCATAGATAAATCTAAATGTGAGATTGCATGCAAACAAATATAAGTCCTTGATGGTCTCAGTGACTTTAAGCGCATCAAGGGGACAAAAGCCTAGCCCTAGTTGCAATACTGAGGTTTCCTCATCAGTTAGTATATAGGGAGTAAGGTTTATGACATTGAGGTTGGTGTCACATGAGGGGTGTTCTGCTGGGGTTGTGAAGGTTTCAGGACATACGTGTCGAAATTGCTCTGTTGCTTCTTCAGATCTAAAAAAAATAGCATCTTCATTAATTTTGGTATATTTATTTGTCATCAAAGCTGAATTTAAAACTTTTGGAATGGTGCCATGTAATGTGGAGTGGCCAACTGCCCCTTCTAGGGAGGCAGTTGAATCAGTCAGGGTTTGTGTAGGGGGTGCTCGTGAGGATCTGGGGCCTTTGGGGTCTTTTTTATCCTTTTTAGGATTCGTTGGTGGAAACCCCCAAAACGAAGTCTCTTACATGAAGAGTTGAGTGTAGGTAAAGCATTAGGACAGATAGTGCTCAGAGAGGACAGGGTTGAGGATACAAGAGTCACATTCAATGTCAGTAGTGGAATTTCTAGTGGTGTTGGCCCGAGCGGGGCCCCGTCTGCCCTGGCTTCTTCCGGACCAACGGTAGGCTAGACCCTCTGTAAAGGCTGACTTATCCCTCCCAAATTTGATTTGTTTTTTGACAATGATATCTTTGTTCATACTTTCCAAGCGCTCTTTGAGCTCTTTCCACTTGGTTTTAAAAATAGAATTCTCTACCAAGTGGGAGTAATCAGAGTTGAGGCGTTCGATGTCACCATCAAGAATAGTCATATCGTGGGTGTATTGGGTAATAAGAAGTCTTATGAGGTCCACTGATGGATCTTTTATGGTAGAGAATAACTGACCCCTCAAACCGAGGGGGCAGATATTCTCGCTAACATACATTTTGAAGTATTCGATATGCCAATGCAAGTGCGACTTACGTTTAAGTAGTTTAAACATTTTAGCAAAGAAGGTTTGGATGTCGTCTTCAGTTTTATGATCATTTAGGCAAGCAGTTTTAAGGTTTGACATAAAGCCTACCCAATCGGTGCCTAGGACGTCCATATTTATGTTTATCTATGACGAAGTGACCCAGATTATGTTAAGGTGACAAAAAAATACATAAATAAAGAATACACAAAAAAAAAAGAAACACAAGGGTATAGAGGCGAAAAAGGGGGTATCAGTTGATGTTGCTGTCCATCAAGAGATACACAAACAGAAGAATGGGTGTGTTCTCCACCCTGTGTATACTAGAAAAGGTAAGGCCTCAATTACATATTAATAGAAAATTGGTATAGGTACCATCATCCCGGAATTGTATAATAAAGGGGATAAGGGGGTGGAGACGTGGTGGCAGTTGCTGCTACTGTCTCTTCACGACTGCGCCCCCAAACTTGGAAGTTGGGACTATTACGGTACTGGATAAAATTGTACAGTAACAGACATTTAAAAAAAATATATGAATTTTAATCATTGAAAATACATAGTTACAAACAAGATATCTACTTACAATCATAAAAGCAAAGGAAATCTACCACACTGAATACAGCAAGTGGAGCCCGCAATTTGTTTACGGGGGATGTATATAGAGCTTTTATCTCGACCGGTTTCGTCTTTCAAACCACTTCTTCAGGAGAACCACATCTAAAAGATAATTTGGGGTAGCTTTAATACATACATACATATTTTTGAACTCCAGCAAACATAATTAAACACAAAGCAATTTACAAATCACAATAATACAGGATAGAATTGAGGACAAGCTCACTCGCTCAAGCAGATTTAGTGGGACAGCAGGACCCAGCACAATTCCCCGTGCGGCGGACACGGGGGATTGTGGACAGACTCTAATTAGGTAAAAAATGGATAAAAATAATATAATTGTTGGGGTACTGAGAACGTGGTGTGGGGTCAAAGGGGGTGCAGTTCCAAACAGGAATCTCTTTTATTGAAAGGAATACAGGCTCTTTTATACAGTAAAAGAGGAGGTGCATACCTCCTGCTCATATTACTCTGAACATACACCTGTGACCAGAAACCTAATTAACATGGGCTAATTAACGAATTCCTTTAGACAGCCTAAATGACTCAGACATGACTTTTAGGCCAGACTGGCCGTCTTGTAGCTCAGAAAACCCAATCAACATTATCACAAATCAACACAATAGCAGAGTTAATTAACACAACCAACAATGGGGATCTAATGACTCTTAGATCCCATACTAGACTTATTTACAATACACATTCTAGCAGGCAACAGACAGACAGGTGGCTGGAATTGACATCAGCATCTCCTAACAGTATTTGTCCCAGCATTATGAATCAGCCACTATTTCTAATATGGCAAATCCAGGGTCCCCAGAGTCTCTGTGTCCTGGGGCACCAGGACCCGAATCCACAGTAATACCACCTCAAGGGTCCCCAGGCATACAGCTCACAAAGAGCACTGTTCCCCCAAATGCCAGGGCCCACGATCGATCGGCAAGAGGCTAGCATTCAGTCCCCTCCAAAAGTCTCTCTCCCGGCTAGGTCTGTCACACTAATGACTCTGTCTTGGAAGTTCTGTGCCAATAACACCAGTTCTTATTTTTGTATATGTACTCCAGGAGATCACTGCTTTTTACAGCATGTAGCACTACCCCTGCAAGGGTCCCTGATTTGTATCCCAGATTTTCTTCCCGCTAGTGCAGCAATAGCCAGGCAAACAGCAGATTTCATTCTTCTGGTTCAAGAACAGTCTAGAGGTAGCCTTTTTTAAAGCGTATTGCAGATTAACTTGGATGGGGATTAGGGAGCTGTGGGATACTCCATAACACTAAACAAGAATGCAAGGGCACTAACCCCTTAGCAGCAGCTTCTTAACACAGTCCTCCAAGTATTATAACATGAACTGGTACACCATTGGCAATGTTCCTGGCCAGGCAAGCCTTAACTGAGTGTGCCAGTGGTTAAGAACAGTAACAGTCACAAGGATCCCTTTCTCTCTCTCTCTCTGATTTGTACTCAATGTCCCTAGAGCTTTGGTGTCTATCTCAGACTCCCTCAGGCAGACTCTTCTGTAGGGTCTCCAGATAGGGGCATCCCTCTTTTTGCTCCCAATGATTTAGAAAAGGATAGCCCCCCCAGCTGAACATAGCTGGGACCACGATGAACAGGCTGGATCCTCAGCAGGGCAGCCAGGAAGAGTTAATAGCCCTTTTGGCTGGGAACATCTCCCCTAGGGAAAAAAGACTGCTCTCTGAGACTCCAAACTATTTATGTATTTCCCAACCACCATCTGGTCACATCTCCCCATAGACTGGCCAGAGCTGCATAAATATTAAATATTCGACTCACCCGCCCACTATGTTTTGGAAAATTCCAGAAAACAGGGGGAAACAGTCAAACTTGCAGCCTGCCAAGCCCATTTAGTTCTGACTTTAATTATTTACAGCGTTTGCATATTTATAGTACTTGGCAGCAGCGGTGGACATAGTCACTCAAAGACCCCTATTGAGCTTCTGCCCTAATAGAAGCAGGTAATCACTGTGAAAGACAGATAGCTAGATAGATAGAATAGAGTAGCCATGGCGGGCAATACACTGAAGTCTTTCATAGTTTATAGTATGTAACTTTGGTCAGACAGGTAACACACCTTTCACTTCCAGTTCAAATGATGTCCAGCTTCATGGCAGGCAGAAATGGTGTATTTCACCCATCTGGTCAATATCTCCATTTAATCCTCCGCTTTGTAATTCCAGTTTTTCAGCATTACATTGTATGCTGTAATCATGATTAGTGCTATCTTATCTGACATCCACCTTGTTATATGAGCACTCCTGGCTGTTAATGAAACCCGAATGCTTTCCATCAATCACTGTGAAGATTGTTTGGGTAGTGTGGCTCTGCTGAATGAGATTCCTTGATTTATGCATTTAGCTGATATGCCCATAGGTTACCAGATTAGCTAAAAAAGACAGCATGTTGGGTGCAGTCTTCCTTCCAAATAAAGTTTATGGAAATTATTGCTTTACCAACAGAGAAGATAATGAAAATATGTTCATTCACTTGACCAATACTCTTTTACATGGGAAACCCCTCAAACATGTTGTCTATTTACAATAGTTAATAAAGAATATAGTGAAAACCCTACAGCCAAGGTCATGCAGGTGTAGCTTTTTTTTTTTTTTTTTTTTTCTAGTTTATTAGCTAACAGAATCAGAGGCAGAAGATATATTTCTTTCATCAAAGATACATCACAATGTTCTTTCCTGATACTGAGATATAATAAAGGCTGTAGACATTCTTCACTATAACCAAGGGTGCATGAAATTACTACATGTCAGAATAAAACACGATAGGAATTTCTAGGAAACATACACTGTATTAAGCATATATCCCAATGCTTTCACAGAAATAGCGAACACTGGCAATTGATTAAATCTTTTAAAGTAGAAAAAAAAGCAGCAACCAAACCAGCAACAAATCAAGAAGGAAAAAACATAAATCCACACCCACAAAATATTAACTGGAGAAGCCTTATAAAGACCTTATATATGAGAATGTAATCAATATTAAAGCAGAGAAGATTTCTTTAATAAATATCATAGAAATTACATTTATCAAACTTTCTTTTATACTAGCAATTCCAAAGTTTTTTTTGTAGAATATACAGTGTATATCACCGTATTTATCGGCATATTACACGTGCCGGCGTATAACACGCACCCCAAGTTTAGGAGGGAATTTTAAGGAAAAAAACATTTAGGAGGAAAGTTTAAGGAAAAAAACTTACATTTAAATGCCCATCAATGCAGCCTCATCAGTGTCCATCTGCAGCCTTGTCAGTGTCCATCTGTAGTGTTGTCCCTGATTGCAGCCTTGTCCCCCATTGCAGCCTTGTCCCCCATTGCAGCATTGTCCCCCATTGCAGCCTTGTCCCCCATTGCAGCCTTGTCCCCATTGCAGCCTTGTCCCCCATTGCAGCCTTGTCCCCATTTCAACCTTGTCTCCCATTGCAGCCTTGTCCCCCATTGCAGCCTTGTCCCCCATTGCAGCCTTGTTAGTGTCCATCTGTAGTCTTGTACCCGATTGCAACCTTGTCAGTGTCCCTCTGTAGCCTGTGTCGTGTGCATTTTTCGTCCGCTTTCGGCCGTTCTCGGCGGCTCTCGGCCGCTTTCGGGCATTCTCGGCGGCTCTCGGATGCTCTCGGATGCACTCGGCTTTCAGCGGCTCCCGCAGGACTGTGAGAGGTGCCGAGAATGGCCAAGAGCCGCTGAGAATTGCCGAAAGCGGCCGAGAGCCGCCGAGAATGGCCGAAGGCAGGCGAGAGCCGCCGAGAATGGCCGAAAGTGGCTGAGAACGGCGGCGCCATTTTCAAAGCCACCGAGAAAAGCCGCTGAGAGCGGCCGAAAAGCTCACAATCGGCGGGGGATTGGCGTATAACACGCACCCACAATTTTCCCCTGATTTTCAGGGGAAAAAAGTGCGTGTTATACGCCGATAAATACGGT
This sequence comes from Lithobates clamitans, assembly GCA_037952925.1. Taxonomy (NCBI): domain Eukaryota; kingdom Metazoa; phylum Chordata; class Amphibia; order Anura; family Ranidae; genus Lithobates; species Lithobates clamitans. Next base: position 1,887,168 of record JBBGZY010000720.1, read on the forward strand.
ATATAGAAACATACAGTACCTCACAAAAGTGAGTACACCCCTTACATTTTTGTAAATATTTTATTATATCTTATTATGTGACAACACTGAAGAAATTACACTTTGCTGCAATGTAAAGTAGTGAGTGTACAGCTTGTATAACAGTGTAAATGTGCTGTCCCCTCAAAATAACTCAACACACAGCCATTAATGTCTAAACCGCTGGCAACAAAAGTGAGTACACCCCTAAGTCAAAATGTCCAAATTGGGCCCAATTATACATTTTCCCTCCCCAGCGTCATGTGACTCATTGGTGTTACAAGGTCTCAGGTGTGAATGGGGAGCAAGTGTTGGTGTCATCACTCTCACTCTCTCATACTGGTCACTGGAAGTTCAACATGGCACCCCATGGCAAAGAACTCTCTGAGGAGCTGGACAAAAAAATAGTTGCTCTACATAAAGATGGCCTAGGCTATAAGAGGATTGCCAAGACCCTGAAACTGAGCTGCAGCACGGTGGCCAAGACCATACAGTGGTTTAACAGGACAGGGTCAACTCAGAACAGGCCTTGCCATTGTCGACCAAAGAAGATGAGTGCATATGATCAGCATCATATCCAGAGGTTGTCTTTGGGAAATAGACATATGAGTTCTGCCAGCATTTCTGCAGAGGTTGAAGGGGCGGGGGGTCAGCCTGTCAGTGCTCATACCATACACCACACACTGCATCAAATAGGTCTGCATGGTTGTCGTGCCAAAAGGAAGCCTCTTCCAAAGATGATGCACAAGAAAGCCTGCAAACAGTTTGCTGAAGACAAGCAGACTAAGGACATGGATTACTGGAACCATGTCCTGTGGTCTGATGAGACCAAGATAAACTTATTTGGTTCAGATGGTGTCAAGCGTGTGTGGCGGCAACCAGGTGAGGAGTACAAAGACAAGTGTGTCTTGCCAACAGTAAAGCATGGTGGTGGGAGTGTCATTGTCTGGGGGTGAATGAGTGCTGCCGGAACTGGGGAGCTACAGTTCATTGAGGAAACCATGAATTGAATGTCAATAGCAGCTTTATAAAGCTGCTATTGACATTCAATTTTCACCACATGTTGGTAACAACCATACATAGAAGTAAAAACAAAACAAATAAGTTAAAAAGTTAGGTTATGTGTAATAAAATGGAATGACACAGGGAAAACTATTGAACCCATGAAGAAAGGGAGGTGCAAAAGGGCATGGGAAGCCAAAACACCAGCTGAAATCTTTCAGTAATTAGAAAACAATCCTGCTCCTTGTCAAATTAATATCAGCTAGTTCAGTCTCAACTGATGGCCTATAAAATGTGTCTTATTACCAAGGTGTCACACAAGAAACATCTCATCATGGGTAAAAGCAAAGGGCTCTTTCACAACCTTTGCAACTTATTGTTGCAAAATATACTGATGGCATTGGTTAAAGAAGGATTTCTAAACTTCTAAATGTTCCAGTGACCACTGATGGGGCCATAATCTGGAGTGGAAAGAACATAATTTCACCATAAACCGGCCACTACCAGGTGCTCCTCACAAGACTTCTGACAGAGGAGTGAAAAGAATTCTCAGAAGAGTTGTCCAAGAGACAAAGATTACTTGTGGAGAGCTTCAGAAAGACTTGGAATTAGCATGTAAAATAGTTTCAAAGAAAACATAATGTAATACACTCAACTGCCATGGCCTGTATGCATGCTCACCATGCAAGACTCCCTTGCTGACGAAAAAGCATGTTGAAGCTCATTTAAAGTTTGCTGCACAACATTTAGACAAGCCTGTGAAATACTGGCAGAATATAGTCTGGCACTGCACATCACCCCAAAAACACCATACCAACAGTGAAGTTTGGAGATGGGAACTTCATGGTGTGGGACTATTTTTCAGCATACCGTACTGACAAACTTCATATCATTAAAGTGGGCTTCCACCCAAAAAAACAAAAATATTCGAAAAATCCTAAAAAAAAAAACAACAAAAAAACATTTGGATTTTTTTTTTTTAACTTACCTCTAAATGCCTGTTGCTAGGGGGTCCCTTGTAGTCTGCCCTTTCCAGTGCCTGGGCTGGTGACATCACTTTCCCCTTGGCACAGGAAGGGTTCCGCTCTGCTCCCTCGCCACTGTCAATCATCTGCGACCCATTACAGGTCCAAGGTGACTGAGCGTTTTTTTTTTTTTTTTTACCCGACCCTCTGGGTGGAACTCCTCTTTAAAGGAAGGATGAATGGAAAAAATCAGGACATTCCTGATAAAAATCTGCTGCCATCTACCAGGATGATGAAGATGAAACATGGGGTAAATTACATTTCAGCAAGACAATGATCCCAAACACATGATCCCAAGTGATCCCAAGAGTTCATAGAAGAGGCCTACAGTACCTTCAAGATTTGAACACTGTTTGTGTGGAAGAATGGGCCGAAATCATACCTGAGCAATGCACGCAACTAGTTTCTCCATACAAGAGGCATCTTGAAGCTGTCATTACCAACAAAGGATTTTGTGCAAAGTATTAAATAAATATCAGTTAGCGTGTTCAATACCTTTTCCCTGTGTCATTCCATTTTAGTACACATAACTTAATTTCTGAACTTATTTGCTTTGGATTCTTTGTATGTATGGATTGCATGGGTTGTTACTAGGGTTGAGCCGAACACCCCCCTGTTCGGTTCGCACCAGAACATGCGAACAGGCAAAAAATTTGTTCGAACACGCAAACACTATTAAAGTCTATGGGACACGAACATGAATAATCAGAAGTGCTAATTTTAAAGGCTTATATGCATGGTATTGTCAAAAAAAGTGTTTGGGGACCTGGGTCCTGCCCCAGGGAACATGGATCAATGCAAAAAAAAGTTTTAAAAACGTCCATTTTTTCGGGAGCAGTGATTTTAATAATGCTTAAAGTGAAACAATAAAAGTGTAATATCCCTTTAAATTTCATACCTGGGGGGTGTCTATAGTATGCCTGTAAAGGGCGCATGTTTCCCGTGTTTCGAACAGTCTGACAGCAAAATGACATTTCAAAGGAAAAAAGTCATTTAAAACTACTCGCGGCTATTAATGCATTGCCGGTCCGACAATACACATAGAAGTTCATTGATAAAAACGGCATGGGAATTCCCCGCAGGGGAACCCCGAACCAAAATTAAAAAAAAAAATGATGTGGGGGTCCCCCTAAATTCCATACCAGGCCCTTCAGTATGAGTGAGTGTGTGAGTATATGTGAGTATAGAGTGTAATGTTACGTACAGACGATCGGACATTCCGACAACCTAACCGTGGGTTTTTTTCCGACGGATGTTGGCTCCAACTTGTCTTGCATACGCATGGTTGCACAAATGTTGTCGGAAATTCCGATCGCCAAGAACACGTGTGACATACAACACGTATGACGGTACTATAAAAAGGAAGTTCAATACCAAGTGCGCCACCCTTTGGGTTCCTTCTGCTAATCTCATGTTAGTAGAAGTTTGGTGAGAGACGATTCGCGCTTTTCATCCATGTGCTTTTCAGTTCAGTTAGTTACTGCTCTTCAGTTTGTGCTTGTGGGTTCCTATCTGTTTTTCAGTGCGTGTTGTCAGTTCGTATCTGTTTTTCAGTGCGTTCTTGTCCGCTCGTTTCTGATTTTCAGCTTGCTCTTCTCAGTCCTTTCTGATTTTCAGTGCGTTCTGTTAGTTTGTGCTGACCAGCCGACTGTTTTGAAGCCATGTTGCGGGTACGTACTCATCGTAGAGTTCGTGCTGTGCAGGGGCTTGGTGTTGGGGTTCTTACTTTTACCCAAGCCCAGTCCATGAACAGGGTGAGAGGATGTTTTTGGACGAAGATATGGTTGCTCCAGCGTGACCAATTCTCTCACATGCCTTTGTTGCGGGAGATCCAGGAGAATAATACTGATGATTTCAGGAATTATCTCTGGGTGACAGACCCCGTTTTTCACCGTCTGTTGGCTTTGCTGTCCCCTTATATTACGAAGCAGGATACCTGCATGCGGCAAGCCATCACTCCTGGGCAGGGGCTCATCGCCACCTTGCAGTACTTGGCGACGGCGAGAAGTCTGTAGGACATCAAGTTCTCCACAGGCATCTCCTCTCAGGCTCTGGGAATCATTATCCAGAAAGGCTATTTATATTAAAGTAAGTTTTAGCCTTTAACATCACATTCTATGTATTTAATGTTTGCTAATGTATTGTATTTATTTCATGATTCCATAATTACCATGTTTGTAATATGCTGTGAATATCCCCTTTGTCCTCATGCATGCTGGAAGCTTTTAATGCTCCTTTTTTGTCCTTCATGCATATTTGCCTTCACTAACCTCCCCAGCATGCTATCCTGGGCCCATACACACCTAGCCTAGTCACTTAACAATGTATTTTGTCAGCTTCATTATAGTGCTTACCCTAAATACCCCCTAAAATGTGTCCAAATTTTATTTTTGTCCTTAAATTCAGGCAGAGTGCAAGAGGCTTTTTTGGGGGGCCCAAACTCATTTGGAACCCTCCCTCCCCCCCAACAGCGAAGTCAACTGATATCAATCCTCTATCTGCTGACTTTGCCAAACCCATACACACTATACCTACCTCTTTTGTGGTCAGATTTATGGATGAATTCACCAAAGCATGTAGTGCAAGGGCCTGCCTGAATACATTAAAATGGTACTGTTTAAAGTTTTTTTCTCCTATTATCTTGATAGGTAATTGCAGAATGTAAAAATGTTGTTCAATTTGTATAGTGTGTATTCCTATTTTTGTATTATGACACTTCTTACCTGTCCAGTGAGCTGCCAATAGTGTAAGTAATGAGGGGCTGGTCAAAGTAACACACATTATTTATGCATTCAGCTCTCAATGAAGTGGAGAGGGTTACCTGTCCAAAACATACCCCCCCTAAAGTTTTTACAATGGGCCATCAGACAGTGTTAGGAATCTGATAAGTGGACCTTATACTTTTGTCTTTAAATACTCCTTAAAATAAATGTTATACTTATGTAGGCCAAGAATGTTTGTGTCTAATCTGTTATGTGCAAAAGTACTATTATTTTCCTTGTTTGACTCCATGGTTTCCTTCAAACCCACAGGAATGGCAGTCTGTGGCATCCCAGTTTGCCCGGCGGTGGGACTTTCCTAATTGCGGAGGGGCAATAGCTGGGAAACATGTCCACATCGTCCCACCCCCCAACTCGGGGTCATACTATTATAATTATAAGGGGTTTAATAGTATTGTGTTGTTGGCGGTGGTGTCGGCAACATACGAGTTTTTGTATGTGGACTTGGGGAAGAATGGCCGGATGTCGGATGGTGGAGTCATCGCCCAAAACAAGTTCTACAGATGGCTCCAGAATGGTGGCTTGGGCTTGACATCTGCGGAAGACAACGTGGCTGGTCTTCCATTTGTGTTTGTCGCTGATGAAGTGTTTGGGCTAGGTGAACATCTGATGAGGCCATTTTCCACCTGGACCAGAGGGTTTTTAAACTACCGGCTGGCCAGACCCAGAAGAGTGGTGGAGAATGTTTTCGACATAATGGCCAGCCAGTTCTGCCTATTTCTGACACCAATCTACATGGCGAAATATAAACTGAACCATATTGTGCTTGCCTGCTGCATTCTGCACAATTATCTCCGAAAAAATGCAACAAACTATGTGGCCTCAGTTGGGACTGAGGCCGACTTTCCTGATCCATCAACCCTGACGGCACTTGAAGCTGGCCGTCCCGGCTTTCCCCCCCTAAAGTGCCCGCAAAGTGAGACAAAATTATCTGGAGTACTTTGCAGGTAGGGGGGCCATTGATATGCCAGCAAATGTGTGAAACATTTTTAAAGTAAATTTGTATTTTAAACTGAACTAATATTTCATTTGATTTACTGCTTGTGTTTCTTTTAGCTGTTTCCTAGGTTCTCCAATGGCCATTTTCTTCAATAGTGCAAACGTAATTTATTTGATACAGGAGCTGACAATCTATTCTTCAGCTAACTATTATGTTGTGGGTCTGTTACACACACACATTTTTTGTTGTTAATATATGTAATACATTCATGATAAAAATATTCATCCTTTTCAGCACCATTAATTTATTGTTTTGAGTCCCTAAAATGGCCCGATTGGGGCCAATTTTAGAGCACTGTGTGGGTTATTTACTAAAGGCAAATCCACTTTTCACTATAAGTGCACTACAAGTGCACTGAAAGTGCACTTGTAGTGCAAAGTGGATTTGCCTTTAGTAAATACCCCCATTGTCACTGTAAACTACAACAACTTACTCCAAAAACTGGTATTGAGCATTGAAATAAAAAGCTACACCCTGTTTAGTATAAAACATTTTACTCCGTGCACACACATGTGCGTTAGAAAAGGGTTTTTGAACAAACCAACATCTTTGGTGTATAATATTTTTATGGTTGACATTAGAAATAGCCTTTTTTTTGGTTAAACAGGCATGTTTAAAACCATAATAACATACACAAATCAGGAACTTACAAAGTTGAACTTTGAAAAACTGAAGGCAATATCAGACATTAGTATGTCCAAACTGTGTTGATCTTGGCTTCATCAGATAGGGTGATGTCACCCCTGTAAAAGCCAAATTTTGAAGATGCACACAAACAGGGAGTCAAAATGTGGATTTCCCTCCTGATCCCATGCCTAATGTCAACATGTACTAGCTCCCATCATGGGGGATCAATGGACGTGTTTCAGGGATGCAACCCCTTCCTCTCACCTACTTGAGTTGCGAGGAAAGGGTTGCACCCACAAAACGCGTACATTGATATCCCGTGATGGCAGATAGCACATGTTGACATACTGTGTGCATCTTCAAAATTTGGTTTTCGAATTACTTTAAAACTCGATTAAAAAGAACAAATTACACGACAAAACGGTACAGTTTTTGTATGTTTTAGATTCTGCCTAAAACATCAATGATGTTCTTCATTTTTTGTTGAACATCATTGATGTTTTCCTTTATCTTTTCTAAATCACGATTGCACACCATGATCTCCCCGATAAGGAAGTGTGCACTTGCACTGGTGAAATTAGTTTCTTCTTCCACAACATCCACATCACCTAAAATAAAAAAACATACCATGTATTATAAATATGCAGGCATACATCTATTACCTGAAGCTGTGGTCTCATACACTCACCTGTTGTGGTCACTATTTCGCCCAATTCATGTACCTCAGAATCCACATCTTCAGGTTGTGGTGTGGGGATTTCCCCTTCTTTAGGAGGTGTGGTGTTCTTGGTGTCCTCTGATGTCATGATTCTTTTCTCCCCTATGTGAATAAAAAAAAGGTATACTTAGCACACAGATATTTGAGGCAAGAAATAGTAATATGAAACATTGCTGGGAAGTGTCGTACAATTGTCTGTTTTGGCAGAGTTCCAAGCTGAAGACATGATTTTTTTCCCTTTCTTCAAGCTGGAATACTTACCTTTTTTGGTAAAGTTTCACACACGGAGACACCCCTAGTATCCACTGGAGCACCTGTGTGGGACACTCTAAAAAGGGTGTTCTGGTGTCCCACACCAGTGCTCCTGCGTCCAGATGTGTAAACAGCTGCTGAGTGTCCTCTCCTTATACTGAATCAAGTTTGCATTTCATTCTAGTTAAAACACATCTAGACAGCAATGTAATAAACTTATTTTAATACAAATAGACCTGAACAAATGTAGTTAACCTGCATCTGTCTAAAACATTGTATTAGTGGGCGAACTAACAATGTTTACTACGAACAATTACTGTCCCCACGAACCGGAAACTTGCCATTTTAAACATCATTTTAAACTATACAACAGTAAAGAAAAGCACATGGAGCAGCATGCAAGTAATAATAATATTAGGAACACACGACAATATACTTACTTTTTTGCAACACTCTCTTGATCCTTCTGAACTGATCCTGCTCCCTCAATTTGAGGTCTGACCATTGTTTCCTCCTTGGATCTTCGTACCCCAAAATTCTTCTGCATACTTTTCACAACTTTAGTCATGATTTTGGCCTTTATCACATTTGGGTTTCTGTACGGTCCATATTTCCCATCATAGTCGGTCTTCTTCAAGATGTCCACCATCTCCACCATCTCAACAAAGGCCATATTTGAGGCCTTTAATCTCCTCCTGGATCAGGACGTTTCTGGCTCTGGGCTTTCCTCATCGTTGCTGCTCTCCTCTGCATGCACCTGCTCTGTCTCCGCCATGTGCTCTCCCACTGTGCTAAAAGAGAAGGGACGGGGAATATACTAGAAAGAAGGTCAGGGGAGGAATTTCACGCATGCGCAGTGTATATAAAGCATAACATGCATGCGTCGTACGTACGATCTGTGAGCAGAGGATAGAGTGGCGTAAGCACCGATCATGCTAACGAAGGTACAATTTTAACTTGGGGCATCAGTGGCCTATACTGCTTATAGATTGAGGCCTATATTGGGACAAGATTAGGAGAGTTTAGCCTGACATTAGGGTTTGTCTTGTTGTGTCTTGCAGAGAATATGGATAAATTCAATGACCGTGATTTCCTCCCCAACTTCATTGATAAATACAGAGAGCTGCCCTGTCTGTGGCAAGTGAAACACCCATTTTATAATAACAAAACTAGAGGAAGGCAGCGCTGGATCAACTGTTGGGATTGGTGAAGCTGGTGATTCCCACGGCAGACATCAACTATTTGAAGTGCAAAATTGGTGGCCTGAGGAGCACATATAATAGGGAGTGCAAAAAGGTCCAGGATTCCATAAGATCAGGAGCAGCAGCAGATGACGTTTATGTCCCCAGGCTGTGGTACAATGACAGACTGCGGTTTTTGTCAGACCAGATTGAAATCAGGCCATCGCTCTCAACCCTTCCTTCCACTCCGCCTTCCACCTCAGATGAGGCTTCCGACGTACAACCTGGGCCTTCCACCCAGGAAGATGTGGAGGAGCCCAGCTTGAGCCAGGTATAGCATTATTCAACATATTTCTTGACAAAAAATTAATGATGTTAACTAGATGTTATTGCTCACTAATTTTAGATTTAACAAAGGGGTTTACATATCAATAGACAGTAGTAGCCAAAAATGATTGGGACAAGAATGAAAAATGCTGGGGTCAGAAGGATAGTCTTTTCTATTTGTTACCATTCAATTTGCAACAGTCATGAGCTCTAAATTGTGTGTGATTGATGACCAAAAAACTAAAACTATGTCCCATTTTCATACACAGGAAAGTCTCAGCCAGGAGGAGTCCATGGAAAGTGGCAGCCAGAAGGTGGTGGGGGAAAGTGGCAGCCAGGAGGTGGCCGTGGAAAGTGGCAGCAAGGAGTTGGCCATGTCCAGTAGCCTGGCCTGAATCCCAGGTTCCTCCACTCCACCTTCCAACAAAAAGGCCCAGGAAGAGGAGGAGTGTGGAGGAGTCAGCGCTTGGTTTGATTCGGCAGGCTACTGCGGTCCTCACAACAACCCCCAGTGTTCAAGAGGCCTTTGCATGTATGATGGCCAGTAAGATGCAGGAAATGGAGGTGGGCCAACGCATCATTAGTGAGGAGCTCAGATTTCAGGTCCTAAATAAGGGGGTGATGGCCGAACTAAAAAAAAAAGTCACGTATGTGAGTTGAACTATACTCCTCCTCCACCTCCTGCCACAACTCCAACACCACAGCCACAGCCTGGAAGGAAGCGTGCAAGGAATTCTTGAGAGTGATGGCCTGGGTTTGGTCTGGTCTAGCAAAAGACGCAGGCTTTTGTAAGACCACATGCATAAAAATTATTGCGGCGCTGAAAAGTTCAAAATGAAATTGAAGAGTGGGAGGAATCCAATCACCAAATATATTGTGCAGATGTAGAAAGAGTCACTCGTCACCACGTGGTAATGTAGTCTGCTTACCAGAAGGTGTTAAGGATTAGGCATAGATGATAAATTCTCAATAGCATCCAGCAAATCCAGCCCACTGGAACCCCTCATCAGACCACAACATCCGTGGGATTTCCTTCACATATAAACATCTTCCAATGGTCACTTCAGAATTAGGCATTCAGGCATGTAGTCATCATATATCCAAGAAAAGAAAATGAAGGACCCATAGTGAAGCCCGTAATGATAGATTAAAAAAAACTTTTATTGTAGTAACTTACAGTTGAAGCTTAAAACAGCATGCATCAATGATAGGAACAACCGGCTGCAGCAATCAGCGTACGGATGTCAGCCTGCCTGACATGTTTCATCATAATAGATGTCTTCAGAGGCATGGCTACAGCTACAACTGCACGCTATATATATGGTATGGTTAATGAATAGATAGGGGATATAATCAAACTCATCACTAACAGCTGGGTAAGATGTGTGTCTTGTGCAGCGCGCCCTGGTGCTGACAGGATAAACCTGGTTAGCAACTGATGACGCGACAGCGCATGGCCAATCAGAAAAAAGAGAGGATAGGAACAAAAAAAGGGTGGCAACAGATGACTCAGTGCCACCTCATTGGTTAACCTATCTCTCAGTGAACAGAAAAATTGAAAAACTCCAGATAAGCATGAACAGGCGACGAGGAAGAACGCCGGCTGTGCGGTCCGGCTCAGGGACATGAAAAAGGCTAAAAATGTATTTTTAATTGATCAGACAAAAACCTGATATCATATAACTCAATGTACAAAATAAAAAAATGGAAAAGAATTAACACCCGCACAGGTAAGCTATGAAATTAACGCCTGTCATGCAGTATAGATCAAAGGCATAGAAAAAAACGCTAGACTTTGTATAACAAATTAGTGCCTGCATGGGAAAAAACACTAACCTATGTATAACAAACCAGCGCCTCACATGCAACTAAGCAATAGACATTGTGAATGCGATTAATCGCACACAATTCAATAAAAATACATGCGTGCAATATACATCAATACATGTGTTAAAATCAATACAGATTATTGTAAACATCATTTAAAAAATATTGTTTAAAAAAAAAACTGACCTAGACCCAAGATTTGCAAATAAATAAAGGAGAAAAAACAAAAAAATAAGTAAAGCGAATAAAGGAGTGTATCGATGCTAACTGTTATTAATGAAGCTATTAACATCCCACTCTACGTTTAACCCATATGGCGTATAGCATTTGAAGGTGTGTATCCATCGCGTTTCCAACCTCGAGATTTCTCTCTTGGTGTAACTACCTCTCCAATGGGGTGTGAAACGATCGATGGCGGTAATCAGAGTCCCTACTGGATTTCTGTTATGACATTCTAAATAGTGACGTGAGACCGTGTGCTTAGGAAAACCTTTCTTTGTTTTTTATATGTTCCTTTATTCGCACATTCATGGCTCTCATAGTGTGGCCTACATACTGTAGACCGCATGGACAAGTCAATAGGTACACAACATTTTTCGAGGTGCGGGTGATGAAAGTATCTATATCATAGACCTTTGTGGTGGAGTTAGATTTAAATTGACAAATTTTCCTATTTTTATCGCCATTTATGCGACACACTTTACATTTGCGACATGGGAAAAAACCTTTTGAGTTCTGAAAAAAGGGGACCCTATTGGGGGCATCAAGAACATTAGGGGCAACCTGCAGCCCTATAGATAACTTGTGGGCATTCAGGTAAGTATGGGCCCAACACTTTATCGTTTTTTAACACTGCCCAATGTTTTCTAAGAATTTTCTTTATGTCGTAATGTTGTCGAGAGTAGGTGATTACTAAAGAAAACTCATGAATGTTATTATTCTTAGTGATTCTATCTGTGCCCTTTATCATATTGGCCCTATCCAAGCAGGCAACCTCATTTATGGTTTTGTCCAAGTCTGCACCAGAGTACCCCTTCTCCACAAATTTGGTTTTTAAAGTCAGAGGCCTGCATCAAAAAGTTGTGTTTAAAGGTACAATTACGCCTTAGGCGAATAAACTGGATTTTAGGAAAGGCTTTTAACCAGGAGGGATAGTGACAACTCCCCTGACTAATATAGCCATTATGATCTGTCTCCTTAAAAAAAGTGGTGGTTGTAAATTTATTGTCACAGATTCGTATATTCAAATACAAAAAATGGATAGCAACCTTGCTCATTTCGAATTGCAGAGAGATACCAAGGGTGTTCTGATTCAGCTCTTGCATGTAGTTGATCAATGATGTTTCATCTCCATCCCATAGGAGGAGGATGTCATCTATATACCTGCCCAGTACACCAATTCTGGCCGTCTGTCAGCATAGACGACATCCTCCTCCCACTTGGCCATGAACAAATTAGCCATACTGGGCGCGAATTTTGTGCCCATGGCTACACCTCTGGTTTGGAAGTAGCAGGAACCCCCAAACCAGAAGTAGTTATGCATCATGGCAAACCTTAGCAGGAGTAAGATGAACTCCCTCTGTGGGGGGGGCCAGTTGGTCATCTCTACCAAGGAAGGTCTCAACTGCGTGCATACCATCTGAGTGGGATATGATGGTATACAAAGAGGACACATCGGCGGTAGCCATGATGTAACCCTCCTTCCACACCAAGGTATCCAGTATCTGTAAGACCTGGGAAGAGTCCCTCAAAAAAGAAGGGGTCTGGGATACCAGGGGTTGTAAAAATCCATCCATATATTTCCCAATACGGGAAGTGACAGAATCTAGCCAGCTGATAATGGGCCTCCCAGGTGGGATTGATGACTAAACTAACTAAACTTTTGTGAATTTTTGGTAAAAACGAAATTACCGGAATCCTGGGAGGCATAGGGACCAAAAAGGCTTTTTCTTTTTTTTTAATCAGTTGTTCGTTAAACCCCTTTTCAATAAGTTTCTGCAATTCCCTTTTATATCTGACAGTAGGATCATGAGGAAGGGGAAGGTATGTGTCAGTATCCGAAAGAATTCTCCTCATCTCTGAGATGTAGGCAACCATGTCCAAGACGACAATCCCTCGCCCCCTATCAGCAGGGCGAACGATTATGTCGTCCCTATCTTTAAGGGTTTTCATCCCGTCCTGAAATTTCTGATTGTTTGGATCCCTCCGAATTTTCAATTTTTCCAGATCATTTAAGACTAGATCTTTAAAAACTGAAATAGAGGGGGCGTGGCTTGCGAGCGAGCGGAATGGCAGCATAGATCCGGAGCTCCGCTGACCCCAGGATAAAAAGCGGCCCAAATCGATCCATCCAGCCCGGATTCCGATCCCTACAGCAGGCGATCTGTGTAAGGACATCACTGGGACAATGTCCAGAAAACGAAAGGAGCAGAGGAAGCCACAAAGACTGACAGACTTCTATGATATGAAGCAACATGACGGTAGGCAAGATGGCGCCGAGTCATCATCCACACCGCTAGGCTATACCTCTAATAATCCTCCTAAGAAAAACAGCTTACTCCCAAATTGACCCACGACAGGGACCCCACATCCACACTCTCCTTCTACCCCCTCAGGCAGCCCAGCTAAGGCTAAATGCAGGATGGATGGAGAGGGATCCCTCGGAGCGGCCAGCCCAGACATGGAGTCAGGGGATGACACACGTGAACTCCCTGACTCCATTGAAACTTTCCCCACCATGCACAAGCCCGTGTTGGACACTGTCCTGAAGGACATGCTTTTATCATTAAGAAGCTCACTGCAATCAGATCTGATGACCTGCATGCATAAGTTTAACACCAGTATCCAGGCGGTGGAAACCCGGGTTGAACATATTGAGCAAAAAATGGGAGAGTATGCTGTTACCATTAATGATTTGGTGGATTCACATGATCAGAGAGAGGGAGATACTGAATGGCTAAAGGCTAAAATTGCAGACATCGAAGACAGAAACAGGAGGAACAATTTAAAAATCAGGGGGATCCCCGAAACAATATTGCAAACTGACTTGCGATCTTATGCTTCTTCACTGTTTAAATCCCTCCTACCTGACCTTACTGATCTCGAGATTACAATCGATAGAATTCACCGCTTGCCAAAACCATCGTACTTATCAGAACACATCCCTAGAGATGTAATCTTACGCCTACACTTTTACCACGCGAAAGAACAGCTGATGCTAACCATGCGTAAAAAAGAACAAGTACCTGCACAATACCAACACTTACAGTTTTATGCAGACCTTTCCCAATATACACTTCAAAAGCGAAAGAACTTAAATACTATCACCAAAGCACTGAGAAATCACAATATCATGTACAGATGGGGATATCCTACCAAATTGTCCATCACGAGAGATGGACGCACCCATGTGGTGAATTCCTTAGAAAAGGGACTTGCTCTTTTGGAGGAGTGGAAAATCATCCCTGAACAGGAATCTGGATCTATTCAGTCTCCCAGAGCAGTAGAACCTGCATGGAAAATGGTTACACCAAGAAATGCAAAAACGCACACTTGAGCTAGGATGGTTATTTTACAACTTACAAATTCCTGGAGTTTCAATGCTCACAAGTTTGAACTTTTCCCCTTACAGCCTGAACAGCAAACGCTGTACACAAACTTTTCTAGTTATCAGTATCTGGGGTCGACCTCTGTAAATGTTGACACCAGATGAAACTGATCTTTGCACTATTTTCAGAAATTTTGTTCGCTTTTATGTTTTCTTTCTTTTGTTTTTTGTTCTTGAAAAACGCAGCAATTAGATCCCATGGGACCACAGATGAACCGGGCTCTGCTTCACCACTCAGGACAACAGGAAAACAGCGATCAACCTTCAAATTGCACTCAACCACACAGCAAGATGGTTGCACAATAGTGAGTATATCCTATGCTCCATCATACTTTATGGAAAAATCATCCTGCTATTCTGAAAAACACCCACTAGAGGGCACTACCTCCTTAAAGTTGAATATCATACACAACCATATTTTTAGCATTACAACACCTTATATATGGGCTTAAAAATCATATCCATTAATGCTAAAGGCCTTAATCATCCTGCCAAAAGGAAGTCAATGTGGAAAGAAGCCTTCTCCAACAAATCGGATATTATATGCGTGCAGGAAACACACTTCTCTGCAGATGCTGCTCCTTCCTGCACTCATAGAAATTTTCCTCATGTTTACACAGCCAAAGCCCATAACAAAACCAAAGGCGTCCTCACAGCAATAAGAGACACAGTGGCATTCACCCTACATGATACCATTGAAGACCCCAGAGGACGATATTTAATCTTAATATGTGACCTTAACTCAATCACATACACTATAGTCAACGTGTATACACCCAACCATCATCAAGTGCACTTCTTACATAAAATTCTTCGCATAACTAAAAAACATCAAAGAGGAAGAGTGATAGTTTGCGGAGATTTCAATGCTACTCCTGACCCAAGCCTGGACTCTTCCTCTGGCACAAGGCGATTAACCCCTTCTCTTTCAGCTATATTTCACTCACAAGATCTCTTTGACGCATGGAGATGCATGCATGCCGGCGAAAGGGACTATACATTTTTCTCCTCTCCACATGGGGTATACTCACGCATAGACCTTTTCCTGGTAGACCAAGGTACTCTGTCTCAAGTGACCTCTACAACAATCAACTCCATCACATGGTCAGACCATGCGTCCATCACCCTCTCTTTAAATGATGATTCAGTGTGTAGTGTACCCCATATGTGGCATTTAAATACTTATCTAATGCAACAGCCAGACTTTAGAAATACCATTAGCAAGCATCTAAGCGAATTCTTTAGCATTAACACCTCCTCTGTACAAGACCATTTTGTTTTGTGGAATACACACAAAGCATACATACGGGGCATCTTTATTCAACTGGGGGCTAGAGCCAAGAGGCAGAGGCAGCAGCGCATGAGAGAGCTGACAAACAAAATTTCCCAACTAGAATCCTGCAACAAACAAAACCCATCCCATATAATTTCCCAACAACTTACAAAACTGCGTTATGACTTGAGGCTACTACTACTAGAAAATTTTGAAAAGGCTTCCAAAAAACTCAAAATGACATACTACGCCACAAACAACAAAGCTGGGAAAACACTATCACACAGGATAAAAGGACACAGACATAAAACAAAGATACCTTACATACTGCACCCCCACACCAAACACAAATTTTATCACCCCCAAGACATAGCTGATACCTTCAGCCAATACTATAGCTCACTTTACAACCTGAAAGACGATACAAATACTGTACAACCTAGCACTGAAGCAATCACCTCCTTTCTACAACATCTAGACATACCTACACTCACACAAGAACACCTCCAGACCCTAAACCAACAATTCACTACAGAAGAAATAAACAAAACCATAGATTCCCTACCCAGCAACAAATCTCCAGGCCCTGACGGATTCTCTGGGGAGTACTATAAGACCTTCAAACAATTATTGACCCCTCATATGGAACGCACTTTTAATGCTGCTATTGCCTCTGCCTCCTTCCCACCAGAAATGCTGTCTGCAATCATAGTGACATTGCCGAAGCCAGGGAAGGAACCAACTGTCCCCTCAAACTTTAGACCCATCTCACTGCTCAATTCTGATTTGAAAATTTACGCCAAAATTATTGCATCCCGCCTATTACATATACTCCCCCTACTAATACACCCCGACCAGACTGGCTTCACGAAGGGTCGCCAGACGTCTGACGCTACCCGGAGATTGATAAATATCATTCATCTAGCTAAGGTACACAAAAGACCATCTCTGCTATTGGCGTTAGACGCCGAGAAGGCCTTTGATCGCATCCACTGGCAATACCTTACCCAGGTCTTATACAAATTTGGTTTTACAGGCAATATATTATCAGCGATTTTAGCCCTATACTCCAAACCTTCTGCACGAGTACTCACATCGGGAGCACTATCCAAACCATTTAACATAACGAACGGCACAAGACAGGGCTGCCCTTTATCTCCTTTAATTTTCAATTTGCTAATAGAACCCCTGGCCATATATATCCGCACTTGCCCTGAAATAAAAGGCTTCATCGTAGCTAAATCTACCCACAAAATCAGCCTATTTGCGGACGACATAATTATGATATTAACCAACGTGGAAACTTCCCTGGCTTCGGTACACACAGCACTAGATATGTTTAACAAAGTATCTTACTATAAAGTGAATGAGAGTAAATCCTACATAATGGGTTTAGGAATTGAAGCTAGCCTACAAACTAAACTAAGCTCGCAATTCCCTTACACATGGGAAAAGAGAGGGATAAAATACCTAGGTATTACCCTAACAACAACAACGGACAACTTAGTCAAAGTTAATTTCACTCACTTTCTAGAAACACTACCAGCTAAACTAACGGAGCTAGCTAGAGTGGAACTGTCATGGGCAGGACGATTAGCTGCGTTCAAGATGATAATTCTGCCACAGCTGCTATATCTATTTAGAACACTGCCAATTCCTATCTCCAACTCTTTTTTTGACAAAGCACAAGCCCAGATCAACAGGTTTCTATGGCAAGGAAAGAAAGCCAGATGCTCCTTTAGGAAACTAACTAACAATAGAGATGCTGGGGGCATAGGACATGTCATATTAAAAGACTATTATATAGCGACAATTCTCTCACAAACAAGATTTTGGTTGTCCCAGTCACAAACTCACAGATGGCTAGAACTAGAAGAGGCGCAAATACCTGGTTCTAAACTAGCAGACCTTTTGCTATCCAACAATATTCGAACACATACCCAGACAGACCTATCACCCACAATAGATGCTACACTATTGGCTTGGA
The DNA here is from genome assembly GCA_037952925.1 of Lithobates clamitans. Taxonomy (NCBI): domain Eukaryota; kingdom Metazoa; phylum Chordata; class Amphibia; order Anura; family Ranidae; genus Lithobates; species Lithobates clamitans. The sequence goes on from JBBGZY010000720.1 coordinate 1,904,792, forward strand.
AGCTGTTTACATCATTAGATTTTCTGAACCAAGCAACCAAAAACATACCAATCACGTTAACTAGTCTCACCTTAGTCATACCAAACCTACACATAACACATTGGGTGTACAAAGGCATACTACTAATTGAAGATCTCATGCTAGGCACAACACCCAAAACATTTGAATTTTTAAAAAAACAATATAATTTGCAGGACAAAGATCACTATAGCTACCTTCAGATCTCTCATCTACTTCAAAAACTCACGAGCACATACATCAAAGTGCCATGGCGAGTATATTTCTATCTTACAAATACAAACACCAACATAAAAGGTATATCCTTATTTTATAATCTACTAAACAATAAAAGTGTATTTGTAAAAACTAACAATATTATTGAGTGGGAACATGACTTGGGTATAACCTTTACTGAAGATCAATGGCAAAAAGCCTTGCGCAATACATTTACCGCTACTAAATGTGTAAATTTATGGGAGACCACCTACAAGATAACACTGAACTGGTATTTAACCCCCTACCGAATATCAAAATTTGCTAAACAAGTCTCACCCCTGTGTTGGAGACATTGTGGGAGTGTAGACACATTGTCACACATATTGTGGTACTGTCCAACTATCCGCCCACTGTGGCAAAAAGTTTTTGATCTAATTTCAGCAATAACTGGTTCTACAATCACCCCTGTAGCAGCTGTGGCAGTTCACTCATTAGAGGTAGAGAGCTTTCCAAATATAACTAGAACTATAGTCATCCACATATTACTCAGTACTAGACTGGCACTACTGAGACACTGGAAAGACACTAAACCCCCCACATTCCATGAGATAGTTGAAATAACAAATACACATGCCTCTTATGAACTTATGTTTGCAGCAGCTCAGGGTCAATTTAAGAAATTGCAAACTAAATGGTCCAAGTGGCTCTCATGGTACTCCACTCAACATAAAGATCGAAACCCTTAATGTACTAAATATCTGTATCTTTTATATTTACAAAGTACATATTGCTGCTTTTCATGTTTTCAGGTTTTGTTTTTCTTATGTTTATATGTTATATTTTCTACTCCTGCTGTTCCTCTTACCTGCCGTTTTCTCCTGTTGTGAGATCATAACGGCTAAAATACACCCGGCACGACAAATTTCTAGAGTGTCGGGACTCCCAGCGTATCTACTAACACTCACTTGGCAAAAAACATGATATAATTCACATTGTACATCAAATATGTGTTACTGAGTACAACAGAACTCTTATCAATGGTGTATACATATATATAGTAAGATGAATATTGGTGATCCATTCTGAAATGTATAATGTGGAATTTACCAGTGATGCTACAGAATGTTAGTATGTTCCATAGAATGTACATATGTTAGTACAAATAATTTTGTAATGTCTTTATATCTCAATAAAAAACTATTGAAACTAAAATTGAAATAGATGGTGGCACAAAACCCGGCGGCTTGAATAACGAGGCATTCGCAAGGGCAGAATATCTAATTCCATTAGTAGTATGTTCGGATCTAGCAATGGGTTGAGACAGGAAGTGTCTTTTTATGCTCATCTTCCTGATATATTTCTGTACATCGATAAAAGCATTGAATTTACTCAATGGTTTATCAGGTGTATATTTAAGCCCATGATTTAGTACACATTTTTCATTTTCACTTAAAGTAGCCTTGCTGAGATTAAAAATCCCGATATCGTTTACAGTCTCCTTCTTTTTCATTCTGTGCCTCCTCCTCCCTCTGGACCCTCTTTTGGTTTGCCATTTGCCATTTAAAAACCTGATTGGTTCTGTAATCCTCCTGATCTCTGGAATACTTTTTCTTAAATTTCTGATCAATATCCTCTTTTTTCAAAGTTTTTTAAGACTGTCAGACTTATTTCTATATTCATCTAGTTACTTATAGGGTATTCATTTGATTTTAACAAAAAAGGAAAGATTTCCCCACATTGGGGTTTTTAGGCAGCACAGTAACAGATATAGTCAATGTTGTATGAAAAAATATAACAATTTTATTGGATAATATACCATCAGAGTTAAAAACAATGAGCTCCAGTGGGAATTACTTTAAAAATTGTTGGCTGAACATTTGTTCATAACAATACTTTATATCATGAACACTAAACCTGATGCGTTTCAACCCCTAGAATTGGGGTCTTCTTCAGAGGATCAGTCTGCTGGGGAGAACATGAAAATAGAGTTGATATACACATATAAGTTCCATTGGTATAAATATAAAATTAACTACATGAATTATGTAATACATCAATACAGTATAGTTACCAAATGAATGTATGTCCAACGGAAAACATAGATTCCCCCATGGAGATCCCTTTAAAAAGATATGTTGCTTTGCCCTCTTCCCCAAGGGGAGGTTTCCAAACACCTCTACCGCCACCGCAACCCAGACCAGGATGGTGAGAAGCAGCATGGCTTGCGAGAGGTCACACTTTAAAGCACCACCCGCCAGAGCAGACGACCGGCTGGAAAGCACCAAACTACCTTGCAAATTTTTCATCGCACTACACTAACTTATAGCTTTAACTGAACACTGTGCAGAGGAAGCACTACACTAATTTTTAAATAATGTAGCTGCCTGTGGTAGTGATAGGATCAGTTAAACAACACCAACCTTCTACAGGTAGCTTTAGCTGAACACTGTGCAGTGGTCGCACTACACTAACTTGTAGCTTTAGCTGAACATTGTGCAGAGGTCGCACTACACTAACTTGTAGCTTTAGCTGAACACTGTGCAGAGGTCCCACTACACTAACTTGGAGCTTTAGCTGAACACTGTGCAGAGGTCGCCCTACACTAACGTGTAAATAATGTAGCTGCCTGCGGTAGTGATAGGATCAGGAAAACAACACCAACCTTCTACAGGTAGCATTAGCTGAACACTGTGCAGTGGTCGCACTACACTAACTTGTAGCTTTAGCTGAACACTGTGCAGAGGTCGCACTACACTAACTTGTAGCTTTAGCTGAACACTGTGCAGAGGTCGCATTACACTAAATTGGAGCTTTAGCTGAACACTGTGCAGAGGTCGCACTACACTAACGTGTAAATAATGTAGCTGCCTGCGATAGTGATAGGATCAGGAAAACAACACCAACCTTTTACAGGTAGCTTTAGCTGAACACTGTGCAGAGGTCGCACTACACTAACTTGGAGCTTTAGCTGAACACTGTGCAGAGGTCGCACTACACTAACGTGTAAATAATGTAGCTGCCTGGGATAGTGATAGGATCAGGAAAACAACACCAACCTTTTACAGGTAGCATTAGCTGAACACTGTGCAGAGGTCGCACTACACTAACTTGGAGCTTTAGCTGAACACTGTGCAGAGGTCGCACTACACTAACGTGTAAATAATGTAGCTGCCTGCGGTAGTGATAGGATCAGGAAAACAACACCAACCTTCTACAGGTAGCTTTAGCTGAACACTGTGCAGAGGTCGCACTACACTAACTTGTAGCTTTAGCTTGACACTGTGCAGAGGTCGCACTACAATCATTTGTAGCTTTAGCTGAACATTGTGCAGAGGTCACACTACACTAACTTGGAGCTTTAGCTGAACACTGTGCAGAGGTCGCACTACACTAACGTGTAAATAATGTAGCTGCCTGTGGTAGTGATAGGATCAGTTAAACAACACCAACCTTCTACAGGTAGATTTAGTTGAACACTGTGCAGAGGTCGCACTACACTAACTTGTAACTTTAGCTGAACACTGTACAGAGGTCGCACTACTCTAACTTGTAGCTTTAGCTGAACACTGTGCAGAGGACACACTACACTAACGTTTAAATAATGTAGCTGCCTGTGGTAGTGATAGGATCAGGAAAACACCACCAACCTTTTACAGGTAGCTTTAGCTAAACACTGTGCAGAGATCGCACTACACTAACTTGTAGCTTTAGCTGAACACTGTGCAGAGGACGCACTACACTATCTTGTAGCTTTAGCTGAACACTGTGCAGAGGTTGCACTACACTAACTTATAGCTTTAACTGAACACTGTGCAGAGGAAGCACTACACTAATTTTTAAATAATGTAGCTGCCTGTGGTAGTGATAGGATCAGTTAAACAACACCAACCTTCTACAGGTAGCTTTAGCTGAACACTGTGCAGTGGTCGCACTACACTAACTTGTAGCGTTAGCTGAACACTGTGCAGAGGTCGCACTACACTAACTTGTAGCTTTAGCTGAACACTGTGCAGAGGTCGCACTACACTAACTTGGAGCTTTAGCTGAACACTGTGCAGAGGTCGCACTACACTAACGTGCAAATAATGTAGCTGCCTGGGATAGTGATAGGATCAGGAAAACAACACCAACCTTTTACAGGTAGCATTAGCTGAACACTGTGCAGAGGTCGCACTACACTAACTTGGAGCTTTAGCTGAACACTGTGCAGAGGTCGCACTACACTAACGTGTAAATAATGTAGCTGCCTGCGGTAGTGATAGGATCAGGAAAACAACACCAACCTTCTACAGGTAGCTTTAGCTGAACACTGTGCAGAGTTCGCACTACAATCATTTGTAGCTTTAGCTGAACATTGTGCAGAGGTCACACTACACTAACTTGGAGCTTTAGCTGAACACTGTGCAGAGGTCGCACTACACTAATGTGTAAATAATGTAGCTGCCTGTGGTAGTGATAGGATCAGTTAAACAACACCAACCTTTTACAGGTAGATTTAGCTGAACACTGTGCAGAGGTCGCACTACATTAACTTGTAACTTTAGCTGAACACTGTACAGAGGTCGCACTACGCTAACTTGTAGCTTTAGCTGGACACTGTGCAGAGGACGCACTACACTAACGTTTAAATAATGTAGCTGCCTGTGGTAGTGATAGGATCAGGAAAACACCACCAACCTTTTACAGGTAGCTTTAGCTGAACACTGTGCAGAAGTCGCACTACACTAACGTGAAAATAATGTAGCTGCCTGCAGTAGTGATGGGATCAGGAAAACACCACCAACCTTCTACAGGTAGCTTTAGCTGAACACTGTGCAGAGGTCGCACTACACTAACTTGGAGCTTTAGCTGATCACTGTGCAGAGGTCGCACTACACTAACGTGTAAATAATGTAGCTGCCTGCGATAGTGATTGGATCAGGAAAACAACACCAACCTTTTACAGGTAGCTTTAGCTGAACACTGTGCAGAGGTCGCACTACACTAACTTGGAGCTTTATCTGAACACTGTGCAGAGGTCCCACTACACTAACGTGTAAATAATGTAGCTGCCTGCGGTAGTGATAGGATCAGGAAAAAAACACCAACCTTCTACAGGTAGCTTTAGCTGAACACTGTGCAGAGGTCACACTACACTAATTTGTAGCTTTAGCTGAACACTGTGCAGAGGTCACATTACACTAACTTGGAGCTTTAGCTGAACACTGTGCAGAGGTTGCACTACACTAACGTGTAAATAATGTAGCTGCCTGTGGTAGTGATAGGATCAGGAAACAACACCAACCTTCTACAGGTAGCTTTAGCTGAACACTGTGCAGAGGTCGCACTACACTAACTTGTAGCTTTAGCTTGACACTGTGCAGAGGTCGCACTACACTAACTTGGACCTTTAGTTGAACACTGTGCAGAGGACGCACTACACTAACGTTTAAATAATGTAGCTGCCTGTGGTAGTGATAGGATCAGGAAAACACCATCAACCTTTTACAGGTAGCTTTAGTTGAACACTGTACAGAGGTTGTAATACACTAACGTGTAAATAATGTAGATGCCTGCGATAGTGATAGGATTAGGAAAACACCACCAGCCTTCTACAGGTAGCTTTAGCTAAACACTGTGCAGAGGTCTCACTACACTAACGTGTAAATAATGCAGCTGCCTGCGATAGTGATAGGATCAGGAAAACACCACCAGCCTTCTACAGGTAGCTTTAGCTGAACACTGTGCAGAGGTCACACTACACTAACTTGTAGCTTTAGCTGAACACTGTGCAGAGGTCGCACTACACTAACTTGGAGCTTTAGCTGAACACTGTGCAGAGGTCGCACTACACTAACGTGCAAATAATGCAGCTGCCTGCGATAGTGATAGGATCAGGAAAACCCCACCAGCCTTCTACAGGTAGCTTTAGCTGAACACTGTGCAGAGGTCACACTACACTAACTTGTAGCTTTAGCTGAACACTGTGCAGAGGACGCACTACACTAACATGTAAATAATGTAGCTGCCTGCGATAGTAATAGGATCAGGAAAACAACACCAACCTTTTACAGGTAGCATTAACTGAACACTGTGCAGAGGTCGCACTACACTAACTTGGAGCTTTAGCTGAACACTGTGCAGAGGACGCACTACACTAACGTGTAAATAATGTAGCTGCCTGCGGTAGTGATAGGATCAGGAAAACAACACCAACCTTCTACAGGTAGCTTTAGCTGAACACTGTGCAGAGTTCGCACTACAATCATTTGTAGCTTTAGCTGAACATTGTGCAGAGGTCACACTACACTAACTTGGAGCTTTAGCTGGACACTGTGCAGAGGTCGCACTACACTAATGTGTAAATAATGTAGCTGCCTGTGGTAGTGATAGGATCAGTTAAACAACACCAACCTTTTACAGGTAGATTTAGCTGAACACTGTGCAGAGGTCGCACTACATTAACTTGTAACTTTAGCTGAACACTGTACAGAGTTCGCACTACGCTAACTTGTAGCTTTAACTGGACACTGTGCAGAGGACGCACTACACTAACGTTTAAATAATGTAGCTGCCTGTGGTAGTGATAGGATCAGGAAAACACCACCAACCTTTTACAGGTAGCTTTAGCTGAACACTGTGCAGAAGTCGCACTACACTAACGTGAAAATAATGTAGCTGCCTGCAGTAGTGATGGGATCAGGAAAACACCACCAACCTTCTACAGGTAGCTTTAGCTGAACACTGTGCAGAGGTCGCACTACACTAACTTGGAGCTTTAGCTGATCACTGTGCAGAGGTCGCACTACACTAACGTGTAAATAATGTAGCTGCCTGCGATAGTGATTGGATCAGGAAAACAACACCAACCTTTTACAGGTAGCTTTAGCTGAACACTGTGCAGAGGTCGCACTACACTAACTTGGAGCTTTATCTGAACACTGTGCAGAGGTCCCACTACACTAACGTGTAAATAATGTAGCTGCCTGCGGTAGTGATAGGATCAGGAAAAAAACACCAACCTTCTACAGGTAGCTTTAGCTGAACACTGTGCAGAGGTCACACTACACTAATTTGTAGCTTTAGCTGAACACTGTGCAGAGGTCACATTACACTAACTTGGAGCTTTAGCTGAACACTGTGCAGAGGTTGCACTACACTAACGTGTAAATAATGTAGCTGCCTGTGGTAGTGATAGGATCAGGAAACAACACCAACCTTCTACAGGTAGCTTTAGCTGAACACTGTGCAGAGGTCGCACTACACTAACTTGTAGCTTTAGCTTGACACTGTGCAGAGGTCGCACTACACTAACTTGGACCTTTAGTTGAACACTGTGCAGAGGACGCACTACACTAACGTTTAAATAATGTAGCTGCCTGTGGTAGTGATAGGATCAGGAAAACACCATCAACCTTTTACAGGTAGCTTTAGTTGAACACTGTACAGAGGTTGTAATACACTAACGTGTAAATAATGTAGATGCCTGCGATAGTGATAGGATTAGGAAAACACCACCAGCCTTCTACAGGTAGCTTTAGCTAAACACTGTGCAGAGGTCTCACTACACTAACGTGTAAATAATGCAGCTGCCTGCGATAGTGATAGGATCAGGAAAACACCACCAGCCTTCTACAGGTAGCTTTAGCTGAACACTGTGCAGAGGTCACACTACACTAACTTGTAGCTTTAGCTGAACACTGTGCAGAGGTCGCACTACACTAACTTGGAGCTTTAGCTGAACACTGTGCAGAGGTCGCACTACACTAACGTGCAAATAATGCAGCTGCCTGCGATAGTGATAGGATCAGGAAAACCCCACCAGCCTTCTACAGGTAGCTTTAGCTGAACACTGTGCAGAGGTCACACTACACTAACTTGTAGCTTTAGCTGAACACTGTGCAGAGGACGCACTACACTAACATGTAAATAATGTAGCTGCCTGCGATAGTAATAGGATCAGGAAAACAACACCAACCTTTTACAGGTAGCATTAACTGAACACTGTGCAGAGGTCGCACTACACTAACTTGGAGCTTTAGCTGAACACTGTGCAGAGGACGCACTACACTAACGTGTAAATAATGTAGCTGCCTGCGGTAGTGATAGGATCAGGAAAACAACACCAACCTTCTACAGGTAGCTTTAGCTGAACACTGTGCAGAGTTCGCACTACAATCATTTGTAGCTTTAGCTGAACATTGTGCAGAGGTCACACTACACTAACTTGGAGCTTTAGCTGGACACTGTGCAGAGGTCGCACTACACTAATGTGTAAATAATGTAGCTGCCTGTGGTAGTGATAGGATCAGTTAAACAACACCAACCTTTTACAGGTAGATTTAGCTGAACACTGTGCAGAGGTCGCACTACATTAACTTGTAACTTTAGCTGAACACTGTACAGAGTTCGCACTACGCTAACTTGTAGCTTTAACTGGACACTGTGCAGAGGACGCACTACACTAACGTTTAAATAATGTAGCTGCCTGTGGTAGTGATAGGATCAGGAAAACACCACCAAACTTTTACAGGTAGCTTTAGCTGAACACTGTGCAGAAGTCGCACTACACTAATGTGAAAATAATGTAGCTGCCTGCGGTAGTGATGGGATCAGGAAAACACCACCAACCTTCTACAGGTAGCTTTAGCTGAACACTGTGCAGAGGTCGCACTACACTAACTTGTAGCTTTAGCTGAACACTGTGCAGAGGTCGCACTACACTAACTTGGAGCTTTAGCTGATCACTGTGCAGAGGTCGCACTACACTAATGTGTAAATAATGTAGCTGCCTGCGATAGTGATAGGATCAGGAAAACAACACCAACCTTTTACAGGTAGCTTTAGCTGAACACTGTGCAGAGGTCGCACTACACTAACTTGGAGCTTTAGCTGAACACTGTGCAGAGGTCGTACTACACTAACGTGTAAATAATGTAGCTGCCTGCGATAGTGATAGGATCAGGAAAACAACACCAACCTTTTACAGGTAGCTTTAGCTGAACACTGTGCAGAGGTCGCACTACACTAACTTGGAGCTTTATCTGAACACTGGCCAGAGGTCCCACTACACTAAAGTGTAAATAATGTAGCTGCCTGCAGTAGTGATAGGATTAGGAAAAAAACACCAACCTTCTACAGGTAGCTTTAGCTGAACACTGTGCAGAGGTCACACTACACTAATTTGTAGCTTTAGCTGAATACTGTGCAGAGATCACAATTAACTAACTTGGAGCTTTAGCTGAACACTGTGCAGAGGTTGCACTACACTAACGTGTAAATAATGTAGCTGCCTGTGGTAGTGATAGGATCAGGAAACAACACCAACCTTCTACAGGTAGCTTTAGCTGAACACTGTGCAGAGGTCGCACTACACTAACTTGTAGCTTTAGCTGAACACTGTGCAGAGGTCACACTACACTAACTTGTAGCTTTAGCTGAACACTGTGCAGAGGACGCACTACACTAACGTTTAAATAATGTAGCTGCCTGTGGTAGTGATAGGATCAGGAAAACACCACCAACCTTTTACAGGTAGCTTTAGTTGAACACTGTACAGAAGTTGCAATAGAGTAACGTGTAAATAATGTAGCTCCCTGCGGTAGTGATAAGATCAGGAAAACAACACCAACCTTCTACAGGTAGCTTTAGCTGAACACTGTACAGAGGTCGCACTACGCTAACTTGTAGCTTTAGCTGGACACTGTGCAGAGGACGCACTACACTAACGTTTAAATAATGTAGCTGCCTGTGGTAGTGATAGGATCAGGAAAACACCACCAACCTTTTACAGGTAGCTTTAGCTGAACACTGTGCAGAGGTCGCACTACACTAACTTGGAGCTTTAGCTGATCACTGTGCAGAGGTCGCACTACACTAACGTGTAAATAATATAGCTGCCTGCGATAGTGATTGGATCAGGAAAACAACACCAACCTTTTACAGGTAGCTTTAGCTGAACACTGTGCAGAGGTCGCACTACACTAACTTGGAGCTTTATCTGAACACTGTGCAGAGGTCCCACTACACTAACGTGTAAATAATGTAGCTGCCTGCGGTAGTGATAGGATCAGGAAAAAAACACCAACCTTCTACAGGTAGCTTTAGCTGAACACTGTGCAGAGGTCACACTACACTAATTTGTAGCTTTAGCTGAACACTGTGCAGAGGTCACATTACACTAACTTGGAGCTTTAGCTGAACACTGTGCAGAGGTTGCACTACACTAACGTGTAAATAATGTAGCTGCCTGTGGTAGTGATAGGATCAGGAAACAACACCAACCTTCTACAGGTAGCTTTAGCTGAACACTGTGCAGAGGTCGCACTACACTAACTTGTAGCTTTAGCTGAACACTGTGCAGAGGTCGCACTACACTAACTTGGACCTTTAGTTGAACACTGTGCAGAGGACGCACTACACTAACGTTTAAATAATGTAGCTGCCTGTGGTAGTGATAGGATCAGGAAAACACCATCAACCTTTTACAGGTAGCTTTAGTTTAACACTGTACAGAGGTTGCAATACACTAACGTGTAAATAATGTAGATGCCTGCGATAGTGATAGGATTAGGAAAACACCACCAGCCTTCTACAGGTAGCTTTAGCTAAACACTGTGCAGAGGTCTCACTACACTAACGTGTAAATAATGCAGCTGCCTGCGATAGTGATAGGTTCAGGAAAACACCACCAGCCTTCTACAGGTAGCTTTAGCTGAACACTGTGCAGAGGTCACACTACACTAACTTGTAGCTTTAGCTGAACACTGTGCAGAGGTCGCACTACACTAACTTGGAGCTTTAGCTGAACACTGTGCAGAGGTCGCACTACACTAACGTGCAAATAATGCAGCTGCCTGCGATAGTGATAGGATCAGGAAAACACCACCAGCCTTCTACAGGTAGCTTTAGCTGAACACTGTGCAGAGGACGCACTACACTAACGTTTAAATAATGTAGCTGCCTGTGGTAGTGATAGGATCAGGAAAACACCACCAACCTTTTACAGGTAGCTTTAGCTGAACACTGTGCAGAGGTCGCACTACACTAACTTGGAGCTTTAGCTGATCACTGTGCAGAGGTCGCACTACACTAACGTGTAAATAATATAGCTGCCTGCGATAGTGATTGGATCAGGAAAACAACACCAACCTTTTACAGGTAGCTTTAGCTGAACACTGTGCAGAGGTCGCACTACACTAACTTGGAGCTTTATCTGAACACTGTGCAGAGGTCCCACTACACTAACGTGTAAATAATGTAGCTGCCTGCGGTAGTGATAGGATCAGGAAAAAAACACCAACCTTCTACAGGTAGCTTTAGCTGAACACTGTGCAGAGGTCACACTACACTAATTTGTAGCTTTAGCTGAACACTGTGCAGAGGTCACATTACACTAACTTGGAGCTTTAGCTGAACACTGTGCAGAGGTTGCACTACACTAACGTGTAAATAATGTAGCTGCCTGTGGTAGTGATAGGATCAGGAAACAACACCAACCTTCTACAGGTAGCTTTAGCTGAACACTGTGCAGAGGTCGCACTACACTAACTTGTAGCTTTAGCTGAACACTGTGCAGAGGTCGCACTACACTAACTTGGACCTTTAGTTGAACACTGTGCAGAGGACGCACTACACTAACGTTTAAATAATGTAGCTGCCTGTGGTAGTGATAGGATCAGGAAAACACCATCAACCTTTTACAGGTAGCTTTAGTTTAACACTGTACAGAGGTTGCAATACACTAACGTGTAAATAATGTAGATGCCTGCGATAGTGATAGGATTAGGAAAACACCACCAGCCTTCTACAGGTAGCTTTAGCTAAACACTGTGCAGAGGTCTCACTACACTAACGTGTAAATAATGCAGCTGCCTGCGATAGTGATAGGATCAGGAAAACACCACCAGCCTTCTACAGGTAGCTTTAGCTGAACACTGTGCAGAGGTCACACTACACTAACTTGTAGCTTTAGCTGAACACTGTGCAGAGGTCGCACTACACTAACTTGGAGCTTTAGCTGAACACTGTGCAGAGGTCGCACTACACTAACGTGCAAATAATGCAGCTGCCTGCGATAGTGATAGGATCAGGAAAACACCACCAGCCTTCTACAGGTAGCTTTAGCTGAACACTGTGCAGAGGTCACACTACACTAATTTGGAGCTTTAGCTGAACACTGTGCAGAGGACGCACTACACTAACGTGTAAATAATGTAGCTGCCTGCGGTAGTGATAGGATCAGGAAAACAACACCAACCTTCTACAGGTAGCTTTAGCTGAACACTGTGCAGAGTTCGCACTACAATCATTTGTAGCTTTAGCTGAACATTGTGCAGAGGTCACACTACACTAACTTGGAGCTTTAGCTGGACACTGTGCAGAGGTCGCACTACACTAATGTGTAAATAATGTAGCTGCCTGTGGTAGTGATAGGATCAGTTAAACAACACCAACCTTTTACAGGTAGATTTAGCTGAACACTGTGCAGAGGTCGCACTACATTAACTTGTAACTTTAGCTGAACACTGTACAGAGGTCGCACTACGCTAACTTGTAGCTTTAACTGGACACTTTGCAGAGGACGCACTACACTAACGTTTAAATAATGTAGCTGCCTGTGGTAGTGATAGGATCAGGAAAACACCACCAAACTTTTACAGGTAGCTTTAGCTGAACACTGTGCAGAAGTCGCACTACACTAATGTGAAAATAATGTAGCTGCCTGCGGTAGTGATGGGATCAGGAAAACACCACCAACCTTCTACAGGTAGCTTTAGCTGAACACTGTGCAGAGGTCGCACTACACTAACTTGTAGCTTTAGCTGAACACTGTGCAGAGGTCGCACTACACTAACTTGGAGCTTTAGCTGATCACTGTGCAGAGGTCGCACTACACTAATGTGTAAATAATGTAGCTGCCTGCGATAGTGATAGGATCAGGAAAACAACACCAACCTTTTACAGGTAGCTTTAGCTGAACACTGTGCAGAGGTCGCACTACACTAACTTGGAGCTTTAGCTGAACACTGTGCAGAGGTCGTACTACACTAACGTGTAAATAATGTAGCTGCCTGCGATAGTGATAGGATCAGGAAAACAACACCAACCTTTTACAGGTAGCTTTAGCTGAACACTGTGCATAGGTCGCACTACACTAACTTGGAGCTTTATCTGAACACTGGCCAGAGGTCCCACTACACTAACGTGTAAATAATGTAGCTGCCTGCAGTAGTGATAGGATTAGGAAAAAAACACCAACCTTCTACAGGTAGCTTTAGCTGAACACTGTGCAGAGGTCACACTACACTAATTTGTAGCTTTAGCTGAATACTGTGCAGAGGTCACAATTAACTAACTTGGAGCTTTAGCTGAACACTGTGCAGAGGTTGCACTACACTAACGTGTAAATAATGTAGCTGCCTGTGGTAGTGATAGGATCAGGAAACAACACCAACCTTCTACAGGTAGCTTTAGCTGAACACTGTGCAGAGGTCGCACTACACTAACTTGGAGCTTTAGCTGAACACTGTGCAGAGGTCGCACTACTCTAACTTGTAGCTTTAGCTGAACACTGTGCAGAGGACGCACTACACTAATGTTTAAATAATGTAGCTGCCTGTGGTAGTGATAGGATCAGGAAAACACCACCAACCTTTTACAGGTAGCTTTAGTTGAACACTGTACAGAGGTTGCATTACACTAACGTGTAAATAATGCAGCTGCCTGCCATAGTGATAGGATCATGAAAACAACACCAACCTTCTGCAAGTAGCTTTAGCTGAACACTGTGCAGAGGTCTCACTACACTAATGTGTAAATAATGTAGCTGCCTGCGGTAGTGATAGGATCAGGAAAACAACACTAACCTTCTACAGGTAGCTTTAGCTGAACACTGTGCAGAGTTCGCACTACAATCATTTGTAGCTTTAGCTGAACATTGTGCAGAGGTCACACTACACTAACTTGGAGCTTTAGCTGGACACTGTGCAGAGGTCGCACTACACTAATGTGTAAATAATGTAGCTGCCTGTGGTAGTGATAGGATCAGTTAAACAACACCAACCTTTTACAGGTAGATTTAGCTGAACACTGTGCAGAGGTCGCACTACATTAACTTGTAACTTTAGCTGAACACTGTACAGAGGTCGCACTACGCTAACTTGTAGCTTTAACTGGACACTGTGCAGAGGACGCACTACACTAACGTTTAAATAATGTAGCTGCCTGTGGTAGTGATAGGATCAGGAAAACACCACCAAACTTTTACAGGTAGCTTTAGCTGAACACTGTGCAGAAGTCGCACTACACTAATGTGAAAATAATGTAGCTGCCTGCGGTAGTGATGGGATCAGGAAAACACCACCAACCTTCTACAGGTAGCTTTAGCTGAACACTGTGCAGAGGTCGCACTACACTAACTTGTAGCTTTAGCTGAACACTGTGCAGAGGTCGCACTACACTAACTTGGAGCTTTAGCTGATCACTGTGCAGAGGTCGCACTACACTAATGTGTAAATAATGTAGCTGCCTGCGATAGTGATAGGATCAGGAAAACAACACCAACCTTTTACAGGTAGCTTTAGCTGAACACTGTGCAGAGGTCGCACTACACTAACTTGGAGCTTTAGCTGAACACTGTGCAGAGGTCGTACTACACTAACGTGTAAATAATGTAGCTGCCTGCGATAGTGATAGGATCAGGAAAACAACACCAACCTTTTACAGGTAGCTTTAGCTGAACACTGTGCATAGGTCGCACTACACTAACTTGGAGCTTTATCTGAACACTGGCCAGAGGTCCCACTACACTAACGTGTAAATAATGTAGCTGCCTGCAGTAGTGATAGGATTAGGAAAAAAACACCAACCTTCTACAGGTAGCTTTAGCTGAACACTGTGCAGAGGTCACACTACACTAATTTGTAGCTTTAGCTGAATACTGTGCAGAGGTCACAATTAACTAACTTGGAGCTTTAGCTGAACACTGTGCAGAGGTTGCACTACACTAACGTGTAAATAATGTAGCTGCCTGTGGTAGTGATAGGATCAGGAAACAACACCAACCTTCTACAGGTAGCTTTAGCTGAACACTGTGCAGAGGTCGCACTACACTAACTTGTAGCTTTAGCTGAACACTGTGCAGAGGTCACACTACACTAACTTGTAGCTTTAGCTGAACACTGTGCAGAGGACGCACTACACTAACGTTTAAATAATGTAGCTGCCTGTGGTAGTGATAGGATCAGGAAAACACCACCAACCTTTTACAGGTAGCTTTAGTTGAACACTGTACAGAGGTTGCAATAGAGTAACGTGTAAATAATGTAGCTCCCTGCGGTAGTGATAAGATCAGGAAAACAACACCAACCTTCTACAGGTAGCTTTAGCTGAACACTGTGCAGAGGTCGCACTACACTAACTTGTAGCTTTAGCTGAACACTGTGCAGAGGTCGCACTACACTAACTTGGAGCTTTAGCTGAACACTGTGCAGAGGTCGCACTACTCTAACTTGTAGCTTTAGCTGAACACTGTGCAGAGGACGCACTACACTAATGTTTAAATAATGTAGCTGCCTGTGGTAGTGATAGGATCAGGAAAACACCACCAACCTTTTACAGGTAGCTTTAGTTGAACACTGTACAGAGGTTGCATTACACTAACGTGTAAATAATGCAGCTGCCTGCCATAGTGATAGGATCATGAAAACAACACCAACCTTCTGCAAGTAGCTTTAGCTGAACACTGTGCAGAGGTCTCACTACACTAATGTGTAAATAATGTAGCTGCCTGCGGTAGTGATAGGATCAGGAAAACAACACTAACCTTCTACAGGTAGCTTTAGCTGAACACTGTGCAGAGGTGGCACTACACTAACTTGTAGCTTTAGCTGAACACTGTGCAGAGGACGCACTACACTAACGTTTAAATAATGTAGCTGCCTGTGGTAGTGTTAGGATCAGGAAAACACCACCAACCTTTTACAGGTAGCTTTAGCTGAACACTGTGCAGAAGTCGCACTACACTAACGTGTAGCTTTAGTTGAACACTGTGCAGAGGTCGCACTACACTAACTTGTAGCTTTAGCTGAACACTGTGCAGAGGTCGCACTACACTAACTTGGGGCTTTAGCTGAACACTGTGCAGAGTTCGCACTACACTAACGTGTAAATAATGTTGCTGCCTGCGGTAGTGATAGGATCAGGAAAACAACACCAACCTTTTACAGGTAGCTTTAGCTGAACACTGTGCAGAGGTCGCACTACACTAACTTGGAGCTTTAGCTGAACACTGTGCAGAGGTCGCACTACACTAACGTGTAAATAATGTAGCTGCCTGTGGTAGTGATAGGATCAGTTAAACAACACCAACCTTCTACAGGTAGCTTTAGCTGAACACTGTGCAGAGGTCGCACTACACTAACTTGTAGCTTTAGCTGAACACTGTGCAGAGGTCGCACTACACTAACTTGGAGCTTTAGCTGAACACTGTACAGAGGTCGCACTACGCTAACTTGGAGCTTTAGCTGGACACTGTGCAGAGGACGCACTACACTAACGTTTAAATAATGTAGCTGCCTGTGGTAGTGATAGGCAAGGAAAACACCGCCAACCTTTTACAGGTAGCTTTAGCTGAACACTGTGCAGAAGTCGCACTACACTAACGTGTAAATAATGTAGCTGCCTGCGGTAGTGATAGGATCAGCAAAACAACACCAACCTTCTACAGGTAGCTTTAGCTGAACACTGTGCAGAGGTCACACTAAACTAACTTGTAGCTTTAGCTGAACACTGTGCAGAGGTCGCACTGCACTAACTTGTAGCTTTAGCTGAACACTGTGCAGAGGTCGCACTACACTAACTTGGAGCTTTAGCTGAACACTGTGCAGAGGTCGCACTACACTAACTTGTAGCTTTAGCTGAATACTGTGCAGAGGACGCACTACACTAACGTTTAAATAATGTAGCTGCCTGTGGTAGTGATAGGATCAGGAAAACACCACCAACCTTTTACAGGTAGCTTTAGTTAAACACTGTACAGAGGTTGCAATACACTAACCTGTAAATAATGTCGTTGCCTGCGGTAGTGATAAGATCAGGAAAACACCACCAACCTTCTACAGGTAGCTTTAGCTGAACACTGTGCAGAGGTCTCACTACACTAACGTGTAAATAATGTAGCTGCCTGCGGTAATGATGGGATCAGGAAAACAACACCAAACTTCTACAGGTAGCTTTAGCTGAACACTGTGCAGAGGTCGCACTTTTTAATACTTTTTTGCAAATCCTTTGCAGTCAATTACAGCCTGAAATCTGGAACACATAGATATCACCAGACGCTGGGTTTCATCCCTGTTGATGCGCTGCCAGGCCTCTACTGCAACTGTCTTCATTTCCTGCTTGTTCTTGGGGCATTTTCCCTTCAGTTTTGTCTTCAGCAAGTGAAATGCATGCTCAATCGGATTTAGGTCAGGTGATTGACTTGGCCATTGCATAACATTCCACTTCTTTCCCCAAAAAAACTCTTTGGCTGCTTTCGCAGTATGCTTTGGGTCATTGTCCATCTGCACTGTGAAACACCGTCCAATGAGTTCTGAAGCATTTTGCCGAATATGAGCAGATAATAATGCCGAAAAACTCAGAATTCATCCTGCTGCTTTTGTCAGCAGTCACATCATCAATAAATACAAGAGAACCAGTTCCATTGTCAGGCATACATGCCCACGTCATGACACTACCACCACCATGCTTCACTGATGAGGTGGTATGCTTTGGATCATGAGCAGTTCCTTTCCTTCTCCATACTTTTCTCTTCCCATCACTCTGGTACAAGTTAATCTTGGTCTAATCTGTCCATAGGATGTTGTTTCAGAACTGTGAAGGCTTTTTTAGATGTTGTTTGGCAAACTCTAATTGGACCTTCCTGTTTTTGAGGCTCACCAATGGTTTACATCTTGTGGTGAACCCTCTTCTCTTGATTGTTGACTTTGACACACATACACCTACCTCCTAGACAGTGTTCTTGATCTGGCCAACTGTTGTGAAGGGTGTTTTCTTCACCAGGGAAAGAATTCTTCAGTCATCCACCACAGTTGTTTTCCGTGGTCTTCAGGGTTTTTTGGTGTTGCTGAGCCCACCAGTGCGGTTTTTCTTTTTAAGGATGATCCAAACAATTGATTTGGCCACACCCAATGTTTTTGCTATCTCTGTGATGGCCTTGTTTTGTTTTTTCAGCCTAATGATGGCTTACTTCACAGATAGTGACAGCTCTTTGGATCTCATATTGAGAGTTGACAGCAACAGATTCCAAATGCAAATAGCACACTTGAAATGAACTCTGGACCTTTTATCTGCTCCTTGTAAATGGGATAATGAGGGAATAATACACACCTGGCGAAGGAACAGCTAAGCAGCCAATTGTCCCATTACTTTTGGTCCCTTAAAAAGTGGGAGGCACATATACAAACTGTTGTAATTCCTACACTGTTCACCTGATTTGGATGTAAATACCCTCAAATTAAAGCTGAAAGTCTGCAGTTAAAGCACATCTTGTTATTTCAAATCCATTGTGGTGGTGTATAGAGCCAAAAAGATTGGAATTGTGTTGATGTCCCAATATTTATGGACCTGACTGTATATACACAATACACTGTAAGTGCAGCTAACTGACTGACTGTCCTGCCTAATCTATCTAACTTAAATCAAATGACACTGTCTCTCTGTCTCTGTCTCTCAATGCCAGAACACACTACACAGGGCCGACGTGCAGGCGGCCTTATATAGTGTGGGGCATGTACTAAACCCCCTGAGCCATAATTGGCCAAAGCCACCCTGGCTTTGGACAATTACAGCTCTCTGTACAGATAGCGCTGTGATTGGCCAAGCATGCAGGTCATAGTGCATGCTTGGCCAATCATCAGCCAGCAATGCACTTCGATGCCGCAGTGAATTATGGGCCGTGACACACCACTCGAATTTGGCTCGAACGACCCATATCGTTCGCAATTCGGCGAACGATTGAACATACGATGTTCGAGTCGAACATGGGTTTGACTCGAACACGAAGCTCATCCCTAATCTATAGACATTAGAAAAAATTGCTAGCTGGATCTAGCCACTTACAGCTCACTTGAAGAACCTACAGTATATATGCTTACAGGAGCCTGCTCTTCGATCAGACTAGACGTTTCTTACAGATCACTTGTTTTTCTTTGAAACTTTGAGTCCCCACCCCTCTTCATAGGTACAAATTCGCAAATATACCCAATGCAAACTTAGGGAACACAAGTGGATTGACAGTTTGGTTTGGTACAAAAAGGCCCCCTTCACTATGTATGATTTACAATAATCTTTTTGGATATTCATCTATTGTAATTATATTTATACGGTTTTTTTTCCAGTGGAATGTAGTATACTAAATCTTTGAAAACCAAAGACATACCATGTGTTTAAATTGCCTCTAAGAAATAAAGATCTGTTATTCTTTGACAGACTTAGAAAAGATATCTTGGGTTTTAATGTGAGGGTATAATTAGCCAACAAATTACGTATTACACGCAGGAGATCACATTCGCGAGGGGTTAATAATAATTGTGAATGCAAAGCACACATTACATTAACAGGATCTCATCAAGAATGGCAATTCTGAAAATTTTGTACAGGCTAATTGAACTGTGAGGATAGTTTGCCTCATTATCTGTACAACAAATCCTACGCTGTGGTATGTGAGTAGCTTATATTATGTGGTTTCTTGGGCAGAACAATTACTGTGAGGCAAATTTATCAACAGATTACAAAAAAACTGTCACAATGAGCCCGTTTTGTAGCTGAATGGAACAGTTAGGATGCATATTTACAAACATTACTACTTTGAACCTTTAAGTCAAAGCATAAATTAAATTATACCATATCGAGCAGCAGAGGTCTCATACCATGTTAATGAACTACATTAATATATAGCAAATTGTTTTTAGTAATACCAACATTAAATATTCGAATGGAAATATGGAATTGAAATGCAGGGATACTTGGTTTAGTGCATATTATTAATGCCTAATATTGTAAATACTGAGAATAAGAGGATACAGTGAGTAACTTCAAAGCTAGATTAGGCTACCTATGCTTTTAAAGGCACTAGGTAGGAACCACTGTCATCAAGCATAACTAAACTGGCACCATAAAGTTTTTAAGTCCGGCAAACAGTTCATGTTTTTTGGATATTCACCCAAGTAGCTGAGACAATGCAGAGTTACTGATTATTGAGGTTACCTGAGTTGCATGCACTGTTAATTGGGCAGGAGGACAATTTGTGAAACACTGGGTAAATTAATTCAATTATTTATAAGTAGGGATGAGCTTAAAGCGGTTGTAAAGGCAGAGATTTTTTTCTTAATGCATTCTATGCATTAAGATAAAATACCTTCTCTGTGTAGCAGCCTCCCTAATACTTACCTGAGCCTCATCTCTATTCAGCAATGTACACGAGTGCCTAGGGCATCCTGGACTCTCCCTCCTGATTGGCTGAGACAAAGTCAGTTAGCCAATCTCCATCATATGGATGAGATTAGCATGGCCCCCTTAGTAACTCGGGGCATCTTCACATCATATGGATGAGATTAGCATGTTCCCCTTTGTAACTTGGGACATCTTCACATCATATGGATGAGATTAACAGGGCCCCCATGCAATTTAATGTTTCACTTTAAGCATTAATAAAATTGCTGTATCCCACCACACTGAACTTTTAAAACTTCTTTTTGCTTTGACACATGTTCTCCAGGACAGTGCCCAGCCCACCATGCTATTTGTTGACAATCTCTAGCATAGCCTACAAAATGGCCATTACTGTTTTAACATTCAGCTCCCATTGACTTTAATGGGGTCTGGTATTAGCACCTGGATTCTAGTCATGTTCACCAAACTTGTCACAAACTGAACAGGTACCTTTGGCTCATCATTACTTGTAAGAAAGCAGGTGGAGCTTTAAGCTCCTTTTCAAATGATTTTCACTGTCTCCCTACCACCCATGATGTACATTTTTCAAGCCTAAATATGAACACACATGCAAATCAATCAGAAGAGTTACTTGTTTCTTTAACCGGTTTAATACAGGGCATTTTCACCCCCTTCCTTCCCAGACCAATTATTAGTTTTCAGCGCTGTCGCACTTTAAACGACAATTGCGCGGTTGTGTGACGTTATACCCAAACAAAATTGACGTCCTTTTTTCCCAACAAATAGAGCTTTCTTTTGGTGGTATTCGATCACCTCTGCGGTTTTTATTTTTTGCGCTATAAACAAAAGAAGAGCGACAATTTAAAAAAAAACACACTATTATTTACTTTTTGCTATAATAAATATCCCAATTTTTAAAAAAAAAAAACAAATTTTTTCCTCAGTTTTGGTTGATACGTATTCTACATATTTTTGGTAAAAAAAATCACAATAAGCGTATATTGATTGGTTTGCGCAAAAGTTATAAAGTCTACAAAATACGGGATAGATTTATGGCATTTAAAAAAAAATGTATTTATTTATTTTTTTTTACTAGTAATATCGGCGATCGCGATTTTTTTTCGTGACTGCGACATTATGGCGGACACATCGGACACTTTTGACACATTTTTGGCACCATTCACATTTATACAGCGATCAATGATATAAAATTGCATTGATTACTGTATAAATGTGACAGGCAAGGAAGGGGTTACCCACTAGGGGGAGACGAGGGGTTAAATGTTTCCTAGGGGAGTGATTATAACTGTAGGGGGAGGGGACGCACAAGGGAAGGAGACTGATCGGTGTTCCTCTGTACTGTTAACACAGATCCATCTCCTCTTAACTGACTGGATGTGGATCTGTGGGTTTACACCCACAGATCCACGGTCCTGCCCGGTTAACGGGCAATCGCGGGTACCCGTCGGACATCGCGGCCGCCGGGCACACGCAGTGGGTCCCGATCAACGCGGGGGGCACGCCCCCTAGACGGCCGGGAAGCCCAGGCCGTCATATGACTTCCACCCAGGATGGGAGATCCCATCTGTGGACGTTATTTGACTATACGCCGGTAATGAAGTGGTTAATCAATCTAGATAGCTTTAAGGTAGGCAATTATTGCTGTGTTGTCTCTTAATTAACCCATGGGGCTATGGGAATCCTTTTTTATGTAATTAATGTATGTGTGTGTGTGTATGTATATATAATATATATAATGTACTGTATACAGGGCTCACAATTTCAAGTCCTGAGCTACTAGTCAGGCCTTAAGAGTCACTCGCCACCAGTTGCTTCACCCAACCCCTACCCTGCCCTGCCCCAAATTCCGCCCCTAAACCTGCTCTCATAAATTATCTCATGAAATTACACTGTTAAATGTTTTGTGCAGAATTACCGTATATACTCAAGTATAAGTCGAGGCCCTAATTTACCACAAAAAAAATGGGAAAAACTTATTGACCCGAGTATAAGACGAGGGTGAGAAATGCACAGCTACTGTAAGTGGAAAAGAGGGTCAACAATGCCCATTTGCAGCATCACTGTGCCCATTTGCATGCCTCACTGTGCCCATTTGCAGCCATAGGTCCCCTGAACTTCAAACTCGGTAGTTAAGGGTTCCTAGATGCCCCCTAGCTGCAGCCAAAATTTGGGGTCTCTGAACCCAAAGGGTCCCGAAATGACATTGCTGCAGATAGACACAGTTGACCAAATTTGGGGCCCCGTATCTCGGGGCCACTTAGTGCTAAGAACCCCAAATTTGGTGTGCAAACCCAAAGGAACTAGCACCATAAAATTTCCAAAGCTGGGGTTTAAAGCACCAAGCGGCCCCAAGATACAGGGCCCCAAAAATCAGTTCAGAAAATGTCAAGCACTTTTCTGCAGCAGAGAATGACATTTTCTGAACCAGTTTTGGGGCCCTGCATCTCAGGGCCACTTAGAGCTAGGAACCCCAGCTTTGGATATGTTGTGGTACCAGGTCCACTGGGTTTGCATACCAAATTTGGGGTTTCTAGCACCAAGTGGCCCTGAGATATGGGGCCCCAAAGTCGGTTCGGAAAATGAATTTTTTTGCTGCAGAAAAGTGCTTGACTCGAGTATAAGTCGAGGGGGGCACTTTCAGCACAAAAAATTGTGCTGAAAAATTCGACTTATACTCGAGTATATACGGTAAGTTACAAAAATAAATATTAACAGCAACTTTATCAGTGCCCATCAATGCAGTATATCAGTGCAGCCTCATCAGAACAGCTTATCAGTGCTCATCAGTGCTGCCTCGTTAGTGCCGCCTTATCAGTACCCATCAGTGCAGTTTCATCAGTGCCCATCACTAAAGCCTATCAGTGCCCATCAATGCAGCCTCATCAGTGCCCATTGGTTCCATCAGCGCAGACTATCAGTGTCCATTAGTGCAGCCTCATCAGTGCCCATGAATGCAGCCTCATCAGTGCCCATCAATGTAGCCTCATCAGTGCCCATCAGTGCAGCCTATCAGTGCCCATCAGTGTACATCAATGCAGCCTCATTAGTGCCACTGACGCAGCCTCATCAGTGCACATCAATGCAGCCTATCAGTGGTTATCAGTGCCCATCAATGAAGCCTATCAGTGCCCATCAGTGCAGCCTTAATAAGTACCCATCAGTTCAGCCTCATCAGTACCCATTAGGGATGAGCAGAACACCTCCCCCCCACCCCGGTTCGGTTTGCTGCAGAACATGCGAACAGACAAAAAATTTGTTTGCACATGCGAACACCGTTAAAGTCTATGGGACACGTATGTGAAAAATCAAAAGTGCTAATTTTAAAGGCTTATATGCAAGTTATTGTCATAAAAAGTGTTTGGGGACCCGGGCCCTGCCCCAGGGGACATGTGTCAATGCAAAAAAAGTTTTAAAAACTAACGTTTTTTCGGGAGCAGTGATTTTAATAATGCTTAAAGTGAAACAATAAAAATTAAATATTCCTTTAAATATCATGCCTGGGGGTTATCCTTAGTATGCTTGTAAAGTAGCGTATTTTCCCGTATTTAGAACAATACCACAGCAAAATTACATTTCTAAAGAAAAAAAGTCATTTAAAACTACTCGCGGCTGTAATATATTGTCGGGTCCTAGCAATATAGATAAAAATCATTGAAAAAAAACGCACACAAATTAAGAAAAAAATGGTGTGGGGGTCCCCCAGGCCCCCAGGCACTATATACTCTGAACAACAGTATATATACTATACGGCCTGCTCTATATACTCTGCATAAAATTGGGCCTTAGGTGTTGGTGGTAAGAGACCACTGTAAGCCCTCACAGTTACTCTTGGTGAGCGCAGGAAGGGGCTTTGCTGTGAAATACTATATCAAAAATTGTAATTACATGCCCCTGTTAAACAAGGCAGACAAATTGGGCCTTTGTTGGTGGTAGTGGTGGTGCCACAACACTGTAAGCCCTTGCAGTTACGCTTGTTGGGTGCAGGAATGGGCCCTGCTATGAAATATTATATCAAGAATTGTAATTACATGTCCCTGTTAACCAGGGGCAGGAAAATTGGGCCTTGGGTGATGGCGGTGGTGCCACAACACTGTAACCCCTCACAGATACTCTTGTTGGGCGCAGGAATGGGCCCTGCATTTAAATATTATATCAAAAATTGTAATAACATGCCCCTGTTAAACAGGGGCAGAAAAATTGGGCCTTGGGTGGTGGTGTCACAACACTGTAAGCCTTCACAGTTACTCTTGTTGGGGGCAGGAATGGGCCCTGCGTTGAAATATTATATCAAAAATTGTAATTACATGCCCCTGTTAAACAGGGGCAGAAAATTTGGGCCTTGGGTGGTGGTGCCACAAAACTGTAACCCCTAACAGATACTCTTGTTGGGCACAGGAACGGGTCCTGCTGTTAAATATTATATCAAAAATTGTAATTGCGTGCCCCTATTAAACAGGTGCAGAAAAATTGGGCCTTGGGTGGTAGTGGTGTTGCCCTGAACCAAAAATATTCTTGGAAGCTAGCATCATCAAGATTGAGGAGGAATAGAATAGTCAGCATAGGTAATCTTCAAGGGATCCCACATCCATAGAAAATTCAATCAGTTATATCAGCATCAGGTGCTTGATAGCTGCTGATCCAAGACTGATTCATTTCGATGAATGTGAGCCTATCACCGGAGTCTGGGGACAAGCGCACTCTATGATCCGTTACAAACCCTCCAGCAGCACTGAATGTGCATTCAGAAAGAACGCTGGATGCAGGACAGGCCAGTAGCTCAATTGCATATTGAGTAAGTTCTGGGCAGTGGTCCATCCTTAAGACCCAGTAGCCCAGTGGAAGCTCTGTTGGAAAGGTCTCCAAGTCTGCTCTTGCCCCTAGATATTCCTGCACCATGTAATGCAGACGCTGGCGATGGTTGCTTGAACCAATCAGACCTTGGCACTGAGGACTGAAAAATTGTTTAAAGGCATTGGTCAGCCGGCAACCTTCTCCACCGCTCTTCCACTGACTAAATGAAGTCTCAGCAACACGTTGTCCAGCACCAGCAAATTGTAACCTTCCAGGCTCTGGAAATGCATTGCACAAACCTTTTTTTCAAGGCCTCCTGAAGATGTTTAATCCTCTGCTCCCTCTGCGAAGGCAGGATGAGTTCTGCAACCTTACCCTTGTAACGTGGATCAAGAAGGGTTGCCAGCCAGTAATGATCCCTCTCCTTGATACCACGAATCCTAGGGTCCTTTCGCAGGCTTTGCAGAATCAGGGAGGCCATGCAGCATAAGTTTGCAGAGGCAATCGATTCTGAGTCTTTTGGGTCACGAAGGATCACATGATCCGTAACTACCTCCTCCCAGCCACGTACAACTTCTTGGGTTTCTGGGGACTGAAATTGGGGACAGATGGCATTCCTGCAGGAATGCTATCTGGATGAAGGGGGCCTTGAGAGGTAAGGAAGTCCTCCTCTTCCTCCCGCTGTTCTGCCTCACGTGCCCTGTCCATTATTCCACGAAGCAGAATGCATTGTTGCTGCTCACCATCCTTGTGGCCTCCTCAAGTTGTGACAGGACAGTGCATCCTTGATCCTTGATCAGTAGCCACTGGAGTGGCGAAAAGATGCCAAGCTCCCCTGACCTTGTCCTGGTGCCATACTCGCACAGGCACTCATTGATGGCCCTCTGCTGAGTGTGCAGCTACTGCAGCATTGCCAACATTGAGTTCCACCTGGTGGGCATGTCACAAATGAGACGGTTGGTGGGCAGGTTGCATTCCCTTTGAATGTCAGCCAGCATAACACTGGCATTGTATGACTGGCGGAAATGACCACATACTTTTCTGGCCTGCCTCAGGAGATCCTGTAAACCTGGGTATATGCTCAAGAACCGCTGCACCACCAAATTCAGGACGTGTGCAAACATGGAACATGGGTCAAGTGTCCCTGTAGGAGGGCAGAGAGAAGGTTGGTGCCATTGTTGCATACAACCATTCCTGGCTGAAGGTAGAGTGGCATCAACCACCTCTGAGCCTGCCCCTGCAGAGCTGACAGAATCTCTGCCTAGTGTGGCTCCTGTCCCCTAAGCAGACCAACTCAAGCACCGCATGGCATCTTTTTGCCTGACTGCTTATGTAGCCCCTTGAATGCATACAGAGCACCGCTGGTTCAGAGGACAAATCTGCAGAAAAGGCCATAGAGGAAGAAGAAGAGGAGGGGGCAGAGGAGAGAGCTGTGGCAGAATCACCACTAGCATTTTGGAGGCGTGGTGGCAGAACAAGCTCCAACAATACTGAACCCTGTCCTGCATCCTTCCCAGCTGCCAGCAGAGTTACCCAGTGCGCCATGAAGGAAAGGCAACATCCCTGCCCATGCCTGCTGGACCATGAGTCAGCAGTAATATGCACCTTACTGCTGACCGCCCTGTTCAACAAGGCCAAGACATTGCCTTCCACATGCCGGTAGAGAGCCGGAATGGCCTTCTGTGAATAGAAATGGCGTTTTGGAACCTGCCACTGAGGTACAGCAGATTCCACAAATTCACGAAAGGGGCAGAGTCTACCAGCTGTAAAAGCAGCAGTTGCAGTGCTAGCAATTTGGCCAAGCTAGCATTTAGACGCTGAGCATGTGAATGTCTGGGACTGAATTTCTTTTTTATGATTCAGCAACTGGGGTATGGAAATTTACCTGCTAAAATCAGATGGTTGTGTACTGCTAGCAGATTGGCTGCAAGTACTTGGGACACCTATTGCTATACCTTCATTTCTCTCAGTGCAGGTTTTTGAGAGGACTGAAGGTATAGTGGGGTTGGAGATCCCAGATGAGGAGCAAGGAGAAGTCCGCCTTTTTCTTTAATGTGGGTCTTTCAAGTGATGTTGCCAATGGACTGCATGGCAGGTCGTCATATGTCTGGTCACGCATGTGGTGCCCAAGCGGCTGCTGTTGATCCGCTTCAGACATAGGTTGCAAACAGCAACAGTGCGATCTGCTGCACACATGTCCAAAAAGGCCCACACCAAGGAACTTTTAAAAGTCAGTGGGGAGTCAGCAGTGCCCTGCACCTGCGGAGCTCTGCGGTGTGATGCAATAGGGTGGCTGCCCTTAAGCTGCCCCCTAGAAGACATCCTGTGCCTCCTCCTCCTCTATTCTCTCAGGCACCCAAGTACAGTCAGTGACCTCATCATCCCCTCCCCCCTCGGCACTGGAGCAAACTTGGCAGTATGCTGCAGCTGGGGGAACATGACTGCCAGCTTCTTGTCCTTCTTGAGCACCCCCTTTCTCTAGGCTCACGTTACTCCCTTCCTCAACCTGGGAACCAACATCAGAGCCTTCAAATCTCTGCACATCCTCCAGCAGCATGTACCCGACACTGTAGTCAAATTAATCTGGGGACTACAGCGTGAATGATGGTGGGGCTACGGAAGAAGTGACTGTGGACAAGGAGCCGGTGGAATAGGCTGCTTCGGTAGCTGTGTTTGAAGGCAAACTACTCTGAGCCTGGGTGATAGAGGATGAGGACGGCTTTTTTATCCACTCCACCAACTCTTCTGCATGTTCTGGCTCAGGAATACGGCCAGCAGCAGAAGAAAAGGACAAACGTGCCCCACAGCCACCTGCAGAGGATGCACCATGTCCATGACCAGCACTGTTGACTGTAGACACAGAGGCTGCTTGCCCTCTTTTAGTGGCCTGTGAGCATCTGCCTCTCCTTGGTGGCCTTCCGGACATGATGTATATTTTGGTTTGCAACACCACACTGCACTGTATTAGATACTGTGTACGCCACCAGAAGCATAGTAGAAACTGTACGCACTGTATTAGATACTGTGTATACTGCCTGCACTGTATTAGCAACTGTACTACAGCTGCACCGTATTGTGTACTGTGTACACCACCAGAAGTGTAGTAAAAACTGTACACACTGTATTAGATACTGTGTACACCACCTGCACTGTATTAGTAACTGTACTACGGCTGCACTGTATTGTGTACTGTGTACACCACCAGAAGTGTACCAGAGCTCTGCATTTGTAACTGCTCCTGATGAGTGGATATTCTCCACGAAACACGTAGAGCCCCAGCCTTATGCTACACCATATAATCATGTGATTTTGAAATTCCACAATATGAATCATATGAAATTTTACCCTCAATTATTACTATTATTAACAGAATCATGCCGCTCATGAATTGGAACAATTGTATTACCATATACCAATGTATCTATTACCCATTGATTGGTTGTGAATTATGTCAATATAATGCATAATAAATTGCTAAGGTGCTAATGTTTATCATGTTATCTCCGTAATTCAATGTATATTTTTTTGGAATCCATTTTCAGGTGATTTTACATTTTTATTTTCTTAGCTGTGCTTCATTTAACGTCCCAACCTATTCTTTTAATTGATGTTGTATAAATAATAGGGATGGAGGCAGATAAACCTACCCATTCATTGCCTCATTTAAAGTACCAAACCCCCCCTCTTGTTTTTGCAACCACCAGAAAAGTAGTAGGAACTGTACTACGGCTGCACTGTATTGTGCACTGTGTACACGACCAGAAGAAACTGTACACACTGTATTAGATACTGTATACACCACCTGAAGTGTATTTGAAACAGTACACCACGGAATACCCTGTAGATATCGGCTACAATGGATGCCTGCTTAATCTAACTTAAGATATTTCTCAACAACACTACACAGGGCCACTGTGTAAGCTGCCTTATATAGTGTGGGGCATGGACTTAGTCCCCCTGAGCCATGATTTGCCAATGGCACCCTTTGGCCAATTATAGCTCTCTTAGCAGAGGTGCTGTGATTGGCCAAAACATGCAGGTCAGGTGCATGCTTTGGCCAATAATCATACAGCAATGCACTGCGATCTCCCAGGGCATTATGGGGAGTTCCCCGGCGCTCGAATTTGCCGCGAATGCCCCATAATGTTCGCTGTTCTGCAAATGGCGAACAGCCGATTATCAAGTTGAACTTCTGTTTGACCCGAACATCAAACTAATCCCTAGTGCCCATCAGTGCAGCCCCATCAGTGCTCATCAATGCAGCCTCATCAATGTCCATCAGTGACCATCAATGCAGCCCATCAGTACCCACCAATGCAGGCGCATCAATGCCCATCATCGAAGCCTCATCAGTGTTGATCAGTGCCCATCAATGCAGTCTACCAGTGCCCATCACTACAGTCTCATGGGAGCCAAATCTCCTCCGAGCGATCGGCCAGGGGAACGGGGAAGAGAGGAAGAGAAGAGCTGGCTGAAACACAAAGAGAGGGGAACTCCGCTGTCATACAAAGTCCCGCCTCCTGGACTGGATTCTATGATAGATGTCACACTACTTAAATTTCCTGGCATTGGACCAGTGGGCTGTCTACCATAGGAGCTGGTCCAGGAGGCAGGGCTTTGTTTGACAGCAGAATGAAAGGGGTGAGTTTATGCTACAGCTGTGTTAGTACAGTTTAGATTTAAAGCCCTAGGGGTTATGATACCCTGAACGGAATATACCAAATCTAGCACACCAGTAAGGAAAAAAAAAAAAAAAAATATATATATATATATATATATATATATATATATATATATATACACAGTATCTCACAAAAGTGAGTACACCCCTCACATTTTTAAAATATTTTATTATATCTTTTCGTGAAGAAATTACACTTTGCTACAATGTAAAGTAGTGAGTGTGCAGCTTGTGAAAATGTCCAAATTGGGCCCAAAGTGTCAATATTTTGTGTGGCCACCATTATATTCCAGCACCGCCTTAACCCTCTTGGGCATGGAGTTCACCAGAGCTTCCCATGTTGCCACTGGAGTCTCTCTTCCACTCCTCCATGACGACATCATGGAGCTGGTGGATGTTAGAGACCTTGCACTCCTTTACCTTTCATTTGAGTATGCCCCACAGATGCTCAATAGGGTTTGGGTCTGGAGACATGCTTGGCCAGTCCATCACCTTTACCCTCAGCTTCCTTGGTGAGGCAGTGGTCATCTTGGAGGTGTGTTTGGGGTCACTATCATGTTGGAATACTGCCCTGTGGCCCAGTCTCCGAAGGGAGGGGATCATGCTCGGCTTCAGTATGTCACAGTACATTTTGGCATTCATAGTTTCCCCAATGAACTGTAGCTCCCCAGTGCTGGCAGCACTCATGCAGCCCAGGACCCAGATACTCCCACCACCATGCTTAACAGTAGGCAAGACGCACTTGTCTTTGTACTCCCCACCTAGTTACCGCCACACACGCTTGACACCATCTGGACCTAATAAGTTTATCTTGGTCTCATCAGACCAGAGGATATAGTTCCAGTAATCCATGTCCTTAGTCTGCTTGTCTTAGTTTGCGGGCTTTCTTGGGCATCATCTTTAGAAGAAGCTTCCTTCTGGGACGACAGCCATGCAGACCAATTTGATTCAGTGTGCGGCGTATGGTCTGAGCACTGACAGGCTAACCACCCACCCCTTCAACCTCTGCAGCAATGCTGGCAGCATTCATACGTCTATTTCCCAAAGACAACCTCTGGATATGAGCACATGCACTCAACTGCTTTGGTCGACCATGGCGAGGCCTTTTCTGAGTGAAACTTATCCTGTTAAACCACTGTATGGTCTTGGCCACCATGCTGCAGCTCAGTTTCAGGGTCTTGGCAAACTTCTTATAGCCTAGGCCATCTTTATGTAGAGCAACAATTATTTTTTTCAGATCCTAAGAGAGTTCTTTGTCATGAGGTGCCATGTTGAACTTTTAGTGACCAGTATGAGAGAGTGAGTGCCATAACAACAAAATTGACACACCCCGCTCCCTATTCACACCTGAGACCTTGTAATGCCCTGTACACACGACCAGTTTTGCCATTGGAATAAACTCTAAAGGTTTTTCCAACGGAGTTCTGATGGAATTCCGCTCATCTGTCTTGCATACACACGGTCACACAACTCATTCTGACCGTCCAGAACGCGGTAACGTACGACAGGACTAGAAAACGGAAGTTCAATAGCCAGTGGCCAATAGCTTCCATCTTGTACTTGCTTCAGAGCATTTTTGGTGCGTTGGAACAGCATACAGACGAACGTTTTTTCCAATAGTAATTTGTTCCATCGGAAAAATATAGAACGTGTTCTCTATCTAAGTCCATCTGAATTTTCGACAGAAGTCCGATGGGGCATACACATGGTCGGAATTTACGATGAAAAGCTCCAATCGGACTCTTTCTGTCAGAAATTCTGCTCATGTGTATGCGGCATAACACTAACGAGTCACATGGCACCGGGGAGGGAAAATGGCTAAATGGGCCCAATTTGGACATTTTCACTTAGGAGTGTACTCACTTTTGTTGCCAGCGGTTTAGACATTAATGGCTGTGTGTTGTGTTATTTTGAGAAGACAGCAAATTTAAACTGTTTTACAAGCTGTACACTCACTACTTTACATTGTAGCAAAGTGTCATTTCTTCAGTGTTGTTACATGAAAAGATTTAATAAAATATTTACAAACATGTGAGGAGTGTATTCACTTTTGCGAGATACTGTAGGTAAGTTGCATTTGAATGGAATCAAATTTTCCTATTCCCATAAAGTTATAGGTGGTGAGTTAAGACACACCCTGGTAGGACCTTCAAGGAGATCGATCGAGCATCTAATGCCGTGTACACACGATCAGAATTTTCATCGGAAAAACCTTGGATGGTTTTTCCGACGGAATTCCGCTCAAGCTTGGCTTGCATACACACTGTCACACAAAAGTTCTCTGAACTTTCGACCGTCAAGAACGTTTTGACGGCACTAGAAAAGGGAAGTTCCATACGAAGCGCACCACCATTTGAGCTCCTTTTGCTAATCCAGACTGAGTGCTTCCGTCTCGTACTTGATTCTGAGCATGCGTGTTTTTTTGCGCATCAGAATTGCATACAGACGAACAGAATTTCCGATAGGAACTTTTTCCGACTGAAAAATAGAGAACCTGCTCTCAATCTTTTGCTGGCAGAAATTCCGCCAGCAAAAGTCCGATGGAGCATACACACAGTCAGAATTTCCGACCAAAAGCTCACATCGGACTTTTGCTGGCGGAACTTCCGATCGTGTGTACGCGAGACCAATGCCCCGTACACACGGTCGGACATTGATCAGACATTCTGACAACAAAATCCTAGGATTTTTTCCGACGGATGTTGGCTCAAACTTGTTTTGCGTTCACACGGTCGCACAAAGTTGTCGGAATTTCCGATCGCCAAGAACGCGGTGACGTAAACAACATATGACGAGACTGGAAAAGGCCAGTTCAGAACCAAGCGCGGCACCCTTTGGGCTCCTTTTTGCTAATCTCGTGTTAGTAAAAGTTTGGTGAGAGACGATTTGCGCTTTTTCAGACTCGTGGTTTTCAGATCGTTTTCTGCTGTTCAGTTTGTGCTTGTGGGTTTGTATCTGTTCTTCAGTACGTGCAAGCAAGCTCCATGTGACTTTTATTAGTTATTGTGTTCTTGTTCGTTCGTTACTGTTTTTCAGGTTGCTCTTCACAGGCCTTGCTGTTCTTCAGTGCGTTCTGTTACCTCGTTCTGAGTAGCCCACCGTTTTCTAGCCATGTTGCATATACGTACTCCTCGTAGAGTTTGTGCTGTGCGGGGGCTTGGTGTTGGGGTCCTGACCTTGACACAAGTCCAGTCCATGAACAGGGTGGGGGGGAGTTCATGGACCAAGAATTGGTTGCTTCAGCGTGACCAGTTCTGTCAAATGCCTTTGCTCCGTGAGATCCGTGAAAATAATCCTGATGATTTCAGGAACTTTCTCCGGATGACAGACCCCCTATTTCACCATTTGTTGGCTTTGCTGACCCCCTATATCAGCAGGCAGGATACCTGCATGAGGCAAGCCATCACTCCGGAGCAGAGGCTAGTCGCCACCCTGCGGTACTTGGCGACGGGGGGAAGCCTGCAGGACCTCAAGTTCTCGACAGGTATCTCCCCCCAGGCTCTGGGGATCATTATCCCAGAGACCTGTTCTGCCATCATCCAGGTCCTGCAGAAGGACTATATTAAGGTAAGATTTTTATCCTTTAACATCACATTTTATTGTATTTAATGTTTGCTAATATATTGTATTTCTTTTCTCATTCCCTAATTAACATGATTGTAATATGCTGCGAATGTCCCCTTTGTCCTCCTGCATGCTGGATTTTTATGTAATTATTTTTTTTGTCCTTCATACATATTTGCCTTCACTTACCCCCCCCCCCCCCTCCCCCAGCATGCTCTCCTGCCCCTATATTCACCTCATGTAGTCACTTAACAATGTATTTTATCAGCTCCATAGTGGTGCTTTACCCCAAACACCCCTAAAATGTTTTTAAATGTGATTTGTAATTTAAATTCAGGCAGAGTGCCAGAGGCTTTTTTTAGGGGTCCCCAAATCATTTGGAACCCTCCCTCCCCCCAACTGCTAAGTTAGCTGATAACAATTCTCTATCTATCCTCAATCATCTATCTGCTGACTTTGCCAAACCCATACACACTATACCCATCTCTTTTGTGGTCAGAGGTATGGATGAATTCCCCAAAGCATGTAGTGCAAGGGCCTGCCTCTATACTTTCAAATGGTAATGTTTAAAGTTTTTGTATACTATTATTATTTTGATAAGTAATAGCAGAATGTCCAAATGTGCTCAAATGTGTACAGTGTGTATTTATATCTTTGTATTATGACACTTCTTACCTGTCCAGTGGGCTGCCAATAGTGTAACTAAGGAGGGGCTGTTCAAAGTAATACACATTATTTAGGCATTCATCTCTCAATGAAGTGGAAAGGGTTACCTGTCCAAGAGCCCCCCCCCTATAATGTTAGAAATGGCCCAGGAGAGGGGGGGAATATGATAGGTGTACCTTACACTTTGGTGTTTAAAAATTCCCATTAATAAATGTTATCTTGATGTTGGCCAAGAATGTTTGTGTCTAATCTGCTTTCCATGTTTTATTGTGCAAAAAGACAAATTTTTTGTTGTTTTCCTCAACAGTTTCCTTCCACGCCACAGGAATGGCAGACTGTGGCCTCCCACTTTGCCCAGCGGTGGGACTTTCCTAACTGCGGAGGGGCAAATGATGGGAAACACATCCACATCATCCCACAACCCAACTCGGGGTCATACTATTATAATTATAAGGGGTTCAATAGTATTGTGATGTTGGCGGTGATGTCGGCTACTTATGAGTTCCTGTATGTGAACGTGGGGAAGAATGGCTGGATGTCCGATGGTGGAGTCATCGCCCAGACGGAGTTCTACAGGCGTCTCCAGAATGGCAGCTTGGACTTGCCACCCCCAGAAGACAATGTGAAAGGACTCCCATTCGTCTTTGTTGCGGATGAAGATTTTGCGCTGAGGGACCATCTTATGCGGCCATTCCCAATGAGGACCCTCACCCTGGACCAGAGGGTTTTTAATTACCGGCTGGCCAGAGCCAGAAGAGTGGTGGAGAACACGTTTGGAATCATGGCCAGCTGGTTCTGCCTCTTTCTTACACCCATACATATGGTGCAGTACAAACTGAATCATATTATCCTGGCGTGCTGTGTTCTACACAACTTTTTACGGCAACATTCTGCCAACTATGCTGGCTCAGTTGGGCCTGAAGCCGGAATTCAAAATGAACCAACCCTGACAGCGCTTGAAAGTGGCTGTCCTGAGGAGATGGGCGGAGCCTAGCGGAGCAGACATGCATTGTTAGAGCTCTGCACCGCTGAGGAGAGAAGAGAAGGACAAAGCAGAGCCTGCAGGCTCAAAAGGTATCCATTTGAACCTTTTTGCCCCAGGGAACAAACTGTGAAAGTTTGGGCAGGAAATATGGTACTGGGAGGAAACCGTGGCAGAAATAAAAATCACCTTACAAAGAGCTCACAGGCACTCACTGCAACTAAAGCAGCTCCAGTCACCTCACAAGATACAGCATCAGGGAGCTCTCACAGACAGAAAATGTCACAGCAAGACTCTCCATTTGAGTCAGATACAGAACAAATCCTCTCACAAACTTCTCCACAAGCCTCCTAAGCATCCCCGGTAATACTATTACAATTTGAAAAGATGCTTCATAAGGCTTTAAAACAAACCTCAGACCAAATAACAAAAAGCCTAACCAAAGAAATAAGAGAGCTGGGAAATCGCACCGCAGCCTTAGAAATAAAAATGGATGAAATTGAAATTACAACCCAAGTAAATACAACAGAATTGGAACAATTAAAAGAAGAGAATTTAATACTTCAAACTAAGCTCGAAGATTACGAAAATAGAGCCAGACGTTCAAACTTGCGCATAAGGGGAATACCTGAAACTGTGACAGACCTGCAATCTACTATTACTGCTCTATTACAAGAACTAAAGCCAGATATCCCTATTGAACGTTTAGAACTGGACAGAGTACACAGAGCCCTCACAGCCAAAAAGAAAGATGGACACCCAAGTGATATAATCACAAAATTTCATTATTACAGAACGAAAGAACAAATAATAATTGCTGCAAAAGAAAAAAAGGAACTTAATTTTCAAGGACACAATTATCAATTTTTTGCTGACCTATCCCAACTTACTATTACTAAAATACGATCCATGAAACCCCAACTAATGGAACTGCAACGCCACAACATTATGTATCAATGGGGCTTCCCCTTTTCAGTCAGATTTAACTACCAAGGTACAATTTACAGAAGCAAATCAGCAGATGAACTGCAACAAACCCTTTTAAAATTAAATCTGACAGAACCCACAAGCAGCAACTCTCCCACACGCAGAAGAATGGCATCATCTTCACCTTCAGGCAGCACCCAGAAAATTTCAGAACAAAATGGGAATCATCATTCTCACAAAAGAGGCCGTTATGCCACATTATCCATGGACCAAGAAGATTCAATGGACTGACATCCTAATTCCTGATATCTCTTCATTTATTATACTAAGAGATGGTTCTCTATAAAAAACCTGTATTTATAACTGAATGTAACTGCATTCTGATAGTCACACACTGTGTGGGATCATGTTACATTCCAGTTATATTTCTTATTACTTCTGATTCATATAGCCTTAGAATATATAAGTGAAATAAGGAAATTCTTGTTCAGTTATATATTATCAGGTAATAACAATAGATTTATTACTTTTTAGGACAAATATGTTCAATAATCCAGAAGTAATGGAAGCTTTTTCTTTCTTTTCTTAAAACAAATATATTATTACCTAACTAGTTCCTAGAATTATGTTTTTGTTTATTCTAATCTGAAGCAATACAACCTCAATTTTATGAGTTAACATATCTAAACAGTTACATATGAATAAAATATGTAATTGTTTACTCTAAAAGGGTTAAAATCCCAAAATAATTCAAACTATCTTCATCAATACCAAAGTTATTAACAGTACCTTTCTAACTGAATTATTTAGCCTAGGGCAAGACTAACCATATACAACCACCCTGGAATAAATAATTTCAACAAAAACTATATTCTGCACTCCAATTAATGAAACATCATTTTGATGTCTTTTGACATAGCACTTCTCTCCTGTAAGCGGAAGATCCGTGTACCCCCATTAGCCCTCCTCATTCTCCCAACCATATTATGTGGGAGTGTGACGAAGGCACTTATTCCCCTGAGAGAGATATTTACTCTCTTTCACAGGTAAATTGTGATTACTTGCAAAAAATAATTTATACAATGTATCAACTAATCTCATATGTTTTTTGTTTACTCTTTACTCCAGAATTCACTGGTTTCTTTTCTATCTATTCATCTCTTCAGTCCACACAGGTTGATCTGTGCAGTCAGCTCTGCATAACAAAAAGTAAGTCAAAACTATTTGATCTGTTGCCATGGCACCACTGAATATACTTTCCCTGAATGTTCAGGGAATAAATGTCCCTCAAAAAAGGACCAAAGCCTTCCGTACTTTCCATAACAAGAAGGCTCACATAGTATGCCTCCAAGAAACACACTTCACCAAAGATTCTACTCCAAAATATATTTCTCCTTTTTATCAACAAATTTACACAGCTTCTGCCTGTACCAAGCAAAGGGGAACTCTAATTGCATTTCACCGATCCACACCATTCACCTTATCATCAGAAATTAAAGACCCAGAAGGTAGATACCTGATACTCATGGGTTATATAATGGATACAGCAATCACGGTGATTTCCTACTATGCTCCTAACAAACAACCTACACCATTCCTCTCACATATATTACAAGTGATTATTACACACAAAATAGGAACAGTGCTAATGTGTGGAGATTCGAACCAGGTCCTCCTCCCATTTCTAGATAAATCACCTTTTACACCATCCAAAATAACCTCTAGATGACCTTTTTCTCAACTTCTTTCCAAATACAATCTGGTAGATTCGTGGAGAGAAAGTAACCCAATGAAAAAGAAATTCACTTATTTCTCGCACCCCCATCAAACCTTCACCAGAATAGATCATATTTTTTTAACAATAGGAATGATACCAGAAATTATTGCATCAGATATAATTCCGATTCCGTGGTCTGACCATAATGCAGTATTATTATTATTATTATTATTATACAAGATTTATATAGCGCCAACAGTTTACTCAGCGCTTTACAATGTATAAGGGGGACAACACAATTACAGTACAGTTCAATACAAAAGGTACAGGAGGGCCCTGCTCGTAGAGCTTACATTCTAAAGGGAGGGGGTGGTGGTACAAAAGGTAATAGCTGCAAAGAATGATTTGATGGGGGTGGCTCAGGGACAGTTATGTGGGTGTGGGATAGGCTTCCCTGAATAAATGAGTTTTCAAGGATCTCCTAAAGGTGGACAGGGTAGGGGCTGATCGGATATACTGGGGCAGGGAATTCCAGAGGATGGGAGAGGCTCTGGAGAAGTCCTGAAGGCGAGCATGGGAGGAGGTAACAAGGGAGCTAGAGAGCAGGAGGTCCTGGGAGGAGCGGAGGGGGCGATTTGGGCGATATCTGCAGATGAGGTTGGTGATGTAGATGGGGCGATGTTGTGAATGGCCTTGTATGTTATGGTTAGCATTTTGAATTTTACACGGTGGGGTAGGGGTACAGTATACACTACTATAGCCTCAGCCATACCAAAAGCGCATGACCCAACGTGGTACTTACCGGACATAATGCTCAAACACCCACTACATCAGATGGCCATTGAACAAGCTTTAAAGGAATACATATCAATTAATAATACAACAGACATCTCCCCAATAACACTGTGGGAAGCTCATAAGCCTGTCTTGCGTGGTACAATACAAAGACAAATGGCACTATTTAAACGGGAACGCAAAAATCTAGCAAAAAAACTAGAACTCAATTTTAATGCAGCCTACATATCATTTCAAGATAATCCATCTCAGAGTACAAAATCTCATCTGGAAAAATCTAGATTGGAATACGATCTATTTCTCACTGAGTCAGTTGATAAATCCCTCAAACGCTCCAAACACAATTTCTACATGAATACAAACAAACCAGGTACATATTTGGCTCGGGCATTAAATTCAACTAACAAATCTTTCAAACCAATATGTTTGAAGTTATCAAAAAATGTTTACACTTGTAATCCAGTTAAAATAGTCCATAAATTTCACTCACATCTCGCAACTTTATACAAGACAAACAATGAATTTAATCCTACAGAGGCTGAATCCTTCTTCTCAAAAATAACCTTACCTGAGTTATCTCAGAATCAAAAAAGCAGTTTGGATGAGCCTATAACTATAGATGAAGTTGCTAACGCCATAAAAGACCTAAAGCCTAACAAAAGACCAGGCCCAGACGGCTACTCGGCTTTATACTATAAAACATTCTCAGAAATACTCTCTCCCATTCTCACTGAAACTTTTAACATACTTCTAGATGGACATTCTTTTCGGCAAGAAACACTAATGGCAATTGTTTGTATGATCCCAAAACCCCTTTCCGATGATACTTCCTGTGTGAATTATCGGCCTATCTCTCTGTTAAACCTCGATATTAAATTATTAGCAAAAATAATAGCAAAACGCCTCAATAGCATTATAGGAAAATTAATACATAGAGATCAAGTAGGCTTCATGCCAAATAGACAGGCAGGCGATAATATACGCAGGGCAGTGTTATTGGCACATATTGCTAAAAAATGGAAAATCCCTTTATGTTTTCTATCTCTCGATATTAAGAGGGCAATTGACACAGTATCCTGGCAATATATGCAATATTCATTACAAAAATGGGGTTTTGCCCATTATCTCCCTTATTATTTGCCCTTATACTCGAACCCATGGCACAATACATCAGAACAAACCAAACTATAACTGGCATTGAAGTAGGAGGTATTACACACAAATTATGTATATTTGCAGACGATATATTACTTTTTCTATCATCACCACAGGTCTCTGGTCCTAACTTAATACCAGCTCTTGATGGATTTGCAGCCCTATCCGGCCTTATGATTAATCCTAAGCAATGCCTAGTGCTTAATATTTCACTCACAAACATGGAATTGATCCCGGCTAGGGCTGCACTCCCATTCACATGGGCAGAAAAATCAATCCCATATCTTGGAATTCATTTAACAGCATCTCATTCTTACTTATTCTCAACCAATTATCCTCCTGTATTAAGACAGATCACAAATCTAATAAAACAATGGTCTCAACTTCCTTTATCTTGGATAGGGAAGATTAATGCAATCAAAATGACTATTCTACCCAAATTGCTTTATCTATTCAGAGTCCTCCCTATTCCAATTCCTTCCTATTTTTTGAGAATAGTACAAAAAAGAGCAACTTCGTTTATATGGGGCTCTTCTAAACCACGTATACCTATACACACACTACATCTTCCCAAAAATAAAGGAGGCCTGGGATACCCTAATTTTACTAACTACTACAGAGCAGCACATTTGGCCAGTCTGTCCAAATACCATGCAAAACAGGAAATCCCATTATGGGTATTTATAGAGGCTTCAGAAAATGACCCTCTATTAATATCAAATTTATTATGGCTTGATCCTAAAGACCGCTTTAAAATTCATAATCCCATAACTAAACACTTCTTATCTCTCTGGGATAAACTAAAAACCAAATGTCAGTTACAATCTCTACACAATCCTCTCCTTTCTTTTATCAGAAATCCGGCCTTTTATCCGGCATGGATCTACCCAAATTCTTTTAAAGCTTGGACAACATCAGACATTCAGACACTAAATGACTTCATAGCATCTAAATCATTCCTTTCATTCCCATCGCTTAGAGAAAAATATGATCTACCAAACTCTGAGATATTTAGATATCTCCAAATCAAAAATTTCTATACACCATTCCTAAAGGGGGATACACCATTATCCCAATTATCCATTTTTGAATCAATCTGTACAAAAGATCCATTTGCTAAAGGTACAATTTCATCACTTTATAATCAATTATATCGAGTAGCAAATCTTAATAGACCCTCTTACGTTCAGAGGTGGGAGGAGGACCTGGGACGAACTTTAGAAGACACGGACTGGTCTAACATATGGCTCACATCTAAGTCATCTTCACCCAACATCTTAGCACTGGAGACAAATTATAAAGTCCTAACTCGCTGGTACCTTGTACCCGCTAGAGTGGAAAAATATTCACCTAATACCTCAGCTCTTTGTTTTCGAGGATGCCCAAAAATAGGCACATATTTACACATATGGTGGACGTGCTTAGTAATCCAAACCTTCTGGAAGGAAGTCTTCGTGATTGCATCTAAAATACTTAAAAAAATAATACAACCAGATCCATATTTAACTTTACTTAATCTAAAACCGGAATGGTTAACACTCTCTCAATTCAAACTTATGATCCAACTAATAATGGCTGCAAAACAAACAGTGGCCAAGGCATGGAAATCTCCTACATTGGTACTAGCAGAAGCAATTCACAGAATGAATAATACAATGTCCCATGCTAAGATGGTAGCCATCGATCAAAATCAAATTCCAAAATTTGAAAAACTTTGGCATCCTTGGATAAAACAACAGTTCCTGTCAAACTTCAATGACTCTGTCCTGTCGCCATGGTAACAGATTAAATGACTTACAGAGACACCCATTCTAAGGCTTCAAAGAGAACTAAAAAGAATAATAAACTGACGAGCGGGACAACCTTGTGGACCATACTTCTACCTTTCAACCCTTTTTCTTCTTTCTCTTTCCTTTTCTCCACCTTACGATTAAAGCTCATTATCAGAATTTATTTGACCTATATACACTCTACTTGTAAACAATATGTATAGTAGGTATAAATCATTTAAATACCTACAAAAGTAACTAAGGAAATGATATATATCTTTAATTTAGGTTTACGTGAACCCAATGTTTAATATTTGAAATTTCATGATATTTACCTATATAATCCCTACTGTAAAACAATGAGCTTACTTTATAGATCCTTGTAAACTTACTTTATGTATCTTTATAATATTGTATACTCAATAAACTTCTTTTGACAAGGAAAGTGGCCGTCCTGGCTTGCCCTCCCTGAGTGCCTGTGATGTCCGGCTAAGATACCTTGAATTCTTTGCGGGTAGGGGGGCTATCAATATGCCAGACAATGTGTGAAACCTTTATCAAATAAAAAAATAATTAAGCAAATCTTTGGTGACATTTACTGCTTGTGTTTGTTTTAGCTGACCCTGACAGAAATGTGGTGAGTCCTGAAAATGGCGTGATTGTGTAACCTTATACAAAGCATTGTTGGGTGTTATTTACTAAAGGCAAGGACACTTTGCACTACAAGTGCACTTGAAACTGCACTTGTAGTGCAAAGTGTATTTGCCTTTTTAGGAAATAACCCCCATTGTCACAGAAAGCAGCAATTAGAGCACAACATAAGTTTTTGAGCGTTGAGACAATAATCCACACAATCTTGATTAACAATCTTTTTAATACCTGCACAATCACATGTGCATGTTGACAAGGTTTTTAAAACAAACCAAAATGTTTGTTGTATAACAATTTTTGGGGGGGCATTAGAAAAAGTTGAAAAGTCCATTTAAGATAAAACAGGCATGTTTCAAACCAACAAGAAAGACACAAATCTTGAACTTACAAAGTTCACATTTGGTAGAACTTGAAGGCAATATCAGACATGAGTATTTAGGAACTGTGTTTGATATTGCGTTCAGATGGGGTGAAGTCACCCCAGGAAAAGCCAAATTTTGAAGATGCACACCAATTTACGAATGTCAACATGTGCTATCTGCCATCACCGGGGATCAAGGGACGTGTTTTGGGGGAGCAAACCCTTCCTCTCAGCTACTTTATTATTAGGGAAGGGGTTGCACCCCCAAAACACGTCCATTGATCTCCCGTGATGGCAGATAGCACATGTTCACACACTGTGTGCCTCTTCAAATTTTGGCTTTTCTACAATTCGACAAAAAAATTTAAAATTGTAGCACACCATAAAAGAAAGGGATTTGGAGGGGTTTTAAACTCTCCCCAAATCATCAATGATGTTATTATTTTTTTGAATAACATCATTGATGTTTTTCTTGATGTTTTCCAATGCAACATTACACCCCATGATCTCCCCAATCAGGATCTGTGCACTTTCTGAGGTGAAATGCCCTGGATCCACAACATCACGATCATCTAAAAAGATAGAAACCAAAAAAAACATGTATTATAAATATGCCGGCATCCATCTCTTACCTGAGCCTGTGGTCGCAGACACTCACCTGTTGTGGTGCCAATTTCCACCACGTCTTCCTCCTCCTGCTCTTCTTCTCTTTGTGGGATTTCCCCTTCTTCCAGAGGTGGGGGGTCTCTGGTCTCCTCGGATGAGGGGTGTCCTCCGAGTCTTTTCTCCCCTATGTGAGAAAAAAATGGTATACTTAGCACACAGATATTTGATGGCAGAACTATAAATATGAAACATTGCTTGGAAGTGGGGTACAATTGTCGATTTTGGCAGAGTTCCAAGATGTAGAATTTTTTGGGTCCTTTGTCAAACTTCAATACTTTACCTGTCTTGTACAAGCTTCACAGATGGACACCCCCCTATAGTATACACTGGAGCACCTGTGCGGGCCCCCTAATAAAAAGGGTGTTCTTGTGTCCCACACTAGTGCTCCAGTGTCCAGATATGTAAACAGCTGCTGAGTGTCCTTTCCTTACACAGAAACTAGTTTGCATTTCATTCTAGTAACAAACCCATCTACACAACCAAATTAGTTTCATACAAGTAGGCCCTAAAAAATGTGGTCAA
Source organism: Lithobates clamitans (assembly GCA_037952925.1). Taxonomy (NCBI): domain Eukaryota; kingdom Metazoa; phylum Chordata; class Amphibia; order Anura; family Ranidae; genus Lithobates; species Lithobates clamitans. Next base: position 1,948,709 of record JBBGZY010000720.1, read on the forward strand.
ATACATATGGCCAAAACAATGGTGTTTTATAGGCCGAAATAAAAATGTTTGATACGAACGAATATTGTGCCCATGAACATGAAAGTTGCCATTTTAAACTGTACAACAGTTCAGAAAAGCACATGGAGCAGCACGAACGTAATAAACACAAACAGAATAGGAACACAGCACAACTACTTACTTTTTTGCAGCACTCTCCGGATCTTTCTGTACTGCTCATGCTCTCTTAATTTCAGGTCCAACCACCGCTTCCTGAGCTGATTTTTCGATTGACGTACCCCGAAATTCCGGTGCAGACTTTTGACCACTTTCGCCATGATCTTGGCCTTTCTGACATTGGGGTTGGGGTAAGGTCCATACTTTCCATCATAGTCGGCCCTCTTCAGGATGTAGACCATCTCCAACATCTCCCCAAAGGACATATTTGATGCCTTAAATCTTCTCCTTCTGGATCCAGACGTTTCCGGCTCCGGGCTTTCCTCCCCCTCCTCCTTATTGCTATAATTAGCACGCACCTGCTGTGTCTCCGCCATGTGCTCTTCCCCCACTGCATCGAACGAAAAGCGGTGGGGAATAGATTAGAAAGAACGTCAGGGGCGGGCGGAGTTACACGCATGCGCAGTGTGTATAAAGCGTAACACGCGTGCGTAGTAGGTACGATCTGTGAGCGGAGGAAGGAGTATCGGAGGCGCCGATCATGATAACGAAGGTAAGAGCCAAACTTGGGCCTATACTGCTTCTAGATTGAGGCCTATATTGTAACAAGATTAGGAGAGTTTTGCCTGACATTAGGGTTTGTCTTGTGTTGTGTCTTGCAGTGAAAATGGATATCTTGAAAGATAACGACTTTATGGCAATCTTCATTGATTTTTAGGGAGCTGCCCTGTCTTTGGGAGATAAACCACCCTGAATATAAGAACCAAACAAAGAGGAAGGCAGCACTGGATCAATTTCTGGAATTTGTAAAGACGGTGATCCCCACGGCAGACATCACCTATTTGAAGATACTAATTGGTGGCCTGAGGAGCACTTGTCTAAGGGAGCACAAGAAGGTCCAGGATTCCCAGAGATCCGGAGCTGCAGATGACATCTATGTCCCCAGACTGTGGTACTATGACAGGCTGCATTTTCTGGCAGGTCAGACTGAACCCAGACCAGCACTCTCCACTCTTTCTTCCACGCTTCCTTCTCCCCCAGCTGAGGCTTCTGACGCCCAACCTGGGCCTTCCAGGCAGCAACATGTGGAGGAGCCCAGCTTCAGCCAGGTATAGCATTTCTCTAAATATTTCTGCTTGTCCAATCAATGATGTTAACTAGATGTTAGTTTGGAGTACTAATTTATGATTGTGATTGATGATGCCACAAAACTAAAACCATGTCCCTTTTTCATACACAGGGAAGTCTCAGCCAGGAGGTGGCCGGGCCAAGCAGGCTGCCTGATATGCAGGTCCCTCCCCTCCACCTGCAAAGACAAAGTGGCAGGAAGAGGAGTACCCTGGAGGAGGCTGCCATAGGCCTCTTTTGGAAGGCTACAGAGGTCCTGAGAAGCCCCCACACTGTGGAGGAGGACTTTGCTGGCATAGATGTCTGCAAAATGCTGCAGATGGAGGAGGACCAATGACTCCTGTGTGAGTCCTTAATTTTGGAAGCTCTCAATAAGGGGTTGAGGGGCCGAATAACATCTGCTACCCACATTTGTGACCTCACACATGGTCCTCCTCCTCCTTCAGGTCCTACTACTCCTTCTCCTCCTCCTCCTCCTCCAGGTCCTAATACTATTCCTCCTCCTCCTCCAGGTCCTACTCCTCCTCCTGCCACATCTCCAACACCAGAGCCACAGCCAGGAAGGAAGCGCGGAAAGAAGACCAGAAAGTGATGACCCTGGGTCCAGTCTGGTCTGGCAAAAGATGCAGCCTCTTGTAGTACCACAGGCTGGGGACATAGATGTCATCTACTGCTTTCCGGATCTCTGGGACTTCTGGACCAGACTGCACTCCCTTAGATATGGACTCCTCAGGCCACCAATTTTGCTGGTAAAGAATTGATGTCTGCCCTGGGGGTCCAAGGCTTCGCTAATTTCAGCTGTTTCTCCAGCATTGCCTCCCTCTTTGTTTGGTTCTGAGCCCTTAATAAAGGATTTTTTGTTTCAATTATACTTGTCTATGTGTGTTTTCCTTCAAAAAGGACAGTTTGTTTGTGAGGAGGCAGATACATTTCAAAAATACAATGTGAAATTAACAAGGGACACCAACACCAAACAATCTCATTGAGATTAAATAATATAAGATATTAATGGTGTTGTGGTAACTTGACACACAAAACACACACAAAAATATTAGGGAGTAAAACTAACCAAAAAATAAAAAAAAGATCAGCCTTGAAAAAAATAAAAACTGAAAAAAAAAAACAGCCTTTAAAAAAAAAAAAAAACCACAAAAGAAAACAACCCAAGAATAATTTTGTCAGATGTGACAAATCAAAATATATTGAGGGAATCACAATAAATAATAAAGAAATAAGTTTGTGAGAAGTCTGTGTAAATATAAGCAACAAAACTACTTCATTCTTCTCACATTATAAAGAAGAAGAGAGTGCGCTGTATTAAACCATTTTTTACATTGCACCTTGACGAAAGTGCTGTATCCATTCCGAACGCTAATTTTACCAGACTGAGCTGTTCCGTCTCAGAATTACTTCTGAGCATGCGTGGCACTTTGTGCGTCGGAAATGGCCACACACGGTCGGAATTGACGCAATCGGATTTTGTTGTCGGAAAATTTTAAAGCCTGCTCTCAAACTTGTCCGATGGAGCCCAAACACGGTCGGAATGTCCGACAACACGCTCCGATCTGACATCTTCCATCGGAAAATCCGACCGTGTGTATGGGGCACAAGAGTGAGCTGTAGGAGAGTGAGCTGATGAGAATGATGATAAACTGATGATGATCACAGATGATGGAGTTGCAGATCAAGATGAAACTGGTGCTCTAGGAGAATGATAATGTTAGTAAAACTGTGATTCCATTTTCTCTCTAAAACTGCCATTTATTTCCAAAAATCCTTTGAACTAGGATTCAGCCTGGAGGGTGTATTTTGGAATATTTACTCACCTCTGATTGGGTAGTAATATTACCAATGAACAAATTGTTTGCACAGTGATTTAACTTGTCCACTAGATGGCACTCTACAACTAGAAATCCCTATATTAGGTCTTCTGGGAATACAATCTTATGTGATTCAATCTTATAGGGTAATAATGGCGAACCTTGGCACCCCAGATGTTTTGGATGCACTCTGCAGTGTAGTTGAGCATCATGGGAAATGTAGTTTCAAAACATCTGGTTCACCATTACTGTTATAGGGGATAAAATTGTTTTATCTGTAGATTAATTTAAGAATGTCAATTAAAAATACAACTTCAAAAACTCACCCTGCCTCTAACTAAATATGTTGGAGTGTCATTTTGGGGATGTTTGTACAGTCCTAGCATTTTGGACATTCAGAAATTAGATGAGAGGTCAGAACAACAATAATAAATTTCAAATATATATACACCATAGTTTGTAACTTTCACATAGTGTAAATAATATACACAGATTTTTTTTTTACCAAAGAAATGTAGCAAAATATATATATATATAACTGAACCTGAGTATTTTGAATGTCTTGATTTGCCTATGGGGGGGGGGGGGGGGGAGAGAAAGAAGAAAAGAGAAAAAACAAAGAAAAAAAGGGGGGCTCACCCCGCATGGACAAGGGCTCTTTCCCTTCCTGACACACCCCTATTCGCTGTACATTTACCAGAGGCATCCATGGGGGGTGGGCTTCCTAATGATGGGTAGAGTGTATTCAACCAACCATGCCAAGGCCACAGCGGCCGAGTACTGCACAGTCTGTTAGATACCCATTAAAGACCACTTCATACCTAATTCAATGCTAAACTTTGCTAGAAAATACCATAGACAGCTCTGGGATTGAACAACTGCTCGAGTTACAGCCCTATCCTAACTCGATGTCTAGACCACACTCAGACTAACCCCTATACGTAAGCATCAATGGATCCTTATTTTATTTTCTCTCCCCCCATAGTCAAATGCTCCCCCAAATTATAGTGAGCTAACCGCTCAGAGGCTACGCCACCTTACGCCCCCTCACAGCCTCAATACTTACATCAAGCTCATAACTTACACTGAACCCAACTTAGCCCTAAAATGATTGCTGCTACATGTTTCAGTATTATATTTAAGATATATGTATAGTTGGTTTAACTTCGCCACTTCTCCTAAGCCTCTATGTAGGCTGTCCAGGTGGCGACCTCCACATGTTTCTCATCGTGGCTAGTGTATTCCTAAGACCACAGTTTAATGTTCAATGTTTCAAATATCTATGTTATTGATTGTTTCTGCCTTCACATCATCAATCTGAGATCTTTAACCACATACTCTCCCCTTGATATGTAAGCAGGCTCCCTACATACAAGTCGAATAGACCCAAGTTGACCTCCAACGGACAGAACGTCTCTCGAACTCCTTTTCGAGCTCCTTCCACTCCTCCACACAACAGGACAGTGACTATCCTAGTTGACCCACACCGAACGTCTCAACCCATTACAGGGTAAGGTAGCTGGACTACATTTACCTCCGGAAAGTACATCTCACTTCCCGTTACTAATCCCCACCTGACTTATCACCCCCCTCCTTCCCTCTATCTCTCCCCCCTCCCCCCCTTTCTATTCTTTCTCCCTCCCTCCCCCCCCTCCCCTTTATATATCTGGGTTTCTCCCCCTCCCTGGTCTCCACCGGAGTTTCTCCTACTACATCGCTCAAATACCTTTGAAGAGCCTACGACTCTCCACAGATCACACCCACCCATATCGGCCACATCGGCAAATTGCACTCCCTCCCCATATCTATTACACCAACTAGACTCTACCCAACGATCATGGACCCCCTACATTCCACCGTGCAACACAACATGCTTAAAATAGTCTCTCAAAATGTCAAAGGACTAAACATCCCAGAGAAACGTAGTCAAATCCTCAATATGATGAGTAAATTAAAAGCAGATGTTATTTTTGCAAGAAACCCACTTTCGCACGGACACTACCCCTAAACTAGCAAGCCACAGATACCCTACCTCCTTCCATGCTACAAACCCTCTAGCCAAAACAAAAGGAGTTTCAATCTTGCTCTCTAAAAATCTTCCATGGCAACTGATAGATTCCTTAATAGACCCAGAGGGCCGCTATGTGTTCTTGAAGGGGACCATCCATAACCGGATGTTTACCTTGGCAAACATATACAGCCCCAATACTGCCCAGGTCAGCTTCTTCCGTTCTATCGCTGCCCTCCTTGCAAATTTTCAAGAGGGGACTACAATTCTTGGAGGCGATTTCAATGTGACACTTCAGCCCATCCTAGATTCCTCTTCGGGATCTTCCACACTTCCCTATAGAGCACTGAGACAAGTTAAGATACAATTACAGGAACTCCTTTTACACGACACATGGCACACCCTACACCCGAATGGGAAAGATTACTCCTTTTTCTCCGAACCTCACAATAGATACTCTAGGCTAGACTACCTCTTTCTCTCCCAAAAAGACCTCCCCTTCCTGAAATCTGCCACCATTGAACCCCTACTCATCTCAGACCACCACCCGATCACCCTCTCCCTCTCCTTCCCGGAAAGAACCTCAGTCACAAAGCTATGGCGTCTTGACCCATCTCTCCTCACCTCAGAAATTGACACTAACCGCATCCGCACCAGCTTAAGCAACTACTTCAGGGAAAATGATAACTCCGAAACAGCACCCCTGTCCCTCTGGGAGGCACATAAATGTGTCATCCGAGGGGAATTTCTTACAATTCAGGCCAACCGGAAAAAAACACAACAGATAGCCTTTCAGGAACTCACTAACAAAATAAAGAGACTGGAAATACTCCACAAGCAGTCCCAATCACAAGACACATACCTAGAACTCACTCAAACCAGGAAACTTCTGTTGGAAATCCTCAACCGTAAAACCCGACGCAAATTTATATTAAACCAAAAGCTATTTTATGAACAGGGGAACAAGTGTGGAAAGCTACTAGCCAGAGCGATACAATCCAAGAAAGCTAGCACCAACATCCACACCATTAAAGACCCGCTAGGTAACTCAAGCTCAAGCTCCGCAGACATAGCATCTCACTTCGAACGCTACTACACAGAACTTTATAACATACCACAGCAACCCGAAAAGACCGCAGGCCAAACCTCCAGAAAAGCCCTTATCACAGGCTTCCTCCAAAAATTCAGCCCCAAACCCATACCCCGAGAAGAGGCTCGCAATTTAGACAACCCCATTTACGAAGAGGAACTTAAGAAAGCGATTAAACAACTAAAAACAGGCAAAAGCCCAGGCCCCGACGGTTTTTCAGCGCCATATTATAAGACCTTTATAGACATCCTTTCAGCTCCGTTCCTACAGACTTTCAACTCCTTAACATCCTCCAAACTACCTTTTCACAGACTGCTTGAAGCACATATCACGGTCATCCCGAAGGAGGGGAAGGACGCCACTTCAGTCACTAGTTATAGACCAATATCCCTACTCAACGTAGACATCAAATTATTCGCAAAAATACTAGCAAACCGACTCCTTCCCCTCCTTCCTACAATAATAGGGAAAGACCAGGTTGGTTTTGTTCCTGGCAGAGAGGCCAGGGACAACACCATCAAAGCTATCAACATAAACCATTGGCTAACTTCCCAAAAACAAAAACAAAGGGGCTTCTTTCTATCCCTGGATGCTGAGAAGGCGTTTGACAGGCTGGCCTGGGACTACCTGGGGGCGGTTTTACGCCACCTAGGTTTACACAACCGAATGTTCAATCTAATTATGTCCCTATACACCACACCAACAGCAAAAGTCAAAGTCAACGGCCACCTGTCAGACGCCTTCTCCATCAGGAATGGAACAAGACAGGGATGCCCATTGTCCCCCATCCTTTTTATTCTAACTCTAGAACCCCTACTACGCTGCCTACGATCGAACGAGAACATCAAAGGTATTCCCATTGCAGGACACACGTATAAAATAGCGGCTTTTGCCGATGACATTCTGCTATTTCTAAGTGACCCACTTACCTCGATCCCAAACCTCCTCAGAGATTTTGACTTATTTCGGCAAATATCCAACCTAAAGATCAACTTCTCAAAATCCCATGCCCTCAACATTTCCCTCCCGACAGACTTAGTCTCCCAATGCCAAGATAACTTTCCCTTTGTCTGGAAACAAAACGCCATTACTTACCTGGGAATCCAATTGACCACACACCTATCAGACCTATATGCTAAAAATTTCACCCCGCTGATTCGCACTATCTCCGAAGACCTACGTAGATGGGACAAACCCCATTTTTCTTGGTTCGGCCGTGCGGCCATCCTAAAGATGAATGTGCTCCCACGTATCCTCTATCTGCTACAAACAATGCCCATCAAACTCCCTGAAGCCTTCTTTCATACGATCAAACAACAATTTCTGAAGTTTCTTTGGAAACACAAGCGTCCTAGGATAAGCTACTCCCACCTCTCGAAACCCAAAAACAAAGGGGGTATTGGGCTACCAGATTTGCAGAACTATTACAGAGCTTGCCATCTGGGAAGAATTGTAAACTGGGCAGTACATGAAGGAGTTAAAGACTGGGTGAGACTAGAAGGTTCATTCTCCCACTTGCCCATTAAAAGCACCCCATGGACTCTCCAACGCCACATTCCCAAAACCCTAAAAGACCACCCCCTTATAGAGGCTACCCTCAGGAGCTTTAGGGAAGTTTGTAAGAAATTTCAAATCTCCTCTAACCCAGGACCCCTCACACCTATCCGCCACAACCCAGCCTTTACCCCAGGGATGTCCGACAACTTCCTTAAAGATACTTGGCCACACAAAGACATACTAGCTCAACACTTTTTTAGAGATGGTAACTTCACAAACCGTGACACACTCCCCACAAACACAGGGGGTAAACCCTTCCCGCTATGGACCTACTTCCAGATTCGCCATTTTCTTACAACAACACACCGAAATGCGTCTGTGTCCAGAAACTTAACCCCATTTGAAAACCTATGCTCCCAAACTACACCGCAACAGCACTTAATTGCAAATACCCACTCCATGCTTTTTGCCCTGACTTCCCACAAAGATACCAAAGCTTGCCAAGCTTGGGAAAGGGAACTCCAAATAGACCTAACAGAGGAGAACTGGGAACGAATTTTCACAATAGCACACAAGGGCTCCCTCAATGTCACGATACAAGAGAACAACTACAAAACCCTATCCCGATGGTACCGCACCCCGGAACTACTAAACAAATTTAATCCTGATATGCCAAACAAATGTTGGAGGTGCTCCAATGATATAGGCACATTCTTACACATCTGGTGGTCCTGCCCTCTTCTCCAGATTTTCTGGAAACAGGTTCATGACATCACTTCTCAAGTAACCACATACCCCCTGGATTATACTCCTACCAGACTCCTTCTCCACCATTCCTCCACTTCAGCCCACACGTACAGAAAGTCTCTGGGAATACATATGATCAATGCAGCCAAACTATGTATCTCAGCCAAATGGAGATCCTCCTGTAGCCCAACTTTATTTGAATGGTTTTCCCGTATAGACAAAATTGCTGAAATGGAGGAATTAATCCACATTGCAAAAGACACGCCTTCAAAATACTCCCGAACGTGGGCTTGCTGGACCCACTTTTGCACCACAGAGAGATACTCCTCCATTATGAAGCCAAACCGTCCCGAATCCTCCCACAACGAATGACCGAAAAAACAGAAAACCCCTCTTGAGACATACACTAACCCATCAAAACTCACTGTTTCGCTCAATCCTGCTTTAATGCGGATCCCGGGGGGACTCCCCCTTCAGACAGGGATCCGCACATGAAAACATCCTTACTCCTGAGACCCGGTGGAGACTTGGGAGGAGTCACCCCTATCCCCTACCTCCCACACCTACCCCTATCCTCTACCTCATCCCTTTATCCCCTTCATGCCTATGCCTACTCCCCCCTCCTTATCCATACCCCAACTGAACTGACAATGACAACCAACTACCCACTCCCATGACTACCCTAACTTTGATGTTTAATCCGCCACCCAATTTTCACATTTCAAAAACTGACGAGACTAACCTACCTTACAGACTGACCCTACGTAACAAGCCCGATACATTGTCACGTGTTCAGGGACAAACCCACGGACCCATAGGTGACTACACTTATACACTCCCCCATTTAACCCAAAACTTCTGACACCTTACTCTAGGTGATGCTCCTACCTAATGTGGTTCCTGATCTCAGTTGATGTGGTAAACCTCGAGTTCGAGGCTTTCTTACTCTGTTATACGTCTGTATGACTTACAGTTGAATACATAAATGATTCATTATATTGTAGTGACATATGTCATGTTAATATGATTCATGTTGTCTACCCATCTACTGGTTGTAAAAACTGTGTAACATCTTTTGTTCACAATAAAAACTTTAATGGAAAAAAAAAAAATATATATATATATACATTTTTTAAGAAAAAAATATTTGTTTGCAAAATGTTATAATGGGAAACATTTTTTTTGTCCATTTTTAGTCTTTTTTCTTTATATAGTAAAAAAATAAAAACCCAGTGGTGACTAAATGCCACCAAAGGACCGAATTCAGGTCCGAATTCAGGCAAAAATTCGGACCTGTTTGGCACCTGAAACACTGGACCCCCTGCTGCGAGCTGCGGCTGCAGCTAGTGTGAACCCAGCCTAAAGGAAAATTACACCAGAGATTTGACAGATCTCTTTAAATCATAGCGGTCTATTTATATATTTTTTTACATAAGATTCACATAACTCTTACCCACGGTTTACCCAATTAAACCTTATATAGTAATTGATGAAAGTTGTGTGAATCCTATGTGAAAACATTGTGAAAATCCTGTGACATTGTGTGAATCCTGTGTGAAACATTGATAGTGAAATTATTATAATTATTATAATATGGCAAATTAAAGTAGTTGTAAAGGCACAAGGTTTTTTAATTTCATGCATTCTACGCGTGAAGGTAAAAAACCTTCTGTGTGCAGCAGCCCCCCTAGTACTTACCCAAGCTCCCTCTTAATCCAGCGATGTCCATGAGAGTCTTGCCTCTACGAGGCCTCGCACTGGCTTTTAGCAGCAGCAAGAGCAATTACCGTATTTATCGGCGTATAACACGCACTTTTTTCCCCTTAAAATCAGGGGAAAGTCTCAGGTGCGTGTTATACGCCGATCCCATGCGATCCCGAGCTGCACAACTTCAAAATCGCCGACCGCGATTTGAAAATGGCGCCGCTGGCGCCGAAATACACAGAGCCGGTCCTCGGCTCTTTCCGGCGGCTCTCGTTCACTTTCGGCTCCACTCGAAGTCCCGAGCGGAGCTATCCGAACCTACTCGGATAGCTGTGTATTTCGGCGCCGGTGGCGCCATTTTCAAATCGCGGTCGGCGATTTTGAAGTTGTGCAGCTCGGGATCGCATGGGATCGGCGTATAACACGCACCTGCGACTTTCCCCTGATTTTAAGGGGAAAAAAGTGCGTGTTATACGCCGATAAATACGGTAATTGCTCTTGCTGCTGCTAAAAGCCAGTGCGAGCCCTCGTAGAGGCAAGACTCTCATGGACATCGCTGGATTAAGAGGGAGCTTGGGTAAGTACTAGGGGGGCTGCTGCACACAGAAGGTTTTTTACCTTCACGCGTAGAATGCATGAAATTAAAAAACCTTGTGCCTTTACAACTACTTTAATTTGCCATATTATAATAATTATAATAATTTCACCATCAATGTTTCACACAGGATTCACGGCCGGCGATTTTGAAGACAGGGGATCGAAGGCTGGGGAAGGCTGCACTGGGCAAGGCTGCACTGGGGAAGGCTGCACTGGGGAAGGCTGCACTGGGGAAGGCTGCACTGACATAGCTGCACTGACAAGGCTGCACTGACAAGGCTGCACTGACATGGCTGCACTGACAAGGCTGCACTGACAAGGCTGCACTGACATGGCTGCACTAACAAGGCTGCACTGGGGAAGGCTGCACTGACAAGGCTGCACTGGGGCAAGGCTGTACTGAGAAGGCTGCAATGATGGGCATTTAAATGTAAGTTTTTTTCCCTTCAACTTCCCTCCTAAAAGTTTTCTTTCCTTAAAATTCCCTCCTAAATTGGGGTGCATGTTATACGCCGGTGCGTGTTATACGCCGGTGCGTGTTATACGCCGATAAATACGGTAGCTGCTTCTGCTATCAATCGCATCCAGTGAGTAAATCAGGAGATGGAGGGGATGGGGCCGAGCCGCTGCTGCGTGTGTCAATATACACACAAAGCTGCAGATCAGGAGCGTGCCTACTTGAGTACCCCCACAGCAAGCTGATTACTGTGGGGGTACCTGGCAGAGGGAGGAACCAGGAGCGCTGGCATTGGAGAAGAATCCGGCTGCTCTGTGCAAAACCACTGCACAGAGCAGGTAAGTGACATGTTTGTTATTTAAAAAAAAAACAGAACTTTAATTTAGCTTTAACTAATAATGTATTTTGCTCTATTTTCTCCTATCTGAAGAAAGAAATAGTTTTGTTTAAAAATAAACATGTTCATCAATATCTAAAGAATAAATAATAATATCCATGTTATACAGCAGCTTACTGTATGTAGTAAGTGCAGCTAAAGGCAAATACAGTATATTTTTTATTGGAGCATCTCAAGGAGCATTTGCTGTGACCAATTAATTAACACAGCCTGTAACAAAGTAATCCTTTTTCTTTTAAGCAGTGGTGATATCTGACTCAATGTTCAAAAGAAATGTAAATATTTTTTATATAAATGTATTTTCTGGAAATAATGGGCTGTGAGCCAGCAGCCAAAAAAACATTACATTTTTGACCTTTTTACTAACTATCTTTTTTATAGTGTTAAGTAACAATAATTAAATCACAAGTCCATGAAACAATACTTAAGCAATATAAAATGTACCTATTTACTAGGAAAAGCACCAATATTTCAAATCAAACATTTGTCAGTTTTTTGAATCATCAACTGTTTTGTTAAACCGTGAATCGATGTCCATGTAAAGACAGCTTATCAATTAAGTGGGAGTTACTGAGGCAAGGGAAACATGTAGGGCCAAATTTACTAAAGGGTAGGTATGAGCTTCGAGTTCGAGTCGAACTCATGTTCTACTCGAACATTGGCTGTTCGCAAGTTCGCCGAACAGCGAACAATTTGGGGTGTTCGCGGCAAATTCGAATGCCGCGGAACACCCTTTAAAAGTCTATGGGAGAAATCAAAAGTGCTAATTTTAAAGGCTTATATGCAAGTTATTGTCATAAAAAGTGTTTGGGAACCCGGGTCCTGCCCCAGGGGACATGGATCAATGCAAAAAAAAGTTTTAAAAACGGACGTTTTTTCAGGAGCAGTGATTTTATTAATGCTTAAAGTCAAACAATAAAAGTGTAATATCTCTTTAAATTTCGTACCTGGGGGGTGTCTATAGTATGCCTGTAAAGGGGCGCATGTTTCCTGTGTTTAGAACAATCTGACAGCAAAATGACATTTGGAAGGAAAAAACTCATTTAAAACTACCCGCGGCTATTGCATTGCCGACAATACACATAGAAGTTCATTGATAAAAACGGCATGGGAATTCCCCACAGGGCAACCCCGAACCAAAATAAAAAAAAAAAAATGATGTGGGGGTCCCCCTAAATTCCATACAAGGCCCTTCAGGTCTGGTATGGATATTAAGGGGAACCCCAGCCAAAATTTTAAAAAAAAATTGACGTGGGGTTCCCCCTAAATTCCATACCAGACCCTTCAGGTCTGGTATGGATTTTAAGGGGAACCCCGCGCCCAAAAAAAAACAAAAAACGGCATGGGGTCCCCCTAATAATCCATACCAGACCCTTATCCGAGCACGCAACCTGGCAGGCCGCAGGAAAAGAGGGGGGGACGAGAGTGCGCCCCCCCCCTCCTGAACCGTACCAGGCCACATGCCCTCAACATTGGGAGGGTGCTTTGGGGTAGCCCCCCAAAACACCTTGTCCCCATGTTGATGAAGACAAGGGCCTCATCCCCACAACCCTGGCCGGTGGTTGTGGGGGTCTGTGGGCGGGGGGCTTATCGGAATCTGGAAGCCCCCTTTAACAAGGGGACCCCCAGATCCCGGCCCCCCCCCCTGTGTGAAATGGTAAGGGGGTACTTACCCCTACCATTTCACTAAAAAACTGTCAAAAATGTTAAAAATGACAAGAGACAGTTTTTGACAATTCCTTTATTTAAATGCTTCTTCTTTCTTCCTTCATCTTCTTCTTCTTCTGGTTCTTCTGGCTCTTCTGGTTCTTCCTCCGGCGTTCTCGTCCAGCATCTCCTCCGCGGCGTCTTCTATCTTCTTCTCCTCGGGCCGCTCCGCACCCATGGCATGAGGGGGGAGGCTCCCGCTCTTCTCTTCATCTTCTTCTTCATCTTCATCTTCTTCTTCTTCTCTTCTTCATCTCTTCTTCCTTCTTCATTTCTTCTCCGGGCCGCTCCGCAGCCATGCTGACATGGTGGGAGGCTCCCGCTGTGTGACGGCGTCTCTTCGTCTGACGGTTCTTAAATAACGGGGGGCGGGGCCATCCGGTGACCCCGCCCCCCTCTGACGCACGGTGACTTGACGGGACTTCCCTGTGACACACAGTGGGAGCCTCCCACCATGCCAGCATGGCTGCGGAGCGGCCCGGAGAAGAAATGAAGAAGGAAGAAGAGATGAAGAAGAGAAGAAGAAGAAGATGAAGAAGAAGATGAAGATGAAGAAGAAGATGAAGAGAAGAGCGGGAGCCTCCCCCCTCATGCCATGGGTGCGGAGCGGCCCGAGGAGAAGAAGATAGAAGACACCGCGGAGGAGATGCTGGACGAGAACGCCGGAGGAAGAACCAGAAGAGCCAGAAGAACCAGAAGAAGAAGATGAAGGAAGAAAGAAGAAGCATTTAAATAAAGGAATTGTCAAAAACTGTCTCTTGTCATTTTTAACATTTTTGACAGTTTTTTAGTGAAATGGTAGGGGTAAGTACCCCCTTACCATTTCACACAGGGGGGGGGCCGGGATCTGGGGGTCCCCTTGTTAAAGGGGGCTTCCAGATTCCGATAAGCCCCCCGCCCGCAGACCCCCACAACCACCGGCCAGGGTTGTGGGGATGAGGCCCTTGTCTTCATCAACATGGGGACAAGGTGTTTTGGGGGGCTACCCCAAAGCACCCTCCCAATGTTGAGGGCATGTGGCCTGGTACGGTTCAGGAGGGGGGGGGCCGCACTCTCGTCCCCCCCTCTTTTCCTGCGGCCTGCCAGGTTGCGTGCTGATAAGGGTCTGGTATGGATTTTTAGGGGGACCCCACGCCGTTTTTTTTTTTTTTGGCGCGGGGTTCCCCTTAAAATCCATACCAGACCTGAAGGGTCTGGTATGGAATTTAGGGGGAACCCCACGTCAATTTTTTTTTTAAATTTTGGCTGGGGTTCCCCTTAATATCCATACCAGACCTGAAGGGCCTTGTATGGAATTTAGGGGGACTCCCACATCATTTTTTTTTTTAAATTTTGGTTCGGGGTTGCCCTGTGGGGAATTCCCATGCCGTTTTTATCAATGAACTTCTATGTGTATTGTCGGCAATGCAATAGCCGCGGTAGTTTTAAATGAGTTTTTTCCTTCAAAATGTCATTTTGCTGTCAGACTGTTCTAAACACGGGAAACATGTGCCCCTTTACAGGCATACTATAGACACCCCCCAGGTATGAAATTTAAAGGGATATTACACTTTTATTGTTTGACTTTAAGCATTATTAAAATCACTGCTCCTGAAAAAACGGCCGTTTTTAAAACTTTTTTTTGCATTGATCCATGTCCCCTGGGGCAGGACCCAGGTCCCCAAACACTTTTATTGACAATAACTTGCATATTAGCCTTTAAAATTAGCACTTTTGATTATTCATGTTCGTGTCCCATAGACTTTAACGGTGTTCGCGTGTTCGAACGAATTTTTTTCCTGTTCGCATGTTCTGGTGCGAACCGAACAGGGGGGTGTTCGGCTCATCCCTACTAAAGGGTAAAATGCAGAGAAGTGACATGCTACGAATTAGTGACAGTGAAGTTAGTAAAGCAAGCCTACAGATTCAGTTTTCTGATTACTTGAAATCAGGTGTGTTCCAAAGCACAGTGGGTTACCAGAAGAGAAATAACTGGTGGTGAACTTTGTGCACTGCAATAACTAGTATGTAGAGATGTAAAAATTCACAGAATTTTAACACCGAGGGGGTGTTTATTTGTACTTATAATTTGGATAGGGAGCTGGGAGGGATATTTATGAGGGTATAAACTGTAATGATTACTGAAATCCACACACAGTGGGACATAGTATTTATGCAAAGATAAACTGTGTATCAGTGAACATGGTCCCCCAAAGGTCTAAGGTCTAAGGTTAAATTTAGCTTCCAAAACAGAAAAACATAATTGAAAGAGTGGTTTAAATATTTTAACCAAGCCAGTTTCTCCAATTTTTGGTTTAGAAAAAGAGGAAGAAATTAGTGTTTGATAAAGAAATTAAATAATTTAAAGAAAAATTAACTCCTCATAAGATGGCTGCTGCTCCGGAGCTAGGCCGAAGCCGCGGCCTTTCCTATGGCCGAGGCTGCAGAGTGCTCCGCGGATTGCGGGTGTGCCGATCCGCGGAGGTTGATCCGTACGGATCACGGATCGGCAACGAACCATTGCATCCCTAATTACAACCCACCTACCCAGTGCATAAATAAGGGAGTTAGACAAAAGAAAAAAAAAACCCTCCCCCAACAAAGAAGCATATATTACTTTACCCCCCACCTTCTTTACACAGGTTTAGCATAAGAGAAAACATGTCAGTATATAAAATTTTCTTTCCAGGGTCAATCTTCTTATTATCCTTATTCCTAATGACTATACCATATCTTCCTCCCCTATTCATTAGTATTTCCCTCTTCTATTACCCCCCCTGCACACTGTTCCCATTTCACCCAGGTCCTTTCAAATTTCCCTTTCTGGTTCTTCACTACATGGACCCATATCTCCGCTTCCTTTATTAAATTGACTTCATTTCTCCATTCCATTACTGTTGGGCCCCGAGCTTGCCTCCAGTACTTCGGAATTAAAGGGGTTGTAAAGGTAAAAAATTTTTCACCTTAATGCATTCTATGCGAGGGAGCTCGCATTAAGGTGGTGAATGCTTGCGGGGAGGAGCTGAAACAGCCGCCGAGGGACCCCAGAAGACCAGGTTCGGGGCCACTCTGTGCAGAACGAGCTGTACAGTGAAGGTAAGTATAACATGTTTGTTATTTAAAAAAAAAAATAATTTTACCTTTACAACCCCTTTAATTTTTTCGCTGCATTTAATAAATGTGGGGTTATACTTTCCTTGTAGATTTTGATCTCCAGGTCCAGGCTTCCCATGAAATAGGTACTGTATAGGCTTGAACTCCAGGGGGTCCACTGTTAATTTCTCAATCCATGGGGCCACTGATTCCCAGAACAACTTAATTACTGGGCATGTCCACCACAGATGGAGAAAGGTACCCCTCTTTCCACATCCTCTCCAGCACCTATCACTTGTTGTTGAAAAAAAGAGGGGGGAGATTTGTGCTAATTTAACTGGAGTCCTGTACCACCTTGCCAGAAACTTATATGCCATTTCTTGCACCTTTGAACTTATGGATGTAGTAAACGTTAACAAAATTGTTTTTTTTTCTTTTACAAAGTTTGGGGTTGTCTCTTCCTGTCCCCTTAGGATCACTGTATACATCTGAGATAGCATATGTCCAGATTCTGGCATCTGTACACATTGCCTCTCAAACGCAGTGAGTGAGTTCACGGGTCTTATTAAGGGCTTTATTTTATTAAAGAAACTCGTCATTTGGTAATATTTCCATTCTGCCATATGTATCGTCCTGAATCTCGAGACCATTTCTGTCAATGGTAGTAGGAGTCCACTTGGGGCAAACTTGCCACATTTGGTGTCCCCATCTCGACCCCACACCCCCAGATACCCCGTCTCCTCCCCCCGGGGTGAACCAAGGGAATCCCTCCAGAGGAGTCAGAGGGGAGCGTATTTACCTCTCCTGTTCAACCTATCCCACACTTCCAATGAGTTCAATGTCAACAGTGACGTCCATTGTGACAGCCCTCTCAGGGACCCTTGGATCCAAAGTGCTCCCCGCCATTGACATCTCTGCTTGTATCCATGGTTTTCCTGGTAAGTCATGACACCAATTCAGTATCCTAACTAGAGTCATGGCCTTATAATATGATGCTATATCTGATAGTCCCAGACCTCCCTCAGCTCTGTTCCTTCTCAGGATGTCGTAGGCCAATCTAGGCCTCCTATCACTCCACACAAAGGCCACGAACAGCCTACGCACCTGTCTGAAGAGAGTCACCAACTGTCCAGTTAATCCACCGTTAACTGGAAATTCTACGGAGGATGCCATACCATAGATTTGTCTCTAGTATGTGATATCACTGTTAATCTTGTCAGACTCCAAGGATCCCAACCGCTGGCCTCTTCAACCACCAAGAAACGCAGGGTCTGAGGGTGACTGTCTTTCTCCTATCTTCATCTGGTGATCCAGCCAGTAAGCCTGTTGTTTTTCAAAAGAACAAGCTCTCCAGTAGAATGTATCAATTATAGAGATGAGACAAACCATTTAAAGCTACGTTTCAGAAATCCATCTACCTTGATACACTGAAGGATACCTCACAGCTGGAGCGGTGGACCCTGACGACCCATACACATCTTACTGCTGCTTACTACTATTACATGCCTACTACCCCTGCAGGGGTGCAGGGAGCTGGTGAGTGGGGATCTTTGAGGGGGAGCACCGCAAGTCACTGGATTTGATCAGCTGTTTTCACGAAAGTCACCGATTACAGACGTCTTCACTTCCTGCTATTGGACTTTATTACACTTTTTACACTATATATATTTTTTTCATCATAAATTTTTTTCCACTAAGTTGTTCATCAATTTTCATTACTTGTCCATTAGTTTTATATTATTTAATGTGCAACCCTGCACTATATGTCTAATGTTGGGACTATTCAAATGTACCTTTTTGCTTATGAGCACATTTGGACACATTTGGGGATCAATATAAGTTTGTACCGTGGTGTTTTATTTAACTTTATTTTTGTTTGGTTGTCACTATTGATTTTCTTACCAATTGTCACCTAATTAATTTGTGTTGATTAATCACATGGTGTACACCCGCATGTAGGTATGAGACTGACCTGCTAGCACAGTCCACTCAGGTAACGGTGGACATCTAGATCCACTACCTAATGAGGGATAAAAGGGGTGCATTTATTAATATATAGTTCCTGGTTCTTTTTGAGGTTCATTAATTTATAAATCAAGGTACCCTGATAAGGTAGCGCCATCCACCCCTAATCAATTCCTTTCACTATTTAACTCACCCCTTCGGGGGTAAGTGCAAGGGGAGGCTGCAAGCATCTAGGTCCGTGAGCGCGGAAACCCTTCCCCTATTTGGATTTTCGGATACATCCGAATTTCCGAATAACGAAAATTTCATCTGAATTTTGATACATAACGAAACGAACTGCACATGTCTAATACTGTCACTTACACCCCAAAACACATTATGCTACTCCTCCCAAGTATAGGGGTACCACAGCCCTGGCCCAGTGTCTGTGGATCTGTGACCAAGGTGCTTATTGGAATATGGAAGCCTCTTTAACAAAAAGGCAATAAGAAGATTCCCAGATACTCCCCTGTAAAGGTATGGGGTACATAGTACCATAGGTGGGTGTGCGCAGTCAATTGTATTAGGGCGTGCACTCCAAAGCTCAAACACACTTGCCTTTCTCTGCAGCCTTAGCAGCACTGGACAATAAATGAATAGTAAGTGCCCTGTGCTGAGTGGCTTTTGGTTCATTCACAAACTGAAGCATAGTAAATCGTTTACCATGCTTCAGTTATGATTTAACACAGTGAATGAGTGTAATTACTGTGTTCATTTAGAAAAAAAAGGGGCCGGTAAATTAAATATTACTTAGCCCCTTCCTCCACTCTCCAACCTGAAACATCCCCCACAGCAGCCGGGAGGAAAGGAGACAGAAAGGAAGGAAGCCAGCAGCAGTGTGAGGGGTGCAACACGGGGGGGAAGTCCAGGCAGTAGGGGGAATTGGCACAGCACAGACTTATAAGGGTGTGCCCAGGCACACCTGGCACTCCCCCTACACACGCCTATGCATAGTACCCTTGCTCATGCACAAAAAAAAAAACACACACACAGTTTTTCACAAGTCCTTTAATTAAAAAAGAAAAAAAGTCCCACAATGTAACTTCACCATCATTCACATTGTCCAGTGATACAGATCCACATCAATAACAATGCCTGATGCCCGCTGACCTGCTGAAAGAAAACTGCCCACCAACATATCTGGACCCATTGCTTGACTCCTACCAAATGACAGCTTTGAGTCTCCTCTGCTAAAGTAAACTAAGGGACTGCATCTCTGGGGTAACGTCATTGACCAAATATGGAAATGACCACATTTGGTCAATGATGTATATGAACAAATATGGACAGGACATGAATTACGCAAAATTTTCAACATTTTGCATGGGGTGTCCCTTAAAATCCCTACCAGATCCTAAAGGCTACGTATGAATTTGGGAGGACCCCCAATGACATTTTGTTCACAGAGTTCCTTGCCCTTTGTTTACGATCACCTACATGTGCAAGACAGAGATGAGTCACTCCTTAACAACCACAACAGTTACTGCCGCAGCAGGAGATTCAGCTTGGCCAAACATCCATTCATTCGCTGTTCACTGATCCTCCCGAACGGTGAATGAATCTAAAGCTTGTAAACATTGTACACAGCTCAGAGATTTTACATTATTTCTTCTTCCCATTGAATATTTTTATTCTATTGTTACAGTGGAATATTTCTTGGACATTTTTTTTCTTAAAATTGAATGCCAGGGAATGTTACACACACACATACGTCATATAAAGAAATACGTTATCTAAATGTCCTTTCGAGAGCTTGAAGCCACATTTGATTGTGTAGACATTGTAGTGATAAATAAAAGAACTACTTGCGTGTTACTGTTTTTTTTTTTTATCAATGTTGCTATAACAATTCTATACTGAAATTAAAAAGCTGCCTTAGCACACCAACCTAGATGTACACAGATCATTCAAGTTTGTTAAGCGAAGTAAAAACAAATTAAAAATAATGTTTAGGAACTAAGATCAATAGATGTCACAGGAAGAATATCGTTTTTATTGTCTTATTTGAAATCTGTCATCTTCATATAATCTTTTGTTCTTTTTTACCTATTATACCTGAATAAGTGGGATTTGTATAACCCCTTGAATAAGTATACAGCCCAGGGTTCAGAAAGTGCCATTGCAGACAGAGATTTCCCTGTAAGCTAAGTAGAGATGATACATTACCTTTAAAACTATTGTATTTTAGGCTGCTCTCTTCTCTCAGGCACAGCAGCCCTTCGAAAATATTCTACGGTTGTCAAAGCTATGGCCTTATGCCTGAGGCATTGTTAGTGAATATGTAAATAATTAGCAACTGGGCAGCTGACATGCTGGTTTCCTGTTACTTAACTGGAGCATATAATGGTTTCATGAATCTATTTACTTTCTTTGTGTATTATCATGAAGATTAAAATACATATTTAAAATGTGTTTTCTAATTTTGTAACACGCAAATATGAAATATTGAACAGAAGGAAATACATAATTTAATGCATGGCAATTAAGTAGTGGTCCAGGCATACAATAATGATGGAAGTGATGACTTTGGTCATCACACCTGCATGAGCATGGCATGGAAATGTTTAAAAAAGGGCACCTAATCACAATCTAATAGGCATTTGACTAGTCTAACCTCATTTGGCAGCTGGACATTGCATTGCTCTCTCCTACATCCCTAATGGAGCTATTTGAGGCAAATTTGTTGGAGTTTCAGGCCATAGTTTTTGGCCTGCTGCGTCCTTCATAACTTAGCCTATAGTGCAGGATTGCTCCTGGATATAGAGATTTAAGACACTGATGAGGATTCTATTGCACCAATCCCAGAATCCTAGCATGATGAGCGTGGCCATCAAGTCCGTTAGCAAAATCCAATCGTGTGTACGGGGCATTACTCTGTACATCTTACCAGGTAGTTTACTCTGTCTGGTACCCTCTCACTTCATTGTTACATAGTTACATATAGTTAACCTGGCTGAAAAAAGACACAAGCCCATCTAGTTCAATCAATAAAAGGGGGAAAAAATTATACAATCCTATATACACAATCCTTTACCTACAGTTGATCCAGCAGAATGCAAAAAACACCAGCAAAGCATGATCCAATTTGCTCCAGCAGGGGGAAAAATTCCTTCCTGATCCCCCAAGAGGCAATTGGATATTTCCTGGCTCAATTTTACCTATTCAGTAAATGTTAGTATCCAGTTATATTATGTACCGTTGGGAAAGAATCCAGGCCTTTTTAAAAAGCAATCTACTGAGTTATACAGAACCAGTTCTTGAGGGGGTCTGTTCCACATTTTCACAGCTCTTACTGTGAAGAAACTTTTCGTATTTGGAGATGAACTCTCTTTTCCTCCAGATATAAGGAGTGCCTCCTTGTACTCTATGATGACTTTAAAGTGAATAACTCAACACCAAGTTCACTATATGGACCCCTTATGTATTTATACATATTGATCTTTTCCCCCAATCTCCTCTTCCCAAGAGAGAATAGTTACATAGTTAGTAAGGCTGGATAAAGACACAAGTCCATTCAGTTCAACCTGAGTGAGTGCCTACAATTGTCCCTATTGTGTCCTATTAAGATGCTTACTGTGTACATTGTGTCTCATTAAGATGCTCCTCTATTATATATTATTTATTTAAGGTACCCATATAGAGCCATCAATTTATGCAGCACTCCACACATGATGTCCCTACCCTCAAGGAGCCCACAATCCAAGGTCCCCAACAAACACTTATTTACTAGGGCTAAATTTGGACAGAAGCCAATTGACCTACCAGCATGTCTTTGGGGTGTGGGAGGAAACCAGAGTACCCGGAGGAAACCCACACAGGCACAGGGAGAACATGCAAACTCTAGGCAGGTAGTGTCATGGTTGGGATTCGAACTAACAACCCTTTTTACTGCTAGGTGAGAGTGCTACCCACTACACCACTGTGCCAAATAAATTAATTTCCTGTAATCTTTCCTCATAGCTGAGCTCCTTCACGCCTCTTATCAGTTTGGTTGTCCTTCTCTGCACTTTCTCCAGTTCCCTGATATCCTTTTTTGTAAACTGGTGCCCAAAACTGAACTGCATATTCCAGATGAGGTCTTACTAATGATTTGTATAGAGGTAAAATTATATCTCACTCTCTGGAGTCTACACGTCTCTTAATACCAGAAATGATTTTGCTTGCTTTGGAAAGCGCTTCTTGGCAGTAGATTCTGTGGAAGCTCTGATCCCTTGCTTGAACATATGTCACATGTACTGGCAATACATTCATTTTACACCAAGATCTTAGGAGATTTCTTAGGTAAATTTATTACCCCACACAAAACCATTCTTGTATGTTTGCTTAGAAAATCCTTTATTAAAACAAACACACAAAACCAATATGTTGGCCAGCAATATCATTATTATGCCAAGCAACCAACCAACCAGAACTGTTCAAATCCACTGTACTGGTTTTACAGGTCATGTGGTAGATGCCAAAAGAATGTAGGTGTCATTGATCCTGCTATGGCTTGATAGTGAACGTGGATAGTCGCTCTAAACTCCACTAAGAGGAGAGGAGCAAGGAATTTGAGACTTTACATGAAGCACATGGTAGCAAAGGAATAAATTGGTGAACATATAGAACTTTTATTGATTATTACAGTTATATATACATAAGGTGCTGGTATCAATGGTGGACAAGGTAATAGCAATGAACAGGTAAATAACACTGGGCAAAACCGCAATAAAAGTCCAGGGTTCACCAAGGCAAGGTTAGATAGAAACAATATCAACCTATGGCCTCACTAGACCTGTGTGGGTAATGCATGGTAGCTTGAAGATCTGGGTAAGTATTGATAGAGATATTGCATTTGGTAGCTCTACGCGTTTCGTGGCCTTTGAACCACTCATCAGGAGCAAAGCACGTGATGAATCTAAAATAAAATAGTTGTGTATGAATAGTCAAAAACGCTACTAAGTCGCCAGGTTTGAATGCATGTGTAAGTTATAAACCACTCCTATAAAAAGGAGAACATCAGTTCACCCCTGGGGAACTGACCTCCATTCTGTCTTGCTCTTGATCTACATAATTTTCCTTATTTCTCTTGTTTGATACTTTCCCTTCTAGACTCCCATAATTTGTTTATGGTCATGAGAATATTTGCATTAAAATATTTTTTATTCAAGAACAAAAAATAAAAAATGTTGAATGTAAAAATCCCATTCTACTAATGGCCCAGAGTTGCTGCTGATGCTCGAGACGGGGTGGGTGTGGACATGGGCTGAATGCTTGGGGAGATGGCTCTATCCTGCTACCCTTGATTTGTATTTTTTTTATTATATTTTTTTATTTATATTTTATTATTTTTTATGTATTTGTTTTTTATTTTACATTTTATATATATATATATATTAATTAATTTATATATTTATTTTCCTCTCCAGTTGTGGGTATTTGAACCAAGTTTAATTACCCCAGCTGTGGATGTATGGGGTTGTTTCTGTTTGTTTTATGTTTTGGCTCCATCTTGTTTTAGTTTTTTTCATTGGTGATTGTTTTCGTTTCTGTTTGTTTTTGCTGTTTTTCATTGTTTTTGTGTGTTTGTTCTTAGCTGTGGATAAGTGGTGTGTGTTTGTCCTTTGTGGTGTCGGTCTTCCTCTATGTATGGCATTTTGTTTCCTTGGTTCTTTTGGTCTTCCTGTAAGGGTGTTGAGTTGTGGCGACTGGAGACACTTCCTAGTTCTTGATGGGATGAGGCTATGTTAGTTCTCGGCCCTCCCCCTACCTACAAGGGGATAGCGGCACGCAGTTAGTGTGCGCCATGTCTGGAAACACCCGGTCCGACAAAGGGGGTGACATTGCGGACATTTGTTGCCTCGCCCTGCCATTTCCAGTCATACGTGTCTGCTGTTCGCGCATGCCCGGAGATATATCCACCCGCACTCACGCCGCGAGGGATGTGTACTTGGTGGGCATGAGGAGGAGCTAGAGTGGTGGCAGCCATTTTACTCTCTATTTATAGGAACATTAGATTAGATCCCAAACAGGCATTTTTCCTCTTGATGGGAGAAGTGGAGGTGTGCTGTGGACTAGCTATTGGTGGAGAGGCACCTACGGGTATCACTAAAAGGTCAGTTCTGTGACCTTTTTACAATAGGGCATTTTTTTGCTAAGGTCTTGGGTGGGGGGGTTCCCAGTTTGCCCCCACTTTTCAAAGTTGTCACAATAACCTATATTCATTATCTAATCTATTCCAGTTACTGGATTTGTTGTGAATTCCGTCTATTTGTTGGCTTGTGATATCTGATGCCCCCCTGACCATATATGCACACACTCTTTAGTAGTTACCAAGGTGGGTCCCTGTTTTTTGCATGTTCTTATTTGCATTTTCCTCTTTTTTGTATTTCATATAATGATCATGAACTTTTTGTAATTTTCATTATTATTTTTACTTAACTTAGCCCACCAACCACCATTAGTTGATACACCACATATTTGATTATCAGATATGGATCAATTAATCATGGATCGATGAATCAGAGTATAGCATCAAGTCAATTAAAATCCTAGGATATTGATCTGGTTCGTTAAGCAGCAGAGGGGGTTGTTAATCAGTTTCAGCTGCTTAGGTGTTAATGAAATTAACAACAGGTGCATTAGATGGGCAACAATGAGATGACCTCCAAAACAGGAATATTTTACAGGTGGAGGCCACTGACATTTTTTTTCTCTACTCATCTTTTCTGACTGTTTTCGCTAGTTTTGCATTTGGCTAGGGTCAGTGTCACTACTGGCAGCATGAGGCAATACCTGGACCCTATAGAGGTTGCCTAGGCAGTCCAACTCCTCCAGGATCG
Source organism: Lithobates clamitans (assembly GCA_037952925.1). Classification (NCBI taxonomy): domain Eukaryota; kingdom Metazoa; phylum Chordata; class Amphibia; order Anura; family Ranidae; genus Lithobates; species Lithobates clamitans. Next base: position 1,973,914 of record JBBGZY010000720.1, read on the forward strand.
CACATCAATACGTGTCATTGCCAGAAGGTTTACTGTGTAAAAAAAGACCTGCGCTAACAACTCACCAAGTGGGTAATTAAAGAAAAAAAGTTTTTCCAAAAATACGTACTATATAATGTTGCACAAATACACATTTGGTGAATATTAAATGGAAATGTACACAGAAACTGTGCACAAGCACACTGCCAAACTGAGTGACTACAAAGTGAATTAATAAACGTAAATAAAAATTATGGTCTAGATCAATTCGTCCGAAATCTAGATCAATTCGTCCGAAAGCTAACTTTTGGACGCTATGCGACTAACAAGTCACTAGGCTAATAAATAAATATTCCCATATATTCGTGAATAATAAAGTGAATCTCTATATAGAAAAACCCAAAAAGTATAAATCAAAAATCACACATAATATGAAGTCTATTAGATCACACAGTTCCTTCACATGAGGATAATCTGCAGACTTCAAGCTTATTCATTCATATGGTAAATTTAAATGGCAGATAAGGCTGGTGCCGGTGATGCTTGAGAGGAGACTTTTGAAATCACAAACCTTGCGTTCCACCAAAAGGAGAAGAGAAAACACATAGCATAAAATCTATGACACCGTTATCAAAGACGCCCTGGGGGAGGGGCAAAACGCATCGACGCAACATCCTGCCCACGCTTGCTAACTTGAGAACCAGTGACATCACTTCTTGGAGTTGGTGGAACGCACGCCGTTTAGCAGTGAACACCGGCTCAATATCTGAATGCCTGCTCTGCACATCGGTTCCGTGAGTAGCGCTTATATGCGCAGGTGACCTCACGGTGTCATAGGTTTTATGATATGTGTTTTCTCTTCTCCTTTTGGTGGAACGCGAGGTTTGTGATTTCAAAAGTCTCCTCTCAAGCATCACCGGCACCAGCCTTATCTGCCATTTAAATTTACCATATGAATGAATAAGCTTGAAGTCTGCAGATTGTCCTCATGTGAAGGAACTGTGTGATCTAATAGACTTTATGTTATGTGTGATTTTTGATTTATACTTTTTGGGTTTTTCTATATAGAGATTCACTTTATTATTCACGAATATATGGGAATATTTATCTATTAGCCTAGTGACTTTTTAGTCGCATAGCGTCCAAAAGTTAGCTTTTGGCCGAATTGATCTAGATTTCGGACGAATTGATCTAGACCATAATTTTTATTTACATTTATTAATTCACTTTGTAGTCACTCAGTTTGGCAGTGTGCTTGTGCACAGTTTCTGTGTACATTTCCATTTAATATTCACCAAATGTGTATTTGTGCAACATTATATGGTACATATTTTTTTCTTTAATTACCCACTTGGTGAGTTGTTAGCGCAGGTCTTTTTTTACATATTACCAAAGTGTCAGCACTTTCTACCTAGCAGCTGCAACACATGAATTAGTTTCTATTATAATTTATTTATTTGCGAGCGCTGTCTTTTCATCTATTTATAGAAGTTTTACTGTGTCTCCCAGCACTCTCAAGAGCAAGAGCATGGAGGAGATTCCAGGAGACAGGCAGTTACCCTAGGAGAGCTGGACAGGGTGGTAGAATGTTTTTAACCCATCAGCAGGACCAGTATCTTCTCCTTTGTGCAAGGAGGAACAGGATGAGCACTGTCACAGTCCTACAAAATTACCTCCAGCAGACCACTGGTGTGAATGTCTCTGACTAATCAGAAACAGACTTCAGGAGGGTGGCCTGAGGGCTTGACGTCCTCTAGTGGGCCCTGTGCTCACTGCCTGGCACCGCGGAGCTCAATTGGCATTTGCCATTGAACCCCAGAATTGGAAGGTCCTCCACTGGCACCCTGTGCTTTTCACAGATGAGAGCAGCTTCATTCTGAGCACATGTGTCAGACGTAAAAGGGTCTGGAGAAGCTGTGGAGAATGTTATGCTGACTGTAACATCATTCAGCATGACTGGTTTGATAATGGGTCAGTGTTGGTCTGAGGAAGCATATCCATGGAGGGATGCACTGACCTCTACAGGCTAGACAATGGCACCCTGACCGCCATTGGGTATCGGAATGAAATCCTTGGACCCATTGTCAGACCCTACACTGGTGCAGTGGGTCTTGGGTTACTCCTGGTGCACAACAATGCCCGGCCTCATGTGGCAAGAGTATTCAGCCAGTTCCTGGAGGATGAAGGAATTGATACCATTAAATGAACCCCACGCTCACCTGACCTAAATCCAATAGAACAACTTTGGTGCAATATGTTTCGGTCCATCCGATGCTGCCAGGTTGCACCTCAGTCTGCCCAGAAGCTCAGCGATTCCCTGGTCCAGATCTGGGAGGAAATACCCCAGGACACCATCCGTCGTCTCATTAGGAGCATACATACATGCATGTGGGGGCCATACAAACTAGCATTTTGAGTACCATTTTGAGTTTCTGCATGAAATTTCAGCAAAATAGACTAACCTGTTGCATAATGTTTTCACTTTGATTTTTGGGGTGTCTTTGAATTCAGCCCTCTGTAGGTTGATAATTTTAATTTCCATCAAACGATGTGGCATCCTTTAATTCCTAAAATATTACCCAGTCCATATCAGTATAGATATCCAGCATTATATTTTTTCTTATTGAGATCTGATGTGTTTTCAAAGTGTTCCTTAAATTTGTTTTGAGCAGTGTATTTGTGAGTACTCATAGTTACATAGTTAGTACATAGTTAGTAAGGTTGAATAAAGACACCAGTCCATCCAGTTCAACCTGAGTGAGTGTGGGTCTACAACCCTGACCCTTGTCCCTAACCCTGAACATCGCACACTCACATCAATCCCTACCCTCAATCCAAGGTCCCCATTCATATACTAGGGCCAATTTTGGACAGAAGCCAATTAACCTACCAGCATGTCTTTGGAGTGTGGGAGGAAACCGGAGTACCCGGAGGAAACCCATGCAGGCACAGGGAGAACATGCAAACTCCAGGCAGGTAGTGTCGTGGTTGGGATACGAACCGGCGACCCTTGTTTACTGCTAGGCGAGAGTGCTAACCACTGCACCGCTGTGGTCAAGGCTTACTATTAAGCTATGATGATGCATACCTTTCCTACATATTTTGTATATATATTTTTTTTGTTTGATCTATGTAATGTATGAGAAATAATAATAGAATGAGACTAATTGCAATGCATTCTCCAGCACTTATAGGATACACTGAAGAAGTTTATTTGGCGAAACGCGTAGAGATCCCTATCAGTGTTTTTTAACTGATTCCTGTAACTGGACCTGCCTATGGAAGATGTCCATTGTTACCAATTTCTATGTAACATAAGTATATAGGTAGGAATGGGCCGAACACCCCCTGATTCGGTTTGCACCAGAACACCTTGAACAGGCAAAAAAGTTCTAGCGAACATGCAAACCCTATTAAAGTTTATGGGACACGAACATGAAAAATAAAAAGTCCTTATTTTAAAGGCTTATATGCAAGTTATTGCCATAAATAGTGTATGGGGACCCGGGTATTGCCCTAGGGGACATGTATCAATGCAAAAAAAAGTTTTTGAAACAATAGTTTTTAAAGGAGCAGTGATTTTAATGATGCTTAAAGTGAAACAATAAAAATGAAATTTTTTTTAAATATTGTGTGTGGGGGTCCCCTCAGCCTGCCTGTAAAGTGGTGCATCTATACAAGGTATAGAAACCGGGTGACCCCTCTCCCTTCTGACATCATGTGACATCACATGATGTCAGAAGGGGCAGGGTCACCTGGTTATGTCACCAGGTGGCCCCACCCTTGCCTATATAAGAGCTGTCACAGCGAAGAGACAGCAGTCAGCGGGAGTCCTCCCATGGAGGTGGAGCCTTTTCATTTTTGCTATTTTTTGGGTCTGTCGGGCTGCATGATTGATGTGGATTTACATCACGGAATGTTTTTTTTTCTTTCTTTCTTTTTTAATAAAGGATTTGTCATAAACTGTCTTGTGGTTTTTACTTTTTTGACACTTTTTTGGTGAATGGGTAGGGGCACGATGTATCCGATACCCATTCAAATGGGGGGGCGGGATCTGGGGCCCCCTTGTTAAAGGGGGCTTACATATTCCGATAAGTCCTTGCACCCACAGACCCGACAACCACCGGCCAGGGTTGTTGGGAAGAGGCCCTAGTCCCCATCAACATGGGGATAAGGTGCTATGGGGTGCACCCCAAAGCACCCTCCCTATGTTGAGGGCAAGTAGACTGGTAAGGTTCAGGAAGGCCTGCCAGGCTGCTTGCTTGGATAAGGGTCTTGTATGATTTTGGGGGGACCCCATGACAATTTTTTTTTCACTTTTGGCATGGAGACCCAAAGGGCCTGGTTTGGATTTTGGGGGGACCCTATGCCGTTTTTTTTTTTCCTGTCATAGGGTTCCCCTTAACCACTTCAATACACTGTATTAAATACTCTGCACTGCACTATATACTCTGCACTGCGTTATATACACTACACTGACTGCACTATATACTCTCCACTGCTTTATATACACTACACTGACTGCACTATATACTCTGTACTGTATTATATATACTACACCATATACTCTGCATTTGGTTATATACACTACACTGACTGCACTATATATACTCTGCATTTGGTTATATAATGTCAGGATATTTCTACATAAAATTATACAACTAAATGAACTATGGTTTCGCAATAACTAAATTTGCCCTTCTCATGAATCATTTTAAGACAAGGATAAGAAGGAAGGCCTCAAGGAACTGGTTCTTCAGATAATCATCAACACCTATTGTACTGCGCTTCCGACCATAATTTTGTCAATGTCACCACAACCCACCAATACACAGAGGATCTGCAAAAGCACTTACGAAATGCGTTTTCCTTTGCCCAGCAAAACATTGAAAGACCTGCAACTATTGCTAAAACATATAAAAAAAATATAAAGACAAGTGTCAGGAAAAGCCCTCTTGCAGTTTTAAACGAATGCCTGTGCATAGAAGCGCCATCCGGCGCTCGCGGGCGCGCAATAGCGCCAATGGCGCTAATAGTGCTAACAAACGTACGCACATGCGCAATAGTACCAATATCTCTATTAGTGCTAACAAACGTACGCGCATGCGCAATAGCGCCACTTGGCGCCAAAGATAGGCTATTTAAAGAAGACTGTTTCAATGCTGCCTTGCTGTCCGGTCTACAGCGTTTCCTGAGACCCCTGCTACCTTGTTACCAGTTTTCTTGTATCCAGTATTTACTTGGCTTGTTCCTGACTTACCTGCTTGCTGCCCGCCCCGATCTTGGCTTGGACTCTGACTATTCTCTTGGTTTGCCCTTCTGTACCTGATCTGCCCGCCAGTACCTTGACCCGGCTTGTCTGCATCTCCCTGCTGTCTGCAACCTGCTGCGGGACTACAGTGCACCTCCCTGCTGTCTGCAACCTGCTACGGGACTACAGTGCACCTCCCTGCTGTCTGCAACCTGCTACGGGACTACAGTGCACCTCCCTGCTGTCTGCAACCCGCTACGGGACTACAGTGCACCTCCCTGCTGTCTGCAACCTGCTACGGGACTACAGTGCACCTCCCTGCTGTCTGCAACCTGCTACGGGACTACAGTGCACCTCCCTGCTGTCTGCAACCTGCTACGGGACAACAGTGCACCTCCCTGCTGTCTGCAACCTGCTACGGGACTACAGTGCACCTCCCTGCTGACTACAGGATCCTGCCTTCTGCTCCAGTGTTCCAGTCAGGCACTTGTGCCCCTCTGTACTTTCGAGTCCCTGTTCACACCTTCAGGGGTTCTTAAGTCAGAGGTATACGAGAGGCCGTTCTCTGCATTCCGGGCTCCACCTACCAGGTACGTGACACAAGTGTGTCTTGCCTACAGTCAAGCATGGTGGTGGGAGTGTCATGGTCTGGGGCTTCATGAGTGCCGCTAGCACTGGGGAGCTACAGTTCATTCAGGGAACTATGAATGCCAACATGTACTGTGACATACTGAAGGAGAGCATGATCCCATCCCTCTGAAGACTGGGCCACAGGGCAGTATTTCAACATGATAACGACCCCAAACACACCTCCAAGACAACCACTGCCTTGCTAAAGAAGCTGAGGGGAAAGGTGATGGACTGGCCAAGCATGTCTCCAGACCTAAACCCTATTGAGCTTTAGGGATGAGCCTGATGTTCGAGTCGAACATCGGGTGTTCGCCTGTTCGCCGAATATCAAACAATTTGGGGTGTTCGCAGCAAATTCGAAAGCCGCAAAACACCCTTTAAAAGTCTATGTGAGAAATCAAAAGTGCTAATTTTAAAGACTTACAGTAAGGTCCATAAATATTGGGACATTGACACAATTCCAATCTTTTTGGCTCTATACACCACCACAATGGATTTGAAATGAAACGAACAAGATGTGCTTTAACTGCAGACTTTCAGCTTTAATTTGAGGGTATTTACATCCAAATCAGGTGAACGGTGTAGGAATTATAACAGTTTGTATATGTGCCTCCCACTTTTTAAGGGACCAAAAGTAATGGGACAATTGGCTGCTCAGCTGTTTCATGGCCAGGTGTGGGTTATTCCCTCGTTATTCCATTTATAAGGAGTAGATAAAAGGTCCAGAGTTCATTTCAAGTGTGCTATTTGCATTTGGAATCTGTTGCTGTCAACTCTCAATATGAGATCCAAAGAGCTGTCACTATTAGTGAAGCAAGCCATCATTAGGCTGAAAAAACAAAACAAACCCATCAGAGAGATAGTAAAAACATTAGGTGTGGGCAAATCAACTGTTTGGAACATCTTTAAAAAGAAAGAACGCACCAATGAGCTCAGCAACACCAAAATACCCGGAAGACCACGGAAAACAACTGTGGTGGTTGAACGAAGAATTCTTTCCCTGGTGAAGAAAAAACTCTTTACAACAGTTGGCCAGACCAAGAACACTCTCCAGGAGGTAGGTGTATGTGTGTCAAAGTCAACAATCAAGAGAAGACTTCACCAGAGTGAATACAGAGGGTTCACCACAAGATGCAAACCATTGGTGAGCCTCAAAAACAGGAAGGCCAGATTAGAGTTTGGTTAACAACATCTAATAAAGCCTTCACAGTTCTGGAACAATATCCTATGGACAGATGAGACCAAGATCAACTTGTACCAGAGTGATGGGAAGAGAAGAGTATGGAGAAGGAAAAGAACTGCTCATGATCCAAAGCATACCACCTCATCAGTGAAGCATGGTGGTGGTAGTGTCATGGCGTGGGCATGTATGGCTGCCAATGAAACTGGTTCTCTTGTATTTATTAATGATGTGACTGCTGACAAAAGCAGCAGGATGAATTCTGAAGTGTTTCGGGCAATATTATCTGCTCATATTCAGCAAAATGCTTCAGAACTCATTGGACGGCGCTTCACAGTGCAGATGGACAATGACCCGAAGCATACTGCAAAAGCAACCAAAGAGTTTTTAAGGGAAAGAAGTGGAATGTTATGCAATGGCCAAATCAATCACCTGACCTAAATCTGATTTAGCATGCATTTCACTTGCTGAAGACAAAACTGAAGGGAAGATGCCCCAAGAACAAGCAGGAACTGAAGACAGTTGCAGTAGAGGCCTGGAAGAGCATCACCAGGGATGAAACCCAGTGTCTGGTGATGTCTATGCGTTCCAGACTTCAGGCTGTAATTGACTGCAAAGGATTTGCAACCAAGTATTAAAAAGTGAAAGTTTGATGGATGATTGTTAATCTGTCCCATTACTTTTGGTCCCTTAAAAAGTGTGAGGCACATATACAAACGGTTGTAATTCCTACATCGTTCACCTGATTTGTATGTAAATACCCTCAAATTAAAGCTGAACGTATGCAGTTAAAGCACATCTTGTTTGTTTCATTTCAAATCTATTGTGGTGGTGTATAGAGCCAAAAAGATTACAATTGTGTCGATGTCCCAATATTTATGGACCTGACTGTATATGCATGGTATTGTCAAAAAAAGTGTTTGGGGACCTGAGTCCTGTCTCGGGGGACATGTATCAATGCAAAAAAAGTTTTAAAAACGGCCGTTTTTTCGGGAGCAGTGCTTTTAATAATGCTTAAAGTGAAACAATAAAAGTGAAATATTCCTTTAAATTTCATACCTTGGGGGTGTCTATAGTATGTCTGTAAAATGGCGCATGTTTCCCGTGTTTACAACAGTCCCTGCACAAAATGACATTTCTAAAGGAAAAAAAATCATTTAAAAGTACTCGCGGCTATAATGAATTGTCGGTCCCAGCAATACACATAAAAGTCTTTGAAAAAAACGGCATGGGATTTCCCCACAGTCCATTACTAGGCCCTTTGGGTCTGGTATGAATATTAAGGGAAACCAAAATGAAAAAAAAAAAATTGTGTGGGGGTTACCCCAAATTCCATACCAGGCCCTTACCTGAGCACGCAACCTGGCAGGCCACAGAAAAAGAGGGGGGACAAGAGAGCACCCCCCTCCTGAACCATACCAGGCCACATGCCCTCAACATGGGGAGGATGCTTTGGGGTAGCCCCCAAAGCACCTTGTCCGCATGTTGATGGGGACAAGGGCCTCATCCCCACAACCCTTGCCTGGTGGTTGTGGGGGTCTGCGGGCGGGGGGCTTATCGGAACCTGGAAGCCCACTTTAACAAGGGGACCCCCAGATCCCGGCCTCTCCCCTGTGTGAAATGGTAACGGGGTACAAATGTACCCCTACCATTTCACAAAAAAGTGTGAAAATGGTAAAAATGACATGACACAGCTTGGGACAAGTCCTTTATTAAAAAATAAAAATGTTGCACAAAGTCTTCTTCTTCTTTTGCTCTGCCGATGGATCGAAAAGCACGCCGCCACCAATCTGCCTCCATGGGAGGCACCCGCCATAATGACCGTCCTCTCAGGTGACAGTTCTTTTATAACTGAGGGCGGGGCCACACAGTGACGTCCCCGGGTGACCCCGCCCCCTCTGATGCACGGGGACATCCCAATGGCTTCCCCGTAGTGTCAGAGGGGGCACGGTCACCTGGTTACATCACCGGGTGGCCCCGCCCCCTCTGACGCTACAGGGAAGCCATAGGGATGTCCCCGTGTCATCAGAGGGGGGCGGGGTCACCCGGGGATGTCACCATGTGGCCCCGCCCTCAGTTATAAAAGAACTGTCACCTGAGAGGACGGTCATTATGGCAGGTGCCTCCCATGGAGGCGGATCGGTGGCGGCCTGTGGGTTTTCTTTTCTTTTTCGGTCTGTCGGCGGAGCAAGAAAAGAAGAAGAAGACTTCCTGGGACATTTTTATTTTTATATTTTTTAATAAAGGACTTGTCCCAAGCCGTGTCATGTCATTTTTACTATTTTCACACTTTTTTTTGTGAAATGGTAGGGGTACATTTGTACCCCGTTACCATTTCACACAGGGGGGAGGCTGGGATCTGGGGGTTCCCTTGTTAAAGTAGGCTTCCAGATTCTGATAAGCAAGCCCCCGCCTGCAGACCTCCACAACCACCGGGCAAGGGTTGTGGGGATGAGGCCCTTGTCCCCATCAACATGGGGACAAGGTGCTTTGGGGAGCCTGGTACGGTTCAGGAGGGGGGGGCCCTCTCTCATCCCCCCTCTTTTTCTGCAGCCTGCCAGGTTGTGTTCGGATAAGGGTCTGGTATGAATTTTTGGGGGGACCCCACACCATTTTTTTAAAAATTTTGGTGTGAGGTTCCCCTTAATATCCATACCAGATCTGTAGGGCCTGGTATGGAATTTTGGGAGGACCCCCACACAATTTTTTTAAAAAAAATTTGGTTCGGGGTTCCTCTTAACATTCATACCAGACCCAAATGGCCTGGTAATGGACTGTGGGGGAATCCCATGCTGTTTTTTGCAATGACTTTTATGTTTATTGCCGGGACCGACAATTCATTATAGTACTTTTTTTCCTTTAGAAATGTCATTTTGTGCAGGGACTGTTCTAAACACAGGAAACCTGTGCCATTTTACAGGCATACTATAAACACCCCCCAAGTACGAAGTTTAGAGTAATATTCCCCATTTTTTTTGTTTCACTTTAAGCATTATTAAAATCACTGCTCCCGAAAAAACGTCCGTTTTTAAAACTTTTTTTTGCATTGATACATGTCCCCTGGGGCAGGACCCAGGTCCGCAAACACCTTTTATAACAATAACTTGCATATAAGCCTTTAAAATGAGCACTTTCGATTATTCATGTTCGTGTCCCATAGACTTTAACGGTGTTCGTGTGTTCAAACAAATTTTTTGCCTGTTCGTATGTCCTCCTGCGAACCGAACAGGAGGGTGTTCGGCTCATCCCTATTGAGCATCTGTGGGGCATCCTCAAATGGATGGTGGAGGAGTGCAAGGTCTCTAACATCCACTTGCTCTGTGATGTCGTCATGGAGGAGTGGAAGAGGACTCCAGTGGCAACCTGTGAAGCTCTGGTGAACTCCATGCCCAAGAGGGTTAAGGCAGTGCTGGAAAATAATGGTGGCCACACAAAATATTGACACTTTGGGCCCAATTTAGACATTATCACTTAGGGGTGTACTCACTCTTGTTGCCAGCGGTTTAGACATTAATGGCTGTGTGTTAAGTAATTTTGAGGGGACAGCATATTTACACTGTTATACAAGCTGTACACTCACTACTTAACATTGAAGAAATGACACTTTGCTACATGAAAAGATACAATAAAATATTTACAAAAATGTGAGGGTGTACTCACTTTTGTGAGATACTGTATATAATAATGTACCATACTGGCTATATACAAAAATCAGTGATACCAGAAGTCATCCGCATATTGTAAAAGAACTTGGCACCAGTATTATATGGGGGGAAGGGTGTCTTTGTTTTGTCCCATAAATATCTGATAGTCACAGTATCATTTTTAAAAAGGTATACATTTCTTATAACCAGCAAAGTACACAATATGGGGACAGCAAATCGAGAGTTATGAAGGCGGGCAATCCCCAGATCACCATAATATGAGACATATTAAAATACACTTCATAGTAATACAGGATACAATTATTCTAATTATACAACTGCCATGACCACTGGTGGGCAATTGAGAGATGGGCAGTTACCGCCCAAATTTGGAACCAACCAATCATGAGTTAGTAAACATGAGATGTGGAGGTACCAATTCAACAATAGTACTGCACCCTATAAAACACAGACACACGTTATTCTCGAGACGGAACCACACACCCACACGCTGATACACTTCCTGGACAATTGAGAAACCTGCTGCCAGTTGACCACTCCCCATATCACTGGACTTTGCTGCTGGAACTAACTGAATATACTTGTAACACTTTGGACATCTTCCCCTTTTAAACAGCGGTGAGATACAGACCATATATACGTCGACTAACCTTTTTCTCCCAAAATTGTAGGGATTGTATTTTGCTGTTTGAGTTTTGACATTATAATTTACAGTGTGCAGGGCAGTTTATTAACCACTTCAGCCCTGGAAGGTTTTACTCCCTTAATGACCAGAGCATTTTTCACGATTCGGCACTGCGCTGCTTTAACTGACAATTGTGCGGTCGTGCGATGTTGTACCCAAACAAAATGTTTTCCCCCACAAATAGAGCTTTCTTTTGGTAGTATCTGATCTCCTCTGCGTTTTTTATTTTTTGCGCTATAAACAAAAAAAAAAGACTGACAATTTTGAAAAAAAGCTATAGTTTTTACTTTTTGCTATAAAAAATATCCCCCAAAAATATATAAAAAAACAAATTTCTTTCTCAGTTTAGGCTGATATGTATTCTTCTACATATTTTTTGTGTATATAATGTATATTGATTGGTTTGCGCAAAAGTTATAAGTTATAAGTTAAAATAGGGGATAGATTTATGGCATTGTTATTATTTATTTTTTGTTTTTGTTTATTAGTAATGGCAGTGATCTACAATTTTTATCAGGACTGCAACATTGCGGCAGACAGATCGGACACTTTTGACACTATTTTGGGATCAATGACATTTATACAGCGATCAGAGCTAAAAATAGCCCTGTCATGTCACTAGGCAGAACAGGGAAAAGCCTTGTTTACATTTTCCCATTCTGCCTCTCCTCGACGAGATCGCAAGCCACGGCAGACATCGAGTATGCACGCCCGCTATCCCGGGATTACGAAGGGATGTACAGGGATGTACAGGTACGTATATCAGCATGCGGCGGTCGGGAAGCTGTTAACTAATAATTTTCCCACATTATTTGTCTATGTTGTATGTTGATACCATGGGTAAATTAGGTATAGACCTGTATTGCAAATAAATTGGCTATTGTGGTGTCCCAGGGAAAATCGTTTATTGTCCACCCTAATTTAACAGCCCCATTGAAGTTAGGACTTATTTTAAATTTAGTAGCATCTTTCTTGTTGGCTCCTCAAGATATATTTCTTTCTCTCTTCTGACCGCAGAGAGTCAGAAAATTGTCTTACGAGCGATAAGGGATCCTATTTTAATATTTAAAAAAAACACGGTTAACCACCCCTTTTTATAGTTGGTTGGGGCTGTCCCAGGTTTGTTTTTTAAAGTTAAGAGAAATTATTGTAAGATTGTGTTGATGTCTTTGATTGTGTGTTTAGAATATTAATCACCTGTAATTCCGGTTTTGTATGAAGTTGTATAATTATACTTGTATTTTAATAAATTATATTTACTTATTAATTGATTTGGGAGATATTTATACATTGGTAAGAAATCACCACCAATTTAAGAACTCAGGAAATTGTTGTGGTATACTATTGAGTGTCTGAACAAAAATTCATATTGTTATTAAGTTATTAATTGCCATAATCTGCTGGAGGCACTGCATATTTGCTACATTTATAATTCATACGATCCCTTTTTATTTATAATTTACCATTCACTAAAACCCCCTTTTTATTTAATAAAATATTCCCCATATTTATTATCATTACATTTTTAATACCACACATTCACAACAATACACTACACTGACTGCACTATATACTCCGCACTTTGTTATATACACTACACTGACTTCACTATATACTCTGCACTATATTATATACACTACACTGACTTCACTATATACTCTACATTGCTCTATATACACTACACTGACTGAACTATATACTCTGCACTGGGTTATATACACTACACCGACTGCCCTATATACTCTGCACTGGGTTATATACACTACACTGACTGCACTATATATGCTGCACTGGGTTATATATTCTACACTGACTGCACTATATACTCTGCACTGGGTTATATATTTTACACTGACTGCACTGTATTATATAGTCTACACTTACTGCACACTCAATCCACTAACTAACCTGCCTAATCTCTCTCCTATCATAAACACTGTACACGACCGCCATGTAAGCAGCCTTATATAGTGTGGGGCGTGGATTTAGCCCCTGCCTTTGGCAAATCGTGGCTCTTGATAAATCAGGTTGGGGAGTCTCCAAATGAAGACCTTTTTCTGATGAGACAGTGAGCCCAAATTGATAAAAAGGAAACTGTGCTTTTATTCCATACAAAATCAGTGATTAGGGTCATGATTGCTTCCATTGGTGTTTCAGCAGTCTTCCTGGCAGTATGATCAGCCAACTGGTTTCCTTTTTCTTCCATGGGTTGTCCTCCAGTATGTTCCTTGATCTTCAGGATGGCTACTTCCTTTGGGAGGGTGACCACTTCAAAAAGCTCTTGAACATATTTCTAGTTTAGAATTAGTTCTTCTGCAGAAGTTGTGAATCTTCGGTTCTTCCTTATGGGTCCATAATCATGGACTACTGCAATAGCATACTTGCTATCAGTGTACATTTTGGCTGTTTGATCCTTTGTGATCACAGAGGCTCTTGTGAGTGCTACCACTTTGGCAACCTGCGCTGAAAGTGATGAAGAGAGTAGTTGGGTCTCAATCACTTCCTCCAATATTATCACCGCATATGTGATTCTTGGAACTCCATCTTTGTACAACCCTCTGCAAACAGGATCAGATCAGAATTTTCAAGAGGAGTGTCCTTTACTGAGGAGATTTGCTGCATTTCTTCTTCCATAAGTTTTAAGCAGATGTGATCACCCTCCTCTTCGAGGTCTTCTCTCTCTAGGAAAATACTGGCAGAATTGATTGTCTTTTCACTTCTATTTCTCCTAATTCAAGCAGGATTGCTTCATACTTGCGATCAGCCTTGCTGATAAAAAAAAATGTTTTGTCCTTGCTCTTTTCAAGATTTAATTTGCATATTTCTTCATAATATCTGTTCTAAAGCATATCTTACCTTTTGTACAGCACCACTGGCACAGGTTGCAGCTGCAGTTTTCTTTTTGTGTTCTTGCCATGACATAGATCTTGGTGCATCTACCAACCGGATCTATTTCATACACGGTTTGAAAGGGTTTGCTGTCAATAGGGCAGGATGAGGAGGTTTCCCACCATTTAAAAATGCAGGATATACAGAAAATGTGACAACATACTTATGGAAAGCCAGCCTCCAGGGAAAGACCATTCAGACAAATTGGACACCTCTCAGTTGAACTTAATGCTAAAGTACTGGCACCAGTCCCAGCTTTGCCTTCATCACCATCTTTTTATTCATGTTGCCGGTCTCTGGCATCAGATGAGCATAAACATTTGCTCCTCATCTTAGGCTATAAAATCATTAAGTCTGTTGTATTCTCTTTTCTCTCCTCTCTCTGGGCTTCAGTGCTACTGCACACTTCTCTTAGCAAAGCCCATTCAAATCCTTGTTTCCTTATTATGGAAGTAAAGTTAATACTCAGTCACATCCACATTTACTGTATCTGCCATGGACTGGACACATTTAAAGTAATCAAAAACATCCTCAGCCTTTTCTTGTCTCACATCCAGCAATCCTCATTATTAATTCTACAACATTCTGTCTACTTTCTTCTAGTGCAAGTCACTTTCATGTTCTTTAAAAATATCAATAACCTTCTGATAACTTCTAGCATGTGCTTCCTTGTCCAACTACTGCTTCTTAACTTGCATAATTCCTTTAATATTCTGGCATGCTAAAATACTAAATCAACCCGGTCTTATCAGTGAGTGGAACCTTTTCCCTTTTCACGCTCAGTAGGCTACAATGGAGAGCTAAACATTTAAATAATTATAATAACCATGGCTACCTTTTAGGAATTTAAATCAGGCTTTTCTTTCTTTCTTTGTTTAAAATGAATCCTAGAGTTACATAACAAAAACTAACAATTTCAACTAGTATTCCGCTTCTGCAACATAGTGAAACATTTCCCTTGGTCTTGTATATCACTCACATTTGAACATCACATGTTATACTAGTAATTTCATAGCTGGTCAAGAGTTAACATTTTACAGACACAGGGGGTCATTTACTATAGCGCCAAAAAATTCTCCTGCAGTACCAAAAAATAACTCTCAAAAAAGGCCAGGAAGACTTCAACTCTCAGAAAGTCAGCGCTAATGCAAATGGAAAGCAGCGCTATTGCGGCAATAATGCCTGTCAGATCACATATGCTGGAATAGTGGAAGTCAGTGGGGCTCGAACCTGCAAAATCCAAAGTTCTCACTGAAGGCTTATATGCAAGTTCTTTGCCATAAAAAGTGTTTGGAGACCCGGGTTCTGCCCCAGGGGACATGGATCAATGCCAATTTTTTTTTTTAAACGGCCGTTTTTTCGGGAGCAGGGATTTTAATAATGCTTTGAGTGAAACAATAAAAGTGTAATATTCCTTTAAATTTCGTACCTGGGGGGTGTCTATAGTATGCCTGTAAAGGGGCGCATGTTTCCCGTGTTTAGAACAGTCTGACAGCAAAATGACATTTGAAAGGAAAAAAAAGTTATTTAAAACTACTCGCGGCTATACTGAATTGCCGGCTCGACAATACACATAAAAGTTCATTGATAAAAACTGCATGGGAATTCCCCAAAGGGGAACCCCGAACCAAAATTAAAAAAAAAATGATGTGGGGGTCCCCCTAAATTCCATACCAGGCCCTTCAGGTCTGGTATGGATATTAAGGGGAACCCCGGCCAAAATTTTAAAAAAAATTGGCGTGGGGTCCCCCTCAAAATCTATACCAGACCTTTCAGGTCTGGTATGGATTTTAAGGGGAACCCCGCGCCAAAATTGAAAAAAAATGGCGCGGGGTACCCCCAAAAATCCATACCAGACCCTTATCTGAGCATGCAACCTGGCAGGCCACAGGAAAAGAGGGGGGACGAGAGAGCGCCCCCCCCCTCCTGAACCGTACCAGGCCACATGCCCTCAACATTGGGAGGGTGCTTTGGGGGTAGCCCCCCAAAGCACCTTGTCCCCATGTTGATGAGGACAAGGGCCTCATCCCCACAACCCTGGCCCGGTGGTTGTGGGGGTCTGCGGGCAGGGGGCTTATAGGAATCTGGAAGCCCCCTTTAACAAGGGGACCCCCAGATCCCGGCCCTCCCCCCTGTGTGAAATGGTAAGGGGATACAAAAGTACCCCTACCATTTCACAAAAAAACTGTCAAAAATGTTAAAAATGACAAGAGACAGTTTTTGACAATTCCTTTATTTAAATGCTTCTTCTTTCTTCTATTTTCTATCTTCTTTCATCTATCTTCCTTCGGTTTCTTCCTCCATCTTCTTCTTCTTCTTGTTCTTCTGGTTCTTCTTGTTCTTCATCCGGTCTTCTCGTCCGGCATCTTCCTCCGCGGCGCCGTCTTCACTTCATCTTCTTTCCTCGGGCCGCTCCGCATCCACGATTGGATGGGAGGCTCCCGCTGTGTGACGCTTCTCCTCTTCTGACAGTTCTTAAATAACGGAGGGTGGGTGACCCCGGCCCCCTCTGACGTCACGGGGAATGAAGTCCCGAGGAAAGAAGATGAAGTGAAGACGGCGCCGCTGAGGAAGATGCCGGACGAGAAGATTGGATGAAGAACCAGAAAAACAAGAAGAACCAGAAGAACAAGAAGATGGAGGAAGAAACCGAAGGAAGATAGAAGAAAGAAGATAGAAAATACAAGAAAGAAGAAGCATTTAAATAAAGGAATTGTCAAAAACTGTCTCTTGTCATTTTTAACATTTTTGACATTTTTTTGGTGAAATGGTAGGGGTACTTTTGTATCCCCTTACCATTTCACACAGGGGGGAGGGCCGGGATCTGGGGGCCCCCTTGTTAAAGGGGGCTTCCAGATTACGATAAGCCCCCTGCCCGCAGACCCCCACAACCACCGAACCAGGGTTGTGGGGATGAGGCCCTTGTCCTCATCAACATGGGGACAAGGTGCTTTGGGGGGCTACCCCCAAAGCACCCTCCAATGTTGAGGGCATGTGGCCTGGTACGGTTCAGGAGGGGGGGGTGCTCTCTTGTCCCCACTTCTTTTCCTGCGGCCTGCCAGGTTGCGTGCTCGGATAAGGGTCTGGTATGGATTTTTGGGGGTACCTCACGCCATTTTTTTTTTAAATTTTGGCACGGGGTTCCCCTTAAAATCCATACCAGACCTGAAGGATCTTTATACTTGCATTTACATCAGCAGAACAAATGCAGGAAGTGATGTGTGCACATGGGCCAGAAGCAAATGTGTGGGGATGCCAAACAAATCAATGAACCCCACCCACACCAAATTTAACTACCAAATCCACCCCCGCATTGATTAAGCACAAGTACATATCATACCCTTATCTGGAAAATGAGCCGCACCTCCTCTTTGCTAAAGAGGGACCTCGCCATGTCCACTCAGATGGAGATCTTGACCAGCACAGGGACTTCTAGGTGATTACAATGACTTCTGGTTCAAAAGGCGAAACTACACTCTTTTGATTGCTGCTGCAAATATTTGATCGCAACCACTATTAGAATTTTATTATTTTTGTTTATTTTCAGATATGCATATTTGTATTTCTACTTATGATATTTAAAGACGTTCGATAAGAAATGGTGTCCCTGGGTTAGCAGAAGGAGGAAATCATTCAGCTGAAATCACACACTTTCATTCCCGCATGTCAGTCCCGACTGCAGGGGCAATTTCAGAGACATCTGTGCAGGTTTCTGCACTGATATCAATACAAATTGCACCCCAAAGTCACACCAATTAAAACAGTGCAATTGTCACCACTTTGACATGTCAAATCGCACCAATGTGAACTAAAGCTGACACAAACACTGCCTATCCACCAGCTGAATTCATTACCTGCAATTCTCCACAGCTGTTATATATAAACATTCTACCTTTATCATTTACTTGCAGGTGTGCAGAAGCCTAGGTTTACATTGGAGCAATTTGTCATGCAATTTGAGAGATCAAATGCATGACTATTGGCAGCAATGGCACTGTTCCAATCGATGCAACTTTTTTTGTGGCACCGCACCAATTTGCTAAAGTAGTTCCTGCACTACTTTCGCCGATTTCTGGTGCGACTTCAATAGACATTTGTGTATGAAGCCACACGGATGTCTATCAAGTAGCACCTAAAATCACGCTGACCTTGCTACTTTGAAATCGTGCTACTTCAAGTGAAGTAGCACAATTTCAAAGTAGCATCAATGTGAACCAGGGCAAAGAGATTAGTTTTTTGGTGCACAAATACATATTGAAATAAAATATAAGAGATATTGCACTTTCCCAAAACCACCACCCACAAACTAAAGAGAAGAAAGTAGAAGAAAGTAGAAGAAAAAAAAAAACCAAAACACCACAACTCAATAATGTACTTTTATTTTACCAGCAGAAAAACAAAAAATTACATTCATTTACTAGCTTCAAAAAATTTTGGACAGGATATATGGTGCTACATTTAGCAATGGGATTTTAAAGGGCCCTGCTCATAGGAGCTTACAATCTAAAATTAGACAAAACCTTAGAGTGGACACAGCTTTAATTTCTGTGTATAATGGGCAACACATCATATTGTTATCTGCAAGATTATAGAAATATACTTAACAGTCATTCTTACAAAGCATCCCCACATAATATTACAAAAGACTTATTCAAAACACCCACCACCAGCCCACAAGCCACACATACATACATTGGTGACCATGTTCTGCTGGAAGCTGCATTTCGGTGTACACGATTAAACGAGAAAAAAAAGAGTAGGTCAGCAGATGCTTCCAAACAATGTTTGCATGATCAGACAGGAACAATACACACACAACATTGACAGCATGGCCACATAAACTAATTTTGATTGAAAAAATGCACAAGAATTTCATCAAATCTCCCAATAGCATTCCTTCTCCCCCACAAATCACAGCAAAAAACCTGACCTTCTCAGGCCAAACGAACCCCCTACTGCAGGCCTTTATATAAGAGAGGTTGTATTGTTAGCACACTGACACACCCAATAGAAGTACACGCCCACTAGTATCTTTCAATCTGTCTCTTCATGTATGTCTAAAGTGATTGCACCTGATGGGCAGGAACACATAATAGTGTTCACAACTCTGTTAGCCCTTGGCTATGTGCATCAAGTCTCCAACTACAGGACAAAGATCAAAGTCAATTTGCATCCACATATACAAAGCAACAGTTTTCTAAGCATATGTACCCGTGCAGTGTAAACCCTAAAATTTGAATTGTCCAAGTCCCTGGGCATGATTAGTGCTAATAAACATTAACATCAGTCCCTGGCTGCAATGAGCTTCCAATATAAAGTCCAAAATTAACGTTCTTACATTAGAACCTATTTCGACAGGAGACAAATAAAATGCCAGCATGTCTTTGGATTGTGGTGAGAAACCCACACAGGGATAACATATAAACTTCAACACAAGGATTAGCATGTTGGGGAATTGAACCAACATCCCAGGTGCTGCTAGACAGAACTGCTACCCACTTACCCACCAGGCATCCCCACACATGTTCTCTGCATCTCTGTGGTGTGAACCAGCCCTAAGTCCATAGCCATGCTCGGTGTCACAAGTAATATACAACATATTGGCCTAAGTATTGGGATGCCTGCCTTTAAACGCACATGAACTGTAATGGCATCCCAGTATTAGTATTGGGTTCAAAACTCATTTGGCCCACCCTTTGCAGCTATAACAGCTTCAACTCTTCTTGTCCACAAGGTTTAGGAGTGTGTCTATGGGAATGTTTGACCATTCTTCCAAGTGCATTTGTGAGGTCAGGCACTGATGTTGGACGAGAAGGCCTGACCTACAGTCTCCTCTCTAATTCATCCCCAAGGTGTTCTGTTGTGTTGAGGTCAGGACTCTGTGCAGGCCAGTCAAAATCTTCCACCCCAAAATCACTCATCCATGTCTTTATGGACCTTGCTTTGTGCACTGGTCCAAATGATTTGGTGGAGGGGTAATTATGATGTGGGGTTGTTTTTCAGGGGTTGGGCTTGGCCTCTTAGTTCCAGTTAAGTGAACTCTTAAGGCATCAGCATACCAAGACATTTTGGACAATTTCATGCTCCCAACTTTGTGTGAACAGTTTGGGGAAAGCCCCTTCCTGTTCCAACATGTTTGCACACCAGTGCACAAAGCAAGGTCCATAAAGACATGGATGAGCAAGTTTGAGGTGGGGAAACTTGACTGGCCTGCACAGAGTCCTGGCCTCAACCCGATAGAACACCCTTTGGCTGAATTAGAGTAGAGACTACGAGCCAGGCCTTCTCATCCAACATCAGTGCCTGGCCTCACAAATGCACTTCTGGAAGAATGATCAAACATTCCCATAGGCACACTAAACCTTGTGGACAGCCTTCCCAGAAGCTGTTCTAGCTGCAAAGGGTGGACCAAATCAAATTTTAACCCTACGGACTAAGACTGGGCTGCCATTAAAGTTCATGTGTGTGTAAAGGCAGGTGTCCCAATACTTTTGGCTAAATAGTGTATCTGGAAAAGACTTACAATGGTGGTGGAACCCTCCTACACATAACTACTATATTTAGACATAATTATAGGACCTGGGAGATGAGACAACTTCTCCACATGCAGTAACATGGTTGGGATTTGAACCCAGACCCTCGGGGATACTAAGCAGAAGTTCTAACCTCTAAGCCACAGAGCTGCCACGTGTGAGACAACCCTACACATAACTACACATAAAAACACATGAATACTCCATTTCTATGGACATACAAGTGATGGAATTACATTACTCAAGAGTTATTCTTATTGATTTATTCTGTGATATTTGGTGTTTTTTTGTGGGTGAGAGTAGAATATTACCCTCAAATTTTTGGGAATTACATTTTGATTTCTGATGTTGGTACACATATCACATTTTTTGGGCTCAAATTATGAATATTTGGAAATAATAAAAAGCACAAAAAAATGTGATTCATTTTAAATTTGCATCAGCAATGGTATTGTTTGTGGATTGTAAAGACTCCTGCGTGAGTTTGGGGTAAAGATTGTTGTGAGATGAAGAGTAACAAGTGAAAGTGACAGAGAAAAATATATTTTATCAAAACATCAAAACATTCCACATTGTAGCATTCTTAAAATCAAAATATTTTAAGTAGAAGCAACAATGTATTTCACAGAAAGATACATTTCATCTCAACATTAAAAGGTTTTTTTGTGAAAGTTAGAATTGTTCCATTAGAATCAGTGACTGAACCTTCATTTGGACTAAATTAGAGCAGATTTTAACTTCCAAAAAATGTTCTCTAATTAGCTCTCATTTTGGTATTTACTATAGCTCCAGGTAAAAAAGACACTGGAGATAAAATGAGAGTTATTTTCAGGTCTGAGCATGCTCAGTTGTGTTGGCACCTAGTTGTCCAAAACGGGGAATTTTTCACTTTTCAGACTTTTAAAGATATTTCAGTGTAGAAATTACTTTTTCACACAGTTTAAAAGCAGATAATCTTTAAATAATATACCGCATATTTCAGTACCATTTAGGCAATTATATCATGTTATAAACATTATTTCCATGTGCAATTCTCTAGGTTTTAGCGGAGTAAGGGTTTGGGCACTATTTAGATTCAGGGAGCTATAGTAAATTCGATTTTGGGAGAATTTTCTCACCAGCGCTATAGTGAATACTGTTTTAGCGCGAATTAGCGCTATTAGCGCTAATCCGCGCTAAATTGCCGCGAAGTAGCGCTAAATTGCCGCGAATTAGCGCTAATTCGCGGCAATTCGCGCGAATTAGCGCTATAGCGCTATAGTAAATGACCCCCACAGTCTCTCACACAGGAATTTGAAGGGGGGGCACTCCTCACTCACTCCTTTCTTACACAGAAATACAAAAGGTGAGGAAACTGCAAAAGATGAGCAGGCTCCTCTCATCAGTATCTTACAATCATCCATATGTAGCATTGCCTGGTCTAATTCTGTTTTGCTAGACCCATCAGTGAATTAGAAATATGCATTAGAAAAACTTTGACAGACACATAACTAGTTAAAGTTCCATCACATTTCATACTTTCAAAAATCCAATACTGTACACATTTAATCCCCTTGTCCAACTCTGTCAATATGCCATAAAATTTAACAAACACAGAAACCCAAGTTGATCATAACTCCTTCAGCTGGTATTGACCTGGCCTGTTTTGGTCTAGCCTATAATAGTCTTGATGTAATTTCTTAAACACTGTCCATATCTGTCTGTCATGTCAATCATAGGACTTACATTTGCCACTTCTACCTTTCCCGGCTTGAAAGGTCAATGGGAGTGCAGTACTCCCAATATAGAGTCCTCACTCTCAAGTCTCTACTTACAAAATTTGTGAGTCGTCATCCAAAATTTCTCCTGGGCCACACACAGTAGCTGTCAAATGGCACTTTATTGCACTTGGCCACACAGGCCTGTACACTTGCCACATAGGCATTACTCGCCACACAGGCTCACTACTACAGTCCTCTTGTCAGACCTTCTCACATGTCTAATAAATCTATTGACACCCCAAGCATAGAAACAAGACATCAACATTGACAATTATATTCGGCTCTATTATTTTTGCAACAGGTAAAGTAAAGGAGTTATTTGGGTCAAACTGTGTAACATCAACATTACTCTAGTTTACACTCAATTTTTACTTTAATCTCACCATCTCATCAACAGCAAAGGACTCCTTCAGCCAATGGACCCCAGATACCGACTAATTACTCGCCACGGAGAGCAGAATAAATAAGAATGACAGCTTCTTACCGTGGCCACTTTTCTGCTCAACGTGAGTTTCATGTCTCTCTGGCCAGGAGCCAACTGGACTGTATCCGAGTCCGAGTTGAAAGGCACCATTCTGTTAAATCTGGTTGAGGAGTCTCCAAACAAGACAGTCAGATGAGATAGTAGATCCAGATCTTAAGATAATTGTAAGTAGGTGCTTTATTCATACACTGCGGTGGGGAGACACAACACACACCAATATTCAGCTCTACCAGGATGAATGGAGAAGGAAGTGTTTCTGACCTAAAAACATCAAGTTTAACAATATATACTTTATGAATATGCATAAGCACTAGGCGTGTTATAGGTGTGATTGTATAGTTTAGTCCAATCAGCATTCATATCTTATTAGTAGTAAGGGTGTCAGGGACTAACCCACAGGAGAACTGACATCTATGACCAGCAGAATCCTGTATCAGCAAACACAAATTCTCCAATGCTAATGTGCATGTGTGCACGCGCATGCACGCGGGCGAGAGCTGCCAGGACAGTGTATTCTTTAGTGTGCATGTGCGTGCCAAAGCGCACGCAAAAAATGAGAGACTCTAGGCACCAGTATACTATTTAAAGCATGCTGCAGCAGTCACCAACTGCTGCATGATCTTCAGTTTCTTGTATATTCCTTAGTTCCTGTTCCTATTGTCTTAGATTACCTGCGATTACCTAACGATCCAGCTTGCCTTGACCTATCTGATCTGCATTCACCCCGGTTTGACCCTTGGCTTGTTCCTGTTACACCGCTCTAATCTGCTGCCCTGTGTATGACCCCTGGCTTGTTCCATTGACTTTGCTACTGCTTGCTGTCCTGTGTATGAACCCCGGCCTGGCTCCTGACACTGCTCCTGGTACTCCCTGCTGCACAATCTCATCTGGTACTTCTGAGGTACCCCTGCCTAGCAGTCTACCGTGCTCGTCAGCTGCCCACCAGTGGACTTCTCTTCTCCATCTCAGCTTGCCGCAGCCAGCAACCCCTGCCACTTTGAGTATAGCTCCCCCTGTGCCACCTTCAGGGGGCGCTCTGCACTTAGTCGCAAGGGAAGCCCCCCCAGCATTTCGGCCTCCGATCAGGATGATACGCGATAAAGGGGATAGTTAAGTTAAGTGGGTGGTTACATCATGTGACTGGCAAAAAAAGAGATTTCAGCAGTATCTGGTCAGTTCAGACTGGTTTTGGCACGTAAGCCTATTTTAAGCAACGTTCTGGGTTCTTATCAGTAGTCTGTGAAAGAAAAAAGAGAACATCTAGGGAAAGTAAACAAAGGTGCATTACCAATTCTCAAAGTCATCGTCTATATCTATCTATCTATCTATCTATCTATCTATCTATCTATCTATCTATCTATCTATCTATCTATCTATCTATCTATCTATCTATGAATATTGGTTTGTGTTGTGTCTCTCCACTGCAGTGTATGAATAAAGCACCTGCTTACAATTATCTTAAGATCTGGATCTACTATCTCATCTGAATGTGTTGTTTGGAGACTCCCTAACCAGATTTAACACTCTCACAGCACATCGCACTGTTATTGGCCAAAGCACACAGTTAAGGGTGCATGCTTTGGCCAATTAGCAGCCTTCAATGCACTGCGTTATGGGGCGCATCACGGTGGGCGCGAGCGCCCCATATGTTCATTTGTTCTATGAACACAACACGAACATCGGGCCCATCTTTATACTGTATAGGGCTGATATACACAAGTCTCAGGTTATGCAGATATACCTATGGAAGATGCAATGTCTCTAGTCGTACCTTTTTTGTACATGTTTTTTTAGAAACAATTTTAACTGATTTGGGTGGTTAATAAACGTTTGTATATTTTATGAATTTATGAAGTACTCATTTCTTTGACTTTAGGGCTATGGCTGGCAACCAGTAAAGTCCAATTCTTTTTTCCTTTTTCAATTTTGTATCATGGATGTGGTGCCATGGTGATCAAGTGATGTCTCAGTGGTTTTTGTTCCCATCCCACTTTTATACACACTACTAAACATCTCCTCATCCTAATGATGAGGAATTGTTTAGGTTCAAAGAACTAGGCTCAACATTGTCTAAAATGGCAATGGTGGAGATTTACTAAAACTGCAGCACATACAATCTAGCGTAGCTGGGCCTAATAACCAATCAGCTACTAGTAGGATGAGCTGAACGCCCCCCCCCGTTCAGTTTGCACCAGAACAAGCAAACAGGCAAAAAGTTTGAGCAAACATGCGAACCCCATTGAAGCCTATGGGACATGAACATGAAAAATCAAAAGTGCAAATTTTAAAGGCTTATATGTAAGTTATTAACAATAACAGACACTTCCATGCTCAACTTGCCGACTAGCCTGCGACCAACCGAATTGACCTGTCGAGCAGTATGCGTCAAAGACAGGGGTTTAGTTGCACACATTTGCCCATACATGCATAAGCCACAGAGCCCCGGCAAGGCACCCATTTTTGTGGGCCTAAACTCTAAATTTAGTAAGTCTCCAACAATGGAAGCACATGCATTTAGGTGGACAGGTGTAGGGCAGATAAACCAGAAGGGAGCCCACCCCTTCTTAAAGTCACAGGGGCACACTGAACACCCAGCCCATAGCACCATGGCAGCAAAGGTGTCAGTGCATTGCCTGGCCAATGTAATTCATTGTACAAAAAGGTGGTTACTGCCCCCACCTGTAACTGGTCACTGCAGCAAGTTATTGCCATAAAAAGTGTATGGGAACCTGGATACTGCCCCAGGGGACTTGTATCAATACAAAAAAAGTTTTTAAAACAATTGTTTTTTCAGGAGCAGTGATTTTAATAATGCTTAAAGTCAAACAATAAAAAATGAAATATTTCTTGAAATATCGTGCCTGGGGGTCCCCTTAGTTTGCCTGTAAAGTGGCGCATCTGTGCAATGTGTAGAACAGTGCCGCAGCAAAATAACATTTCAGCAAAGGCACCCTGCCTTTGGCCAATCATGGCTCTCACAGCAGATTGCGCTGTGATTGGCCAAAGCATGGAGGTCAGGTGCATGCTTTGGCCAATTAGCAGCTGTCAATGCACTGTGATCTGGCAGTGCATTATGGGGCGCTCCTCGGTGTTCAAATTTGCCACAAACACCCAGTATGTTCGGTTCGTTTGTGAACAAATAAACACCCGATGTTCGAGACGAACTTATGTTCGATTTGAACATTGGGACCATCCCTAGCTACTAAGTGTTATTGTCCAAGCTTCATAGAACAAACTGAATGTAGAAGCTGATTGGTTAGTATGACCAGCTGCACCTGATCTGTGCTCCATTTTTAGTAAATAGCATACCATGGCTATTCTCCATATTCAAAAAGAGCACATGTGCCAAGATATAGCAAAACTAAGGACAAAAAAGAATTTGTTTTCATTTTGGATCCAGTAATGGAGTGTTAGAACCCCAGTAAGCCTGTTTTTGCCATCTGGGTCTCATTGATGAGAATCACCCTTTCTTGTTTAACAACAAAACAAATGTTATGTTTTTAAAGTCCTTTCACTCTCACTGATAAGGACAAACAGTAGAAACAGAGAAAAGGAAAACCTAACAGGGCACAGGCAACAAGAAAAAAAAGGACAGATATTTTAACCCCTCTCTGCTGTATCCAAAACAAAAAACATGTCACCGTCATTTACACTTAAGCCTCGTGCACACAATCAGATTTTCCAATGGGAAATGTGTGATGATAGGCTGTTGGCGGAAAATTCGACCGTGGGTATGCTCCATCAGACAATTGTTGGCTAACTTTCCATCGACAAATGTTGGATGGCAGGTTTATACATTTTTCCGCGGACAAATGTCTGTTGTCAGATTTTCCGAGCGTGTGTACACAAATCCATCGGACAAAAGTCCAAAGTACAAATATGCATGCTCGGAAGCAAGGACGAGCCAGAAGCGGTCGGTCTTGTAAACTAGCATTAGTAATGGAGAATTAACATTCGTGACGTGGCAAATTATAAGATCTCGAAATGCAGCGGACATTCTCTTCTTCTTTAATGGGATAATAATGAAGCTGCTTTGCTGGTGATACTGATGGAGTTATTGCAAACAAATTTTTAAAGGCTTTTTTTTCTTAGTGATATCAAGAATAATATTATTATGCTTTTTTTTTTTTTTTATTTGGGCAAATTAACACAACACCATTATCCCATTGTTTTTAGGATCAAAGATACAACTACCGTATTTATTGGCGTATAACATGCACTTTCCCCCCCTTAAAATCAGGGGAAAATCGTGGGTGCGTGTTATATGCCGATCCCCCGCTGATTATGAGTGAAGGAGCAAGTGCCGCCGATATCTATACATCTATATAGGTTGTATAACGTTCCGTCCTGTCCCCTTCCCCTATGCGTGTTCGATACAAGGGGTATCGAACAAACGTAGGGGAAGGGGACAGGACGGAACGTTATACAACCTGTTGGGAAAGATTAGCACGCCACCCCATACTGGCCGCTGTTGCCCATTCGTTTCTGCTGTTTTAGTGTGGCGCCTTGTTACTGTGAGTACCCATTGCAGGATTTGTTTATGATTTTAATAAATATAGTACATATTGCACCATGAAGTCCTTTTTGTGTTGATATATTGAGGTGCAAACGGGACTGCTGTGAGGAACAGAAGCACCAGTGCAAATCTATCCAGGACCCTGCATATAACATCGAACCCATAGAGGTTCCAAGGCGCATTCGGACCAAGCTTAATTGCAAGGTCAAACTCCCTAAGGTGAGGGGCTATCACCTGGGGGGGAGCACTTGTATGAGCACACAGCACTTTATTTTGTGTTCACAATAACTGTGGACTGTTAATTTGATCATTGCACAGCAACACAGCAGTGAATTGCATAGAATCACATGGATGCAGCACCAAATTGCATGGATGCGTTTTTTTTTTCATTTTTCAACTTTTTATTGTTTGAACATTGCACTAACACCATATTGCATAGATGCAGCACTGAAATGCATGGATGTAACACTAAATTACATGGATGTTTGTTTTAAATTATCTATTAATGTTTGAAAAGTGCACAAGCTTTGTGGAATATTTGCATTACAGAGGCTGATTGGAGCACTTTTACCTATTTATTCATTCATTGAAGTTTATTGCACATTAATGTATAGTATTAATTGATTTTGTATATTTTGTATGTTAAGCACAATATCACTTTATTAATATTTTAGTAGAAATGTCTTACATTTTTATTTTGATAAGCGCAGCGTGTGTACTATTTGGTTTAACTATTTTGTATGAGACATGCGTAACGTTAGCAGCTGATCATTTGCAAATATACACTATTTTGGAGACCAGATTTGGCCAATTACCTGGAGGCTCACAGGACTACAGTATAAATTAGCATTCTGCCAATAGAACTTAACCAAAAAGTGCATTCTGTGCATCCAAAAATATAGAAAATATACTAAATCAAATTATTATTCAACCAAAAAAATAATGACAAAGCATTAACTCCAAGGCCAATAATAAATAACACGTTATCTCCTCCGATTCCGCAACATGTCTGGTTGACGAACGGCCGTTCAGAAACAAACTAAAAAGCACAAAATAAAAAGCGATAAATGAAAAACGCGAAAAGAAAAGCGCGAATCAACACTCACCAAACTTCTACTAACACGAAGAAAGCAGAAGGAGCCCAAAAAGAGGCGCTAAAGAGTTGAAAAACCATGTAGTACGTCACTACATCTGTGATTGTTGGCCAACAATTGTGTGCCGTAAGTATGCAATACAAGTTTGGGCCAACACCCTTTGGACAAAAGTCCACAGTTTTGTTGGCCAACAATCCGATCGTGTAAATGAGGCTTTACAGTGCAATACAAAAGTCACATATAAAAAAGACACATTAGGCATAAAACTGGTAGCTAGAGCTTAACTTTATAAAAAGGCAACAGCAGAGGGAGAGGCAAAATCAGGCAGGGGATTAACGCCTGAAGACTTTTTAAAGTGGATGTAATCCCCATTCATGAAATTTGACAGGGCACATATATCTGCAGTATTGACTCATCTCTCTCCAAAGCCTTAAAGTGATTGTAAAGTAATTTTTTTTCCTATAAAAATAACAAACATGTTATACTTACCTGCTCTGTTGCAGTGGATTTGCACAGAGCAGCCTGGATCCTCTTCTTCTCGGGTCCCTCTTCTGTGATCCTGGCCCCTCCCTCCTGTTCAGTGCCACCACAGCAAACAGCTTGCTATAGGAGCACCTGGGCTGAGTCACAGCTCCCTGTGTTCATTCAGACACGGAGCCCTGCCCTGTCCCCGCCCCCTCTTTCTCCTGATTGGCTAGCTGAATTTGATTGACAGCAGTGGGAGCCAATGTTGCCGCTGCTGTATCTCAGCCAATCAGGAGGGAGAATCTCGGACGGCTGAGAAATCATGGACACAGCTGGACAGAGAGGGACCTCAGGTAAGTGTTAGAGGGGGCTGAGGGGGGCTGCTGCACACAGAAAGCTTTTTATCTTAATGCGTAGAATGCATTAAGATGAAAAACCTTCTGACTTTACAACCCCTTTAAACCCCATGATTTTCTGCTGCTCTGTTCTTCTGTTATCATCATGATAACTTCTGACAAGTTCTCAGACATGGGAGATAAGAGCAGCTGGAAATTTGTGTTGGGATGGGTGCTATAAATAGATTAACAGAGAGCTGGTCTATTCACAGCACAGCTCTGCAAGCATCTTCATTCCTCCACCTATATGGAGGGGAGGGGGTGTGCCTTTCCTCCAATTAACTGTCACACAGTGTATGCCAAGACTCCCTTCCCACTGTTGGAACAAAAAAAAAACAGACAAGGTTACAAAAACAAGGTCAACGAATCAAGTTTTCTTAGTTAGCACCACATTCAAGGCACATGGGGGTGATACCCCGGTATAACAATACTGTCAGTGTACAGGACCCTGAGAGTGCTCTGGGAGTTTAGTCGTTTGACCTGGAGCTGGCGTTAAAGCATGTCAAGCTGTGTCACACATTGATATGATATATTTTTATAGGTAATTGGGGAGTAAGGGGATCCGAAGAACTGAGGAGCCCAGACATGAGACATATGGAGATGTAATAAATCTTAGGATCTTCACTGTATCTGATCAAGTAACCCATGAATGGGAAAGATTTATACGGGAACTGGTATCCCCAAGGGTAGGAAAGGAATAGGTCCTGGAAAAAAGGGGGGACGGGCAAGGAAAGGGAAGGACGGTTAGGGGAGAAGCAAAAACAGGAGACAAGAGGGAGTAGAGAAGGGTAGAGTAAAGCGTGATAATGTAATATAATGAGATGTGGTGCCCTCTGCCTAGGAGGCGGAACCAGCCCATTAGGTCAGTTAGATTTCTTGGAGATAGGCTTCTGTGTATATAAAATGTTGCCAGGGTCTCCAGGTCTCTCGAAAGGTCTCCTCTCGATTGTGCAGGGTAGCAGTAAGATCCTCCATATTCCTTAGTTCATTCACTTTAGTAAACCACAGGGACTTCGCCGGTGGGCTCTCCAATCTCCAACAAAGGGGGATACAAGCCTTGGCGGCATTCAGTAACTGAATGGTGAGGGAGGTCTTGTATTTCTTAATAGGTCGTTCCGATAAATGGAGCAAACAGGCCGCAGGATTCCCCTCCAGAGAGACACCAGTTAGGTGTCTGATTGTGCGAGCCACTTCAAGCCAGAATGGGGTGAGTTTGGTACATGTCCAAAAAATATGTAACATAGTCCCCTCCTCAGTGCCACAGCGCCAACAAAGGCTGGGCACCTGAGGAAAGAAGCGATGTAGAACAGCAGGAACTCTATACCAGCGAGTCATGATTTTATAACAAGTTTCCTGGACCCTGGTGGCTATAGAAGATTTCTGGGCAAAATAAAGAATTTTTTTCCTCTGTACAACAGTAAATTGGATTTCGAGTTCCGCCTCCCACTTGGTGAGAAACAAAGGAACACACCCTTCCTCCAGCTGAGTTAGGGAAGAGTAGAGCAGCAAGAGACAATGTCGCTTTGGTTCCCCACGGTGACAAATGAGCTCTAGTTCAGTGAGTTGACAGGTAATGCCCGGTTTCCTCAAACAGCTGCGCAAGTAGTTGCGCAGCTGTAAGCCGCTCCAGAAACCCAGGGGAGGGTCCGTCACTAATGCCCCAGCTTCTGAAGAAAGCTGGCCTTGGGGCCCCCAGGAAATCGCATAAGCGAAGTGTAGTGCCCATTGCCAGTCGCTTAAGATGAGGATTCTGCAGACCAAGTGGAAATTCTGGATTGCCCAGAACCGGCACCATGGGGGAGGGCTGTGGGGACACTGAGGAGCACCAAAAAGCATCTCTGACCACTGACAAGGTACTGCCCAATGTAGGGTGCTCTGCCAGGTCCCTAGACAGAGGTGCAGTAATCCAAGGCCAGCTCTTGACCGTATCCCCGGAGTCCTCCACTTCCATGGCTACCCAGTGCTTTGCCTCCGCATGACAGTGCCAGTCCACCAACCTAGTGATGTGGACTGCCCTGTAATAGGCTTTCATGTCTGGGAGGCCAACCCCACCCTCGCTTTTTGCCAGGTAGAGGAATTGAAGTCTGATACGTGGTTTGCGATGAGACCAGATGAACGCACGGAACATAGAGTCGATTCGTTTGAAAAAAGCTGGGGGCAGACGCATGGGAAGTGCCTGCATCAGGTACAAAACCCTCTGCAGCAAGGTCATCTTGAGGGCACTACATCTGCCGAACCAGGTCAGTGTTAGAGAATGCCAGTGCAGGAGATCCATCTTAAGGCGAAGGAGTAACGGGGCAAAGTTTGCCGGGTACAAATCGGCAGGATCCAAAGTAATGTTGACTCCCAGGTACCAAATGAGGTTGGTCGCCTATCTCAGCGGAAAGGCCAATCGCAACCGCTGGACAATATTCCTGTCTACCGTTATGTTAAGGATGGAGGATTTGGTTAGATTGATCTGAAAAAAGGAAAGAGTACCATATTCTCGAAGCAATTGGAGTAGGTTGGGGAGGGAGGTAAGTGGTTCTGTTAAAAAGAAGAAGAGGTTGTCCGCAAAGGCGGCCACCTCGTGGGATCCCGAAGGTTTGGGGTAGCCTACAATGCCCGAATTCGCTCTTATCATGCACAGGAGGGGCTCTAGTGACAAGATAAAGATTAGAGGAGACCGCTGCAGTGGGATGGGTATAGAGAGAGACAGTATCCACTTCAGCATGGACGAACAAAGGCCTATGTGTTCTAAAGTGGCCTGTATAAAGGACCAATCAACACGATCAAAGGCCTTCTCTGCGTCGGTAGACAGCAGGAGAAGAGCCCGTTTAGAAGTCCTTGCCGCATGTATCAAATTCATAACTTGGATGGTGTTATCCCTTGGCTCTCGTAGCGGCACAAAGCCTGCCTGGTCTCGATGAATAAGACTTATATAAGGTTTATTCGAAAATTCATATATAGTACGGTGCGCCCACGCCAACGTCTGTTTTGTTTTGTGGAACAAAAGTGTACAGAGTTCCTCACACGCCTTGAGAAGATCCTGAAAAGTTGCACGAGCAAGACTAGCCTTGTGTGCGCACTCCAGGCTGCGGATCAGGGCGAGGAGTTCTTCCATGCGTCGGGTTCTATCGCATTTGAGACGGGCTCCTATTTTAATCAGTGCGCCCCTTACAACCATCTTGTGGGCCTCCCAAACCACAAGGGGGTTAGGTACGGACCCCTCATTAATGGAGAAATACTCTTGCAGTGCGTTTAGTATCTCTGAGCGGGTTCCCTCTGACTGAAGGGCTTCATTTAGTCTCCAGGATGGGGGGGGACCGAGTCACTGGCCCCAGCTGGAGTGTCAAGTGGACTGGCGCATGATCGGAGAAGGATATGACATCAATGGATGTAGAAACCACTCTGGTTAGGTCTTTATGTGACAACAGCAGATAGTCTAACCGCGAATAAGTGTGATGCACCTGGGAATACAAAGTATAGTCCCAGTCTTGTGTATGGAGCAACCGCCACGGGTCCACCAAGTGTAAGGTATGAAGATCTGCCTTCAGACGTTTCAAACGAGAAAAGGACAGATGTGAGGCTCCGCGTGTGACATCAAGGGCCGGGTCCATGGCAAAATTAAGGTTGTAACGAGCCCCTGCTCGCTCGGTTCCACTCTCCCGACACTCCTCTGTGGCTATTGAATCAGATTGCAAATCGCAACATCTGATGGTTCGGTCATCCGATGCTCCGGGATTCGAACTACAGCTATGTGCCGTTCGAATCCAGTTGTGATAGCTCAGAACAAACACCAGGCAGGCTGTATGTAAGTTCAAACAGGAATCTCACTTTTATTGATGCACACAACCCACTTTTATACACAGCAGTTTGAACACCCTGCCCCCAACAACCACTTTCCTATTGGCCAATTGTAAAGTACACTAGTCTTCACTCAGGTCCTCTTGTCCATGCAAATGAGGACTTGAAACAGGGTCAGCAGAGATTGGTCCGATAGTTTGAATAGGAGGACTGATATGTGTAATGACACAGAGAAGCCCCAGGGGCTAATTAAAGTACATAAACAAATGGTCAAACACAGAACAATGCCCTCCTTCTAGACCATGGAGCCGTCTGGAGGGGGTTAGCCTTAAGACAGGGCAGAAGACCCCCCACTGTGTATTAGAACCAAAGGAGAAATACTTCAGTATTCCAAGCTTCATGACAATTCAGTATTCCAAGGTTCATGACAATACTCCCCCCCCTGGGAAACAGTCCAACAGCCACAGTGGGACCCCGAACGGGTCAACTCGAGGATGTTGGAAAAGTAGTCTTAAGGTTCCAGGTCCGTCTGCCGGGATAACCTATCCGCATTCCCATTTTGAGGCCCTGGCCGATATTGTATGGTGAAATTGTACGGTTGCAAAGCCAGGCTCCACCTTAGTAATCGGCCGTTTCCCGTCATCGCCAACTTGACTTAGTACGGCTCCCAGTCCGAACATGGAGGCATCTGTATGAATGACCAAGCGTTTGTTAGGATCGAGTGCCGCCAGTATGGGAGCTTGCGCTAGGGCGGTTTTTAACTGATGAAAAGCTGTCTGGCACTCCGGGGACCACAGGACCTGTCTAGGGAGAGTCTTTTTGGTCAAGTCCGTCAGGGGTTTGGCTATGTCACTATAGTGGGCTACAAACTTTCTGTAGTACCCTGCTGTCCCTAAAAATGCAAGTACCTGAGTCTTGGTTCTGGGAATCAGCCAGTTTAGGACGGCCTCGATTTTTGTAGGTTCTGGCCTCTGCTTCCCAAATCCCACTCTATGTCCCAGATATTGCACCTCAGACATCACGATATTATATTTGTCTGGCTTCAGGGTCAGGTTAGCGGCTCGGATCCTAGCTAGCACTATTCCCAGGTGTCTAAGATGTTCCTCCCATGTCTGGCTATAGATTGCAATGTCGTCAAGATATGCGCATGAGAAATCTTGCAGACCATCAAGGAGTTCATCTATCATCCGCTGGAAGGTAGCCAGAGCATTCTTAATCCCAAATGGCATTACCTGAAACTGGTAAAGGCCGAATGGGGTGATGAAGGCCGACTTTGGAATTGCTTCCGCTTCCAAGGGAATCTGCCAGTAGCCCTTACATAAGTCAATAGTCATCAGATAATGTCCCTGAGCTATTTTGTCCACCAATTCGTCCACTCAGGGCATAGAGTAGGCATCTGTCACAGTACAGTCATTCATTTGCTTATAGTCCACACAAAATCGGATCGTGCCATCCCGTTTTGGGACTAATACTACAGGGGAAGCGCAGGGGCTTGCCGATGGTTCGATCACCACTAACTCGAGCATCTCCCTAATCTCCGCTCTCATCCCTTCTTGCACTGCTCCGGGAATCCTATAGGCTGGTTGTCTCTGCCCGGGGGTCTCTGCCTTGTGCACAGCTATGTGAGTGTACCCAGAGAGCGCAGAGAACATCTCCTGCCGGTCCTGGAGTAATTCTAATAATAAATAAATAACATAGCATACCAACTATGACTTCTACATCCCTGTGAGAGCCGGTGTCTTGCCGAGAAAGTTCCCTCAGCGGATAAGTTCCCCCCTGTACTGCGCAGGTGCAGCGCCTGCGCAGTACGAACTACTGTCAGCCGCCGGAGATAGCCGAAGCTCAAACTTTTCAATCAGCTGAACACGGCGCCTGCGCCCTAGGTCCAGGTTCCTTCCCCACCATCCAAGTGGACCTGGAGGGGGAATCAAAAAGAGCCTAGCGAAGCGAGGCCATGCCCGAAGTGTGGCGAGCGAAGCGAGCCCGCAAGGGGCCCTCTTACAGGCGCCGTGTACAGCTGATTTTCAGGTATTCTCCTTCGGCTATTTCCGCCGCATCCTACTACGCAGGCGCAGCGCCTGCGCAGTAGAGGGGGGTCCTTATCGCCGAGCGGAACTTTCTCGGCAGAACACCGGCAAACAGGCCACCACCCCCCCCCATAAAAGTAGCCACTTGCAGGGATATTAGGAAAAACTGGAGGGGGCAAGAGGTCTTGTAGTCAACCCGAGGGACATGTAATATAAACATTGAAAAAAAAACAGGGCCCCCAAGGCACCTATCTGGTGCTGGGGAATCAACATAGTCAGGGGATATTAATGATTGGATGAGGGTGGCCGAAGGTGTAGGAGCCTATTACCTGTCTGCAGACCCCCCCGCTGCACCCGTCACCCCCACCGGTCACTAATAGCGAGCCCGCAGGGGAGAGGCGGCGCACAGGAGGGGGCAGCCCAGTATCTGTCATGGCCCAAAACCTCACATAGCAGGTAAACATACACCTAGTTGACAACCTACATTCCCCAGATGTGATTAGAAGGGTCCCCCGTAAGCCAGCAGTCCTTGGGGTGTACTGCATAAGGTGATCAATAAGGGCCCAAAAGGTTGCTCATCAAGGCAGTTCCAAGAACACCTGGCAGGTGGGATTCGGATGCCTAGGATACCCAGGAAGCTGACGGGATATGAACAGTCATCATGTCTTACCAGTCCCCGGGATATGGAAGCAAGTTAGGATTCAGAGGACTTCGGATGAGGTCTGACAGTCTCCCAACTTGCAGCGCGTGAACGGGGTCGGCGGACTCGTTGCGGCCTGGGCAAAGGTGGACCAAGAGCCTCCGGAGACAGCAGATAATCAAACCAATTGGGGACACTCACAGTAGGCTTGTCTATGAAACTGAACAAGTCTGAGAGTTGATCCAGGGAGCAAAGGTAAAACTCAGCACCCCGCCTCCGCACGATTAAATGAAAGGGGTGACCCCAGCAGTAAGTGGCCTCTGCTTCACGGATTACCTCGAGAAGGGGTCTCAGAAGTCCATGCATGGCTCTCGTTTGCCTGGAGATGTCGGGGTAAATCCGGGTCAGTGCACCATCAAAGTCGATTGGGCCACGTTCCCAGGCCAGGCGCAGGATCTCTTCCTTTATGGTGGAAGAACAAATTCTAACATGATATGTACTTTATAAACAATATAGCAAGCTGAAGACAGCAGATATACATGTCAAACTTATGTAGGGAGATTTGTTTCATCCCTGTCTATCATCTGCGGCGGTTCACTTCACTGGCTATAGGAGAGGGTTTACATCCACTTTAAGCCACTATCTAAGTCACGTTTATTTTGTTAATACTCTGTAGTACTTGAAAAGACATTCTGCATACATGCATTCATGCCCTTAATTTTGTCTTTAATGGCCTTTAAACAACCCTCTAAAATTTCCCAATGTTCTAGCTGTGCCTGGTAGAACCTCTCACTCTACTGTTGCTCATAAATAAGTTGCTCTCGGTCTAAATTACATGTGCAAAATATCGTACTCACACTTCGTTTGTTGATGGGTGGATTGGGCAAACCCAAATTGGCGTTAACATCTGCTGAACTTTTGTTTAAATTGGTCTCTTTTCTTTGGGAAATTGAAGACAGTGGCAGAAGGTTGACTACCTCAGCACTGACATTAGGCTGCTGTTCTTGAGACTGGCTGATGGCATCATTCTTGTCAGATGCAGAGAGGCCTAGATCTTGAACATTTGCTTCTACAGATAATAGTAGGATGTTTGCTTCCAGAGACTGATTAAGTCGAAGTCCCATGGCCTCCCCTTCTTGAATACTCACCAAAGTCCATGATAAATTATGCGCAGGATAAACATGCTCCATGGTCACCTCTAGGGAAAGTTTGCCAAAAAAGGCATTGTATTCTGAAGGAGGGGAGAGTTCCTCCTGAGGATACAATAGTGCTGTAATGGAGAACCCAGCATCAACATTAAACATGCATCTAGAATATTTGCTAACACCATGTACTTGCCTCTCTTGTTGCATAAGGTATTGAGACCTTTGGCCAGCCCTGTAACGTTCTCTTCATGGATGAAAGGCACTAGCGTTTTTTCATAGTCCAACATCTCAATAAAAGCTTGTAATCCGCCACCAGTTTTTTGCCTAGAAGAAAAGAGATAAGAAATGAAGCAAACAAGTTAGAAATATAAGATGTACAGTAGAGAAGATGAAGTGCCATTTACTTCAAATTCGAGACATTTGAAGTCTTTCTTTCCAATGTCAGTACACAGACAGACTAACCTTTCCTTCCTGATCAATGCCATTTTCCTCTTGATGTTGCCCTTGATGTCTTTTTATCTCCTTTTCACA
This sequence comes from Lithobates clamitans, assembly GCA_037952925.1. Taxonomy (NCBI): domain Eukaryota; kingdom Metazoa; phylum Chordata; class Amphibia; order Anura; family Ranidae; genus Lithobates; species Lithobates clamitans. The sequence goes on from JBBGZY010000720.1 coordinate 2,011,569, forward strand.
TTATCTTCAGCTTGAGGTGTTACTCCCTCTGCATTTACAGCTCTGGTAATGATTTTCCGTTGTTTTTTCTTCCAAGTTTGCATACAAGAACTTCAGATTTCGTTATCGAACATCTGAATATTTCCTCTTGTTAGGAGTACTGGCTACTTGCTTGACACTGCAGTCACTGGAGCATTCATGATGTCTTTTCTTGGCTCTTGAGATAATGGTCTTTATGCAAGCATCACCATTGTGAGTTGAGGGTTCCTCCATACAGGGCAAGTAAGTTTGTTCTGCAGTTTCATCATCCACTTCTGTACTGCTTTCTATGTTGTTGACTTGGGTCAGAGTTCGACCCCATACACACTATACAACTTTTGTTGTCTGATTTCCTTTACATTTATCAAAACCATGTAGTGCAAGGGCCTGCCCGATTGCATACAAATTGAAACTCTTAAGGTTTGACCTCATATTATATAGATTTGGTAAATCTGAAGGAAAAAAATCTACAGGAAATTGTATAGTGTCTATCCAGCTTAAAATGTATTTTTTTCCCCTCTTGAGTAGTGGGCCTTTGGGACTCTTCTTCTTTGTCACTTGCTAAGATGGAGGTAACTTGCGAATAATAGATCTCTTGAGAGATTTACAGGTCATTAAAAACATGGTTTACTTGTTTGACTTTAGCATTCTAATGCCCCGTACACATGGTCGGATTTTCCGACAGAAAATTGTGATAGGACCTTGTTGTCCGAAATTCCGACCATGTGTAGGCTCCATCACACATTTTCCATCGGATTTTCCGACACACAAAGTTTGAGAGCAGGATATAAATTTTTCCGACAACAAAATCCATTGTCGGAAATTCCGATCTTGTGTACACAAATCCGACGGACAAAGTGTCACGCATGTTCAGAATAAATAAAGAGACGAAAGCTATTGGCTACTGCCCCGTTTATAGTCCCGATGTACGTGTTTTACGTCACCGCGTTCAGAATGATCGGATTTTCCGACAACTTTGTGTGACCGTGTGTATGCAAGACAAGTTTGAGCCAACATCCGTCGGAAGAAATCCTAGGAGTTTGTTGTCGGAATGTCCGAACAAAGTCCTACCGTGTGTACGGGGCATAAGAGGTTTAGACTAACCTTCCTTTTTTTTCTTCCAGATGAGCGAGACTTGCTGGGTGACCTGTGGGTTCCATGATGGCTTGCTTCTGGGACAATGTTGTCTTCGTGGCACTGTGAAAAACACAAAGATGCTTTTAGGTTGGTGATTACTTCACTAAACATGTGACGTGTAAAAATACTAAATGTTGTGTACCATAAACTTCGCTGGTTTAACCAAACCCATCCTTTCTGCATTTTTTGTGGATAATGCATCCCTCAACTACAAGAGATTCACAAAACTAGGCACAGTTAGATGGAGAAGTGTGGAGTATGGACAGGAGAAAATACCTTTACATGAATTCAACCTGGCACTTACTTTGGGTATTCTCCATCCGGAGGCGTTTTGCCCCTTGGTCTTTTCTGTGGTGAATAATTGTGGCGTCTACAAAGGAAAAAAAATGAAGATGCTTATTTCAAGCAGAACTTCTTTCAAACAACACTAGGCACAAAGTACATGTGAGTGCATTTGAAGGAGGCAGGCACCTCTGCACAGTGCCAAAACATAAGATAACAAAGGGCAGAGCATAATTAGCTCAATAAAACACCTTCCCTGCTTTCATACTGCAGCGCATATATGGTACGTTTAGACTGCTGCACTTTTAAAACACACTATGCATTTTATAAAAAAATGATTTTAACAAACATTTAAATGTATTGCATTACAACCCATCTGCAAGAATAGTTGGTTGTTAAGGATGCTGTCCGGTGCTGGCCTCTTAACAACTGGCTATTCATTGGCTGTTAAGGATGCCAGCGGGTGGTTGTAAAGGAGATGGAATCCAGTGATAAGGTCTCCCCCTCAGTGGTCAGCAGGAGCGATGCTACCACTGGAAGGGAGGAGGAGTTGGAAAGACGAGTGGGTGAATCAGCCTGGAGCAACAGCTGTGTGTGTGTGGGGGGGGCATGACCGCAGAAGCTGGATGGCTAGAATATGCCCATGCTACACTGGCGGGGGGGATAGGAGGGAGTACTGTACGGATGTATTTTTTTACTTATCCACTGATCGTTAAGGAACCTGGCATGTGCAGGGGGGTGCCCACTCCTTAACAAAAGTAAAAATCCCAATAAGCGTATAATGATTGGTTTGAGCAAAAGTTATTTCGTCTACAATATAGGGGATAGATTTATGGCATTATTATTATTATTATTTTTTTACTAGTAATGGTGGTGATCAGCAATTTTTAGAGGCACTGCAACATTGCGGCCAATAGATCGGACACCTAACTGACATTTTTGACACTTTTTTTGGAAACCAGTGACATTATTACAGTGATCAGTGCTAAAAAAATATGTACGGACATTGTACTAATGACACTGGCAAGAAAGGGGTTAACATCAGGGGCGAACAAGGGGTTAACTGTGTTCCCTTGGTGTGTTTACTAACTGTATGGGGCGATGGACTGCCTTGGGATAACACAAGGACCCATCTTCCTGCATAACAGAAAGACAAGATCTCAGTGTAATCACCTGTCAGAATGGAGATCCGCGGCTGGCGGACATCGAGTCCATTGGACCCACTGGTTGGCTCCCCCGCTGGCCAATCAGCGCACACGCACCCACAGAAAGCAGTGAACAAGCCCGACTTACAGCTACGCAGATTCGCGCAGCTGAGCCAACTTGCCACAGTATAACTGTGGCGGCTGGTCAGCAAGTGGTTAAAGGGAGACTCCACTTTCATGTGAAAAATATATAAAAAAAATAAAAAATAGTATAGAGTATACAATTGTGATACAAGTCATATTGCAATTGAATGTTATTAAAAATTACCTTTCCTTTTCAATCTGCAGCCACTGTAATTTTCTGAAAATGTAATGCAATATGGCTAACTGGAGGTGTTTTGTACACAGAATGTGTACAGAATGCCCCCCAGAAACATAATTTCCTGCTTGTGTGATTGGCACACAGATTTTCCCAGAAGTCTGCACTAAGATGCAAGTCAGATATCAGGAATCCCCTGGAACAAAAATTACATTTTTGGTGAGATACTCCCAATAGGAACATGTCTAAAGGGATGCAGGCCCAACAGATTTTCTCATTAGTGTCCTGCAGGTGTACAGCTGATTGATATTTATGAAACTACTCCCATTAGAAAAAATTTCCCACATGAGCACAGAGAAACACACAGGAATTTCTTCAGAAAAACAAAAGGTAGGAATCTGCAACAAAGTTTGTTAAAATCCCGTAATGTACATAGGTCACCCAGAAGGGAATGTTTTTTTCGCAACAAAAGTGGAGTTATGCTTTTTTTTAACTGGAAAAAGCCAACTATATTTTGGATGAGGTACATTTTGCAAAGTAATTGTATACATATGAAAATAAAAGGACAGTTTACAATCATATTGTTTGAGTTTCATTGTACTTACAGTATATGACAAAGGTCTGTGTATATATGTCAATTATGTAATAGTTGACTTCTCCTGTCTCAGAAGAAACAGATAGAATACCTGGGTTCCCATACTCTCTGATGATGAAGTAACATTCCCATATTATATCTAGGAGGTTTTTTAATTGTTTGTTTCGCTCGGAGGATAGCCTGGAGCGGGGTAAACGCTGGGTGGCCTGGCTTGTTACATACTAAGGACCTGTATCTTTGCAATTCTACAGTATTAAAGTGGTAAAAATGAGATAGTTGAGCCGCCAAGTAATAGTCTTGTAAGTCAGGTAGAGATGCTCCCCCCATATCCGTTGGGTTCTTAAAGATATTCCATGCCAGTTTGTGTCTGCCATTCCCCCATACAAATGAATTTAGGTTGGCCTCCATTTGCTTATAGATTTTCAAGGGGATATAAAGCGGGGCATGCCACACCATGTAAAGTATTTTAGTTAATAGGATAATTTTTATAATGTTTATGCGTTCCATGACCCCTAACGGCAGTCTAGACCATGTCTGGGTTTTAGACTTGATAAGCTCAAAAATGGGTGTGACATTCAGGGGGGTATAGTTCGCCAGGGTTCTAGTAACTTCCACCCCAAGTACTTAATTTGTGATACTCTGGTTAGTGGTAGTGATGTAATGGATGGATTCTCCAACTCTGGAGAAAACGGTAAGACATTTTCCTTAATAATTTGTCTGCTGTTTGATCCGCATCCGTATTTGGTCAATTTCTGTCTCCGCATCGGCTTCCCGCGGTCCACAAAGACAGGTATATATCTTGTCTCGAGCCTATTTATATAGTACAAACCTACAATTGTTTCTGACCCGCCTGTATTTGGAGTGTTTTGTTTTGTTGGAGTCTGTCTTGTGACGGCTGTTGGGAAAAAGGGATTGAATATATAGTCATGGATGAAAATAGTTGACATGGTTAAACTTCTCCTGAGGATCTGGATCAGGAGAGGGCGTCAGGACGTGGTCAAACTCCTCCTGAGGGAAAATAAATAATTGTGCGGCAAAGCACGGGTAATCAGGAGGGGGCGTCAGGAATAAGCCCAGCGGTGTCGTGGGGATCCCGGGAGGAACTGAACAATCCCAAATTTCATTCCAGTCGTCGCATTAATTGTTGTTGGTAAGGTCATGTCCTAGGTGTGTCTGTGGACTGTTATTTAGCATTAATGAGGAGACTTGAGGTCTGGTAAAAAAAAAAAAAGCAGAACCAGGTTATAAGAGATCCATTCTTGGTTACAAACCTCTGATGCCGGAGGCCCCACAATTGATGGTATTCAGATTGAATATACATTATCCAGTGAAATTTTCAGTTGGCAAATCATTGGAAGTTATTGAGGCTGAGGCTAGAATAAGAGGACAGGAAACCAAAAGGTGCCCCTTACAACCTCAGCAACCAGAAGAGTACGAAGAGACAGAGAAAGCTAGAGTGAGGAATTTGGATTTTGGGTTGGGACGTGTAGATGATGTTTAAAGTGGTTCGTTAAATATCAGCTGCTGGTGTTTCATGTCTGCTCATTAAGTGTTTAATTGGAGATCTTCTCAGTTCCTCATCTCCACATCACTGTGTACTTCTATTCAGTTCTCTTTTTTTTCTCTCTCTTTCTCTCTCTTTCTCTCTCTCTCTCTCTCTCTCTCTCTCTCTCTCTCTCTCTCTCTCGTCTTATTAGAGATCTTCTCAGTTCCTCATCTCTAAAACACTACTGCCTATTTCTACTCAGCTGTGTCTCTCTCCCCCTCTCTCTCTCCTGTGTCTCATTCTTGTTCAAACCTAAGAACTGTGACATGGGAAACAAGTTGGCTAAGCCCGCAGAGGGCAGTTTGGTCTGTGATTTGGTTTTAGAATGGGAGGGAGAGGATGCTGTGAAAAGGGGAAGGAAATTAGCAAAAGTGTGTGGGATTGATATGCATTTGGGTGGGAGATTACAAGTAGACGAATGGCGCACTCTCTTAAAGAGAAAAAGGGGTTTCCTATCAGATCACGGCCATTCATGAAGAAGGGTGGATTGAACAGGAAACAAATCAAAATGGTTGAATTGTGTACGTGTACAAGAAACTAGAAAAGAGGAAGCCAAGTAGTCAGCCACTGCCCTATAATGGCGTCTGGTCCCCAGGAAGTAGACACTGCCCTTCGTCTACCACCCCACTGTTCTAAGTGACACCTCCCTCTGTGGCAACACACCCTATGCCACCACCCCCTGAACAGCCCACACCAAAATCCACCCACATGTTTCCAGTGATGGAACATAGTAGTTATCAATGTAGCATTTTAATTAAATAAATAATTTATGTATAGGATGTCTTCAATATTTCTGAATACTTCAGTCAGAATCTGAATTTAGTTCTATTTGCTTACCCTTGCATTATTGAAGCTAAAAGGTGTTTCTTTTCTAATAACAGTAAATGTAGCAAATGTGCTATATTTATGCAAATTGTTTTAAGCTGTATTAGCAATAATTGGGGAGTTTAAAATGTTCAATTTCAATATTTAACAGTATTATAAATAAAGAGGAAGTTTATGTATTCTGTGCGTTATGCCAGAAGGACAAAAAAGAGGAAGTGCTTTCCTTGCTTAAATCTATGTGCTAGATTTAGGCCCCATTCACATCTGAGCGTTTTGTAGTCTGGAAAAAAAAAAAAAATTCTGGTTCACATCTCCACTCTAAAATGCCTGAAGCCAATATGTATACAAGAAGTTTACTGATTTGGGTTTTAGCGTGTTGAACAGAGCGCATGGACACATGTTAGCTGCCGCATTTATTTCAGGTCTTAAAGAGTCAATCCGAAAGGGTCTGAGTATAGAGGACCCACAACCTTGAAGCTTGAGACGTTGTTATTAGTAGTTATTAGGTTCAGAATCCTCACAGAACAATAGAGAGTAGCTCCTCTCATGATGGCCTCTGACGCACCCTGCCTGCGCCCACCGGTACCAACTCCACGTGCCTGCTACAACTGCGGAAGACCCGGCCACTCCAGAAGGGTATACCGAAGCCCATGGAAATTCACCCACAGTCAACCAAGCCCCAACCGTGACCCACATGAAAGCGCCCAGTACCAGGGACATGACACCTCACCTTGCCTACCTCTCTGGATCACATGGACCTTCTCCACAAGGATTCCGGCAAGCCTGTTTCACCTGCCAGCTACACCTGGACTGTTATACCACAAGGTGCCCAGAACTCCCTGTGACAGGAGGGCCCATGGAACTCAGAATACATCTTATGTCTAAGGCACCCTGTGCCATCCTGGCACAGGGTGAGTGAGAAAATATATCTTGGACTACTTAAAATGGGACAGTAATATTTGTCCACAATATCTCCCAGGATGTATGTAGAGACTATTATTGGTTTGGTTGATTCTGAACGCAACCTGTGTTTATGTTAAATGAATGAGCTGATCACATTGTCCTCTATACAATGTAGGAGACGGGACGACTGCTATTATGTTGATATAACTGTGTGAAGCTCGGTGACCACAAGTCTGGGCGAAAGGTCATGTCTCAGTCACCTAGGCTGTATAAAGGATTAGATAATTAGCTCATGTTAATTAAGTTACAGTTGTATTGTTAGAGGAGGTTCCAACGGCATATAAAGTCTTGTAATTCTGGTTCTAAATAAAGTGAGTTCTTGGTAGCAACAGCAAGTGTCGCCTTGTTTGTGCTCAGAGAGGTTGGGATATCTGTAAACAGACTGGGAGGAAGTGGTATATGACGGAAGCACTCAAGCGGAGTGTGGGACGTTCTGTGACATTGGTGGCAAGCAGCGGGAAAGCTTCCTGAAGTCTGGGACATCCAAACCTCCAACTGGATCCAAGATCAGCATAGCAGACTTCAGTCACCCCAGCGGAGATATGGACCTGGCATCAGAGTTCCCGGGACTGCTGCGGATCATCCTTTCAACATACACCAGGACTATGTCTGAGGATGAATACCTGGAGCTTAGGCAGCAAATTCGGGTGGAGCTCTGGATTGCAGCCCTCCGTCTCGCTGGTATAAAACAGGGCAAGTGCTTTCCAACCCAAGAGCAACGGGCCAGTGACCAACGGGCATTGCGGATGGCATTCCTGGGAGAGCAGCCCCAGGAGCAATGGGTGACTGAGTTGGACAGGCTGGTCCAGCAGGAGATAGAGCTGGACAATCGTTATCGGGCTCTGCAATGGCACGCAGAGGAGGGATATTTAGGGGAGACAACAAAATGCTCTCCGGAGGGATATGACTTTGGCGGCCCTGGATTGCTGTGGGAGAGCCTTACAGATCTTTTTATGTTTGGCGATGAAGGGGAACCTGACCTTGAGGACCTGAGAGACTATAGAGAGTCTATGCTCGGTCTTGCAGGGGTCTCAGAGCTCAAACCTGCTCTGGACCATTTGCTAAGGAAGGAACAGCATCTGGAAAGGGCATACAGGAAACTGCTAGAACAAGTTCAGCAGCATGCCAGAGAATCGGCAGTGGAAAATCCGGAGATTGCCGTCCCCAAACCTGAAGTGCTGACAACAGGGCAGAGCTCTGCTAACCTCTGCCCAGAAATGATAGCATATTCTGGGTTCCATGGACAGGAGATGGTGAACCTCTATCCCCAGACATCAGTTGCAGAGACATGGGACTTGATAGACTTTTCTGCTGAGGAAGAACAACCTGATGAGCCTCCAGCAGAAGGGGCCAAAGTTCACTGTGTTCTGCCCAGCACCAACAGTGGCTTCGGCCTTCCTGAGAGAAGAGGTAGTCGGCCTTTCTCCCACAACACTGACAGGGACATGTGATTTTCTGCCAGCAGCATCTATGGAGTTAAAACAAACTTCTCCAGCTGAAGATCTGGTAACTGAACAGAGGGTCCAAGACCTCTGTCCCACACTATTACCAATTCCAGAGACTGGGGATTTAATAGACGTTTCTGTAGAGGAGGAACCACCTGGCAAACCCCTAGCAGAAGTGCTGGCAACCGGACAGAGGGTCCAAGACCTCTGCCCCACACCTGCAGCAATTGTGGAGGCCCAAGGTGAGGAGGTGGCAGTCTATCGCGAGCTGCAGATCAGGATCCAAGGAGAGAATACAGTCATCACCTCACAACTGCAGCTTGATCTGGTGTCGGTTAATGGGGCTTCAGTCCCCACCTGTATACCCCAGGGATGCTGGGCAGTCGGCCCAGATTCCCAACAGCAGGATGAAGTGAGCCCAGTCCCCCTGTCTTCTCTCCAGTGGCAGAAAGGATTCCAGGGAGAAGGGCCAGTCCGGGCCTCTCCCCAGCGGCAGATATGTTCTCTGAGAGAGGCAGAGGATGGCAGGCTGGGTGAGTAATACTCTGTTTGGAATAATTTGTTTGGGGTACTGTGTGGGTACAGGCAGTAGAGGACTGGAACTATGGACTAACTTCAGAGTCAACCCGTCTGGGGTCTCCTCCTGTGTTAGTCTCCTGCCGAAAGGGGAGAGATGTGACGGGAGGGCCCATGGAACTCAGAATACATGTTATGTCTAAGGCACCCTGTGCCATCCTGGCACAGGGTGAGTGAGAAAATATATCTTGGACTACTTAAAATGGGACAGTAATATTTGTCCACAATATCTCCCAGGATGTATGTAGAGACTATTATTGGTTTGGTTGATTCTGAACGCAACCTGTGTTTATGTTAAATGAATGAGCTGATCACATTGTCCTCTATACAATGTAGGAGACAGGACGACTGCTATTATGTTGATATAACTGTGTGAAGCTCGGTGACCACAAGTCTGGGCGAAAGGTCATGTCTCAGTCACCTAGGCTGTATAAAGGATTAGATAATTAGCTCATGTTAATTAAGTTACAGTTGTATTGTTAGAGGAGGTTCCAACGGCATATAAAGTCTTGTAATTCTGGTTCTAAATAAAGTGAGTTCTTGGTAGCAACAGCAAGTGTCACCTTGTTTGTGCTCAGAGAGGTTGGGATATCTGTATACAGACTGGAAGGAAGTGGTATATGACGGAAGCACTCAAGCGGAGTGTGGGACGTTGTGTGACACTCCCCCTCCCAATTCGCCAAGGCAATGGCCCTCATTCTGGACACCTGGATGAAGTTACACCCAGACATTGTACTCCTTCAGTATGTAAATGACCTCCTGCTTGTGATTGCCTCAATCTACTCTACTGAAAGCTTCCTCCATTACCTGGTTGAACAAGGTTGCAAGGCCTTAAAGCAAAAAGTCCAGAAAGAAGGTGATTTTCCTAGGCCACTGCATCTCCCAAGGCACCCGACATCTCACTGAAGAAAGAGTTGCTGCAATCAAGGGCATCCCTTTACCTCAAGGTCAAAAGCCCATTCACGCCTTTCTAGGATTAAGTCTTCCTTTTGATGCAATCCCTTTATGATGCCCTGAAATCTGACCCTTTCCTGCTTTCTCCAAAAGCTGTGGACAATTTTGAAACTCTGAAGGAGATCCTCTCAACAGCCTCTGCTTTGGGACTAAAAGACTTTTAAAACTATTTGTCTCAGAGAGGCAAGGACATGCCACAGGAGTTTTGGCTCAGACCCATGTTAACAGATTTAGACCCATTGGGTATCACTCCTGTCAACTGGACTCAGTGGCCAGGGGGGGACCCTCCTGCCTCAAAGCCGTCTTTGCAGCCCAATGCCCCTCATGACATTACTGCCATACTGAACCAAGTACAGCCCAAACACCAGTCCTCAGTAAGACACCTCAGACTTCAGTGTGCCTTGCTTCTCCCCGATAACATCACCATCATCCGATGTGATACCCTTAACGCATCCACTCTGCTTCCTCTTCTCGAGGGGGGAACCTCTTTGGAGAATGATCCTCAACTCACTGATTCAAAGTGATGAAGGTGGAAACAACACACTTACCGACAGTCAGTGAAACAGCCCTTAAGAATCCTGACTTGACAATTTTTGTGGATGGTCCCAGGTATGCAGGCATTACCCTCCTCCATGTCTGCCCAGGAAGCAGAACTCCAGGCCCTAACTATGGCATGCAAATTGGCAGAAGGAAATTTTGGGATCATCCGGAAAACCAGAGGGTTCCTGACAGCAGCAGGAACACCTGTAAAACACAGTGCAGCTATCAAGGATGCCCTACTCCTCCCAGCACAAGTGGCTATACTTAAGGTAAAGATGCACGGCAAGCTGGTTTCCCAAGAAGCACGAGGCAATCACCTGACAGATACTGCTGCGAAACAAGCTGCAGATTGAACTCGAGAAGTGGTCAGCAGAGTGAATGCACCTATCCTGGATGACCCAATAGACACCCCTGAAGAGACTGTACAAACCATTATGATTCTACAAAACCTTCCTGTAAACAGGACTCACCTCAAGGAGCAACAAGAGACAGCTGACAAAGAAGAAAACGAAGTGTGGATCAAAAAAGGAGCCACAAAAGTTGAAGGAATCATGGAATTAAACAAGAGACTGTGTCTGCCACGTAGGCCGGAAGCCTATCCCGTCACCAACATGACGGCAAAGTCCACAGCTAAAAGACTTTTAACAGAAATAGTGTGCAGATATGGTGTCCCAGAGGTTATAGAGAGTGATCAGGGGCCGGCTTTTACGGCCTCAGTAACCAAGGAGATATGGGCAGCTTTAGGGGTCACACTAGCTTTCCATACCCCATAGCATCCTCAGAGTAGTGGGAAGGTGGAAAGATTGAATGGCACAATAAAGTCTAGAATGCTAAAAATGTCTCAGAAAACAAGAATGAATTGGCCAGTTAGCCTGCCCATTGCCTTGTTCAGTGTTAGGTACACTCCAAGGGGAAATCATGGTTTGTCACCCTAAGAGATATTGTTTGGTTCAGCCCCCAGACTGGGTTGTTATTTTCCACAACAGTTGCAACTTCAATCTGATGTATTAACTGATTATGTGACTGTTTTATCTCGAAAATTAACCCGTATCCATTCAGAAGTGTTTTCTTCCATTCCAGATCCTGAGCTAGATACAGGAACGCACAAGCTGGTTCCTGGTGACTGGGTCCTGGTAAAGAAATTTGTGAAGAAAGACACCCTTGAACCCAGATATGATGGTCTGTTCCAAGTCCTTCTAACAACTACCACATCAGTAAAAGTGGCCGTAAGGAACTCGTAGATACACGCCTCTCACTGCAAGAAAGTCCCTGTGCCCAAAGAAAAAGCTGAGGAGACCAAGCCATGATCCTGTTTATCCTTTTTGTTGTGATTTTTGCTCAGGCCCAGGAGGTGGCCATCAAACAGAAAGATGGCATAACCCAATTCAGGTATAATTCATCCGACACACATGTTACCACTTTAATATCCCCTCATAGTAAGATACTTCCAGGTACTGATTACAGTGTCCGGTCCAATGAGAGAACAATATAGTAGGTCCAATGACTGTGTATGTATGTGTCACTGACACATATTGAAGTCACTCTTAGATAGAATGACAATCAACAAGCACACAGATCAATACTTCACCAAAGAGTTCAGACTGACCATTGAGAATCCCAGCCCAGGGGACAGTGGGATGTATTGAGCCTATGGTGTGGAAATGGGTATTACGGTTTTAGAAAACCTTTCCAACTGAAAGACATGTTCAATAACCCAGAGTGGACAGTTCCCCAATCTACAAACTCTAACCCCCTAAGGCCCCATATGCAAACATTAGGGGACATGGTGGCCATAGCAGACCCTACCTTTGAGGACACCATGGCTGCAGAAACCGGTTTTTCAGATGTCAACTTGTGTCTCGAATGGATGAGGTACAATGCAGGGAAGCACAATAAGACCAATTGCTATGTGTGCGGAGGGCTAAACCTCATCTAGGAACAGTGCCCCTTAATATACTCCCAGAACATGAGACCTGTGTCTTTAGCCTATTTACCAACAAAACCATTAACTACTCCCTGTGTGAGCATTGGAAAAAAAAGAGTACCCCATAGTCACTAAGGCTCCCAAGCCAGCAGAAGGTATCACCATATATCCTGGCAATTACACATGTTATGGAAAGTACCATGGAGTGGGAAAGCCCCCTGGAAATTTCACCGAAGGTTACTGTGAGTCTTACAGTGAGGTGTCTGCAGATCTAGCGCAAAATCAAGTTCAGTCCTTAGGGGACGTGTACTGGATCTGTGGGGGCATGAAAATTAGGAGTAGAATGACAGGACAGTGGACAGGAGAAAGTGCAATGGCTAAAGCCATAATGCCCCTGCATATTCTCTCACAAGACCCAGAGCCAGAAGCAAGCGATGTACCCAAACCAAACAGAAGATGCAGGAGTGCCCCCGCATGATGTTTTGATCCTCATGTATACATAGATGCCATAAGGGTCCCAAGGGGGGTCCCAGATGAGTTCAAAGCAAGAGACCAAGTAGCAGCAGGTTTTGAGTCACTGATTCCCATTATCACTGTAAATAAAAATGTAGACTGGATAAATTACATCTACTATAATCAACAAAGATTTGTCAATTACACCAGAGATGCACTCCAAGGTTTAGCCGAACAGTTGGAAGCAGCTTCACACATGACTGCATTCTCCCCTGCATCAGGAAGTGTGCGGAAAAGACTGTTGACCAAACTACCCCCACGTTCATGAACCAAGAGATATCAGATGATGATGACGATGTCTATGTAAGGCTTGATGAAAATTATGATGAAAATTATGTGTTACATTCCGTTACAGTCACCCTCCCCAGAGATGCAACACCGTAGGACTATAGGAACAGATAGCACCTGGCCGCACTCCTCCAGCTGTATCGAGGGGGGTAGTGAACTAGTCGCTGCTCTTTCTCTACATACGGCTTAAAAGAGTTGTGGGGGGGGTGGGCTGGGTGTAAGCCTTTCAGTGTGAGGGACAGTTTTGTGAAATAAGCATTTCAAGGGGGGAACTGTAATGGATGTGACTATGAGTGTTATGGTGAAATGCCTATTTCCAATATAACCATATAGATATAAGTGCTTACTTCAGCCTCTGCTATCAGCCTTAACCATATTCAATTAGATGTCTGCCAGCTTACCCTCCCTCCATGTGGAACAGAACTGCAAGAGTTAAAGAAGATTGTGCCTGTTTTTTTAAGAACTGGAAACAAGACACCCTATTTAGCTATGATAGTTTGCTATTCCCTTATATATATATATATCTATATATAATATATATATATATATATATATATATATATATATATATATATATATATATATATATATATATATATAGATAGATATAACTTAAACTTTGTCACAATAATGAATATGTATATCTTGTGGTCCACATATGCTTGTCTTATTTGATATTTGATTTGATAACAAAATATCCGGCTCACGGCATATTAGCCAGAGTCCAGGAAGTAATAAAGCAGAAGTATCAAACTAGTGAACTAGTGTATGTCTCAGTAATTTACTTCAAGTGTGCACACTTTTACATTGAAGGTTAATTTGGCCAGGGGGACAGAAACAAAAAGTACCAAACGGTTCTGGTTCGGTCCAAAACAGTGATGGGTACGTTTTGGGGGGTGGGAAGACGTCTATGGGGAGAATTTGGGATTTGTCCCATTTGAATATCAATTGAATAGCTGTCCATCTTTTTAATTATTTCAAGAGCTACTTGCAGTGACGGTCCCTGATGCGCTATAGAATAGTGTCATCAGCATATAGACCTATTTTGCCTAACGTGGGTCCTCTCCTCAATCCTATAATGTTGGGGCCTGCTCTGATAGCAATTGCTAGGGGCTCAGCGGCCAATGCATATAGTAGGGGCGAGAGGGGGCATCCCTGACGCGTGCCCCTTTCCAGTGGAAATTGTTCTGACAACCATCCATTCATGAATACCCTTGCTTTCAGTGTTTGATATAGGAGTTTAACCAATTTTAAAAATTGTGGACCAAAGCCATAGTTGTGTAAACACTCCGATAAGTATGACTATTCTACCGAATCGAAGGCTTTGGCTGTATCTAGTGCTACTACTACCCTAGTGCCAGAGTTGTCATGTTGGGCCTGTATATTCATATATGTAACCGTCTAATATTCATGTCAGTGTTCTTCCCTGGTATATATCTGGTTTGGTCTGGATGTATTAGTGTGAGTATGGCTGTATTTAGGTGATTGGCCAGTATTTTAGATAGTATCTTGAGCCTCCTGCATGGATTGGGGGAGTGAGTTTGTGTCTAAAATGGATTGGTAGAGTACCTTGAGCTTAGGGATAATCATCTCAGAGTATGTTGCATAGAACTCGAAGGGCAATCCATCTAGCCCGGGCACTTTGGACTTGGCTAATTCGCATCAGTGACGTCCTGTGTAGTAATAGGAGCATCCATTAATTTCACTTGTTCCGGGTTTAGCCTGGGGAATTGCATTGTATTTAAATATGATTGTATTTCCCTTTGCATGTGTACACTTTGGGATTTATATAGGCTTTCATAGAATTGATCAAACTGGGACGCAACTTGGGATGGGTCTGTAATAATATTTCCCTGTGGGCCTCTTATGCCACATACACATGGGCGGACTTTTCGACCAGACTGGTCCGACGGACTTTTGACGGACATCCGACTGACTTTTGAACGAACGGACTTGCCTACACATGATCACACCAAAGTCTAACAGATTTGTACCATGACGTACGACCAGACTAAAATAAGGAAGTTGATAGCCAGTAGCCAATAGCTGCCCTAGCATGGGTTTTCATCTGTCGGACTAGCATACAGACGAGCGGATTTTTAGACTGGACTCAAGTCCATCGGAAAGATTTTAAGCATGTTTTAAATCTAAAGTTCGTCAGATTTTCGACTGGAAAAGTCAGCTGAAGGTCCAATGACCTTCACACGATCCGATTGTCCGCCGGACTCAGTCCATTGGACCAGTCCGGTCAAAAAGTTTGCTCGTGTGTATGCGGCATTAGGGAGACCACTACCAGTGGTCTATCGTCTATGTGGGCCAAATAAGCCAAAAGCCTACCTGCTCTATCCCTCTGTTCATATACTCATTGTTTGAAGAAAAATATACGTTATTTTGCCTTCTCAGTATATAGTTGTGTTACCATGCGGGAATGTATTTTTACCTTGTTTAGATTTTCAGGGGTGGGGTTTGAGTTATAAGCAGATTCTAATTCTTGCAGCTTATTGGTTGTTATTTGTAATATTATATTAGACGACTGTTTGAGCCTATTTATCCTAGTGGATAAACTCCAACGAGCCTGCATTTTGAATGCATCCCAGTAGGAATTAGGCAAGGACGAGTCTCTAGGTCTGTCTAAAAAGTAATGTAGTTCTCTTGCAATAGATTTGTGGTCTGTAATGGCTGAGAGCCAGTGGGGGTTTAATCTCCACGTGCGTACAGGGGGGGAGTGATTCTTAGGGAGGCTGTCATCCAGCAAGGAGAGTGGTCAGATAGGGTCCTAGGTGCGATCCCCGACCCCGTGACCTTAGGTAGTAAGGCCTTGGATACCAGTATGGAGTCTATTCTAGACATAGTGCTATGGCTTGTGGAGTGGCATGTGTATGCTCTGGTTGCAGGGTTGTTGTGCCTCCACACATCTACAAGGGCAAATTCCATCATAGTATGAGAAAGTATGGTCTGCATGGGTTCTCCCGTTTGGACTATGGTCTGTGTTGGGCAGTCTAGTGACGGAGACATAGTATTGTTAAAATCCCCCATCAATATTGCCGGCACAGTCGGATGTTGTGCTATAAATGCTAGACCCTCAGTTACCACGTCAGCTCTGTATGGAGGGGGGATATAGCAGGCATTGAGTAGTATGGGTACTCCCCCTATAAGTGCTTGCATAAAAATGTATCTACCCTTCCGGTCTGTTCCCACAGATACAAGCTCAAATGAGGCGGACTTGGCTATGAGTATTGTGACCCCCCTGGACAGGTTTGTATGAGTGCTGTGATACGCCCAACCTATCCAGGGGCGTTTCAATGCCAACTGTAGGTGCCCAGTGATATGGGTCTCTACTAGCGCAATAATATCTGCTTTTTGTTTTTTAAGAAATGTTAGTACTGCCGTGCGTTTGATTTTATCTCACATACCACACACATTCCAAGTTATAAATTTAGTGTCAGCCATACTATTCATGGCTCGCTATGGGTACATATTCCGGCAGGGTAGTGTATATACCTATCAAACATTGCACTTTCATTATATATACATTACAACTATTCACACAATAACCATATGCTAATAGGCTTATTTCCCAACTTGTAATCTCGTGCACAACGGTGCTCTGCTTCCCAATGCTCTGATCAACTGAACTGGCATTTTCCATCCCTCCCAGCTTCTCACCTCCCCAAATTGGTCAAAGCATACAATACCCATTAACCAGTGTTTCGAACTTTCATCCAGCTTTGCAAACTGACTGGAGGTGCATTGCTTAAAACTGTTGTAGCGTAAAAAAAGCTAAATTGAAACAATAACTTCATGTGAGATGAGGGTGATTTCTCACTGTTGAGCACAAGGTAAAGTAATAGGGGAGTTATGTAAAGATCATTGCAGGCAAGGCTTGCCCTATATAGGAGTATGTTGTCCACATAGGATATGGGAACTTCTCCACCCCCCACATATCTGGGACACGGTATACAGTCCTCCTATTTCATCCCCATAACAGCTCTCTCACTCAGATAGGGCAAAAGTCAGGGTGAATGGGGGAGCTGAGAAGGGGAAACAGTGTGGGGGGGTAAATCCTCCAGTATTTGGCATGACAGGGGTGGTTGTACTCATTCAGTGTCTCTGGGCAGCATGTCACAGTGCTGGGCATCCTCGCTGATCCAGCCAGGCTGCAGCAGTCTTGGGATCTTCAAAAAACTGAATGCGGCCATCTTCTTCCACTCTCAGTCTGGCAGGGAACAGCATGGCATATTTAAGATACAAAACCCTCAGCCGCCTTTTGACATCTTGGAACTGTGCTCTCTTCTTTTGTACTTCATTAGAGAAGTCCGGAAATACTGCCACATGTCCATTGCCCAGTGGGATATTACCTTTTTCCCTGGTCAATCTCAGGATTTTATCCCTGTCCTTAAAGTTTAGAAACTTTGCAATAAAGATTCTGGGGGGAGCTCCCACTGGAGGGGGTTTTGCTGGGATGGGGATAAGCTCTCTCCACTGCAAACATGACAGAGAAAGCTTCCCTTTCAAAGTTGTTAATTAGGAGAGACTCCAGGAATTCAGCTGGATTGTTACCTTCTATTTTTTCTGGCATGCCGATGAACCGGAGGTTGCACCTCCTGAGTCTATTTTCCATGTCATCCTGATGTGCATGTAATTGCTGTACTTGTCTTTGTAGTTCCTCTGTAGTATGGCTTAAGGGATGCAGCATGTCCTCTGCCACTCCAATACGGGTCTCCGCTTCAGTGACCCTGTCTTTCACTTGAGAGGTCCTGGCGAAGGAGGGATATGTCTATCTTGACTTCATTAATCTTAGCTGTTAGCATCCCCTGAAGAATGGCAATGGCATCCAGCACTTTAGTTGTGTCCGCTCCTTGCTGTTCCGGAGCAGAGCACATGCCGGCGCCATCTTGGTCTGGCTAGGCCTTGTCCTGGTGCCGGTATTTCGCCAGCTTGTCCGCCGTATCTGTGGTCCTTTTATGCGGTGACATGGTACTGCTCCATTCCTCTGTGCTGAGCTCGTTGTGGCTGTGTCACTTTTGGGCTGGTTTGTGTGCAGGATAGCTGTTAGGATGATTAACAAGAGGAGCTCACTCTGCTTGCTTCCTACTCCATCGCTGTCCAGGCCACACCCTGTGGAGTTATGCTTTAACTGCTTTTCACATATAGCGCTCTTCAGTTTGGACTGCTATAATTATGCAGAGGAAAAGCTAGTACCACTATGGAAGTATCTAGCCGCAAAACTTGACATCATTGGAACATTGCAACTTCAAATACTCAAGACACCTGGGTGCATATATATAGTCCACTTTGGAGGGTGATTTTGCAGCTGTTCTAAACAGAATCACCCCCCCCCCCCACTCACTCCCATATTAAGCAGTATCCCTTTGATCCCTCAACTCCATTAAAGAGTCATTCCGTGTCTTGTATCTCATGCCTGGTGATATATTTATATGCACCAGGATTTCCTCCATCTCATGGAAATTCTAGATCCCCAATCCTTGCCACCTCTGCCAATAGACTGGTACAGCAACACATAGCTGTCTCTAGTGACAGCAAATGCATTTAAAACATCCAGTTTAATAACACAACATAGATTCTTAGTGTTAAGTTAAATAGTCAACATGGTAATTGTGGCATATCAGTGTTCTTCCTTGACACAAGCTGTAATAGGTTCCTGGAAGATTTGTTTGTGACTTTACTTCGTAAATTACTGGTTCATATGTAAATGACTAAAAATGAGCTAGCAGGGGACATTAATGAATTAGAAATGCAACAGTCCTAGCCTTCTCAGTAATTTAATTTGTTCTTTTTTCTTGCAGACTATCCATCACTATAAATCCCTGATAATTAGAATTGTAGACCCATGCTGTAGTCTGAGGACATTCTCTCAGGACAGAAATGTTAATATTCTAGTGGATTTCTGCTCAAGTTTAATAAAAGAAAATTAAACTGTGAAATTAATACAGGTCGGCAAATACTGAAAAAAATGCTATCCAAAAAAGGCCCATGGGCCACATGAGAGCTTCTGATATGTTTCATAAGTTTAGCAGACATCCTAGAGTAATTCTTTCTTGATTAAAGAAAAACTGCTTCCTAATATGGAAAGTATAACTTCACTAAGCACTTGGCTGTTTAATATTTATTATTACTACAGCACAATTTTAGAACCCAGTTTGTAAAAACAAAACAAAAACAAAAAAACGTTTTTTTTCCTGGTTCTTGAAGCAGTCTCTGGAGCAGGTACGCTCATGGGATTTGTCTGCCCCTTTCTTGTAATACACTTACATCCCAAACCAGTGCCGGGACAAGGTCAACCAACGCCCAGGGTGAACATGCCAAGCTGCGCCCCCCCCATGACCAATTATTTTACACACCTGATATCTATCTATCTATCTATCTATCTATCTATCTATCTATCTATCTATCTATCTATCTATCTATCTATCTATCTATCTATCTATCTATCTATCTATCTATCTATCTGGAGCAGCATGTACAGTCTGCAGGAGTTAGGAGAGGAAAACATACAGAGTGCAGAGGTAAGGTGTATGTACAATAATATACAATGTACAGGAGTCAAGAGCGGTAAACTGCAGAGTACAGAGACCAGGAGTATATACACCCTAGTGCATAGCAGTACCCCTATAAATTATATCAACTTTAGTGTATGTGTCATCAAATATGACCAAGTGAATTATATATCACATGAATATGGAACCAAAATACCAGTGCTGCAAACAAAATTGTGAGGAGGCGAATCCCAGACTCCCGGTGCTGCAAGTAGAATGCTAAAACATATAATGCGAACAACTCATAAATATTCAATTACATATCACATGTATGTGGGAACAAATTCCCTGTGCTGCAAAAACATTTTGTGAGGGAGTTAAGACCACACTCCTGGTGCTGTAAATAAAAAAATTAAATACTATAACATATAATGTGAATAACTCCCAAATATTATAATAACTCTAGTCAAATTCTTATGGTTCATTTTTACACAATTTGGTTTTGGAGTTACTACCAAACTCCCAGTGCCTCAAATCAAACACACAGTGCAAAGTACTATTAAAGTGCTCTATAAACAAAACAGTCCATTAGAGGGCAAGTGCTCTTGTGCACATTGCTGGATCGAGATGGGGCTCAAGCAAGTGGCTGACAGATTCCTCCATCCACACAAATGGGGTGGGCGTAGGAATCCCCCCCCCCACTGGGACATTGTATTCTGACAGCAGGGACTCTCCCCTATCAGAATACACTGATCAGCACTGCAAACAGCTAATTGAACAAGGATTTCCACCAGAAGTGGATATAACAATTGGTTTCTGTCTAACAGAGAGGGTTACAGCCCCTGCTGAATTCTGATCTGTGTACTCAGTTTTACCTTGTCCTATGCTTCAGCAGGCTCTCTGCAGTTCTGTTACTGGTCCCCCGCAGCTCCTGTGTCAGGAGTGACAGTGGTCACACTCCAGCCTCCACTTCGGACCATACAGGTTTAATCTTCCTCTATATGTGATAGGGAGGAGGAGAGCACTGGAGCTGGCTGAAGCATAGATTCAATTGTAAAAAAAAAAAAAAAAAAAAAAAAGGACTATACAGTACCCACCTTCTCCCCCCTCCCACACACTGCAAAAGTGGACTTGAAGTTGGGCTGAGGTAAGAAATCACATCCTTTGCTGTGTAATGCTTATATTCTTGAACAAGTTAGGAATTAGTGTGACATTTCAGGTGCTACATAGATGTAATCCACATACACATTATATCTTATTAAAAATCATTCTTTTTAGAAGATATAACGTGTATGTGGATTATATCTATGTAGCACCTGAAATGTCACACTAATTCCTAACCTGTTCAAGAACTTTACTTTAATGTCGCGTACACACGATCAGACTTTACGGCATACTTGGTCCGGCGGACCAGAGTCCAACGGATAATCCGACTGTGTGTAGGCTCCAGCCGTACCTAGATTTAAAGCATGTTTCAAATCCTAGTCCGCCGGACTTAGTTCCTGACAGAAAGTCCGTCCGTCTGTATGCTGGTCCGACGGACAGGGTATTGCATCTCGCGCTCGCTGCAATAGGAAAAACAAATTTTCCTATTGCGGCGAGCGCAGGGCTTGCCAGGCCCTTAGGTCTGGTATGGATTTTAAGGGGAACCCCTACGCCGGAGTGGCGTCCCCCCTAAATCCATACCAGACCCCGATCCGAGCACGCAGCCTGGCCGGTCAGTAAAGGGGGTGGGGACGAGCGACCCCCCCCCTCCTGAACTGTACCAGGCCGCATGCCCTCAACATGGGGGGTGGGTGCTTTGTGGGAGGGGGGAGCCCTGCGGGGCCCCCCACCCCAAAGCACCTTGTCCCCATGTTGATGAGGACAAGGGCCTCTTCCCGACAACCCTGGCTGTTGATTGTCGGGGTCTGCGGGCGGGGAGCTTATCGGAATCCTGCAGCCCCCTTTAATAAAAGGGCCCCCAGATCCCGGCCCCCCACCCTATGTGAATGAGTATGGGGTACATGGTACCCCTACCCATTCACCTAGGGAAAAAGTGTCAATAATAAAACACACTACACAGGTTTTTAAAATAATTTATTAGACAGCTCCGGGGGGTTCTTCCTCCGGCTTCGGGGGTCTTCTTCCGACTTCGGGGGTCCCTCCGGTTCCTCTTCTCCCGGCGTCCAGTTGGTTCTTCTCTGCTCTCTCTGGCCTCTTCTCCCGGTGTTACAGTTCTTCTGCCGGCTCCTCCGCTGTCTTCATGCCGCTCTTTTGCCAGCGGAGGTCCGGACTTCTGGCTTCTTGTCTTCTTGGCTTCTTCCCTATTCTCTTTTCCAGATGTTGACACGACGGTCTCTCCGGCTGGACTGCTCTCTGAGCGCTCCACTGTGACTTATATAGACGGAGACCCCACCCCCTTATGCCGTCACAGTCCCTGGGCTTGCTGGGACTGTGACGTTTTAGGGGGCGTGGGCTCGCAAGATGCCAATCTCGCTGATAAAAGTGGTGAGATTGACTTCCTTTTCTAGTCCCGTCGTACCCGAGTCACGTTAAAAATGAACGGACTTGTCCGCGTGTGGGCAAACCGGTCATTCTGAAAGTCCGCCGTAACTCCGCCGAAAGTCCGTCGGAAAAACGGGCGGACTTAGCCTGCCGGAAAGTCCGGTCATGTGTAGGCAAGTCCGTCCATTCAGAAAGTCCGCCGGAGAGTCCGGCGGGAAGAATGTCAGACCAAGTATGCCATAAAGTCCGATCGTGTGTACGCGGCATTACTTTCACTTTCAATAAACCTGCACTGAAAAGTGCAGGGCACGTTTATAATCACAGTGTGGAATGCAGAGCAGTCAGCACTCACAGTGGAAGAGGATCCAGTTTGTCATCCCTGATTTACACATCTTCACTCTGCTCTGGAGGAGAGCTCTGCTGTGTGCTGGGCGGGAACCAAAGATCGATACTGCAATGTGAGGTTCTTTTCCTGCTCCGCCCACATGCACTTTTACTGGGACTGTACCAGCTCCGATCCAGGGGGGGAGACTCATAGGAACTCAAGAAGGGAGCTTGGAAAAGGGTGCATCTGCTGCCGCAGAGCAGTGAGCAGGAGCGCATAATCCTTTATTTAGGCAGGCAACAGGGGCATACAAGTTTTACAGCTACATTTTGTGGACAGATTTTTTTGCTCACAACCTAGCACCCCCTCCCACATTGTGCCCAGGGCAGAAGCCCCGCCTGCCCACCCCTTCTACCGGCCCTGTCCCAAACAACTATAATCATAGTTAATATAGTGCTTGTGATTTGTATGTTTTACCTAAAATATTGTCGATTTGTGATGATTACCAACAGGATCATTTCAGTATAAGTTCAAAACATGCTTACATGCTAGGGATGCTACTCTGTATATTATATATACAGTATCTCACAAAAGTGAGTACACCCATCAAATTTTTGTAAATATTTTATTATTTCTTTTCATGTGACAACACTGAAGAAATGACACTTTGCTACAATGTAAAAGTAGTGAGTGTACAGCTTGTATAACAGTGTAAATTTTCCATCCCCTCAAAATAACCCAACACACAGCCATTATTGTCTAAAACGCTGGCAATGAAAGTGAGTACACCCCTAAGTGAAAATGTCCAAATTGGGCCCAATTAGCTATTTTCCCTCCCCAGTATCATGTGACTCGTTAGTGTTACAAGGTTTCAGGTGTGAATGGGGTGCAGGTGTCTTAAATTTGGTGTTATCACACTCACTCTCTCATACTGGTCACTGGAAGTTCAACATGACACCTCATGGCAAAGAACTCTCTAAGGATCTGAAAAAAAAAGAATTATTGCTCTACATAAAGGTGACCTAGGCTATAGGAAGATTGGAAAGACCCTGAAACTGAGCTTCAGCACGGTGGCCAAGACCATACAGAACAGGTTCCACTCAGAACAGGCCTCTTCATGGTCGACCAAAGAAGTTGAGTACACATGCTCAGCGTCATATCCATAGGTTGTCTTTGGGAAATAGACATATGAGTGCTGCCAGTATTGCTACAGAGGTTGAAGGGGTGGGGGGGTCAGCCTGTCAGTGCTCAGACCATACGCCACACACTGCATCAAATTTATCTCCTTGGCTGTTGTCCCAGAAGGAAGCCTCTTTTAAAGATGATACACAAGAAAACCTGCAAACAGTTTACTGAATACAAGCAGACTAAGGACATGGATTACTGGAACCATGTCCTGTGGTCCGATGAGACCAAAATAAACGTATGTGGCTCAGATGGTGTCAAGCGTGTGTGGCGGCAACCAGGTGAGGAGTACGAAGACAAGTGTGTCTTGCCTACAGTAAAGCATGGTGGTGGAAGTGTCATGGTCTGGGGCTGCATGAGTGCTGCCGGCACTGGGGAGCTACAGTTCATTGAGGGAACCATAAATGCCAACATGTTCTGTGACATACTGAAGCAGAGCATTATCCCCTCCTTTCGGAGACTGGGCCACAGGGCAGTATTCCAACATGATAACGACCCCAAACACACCTCCAAAAAGGACCACTGCCTTGCTAAAGAAACTGAGGGTAAAGGTGATGGACTGGCCAAGCATGTCTCCAGACCTTAAACCCTATTGAGCATCTGTGGGGCATCCTCAAACGGAAGGTGGAGGAGCGCAAGGTCTCTAGCTCCGTGATGTCATCATGGAGGAGTGGAGGAGGACTCCAGTGGCAACTTGGGAAGCTCTGGTGAACTCCATGGCCAAGAGGGTTAAGGCAGTGCTGGAAAATAATGGTGGCCACACAAAATATTGACACTTTGGGCCCAATTTGGACATGTTCACAGGGGCGTTAGACATTAATGGCTGTGTGTTGAGTTATGTTGAGGGGACAACAAATTTACACTGTTATACAAGCTGTACACTCACTACTTTACATTGTAGCAAAGTATAATTTCTTCAGTGTTGTCACATGAAAAGATAGAACAAAATATTTACAAAAATGTGAGGAGTGTACTCACTTTTGTGAGATACTGCATATATATATATATATATATATATATATATATATATATATATATATATAGTAACTTGGGGTAGCCAGCAAGGGTCCAGGGCCCACTTAATAGCCAGGCACTCCCGCTCCACCAAAGCATAATTTCTCTCAGCTGCTGTCAATTTTCTACTCAGGAAAACTATGGGCTGTTCCTCCCCATTGACCCCTTGGTACAGAACAGCTTCCAAGTCTTCACTGGAGGCATCTGTTTGAACAACAAATTCTCTTGAGAAGTCAGGAGCGACCAGTACTGGGCACTGCCACAAGGCTGTTTTAAGCTCCTGGAAGGCCTTTTCAGCCTTGTCATTCCATTGCACCATAACTGACTTTTTACCCTTTGTCAGGTATGTGAGAGGTACAGCAATAATGGCGAAGTTGGGGACAAACCTTCGGTAGTACCCCACGATGCCCAAAAAGGCTCGCACCTGTTTCTTTGTGACTGGGCAGGGCCAGATCTGGATAGCCTCCATTTTGTTCATCTGTGGCTTCACCAACCCTCTACTCACAATGTACCCCAAGTACTTGGTCTCTTCCATAGCAATGGCACACTTTTCAGGGTTCACAGTAAACCCTTCTTTCTTCAGAGAGTCTAAGACTGCCTGCACTTGAGAAAGATGGGATTCCCAGTCTGTACTAAAGATGACAATATCATCTAAATACCCTGAAGTTTATTTCTAAAGTGGGCGTAAGGTTTTGTCCATAGCTCTCTGGAAAGTAGCTGGAGCAGAATGCAAGCCAAACAGCATTCTTTTGTACAGGAAATGGCCATCTGGGGTAGAAAAGGCAGTCTTTTCTTGGGCTTCCTTAGTTAAGGGTATTTAACAGTAGCCTTTGGTGAGATCTAAGGTGGTAATGTATCGGGCTGGTCCCAACCTCTCTATCAGTTCATCTACTCTCGGCATTGGGTATGCATCGAACTTCGATACCTCGTTGAGTTTTCTGAAATAATTACAAACTTGCAGAGTCCCATTGGGCTTTGGTACCAACACAATCAGGCTCGACCACTCGCTCTGCGATTCCTCAATGATATCAAGTTCGAGCATTTTCTGGATTTCCTCTGACACTGCTTTCCTATGAGCCTCGGGGATGCGATAGGGTTTCACTCGGACCTTCACATTGGGTTCCGTGACAATATCATGTTCAATAACCCTGGTGAGACCCGGAAGTCCTGAGAACTTCTCTCTATTCATCTGTAAGAACTCCTTTACCTGCTGTATTTGTGGCTTGGAGAGGGAGGTGGAAACTGGGACAGAGTTCTCCCCCACCGGGGGCTTAGAACTAACTTTAGCCAGAGCAACTTCCTATTCACAGTCCTTCCAAGGCTTCAGGAGATTTACGTGGTATGTCTGATAGGGCTTCCTCTTCCCAGGTTGGTGTATCTTATGCCCTGTACACACGACCGGTTTTCTCATCGGAATAAACTCTGACGGTTTTTCCGGCGGATTTTCGACGGAATTTCGCTCAAGCTGTCTTGCATACACACGGTCACACTGTCAAGTCCGACTGTCAAGAAAGCGGTGATGTACAACGCGTACGACGGGACTAGAAAACGGACGTTCAATAGCCAGTAGCCAATAGCTTCCGTCTCGTACTTGCTTCAGAGCATGCGTCGTTTTTGGTACATCGGAACAGCATACAGACGAGCAGTTTTCCCAATAGGAATTGGTTCAGTCAGAAAAATATAGAACATGTTCTCTTTCTACGTCAGTCAGAATTTTCGATGTAAAAAGTCAGATGGGGCATACACACGGTCGGAATATACGATGAAAAGCTCCTGTCTGACTTTTTCTGTCGGAAATTTTGCTCGTGTGTATGGGCATTATAGTTAACCTCCCCAACCTTTTCTATGACCTCAAAGGGTCCCTGCCACCTGGCCAGGAACTTATTTTCCACTGTAGGTATAAGTAGAGAGACCCGATCCCCAACCTGGAACTGTCCAAGTTTGGCAGACCGGTTGTACACCCTTTTTTGTGCCTCCTGCGCTCTTTGCATGTGCTCCTTGACTAGAGGCATCACCTCTCTCTCTCTCATCTGAGTTATATGTTCTACAACTGTCTTGTGAGAAGAGGACTCACTTTCCCATGTTTCCTTCACCAAGTCAAGCAGTCCCCGTGGTCTTCGCCCGTACACCAACTCAAATGGGGAAAAACCTGTGGACGCCCGAGGCACTTCCCTAATAGCAAACATTAGTGCTGGGAGTAGACAGTCCCAGTCTTTACCATCTGATTGCACAACTTTTTTAAGCATTGACTTGAGAGTTTTCTTGAATCGCTCTACCAGTCCATCTGTCTGTAGATGATAAACAGATGTGTGCAGCCGTTTGATTTGGAACAACTTGTACAGATCTGCCATCACCCGAGACATGAATGGGGTGCCCTGGTCTGTCAAGATCTCCTTTGGGAAACCTGTCCTAGAGAACATATTAAACAATTCCCTGGTAATTGCTTTGACGTAGCCTGTCTTAGGGGAACAGCCTATGGATATCTGGTGGCATAATCGAGTACCACGAGGATGTATTGTGGCCCTGAGCTGGTTTCACCAAAGGGCCCACCAAATCCATTGCAATGTGCTCAAACAGTACCTCAATAATGGGCAACGGCACCGATGGGTTCCTCAAGTGGGGCATCGGTGTGGTCAGCTGGCAGGTGGGACATGAACTGTAATAACATCTCACCTTTGCGGTCACTCCTGGCCAGTAGAACCCTTCTATTATTCGTGTCTCTGTCTTGTCAGCCCCCAGGTGACCCCCTAATTTGTCATTGTGGGCCAGATCGAGCACTGTACGTCTGAAGGGCTGGGGAACCAGTAACTGGTCGACTACGTCTCCCCTAACCTCGGTAACCCAATATAACAGCTCACCAATTACCACAAACTGGGGAAACCTTTTTTTGGCCTCAGCTACTTGTGAAATCTTATTAATTATGGTAACCTGTTGCCAGGAATTTTTTAGTGTGGGATCCCTCTTTTGAGCAGAAGTAAATGCACCAGGTGACACCTCGAGATCAGGGTGGGCAAGACGAGAGGAGCTTTCACCTTCATCCTCCTCGGTCAAAACCTGCAGAGGGAAGGCTTCCTCTATGTTCTCCCCAGCCATGACCTGCATAAGAGTGGGTCCCCCCCTCAGGGTTCCCCTTAGCTGGTGGACCATCTGCTCCAGATGAAACTCTATCAATGTTCTCTAAAGCATTGGAGTTCAGCCCCTTAGAGGGAACAGAGCAGTTCAGCTGTCCTAATAGTTTTTGGCTCGCATAGTTCCAAAGTTCAACAAACAAAGGGCAATTCCTTCCTATAATAGCATCATGGATGAGGTCGGGTACCACCCCAACCTCCTGGACAATTGTGCCACAGGCCATAGTGAGTGTCATCGATACCAGGGGGTATTCCCTAGTGTCCCCATGTATGCACACCACCCTCAGGGCTCTTGCTACAGGACTCACCTCCCCAGCTCCCCCGATACCCACAAGTGTTACCATACTTCCGGAGTCCAACAGCGCTCGGACGTGAAGCTGGTTCACCCAAAGATCACATTCAAATTGCCCCTCAGTCAGGTCCAGGTGGGCAGCACAGACATTCTTGGCATAAAAGGACATCCTTCATAGAGAGCCACACTCCATGGGTTTCTCCTGCAGGGGACAGTGGGCCTGGGTATGGCCCCGGGAGTGACACCGCCAGCACAGCACACCCTCATTCCTTTGTTCCGAATAGGGATGAGCCGAACACCCCCCTGTTCGGTTCGCACCAGAACATGCGAACATGAAAAAAGTTAGTTTGAACGCGCGTACACCGTTAAAGTCTATGGGACACAAACATGAATAATCAAAAGTGCTAATTTTAAAGGCTTATATGCAAGTTATTGTCATAAAAAGTGTTTGGGGACCTGGGTCCTGCCCCAGGGGACATGGCTCAATGCAAAAAATAGGTTCTAAAAACAACCATTTTTTCAGGAGCAGTGATTTTAATAATGCTTAAAGTCAAACAATAAAAGTGTAATATCCCTTTAAATTTCGTAGCTGGGGGTGTCTATAGTATGTCTGTAAAGGGGCGCATGTTTCCCGTGTTTAGAACAGTCTGACAGCAAAATGACATTTCAAAGAAAAAAACCCATTTAAAACTACTCGCGGCTATTGCATTGCCGACAATACACATAGAAGTTCATTGATAAAAATGGCATGGAAAGTCTCCACAGGGGAACCCCGAACCAAAATTTTTTTAAAAAATGACGTGGGAGTCCCCCTAAATTCCATACCAGGCGCTTCAGGTCTGGTATGGATTTTAAGGGGAACCCAGCGCCAAAAAAAAACAAACGGCGTGGGGTCCCCCCACAAATCCATACAGACCCTTATCCGAGCACGCAACCTGGTAGGCCGCAGGAAAAGAGGGGGGACGAGAGTGCGCCCCCCCCTCCTGAACCGTACCAGGCCACATGCCCTCAACATTGGGAGGGTGCTTTGGGGTAGCCCCCCAAAACACCTTGTCCCCATGTTGATGAGGACAAGGGCCTCATCCCCACAACCCTGGCGGGTGGTTGTGGGGGTCTGCGGGCGGGGGGCTTATCGGAATCTGGAAGCCCCCTTTAACAAGGGGACCCCCAGATCCCGGCCCCCCTGTGTGAAATGGTAAGGGGGTACTTACCCCTACCATTTCACTAAAAAACTGTCAAAAATGTTAAAAATGACAAGAGATAGTTTTTGACAATTCCTTTATTTAAATGCTTCTTCTTTCTTCTATCTTCCTTCATCTTCTTCTTCTGGTTCTTCTGGCTCTTCTGGTTCTTCCTCCGGCGTTCTCGTCCAGCATCTCCTCCGCGGCATCTATCTTCTTCTCCTGGGGCCACTCCACACCCATGGCATGGGGGAGGCTCCTGCTCTTCTCTTCTTCTCTTCTTCTCTTCTTCTCTTCTTCATTTTCTTCTGCGGGCCGCTCCGTACCATGCTGGCATGGAGGAAGGCTCCCGCTGTGTGACAGCGTCTCCTCGTCTGACGGTTCTTAAATAATGGTTGGTGGGGCCACCGGTGACCCCGCCCCCCTCTGACGCACAGGACATGACGGGACTTCCCTGTGGCATTCCCAGTGACATCACAGGGAAGTCCCGTCAAGTCACCGTGCGTCAGAGTTATTTTGTCAGTTATTTAAGAACCGTCAGACGAGGAGACGCCGTCACACAGCGGGAGCCTTCCTCCATGCCAGCATGGATGCGGAGCGGCCTGGAGAAGAAAATGAAGAAGAGAAGAAGAGAAGAAGAGAAGAAGGAAGAAGACTAGAAGATGAAGAAGATGAAGAGAAGAGCGGGAGCCTCCCCCCATGCCATGGGTGCGGAGCGGCCCGAGGAGAAGAAGATAGAAGACGCCGCGGAGGAGATCCTGGATGAGAACGCCGGAGGAAGAACCAGAAGAACCAGAAGAAGAAGATGAAGGGAGATAGAGGAAAGAAGAAGCATTTAAATAAAGGAATTGTCAAAAACTGTCTCTTGTCATTTTTAACATTTTTGACAGTTTTTTAGTGAAATGGTAGGGGTAAGTACCCCCTTACCATTTCACACGGGGGGGCGGGATCTGGGGGTCCCCTTGCTAAAGGGGGCTTCCAGATTCCGATAAGCCCCCAGCCCGCAGACCCCCACAACCACCGGCCAGGGTTGTGGGGATGAGGCCCTTGTACTCATCAACATGGGGACAAGGTGTTTTGGGGGACTACCCCAAAGCCCCCTCCCAATGTTGAGGGCATGTGGCCTGGTACGGTTCAGGAGGGGGGGGCCGCACTCTCATCCCCCCTCTTTTCCTACGGCCTGCCAGGTTGTGTGCTCGGATAAGGGTCTGGTATGGATTATTGGGGGGACCCCACACCGTTTTTTTTTTTTTTTTGACGCGGGGTTCCCCTTAAAATCCATACCAGACCTGAAGGGTCTGGTATGGAATTTAGGGGGAACCCCACGTAATTTTTTTTAAAAATTTTGGCCGGGGTTCCCCTTAATATCTATACCAGACCTGAAGGGCCTGGTATGGAATTTAGGGGGACTCCCACGTCATTTTTTTTTTAAATTTTGGTTGGGGTTCCCCTGTGGGGAATTCCCATGCCGTTTTTATCAATGAACTTCTATGTGTATTGTCGGCAATGCAATAGCCGCGAGTAGTTTTAAATGGGTTTTTTCCTTCGAAATGTCATTTTGCTGTCAGACTGTTCTAAACATGGGAAACATGCGCCCCTTTACAGGCATACTATAGACACCCCCCAGCTACGAAATTTAAAGGGATATTACACTTTTATTGTTTGACTTTAAGCATTATTAAAATCACTGCTCCTGAAAAAACGGCCGTTTTTAAAACTTTTTTTTGCATTGATCCATGTCCCCTGGGGCAGGACCCAGGTCCCCAAACACTTTTTATGACAATAACTTGCATATAAGCCTTTAAAATTAGCACTTTTGATTTCTCCCATAGACTTTTAAAGGGTGTTCCGCGGCATTCGAATTTGCCGCGAACACCCCAAATTGTTCGCTGTTCGGCGAACTTGCGAACAGCCAATGTTCGAGTCGAACATGAGTTCGACTCGAACTCGAAGCTCATCCCTAGTTCCGAAGGGGTGCTCTGGGACGTTGGGGTGGGTGCTCCTTGACTCTCCTGGTTTGTGGATGACTTGGCTCTCCTCACTGGCAATTAACCTCGAGGTTTGACAGGTCCCAGCAGATCCTCCATCTCAGCATTCCTCTCAACCATTTCCACTAGTTCATCTGCTGTCTCGGGGTCCCCATGACTCACCAAACGCTGAAGGTCATTTGGCAGCGACCATAGGTAACGGTCTAACACAACCCGCTCCACCATTTGGGAACCCTTTAACTTCTCGGGCTGCAGCCATTCTTTTACCAGTTGACTCAGGTCAGAGGACAGTCCAGGCAGTACCTCCAACGGTGTACCGTTTGGGCCTGCATAGCAGTAGTCACTCCAAGGCGGGCCAAGATTTCAGCCTTCAGCCATTGGTAATCCTCTGCATCCGCAGCTGCCAAATCAAAATATGCCTTCTGGAGATCCCCAGTGAGAAAAGGAGCAAAACCACTGGTCTGGGGGCCACCCTTCTCTTTCTACTGTTCTCTCAAAAGTAGCCATGAATGCCTCTACATCGTCACTAGGCGTTAACTTTTGCAGGTAGTGACTGCCCCTTATGGCTGTCTGGTTGCTAGCGGCACCCACGGTTTGTTCTTGTTCTTGTGCAAGACGCTGCATTGCTTCCTGTAAGCAGCTACCTGTGCTTGAGTAGTTTCTTGCTGGACTGTGAACTGGGCGACCAGCAAGGGAGTGGTTTCCTGTTGCTGGGCCATTGCCTCCTCATGACGACGGTTGGCTTCTGTGGCGGCCTGCTGCTGGGCTATCGTGCTCTGAGCTAGGGCTTTTATCACCTCCTCCATGTTGCCTTGTGAGGTTTTCAGAGCTTGTACTGTCCACATATATATACCCATATATCTATATACCTATATATGTCGATATATATATATATATATATACGTGAGATATATATATATATATATAGATAGATTTTATATATATATATATATATATATATATATATATATATATATATATTATACAAGAGAGGTGGATTAAGTACTTTCCCCTTATCTCCAATATCCACTTTAACCACTTTAGCCCCGGAAGGATTTACCCCCTTCCTGACCAGAGCACTTTTTACAATTTGGCACTGCGTCGCTTTAACTGCTAATTGCGCAGTCATGTAATGCTATACCCAAACGAAATTTGCGTCCTTTTCTTCCCAAAAATAGAGCTTTCTTTTGATGGTATTTGATCACCTCTGCGGTTTTTATTTTTTGCGCTATAAATGGAAAAAGACCGAAAATTTTGAAAAAAAAATGATATCTTCTACTTTTTGTTATAAAAAAAATCCAATAAACTCAATTTTAGTCACACATTTAGGCCAAAATGTATTCGGCCACATGTCTTTGGTAAAAAAAATGTCAATAAGAGTATATTTATTGGTTTGCGCAAAAGTTATAGCGTCTACAAACTAGGGTACATTTTCTGGAATTTACACAGCTTTTAGTTTATGACTGCCTATGTCATTTCTTGAGGTGCTAAAATACAACCCCCCCCCCCCAAATGACCCCATTTAGGAAAGTAGACACCCCAAGGAAATAGCTGAGAGGCATGTTGAGCCCATTGAATATTAATTTTTTTTGTCCCAAGTGATTGAAAAATGACAAAAAAAAAAAAAATTACAAAAAGTTGTCACTAAATGATATATTGCTCACACAGGCCATGGGCATATGTGGAATTGCACCCCAAAACACATTCAGCTGCTTCTCCTGAGTACTGGCATACCACATGTGTGGGACTTCTTGGGAGCCTAGCCGCGTACGGCTATCACCGCCTTCAGGATTTCTAAGGGCGTAAATTTTTGATTTCACTCCTCACTACCTATCACAGTTTTGAAGGCCATAAAATGCCCAGATGGCACAAACCCCCCCCCCAAATGACCCCATTTTGGAAAGTAGACACCCCAAGCTATTTGCTAAGAGGCATGTTGAGTCCATGGAATAAAAAGGCTCCCAAAAAGTCTCACACATCCCCGTACTCAGGAGAAGCAACATAATGTATTTTGGGGTGTAATTTCACATATTCCCATGGCATGTTTGAGCAATATATCATTTAGTGACAACTTTGTGCAAAAAAAAAAAAAAATTTGTCTCTTTCCCGCAACTTGTGTCACAATATAAAATATTCCATGGTCTCGACATGCCTCTCAGCAAATAGCTTGGGGTGTCTACTTTCCAAAATGGGGTCATTTGGGGGGTTTTGAACTGTCCTGGCATTTTATGCACAACATTTAGAAGCTTATGTCACACATCACCCACTCTTCTAACCACTTGAAGACACAGCCCTTTCTGACACTTTTTGTTTACATGAAAAAATTATTTTTTTTTGCAAGAAAATTACTTTGAACCCCCAAACATTATATATTTTTTTAAAGCAAATGCCCTACAGATTAAAATGGTGGGTGTTTCGTTTTTTTTTTCACACAATATTTGCGCAGCGATTTTTCAAACGCATTTTTTAGGAAAAAACACACTTTTTAAAATTTTAATGCACTAAAACACACTATATTGCCCAAATGTTTGATGAAATAAAAAAGATGATCTTAGGCCGAGTACATGGATACCAAACATGACATACTTTACAATTGCGCACAAACATGCAGTGGCAACAA
Source organism: Lithobates clamitans (assembly GCA_037952925.1). Lineage (NCBI taxonomy): Eukaryota > Metazoa > Chordata > Amphibia > Anura > Ranidae > Lithobates > Lithobates clamitans. The sequence continues at coordinate 2,045,356 of JBBGZY010000720.1, forward strand.
AATAAATACATTTTTAAAAGCCTTTAAAAGCCTTTACAGGTTACCACTTTAGATTTACAGAGGAGGTCTACTGCTAAAATTACTGCGCTCGATCTGACCTTTGCGGTGATACCTCACATGCATGGTGCAATTCCTGTTTACATTTGACGCCATACCGAAGCTTGCGTTCGCCTTAGCGCGAGAGCAGGGGGGACAGGGGTGCTTTTGTTTTTTTGTTTTTTTTATTTATTATTTTTTTGCTTTTTTATCTTATTTTTAAACTGTTCCTTTCATTTTTTTTAATCATTTTTATTGTTATCTCAGGGAATGTAAATATCCCCTATGATAGCAATAGGTAGTGACAGGTACTCTTTTTTGAAAAAATTGGGGTTTATTAGACCCTAGATCTCTCCTCTGCCCTCAAAGCATCTGACCACACCAAGATCGGTTTGATAAAATGCTTTCCCAATTTCCCAATGGCGCTGTTTACATCCGGCGAAATCTAAGTCATGAAATGCTCGTAGCTTCTGGTTTCTTAGGCCATAGATATGTTTGGAGCCACTCTGGTCTCTGATCAGCTCTATGGTCAGCTGACTGAATCACCAGCTGCATTCTCAGGTTCCCTGTTGAGACAGGAGAGCCAGAGAAAAACACGGAAGACGGTGGGGGGGGCATTCCCTCCCACTGCTTGTAAAAGCAGTCTAGAGGCTAATTAGCTGCTAGGATTGCTTTTACATGAAAGCCGACCGCTGGCTGAAAAGAATGATACCAAGATGATACCTAAACCTGCAGGCATCATTCTGGTATAACCACTCAAAGTCGTGAATGGCGTACCTGAAGACAAAAAAATGGTTAACAATAAAACACAGTAAACGGTAAAGTATAAAAAATTGCATACCTGAAAAGCAAACATGATGAAACATAATAACAATAAAACATTGCAGAAAAGAATACAGTAAAAAAGAGCAGAACAATAGAGAGAGAATAGAGAGAGAGAACAATAAAACAACTATTTTTTTAAATTTTATATATATATATTTTTTTTTACACTTTTTTTTGTAACTAACCTTTATAACTGTAACCGGTTCCAGGTTCGGGTCTCTCAAAATGCGATGGCATCTTGGGAGACCCTGTGAAAGTGCGCCTAGTCTGTGCAATGCTGTACCCTACGCTAATACTTAACTAGTGCATGGTAGCGTTCAAAACATTCACCAATGCAAAGACCAGGATTGTCAGGACAGGAGGGACAATAATAGCGGGTGTCACGCCTATATCCACGCTTGCTGCAGACACAACATCTTTTTTGGGGGCGTTTGTTGGGTAGGGGTACTCGGGAGGACATAAAGAAAATGCCTCTCATGCAGCCGACTGCATTTGGTTGGGAATGTGAATGGGGGAATTACGGGCGCTGCAGAAGTGGTGGATTGGCGAATGCAGCAGGAAGGGCATTATGGGCACGACGGGCCTGTTTGTCTTCTTCTTGGTGGCAGTGGGACACTACTTGTGCTTGCCACCTCACCAGCTTGAACTGGACTTATGGGACTCGCCACGTCACCAAGTGTTACTGCAGTGCTGGTTTGACTATGACCGGGGTGTACTAAGCCGCTGGTGCTTGCCAGTTCACCAAAACGCTACCAAAAAAACTGTTAGCGATCGCAGGGATCAGGCCTGACTCTGTGAACGCTGCAGTTATGCGTTTAGTGTTTTGTAAGTGTCAGTGATCGATCGATACTGCACTTGGGTGGGCTGGGCCAGGCGGAGGGGCAAAACGCAGGTGCTAGCAGGTATCTGGGCTGATTCCGCTAACACTGAGTTTTTGAGAACCCTAAACTGCTGGGGACACTAGTATAGATCTGATCAGATCAGATATTGATCCGATCAGATACTATACCACTAAGGGAGGTGTACAATGAGTGCGTGGGTGTTAGCGGTACTGGCGCTAACCTGACGCTGCCTGGGGCTGGTGCTTGCCAGTTCACCAAAACGCTACCAAAAAAACTGTTAGCGATCGCAGGGATCAGGCCTGACTCTTGCAACTCTGCAGTTATGTGTGCTTAGTGTTTTGTAAGTGACGGTTATCAATCGATAATGCACTTGGGTGGGCTGGGCTGGGCGGAGGGGCAAAATGCAGGTGCTAGCAGGTATCTGGGCTGATCCCGCTAACACTGCATTTTTGGGAACCCTAAATTGCTGGGGACGCTAGTATAGATCTGATCGGATCAGATATTGATCCGTTCAGATACTATACCACTAAGGGAGGCGTATGCTGCGTGCGTGGGTGTTAGCGGTACTGGCGCTAACCTGACGCTGCCTGGGGCGACGCATATCACCGCCGGGCAAACAGGGGGCTAAACCTTTATTCGGTAATAAACGGCGGGTGCCCTGACACTATAAAAAATAAACGAACTAACCAGCGTCACCCGTAACAGTTTTACGGTGATCAGTGGTGAAAGGGTTAACTAGGGGGCAATCAAGGGGTTAAAACATTTATTAGATAGTATATGGGGGTCCCTGTCACTATAAAATGCTGACGGTGAACCTAAATATTTACCTCACTAACTAGCGTCACCAGCGACACTAATACAGCGATCAGAAAAATGATCGCTTAGCGACACTGGCGACAGGGGGTGATCAAGGGGTTAAAACTTTATTAGGTGGGGTTAGTGGGGTACCCTAGACCTAAAGGGGGCTAATACTAACTGCCCTACCACACTAACTGTCACAAACTGACACCATGCAGTAATCAGAAAAAAAAAAAAAAACTGCTTGGCGTCAGTGTGACAGGGGGGGGAGGGGTGATTGGGGGGTGATCGGGGGGGGGGGATCGGGGGGTGTTTTGTGTGCCTGGCATGTTCTACTGTGTGTGTGTGTTGTGCACTCACATTGCAGTCTTCTCTCCTCTGCGCCGAAACGGAAAATGCCGAGCCGAGGAGAGATGACATAATTTCCTTTGCTGCTGTTTACCATACAGCAGCATAGGAATGATTTCATTGGCCGGCGGCGATCGCGAGGGGGGGCCACGAATGGATGGCCTCCCCCTCACCTCCGATCGCCGCTGGACAAAAGCCGACCGCCTCGGGCACCGGGGGGTCCGTTCGGACCCCCCGCCCGCGGGAGGCAGATTACGTACGTACGTGATTCTGCCTGCCCGTGCCATTCTGCCGACGTCGGCAAGTGGTTAAAGGGTAACTCTGCTTTCATGGGGAAAAAAATAGCAAATAAAGAAAAAATAATATAGCACATATGATTGTGACACTAATCATTTTGTAATGGAATGTTATTAAAAATTACCTTTCCTTTTCAATCTGCAGCTCTATCATTGCTTAAATGGCTACCTGGAGTTTTCTGTACACAGAGTGTGTACTGACCACTCCCCAGAAACATAATTTCCTGCTTGTTTGATTGGCTCATCAATTTTCCCAGAAGTCTGCACTAAGATACAAGTCAGATTTCAGGCATCCCTTGCAACAAAAATGTCATTTTTTGAGAGATACTTTCAATAGGAGCACGTCTAAAGGGGTGCAGGCCCAGCAGATTTCCTCATTAGTGCCCTGTAGCTCCACACCTGACAGTTAATTATGAAACCACTCCCATTAGACCTACTCAGAGCAGAGACACAGAGAAACACACAGGGATTTCTTCAGAATAACAAATGGTCTGCGACAAAGTACTCCTCTTCATATGCTTTTTATTTAAGTTTAGTAAACACAAATTAGAAATAATGAAAAAAGAAAATATCTATCTATCTATCTATCTATCTATCTATCTATCTATCTATCTATCTATCTATCTATCTATCTATCTATCTATCTATCTATCTATCTATCTTCTACACAATCTATCTGTCGGGTCCATAAATATTGGGACATCAACACAATTGTAATCTTTTTGGCTCTATACACTACCACAATGGATTTGAAAATAAACAAACAAGATGTGCTTTAACTGCAGACTTTCAGCTTTAATTTGAGGGTATTTACATCCAAATCACATAGTGACAGCTTTTTGGATCGCATATTGAGAGTTGACAGCAACAGATTCCAAATGCAAATAGCACACTTGAAATGAACTCTGGACCTTTTGTCTGCTCCTTGTAAATGGGATAATGAGAGAATAACACACACCTGGCCATGAAACAGCTGAGCAGCCAACTGTCCCATTACTTTTGGTCCCTTAAAAAGTGGGAGGCACATATACAAACTGTTGTAATTCCTACACTGTTCACCTGATTTGGATGTAAATACCCTCAAATTAAAGCTGAAAGTCTGCAGTTAAAGCACATCTTGTTTGTTTCATTTCAAATCCATTGTGGTAGTGTATAGAGCCAAAAAGATTACAATTGTGTCGATGTCCCAATATTTATGGACCTGACTTTATATATATATATATATTTTTTTTTTTACCATGATACACAGTGTCATTATAACAATGTATTAATTCTATTACAGTAGAGTATTTTTTGACATTTTGTTTGAAATGTAAATCAGTATGTCTCATTTTATGCACTTAATCCCATTCTGACATAAATGTCAGGTGCAGTATCAGATTGCAGTCATATAAAATTAACTATCTCTAGAGAAGCTAGAGCACTAAATAGTTATTTCTCCACTGCAGCCACTAAATGAAGGAAAGGTTGCCTTATATCATCATAAAGAGACGGATCAAATGATGAAATGAGAAAAGAGAATAAAAAAAAAATCACCATCTTGCGACAAATGTGCCACTAGGCACCTCTCATATAGAAAACATTCCACTTCTAATTGTTATGGCTTGTACAAGACAGCCAGATATTGGAAAGGCAGTAAGTCTTAATATGCATGCAGATAAGAATAAATGATTATGAGTAGCAAATCTCAGTGGCTCCAGATAGTGAGATGATTAATTTGGTTTAGACAGCTTTCACTTAATAAAAAAATGATACTTGGAAAAAAGTACAGTTTTTTTTAGGTATTGAATAAAATAGCACCCTGTGTTATTTGGTCAATTTTACCTAGAAGGAAAAAGGAAGAAAAATAAACATTTTTTAATTAGTGATAGTAGGCCCTGGACTGTGTGTGTTTTTTATTTTATTTTTTTGTGTACCTTACTTAGCTTTGAAGTGGCTGTCATTCTAGCTTTACTACTTAAAGTGTCACTGACCTGGAACAGTGAAGCAAGATAGATAACAGTCTTGGAGACTTGCACCTCTCAGCAGTGGCAATTATTATATACAGTGCCTTGCAAAAGTATTCACCCCCTTGGCTTTATACCTATTTAGTTACATTACAGCATTTAGCTCAATGTTTCTTTTAATTTGAATTATATGTGATGGATCAGAACACAATAGTCTAAGTTGGTGAAGTAAAATTAGAAAAATATATACATAAAACTATTTTTCAGAAATAAAAAACTGGTAATTGGCATGTGCGTATGTATTCACCCCCTTTGTTATGAAGCCCATAAAAAGCTCTGGTGCAACCAATTACCTTCAGAAGCCACATAATTAGTGAAATGATGTACACCCGTGTGCAATCTAAGTGTCACAGGATCTGTCATTACATATACACACCTTTTTGAAAGGCCCCAGAGGCTGCAACACCTAAGCAAGAGGCACCAATTACTAAACACTGCCATGAAGACCAAGGAACTCTCCAAACAAGTAAGGGACAATGTTGTTGAGAAGTACAAGTCAGGGTTAGGTTATAAAAAAATATCCAAATCTTTGATGATCCCTAGGAGCACCATCAAATCTATCATAACCAAATGGAAAGAACATGGCACAACAGCAAACCTGCCAAGAGATGGCCGCACACCAAAACTCACTGACCAGGCAAGGAGGGCATTAATCAGAGAGGCAGCACAGAGACTTAAGGTAACCCTTGAGGAGCTGCAGAGTTCCACAGCAGAGACTGAAGTATCTGTACATAGGACGACAATAAGCTGTACACTCCATAGAGTTGGGCTTTATGGCAGAGTGACAAGAAGAGAGCCATTACTTTCAGCAAAAAACAAAATTGCATGTTTTGAGTTTGAGAAAGGGCATGTGGGAGACTCACAAAAATGTATGGAGGAAGGTGCTCTGGTCTGATGAGACTAAAATTTTACTTTTTGGCCATCAAAGAAAACACTATGGGGGTCATTTACTATAGCGCTATGGCGCTAATTCGCGCAAATTGCCGCGAATTAGCGCTAATTCGCGGCAATTTAGCGCTAATTCGCGGCAATTTAGCGCGAATTAGCGGTAATAGCGGTAATTCGCGCTAAAACGGTATTCACTATAGCGCTGGTGAGAAAATTCTCCCAAAATCGAATTTACTATAGCTCCCTGAAACTAAATAGAGCCCAAACCCTTACTCTGCTAAAACCTAGAGAATTGCACATGGAAATAATTTTTAGAGCATGATATAATTGCCTAAATGGTACTGAAATATGCGGTATATTATTTAAAGATTATCTGCTTTTAAACTGTGTGAAAAAGTGATTTCTACACTGAAATATCTTTAAAAGTCTGAAAAGTGAAAAATTCCCCGTTTTGGACAACTAGGTGCCAACACAACTGAGCATGCTCAGACCTGAAAATAACTCTCATTTTAACTCAAGTGTCTTTTTTACCTGGAGGTATAGTAAATACCAAAATGAGAGCTAATTAGAGAGCATTTTTTGGGAGTTAAAATCTGCTCTAATTTAGTCCAAATGAAGTTTCAGTCACTGATTCTAATGGAACAATTCTAACTTTCACAAAAAAACCCTTTTAATGTTGAGATGAAATGTATCTTTCTGTGAAATACATTTTCCTTTGCAACATTGTTGCTTCTACTTAAAATATTTTGATTTTAAGAATGCTACAATGTGGAATGTTTTGATGTTTTGGTAAAATATATTTTTCTCTGTCACTTTCACTTGTTTTTCTTCATCTCACAACCATCTTTACCCCAAACTCACACAGGTGTCTTTACAATCCACAAACAATACCATTGCTGATGAAAATTTAAAATGAATCACAATTTTTTGTGCTTTGTATTATTTGCAAATATTCATAATTTGAGCCCAAAAATGTGATATGTGTACAAACATCAGAAATCAAAATGTAATTCCCAGAAATTTGAGGGTAATATTCTACTCTCACCCACAAAAAAACACCAAATATCACAGAATAAATCAAGAAGAATAACTCTTGAGTAATGTAATTCCATCACCTGTATGTCCATAGAAATGCAGTATTTATGTGTTTTTATGTGTATTTATGTGTAGTTATGTGTAGGAGGGTCTCACACGTGGCAGCTCTGTGGCTTAGAGGTTAGAACTTCTGCTTAGTATCTCTGAGGGTCTGGGTTCAAATCCCAACCATGTTACTTCATGTAGAGAAGTTGTCTCATTTCCCAGGTCCTATAATTATGTCTAATTGTAGTAGTTATGTGTAGGAGGGTTCCACCACCATTGTAAGTCTTTTCCAGATACACTATATAGCCAAAAGTATTGGGACGCCTGCCTTTACACACACATGAACTTTAATGGCAGCCCAGTCTTAGTCCGTAGGGTTAAAATTTGATTTGGCCCACCCTTTGCAGCTAGAACAGCTTCTGGGAAGGCTGTCCACAAGGTTTAGTCTGCCTATGGGAATGTTTGATCATTCTTCCAGAAGTGCATTTGTGAGGCCAGGCACTGATGTTGGATGAGAAGGCCTGGCTTGCAGTCTCTACTCTAATTCAGCCAAAGGGTGTTCTATCGGGTTGAGGCCAGGACTCTGTGCAGGCCAGTCAAGTTTCTCCACCCCAAACTTGCTCATCCATGTCTTTATGGACCTTGCTTTGTGTACTGGTGTGCAGTCATGTTGGAACAGGAAGGGGCTTTCCCCAAACTGTCCCCACAAAGTTGGGAGCATGAAATTGTCCAAATTGTCTTGGTATGCTGACGCCTTAAGAGTTCCCTTATCTGAAACTAAGAGGCCAAGCCCAACCCCTGAAAAACAACCCCGCACCATAATCCCCCTCCACCAAATCATTTGGACCAGTGCACAAAGCAAGGTCCATAAAGACATGGATGAGTGATTTTGGGGTGGAGGAACTTGACTGGCCTGCACAGAGTCCTGACGTCAACACAACAGAACACCTTGGGGATAAATTAGAGAGGAGACTGTAGGTCAGGCCTTCTTGTCCAACTTCAGTGCCTGACCTCACAAATGCACTTGGAAGAATGGTCAAACATTCCCATAGACACACTCCTAAACCTTGTGGACAAGAAAAGTTGAAGCTGTTATAGCTGCAAAGGGTGGGCCAAATGAGTTTTGAACCCAATACTAATACTGGGATGCCATTACAGTTCATGTGTGTTTAAAGGCAGGCATCCCAATACTTACGCCAATATACTGTATATTGCTTGTGACACTGAGCATGGCTATGGACTTAGGGCTAGTTCACACCACAGAGATGCAAAGAACATGTGTGGGGATGCCTGGTGGCTAAGTGGGTAGCAGTTCTGTCTAGCAGCACCTGGGATGTTGGTTCACTTCCACCAACATGCTAATGCTTGTGTTGAAGTTTATATGTTCTCCCTGTGTGGGTTTCTCACCACAATCTAAAGACATGCTGGCATCTTATTTGTCTCCTGTCGAAATAGGTTCTAATGTAAGAAAGTTAATTTTGGACTTTATATTGGAAGCTCATTGCAGCCAGGGACTGATGTTAATGTTTATTAGCACTAATCATGCCCAGGGACTTGGACATTTCAAATTTTAGGGTTTACACTGCACAGGTACATATGCTTAGAAAACTTTTGCTTTGTTTATGTGGATGCAAATGGACTTTGATCTTTGTCCTGTAGTTGGAGATTTGATGCACATAGCCAAGGCTAACACAGTTGAGAATACTATTATGTGTTCCTGCTCATCAGGTGCAATCACTTTAGACATACATGAAGAGACAGATTGAAAGATACTGGTGGGCGTGTACTTCTATTGGGTGTGTCAGTGTGCTAACAATACAACCTCTCTTATATAAAGGCCTGCAGTAGAGGGGTTCGTTTGGCCTGAGAAGGTCAGGTTTTTTGTTGTGATGGAGAAGGAATGATATTGGGAGATTTGATGAAATTCTTGTGCATTTTTTCAATCAAAAGTGGGTTTATGTGGCCATGCTGTCAATGTTGTGTGTGTATTGTTCCTGTCTGATCATGCAAACATCGTTTGGAAGCATCTGCTGACCTACTATTTTTGATCTCGTTTAATTGTGTACACCGAAATGCAGCTTCCAGTAGAACATGGTCACCTATGTATGTGTGGATTGTGGGCTGGTGGTGGGTGTTTTGAATAAGTCTTTTGCAATATTATGTTGGAATGCTTTGTAAGAATGACTGTTAAGTATGTTTCTATAATCTTTCAGATAATAATGTGATGTGTTGCCCGTTATACACTGAAATTAAAGCTGTGTCCACTTTAAGGTTTTGTCTAATTTTAGATTGTAAGCTCCTATGAGCAGGGCCCTTAAAATTCCGTTGCTAAATGTAGTACCATATATCCTGTCCAAATTTTTTTGAAGCTAGTAAATGTAAATTTATTTTTTTTCTGCTGGTAAAATAAAAGTACATTGAGCTCTTGCTGTGGTGTGTGGGTTTTTTTTTTTCCTTCTACTTTTCTTTCTTTAGTTTTTGTGGGTGGTGGTTTTGGGAAAGAGCAATATCTCTTATATTTTATTTCAATATGTATTTGTGCACCGAAAAACTAATCTCTTTGCCCTGGTTCACATGCTACTTTGAAATTGTGCTACTTCACTTGAAGTAGCATGATTTCAAAGTAGCAAGGTCAGCGTGATTTCAGGTGGCTTCATACACAAATGTCTATTGAAGTCGCACCTGAAATCGGCAAAAATAGTGTAGGAACTACTTTAGCAAATTGATGCGGTGCCACAAAAAAAATGTTGCATCAATTGGAACAGTGCCAGTGCCATTAGTCACGCGATTTGATCTCTCAAATCGCATGACCAATCGCTCCAATGTAAACCTAGGCTTCTGCACAACTGCAAGTTATATATAAAGATTCCACCTTTATCATTAACAGCTGTGGAGAATTGCAGGTAATGAATTCAGCTGGTGGATAGGCAGTGTTTGAATGTGTCAGCTCTGGTTCACATTGGTGTGATTTGACATGTCAAATCTGTGGCAATTGCACTGTTCTAATTAGTGCGATTTGTATTGATATTGGTGCAGAAACCTGCACTGATGTCTCTGATGTTGCCCCCACAGTCGGGACTGACATGCAGGAATGAAATTGTGGGAGTTCAGCTGAACGCTTTCCTCCTGCTGTCAGTGTGAACCAGGGCTCAAACTGGGCCTTTTGCCTTTGTAATTCACCTGCTGCTAACCCAGGGACACCATTTCTTATCAAACTCCCTTAAGTTTACCTTCAAATATATGTAGAAATACAGATTTGCATATCTGAAAATAAAAAAATACTAATCATGGTTGAGATCAAATATTCGCAGCTGCAATCAAAAGTGTGGTTTCACCTTCTGACCTGGAAATTAGTCATTGTATGCACCCGGAAGTTCTTGTGCTGGTCAGGATCTCAATCTAGGTGGACATGGCGAGGTCTCTTTAGCAGAGAGGAGGCGCTGCTCATTGGCCGGGTAAGTGTAGGATATGTACTTGTACTTAATCAATGCAGGGGTGGATGTCATAGTTAGATTTGGTGTGGGTGGGGTTCATTGATTTGTTTGGCATCACCACACATTTGCTTCCGTCCCATGTGCACACATCACTTCCTGCATTTGTTCTGCTGATGTAAATCAGTAAGGACTATGCAAGTATAAATGAGAGATCCTTTTATTAAAATATATATGACTTGTTTCACAGCTGGGCGAATTTTCCAGCAAATTTGGACCTCTGAGTTGCATGGCAAGTTGTACCCCATGATTCTCAATGCCAACCATTCATATCTGTGCTACTTTAAGTCGCACCAACTTCAAAGTAGTCCCTGTACTACTTTGGTGTGACTTGAGGTATATCGGGTACAATATTACACAGGCATTCCCAGAAGTTGGGGCCAAGTTGCAGCGGCAAAGTGGCAGCAAAATAGTGTGACTTTCAGGTCGCAGCAGTGTGAATGAGATTCAAGGATAACACCTTTGAATTTGGCCCTATTGTCACTTGTGCATCCTGAAAGTGTAGCAAATTCGTCCCTGCACTACCTTGGTTTGACTGATGCAATTTGAGGTCCATACACCACAAGATTACACAGACATTGCTTCAAGTCATGACAAAGCTGTGCAAATGGGGCCTTATTCAAAGGTGTTATCAATTAATCGCATTAGGTTACTTTCACACTTGGGTGACTTTTCATGGAGCTTTGGACCTCAGAGTCACATGAAAAGTTGTCCCCCTTGATTTCCATTAATATTTATTGGAGCTGCACGATTAATCGTCATCGTAATTTTTTTCCCCTTTACGATCTTGAAAAAAGCGTTTCACGATTCTTGCTATTGCAAAGAACTCTCTCTGCTCTTCTGAAGCCACAGCCGAAAAAACAGGAAGTCTGCCAAGAATTAGAACATTCTTTATCAGTGAACTTGACTAGAAACCTTGTAACAATTTGCCAATTAAATAGAATTCTGTGTAAGTGAGGAAAGTTTAACCACTTAAACACTAAACATTTTTCTGACATTTGTTGGTTTCAGGTTAAAATCATTTTTTTTTTGCTAGAAAATTACTTAAAACCCCCCAACATTATATATATATTTTTAGTAGAGACCCTAGAGAATAAAATGGTGGTTGTTACAATATTTTATGTCACACTGTATTTGCGCCTTTCAAATGCAATGTTTTTTGGAAAAAATTACTTTAATGATTTAAAAAAAAAAAGAAAAGTTAGCCCAATTTCTTGTGGGATAATGTGAAAGATTTTATGTCACGAGAATCGTGATCTTTTTATTCTAAGCAAAAAAATTGTGATTCTCATTTTGGCCAGAACCGTGCAGCTCTAATATCTATGCAACTTCACCCATGTTCACATAGGTATGAATTGACATGTCAAATTGTAGGCCAAATCGGTGCCTATTGATGGCAATGGAACTGTCCAAATTGGTGCGACACCACAACAATTCCCAAAAGTAGTTCCTGCACTACTTTGGGCGACTTCAGGGGGCGATTTCTTACCTCCCAACTTTTTGAGATGGGTATAAGGGACACCTATTAGCCAAAGTAGGTAGGCATAGGACACCTTCTTAAAGGAGAACAGTTGGGACCTATGTGATTTCACTAGACATCTGTGCAGGAAAGTGCACTGATGTCTCTGAAATCGCTGACAAAGTCGGGCTGAGTCACACTTGTGCAACTTTGGACATCAGAGTCGTATGACAAGTCATACCCCATGATTTTCAATGTGTACCATTCATATCTGTGCGACTTCAAGTAACACTGACTTCAACGTAGTCCCTGTACTACTTTGGTCTGACTTTGATGCGAGTTGAGGTCCATAGACCTCAAGTTTACACAGGCATTCCCTGGAATTGCGGCAAAATTGCTGATGCAAAATCGTGGGAAAGTTGCGTGTCTTTCCCTGCGACTCCTGCGTCCATAGACCTCAAGATTACACAGGCATTGCTTAAAGTCGCATTAAAATCTCGCAACTTTCCGGTCGCACAAGTGTGAAAGGTGCCTAAGTCACTGTGCTGAGTACTATTTTATACCTAGAATATAAAATAGTCCCACCATCAAACACTAGTAAACATATGTTCTCAATATAATTGTGCTCAAATGGCTGAAAATCACACAGATGGTATCACCTACTGAAAGCTTGCATTGTACTCAGCAGCGTATGCTGAAAAGAGGCGAACGCCTATTAGCCAATGCCACATCGGCACATCGGCATGAGCATGGTTGTTACTATAATATTAATGCCTGAAATGCAAAACATTATTGTATTGAATCAAACATTAGTAAATGTATTTTCTCTGTAGGTAAGTGCTCAGCTCTGTAGCATAGCGGTATACCCTGCTGCCCCCAAAAGTTCAAGCCATGAATTCAAATCCCACTGACAGCATTACCTCCTAGAAGTGTGCATTGTACTCAGAAGCATAATTAGCCAAAGCACATCAGCTTGCTTTATTCCATATTTTAACTCTTCAAATGCATGCAATGGTATGTACTTATTCAATAATATTATGGTATGGCATTCCAAAATTCAAGGAAAAAAATGTCGTAGGGTCCCCCCAGTACATACCAGGCCCTTCGGTATGGACTTTAAGGGGAACCCCACACCAAATTGTAAAATAAATTTGATGTGGGGCCCCCCAAAATCCATACCAGACCCTTATCCGAGCATGCAGCCTGGAGGTCAGGATAGGGGGGGACGAGTGAGCACCCTCCCCTTCTGAACCTTACCAGGCCACATGCCCCAAAGCACCTTTTCCCCATGATGGGGACAAGGGCCTCTTCCCGACAACCCTGGTCGGTGGTTGTCGGTCTGCAGGCAGGGGGTTTATCAGAATCTGGAAGCCCCCTTTAAAAAGTCGGCTCCCAGATCCTGCCCCCTATGTGAATAAGTACAGGGTACATTTTACCCCTACCCATTCACCAAAAAAAGCAGTGAAATGTAAAAAAAATCAATAGCCGGTTTTTGACAAGTCCTTTATTGTAAAATAGCTCCGAGCTGTCTTCTTCCCTTGGCCATCTTCTCCAGACGCTGTCTCTCCCTCCTCCATCTTCTCCCCGAGCTGTATTCTCCCAGAGCCGTCTCTCCTGCCGCTGCCATGTTCTCCATCTGCTGTCTACTTCCGCACCGCTGGTTACCCGCTAATAAAAAAAAAGCTGCTCTTTTTCCATGGTGGTCTTCCTCTGCTGTGTTGTCACCCGCTGTGTGGCGTCTCTTACATAGCCATGGAGCGGACTCTCCAGGTGACATTATCGGATGGCCACAGAAGACCGCCACAAGAAGAGCGGCTTTTTTTTTTATTAGTGGGTAACCGGCTGCGCTGAAGAACACATCAGCGGGGGAAGATGGTGGCAGCAGGAGAGACAGCTCGGGGAGAAGAAACATCAAACACTAGTGAATGTATTTTCTATGTATTTTCTATGTATTTTCTATTTATGACTGTGCTACACCCAATAGGCTAGGAGTCAGCACTTCTACCTTGAAGAACTCATGGGTTCAAATCCCACAGAGAAATACTAAAAGATTGAATTGGTGAAAAAAAAAAGCAAATGACTATTAGCCAATTAGCCAAAGTAGCATATGCTGAAAATAGGTGAATGCCAATTAGCCAATGCACTTTAAATTTGGCTGATTATATTAACTCTTCAAATGCATGCAATGATATGTAAGTATTCAATACTATTATGGTGTGAAATTCCAAACACCACACACTAACTAATGGGCAGATTACATTTTTTTGTTTGTTCATTTTAATTCGCTTGTGCACTGAAAAAATAAACACAGCTGGGGGATGGTAGGTTGGCTGGTATTTGAACTTGTACCGTAGGTGCTGTGGAGACATCTGAGCAGACTACTAAGCCATTGTGCTAAGTATGAGACCTACATAATAGTGTAGTATGATTAAAGAATGAATATAAATAATTACTGCTTTATAGTCACCTAAATTAAAAAATAAAAAACAACATACAACAAATAGGTAACCTAAATGTTTAATACATGTAACTTTACAGAATAGCAGACATTACTATGTAATAATCATTCATAACTGCATTAGTTAGCAAAAGAAGGAAAGAAATAGGAATACTAATTGCAACATACATCAATAGATGCACACGAGGTAGAGCACATCTCACATAAAAATGTTTCTTTCACATACATGGATCATGGCTACAGTACACTGCTATATAACAACTTGATAAGAATTGGCATTTGTATATACGCGGAAGCGCTAATTAGCAGCAATTTAGAATTTTCAAACATTTGTTCTCCACTTATATCGCTGATTTTCATGCGCAAATTCGCCGTTTTGTTTCTATTTGGCTAAAATTGGCTCTATTATTTGCCATAGTGCCCAGTACTTCCTGGAGTTATAGTAAATGACCCCCTATGTCTGGCGCAAACCAAAAACATCACATTACCCAAAGAACACCATCCCCACAGTGAAACATGGTGGTGGCAGCATCATGCTTTGGGGATGTTTTTCAGCAGTCGGGACTGGGAAACTGGTCAGAGATGAGGGAAAGATGGACGGTGCTCAATACAGGGATATTCTTGAGCAAAACCTGTACCACTCTATGTGTGATTTGAGGCTAGGACGGAGGTTCACCTTCCAGCAGGTTAATGACCCCAAACACACTGCTAAAGCAACACTTGAGTGGTTTAAGGGGAAACATGTAAATGTGTTGAAATGGCCTAGTCAAAGCCCAGACCTCAATCCAGTAGAAAATCTGTGGTCAGACTTAAAGATTGATGATCACAAGCACAAACCACCCAACTTGAAGGAGCTGGAGCAGTTTTGCAAGAAGGAATGGGCAAAAATCCCAGTGGTAAGATGTGGCAAGCTCATAGAAACTTATCCAAAGCGACTTGGAGCTGTGATAGCCGCAAAAGGTGGCTCTACAAAGTATCGACTTTAGGAGGGTGAATAGTTATGCAAATTGACTTTTTCTGGTACTTTGTCCTATTTGTTGTTTGCTTCACAATAAAAAAAAACATCTTCAAAGTTGTGGGCATGTTCTGTAAATTAAATGATGCAAATCCTCAAACAGTCCATATTAACCACTTGACGACCGCCTCACGCTGATGTACGTCAGCAGAATGGCACGGGCAGGCAAAATCACGTACCTGGTACGTGATTGCCTTCCCGCGGGCGGGGGGTCCAATAGGACCCCCCCCCGGTGCCAGAGGCGGTCGCTATTTGTTCCCGGGCGATGAGAGGTGAGGGGGAGGCCATCCATTCGTAGCCACCCCCTCCCGATTGCTCCCGGCGAATGAAAATGCTATCTCTTCCTCTGTAATGTAAACAGAGGGAGAGGAAGTGATGTCATCCCTCCTCGAGCCGGTCTTTTCGATCCGGCGCTGAGGAGAGACGACATTCAAGTAAGTGCACCAACACTACACTTACAGTAGAACACGCAGGCACACTTTTCACCCCCCAGTCACCCCCCAATCACCCCCCTGTACCCCCTGTCACAGTGACACCAATAGCAGTTTTTTTTTTTGCATTGGTGTCAGTTTGTGACAGTTATAAGTGTTAGGGCAGTTAGGGTTAGCCCCCTTTAGGTCTAAGGTACCCCCCTTTCGGTCCAGGGTACCCCCCTAACCCCCCCTAATAAAGGTTAACCCCTTGATCACCCCCCGTTGCCAGTGTCGCTAAGCGATCGTTTTTCTGATCGCTGCATTAGTGACACAGGTGACGCAAGTTAGGGAGGTAAGTATATAGGTTCGCTGTCAGTGTTTTATAGCGACAGGGACCCCCATATACTACCTACTAAAGGTTTTAACCCCCTGATTGCCCCCCTAGTTAACCCTTTCACCAGCGATCACCGTATAAGTGTTACGGGTGACGCTGGTTAGTTAGTTTGTTTATTATAGTTTTAGGGCACCCGCCGTTTATTACCTTTTAAAGGTTTAACCCCCTAATTGCCCGGCGGTGATATAAGTTACGTTTTTAGGATCAGATAAGGTCTGCGTCGCCCCAGGCAGTGTCAGATTAGCGCCAGTACCACTAACACCCACGCACGCAGCATACACCTCCCTTAGTGCTATAGTATCTGAACGGATCGATATCTGATCCAATCAGATCTATACTAGCATCCCCAGCAGTTTAGGGTCCTCAAAAACGCAGTGGTAGCGGGATCAGCCCAGATACCTGCTAGCATCTGCGTTTTGCCCCTCGGCCCAGCCCAGCCCACCCAAGTGCAGTATCGATTGATAACCGTCACTTACAAAGCACACATAACTGCAGAGTTCGCAGAGTCAGGCCTGATCCCTGCGATCGCTAACAGTTTTTTGGTAGCGTTTTGATACAGTCGCTAACAGTCAGGAGCTTTTTTGCCTGTGAGTCTCACTAGTGTACCCCTAAATTTAGAGCCCAAAATGGCAAATCGAAGGTACACACGTACACGTTTCTGAGCATGACAGATAGTGAAGAGGAAGTCACTCATCTGTCAGATTCAGGCTCAGAATACGATCCTGTAGAGGACAGCGGCTCCATGACAGATAGCTCTGACGACAGAGTTGTGGTCCCTGCTAAGGTCAGGCGACCAGACCACAAACTTCTTCTGTCCTTGAAGTGCAAGAACCGCAGGTCCCTCGTATGGAGCAGAGAAGTACTAGTGCCGCTATTCCTTCTGGTGAACTGGCAAGCACCAGCGGCCTAGTACACCCTGGTCGTATATCCAGCACTGCAGTATCACGTGGTGACGTGGCGAGTCCCATAAGTTCAGTGCAAGCTGGTGAGGTGGCAAGCACTAGTAGTGTCCCGCTGGCACCAAGAAGACAAAGACAGGCCCGTCGTGCCCATAGTGCCCTTCCTGCTGCATTCGCCAATCTGAATTGGGAACCCACCACTTCTGCAGCACCCGTACTTCCCCCATTCACTGGCCAACCCAGAATTCAGTAGGAAACACTTGATTTTACGCCACTGGATTTTTATTCGCTGTTTTTCACCGAAGATCTCTATAGATCTATTGTGTACCAAAGCAATTTATACGCTGGTCAACACATCACCGCTAATCCCCAGTCCTCCCTTGCCAGAGATTGGAGACCAATTACGGTCTCCAAATTTAAGCTCTTTCTGGGCCTTTTCCTCAACATGGGCATAAATAAAAAGAGTAAGTTGCGGTCATATTGGTCCACTGACCCAATTTACCATATGCCCGTGTTCTCTGCTTCCATGGCCAGGGCACGATACGAGCAGATGTTGTGGTTCATGCACTTCAATGACAATGAACTCTGTCATCCTCGTGGAGACCCTGGATACGATCGGCTCTACAAAATTCGGCCCCTCGTAAACCACTTCAACCAACGTTTTGCAGACTTGTTTACTCCCCATCAAGTTGTCTGCGTTGATGAGTCCCTGATTAAATTTTCTGGCCACTTGTCATTCAAACAGTACCTTCCCAGCAAGCGTGCCAGATATGGGGTCAAGATGTATAAGCTCTGTGACAGGGCCACAGGCTATACATGTAGTTTTATGGTTTACGAGGGAAAAGATAGTCACGTAGAGCCGACAAACTGCCCTGACTACATAGGAAGCGCTGGCAAGATAGTGTGGGACTTGGTGTCACCATTATTCGGAAAGGGGTACCACTTGTACGTGGACAATTATTACACGAGCGTGCCACTTTTTAGTCACCTTTTTGATCATCAGATCGGAGCATGTGGCACCGTGCGACCTAATCACCGGGGCTTTCCCCAGCGGCTTGTAGATTCCCATCATAGGCTGGGGAGAGAGCCTGCTTGAAGTGTAATAACTTGCTCGCTATGAAGTGAAGGGACAATAAGAATGTTTTCGTTCTTACCTCCCTTCATGCAGACACGACGGTCCAAATTACTACGGCGACTGGTGTTGTGGAGAAACCCTTCTGTGTCCACGAATATAACCTTAATATGGGAGGGGTGGACCTCAACGACCAGTTGTTGGCACCGTACCTAGTTGCCCGTAAGGCCAAACGCTGGTACAAAAAAGTGTCTGTTTATTTATTTCAATTGGCTTTGCTGAATGCTTATGTGCTATACAGAGCTTCAGGACGGACTGGATCCTTCCTTAAATTCCAGGAAGAGATCGTCAGAGCCCTTCTGTATCCAGACGGTGCTCCACCTCACCTTCCCCAACCAAATGCAGTAAGCCGGCTGCATCAGAGGCATTTTCAATATGTCCTCCCGAGTACCCCTACCCAACCAGCCCCCCAAAAAAGATGTCGTGTCTGCAGCAAGCATGGATTTAGGCGTGACACCCGGTATTATTGTCCCTCCTGTCCTGACAATCCCGGTCTTTGCATGGGTGAATGTTTTAAACGCTACCATACACTAGTGGAGTATTAGCGTAGGGTACAGCACTGCACAATCTAGGACACACTTTCACAGGGTTTCCCAAGATGCCATCGCATTTTGAGAGACCCAAACCTGGTACCAGTTAAAAAAGTTAAAGTTACAAAAAAAAGTGTAAAAAAAAACCAAAAAAGTAAAAACAAAGAAAAAAAAAACACACAAAAAAATAAAATAAAAAAAACAAAAATAGTTGTTGTTTTATTGTTCTCTCTCTATCCTCTCTCTATTGTTCTGCTCTTTTTTATTGTATTCTATACTGCAATGTTTTATTGTTATGTTTTTATCATGTTTGCTTCATAGGTATGCAATTTTTTTATACTTTGTTTTTTTATTGTTAACCAGTTTTTTGTTTTCAGGTACGCCATTCAGCTGCAGAGCGGATTTATTTATCTTGACAGCAACAGCGTTTGCTCTCACGATACATAAAGCTGTGACTCCAGCGCTGTCGGAAGTGATTTCACCACCACAGTTTCATACTTCAGTATATATGCCGAAGCATGGGGGCAGCAGTGGGTGGAGGAGTGATTTGCTCCTGCCTTTTGTGGGAGGATGCCCCCATGCTTCGGCATATATATATTTTAGGTAGGCACAGGTTGCGTTAAATGTTTTATTTTTTACTATGGTTTTTTTTGTATTTGCTTTGCAGGTATGGTAAGTATTACTGTTATACTGTAATGTTACTTTGTTTTTTGTTAACCATCATTTGCTTAGCAGGTATGCCATTCAGTTGCAGCGTGGATTTATTTATCTTGACAGCAACAGCGTTTGCTCCCACGATACATAAAGCCGTGACTCCAGCACTGTCAGAGGTGATTTCACCACCACAGTTACATACTTCAGCATATATGCCAAAGCGTGGGGGCAGCAGTGGGTGGAGGAGCGATTTGCTCCTACCTTTTGCGGGAGGATGCCCCCATGCTTCGGCATATATAAACGGTGCATGTATGCCCATCATTAGAAGTGGGTGGATGAAGGGAGGTATTCTAATGGTGGGCATACCCACCGATCAATATCTTTTTTTCGTTCAGCCCACAGGCTGCATGAAAAAAAAGTTATATGCCCAACAAAGACCAGCAACGTACTGGTATGATGCTGGACTTTGAGTGGTTATACCAGAATGATGCCTGCAGGTTTAGCTATCATCTTGGTATCATTCTTTTCAGCCAGCGGTCGGCTTTCATGTAAAAGCAATCCTAGCGGCTAATTAGCCTCTAGACTGCTTTTACAAGCAGTGGGAGGGAATGCCCCCCACCGTCTTCCATGTTTTTCTCTGGCTCTCCTGTCCCAACAGGGAACCTGAAAATGCAGCTGGTGATTCAGCCAGCTGACCATAGAGCTGATCAGAGACCAGAATGGCTCCAAACATCTCTATGGCCTAAGAAACTGGAAGCTACGAGCATTTCATGACTTATATTTCGCCGGATGTAAATAGCGCCATTGGGAAATTGGGAAAGCATTTTATCACACCAATCTTGGTGTGGTCAGATGCTTTGAGGGCAGAGGAGAGATCTAGGGTCTAATAGACCCCAATTTTTTCAAAAAAGAGTACCTGTCACTACCTATTGCTATAATAGGGGATATTTACATTCCCTGAGATAACAATAAAAATGATTTAAAAAAAATAAAAATTAAAGGAACAGTTAAAAATAAGATAAAAAAGCAAAAAAATAATAAAGAAAAAAAAAAAAAAAGCACCCCTCCCCCCCCTGCTCTCGCGCAAAGGTGAACGCAAGCGTCGGTCTGGCGTCAAATGTAAACAGCAATTGCACCATGCATGTGAGGTATCACCATGAAGGTCAGATTGAGGGCAGTAATTTTAGCAGTAGACCTCCTCTGTAAATCTAAAGTGGTAACTTTTAAAGGCTTTTAAAAATGTATTTAGTTTGTCGCCACTGCACGTTTGTGCACAATTTTAAAGCATGTCATGTTTGGTATCCATGTACTCGGCCTAAGATCATATTTTTTATTTCATCAAACATTTGGGCAATATAGTGTGTTTTAGTGCATTCAAATTTTAAAAAGTGTGTTTTTTCATCAAAAAATGCATTTGAAAAATCGCTGCGCAAATACTGTGTGAAAAAAAGAAACGAAACACCCACCATTTTAATCTGTAGGGCATTTGCTTTAAAAAAATATATCATGTTTGGGGGTTCAAAGTAATTTTCTTGCAAAAAAAAATAATTTCATGTAAACAAAAAGTGTCAGAAAAGGCTTTGTCTTCAAGTGGTTAGAAGAGTGGGTGATGTGTGACATAAGCTTCTAAATGTTGTGCATAAAATGCCAGGACAGTTCAAAACCCCCCCAAATGACCTCATTTTGGAAAGTAGACACCCCAAGCTTTTTGCTGAGAGGCATGTCGAGTCCATGTAATATTTTCTATTGTGACACAAGTTGCGGGAAAAAGACAATTTTTTTTTTTTGCACAAAGTTGTCACTAAATGATATATTGCTCAAACATGCCATGGGAATATGTGAAATTACACCCCAAAATAAATTCTGTTGCTTCTCCTGAGTGCGTGGATACCACATGTGTGAGACTTTTTGGGAGCCTAGCCGCGTACGGGACCCCGAAAACCAAGCACTGCCTTCAGGCTTTCTAAGGGCGTAAATTTTTGAATTCACTCTTCACTGCCTATCACAGTTTCGGAGGCCATGGAATGCCCAGATGGCACAAACTCCCCCCAAATTACCCCATTTTGGAAAATAGACACTCAAAGCTATTTGCTGAGAGGTATAGTGAGTATTTTGAAGACCTCACTTTTTGTCACAAACTTTTGAAAATTGAAAAAAGAAAAAAAAAAACATTTTTCTTGTCTTTCTTCATTTTCAAAAACAAATGAGAGCTGCAAAATACTCACCATGCCTCTCAGCAAATAGCTTGGGGTGTCTACTTTCCAAAATGGGGTCATTTTGGGGGGTTTTGTGCTATCTTGGCATTTTATGGCCTTCAAAACTGTGATAGGTAGTGAAGAGTGAAATCAAAAATTTACGCCCTTAGAAATCCTGAAGGCAGTGATTGGATTTCGGGGCCCCGTATGAAGCTAGGCTCCCAAAAAGTGCCACACATGTGGTATCCCCGTACTCAGGAGAAGCAGTAGAATGTATTTTGGGGTGTAATTCCACATTTGCCCATGGCATGTTTGAGCAATATATCATTTAGTGACAACTTTGTGCAAAAAAAATAATAATTATCACTTTCCCGCAACTTGTGTCAAAATATAAAATATTCCATGGACTCAACATGCCTCTCAGCAAATAGCTTGGGGTGTCTACTTTCCAAAATGGGGTCATTTGGGGGGGTTTTGTGCCATCTTGGCATTTTATGGCCTTCAAAACTGTGATAGGTAGTGAGGAGTGAAATCAAAAATGTATGCCCTTAGAAATCCTGAAGGCGGTGCTTGGTTTTCGGGGCCCCGTACGCGGCTAGGCTCCCAAAAAGTCCCACACATGTGGTATCCCCATACTCAGGAGAAGCAGCTAAATGTATTTTGGGGTGCAATTCCACATATGCCCATGGCCTGTGTGAGCAATATATCATTTAGTGACAACTTTGTGCAAAAAAAAACAATTTGTCACTTTCCTCTCAGCAAATAGCTTGGGGTGTCTACTTTCCAAAATGGGGTCATTTGGGGAGGGGGGGGGGGTTTGTGCCATCTGGGTATTTTATGGCCTTCAAACTGTGATAGGTAGTGAGGAGTGAAATCAAAAATTTACGCCCTTAGAAATCCTGAAGGCGGTGATTGGTTTTCAGGGCCCCGTACGCGGCTAGGCTCCCAAAAAGTCCCACACATGTGGTATCCCCGTACTCAGGAGAAGCAGCTGAATGTGTTTTGGAGTGCAATTCCATATATGCCCATGGCCTGTGTGAGCAATATATCATTTAGTGACAACTTTTTGTAATTTTTTTTGTCATTATTCAATCACTTGGTACAAAAAAAATAATATTCAATGGGCTCAACATGCCTCTCAGCAATTTCCTTGGGGTGTCTACTTTCCAAAATGGGGTCATTTGGGGGGGGTTGTACTGCCCTGCCATTTTAGCACCTCAAGAAATGACATAGGCAGTCATAAACTAAAAGCTGTGTAAATTCCAGAAAATGTACCCTAGTTTGTAGGCGTTATAACTTTTGCGCAAACCAATAAATATAAGCTTATTGACATTTTTTTTACCAAAGACGTGTGGCCGAATACATTTTGGCCTAAATGTATGACTAAAATTGGGTTTATTGGATTTTTTTTATAACAAAAAGTAGAAATTTTTTTTTTCAAAATTTTCAGTCTTTTTCCGTTTATAGCGCAAAAAATAAAAACCGCAGAGGTGATCAAATACCATCAAAAGAAAGCTCTATTTGTGGAAAGAAAAGGACGCAAATTTCGCTTGGGTACAGCATTGCATGACCACATACTCATCAGTTAAAGCAGTGCAGTGCCAAATTGTAAAAAGACCTCTGGTCTTTAGGCAGCCAAATGGTCCGGGGCTGAAGTGGTTAATTCCAGGTTGTGAGGCAACAAAACAGGAAAAATGCAAAGGGGGAGGAGGGGTAAATACTTTTGCAAGGCATTGTATTTTTCATGACGGGTCAGAGACTTTGTTCTCATGAGGCATTTTATTTTCTCTACAGAGTTGCAACTTTTCACACTAAAACAGTTGATCTATTTAAAAATTCCAAGTCAGGAAAGTCCAGGCCAGGTCAGTGGGATAAAGACTAAATGGAATCTGTCAACCCTCCTTTGTCCTGATCACCTCCTTCTTACTTTAGAATAGTGGGTTTGGACATTAAAATGTTTACATATTCTTGACAAACAGTAAATAATCCTTAAAGGCTGGTTAATGCCTGATGCGGTCCAATGCCTTTTTATTCTGCATCAAAAATGCATAGACTGTGATTAACATTGATTCCAATCGTCATAGTTCACAACAGCGCAATACACTCCAGTGAAGTCAAGAAAAGTAGAATATGTTGCTTTTATTCTGTATGGAACACATCTGGAATATGGCAAAATGCATAAAAAATGCAAATATAAAACAGAAAAACCACGCTAAAAAGTGTTAAACACTAATGAATAAAGTCCAATTAAAGTCCAAAATAAATAATCAATAGTCGTAGACTCCTCTATGTGATAAGGTTGAAAGAAGATGATTCACTTGAAATACAACTGTGTGGTGAAATGCTTACCAGAACGTAAGCCAAATCAGACAGGTGGCTTAAACCCAGCCCGGGCCTTTAGAGAGCGATTCCAATTGGCAATGATCAGTCGCACTCGTGCAGCAAATCAGGTCCGCATAGGGTTTATCCCAAAAAATATATGCAAAAAACATAACGTGATACTGACATAGTAATAGGCAATAAACCAAAAAAAGGGAAAAAGTGCAATCTCACAAAAAACAAAATCATGAATATCATATAAACATCCTGTATGCACAGCATATACAGGAATGTGAAATTGGTGACATGCAACATGCAATGAGTGGTGCCCTTGGATATAAATATAAATCACCAAGTGTATCTGCTTAACAGGGATCAGAGATAGGTGAGCAAACAAATATCACCAAAGATCGCAAACCGCACCAAGTGCACAGACATATGAAGCAGCTTACCAGATGGCAAACTAGTGTAGGTACACTCAGCTGAAGGCTTAATATCTCTGTGTGACCCAGAATAAACTTATGTGAACCTGTAGGGGTTCCTGCTCACCGGAAGGTCAATTGGAAAAAATCCAAACAGAAATCCTGGCGGAGTCACCGCGATCCCGTCCTGGCAGACTCTTCACGGGTGTGCATAAGATTCAAAAAGGAAACAGCCAATAGCGTAATACCGTTGGAACTCCGATTTATTAAAAAGAATAACACTTACAGTAAAAACAACGAATACAGCAATGCCGGCCGGCACTCAAACAGCTCCTGTCCA
The DNA here is from genome assembly GCA_037952925.1 of Lithobates clamitans. Classification (NCBI taxonomy): domain Eukaryota; kingdom Metazoa; phylum Chordata; class Amphibia; order Anura; family Ranidae; genus Lithobates; species Lithobates clamitans. Next base: position 2,070,196 of record JBBGZY010000720.1, read on the forward strand.
CAGCAGGGCGACGTGGTGACGTCAGCATGTCCCTCCCAGACGCGTTTCATCACAGGTTGACGTTCTCAATGGGGAACGGGCAGCGCGCTGAGCCACCACAATATATGCACACACCAAGCCTCGCTTTGGGACCCAACAGGTGAAACACAGAACGCCATCTTTGGTGTGGGCATAGATATTAACAAGTTACGGGAATAGAAGCAAAACGGCGGCGAAACCGCCAGCCGGTTCACATTCCTTCATAAGGTATATCTGGCACATAAGGACTGGGAGTACTTAGCATTACAAATGTATGATAATAAGAACTGGTGTTCTTAACGCCCTCTTTATAAGGAGGTCAGACCTTAGTAGCCAGATATAAATATCCAGGCAACAGTGTCCCTGATGACTGGACAATATATTAATCAGAACCCTGGACATTGTCCATAGGGGAACAAACGACATAAATTAACTAATTAAAAATATAGTAACACATGGCCACAATAAGCTTCCATGATGAAAAAAATATAAAAATATAAAATTAAACATAAAAGTATATAAAAATATATTTCTAATACCAGTGCTATTAAGCATACCTATGATCTATAAGCATACCTTATAGATCAGGAAACAGAATAAGAGACATAAACTTATATTTTGAACCCCATAAAATGCGGGTTACATTCCTAGTCACATACTTATAGCATGATCAACCTCCTTTTATATAGAAGGTGATTCAGGACAAGAATAAAAGCAAATATAAATATACGGTATATGAAAAAAAGAGAAAGAACAAATGTATATTCTGAGAATAACAACTTGTAGACTGACAACTACAATAATTATTACTATTAGAGGGCCCATCCAAGATTCGATGGAAACAGTGGTAATATACTACCCATATGATATGTCTATATTAATGTGATTATAAGGACCAATCTCAACCATATCAAGGGCCCAGACCAGAGTATATCCCAACCAAAATACCATCTATAAGGGGAGACTAAAATAAGAAAAAGTTGGTTCCATGTCCAAAAACTGGGTATATCAGTTCCACTAAAAAAGTTTTACCAAAAAAATTTTTCACAGAAAAACCTCAAAAATCATCAATGAACACATTGACATCCACATCTATGTTCAGACCATGGGGCGTGTAGCTTTTGATCCTATGGATCCAAGACATTTCAGATTTGGAAATCTCTCGTATCATGGAGCTACCCCGCCAGTGGGGTTTGTAGCGGTCAATCCCCAAAAATAAAGTGTTGGAAGGGTCTCTATTATGTACCAACCAGTAATGTTTCAAAACCGAATGGTTTTTAAAGCCTGTTAGGATATTGGTAATATGCTCATTGAGCCTTACTTGGAGGGGGCGTTTGGTCCGCCCCACATATTGCAAGCCACAAGGGCATTGCAATAGGTAAACCACTCCAAAGGTGGAACAGTTGATAAATGGGGTAATGTGATGGGTTCGACCCGTCTTGGTGGAGACAAAAGATTGGGTCCTCCTATTCACACACGAGTTATAGGAGCAAACCCGACATTTATTACATCTATAGAAACCGGTTAGTTGGTCAAAGAAAGTGGCCCTATTCTGAGGAGGGTCCAAAACCCCTGGGGCTAACCTGTTCTTAAATGAAGGGGCCCCTTTAAAAACAATTTTAGGTTTGGGTGGTAAGACTTCCTTCAAAACTCGGTCGTTGGTGACTATATGCCAGTGTTTGGAAACTAGTTGTTTTATTTCCTTATGCTGGAGTGAATAGGTAGTAATAAAGAGAACCCCTATATTGTTAACAGAAGTATCCGTTTGAGGTCTGTCTCTCAACAAGAGCTCCCTATCCATTTCTTATATGTCTTTCAACACAGGTAACAAGTCACCACTGGTATACCCTTTTTCTAGGAACCTCTCAGTGAGAAAGTTACTTTGTGATAGAAATTTCTCAGGGTTCGAGCAGTTCCTACGTACTCTCATATATTGACTTTTGGGGATTCCATTAAGCCAGGGTCTATAGTGACAGCTTTCTAATGGAATGTAGGAGTTCCTGTCACTCTCCTTAAAAAAGGTAGATGTGGATAGAATTCCCCCCTCTATAGATACAGTGAGATCCAAGAAGTGGATCTGAGTCTGACTTATCTCGAAGTTCAAATGGATTCCACAGTTGTTGGTATTAAGGGAAGACATGAACTGCTGAAGTTCCAGGCCATCACCATCCCATAGGAGGAGGATGTCATCTATATACCTTGCCCACAGGACAAGATGGGGATTCTGGTGGGCATAGATGACATCCTCCTCCCACTTGGCCATGAAAAAATTGGCCAGACTGGGGGCATATTTGAATATTTGAATTGATTTGAAAACCAAAAGTAATTGTGGGAGGCCGCAAAGACCAACAGCTCCATAAAAAAGAAATCTGGTCCACAGGAAGGCCTGAGTCTCTCCTTAGAGCTCCCTCTACTGCTTGAAGACCCATGCCATGGGGAATTATGGTGTATAAAGAGGTGACATCGGCACTCACCAACCACATACCAGGTCTAATAACAGTACCAGAGAGAAGATTCAGCACATGGCGGGTGTCTTTGATGTATGAAGGCATCTTTTGAACCAGGGGCTGAAGGAAAAAATCAATGTATCTGCCCACCCAGGATGTGACAGAATCAATGCCACTCACAATGGGGCGTCAGGTAATCCTTCCAATCGAGCACCACTATCCCTCCCCCCTTATCCGCAGGGCGGATAACTAGATCCTTATTTTTACATAAAGAATCCAACCCCTCTTACCTGGCTGAAATGTCCAGGATCCTTAGTGATACAGAGACCTACACCCCCCTCCCCTCTGATCCGAAAAATGGCTACCTCAAGGAGTTACGAAGGATCATTTCTAAGGGTACCTCTTTGGGTATTCTGGGGGGCAAGGAGAGTCTATATTTAGTTCCCAGGGCCCCCAGAACCCCAATTGTTTATTATCTACCTAAGGTTCACAAGAACCCTATCTGCCCCCCGGGATGCCCCATTGTGAGTGGCATTGATTCTGTCACATCCCGGGTGGGCAGATACATTGATTTTTTCCTTCAGCCCCTGGTTCAAAAGATGCCTTCATACATCAAAGACACCCGCCATGTGCTGAATCTTCTCTCTGGTACTGTTATTAGACCTGGTATGTGGTTGGTGAGTGCCTATGTCACCTCTTTATACACCATAATTCCCCATGACATGGGTCTTCAAGCAGTAGAGGGAGCTCTAATGGGAGACTCAGGCCTTCCTGTGGACTAGATTTCTTTTATTATGGAGCTGTTGGTCTTTGCGGCCTCCCACAATTACTTTTGGTTTTCAAATCATTTTTACCACCAGAGTCCTGGCGTGGCTATGGGGGCAAAATATGCCCCCAGCCTGGCCAATTTATTCATGGCCAAGTGGGAGGAGAATGTCATCTATGCCCACAGGAATCCCCATCTTGTCCTGTGGGCAAGGTATATAGATGACATCCTCCTCCTATGGGATGGTGATGGCCTGGAACTTCAGCAGTTCATGTCTTCCCTTAATACCAACAACTGTGGAATCCATTTGAACTTCGAGATAAGTCAGACTCAGATCCACTTCTTGGATCTCACTGTATCTATAGAGGGGGAATTCTATCCACATCTACCTTTTTTAAGGAGAGTGACAGGAACTCCTACATTCCATTAGAAAGCTGTCACTATAGACCTTGGCTTAATGGAATCCCCAAAAGTCAATATATGACAGTACGTAGGAACTGCTCGAACCCTGAGAAATTTCTATCACAAAGTAACGTTCTCACTGAGAGGTTCCTAGAAAAAGGGTATACCAGTGGTGACTTGTTACCTGTGTTGAAAGACATACAAGAAATGGATTGGGAGCTCTTGTTGAGAGACAGACCTCAAACGGATACTTCTGTTAACAATATAGGGGTTCCCTTTATTACTACCTATTCACTCCAGCATAAGGAAATAAAACAACTAGTTTCCAAACACTGGCATATAGTCACCAACGACCGAGTTTTGAAGGAAGTCTTACCACCCAAACCTAAAATTGTTTTTAAAGGGGCCCCTTCATTTAAGAACAGGTTAGCCCCAGGGGTTTTGGACCCTCCTCAGAATAGGGCCACTTTCTTTGACCAACTAACCGGTTTCTATAGATGTAATAAATGTCGGGTTTGCTCCTATAACTCGTGTGTGAATAGGAGGACCCAATCTTTTGTCTCCACCAAGACGGGTCGAACCCATCACATTACCCCATTTATCACCTGTTCCACCTTTGGAGTGGTTTACCTATTGCAATGCCCTTGTGGCTTGCAATATGTGGGGCGGACCAAACGCCCCCTCCAAGTAAGGCTCAATGAGCATTTTACCAATATCCTAACAGGCTTTAAAAACCATTCGGTTTCGAAACATTACCAGTTGGTACATAATAGAGACACTTCCAACACTTTATTTTTGGGGATTGACCGCTACAAACCCCACTGGCGGGGTAGCTCCATGATACGAGAGATTTCCAAATCCGAAATGTCTTGGATCCATAGGATCAAAAGCTACACGCCCCACGGTCTGAACATAGATGTGGATGTCAATGCGTTCATTGATAATTCCTGATTTTTGAGGTTTTTCTGTGAAAAATTTTTTTGGTAAAACTTTTTTAGTGGAACTGATATACCCAGTTTTTGGACATGGAACCAACTTTTTCTTATTTTAGTCTCCCCTTATGGATGGTATTTTGGTTGGGATATACTCTGGTCTGGGCCCTTGATATGGTTGAGATTGGTCCTTATAATCACATTTATATAGACATATCATATGGGTAGTATATTACCACTGTTTCCATCGAATCTTGGATGGGCCCTCTAATAGTAATAATTATTGTAGTTGTCAGTCTACAAGTTGTTATTCTCAGAATATACATTTGTTCTTTCTCTTTTTTTCATATATATTTATATTTGCTTTTATTCTTGTCCTGAATCACCTTCTATATAAAAGGAGGTTGATCATGCTATAAGTATGTGACTAGGAATGTAACCCGCATTTTATGGGGTTCAAAATATAAGTTTATGTCTCTTATTCTGTTTCCTGATCTATAAGGTATGCTTATAGATCATAGGTATGCTTAATAGCACTGGTATTAGAAATATATTTTTATATACTTTTATGTTTAATTTTATATTTTTATATTTTTTTTATCATGGAAGCTTATTGTGGCCATGTGTTACTATGTTTTTAATTAGTTAATTTATGTCGTTTGTTCCCCTATGGACAATGTCCAGGGTTCTGATTGATATATTGTCCAGTCATCAGGGACACTGTTGCCTGGATATTTATATCTGGCTACTAAGGTCTGACCTCCTTATAAAGAGGGCGTTAAGAACACCAGTTCTTATTATCATACATTTGTAATGCTAAGTACTCCCAGTCCTTATGTGCCAGATATACCTTATGAAGGAATGTGAACCGGCTGGCGGTTTCGCCGCCGTTTTGCTTCTATTCCCGTAACTTGTTAATATCTATGCCCACACCAAAGATGGCATTCTGTGTTTCACCTGTTGGGTCCCAGAGCGAGGCTTGGTGTGTGCATATATTGTGGTGGCTCAGCGCGCTGCCCGTTCCCCATTGAGAACGTCAACCTGTGACGAAACGCGTCTGGGAGGGACGTGCTGACGTCACCACATCGTCCTGCTGTGGACAGGAGCTGTTTGAGTGCCGGCCGGCATTGCTGTATTCGTTGTTTTTACTGTAAATGTTATTCTTTTTAATAAATCGGAGTTCCAACGGTATTACGCTATTGGCTGTTTCCTTTTTGAATCTTATGCACACCGAGCTCGTGAAGAGTCTGCCAGGACGGGATCGCGGTGACTCCGCCAGGATTTCTGTTTGGGTTTTTTCCAATTGACCTTCCGGTGAGCAGGAACCCCTGCTGGTTCACATAAGTTTATTCTGGGTCACACAGAGATATTAAGCCTTCAGCTGAGTGTGCCTACACTAGTTTGCCATCTGGTAAGCTGCTTCATATGTCTGTGCACTTGGTGCGGTTTGCGATCTTTGGTGATATTTGTTTGCTCACCTATCTCTGATCTCTGGTAAGCAGATACACTTGGTGATTTATATTTATATCCAAGGGCACCACTCGTTGCATGTTGTCACCAATTTCACATTCCTGTATATGCTGTGCATACAGGATGTTTATATGATATTCATGATTTTGTTTTTTTGTGAGATTGCACTTTTTCCCTTTTTTGGTTTATTGCCTATTACTATGTCAGTATCACGCTATGTTTTTTGCATATATTTTTTTGGATAAACCCTATGCGGACCTGATTTGCTGCACGAGTGCGACTGATCATTGCCAATTGGAATCGCTCTCTAAAGGCCCGGGCTGGGTTTAAGCCACCTGTCTGATTTGGCTTACGTTCTGGTAAGCATTTCACCACACAGTTGTATTTCAAGTGAATCATCTTCTTTCAACCTTATCACATAGAGGAGTCTACGACTATTGATTATTTATTTTGGACTTTAATTGGACTTTATTCATTAGTGTTTAACACTTTTTAGCGCGGTTTTTCTGTTTTATATTTGTATTGGTGTGCCCCACTTTTAGCTGCAGCTGTATAGAAATATTTTTCATTACATAATTTTTCACTGTATGTACCTAACACTAGTTATATTTACTTTTACCCACATTTTTAATTTATTTCAAATTTTTCTTCATTGTTTTTTCTATTATACTCCAAGCGCAATTTTATTTATTTTTCTTGCATAAAAAATGCACCAAAACGCACATGTCTTTAATTGTCCTTAATTGAGAAAAAGAAAAAAAGGGGGGAAAAATGCACTAGAGTGCACCAAAAACCTATCAAAAACATGTGTAGCACCATCCTTGGTAGCTGCTAGGATTAGGTAAATTTATTTTGGCTTTCTGTATCCAGTGGAGCTGCATTTTGTTGTTAATAAAATTTAGTGTGACTCACTGTAATCAGTGTGGCTGTGTTGATTGTTCTGGTCTGTTTTATGCTTCAGTGGCTGCAAGATAGACTGCTTCCCCCTGGTCGGTCCAGAAATGTTCTGAAAGTTAGTGGGCAGGAAGAATTTAGTCAACAGCTGAATATTTATACAACCCTTATCAATCCCTGGGGAAAGGTGCCCAGATGGTGACTGGGAGTCTGTTCCTGTGAAGGAGATTACAACCTTGGGGGGTTACTAGCCCCCTAGGCCATTCTGCCACATGCCTGTGAGGTGTTGAGGCCCAGGTTGCATACCTGGAGGTCGGCTTATCTGAAAGTTGCTAAAAACTAACTGAGGGACTTTCGTCCGAGGATCTAGTCTGGTATCATAGGGTGAAAGTGTTGCAAGGAAATTGAAAGGAAGCAACCAATTTTCCAAGGATATTTGTGAGTATAGACTGTTGAAAGAGATCAAAGAGACTGTGTGCTGAGGCCATCCCTCATTTGTTAGAGTCAGCAGGTTCAAAGGGGACATTGAGTCCTGTGTCCTGAAAAGCTTAGTCTATTTAATTCTTAGTGAAATGCTTTCGCTCAGACTGTCTAGAGAGGAAGATTATTCTTCTCGAGTTGCTACTACAAAGCTCAGACCACTCTTCACTGTACAAGGGTTTGGCTCATACAGTAGTTCTACAATAGAAAGTTCAGTGTCCTCAAATCTTTGCTAAGGATTACCATTGCCCACTACCTATCCAAGTTCTTAATAAAGTATCAGAACAAGCATATCCCTAGACTAGTTAATGAGCCTGAAGAGTGACTGGAACTGTAATTTTTGCTATTGCTGGGAAAAGGATCCGGGCAATCTTTCCAGTGGTATCGTGTAACGTGTATGCAATGACACACCTGGAACGCAGATATTGTGGTGTGAAAATAAGCCCTCATTGTAGTTGCAGCCACTGTGCAGAATTTAATCTTGAACATTTGCAGTTGAATTACAGATACACCGAAAGATGGTAGAGAGAAAAGTGCTTGAACAAGTTTAATGCTTCTATTGTGAACTTTGAGGATGAATTACTTCACTGCAGAGGTTGTAGGCGGGTGCAGTCTACTTTCTCAACTGCAGGTGGTGCTATTCCACAGCGGGAATGCAGTTGGATAGGAAGTCAAGAGGAACATGGTTTCCTGGATCACTGGGGAAGTGATACAATTGGATGTTGCCACCCCATGTGACTCTAGCAGCCATCATGGGTCAGGCAGAGCCTATTGAAGGCCCTGGCTCCCAGGCTTGGAGTGTGTTTTGAAAGTGGGAAGAGTAGGGACAGGCACCCCACCTGGTAGGGACAGAACTAGCGTCAGAGAAAGGTTCCTAATAAAAAAGGGAAAGTGTGGGGCTCACAACATCTCTGGACATCTTCCCATTTGGGGATGAGGCAGCCAGGCCACACTCTGCCTCTCCAAACAGAACCCATAAATGAGTAGGAGGCAAGCTCCTAGTCCCCTCCAAAAGCCCCTGTCCCAGTTGGGCCTGTCACATTACTCAATTGAAACTATTCAAAACCCACTCTATATTCAGTCCTTATGGACTATTGGCTTTTATTTGGAATATTCAGCAGGTGAAAGCAGATGAAAATTTTTAATTAAGGCTTGCACCTTGTACAGTATAGGATTTCATGTCATCTGTGCCCAGTCTTGCCACAAAGAGTTAATCCAGTTCTGAGCAGTCCTCTTATTTTTTTTCAGTGAGATAAAAGCTGACACACAGAGAAATAGGAGTCAGTTCTTTCCCCCTTGCTGTGAGTGACAGGTAATTTACATATCTCATGCACGAGCCTTGGAGAGGCATTAGGTGTACTGTGTTCTCCTCCTTTCTTCTCCAGCTCTCCCAGGATTGACTGCTCCACACCTCAACATGATTGGGCATGCTGAAGTCATGTGGTGACTTTTATGGGTTTTGACTGGATGTTAGTGATCATAGCAGAAGTTCCGTGTGAGAAATACACAGGAGAAAATGCATGTTGACAAGGGGAGTGTAGAGGTGGGCAGGGGGGGTCTACTGACATCATGACTGCACCCACCGAGCTCCGGACAACAGACCCACCCACAGAATCTGCAGTTTTTTGGGTCCCATAGCAGACAGAGGGGAGACATTTGACAGGTAAGGATACATGCAGGAGGCATGTATATCCTTATAGATAACCACTATGGCAGTAGTTTAGAAAGGATGAGAGTGTGTTCACATCCACTTTAAGTTCATTGATCATTTGATTAGTTTCTTCAGTCTTTAAACTGCTGATTCCCGGGCAAGAGGGATAACCCCCGGAATCAACAACCCAAAGTCCCAACAAATCAGAGGACATGGTTGCACCGAGCCCATTGGTAGATGCCTTTGTTAACGGGCAAGAAGTTGCATGCCTGAGTGACACCGGGTCAGGGGTCACAGTCGTGGAGTACAATTTCTATGTGCAGAGATTTGGAGCACAAGAACAGTTAGACCCCTGCTGGCTGTCCCTCAGAGCGACTAAAAATTGATCAATTCTGGTCGAGGGCATCTCCTGGGTGAGGATTCAAATTGAAGCGGGTAGGGGTAGTTGTAGACCCACGGCCCAGTCAACCAAGCAGTGCCTGTCATGTCATGCTGAGCTTGAATGTCTTGAAAGACCTGGATTTACCCCACCTGTTGGCCAGATATGAATATTCGGGCCATCAGGTGCGTGGCTGTGGCCTGTGAGCTGTGTGGCTCTGAGTGCTCCAAACCTATGAGGCCCAAGCCAGAGGCAACCAAAGCAAGTAGGAGTGGTCCATACACCCCCCAAGCAAAAGTTACTCTTGGCACCCTTGCAAGAGGTGGTCTAGTCACTCCTTGTTGGGGCCCACCAGAAATTGCAGATGGCCACTGTTATGGTAGAAACTCACAAGGGACACGTGACATCAGGGGAGTGGCTGGTGGGTCTTACCTTATTCAAGGTAGAGATATAGGAGACAATTATCCCAGATGAGTGAGCACCAGCATGCTGGAGTTCAGGATTGCAGAGGTGCTATGTGCTCTGAACAGGTTCATCTTTTGTGAGTAAGGTATCAGTATTTTCCTATTAATGAGGGTCAAATTTCACTACTAACATTGTATGTAAACTCTCTACCATTTCTTAGAGATGTTAGGTTTGGGCTTTCTACAGATAACTCTCACTACAATGTGCTGGCACATGTTCTTAGATTTTATTTTATTTTTTACTAAAATGATTATTCACTAAAGTGAATATGTTTAAGGCAATTTTGATGAACCTATTGCATGTTAAATCCTATCTATTCAAGTACTATGTACTTGGGGATATAAAGGGCTAAGAGCCTGTATGGCCTTGGCTGTGAGTATTTGTTTAATGTAGCATCTTAAGCACCCTTTGCAGATCCTTTGAACAATATATTCTCTGGATTATTTTGCCTACCACAGAACTTTTTTTATCACTGCTGTCATTTTCTAGTTTTCTAGAGTTTTTTTTAAATGATTATAACAAACCTTATTTAAAAATGTATTTGTGTGCCCTTTTCTCTGTTTCTCTTTTACACTGTATTCAGTGTGATACTTGTATGTACAAAGGTATATAGAAAGATGATTGTCTGCTAAAGTGTCTGAATTAGGCTCTTTGCTCACAAAATACCATTTGAGTGATTACATGGTTAATCATCTTACTTAATGCAAATTATTTAGCTAGACCATGGGGAACAAAGTCAATTAATGTCACTTTAATTAATTTAAATAAATACAGATTACAAAAAATTAGTGGATATAATAAACTTCTTCAAATAAATGACTGTTAATAAAGTAGGAACATAATGTATTGGCCTGGTAAATTATAACAAAATAGAGTCCAGTATAACTTAATTAGCAAATGTTATTATTCAATAACAATTAGCAACCTTTTATTGGAAACTTAGATATGTATACATGACCAAATATGCATATATATAGAATTTAAAGTGGTACTGCAATAACAAATGACTTATTGTTATAAACAAAGACCCACAAGCTGAAAATCTCAGTCAAGAAAGTGGTTTGGTTTTTATTAAGTAAAATAGTTTTTTTTTTACAAGAGTGAAGTTTGATTTTAAAGAATATGTAAAACCAACATTTCAAATTCCTGACATGGGCCTGCTGTACCATGTATTTTTATGAAACAGTATCCTATTCTCTTTGCATTACTTTCTTCGTGTGGAATACCTGGTGTTCCTTCCAGTCCCTTTGCTTTCCTAATAAAAAAAACTGACCACACTGGGCATGTGAGCCCTCTGTAGTCAGTTGTGCCGAGAACTCAGCCTTGCTCTCCTCCAGTGATCAGACTTGTGCTGACACAAACCCCTGACATCCCTCCCCACCCCCTACCCCCATCCGGCACAGCCATTCACAGCTCAGTGTGCTGCTGTTTAATCTCCTCCAGCTCTTATGGAGCTGAAAACAGAAGGTATGTTATCACTTATAAAAAAAAGGGGAAAAAGGTATTTAGAATATATATATATATATATATATATATATATATATATATATATATATATATATATTTTTTTTTTTACACATACATATACATATATACACACGTTTTCCTTTCATTTCTATTTTAAAAACTAAATATGTTGTTTTATAAGGTGAAGGTTTACACATAATTTAAGTAGGCGGATACCTAAACAGTTTTCTGATTTTGGATAGAGTGGGCTGGGTTTTGAGCTCCTGCTAGGTCTTACAGATCCCTGGTAATTTAGTTGGGAGATATACCCTCAGCCCCTCTATGACTGTGATGGCTGCCTATCAGTTTTTCAGCTGAGCTTCTAAGATTAAATACATTTTCTGTATTTTCCTATGAAGAATCTGTTATGCCCCGTACACATGGTTGGACATTGATCCGTCATTCCGGCAACAAAAACCTAGGATTTTTTCCGATGGATGTTGGCTCAAACTTGTCTTGCATACACACGGTCACACAAAGTTGTCGGAAAATCTGATCATTTTGAACGCAGTGACGTAAAACACGTACGTCGGGACTATAAACGGGGCAGTAGCCAATAGCTTTCATCTCTTTATTTATTCTGAGCATGCGTGGCACTTTGTGCGTAGGATTTGTGTACACGGATTTTGTTGTCGGAAAATTTTATAGCCTTCTCTCAAACTTTGTGTGTCGGAAAATCCGATGGAAAATGTGTGATGGAGCCTACACACGGTCGGAATTTCCGACAACAAGGTCCTATCACACATTTTCCGTTTGAAAATCCGACCATGTGTACGGGGCATTAGAGATATCCTATGGTTCAGGGGATATCTGCCTGCTGGGAACCTAAAGAGCTGTTACACATTTAGGGGAACTGAGCCCTACTCTGATCTTCCTTCTGTATATCCAAAATTGTATGCAGTGACGTGACAAAAATAAAGGTTTCAGGTTCATTTTGTATTTTCTTAAAGCTACTCAGTTTGTGAACCATCCAAATACTTATTTCTATCATGGATTGTCAGTAAGATAAGATTTCTGTGTTTGAGTTCCCAGATCTGCATATTATTTACACCCTTGGTGAAAGGATTCTACTCTCCCTGACGTTTTAATTTATTTCATATTACAGGGAATGCAACAGGGCAATTATAAAAAATGTTATTCGTTTTGTATGAGGAAAAAAGGTGGTTGGGATATTATACTATGAGAACACACTAATGAACAAAATATATGTATATGTTGGTGGAATCATGCTAGTACATATAAATAGAAGTATTAGGAGCTACTTTTATTGAGCATCCTTTCAATACAATGTAAAAATTCATGATTACTGTCACTGTACATATAATAGAACAACAGTGGGTATACCACATTGGAGGGGGACTAATATGGTTTGGCAAATATCCAGGTGAGAAACTTGCTGGATATACAAATTAAAATCTCATCAACCACAGGGGTTAAATGTTGATTGGGATATAAATAGTTTTATAAACAACAGTTAAATATATAAATTATGTGTTGTTTAACCAATTGGAAACCATTTACATTACATTTTATAATAAACTGTTTAAAATATTTTAGTAATATTCCAGTGATTTGAAATATTTTTGGCAATTAACCACTTGCCTACCAGGCACTTACACCCCCTTCCTACCCAAGCCATTTTTCAGCTTTCAACGCTGTCGCAATTTGAATGGCAATTGCGCGGTCGTGCTACACTGTACCCAAACAAATTTTTTATCATTTTTTTCACACAAATAGAGCTTTCTTTTGGTGGTATTTAATCACTGCTGGGTTTTTTATTTTTTACAAAAAAAAAGACCAAAAATTTTGAAAAAAATGTTTTTTACACTTTTCTGTCAGTACATTTTGTAACTAAGTAATTTTTAACCTTCACTGATGTGCGCTGATGAGGCGGCACTGGTGGGCATTGATGAGGTGGCACTTATGGGCACTGATTAGGTGGCACTGATGAGGAGGCACTAATATGCCGCATTTATGGGCACTGATAGGTGGCATTGATATGTGTCACTGATGAGCACTGACTGGCATCGCTAATGGGCACTGATTGGTGGCACATGTGGGCAGTAGTGAGCACTGTTTTCTGCCCCTGACATTGGTGGGCACTGATTGGTGACACTGTGTTGTACTATTGTAATCAGGGCACTGATGATCCGTGCCCTGATTACATTCCTACATGTCCCCCTGTGAGGAGATGCCACTGATTGGCTCTCCTCTCCTCACACTCTGTCAGTGTGAGGCGAGGAGAGCCAATTACCGGCACTTCCTTGTTTACATGTGACCAGCTGTGATTGGACACAGCCGATCACATAGTTAAAGAGCCGCGGACGCGGCTCTTTACAGAGATTGGGGTCCTAGCAACACGGCGCGGCCATGATCGCTGCGCTGCATGCCTCCGCAGGCGCGCGAGAGCGGGCGTTCTGGGACGCCGTCATAGGACGGTGTCCCAGAATGAGAGCTGCACCGCCCCACCGTCATTTGACAGTGAGCGAGCGGCAAGCGGTTAATTAATGTTATAACAAGTGTCATTATGGAGTTTAATTCATTTATTTTTATTTTTAATTTTATTTATCATGTGGATTGACTTATAAGCATTATAATTAATTATATCAAACAGACGTGTTGCATGAATTATAATTTCATTAAGTCATTTATCTATAATCTGTATAAATATTAGTAATATATATATATATATATATATATATATATATATATATATATATATATATATATATATTGAAATTAGCATTGTGTTACGGTATAATGTTTTCACTCACTGGAGCGCAGCTGATCCTCAGGAATATAGCCGCTGTACTGTGTTGTATGGTCTACGACAACTTGGTGGTGCGTGCCTGTTTGTATACCATTAATATGGTTAGGCTGCCCTCTAGTGGTGAATGCGTTTACGCTCTTTAAGGAAGTGATGTGAGCACCACTGTCCCCTACTGCCTCACAGAAGTTGTTCCATTGAACGACACGTACGTCAGGCAAGGCAAGGAATAGCAGTGACATCTTAGCACTCATGAGTGTCTGACTGATGTTTTTCTGATATGCCTGTGCAACTTATCTTTGCTGTAAGTAGATTTGCTATTGAACTCTTGTGCTTTTAATTGAACGCTGAGCAACAAGTTTGTTTCCTCTTCCTTCTGGTTTACTGCATGATCAGGTCTGAGGCTCCTATGAGATCAATATATGCATCACTGTCGTCCCTTAACAGGCTGAACAGTTGAGCTGGCTTATACCTGAAGTGAGGGGTGAATGCTCACTAATGCGTGTATTTTATTCTATTGCTTTATTATTTTATATTCTATTTTATAGTATTCTTTTTTAGAAAATCGATTTCTATTTTTTCATATTTGATTCAAATTTGTTTCCGAATTGTTTTTGAATTTGATACAAATTTGATTTGATTCGAATTATGTCCGCTTTTTTTATTCGAAACGTTATTTTGGATTCTTTTAAATTAGTTACTATTGTAATTCAGTAATTCGGATGCATCCGAATTTCAGAATAATGAAAAATGTGTCCGAATTTTGATTCGGAACAAAATGGAATGCACATGTCTAGTAGTCCTCCCTCAGCTCCCAGTGGAGGCATCTCCATCTGGCCCTCTATCCATAACATCATATGTTGACCTCCAGGTTAATGTGTGAGTATACTAGGGAGGGATATTTAGTTGGGCAAACTTTTGTTCCTCCTTCCCCCTTTTCCCCTTTTATACTACTCTACTTTTAATTGCATAATATTTCTTTCCATATAGTGACGCCTATTGCACCTGCTCCTGATGAAGTGGAAACTGCTTCACGAAACACGTCAAGCTTGATAGGATGGCAACAAGACAATCATGCATTTACATACATGTTTAAGACTGTATATATATTAATTTTTCATCAATCATGACTTTGTTGTGTCATATTTAATTTATCTACACCATCAGCTCTTAACCTTGTCTTCACATGTTATAATATATTTATAATCCTATTTTAATAATCATGTAATGTTCTATTACATGTACAGTGACTGAAATCGTGAATTTTTACATTGTATTAATAAGGATGCTCAATAAAAATAGCTCCTAATACTTCTATTTATATGTACTAGCATGATTCCACCAATATATACTGTACATATATTTTGTTCATTAGTGTGTTCTCCTAGTTTAATATCCATATTTTATAGTTAGCATCTCATTTAAAGTCCCAACCTCCTCCTTTTTTCCTCATTCAACATAGGGATGGAGGCACTAAGCCTTATAGGCTATGTGCTTCATTTAAAGTCCCACAAATCTCCTTTTCAATTTTTTTAGTTTTGAATCAAATTAGAAAAAGAGTTACATTTTCCGGTCTGATACTTCATTGAGGGAATTATATAAACTATCCCCTCTGCCTGTATGTGTGCACTGACTCTATATCCAGTCTGACTGTGTGTGTGCTCTGACTGACTGTATGTCTGTCAGACTGCATGTGTGTCCTCACTGTGTGCATCAGCTGTGGCTGTATGTGCCTGCATGCCCCAGCCTGTGCATACCTGACTGCTTGTGTATGCTATGACTGCATTTGTGCTATGATATTGTATATTTTGTCTTTGTCTGCTCTGTGCATGTGAAAAAAAAAAAAAATTATTAGGTAAATACCGAGGTGAAAACCCCTGTTACCAACAATAATGGGCTATTATGGCCACAGAGAGGATATGTGTTTAAAAAATATAATTGTATTGTATAACTTTAAAATATTTTGAAAAACGAATACTCCACCAAGAGGGAGGAATTGGTACATAGAAAGTCCAAAATATAAAATCAATGTATATACGGTAGTTGGAACGATACATATCATATAATGAATTGGTCTTATGTCTGTACGGTCAATGTTTCGCCACTAATTTGGCTTCTTCAAGACCCAGACATATAGTTGATTTTAGAGTTAACTAAAATAACACAGTATTAGTAACAAATATATATTATACTGAACAGTGTATATCTTTCAGACAAACAATACAGTACATATTTTTTCCAATAGGACCTGGCAACAGGCCGGCCAACTCAGATGCCTGTGATGGACATAGGAGCACACCAGGCAAAATCAGATCACAGCGCAAGCTGTAGGAACATGACTGCAGTCCTAATTAGTGCAGAGGAATGTATGATTTCTTTTTTTTTTTTTTTGCCACATCAGTTAACTTTATCCAGAGACTGCGTTCAGAGTGATATTCATATATGTCTCTAATCCAGTCACATCATTGTGGCCATTCGAAGATTTTTTTTTTTTTTTTTAAGTAAGGTGTTGTGTAACCATATGCATTTCAGTATATAGCATTGATACTTCTCTCACTAATGCACCCACCCCCCCACCCCCCTTTAACCCCCCTTGTTGAGCCCCCATATTTCCAAGGCGCATACAATGACCAATATTAGTTCAATACATTATTCTCTCTCGGCTCTAGCCTCTAAGCTACTACTCGCTCAGCCTCGCCCAATTAATGGGGGGGGCAGGTATATTCAACACTAGAGTAACACTGCTGGCGGACAAGGCATTGCTTGGATCCACGGGTTCCACATTCTCGCAAACTTATTGTGGTTGCCTGACCTAGTGTAGAATGTTCTTTCACTCCACACTGTGGAGTTGACAGTTCTAATCCAATCTTCTGGGGTGGGGGGAGTTCTTGATTGCCAAGACTGTGCAATTAGTTTCCTGGCCTGGAACAAGCATCTTGCTGCCGCTACCACCGTACTACTGTCTCTCAGTCCATTGGTAACATGTCCCAGCACACAGGTCTTGGGATCTAGCTCTAAGTTAGTTTTAAGCGTGGTATTTATTTTCTTTAAAATCTCAGGCCAGTACCTGACTAATTTTGGGCACCTCCAGAACATGTGGATTAAATCGCCTGTGCTTCTACATCTGGGGCACTCATCATTAATTCTACGGCCGAACATAAAAAGCTTTTTCGGTGTATAGTAGGATCTGTGCAGCAGCATCAGGTGAGAGGCTTTTTGCGAGGGAGAGACCGTCACCTCTGGTCCAAGTTCCAGAATCCTTTTCCACTGCGTGTCCGTAATTTCCCCCACGTCAGCCGCCCACCTGTCCCTGCCCCCGGGAAAGCCTGCCTGTGTGTTTATTTTTTTTATTAATTGGGTATATATCACTGTGATTAACCCCTTAGAGGTCTCTGATTTTATTATTGTTTGTAATAATGGGATCTTGCACCATATGGGGGGTTGCCTTCCGAACTGTTTGCTCAAGGCGTGTCTAATCTGTAAGTAGCTATAAAATACTCGGTTTGGCAACCCGTACTCATGCCTCAGTTCCTCGAAGGGTTTCAGGGTGTCCCCCTCGTATAACTGTATCAGCCGGTGTATCCCACTCCTTTCCCACAACTTGTTCCTATCAACTGATAGTAATTCCTGCAGGAACCTGTTGTTCCAGATTGGTGAATATTCTGAGATTCCCTTGTACCCCATTGTTCGCTTGGCTGCCTGCCAGACCTTAGTGATCATTTTAAGTTTTGGGATCTCTCGTTGTAGCGAATCTGCCTCCAGTGCTTCAACTAATGAACTATGAGGGCTTCCCTGTAAAATGATTTGGACGCTCTTACCTCCCCCTCCATCAGTGGCACATCCACCAAGTTGTTGTAGCTGGGCCGCCAGAAAATAGGTAAACGGGTGGGGTATCCCCAATCCCCCCTCCGTAACGGGACACTGCAGTTTTTGTAGGCCTATCCTGGCCTGCCCTTTTTTCCAAATTAATTCCCTGAAAAGGGATTGAATTCTTTGGAACCACTTCTCCCCAATCCACACTGGGGAATTGTGGAGCAGGTATAACAACTGAGGCAGCCATACCATTTTAATCAAGTTGGCCCGACCCGCTGTAGAGAGAGGGAGTCTACACCAGATGTCGCATTTTTTTAAAAATTTCAGTAGAAGAGGGACCAAATTGTCCTCAATAAACGCGTCGGGGTCCCTAGACAACACAACACCAAGGTACTTCATTTTCCCCGTGACTCTTAATTGAGGTAGGCTCAGGAATAGGGTTGGCCAATGGATCGACCGGCAGGAGCGATGATTTCTCCCAGTTAATGGTCAGACCTGAGAATTTAGCATAGTCCTCCACCAAATGGACTACATTCTCCAATGAGGAGATCGTGTCCCCAAGGAAAAATAAAACATCGTCCGCAAAAAGCGCTATTCTCTCTTCCTCACCTTTCCTATGAAAGCCCTGCAGTTCGGCTGATGATCTCACCGCTCCCGCCAATGGCTCCATAGCCAAGACAAACAGCAAAGGGGACAAGGGTCAGCCCTGCCTAGTTCCTCTTTCGAGGGGGAAGCTTTCCGAATAATCGTTGTTTACCTTGAGTCTTGCCTTTGGGTGGTTGTATAGGATTTTTAACCAGCTGATGAATACGGGGCCAAATCCAAACCTCTCCAGGACCCACCAAAGATATTCCCACTCCAGGCTATCGAAAGCCTTGGCGGTGTCCAAGGACAATATGGCTCTAGACCCCGCATTCTCCGCCGGTGCCTGAAGGTTCAAGTAGGCCCTTCTAATATTGGTACTAGTAGACCGACTGGGGATAAACCCCGATTGGTTTGGATGCACGAGTTTTGTAATGCATTTATTTAGTCTGAATGCCAGCACCCTTGCAACAATCTTGGCGTCCGAACACAGTAATGATATCGGTCTATATGAGGAGACTTCCAATAAATCTTTCCCCTCCTTTGGTATCACCACTATTTCGGCCTCCAACATCGACAGGGGTAACCTTCCGTCCTTAAATCGACTACTCCAATACTTTTAGGAGCTCCGGAAGTAGCACCTCCCCATACTTTCTATAGATCTCCAATGGCAAGCCATCCGGGCCTGGAGATTTCTGGCCTGACAGCTCCGCAACAGCCTTTTGCAGCTCCTCCAGGGTCAGGGGAGAATCCATCTCGCTCCTGTCCCTTTCCGAGAGCACAGGGAGCTCTACCCCTTCTATAAACCCGTTCATATCGCGCCGGAATGTATGATTTCTAGATGCACATGGTCACCTAGAAAACCATCCTCTATAACTCCAACTTAGGTTCACAATGCACTGAATAGTTATATTGATGAAGATGAATCTGATTCTTCTAATGCATCTATTTTTTCTCAAAATTCACAGGTTTCTTGTAAATCACATTGGAGATATCCTCTTCCACGCAAACGTCCTAAATTTGATGGTGGTACACAATCACGGGCAGTAAGTTCTTTACGACTGGAGGAAAAGTCGTAAAGACTGGTTGAACTGGATAGACTTGTGTCTTTTTTCAACCTGACTAACTATGTAAGGGTAAGAGACGCATGGTGGAACCTGTCTCATTTCATCCTTCTAATTCTTCAGAGGGTGTTGGCGCACAGGTGCTGGTACTTCTCAACTGGAGGGTCCCTTTACCTCTGCTGGCAATATATCACAAATTCGCACTAATTCCACGCAAGTTACAAATACCACACTTTCATGGGATAGCACAAAGTAGCATAAACTATACAAAAAAAGAGTCTGACAACACCAATAAGTTTAAGGGTAAGCCAGGTTTAATAATTACAATAACCAAAATTTTCATATGCCTCAAATTAGCACATACATCAAAACAAATACCGCTCTCCATCCAGACTAGACTGGATGACAACCCCTCTAAACAACACAGTGACATAAGGAAAGGGAGGGTGGGAAGGAGCGTGGTCTGTTCCTCTTCAGGTGACTGGAGCGTGAGGGAAGAATCAGGTTTAGAAAGGCTCCAGAACGGTGTGAATACAGACCAGTCAAAAGGCACCAATTAGCTGCTTGTTGCTGTGGGAGAAATGGCAGGAGGAACCAATAGCAACCTGAAATAGAACAGGAAAGGAGAGCAAGGCAAAACTGCACTTTGTACTATCCCATGAGGGTCCCTGTTTATTGCACTCATTCCAAGTAGGTTACAAATACCACAAATTATACAAATAAAGAGTCTGACAACAAGTTTAAATGGTCATAACTGGCCACGGTGTTTATTTAAGGGTAACCCAGGTTTAATAATTACAATTACCAAACTTAAATCTCTGCATATTTAAATTTTCATATGCTTAAAATTAGCAAATACATCAAAACAAATACTGCTGTCCATCCAGACTAGACTGGATGACAACCCCACCAGCCTAGGCCAGGCGCGAATCGATTGGCTGAGGCTCCCCCAAAAACACCGTGGCTTGCTCAACCATGCTCTGTAAACCCATGTTTAATAAATCCAAAACTATATTGGATAAATGTACTAAGTCCGGTCTAAATAGATCTGGGATAAATCCCTCCAACTCAAAATGTTGATATGAAAAACCATTAGATTTGATCAAAAAATTGTGAATTGTGCGATTCAAACATCTACGCATCTTGCCTAAATAGAACAATTTTTCAAATGGCGACCAAAGTACTCTAGGTACCATTTCAGAAAAAGCAAAAATGGTATGGGGAAACAGGACTTTAAAGGAGTTTAATTTCGCAAAGCAGGTCCCAGGTTTTAACCTTGCCCAGGTCATTTGCCCCAGCGTGCATTATGACCAAATCTGGATTGGGCCATATACTAGATAAATTAATTAGAACATCCTTTAAATTTCTCCATCTTAATCCTCTGATACCTTGCCAATAAATTTGGAATGCACTTTCATTTAAACCAAGAGTCTCAGTATAAGTCCTGGATGCTGCCCTCTTCTGGGCCCAATATATAAAAGAGTGGCCAACAATCCAGACTGTAATTTTTGGAGGACCTGAAAAACAAAATTAATTGATAATTAAAGCTGGACGAATGTAAATATTATATCTGTTACTAACCCATCTACCCAGTCTTAAGTTCATCAGGGGAGAAACCCAGAGAGCTAGCTAATGTGGCAGCTCCTATCCTGAATGCGTGGGAGGAGAAGTGAAAACCTGAAAGGCCAAGATGTTTAAGGCAAGTGGAGAGGACAGAGGAAAATTGGTATCTGGTAAGGGGTGAAAGATCCAAATAAATAAATAAAAAGAGAGCCACTAAAGGAAGGTCTGAATACAAGAAAATTCTAAATATTAGCGACTGGGTAAATGTCAATATTAGAAGATCTGTATAAGTTAATAAAACGACCTTTACCAGCTTGATCAGATTTTGACCTTCTAATAAAAACTTTACTGCGTCAACAAAAATTGACACATCACTATCCAGTAAAAAGGAACTTGAAGATTTATTGGAAGCTGAAAATTCTCCAACACTTAAGGCTCCAAAAAATGCAATAGAAAAGGCTGCTCTAAACAAAACTTCTTCAAAAGGGGAGAAACAGATGACTTCCAAAGCCGACATTAATTTTCTTAGCAATTCAGTAGAAATAGGTCTCCTACCATCTCTAACTGGGTTGGAACGCCTAAAACCTTTGAGCACCTGACAAACCCGAAAGAAGGAGGACATTGGAGGGAGATCAAAAAATGTAAGAAAAGACGAGACTCCAGCTAGTATTTTATTAACGGAAGATGCACTAAGACTAGATTTTAATAAGAAAGAAACAAATGACAAGGCTGTATATGAATTGATAACAGTGGCCTTCAGGTTATACATAGAGCAAAAGATACACCACTTTGACCAAGCTTGGGGATATTCTTCCCACGTTTTGGATGCAACAGAATTCTTCCAATTGTCAGTAACTAGTCCCAAATCAAGCCCCAGAGGTAAGCTGGGCATTAAGATCCAATCAGGAAGGTAGGTAGGCCAGTAGGTGCCCCCCGCTTCATCACCACCTCCAGAACTTCTGCACCATCATCCGGACGATCAACTCCACCCCTATAGCAGTGGCAGCCATCAGAACCTCCATCCTCTCAGCAAGCTCATCATCGCCACATCAGTACTATCATCAGATCATCCTTCCTTAAGCAACTTTCTTTTCTAACCATGTGCATTTTCAAATACTCAGTGAACGCCCTCCACGGGCTAAGAAATACCGCCTCAACATTACCAACCTACATTCAAAAACGACTACAAAAAGAACAACTACTAAGGACCAACCTTCAATCAACCATCAAATATAGGGAGGAGGAGTTGGTAAATACACGTGTCTTGGAGAGCCTGAGTTTGCTGGGGGCTGCTAAAATGATCAAGGACTGTTAAAACGTTGGGATAAAGACCCATCCACAAACTTCGTTATCCATTGGTGTCCTGTCTCAACGGTCGCCCATTGGTGCACTATTGCCTCTTTGGTCATCCATTTGGTGCGCAGCACTTATTTCCTGTTAATGAATCATGGAAGTTTCTCCTGACTGATGCCAGTTGGTCACCTGGGAATCCCTGACAGTGTTCCTGTATTTTCTACTAAGCCTGTTTTGACCCCCCGAGAAGGTCGGTCACAGGTTTTCCAGTAAGCCATTGCTTACTATAAGGTGACGGGCAGCACAAGTGGAGAACATAGATCCTGGTTCCTGTATTGAAGTTTTTCCATTGGGACACCTTCACTTATGAACTTTGTTTGTCACTTTTATGCACATAACTTCTTTAACACATAAATTTATGTATGGTTTTCCCCTTTTCATTTATTTTCACCTGATTTTTCAACTTATTTTATTTCACTTGATATTTTTGATTATGATTTATATGTCACTTTAATGTAAGTTCACTTGGTAAAACCATTGGTTTATTATCCCCCGCTGCATTTTTCTATATATTTATCAAATATAGGGAGACACCAATTCAACCACAACAACTATCATGCGCCCTGATCAACACCAGATCTGCAGTCAAGCACAGAATGGAAATCCACGACTTCATCATCAAAAACAACATAGAGTGCCTTTTCATCACGGAAAGCTGGCTAACACCCGACTGCAACGCCATCTTAACCGAATTGGTGCCTGAGAACTACAGGGTCCTAACTGAGCATAGAAGAGGAAAAAAAAGGAGGAGGCCTAGCAGTAATCTTCAAATCTCACCTTGCACTCACCAAACCGACTTTACAGAACTCAGTGTCATTCATGGAGACACTCTCCCTTCATCTTCAAACAACACCCCAAGACACAATTCACATACTACTATGCTACAGACCTCCAGGGCCGAAGACTAATCTCCTTACACCCTTCACAGGATTCATCTCAACTGAAAACCAAAAACTTTCTGGTACTTGGAGACTTCAACCTCTGGGCAAACTCCACCCTCGACCCTATCGCCACCGCCTGCATCAACCAACTGGAAGAACTAGGTCTCCAGCAACTGATAAATGCTCCTACACATGGTTCAGGACATATTTTGGACCTCGTCTTCAAACAAAATATGGACCACCATGCTATCAAATTCAAAATCGCCACCAATGCCACCCTCCAAAAATGGAATCACGCAATAACAACACACTGGTCTACAGTATATCTCAGAAGAAACTACACTCCAAACTCTTCAAAACCACATTATCAAACAAAATAGCAACGCTAAATTTAAACCACTCAACTGAACAAACACTCATCTTTTCAAACGAGGCAATACTACAAACAGCAGACTCAGTGGCCCCAAAACACAGAACACTCATCCGCAAAAAAAACTCGGAATGGTTTACCGGCACCCTTACTCTACTGAAGTGCGAATGCAGAAGAGCTGAAAGAGCCTGGAGAAGAAATTCTACTAAGGAAAACCACTCAAACTACAAAGTTCTCACTGAGAAATATCACAAAGCAATCTTCAAAGCAAAAAAAGAACATTTCTCGAACCCCTTAAACCGCCCTCGGGAACTTTTTAAAATAGTCGCCCAGACTATGAACCCAACCTGCCTAGAGCCCCCAGCAAATGAAACTCAAGAATTTTGCAATAAGCTATTGGACTTCTTCATCAACAAAATCATCAACATCCGGAAAACAATTCAACAGAAAGAAACTACCAGCCTCAATCAACGAAAGCAAAAAGAGGAAATTGATACGAACATCACACAAGGACTGAAATTCTCATTAATCCCAATCACCACTGACAGCACCAAAAACATCATCAGAAGCCTCAGAGACAGCACTTCACCAAACAACATCATTCCCACAAAACTTCTGAAAAAATGTTCCGACATCCTCGCTCCCACTATAACACATCTCATAAATCAGTCATTCAAAGAAGGGACTGTCCCGATCGCCCTCAAGCAAGGCATCGTCAAACCTCTTCTAAAGAAACCCAACCTCGACCCTAAAGACCCCAACTACCGCAGACCGATAATAAGTCTCAACACCATCTCCAAGGTCATGGAGAAAGCAGTCGTACAACAGCTACAACTCCACCTGGACACACACAATCTCTTGGACCCCCTGCAATCAGGCTTCCGCCCAGGCCACGGCACAGAAACGGCACTCCTCAAAGTATGGGACGACGCCCTCGAAGCTGCACATGATGGAGATTCAAGTCTCCTGGTACTGCTGGACCTCAGTGCAGCGTTCGATACAGTGGACCACAACACCCTACTCATCCACCTCACAGAAGTAGCGGGAGTTACAGATTCTGTGCTACAATGGTTCGCATCGTTCCTGGAGAATCGCTCTCAGACAGTGAAACTAGGAGTCTTCACCTCTGAAACCTGGGCAATATCGTATGGAGTGCCTCAAGGGTCACCTTTATCACCAGTCCTCTTCAACATCTACATCCGTCTGCTCCTAAAAATCATCAGAAATTCGGACCTCCGCTACCACTCGTACGCTGACGACACGCAACTCTACTTTCGGATCACCAGACAAAAAGACCACTATCAACAACTAGAAAAATGCTTCACATTGATAGACAACTGGATGACCAACTCAACGGATCCAAAACAGAGCTTCTCCTACTACACGCAAACCAAAACTCAAAAAACAAGAACCCATGGACACCGCCCACCGTCTTTGGACAGACCATCACCCCAAGCACCAAAGTCAAAAGTCTTGGAGTCATTTTTGTTTCAGAAATGTCAATGGATGCACAAATTGGATCAGTAGTCAGCGGATCTCACCACCTTCTTCGCCTGCTATGCAGACTTATCCCCTTCATTCCAAAAGAGGACAAAGCGGCAGTAGTTGGAATCATCATTAATTCCCTACTCGACTACGCAGACTCCCTCTATGCCAGACTACCTAAATACCAGATTGCACGCCTACAACTCATCCAAAACACTGTAGCAAGACTGATAACAGGAAAAAACCCTGGGAATCCATTTCCCCATCCCTGAGGAGCCTACATTGGCTAACCATAAAGGATCAGATCACATTCAAGACCCTCTGCCTCACCCACAAATGCCTACATGGAAACGCGCCTCAATACCTATGCGAGAGATTAAAACGCTACGTACCTAATCGCAGTCTTCCATCAACCCACCAAAACCTCCTCTACATTCCCAAATCCTGCTACAAATCAAAAAGAGAACGAAGATTCGCAGTCCAAGGACCACGGCTATGGAACACTCTACCGACCAACATCCGTATGGAAGAAAACCATCAGGCCTTCAGGAAGAAACTCAAGACCTACCTCTTCTAACAAGCTGGATCCACAGGATGGACCAAGTGCCTTGAGGCGATTCAGTTCGCATTTGCAGCGCTATACAAGTCAGTCATTATTATTATTATTATTATTATACGAGATTTATATAGCGCCAACAGTTTACTCAGCGCTTTACAATGTATAAGGGGGACAACACAATTACAGGACAGTTCAATACAAAAGGTACAGGAGGGCCCTGCTCGTAGAGCTTACATTCTAAAGGGAGGGGGTGGTGGTACAAAAGGTAATAGCTGCAAAGAATGATTTGATGGGGGTGGCTTAGGAACAGTTATGTGGGTGTGGGATAGGCTTCCCTGAATAAATGAGTTTTCAAGGATCTCCTAAAGGTGGACAGGGTAGGGGCTGATCGGACATACTGGGGCAGGGAATTCCAGAGGATGGGAGAGGCTCTGGAGAAGTCCTGAAGGCGAGCATGGGAGGAGGTAACAAGGGAGCTAGAGAGCAGGAGGTCCTGGGAGGAGCGGAGGGGGCGATTTGGGCGATATCTGCAGATGAGGTTGGTGATGTAGATGGGGGCGATGTTGTGAATGTCATTCATTCATTCATTCATTCATTCAGGTCTGCTTCTGGTGCCAGCTCCCAGGATCTGGAAAACTGCAACCATATATTGAACCTTATGCAATGTAAAACTAAGAAACAGCAATTTAACAACAAACTCTGATTTTGAAGATAAACAGTTTATGGCGAACAATACGCACTTATTGTCAGTATGGATAATTACTCTGCGATTCATATAAATCTTACTCCAGATCACAATCGATACCACTACTGGGAATAATTCCAAAAGAACCAAGTTGCGTGTGATGTCAGTAGTTTTCCAAGATGGATGCCATTCAGATGCACACCAATGGCCAGCTAAATATGCGCCAAAACCTATTTCACCAGAGGCATCTGTGAATAGCCCAAGATCGTAATCTTTAACAAAGTCTTTTTGCCACACTGTAGAACCGCTGAATCCTATTAAAATTCATCCCGCACCTTCAGGTCTTCCTTGATGGCTTTAGAGATAGAGATATGAGCATAAGGGTTTTTTAAACCCTTCTTAGCCATAGCAAGTCTCTGGGAAAAAATCCTGGCGATAGGAATGATCCTAGCCGCAAAGGCAAAGAGCCCGAGTAATGACTGGACATCTTTAAGAAGAACTTTGCGCTTTGACAAAAACATGGCTATTAAGGACCTGATCCTAACTAGTTTAGACAGTGGAAGACACAATTCCATGGCAGTGTAGTCAATGATGATGCCCAGGAACTCGATGTTAGTGGCAGGAAAAATTGTTTTTATCCGAGCTAAAGGAATCCCGAATGATTTACCGATATCAAAGAAACAGGATAGTGTTTGTAAACAAATAGATGAATTAGCTGGACCCACAAATAAAAAATCATCCAAATAATGAATAGAACCACCGTAAGGATGTGATACAGATAAAACCCATTGAAGAAAGGATGAAAAGGCTTCAAAGTAAAAGCAAGATAAAGAAAAACCCATTGGAATACACATATCGTAATAAAACTGATTATTGAAATGGAAACCCAAAGAATTAAAACCTTGAGGATGAACTGGTAGTAGGAAAAAAGCTGATTTGACATCTGCTTTGGCTAGTAAAGAATATTTACCATAGTAGAATGAGTGCCTCATCAAAAGAGGCATAGAAAAAAGAAGCTTCAAAATCAGAGACCTCCTCATTCAGAGATTTGCCTGGGGGTGATGAATTAGTTGAAAAGAGCCAGGCTCTTTCTTAGGGACTACACCCAATGGTGAGACTCTAAAATTAGTAAAGGGGGGAGAGGAAAATGGACCTGCAATTCTGCCTTTTTTCCTTTCCTTTTCAATTTTCTCTGTTACAACCTCTAGATGGTAAGACACTGACACTGAAGGTTCTTAACTATTACACAACCTTCCCCGGAAAAACTGGGAACCAAAAAACCTGCGCCAAACCCACTATGAAGCAGTTCCGCCATCTTGCTGTCTGGATAGATTTCTAACCAAGGCAACATTTCTGACATTCTAACTGACGTCTGAGCTTTTAACATTGGATTCTCTTGATTGCTGCTGAGCCGAAGCGGCAGATGCTTTGTGAAAACATCGACAAGCAGGGTGGGACCCTGTGCAGTATGAACATTCATGTCTATACCTACAGTTGGACAAGAATTTACATTGGCCTTCGTTAAAGGCAAAGCACACACCTTTATGAAAGGAATTATGAGTGGAGCTGGAAGGCTTATTCTGAAATTATGGCTTCTGAGAAAGCATTAGGTTCAGCCACAAACCTACGTCCTTAATTCCCCAGCGTAATGGAGTGGTGGACTGACAGTTTTTGCTTGAAATTCTCGTCGTACGTATACCAAGAAATGGCTCCAAAATGCCTAAAGGCTTCCGCAACAATATCTACATGTTGAAACAATCTGGAACATTTCTCTGGAAATTTCTCACCCTTTACCGACGCGTATATACAAAAAGTTTGCAACCAATTCTGGTACGTTCTTGGAATGGCTCATCTCCTATCTTCTTCCAATCGGTCCTCTGCCTTCTCATCTAATTTCGAAAGAAATTCTTTAGATGAAGGCAACAATAATAAGATGTCCACGTAGTCACCTTTCCAAATTTTCTCCTTAACTGAAGAAGACAGGTGAAACCGTAATTGTGACATTTCACAAGGAAATGCTTCCTTCATACAAGATTCGGCTATTACTGACTTAGGCGGGACTATTGGAAGATTCATAAGACTAGGTTGTAGGGAAACAACAGATTCCCTGTAAATTGCAGCGGTCTGACCGTTAACCAGCTGTGAAAACTTAGTATTATCCAATAGAGCACCAGCTGATTTAGAAAAATTAGAGCTATGCTGGGTACGTGCATTGTCCCACACTGAACCATTCTGAAAATCATGAGAAACGTTAGCCATGGGAACAGTATTAGTACTACTTCCAATAGGTTATGCATTTCTAAACATAATATTTGACTGTGCATCCTGCAATGTGCCAAAAGGCAAAACATTTTGCGACACAACAATAGGTTGTGCACCCTGCAATGTACCAAATGATTGTGCACCTTGTATAGCACCAAGAGGCTGTGCACCTTGCAGAGCACCAATAGGCTGTGCGCTTAGAAATGCACCAATGTACTGCACACCTTGTGGTGTACCAACAACTTGTGCGCCTTGTAATGCACCAATATGCTGAACACCATGAGGTGTACCAACAACTTGTGCGCCTTGTAATGCACCAATATGCTGAACACCCTGAGGTGTACCAACAACTTGTGCGCCTTGTAATGCACCAATATGCTGAACACCCTGAGGTGTACCAACAAATAGTGTGCCTTGTAATGCACCAATAAGCTGTGCACCTTGTATGGCACCAAAAGTCTGTGCACCTTGCAGGGCACCCAGAGATTGTGTGCCTAGTAGTGCACCAATAAGTAGTGCATTCTGCATTGTATCTAAGTAGGGTGAACCCTGTGCTATGTCAGTAGGCTGAATTAAATCAGAAAGGTGAGGAAAATACCCAGCCCCAGCAGATTGTGATGTATTAGAAAAGCCCTGGTTCTCTTCTTGTACATTTGGCAATGAAAAGCTTTGCAAACAGAATTAAGCTTTTTAACAGAAGATAATGGAATCTCACCAGATGTATGGGCTAGAACATTACCACAGGGCTAGCACAAGGATTTTTGAAACCCTAGGCGAACCCTCATTTTGCCGCCCCCCTGGCTCCACCCCTGACTCCACCCCTTTTGCCCTGCCCATGTATATCCCACCTTTTTAATGAAGTGCCCATCAAATGCAGCCTCACCAGCATCCAAAAATGCAGCCTTACCAGCGACCATCAATGCAGCCTACCAGCGCCCATCAATGCAGCCTCACCAGTGTCCATCAATGAATGTTTGCTTGCTTTCATTTGTTTGGGAGTCGGGACACAGACGCAGTCCTCTGCCGCAGCTGTGCCTCTGACACTACGTGCGAACGGGGCTGCGGCTGCCTGCTGATGCTGAGACTTAGTTGCTTGCTGCAGAGAGAAGAGAGTAGAAACATCAGTGGCCGGGCGCCCTAGGCAGCAGTGCGCCCTAGGCAGCTGCCTAGTTTGCCTAGTGGTAGCACTGGCCCTGCATTGCCAAGTCCCTCCATGTCAGCAGAGGTGCCTGGCTGCTGAGTATTCTCTGAAGAGGCAGAAGCAGGGGTCCTAGGACTTCTAGGCTGGGACCAACGGCTGGTGCTATCATTCCTGCTGTACCGGGAGGCAGGAGGATCTTTCTTCTGTCTTCTACCTCTCCTGACAGGGGGGTGAGAGCTGCCTGGTGTAGCAGCATGGGCTCCTTGTACCTCAGGAATAGGCTGAGCTGGTACAGAGATAGGAGGTGAAAAAACAGCAGGTGGGTTTTCTCCTAAACGCTGCCTGAGCCATTCCTCACCCCAGAACTCTCAGCCTTCTCTATCAGCAGGTGAAGTAAGGATTCCATGTTGAGCACGGTCCGTTCCTCTTCAGGTGGCTGGAGCACGAGGAGAGGATCCGGTTTATAAAGGCTCCAAAATGGGGGGGCGTGGTTTGCCTTTGGAGAAGATGGCTGCCTAATCCTCGAGCTCCGTCAGATCATAGCCCATACTAAGCACATAACAGGGGATTACTACTGCTAAACAGTCGCCCATCATGGGGACTTCCTCCCGTGGATCCTCGGCAACAAGATCCCGCTCACCGAGGGAATTCAGCGGCCGTATCAGCCAAAACATACCGGAGATTTTCAGGACCCAGAGAACCAACATGGCGGCTCCGGCTCCCGCCTCATCCTCTGCTCGCAGCCCGGAGGGGATAACTCTTACACCTACGGAGCTATCCCCCACCCCAATCAACAACAACCCAGCCCTAAACCAACAACCGAGCCTGAATGACTTGAAAACGGTTGCCGCTGACATAAAGGACACGTTGTTTGCGGCCATAACGGACCTCCGTCACGAAATGCAGGCCATAGCGGGAAGAGTACAACGCATAGAAAACACAACGGCCCAACATACCACCGCCATCCGGAAAATACATCAGAAAGTGGACACACACACTCTACAACTACGAGATCTTCAACGACACGTTGAAGATCTGGACAACAGAGGGAGAAGGCACAACCTGAGGGTGAGAGGCCTTCCCGAATCAGTAGAGAATGATCAGGTTCTATCAACAGTTTCAGACCTGTTCAACCGCCTCCTAGAACAACCGCGCCACACACCTATTGCAATGGAGCGCATACACAGGGCCCTCAGACCTCGTGGAAGAGAATCCGACCCGCCAAGAGATATAATATGCCACATAAACGATTTTGCCATTAAGGAAGAGATTCTCAAAAAGGCCCGTGACAAACAACAACTTACCTTTGAAGGCCGCACAATCCACATCTATCAAGATCTTTCGGCGATCACACTCCGCCACCGTAAAGACCTGCGGCCCCTATTAGATGTCCTCAGGAACAAAGGAATTCGATACCGATGGAAGTTTCCGTTTGGTTTGCAAGCCACACATCAAGGCAACTCAGCCCTCTTGAGAGTTCCTGAGGATCTGGAAAATTTCTGCCAAGTCCTAAACATACCATATGTTGATGTGCCAAACTGGTATGCGGACTTTACTTTCTCTCACCCGGAAAGCCTAATACGAGAAGAACCGATGGAAGCCCAAAATTCGACCTTCAGGAGACAAAGATCCCCATCGGCTCACGGACCCGGCTCCACTGCTACAACGCAGCGACATCCAGCAAGCTCAATGTCGGCTCCCTTGCCTCGCAGAGCCCGTCGTGATTACTGAAAGATCCTGCACCTCTAACCTCCTTAGGCCATTTATTATGCCAGCTTCCACCACCGACCCACCTGGAAATCGTTTCGCCAAGTTCCACAATACCTTCTCCAGGAGCTGCAAACCCCAATACAACCTCCCATCCGCATCCTACACTTTGCAGAGATCTCACTGTTCCCCTCGCCGGCGGACTTTGCTGACCGAGACGAACACGCAAAATTCTCACACTACACGGAGATTCGCCCAGACTCGACCTTGGATCGAATACCAGCATCGCAGAATTTCTATACTACCGCAAGTCAGCTGACTTGAGAAAGATCGAAAATAACCTAGACGACAGACTTCAATCAACTTACCGTCATCGAACATTGCGACTGACATCTCTTATTTTTCGATGGACTTCTCTTCGTTATCAGCTGGGGTAACTTAACATCTGCTATCTCCTCATACCTAGTTTTTTTTTTTTTTTTTTTTTTTTTTTTAAAAAGCTAGTTCCGTTCGGTTTCCTAGTTAACCTTACAGAGCATTGTCTACTTGACAGGCTCCCGCACTGATTGTTTTATGTATCTAATGTCAACTAGAGCTCAGGGGTGATTCATCTAACGATCGCTATAAGCCAGTCACCCCTATCCCCCCACACTACCAAAACAGATAACCCGATCCATTGTAGCCCAATCTACCTTACCTGATTAATCCCTAGGGTAAAGAATAAATAGTTTATAATTCCTCTATCCCCCATCCACAACCCGACACCCGGTACATGCAACAAATATGTTTTCCCAATCCTACACCATTATCACTAATTGCATACGACCGGGACCCAAACCATTTACGTTTCCCCAAAACTTATACAATCACCTCTGGGCTCTAACCATCTGAAAGTTCTACGAGTTGTCTCTGTATAATTGACACTTCTGTCTTCTGCAACTACCTGTTCGGCTAAAACCTAATAGCACTGGCATTGCGGAACACAGATATGATAGAAGGGTAAGGTATATATCGACATATACGATACGCAACGGAGAGGACTGGGAAGCACACGGCGCAGGGAAAGCAAAACTTCCCCATCCTCTATTGCCTATCTCTTGGATATACCACCCATTTTTGACAACCAAACAATCCCAGAAAGGGATAAGATAACTAAACAGTTACAACGTTATTACACTTAGGATATATAAGCTTATTATTTGCAGGTTTTTTACGGTTAGAAAAGCTCTATGATGTAAGCCACGTCAGACTTTGTCCATAAAATGTAAACACATTCCAATACGTCATCCCCCAGGGACTCTACCATGAATACACATTTAAAACAAAAGAGGAGAAGGGAAGAAAACAAAGGAAAAAGACCTCTAATATACATTGTTATACCCCAAGTACTCAAACCCCGAGACATATTCAATGTCCCACCACAACCCGTATCCACCTAAAACATTTCAACCCCAACTTTTAACATGTGCTCCTGAAGGGCCTATGGATTTGACGGCTCAGATTACTAAAATTAAACTTATTTTACATCTCTCCTTAGATAGATCAACCCCCACACAGTGGCACGATACGAGCATATCTCCTCTTAAGTCACCTCTTACAGCTCACGCCACTGACACTTTCCGGACTTTCCACAGTTGTGGACCCTACCCACTTAGACAGGTGATCCTTGTACCACCTGTCTCCGGATTCCCCCGCCCTCTTCCCTCTTCTTCTTCTCCACTTACCCTGCCCCCCCCCCCCCCCCCGAACCAAGAATCATTACACTCATCTCTAGTGTCACTAGCCCACCACAAACTTCGCTACATTTACACCTATTAATTACAACAACACTCGAAGTTCCAAGCTTCCCGATCTCTGTGCCTGTCTCTCTGCCACAGCTCCTCCACCATAATACACGCTTTCATCAGCAATCCCTCTGGTAATTTGGCATCATGGACTCCCCACTAAACCCAGCAACCATGCCCACTCTTAAAATCATCTCGCTTAACGCTAAGGGTCTCAACATACCAGAGAAGCGCTCTCAACTTCTTTTAACAATGCACCGAAACAAAGCTGACATCATCTTCATACAAGAAACCCATTTCCGCACAGATTCCACACCAAAGCTACACAATCATCATTACCCGACAGTACACCATGCAACCAACCCGCTATCCAAATCTAAAGGGGTATCAATTCTTATAGGGAAAAACTGCCCTTTTCAACTAACCGACTCAATGCTTGATATAGACGGCAGATACCTATTTCTGAAAGGATCATACCTACACCACAAAATTACGCTAGCTAACATATATGCACCTAACAGCAATCAGGTATCCTTCTTTCGCACTATCACTGACTTGTTAACCACCTTCCTAGAAGGTACCCTCCTTCTCGGCGGAGACTTTAATATACCACTCAACCCTACACAAGACACCTCAACGGGAACGTCATCCCTCCCCTATACCGCCCTCCGGAAAATAAAGTCACTTCTCCAAACCCTGCTTCTTCACGACACTTGGAGAACGTTAAACCCCAATGGTAAAGATTTCACCTTCTATTCGCCGCCGCATCGTCGTTACTCCAGAATCGACTACATATTCATATCCCAAAACAGCCTGCCCATACTCAAACACGCATCCATAGACGCTATGTTTCTCTCTGATCACCATCCTATCTCCATGACGTTGACCTTCCCCACTACCATTCCCCGCTCTCAAATATGGCGACTAGACCCTTCCCTACTCACGGACCCCGCCATTGCAAATGACGTCGAAAATAGACTCAAACAGTACTTTCAAGACAACAAACCACCCGATACCTCCCCACTTACTAATTGGG
Source organism: Lithobates clamitans (assembly GCA_037952925.1). NCBI lineage: Eukaryota > Metazoa > Chordata > Amphibia > Anura > Ranidae > Lithobates > Lithobates clamitans. Next base: position 2,104,658 of record JBBGZY010000720.1, read on the forward strand.
AAGCTCACAAATGTGTGGTACGTGGCCTATTTATTGCAGCAGCAGCGAAACGTAACCGCGAACGACAACGACTTTATAAAACACTCACGGAAAAGATTCAAAAGCTAGAAAAAGCCCACAAACACGCTCAAGCTGCATCTACCCTAACTGAGCTTATTCAAACCCGACAGGAATTACTAGACCTCCTAGGAAAACAAATACGGCGTAGATACATCCTATCGCAGAAAACATTTTATGAATATGGCAATAAAGCCAGCAAAATGCTTGCCAGATCACTGCAACACAAAAAAGCTTCAACGACTATACATTCAATCACAGATACCTCAGGGAAAAAAATCAACTCGACACCAGATATAGCAAAACACTTCGTTAAGTACTACACTAAACTATACAACATCTCCCCCACGACCCCAATAGCAACTGAAGGTTCAAGAAAACAGCTAATCTCTGAATTTTTAAAAAACTACAGTCCATCCCCCATTTCAGCCTCCGTAGCACAAGACCTCGATAACCCTTTGACCATAGACGAAGCCACCCAATCACTGAAACAACTAAAAACGGGCAAAAGTCCCGGACCAGACGGTCTGACTGTAGGATACTACAAAACATACGCGAATTCACTTACCCCATTTTTCCTATCCGCCTTCAACTCATTCACGTCGGCCTTGGAACCCCCAAGAGATCTCTTGAGCGCCCACATTGCTGTAATTCCTAAACCAAATAAAGACCCAAATATAGTCTCCAATTACAGGCCAATTTCATTACTCAACGTTGACCTCAAATGGTATGCCAAGATAATAGCGAATAGACTCCTCCCCCTCCTCCCCCAACTTATACACCTTGACCAGGTTGGCTTTGTCCCAGGAAGAGAAGCGAGGGATAACACACTCAAGGCTATCAACGTCCACCATTGGCTGACCAACACCAAACATCAAGGATTCATGCTTTCCCTCGATGCGGAGAAGGCGTTCGACAGAGTGGCCTGGGACTACATGACGGAAGCTCTACGGGCCCTTGGCCTCCCAACAAAACTACTAAATCTTATAACGGCGCTATATACTAACCCAACCGCAAGAGTCCGCGTTAATGGCCACCTGTCGGACGCCTTCTCCATATCGAACGGAACACGCCAAGGTTGCCCCCTTTCCCCTATAATATTCATCCTTACACTTGAACCGCTTCTGAGAAGATTACGGGAGAACCCCGATGTCAAAGGCATAGAGATTAAAAACCACACGTATAAATTGGCAGCCTTTGCGGATGACATTCTGCTCTTTCTCACTGACCCGCTCACCACTATTCCAAACCTACTCAAAGATTTTGATACCTTTAAAACTCTAACAAATCTTCAAATTAACTTCACGAAATCTAACGCCTTAAATGTTACCTTGTCACCAGCAACCCACCAACATTGCCAAACATTATTCCCCTTTACCTGGAACGATCGATCAATCACATACCTGGGCATACAACTCCCGAAATCCCTTGCAGACTTATACTCCTTAAACCATCTACCACTGCTACAAAACATAACTAAAGACCTATCAAATTGGGACTCCGGGTTATTTTCCTGGTTTGGGAGAAACGCAATCATTAAAATGAACATCTTACCCAGACTACTATACCTTTTGCAAACAATTCCAATCAAACTTCCACCTGCTTTCTTTTCAACATATCGCACAGCTTGCAAAAAATTTGTATGGGGTAAAATAACACCAAGACTTAATTACATTAGGCTCACATATCCCAAGCTTAAGGGAGGTATAGGGTTACCCGACTTAAAAAAATATCAACAGGCGTGTCTCCTCACCAGGATCATAGATTGGAACATTCACACTAATTATAAAGACTGGATCCGACTGGAACAAGCAATGTCAACCCTCCCACTAGCCCAACTCCCCTGGACCAAGCCACAACATGTCCCCTCAGACTGTAAATCCCACCCACTCATTAACCCAACGCTGATCGCCTTTCGGGAAGCATGCAACAAACAGAATATCTCCTCCACCCTTGGTCCAATGACTCCATTAACACACAATCCAGAATTCGCACCGGGAACACATCCATCCTTTCTAATTGACGGATGGCCTCATCCAAACATTCGAGCGGAACACTTTTTTTCTGAGGGTCGCTTATTGACTCAAGAAGAACTGGCCACCAAGATAAACAAAACCTCCTTCCCCTTCTGGACCTACGTACAAATTAGACATTTTTTTAGTAGATCCGAACCACAACCAGAATGGGCAAGAAGCACCACTACTTTCGAATCCCTATGCTTATCGGAGGAACCGCAAAAACACCTAATTTCTCTTACCTATAACCTGCTATTCACGAATCAGAACCCCAGCCTAATATGGCACAATAAAAAATGGGAGCGTGAACTGAATATTACCCTCACAGAAAAAGATTGGGAAAATGTATACACACACATACACAAAGGAACCATTAATGTTCAAGTACAAGAAAATGCGTTCAAAATATTATCCAGGTGGTATAGAACCCCGCTTACACTACACCACTTTAACTCAGCCCTCCCACAACACTGCTGGAGATGTCAATCAGACATTGGATCCTTCTTACATATATGGTGGACATGCCCCAAGATCCAACCATTCTGGAAAGAGGTTCACAAAATTATCACACAAGTAACCACCTATACACTTGACTTTACACCTGAGCAATTCCTCCTTCACCACTCCACAATTCCAACACATTCATACCTACGCTCGCTTGCTATGCACATGGTCAATGCAGCAAAGATGTGTATTCCATGCAAATGGCGATCTCCTGACCCCCCCAACTATAGCAGACTGGTATAAACGCATTCAAAAGACTGCAGAAATGGAGGAACTCATACATCAAACAAAAGACACACCCACCAAATTCACTCACACATGGGCCTGCTGGTTACATTTTCTTACCACAGATGCCTACAAAACAATTATAACCTAAAAGGGGGGGGGGGCTGTGGCAGAGAGAGAAGGAAACAGAAAACCCCCTAACCACATACACCCCTAATCCTACTGACTTTACTCAACCCCTTGTCATTAACTTAGGAGAAAAAATGAATACACAGAACTCTATGGAATCCCATTCCCCAAGAATATGGTTGCATAATATATATATCCCGGCTTTGGTTCTCGGGTGCTCCCCTTCACTGTCTTAACACCTTCAGATGAAAAGAAAATTTTTGAATTACCATAGGTACAAAGACCTTTTATTCCCCAAAGACACCGAATTACCAAGTTCCACATATCGTCCCATGCCTGTCCTGACTTCGAAGGAACCTGGTCACCCCCCATCCACAGCAAGTTCCCTCAAGAGGGGTGGATGGCTCTCGGGTGACCAGGTACAGAGTTAAGTTTGCTCGACATGGACAAACACTTATTGACACTAGTTGGAATTGCGCCTTTCAAGATATCTTCTTCCCGCAAGGCAGCGCACATATCCTTTGTTGTAATGTTCAGGATGACCTGCCTCTTTAATATGTATGTTTCCATTTATGAACATTGTAATGTAAGAAGTAATCTACGTGTTGAGTACACTATGTATACATGAAAATTTTCAATAAACTTCTTTAAAAAAAAAAAAAAAAAAAAAAAAATAAAGGCTCCAAAATGGCACAAATACAGACCCGCCAAAAGGCACCAATTAGCTGCTTGTTGCTGTGGGAGAAACGGCAGGAGAATAGCAACCTGAAATAGAACAGGAAAGGAGAGCAAGGCAAAACTGCACTTTGTACTCTCCTATGAGGGTCCCTGCTTATTGTAAGAGACCTGTATATTATTACCCAACTCAGGTACTATTCAGTCACTAAAAGACACAGATCATTTTTTTGCCAAATCACAGACACATACACTGACCCCAGGGCCCAGTGGCAACTTTGACAATTTTGTGGTAAAAGTCACTCCACAAACACAAATTTCAACATCATAAAGCTCTCTTCTTATCAACTATCACCTGTTGAAGAGCATGTAATTAGTTTGGGACTTTCATTTTTGCCCCAATCAAGAACTGGGTCACTTTGATACCATCAAGGATATCTATTTGTTTGCAAGAAAACTGACATACAAATTCATATTTGATAAAGATCACAAAAAAAGACAAAAAGAAAAAGCCTTACAGCAGGGGTGCCCAACCGCTGGCCTGCGGACCACATGTGGCTCGCAGCTCCCTCTGATGTGGCCCGCCACCTCCTGCTCTAGGATGGCGGGTCGACAAGCCCAGATCACGGGTTCCCAACCCCGCCACATTAGTGTAAAGAATGGAGCCAGCGCTAGAAGAAGCAGAGCCGATGCTCTCTACTGCAGCCGCATGCATCCTCTAGCGCCGACTCTTCTCACACTAAATGGTAGATTTGGAACCAGCCAGCAGTACCCACCAGCAGTACCAACCAGCAGTACCAGCCAGCAGCACCAACCAGCAGTGCCAGCCATCAGTATTTGCAAGCAGTACCAGCCCTGGAGGACAGCCAGCAGCAGCCACCAGCCATACCTGCCTGGGGGACAGCAGCAGCCAGTGATACCTGCAGGAATCCTGAAGAAGAAGGATTGAGGTCAGTTGAGGTGCAGGTAAACCATAGTTCAGTCTTAGGTCCCTTTCACATGATCGGTCCGATCAGGGTCAGCCTGTCTGTTTTTCAGGTGGACCCAATCGGACCTTCTATTCACCTCTATAGATTGGCAGATGTAAACGGACTTGTGTCCGTTTACACCTGCCTATCTCCAATCTGTCTCCTTCTGGTTGGATGAGATCGGAGGGCCCAAGGAGTGGAGCAAGCTATGTCTGTGTCTGCTCTGCATATGCAGAGCAGACACGGACCTGTCATCTGCCCGCTCTGCTCATTGTGTCCCGTGACTGGTTACCAAATCACTTAAGTGGTCCTCACTTCTCAAAAGGTTGGGCACCCCTGCCTTGCAGGATATGTGGAAAGATTTTACGGTGTCAGATTTCCAGGCACTTCAAGATCTCATGGATCTCCTTGAGCCTTTCTTACATCACAAATATCCTCCTCACCTATAGGTTAATCTGATGATCAACAAAATTGATTTATCCAGGCTTACTGCCAGTTGACCAACAAAAATAAATAAAATCTGTAAAAGTTCCCACCTCTCCAGACTAACCCCAACATCTGGGCTTTTGTCATCCAAGTCACCCAGAAGATTGAGAGAATCAAAACATGTAGCTTTGTCCCGGGTAATCTGTAGACTGAACAAGTGGCTGCCTTACAAACTTTAAGTTCTAACCAGGAGATTGTAATTAAATCTTTTTAAATCCTCTTAAAGAGGGGCAACATGGTCCTTATGAATTTTGGACAATATAAACACATGTGTCTATACAGTACATACTTAAAAACAGTGATTGGTACAGCATTATTTCCGAGAGTGTAGTGATGAGGTTTCTCTAGAATCTTTCTCGAGGCACACCAAGTAGGTGTTTTTAAAAAGGAGATATATGAATCTAACTATGTCAAGTTTCCTCGCACTCCCACTTTTTACACGTTGCTGAAGACCTATAAGGATCTCTGTAGACTCATTGTGTCAGACACTGGGTCGCATATGGAATGGGCAAGCCAACTTGTGGACACATATCTACATCCACACGTGACTGCTTTGCCGTCCTACATAAAAGACACTCCTGATCTTTTAAAATGGCTAGAAGGTTGTTCAGTTCCCCCAAATACCCTATTGGTAGCCATAGATATTGAGGACCTCTACAGTGGCATACCACATACCTCTGGTCTGTCTGTCTGTCATACAGAGCTTCCTTAAAGAAAGACCTCAAGACCAATGGCCTTATGGTGAATTCATCTTAACATTACTTGAACACATACTAACTAGGAATGTTTTTGCGTACAATGTCTCCCACTACCTCCAGGTGCAGGGGGTTGCGATGGGGACATGCTGTGCCCCATCATATTCCAATCTGTACCGGGAGGGTGGGAGCATATGATCTTTTCTGAGGAGAGGTTTGCGAAATTTTGGCCATGTGTTTTAATATGGTATCATTATATAGATGACGTGATTATGTTTTGGATGGGCACTGAGCTTGAATCAGTGGAATTTATGGCCACGTTGGAAACCAACAACTTTAATTTGAAGCAAACTTCCTTTCCTCGAGCATATTTTGGAGGAAGGTATTGAGGACCCTGATTTTGTCGCAGAGGCTGAAGAGGATTTTCCCTCCATGCATTTTATGAGGCGCCTGAGCCCGGATCCTATTGTGGCAGGACGTACCTCATCGTTCCCCATAGAAGCCTGTTTGAGATCCGACACACTGTTTATCCCATGTGAGATCTGGTAAGCAGGATCTCCTGAAGGTTTATTGCTGTTTTCCATCTAGTGCTTGCTCTATACAGGGTGACCAATCTTTGGCTTGATTTACTTCGCTCACCTATTTTTTCCATCTGGTAAGCAGTTTGCACACTTGATTTGCTGCACTTGGAAGATTCATATCTCTTTTTGGGTGATCATTATATGCATAATTTTTTCTCTGTCTTCTGGTAAGCAGATTTGGGTGACACTTACGTTTTTTTGGTTTACATATTTCACTGCACTTTTTATCTCAGCATTGGTCATTTGCATGCCTTTTTCTGACACCTTTTAATCACCCCCAGTTGTTATCCTATACACTGGATTTTTATGATCACATATGATTTTTTTGGGTTAAGATTGAGTGTTGCACTTTATTGCCTTTTTTGAGGTGTTTTACATAACAGTATTACACTATGTTTGCTTTTCCTTTTCCTATTTTTTGGTAAATTCTGTGAACTGCACATACGGGACGAGTGTATTTATCCTGCCTCCTCTGGACTGATCATCTTAAAGGCCCAGGCTGGGTTTAAGCCACTTGCCCTATTTTTGGCTTACTTCTGGTAAGCACATTACCGTACTAAGGGTTCCAGATTCATGTTGTTTGCATCACACATTTATTTTGGAGGAATATTACGTCACTCACTTATGACAAGATTTATTCATCAATTTGTATAAGGGACTTTCTTTGCTTATGGGACTTTACTTCACAGTGCCCAACTTTATCATGTTTTTTTGTTTTTTTGTTTTTAGCGCGGTTTCTTTGTTATAAGCTTTATTGTGGTGTGCCTCACTTGTAACCGCAGCTTTCATATAAGTTTTTTTCCTAGCGCAGTTTTTTTCTTTTATAACTTTAATTTGAAGTTTACCATGCACCACAATATAAAGTGTCATGGTTATGCAATAGAGTTTTGTCTCTCAGCTTACCTGTCTCCATGTGTTCATCTCTAAAGACCAGCTGACTCTCACCTGACTGCTTTTATAAACTCTCCTCTAGCATGGCTCTACCCTAGCTCCTATCAGAGAACTCTATATTAACCTCTGCACTGCAGCCCAGCCCTACTGATCAACCTTTGTGTGTTTTGGCTTCCTGTTCCTGCCTGCCGTGTGCTCTATATTTGTTTCTGTTACCGACCTTGGCGTTTTCTCAACTATTCCCGTCTGCTCGTGACCCTGACCTTTGGCGTGTCCCCGACTATCCCTGTTTGCCTGTGACCCTGAACCTTGGCGTGAACTCTGTTGTCCTTGTCTGCTTGTGGCCCTGACCTTGGCTTATTCCCTTACTATCCCTATCCTCCTGTTGCCTACTGTGAGTGTGAGCTGGGGGACCCTGGGGGTCGCGACCTGGAGCCAGTTGCAGCCTAGTCCATCCTCACCACTAGAGGCTCTGGTGAACATCTGCTGGCTCTTAGACTCCGCGCCCCGGGAAATCTTACACTCTAACCCCGGTGGGATTCGTGTTGGTGTTCCAGCGGCCCTGCCTTCCTCACCACCCTGACTCCCATCCGCAGCAATCAGCTGTAGGGTCCACTACCTTGCGGTGCACTCCTGATCCCAACGGTGTGCATCTGTCACCTAGCCTCAAGGTGACCTCACAGTTTGATCAGCCATGGACCCGGCTGACGTGAAGCTTCCTGCAGCCGATCCATTGCAGAGCATAGTTCGCAGACTCGAGACCCAGAAATCTAATCAGACTCAGGTGATGCGGCTTCTTCAGGATCTGGCTTCCCGCTTCGAGCAGCTCCAGGCCTCCTTGGGAAACCCAAACCTGCAGCCTCAAGTACAATCAGCAGCTGCAGTTATCGCACCAGTCGCAGCCACATATTCATATTTACTGCCAGCTCCGTCCCGTTTCTCTGGGGACTCCAAGGCCTGCAGGGGCTTCCTCAGCCAATGCACTATTCATTTTGGTGAACACCTGCTGGCTCTTAGACTCCGCGCCCTGGGGAATCTTATGCTCTAACCCCGGTGGGATTGTGTCGGTGTTCTGGCGGCCCTGCCTTCCTTACCACCCTGACTCCCATCCGCAGCAGTCAGCCATAGGGTCCACTACCTTGCGGTGCACTCCTGATCCCAACGGTGTGCATCTGTCACCTAGCCTCAAGGTGACCTAATATATAGTCTATTCCATTTTTGGATATAAAAAATTTCAAACACTCTGATGCATCAATAGGAACGACACTTTATCGAAAACCAATTGCTGGAAACATGGTACTTCATGCCAATAGTGCCCACTCAAAACTTCTCATTAGAAGCATACCCTATAGTCAGTATTTATGTCTAAGACAAATCTGCTCAAATGATGCCCATTTTAAATCAGAAGTGGATGTGCTTTGGGAAAGACTTTTGGTGACGGGCTACTCTTTTACACAAAACATTCAATAGGGTATACAAACAATCTAGGGAAGACCTACTGTTTAACCACCATCCCCTCTTGTTCTGAGATGACGTCATATGACGTTGCCCCAGTCTCACCACTTTCACGTGCCCACGGAGGGCACACAGCATAACAATCACGGGCACGCTGTGTCCCTGGGACATGGAACAACCTCAATCTCGGTATAGAGCCAATCATATTTCAAAAACACAAAAGTGTCGGTAATTGGCTCTCCTCGCCTCACACAGAGAGTGTGAGTTGAGGAGAGCCAATCAGCAGCATCTCCTCACAGGGGAGACCTGTATACAGTAGGTAATCAGGTCATTGATCATCAGTGCCCTGATTATCAGTGCAGCCCCAACAGTGCCCAGCAGTGATGCCAGTCAGTGACCACCTGTGATGCCAATCTGTGCCCAGTAATGCCAATTTGTGTCCATCAATGATGCCAATTTGTTCCCATCAGTGATTCCAATCCGTGCCCATCAGTAATGTCAGTCAGTGCTGCCTTTCAGTGCCCGCTCATCAGTGCCCAGAGTCACCCACCAGGTTAGCCAATCAGTGCAACCTATCCTTGCTCATCAGTGCCACCTATCAATGCTCATCAGTGCCGCATATCAGTGCCACCTATCAGTGTCCATCAGTGCAGCATATTAGTGCCTCCTCATCAGTGCCATGTCATCAATGCCCATCAGTGCCGCCTCATCAGTGCACATCAGTGAAGGAGAAAAATTACTTATTTACAAAATGTTCTGACAGAAACTAATAAAAACCTTTTTTTTTTCAAAATTTTCTGTCTTTTTTTTATTGTTTTGCAAAACATATAAAATCCAGTAGTGATTAAATTCCACCTAAAGAAAGCTCTATTTGTGTGAAAAATGTCATTTGGGTACACTATTGCATGACCGCGTAATTGTCATTCAAAGTGTGACAGCGCTAAAAGCTGAAAAATTGGCCTGGGCAGGAAGGGGGGTAAAAGTGCCCAGTATTAAATGGACTAAACCTAAAACAAGAACACACTCTGATTCTGTTTGACTCATTACCACATACAGCCACCAACATTCGCCCCTCCATCAAATTCTTCAAAGACACTGGTATCTATTAAAAAATTATGCAATCCTATGTAAAAACTTGAAGATTCACCCGGTATTACTTTAACCACTTAACAACCGGCCCATAGCCAAATGAAGGCTACAGGGCGGTTGCTTAACCCTGGGAGGGCGTACAGTGACGTCCTCCCAGAATTCCGTCTCGCGCGCCCCCGAGAACATCCGTGACCTGGACCTGGAGCATCATGGATCCCGGTAAATGGCCGCTAATCGCGGCCGTTTACCATGTGATTGTTCGGTCAAATGACGGAGCGATCACATGTAAACAAACCGGTGTCATCTCATGACGCCGGTTCCTCTCCTCCCCTCTGTGTACCGATCGGTACACTGTGAGCAGAGAGCGATCAGATGGCAGCAGCGCTGTGGGCTGGATCTGTAGTGCCCACAGCGCTGCTCTGTGACAACTGCCATCCATCCATCCATGCTCAGCCATCGTTCAATGCTCTGCAATACCCTGCACTACTCTGCAATGCCCTGCAATACTGTGCAATACCGTGCAATACTCTGCAATATCCCACAATACTCTGCAATACCCCGCAATACCCCACAATACTCTGCCATACCCCGCCATACCCTGCCATACTCTGCCATACCCTGCCATACCCTGCCATACTCTGCCATACCCTGCCATACTCTGCCATACTCTGCCATACCCTGCCATACCCTGCCATACCCTGCCATACCCTGCCATACCCTGCCATACCCTGCCATACTCTGCAATGCCCTGCTATACTCAGCCATACCCAGCCATGCTCTGCAATACCCAGCCATGCTCTGCAATACCCAGCCATGCTCTGCAATACCCAGCCATACTCTGCAATACCCAGCCATACTCTGCAATACCCAGCCATACTCTGCAATACCCAGCCATACTCTGCAATACTCGGTGATACCCAGCCATACTCTGCCATACCCTGCAATGCCCTGCTATACTCGGCCATGCTCAGCCGTATTCGGCCATGCTCAGCCGTACTCGGCCATGCTCAGCCGTACTCGGCCATGCTCAGCCGTACTCGGCCATGCTCAGCTGTACTCGGCCGTACTCGGCCATACTCAGCTGTACTCGGCCATACTCAGCTGTACTCGGCCATACTCAGCTGTACTCGGCCATACTCAGCTGTACTCTGCAATGCCCTGCAATACTCTGCAATATCCCGCAATATTCTGCAATACCCCGCAATACCCCGCAATACTCTGCCATACCCCGCAATGCCCTGCTATACTCAGCCATGCTCAGCCGTACTCGGCCATGCTCAGCCGTACTCGGCCATGCTCAGCCGTACTCGGCCATACTCAGCCGTATTTGGCCATACTCAGCTGTACTCGGCCTCTGTATGTGGCCAGGCTGTGGAAGACTCACACATGTGGTATGGCCGTACTCAGGAGGAGTAGGAGAACCTATTTTGGGGTGTCATTTTTGGTATGTACATGCTATGTGTTAGAAATATTGTATAAATGGACAACTTTGTGTTAAAAAAAAAAAGCGTATTAACCACTTCCCGCCCGCCCGCCGGCCGTCATACGACGTCCTTGACTTTGTGCGGAGATATCTGAATGATGGGTGCAGCTACAGACATCATTCAGATATCAGCTTTTTCAGCCAGCGATTCCCTACACCATAAGAATGATCGTTATTACGGGAGGTGCCCCCCCTCCCGCCGCCCTCCGGTGCTTCTACCGACTCACCGCTATGATCGAAGCCAGGATCTTTTTTTTTTTTTTTTTATTTCAGGCTTCCAAGCCTAGAGATGAGATGTGGGGTCTTACTAACCCCATATTTCACTGTAAAGAGGACCTGTCATGCCATATTCCTATTACAAAGGATGTTTACATTACTTGTAATAGGAATAAAAGTGATCAAAATTTTTTTTTTTTTGGAAAAAAGCATCAAACTAAAATAAAGTAAAATGAATAAAAAAATTTTTTTTTAAAGCACCCCTGTCCCCATGTGCTCACATGCAGAAGCGAACGCATACGTAAGTCCCGCCCACATATGAAAACGGTGTTCAAACCACTCATGTGAGATATTGCTGCGATCGGTAGAGCGAGAGCAATAATATTGGCCCTAGACCTCCTCTGTATCTCAAAACATGTAATCAGTAAAAATTTTTAAAGCGTTGCCTATTAGGATTTTTAAGTAGCGAAGTTTGGCGCCATTCCACAAGCGTGTGCATTTTGGAAGGTGACATGTTGGGTATCTATTTACTCGGCATAACTTCTTCTTTCACATTATGCAAAAACAGTGGGCTAACTTTACTTTTTTGGTTTTTTTAAAGCATAAAACTGTGTGTGAGAAATAACCTGCTGATATGACAAATTTTGTGAAAAAAAACGAAAAAAACAAAACTTGATATTGCAAAGAATTGTGGGAAAAAATGAAAACTTCAAAAAACCCATCATGCATCTTTCTAAATACCTTGGAATTTCTTCTTTCCAAAAAGGGGTAATTTGGGGGGTATTTGTACTTTTCTAGCATGTTAGGGTCTCACGAAATTAGATAGGCCATCAGCACTTCATCTAAACTACGTAGAGGGTTCTTTTTCTGTAAGAGCGGCAAGGATGTGGAATCCCCTTCCACAGGCAGTGGTCTCAGCGGGGAGCATCGATAGCTTCAAGAAACTATTAGATAAGCACCTGAATGACCGCAACATACAGGGATATACAATGTAATACTGACACATAATCACACATAGGTTGGACTTGATGGACTTGTGTCTTTTTTCAACCTCACCTACTATGTAACTATGTAACTATGTAACTTCAGGTGTGATCAATTTTCAGATATTGGCACCATAGCTTTTGGACTCTATAACTTTCACAAAGACCAAATAATATCCACCGATTTGGGTTATTTTTACCAAAGATATGTAGCGGTATAAATTTTGGCCAAAATATATGAAGAAAAATTACTAATTTGCTAAATTTATTAACAGAAACAAAGAAAATGCATTTTTTTTACACATGTTTCTGTCTTTTTTCTTTTATAGCACAAAAAATAAAGAACCCAGCGGTGATTAAATACCACCAAAAGAAAGCTCTATTTGTGTGAAAAAAGGACAAAAATTTCATATAGATACAGTGTTGCATGACTGAGTAATTGTCATTCAAAATGTGAGAGCACCAAAAGCTGAAAATTGGTCTGGTTATTAAGGGGGTTTAAGTGCCCAGTGGTCAAGTGGTTAAAAAAAGCAAGATCCATTAGAGATAGGGTCACAACTAGTCACTATATCGCCTCTCCTCCTGCAGTATCCAACCTCAGAAGCACATGGCGATGGGGTTCATGGGACTTCTGCGTGTGGATTCTTGTTAATCAGACTTTTTATCTTCCCAATGGCAAATTAAACACTACGGAAATTGTAAAACCCCAGTAATTGTCTATATTATGCTTTGTGAATGCGGGGCCTATTACATAGGGAAAGCCAATTTTGGCATAGATTTAACCACTTACAGACCGGAAGATTTGGCTGCTTAACCGCTTCAGCCCCAGAAGATTTTACCCCCTTCCTGACCAGAGCACTTTTGGCGATTTGGCACTGCGTCGCTTTAACTGACAATTGCGCAGTTGTGCAACTCTGCACCCAAACAAAACTGATGTCCCTTTTTCCCACAAATATAGCTTTCTTTTGGTGGTATTTGATCACCTCTGCAGTTTTTATTTTTTGCGCTATAAACAAAAAAAGAGCGACAATTTTGAAGAAAAAAGAAAGCTTTTTGCTGTAATAAATATCGACCAAAAATATATATAAAAAACATCTTTTTTCCTCAGTTTAGGCCCATGTGTATTCTTCTACATATTTTTAGTAAAAAAAAAAAAAATTGCAATAAGCATATATTGATTGGTTTGCGCTAAGTTTTAGCGTCTACAAAATAGGGGATAGTTTTATGGCATTTTTATTATTAATTTTTTTTTACTAGTAATGGCAGCGATCTGCGATTTTTATCGGGACTGCGACATTATGGCAGACACATCGGACAATTTTGACACATTTTCGGAGCCATTGGCATTATTACAGCGATCAATGCTATAAAAATGCATTGGTTACTGTAAAAATGTCACCGGCAGTGAAGGGGTTAACACTAGGGGGTGATCAAGGGGTTAATGTGTTGCCTAGTGTGTGTTCTAACTGAAGGGGGAGGGGATTGTGCAGGGGAGATGACAGATCGCTGTTCATACTCTGTATGAACAGACGATCTGTCTTTTTTCCCCTCAGAGAACCGGAAACTGTGCGTTTACACACACAGATCCCGGTTCTCTGTGTGTCAGCGGCGATTGCGGGAGCCCGCTGGTGATCGTAACCACCAGGCACTCGCATCGTCTCGGGGGGCATGCCCCTAGTGGCCACAGGGCGAAGCGACGTTACATAACGTTGTTTCGCCCAGCCGCGCCATTCTGCCGCAGTACAACTAAAGCGGCTGGTTGGCAAGTGGTTAATGACCAGGCAATTTTTTGCGATACGGTGCTGCGTCCTTTTAACTGACAATTGCACGGTCGTGCGATGCTGTACCCACACAAAATTTAGGTCCTTTTTTTCCCACAAATAGAGCTTTCTTTTGGTGGTATTTGATCGCCTTTGCGGTTTTTATTTTTTGCGCTATAAACAAAAAATAAGCGACAATTTTGAGAAAATTTTTTTTTTACTTTTTGCTATAATAAATAACCCCCAAAATGTTTTTAAAAAACAAATTTCTTCCTCAGTTTAGGCCAATATATATTCTTCTACATATTTTTGTTAAAAAAAAATTGCAATAAGCGTATATTGATTGGTTTGCGCAAAAGTTTTAGCGTCAACTATGGGAAAGAATTATTGCATTTTTATTATTTTTTTTTTTACTATTAATGGCATTGATCTGTGATTTTTAGTGGTACTGCAACATTGTGGCGGACCGTTCGGACACATTTGGCACATTTTTGGGACCAGTGACATTTCTACAGCAATCACTGCTATAAAAATGCACTGATTACTGTGTAAATGTCACTGGCAAGGAAGGGGTTAACACTAGTGGGCGATCAAGGGGTTAAATGTGTGTTCCCTGGGTGTGTTCTAACTATGAGGGGATAGGAATGACTAGAGGAAGAGACATATTGCTGTTCCTACTTAGTAGGAACAAATAATATGTCTCTTCTCTCCTGACAGAACAGGGATTTGTGTGTTTACACACACAAAACCCTGTTCTTGCTCTCATGCACACGATTGCGCATGGCCGGCCTTAAAGGTACAGACGTACCCATGCGGCGATTCGCATTCGGTCGGCAAGTGGTTAAAAACCATTTACAGTCGACCCCTATTGGTAGACATATTGCCCTTAAACACAGGCATGACACCAGTGTTTTGAAGTTTGCAGCTTTTGAACATATTCCTTAAAATCCATAAATAAGAAGAGAAGACTGGGATAAAATTATCCTTCAATGGGAAGCCAGATGGATTTCCAACTTAAAAGCTATACGTCCACCAGGCCTTTTTTATGATGGGTATTCTTCTGTGGTGATCTTAATTTTGGTTCAATGTATCATCACGTGATCAACCTCCCCAATATGCTGCTCAATATGTTCGAAACTCAGCAGTACATCTAAATATGCACCCTTTAAGTATATGTTCATATATCATGTTTTGTTATTCTTTGCATAGATTTATATATATATATATATATATATATATATATATATATATATTTATATATATATATATATTTTTTTTTTTTTTGCTCTAGTATACCTAGTCAACACTACATGCTCCTATGTGGGTGCCTGTTTGGGCGGGCATATGCATCCGCTGCCCATCCCCCTTTTAGGGTGGTGTTCGGCCGTGTCCTACATTCGGCTATCTCTCATGGACATGCTCGAGCGTTAGTATGTCCTTATATTTTTTTGTCTATCCTAGATGGGCTGTGCAATCTAAATGAGCTGTGTGGGAATAAAAAGTCTGAATGGCCTAATTTGATTCATGGTGGATTATTCATCTCATAATACTGTTATATACATCCAACTTATTAGGTTCTTCACACCCTACCATTGTAAGTAACTGAGGCTATACCCCTAGTATACTATGCTACATGACTTGTAGACACTTTCAAATATATTAAGTCACTTATACTTACTGTTAGGGATGAGCCGAACACCCCCCTGTTTGGTTCGCACTAGAAAATGCGAACAGGCAAAAAATTTGTTCGAACACGCGAACACCGTTAAAGTCTATGGGACTCGAACATGAATAATCAAAAGTGCTAATTTTAAAGGTTTATATGCAAGTTATTGTCATAAAAAGTGTTTGGGGACCTGGGTCCTGCCCCAGGGGACATGGATCAATGCAAAAAAAAGTTTTAAAAACTGCCTTTTTTTCGGGAGCAGTGATTTTAATAATGCTTAAAGTGAAACAATAAAAGTGTAATATTCCTTTAAATTTTGTACCTGGGGGGTGTCTATAGTATGCCTGTAAAGGGGCGCATGTTTCCCGTGTTTAGAACAGTCTGACAGCAAAATGACATTTCAAAGGAAAAAAAGTCATTTAAAACTACTCGCAGCTATTAATGAATTGTCGGTCCGACAATACACATAAAAGTTCATTTATAAAAACGGCATGGGAATTCCCCACAGGGGAACCCCGAACCAAAATAAAAAAAAAATGATGTGGGGGTCCCCCTAAATTCCATACCAGGCCCTTCAGGTCTGGTATGGATATTAAGGGGAACCCCGGCCAAAATAAAAAAAATGGTGTGGGGGTCCCCCTCAAAATCTTTTCCAGACCCTTCAGGTCTGGTATGGATTTTAAGGGGAACCCTGCGCCAAAATAAAAAAAAATGGCGTAGGGTCCCCCCAAAAATCCATACCAGACCCTTATCTAAGCAAGCAACCTGGCAGGTCGCAGGAAAAGAGGGGGGACGAGAGTGCGCCCTCCCCTCCTGAACCGTACCAGGCCACATGCCCTCAACATTGGAAGGGTGCTTTGGGGTAGCCCCCAAAGCACCTTGTCCCCATGCTGATGGGGACAAGGACCTCATCCTCACAACCCTTGCCCGGTGGTTGTGGGGGTCTGCGGGCAGGCGGCTTATCAGAATCTGGAAGACCCCTTTAACAAGGGGACCCCCAGATCCCGCCCCCCCGTGTGAAATGGTAAGGGGGTACAAAAGTACCCCTAACATTTCACAAAAAAACTGTCAAAAATTTTAAAAATGACAAGAGACAGTTTTTGACAATTCCTTTATTTAAATCTTTTATTTTTTCCATCTTCTTTCTTCTATTGTCTTTCTTCTATCTTCCTTCGGTTTCTTCCTCCATCTTTTTCTTCCTCTGGTTCTTCCTCCGGTGTACTCGTCCGGCATCTTCCTCCGCGGCGTCTTCTTCCCTTCTTCTCCTGCTGCTCTGCATTCATGATGGGAGGCTCCCGCTGTGTGAAGCTTCTCGTCTTCTGACGGTTCTTAAATAATGGAGGGCGGGGCCACCTGGTGACCCCGCCCCCTGCTGACGTCATGGGGAATGCCACAGGGAAGTCCCCGTCAAGTCCCTGTGCGCCAGAGGGGGGCCCTCCGTTATTTAAGAACCGTCAGAAGACGAGAAGCGTCACAGAGTGGGAGCCTCCCATCATGGATGCGGAGCGGCACGAGAAGAAGAAGAAGGGAAGAAGACGCCGTGGAGGAAGATGCCGGACGAGAATACCGGAGGAAGAACCAGAAGAACCAGAAGAAGAAGAAGATGGTGGAAGAAACCGAAGGAAGATAGAAGAAAGAAGATGGAAAAAAGAAGACTTTAAATAAAGGAATTGTCAAAAACTGTCTCTTGTCATTTTTGACAGATTTTTTGTGAAATGGTACAGGGGGAGCGGAATCTGGGGGTCCCCTTGAATAGAGGGCATTTTCAACCCCTTCCTTCCCAGACCAATTTTTAGTTTTCAGCGCTGTCGCACTTTAAATGGCAATTGCGTGGTCATGCGACGTTGTACCCAAACAAAATTGACATCCTTTTTTCCCCACAAATAGAGCTTTCTTTTGGTGGTATTTGATCACCTCTAAGGTCTTTATTTTTTGCGCTATAAACAAAAGAAGAGCGACAATTTTGAAAAAAAAAAAACACAATATTTTTTACTTTTTGCTATAATAAATATCCCATTTTTAAAAAAAAAACAAATTTTTTCCTCAGTTTAGGCTGATACGTATTCTTCTACATATTTTTGGTAAAAAAAAAAAAAAAAAAAAAAAAATCGCAATAAGCGTATATTGATTGGTTTGCACAAAAGTTATAGCGTCTACAAAATACGGGATAGATTTATGGCATTTTTTAAAAAATGTATTTATTTATTTTTTTTACTAGTAATAGCGGCGATCTGCGATTTTTTTTTGTGACTGCGACATTATGGCGGACACATCGGACACTTTTAACACATTTTTGGGACCATTCACATTTATACAGCGATCAATGCTATAAAATTGCATTGATTACTGTATAAATGTGACAGGCAGGGAAGGGGTTAACCACTAGGGGGACACGAGGGGTTTAATGTGTTTCCTAGGGGAGTGATTCTAACTGTAGGGGGTGGGGACTCACAAGGGGAGGAGACCGATCAGTGTTCCTCTGTACTGGCAATCGCAGCCGCTGGGCACACACACCGGGTCCTGAGCAATCTTGTGGGCGCGCGCGCCCCCTAGACGGCCGGGAAGCCCAGGACGTCATATGACAGCCACCCAGGATGGGAGATCCCATCTCAGGCCGTCATTTGACCATGGGCGGGTAGCGAAGTGGTTAAATGGGGCTTCCTGATTCCGATAAGCCCCCACCCGCAGACCCCCACAACCACTGGGCAAGGGTTGTGGGGATGAGGCCCTTTTCCCCATCAACTTGGGGACAAGGTGCTTTGGGGGCCACCCCAAAGCACCCTCCCAATGTTGAGGGCATGTGGCCTGGTACGGTTCAGGAGGGGGGTGCTCTCTCGTCCCCACTCTTTTCCTGCAGCCTGCCAGGTGGTATGCTCGGATAAGGGTCTGGTATGGATTTTTGGGGGGACCCCATGCCATTTTTTTTTAAATTTTGGCGCAGGGTTCCCCTTAAAATCCATACCAGACCTGAAGGGCCTGGTATGGAATTTAAGGGGACCCCACGCCTTTTTTTTAAAAAATTTGGCAAGGGGTTCCCCTTAAAGTCCATACCAGACCTGAATTTTTTTTAAAATTTTGGTTCGGGGTTACCCTGTGGGGAAATCCCATGCCGTTTTTATCAATGAACCTTTATGTGTATTGTCGGACCGACAATTCATTAATAGCCGCTAGTAGTTTTAAATTACTTTTTTCCTTTGAAATGTCATTTTGCTGTCAGACTGTTCTAAACATGGGAAACATGCGCCCCTTTAAAGGCATACTATAGACACCCCCAGGTATGAAATTTAATTGAATTTTACACTTTCATTGTTTCACTTTAAGCATTAATAAAATCACTGCTCCCGAAAAAACGGCCATTTTTTGCATCAATCCATGTCCCCTTGGGCAGGACCCAGGTCCCCAAACACTTTTTATGACAATACCATGCATATAAGCCTTTAAAATTAGCACTTTTGATTTCACCCATAGACTTTTAAAGGGTATTCCGTGGCTTTCGAATTTGCCGCGAACATCCCAAATTGTACGCTGTTCGGCGAAATGGCGAACAGCCGATGTTCGAGTCGAACATGAGTTCGGCTCGAACCTCATCCCTGCTTAATATATATATATATATATATATATATATATATATATATATATATATATATATTTATATACACACACACACACACACACACACACACTTTTTGACATACTTTAAGAGACCATTTTGGAACCCTTGTACCACGTGGCCTCTGCCCCCGGTTACGTTGCTTGCTACTACATGTCCTAATACAGTTGTCATAATTAAGTAAGTGTATTGTGACTTATTTGGCTGACCTATGGCTGTGTGCAGTTCATACATTTTAAATTATGTACTATATTACATCATATAATCCTCTACACTCTATTTAAGACTGCCATCTTCTTTTTACCGATTGTGGTGTGATCTGATTTCGCCTGGTGTGCTCCTATGCCCACCCCAGGCGTCTGGTTGAGCCGGCCTGCTGCCAGGTCCTATTGGTAGGAATATGTAATGTATTTTTTGGCTGAAAGATATACACTGTTTGATATAATATATATTTTTTACTAATACTGTGTTGTTTCAGGTAACTCTAAAATCAACTATATGTCTGGGTCCTGAAGAAGCCAAATTAGTGTCGAAACGTTGATCGTACAGACAACATCAGACCACATCATTGTATGAATTGCATTGTTTCAACTATATACATTGATTTTATATTTTGTACTTTTTATGTACCAATTCCTCTCTCTTGGTGGGGTATTCTTTTTTTTTAAAAATTTAAAGTTCAAAAAAATTATGTAATTTTAAACACATATCCTCTCTGTGGCCCTTATAGTCAATTATTATAAGATACGGGGGTTTTCACTTCGGTATTTACCTAATATTTTTGTCTGTATCTCTTTGTATGAGGCCCAAGTCCATTTTGTTTATTTGCTCTGTGCGTGTGTCGTGCATAGGCGTGCCTGCTCTTACTAGATGTATATGTTTTGACTGGTTCTGTGTGCCCTGACAGTGTATGTCTTTTTTTGCTGGGAGTTCTGTTTCTTCTTTAATTGTGTGTATCTGCTCTGACTGCAGGTTCATGCTCTGACTGTGTGTGTCTACTCTAACTATGTTTTGTCTCTGTGTTCTCTAACAGTGTGTGTAGGTGGGGCCTAATTTTGGTACCTTGCATTGGGAGGAAATACGCATACAGAGTATATACTGTATGACACTTAAAGGGATTGTAATGCTCCAGCTGCCTCCAGAGCCCCCCTCTTTCTTATCTGAGCCCATCCGTTCCAGCGGCGTGCAGGAGCCCAGCAGCTCCAGCTGCTGTTTCTGTCCTCATTGGATTGATCGATTGCAGCAGGAGCCATTGGCTCCCGCTGCTGTCAATCAAATCCATTGACATGGGAGCAGGGGGTAGGGCCGAGTCTCGCTGTGTCAATGGATGCAGCAGCAGGACTCGGGAGCACGCCAGCACGGGTGCCCCCATGGAAAGGGGCTCTCTGTGGGAGCACCTGATGAAGAGGAGGAGGCAGAAGCGTCGGGGGGAGGGGCACCCCAGAAGAGGTGGATCGGGGCCGCTCTGTGCAAAACTCTTGCACAGAGCAGGTAAGTATAGACATGTTTGTCAGTTTTATTTAAAAAAATTAAAACCTTTACAATCACTTTAAGTCTTTTATATTACTCTTGTACACTTGGCTTACAGCAAGAGAAAAAAACTGATCTTCAATACTGATATCAACTGTCCAGGGAATATACAGACAAGTAGCATTTACAGTATACATTACCAAAGGATCATTTCTGTTATCAGAGGCAGTGTCCCTTTTGGGTATAGGCAAAGATTGTTTCTGCAGTGTGCACCAGCTCCATGTCTCAGTACTGCTCACGGGAGTGTGTATAGTCAAGAAGGAGCTTTCCCTAAGCTATCTCTCCATACCAGGAACCTGACCCTGAGCTAATTACTGTGCCTCACAAGTGGGTTTCCTTCCCTACTATTCACTCACCAGAAATGTGCAGAAATGACAAGGGGCCCCATTATTTAAAAGGTTTCTTCACCCAAAATGGTTGCCGGAGGTCTCCAGATGTTGCAGCGTTCAATCACCTAGTTGCTCCCTATAAGACACTGATGGAGTCCATGCAGGGGGGGACATATTCCCCTACCAAACTTCACTCAATTTGTATGATGGCACAGGGCCACCTACTGGATGGAAAAAAAAATGCACCTGCTTACATGCATATCTGCTTGTATGTCTGTTGTGACTACTGTGTTTGCTTTGATTATGGGTGCATGCTAGAGATGTATAAGGCTGCTGTGACTCAATGTATCTGCTGTAAATGTAGGTGTGCTGTGACTGAGAATGTGTTGTCTGCATCTTCTCTGACTGAAGGTGAGTGCCCTGTATGTATCTGCTCTTACTACCCGTGTCTTCATTGAGTGCACAAATCTCCCTTGACTTTGTATGTCCTTTAATTTCTGGGCATGCCGCCACTCCAGAGAGTACAGCATGACAACAAAAGAGGGGATAAACCAGTGTTAAGTTGGAGAATGTTTTATTGCAAAGAAGAATAGGAGAGCAGAAAGTGAAATGCTACAGTAACTAAGAAATTGTAATGCTGAATATGTTTAAATATGTCAAGCGATTGCCAGACCGTTGTTCCTAATTTTTACAGACAGTCTACTGACTGGAATGGTACCAGCTGATTGGAGAAAAGCCAATGTAGCACCAATATTTAAAAAGGGCCCAAAATACATCCCTGGGAATTACAGACGAGTTAGCCTAACATCAATAGTATGTAAACTCTTGGAGGGGATGCTAAGGGACTATATACACAAGATTTTAGTAATAAGAACGATATCATTAGCAGTAATCAGAAGGGATTCATGAAGAATCGTTCTTGCCAAACCAATCTATTAACCTTCTATGAGAAGGTGAGTTGCCATCTAGATAAAGGAAGGCCTGTAGATGTGATGTATCTAGATTTTGCAAAAGCATTTGACACAGTTCCCCATAAACGTTTACTGTACAAAATAAGGTCCGTTGGCATGGACCATAGGGTGAGTACATGGATTGAAAACTGGCTACAAGGGCGAGTTCAGAGGGTGGTGATAAATGGGGAGTACTCAGAATGGTCAGGGGTGGGTAGTGGGGTTCCCCAGGGTTCTGTGCTGGGACCAATCCTATTCAATTTGTTTATAAACGACCTGGAGGATGGGATAAACAGTTCAATCTCTGTATTTGCAGACGATACTAAGCTAAGCAGGGCAATAACTTCTCCGCAGGATGTGGAAACCTTGCGAAAAGACCTGAACAAATTAATGGGGTGGGCGACTACATGGCAAATGAGGTTCAATGTAGAAAAATGTAAAATAATGCATTTGGGTGGCAAAAATATGAATGCAATCTATACACTGGGGTGAGAACCTCTGGGGGAATCTAGGATGGAAAAGGACCTGGAGGGCCTAGTAGATGATAGGCTCAGCAATGGCATGCAATGCCAAGCTGCTGCTAATAAAGCAAACAGAATATTGGCATGCACTAAAAGGGGATCAACGCAAGAGATAAAACAATAATTCTCCCACTCTACAAGGCTCTGGTCTGGCCACACCTGGAGTATGCTGTCCAGTTCTGGGCACCAGTCCTCAGGAAGGATGTACTGGAAATGGAGCGAGTACAAAGAAGGGCAACAAAGCTAATAAAGGGTCTGGAGGATCTTAGTTATGAGGAAAGGTTGCAAGCTCTGAACTTATTCTCTCTGGAGAAGAGACGCTTGAAAGGGGATATGATTTCAATTTACAAATACTGTACTGGTGACCCCACAATAGGGATAAAACTTTTTCGCAGAAGAGAGTTTAATAAGACTCGTGGCCACTCATTACAATTAGAAGAAAAGAGGTGTAACCTTAAACTACGTAGAGGGTTCTTTACTGTAAGAGCGGCAAGGATGTGGAATTCCCTTCCACAGGCGGTGGTCTCAGCGGGGAGCATTGATAGCTTCAAGAAACTATTAGATAATCACCTGAATGACTGCAACATACAGGGATATACAATGTAATACTGACACATAATCACACACATAGGTTGGACTTGATGGACTTGTGTCTTTTTTCAACCTCACCTACTATGTAACTATGTAAAGGAAGCCTAGGGTACTGCTGACAGGAAGCTGGAGGTGCAAAAGAAAGTAGGGGGAATGCTACTTACACTGGCAGTTACTTGGCTAAAGCAAACTCTTACATTGCTGTTCAGCTGATGAAGGCATGCTCCTTACATGTTAAAACACATAGGTTGTAAGTAGCAAGAATGTGGCATTCTTCCCATTGACCATCAATGTAAAGGATATTCTTGATGCCCATCTATAGACTGCTTTGTGCTGGTTTCTTGATGCCATTTAAATAACATTTGAGCAGTGTTGTGATCCTTGTTGACTATAAGTTTGCATGCTTGAATGAAAGAATGAAACAAGTACACATGTTGCTCTCTCTCCCTCTCTTCATACATACTGTAATATATATATATATATATATATATATATATATATTACACGTTATATACAATTTTTTTTCTGTGCATTAGTTTAAATCCAGCATTGGGTAGTCTGAAAGCCCAGAAACACAGCTGTAAACCAGTGAAAAGTTATCTATGATATCTTACACTAATTATATAGTTATAAATGTTAATAATTTAAATCCTTACTATGTAATTAAATACATATTTGCCTGTATGTGTATACCATTATGTTCCCTTCAGTGTTATTCTTATATGCTGTCATGTTATCATGCAAAATGTTTTTTTGTTTTTTGCTCTTTCTATGCAGTTTTTTTTCCTGAAATGCTAGTCACTGGCTGCCATGTATATACTCGGATTTCAGTGCTTAGGATCACTTTCCTAGGCAGGTTTAGAGATTCCTTTTCTCTAAAGGGTATTCCTTGCGTTTTTTTTTGAGTCAATAACTCAGAACTGTCCCCCCCACAGAGCCCCACAAATCAAAGCCTATTGCATTTTCGAAAGCAATGGCAGCTCACATATTTTTTGCATGCCAGTATACTCAAAAGCAGACCATAGAAACATCCATTACCATAAAGGCCACACACATCCAAGTGTAAGCATGCCACTTTTTTACGTAGATCCCCCTATGTACCAGGTAGTCCTCTGATAGGAAAGCAGCGACCAGCCCCTGTGGTTGCCACCTAAGTCTTGCACTTTTGGGATATCTGTGCTTCCCTATTGATTCATTACTTTGGCAACTCCACTAACCGATAAAGAAGCAGAATAGACAGGAGTGGTAGAGCCAGATCATAGCGAATTCTTAATTAGGACACACATTTTTGGCACCCTAAGCATGCAAAAAAAAAAAAAAAAAAAGCAGGCAACTTCAAGCTAAACCCTATACCTGTTACTGATTTGACAAATGAAAAAGAATGCGGAGGGCAGTAAAGATTCTGGCATTTGACAGTTTAATGACATGGGATGAGCCTTTGCACTAAAACGCAGGTTAACAGGTCATAGGGAGAACATACGGAAAGCTTCTGACCTCTTTTTGTTAATGCTAAATTTAAAAAAAAAAACAGTTAAAGCCAATCTGCAGGTAAATGAAATAATCTCTCAAAACCTTGCTCTCCAACCTCATATAGTAGACCAAAATTATTTACTTAACTGCCTCTAATCCCTGTGATATGATCACATGAGTTGCATTGCTTTCTTAAGTGTTGACAATCTGAGGAAAGGGTTAGCAGGGCACTCTGTGGGGTTGATTACTAAAACTGGAGAGTGCAAAATCTGGTTCAGCTGTACATGGTAGCCAATTCGCTTCTTACTTCAGTTTGTTAATTTAAGCTTTGACAATAAAACCTTTAAGCTGATTGGTTACTATGCAGAGCTGCACCAGATTTTAGACTCTCCAGTCTAATGCTGGCCATACACTATACGAAAAATCAGCCGAACACATTTTCGAAAAACGAACGTTCGACCGTGACCGCAAACGATCGTGCCATCATGTAATGACCGATAAATTGTTCAGTGGACATGAATAAATAATTTTTTGTTCGTTTTTTTACATATACCTAGTGCAGACAGTTCGGACGGGAAACACATTAACCTTGCAATTTATCTTACGTTCGGCAGAAATTTTCCAAACTTCCCGTTCGTTTTTATTCCACAAAAACGTCACAAACGATTATCGATTTGTGCCCATTAACTTGCCGAAAAACGAACGAAGTGTCTATACGAACGATTTTTCGGACGATTTTTCGTATAGTGTATGGCCAGCATTAGTAAATCAACCCCTATGTGCCTACTTATACACATAGGTTTGCCCTGCCAGACTATTGCTGGCCATACACTATACGAAAAATCGGCCGAAAAATCGTTCGTATAGACACTTCGTTCGTTTTTCGGCAAGTTAATGGGCACAAATCGATAATCGTTTGTGACGTTTTTGTGGAAAAAAAACGAACGGGAAGTTTGGAAAATTTCTGCCGAACGTACGATAAATTGCAAGGTTAATGTGTTTCCCATCCGAACTGTCTGCACTAGGTATATGTAAAAAAACTAACAAAAAATTATTTATTCATGTCCACTGAACAATTTATCGGTCATTACATGATGGCACGATCGTTTGCGGTCATGGTCGAACGTTCGTTTTTCGAAAATGTGTTCGGCCGATTTTTCGTATAGTGTATGGCCAGCATTAGACTCCCAAGAGCCCTCTGCTTGCATGCAGAGTTTGGGTTGGCTCTTAGAAGCTCCTGGGAACTGTTATGGGTATCATCTGAACAGTTTCTGTGGATGGTTGCATGGGTGGTAACAGGGGAGTAGGGAACTTCCTTCCCTGTCAGTGCTTCAGTTTAAAGATAGCAGAGGGAATATGAACACGCAAACTGCTACTCTGTTCTCTAGTAAGGCACTGTCTATCCTGAATTGTTAGCTATAGGATGCTGCACATTCCATCAGATCAGAGAGGCAAGCAGAGATATGCAGAGCTGTTTGGCAGGTGGGGTAGTTTGTGACCAGCATGTTGTGTTGGGTGTACAGAAGCAATGCCAGCACCCGATACCTGTCTGCTCTTACTACAGGCAGTAGTGCTCTAGTTATGTAAGAGCTCTGCCAGTATTAAGATACAGAGAGTTGATGAGAAGCACATACAAAGAAAGCTGCAGTGACTGATCCCTTTAACAAAAAATAAATATTTGAGTTGTAAGCACCCTATTCTTCTACTTCTATGGGACTCTGTGACAACAAAGGGAAACAAGAAGAGCAAATAAGTGATAGCTATGTACTGTAAAGGTGTAAATAGTGAATATTGTAGCGCTAACACAAATGCACTTATATTGATATACTGTATAAGTGAAAATATATGAATAACAGATGTACAAAAGTGACTTGTGTATAAAAATATATATAACAAAGTCCAATAGATGAAGAAATTATTTGAAGAAAGTCTGTACATCCACCACCAGTAGAATCAAAGATGAAATAAACTGGCACTGTCCGGCAGGCAGGACATCAAAAATGGCACATCTTCAACAACGGGGAAAAGTATATGTACTCTTACCAAAACGGGTACATTTGAGTCCACCCGTTCTGGTAATAGTACATATACTTTGCCCCTTTGCTGAAGATGTGCCATTTTTGATGTGCTGCCTGCCGGACAGTGCCAGTTTATTTAATCTTTGATTCTACTGGTGGTGGATGTACAGGCTTTCTTCAATTGATTTGTTCAATTATTGGACTTTGTTATATATATTTTTATACACATGTTACTTTTGTACATCTGTTATTCATCTATTTTCACTTATTTATCAATATAAGTGCATTTGTGCTACAATATTCACTATTTATGCTTTATATGTTTGTCACATTTTTTGTAGCTGCTTCATTTTCACTTATTTGAGGTTAGCACAGTCACGCCTATATTCACATACTGTAAAGGGGTCAGGGAAGAATTCTGAGAAGAACTGGCAAATATGCCAATACCCAATATGGCCACGCTAATACACTCATGTGCATTAGCCAATGGCATGCAATGGCGAACTGGTGTTTGCGACGGTGAATGGGCGTATGCAAAACATGCTAATTGCTAGTGTTCACTGGCCTATATAAGAACAACAGTGGCTCTCACAAATTGCTGGATTATCGTCAGCCTTGTATCCTGTGCCATGTGCTTCTGCTTGATTACCCGTTACCAATCCGGCTTACCCCTGACCTGCTCTGGCTTCTTTGCTGGCTCTGAACCCGGCTTGCTTCATGGACCTGCTCCTGCCTATTCCAGATTGACATGCTGTGTTTGACCCCAGCTTGATCTCGACTACGCTTTCTGCCTCTGCTCCTGACGGACTTCCTGTGTTTGACCCCCGGCCTGGCTTCTGACCTTGCTCCTGCTTTACCCACCTCCAGAGAATCATTGGCTGTGACCACCTTCCCTGCTCCTGGGAGACCTTGCATCTGGAATTATCAGGCAGCTTCACCCTATCAGGCAACCCGTGCATCTTTGGGCATGGCACCCTTTGTCACCTCCTTCAGGGGTACTCTGCATTCAGCCTCTAGGGGAGCCCTCTCGTCAAGTCATCTTCCAGTCTGGTACGTGACAAAAGGGTTGCACAGATTTCAGATTGTCTGGTGTTCAGCTTTAAATCCTTCATGAAGAGCTATAAATATATATTTTCATCATAAAATAAATATTTTCACAACATTCATAAAAATGTAAGATAGGTAAATGTTCTCCACCGCACATGGACAGACACAGCGATGGTAGGTAAGTAAGTAAGTAAGTAAAGGTAAGTGTTTAGGGATGGGGGGAAAGGGCAGGTATTGGAAGGTTGTGGAGAACGCTTCAAAGTGAACATTTTTTTTTTAGTTTATATGGGTGAGTAACCCCATGCGGGGCATTTGATCCAACCAAGTCTTGTTAATATCTTGCCCTACAGTGTTGACATACTGAAGCATATATTTTCCCTGTCTTTTGAATCTATTTTATATTCATTTAATGATGTTTCATGTGTCATACATTATGTGCACCCTAAATAAAGAATTGAATAAAAAGTAAAATAGGGAGGTAAAGTTGGGTGATTGTCTTCATCTGTAGAGAACAATAAAGTACTAATGTGAGAACAAAGCCTAGGCAGAATTCTAAACAACAGGAAGACAACCAAATCAATTTAATATGGTAGGAGTTTATAATGACACCTCAAGTGTGTGGCATTCAAAGTACTCCAAGGGTGATAGGTAGACTACAGTTGCAGGAAATGATACCACTGATTCCTGAAAAGCACTATATAATACATTATTGTTTCAGAAAATGTATGTATATACAAGCACATTCTTCTATTTTGTATTACTTGGTACAAATATACCAATGGTTTGCAGAAGAGAAAGAAAAATCTTTCTAGTATGTTTGGTATGCACAGACATTATGCATTGACTAGGTTCTTGAACTGAAACAGTGCAGGAACACAAATTGAAATTAATCAATACCATCAGGGATGTCTTCAAAACATAAGTGAGAATCACAGCAATTAAGAATGGTTTCCCAGGGGAAATTGCAATACTTCATTATTACGAAGCCTTAAAAGGAGACAAAGCCTAAAAAGCCTAAAAATACTAATATAGATGAATAGAAAATGTAACAATGCATTGTAGTGCTATATTTTATCTTTAGCAGCCAGTTTATATGTGGGCCTATTATGGAACAGAATTGGTCAATGAAATATAGAAGTGTTATTTTCAAAATTAAACCTGGTACTACTTTTAAATTGTCATTATTTATCTCATGTTATTAATAATAATTGATGGGTGAATGGTTTGGGCCAAACTTTCGTTGTTCCGTCGTTTGGCGAACAGCCGAACAAACGGGTCATTCGACCGTTTGTTCACCCCCCTGAACCGACCACACTGCATTGCGGCACTGAACAGTGCATTGTCAGCCCTGTCAGCCCACCAGTGAAGCTTCAGCCAATCAGGGCACAGAGGGACAGCTCAGATAGTTTCACTGTAGTGTAGTGAGACCATGTCATTCATACATACATTAGTGTGGAGTAGAGACAGCTCACATAGTTTCAGTGTAGTGTAGTGAGACCGTGTCAGCAATCTTGACATTAGTGTATAGCTAGAGTAGGGACAGTTCAGATAGCATCAGTGTAGTGACGGGTGAACACCGTCTATTTGATTGCATTACTGCCAGTTTAACACCATTTACTACTGTGTGCGTTACTGCCAGTTTAACGCCATTTACTTCTGTGTGCGTTACTGCCAGTTGAATGCCATATCGTTCTGTGTGCGTTACTGCTAGGGATGAGCTTCGAGTTCGAGTGGAACCCATGTTCGACTCGAACATCGCATGTTCGACTGTTCGTCAAATTGCGAACGATATGGGTCATTCGCACCAAATTCGAGTGGCGCGTCATGGCCCATAATTCACTGCGACATCGCAGTGCATTGCTGGCTGATGATTGGCCAAGCATGCACTATGACCTGCATGCTTGGCAATCACAGTGCCATCTGTACAGAGAGCCGTAATTGTCCAAAGCTAGGGTGGCTTTGGCCAATTATGGCTCAGGGGATTTAGTACATGCCCCACACTATATAAGGGCTGCCTGCACGTCAGCCCTGTGTAGTGTGTTCAAGCGTTAAGAGAGAGATAGAGAGAGAGAGAGAGAGAGAGAGACAGACAGTGTCATTTGATTTAAGTTATATAGAGTAGGCAGGCGAGTCAGTTAGCTGCACTTACAGTGTATTGTGTATATATATGCATCCTAGGTGTTGTGTGTGTGTGTGTATATATATATATATATATATATAAATATACACTGTATTCAGTTTAGCTAGATCCGTTCCTGTTATTCTCTTACTACTGACAGGCAGGCAGGTGTTTTTACAGTATTTACAGCTACCTGAAGAAAATTGCTGGTGTTCTTCTGATCCTATTGGTCCTATTAGCTACAGTATTTACAGTTAGTGTGGTGCGTCCTCTGCACAGTGTGTCATACTAATAATACTACAGGCAGGCAGTTGATTCTGCTAGCTGCAGTATCAGTATATATATATACATCCCAGCTTTGTACAGCTACATCTCACTGCAGGCCATTAGTATGTCTGGAAGGCCAACAAGGAGAGGCAGACAGTCACAAGCCATTAAAAGAGGGCAAGCAGGCTCTGTGTCTAGAGGCAACAGTGCTGGTCATGGAGACAGCGCATCCTCATAAGCACGTGGCCATGGGACATGCTTGTCCCTTTTTTCGGCAGCTGGCCATGTTGAGCTGCAACATGCCGAAGACTTGGTAGAGTGGATGACCAAGCCATTCTCATCCTCCTCATCCTCTCTCACCCAAGCTCAGGGTACTTTGTCTGGCAAAGCAGCTGCCAACGTAGCATCTTCCCTCAGCTCAATGGCATCAGTCACTCCTTCCCTAGCCACACCATGTCCTCCTGAGGAGTCCCCCGAACTGTTTGATCACAGTGTTGGGAACATGCTTCAGGAGGAGGCCCAGCGTTTTGAAGGCTCAGTTGATGGTACCCAGCTAGAGGAAGGCAGTAACATGAGCCCAAAGAGAGGGGGTGCCCAAGAAGGACAGCAATCTGGCAGTCATGTTCCCCCAGCTTCAGCATACTGCCAGGTTTGCTCCAGTGATGAGGGAGGGGGTGATGAGGTCACTGACTCCATGTGGGTGCCTGATAGGAAAGAGGAGGAGGAGGCACGTCTTCCACGAGACAGGATGACCTCCAGGGGCCAGCTTAAGGGCAGCACACCGATTGCATCACACCACAGAGCTCCACATGTGCAGGGTGCTGCTGTCTCTGCACGTTATTCCAAAAGTTCTTTGGTGTGGGCCTTTTTTGAGACGAGTGCATCAGATCCCACCGCTGCTATTTGCAACATATGTCTCAAGCATATCTTGCGTGGCCAAAACATCACCCGCTTGGCCAGACATAGTTCGTTGTCAAATGTACCTAAAAGACCCACACCAAAATACAAAGCAGGCCTCTCCTTGCTCCTCATCAGCTGGGATCTCCAACCCCACTATACCTTCAGTCCTCTCTGAAACCTTCACTGAGAGGAATGAAGATGTAGAATTAGGTGTGTCACAGCCAAGTACTTGTGGGCAATCTGCTATCGGTACACCGACGTCAGATTGTACCAGGCAAATTTCCCTGCCCCAGCTGCTGCACCACAGAAAGAAGTTCACTCCCAGCCATCCACATGCCCAGCGGTTGAATTCTAGCTTGGCTAAATTGCTAGCACTTCAACTGCTGCCTTTTCAGTTGGTAGACTCTGCCCCCTTCCGTGAGTTTGTGGAATGTGCGGTTCCTCAGTGGCAGGTTCCCAAACGCCACTTTTTCTCATGGAAGGCGATTCTGGCTCTCTACCAGCATGTGGAAGGCAATGTCTTGGCCTCGCTGGACAGGGTGCATATTACCGCTGACTCATGGTCCAGTAGGCATAGACAGCGACGTTACCTATCTTTCCCCGTGCACTGGGTGACTCTTCTGGCAGCTGGGAAGGATGCAGGACAGGGTGCAGTGGTGTTGGAGGTTGTTCCGCCACCACACCTCCAAAATTCTACTAGTGGTGATTCTGCCACACCTCTCTCCTCCACCCCTCCTCTTCTTCTTTCTCCATGACCTCTTCCTGTGCTGATTTGTCCTCGGAACCAGTGGTGCTCTGTAGGCATTCAAGGGGCTACGCAAGCACGCAGGCAAAAAGATGGCATGCGGTGCTTGAGCTGGTGTGCTTGGGGGACAGGAGCCATACTGGGGCAGAGATTCTGTCAGCTCTGCAGGGGCAGTTCAGAGGTGGTTGACGCCATGCCAGCTTAAGGCAGGTATGGTGGTTTGTGACAAAGGCACCAACCTTCTCTCCGCCCTCCGATAGGGACAAATGACCCATGTGCCCTATTTGGCTCACGTCCTTAACTTGGTGGTGCAGCGGTTCTTGGGCAGGTACCCGGGCTTACAGGATGTCCTGAGGCAGGCCAGGAAAGTCCGTGTGCGTTTCTGCAGGTCATATAATGCCAGTGCTCATATGGCTGACCTCCAAAAGGAATTTAACCTGCCCAAGATCCGCCTAATCTGTGACATGCCCACCAGGTGGAACTCAATGATGGCCATGCTGCAGCGTCTGCACATGCAGCAGAGGGCCATCAATGAGTACCTATGCGACTGTGACACCAGGACAGGATCAGGGGACTTTGTTTTTTTTTCCCCACGCCAGTGGGCTATGATCAGGGATGCATGCACTGTCCCTCTTGTCCACCTGTTGGAGCAGATGCTGCATGGAATAATGGACAGGGCACTTGAGGGAGGAAGAGGAGGACTTCCTTTCCTCTCAAGGCCCCCTTTATCCAGACAGTGTTCCTGCGTGCCCGCCGATCACACAGGAAGAGGATGAGGAGGAGGAGGAGGATTGTGTCAGCATGGAGGTGGAGCCTGGCACTCAGCATCAGCAGCAGTCTTCAAGGGATCATTTACAGTCCGAAGAAACCCATGGACTTGTACATGGCTGGGAGGAGGTGGCTGCGGATCATGTCGTCCTTGGTGACCCAGAGGACTCTGGACTGAATACCTCAGCAAATGCCTCAGCAAACCGACGCTGTATGGCCTCCCTAATCCTGCAAAGCCTGCAGAAGGATCCTCATATTCGTGGTATCAAGGGGAGGGATGATTACTGGCTGGCAACCCTCCTTGATCCACGTTACAAGGGTAAGGTTGCGGACCTTATCTTGCCGTCGCAGAGGGAGCAGAGGATGAAAGAAAGGTTTGTGCAACGCGTTTCCAGAGCCTGGGAGGTTACAATTTCCTGGTCCTCCTGGACAAAGTGTTGCTGAGGCATCGGTCAGTCACAGAAGGAGCGGTGGAGAAAGTGGCCGTCTGACCGATGCATTCAGACAATTTTTTAGTCCGCAGCCCCAAGGTCTGATCAGTTCCAGCAACCATCACCAGCGTCTGATTTACATAGTGCAGGATTACCTAGGGGCAAGATCAGACTTGGACACCTTTCCCACCTAAAATCCTCTGGGTTACTGGGTCTTGAGGATGAATCACTGGCCACAGTATGCAATTGAACTACTGGCCTGTCCTGCATCCAGCATTCTTTTGGAACACAAATTCAGTGCTGCTGGAGGCATTGTAACCGATCACAGGGTGTGCCTGTCCACCGAAACGGTCGATCGGCTGACCTTCATAAAAATGAATCAGTCTTGGATCACCAGCTACCAAGCACCTGATGCTGATGTAACCAATTGATTTTTTTTTTTATGTGAGATCCCTTCAAGACTGCCTATGCTGATGCTTAGTGACTATCCTGTTATGCTGAATCACAATCCTCTTCCTCCTCAATTTTCATGCTGATAGCTTGTAAGAACAGTTTTGGTTCTGATCACCGCCACCAGTGGCCAAGGCCCAATTTTTCTGCCCCTGTTTAACAGGGGCATGTAATTACAATTTTTGATGCAATACTTTGCAGCAGGGCTCATTCCTGCCCTCCAACTAGAGTATCTGTGAGGGGTTGTAGTGTTGTGGCACCAGCACCAGTGCCCAAGGCCCAATTTTTCAGCCCCTGTTTAACAGGGGCGTATAATTACAATTTTTGATGCAATACTTTGCAGCAGGACTCATTCCTGCACTCCAACTATAGCATCTGTGAGGGGTTGCAGTGTTGTGGCAATTTTTCTGCCCCTCTTTAACAGGGGCATGTAGTTAGAATTTTTGATGCAATACTTTGCAGCAGGGCTCCTTTCTTACCTCCAACTAGAGTATCTGTGAGGGGTTGCCTAAGGCCCAGTTTTTCTGCCCCTGTTCAACAGGAACATGTAATTACAATTCCTGATCTAATATTTCACAGCAGGGCCCATTCCTGCGCCCACCAAGAGTAACTGTGAGGGCTTACAGTGTTGTGGCAACACCACCATCACCACCACCAAAGGCCCAATTTTTCTGCCCCTGTTCAACAGGTGCATGTAATTACAATTATTGATATAATATTTCACAGCAGGGCCCATTCCAGCGCCCACCAAGAGTAACTGTGAAGACTTATGCCCCGTACACACGATCGGACATTGATCGGACATTCCGACAACAAAATCCATGTATTTTTTCCGACGGATATTGGCTCAAACTTGTTTTGTGTACCCATGGTCGCACAAAGTTGTCGGAATTTCCGATCGCCAAGAACGCGGTGACGTACACCACGTACGACGAGACTAGAAAAGGCCAGTTCAGAACCAAGTGCGGCACCCTTTGGGCTCCTTTTGCTAATCTCGTGTTAGTAAAAGTTTGGTGAGAGACGATTCACGCTTTTTCAGACTCATGGTTTTCAGATCGTTTTCTGCTGTTCAGTTTGTGCTTGTGGGTTTGTATCTGGTCTTCAGTGCGAGCAGCAAGCTACGAGTGACTCTGTCATTGTGTTCTTGTTCATTCGTTACTGTTTTTCAGGTCGCTCTTCACAGGCCTTGCTGTTCTTCAGTGCGTTCCGTTACTTTGTTCTGAGCGGCCGACTGTTTTCTAATCATGTTGCATATACGTACTCCTCGTAGAGTTCGTGCTGTGCGGGGGCTTGGTGTTGGGGTCCTTACCTTGACACAAGTCCAGTCCATGAACAGGGTGGGGAGGAGTTCATGGACCAAGAATTGGTTGCTCCAGCGTGACCAGTTCTGTCATATGCCTTTGCTCCGTGAGATCCATGAGAATAATCCTGATGATTTCAGGAACTTTCTCTGGATGACGGACCCTGTATTTCACCATTTGTTGGCTTTGCTGACCCCTTATATTAGCAGGCAGGATACCTGCATGAGGCAAGTCATCACTCCGGAGCAGAGGCTTGTCGCCACCCTGCATTACTTGGTGATGGGTAGAAGTCTGCAGGACTTGAAGTTCTCGACAGGCATCTCCCCCCCAGGCTCTGGGGATCATTATCCCAGAGACTTGTTCTGCCATCATCCAGGTCCTGCAGAAGGAGTATATTAAGGTAAGATTTTTATCCTTTAACATCACATTTTATCGTATATAATGTTTAATAATATATTGTATTTCTTTCCTCATTCCCTAATTACCATGATTGTAATATGTCCCCTTTGTCCTCATGCATGCTGGATTTTTATGTAATTATTTTTGTGTCCTTCATACATATTTGCCTTCACTTACCTCCCTAGCATGGTCTCCTGGCCCTATATTCACCTCATGTATTCACTTAACAATGTATTTTATCAGCTCCATAGTAGTGCTTTACCCCAAACACCCCCTAAAATGTTTTTAAATGTGGTTTGTGCTTTAAATTCAGGCAGAGTGACAGAGGCTTTTTTTGGGTGTCCCCAAATCATTTTTAACCCTCCCTCCCCCCAACTGCTAAGTCAGCTGATACCAATTCTCTATCTATCCTCAGTCATCTATCTGCTGACTTTGGCAAACCCATACACACTATAACCATCTCTTTTGTTTTCAGATTTATGGATGAATTCCCCAAAGCATATAGTGCAAGGGCCGGCCTGTATACTTTCAAATGGTACTGTTTAAAGTTTTTGTATCCTATTATTATCTTGATAGGTAATAGCAGAATGTCCAAATGTGCTCAAACGTGTACAATGTGTATTTATATCTTTGTATTATGACACTTCTTACCTGTCCAGTGGGCTGCCAATAGTGTAACTAAGGAGGGGCTGTTCAAAGCAATACCCATTATTTAGGCATTCATCTCTCAATGAAGTGGAGAGGGTTACTTGTCCAAGAGCTCCTCCCCCCCTATAATGTTTAAAATGGCCCATGAGAGGGGGGAGGGGGAATCTGATAGGTGTACCTTATACTTTGGTCTTTAAAAACTCCCTCAAATAAATGTTATCTTGATGTTGGCCCAGAATGTTTGTGTCTAATCTGCTTTCCCTGTTTATGTGCAAAATGAATAATTGTTTTTCTTTGGTTTGACTCCACAGTTTCCTTCTACGCCACAGGAATGGCAGACTGTGGCCTCCCACTTTGCCAAGCGGTGGGACTTTCCTAACTGCGGAGGGGCAATTGATGGGAAACACGTCCACATTGTCCCACCACCCAACTGGGGGTCGTACTATTATAATTATAAGGGGTTTAATAGTATTGTGATGTTGGTGGTGGTGTCGGCTACTTACGAGTTCCTGTATGTGTACGTGGGGAAGAATGGCCTGATGTCAGATGGTGGAGTCATCGCCCAGACGGAGTTCTACAGGCGTCTCCAGAATGGCAGCTTGGACTTGCCACCTCCAGAAGACAATGTGGAAGGACTCCCATTTGTCTTCATTGTGGATGAAGCATTTGCGCTGGGGGACCATCTTATGCGGCCATTTCCCATGAGGACCATCACCCCGGACCAGAGGGTTTTTAATTACTGGCTGGCCAGAGCCAGAAGAGTGGTGGAGAACACGTTTGGAATCATGGCCAGCCGGTTCTGCATATTTCTTACACCCATACACATGGCGGAGTACAAACTGAATCATATTATCCTGGCGTGCTGTGTTCTACACAACTTTTTACTGTAACATTCTGCCAACTATGCTGGCTCAGTTGGGTCTGAGGCTGGAATTCCAAATGAACCAACCCTGATGGCGCTTGAATGTGGCCGTCCTGGCTTGCCCCCCCCCTGAGTGCCCGTGATGTAAGATACCTTGAATTCTTTGCGGATAGGAGGGCTATCAATATGCCAGACAATGTCTAAAACCTTTTTCAAATAATAAAAAAAAAAACTACTCAAATCTTTGGTGACATTTACTGCTTGTGTTTGTTTTAGCTGACCCTGACAGAAATGTGGTGAGTCCTGAAAATAGCGTGATTGTGTAACCTTATATAAAGCATTGCTGGGTGTTATTTACTAAAGGCAAGGACACTTTGCACTACAAGTGCACTTGAAACTGCACTTGTAGTGCAAAGTGTATTTGCCTTTTTAGGAAATAACCCCCATTGTCACAGAAAGCAGCAATTAGAGCACAACATAAGTTTTGGAGCGTTCAAACAATAATCCACACAATCTTGATTAACAATCTTTTTAATACCTGCACAATCACATGTGCATTTTGACAAGGTTTTTAAAACAAACCAACATGTTTGTTGTATAACAATTTTTGGGGTCACATTAGAAAAAGTAGAAATGTCCATTTAAGATAAAACAGGCAAGTTTAACCAGTTGCCGACTGCCTCACGACGATATACGTTGGCAGAATGGCACGGGCAGGCAGAATCACGTACCTGTACGTGATCTTCCTCCCGCGGCGGGGGGTCCGATCGGAACCCCCCCCGGTGCCCGAGGCAGTCAGCATTTCTCCCCCGATGATCAGAGGTGAGAGGGAGGCCATCCATTCGTGGCCACCCCCTCGCGATCGCTCCCAGCCAATGAAATCATTCCTCTGCCTTGTAATGTAAACAGAGGCAGAGGAAGTGATGTTACATAGTTACATAGTAGGTGAGGTTGAAAAAAGACAAAAGTCCATCAAGTCCAACCTATGTGTGTGATTATGTGTCAGTATTTCATTACATATCCCTGTATGTTGCGGTCATTCAGGTGATTATCTAATAGTTTCTTGAAGCTATCAATGCTCCCCGCTGAGACCACCGCCTGTGGAAGGGAATTCCACATCCTTGCCGCTCTTACAGTAAAGAGCCCTCTACGTAGTTAAACCTCTTTTCTTCTAATTGTAATGAGTGACCACGAGTCTTATTAAACTCTCTTCTGCGAAAAAGTTTTTTTCCGTATTGTGGGGTCACCAGTACAGTATTTGTAAATTGAAATCATATCCCCTCTCAAGCGTCTCTTCTCCAGAGAGAATAAGTTCAGAGCTCGCAACCTTTCCTCATAACTAAGATCCTCCAGACCCTTTATTAGCTTTGTTGCCCTTCTTTGTACTCGCTCCATTTCCAGTACATCCCTCCTGAGGACTGGTGCCCAGAACTGGACAGCATACTGCAGGTGCGGCCGGACCAGAGTCTTGTAGAGCGGGAGAATTATCGTTTTATCTCTGGAGTTGATCCCCCTTTTAATTCATGCCAATATTCTGTTTGCTTTATTAGCAGCAGCTTGGCATTGCATGCCATTGCTGAGCCTATCATCTACTAGGACCCCCAGGTCCTTTTCCATCCTAGATTCCCCCAGAGGTTCTCCCCCCAGTGTATAGATTGCATTCATATTTTTGACACCCAAATGCATTATTTTACATTTTTCTACATTGAACCTCATTTGCCATGTAGTCGCCCACCCCATTAATTTGTTCAGGTCTTTTTGCAAGATTTCCACATCCTGCGGAGAAGTTATTGCCCTGCTTAGCTTAGTATCGTCTGCAAATACAGAGATTGAACTGTTTATCCCATCCTCCAGATCGTTTATGAACAAATTAAATAGGATTGGTCCCAGCACAGAACCCTGAGGAACCCCACTACCCACCCCTGACCATTCTGAGTACTCCCCATTTATCACCACCCTCTGAACATGCCCTTGTAGCCAGTTTTCAATCCATGTACTCACCCTATGGTCAATGCCAACGCACCTTATTTTGTACAGTAAACGTTTATGGGGAACTGTGTCAAATGCTTTTGCAAAATCCAGATACACCACGTCTACGGGCCTTCCTTTATCTAGACAAGAACAATTCTTCATGAATCCATGCTGATTACTGCTAATGATATCATTCTTATTACTAAAATTTTGTATATAGTCCCTTATCATCCCCTCCAAGAGTTTACATACTATTGATGTTAGGCTAACTGGTCTGTAATTCCCAGGGATGATTTTTGGGCCCTTTTTAAATATTGGTGCTACATTGGCTTTTCTCCAATCAGCTGATACCATTCCAGTCAATAGACTGTCTGTAAAAATTAGGAACAACGGTCTGGCAATCACCTGACTGAGTTCCCTAAGTACCCTCGGATGCAAGCCATCTGGTCCCGGTGATTTATTAATGTTAAGTTTCTCAAGTCTAATTTTAATTCCGTCCTCTGTTAACCAGGGATGAGCTGAACACCCCCCTGTTCGGTTCGCACCAGAACATGCGAACAGGAAAAAAATTCGTTCGAACACGCGAACACCGTTAAAGTCTATGGGACACGAACATGAATAATCAAAAGTGCTAATTTTAAAGGCTAATATGCAAGTTATTGTCATTAAAAGTGTTTGGGGACCTGGGTCCTGCCCCAGGGGACATGAATCAATGCAAAAAAAAGTTTTAAAAACGGCCGTTTTTTCAGGAGCAGTGATTTTAATAATGCTTAAAGTCAAACAATAAAAGTGTAATATCCCTTTAAATTTCATACCTGGGGGGTGTCTATAGTATGCCTGTAAAGGGGCGCATGTTTCCCGTGTTTAGAACAGTCTGACAGCAAAATGACATTTTGAAGGAAAAAACACATTTAAAACTACCGCGGCTATTGCATTGCCGACAATACACATAGAAGTTCATTGATAAAAACGGCATGGGAATTCCCCACAGGGCAACCCCGAACCAAAATTAAAAAAAAAAAATGATGTGGGAGTCCCGCTAAATTCCATACAAGGCCCTTCAGGTCTGGTATGGATATTAAGGGGAACCCCAGCCAAAATTTAAAAAAAAAATTGACGTGGGGTTCCCCCTAAATTCCATACCAGACCCTTCAGGTCTGGTATGGATTTTAAGGGGAACCCCGCGCCCAAAAAAAAAAAAAAAAAAACGGCGTGGGGTCCCCCCAAAAATCCATACCAGACCCTTATCCGAGCACGCAACCTGGCAGGCCGCAGGAAAAGAGGGGGGGAGGAGAGTGCGCCCCCCCCCCTCCTGAACCGTACCAGGCCACATGCCCTCAACATTGGGAGGGTGCTTTGGGGTAGCCCCCAAAACACCTTGTCCCCATGTTGATGAAGACAAGGGCCTCATCCCCACAACCCTGGCCGGTGGTTGTGGGGGTCTGCGGGCGGGGGGCTTATCGGAATCTGGAAGCCCCCTTTAACAAGGGGACCCCCAGATCCCAGCCCCCCCCCTGTGTGAAATGGTAAGGGGGTACTTACCCCTACCATTTCACTAAAAAACTGTCAAAAATGTTAAAAATGACAGGAGACAGTTTTTGACAATTCCTTTATTTAAATGCTTCTTCTTTCTTCCTTCAACTTCTTCTGGTTCTTCTGGCTCTTTTGGTTCTTCCTCCGGCGTTCTCGTCCAGCATCTCCTCCGCGGCGTCTTCTATCTTCTTCTCCTCGGGCCGCTCCGCACCCATGGCATGGGGGGGGAGGCTCCCGCTCTTCTCTTCATCTTCTTCTCTTCTTCATCTTCTTCTTCATCTTCTTCTTCTTCTCTTCTTCCTTCTTCTCTTCTTCATTTCTTCTCCGGGCCGCTCCGCAGCCATGCTGGCATGGTGGGAGGCTCCCGCTGTGTGACGGCGTCTCTTCGTCTGACGGTTCTTAAATAACGGGGGGGGCGGGGCCACCCGGTGACCCCGCCCCCCTCTGACGCACGGGACATGACGGGACTTCCCTGTGGCATTCCCCGTGACGTCACAGGGAAGTCCCGTCAAGTCACCGTGCGTCAGAGGGGGGCGAGGTCACCGGATGGCCCCGCCCCCCGTTATTTAAGAACCGTCAGAAGAAGAGACGCCGTCACACAGCGGGAGCCTCCCACCATGCCAGCATGGCTGCGGAGCGGCCCGCAGAAGAAATGAAGAAGAGAAGAAGGAAGAAGAGATGAAGAAGAAGAAGAAGATGAAGAAGATGAAGAGAAGAGCGGGAGCCTCCCCCCTCATGCCATGGGTGCGGAGCGGCCCGAGGAGAAGAAGATAGAAGACGCCGCGGAGGAGATGCTGGACGAGAACGCCGGAGGAAGAACCAGAAGGGCCAGAAGAACCAGAAGATGAAGGAAGATAGAAGAAAGAAGAAGTATTTAAATAAAGGAATTGTCAAAAACTGTCTCTTGTCATTTTTTAACATTTTTGACAGTTTTTTAGTGAAATGGTAGGGGTAAGTACCCCCTTACCATTTCACACAGGGGGGGGGGCGGGATCTGGGGGTCCCCTTGTTAAAGGGGGCTTCCAGATTCCGATAAGCCCCCCGCCCGCAGACCCCCACAACCACCGGCCAGGGTTGTGGGGATGAGGCCCTTGTCTTCATCAACATGGGGACAAGGTGTTTTGAGGGGCTACCCCAAAGCACCCTCCCAATGTTGAGGGCATGTGGCCTGGTATGGTTCAGGAGGGGGGGGCCGCACTCTCGTCCCCCCCTCTTTTCCTGCGGCCTGCCAGGTTGCGTGCTCGGATAAGGGTCTGGTATGGATTTTTGGGGGGACCCCACGCCGTTTTTTTTTTTTTTTTTGGCGCGGGGTTCCCCTTAAAATCCATACCAGACCTGAAGGGTCTGGTATGGAATTTAGGGGGAACCCCACGTCAATTTTTTTTTTTAAATTTTGGCTGGGGTTCCCCTTAATATCCATACCAGACCTGAAGGGCCTTGTATGGAATTTAGGGGGACCCCCACATCATTTTTTTTATTTTTTATTTTGGTTCGGGGTTGCCCTGTGGGGAATTCCCATGCCGTTTTTATCAATGAACTTCTATGTGTATTGTCGGCAATGCAATAGCCGCGGGTAGTTTTAAATGTGTTTTTTTCTTCAAAATGTCATTTTGCTGTCAGACTGTTCTAAACACAGGAAACATGCGCCCCTTTACAGGCATACTATAGACACCCCCCAGGTACGAAATTTAAAGGGATATTACACTTTTATTGTTTGACTTTAAGCATTAATAAAATCACTGCTCCTGAAAAAACGTCAGTTTTTAAAACTTTTTTTTGCATTGATCCATGTCCCCTGGGGCAGGACCCAGGTCCCCAAACACTTTTTATGACAATAACTTGCATATAAGCCTTTAAAATGAGCACTTTTGATTTCTCCCATAGACTTTTAAAGGGTGTTCCGCGGCATTCGAATTTGCCGCGAACACCCCAAATTGTTCGCTGTTCGGCGAACTTGCGAACAGCCAATGTTCGAGTCGAACATGAGTTCGACTCGAACTCGAAGCTCATCCCTACTGTTAACCATGGAGATGCTTCCTGTGTTGTGTCATGAGGATAAACACTGCAGTTTTGGTTACTGAAGCCCCCCGATTCACTGGTGAAGACTGAGGAGAAGAATAAATTCAATACCTTTGCCATCTCCCTATCCTCTGTAACCAGATGTCCTTCCTCATTCTTTATGGGGCCAATATGGTCTGTCCTCCCTTTTTTACTGTTTACATACTTAAAGAGTTTCTTGGGATTTTTTTTGCTCTCCTCCGCTATGTGTCTTTCATGTTCTATCTTAGCCGTCCTAATTGCACCCTTACATTTCTTATTGCATTCTTTATAAAGTCTGAATGCTGAGGATGATCCCTCAACCTTGTATTTTTTGAAGGCCTTCTCCTTTGCTTTTATATGCATTTTTACATTGGAGTTAAGCCATCCAGGATTTTTGTTCGCTCTTCTAAATTTATTACCCAATGGGGTACATTGGCTAATGCCCTTATTTAATATGCTCTTAAAGCAAACCCATCTCTCCTCCGTATTATTTGTTCCTAATATTTTATCCCAATTTATGCCTTTTAGCAAGGTTTGTAGTTTAGGGAAGTTGGCTCTTTTGAAA
Source organism: Lithobates clamitans (assembly GCA_037952925.1). Taxonomy (NCBI): domain Eukaryota; kingdom Metazoa; phylum Chordata; class Amphibia; order Anura; family Ranidae; genus Lithobates; species Lithobates clamitans. The sequence goes on from JBBGZY010000720.1 coordinate 2,147,601, forward strand.
TTCAGTGTCTTTGTGTTCCCTTCATCTTTCCTATTTGTGTGATTTATACTGAAACTAATTGACCTGTGATCGCTGTTACCTAAATTGCCCTGTATTTCCACATCTGTGATCAGGTCTGTATTGTTGGTAATCAGTAGATCCAGTAATGTTTTATTTCTAGTTGGTGCGTCTACCATCTGACCCATAAAATTGTCCTGCAAGACATTAAGGAACTGGCGAGCCTTAAATGAATGCACGGTTCCCTCCGCCCAGTCTATGTCTGGATAATTAAAATCCCCCATTATGATAACTCTTCCCATCCTTGCTGCTAATCCAATTTGTGATAGGAGATCCGTCCACACTTCCTCCCTCAGGTTAGGGGGCCTATAGCATACTCCCAGTATTATTTTCCCCTTAGCTTCATCCCTTTGGAGCTCTACCCATAAGGATTCCACCTCCTCTCTAGCTCCCTCAGTGATGTCATCTCTCACATTCACTTGTACATTATTCTTGATATATAGGCATACCCCTCCCCCTTTTTTACCCTCTCTATCCTTGCGGTATAGGGTTTACCCTTGAATGTTTGCCAGCCAATCATGAGAGCTGTTGAACCAGGTCTCTGAAATTCCCACAAAATCCAAATTCTCCTTGTACAACAGTATCTCTAGTTCACCCATCTTGTCCGCCATGCTCCTGGCATTGGTGAACATGCCACATAGTTTAGATTGGTCGCATATTGTCCTCGTATTGGGTGTTTCAAGATTGCAACTAGGACTTGCTACTATACTCACCTTGTGTTTTTGTGCTTTGGTTAACCTACCACTAATGCCCCCAATACTATCCTCTGGAATATCTTCCGCGCTGGCTATCACTGTCTCTGGACCCTCCCCCCCATCGCCTAGTTTAAAAACCCCTCTAACTTTTTGGCCATCTTCATTCCCAGCAGATCTGCACCCTCCTCATTTAGGTGCAGTCCGTCCCTTCTATAGTATCGGTTACCGACTGAGAAGTCGGCCCAGTCCTCCAGGAACCCAAACCCCTCCTTACTACACCAGCTCTTCAGCCACTTGTTTACTTCCCTAATCTCCCTCTGCCTTTCTGGTGTGGCTCGATGTACCGGTAGTATTCCTGAGAACACTACCTTGGAGGTCCTTTTCCTCAATTTAGCACCTAAGTCCCTAAAATCGTTCTTTAGGACACTCCATCTGCCTCTGACTTTGTCATTGGTGCCAACGTGCACCATGACAACCGGGTCTTCCCCAGCCCCTCCCAGTAATCTGTCCACAAGATCCGTGATGTGCCGAACCCGAGCGCCCGGTAGACAACATACTGTTCGGCGCTTCAGGTCTTGGTTACAGATTGCCCTCTCTGTCCTTCTAAGAATTGAGTCCCCTACCACCAGAATCTGTCTTTCCTTTCCCTTTGCTGCCCCCCCACTCTCACTGGAGGAGTTCTTCCCCTGGCAGCTAGGAGAGTCCCTCATCTCCAGCAGTGCTGGTCCCTGACTGGTTTCACCAATGTCACTCAATGGAGCGTACTTATTGGGATGCTCCAGTCCTGGATCGGCCTCTCTGGCACTTCCCCCTCTACCCCTCCTGACTGTCACCCATCTACTCTTTGCTAGTGCCTGCACCTCTTTGTCTCCACCCGCCTCTGTGCTGGCCCTTGCCGGCACCTGCCGTGTACGTTCCTGGCTCACCTTTAGTATGGAAGGACTTCTCAGTGCTGACAGTTGCTTCCCCAGATTCAGAACCTGGGCTTCCAGGGAAACAATGTGCTTACATTTTGCACAGCAGTATTCGCCCTCGATCGGATGATCAAGGAACGCATACATGCAGCAAGAAATGTCATCTCTCCTCGAGCAGGTCTTTTCGTTCCGGCACCGAGGAGAGAAGACATCAATGTGAGTTGCACCAACACTACACTTTCAGTAGAACACACTAGGCACACTTTTCACCACCCGATCACCCCCCGATCACCCCCCTGTACCCCCTGTCACAGTGACACCAATAGCAGTTTTTTTTTTTTGCATTGGTGTCAGTTTGTGACAGTTATAAGTGTTAGGGCAGTTAGGGTTAGCCCCCTTTAGGTCTGGGGTACCCCCCTTTAGGTCTAGGGTACCCCCCTAATAAAGGTTAACCCCTTGATCACCCCCCCGTCACCAGTGTCACTAAGCGATCGTTTTTCTGATCGCTGTATTAGTGACACAGGTGACGCTAGTTAGGGAGGTAAGTATATAGGTTCGCCGTCAGCGTTTTATAGCGACAGGGACCCCCATATACTACCTACTAAAGGTTTTAATTCCCTGATTGCCCCCTAGTTAACCCTTTCACTAGTGATCACCATATAACTGTTACGGGTGACGCAGGTTAGTTAGTTTGTTTATTAAAGTTTTAGGGCACCCGCCGTTTATTACCTAATAAAGGCTCTGAGGAAACCAGCGGTGATTGGCTGGTGAAACGCGTCAGCACGTCACCTCAGAGCCGCGAGCTTCTGGTGTTTGAATGCCTGACCGGGAACCAACAGCTGACGGCCGGCTTACATCATCTAACCGAAGGCGCTGACATAGCGGGACATCTCCTATTTGACGGCTAACACTGTTTGGACTGACGTCTGCAGCTATCATCTGGGGGTAGAGCCTACGATCTCAAGAGCTACTGAGCCATCAACTTGGTGAGAGAAGTATTACTCCAGTTTATACTTATAGTACAGCCTGAGCCGTTTTGCTCCCCTTGCTGCTTTCTACAAACATAGCTGCTTTATTTATTTGTATGTCCTGGTTTCACTGCCAGCTTCAGCAATACTGCCGGTCACTGCTGTGGTCATACCTAAGATATGGGTCTAGTTCCCGGACTGCCATAATTTTCATGATGTGCTGAATTAGTTCCTAAGTTACATTCTATCATTCATTCATCCACCCTTACCTTCATACCGCCATACTACCAATACTTGGATTGACTAAGGATTTATTTACACGATACTGCCCAATATAGTAGGAATCTGCTGTGGTGATTGGTGTGTGTATGGGGTATGCTTGGCCGCGGCTCCGTTGTTTTTAATGATAACGTTATCTGTTTTAACTTGGTCTATGGTATATCCCCTAATTTGCCCAATTTTTGTACTTTTGTGTGGTGTTTTGTAGCTCAATAAATTTATTGTTTTTTGCAGATTGTGTTTTGTGTTTGGGGGAACCTCTTTCTCCTAGTTGTTCTGTATGCTTTACAAGGCAACCCAAACTGCATCCAATAATTTTATGTGGATGAATGTCTGATCCTATTAATTATCTAGAATTTATTCATTGGTGGTTGATCCAGGCAAAACTTTTTTCTTTTTAACCCCCTAATTGCCTGGCGGTGATATAAGTTACGTTTTTAGGGTCAGGTTAGCGCCAGTACCACTAACACCCACGCACGCAGCATACACCTCCCTTAGTGCTATAGTATCTGAACGGATCAATATCTGATCCGATCAGATCTATACTAGTGTCCCCAGCAGTTTAGGGTTCCCATAAACACAGTGTTAGCGGGATCAGCCCAGATACCTGCTAGCACCTGCATTTTGCCCCTCGGCCCAGCCCTGCCCAGCCCAGCCCACCCAAGTGCAGTTTTGATCGATCACTGACACTTACAAAACACTAAGCACACATAACTGCAGCGTTCACAGAGTCAGGCCTGATCCCTGCGATTGCTTACAGTTTTTTGGTAGCGTTTTGAATCAGTCGCTAACAGTCAGGAGCTTTTTTGCCTGTGAGTCTCACTAGTGTACCACTAAATTTAGAGCCCAAAATGGCAAATCGAAGGTACACTAGTGAAGAGGCCTATACGTTTCTGAGCATGACAGATAGTGAAGAGGAAGTCACTCATCTGTCAGATTCAGGCTCAGAATACTATGCTGTAGAGGACAGCGGCTCCATGACAGATAGCTCTGACAACGGAGTTGTGGTCCCTGCCAAGGTCAGGCATACCAGACCCCAAACTTCTTCTTCTGTCCTTGATGTGCAAGAACCACAGGTCCCTCATATGGAGCAGAGCAGTACTAGCGCCGCTATTCCTTCTGGTGAACTGGCAAGCACCAGCGGCCTAGTACACCCTGGTAGTACATCCAGCACTGCAGTATCACATGGTGACGTGGCGAGTCCCATAAGTGCAGTTCAAGCTGGCAAAGTGGCAAGCACTAGTAGTGTCCCGCTGCCACCAAGAAGACGAACATAGGCCCATCGTGCACATAGTGCCCTTCCTGCTGCATTCGCCAATCCGAATTGGGAACCCACCACTTCTGCAGAACCCGTACTTCCCCCATTCACTGGCCAACCCGGCATTCAGTTGGAAACAGTTGATTTTACGCCACTGGATTTTTATTCGCTGTTTTTCATCAAAGATCTCTAGATCTATTGTGGACCAAAGCAATTTATACGCTGGTCAACACATTGCCACTATTCCCCAGTCCTCCCTTGCCAGAGATTGGAGACCAATTACGGTCTCCGAATTTAAGTTCTTTCTGGGCCTTTCCCTCAACATGGGCATAACCAAAAAGAGTGAGTTGCGGTCATATTGGTCCACTGACCCAATTCACCATATGCCCTTGTTCTCTGCCTCCATGACCAGGGCACGATACGAGCAGATTTTGCGGTTCATGCACTTCAACAACAATTAACTCTGTCATCCTCGTGGAGACCCTGAATACGATCGGCTCTACAAAATTCGGCCCCTCGTAAACCACTTCAACCAGCATTTTGCAGACTTGTTTACTCCCCATCAAGTTGTCTGCGTTGATGAGTCCCTGATTACATTTTCTGGCCGCTTGTCATTCAAACAGTACCTTCCCAGCAAGCGTGCCAGATACGGGGTCAAGATGTATAAGCTCTGTGACAGGGCCACAGGCTATACATGTAGTTTTATGGTTTACGAGGACAAAGATAGTCACGTAGAGCCGACAAACTGCCCTGACTACATAGGAAGCGCTGGCAAGATTGTGTGGGACTTGGTGTCACCCTTATTCGTAAAGGGGTGCCACTTGTACGTGGACAATTATTACACGAGCGTGCCACTTTTTAGTCACCTTTTTGATCAACAGATTGGAGCATGTGGCACGTGCAACCTAATCGCCGGGGCTTTCCCCAGCGGCTTGTAGATTCCCGTCTTAGGCTTCCCCAGCCTGCTTGCAGTGTAATAACTTGCTCGCTATGAAGTGGAGAGATAATAAGAATGTTTTCGTTCTTACCCCCCTTCATGCAGACATGACGGTTCAAATTACTACGGCGACTGGTGTTATGGAGAAACCCCTCTGTGTCCACGAATATAACCAGAATATGGGAGGGGTGGACCTCAACGACTAGTTGTTGGCGCCGTACCTAGTTGCCCGTAAGGCCAGACACTGGTACAAGAAAGTGTCTGTTTATTTATTTCAATTGGCTTTGCTGAACGCTCATGTGCTATACAGAGCTTCAGGATGGACTGGATCCTTCCTTAAATTCCAGGAAGAGATTGTCAGAGCCCTTCTGTTTCCAGACGGTGCTCCACCTCACCTTCCCCAACCAAATGCAGTAAGCCGGCTGCATGAGAGGCATTTTCCTTATGTCCTCCCCAGTACCCCTACCCAATGAGCCCCTCAAAGAAGATGTCGTGTCTGCAGCAAGCGCGGATATAGGCGTGACACCCGGTATTATTGTCCCTCCTGTCCTGACAATCCTGGTCTATGCATTGGTGAATGTTTTGAATGCTACCATTCACTAGTTGAGTATTAGCGTAGGGTACAGCACTGCACAGACTAGGACACACTTTCACAGGGTCTCCTAAGATGCCATCGCATTTTGTACCAGTAACAAAAGTTAAAGTTACTAAAAAAAATGTAAAAAAAAAATAAAAACACAAAAAAATATAAAATAAAAAAAACAAAAATAGTTGTCGTTTTATTGTTCTCTCTCTCTCTCTATTGTTCTGCTCTTTTTTACTGTATTCTATTCTGCAATGTTTTATTGTTATTATGTTTTACCATGTTTGCTTTTTTATACTTTACTGTTTATTGTGTTTTATTGGTAACCATTTTTTTGTTTTCAGGTACGCCATTCAGCTGCAGAGCGGATTTATTTATCTTGACAGCAACAGCGTTTGCTCCCACGATACATAAAGCCATGACTCCAGCGTTATCGGAGGTGATTTCACCACCACAGTTACATACTTCAGCATATATGCCGAAGCGTGGGGGCAGCAGTGGGTGGAGGAGCGATTTGCTCCTGCCTTTTGCGGGAGGATGCCCCCATGCTTCGGCATATTAATATTTTAGGCACAGGTTGCGTTAAATGTTTTATTTTTTACTACGGTTTTTTTGTATTTGCTTTGCAGGTATGGTAAGTCTTACTGTTATACTGTAATGTTACTTTGTTTTATTGTTAACCATCATTTGCTTAGCAGTTACCCCATTCAGTTGCAGCGCAGATTTATTTATCTTGACAGCAACAGCGTTTGCTCCCACGATATATTTATCTTGACAGCAACAGCATTTGCTCCCACGATATATAAAGCCGTGATTCCAGTGCTGTCGGAGGTGATTTCACCATCACAGTTACATACTTCAGCATATATGCCGAAGCGTGGGGGCAGCAGTGGGTGGAGGAGCGATTTGCTCCTGCCTTTTGCGGGAGGATGCCCCCATGCTTCGGCATATATATATTTTGGCACAGGTTGCGTTAAATGTTTTATTTTTTACTATGTTTTTTTGTATTTGCTTTGCAGGTATGGTAAGTCTTACTGTTATACTGTAATGTTACTTTGTTTTATTGTTAACCATCATTTGCTTAGCAGGTATGCCATTCAGTTGCAGCGTGGATTTATTTATCTTGACAGCAACAGCGTTTGCTCCCACGATACATAAAGCCGTGACTCCAGTGCTGTCGGAGGTGATTTCACCACCACAGTTACATACTTCAGCATATATGCCGAAGCGTGGGGGCAGCAGAGGCCGGAGGAGCGATTTGCTCCTAACTTTTGCGGGAGGATACCCCCATGCTTTGGCATATATATATATATATATATATATATATATATATATATATATATATATATATACACGGTGCATGTATGCCCATCATTAGAAGTGGGTGGATGAAGGGAGGTATTCTAATGGTGGGCATACCCACCAATCAATCTCTTTTTTTCGTTCAGCCCACAGGCTGCATGAAAAAAAAGTTTACAATATATGCCCAACAAGGACCAGCAACGTACTGGTATGTTGCTGGACTTTGAGTGGTTATACCAGAATGAAGCCTGCAGGTTTAGGTATCATCTTGGTATCATTCTTTTCAGCCATCGGTCGGCTTTCATGTAAAAGCAATCCTAGCGGCTAATTAGCCTCTAGATTGCTTTTACAAGCAGTGGGAAGGAAATCCCCCCCACTGTCTTCCATGTTTTTCTCTGGCTCTCCTGTCCCAACAGGGAACCTGAGAATGCAGCCGGTGATTCAGCCAGCTGACCATAGAGCTGATCAGAGACCAGGGTGGCTCCAAACATCTCTATGGCCTAAGAAACTGGAAGATACAAGCATTTCATGACTTGGATTTCGCTGGATGTAAACAGCGCCATTGGGAAACTGGGAAAGCATTTTATCACACCGATCTTGGTGTGGTCAGATGCTTTGAGGGCAGAGGAGAGATCTAGGGTCTAATAGACCCCAGTTTTTTCAATAAAGAGTACCTGTCACTACCTATTGCTGTCTTAGGGGATATTTACATGCCTCTCAGCAAATAGCTTGGGGTGTCTACTTTCCAAAATGGGGTCATTTGGGGGGGGGGGGGGTTGTGCCATCTTGGCATTTTATGGCTTTCAAAACTGTGATAGGTAGTGAGGAGTGAAATCAAAAATTTACGCCCTTAGAAATCCTGAAGGCGGTGCTTGGTTTTCGGGGGCCCCGTACGCGGCTAGGCTCCCAAAAAGTCCCACACATGTGGTATCCCCATACTCAGGAGAAGCAGCTAAATGTAGTTTGGGGTGCAATTCCACATAAACCTATGGCCTGTGTGAGCAATATATCATTTAGTAACAACTTTTTGCATTGTTTTTTTCTTTTTGTCATTATTCAATCACTTGGGACAAAAAAATTAATATTCAATGGGCTCAACATGCCTCTCAGCAATTTCCTTGGGGTGTCTACTTTCCAAAATGGGGTCATTTGATGGGGGTTTGTACTGCCCTGCCATTTTAGCACCTCAAGAAATGACATGGGTAGTCATAAACTAAAAGCTGTGTAAATTCCAGAAAATATACCCTAGTTTGTAGATACTATAACTTTTGCACAAACCAATAAATATACGCTTATTGACATTTTTTTTACCAAAGACATGTGGCCGAATACATTTTGGCCTAAATGTATGACTAAAATTGAGTTTATTGGATTTTTTTATAACAAAAAGTAGAAAATATCTTTTTTTTTTCAAAATTTTTGTTTTTTTTCCATTTATAGAGCAAAAAATAAAAACCCCAGAGGTAATCAAATACCATCAAAAGAAAGCTCTATTTGTGGAAGGAACAGGACGCAAATTTCTTTTGGGTACAGCATTGCATGACCGTGCACTTAGCAGTTAAAGCGACGCAGTGCCAAATTGTAAAAAGTGCTCTGGTCAGGAAGGGGGTAAATCCTTCCGGGGCTGAAGTGGTTAAAACCAACAAGAAAGACACAAATCTTGAACTTACAAAGTTCACATTTGGTAGAACTTGAAGGCAATATCAGACATGAGTATTTACAAACTGTGTTTGATATTGCGTTCAGATGGGGTGAAGTCACCCCAGGAAAAGCCAAATTTTGAAGATGCACACAAATGTACGAATGTCAACATGTGCTACCTGCCATCACGGGATGTGTTTGGGGGGTGCAACCCCTTCCTCACAGCTACTTTATTATTGAGGAAGGGGTTGCACTCCCAAAACGCATCCATTGATCTCCCGTGATGGCAGATAGCACATGTTGACACACTGTGTGCCTCTTAAAAATTTTGGCTTTTCTCAAATTTGTCAAAAAAAAGTCAAAAATTTGTAGCACACAAAAAAACAAAGTTATTTGGAGGGGTTTTAAACTCTCCCTAAAACATCAATGATGTTCTTCTTCATTTTTTGAAGAACATCATTGATGTTTTTCTTGATGTTTTCCAAGTCCCTATTACACCCCATGATCTCCCCGATCAGGATCTGTGCACTTTCCGAGGTGAAAGGATCTGGATCCACAACATTATGATCACCTAAAAAGATAGAAATCAAAAAACACCATGTATTATAAATATGCCGGCATCCATCTCTTACCTGAGCCTGTGGTCGCAGACACTCACCTGTTGTGGTGCCAATTTCCACCACGTCTTCCTCCTCCTGCTCTGCTTGTCTTGGGTGGATTTGCCCTTCTTCCAGAGGTGAGGGGTCTGTGGTCTCCTCTGATGATGGGTGTCCTCTGAGTCTTTTCTCCCCTATGTAAAAAAAAAATTGGTATACTTAGCACACAGATATTTGATGGCAGAACTATAAATATGAAACATTGCTTGGAAGTGGGGTACAATTGTCTATTTTGGCAGAGTTCCAAGATGTAGAATTTTTAGTGTCCTTTGTCAAGCTTCAATACTTTCTATCTGTAAAGCTTGTACAAAACAGGTAGACACCCCTATAGTATACACTGGAGCACCTGTGTGGACCCCTTAATAAAAAGGGTGTTCTTGTGTCCCACACTAGTGCTCCAGCATCCAGATGTGTAACCAGCTGCTGAGTGTCCTAGTTTGCATTTCATTCTAGTAACAAACCCATCTACACAACCAAATTATTTTAAGACAAGTAGGCCCTAAAAAATGTGGGCAAATGCATATGGACAAAACAATGGTGTTTTCTAGGCTGAAATAATTTTTTTTTTATACGAACGAATAATGTGCCCATGAACATGAAAGTTGCCTTTTCAAACTGGATAACAGTTAAGAAAAGCACATGGAGCAGCACGAACGTAATAAACATAAAGAATAGGAACACAGCATAACTTCTTACTTTTTTGCAGCACTCTCCGGATCTTTCTGTACTGCTCATGCTCTCTTAATTTCAGGTCCGACCACCGCTTCCTGAGCTGATCTTTCGGTCGTCGTACCCCGAAATTCCGGTGCAGACTCTTGACCACTTTTGCCATGATCTTGGCCTTTCTGGGGTTGGGGTAAGGTCCATACTTCCCGTCATGGTCGGCCTTTTTCAGGATGTCGACCATCTCCAACATCTCCCCAAAGGACATATTCGATGCCTTAAATCTTCTCCTTCTGGATCCAGACGTTTCAGGCTCCGGGCTTTCCTCCTCCTTGCTGCTGTAATTAGCACGCACCTGCTGTGTCTCCGCCATGTGTTCTTCCCCCACTGCGCCGAACGAAAAGGGGTGGGGAATAGACTAGAAAGAACGTCAGGGGTGGGCGGAGTTACACGCATGCGCAATGTGTATAAAGCATAATATGCGTGCGTAATAGGTACGATCTGTGAGCGGAGGAAGGAGTATCAGAGGCGCCGATCGTGATAACAAAGGTAAGATCTAAACTTGGGCCTATACTGCTTCTAGATTGAGGCCTATATTGTAACAAGATTAGGAGAGTTTTGCCTGACATTAGGGTTTGTCTCTTGTTGTGTCTTGCAGATAAAATGGATGGCTTCAATGACCACAACTTCCTCCCCCTGTTCATAGACAAGTACAGGGAGCTGCCCTGTCTGTGGCAGGTGAAACATCCACATTATAATCATAAACAAAAGAGGCAGACAGCGCTGGAGAAACTGCTGGAGTTGGTGAAGCCGGTGGTCCCCACAGCAACCATCCCTTATTTAAAAGCCAAAATTGGTGGCTTGAGGAGCACTTATCTTAGGGAGCGCAAGAAGGTCACGGATTCCCAGAGATCCGGAGCTGCAGCAGATGACATTTATGTCCCCAGGCTGTGGTACTATGAGAGACTGCGATTTCTGTCAAACCAGACTGGAGACAGGCTTCCGATGTCCAATCTGGGACATCCAGCCAGGAAGAAGTGGAGGAGCCCAGCTTGAGCCAGGTATAACATTGTTCTACAGATTTCTGGTCAATAAATAAATGATCTTTACTAGATGTTATTATTGATCACTAATTGCTGATTTAATACAGTTTTTTACATATCAATAGAGAGTAGTGGGCAAAAATAATTGGGACAAGAATGAAAAATGCTGGGCTCAGAAGGATAGTCTGTTCTATTTGTTAGCATTCACTTTGCAACAGTCATGAGGTGAAAATTGTGTGTGATTGATGAATAAAAAACTAAAACTATGTCCCTTTTTCATACACAGGAAGACCTCAGCCAGGACGAGGCTGTGGAATCTGGCACAGAGGAGGAGGTTGTGGAATGTGGCAGCCAGGAGGAGGCAGGGCTAAGTGGCAGCCAGGAGAAGCCTGGGACCAGTAGGAGCCTGACCGAATCGCAGGTTCCTCCCCTCCGCCTTCCAAATAAAAGACCCAGGAAGGGGAGTCACGTGCAGGATTCAGCACTCAGGCTGATTCAGGAGGCTTCTGCGTCCCTCAGAGCCTTACCCACTCCTTAAGAGGCCTTTGCCTGCGTGGCTGCCATCAAACTGAAGGGCATGCAGGAGGGTCAACGCCTCTTGTTTGAGAAAATTCTTTATAAAGTCCTAACTAAAGGGGTGAGTGGCGAAATCACACCCAATACCGACGTGATTGAGTTGGACCATCCTCCTCCTCCTGCCACAACTACACCACCACAGCCACAGCGTTGAAGGAAGCGTGAAAGGAAGACCAGAGAGTGATGATCCTGGGTTCAGTCTGGTCTGACAAAAGATGCAGTCTCTTGTATGACCACAGCCTGGGGACACAGATGTCATCTGCTGCTTTCAGGATCTTTGGGACTTCTGGACCAGACTGCACTCCCTTATATATGGACTCCTCAGGCCACCAATTTTGTTGGGAAAGAATTGTTGTGTGCCCTGGGGGCCAAAGGCTTCGCCAATTTCTGCTGTTTCTCCAGTGTTGCCTCTCTCTTTGTTTGGTTCTGAGCCCTTAATAAAGGAATTTTTGTTTCAATTATACTCGCCTATGTGTGTTTTCCTTCAAAAAGTTCAGTTTGTGAGGAGGCAGGTACATTTCAAAACTACAATGTGAAATTAACAAGAGACACCAACACCAAGCAACCTCCTTGAGATTAAATAATACAAGATATCAATGGTGTTGTGGTAACTTGACACACAAAACACACACAAAAATATTATGGAGTAAAACCCCAAAAAAATAAAAAAATCCATCAGCCTGGAAAAAAATACAAACACAAAAAAAAAATAATCAGCCTTGAAAAAAATACAAAACAAAAATATAACAACAAAAAAGAAATTTGGTCAGATGTGACAAATCAAAATATATTGAGGGAATCACGAAAAATAAAGAAAGAAGTTTGTGAGAAGTCTGTGTGAATATGAGCAGCAAAACTACTTCATTCTTCTCACATTATAAAGAAGAAGAGAGTGCGCTGTATTAAACAATTTAAAACATTGCAGCGTGACGAAAGTGCTGTATCCATTCCGAATGCTAATTTTACCAGACCGAGCTGTTCCGTCTCAGAATTTCTTCTGAGCATGCGTAGCACTTTGTGCATCAGAATTGGCCACACACGGTCGGAATTGACGCAATCTGATTTTGTTGTCAGAAAATTTTATAGCCTGCTCTCAAATTTTGTTTGTCGGAAAATCCAATGGAAAATGTCCGATGGAGCCCACACACGGTCGGAATTTCCGACAACACGCTCCGATCGCACATTTTCCATCGGAAAATCCGACCGCGTGTACGGGGCATTACAGTGTTGTGGCACCAGCACCACCAAAGGCCCAATTTTTCTACCACTGTTCAACAATGGCATTTAATTACAATTCTTGATCTAATATTTCACAGCAGCGCCTGTTCCTGCGCCCACCAAGAGTAACTGTGAGGGCTTACAGTGTTGTGGCAACACCAACACCTAAGGCCCCAATTTCTGCAGAGTATATAGGACAGGCCCCGACTTTCAAACATCCAACTTACAAACCACTCCTACTTGCAAACGGAAGAAGACAACAGGAAGTGTGATGAAATCTACCCCTAGGAAGGGAAATTCTCTCCTGTAAGAGTTAATATGGGAAAAACTTGTCTCCTCTTCACTGATGCTTTATCACCAATTCTTGTTTCACTAAAACCCCCAAATTTTCAAAAAACATTTGTCATTGGGACAGAAAGTGAGGTGAAATCTTCTGAAGAGGTGCACAGACAGCAAAACAAATGTTACAGGGGTGATAACCCTTCCCTATATTTTCCAAAAAGCTTAAAAATAGATTTTTTGGCTGGAGCTACACTTTAAAAATGTTCCAGTTCAAAATTACAAACAGATTCTACTTAACAACAAACCTACAGTCCCTGTCTTGTTTGCACCACCTGTATACTGCTGTTTAGGGATGAGCTTCGAGTTTGAGTCGAACTCATGTTCGACTCAAACATCGGCTGTTTGCAAGTTCGTCGAACAGCGAACAATTTGGGGTGTTCGCAGCAAATTCGAATGCCGCGGAATACCCTTTAAAAGTCTATGGGTGAAATCAAAAGTGCTAATTTTAAAGGCTTATATTCATGGTATTGTCAAAAAAGGTGTTTGGGGACCTGGGTCCTGCCCCAGGGGACATGGATCAATGCAAAAAAAAAGTTTTAAAAATGGCCGTTTTTTCGGGAGCAGTGATTTTAATAATGCTTAAAGTGAAACAATAAAAGTGTAATATCCCTTTAAATTTCGTACCTGAGGGGTGTCTATAGTATGCCTGTAAAGGGGCACATGTTTCCCTTGTTTAGAACAGTCTGACAGCAAAATGACATTTCAAAGGAAAAAAAGTCATTTAAAACTACTCTACTCTGGCTATTAATGCATTGCCGGTCCGACAATAAGTTCATTGACTGAATTCCCCACAGGGGAACCCCGAACCAAAATATTAAAAAAAATGACGTGGGGGATCCCCCTCAATTCCAGACCCTTCAGGTCTGGTATGGATATTAAGGGGAACCCCGGCCAAATTTTTTTTTTAAAAATGGCGTGGGTCCCCCTCAAAATCTATACCAGACCCTTCAGGTCTGGTATGGATTTTAAGGGGAACCCCGCGCCAAAATAAAAAAAAAAAACGGCGTAGGGTCCCCCCAAAAAATCCATACCAGACCCTTTTCCGAGCACGCAACCTTGCAGGCTGCAGGAAAAGAGGGGGGACGAGAGAGCGCCACCCCTCCTGAACCGTACCAGGCCACATGCCCTCAACATTGGGAGGGTGCTTTGGGGTAGCCCCCCAAAACACCTTGTCCCCATGTTGATGAGGACAGGGGCCTCATCCCCACAACCCTGGCTGGTGGTTGTGGGGGTCTGCGGGTGGGGGGGCTTATCGGAATCTGGAAGCCCCCTTTAACAAGGGGACCCCCAGATCCCGGCCCTCCCCCTGTGTGAAATGGCGGAGTGGCCCGAGAAGAAGAAGGGAAGAAGACGCCGACGCCGCGGAGGAGATGCTGGACGAGAACACTGGAGGAAGCAGCTTTAATTTACTGATTTTATTATAGCACTAACTATATTGATTTATATATATTTTTTAGCACAATTTATTTATATCACACATATCTATCCACATCAGCGCTTGGTTTTTATTCATTTTTTTCCCATGGTATGGAATTTAGGGGGACCCCCACATCATTTTTTAAAAAACAGTTTTGGCCGGGGTTCCCCTTAATATTCATACCAGACCTGAAGGGCCTGGTATGGAATTTAGGGGGACCCCCCACGTCATTTTTAAAAAAAAATTTGGCTGGGGTTCCCTTTAATATCCATACCAGACCTGAATGGCCTGGTATGGAATTTAGGGGGACCCCCACGTCATTTTTTTTTTACATTTTGGTTCGGGGTTCCCTTGTGGGGAATTCCCCACGCTGTTTTTATCAATGAACTTCTATGTGTATTGTCGGACCGGCAATGCATTAATAGCCGCGAGTAGTTTTAAATGATATTTTTTCCTTTGAAATGTCATTTTGCTGTCAGACTGTTCTAAACACGAGAAACATGCGCCCCTTTACAGGCATACTATAGACACCCCCAGGTAAGAAATTTAAAGGGATATTACACTTTTATTGTTTCACTTTAAGCATTATTAAAATCACTGCTCCCGAAAAAATAGATGTTTTAAAAACTTTTTTTTGCATTGATCCATGTCCCCTGGGGCAGGACCCAGGTCCCCAAACACTTTTTATGACAATAACTTGCATATAAGCCTTTAAAATTAGCACTTTTGATTATTCATGTTCATGTCCCATAGACTTTAACGGTGTTTGCGTGTTCAAACAAATTTTTTGCCTGTTCGCATGTTCTGGTGTGAACCGAACAGTGGGGTGTTTGGCTCATCCCTACTGCTGTTCAGAGTATATAGGGCCTGGGGGTCCCACACCTTTCCTTTCTTTAGTTTGGTTGCGGGGTTCCCCTTAATATCCATACAATACCCAAAGGGCCTGGTATTGGACTGGGGGTGGGGGGTACCCATGCCGTTTGTCTCAATGACTTTTATTCCTTTTCAAATGTCATTTTGTGCAGGGACTGTTCTAAGCATGAGAAACATGCGGCACTTTACAGACATACTATAGACACCCCCCAGGTACGATATTTAAAGGAATATTTCACTTTTTTTTCACTTTATGCATCATTAAAATCACTGCTTCCGAAAAAAACGCCCATTTTTAAAACTTTTATTTGCATTGATACATGTCCCCTGGGGCAGGATCCGGGTCCCCAAACCCTTTTTAGGACAATACCATGCATATAAGCCTTTAAAATTAGCACTTTTTATTTTGAACGTTCAAGTTCCATAGACTTTAATGGGGTTCTAAAGTTCACGCGAACTTTTGGTCCGTTCGCAGGTTCTGGTGCGAACCGAACAGAGGGGTGTTCGGCTCATCCATAGTTACTGCCAGTTTAACGCCATATAGTTGTGCGTGCGTTACTTCCAGTTTAACACTATATATTTCTGTGTGCGTTACTGCCAGTTTAACGCCATATAGTTTTGCGTGCGTTACTGCCAGTTTAATGCCATATGGTTCTGTGTGCGTTACTGACAATTTAACACCATATAGTTCTGTGTATGTTACTGCCAGTTTAACGCCATATAGTTCTGTGTGTGTTACTGCCAGTTTAGCACCATATAGTTTTGCATGCGTTACTGCCAGTTTAATGCCATTTACTTCTGTGTGCGTTACTGCTAGTTTAACGCCATATAGTTCTGTGCGTCACTGTACGTTTGGCGCATTATATTGCAGTATATTATAGTGTATTCATGGAGTGTGTCTGTGTAGTGTGAGTACTCAAATTAAAGTGCACCAAAAACCTCTTTACATTGATTAAAGTACATCTACATATAGATTTCAACTTCTTCTTTACATTTGCTTATAAGCACTGCCCCCTCCCTCCCAATAATCTCTGGGACGACAACAAGGAGAGGCAGACGTTCCTTTGGCACTGTAAGGGGGCCAGCAACAAATGTGTCCACAGGCAAAGGTGGACGTGGTGGTCAGTCCCCCAGCAGGGCATCATCTGCTCTGTTTAGTGATTTTGCCTGTGCTATCCAGCCACAGCATGCAGAGGAGGCGGTGGACTTACTAAACCTTCCTCATCCTCCTCATCCTCTGTCATACAAGCAGAGGTAGGTGTGCAGTCCCCTGCAGTTTCCAGAGTGGATAAACCTGCCTCCTTGTCCACATCTATTCCTGCCATAGCCCCAACATCAGCCATTGAGCAGTCAGATGAGTTATTTGATCACAGCATCAGCCACTTTCTCCTTGATGATGCCCAGCCATTACTGGATTCAGATGTTGGTTCTGAGGTTGAGGATGACAGGAACATGAGCCCAGAGAGAGGGAGGAACACTGGTAGACAAACTGGCATTCATGTTCCCCAAGCCGGAAGTTGTCTACACTGGTGATGGAGGAGATGGAGATGATGATGATGATGATGATGATGATGATGAGGTGCCAGATAGAGCAGAGCAGTAAATTGAAGGTGAGGTAGCACAACCCCAAGGAGGCCGACATCAAGAAAGAGTAGAGAGCAGCCACCCTATTCCATCACATTCTGCAGCTGTTATCTCCTTGTCCACTCCACAAAGCTCAGCCGTCTGGGCCTTTTTCTGCAGCAGATCGCACTGTTGCTTTCTGAAAACTGTGTCTCAGGCACATCAAACAATGCAAAAACCATTTGGGTACCACATGCTTAACAAGGCATTTAACGTCCAACGACTCTGCCCGTTGGCAAGAGCACCTAAAAGCCACACAAAAGGGGCACAAATCTGTCCCTCCTTCTCCTCCTTACCCACTTCAGTCTGCCCCTGCAATACTGAGTCATTACCTTTCAGCAGCTGTAGACTGTAGCCAGCAAATTTCTCTGCCCCATCTCCTGCAGTGGAAAAAAAATACAGTCCCTGCCACCCACATGCCCAGCGTCTGAATGCAAGCTTGTCAAAGCTGTTAGCTCTCCAACTTCTGCCTTTCAGCCTGGTGGATTCCCTTCCGTGAATTTGCACAATGTGCTGTACCACAATGGCAGGTTCCCAGTTGATACTACTTTTCACGTAAGGCCGTTCCATCTCTCTACCATCAAGTGGAAGGGAATGTTCTGACATCGTTAGGCAAGGCAGTCAGCCGTGAAATCCACCTTACTGCTGACACATGGTCCAGCAAGCATGGGCAGGGACGATATATTTTGTTCACAGCACACTGGGTAAAGCTGCTTGCAACTCGAAAGGATGCAGGACAGGTCTTGGTGCTGCAGCTTGTTGTGCCCCCATGTCTCCATACAGCTGGTGATGATGATGCCAGACCTGTGAGCTCTACCCCCTCCTCCTCTTCCTCCTCTTCCTCTGCCACCACCATGCCTTCATTTGCAGAATTGTCCTATGAACATCAGGTACCACCTAAGCGTTCAAAGGGCTAGTCCCAGAGTCAGGCTAAAAGGTGCCATGAAGTGCTTCAGCTGGTGTATTTAGGGGACAGGAACCACACTGGATTCAGAGAGAGAGATTCTGTCAGGTCTGCAGGGACAGGCCCAGAGGTAGTTCACACCATGCCAGCTGGAGCCAGGAATGGTGGTGTCCGATAATGGCTCAGACCTCCTGTCCACCCTTAGAAAGCTGACATATGTGCCATGCCTGGCACATGTCCTCAATTTGGTGGTGCAGTGTTTTCTAAGTACATACCCAGGGTTACAAGATGTACTAAAGCAGGCCAGAAAAGTCTGTAGCCAGGGGGTCATACACAAGCAGTGCTCGGTTGGCTGAAATTCAGTGGGAATTCCACATGCCCATAAACTGCCTGATTTGTGACATGCCCACCAGGTGGAACTCAACTTTGGGAATGCCGCAGTGGCTACACATGCAGCAGTGGGCTGTCAATGAGTACCTGTGCCAGTACGGCATGACAACAGGCTCAGGCCGCCTCAGCTTTTTTTCCCCATGCCAATGGCTGATCATTAAGGAAGCATGCACTGTATTGTCACCATTTGAGGAGGCCACAAGGATGGTGAGCAGTGACAGTACATGCATCAGTGACACAATACCTGTTGTGTTCCTGCTGGAGCAGACTCTGCGTGGCATTATGGACAGGGCAGCAGGTGGAAGTGGAGGACTTCCTTTCCTCTCAAGGCCCACTTTATCCAGACACCATCATTTCAATGTCACAGAACACACAGGAGAAGAGAGGGGAGGAGGATGATGACACTTTCATAGGCTTCGAAGAAGAGGAAGACATGCGTCAATCTGTAAGCGATGGCTTTCCAATCCTTGACCCTTGGGACTAATACGTGGCTGGGAGGAGGAAGTTCAAGATGCTGTCATCCTGAGCGACCCTGAGGAGTCTGCTTCTCAAGCCTTGGCAAATTTGAGGCGCATGGGCAGCCTCATGCTTCAAAGCCTGCGAAAGGACCCGAGAATATGTAGCATAAAGGAGAAGGATGATTACTGGTTGGCAACCCTCCTTGACCACCGTTATAAGGGGAAGGTCTCAGAATTCATCCGTCCCCACAGAGAGTGCAGAAGATGAAATCTCTGGAGGACACGTTAAATAGGATTTTATTGAACATTTTCCTGACTCCAGTAGGTTACAGTGTCATGGAAAACGTAGTTTTGATTCTTCTGTTGGTCAAGAGTGGAGCGATGGAAAAAGCATCTGCCTAAGTGAGGCATTTCAGAATTTTTTTTAGCTGCCCAGGGCTGTCAGCTTCCACATCCCATTGGCAGCGTCTGCATCACATGGTGGACGATTACCTCGGGGCCAAAACAGAGAACTTTCCATGACTTACTTGGTCATGAGAATAGACCACTGGCCAGAACTTGTCCAGTATCCTAATGATTTGTTGGGCTGCCCTGCATCCGGCGTGCCTTCAGAACGGGCATTCAGTGCTGCAGGAGGTTTCGTTACTGATCATAGAAGGCATCTGTCCACAGACTCTGTGGACTGTTTGACTTTTATAAAAACGACTCAGTGCTGGATTACCAGCTATGAAGCCCCTGATGCCGATGTCACTGATTAAGTCATTTTGGGATGTGGAATCTCTGCAGGACTTCGATGCTGCCTAGGTTTGAGGGTGTTCAATCAATTCATCTGAAAGAATGTTTTTGGTATAGGTTTTATGGGCACAATTAACACCCAAAGACCAATTTTTCTGCACCTGTTTGGCAGGTGCATACCATTGCAATTTTTTACAGCAAGGCCAATTCTTGCTTTCATCAAGATTACCTCTATAGGGTTACGGTGGGAAGTCGCCACCGACACTCAAAGACAAATTTTTACGCACCCGTTACTTCTATCCAAAGTCAAAGTGACACCAGAATGTATCCAAAAAATCACTAGTCTTGTTCCCAGTGCACTACATTGTGGCCTCATCATACACACTGGCTCTCCAGCTGATGCTGAGCAAAATAAAAGGCAGCTTGCAGGGAAAATGTCTTTATTTTGGCTTTATAAATGCAATTATTGCTGCAGCAGATTCTAGACATGGTACTGATCTGCCACTTTACAGGTAGACTAAGGGGACCCCCCAGGTACTATATTGGAAGGAATTTTCACTTTAAAAATCAAAAAATCACTGCTCATTTAAAAATGACGTTTTTCACAAACTTTTTTTTTATTGATACATGTCCCCCAGGGCAAGACCCGGACCCCTATAACTATTGTATGCCCAATTACTTGCATATAAGCCTTCAAAATGGGCACTTTTGATTTTTAACATTCGGGTCCTATTGACTTTAATGGGGTTCGTTGTTCGGGTGCGAACTTTTGTGGTGTTCGAAAGTTCTGTTGTGAACCAAACAGGGATCCATTCGGCCCATCCCTAGTTACCATTGCTATACCCTCCTACACCAGAAAGTTTAGTGTGCATCATCGCTTTCCTACAGTTTTTTTTTCGTTAGCCTTTTTGCTAGGCAGTCTACCCTGCTATGCTTGTGAACACCGGACCAAAAAAAATGGCATGCAAAGATTTCCCCTTTTGTGAGAATGAAGACTGCTGCCTTAGCACAAGCTGCTGCTTATGATAGTAGCAACATTAAAAGAAAAGTATGGCCAATTATTTTTTTGGCCATACTTCTCTTTTGGGTCACAGGATACACTTACTTTTGTTCTACCAGAGTAAGCAGATGGCAGGCTATGGGCTGCTATCAGCTGATGGGGCAGAGCAGCTCCAGGCCCTAGAAGGATCTCAACACCCGGCTGCTTGATTGACAGCTGGCTTTGCCTATCAGTGCAGGGCTGCGTGCAGGAGCCAGCTATACCTACCCCCCCCCCCCAGCCTGGTGTTCCAGTGAACACTGGAGAAGCAGAATAAAAAGCAATGACTGACAGTTACTGCTTTTTGCTCCTAAGCAGACCAAGAGCTGAGCGATCGGCGGTCATGTGATCACTCAGTTCTCAATCTTAGAGTCAGCATGTGGCAGCTGGAGGATCACACCAATGCTGCTGCACAAATGTGAGACTGGATGTTTCAAACAAAAAACTATTGCCTGATCTTAAATGACGTTAAACTGGATCTCACTTTAAAAATCACAATTGACTTTCAACACAGGGGTGATGCGCTCTCTCTCCACATATCAATCCCAGTGGATTCTTAAAGCCTAACTTTTATTGTATTAACACATAAAATAAATTAAAAAATGGTTTAACTTAACTCAGACGTAGTCCCTACATTTACCTACAGTGTAGTACAGAGAAAAAACATCTCACACTGAGTATAGTGGACCACTGAGACCTTGAACTTACAACTTTGCTATTGTTTCAGATGGACTAAAAAATCTAAAGTGATCCTTTTCCTCTAAGGCAAGATTTCCCGGGACTGATGGATAAAAATGCACAAAATAGTAATAAAAATACCCACTCCCAAGAGAAGAAAGATACCCGAGGAGAGGAGCGTTGCCTGGACGGGACCCGAGATGGCTGCTTGATCAGACAGCTCCCGCACACTGAGGATGAAAATCACTGACTTCGGGGTCTCAGAGGCACAAACCCACGATGGGAAAGACCCGCCAATCAGCGCAATTTGAGGCATTGCAGGCTTCACAGGCCTCACAAACCCCACAGGACTCATCCCTGGACTCGATTAGGAGCACTGCAGATCCGCTAATGGACGGCGACGATGCCAGCGCTCCACACCCGAGCCTTCTTGAAGGTGGCCCTAGACATCAAGCACACCATGATGACGGCGATCTCTGATCTGAAGGCGGACATTCACTCCATGACTCATCGAATTAATGATGTCAAGGAAAACGCCCGGATACAAGCCTTAGCCATCAGGTAAGTACAAAAGACATATGATCTCAACTTGCCACATATATTTGAACTCCACAGGCAAGTGGAAGATTTAGACAACAGAGGCCGCAGACATAATGTACGGGTGAGGGGGGTCCTGGAGGGGATTGATCAGGCCGCATTACCCCACACAGTGTGCGCCATCTTTAACGATCTGCTTGATCGCCCGGCAGATTCCCCTATAGATATAGAACGCTTGCACCGCGCACTAAGGCCCCCTCCTCGAGACTCTGAACCACCCAGGGACATCATTTGTTGCATTGTCAGCTTTCCCCTCAAAGGGGAAATCCTCAGGAAGGCAAGAGACAAAGGCCGCATAATGTTTAATGGGACGGAAGTGAAACTGTTCCAGGACATGTCACAAATGACACTGCAGACTAGACGCACTTTATGCCCCCTCCTGGAAGTGCTTCGTACACGCAACATCCAGTACAGATGTAAATTTCCATTCTGTCTCTCAGCATCTGCCAGAGGCCATACAGCACTGCTCAGAACCCCAGGGGACTTGCCCAATTTTTGCAAGCAACTAGACATACCTCTGGTAGACCTCCCTGAGTGGTACTCCTATTTCCCCACGGAACCTTGGAAGCCGGTCTCCAATAACTCCTCCCCCAAAGCCCAAAGGCAACGCTCGAGACGCCGTAGACTGGATGCCACATCACCTGGAGATCGCCTATCGTGCCGAGACCTACCTGCACACAGCCCGGGGCCAGCTGACACCCCTCGTCGAAACTTCCCTAAGGCTTAACACAGTCCTGGAGCATCCCACCTTGTATGTATACAGATGACACTAACTTTGGTTTTCCTCCCGGTTTTCGTTTGCTTTTTCGTTCAGTTCTTCTTGAAATGACAGACTCATTCAGATCCCGCGTTCCTCCGGACATCACCCTGTTAGTTCACATTTCAGAATATGAACCTTTAAATCTGAAACCCCTGAGACTTTCCACGTCCTGCTTGATACCGGAGTATAGAGATCTTTCCCTTGGACTCATGATATCGTAGCTTAATCATCTTCTAACCAGGTACTGCTAGCACTCATTTGCCCACACGCTGGCAGAGAGGCATCTCTCAACTTTGCCTGATCATCCTCCCAGCATAGCAATACCAATTTCCAGGCTTCTACAGCGCTCAGATAGATATTGGTGCTTACCAGGTAAGCTAGGTGAATTCAGATGACTCCAGAATACACATGTGATAACTAGACTCATACAAACTTAGACCACTACAGGAGACCACTTTACTCTACTCTCAAGCTCCGGATGGCTTTTTGGCCTTCCGG
This sequence comes from Lithobates clamitans, assembly GCA_037952925.1. Lineage (NCBI taxonomy): Eukaryota > Metazoa > Chordata > Amphibia > Anura > Ranidae > Lithobates > Lithobates clamitans. The sequence continues at coordinate 2,170,705 of JBBGZY010000720.1, forward strand.
ATGCATACATTAGCTAGACTACTTGTACAACAAATAAAGCAAGTTGTCGTTATAAAATGATTCAAAGAATAAGTGTTCCAATAGATAGACTGCTCTTACTAGTGTCACCACCACATAGTTAACACCGATTCTCACTTAAATGTATTTGTATCGTTACCTGTTACCCTCTCGGTTAAATATTGCCTTATTCTATTGAAAGGGTATTTTGTTTGCTTACTTGTTATCTGTATTCAATGTTATCAGTTCTTCAACAGGTCTTTTTGGCTCAACGAGTCGACCACCATATATTACCATGAGAGCCCGAACATGACCCTTCACATTATGCACTTATAACTTTCGAAACATAAGTTTCTACACTCCTCTTAACACCCCATGTCGTAGATGCATATCTCTCTGCGTCCTCTTCTGTGCTACAGCTCTCACTCCCTTTCAGGTCTACCAACCCCTCACAGCTGTCCATACGGACTAGAGCTATCAATCCGGAACCTCCACTAGGTGGATAGGCACACCTACAACCACCTCCGGTAACAGCGTACATTGATAACCCAGTTCATTAACTGGTGTATTCTTTTTACACGGTCAAAACTATCCTTACTCGACCCCACGCTTTTCCCCTTTCTCCTCTTCCCCCTCTACCCCTCCAATACCTTCTTTGACTTCACCCCCCTCTCATAGGGAGGTGCCACTCCTCTCTCCCCCTCCCCACGTACACATCTAGTTGATTCCTCAGCCATATAAGAGACATCAGAGTGGAACTAACTGCATACACACAAACCCACTCATAAATCTTACAACTACGCACCATGCAGAAAGAAGCAACTGCTAAACGACAACTTTAGCTCAAATGCCTGTCACTTAATGTGAAAGGCCTAAATCTCTCCGAAAAGAGATCTCAAGTTCTCTCAGCGCTAACGAAACACAAAGCCCATTTCCTATTACTACAGGACACACATTTCCAAACACAAGCTATTCCCAAATTGACAAACAATATATATAAGCAAGCCCTACATTCCAAGAACCCGTCCTCTAAAAAAAAAAAAGGAGTCTCCATACTCATTTCCAAAAACGCTGACTTTCAAATGTCTGACTCTTTGACAGATCAGGAAGGTAGATATATCTTTATTAAAAGGTACGTACACGTCTAAACCCATCACAATAGCAAATATATATTGCCCAAATGAACACCACGTAACCTTTTTCCGGAAAACTTGTGACTTATTATCCACCTTTCAAGAGGGCATAGTGATATTAGGAGGAGACTTTAATGTCCCACTGAACCCGACCCTTGACTCCTCTACAGGCACTTCCACGCTCCCGTACCGTGCATTACAACAGATCAAACTCCAATTACAAGACCTGACCCTACATGACACCTGGCGTACCATGTACCCGACGGACAGAGACTATACATACTTTCCCCCCCACACCAGAAGTACTCCAGAATTAAATACATATTTTTATCCCAGACAGACCTATCATTTCTCTCACAAGCCACAATAGAGCCCATGTTCTTGTCCGACCACCACCCATTTACGATAACTCTTACATTCCCAGACTCACAAAAAAATCACTAAACCTTGGAGGTTGAATCCATCCCTCCTAAAAGATCCTGAAACAATACGACAAATAGACTCCTGAATTCAAATGTACTTCCAGGAGAACTCAACCCCGGGTATCACTCTATCAAACTTTGGGAAGCTCACAAGTGCGTTATTCGGGGGGAAACTCAAAGCCTTAGCCACAAGCAAAAAAAAAAAAAAAGACATCAGGAACAGATTATGTCTCTTATCACAACGATCCACAGACTTTAAGCAACACATAAACACTCTACTTCCCAATCTACGTTACAGGCTCTCACACACGCTAGATCCTCCTTACTAGGGAAACGAACTAGGCGAAAATACATTCTCAGACAGAAAGTGTTCTATGAACACAGTAACAAGAGTGGGAGACTACTTGCTCGCACAATACAGGCAGCCAAAATATCATCTATAATACACCATCTCCGCACTGATCAAGGCACACTTCTTTCTAAAAACGAAGACATAGCCAAACACTTCAAAGAATTCTACTCTAAGCTTTATAACTTGCCACAAGACACCACAGAGAGGCCTACTGCACCCGACAGGCAATCCCAAATACGTGATTTCTTAACCCAATATTGCCCCAAGCCGATCACCTCACAACACGCGGAAGCCTTGGAAAACCCACTGACCACTGAAGAGCTTAATTTTGCCATTAAACAAATGAAAGTTGGCAAAAGTCCAGGTCCAGATGGTCTACCTTTAATCTACTATAAAACCTTCTTAGAGACACTGTCGCCCAAAATGTTGTTAGCATTTAACTCCCTATCGAACCTTCTCACCCCAATTGGCAACATGTTAGAAGCCCACATAGCAGTTATACCAAAAACAGACAAAGACCCATCTCAGGCATCCAACTATAGACCCATCTCACTCCTCAATGTGGATATCAAATTGAGTGCAAAAATCATTGCAAACAGATTACTACCCCTCATCCCTGGCCTGATTTTGCCTGACCAAATAGGCTTTGTCCCGGGCAGGGAGGCCAGGGATAATACCATACGTACCCTGAATGTTCATCATTGGCTCACCTCATCTGACACTAAGGGATTCCTACTATCTCTCGATGCTGAGAAGGCGTACGACAGGGTGGCCTGGGACTACATGTGGGAGGTACTAAAAGGCATTGGCCTACTACCCCGCATATTTGCACACATCACGGCCCTATACACTAACCCATCAGCAAGGGTTAGGGCAAACGGCCTCCTGTCGAACGCATTCCCCATCAGCAATGGAACTCGCCAAGGGTGCCCATTATCCCCCCTGATCTTTGTCCTGACCCTTGAACCCCTTTTAAATAAATTACAGGCTAAATCTGATATCCAGGGAATCTCTATTAATCACAGGTAATTCAAGGTAGCCGCATTCGCGGATGATATTCTATTATCATTACAAGCATCTCGCACATCTCTAAATAACCTTTTGAAGGACATCAAAAACTTTGTAGTGATGTCGAACCTCAAAATCAATTACTCTAAATCTCATGCCCTGAACATCTCCCTTTCTCCACAGGATGTTACCCACTGACAATCCTCTTTCCCATTTCAATGGAAAGAAGATGCTATTACCTATCTTGGCATTCAAATTCCCAGTCATCTAACAGACCTCTGTGAGCATAACTTCCTCTATACCTTGACTAAAATCCAGACAGATCTAAAAAATTGGGCCACTCTCAATGTCTCATGGTTTGGACGATCGGCATTGATAAAGATGATAAACATGCCCCGCCTTCTTTATCTTATGCAGACTATCCCAATTCAACTACCCTCTTCTTTCTTCATGTCATATAAAAAAGCCTGCTCAAAGCTCATCTGGAAAAATAATTCCCCACGCATTAAATACACACGGTTGACATGTACCAAAACGAAGGGGGGAATAGCTTTACCAGACCTCCATAAATATTATCTGGCATGCCACCTAACTAGAGTGGTAGACTGGAAAACCCACAAAATAGGAAAGACCTGGATCACGCTGGAAACTCCTTCACGCATACACCATTACACATCCTGTCTTGGCTTTTAGTGAAACACTGGCCCCACTCCGTTAAGACCCATCCACTTTTCTACCCCTCGCTGCTAGCTTTTACCACACCAATAAACTCATACCACATATCCTCAATACCAGGACCACTGACCCCTCTTAGCGAAAGCCCAGACTTCCCCCCAGGAGAGTCGAATACATTCTTATTGCAAGAATAGCCATATGTTGATGTCCAAAAACGTCACTTCTTCAATTATGTTCGTATGAAAACCTGATGTCCATATCAAACACACAAAGAACTTTCCCTTTTGGTCTTATAGGTAGCTGAGACAATTTTTCACATCTAAAAATGCAACCGACATATGGACAAGACCACTTACAACATTTGAAACACTGTACTCCCTGACTACATCACAAAGACAACTAATATCCATGATTTATTCTCTCCTCCAAGACAACCCCCAACTCCCACAGACAGAAACTTCACGACTTTCTTGGGGTAAGGACTTACACATGACCTTTACTGATGATGAATGGGAGTCTATTCTCACATATGCCCACAAGGGATCACTGAATGTAGCAATACAGGAAAATGGCTACAAAATAGTCACAAAATGGTACAGAACGCCAACACGCCTACACAGATTCTCACCTTCGATACCAAATATTTGCTGGAGGTGCAACAGGGAGGAAGGGAACATGATTCATATATGGTGGGAATGCCCAATGCTCCAACCATTCTGGAAAGAGGTACATTCCATTATCACACGAGTCACTACCTACACTTTAGGCTACAACCCGGCCCAGTATCTACTCCATCATACAACCCTGACCAAAAGAACCTATCATAAATTATTAGCCATGCACATGGTCAATGCGGCCAGACTGTGCATCCCTGTTCACTGGCGTTCAACCACCTCCCCTACTATTAGGGAATGGCTGACTAGGATTGCAAGGATGGAGGAGATGGAAGAATTGATCTATATCTCCCAAGATCGCATCCAGAAATTCACCGCTGTATGGGCATGCTGGCCCCCATTCCAAACCTTTAGACTACTATAGGTCCTTTTTCCCATCCTGACATCCCCCCAACTTGCAGTTGGCCTATCTGACTGTTCTCTGATCACCATCAGGAGGCCTGAGATTAGGAGCGCCCCCCCCCGTCCCTTGACTCCCCTCTCATTCTCCTTTCTCCCCCCCCCACTACCCCCCTCTACTTGCTACTCTTCCCCCCTTTATCCGCCTAGCTCCCCCTACCCACCTACCCACATCCCCCATACTGTGGGTACTTTCCTACCGAAACAATCGATCGAGTATACTTGAACCTCTCACCAGAGACACCTGAACCTTATCTTTCTTATCCACAAATACAACACTCCTTCTTACACCATGATTACATAAGCTGACATCAACTTACAAGGCTGATGACCAATCCTTACAGTACTTGTTGCAACTAAGCTGTCTCATCACAGACTAAGCATAAATTGTTTCTTTCCTTGTAATGTGATTACTTCCCTTTTGATCCACTTCAGCTTACCAACCCTGTATCTTCATTCTATATGATCCAGATTGTAACAACACTTACTATTTTGCTCCTGTATAATAATGTCATGACTGTTTTCTTATAAAACCTTTTCAGTGCTTTGTACTTGCTACTTTATTCTCTCTCAATAAAAATTTTTTGTGGAAAAAAAAAAGAAGAAAGATACTAAACATGTTTTTCCTTAAAGGCTTCATCAATAGCAAAGATGTGTGCTTTGTATGCTCAAGATGGGCCTAATGGTCCTTCTCTTTACTCATCGTGAGAGGTTATTTCTCTGCACTACGCTATAGGTAAATGTTGCCATAGTATACAGCAGCTACTTCTGAGTTCAGTTAAGCCATGTATTTATTTTATGTGCTGGTACAATAAAAGTTACATTTTAAGGATCAGTGGGTTGAGAGATTACATCACCTCTGCATTCAAAATCACATACATAGTTACATACAGTAGTTACATAGTTAATCTGGTTAAAAAAAGACACGAATCAATCCAGATAAAGCAACATTGAAAAAAAAACACACACACAAGTAGAGAGTAGAGGGTTCTTTACTGTAAGAGCAGCAAGGATGTGGAATTCCCTTCCACAGGCGGTGGTCTCAGTGGGGGGTATCAATAGTTTCAAGAAACTATTAGATAAGCACCTGAACGACCACAACATACAGTGATATACAAGGTAATACTTACATATAATCACACACATAGGTTGGACTTGATGGACTTGTGTCTTTTTTCGACCTCACCTACTATGTAATTATGTAACCTCCATATACAATCCAGTACCCAACAGTTGATCCAGAGTGTAATAAAGTGTTAGCCTTATTACTTAAAAGTTCCTATGTTTAACCTTTCAGATATGTGGGTATACATACAGCCCGCTGTTCTCTATGGGACAGTCGGATGTAAATGGACCACCTGTCCGTTTACATCTAACTGTCATTTGATCCACTAGATGAATAATGAACGGATCCCCATCTGTCTGTTTTCAGTGGATGCAGGTGGGTATAAACAGACATGTCTGTTTACATCTGCCCCCATAGTGAACAATGGGTGTTCCGATCGGTCCGCCCGTGTCAAAGGACCCTAATGCCTCGTACACACAATCAGACTTTCCGACAACAAAACCGTGGATTTTTGTTCTAAGGGCGTTGGCTCCAACTTTTCTTGCATACACATGGTTGCACAAATGTTTGCCAACAATTACGAACATAGTGACGTACAAGATGTACGATGAGCCGATAAAAAGGAAGTTCAATAGTCGTGCGCCACCCTTTGGGCTCCTTCTGCTAATCTCGTGTTTATCTCATGTTAGTAGAAGTTTGGTGAGTGACGCCTCATGCTTTTCAGTTCATTTCTGCTTTTCAGGTTGTGCTTGTCAGTTCGTATCTGTTCTTCAGTGCGTGCTTGTCAGGTAGTTTCTGTCTTTCAGTGCATTCTATTTATAGTTCGCTTCTGATTTTTAGTGCGTGATTGTCAGGTCCTTTCTGATTTTCAGTGTGTTCTGTCAGTTCGTTCTGAGCAGCTGTTCGTTTACTAGCCATGTTGCAGTTGCATTTTCTTCGTAGAGATTGTGCTGTTGTTGGGCTTGGTGTTATTGCTTTGACCCAATTCCAGTCCATGAACAGGAGGAGGAGGAGTTCTTGGACCAAGAATTGGTTGCTTAATCGTGACCAATTCTGTCCTATATCTTTGCTGCAGGAGCTCCAGGAGAATAATCCTGATGATTTCAGGAATTATCTTCGGATGATGGACCCCGTCTTTCACCGTCTATTGGCTTTGCTGTCCCCTTATATTACGAAGCAGGACACCTGCATACAGCAAGCCATCTCTCCCGAGCAAAGGCTCGCCACCACCTTGCAGTACTTGGTGACGAGGAGAAGTCTCCAGGACCTGAAGTTTATGACTGGGATCTCCCCACAGGCTCTGGGAATCATTATTCCAGAGACCCGTTTTGCCATAATTCATGTCCTGCAGAAGGACTATATTGGGGTAAGTTTTATCCTTTGACATCACATTCTATGTATTTAATGTTTGCTAATGTATTGTATTCATTTCACCATTCCATAATTACCATGATTGTAATATGCTGTGAATATCCTCTTTGTCCTCATGCATGCTGTAAGCTTTTAATGCTCCTTTTTTGTCCTGCATGCATATTTGCCTTCACTGACCTCCCCAGCATGCTACCCTGGGCCCATACACACCTAGCCTAGTCACTTAACAATGTATTTTGTCAGCTCCATTGTAGTGCTTACCCTAAACACCCCCAAAAATGTGTTTAAATGTTATTGTTGTCCTTAAATTCGAGCAGAGTGCAAGAGGCCTTACTCAACTCATTTGGAAGCCTCCCCCCAACTGCTAAGTCAACCAATACCAATACTATATCTGCTGACTTTGCCAAACCCATACACACTATACCTACTTTTTTTGTGTTCATATTTATAGATGAATTCACCAAAGCATGTAGTGCAAGTGCCTGCCTGAATACTTTCAAAGGGTACTGTTTAAAGTTTTGTTATCCTATTATCTTGATAGGTAATTGCAGAATGTAAAAATGTCCTTCAATTTGGACAGTGTGTATCCATATTTTTGGATTATGACACTTCTTACCTGTCCAGCGGGCTGCCAATAGTGTAAGTAAGGAGGGGCGTACAATAACTTCAGTTGACTCAAGATTATAATAATAAAATGAATTTAATTAGCTTGGTTTAAGGATAATAAAAAAAAAAAGATAAATACAGCATGTTCAGTCCAGGGGAGTTCACAACTGCTTTTGAAGTTCCTGAAGGTGATAGCCTTTGATTCATACTACTCTTCTTAATCCAACTCAACTAGTCCCTGGTCTTCCAGTAATATACAGTATATAGCAGGCCAAAAACTAGTTAAAACTGGTTTGAGCTACACCATAGAAAAGAAAGGTCAGTGGTTCCCATCTTCCCACAGAATAATGGGACTGACCAGATGTCTCATTATACATTAAACATGTTGTATATAAACAGAATTGATTACTGTTATGCCCCGTACACACGGTCGGATTTTCCAAAGGAAAATGTCCGATCGGAGCATGTTGTCGGAAATTCCAACCGTGTGTGGGCTCCATCGGACATTTTCCATCGGATTTTCCGACACACAAAGTTGAAGAGCAGGAGATAAAATTTTCCGACAACAAAATCCGATCGCGTCAATTCCGACCGTGTGTGGCCTGTTCCGACGCACAAAGTGCCACGCATGCTCAGAAGAAATTCCAAGACGGAACAGCTCGTTCTGGTAAACTTAGCGTTCGCAATGGATACAGCACTTTCGTCACGCTGCAATGTTAAAAATGGTTTAATACAGCGCACTCCCTTCTTCTTTATAATGTGACAAGAATGAAGTCATTTTGCTGCTCATATTCACACACACTTCTCACAAAGTTTTATTTTTGTTTTTTTATTGGGATTCCCTGAATATATTGTTATTAGTTGTCACATCTGACAGAATTTTTTTTTTTATTTAATTTTTTTGGGGATTTTAAGCCTTTTTTTATTTAATGTTTGGATTTTTTCAAAGGCTGATCTTTGTTCAATGTTATTTTTATTTTTACTCCAGAATATTTTTGGGTGTGTTTTGTGTGTCAAGTTAACCCAACACCATTGATATCTTTTATTATTTAATCTCAAGGAGATTGTTTGTTGTTGGTGTCCCTTTCCCTCATTTCACATTGTATATTTGAAATGTACCTGAATCCTCACAAACTGTCATTTTTGAAGTAAAACACATAGGAGAGTATAATTCAAAACAAAAATCCTTTATTAAGGGATCAGAGCCAAACAAAGAGGAAGGCAACACTGGATCAACATGAGAAATTAGCGAGGCCTGGGACCCCCACGGCAGACATCAATTCTTGAACATCAAAATTGGTGGCCTGAGGAGTCCATATGTAAGGGAGGGCAGTCTGGTCCGGGATTCTCAGAGATCTTGAAAGCAGCAGATGACATCTGTGTCCCCAGGCTGTGGTACCACAAGAGGCTGCATTTTTTGGCCGACTAGACTGGATCCAGGGTCCTCACTTTCTGGTCTTCCTTTCACGCTTCCTTCCCGGCTGTGGCTGTGCTGTTGGAGATGTGGCAGGAGGAGGAGTAGGACCTGGAGGAGGACTGGGAGGACCTGGAGGAGAGGGAGGATGAGGAGGAGGACCTGCAGGAGGAGGAGGAGGACCATCGCAAAGGTGTGTCTGAGCTGTCATTTGGCCCCTCATACCTTTGTTAAGAGCCTCCAATATGAGCGCCTCACACATGACTTGTTGGCCCTCCTCCATACTCTGCATTTTATATGCAATGACGGCAGCAATGTCCTCCTCCACGGTCTGTCGTGCTCCCAGGACCTCTATAGCCCTCCAAAAGAGTCCTCTGGTAGCCTCCTCTAGGGCACTCCTCCTACTGCCACTTTCTCTTTCCAGGGGGGGTGGAGGGACCTGCAGATCAGCCAGCCTGCTCGGCCCGGCCACCTCCTGGCTGAGACTTCCCTGTGTATGAAAAAGGGACATGGTTTTAGTTTTTGCTTCATCAATCACAATCCTAAATTTGTACTCCCAACTAACATCTAGTTAACATCATTGATTGTACAAGCAGAGATATTTAGAGGAATGCTATACCTGACTCAATCTGGGCTCCTCCACATGTGGCCTAGAAGGCCCAGGTTGGGCGTCAGAAGCCTCAGCCGGGGGGGACGGAAACGTGGAAGGAAGACTGGAGAGTGATGACCTGGGTTCAGTCTGGCCTGCCAGAAAATGCAGCCTGTCGTAGTACTACATCCTGGGGACATAGATATCTGCTGCTCCGGATCTCTGTGAATCCAGGACCTTCTTGCGCTCCCTTAGATATGTACTCCTCAGGCCACCAATTTATTTCTTTAAATAGGTGATGTCTGCCGTGGGGATAACCTGCTTCACAATTTCACACAATTGCTCCAGTGCTGCCTTCCTCTTTGCTTGGTTCTTGAAATGGGGGTGGTTAATCTCCCACAGACAGGGCAGCTCCCTTAACATATCTACGAATACTGACATGAAGTCATTGTCTTTCAGTAGCATATCCATGTTCACTGCAAGACACAACACAAGACAAAGCCTAATGTCAGACAAAACTCTCCTAATCTTGTTACAATATAGGCCTCAATGTAGAAGCAGTATAGGCACAAGTTTGTCTCTTACCTTCGTTCTTACGATCGGCGCGTCCAATGCTCCTTCCTCCGCTCACAGATCGTACGTAATACACACGCGTGTTACGCTTTATACACACTGCGCATGCGTGTAACTCCGCCCGCCCCTGACGTTCTTTCTAGTCTATTCCCCGTCCCTTTTCGTTCGGTGCAGTGGGGGAAGAGCACATGGCGGAGTCACAGCAGGTGCGTGATAATTGCAGGAACGAGGAGGAGGAGGAGGAGGAAAGCCCGGATCCGGACACGTCCCGATCCAGAAGGAGACGTTTTAAGGCCACAAATATGTCCTTTGGGGAGATGTTGGAGATGGTCGACATCATGAAGAAGTCTGACTATGACGGAAAGTATGGGCCTTACCCCAACCCCAATATCCGAAAGGCCAAGATCATGGCGAAAGTGATCAAAAGTCTGCAGAAGAATTTCGGGGTACGACGATCGAAAGATCAGCTCAGGAAGCGGTGGTCAGACCTGAAATTGAGAGAGCCAGAGCAGTACCGAAAGATCCGGAGAGTGCTGCAAAAAAGTAAGTAGTTGTGCTGTGTTCCTATTCTTTCTGTCTTTATTCCGTTCGTTCTGCTCCATATGCTTTTATTAATTGTAACGTTTAAAAGGGCAACTTTAATGTTCATGGGCCCATTATTCGTTCGTATCAAACATTTTTCTTTTGGCCTCTAAACACCATTGTTTAGGCCATATGCATTTTCCCACATTTTTTTTGGGCCTACTTGGATGCCAAATATTTGTTTGTGTAGATGGGTTTGTTACTAGAATGAAATGCAAACTAGATTCTGTGTAAGGAGAGGACACTGAGCATCTGTTTTCACATCTGGACACTGGAGCACTAGTGTGGGACCCCAGAACACCATTTTTATTAGGGGGCCACACAGGTGCTCCAGTGTATACTATAGGGGGGGCTACATCTGTGAAGCTTGTACCAAACAGGTAAAGTATTGCAGCTTGACAAAGGGCATTAAAAAAAAGACATCTTGGAACTCGGCTAAAATAGACAATTGTACCCCACTTCCAAGCAATGTTTCCTATTTCTAGTTCTGCCATCAAATATCTGTGTGCTAATTATACCATTTTTGTTTTACATAGGGGAGAAAAGAATCGGAGGACACCCCTCATCCGAGGAGACCACAGACCCCCCCACCTCTGGAAGAAGGGGAACTAACACCAACCCAAGAAGAGCAGGAAGAAGAAGAAAATGTGGTGGAGATTGGCACCACAACAGGTGAGTGTCTGCGACCACAGGCTCAGGTAAAAGAGATGGATGGTGGCAGATTATTGATACCTGTTTTTGTTTTCTCTCTTTTTAGGTGATCGTGATGTGAGGGATCCAGAATGTTTCACATCAGAAAGTGCCCAGATCCTGATCAGGGAGATCATGGGGTGTAATGTAGAACTGCAAAACATACAGCAAAAAATCAATGATGTGCTTAAAAAAATAATAACATCATTGATGTTTTGGGGCGAATTTAAAACCCCGCAAAATCACTTTTTGGATTGTGGTCCAATCTTTTAAAACTTTTTGCAATGTTTTGAAAAGCCAAATTTGGAGGATGCACACAGTGTGCCAACATGTGCTATCTGCCATCACGGGAGATCAATGGATGCGTTTTGGGGGTGCAACCCCTTCCTCAATTATAATGTAGCGTTGAGGAAGGGCTTTCTCCCCCAAAACACGTCCCTTGATCCCCCCTGATGGCAGATAACACATGTTGACATTCGTAAATTGGTGTGCATCTTCCAAATTTGGCTTTTCCAGGGGTGATTTCGCACCATCTGAACGCTATATCAAACCCAGTTCCTAAATACTGATGTCTGATATAGCCTTCAGGTTTTACCTAATGTGAACTTTGCAAGTTCAAGTTTTTTGTCTTTCTTGTTGGTTTTACACAGGCCTGTTTTATCTGAAATGGACATTTCGATTTTTGATAATGCTACTGCAAAAATTGTTATACAACAAACATGTTGGTTGGTTTTAAAAACCTTTGGTAAATGCACATGTGATTGTGCAGGTATAAAAAAGTTGCTTACTCAAGAATGTGTGGATTATTGTCTCAACACTACAATACAACACTTTTGGGGTGATGTAATTGCTGTTTTCAGCAAAAATGGTGGTTATTTCCTAAGGGCAAATCCTCTTTGCACTACAAGTGCAGTTTCAGTGCAGTTGCAAGTGCACTTGTAGTAAAATGTATTTTTGCATTTAGGAAATGACAACCAACAGTGCTTTGTATAAGGTTACGCAATCACAACATTTTCTGGACTCAACACATTTCTGTCAGGGTCAGCTAAAACAAACACAAGCAGTAAATGTCCACCAAGAATTTCTTTTTTTTTTTATTATAAAAAGGCTTCACAGATTGTCTGGCATATTGATAGCCCCCCTACCCGCAAAGAACTCCAGGTAGCGTAACCGGACATCACGGGCACTCAGGGAGGGCAAGCCAGGACGGCCACTTTCAAGCGCCGTCAGTGTGGTTTGATGTAGGATTCCGGCCTCAGGCCCAACTGAGCCAGCATAGTTGGCCGAATGTTTCCTTAAAAAGTTATGGAGAACACAGCACGCCAGTATAATATGGTTCAGTTTGTACTCTGCCATATGGATGGGTGTCAGAAATAGTCGGAACCGGCTGTCCAGGATTCCAAATGTGTTCTCCACCACTCTTCGGGCTCTGGCCAGCCGGTAATTAAAAACCCTCTGTGCCGGGGTGAGGGTCCTCATTGGGAATGGCCGCATCAGGTGGTCCCCCAGCGCAAACGCTTCATCAGCAATGAACACAAATGGGAGTCCTTCCACATTGTCCTCTGAAGCTGGCAAGTCCAAGCTGCCATTCTGGAGACGCCTGTAGAACTCCGTCTGGGCGATGACTCCACCATCAGACATCCCGCCATTCTTCCCCACGTCCACATACAAGAAGTCGTAATTAGCCGACACCACCGCCAACATCACTATACTATTAAACCCCTTGTAATTATAATAGTACGACCCCGAGTTGGGTGGTGGGACGATGTGGATGTGTTTCCCATCAATTGCCCCTCCGCAGTTAGGAAAGTCCCACCGCTGGGCAAAGTGGGAGGCCACAGTCTGCCATTCCTGTGGCGTTGAAGGAAACTGTTGAGGAAAAAACAATAAACATTATTATTTTTACTCTGAAACATGGCAAGCAGATTAGACACAAACATTATGGGGCAACCTCCAGATAGCATTTACTAAGGGGAATTTAACAAGGCCAAAGTATAAGGTACACCTATCATATCCCCCCCGCCCTCTCATGGGCCATTTCTAACATTATAGGGGGTGTGTGGAAATCTTGGACAGGTAACCCTCTTCACTTCATTGAGAGATGAATTCCTAAATAATGGGTATTACTTGGAACAGCCCCTCCTTAGTTACACTATTGGCAGCCCACTGGACAGGTAAGAAGTGTCATAATACAAAGATATAAATACACATTGTACACATTTGAGGACATTTGGACATTCTGCTATTACCTATCAAGATAATAATAGGATACAAAAACTTTAAACAGTACCATTGGAAAGTATACAGGCAGGCCCTTGCACTACATGCTTTGGGGAATTCATCCATAAATCTGAGCACTAAAGAGATGGGTATAGTGTGTATGGGTTTGGCAAAGTCAGCAGATAGATGACTGAGGATAGAGAATTGGGATCAGCTGACTTAGCAGTTGGGGGAGGGAGGGTTACTAAAAATTATTTGGGGACACCACAAAAAAAAAACCTCTGGCACTCTGCCTGAATTTAAATCAAAAATAACATTGCCAAACATTTTAGGGGTGTTTGGGGTAAAGCACTACTATGGAGCAGATAAAATACATTGTTAAGTGACTACATGAGGTGAATATAGGCCAGGAAACACTATGCTGGGGAGGTAAGCGAAGGGCAAATATGTATGAAGGACATAAAATAATAATTACATAAAAATCCAGCATGCATGAGAACAAAGGGGACATTCACAGCATATTACAATCATGGTAATTAGGGAATGAGGAAAGAATTACAATATATTACCAAACATTCAATACAATAAAATGTGATATAAAAGGAGAAAAGTCTTACCTTCATATACTCCTTCTGCAGGACCTGTATGATGGCAGAACAGGTCTCTGGGATAATGATCCCCAGAGCCTGGAGGGAGATGCCTGTCGAGAACTTCAAGTCCTGCAGGCTTCTCCCTGTGGCCAAATACCGCAGGGTAGCGACCAACCTCTGCTCCGGAGTGATGGCTTGCCTCATGCAGGTATCCTGCCTGCTGATATAGGGGGTCAGCGAAGCCAACAAACAGTGAAACACGGGGTCCGTCATCCTGAGAAAGTTCCTGAAATCATCAGGATTATTCTCACGGATCTCAAGGAGCAAAGGCATATGAGAGAACTGGTCACGCTGAAGCAACCAATTCTTGGTCCATGAACTCCTCCCCACCCTGTTCATGGACTGGACTTGTGTCAAGGTCAGGACCCCAACACCAAGCCCCAGCACAGCACGAACTCTACGAGGAGTACGCATATGAAACATGGCTAGAAAACTGTCGGCTGCTCAGAACGAAGTAACAGAACGCACTGAAGAACAGCAAGGCCTGTGAAGAGCGACCTGAAAAACAGTAACGAACGAACAAGAATACAATGACTAAGTCACGCGGAACTTGCTTGCACGCACTGAAGAGCAGATACAAACCTACAAGCACAAACTCAACGGCAGAAAACGATCTGAAAGCCACGAGTCTGAAAAAGCACGAATCGTCTCTCACCAAACTTTTACTAACACGAGATTAGCAAAAGGAGCCCAAAGGGTGCCGCGCTTGGTTCTGAACTGTCCTTTTCTAGTCTCGTCGTACGTGGTTGACGTCACCGCGTTCTTGGCGATCAGAAATTCCGACAACTTTGTGCGACCGTGTGTACGCAAAACAAGTTTGAGCCAACATCCGTCGGAAAAAATCCTAGGATTTTGTTGTCGGAATGTCCTATTACACTATCATAATTGATAACATAAAACTATTACTACGTTTCTTGTAAATCAATAACTATTATAAACCCACACTACACAGAGGAAGGCAACCACAACCAATAAAACATGATCCAATTTGCTCCAGCGCGGGGGGGGGGATTCCTTCTTGATTCCCCAACCGTCAATTGGATATTCCCTGGATAAACTTTACCTATAAATATTAGTAACCAGTTATATTATGTGCATTTAGGAAAGAATCCAGGCCTTTTATAAAACAATCTACTGAATTGGCCAGGTGAATTTGTGAATTTGTCTTCACCGAGTTCACCATATGGAATACTTATGTACTTATATATGTTGATCATATCCCCACTTAATCTAGCTGAGTTCCTCTATGTCTCTTATCAGTTTGGTTGCTCTTCTCTGCATATTCTCCAGTTCTGCCATATTCTTTTTGTGAACTAGTGCCCAAAACCGAACTGCGTATTCCAGATTTGTACAGGGGCAAAATTATGTCTCTCTCTCTCTACAGTCCATACCTCTTTTAATACAAGAACAACAAATGATACAAAAAAAAGATAAATACAGCATGTTCAGTCCAGGGGAGTTCAGAACTTCTTCGTTTGAAGTTCCTGGAGGTGATAGCCCTTGGTTTATACTTCTCATCTGATTCTAACTCAACTAGCCCCTGGTCTTTCAGTCATATACAGTATATAGCAGGTCAAAAACTAGTTAAAACTGGTTTGAGCCACACCACAAAATAGATAGATAGAACAGTTCAGGTACTTGACCATCGTAACAAGTGGAACTTGAAACCTGCACAAACAGTTCATCTGCTGATTAGTGCCAATAGTCTTTATAGACTGCTGCTGTTGTCAAAAACGTTTATTTCCAACATGCTTCTAGTAAACGTCATGGCAGGTGTTACCAAAACTGTCAGCCCAACATTCCATAATTAGAAGCACTATCCATATGGCCCATTATAGATTTCTGAACAGGCAAATCAATGATCACTAAGTGGCCTTGCGTAACACTAAAGGAAAACTCAGCTTTCTACGTTAAAGGTGAAATATTATTACAGGTACATTACTCATCTCCCACCTGAACTCTATATTACTCTGTATCTAAATGAAACAGTCTCAAACTATAGGCCCAACTTCAAACCACTTAATGTGTGTTTCCTCTATGTACTCTGATCTCCTCCCACACGCTGAAGACATTCTGGCAGGCTAACTGGCTCTTGTCTACCCTGACTCCAGTATGTACGTACATATTGCCCATGCAAAATGTGTCACCATACATTACATGCCAGTCTCAAATCCAATTAATCAAGGAGAGTTGAGGAAAGCCAAACCTTTGAACCTATTTTATAATGAATTACCAAGAAAATGTTATCAAAACTCCATTAGGTGTATTGAACATGTTGACCAAAGAGTGTCAGATATAGCTGACTGTGTATACAATATACTAGCAAAAGTATTGGGTTACCTACCTTTATTCCGTAGGATTCAATATTGCGTTGGCCCGGCCTTTGCAGCTATACCAGCTTCAACTCTTTCTGGGAAGTCTGTCCACAAGGTTTAGGATGGTGTCTATGGGAATGTTTGACCATTCTTCAAGAAGCCCATTTGTGAGGTCAGGCATTCTCTGCTCTAATTCATCCCAATCATGTTCTATCGGGTTGAGGTCAGGACTCCGTGCAGGCCAGTCAAGCTCCTCCACCCCAAACTCACTCATCCATGTCTTTATGGACCTTGCTTTGTGCACTGGTGCGCAGTCATGTTGAAACAGGAAGGGGCCATCCCCAAACTGTTCCCACAAAGTTGGGAGCATGAAATTGTCCAAAATGTCTTGGTATGATGCCTTTAGAGTTCCTTTCACTGGAACTAAGGGGCCAAGCTCAACACTTGAAAAACATGAAAAACAACCCCACACTATAATCCCCCCTCACCAAATGATTTGGACCAGTGCAAAAAGTAAGGTCACTAAAGACATGGATGACTTCAGTTTGAAAGACTTACGTTTAAAAATTGTGTCCATTGTAATAACTTAATTATCTTTGATTGGGATTATATTATTAACAAAAATGCACAACTATGAGTAGGCATAAAATTACTTTTCTTTATCATACATCATGGGACACAGAGCACCATAGTAATCACTATGTGGGTATATAGGCACCTTCAGGTGATAGACACTGGTATACCCAATACAGGAAGTTCACTCCCTATATAACCCCTCCTCCTACCAGGAGTATACCTCAGTTTTTTCGCCAGTGTCTAAGGTGTTGATCACGAGTGAAGATGTGCTCTGAGGTGCTCCAGGAGGGATCCTTGCTGGATTTAAATAGCCTCCACAGACCGGATCCATCCAAAGTCCCACTGAGGCCAAGGTGGATGGTACCCGGGCCTCGTATACGAAGCACAAGGTTTTGCCTGTAACGCCTCTGCCTACTTTAGGTCATATAGGTCATGTCTACATTACCTAAAGTTCTTCCTGGTGGGGTGTTATTACAGGTCCAAGGGAGTGGAACCCCGATAAAAAGGGACCCGGTCCTTGAAAGTTTGCTAAAGCAGCCCGCCGTGATGGGTGAAGGTTGGATCTGTCTGTTAATTCAGCAGAATTCTGCGAAGGGGATAAGGTAAGGGAAGAAGCCTAGGAACTATAAAAGTCCACCTATCTTTTTCGTCTTTAAGGAAAAATGTTGTCATGCCTTAATTCTCCACTAGAGGGAGTATGTGCACATACTTTAATCCGTTGTCTTCAGTTGTCTTCATTTTAAGCTCAGTGTCAGTCTGTGTGTGGCCGCAGCAGCTTGCACAGGGGGATTCCTTTTGAGGTTGGAGATTTGACATGCTTTCCCCCCCCCCCCCGAAGAGACCAGGAGGGTTAGGGAATCAGCATTGTTGTTACCCCCTTGCAATACCCCCCCGCGGGGGTTGCGGAGGTCCCGATTTTTTGCTCCACATGTTCTTTTCTTTGCTGCTTATGTCATTAGGCATTGCCTCTCTCCCACCCATGTTGGGTCTGCAGACCCAAAGGCCGCCCGTGCCTGAGAACGTTTTGAATTCAAGCGAAAAGAGGGGGCAGGTTGACGAAGGGGGCAGGGCCTAGACGCGGTGTCACGTACCTTGTGGACGAGCCCGACTTGCAGGGGATGGCCTCTCTTGCGGCTCCGACTCGAGGGCCCTGGTAGGGTATACAGGAAGCACAAGAGTCAGGAGTGGCACGAGTGCCTGGCAGGATCAACAGCAGGAGGTAGGTCTGGAACTCTGGAAACACTGTGCAGTGGAGATTAAGCTGATCTGGTAGGTAGACTGGAACACTGGTGCAGCAGACTGGAACTGGATAGCAGGCTGGAACACACAGGACAGCAGACTGGAACACTGGTGCAGCAGACTGGAACCACACAGCAGACTGGAACTGGATAGCAGGCTGGAACACACAGGACAGCAGACTGGAACACTGGTACAGCAGACTGGAACTGGATAGCAGGCTGGAACACACAGGACAGCAGACTGGAACACTGGTGCAGCAGACTGGAACCACACAGCAGACTGGAACTGGATAGCAGGCTGGAACACACAGGACAGCAGACTGGAACACACAGGACAGCAGACTGGAACTGGATAGCAGGCTGGAACACACAGGACAGCAGACTGGAACACTGGTGCAGCAGACTGGAACAACACAGCAGACTGGAACTGGATAGCCAGGCGGACTGTAGATGAGCCAAAGGGTCAGGCAGAAGAGTGGTCAGACAAGCCGGGGTCGGATGCAGGCAGAAAGCAGGGATGGTCAGAGACAAGCCGGGATCAGATGCAGGCAGACAGCTAGGATAATCAGGAACAAGCCGGGTCTAGCACAGGAAACAGGAAGTGTTCTCAGGAAGTGCACATGTAACGCTGTAGAGCAGACAGCAAGATTCTCATGTGACAGATCAGTTTAAATAGCCCGCCTGGTGCGCGTGCGCATGCGTGCGACTGCCCGCACAGGGCGTCTGATACTGACAGGACTTTCCTGACATTGCCCCCCCCCAAGGGGCAGCCTCCGGATGCCCAACCGGGCCCATTTCTCAGAATGGGTTCTCTTAAAGGATTGAACTAAGCTTTTAGCATGGATGTTCTCCTCAGGCTCCCACGAGTTCTCTTCCGGGCCATACCCTTTCCACTTGATCAGGAATTGGGCTTGATTGTTCCTTTTCCTGCAGTCAAGGATGGCTTCAATTTCAAATTCTTCCTCACCGTCCACTATTACAGGATCTGGAGGATTCAGATTTCGTTCAGGAAAAGGATTGGAGACAAAAGGTTTCAACAGGGAAACGTGAAAAACAGGATGAATTCTGAGTGAGTCCGGGAGTACCAATTCAAAAGCTACTTCATTTATTTTCCTTTTTACAGGAAAAGGACCCAGGAATTTAGGACCCAACTTCTTGGAGGGACAAGTCAGTTTCAGGTTTACAGTGGATAACCATACAAGATCACCTGGTTCGAGTAGCAATTCCCCACGTCTTTTCCTGTCGAAAGTTACCTTGTTACGTTCTTGGGACTTCGTCATGGTTTCCTGTAATATTTGGTTATTGACAGAGAAAAAATGTATTGTTTCCTAGACTGCTGGCACGGAACTTTCAGGAATGGAGCTGGGCAAAAAGGTAGGGTGAAACCCGTAATTGGCAAAAAACTGACTTTGCTTTGTGGCAGAATGGACAGCATTATTATAGGCGAATTCAGCCAAGGGGAGCAACGAGAACCAATCATCTTGAGAAAAGAAAGAGAAACAACGAAGATATTGCTCGAGAGTCTGGTTGGTCCTCTCCGTTTGGCCATTCGTCTGGGGGTGATAGGCGGTGGAAAATGATAGTTCAATTCCTAGGGCTTTACACAAGGCTCTCCAGAATCGGGAGGTGAATTGTACTCCTCGGTCAGAAATGATATTAGAAACGCAGAGCATTGAAACCACTGCTACAACCACTCATTGCTAACAACATAAAATATCACTGGACCTTCCCGTTCCGACTGAATTTTACCTACCGTAACAAGAAACACGCCTTCTCGACCTTTCCAGATGGTGAAACATTGCTGAGAAGTCTGGGCCTGATCTCCACTGAACCTAGGGGCTCTCCCCATACTCCACAATCCAAACCTCCAACCAGCGTGCCACTGCAGAGCCCCCTATCCCAGGTGCGGCGCTCCACAAGAAGCAAGGCCAAGCTCACGGCTCAACCTCCCTGATGACGACGGTTGTCAAGGTCCCTTTTGGGATGCTGTTAAAATTTTTCTTTGTCGCCAATTTCCCTAATTGATCCTAGGGCGGGATCACAGTTAGAATCACAGTTAGAACCATTGAGGGTTCCTAAGTTTACAGTTATGTTACAGAAAGAGGTAAACCCTCCCTTACAAACAATCACTATCTTTTAATATTGTGTATAACAACAAAGGGACTACCATTCCTTGTTAAAAAGAAACTATGATTCTACAGTTAATGATTCAAGGGTGTTCTAATGGCCGGTGGCGGTTGTCATTCGCCCTGTTTGATTTTATTCTCCCTCCTTGTTGAGGAGACTGGGATCAAACCTGGCCTTGGGTCTAACCCAAGGCTGTTACTGACGACAAGGGGCTTATACCCCCCTTTCAACCCCCCCCCCCCTTTTTTTTTTTTTATCTTTCCCCTTATTATTACAATTTAGTTATCATTAATAATCTAAGTGACTTGTTCTAATATTGTTTTCTTCATTTTGTAGGACAGTACCTATTCAGGTTGTAAACTCCATCTCTATTCTCTATCTCTCTTTCTTTTCCTTTCTCTCTTCTTTTTCTTAAATATCTCCCTTGGAGTCCCTCGGTCCTGGGTCCTGACCACTAAGTAAACTTCGCCAGTTGGACAATCCTGCGGCCGTCCTCTGGGGCATAGGTGAGTGAGTTTGTTACTTCTTGAGTGCACCATGGCGAACCAAACTACAGACTTCCCCTTTAAAATTGTTACACATAATGTTCAAGGATTTAATTCTCCAATTAAACGCAGAATGGCATTTCAACACTACAAATCCCTACACGCAGACGTGCTTTTCCTTCAAGAAACGCACTTTGCTTCGAACTATCATCCTAAATTTTTACACCACTGCTACCCACACTTTTACCTAGCGAACGGCCCGGGTAGGACTGGGGGGGTGGCAATATGTTTTTCCAAACGGGTCTCCTTTTCGCTGGAGAAACAAATTAGTGATCCAGAGGGTAGATACCTAGCATTAATAGGTCACCTAGAGGGCTCCCGCGTTACCTTAATTTCTTACTATGCACCCAATACAGGCCAACTCCTTTTTTTTCGTAAACTACTGCACACTGTGTCCCCTGACCTAGGAGGAGTTGTTCTCTTTGGAGGAGACTCCAATGTGGCCCTAGACTCTATTTTTGACAAAACCAGGAGGCCCTCATCGGCTCCACGACACTTCCCCAAAATTGGATCTAAATTAGCCAAAATGTTACATTATCATAACTAGATTGACGTCTGGAGAGAGTTAAACCCATCCAGGAAAGATTACACATTCTTTTCCCATGTCCACAATACCTACTCCAGAATAGACCACTTTTTCACAAACCCCACAAGTGTTCCTCTTTTTCGGGCTAGTAAAATAGGGGAAGTAGCTTGGTCAGATCACTCCTTGCTTTGGACCACGTGTGACTCTTTACGAGACACTAGGGGTCCAGCTCCCTGGAGAATAAATGATTCTCTTCTGAGCAACCCTTCCGTCTGTTTCGATGTGGAGCAGCACCTCAAGGAATATTTCTTATTGAACGGTCCGGCAGATACTTCCCCTGTGACCAATTGGGCTGCTCACAAGGCCACAATTAGAGGATATCTCATACAAATAGCGTCCCGAATTAAGAAACATTCTAACTCATTAATGCAGGAAAAAGAACGGGAATTAAATGATCTATTGTCCCAGCACAAACAGCGCCCTGACCTAGACCTGAGAGACAAAATAGATTCTACTAGGTTGGAATTAAACCTTTGCCTGACAACTAAGGCCGAAAAAAGCCTTAGGTGGACCCAGGCTTCCTTCTATACGTTGAAGGATAAACCTGGTACTATGCTGGCTAGTAGACTTACGCCTAGGACCCGTAGGACGGTACCCCCAAAACTCAGACAGCCTAATGGAAACTTGACACAGAACCCGCAAATCATCACAAAATTGTTACACTCCTACTATACCTCCTTATATTCTACACACGAGGCCCCCCCTCCCGGAGCCCTGGACGACTTTTTTAAAGACGTGCCCCTACCATCCTTCACAGATTCTCACCGTGAGGTCCTGGAGGGAGACATCACCGTAACAGAAATATTGGCTGCAATAAAACAGGCTAACGCGTCCAGGACTCCGGGGCCGGATGCTTTTCAGCCTCTTACTATAAGAAATTTGCTCCACTATTGGCACCTCATCTACTAAAATTCTTCAATGCCCTTCGTGACGGGGAGCAGCTTGATACAGATTCTAATAGAGCCCACATCAGTCTGATCCCCAAGCCAGACAAGGATCATAGTGAAGTGGCAAACTATCGCCCGATATCATTGATCAATAGCGATCTGAAGCTACTCACAAAAATCTATGCAAACCGATTTAACATATTTCTGGCACAATATATCCATATAGACCAAGTGGGATTTGTCACGGGGCGACAAGCTGCTGACCAGATTCGACGGGCCACTGATCTGATTTCTATTTTACGCTCTAATTGGGATGGGTTGGGCGATAGGCGAGGAATGCTTCTGTCACTGGACCTTCACAAGGCCTTTGACTCTATTTCCTGGCCCTTCCTCTTCCATACATTGAAACAGTGGAACTGCGGACCTAAATTTATGAGCCTTATTTGCACATTATACTCTAATCCTTCGGCCAACATTCTTGCATATGGACACAAGTCGGATCTTATACAGATAAGGAAAGGAACCAGGCAGGGATGCCCTCTCTCGCCTCTTCTTTTTGTTCTGGCGATTGAGTCACTGGCAACGGTTATCCGTGCCAAACCCAACATTCATGGTGTACCTAGCGGCGGCAGGACTCATAAATGTGCTTTTTTCGCCGATGACTTGTTATTATTTGTAACAGATCTGATTACAACTCTACCCAATCTATTTGCTACACTCTATAGATTTGAAACCGTCTCTGGTCTACGAGTTAACCAATCTAAATCTGAAGCGTTGGACATAAACCTTCCCGGCCCGGTACGGGATGCAATACAACAGTCGTTTCCCTTTAAATGGTGCACACAAGCACTCCCTTATCTGGGAATTAAACTCACTCGGGATGTCTCTACATTATTTCAGGTTAATTATATCCCGCTTTTTAAGTCCATTGAACAAGAACTAAAGAACTGGCAGTCACATGATCTTTCCTGGATGGGTAGGATAGCAGCCATAAAGATGACAGTACTCCCCCGAATCCTTTACTATTTCCGATCATTACCGATCCCGATACCATTGGCATTCCTTAAAAAACTTCAGTCGCTAATATATAAATACATTTGGGGTGGTAAGGGATGCAGAGTGGCTCATTCCACTCTTTATATTTCCAAAGGGAGGGGGGGACTGGGAGTTCCCCACTTCATGAAATTTTATAGGGCGGCTCAACTGGTACAACTTTACCAAATTTTTTCTACAACATACCAGCCAGACTGGGTTCGGTTGGAAGCACAGGCCAGTCCCTCATTACCAATAGACCTCCTGCTGTGGCTCCCGACAAGAGAACGTCGGGCCATATTGTGCCCTTCTTTATCCCATTCCCTGCGTCTGTGGGACACGGTGAACAAAATACACCCATTGAAATCTCCTCATTCTCCTGTAGCCCCTATACTCAATAACCCACACTTTCCTCCAGGACAGAATCCCCAGCAATTCACGTGGTGGGTTAACAAAGGCCTTTACAGGATAGCACACTTCATAGACCACAAAGGGATCAGGCAACAGGCTTATTTTCGAGAGACATTACAGATGCCACAGACGGAATCTTTCCGTCTACACCAAATCATTCACTTCATCAAATCCCTAGCTACTGATCTGATAGACATAACTACTAGGACTTTGTTTGAAAATAAATGCTTACGCAGAACTGAGTCATGGGGAGGGATCTCTGAGCTCTATGCCCTCTTCAATACCCAACAGACCAAACCTTCATACCAAATAGCATGGGAATCGGATTTAGGTGAGACTATAGAGGAGGAGATATGGGGGAAATGGTCGACCATGGTGCATAAAGGAATACTCAACACTTCCCTGGTGGAGGGAAACTACAAGGTGTTGTCCAGGTGGTACCTTGTCCCGGCGAGGCTGGCGAGGATGTACCCCGGAAATTCACCCCTTTGCTTTAGAGGATGCGGGCAGGAGGGTACCATGTTACATGTTTGGTGGTCCTGTCCCAGGATACAGCGCTTCTGGATCAGAGTTTTCACCTTGGTCTACTCAGTGACAGGACAAAATCTACCTAAAAATCCTAAGACAGCGCTATTTGCAGACTTGCCGGACGGAACCCCTAGACATCTCCAAACTCTCATCTTCTTTATTTTTTCAGCAGCTAAAATCACAATAGCACGAGCATGGAAAACTCCAGTGGTCAACCTTGCACTGGTAAAGAATAAAATATCTTGGATCATGGTCAACGAAAAGTTGGCCAGTATCCTTAAAGACAGACAGGCCAGATTTGACAGGGTGTGGTCCCCCTGGATCAAATACCTACAAGCCCCATAATCTCAATAACTGTATGATGGGGGACCCAGGCCGAGGGAAACGGCTTCCTCTTTGGATTCTGGACCTTTATCTTTTTTCTCTTTCTCTCCTGCCTATCCTCCTCCTTTTTCTTAACCTTACTTTAAATCATTTCTCGTACCCCCCCTTTTTTCTTCTCTTAAAAGACTCTACTTGTGGATACAAGTGGAATGCTATGGAGCCTCTCTTTTCTTGGCCCTGATGGAGGAACAAGGTAAACTAACTTTAAAGGCCTAACCTCCTTTGGCGCCAAGGGCCCTGATACTGAGATATAATAAAGGTACTAAAACTTGATTTAAAATTATCAAAAAGTTAAGAGTACTTCGCTTATGGGGCAAATTTATCTTCTTTCTCTTTTCTCCCCCTTTTTTTTTTTTTTTTTTTTTAGTTGTTTTTATTTTATTTTTCATTTTGATAAACACTAATGATATATGGAATGTGTAAGATATGTTATTCTAGACCCTTTAAGGAGAGGTCAACATTAGTGTCCTTATGTTTACTGAGCGTACTAATACTCACCTGTTACCTCCCCCCCCCCCCCTTTTTTCTTTTTTTTTTTTTTTTTTTGTGTTCTGTACAACACGTTTGTGTCATTTGACAGAAAATATGATTGATGACTGATTGTTCATGCCATTTTGTATAATTTGCAAAACCTTTAATAAAGAAAATTGAAAAGAAATGATATTAGCCGGAATTCCATAGAGTTTAATCACTTCTCTAATGAACGTTTGTGCAGTTTCAGGAGCAGAGGGGGTACCCTTCATTGGAATGAAATGAGCCATTTTAGATAACCGATCTACCACCACAAAGATGGCAGTGTGCCTTTCAGCCGGAGGCAACTCGACAATGAAGTCAATAGACAGCATCTTCCATGGCCTGTCTGGGACAGGTAGAGGTTTCAGTAATCCCCAGGCCCTGGTTCTACTGACTTTATTCCGAGCACAGATAGTACAGGATTCCACATACTTCTTACAGTCCTTAGGCACTTGGGGCCACCAGAAGGTGCGCAGGACAAGATCAGCCGTCTTGGTAACACCAAAATGTCCTGCTAGTGCGTGATCATGACAAAGTTCTAAAATTGTGACCCGTAGGCCTTCAGGTACAAAGACCAAAGCAGACCATCCTTTTCTTGTAGTTTTCTTCTCATAGCAGGTACCAACCCTACTGAAGCTTGCTTAATCCGGGAAAGTAGGTCTTCTTGCAACAGGAAAAAATTTCCAGGAGAAAGGAGCGTATCTGGAGGTGAGGTTTCTTGAGGCTTGTGGAACATCCTAGACAAAGCGTCAGGTTTTATATTCTTGGAGCCTGGCCGATAGGTCACGTGGAAGGAGAACCTGGAAAAGAACAAGGCCCACCTGGCTTGTCGCGGTCTCAACATCTTTGCGGATTTAAGATATTCCAGGTTTTTGTGATCTGTGTAGATCAGAATAGGATGAGCAGCTCCTTCCAAAAGATACTGCCACTCTTCCAGAGCGGATTTTATGGCCAGTAGTTCCCGATCTCCTACATCATAATTCCTTTCTGCGGATGATAGTTTGCGAGAAAAGAAGGCTACAGGGTATAACAGAGCTTTGGTCCCTTGTCGCTGAGAAAGAATCGCACCAACAGCACTCTCAGAAGCGTCCACTTCCAGGACAAATGGTAAAGAGGAATCGGGATGTTTCAAAACAGCAGCAGAGGTGAACAGTCTTTTGAGAGATTCAAAGGCGGATTGAGCTTCGGACGACCAATGAAAACGCACCCCTTGTTTGGTCAATTGAGTGATGGGCTCAATGATGGCTGAGAACCCCTTAATGAATTTTCTATAGAAGTTGGCAAAGCCAATGAAACGTTGGACTCCTTTCTTGTCAGTAGGGGCTGGCCAGTCAAGAATTGCAGCAACCTTATGGGGATCCATCTTGATCCCTTCCACAGAGATGATTAGCCCCAAGAATGGAATACTCTCTTGCTCGAACTCGCACTTTTCAGCCTTAGCGTACAAGTCATGTAGCCGGAGTCGAGCTAAAACACATTTAACATGTCTACGATGGGATTCCAGGGAAGAAGAAAAGATGAGAATGTCATCTAAGTAGACTATGACGAATAGATCCAAATAGTCCCGGAAAACATCATTTATGAAGTACTGAAAAGTTGCAGGGGCGTTACATAGTCCAAAGGGCATCACCATGTATTCAAAGTGCCCGAAGCGAGTGCGGAAAGCTGTCTTCCACTCATCCCCTTTTCTAATGCGAACTAGGTTGTAAGCCCCTCGGAGATCTAATTTGGTGAAAATAGTAGCAGTCCCCAGTCTCTGGAATAATTCTGGTACCAAGGGGAGAGGGTACCGATTTTTAACAGTTATTTTATTGAGTTTGTGGTAATCTATACAAGGACGAAGAGAGTGATCCTTTTTTTCAACAAAAAAAATGCCTGCACCTGCTGGGGATTTAGAGGGCCGGATGAAACCCTTTTCTAGGTTCTCGTCGATGTATGCTTTTAGTGCTCCTTGCTCCAGCTCGGTCAAAGGAAATATCCTGCCAAAGGGAACTTCGGCTCCGGGAAGGAGCTCGATGGGGCAATCGTAAGCCCGATGAGGAGGAAGGGTTTCAGCCCCTTTTTTACTAAAGACATCTAAAAAGTCATGATAGACCTTGGGGACCGCCTTGAATAACTCAGAATCAGTGTTGAGACATAACAGAGCAGGGGATTCACCAGAGTCCTTCAAAGTGCAGAACTGTTGACAGTACTGAGAGGAAAACGTAATTTCTCCTGTGACCCAGTTGATAGTAGGGTTATGGGCTTGTAGCCTCGGCATGCCAAGAATAATAGGAAATAAAGGAGAAGTGATGATGTCCAGGCGAAGCAGTTCTTGGTGCAAATTGAAGATGGTGACTGGAAGGGGAGCGGATTCTTGTATAACCGGCCCAGAATTTATTGCAGACCCGTCGGCCAGATGAATAGAGAGTCCATGGGCCTTGTAACGCAGTGGGATCTGGTGTTTAGCTGCAAAGGATGAGTCCAAGAAGCAGCTGTAAGCCCCGGAATCAATGATAGCGGGAACCTGTAAAGTCTTTCCTGGGAGCTGCAAAGATATAGAAAGAGTCAAGTGAGCGGAAGTCTTAGGCCAAGCAGTCACATCACCAGAGGAGACAGACAGGCACTTTCGGAGTTTGTTAGGACAGTTCCTGACATAGTGTCCGGGTTCCCCGCAGTACAGGCACAGGTTGTTAGCCCGGCGACGTTGGCTTTCCTCCGTCGTGAGAGATGGGCGGAGGACTCCAAGTTGCATGAGCTCAGAGGTATCAGGTGAAACAGCAGGACTAGAGGTGGGTGCAGGATGGGTATAGCTGGGGACCCTAGGCAACATCCAGGTTGTGCGAGTAGGCCCAGCACCTCTTTCTGCTCTTCGCTCCCTCAACCGTCGGTCGATCTGTATGGCAAGATTAATCAAGGCATCCAGAGTCAGAGGAATTCCCACTCGGGCCAGTTCATCTTTTAAAGGGTCAGAAAGTCCCATACGGAACTGGTAGCGGAGGGCAGCATCATTCCAGTCCGTGTCTGCACTCCATCGGCGGAATTCCGCAACGTAGTCCTCTACTGCCCTATGCCCTTGTTGAAGGGTGTGCAGGGCGGCTGTGAGTCCTCATATAGCTGGGCCGTTGCATCAAAGAAGGTGGTTAAATTGGTCAACACCTCGGCTTTCAGTTCCAGAAGGCGGTGAGCCCATGTTTGGGGGTCACCCAGGAGTAGTGAGATCACAAAACCTACTTTGGTGGCTTCAAGCGAGAAGGTGTGAGGTTGAAGGGCGAAGTACAGTTCGCATGCATTCCGGAATGCCCTGAATTTACTTCGTTCTCCAGAAAACTTTTCAGGAGTGGGAACCCTTGGTTCAGGAGGTAGCATTACTACTGTAGGGGAAGTAGTACTGCTAGCAGAGGTAGATGGCAGAGAAGATCCCTGGGTCTCAGTGGGACCAGACAGTACTTGGACCCGTTCTTCCAGACGTGTATATCCTTCCTGGAGACTCTTAACAGCCTGTGTAAGGCCAGCCAGGTGCATATAAAGTTCTTCCATAGGAGAGGCTCCCTGCTCAGGCTCGGTCATGGCTGTCTGTTACTGTCACGTACCTTGTGGACGAGCCCGACTTGCAGGGGATGGCCTCTCTTGCGGCTCCGACTCGAGGGCCCTGGTAGGGTATACAGGAAGCACAAGAGTCAGGAGTGGCACGAGTGCCTGGCAGGATCAACAGCAGGAGGTAGGTCTGGAACTCTGGAAACACTGTGCAGTGGAGATTAAGCTGATCTGGTAGGTAGACTGGAACACTGGTGCAGCAGACTGGAACTGGATAGCAGGCTGGAACACACAGGACAGCAGACTGGAACACTGGTGCAGCAGACTGGAACTGGATAGCAGGCTGGAACACACAGGACAGCAGACTGGAACACTGGTGCAGCAGACTGGAACCACACAGCAGACTGGAACTGGATAGCCAGGCGGACTGTAGATGAGCCAAAGGGTCAGGCAGAAGAGTGGTCAGACAAGCCGGGGTCGGATGCAGGCAGAAAGCAGGGATGGTCGGAGACAAGCCGGGATCAGATGCAGGCAGACAGCTAGGATAATCAGGAACAAGCCGGGTCTAGCACAGGAAACAGGAAGTGTTCTCAGGAAGTGCACACGTAATGCTGCAGAGCAGACAGCAAGATTCTCATGTGGCAGATCAGTTTAAATAGCCCACCTGGTGCGCGTGCGCATGCGTGCGACTGCCCGCACAGGGCGTCTGATACTGACAGGACTTTCCTAACATGCGGGAGGGAAGATTAGCGGCTTTAATCGAATCCGCCATCCAAATGGATAAGAAGCGTGTTAGATCCCCCTCCCTCACCTTAGACCCTTTGCAAGGGGAACAGTGGGTACAGGATGAGGTGTTACCCTCAGGCGATCAGGAGGGAAAACAAACTGATTACTCCTCTGCGGAGGAAACCACAGTAGATGAACCCTTTTCAGCCTCGCAATCTGAGCAATTGCTGGTGCAATCTCTTACGGAGATGGTTTGTTCCACTTTCATGCTACCCCTAACGGAGTCTGCTGAAAGTTCAGTTTCTTCCTTAGGTTCTTTAAAACCTTCACAGCCTTTGCATGCGTTTCCTGTCCGTGCATTACAAGAAAAAGCTTATTTATGCTGAATGGGCTCACCTGGATAAGCATTTTCTCCCTCCAAAGAGATTCTCAGTTCTCTATTCCATGGAGGAGAAATTCACCAAAAAATGGAATGTACCAGCAGTTGACGCTACGATTTCCAGTGTGGATAAAAGTCGAACTTGTCCAGTAGACAATGCACAAATGCTTAATGATCCAACAGTTAAAAGATTGGAATTCCTGCTAAAATCCTCTTTTTCTTTGGCAGGTGCCATTACTCAGCCTGCAGTCGCTGCAATTGGCATCTGTCAATCCCTAAAGGACCAATTTAGACAGGCCCTTAAAGAGCTTCCTGTACTGCAAGCCCGGGATTTGACCAAGCTGCCAAGAGCATTATGTTTTGCCATAGACGCCATTAAAGATTCTATTCACCAGGCGTCCCCCCTTGCGCTTGTGCTAGTACACATGCGAAGAATTCTGTGGTTTAAAAATTGGTCAGCCGACTGGTTTTCCTTTTCATGGGGATCGGCTATTTGGGGATGATTTGGACAAATACATCCAAACGATTTCCAGTCAAAAGAAAGAGTAAACGCCCTTCATTTAAGCAGGCTCTTTCTCCAGCACCAGGGGAATCTGCCTCTAGGCAGTGGCGATGGCCTCCGCTGTCAGACTCTAAAGGAAAACCTCAGGGTCAGGCCCAGGCACATAAGAAGGCCTGGGGCCAGAAACCCGCAAAACAGAATTCTAAAGCCTCCTTCTGAAGGGGCGCCCCCCCTTGCCAGGGTGAGGGGAAGACTTCTGCAGTTCTCAGAAGTCTGCCAAGAGGAAATTCAGGACAGATGGGTCATCTCCACGGTAACTCTAGGGTACAAACTGGAATTTCGGGACTTTCCACCGTCTCGTTTTCTGAGGTCAATGTTCCCAAAGATCCAGGGAAAAGGCAATCTCTGTTTCAGGCACTAGACTGATCAATGGCTCAGGGGGTGATCAAACAAATCCCCACAGAAGAGCAAGGTTTGGGGTTTTATTCAAACCTCCTTATGGTACCAAAAACGAATGGAGATGTCAGACCCATTCTAGATCTAAAAAATCTAAATCAGTTCCTGAAGATCTGCTCCTTTCGCATCGAGTCGAGTCGATCAGGTTGGTGGTTTCTATCCTACAAGGAGGAGAACTTCTGGCATCTATCGACATCAGGGATGCATAGCTGCATGTTCCTTTATTTCCCGCTCACCAAAGGTTTCTCCGGTTCGACGTAGAACAGCAGCATTTCCAGTTTGTAGCTTTGGCCTTCGGGCTAGCTACAGAACCCTGGGTGTTTACAAAAGTCCCGGCCCCACCTCTAGCCAGGTTAAGGGCACAGGGCATAACAGTCTTGGCGTACCTAGATGATCTATTGCTAGTAGACCAGTCAGTGGCTCGTTTGGAGCAAAGTGTACGCATTACAACCAGTTACCTGGAAAGTTTAGGTTGGATTCTCAACCTAGAGAAGGCTTCCTAAAAAAAGGTTAAAAAT
Organism: Lithobates clamitans; assembly: GCA_037952925.1. Taxonomy (NCBI): domain Eukaryota; kingdom Metazoa; phylum Chordata; class Amphibia; order Anura; family Ranidae; genus Lithobates; species Lithobates clamitans. The sequence continues at coordinate 2,202,365 of JBBGZY010000720.1, forward strand.
GCTGGAGTACTTGGGTCTGATCATAGACACAGCCCAGAAAAAGGTGTTCTTGCCTCAGGCAAGATCAGTTCCATAAGAGAGCTGGTGCAAATGGTCAGGTTGAAAGGAGATACCTCCATTCGCCTTCGCATGAGGTTGTTAGGAAAGATGGTGGCTTCATTTGAAGCAGTTCCCTATGCCCAGTTCAATTCAAGACTGTTGCAAAACAGTATCCTGTCGGCTTGGAACAAAACGATTCAAGCTTTAGACTTGCCAATGCGGCTGTCCCCAAGGGCGTCCCAAAGCCTCAGTTGGTGGTTACTAACCCAGAATCTGCTGAAAGGAAAATCATTCAGACCGATTATCTGGAAGGTGGTAACGTCAGATGGCAGCCTTTCAGGCTGGGGAGCAGTGCTAGAAAAGACAACTGTCCAGGGACAGTAGTCAAGAATGGAAAGAGCCTTGCCCATCAACATCCTAGAGATTTAGGCAGTGCGTCTGGCTCTAACGGCCTGGACTTTCAGGTTACGGGATTGTCCTGTCAGGATCCAATCCGACAATGTCACAGCTCTGGTCTATATCAATCACCAAGTGGGCACCAAGAGTCTCGCAGCACAGAGAGAGGTGAACCATATTCTATCTTGGGCAGAAAGGAATGTTCCGTGCCTGTCGGCAGTCTTCATTCCGGGAGTTGAGAATTGGCAGACGGACTACCTGAGTCACCAGCAGTTATTCCCTGGGGAATGGTCCCTTCACCCCGACATTTTTCGGGCTGTTTGCCAAAGATGGGGGACTCCAGACGTAGATCTTCTGGCATCCAGATTCAACATGAAGTTAGTCACCTTTGTGTCCAGGACAAGGGATCCACTCGCATGCGGAACAGATGCGTTGGTGACCCCGTGGGATCAGTTCTCACTGAATTATGCATTCCCCCTATTCAGTTGCTGCCACAACTTCTGGTAGCCCCAGCGTTGCCTAGAAGGTCCTGGTATGCAGAAATCGTAAAGATGGCGGTGGAGGATCCAGGGTCCCTTCCACTCCTTTTTTTTATATTTTTTTATCAAGATCTCCTGATTTTTTTTTTTTAGGTTTTTTTTATAGTGATCTCCATAATATTTTTTTTCGTTTTGTGTGTCAAGTTACCACAACACCATTATTATCTTATATTTTTTAACCTCAAGGAGATTGGTTGGTCTTGGTGTCCCTTGTTAATTTGACGTTGTCTTTTTGAAATGTACCTGCCTACTCACAAACTGTGCATTTTGAACTAAAACACATAGCCAAATATTTGTGAAAAAAAAATAGACATTTATTAGGGGTCATAACAAAATAAAGAGGAAGGCAACGCTGGATAAACTGTTGAAATTGGCGAAGCCTTTGTACCCCAGGGGAGACATCAATTATTTGACAGGCAAAATTGGTAGCCTGAGGAGTCCATTTAATTGGGAGCACAATACGGTCTAGGACTCCGAGAAATCGGGAGCAGCAGATGACATGTATGTCCTGAGGCTGTGGTCTTAAAACAGCCTGCATCTTTTGCCAGACCAGACCGAATTCAGGCCATCACTCTCTTGTCTTCCTTCCATGCTTCCTTCCAGACTGTGGTTGTGGTGTTGGAGTAGTGGCAGGAGGTGGAGGAGGAGTATGGTCCAACTCACATACGTGACTTTTTTTGTGCGTTCGCCCATCACCTCCTTATTTAGGGCCTGATACATGACTTCCTCACAAATGAGGTGTTGGCCCACCTCCATTTTCTGCAATTTTCTGGCTGTCATACAGGCATAGGCCTCTTGAAAATTGGGGGTGGTTCTGAGGGCCACAGGTTCCTCCCCTCCACCTTCCAACAAAAGGCCCAGAAATGGGAGTAATGTGGAGGAGTCAGCAATTTCTTTGATTCAAAGAATCAAAGAAATTGCTGACTCCTCCACATTACTCCCATTTCTGGGCCTTTTGTTGGAAGGTGGAGGGGAGGAACCTGTGATCCGGTCAGGCTACTGGGCATGGCCACCTCCTGACTGCCACTTTCCACAGCCACCTCCTGGCTGCCACTTTCCACAGCCACCACCAGGCTGCCACTTTCCAGGGTCACCTCCTGGCTGAGACTTTCCTGTGTATGAAAATGGGACATAGTTTTAGGTTTTTGGTCAACCACTTTGTTAATTCTGAAATTAGTGATCAATAATAACATCTAGTTAACATCATTAATTTTTGGCAAGAAATATGTTGAATAATTCAATACCTGGCTCAAGCTGGGCTCCTCCACATCTTCCTGGGTGGAAGGCCCAGGTTGGACTTCTGAAGCCTCATCTGAGATGGAAGGAAGAGTGGAAGGAAGAGTGGAAGGAAGGGTTGAGAGTGATGGCCTGATTTCGGTCTGGTCTGACAAAAAACACAGTCTGTCGTAGTACCACAGCCTGGGGACATAAACGTCATCTGCTGCTGATCCTGGAATCTCATGGAATCCTGGACCTTCTTGCGCTCCCTATTATATGTGCTCCTCAGGCCACCAATTTTGCACTTCAAATAGGGGATGGTTGCCGTGGGAATCACCGGCTTCACCAATTCCATCAATTGATCAAGCGCTTCCTTCCTCTTTATTTTTATTATTATAAAAAGGGTGTTTCACCTGTCACAGACAGGGCAGGTCCCTGTATTTATCAATGAAGCTAGGGAGGAAGTCATGATCATTGAATCTATCCATTTTCTCTGCAAGACACAACACAAGACAAAACCTAATGTCAGGCTAAACTCTCCTAATCTTGTCCCAATATAGGCCTCAATCTATAAGCAGTATAGGCCACTGATGCCCCAAGTTAAAATTGTACCTTTATTAGCACGATCGGCGCTTAGGCTACTCCGTATTCCGCTACACCGTATTCCGCTCACAGATCGTACGTATGACGCACGCGTGTTGCGCTTTATATACACTGCGCATGCGTGAAACTCTACCCGCCCCTGACCTTCTTTCTAGTATATTCCCCGCCCCTTTTCTTTCAGTGCAGTGGGAAAGCATATGGCGGAGACAGAGCAGTTGCATGCAGAGGAGAGCAGCAACGACAAAAGCCCAGAGCCATAAATGTCACAATCCAGAAGATTTAAGGCATCAAATATGTCCTTTGGTAAGATGGTGGAGATGGTGGACATCTTGAAGAGGGCCGACTATGACGGTAAATATGGACCGTACAGCAACCCAAATGTGAGAAAGGCCAAAATCATGACTAAAGTTGTGAAAAGTCTGCAGAAGAAATTTGGGGTACGACGATCCAAGGATCAACTGAGGAAACAATGGTCAGATCACAAATTGAGGGAGCAGGATCAGTACAGAAGAATCAAGAGAGTGCTGCAAAAAGTAGGTATTTTGTCATGTGTTCCTATTATTATTATTACTTTCGTGATGCTCCATGTGCTTTTCTTTACTGTTGTACAGTTTAAAATGTGTTTAAAATGGCAAGCTTTAGGTTCATGGGCACAGTAATCGTTCGTAGTAAACATCGTTCGTTTGCTCACTAATACAGTGTTTTTTGCAGGTTAACTACATTTGTTCAGGCCTATTTGTATTAAAATAAGTTTGTTGTCTAGATGGGTTTGTAACTAGAATGAAATGCAAACTTGATTCAGTGTAAGGAGAGGACATTCAGCAGATTTTTACACATCTGGACGCAGGAGCACTAGTGTGGGAAACAAGAACACTCTTTTTAGGGTGTCCCACACAGGTGCTCCAGTGGATACTAGGGGTGCCTTCATGTGGGAAACTTTACCAAAAAAGGTAAGTATTCCAGCTTGAAGAAATTGAAAAAAGCATGTCTTCAGCTTGGAACTCTGCCAAAACAGACAATTGTACGACACTTCCAAGCAATGTTTCATATTCCTATTTCTTGCCTCAAATATCTGTGTGCTAAGTATACCTTTTTTTTATTCAAATAGGGGAGAAAAGACTCGGAACATCAGAGGACACCAGGGATCCCCAACCTTCTAAAGAAGGGGAAGTCACCATACCACAACCTGAGGATGTGGAGGGAAGAGAGGTTCATGATGTGGTTGAAATAGTGACCACAATAGGTGAGTGTCTGAGACCACTGCTTCAGTTAATAGATGTATGCCTGCATATTTATAATACACGGTGTGTTTTTTTATTTTAGGTGATGTGGATGTTGTGGAAGAAGAAACTCATTTCACAAGTGCAAGTGCACACGTCCACATTGGGGAGATTATGGTGTGCAATTGTGATTTAAAAAAGATAAAGGAAAACATCAATGATGCTCAACAAAAAATGAAGAACATCATTGATGTTTTAGGCAAAATCTAAAACACACAAAAATTGTACCGTTTTGTCGAGGAATTTTTTATTTTACTTCAAATTTTAAAGTATTTTAAAAGCAAAATTGAAGATGCACACAGTGTGTCAACATGGGATATCAAGGTATGCGTTTTGGGGATGCAACCCCTTCCTTGCTACTAAAGTAGATGAGAGATAGGGGTTGCACCCCCAAAACATGTCCATTGATCCCCCATGATGGGCGCTAGTACATGTTGACATTAGGCATGGGATCAGGAGGAAAATCCACATTTTGACTCCCAATTTGTGTGCATCTTCAAAATTTGACTTTTACAGGGCTGACATCACCCCATCTGATGAAGGCAATATCAACACAGTTTTGATATACTAATGTCTGATATTGCCTTCACTTTTTCAAAGTTGAACTTTGTAAGTTCATGAGTTGTGTATGTTATGGTTTGAAACATGCCTGTTTAACCAAAAAATTTATATTTCTAATGTCAAACATAAAAACAAAGATGTTGGTTTGTTCAAAAACCAAGATGTTGGTTTGTTCAAAAACCGTTTTCTTTTTTTTTTTTTTCCAAATAATTTCTTTTATTTATATGCAAAATCAGCATTTACAGAAAATTTTATAGACAAATAACCAAAGAGAATACATGCGACACCAAAATACCGTAAACTGAAAGACATAAATTCTTCTACTCAAATTCCTAAATATGAAGTATCTGGGCCTGATCTGTGTTTCTCTTAGTACATGTATGTTTTAGTCACCTAATCCCAAATGGTCCGATGATTAAAGAAGTAGTAGTTATCTGGTGTTGACGGCATTGTAAAAAAAGGGATTTGTTTATTAGGTATCTTTCAGGCCTAGTATCTACCGCTCAGGGAACTGGAGATGTGGTAAATGTAGGATGTTTATTTGGTACTCAGTGTGGGCTTTATCGTAGTACAAGATGATAATGAAAATTGGTAATTGTGCCAAGTATCTCTAAAGGGGAGGGGGCTGGGGTAAGGGAGAGGGGGAGGGAGAGTAGTCATGCAGTGGGGAAGTGAGAGGGGGAATGGAGGGCGAGGGAGAAAAAGTGGGGAGGCGTAGGGTCCTCTCTGACCTCCCTTCCTAGCTTGTTTGTAAAATATGTGTACTTTGTGAAATTTGGAAGCTTAGTTCAAGGTGATCGTCCTATGGGGGGATGGGATGATAAATTAAAAACCAGATTTGGTAAGGTGTTGGCAATCCTTCTGTATAGGATAGTGTTTCAAGTGTGTGTTTGACTATTTTGGTTAGTAGGTTCATTGAGAATGCGATATTCAGGCGTTGTTTGAAAGTGTATCCAGCAGCTCCATTTCCTGTTGAATTTGGTAGGGTTATCCTGAGCAATATGTATTAATTCCTTTGGATTCTAGTAAACCATTCTCGTATCGTGGGGGTGCGTGTCGAATTCCAGTGTATAGGGATGCATTGTTTTGCTGCATTTATCATATGCATCACTAAAGATTTATGGTATGACCTGTGTGATAGGGGGGAAAGATGGAGCAGAAATCGAGCTGGGGAGAATTCTAGATCATATGAGGAGACCTGAGATGTAATTCTGTGTACCTCTTTCCAAAACCTTTGTATAGAGGTGCAGGACCACCAAATATGTAGTAAGGTACCTTTTATCTGCTTGGCATCTCCAACAAATGTCGGATAATGCGGGGTTAATTTTATGTAAGAGGGATGGTGTGTGATACCACCGGGATGCAATTTTGTAACCGTTTTCTTGAGTAGTGACATTTCTCGATCCTTTATGTATATTCAAAAATGATTGTTCCCATTGTATTGTTGAAGGCGAAATGGAGAGATCCTTTTCCCATTTTTGGCAGGCTAAAATCTGAGTCGTTTGATTATCTGTGAAAAGAAGGTTGTGTGTGGTAGACAATAAGTGATGTTGGGGGTTTACTTGGTTACAGAGTATTTCAAATGGGGTGAGCGACCTTGAGCATTTGGATTCTTTATATAAGGATTGCAAGTAGTGGGCTAATAGTAAGTATGTCCATGGGGAAATAGGCAGTTTCCCCTGTTGGGTAGTGATTTGGGAGGCAGTGAGGATTTTCCCCTGGTGAAAGAATTGGTGGGCTCTAATGCTATCTTGCGGGAAATTGTCAGCTAGAAAGTGATTGTGCATTCCCAGAGGGAAGCCTGGGTTTAGTTTCACCGGAGTTAGTGGGCTTGGGATGGAAGAAAGGTTGGTTCGAGAGCAGGATTTACGGAAGCAATTGAGAGTAGGTCCTATTAACAGGTGGGTGAGGAGTGATGAAGGTATGTGGTGTGGGTCCATCCAGGGCAGAGAGGCCAGGGGTAGTGTCGCAACCCAGTCTTTGTGGCCTGAGTGAATGTTCTTATCCACTATTCTGGTAAGATGTGTAGCAGTGTAATAATTGTGGATGTCAGGGAGTCCTATGCCTCCTTGGTGTTTAAGCATGGTGAGTTGTTTAAAATTAATTCTGGGTTTTTGGGACCCCCATAGAAATCTGGAGCAGGCCGATTTGTATGTTTTAAAGAAGGATGGTGGGATTAGAATAGGGATTGTTTGGAGGATATACAAAAGTCTCGGTAGGGCATTCATCTTCAGTATAGCTGCCCTGCCAAACCATGAGAATGATGGATTCTTCCAGAGCTTAAAGTCAGAGGTTAGTTTGTTTAGGATGGGTATGTCATTTTTTGCGTAGAGGTTAGAGAGTTTGGCAGGGAGCTGTATTCCTAAATAAGTAATAGAATCCTTCTTCCAATGAAAGGGAAAATTCTTTTTACATAGTTCTGCTAAGTGTTGGGGTAAGGAAATATTAAGCGCAAAGGATTTTGATAGATTGATTTTGAGATTGGAAATTATTTGGAACTGTTTGAACTCTGATAGTAGGACAGGTAAGGTGACTGGTGGTTGCATCAGGAACAGTAGAATATCATCCGCGAAGGCGGCGTATTTACAAAAACCCTTTACTAATGCGCATGTGAATGTGCTTTGAGTAAAATGTTTTATACTCAACAATGTGTGGCTTCTTCTTTCAATGCTCAATACCAGTTTTTGGAGTAAGTTGGTGTTTACAGTGACAATGGGGGTTATTTACTAAAGGCAAATCCACTTTGCACTACAAGTGCATTTTCAGTGCAGTTTCAGTGCACTTTCAAGTGCACTTGCATTTCACTTGTAGTGCAAAGTTGATTTGCTTTTGGTAAATAACCCACACAGTGCTCTAAAATGGGCCCCAATCAGGCGATTTTAGGCACTCAACACAATTAATTCATGGTCCTGAAAAGGATGATTATTTTTAACATTAATGCATTACATACATTAACAACAAAATCAATGTGTGTTTGTAGCAGACCTACAACAGAATAGTTAGCTGAAGAAGAGATTGTCACCACATGTATCAAATAAATTACGTTTGCACTATTTAAGAAATATGCCAAAAAGAAAAGTCCATTGGAGAACCTAGCAGACAGCTAAAAGAAACATAACGCAGTAAATCAAATGAAATATTATTTCAGTTTAAAATAAAAATGTATTTTAAAAATGTTTCTCAAACATTTGCTGGCATATCAATGGCCCCCTACCCGCAAAGTACTCCAGATATTTTTGTCTGACTTTGAAGGCGCTTTGGGGGGGCAAGCCAGGATGGCCAGCTTCAAGTGCCGTCAGGGTTGGTTGATCTGGAAAGCCGGCCTCAGGCCCAACTGAGGCCACATAGTTAGTAGCATTTTTCCTTAGAAAATTGTGCATAATGCAGCAAGCAAGGACTATATGGTCCAGTTTATATTCCCCCATGTGGATTGGTGTCAGGAATAGGTGGAACCAGCTGGCCATTATGCCGAAAGCATTCTCCACAACCCTTCTGGCTCTGACCAGCCGGTAGTTAAAAACCCACTGGTCCGGGGTGAGGGTCCTCATGGGAAATGGCCTCATCAGATGTTCTCCTAGTCCAAATGCTTCATCAGTGACAAACATGAACGGAAGACCAGCCACTTTGTCTTTTGCAAGCCCAAACCACCATTCTGGAGCCGCCTGTAAGACTCCGTCTGGGCGATGACTTCACCATCTGACATCTGGCCACTCTTCCCCACGTTCACATACAAAAACTTGTATGTCGCGGACACTACTGCCAACATCACTATACTATTAAACCCGTTGTAATTATAATAGTATGACCCCAAGTTGGGGGGTGGGATGATGTGGATGTGTTTCCCATCGATTGACCCTCCGCAGTTGGGAAAGTCCCACTGCTGGGCAAAGTGGGATGCCACAGTCTGCCATTCCTGTGGGGTTGAAGGAAACTGTGGAGTCAAACAAGAAAAAAAAATAGTACTTTTGCACATAAACAATGCAAGCAGATTAGACACAAACATTCTTGGCCAACATAAGTATAACATTTATTTTAAGGGGTATTTAAAGACGAAAGTATAAGGTACACTTATCAGATTCCTCCTCCCCTCTGATGGCCCATTTAAAAAAAAATTATGATGGAGGGGGGATGTTTTGGACAGCTCCACTTCATTGAGAGCTGAATGCATACATAGTGTGTTACTTTGGCCAGCCCCTCCTTACTTACACTATTGGCAGCCCACTGGACAGGTAAGAAGTGTCATAATACAAAAATATGAATACACACTGTCCAAATTGAAGCACATTTACATTCTGCAATTACATATCTAGATAATAGGAGAACAAAACTTTAAACAGTACCATTTGAAAGTATTATGGCAGGCCCTTGCACTACATGCTTTGGTGAATTCATCCATAAATCTGACCACAAAAGAGGTAGGTATAGTGTGTATGGGTTTGGCAAAGTCAGCAGATAGAGGATTGGTATCGGTTGACTTAGCAGTTGGGGGGAGGGAGGGTTCCAAATGAGTTTGGGCCCCCCAAAAAAAGCCTCCTGCACTCTACATGAATTTAAGGACAAAAAAAACATTTGTACAGATTTTAGGGAGTGTTTAGGGTAAAGCACTACAATGGAACTGACAAAATACATTGTTAAGTGACTAGGCTAGGTGTGTGTGGGCCCAGGATAGCATGCTGGGGAGGTTAGTGAAGGCAAATATGCATGAAGGACAAAAAAGGAGCATTAAAAGCTTCCAGCATGCATGAGGACAAAGAGGACATTCACAGCATATTACAATCATGATAATTAGGGAATGATGAAATAAATCCAATCGATTAGCAAACATTAAATGCATAGAATGTGATGTTAAAGGAGAAAACTTACCCTAATATTGTCCTTCTGCAGGACCTGAATGATAGCAGAACAGGTCTCTGGAATAATGATCCCAGAGCCTGGGGGAAGATGCCTGTCAAGAACTTGATGTCCTGCAGACTTCTCCCCGTCGCCAAGTACCGCAAGGTGGTGACAAGCATTTGTTTTCTGGAGTGATGGCTTGCCGCATGCAGGTGTCCTGCTTGGTAATATAGGGGGACAGCAAAGCCAACAGATGGTGAAAAATGGGGTCCGTCATCCAGAGATAGTTCCTGAAATCATCAGGATTATTCTTTTGGATCTGCCGCAAAAAAAAAGGTATGTGCAAGAATTGGTTATGCTGGAGCAACCAATTCTTGGTCCATGAACTCCTCCTCCCCCTGTTCATGGACTAGTCTTGGGTCAAAGTAAGAACCCCAACACCAAGCCCCTGCATAGCACAAACTCTATGACGAGTACGTAAATGCAACATGGCTTCAAAATGGTCGGCTGGTCAGAATGAACTAACAGAACGCACTGAAAATCTGAAAGGCCTGAGAAGAGCAAGCTGAAAATCAGAAACGAGCGGACAAGAACGCACTGAAAAAACAGATACGAACTGACTACACACACTTAAAAACAGATACGAACCCACAAACACAAACTGAAGAGCAGTAACGATCTGAAAAGCAAAAACAAAACAAAAACTGAAGTACTCCTGGTCGGATGAGGGGTTATATAGGGAGTGAACTTCCTGTATTGGGTATACCAGTGTCCATCACCTGAAGGTGCCTATGTACCCACATATACTATGGTGCTCTGTGTCCCGTGATGTACTCTAAGAAAAGGACATTAAAGGTAAGCTGTTATACAAATCCTATTTTTTCCTTAACAAAATGATTAACTTAAATTTAAACTGTCAATTATGTAGGAAAATGTACTCCAAATGTAAAACCCCAAGTTCAATCTTTAAAATGATAACATTTTACTTGTATCATTCACTCCCTGAACTGTGCATATCCTGTGGATTCTGTTTTTCAAACGTATGTGCACTCAAACAGTGGTCCTGCCTTATAGTTCCACTACAGTAATTATGGCAGAATATAACAAAGTACATGCTACCATAATCTAGCTTAAATACACCCGGAAGGAACAATACAGAAAAATGTACAACCACATTTTTAGTGTAAATGTTTGGATATTCTTACACCCTTCAAAGCATTAAAAATAATATATCATTCCAGTTGTCAATACACTAGTTTTTCTTCTATATTGTTTCAAATTATTCAACTAATTAGGCTGCAACAAAAATTTTAAGTACATTTACATATTACATAAAAATAATATCAACAATAAAATTACATAAATTATTAATGGAGGCTGAAATCTTCGTCTTTAGTGCTTGGACATCAAATCATATTAGACAGATGGATTGATGCTGTTTAGTACAGTACCTAAGAAGTATCTAAGAACTAAACAAAATAAAAAGGTTTTAATGTGATATCACTACAGTTCCCTCCTAGAAATAAACAAATAGCACCAATCATACATTATACAAACAATTTCCAAAAAAATAAAAAATAAAAATATGGCCATAATTTTAAGTGCACTCTCTGTTATCCATATTTAATGAGCTAATTTCAGTTAATTCAGTTAATTCATTCATTAACACTGTGTGTATTTTAATTAAAGAACACCCATTCAAAGTTGTTATTAATTCACCATGGTTGAAATGACATCCATAACATTTATAGTATGTTTATCACATTTGTGCACAGACATTATACATCACCAAACGCATATTGATTTTTCTATTTTAACCTCTTGCTCAATCCAATACAGATCTTTGAAACTTCTAGGAACAGATCTGGTTCCTTCTTTATTAATGAAAACTTTAACAAATCACGCTTTTACTCTTATGCCCTGTACACACGACCGGTTTTGCCGTCGGAATAAACTCTGAAGGTTTTTACGACGGAGTTCAGATGGAATTCCGCTCAAGCTGTCTTGCATACACACGGTCATGCCAAATTCCGACCGTCCAGAACGCGGTGATGTACATAACGTAAGACAGGACTAGAAAATGGAAGTTCAATAGCCAGTAGCCAATAGCTTCCGTCTCATACTTGCTTCAGAGCATGCATCATTTTTGGTGCGTCGGAACAGCATACAGACAAGCATTTTTTCCAATAGTAATTTGTTCCATCGGAAAAATATAGAACATGTTCTCTAAGTCTGTCTGAATTTTCGACAGAAAAAGTCAGATGGGGCATACACAGGGTTGGAATAAACGATGAAAAGCTTCCATCGGACTCTTTCTGTCGGAAATTCCGCTCGTGTGTAGGGATGGGCCAAAAAACTTGTTCAAACACAAAAACACCATTAAAGTCTATGGGGCATGAACATGAAAAATCAAAAGTGCTAATTTTAAAGGCTTATATGCATGGTATTGTCTTTAAAAGTGTTTGGCGACCTGGGTCCTGCCCCAGGGGACATGTATCAATGCAAAAAAAGTTTTAAAAACAGCTGTTTTTTCGTTAGCAGTGATATTAATAATGCTTAAAGTGAAACAATAAAAGTGTAATATTCCTTTAAATTTCGTATATGACAGCAAAATTACATTTCTAAAGGAAAAAAAGTCATCTAAACCTACTCGCGGCTATAATGAATTGTCGGTCCGGCAACACACATAAAAGTTTATTGATAAAAACAGCATGGGATTCCCCACAGGGGAACCCCGAACCAAAATTTAAAAAAAATGCGTGGGGGTCCCCCTAAATTCCCTACCCGGCCCTTCAGGTCTGGTATGGATATTAAGGGGAACCCCACGCCAAAATGTAAAAAAAAAATGGCATGGGGGTCCCCCTCAAAATTCATACCAGACCTGAGGGTCTGGAATGGATTTTAAGGGGAACCCTGCCCAAAATTTTTAAAAAATGGTGCAGGGTCCCCCCAAAAATCCATACCAGACCCTTATCCGAGCACGCAACCTGGCAGGCCGCAGGAAAAGAGGGGGGATGAGAGAGCAGCCCCCCTCCTGAACCATAACAGGCCACATGCCCTCAACATTGGGAGGGTGCTTTGGGGTAGCCCCCCAAAGCACCTTGTCCCCATGTTGATGGGGAGAAGGGCCTCATCCCCACAACCCTTGCCCGGTGGTTGTGGGGGTCTGCAGGCGGGGGGCTTATCGGAATCTGGAAGCCCCTTTAACAAGGGGACCCCCAGATCCCACCACCCCTGTTTGAAATGGAAGCGGGTACATTGTTTGTACCCATACCATTTCACAAAAAAAGTGTGAAAATGGTAAAAAAAATAAATCACACACCGTGGAAAAAGTCCTTTATTAAAAAATAAAAGAAATAAAACTGTCCCAGGTAGTCCATTCACCTCCGCCGACGGACCAAAAAAAAAATAAAGAAGATCTGCCTCCATGGGAGGCACACGCCATATGATGCATCCTCACAGGTGACAGCTCTTTTAAAACTGTGGGCGGGACCCTACGGTGTCGTCGTCAGGTGACCCCTCTCCCCTCTGACACACAGGGACATCCCTATGGCTTCCCCGTAGAGTCAGAGAGGGGCGGCGTCACCCGGTCCGCCCCCCTCTGACGCACAGGGACATCCCTAAGGCTTTAAGTGGGACCCCTACGCCATTTTATTTTAAATTTTGGCGCGGGGTTCCCCTTAATATCCATACCAGACCTGAAGGGCCTGGTATGGAATTTAGGGGGAACCCCAAGCATTCTTTTTTTAAATTTTGTTTCAGGGTTCCCATGTGGAGAAATCCCATGCCGTTTTTATCAATGAACTCTTATGTGTATTGCCAGACTGACAATTCATTATAGCCGCGAGTAGTTTTTTTTCCTTTAGAAATGTCATTTTGCTGTCAGACTGTTCTAAACACGGGAAACATGCACCACTTTACAGGCATACTATAGACACCCCCCAGGTATGAAATGAAAAAGGAATATTCCCCTTTTTTGTTTCACTTTAAGCATTATTAAAATCACTGCCCCCTGAAAAAACGGCTGTTTTTAAAACATTATTAAAATCACTGCTCCCAGGGGGAGATGGGCGGAGCCTAGCGGAACAGACATGCATTGTTAGAGCTCTGCACCGCTGAGGAGAGAAGAGAAGGACAAAGCGGAGCCTGCAGGCTCAAAAGGTATCCATTTGAACCTTTTCGCCCCAGGGAACAAACTGTGAAAGTTTGGGCAGGAAATTTTACTGGGAGGAAACCGTGGCAGAAATAAAAATCACCTCACAAAGAGCTCACAGGCACTCACTGCAACTAAAGCAGCTCCAGTCACCTCACAAGATACAGCATTAGGGCGCTCTCACAGACAGAAAATGTCACAGCAAGACTCTCCATTTGAGTCAGATACAGAACAAATCCTCTCACAAACTTCTCCACAAGCCTCCTCAGCATCCCCAGTAATATTATTACAATTTGAAAAGATGCTTCATAAGGCTTTAAAACAAACCTCAGACCAAATAACAAAAAGCCTAACCAAAGAAATAAGAGAGCTGGGAAACCGCACCGCAGCCTTAGAAATAAAAATGGATGAAATTGAAATTACAACCCAAGTAAATATAACAGAATTGGAACAATTAAAAGAAGAGAATTTAATACTTCAAACTAAGCTCGAAGATTATGAAAATAGAGCCAGACATTCAAACTTGCGCATAAGGGGAATACCTTAAACTGTGACAGACCTGCAATCTACTATTACTGCTCTATTACAAGAACTAAAGCCAGATATCCCTATTGAACGTTTAGAACTGGACAGAGTACACAGAGCCCTCACAGCCAAAAAGAAAGATGGACCCCCACGTGATATAATCACAAAATTTCATTATTACAGAACGAAAGAACAAATTCTAATTGCTGCAAGAGAAAAAAAGGAACTTAATTTTCAAGGACACAATTATCAAATTTTTGCTGACCTATCCCAACTTACTATTACTAAAAGACGATCCATGAAACCCCAACTAATGGAACTGCAACACCACAACATTATGTATCAATGGGGCTTCCCCTTTTCAGTCAGATTTAACTACCAAGGTACAATTTACAGAAGCAGATCAGCAGATGAACTACAACAAACCCTTTTAAAATTAAATCTGACAGAACCCACAAGCAGCAACTCTCCCACACGCAGAAGAATGACATCATCTTCACCTTCAGGCAGCACTCAGAAAATTTCAGAACAAAATGGGAATCATCATTCTCACAAAAGAGGCCGTTATGCCACATTATCCATGGACCAAGAAGATTCAATGGACTGACATCCTAATTCCTGATATCTCTTCATTTATTATACTAAGAGATGGTTCTAAAAAACCTGTATTTATAACTGAATGTAACTGCATTCTGATAGTCACACACTGTGTGGGATCATGTTACATTCCAGTTATATTTCTTATTACTTCTGATTCATATAGCCTTAGAATATATAAGTGAAATAAGGAAATTCTTGATCAGTTATATATTATCAGGTAATAACAATAGATTTATTACTTTTTAGGACAAATATGTTCAATAATCCAGAAGTAATGGAAGCTTTTTCTTTCTTTTCTTAAAACAAATATATTATTACCTAACTAGTTCTTAGAATTATGTTTTTGTTTATTCTAATCTGAAGCAATACAACCTCAATTTTATGAGTTAACATATCTAAACAGGAACAGAAAAAGGAAGGTTTCCCCACATTGGGGTTTTTAGGCAGCACAATAATAGATATAGACTCAGTTGTATGAAAAAAGTATAACAATTTTATTGGATAATGATAGACCATCAAAGTTAAAAACTGTGAGCTTCAGTGGGAATTATTTAAAAAGTAAGCTGAACATACATAAGCAGACATTTGTTCATAATCATACTTTAAACCATAAACATTAAACCTGACGCGTTTCAACCCCTAAAATTGGGGTCTTCTTCAGAGGATCAGTCTGCTGGGGAGAACACGGAAATAAAGTTGATATATATATATACATGTTCCATTCGTATGAGTGTAGTATAAACTTCATTGGCTACACAATACTTTAATGCAGTATAATTACCAAGTATAAGTATGTTCAACAAGGAACACAGATTCCCACATGAAGATCCCTTGAAAAGGTAAGTTGCTTTGTCCTCTTCTCCAGTGGGGGGCTCCAACCCCCTCTATCACCGCCACAGCCCAGACCAGGATAGTGAGGTGTAACGTGGCTTACGAGAGGTCACACTTTTGAAGCACCGACCGTCTAAACAGTTACATATGAATAAAATATGTAATTGTTTACTCTAAAAGGGTTAAAATCCCAAAATAATTCAAACTATCTTCATCAATACAAAAGTTATTAACAGTACCTTTCTAACTGAATTATTTAGCCTAGGGCAAGACTAACCATATACAACCACCCTGGAATAAATAATTTCAACAAAAACTATATTCTGCACTCCAATTAATGAAACATCATTTTGATGTCTTTAGACATAGCACTTCTCTCCTGTAAGCGGAAGATCCGTGTACCCCCATTAGCCCTCCTCATTCTCCCAACCATATTATGTGGGAGTGTGACGAAGGCACTTATTCCCCCGAGAGAGATATTTACTCTCTTTCACTGGTAAATTGTGATTACTTGCAAAAAATAATTTATACAATGTATCATCTAATCTCATATGTTTTTTGTTTACTCTTTACTCCAGAATTCACTGGTTTCTTTTCTATCTATTCATCTCTTCAGTCCACACAGGTTGATCTGCGCAGTCAGCTCTGCATAACAAAAAGTAAGTCAAAACTATTTGATCTGTTGCCATGGCACCACTGAATATACTTTCCCTGAATGTTCAGGGAATAAATGTCCCTCAAAAAAGGACCAAAGCCTTCCGTACTTTCCATAACAAGAAGGCTCACATAGTATGCCTCCAAGAAACACACTTCACCAAAGATTCTACTCCAAAATATATTTCTCCTTTTTATCAACAAATTTACACGGCTTCTGCCTGTACCAAGCAAAGGGGAACTCTAATTGCATTTCACCGATCCACACCATTCACCTTATCATCAGAAATTAAAGACCCAGAAGGTAGATACCTGATACTCATGGGTTATATAATGGATACAGCAATCACGGTGATTTCCTACTACGCTCCTAACAAACAACCTACACCATTCCTCTCACATATATTACAAGTGATTAATACACACAAAATAGGAACAGTGATAATGTGTGGGGATTCGAACCAGGTCCTCCTCCCATTTCTAGATAAATCACCTTTTACACCATCCAAAATAACCTCTAGATTACCTTTTTCTCAACTTCTTTCCAAATACAATCTGGTAGATTAGTGGAGAGAAAGTAACCCAATGAAAAAGAAATTCACTTATTTCTCGCACCCTCATCAAACCTTCACCAGAATAGATCATATTTTTCTAACAATAGGAATGATACCAGAAATTATTGCATCAGATATAATTCCGATTCCGTGGTCTGACCATAATGCAGTATACACTACTATAGCCTCAGCCATACCAAAAGCGCATGACCCAACGTGGTACTTACCGGACATAATGCTCAAACACCCACTACATCAGATGGCCATTGAACAAGCTTTAAAGGAATACATATCAATTAACAATACAACAGACATCTCCCCAATAACACTGTGGGAAGCTCATAAGCCTGTCTTGCGTGGTACAATACAAAGACAAATGGCACTATTTAAACGGGAACGCAAAAATCTAGCAAAAAAACTAGAACTCAATTTTAATGCAGCCTACATATCATTTCAAGATAATCCATCTCAGAGTACAAAATCTCATCTGGAAAAATCTAGATTGGAATACGATCTATTTCTCACTGAGTCAGTTGATAAATCCCTCAAACGCTCCAAACACAATTTCTACATGAATACAAACAAACCAGGTACATATTTGGCTCGGGCATTAAATTCAACTAACAAATCTTTCAAACCAATACGTTTGAAATTATCAAAAAATGTTTACACTTGTAATCCAGTTAAAATAGTCCATAAATTTCACTCACATCTCGCAACTTTATACAAGACAAACAATGAATTTAATCCTACAGAGGCTGAATCCTTCTTCTCAAAAATAACCTTACCTGAGTTATCTCAGAATCAAAAAAGCAGTTTGGATGAGCCTATAACTATAGATGAAGTTGCTAACGCCATAAAAGACCTAAAACTTAACAAAAGACCAGGCCCAGACGGCTACTCGGCTTTATACTATAAAACAGTCTCAGAAATACTCTCTCCCATTCTCACTGAAACTTTTAACAAACTTCTAGATGGACATTCTTTTCGGCAAGAAACACTAATGGCAATTGTTTGTATGATCCCAAAACCCCTTTCTGATGATACTTCCTGTGTGAATTATCGGCCTCTCTGTTAAACCTCGATATTAAATTATTAGCAAAAATAATAGCAAAACGCCTCAATAACATTATAGGAAAATTAATACATAGAGATCAAGTAGACTTCATGCCAAATAGACAGGCAGGCGATAATATACGCAGGGCAGTGTTATTGGCACATATTGCTAAAAAACGGAAAATCCCTTTATGTTTTCTATCTCTCGATATTAAGAGGGCATTTGACACAGTATCCTGGCAATATATGCAATATTCATTACAAAAATGGGGTTTTGGACCCCACTTTTTAACATGGATCAAAGCATTATATAATAAACGCAAAGCCTATATAAAATATGCTGGATACAAATCTGATGCCTTTAATATCGAAAGAGGTACCCGACAGGGTTGCCCATTATCTCCCTTATTATTTGCCCTTATACTCGAACCCATGGCCCAATACATCAGAACAAACCAAACTATAACTGGCATTGAAGTAGGAGGTATTACACACAAATTATGTATACTTTTTTTTTTTTTTTTTTTTCTACTTTTTCTATCATCACCACAGGTCTCTGGTCCTAACTTAATACCAGTTCTTGATGGATTTGCAGCCCTATCCGGCCTTATGATTAATCCTAAGAAATGCCTAGTGCTTAATATTTCACTCACAAACATGGAATTGATCCCGGCTAGGGCTGCACTCCCATTCACATGGGCAGAAAAATCAATCCCATATCTTGGAATTCATTTAACAGCATCTCATTCTGACTTATTCTCAACCAATTATCCTCCTGTATTAAGACAGATCACAAATCTAATAAAACAATGGTCGCAACTTCCTTTATCCTGGATAGGGAAGATTAATGCAATCAAAATGACTATTCTACCCAAATTGCTTTATCTATTCAGAGTCCTCCCTATTCCAATGCCTTCCTATTTTTTGAGAATAGTACAAAAAAGAGCAACTTCGTTTATATGTGGCTCTTCTAAACCACGTATACCTATACACACACTACATCTTCCCAAAAATAAAGGAGGCCTGGGATACCCTAATTTTACTAACTACTACAGAGCAGCACATTTGGCCAGTCTGTCCAAATACCATGCAAAACAGGAAATCCCATTATGGGTATTTATAGAGGCTTCAGAAAATGACCCTCTATTAATATCAAATTTATTATGGCTTGATCCTAAAGACTGCTTTAAAATTCATAATCCCATAACTAAACACTTCTTATCTCTCTGGGATAAACTAAAAACCAAATGTCAGTTACAATCTCCACACAATCCTCTCCTTTCTTTTATCAGAAATCCGGCCTTTTATCCGGCATGGATCTACCCAAATTCTTTTAAAGCTTGGACAACATTAGGCATTCAGACACTAAATGACTTCATAGCATCTAAATCATTCCTTTCATTCCCATCGCTTAGTGAAAAATATGATCTACCAAACTCTGAGATATTTAGATATCTCCAAATCAAAAATTTCTATACACCATTCCTAAAGGGGGATACACCATTATCCCAATTATCCATTTTTGAATCAATCTGTATAAAAGATCCATTTGCTAAAGGTACAATTTCATCACTTTATAATCAATTATATGGAGTAGCAAATCTTAATAGACCCTCTTACGTTCAGAGGTGGGAGGAGGACCTGGGACGAACTTTAGAAGACACGGACTGGTCTAACATATGGCTCACATCTAAGTCATCTTCACCCAACATCTTAGCACTGGAGACAAATTATAAAGTCCTAACTTGCTGGTACCTTGTACCCGCTAGAGTGGCAAAATATTCACCTAATACCTCAGCTCTTTGTTTTCGAGGATGCCCAGAAATAGGCACATATTTACACATATGGTGGACGTGCCCAGTAATCCAAACCTTCTGGAAGGAAGTCTTCGTGATTGCATCTAAAATATTTTAAAAAATAATACAACCAGATCCATATTTAACTTTACTTAATCTAAAACCGGAATGGTTAACACTCTCTCAATTCAAACTTATGATCCATCTAATAACGGCTGCAAAACAAACAGTGGCCAAGGCATGGAAATCTCCTACATTGGTACTAGCAGAAACAATTCACAGAATGAATAATACAATGTCCCATGCTAAGATGGTAGCCATCGATCAAAATCAAATTCCAAAATTTGAAAAACTTTGGCACCCTTGGATGAAACAACAGTTCCTGTCAAACTTCAATGACTCTGTCCTTTTGCCATGGTAGCAGATTAAATGACTTACAGAGACACCCATTCTAAGGCTTCAAAGAGAACTAAAAAGAATAATAAACTGACGAGCGGGAAAACCGTGTGGACCATACCTCTACCTTTCAACCCTTTTTCTTCTTTCTCTTTCCTTTTCTCCACCTTACGATTAAAGCTCATTATCAGAATTTATTTGACCTATATACACTCTACTTGTAAACAATATGTATAGTAGGTATAAATCATTTAAATACCTACAAAAGTAACTAAGGAAATGATATATATCTTTAATTTAGGTTTACGTGAACCCAATGTTTAATATTTGAAATTTCATGATATTTACCTATATAAACCCTACTGTAAAACAATGAGCTTACTTTATAGATCCTTGTAAACTTACTTTATGTATCTTTATAATATTGTATACTCAATAAACTTCTTTTGACAAGGGAAATCACTGCTCCCAAAACAAACGGCTGTTTTTAAAACTTTATTTTGCATTGATACATGTCCCCTGGGGCAGGACCCAGGACCCAGGTCCCCAAACACTTTTTATGACAATACCTTGCATATTAACCTTTAAAATTATCACTTTTGATTTCTCCCATAGACTTTTAAAAGGGTGTTCCGCGGCTTTCGAATTTGCCGCAAACACCCCAAATTGTTCGCTATTCGGCAAACGGGCGAACAGCCAATGTTCGACCCGAACATAAAGCCCATCCCTACTCGTGTGTATGCGGCATTAGCTTAGTTGTTCATATTAACATATATAAACATGCAGGACCATGTCCATTGTCCAGTGAAGCGGAAGAATGAAGGAGGGTCAAGGGTGATGCTGCAGGCTCTAACATACATGAGACACAGACTGCAGCCATCTCTGCTATGATTTTTTTCAGTTAAACATACAAAGGCTCACTTTTCTCATAACTTTCACCTTAGTTTCAATATTTAAACATTCTAATGTTAAACCTATTTCCTCAAACATAAGTAGGCAAACATATTTTATGAATCAGCCATCAGCCAAATCAGCCATACTTAATATTACCTTTCTGTCTTGATTCAGGTAACATTGTCACATTTAACACAGACAAAACAACATGCATAGCTTCATACAAGCAACATTTCCTCATCATTAGTTAGCTAACACAACACAAAGAGCTCAACGTATATTCAAACATACATACATATCTTACGTTACTGCAGTAATCCCAACCATCAACACAGGTCAAATTTTCATTCCTTCTCCTACCTGTGATTTGCACCTCATTTTTAAACCTCAAAACAACTATATGAGCACTAATGAAAGGGCCACTCTCTCACCTAACACAGTCACATCAGCTCCTCTGTGCTATATCTAAAAAAATCAAAGGCTTGCCGGGGGTCCGCTAAGCACACAGTAAGAACATTGGACCATCTACACTCTTTGCTATACTTATCCAGTTTAAATAAAACATATCTGCCACTAACCCACTATACTACCAACAGCACTTCAAGGGTAAATTATTACACATCACACCTGCCCTGATAGAGTTAAACATCCCATCCTCATTGCCATATGTAATAAAGGGTTAGCCTTAATACTTAACATCTTCCCGCCTGGCCTATAACAAAATGACAGCCGAGCGGTGGTTCTGTTATCCTGACTGGACGTCATATGATGTCTTTGAGGATAATAGCCGGCATGCACGCAGAGCGGTGGCACGTGGGGCCGCGTGTCATTCTGACACACCACAACACTGATCTTGGTAAAGAGTCTCTGACTGAGACTCTTTACCTTGTGATCAGCTGTGCCCAATCACAGCTGATCACTGTGTAAACAGGAAGAGCCATGTATCGACTTCCTCACTCTCATCTGACAGACGCAACTAGAGGAGAGCTGATCGGCTGCTCTCCTGACAGGGGAAGTCTGCACTGATTATCAGTGCAGCCCCTCCCCCGAGGATGCCGACCCAGGACCACCAAGGATGCCAACAGGACCACCAGGGATGACCACCAGGTATGTCACCCATGGCCACCAGGGATGCCAATCTGTGCCAAAAAATGATGCCAATCTGTGCCCAAAAGTAATGCTAATCAGTGCCCATCAGTAATACCTGCCAATGCCTCCTTTACAGTGATGCCCATCGGTGCCACCTATCAGTGTCCATCAGGGCCGCCTATCAGTGCCCATCAGTGCCACCCATAAGTACCCATCAGTGCCTTTCAGTGCCCATCAGTGCCACCTATGAATACCCATCAGTGCCGTCTATCAATTCCCATCAGTACCACATATCAGTGCCCATCAATGCTGCATATTAGTGCCCAACATCAGTGCCCATCAGTGCCACCTCATTGGTGCCACCTTATCATTGCCCATCAGTGCAGCCTCATCAGTGCCCATCAGTGATGGAGAAAACATACTTATTTACAAAATTTGATAACAGAAACGAAGAATGTATTTTGTTCAAAATTTTTGTTCTTTTTTTATTTGTTTTGCAAAAAATAAAAACCTTAGAGGTGATCAAATACCACCAAAAGAAAGCTCTATTTGTGGGAACAAACTGATAAAAATTTTGTTTGGGTACAGTTTTGCATGGCCGCGCAATTGTCATTCAAAAAGCGACAGCACAGAAGGCTGAAAATTGGATCGGGCAGGAAGGGGGGAAAGTGCCTGGTATTGAAGTGCTTAAATGTTCCTATGTTTAACCTTTCAGATATGTGGGTATTGTACAATGAATTCAGTCAACCTGAGGTTATAATGATAAAAGAAATGTACTTATCTTGGTTTAAAGAGGTAATACAAATGATAAAAAAAATAAATACAGCATGTTCAGTCCAGGGGCATTCACAACTTCTTCATTTAAAGTTCCTTGTAAGGTACCTGTGATAGGTAGTGTCTGAAGTGAAGCTTGTGTGCTGAGGATTCAGGCGAAAACTTAGTCAGGCAGATCAGGACATCAACAGATCAGGCAAAGCGGTACATGATCAAAATCCAGAGATTGGTCAGGCAGGCAAAGGTCATACACGAGCTGGCAGTGAAGTACAAAATCAGCAGGCTAGAGAGTAGTCAGGTATTCAGGTAGAAGTTAAAATACGGTATTCAGAGTCACAAAGCAGTCAAAACACCCAAGAAGCTAGTCCAAACAAACGGGCACTGAGAGATAGGAAGTGGTGCTATTTATGGGCTGCTTTGATTGTAGATTGTCCACAGCTGGCAGCAGGTGGGGCTAGTGAGTCCAAGGTAATGCATCAAATGCCGTGTACACACGAGCGGACTTTTGATGGACTGAATCACGTTGGACTTTTCTACGGACTTACGACGGAGTTCCAACGGAGTTCCGTCGAAACTGACTTCCGCCTACACACAATCACACCAAAGTCCGACCGTCTAGTAGGCGGTAACGTACACCAGGTCCGACAAGACTATAAAAAGTGTAATAGATTGTGTGCCACCTTTTGGGCCCTTTCTGCTAATTTCGAGTTAGTAGAAGTTTGGTGAGAGACTTTTCGCGTTTTTCAGATCGTTTAACTGTTGTTCAGTTTGTGCTTGTGAGGTTTGTATCTGCTTTTCAGTGTGTGTAGTGAGTTCGCATTGGTTTATTCAGTGTGTTCTTGTCAGCTTGTTGCTGATTTTCAGCTCCCTCTTCACAGGCCTTGCTGTTCTTCAGTGCATTCTGTTAAGTTCATTCTGATCAGCCGACCGCTTTGAAGCCATGTTGCGTGTACATACTCGTCGTAGAGTTTGTGCTTTGCTTGGGCTTGGTGTTGGGGTTCATTCTTCAACCCAAGACCAATCAATGAACAGGGTGGGGAGGAGTTTATGGACGAAGAATTGGTTGCTCCAGCGTGAACAATTCTCTCACAATAATTTTGACAATTTCAGGAACTGTCACAGGAACTCACAAAAATGTCCAGACCCCTCCAGGGAGACCTATAATCTCTGGAATAGGCTCCTTAACTGAAAACGCAAGCAAATTTGACGATGCATTTTTGATGCCCCACGTACGCAGCCTTCCTTCATACATCAGGGACACGTAGACTTGCTGCAACGTTTAGAGGGGATCCAGATCCCTCCTGACGCCCTGCTCATGGCAGTTGATATTGAGGCTCTTTACTCCAGTATCCCCCATGAGCAGGGCGTACGGATGGCTGGATCCTTTCTATTTGAACAAGATACCACTACATGGCTTCTCAATCACTTTATTCTTGCAATATTATGCCCCGGACACACGGTCAGGCTTTGTTCGGACATTCCGACAACAAAATCCAAGGATTTTTTTCCGACGGATGTTGGCTCAAACTTGTCTTGCATACACATGGTCACACAAAGTTGTCGGAAAATCCAATCGTTCTGAACGCGGTGACGTAAAACACGTACGTCAGGACTATAAACGGGGCAGTGGCCAATAGCTTTCATCTATTTATTTATTCGGAGCATGCGTGGCACTTTGTCCGTCGGATTTGTGTACACACGATCGGAATTTCCGACAACGGATTTTGTTGTCGGAAAATTTTATATCCTGCTCTCAAACTTTGTATGTCGGAAAATCCCATGGAAAATTTGTGATGGAGCCTACACATGGTCGGAATTTCCGACAACAAGGTCCTATCACACATTTTCCATCGGAAAATCCGACCGTGTGTACGGGGCATTACAGTTCATCTTGACAAAAAATTATTTTATGTTCAACGACCAGTTGTTCTTGCAGACCCAAGGAGTTGCCATGGGGACATCTTGTGCCCCAGCTTATGCAAATCTCTATCTAGGTGGTTGGGAGAGGTACGTCCACTCTGACGATAGGTACGCAGACTTTTTGACGATACGCTGTTGTGGTATCGCTTTAAAGATGATTTATTTCTGGTATGGACCGGGTCAAAGGAAAAACTCTTGGACTTCCTCCACGAGCTGGACAATAACGACCTCAACCTAAAATTCACCTTTAAAATTGATACTAATCAGATCTCATTTCTAGATCTCAATATTATCAAACAAGATGGCACCCTGGGTACTGACCTTTACCACAAGCCTACGGCTGGTAACACCCTGTTATATGCCACCAGTGCTCACCCCAAATCACTGGTGCGCAGTATACTATACGCACAATACATGCGGCTGTGCAGAAATTGTACGCTTGAAAGTGACTTTCGGATTCAGGCCAAGGCGCTACGTGAACGACTCCTATTGCGAGGATATTCTTCCACTAACCTTAGAAAGGCTTTCAATAAAGCCTCTTCACGCTCTACAAATTCTTTGTTATTTAATCGTCCCAAACCATCCTCTTCAAATGACCCTGTAAGATTCATTACCACATATTCAGCTCACCACAACGTACTTAGAACCATTCTATCCAACAACTGGCACCTACTCATCGAACACCACATATTGGGCAAACACGTGCGGCCTACCCCCGAAGTGGTGTTCCCCAGGGCATGTTCCCTGCGGGATCGACTGACCCGTAGTCATTACACATCTGTAAAGCCTCCTAGGAGAGGACCCAATGGTACATTCAGATGTGGTGATTGTCCCCGTTGCCCCCTGGATTCGTGAGGGGAAACAGTTTGTTTTACACAATGTTGAAATTTTTATCCCATGGACGTTTGCAGATTGTGGTACCAGGGGGGTCATTTATTTGATGTTATGTACTTGCAAGGCCATTTACATTGGAAAGACCATTCGAGAATTCAGGCAGAGGATTGGTGACCATCTATATTATTCTGAGAGTGGTAAACTTACTATTATAGGTAGACATATTGGACTCTATCATAGATATGATACCTCTGTTGTTCAATTCCTAATCCTAGAAGTGGTACTACCAAATCCCAGGGGGGGCGATTGGGACTGTATAATCCTGCAGAGGGAAACATTATGGATAGAGCAGCTCAATGCCACTCTCCCCCCTGGCCTCAATGAGACAATATCGTACAAACCCTTTTTGTGATTTTTACTCCTACCCCCTGTCAAATTCTGGGTGTGAGGCCGGATTGCTGAGAGGGCGTCCCTTGCGACTAAGTGCAGCATAACCCTGGGAGTAGGACAGGGAATACGATGCCCAAAGGTGCACGGATTGCCGGATGCTAATGACTGGATAGCTGAGAGTTGCTGGGGTGCGTTGGGCAACCGTGCATGGAAGTATTCCAGTGGAGAAACAAGGAACAAGTTCAAGACAAGCCAAGGGTCTAGTACCATAGGAGCAGACCGAGAGAGGCACAACAGGGTTAATCAGGAACAGGGTCAGTAGCCAGGCCGGAGGTCAAGACCATTCAGACAAGCAAAGGTACAGGGGTACAGACAGGAGCGTAGTCAAGTCCAAGCCAGAGGTCGATGCAGGCGGAGATCAGGGTGAGTCAGGCAAGCCGAGTAGTAACAGGAACCAGGTAATCAGATACAGGTAGCAGGTACTGGGAATACAGGGAGCTGATGATAATCCAGCAACTTGCATACAACTGCAGCAGGTTTAAATAGGCCAGAGGGCGCCAAACACTGTCACTGTGCATGCGCGCACCGGCGCATGCCCGTGCGCGCGTCTGCGGGCACCTGCCGTAACGCATCTGCATGTCACCATTGTCACATATCTGCGTGTGCGCATGGGGATGGGGATGCGCCTGGTGCGACCATGATGGTTACTGGCAGGATCGCCAGTCCTCAGATTACTCCTTGACAGTGCCCCCCCCCAAGGGGCAGCCTCCGGATGCCCAACAGGGCTCATTTCTCAGGATGGCGGGTTCGGAACAACTGCAACAGTCTGGGAGCATGGATATTATTTGCTGGTTCCCAAGAATTTTCTTCCATAGCATAACCTTTCCATTTAATAAGAAATTGAATTGTCCTACCTCTCCGTCGACAGTCCAGAATGCCTTCCACTTCGTATTCAGTTTCATCTCCCACTGAGACTGGAGGAGGAGGAACTCCTTCTCTTCCTGGAAAGGGACTAGAGACAACAGTTTTAAGCAAAGATACATGAAATACTGGATGTATTTTATAAGAACCTGGTAATACTAGTTCAAATGCCACTGGGTTGATTTCTCGTTTGATTGTAAATGGCCCGATAAACCTAGGACGATCTCCCACCTTAAACACAAGATTCTTCCTCCTTTTGTCATACTGCTTCTTGTAGTCCTCCTGGGCTTTTTGCATGGTCATCTGGAGGGTCTGGCAGTTAGCCTGGATAGCGTTAATTCTGTCCTGAACTGCTGGAACTGAGGCCTCTGGAATGACATTGGGCAGAAATGAGGGATGGAACCCGTAGTTGGCCCAAAAGGAGGATTATAAATAAATAAATGCTGCGCTAAAATCTATATGAAAAATTAGTGAAGGATAATCAAATCCTAATCAATAGTCCATGTAGTGAGACTTCAATAAAGATCCAAAATTATATTAATCTCCTTGGAAAGCCTTTTTGGTGATAGTAGGCTATTAAAAGTCCAAAGTAGTCCCAATTCTCCGCTCAATAACAATCAGGAATATATCAAAACAGAATGTGAAAATCCCAAACCAATGAATGGCGTGCTTACCAGATTGTAAGCCAAAACGGGCAGGTGGCTTAACCCAGCCTGGGCTTTGATGCAGACCAGTCACAGTGGGGGATGGTGATTCGCACTCACATATGGTGTATGTTGAATCCACGGAAATGCATTTATCCCAAAAAATAAAGTGAAAACATAGCGTAACACTGACATATAAATGGGTGATTAAAATAAAAAAGAGTGACACTCACACAGTGAATGGAAAAATTTTTTTTTCTTAATTAAACACCCGGTGTTTATAAAAATTGATAACCATGGATGCCACACAAAAGGCCTCCTTACCAGATAACTTTAATAGGTGCAATTCATATAGGTGAGTATAATCAGCTGCAAGTGAGAAGATCCATAGTGCACCCAACACCTGACAGAGAACCTGCTTACCAGAAAATAAATAATAAGTAGTGAGTCCTGCAATAGTATGGGGCTTCAACCGATCTTACACCAGTGACTGTACAGAGAGGGCACCACCACCGCACAATGGACCTGCTTACCAGATGCCAGATCCCAAAAGGCAAATTGATGGTTAACCGGATGTACAGCTGATTAAATGAGGTGGATATTCCGTCTCTGCAGCCTCAACTATGGGCTCCACGATTCACACGATGTTAGAACAATCCCAAAAAAAAGCATAAAAAAGAGGATACCATCCAAGTAGGTCATATAGGTTGCCACCATCCTGATGTAGAATTTGAATGTATATTCGTGTAGTCTTCCACCTGGGCCTACGCGTTTTGGGACTATATAGAGAGTCCCTTCATCAAGGGCAACTTGTAGGAAGAATCACATGATGTAGAATTTGAATGTATATTCGTGTAGTCTTCCACCTGGGCCTACGCGTTTAGGGGCTATATAGAGAGTCCCTTCATCAAGGGTAACTTGTAGGAAGAATCACATGATGTAGAATTTGAATGTATATTCGTGTAGTCTTCCACCTGGGCCTACGCGTTTCGGGACTATAGAGAGAGTCCCTTCATCAAGGGCAACTTGTAGGAAGAATCACACCAAGCATATTCAATAAAAGAAGCTCACTGCCAAATCCCGGAGGCGAATCTGTCAGGGACGCCCCGAAAAACCAAAGGAGAATCGGGCGTATGGCTGGCCCCACCTTATCCACACTGGTCCCCCCGTATGACGCCAAAGGAGCGAAGCTCAACAGGGGTTGAACAGGACATCGGCGCCTACCGGTTGGATGAGTATGAGCTCCCTGAGTGCACAGACATACAGCTCCGGTTCTTATATGACCCGGTCTTCTTGGGAAGCCTCCTACTGATTGTGAACCCTTGGAGTTGTCTGTGTGCATAGGGGTCCTCTGTTTCTCTTTTGGACTCTCTGGTTCGTACTTTATCCTTCTCTGTCAACCTTAGGCTTTGTGCCATTATTGGGATACCCTCTTGGGTTCTATCTAATTTGTGCTCCATCTGACGCCTTGCATCATCTCCCAGTGAATACAGCTTTTGAACCTGACGCTTTTCCTGATGACATTTGGTTGCCTGTTTAAACTACTAAGGTGTGAGTACCACTCTGTCATCCACTTTAAATAAAAAGTGTTTATGGTTTTACGCTATGGGAATCTCCTCTTTCCTTTATGTTTAAAATGTCATCCTGATCCTGAAAGCGCTAAGGACTGCCACACAGTGGCATACACTGTGACTGCGTGTTACCCTGCAGGCGTTAAGGAAGCTGGTGAGTGTCTGCATGATCACAATACGAGACACAAGCACCCGGTCACCATAAAAATACAAGTAGCAGATGCATGTTGGATATACCTGCATAGTTTCAAAGAAACGCGAAGAAATCTATAAGGACTGTTTATTATCACCTATGTTGCACTGAACACAAGTCACGGTCTATTCAACCAGCCTATTATAAGTGTTTGATATAATCTTCAATGTCAAGCAATCTATAAGGATTGTATAACTATCACCATAGTCGCACTGTGCACAAGTCACGTGTCATTATATTTGTTTGATATTTTATTGCATAGAGCACAAGTCACTTTAGGATTTACCAGCTGCAATTTCTCCTCCCTTCCCTCTCCCCTCCCCTCCCCCTTCCTTTCCCCTTCCTCCCCCCCCACCAACGAGTGGATCACTTTTTATATGATAGTTTTTTTATGGTAGTTTTCATGGTATTAGTTTATCCATTTAAGGACAGCGCCACACCCACCTACTTACCCTTCATTCACTTTCCGTTTTCTCCACTCTGGTGGAGATTGCGTTTGTGGAGGCAGCAGTCCAACATTCTATCTATTTATCTATTCATTTCCGTTGCGCGGATTCACCACTAATTTTTACCGGAGGTACTCTAGGTTTCGGTGGTCCGTAAATATCATTATGGGGTGAGAGGCACCTTTGAGGCGATATCTACACTCCTCCAGAGCAGTCTTAATAGCCAAAACTTCTCGATCACCTTCATCATAATTTCTCTCGGACTGACTCATTTTTCGTGAAGAGAAGGCCACGGGATGCAGTAACGACTTAGGCCCCTGGCGTTGAGACAGAACTGCCCCATTGGCTACTTCAGAGGCATCAACCTCCAGGACAAAAGGCAGAGCAGGGTCAGGGTGTCGTAAGATTGGGGCTGAGGTAAATAAAGACTTCAGCTTGTTGAAGGCGGATTGAGCTTCTAGAGACCACAGGAACCGAGCATGTAGACGGGTTACTTGGGTTATCGGTGAGATAATGGAAGAAAAGTTCTTAATAAATCTTCTATAAAAATTTGCGAAGCCCACAAATCTTTGCACCCCCTTCTTGTCTGATGGAGTTGGCCAATCCAGGATTGCCTGTACCTTTTGTGGATCCAAGGCTACACCACCCGTGGAGATGATTAACCCCAGAAATTGTAAGAATGCTTATTCAAAATCACATTTCTCCGCTTTCACGTAGAGTCTGTGTTTCCTCAGTGTGTGTAGTACTGTTTTTACATGCGTCCAGTGAAGCTCCAGGGTTGTTGAAAAGATAAGGATATCATCCAGGTAGATGATTACGAAGAGATCTAGGTATTCATGGAAGATATCGTTTATGAAATGTTGGAACGTAGCTGGGGCATTGCATAGCCCAAAGGGCATCACCAAGTACTCGAAATGTCCGAAGCATGTTCTGAACGCTGTCTTCCATTCGTCACCCTCCCGGATACGAACGATATTGTAGGCCCCCTGTAGGTCAAGTTCAGTGAACACCCGAACAGTACGAAGTCTCTGGAAGAGTTCAGGAACAAGGGGGAGAGGATAGCGGTTTTTATGGTAATTTTATTAAGTTCCCTGTAATCCACACAAGGCCTTAAGGTCTTGTCCTTTTTTTCAACGAAAAAGATTCCGGCACCAGCAGGAGAGGAAGAGGGCCGGATGAAACCTTTTTCTGAGTTTTCGTCAATATATTGATGCAGGGTTCCTAGTTCCATCTCAGAGAGAGGAAAAATACGTCCAAAAGGAATTTCGGCACCAGGGAGTAATTCAATAGGACAGTCATATGGCCTATGTGGAGGTAGAACATCAGCTTTCTTCTTATCGAAGACATCTGAAAATTCATGATAGACTGATGGCACATTTCGATAACTGACTGATACGGGTTGAACTGACAAACAACTGGTAGTGTTCTTGTGGCTAGGAGCCAGGCAACGCTGCAAGCAGTAAGGTGAGGTGAACACAAGTTCTCTCTTAGTCCAATTGATCTGAGGGTTGTGTGTTTGGAGCCAAGGAGTACCCAGGATGACTGGAAACATAGGCGAGCTCAGAACATCAAATCGTATGAACTCCTGATGGCCATCAGGAGTAGTAACAAAAAGAGGAGCAGTCTCTTGGGTAACAGGACAAGAACTAGGCAGGGTACCATCGGCCAGGCGAACTTCCAGTCTATGTTTCTTGGGGAGCAGAGATAGGCCAAGTCTTTTTGCCAGGTTCTGGCCCAGGAAGCAGCTGCATGCCCCGGAATTGACTATGGCTTGCAGCTGAACATTCTCTTCTGCTAACTGCAACATAATTGGGAGGACTAGGTGGGAAGTGGAAGTTCCGGAGACCTGGAAATATACTGGGGAGTACTTGAGTGGCTTGCAGGGCCTAATAGGACAGTGGCACAGGAAGTGTCCATACTCTCCGCAATAAAGACATAGGTTGGCTTGTCGCCGACGTTGTTTCTCCTCAGGGGTCAATGCAGTTCTCATTCTACTAGGAGGCATAGCTCCAGTCTCCGGACTAGATATACAGAGAGTCCGTGACTGTTCAGCCTGGCGCTCCTGTAGACGTCTGTCCAACTGGATGGCCCTTTGGATGAGACCCTCTAGAGTAGCAGGAATACCACTTCTGGCCAATTCATCCTTGAGGGATTCAGAAAGTCCTGAACGGAATTGATATTTTAAAGCGGCCTCATTCCAGCCTGTATCTGCAGACCATCGATGGAAGTCTATGGTGTAGTCCTCTACCGGCCGTTGTCCCTGCTGTAGGAAGTGCAGGGCAGCTTCAACGGTGGCTGCGAGCAGAGGATCCTCGTAGAGCTGAGACATGGCTGCGTGGAAGGTGTCCACTGTATGGATAGCTAGATCTTTTTGTTCCCATAGATTGTGGGCCCATGCTTGGGGGTCACCGGCTAACAAAGAAATAAGGAACCCAACTTTAGTAGCTTCAATGGAGAATGTCCAGGGCTGCAGGACCAAATAAAGCAAACAGGAATTTTTAAAAGATCTGAACTTTAGTCGATCTCCAGAAAATCGCTCAGGCATTGGTACTCGTGGCTCAGGAGGCGGGGTCTTCACCGTAGGGGTAGCTGGTTCCATTAGTAGCTTTAGCCTACCCTCCAGATGCAGGTATCCTTCCTGTAGTCTTTGGACTAGGTAAGCGAGAGTGGAAGTCTGTTGGCACAGAGCCTCCACAGGGGACGCACCTCTGCCGGCCTCAGTCATGGCTGGATTATACTTTCAAGTTCTGGGTGTGAGGCCGGATTGCTGAGAGGGCGCCCCTTGTGACTAAGTGCAGCGTAACCCTGGGAGTAGACAGGGAATACGATGTCCAAAGGTGCACAGATTGCCAGATGCTGATGACTGGATAGCTGAGAGTTGCTGGCGTGCGTTGGGCAACCGTGCGTGGAAGTATTCCAGTGGAGAAACCAGGAACAAGGTCAAGGCAAGCCAAGGGTCTAGTACCATAGGAGCAGACCGAGAGAGGCACAACAGGGTTAATCAGGAACAGGGTCAGTAGCCAGGTCGGAGGTCAAGACCGTTCAGACAAGCGAAGGTACAGGGGTACAGACAGGAGCGTAGTCAAGTCCAATCCAGAGGTCGATGCAGGCGGAGATCAGGGTGAGTCAGGCAAGCCGAGAAGTAACAGGAACCAGGTAATCAGATACAGGTAGCAGGTACTGGGAATACAGGGAGCTGATGATAATCCAGCAACTTGCATACAACTGCAGCAGGTTTAAATAGGCCAGAGGGCGCCAAACACTGACATTGTGCATGCGCTCGCTGGCGCATGCCTGTGCGTGCGTCTGCGGGCACCTGCCGTAACGCATCTGCGTGTCACCGTTGTCACGCATCTGCGTGTGCGCATGCGCATGGGGATAGGGATGCGCCTGGTGCGACCATGACGGTTACTGGCAGGATCGCCAGTCCTCAGATTACTTCCTTAACAGTGCCCCCCCCAAGGGGCAGCCTCCGGATGCCCAACCAGGCTCATTTCTCAGGATGGCGGGTTCGGAACAACTGCAACAGTCTGGGAGCATGGATATTATTTGCTGGTTCCCAAGAATTTTCTTCCATAGCATAACCTTTCCATTTAATAAGAAATTGAATTGTCCTACCTCTCCGTCGACAGTCCAGGGGTACAAACAGGAGCGTAGTCAAGTCCAAGCCAGAGGTCGATGCAGGCGGAGATCAGGGTGAGTCAGGCAAGCCGAGAAGTAACAGGAACCAGGTAATCAGATACAGGTAGCAGGTACTGGGAATACAGGGAGCTGATGATAATCCACCAACTTGCATACAACTGCAGCAGGTTTAAATAGGCCAGAGGGTGCCAAACACTGTCACTGTGCACGCGCGCGTGCCGGTGCGCGCCCGTGCACGCATCTGCGGGCACCTGCCATAATGCATCTGCGTGTCACCGTTGTCGTGCATCTGCGTGCGCGCATGGGGATGCGCCTGGCGCGACCATGACGGTTACTGGCAGGATCGCCAGTCCTCAGATTACTTCCTTGTCACCCCCACTTCTGTTCCCCCCTCCCCTTCTATTTTCCCTTTCCCCCTTCCCTTTCCTACGCTGCGGTCCCCTCCCCTTTTCTCCATCTTCCCTCCCACTTTTTTCTTCCCTTTCCCCTCCCTCTTCTACTTCCCGTGCCGCTCTCTTCCTGCTCCTCTTCCCCCCTTTCCCTTTTCCCCTCCTTCCCCCCCTTCTCTTCTCTTCTTTCCCCTTCCTCAGCCTCCCTTCCCCTCCCTCGTCCCTCACCTCTCTCCCCTTGTCCCTCTCTTTCCCTCTCCCGTCTTTCCTTCCCCTCTTTTCTTGTCATTTCTGCTTATACCTACCTTTTTCCCATGACATTATGACATTTGACCAATGTGGTATGACACCCTAACTAAGGTCGAGATCGTCTAGTGTCACCTCACCCTTGTGATTGAATCCCCATACTTGTGTTAGGATTAGTGACAATCTGGGCTCTATATTCCCAGAAGTCCAAATACTCATATATTATTTATAACCCCTAATTAGTATGTTGTTTCTATCTTGCATTCTAATGTTTTGCTGTAAGGAAGATCCGCTGTTCCCATCTTCTGATCGGTTATCAGGCTCTGCGGATATCCCTGTCCCTTCTCCCCCCAGCGGACATGTGTTTACCCTGGCAGGATGGATCCCATCTCTGCTTGCACTGTATCTGCCTGGATCCTCCGGTCTATAGGCCGAGTCGGCGCGCGTTTGCGCAGTAGCACGGAACCGAAGAAGAAGAAGTCACGTGACATGACGACACGCGTTAGGAGCACGGGACGCTGCCACACACTAGCTGTATGTGACGAGCTCGGCGCTCGTGGATGTTTTACCCCCCAGCTGTTTTTAAATGTAAGTGCATGATATTTTTTTGCCTATTTGATAAAGTATATGTTATACGGGATCACGCTATGTGCGGTTTTTGTTTTCTATACCGCACATTCTAACTCTGCATAACGGGCGGTGAGGAGCAGTAAGCGGGGACAGTTTGGAAGATTCAGAGCCAACATTTGGGATCATACGAGCTCGGCGCTCGTGGGTTGCTCAATGGGCGTGCGCTCATTGCTTACAAATGAGTGCAACCCCCTCTCCCACTCCACTTTTCCCTGTCTGTGTCCTTCACACCAAACGGAATTATACTATATGCTATTCGTTTTGTCTCTGCATATGACATACCGCATCCTCAACCAACGCCATCCGCTGTACCTTTGGATTTCCCCATTAACTGGGCTTCCACTACATATGCTGTATACACTTTTAATAATAAGCTGAACGCTACCGACGACTATGCCATAGAGAAATGTATTGGATATTTTTATTAAATGTTTTAGCCCCTGGAGGGTTAAATGAGGACTTCGAAGTTAGTGCCATACTTTGACAATACATTTTTTACCGAAGTTAATGCCATACCTTGATAATACATCTCTTTACCACACTTATCCAATCTTTCCCCCCCCCTCCCCCACTTTTAATAATAAGATGGTTTATTATCACCAATTTATATATATATATATTTTTTTTATATATATATTTTTTACATAGATTTTTTATTTTCACACACTTTCCTTCATTCGAATCTATGGTATTTATATATATTTTTACACATTTTTATTTTAATGTGACTAATGTTATGCATGGTCCCCTTTTTTCCTTTTCTTCCCCCCCCTCCCTCTTTTCTTGTTACCCATTTGCGGACAATTTATTATGTGCAACATTTCCTATGATCTGTCAGACCCACACATTGGGCACTTGGATTGTTATACAGATCGTCTTTAATCTTTAACATCACCATCCTTGATTTTATTTTCTTCTATTGTTGTTCTTTCGTTTTTTAGCATGTTATTGCAGGTGTGTGTCTATATTCACATGTATTTACTAGACCTATTGTTATTTATCCTTGTTGTCCCCGTCCCCCGGCCAATCCACTGCCAGTGTGCTTATTTAATCTAGTTGTCCCCGCCCCCCGGCCAATCCACTGCCAGTGTGCTTGTATATATCCTCCCCAGCCATCAGTGCAATCCGAGGTTGAGAAAGGAACGAATGACGGTTCTGAAACGCGTCCCTCACTGATGACATCACATCCCCTCTCTGGCCTTTCGTTTGCGGTTCAGGCTGGTCACAGAGCCACCCAGCGGATGACATCACTTCCGGGTTCGCAGCCCTCACACGCTGACGATGCCGGCTTCACAGCTGTTCCCTGTGTTTTACACCGCTGCTGACAGTGACTACATCCATCCTCCTGAAGGCTTCCTCTGATCGTGACCCCTTCCAATGCAGCCTTACCCACGATGTGCCTGTTTTTTACTTCTATTTTGTAAGTGTTTTTAACCCAGTTGGGATATTAAAATTGTTTATCTTCTGCACTTAGAGGCGCCTTTGTTTGTTTTTATGTCATTTTAGACCCTGCTTCAAGTCTTTTAAAGTTGCAGCCCTTTTTGCTGAAGATCACCATCCTTTCATCCCTTCCTACCTACATTTCTCCCGTTAATTTTTGGACTGCCGATCCTTAATAGAGACATCATTTGGACTACGCTAGTCCTGTGCGCCCTATACCACCTTTTATTTTCAGTGTATACCTTACAGCTGTAAGGTAAGGGGCCTGTAAACACGGAGGTGCCCCCACTGAAGAACACTCTCCCCTCCCCCCCTTGCCCATCATTGGCATCCGATTTGCATTTAGAGGGTGTCACATTTGGTGGTGGGACTGTTGTCCCATTTTTTTCATTTTTTGCATTTTTGGATTATATTTGCAAGTTGCCAAGTGTTGGCGTGTTACCAACATCTACCACTGGGATTATTTAATGTACTTTTATAAATATATTTTATATATTTATCTATTTATTTTGTTGATACTAATTACCCACTCGTTTCTTATGCCATCAGTCGACCATAATGTCAGCATGTTTATACACGCCTAAAGGGATTTTATTTGATATTTTATGTGATATTTGATATTTTTTTTGATTTACGCACTTTTGAAGTTGATTCATATACCCTTGTGCACTGCTTGCTGGTATTTATTTTTATTTTATGTTTGATGTTAGCACTTTTGGTATGCACTACTAAGTGGAAGTTTTTGTGCTTGTATTCCAACTTTTTTATTTATATATTTGCATCTGTGAGTCTTCCTTCACATATTTCACTGATGTATTCAGGTCATCTGATATTTTTGTTGTATTTACTATAGTCTAGTCCCCCCCCCCTTTTTCCTTTTTCCTATTCCCCTCCTATCACAGCGCAACTACCACCCCCCTATCTATACTTTGTTTTTTCTGTTTTGGAGCAGTTTTTAGGTGTTGCAGCAGTGTCCCTTTAGTATAGGATTCCGCTGACAGCGCAGGAGTTTTCACTTTTTAAGCACGGAACCGTGCACCCGCGCAGTGCGGGTAAACAGACCCTGTGACATCAGACGCCGCCCACAGCGGCTTTATCTGACGCCGGCAGGGTTGGGGAGCTCAGACAGTGGTCTATGCCGGACCACTGTGTGAGCACTAAGGGACTCTTCTTGCTGAGCTGTCACGGTGCATGTCACTTCTGAAGGTACAGTAGGTATGCTTTGAGAGCGGTTCGGGATGTGCTTTCTCCCTCCCTACATTCCCTGTTGCCTTCGTCTCCTTCCCCTCCCTCCACCTCCCTCTACCTCTCTGGCCCCTACCTTCAGTGTTTTTGACTTCAACTATTATTGTACCTTACCGATTACAGTGCCACTTTGGGATATTACTCTTCAAGTGTCACTTGTTTTGCTGTATCCCTAGACATTAAGTGGCAACTGTTTGATTTTGGGAGTCACCCCTAATCGATAGTTATTATCACACACCGTGTTCTGGTACCTTCCTTTTCCCCTTCTATTCCTTCCCCCCTCCCCCCCCCTTTTTTCCCTACTCTTTTTTCCCCTCCTTTCTCCCCTCCCTCTCTTCCCTGCCCTCTCTTCCCTTTCCCTCCTTCCTTTTTTCCCCCACTCCCTCCCCCTTCTCTCCCCATCCTCCCCTCCCCTTTTCCCTTCTCCTTCCCCCTTCCCTCCCCCCCTTCCCCCCTGCACATCCTCTCTTTTTCCTCCCCTCCTTTCCCATCCCCTTGCCCCCCTTTTTCCCTTTGCCTCCTCCCCCCTATCCTCCCTCCTGGCCTTGTTCCCCCTCCCTTTCTCCCCCCCCTTCCTTCCACCAACTCTCCTCCCCATTCTTCCCTCTCCTCCTTTCTCCTCTCCTCCCCTCTCACCTCCTCCCTCCCCACTTCTCCTCCCTGCTCTCTTCTTTCTCCCTCTTTCCACCCCTCACCACCCTTTCTCCCCTCACCCCCCTTTTTTCCCCCTCCTTCCCTACCCATCCCCCCTCCCCCTTACCCCCCTTGTCCTGTTCCCCTCACATGTATCCACCTTCACGTTATTCCCTTATCCACTCACTCCCCTATCACACCTGGGTGTGCACCTCAAAACATGTCTAGTTTCCAAACTCTTAATATTTATTATCCTTTAACCAGATTCTGTTATTACAATCCCCTGTGTCCGCCGGGGGGGAATTGTTTGGGTCCTGCTGTTTCACTGGTCCTGTTTGAGTTGGTGAGCTGGTCTTCTCCCCTTATACTACTGAATGTAATATTTTGTTTTAAATTTGTTTGCTGCATTGTTTACGTTATTGTAAATATGTCAATTGTTTTTTAGACCACTTCTCCTGAAGAAGCGGTTCTTTACCGCAAAACCGGTTGAGGAACCCTATGTATACCCCTCTCCAACAGAAACTTCACGGGGGAACCCATTAGTAATTTGTTAATTGCGGTGTATACTAACTGCTGTTTTTATTACACACTGTTTGTATATTTATGTATTATATGCATTAAACTTTATATTTTTTTTATGATCAATCAATTGTTATTAATTATCAAGTACCAAGATAGTTCAAAACCATTTTTCAGGCGTGGACGTGCGTAGGTCAGTAGCAGCAATTGCCCTCGCACCCCCACTCCCTCATTCTTTAAATTCTAATCTGGATGATGGTACTTGTACCTGTTGGATACTAGTTTTCAATTTGAGGCCATACTCATTAATTAGCGTCTCCAGAGTGGTGGCCTGGGATTGCCACCTGATGCAGATAACGTGGAAGGACTCCCCTTTGTCTTCATTGCAGATGTCTAGGCGAGCACCTGACACCCCAGAGAGGAGGGTTTTTAACTACCAGCTGGCCAGAGCGAGAAGAGTTGTTGAGAATGCCTTTGGGAGAATGGCCAGCCGGTTCCACCTGTTTCAGACAGCAATCCACATGGTGGACTACAAACTTAATCACATTATTCTAGCATGCTGCACCCTGCACCATTTTTTTATGCAAAAATTCAAGAAATTATCTTGCATCACTTGGGCCTGAGGCTGGACTTAAAGAGAATCCTCTGACGGGCCTGGATACTGGCCGTACTGGCTTGGCCCCCCAAAGCGCCCATGAAATTTGGGATAAATCCGTTATAGGTGAACATTAACCGCATATGAGTATTAGGTTAGGAAACACTTCTTTAGGTAATTTCTGTGATTAAATATATCTAGCCAAAAATTTATCTGCTCCTGAATGTGTGTGTGTGTCTGAGCACGGGTGATGAATGTTACTATAAGTGAACCATAGCGCTCGGAGAAATCCCCCAGATGGAATTAATTGAGAACTAATGAGATCAAAGATTTAAACAGGGAGGACATACCATTGCACATGCTCTGAAGAAGTTTTTTACAAAACAAAACATGTAAGCATCAGGTCTATATGGTAACCGTGAGGAGGACACTGGGATGGCCATCTGCCTATACAGCCCTACATGGTCCCTTTCTTCTCCCTCCTTCCTCTAAATCCCCTCGGTCTGATAAATGAATATCAGAGCCTGACTGACACAGCTACTATTGCAGAAGATATAGATGCAGCCTTACTGAGACCGAGATCTCCTGGAATGGATGACTAATGCACCCACCACCTGTGGATCCCCTGCAGCTGCTGTGACTAAAATCAATGGATCACGATGATCCTGTCTAAATGCCGGCAGCGGTAATGGTCTTTCTACTTCAGGATATGGTGAGATGCATGATGTCCCTTCAGTGCTGCTAATCTAACTAGTTACATGTAACCAACACAACATTTTTGCTTTACTCGAGTTGATACAATGTGTCACTAATATATGAACTTTCCATATGGATATTTCCTAACATGGAAGCTGTTTCTGCAACAAGATAGCTAAAGGGGATGTTTAAGGAACTCTCACATCGCAACAGCACCAGTCAATAATCACTCTTTAAAATCCATACTGAAGACAAGTTACCCTGAATACTTTATACAAGGAATATGAGGACTATTTAATATTAATACCGGTATTTATTTTTGTACTTCAGTATATTTATACCAGTAATCACATCTGATCGATCGATCGATTGTGATCTGTGTGTGCGTGCATGTATGTGTGAGTGAGGTTTTTGGAAGATGGATGGTTTAATGGTGGCCACCGCTGTCCCCCCAAGACACTAGGTCTTTTTAATATGTATTGGAATTAAAAGGTACACGTCTTTTGTATTTTTGTATCATTAAATTGTTGTTAGTTTTGAGCTAATTACTTTGGCCATGACATTTTTTCTAAAAGGATAATCAATAAATGGTTTATAGCTTTACAACTGATTTGTCCCCTTTGAAGAATTCCTGTGTGATTTTCACAAACTTGTTTTTGCTATTATATTTTCAATTCAGGGGACAACTAATTTGGGGGTCTCTAATGCTCAACACAGCTCTTGGAGACACCCCAACTAGACGGTGGAACCGGGTGAATCTCAGCAGGGCGAGGCTGATTCATAGCCAATTAATGCCCATTAGAGAACACCGGATGCTATAAAGGAGGAGTTCTTTACCCTCTCTCTTCTGCTTTTTTGTTTATATGTTTATACTTACATAACAGTATTTATATTTTTACTTTACACACCAGCAGACAAAGCGTCGGGACTTGGATATTACTTGACCGTATTTTTAAAGTATATCCGTGTTTGGAAAGAAAACACTCTCATATGGTTGAAGAATGAAAGCTGAAAAATCCGAACTATATCGGTGTGACTGGGATTGGTGGATGCACCCGGGCGGTCCAACAATGCTCACGGGAATATCCCTAATGCATGGGGACGAACACCTAATAAAAGGTAGTGAATAGTTATGAGACTGCATGCACTGAAGATATGGGGTTAAGTGAGCCAAAAAAGGCATCACTACCCCAGAGTAAAAATACTGATAATGGTGCACGGAATAGATAATATGTTCAATACCTGCGGTAAGCATGTCGGTCAGTGTCCACAAGGATCCCCGGCGTTTTCTGGCTGTGTAGCAATAGCTGCCCACACAGTAAGGCATATATATGCCCAGGAATCGAAAGCGGGCCAATCGGGGCCATAGTATTTAGATAGTAGGAGGAGGGAAAGAGACAGACAGACAGACACAGGTGTTGGGGATCGTCAACCTACGTCTCCCCATATCACCTGTGCTGATGAATACAGACCCCCGTTCGTGCCCAAGGGGAATCCTCCGGCCGATGCGGTGATGTCTGACGTCGACACGGCCACCGACACGGAAGTGGGCGGATGCACTGGACAGAAGGAAGTCCATTGCGCAACTGCAGAAAACAACTGTCTCCACAGGTGTACTCGCCCAAGACGCCCCCATAGAGGGGGCGAAACTGCCCCAAGGTGGCACACAAAGCTCACCACCATGGGGCCCCCCGTGCCGTGGAGCCTCGTTGGACCATCAAGGGCACCAACAAAACCCCGGAAAAAAATTGAAAAATATTTTAATACGGTTGTAAGCGATCCAGTCCATCGGCTGTTGTCTAGACTATTGAAATAAAATTCCAGTCATCTATTTGAGGAAAAAACAATGATTACCATACAGCAAATGCAGGTTTCCAATACATTACTGGACATTGTCAAATAATAGGCCTGCGAGCATATACCGTATGAATAAAGCAATTAGCAAATATTACATGTACACATAACATCACATTGTGCTAATAAATTTGGAGAGTGGAAGGGGAAAAGGAAAAGGAAAGGGGTAAGATGCAGGAAAATGTGATAACAGAGACAGAAGATTGTTGTTAATAGATTGCCTTAATTTATTGATCTTTATCGTAAAGGCCTGATATGAAACCAGGTAAAAAGGGTTTAAGATTAAAAGCCTCGTTGAGGCCGGGGGGCGCCGTGGCATTAAGGTTGAATATCTACCTAAGCTCTCATTGTAGAAGGAGTTTGTCAAGGTCTTCTCCCCTAGAGCTAGGGTGTATTCTGTCCAGAACCAAAACTCTAATCCTGGGGCAAGTGCCATTGTGAGCAAGTCGGACGTGTCTGCCTAAAGGTACATCTGAGTCACTCGTCTGCATAGCTTTGATGTGGCGGTAAAGTCTTTGCCAAAGTTTCTGTATGGCTTTACCCACATAGAAGCAATTGTAGCTGCATATTATTAAATAGACAACTGCATTTGTCTGACAATTGGAGAAATGTTTGGGCGTAAATCGCATTCCATTAGGTAAGTAAATGTTTCTTCTGTGGTCCATGTATTTGCAATACGCACAAGAGCCACAGGGAAATGTTCCCATTGTTTTACACGGATCTCCCCTCCCCAACCTCTGAAATTCACTTTTGACTAGTAGATCATTTAGGGATGTAGCACGTCTATATGTGTTGGTTGGAGTCGGGGGCACATAAGGACCCACCATGGGGTCTGATGTCAAAAGGTGCCAGTATTTCCTGCAGATCTGTGTGATAGATGTGTGATCACTAGAATAAGTGGTAATGATTCAGCTATGAGTCTCCGACGGTTTCTTTTTAGTGATCAACAAGTCATGTCTATTTTTGTTTTCTGCATGCTTAAAGGCCTTTTCAAGGCATTTGTGGCTGTATCCTCTTTCCAAGAGGCGTCGCTTGAGGTTATTAGCCTCACGCTTGAAATCTGAATGGTTGGAGCAGTTGCGCTTGATTCATAAGTATTGTCCATATGGAATAGATTCAACCAAGGGTCTGGGATGGAAACTAGAGGAGTGAAGAATAGTGTTACCTGCAGTAGTTTTCCTGTACAGTTTGCAAGATAACATATTCGTATCACTCTTAAATATTTCAACATCCAGAAATGTAATTTTGGATGGATCAGAGATCATAGTAAACTTTAAATTGAAATCATTTGTATTTAATGCTGTTAAACATTCGTCCAATAACTTGGACGATCCATTACATACAATGAAGATATCATCTATGTACCTGTGCCACATAACAATGTGGCACAGGTACATAGAGAGATCCTCATCTCTGAAAATGCAACGCTCCCATTCCCCCAGGTACAGATTGGTGTAGCCAGGGGCACAACAGGTGCCCATGGCTACGCCCTGTACCTGGAGGAACAATCGATCGTCAAATGAAAAAACATTGTGTCTCAAAATATAGTCTAGAGAGAGAAGTACAAAGTCATTAAAAGAACTTTCATGATGACTGGTTTGTGAAATGATTTTTTGTACGCATGCAAGTCCTTTTGAATGGGGTATAGAACTATAAAGTGCTTCTACGTCAATACTGGCAAGAATACACCCTCCAGGGACCTGCATACCCTCGATAATCTGTAGTAAGTGAATAGTGTCACGTACATATGAGGGTATGGAGAGGACGAAAGGTCTAATGTGTTCGTCCACTAGGCGTGATAGGTTTTCGGTGATCAAACCATTGCCAGAAATTATTGGTCTCCCTGGAGGATCACTAGTGTGTTTGTTGATCTTAGGGAGAGCGTAAAAAGTAGCAAGCCTAGGATGGGGAGCATGAATAAATTCAAAAGTTTTTTTAGAAATGACTTTGTTTTGAAATGCCTCATCTACTAAAGCATAGAATTTATTATTGACCGCCTGAACGACATCAGATCCAACTGGGCGGTACCAATCACGGTTGGTCAAAATTTTCATGCCCATACGGCTATATTGGTCATTGTCCATTAGGACTATGTTTCCCCCTTTATCTGATGCCTTGATGGTGATTTCATGGAGATTATATAAGTTCCTAAGGGCAACCTTTTCATTGGGAGTTAGAGTCTCTGCTATAAAAGATTTAGATTTAAGATTTCTGATTTCTTGGCAGGTCATTTTTAAAAAAGTAGATAAGCCCTGGTTGGAACTGGGTGCAGGATATATTGAGGATGTTTTTTTAAGAGAGGATACGGGCACCTTTTGACATCAGACCCCATGGTGGGACCTTTTGTGCCCCTGGCTCCAACCATCACATATAGATGTGCTACATCTCTAAATGATCTACTAGTCAAAAGTGAATTTCAGAGGTTGGGGAGGTGAGATCCGTGTAAAACAATGGGAACATTTCCCTGTGGCTCATGTGCGTATTGCAAATACATGGACCACAGAAGAAACATTTACTTATGTAATGAGCTCCTTGCTCGCTCGGTTCCACTCTCCCGACACTCCTCTGCAGCTATAGAATCAGATCGCAACATCTGATGGTTCGGTCATCCGATGCTCCGCGACTAGAACTACAGCTATGTGCCGTTCTAATCCAGTTGTGTAGCTCAGAACAAACACCAGGCAGGCTGTATGCAAGTTCAACAAGGAATCTCTTTTATTGAAAAATA
Source organism: Lithobates clamitans (assembly GCA_037952925.1). NCBI lineage: Eukaryota > Metazoa > Chordata > Amphibia > Anura > Ranidae > Lithobates > Lithobates clamitans. The sequence continues at coordinate 2,246,692 of JBBGZY010000720.1, forward strand.
CAGGCTCTTTTATACACTAAAAGTGGAGGTGCATACCTCCGGCTCATATTACTCTGAACATACACCTGTGACCAGAAACCTAATTAACCACTTCAGCCCCGGAAGGATTTACCCCCTTCCTGACCAGAGCACTTTTTACAATTTGGCACTGTGTCGCTAATTTCGCGGTCATGCAATGCTGTACCCAAACGAAATTTGCGTCCTTTTCTTCCCACAAATAAAGCTTTCTTTTGATGGTATTTGATCACCTCTGCCGTTTTGATTTTTTGCGCTATAAACGGAAAAAGACCGAAAATTTTGAAAAAAAAATGATATTTTCTACTTTTTGTTATAAAAAAAATCCAATAAACTCAATTTTAGTCATACATTTAGGCCAAAATGTATTCGGCCACATGTCTTTGGTAAAAAAAATGTCAATAAGTGTATATGTATTGGTTTGCGCAAAAGTTATAGCGCCTACAAACTAGGGTACATTTTCTGGAATTTACACAGCCTTTAATTTATGTCATTTCTTGAGGTGCTAAAATGGCAGGGCAGTGCAAAAACCCACACATTTTGGAAAGTAGACACCCCAAGTGTCATGGTTATGCAATAGAGGTTGTTTGTCAGCTCACCTGTTTCCATGTGTTCATCTCCTAAGACCAGCTGTCTCTCACCTGACTGCTTTTATTAACTCTCCTCTAGCATGGGTCCACTCCAGCTCCTATCAGAGAACTCTATATTAACCTCTGCACTGCAGGTCAGCCCTGCTGATCAACCTTTGTGTGTTTGGCTTCCTGTTCCTGCCTGCCGTGTGCTCTACATTTATTTCTGTTACCGACCTTGGCGTGTTCTATACTATTCCTGTCTGCTCGTGACCCTGACCTTCTGGCATGTCCCTGACTATCCCTGTTTGCCTGTGACCCTGAACCTTGGCGTGTACTCTGTTGTCCTTGTCTGCTTGTGGCCCTGACCTTGGCTTATTCCCTTACTATCCTTATCCTTCTGTTGCCTACTGTGGGTGTGAGCTGGGGGACCCTGGGGGTCGCGACCTGGAGCCAGTTGCAGCCCAGTCCATCCTCACCATCAGAGGCTCTGGTGAAAACCTGCTGGCTCTTAGACTCCGCGCCCCAGAGAATCCTACGCTCTAACCCCGGTGGGATCCATGTTGGTGTTCCAGCAACCCTGCCTTCCTTATACCCGGACTCCCATCCGCAGCAGTCAGCCGTAGGGTCCACTGCCTTGCGGAGCACTCCTGATCCCAACTGTGTGCATCTGTCACCTAGCCTCAAGGTGACTTGACACCAAGGAAATTGCTGAGAGGCATGTTGAGCCCATTGAATATTAATTTTTTTGTCCCAAGTAATTGAATAATGACAAAAAAAAATTTACAAAAATTTGTTACTAAATGATATATTGCTCACACATGCCATGGGCATATGTGGAATTGCACCCCAAAATACATTTAGCTGCTTCTCCTGAGTATGGGGATACCACATGTGTGGGACTTTTTGGGAGCCTAGCCGCGTACGGGGCCCCGAAAACCAAGCACCGCCTTCAGGATTTCTAAGGGCGTGAATTTTTGATTTCACTCCTCACTATGTATCACAGTTTTGAAGGCCATAAAATGCCCAGATGGCACAACCCCCCCCAAATGACCCCAATTTGGAAAGTAGACACCCCAAGCTATTTGCTGAAAGGCATGTTGAATCCATGGAATATTTTATATTTTGACACAAGTTGCGGGAAAGTGACAATTTTTTTTTTGTACAAAGTTGTCACTAAATGATATATTGCTCAAACATGCAATGGGCATATGTGGAATTACACCCCAAAATACATTCTGCTGCTTCTCCTGAGTACGGAGATACCACATTTGTGGGACTTTTTGGGAGCCTAGCCGCGTACGAGGCCCCGAAACCAAGCACCGCCTTCAGGATTTCTAAGGGCGTAAATTTTTTATTTCACTCCTCACTACCTATCACAGTTTCGAAGGCCATAAAATGCCAAGATGGCACAACCCCCCCCCCATTAAATGACCTCATTTTGGAAAGTAGACACCCCAAGCTATTTTCTTAGAGGCATGTTGAGTCCATGGAAAATTTTATATTTTGACACAAGTTGCGGGAAATTGACCAATTTTTTTTTTTGCACAAAGTTATCACTAAATGATATATTGCTCACACAGGCCATGGACATATGTGAAATTGCACCCCAAAATACCTTCTGCTGATTCTACTGAGTACGGGGATACCACATGTGTAGGACTTTTTGGGAGCCTAGCCGCGCACGGGGCCCCGAAAACAAAGCACCGCCTTCAGGGTTTCTAAGGGCGTAAAGTTTTGATTTCACTCCTCACTACCTATCACAGTTTTGAAGGCCATAAAATGCCCAGATGGCACAAACCCCGCCCCCAAATGACCCCATTTTGGAAAGTAGACATCCCAAGCTATTTGCTGAGAGGCATGTTGAGTCCATGGAATATTTTATATTTTGACACAAACATGGCGTGGGCAAATGTGGAATTACACCTTAAAATACATTCTGCTGCTTCTCCTGAGTATGGGGATACCACATGTGTGGGACTTTTTGGGAGCTTAGCCGTGTACGGGGCCCCGAAAACCAATCACCGCCTTCAGGATTTCTAAGGGCATAAATTTTTGATTCACTCCTCACTACCTATCACAGTTTCGAAGGCCATAAAATGCCAAGATAGCACAAACCCCCCCAAATAACCCCATTTTGGAAAGTAGACACCCCAAGCTATTTGCTGAGAGGCATGGTGAGTATTTTGCAGCTCTCATTTGTTTTTGAAAATGAAAAAAAACAAGAAAAACATTTTTTTTTTCTTTTTTCAATTTTTAAAACTTTGTGACAAAAAGCGAGGTCTGCAAAATCCTCACTATACCACTCAGCAAATAGCTTGGGGTGTCTACTTTCCAAAATGGGGTCATTTGGGGGGGTTTTGTGCCACCTGGGCATTCCATGGCCTCCGAAACTGTGATAGGCAGTGAAGAGTGAAATCAAAAATTTACGCCCTTAGAAAGCCTGAAGGCGGTGCTTGGTTTTCGGGGTCCCGTACGCGGCTAGGCTCCCAAAAAAGTCTCACACATGTGGTATCCCCGTACTCAGGAGAAGCAACAAATGTATTTTGAGGTGTAATTTCACATATTCCCATGGCATGTTTGAGCAATATATCATTTAGTGCCAACTTTGTACAAAAAAAAAAAAAATTTCTTTTTCCCGCAACTTGTGTCACAATATAAAATATTCCATAGACTTGACATGCCTCTCAGCAAATAGCTTGCGGTGTCTACTTTCCAAAATGGGGTCATTTGGGGGGGGTTGAACTGTCCTGGCATTTTATGCACAACATTTAGAAGCTTATGTCACACATCACCCACTCTTCTAACTACTTGAAGACAAAGCCCTTTCTGACACTTTTTGTTTACATAAAAAAATATATTTTTGCAAGAAAATTACTTTGAACCCCCAAACATTATATATATTTTTTAAAGCAAATGCCCTACAGATTAAAATGGTGGGTGTTTAATTTTTTTCTTTCACACAGTATTTGCGCAGCGATTTTTCAAACGCATTTTTTTGGGAAAAAACACACTTTTTTCAATTTTAATGCACTAAAACACACTATATTGCCCAAATGTTTGATGAAATAAAAAAGATGATCTTAGGCCGAGTACATGGATACCAAACATGACATGCTTTAAAATTGCGCACAAACATGCAGTGGCGACAAACTAAATACATTTTTAAAAGCCTTTAAAAGCCATTACAGGTTACCACTTTAGATTTACAGAAGAGGTCTACTGCTAAAATTACTGCCCTCAATCTGTCATGGAGCCGCTGTCCTCTACAGGATCGTATTCTGAGCCTGAATCTGACAGATGAGTGACTTCCTCTTCACTATCTGTCATGCTCAGAAACGTGTAGGGCTCTTCACTAGTGTACCTTCGATTTGCCATTTTGGACTCTAAATTTAGGGGTACACTAGTGAGACTCACAGGCAAAAAAGCTCCTGACTGTTAGCGACTGATTCAAAACGCTAACAAAAAACTGTTAGCGATCGCAGGGATCAGGCCTGACTCTGCGAACGCTGCAGTTATGTGTGCTAAGTGACAGTTATTGATCGATACTGCACTTGGGTGGGCTGGGCTGGGCAGGGCTGGGCCGAGGGGCAAAACGCAGGTGCTAGCAAGTATCTGGGCTGATCCCGCTAACACTGCGTTTTAGGGAACCCTAAACTGCTGGGGATGCTAGTATAGATCTGATCGGATCAGATATCGATCCGTTCAGATACTATAGCACTAAGGGAGGTGTATGCTGCGTGCGTGGGTGTTAGCGGTACTGGCGCTAACCTGATGCTGCCTGGGGCGACGCAGACCTATTCTGACCCTAAAAATGTAACTTATATCACCGCCAAGCAATTAGGGGGTTAAACCTTTATAAGGTAATAAATGGCAGGTGCCCTAAAACTATAATAAATTATAAAAAACAAACTAACTAACCAGCGTCACCCATAACACTTATACGGTGATCGCTGGTGAAAGGGTTAACTAGGGGCAATAAGGGGGTTAAAACCTTTAGTAGGTAGTATATGGGGGTCTCTGTCGCTATAAAACACTGACAGCGAACCTATATACTTACTTCCCCAACTAGCATCACCTGTGTCACTAATACAGAGATCAGAAAAACGATCGCTTAGTGACACTGGCAACGGGGGGTGATCAAGGGGTTAACCTTTATTAGGGGGGTTAAGGGGGTACCCTGGACCTAAAGGGGGGTACCCCAGACCTAAAAGGGGGTTAACCCTAACTGCCCTAACACTTATAACTGTCACAAACTGACACCAATGCAAAAAAAACTGCTATTGGCGTCAGTGTGACAGGGGGTACAGGGGGGGTGATCGAGGGGTGATCGGGGGGTGATGGGGTGTGAAAAGTGTGCCTAGTGTGTTCTACTGTTAGTGTAGTGTTGGTGTAACTTACATTGATGTCTTCTCTCCTTGGCGCCGGAATGAAAAGACCGGCTCGAGGAGGAATTACATCAATTCCTCTTCCTCTGTTTACATTACAGAGGAAGGATTTTCATTCGCCAGGAGCAATCGGGAGGGGGTGGCCACGAATGGATGGCCTCCCCCTCACCTCTCATCGCCCGCGAAGAAATGCCGGCCGCCCAGGGCACCGGGGGGTCCGATCGGACCTCCCGCCCGCGGGAGGCAGATCACGTACAGGTACGCGATTCTGCCTGCCCGTGCCATTCTGCCGACGTACATCGGCGTGAGGCGGTCGGCAAGTGGTTAACATGGGCTAATTAACTAATCCCTTTGGACAGCCTAGATGACTCAGACATGACCTTTAGGCTAGTCTGGCCGTCTTATAGCTCAGAAAACCCAGTCAACATTATCACAATAGCAGAGTTAATTAACACAAACAACAATGGGGATCTAATGACTAATGCCGCGTACACACGAGCGGACTTTACGGCAGACTTTGCCCGGTGGACTTTGACGGACTTTATGACGGACTTTCTGAATGAAGGGACTTGCCTACACACAATCAACCAAAGTTCGATGAATTCGTACGCGATGACGTATGACCAGACTTAAATAAGGAAGTTCATAGCCAGTAGCCAATAGCTGCCCTAGCGTGGCTTTTTGTCCATCTAACTAGCATACAGACGAGCGGATTTTTCGACCGGACATGTTTCATATCTAAGTCCGTCCAACTTTTGAGAAAACAAAGTCCGCTGGAGCCCATACATGATCGAAATGTCAGACGAAATCCGGTACGACGGACCAAGTCTGCCATAAAGTCCGCTCGTGTGTACGCGGCATAAGATTCCATACTAGAGACTTATTTACAATACACATTCTAGCAGGCAACAGATAGACAGGTGGCTGGAATTGACACCAGCACCTCCCAACAGTATTTGTCCCAGCATTATGAATCAGCCACTATTTCTAATATGGCAAATCCAGGGTCCCCAGAGTCTGTGTATCCTGGGGGACCAGGACCCGAATCCACAGTAATACCACCTCAAGGGTCCCCAGGCACACAGCTCACAAAGAGCACCGTTCCCCCAAATGCCAGGGCCCATGATCGATCGGCAAGAGGCTAGCATTCAGTCCCCTCCAAAAGTCTCTCTCCCGGCTAGGTCTGTCACATTTCTCCCCTTTCGGCAGGAGACTAACACAGGAGGAGACCCCAGACGGGTTGACTCCGAAGTTAGTCAGTAGTTCCAGTCCTCTAATGCCTGTACCCACACAGTACCCCAAATAAATTGTTCCAAACAAAGCATTACTCACCCAGCCAACATCTGCCTCTCTCAGAGAACATATCTTCCACTGGGGAGAAGCCTGGACTGGCCCTTCTCCATGGAGTCCTTTCTGCCGCTGGAGAGAAGACAAAGTGTCTGGGCTCACTCCGTCATGCTGTTGGGGATCTGGGCCTCCTGCCCAGCATCCCTGGGGTATACAGGTGGAGACTGAAGTCCCATTCACCTTCACAGGAAATCCATCCTCTGTTAGTTGAGGGCAGAGTCCAGCAGTATTCGGCCCTGTTGCCAGCCCTTCTGCTGGAAACCCCACACCATCTGCTCTGGCTAACTGTTGGGGCAGGAGGCTGGCTTCCTCCATTCCCAAACTGTGTAGCTGCCATTGGGGAGGTGAGCCGGCTGCTTCCTTTTCCATTCCCTCATCTGGATGTTGGGACGATATGTCTGTGGTACTGTCTCCCAGGTGCACGGATCTTTGCTGGGGAGGAAAGACCACTTCCTCCACCCTGGCCAACTGTTGGGGAGGGACGACGAACACCTCCTCTCCCTTATTCCCCTGTATCCTGATCTGCTGCTGGGAAGTGACCACCTCCTTCTCACCCTGAGCCTCCGGAAACCGCCACAGGTGTAGGGCAGAGATCTTGGACCCTCTGTCCGGTTGCCAGCACTTCAGCTGGGGAAGTTCCTTGTAACTTCACAGATACTTCTGTTGGTGCTGAGCAGAGCACAGTGAAGTTTGGCCCTAACAACAGCTCTTCTTCTGCTGGAGGCTCACCAGGTTGTTCTTCCTCCGCAGAAAAGTCTATCAAATCCCCTGTCTCTGCAACTGGTGTCTGGGGATAAAGGTTCACCATCTCCTCTCCATGGAACCCAGAAGATGCTATCAGTGCTAGGCAGAGCACAGTGAAGTTTGGCACTAATAACAGCTCTTCTTCTGCTGGAGGCTCACCAGGTTGTTCTTTTCTCAGCAGAAAAGTCTATCAAATCTCCTGTCTCTGCAACTGGTGTCTGGGGATAAAGGTTCACCATCTTCTCTCTGTGGAACCCAGAAGATGCTATCAGTGCTGGGTAGAGGTTAGCAGAGCTCTGCCCGGTTGTCAGCACTTCAGGTTTGGGGATGGCAATCTTCAGATTTTCCACTGCCGATTCTCTGGCATGCTGTTGGACAGGCACATTCCTCCATCTAAGATCATTCCATGCAGAAACAGGATCATCAAGGTCAGTCAGCACTTGCTGCATCCGCTATAAGACCTCCGCCTCCATAGCTGCGGGGGCAGGTTGGCAAAGCACACTGTTAATCTGCCACATTGTCAACTCTTCAGCCAGGATTTCAGAGTTGTCAACTGGTATTTCCTGATAGTCCCAGGCAAAGGGAGCCCCACCCTGCTGCTGAGCAGAGTCTAGCAGCTGTCTGTAGGCCATCTCAAGCTCCCATTCCTGAATGGCCAGAAACTCCAAATCTTCCTGTGCCCAGTGCACTTCCGAGACATTCAGTCTTCACTCTCTGTGCTCCATTATTTCCTCCAAACGCCACTCCCGATCACTCCCAAAGTCAGGGTCCTCGGACAGCCTCCAGTATAACAATCCCAGGCCATCATAGTCAAAGCCTTCTGTGGGGCTGTCATCTGCTGTCCACGGGCATACTTGGGCTACATACCACCGGAGGGCTCTGTAGCTCTCGTTCAACCGCATTTCTGCCCGGATCAGCCTGCTTAACTCGGCTGTCCACTCCTGGTTCGGCTGTTCCCCCAATAACAGCATTCGCACTTCATACTGCGACCAGTAGCTTACATGGATGGAGGGGAGAACTTTTCCCTGGTTTCGCTGCTCATGGGCTAGCGCTTCCTTCCAGAGTTCACAGCGGATAGAATCAAACCATCCTAGCAGGACCTGCTCTGATACTGGTCCCCTGTGCTGTATCTGCATCTCTCGCAACCTCCTTCTGAATTCCTCTTCCATGGTGGCTGGTATCTGTACCTTTCCTCTCCTGCTATCTGGACCTTGGATCCAGGTGATGGTTTGGATGTGTTCACGGCAAGATAGCATGATCCCACCATTCCCTCCATGGCTCTCAAGTAAGTCTTTCAGCATGGCTCTCCTGCAGGCTGGTTTGTAGTGTCCCAGTAACTGGAGAGCAAATCCCACGGCTGCCAACCAATGTAGCGAGCCCCTTGCTCGCTCCGTTCCACTCTCCCGACACTCCTCTGCAGCTATAGATTCAGATTGCAGATCGCAACATCTGATAGTTCGGTCATCAGATGCTCTAGGACTAGAACTACAGCTATGTGCCGTTCTAATCCAGTTGTGTAGCTCAAAACAAACACCAGGCAGGCTGTATGTAAGTTCAACCAGGAATCTCTTTTATTGAAAAATACAGGCTCTTTTATACACTAAAAGTGGAGGTGCATACCTCCGACTCATATTACTCTGAACATACACCTGTGACCAGAAACCTAATTAACATGGCCTAATTAACTAATACCTTTAGACAGCCTAGATGACTCAGACATGACCTTTAGGCCAGACTGGCCGTCTTGTAGCTCAAAAAACCCAATCAACATTATCACAATAGCAGAGTTAATTAACACAAACAACAATGGGGACCTAATGATTCTTAGATCCCATACTAGAGACTTATTTACAATACACATTCTAGCAGGCAACAGACAGACAGGTGGCTGGAATTGACACCAGCACCTCCCAACAGTATTTGTCCCAGCATTATGAATCAGCCACTATTTCTAATATGGCAAATCCAGGATCTCCAGAGTCTGTGTGTCCTGGGGGACCAGGACCCGAATCCACAGTAATAAAACCTCAAGGGTCCCCAGGCACACAGCTCACAAAGAGCACCGTTCCCCAAAATGCCAGGGCCCACGATCGATCGGAAAAAGGCTAGCATTCAGTCCCTTCCAAAATTCTCTCTCCCGGCTAGGTCTGTCACAACTTACCTAATGGAATGCGATTTACACCCAAACATTTCTCTAATTGTCAGACAAATGCAGTTGTCTATTTAATAACATGCAGCTGCAATTGCTTCTATGTGGGTAAAACCATACAGAAACTTGGCAAAGACTTTACTGCCACATCAAAGCTATGCAGACGAGTGACTCAGATGTACCTTTAGGCAGACACGTCCGACTTGCTCACAATGGCACTTGCCCCAGGATTAGAGTTTTGGTTCTGGACAGAATACACCCTAGCTCTAGGGGAGGAGACCTTGACAAACTCCTCCTACAACGAGAGCTTAGGTGGATATTCAACCTTAATGCCACGGCGCCCCCCGGCCTCAACGAAGCTTTTAATCTTGAACCCTTTTTACCTGGTTTCATATCAGGCCTTTACGATAAAGATCAATAAATTAAGGCAATCTATTAACAACAATCTTCTTTCTCTGTTATCACATTTTCCTGCATCTTACCCCTTTCCTTTTCCTTGTCCCCTTCCCCTCTCCAAATTTTTTAGCACAATGTGATGTTATGTGTACATGTAATATTTGCTAATTGCTTTATTCATACTGTATATGCTCGCAGGCCTATTATTTGACAATGTCCAGTAATGTATTGGAAACCTGCATTTGCTGTATGGTAATCATTTTTTTTTCCCCAAATAGATGACTGGAATTTTATTTCAATCATCTAGACAACAGCCGATGGACTGGATCGCTTACAACCATATTAAAGTATTTTTCAATTTTTTCCGGGGTTTTGTTGGTGCCCTTGATGGTCCACCAAGGCTCCCCAGCACGGGGGGCCCCATGGTGGTGAGCTTTGTGTGCCACCTTGGGGCAGTTTCGCCCCCTCTATGGGGGTGTCTTGGGCGAGTACACCTGTGGAGACAGTTGTTTTCTGCAGTTGAGCACTGGACTTCCTTCTGTCCAGTGCATCCGCCCACTTCTGAGCGGGCGGCCGTGTCGACGTCAGAAGTCACTGCATCGGCCGGAGGATTCCCATTGGGCATGAACGGGGGTCTGGATTCAGCAGCACAGGTGATATGGGGAGACGTAGGTTGACGATCCCCAACACCTGTGTCTGTCTGTCTGTCTCTTTCCCTCCTCCTACTATCTAAATACTATGGCCCCGATTGGCCCACTTTCGATCCCTGGGCGTATATATGCCTGACTATGTGAGCAGCTATTGCTACACAGCCAGGAAATGCCGGGGATCCTTGTGGACACTGACCGACATGCTTACCGCAGGTATTGAACACTACTTATTATTGTCTATTCCCTGCCCCATTATCAATATTTTTACTCTAGGGTAGTGATGCCTTTTTTGGCTCACTTAACCCCATATCTTCAGTGCATGCAGTCTCATTACTATCCACTATCTTTTTATTAGGTGTTCATCCCCATCCATTAGGGATATCCCGTGAGCATTGTTGCATCCTCCAATCCCAGTCACACTGATATAGTTTGGATTTTTCAGCTTTCATTTTTCAACCATATGAGAGTGTTTTCTTTCCAAACACGGATATACTTTGAAAATACGGTCAAGTAATATCCAAGTCCCGACGCTTTGTCTGCTGGTGTGTAAAGTAAAAATATAAATACTGTTATGTAAGTATAGACTACCTTTATTTATCTTACATGTACCATTTTGCTGCCATAAACCAACTGGCTTGTTATTAATATATACTAATACACACATTATCTATTATATATTTTTTTTCTCTTAATAGAAATGAAGCAGCGTGTCTGTCTTTTTACCCCTGAAGAAGGAAATATACATAAAAGTCGCTCTCTGAAACATGTTGGGTTTTTTGGTATATATGTCCCACTAGTCGAACTTTATGTTTTTGACCTGTGGTGCATTTTCATTTCCTGCAGTCTTTATTGTATATTGTTTTTAGGTGATTTTTGTACAGGATAATTTTGTATTGTTTATTACTACTTTTGTATCAATAAAATTTACATATTATTTTTTATTTATGGATATACCCTCATTTACTTCTCCCTGTATCCGCTATATCCTTGGGGCTTGCATCTTTTCTCCAGACATAAGTATCCCCTGGAGCCCCTGTGTAGGTTACCCTAAAAAATGTTCTCTGGTGTCCCACACTAGTGCTCCTGAGTCCAGATGTGTAAACAGCTGCTAAGTGTCCTCTCCTTACATTCCACTGAATGAAGTTTGCTATTCATTCTAGACAACAATGTCCTAAACTTCTTTAATAAGACAAATTACCAAGACCAAAATGTTGTGTAAACCCTGTATCAACTAAATACATCGTATATATTTTCAAATGATGTTTCCTACGAACGATGTTTGAAACTGTACAACAGTAAAGAAAAGCACATGGAGCAGCATGCAAGTTAATAATCAGAATAGGAACACACGACAAGTGCTTACTTTTTTGAGGAACTTTCTTTATTCTTCTATACTGATCCAGCTCCCTCAATTTAAAGGTCGGACCAGCGTTTCCTCAATTGGTCTTTAGAGCGTTGTACCCCAAAATTCTAATGCAGGGTCTTCACCACTTGGGACATGATTTTGGCTTTGCGCAAAGTTGGCTGGGTGTATGGTCCATCATAGTCGTTCCTCCGCAAGATGTACACCATATCCACCATCTCTTCAAAGGCCATATTGGAGGCCTTAAATCTCCTCTTCCCGGATCGGGACATTTCGGGCTCCGGGCTTTCCTCATTACTGGAAGAATTAGCACACACCTGCTGTGTCTCTGCCATGTTGCTCCTACTGCACACCGTAGAGAGAAGGGGCGGGGAATATTCGTGAAAAAGAACATCAGGGGCAGGTGACGCAGGCGGAGTTTCATGCATGCATACTGTATATAAAGTTGACACACAATTGCCATACGTACGTATGTTCTGTGCGTAGAGAAGGGGCGGTGAATATTTGTGTAAAAGAACATCAGGGGCGGGCGACGCAGGCGGAGTTTCACGCATGCGTACTGTATATAAAGCTGACACGCAAGTGCCGTATGTGCGCGGAGGAAATAGGAACGGAAGGTGCGAGCAACCGAAACGAAGGTCATTTTTATACAAATTTTCGAACATCAGTGGCCTATACTGCTTATACATTGAGGCCTATATTGGGATAAGATAATAAGAGTTTAGGCTAACATTAGTGTTTTTGTTTTGTATATTGTCTTACAGAAAAAATGAATAATAAGTTTAAAGGCCCTGAATTCATGTCACAATTTATTGACAAGTACAGGGAGATGAGGAATCTGTGGGAGGTCAAGCACAGTACATATTACAACAAACCAGTAAGGAAAGCAACGCTGGAGAGACTTCTGGCATTTGTGCAGATTTTGATCCCAGAAGCAACCTTTGAGATTTTGGAAGGTAAAATTGGGATCTTGAGGAATATGTACAGGAGGGAGCATAACAAGATCCAGGCTTCCCTTAGATCAGGAGCATCGGCAGATGATGTGTATGTACCCAAGCTGTGGTACTTTGAAAAACTGCATTTTCTTGATGACCAGACTGAAGCCAGGGAATCGCTTTCGACCCTTCCCTACACCCTTCCCTCCACCCCAGCAGAGGCTGATGAGGAACAACCTGGGCCTTCCATCCTGGAAGAACCAGATGGGCCCAGCTGGAGCCAGGTATATTTAGACATATTTAGTGTCCAAATATTAATGATGTTAACTAGATGTTATAATTTATTAACTATTAAGGATTTTATCCCAAAAATGATTTACACATATAAAAAGACAGTAGTGGCCAAAAAATGTTTGTCACCAGCTTGAAAAAATGCTGGGGTCAGAATGATACTCTTTTATATGAATTAACTTTGAATTTGCAAGTCATGAGTGGAAATTTGTGTGTGATTGATGAACCAAAAACTAAAACTATGTCCCGTTTCTATACACAGGATAAGCTCAGCCAGGAGGAAGTTCTGGAAAGTGGCAGGCCCAGTGACAGCCAGGAGGTGGGCGGGCCCAGTGTCAGTCAGGAGGTGGCCAGGCCCAGTAGGAGCCTCACCCAATCGCAGGTGCCTCCCCTCCACATGCAAACAAAAAGGCTCAGGAAGGGGACTGTGACAAAGGAGCCATCACTGCGCCTCATTAGAGAAGCTACAGAGGTCCTGAGGAGCCCACTTGATGCTGAAAAGGCCAATGGATGCTATATAGCGACCAGGTTGTTCGAATGTGAGAGGGGCCAATGCCTCCTCTGTGAATAAATTATTAGTGATGCAGTTCACAACGGGCTGAAGAGAGAGTTAACTGCCAACAGCAAAATATATGATCTCACCCATCCTCCTCCTTCTCCTCCTCCTGCCACAAATCCACCACCAGAGCCACAGCCTCCAAGGAAGGCTGCAGGGAAGGGTGCAGGGAAGGCTGCAGGGCAGCGTGGAGGGAAGGCTGCAGCAAAGAGAAGAACGTGATGACCTGGGTTCAGTCTGGTCTGACAGACGCAGGTTGGTGTAGTACCACAGGGGACATATATGTCATCTGCTGCTGGTCTTGATCTCTGGGATTCCTGGACCAGATTGTGCTCCCTATTATATGGACTCCTCAAGATCCCAATTTTCTTTTCCAAAGACTTGATGTGTGCCCTGGGGCCAAAAGGCTTCACAAATTCCAAAAGTTTTTCCAGCGTTGCCTTCATCTCTATTTTGTTAACCATAAAATACTTGCCTATGTGTTTTTATTCAAATAAATTTCTAAAAGACAATGTCAAATTAACAAGGGACAACAACCTCCTTGAGTTTCCAAAAAAACAAAAATATAATGTTATTGTGTTAACTTGACACACAAAAAATAAAACATTATTAATGTTATTGTGTTAACTTGACACACAAAAAAATAAAACATTGATAATGTTATTGTGTTAACTTGACACACAAAAAATAAAACATTATTAATGTTATTGTGTTAACTTGACACACAAAAAAAATAAAACATTGATAATGTTATTGTGTTAACTTGACACACAAAAAATAAAACATTATTAATGTTATTGTGTTAACTTGACACACAAAAAAATAAAACATTATTAACCACTTCAATACAGGGCACTTATACACCTTCCTGCCCAGACCAATTTTCAGCTTTCAGTGCTGTCGCACCTTGAATGACAATTGCGCGGTCATCCATCACTGTACCCAAACTAACTTTTTATCATTTTGTTCCCACAAATAGAGCTTTCTTTTGGTGGTATTTGATCACCTCTGCGGTTTTTATTTTTTGCTAAACAAATAAAAAAAGACCGAAAATTTTTAAAAAAATAAAAGTTTTGCTTTTGTTTCTGTTATAAAATTTTGTAAATAAGTACGTTTTCTCTTTCACTGATGGGCACTGATAAGGATGCATTGACAGGCACTGATAAGGCGGCACCGATGAGGTGGCACCAATAAGCAGGCACTGACAGGCACTGACGATGGACACTGATATGCGGCACTGATGGGCACTTGTAGGCAGCACAGATGGGTGGCACTGATATGCAGCACTGATGGACATTGATAGGCGGCACTGATGGGCACTCATGGGTGGCACTGGTGGGCACTTATGGGCACTGATAGGCGACACTGATGGGCACTGAAAGGCTGCAAAGATGGGTTCTTATGGGTGGCACTGATAGACGGCACTGCTGGGCACTGATAGGCGGCACTGTTGGGCACTGATGGACACTGATAGGCGGCACTGATGGGCAGCACTGATGGGCATTGATACGTGGCACTGATGGGCACTGATACACGGCACTGAGAGGTATCCCTGGTGGCACTGGCAGTGGTAGGCATTATGAGTGGGCACTGATTGGCAGCTGCCTGGGCATTGATTGGCAGCTGCCTGGGCACAGATTGGTATTTCCCTGGGGGTCTAGGGGGCATACCTGGTGGTCTAGTGTGGATGGCCATCCTGGTGTTCCTGGGCGGCATGATGGTGGTCCTGGGCGGGATCTGAGGGGGGACTGTTCTGATAAACAATCAGCACAGACCCCCCTTGTCAGGAGAGCAGGTGATCGGCTCTCCTCTACTCGCGTCTGTCAGACATGAGTGAGGAAAAGCCGATCACCGGCTCTTCCTGTTTACATCGTAATCAGCCATGATTGGACATGGCTGATCACGTGGTAAAGAGTCTCTGTCAGAGACTCTTTACCTAAATCGGAGTTGCAGTGTGTCAGACTGACACATTGCCACTGTGTGTCAGACAACGATCACCATGATGCGCGCCCCCGGGGGCGTGCAGCGGCTTAATATTCTGAGGACGTCATATGACGCCCAGTCAGGTTATTGAAACCACTTTGCCACCGTCATTCTGCTATATGGTGGTTATTGTTATTGTGGTAACTTGACACAAAAAAAATAAATATGGAGATCACTAGAAAATAAGTTATAAATAATCATAAAAAAGATCT
This sequence comes from Lithobates clamitans, assembly GCA_037952925.1. NCBI lineage: Eukaryota > Metazoa > Chordata > Amphibia > Anura > Ranidae > Lithobates > Lithobates clamitans. The sequence goes on from JBBGZY010000720.1 coordinate 2,262,290, forward strand.
TGATGAAATCAAAAACAAAAAAAGATGACTCAAAAAATACATTTGTAAACATTATTATGGAGATCGGGCTTTTAAAAAATACAATATCATTCATGAGATCATGAGAAATAATCCAGAAATCTGTTTGTGAGAACTCTGTGTGAATATGAGCAGCAAAACAACTTCGTTCTTCTAGCATTATAAAAAGACAATAATGCGCTGCATTAAACGATCACAAAATTTGCAGCGTGAGGAATGTGCTAGCTCCAATAAGAATGCTAGTTTTACCAGACCGATCGCTTCTGTCTCGTATTTGCTTTAGAGCATGTGTCGTTTATTGTCCGTCGGACCGGCATACAGACGAGCGGATTTCTCGATAGGAACTGGGCCTGGCGGAGTTCCTGCAGAAAGATTTGAAACATGTTCCAAACCTAAAGTCCGTCTGATTTTCGACCGAAAAAGTCCGCTGCAGGTCCAATTAAGCCCACACACGGTCAGATTGTCCGACGGATTTGTCCCGTCGGACCAGTCCGGTCGATAAGTCCGCCCTGTGTGTACACAGCATAAGAGAACATAGCTATAACTCTAGAGCTCCTCTGTGGCACAGCAAGTAAGACTGCAGCTGTGGGATCATGAACATCCCGGTTCAAATACACCCAGGTACATGACAGGACCCTCTCCCCAGTGGACCCCTCCGGGGGCCTAGCGGGGTTTAGGGGAAAGGAGGCATGGAGATCTCGAATAAGAGCAGGAGCATGCAAATCTTTGGCTGGGACCCAGGAGTGGTCTGTGACGGGATATCCCTTCCAATGAACCAGATACCGTAGACCACGACCCTGTCTTCTAGAGACTTCAAACTCATTTTGTCCATCAACAAGAACATGAGGAGGTAGCTTTTGCATTCTGGAGTAGCGATTGAAAATTGCCTTTGGCAACTTCAACCGGTAGGAGACAGGCCCGACTCGAGCAATAATTCTGTAAGGACCGATGAATCGAGGGCCCAATTTGGTAGAAGGTTGTTTCAGTCTCATGTATTTGGTTGATAGCCAAACTCTGTCCCCCATCACATATGGAGGTATATGGCGTCTTCGTTTGTTGAAGAAAAGTGCATATTTTCCTGCTGACTTCCGTAGTAATAAGCAAATCTTTTTCCAATGTAGCAGAATATTTTTCACCAGCAGATCTGCTGCTGGTACACCAGAAGAAGGCTGAAGTAGGGGGAAAGTCTGAGAGTGATAGCCTAGGGCTGCGTAGAATGGTGTGGTATGAAGAGTACTGTGCCAACGGGAATTAATGGCGAACTCAGCCAAAGGCAAATACTCAGACCAGTTGGAGTGTAAGACATTGACATAATGTCGAAGATAGGTTTCTAGGGTCTGGTTCATGCGTTCAGTTTCACCATCAGTTTGAGGGTGATGTGAGGTAGAGAGTGAGAGCGTTACTCCCGGTTTCTTGCAGAATGCTCTCCAGAATCGGAATACAAACTGGGATCCGTGGTCTGAGATGACATTGGTAGGTTTGCCATGATATCTCACAATATGGGAAAGGAAGAGGGTAGACAGTGCTTCCGCTGTAGGTAATCCCGGGAGCGGCACAAAATGAGACATTCTGGAAAAGCGATTCACTATGACCCATATACCGGTCATGCCCTCGGACTTGGGTAAGTCTGTAATGAAGTCCATAGTCAAATGGGTCCAAGGCTAGCCAGGTGCCAGAAGTGGTTGTAACCATCCAGTAGGCAATGTGCGAGGTACTTTATTAGCAGCACAAGTTGGACAGGCAGCCACATAGTCAGTAACATCCCTTTTGATATGCAGCCACCAGACATGACGTTGCAAGGTCTTAAGAGTGATGGTGACACCAGGATGACTGGATAACACACCAACATGAGCCCAGAGGAGTACAGGTTTTCTGAGGCTAGGGGCTATGAACAGGTGACCTGGTGGTATCTTCAAGCCTTGGGGAACATAATTCTGGGTTTCTTGTAACTGTTGGGAAAGAGCCGTAGAGATTTGTGCAACAATTTTGTGAGGTAAGATTATATACTGCTCGGTAGGTTGATCTTCTTCAGAGGTAGCGAACTGTCTGGAAAGAGCATTGGCTTTCTTGTTTTTATGCCCAGGAACATAAGAAAGAACAAAGTTAAAATGAGAGAAAAACAGAGCCCATTGAACCTTACGTGAGAAATCTCCACTGGAGAAAACTTTCTAGAAAAGAACGCTACTGGATGGATTCTACCAGACTTAGGCTGTCTCTGGAACAGCACGGCACCTGCTCCTACCTTGGAGGCTTCAACCTCAACTATGTACTGGAGATCGGGATTCGGATGTTGAAGAATTGGAGCCTTGCTGAACATGTCTTTTAATTGCTGGAAGGCCGATTCTGCTTTTGAGGACCACACCTTGCAATTTGTACCTTTCCTAGTCATAGCAGTAAGGGGGGCCGCAATGAAAGCAAAACCTTTGATGAAGCATCTGTAGTAATTTGCGAACCCTAGAAAGCTTTGGAGTTCTCTTAAAGTGGTCGGTTGGGGCCATTGCAAGACATCGGAAAGTTTTTGAGGGTCCATTTGGCAACCGACAGCACTTATAATGTATCCAAGGAAAGGAATACGGCTTTGATGGAAACTGCATTTCTCAATCTTCGCAAAAAGATGGTTTTCTCTCAGTCATTGTAATACCTGCTTTACATGTGAGATGTGCTCTAGATGGGTCTAGGAAAAGATTAAAATGTCGTCCAAGTATATGATCACAAAACTGTTGCTGAAATCTTGAAAAATGGGAAGACAACAGGGGCATTACACAACCCAAATGGCATAACCAGATATTCAAAATGTCCATTACGAGTGTTGAATGCTGTCTTCCACTCGTCCCCGTCTTTAATTCGAATCAGATTATAAGCCCCTCGTAAATCCAGCTTAGAGAAGATAACGGCTCCCTTAAGTACATCAATCAGTTCAAGAATGAGAGGCAAAGGGTAGGAGTCTTTTACAGTGATTTGATTTAACCCTCGATAATCTATGCATGGTTGAAGACCCCTGTGACGGGAGGGCCCGTGGAACTCAGAATACATCTTATGTCTAAGTCTCCTGTGCCATCCTGGCACAGGGTGAGTGAGAAAATATATCTTGGACTACTTAAAATGGGACAGTAATATTTGTCCACAATATCTCCCAGGATGTATGTAGAGACTATTATTGGTTTGGTTGATTCTGAACGCAACCTGTTAATTGAGTGAACTGATCACATTGTCCTCTATACAATGTAGGAGACGGGACGACTCCTATTGGAGCTCATGTTAATTAGGTTAATTAGGTTATGTTTGTATTGTTAATTGTAATTATCTCCAGCTATTGTGTTTATACTACTGTGCGAAGCTTGGTGCCCACAAGTCTGTCATCTGGTCTGGGTAAATATTTTAGTAAATTAGCTCATGTTAATTAGGTTAGCTTTGAGTCAGCCTGGTGTATAAATGTGTGTGAGATCTCAAATAGTTAGTCCAAGACTGGTGTTGTCTAGTTCTTGGGGGTTCCTATAGCCAGATCCATTGGACTCGTGTTCCAGAACTTAGGAAGCAGTATACTGACGGAAGCACTCAAGCGGAGTGTGGGACGTTCCGTGACATTGGTGTCAGCAGTGGGATAGAGGTTCACCATCTCCTGTCCATGGAACCCAGAAGATGCTATCATTTCTGGGCAGAGGTTAGCAGAGCTCTGCCCTGTTGTCAGCACTTCAGGTTTGGGGACGGCAATCTCCGGATTTTCCACTGCCGATTCTCTGGCATGCTGCTGAACTTGTTCTAGCAGTTTCCTGTATGCCCTTTCCAGATGCTGTTCCTTCCTTAGCAAATGGTCCAGATCAGGTTTGAGCTCTGAGACCCCTGCAAGACCGAGCATAGACTCTCTATATTCTCTCAGGTCCTCAAGGTCAGGTTCCCCTTCATCGCCAAACATAAAAAAGATCTGTAAGGCTATCCCACAGCAATCCAGGGCCGCCAAAGTCATATCCCTCCGGAGAGCATTCTGTTGTCTCCCATAAATATCCCTCCTCTGCGTGCCATTGCAGAGCCCGATAACGATTGTCCAGCTCTATCTCCTGCTGGACCAACCTGTCCAACTCAGTCACCCATTGCTCCTGGGGCTGCTCTCCCAGGAATGCCATCCGCAATGCCCGTTGGTCACTGGCCCGTTGCTCTTGGGTTGGAAAGCACTTGCCCTGTTTTATACCAGCGAGATGGAGGGCTGCAATCCAGAGCTCCACCCGAATATGCTGCCTAAGCTCCAGGTATTCATCCTCAGACACAGTCCTGGTGTATGTTGAAAGGATGATCCGCAGCAGCCCCGGGAATTCTGATGCCAGGTCCATATCTCTGCTGGGGTGACTGAAGTCTGCTATCCTGATCTTGGATCCAGGTGGAGGTTTAGATTTCCCAGACTGCAGGAAGCTTTCCCGCTGTTTGCCACCAATGTCATGGAACGTCCCACACTCCGCTTGAGTGCTTCCGTCATATACCACTTCCTAAGTCCTGGAACACAAGTCCAATGGATCTGGCTATAGGAACCCCCCAAGAACTAGACAACACCAGTCTTGGAGTAAAATCAGGACTAACTCTTTATTTGAGATCTCACACACATTTATACACCAGGCTGACTCAAAGCTAATCTAATTAACATGAGCTAATTTACTAAAACATTTACCTAGACCAGATGACAGACTTGTGGGTACTGAGCTTCACACAGTAGTATAAACACAATAGCTGGAGCTAATTACAATTAACAATACAAACATAACCTAATTAACCTAATTAACATGAGCTCCAATAGGAGTCATCCCGTCTCCTACATTGTATAGAGGACAATGTGATCAGCTCACTCAATTAACAGGTTGCGTTCAGAATCAACCAAACCAATAATAGTCTCTACATACATCCTGGGAGATATTGCAATCAAAAGAATGATGTGGAGGTTAGGGATGAGCTTCGAGTTCGAGTCGAACTCATGTTCGACTCGAACATTGGCTGTTCGCAAGTTCGCCGAACAGCGAACAATTTGGGGTGTTCGCGGCAAATTCGAATGCCGCGGAACACCCTTTAAAAGTCTATGGGAGAAATCAAAAGTGCTCATTTTAAAGGCTTATATGCAAGTTATTGTCATAACAAGTGTTTGGGGACCTGGGTCCTGCCCCAGGGGACATGGATCAATGCAAAAAAAAGTTTTAAAAACTGACGTTTTTTCAGAAGCAGTGATTTTAATAATGCTTAAAGTCAAACAATAAAAGTGTAATATCCCTTTAAATTTCGTAGCTTGGGGGTGTCTATAGTATGCCTGTAAAGGGGTGCATGTTTCCTGTGTCTGACAGCAAAATGACATTTTGAAGGAAAAAACCCATTTAAAACTACTCGCGGCTATTGCATTGCCGGTCCGACAATACACATAGAAGTTCATTGATAAAAACGGCATGGAAATTCCCCACAGGGGAACCCCGAACCAAAATTTAAAAAAAAATGACGTGGGAGTCCCCCTAAATTCCATACCAGACTCTTCAGGTCTGGTATGGATTCTAAGGGGAACCCCGCGCCAAAAAAAAAGAAACGGCGTGGGGTCCCCCCAAGAATCCATACCAGACCCTTATCCGAGCATGCAACCTGGCAGGCCGCAAGAAAAAAAGAGGGGGGACGGGAGTGCGGCCCCCGCCCCCCTCCTGAACCGTACCAGGCCACATGCCCTCAACATTGGGAGGGTTCTTTGGGGTAGCCCCCCAAAACACCTTGTCCCCATGTTGATGAGGACAAGGGCCTCATCCCCACAACCCTGGCCGGTGGTTGTGGGGGTCTGCGGGCGGGGGGCTTATCGGAATCTGGAAGCCCCCTTTAACAAGGGGACCCCCAGATCCCACCCCCCCTGTGTGAAATGGTAAGGGGGTACTTACCCCTACCATTTCACTAAAAAACTGTCAAAAATTTTAAAAATGACAAGAGACAGTTTTTGACAATTCCTTTATTTAAATGCTTCTTCTTTCTTCTATCTTCCTTCATCTTCTTCTTCTGGTTCTTCTGGTTCTTCCTCCGGCGTTCTCATCCAGCATCTCCTCTGCGGCGTCTTCTATCTTCTTCTCCTCTGGCCGCTCCACACCCATGGCATGGGGGGAGGCTCCCGCTCTTCTCTTCATCTTCTTCTTCATCTTCTTCTTTTCTTCTCTTCTACTTCTACTTCTATATGACGGGACTTCCCTGTGGCATTCCCCGTGACGTCACAGGGAAGTCCCATCAAGTCACTGTGCGTCAGAGGGGGGCGGGGTCACCGGGTGGCCCTGCCCCCGTTATTTAAGAACCGTCAGACAAGGAGACGCCGTCACACAGCGGGAGCCTCCCTCCATGCCAGCATGGATGCTGAGCGGCCCGGAGAACAAAATGAAGAAGAGAAGAAGAGAAGAAGAGAAGAAGAGAAGAAAAGAAGAAGAGAAGAGCGGGAGCCTCCCTCCATGCCATGGGTGCAGAGCAGAAGGAGATAGAAGACGCTGGGGAGGAGATGCTGGATGAGAACGCTGAAGGAAGAACCAGAAGAGCCAGAAGAACCAGAAGAAGAAGATGAAGGAAGATAGAAGAAAGAAGAAGCATTTAAATAAAGGAATTGTCTAAAACTGTCTCTTGTCATTTTTAACATTTTTGACAGTTTTTTAGTGAAATGGTAGGGGTAAGTACCCCCTTACCATTTCACATAGGGGGGAGGGCCGGGATTTGGGGGTCCCCTTGTTAAAGGGGGCTTCCAGATTCCAATAAGCCCCCCGTCCGCAGACCCCCACAACCACCGGCCAGGGTTGTGGGGATGAGGCCCTTGTCCTCATCAACATGGGGACAAGGTGTTTTGGGGGGCTACCCCAAAGCACCCTCCCAATGTTGAGGGCATGTGGCCTGGTATGGTTCAGGAGGGGGGCGGGGGCCACACTCTCGTCCCCCCCTCTTTTCCTGTGGCCTGCCAGGTTGCGTGCTCGGATAAGGGTCTGGTATGGATTTATGGGGCGACCCCACGCCGTTTTTTTTTTTGGCGCGGGGTTCCCCTTAAAATCCATACCAGACCTGAAGGGTCTGGTATGGAATTTAGGGGGACCCCCACGTCATTTTTTTAAAAAATTTTGGTTCGGGGTTCCCCTGTGGGGAATTCCCATGCCGTTTTTATCAATGAACTTCTATGTGTATTGTTGGACCGGCAATGCAATAGCCGCGAGTAGTTTTAAATGGGTTTTTTCCTTTGAAATGTCATTTTGCTGTCAGACTGTTCTAAACACAGGAAACATGCGCCTCTTTACAAGCATACTATAGACACCCCCCAGCTACGAAATTTAAAGGGATATTACACTTTTATTGTTTGACTTTAAGCATTATTAAAATCACTGCTCCTGAAAAAACGGCCATTTTTAAAACTTTTTTTTTGCATTGATCCATGTCCCCTGGGGCAAACACTTTTTATGACAATAACTTACATATAAGCCTTTAAAATTAGCACTTTTGATTATTCATGTTTGTGTCCAATAGACTTTAACAGTGTTCGAACGAACTTTTTTCCTGTTTGCATGTTCTGGTGCGAACCGAACAGGGGGGTGTTCGGCTCATCCCTAGTGGAGGTAAAACTGTCTTGTGCTTGCAAAATACATCTGCAAACTCATGGTATTCACGAGGCAAGGTAGGTGGGATGGCCATGGAAGCCAACAGACAACCAGAATGTCTTTTGGGTTGAGACAAACAGTTTAGATGACAGAATGACTCCCAAGAGGTTAGTTTCCCCATTTTCCCAATCAAAAGAAGGGTTATGTTGTGGTAACCATGGGTAACCAAGGATATTGGGCAGAAGTGGAGAATCAATAAGAGACAAGAGAACTTCCTCTTTGTGGAGTACGCCTACCTGAAGGGTAATAGTCGTAGTCTCAAATTTTACAATGCCATCTATCAAGGGTTGTCCATTCAGGGTGGTGATGTTCAGGGGTCTAGACTTTGGAACAAATGGGATTTTATTTTCTTTAGCAAAAGTGTAGTCCAAGAATATGCCAGCGGCTCCAGAATCCACAAAAGCCCCACAGGAGACAAGTTTAGAGGGTAAATGGATAATTGCGGGAACGGTAATCTTGGTCTTGGAGGATATACCTGTAAGGTCTAACCCAGCTCCTCCAACACTGGTTAGACCCTGCATTTTACTGGAAGGGAAGAGCAGACAGATAACAAATGTCCTTTAAGTCAACAGTACAGGCAAAGGCCCAATGCATTGGAAAAATTAGTGGGGGAAACTGCGCTAAAAACCAAATACAAAATAAATACTGTGAAAAAGCAGCAATCCTCACAAAAACATCAATTGTGAAAAGGCATAAAGAAAATAAGAGGTTGCGCTAGTACTTAAAAACACAATAAATACTTAACAGTGAAGAAAGAATTCATATGAGGATTGTAAACACGTAAATGTGCAAAACTCAGTGAAAAAGATTGTATATAAAAGTCCATAAATCAAACTATCACTCAAGTGTTGTGAAAAAGTCCATGAGAATAAAACATCAATAAAGTGTTGTAAAACGTCCAAATCACCAAAGAGAATTGGTAAAGATTGATGAAAAAAATCCAAGTGATAAATAATAAAATTCTGTGTAAAATGGGAGGGGTCCACCACCAGATATTGAAGGGGTTACTCCTTACCAGAAGGCCATGACCCCCCACTACAGAGGATCACAGCAAGCAGAGATCTTTAAAGCCAAAGTGGGGATTACCAGCGGTGTCCACTAGGGGTCATCTCATCAGCAGCCACTCCAAATGGCCCAAGGCATGGATACCAAAAAATAGAAGGGGCTCACATAGTGTAAAACCACTTTACATTTTATTAAAATAAATAAAGATATACACTTACAAAGTGTTGGATAAAAAACAGCCTTAAGTCCGGCTCCGTGGCCACCGGAGCACGGACAAACCCGTTCAACTGGAAAACAGCTCGCTTGGGGGTGACGTCAGCGCGTTGTCTGGCGCCAGACGACGCGCTGACGTCACCCCCAAGCGAGCCGTTTTCCAGTTGAACGGGTTTGTCCGTGCTCCGAAAGGGCGGAGCCAGACGACGCGCTGACGTCACCCCCAAGCGAGCTGTTTTCCAGTTGAACGGGTTTGTCCGTGCTCCGGTGGCCACGGAGCCGGACTTAAGGCTGTTTTTTATCCAACACTTTGTAAGTGTATATCTTTATTTATTTTAATAAAATGTAAAGTGGTTTTACACTATGTGAGCCCCTTCTATTTTTTGGTATCCATGCCTTGGGCCATTTGGAGTGGCTGCTGATGAGATGACCCCTAGTGGACACCGCTGGTAATCCCCACTTTGGCTTTAAAGATCTCTGCTTGCTGTGATCCTCTGTAGTGGGGGGTCATGGCCTTCTGGTAAGGAGTAACCCCTTCAATATCTGGTGGTGGACCCCTCCCATTTTACACAGAATTTTATTATTTATCACTTGGATTTTTTTCATCAATCTTTACCAATTCTCTTTGGTGATTTGGACGTTTTACAACACTTTATTGATGTTTTATTCTCATGGACTTTTTCACAACACTTGAGTGATAGTTTGATTTATGGACTTTTATATACAATCTTTTTCACTGAGTTTTGCACATTTACGTGTTTACAATCCTCATATGAATTCTTTCTTCACTGTTAAGTATTTATTGTGTTTTTAAGTACTAGCGCAACCTCTTATTTTCTATAGGCCCAATGCATGCCTCCTTTGTTTCTCTGACTCAGTTAGGTGGAGACGGCTTACTTCCATGGGTTCCATAGGTGCCTCAGGGTCCAACTGAGATTTCAGGTTCTGGCTGAGGTGGTGCTTGGAAGTTAGGGGCCAAACGGTAAACTGGCCTTGGAAGCTTGCGAGTTCTAAGTCTCTCTTGGCACCTTTCATAATACCGGACATCCAGACGATCACACAGCTCTATGAATTTCTCAAAGTCTTCTGGGGAATCCTTATAGACTAATTTGTCCTTGATGCAATCTGTAAGACCTTTTAGATGCTGCTGAGATGGCTACACGTAATGCCCTAGAGTCCCAATTAGTCTCAGCAGCCAGGGTACGGAACTCAATAGCATATTGTGCCACAGACCTGGTACCTTGTTGTATGTCCAAAAGTGAGTACTCCAGGTAAGGAGAGACCCAGACCTGGGCCTTCCCTTTTAACAAGGAAATTACAAAAGTCACTTTGACAGATGAAGTGTTAAAAGTCCCAGGGTTGTTGCATAAATGCAAACGACAAACATTTAAAAAGCCTCTGCAATCCCCAGTATCACCACCAAATTTTTCAGGCAGGGGAAGTTTGGTTGGTACAGAAGAGGTGGGTTGGATTGGAGCAGGATTCTGGACTGTTGCAGAAGGATCAGGCAAGCAAGATTTAAGCATAGTACAAAGTTCATCTAACTTGGCGTCCAGGGAAGAAAGATGCTGTTCATGAGCTCCAATCAATTGTCCCTTACGTGAAATCGCCTTAACAATCTCAGCAGGGTCCACTGCTATTGAGGCCCATTTGTAATTTAAGGTACCTGTGATAGGTAGTGTCCAAAGTGGAGCTTGTGTGCTGAGGATTCAGGCAAAAACTTAGTCAGGAAGATCAGGACGTCAACAGATCAGGCAAAGCGGTACACAATCAAAATCCAGAGATTGGTCAGGCAGGCAAAGGTCATACACGAGCTGGCGGTGAAGTACAAAATCAGCAGGCTAGAGAGTAGTCAGGAATTCAGGCAGAAGGTCAAATACGGTATTCAGAGTCACAAAGCAGTCAAAACACCCAGTTAGCTAGTCCAAACAAACGGGTACTAAGAGATAGGAAGTGCTGCTATTTATGGGCTGCTTTGATTGTAGATTGTCCACAGCTGGCAGCAGGTGGGGCTAGTTAGTCCAAGGTAATGCATCAAACTAAGAGAACATAGCTATAACTCCAGAGCTCCTCTGTGGCACAACAAGTAAGACTGCAGCGGTGGGACCAGGAACATCCCAGTTCAAACACACCCAGGTGACATTCCTGGAGATAATAGCCTTTGATTCATACTTCACTTCTGAATCCAACTCAACTACCCCCTAGTCTTCCAGTTATAAAAAAAGCACACACACATACACAAATAGAAATCCTCCATATACAATCCTATACCCAACAGTTGATCCAGAGTGTAATAAAGTGTTAACCTTATTACTTAAAAGTTCCTATGTTTAACCTTTTAGATATATGGATATCATACAATAATTTCTGTCAACTCAAGATTATAATAATAAAATTAACTTACTTAGCTTGGTTTAACGGTAATAAAAAAAATAGATGGATACAGCATGTTCAGTCCAGGGGAGTTCATAACTTCTTCATTTGAAGTTCCTGGAGGCAATAGCCTTTGAGTCATACTTCTCTTCTGAATCCAACTCAACTAACCCCTGGTCTTCCAGTCATATATATAGCAGGCCAAAGACTAGTTAAAACTGGTTTGAGCCACACCATAGAATAGAAAGGTCAGAGGTTCCCATCTTCCCACAAAATAATGGGACTGATGTCTGATGTCTCATTATACATTAAACATGTTGTATATTAATAGAAGTGCAAAGCTATCATCTTTAGAAGAGGCTTCCTTCTCAGACAATAGCCATGCAGACCAATTTGATGCAGTGTGCGGCGTATGGTCTGAGCACTGACAGGCTGACCCCCCAGCCCTACAACCTCTGTAGCAATGCTGGCAGCACTCATACGTCTATTTCCTAAAGACAACCTCTGGATATGACACTGAGCACTTGCACTCAACCCCTTTGGTTGACCATGGAGAGGCCTGCTCCGAGTGGAACCTGTCCTGTTAAACCACTGTATGGTCTTGACCACTATCCTGCAGCTCAGTTTCAAGGTCTTGACAATCTTCTTATCGCCTAGGCCATCTTTATGTAGGGCAACAATTCTTTTTTTCAGATCCGTGCAGCCATCAACCACTGGAACAATGGATATACATAAAAATGACAACTTGAGGATGGTGTTCTATGGGTGAATTCCAAAAAGTATGTATAAAAAAACATAAATTGAATAAAATATTTGTTTATTGCACTTGAAATGAATCAAGCAGACACTGATGAAAAAGTTCATAGAACTTGGAAACTGTAATAGTCAGGGTGTATGACACAATAAGAAGGTTGTATTAAAAAGCAAAGGAAACCACTTGGAGGCTTCACTGCATCATTGGACCCCTCCTGCACATAAAAAGCAAACAATACCACTTGGAGGCTTCCTGGTGGAGAGGGGTCCAACGATGCAGTGAAGCCTCCAAGTGTTATCGTTTGTTTTTAATATAACCTTCTTGTTGTGTCATACACCTTGACTATTACAGTTTACAAGCTTTATAAACCTTTTCATCAGTCTCTGCTTGATTGATTTCAAGTGCAATAAACAAATATTTTATTCAATGTATGTTTTTTTATACATACTTTTTGGAATTTACCCATATAACGTCATCTTCAAGTTGTCTTTTTTTTAATATTAATAGAAGTGATTACTGATATACTAACATAATTAATAACAAAGAACTATTACTAAGTTTCTTGTAAATCAATAACTATTTTAAACCCACACTACACAGAGGAAGGCAAAAAAAACCCCAATAAAACATGATCCAAATTGCTCCAGCAGGGGAAAAAAAAATTCCTTCCTGATTTCCCAACAGGCAATTGGAGTAAGACCCCAAATCCCTCCTTTGCACTTAAAACATTCAAAATGCCAAGTTTGGCTGTTTTGAATACTGTCATTTTTTTAAAAATCTGGCACTTTTAAAGCTTCAGTAAACCAGAAATGATGTCATGAAGGAAGGCTTAGCCTAATCAATTGTTATCATAAGAAAGCCAATCGCCTGCTCTAAATAAATGGTACTGGGGTGATGCCTGCAGCTGCAAGCATTACCCTGGTACAACCCCTTAAAGCCAAAGGTGTTACGTGGCTAAGGGGTTAAACATGTAGGTTTACCAAAACTTCATAATGTTGGGGCTACCAAAACATTCGTCTTCCATTTGTAACCTGTCAGGTAGGCTCTCATGCTACATAGTTGTTAGTAGACCTAAGGGAAATTTAACATTTATAGTCAAATTTATTCATGGAGTGAAAGAAGTGAACACACATTTGTAAGTAGAGACAGACAGTTGTCTTTGTCTTTATTTCTCTCTGAGAACTGTTCATTCTAAGAGGTTATTTAAGTATTAAATATGTTGTGTACTGGGCTATTTTGTATACATTTTTCCTGTCTTATGCTGAATATTGTAATAATATTTTATTCAAGTTATAAAAGGACTGATGGAATGGAATCACCCATGAAACTGGAGAAAGAATCTATTACTGTGCAGCAATCCATTACCTGTTCTGAAAAAAATGTCTGACTACAAAATCCATTTATAACTGACATGACAAAGACATCAGAGAATGGCTTGTCAAGTGCATAAGCTCAACACTGTGAGGGAGTTCAAAGCAGGTCAGACAAGCTCTGACGTTTTTGTTACATGCTGACCAGAAACTTCTCTACAAGCAGATACTGTAGAAATGTGTCATTCAGCTGAAATTCTTAAAATGCCTATATTTTTTATTCCCACTTACAATGATACACGTAGTGTGTAAAAAATATTCATATAAATATTTAAAGCATGAAAATGCCAGGTCCACTAATTAGGTTGTCCCACACTCCCAGTTTCATAGATGATTAAAAGTTCATAAGAAAATGTAAATTATGCTTACCTAACTGACATCAGGCGGCTTCCTTTAGTTAATGTCACTGGTCCTTCTCCTTGAGTCTTGGAGAACCTGAGCACCTCCTCCTTTTGGTGTACCAGAGCAAATTATGGCAGAATTTGGGATCTTGAGCTCCCTAGAACCCTGGTAGAAGACCAAATTATATAAATCTCATCATGGCGTTAGGTACGTTTTTTTTTTTTTTTCAAACAGCAATATATATAGCAAGCACTCCACCTACATCAGCAGCTAGCATCTAAGGTGACTGTACAACCCTTGTAATTAGTATATTCAACAATGTGCAGTGCTTTAACAAGGTAACTTGTTAAAGTGCTGCACATTGTTTGAATAGGAAGTCTGTATTTGCATGCCTAATCTGTGTCAGATAAGCTTGATAATCACTCAGTTAGAAGGAGAATTCAGCAATGGCAGCATCCGTATATCTCAGGTCAGTCTCAGAAACCATGAATCAGACTGAGACAGAAGTACAGTTATATCACACTTGTTTAATAATAATAAAAAAAGGTAAACAGAGTAAAATGTAGTCAAAACATAGCCAGAGTTCAAGAACCGGAACAAATAGTCAGACAAGCCAAAATGTCAGGGAGCCAAAGATGAGCGTAGAAGAACAGCAACCAGGATGTGGAGCCAGAAGGAATGCCAGCCAAGCAAGTCTTTAACAGCAACACAGGAGAGCGTCTCTAGAAATGTGGCCAAGGCGAAGGCAGAGACCATCTGGACTGGATGGCTTAAGTAGGCAGGTGTCAGGTCACCTGAGACCAGGTGACAGATGAACTCTGTAGGAGTCAGAAGTGCACCGCTAAGGTAGTGGACCCTAGGACTGACTGCTGTGGATTGAACCCTGCAAGGTTCAGGAAGCAGGTCTACAGGATAACTTACATGTATCCCAGAGCTAGAGCATAGATTCCCCAGGACGCTGAGCAGCCAGCTTTGAGAAGGATGGGCTGAGTCCAGCCCTGACAGTACCCCCTCCTTAATGACCCCTCCCCCTTGTAGGACCACCGGGCTTGAGGGGAAAACGTCTATGGAAATCACGGAGGAGGACAGGGGCTTGTACGTCCGAGGATGAGACCCAAGAGCGTTCCTCCACACCATACCCTTTCCAATGAACCAGGTACTGTATGCGCCAACAGAACCTACGGGAGTCAACAATGGACTGTACTTCATACTCCTCATGGTTCTAAACTTGTACAGGGTGAGGACGAGGCACCGAGTTGGTAAAGCGGTTACAGACCAAAGGTTTTAATAAGGAGACATGAAATACATTTGAAATATGCATATTAGAAGGAAGGTCTAATGCGTAAGCCACTGGGTTAATCCTGCGGAGAATACGGAAAGGCCCAATAAACCGAGGTGTGAACTTCGGAGAGGGAACACAAAGTCGGAG
The DNA here is from genome assembly GCA_037952925.1 of Lithobates clamitans. Taxonomy (NCBI): domain Eukaryota; kingdom Metazoa; phylum Chordata; class Amphibia; order Anura; family Ranidae; genus Lithobates; species Lithobates clamitans. Next base: position 2,277,416 of record JBBGZY010000720.1, read on the forward strand.
GTTGCAAGATGACAGCCAGACCTTGTCCCCAACCTGGTAGGAAGACGCAGGCAGGCGTCTACGGTCAGCATGGAGTCTGTACCTATCATTAGCATGTCGCAAAGCCTCCTGGACTTTTGTCCAAGTGGAATGAAGACCATGCAGATGCTCCTCAAATGCAGGAATACTCTGCAAAACAAATGAGTCGGGCAACATGGAAGGTTGGAAACCATAGTTCGCCATAAACGGGGACAATCGGGAAGCAGACTTCAAGGCACTATTTTGAGCAAACCCTGCCCACTGCAAGAGGTCTGACCAGTTGTTATGATGGTCAGAAATATAGCAATGTAGGAATTGCTCTAAGGACTGATTGGCTCGTTCTGTGGCCCCATTAGACTGCGGGTGGTATGCAGAAAAGAAAGCAAGCTGAATTCCCAACTGTGCACAAAAAGTTTGCCAGAATGGGACACAAACTGACTACCCCTGTCCGAGATAATCACCTTGGGTGGCCCATGTAAGCAAAAGATCTCCTAAGCAAAAATGGAAGCCAGTTCCTTAGAAGTGGGCAACTTCTGTGGAATAAAATGGGACATTTTCGGGAACCGGTCAACCACCATAAGGATAACTGTGTTGCCCTGGGAGATGGGTAACTCCACAATGAAATCCATAGACAGGTGGGTCCAGAGTCTCTCTCCATTGGGTATGGGTTGTAGGAGGCCCACTGGAAGGTGTTGTGGAGTCTTACTCTGAGCACACATGGAATAGGCACCTACGAAGGCAGTTACATCAGCACGTAGACTAGGCCACCAGAATTGTTGGGAAATGGCCCAAACGAGTTGATTCTTCCCAGGGTGGCCAGCAGCCTTGGGAGAATGGTAAGTCTGGAGCACGGCAGTAAGGAGACTCTCTGGGACAAAGCAGCGATCACAAGATTTCTCAGGAGGAGCATGGACCTGAGTAGCAAGAATTTTGTCACCCAAGGGAGACGTGAGACTGGTGCGAACCGTAGTCAGAATACGAAAAGGAGGAATCACAGGTACCGGTACCGACTACATCTAGGAATTGGAGGAAAATTGTCATAACAAAGCATCAGCCCTTACATTGTAACTACCTGGAAAGAATGAGACAATGTAATTGAAACTAGACAAGAAAAGAGCTCATCGCGCCTTTCTGGGAGAGAGGCATTTAGGCATGTGAGATTCTTATGGTCAGTAAGAATGAGAACCGACACAGTAGCACCTCCAAGGAGATGTCTCCATTCTTTCAGGGCTAAAATGATCGTTAACAGCTCTCTGTCCCCAATGTTGTAATTGCACTTCACAGGTGACAATTTCTTGGAAAATTAGCCACGAGGATGCATAGCGCTCTCAGAGGTAGGACGTTGAGACAGAAGGGTACCAACTCCAGTCTCAGAATCATCAACCTCAAGGATAAAAGGTAATGTAGGATCAGGATGTGCCAACACAGGAGCAGAAACAAAGGCAGCATTGAGACTCTCAAAGACCTTAATGGACTCTGGAGGCCAACTCTGTGGGTTTCTGATCATATCAGTCAGGGGCTTGACCAGAGAGGAGAAGTTATGAATAAACTTCAGATAATAATTGGCAAAGCCAAGAAAACGCTGCAGAGGATGTAAACCCATGGGTCGGGGGCCACTGTAGGACTGCTGAAAGTTTATCTGGGTCCATCGAAAAACCAGCAGTGGAAATGACATAACCCATAAATTTTACTTGTTCACAATGGAATTCGCACTTCCCCAATTTACAATAGAGATAGTTCTCTCTTACTTTCTAAAGCACACGACAGACATCTGTGTGGTGGCTCCACAGGGACTTGGAAAATATGAGGATATCGTCAAGAAACTAGACAAGAAAAGAGCTGTTTGGAACTGCTGCCTCCCAACATGCAGTCACCATATATATGGGGACGGCTAGATTAGTTGGTTTGAGAGAAGGGTATGGCGCTGTTCCTTTAAAAGAACTTTTTTGTCCTACGTATGTGCTATATACAGTTCATAAAACTGTCTAAAATCAAAAACCATACATGGTGCTCCTATTTAGATCATATGTGTCAAGTATCCTATTATGTACGGAATATTATTGCCAGCCCCCAAAAAAATGTAACAAGCCTGAAAGTGCTATGTGCAATTCAAGAAGCCAGTGTGAACATCAAAAACCATACATGAAGCTCCTATTTAAATCATTCATGTCACATATCCTTTTAAATATGGAATATTATTCCCAGTGTAGAAAAACCTGCGGTAAACCTGAAGGTAAAAAAGTGAAGGGGGGGGAGGGGAGAAGAGAAGGGGAGGGGAGTGAGGTGCTTGGAATACAATATGCAAATACAGTCTAATAAAGTGCACATGTGCAATCACATATATATATATATATATATATATATATATATATATATATATATATATATATATATATATATATATATATATATATATATATATAAAAAAAGAAAAAAAAAAGAAAGTCCTCTTGTTTCGGAACAACCTAATTCACGTGATGTGCTTTTGATGATAAAATCCCGTGCTCTAAAATGTGCAGCAACTCACCAGCTCACTTCACCCCTGCTGGGGTATCAGGCAATCACAGTCTATGCCACTGTGCAGCAATCTCTGGCAGTATCAGGATCGTGGAGTGTCATATAAAAAAATAGAAGGGGTGCCCATAGTGTAAGATCGTTTAAAAAAAGTTTATTCAAAAACAAGCAGAGAGGTACTCACAATTTAAAAGCATATAGTAAGCGAAAAGAGACAAAATACTCGGACGTCTGCGGGAGCGCTCCCGTAGACGTCCAATGACGAAACGCGTAGGGCGTGACCTAATCTGTGCTTCCCAAACAACACTGAACAGCTGATGGTTAACCGAGTATTTTGTCTCTTTTCGCTTACTACATGCTTTTAAATTGTGAATACCTCTCTGCTTGTTTTTGAATAAACTTTTTAAACGATCTTACACTATGGGCACCCCTTCTATTTTTTTATATGACACTCCACGATCCTGATACTGCCAGAGATTGCTGCACAGTGGCATAGACTGTGATTGCCTGATACCCCAGCAGGGTTGAAGTGAGCTGGTGAGTTGCTGCACATTTAGAGCACGGGATTTTATCATCAAAAGCACATCACGTGAATTAAGTTGTTCCGAAACAAGAGGACTTTCTTTTTTTTATATATATATATATATATATATATATATATATATATGTGATTGCACATGTGCACTTTATTAGACTGTATTTGCATATTGTATTCCAAGCACCTCACTCCCCTCCCCTTCTCTTCTCCCCTCCCCCCCCCTTCACTTTTTTACCTTCAGGTTTACCGCAGGTTTTTCTACACTGGGAATAATATTCCATATTTAAAAGGATATGTGACACGAATGATTTAAATAGGACCTTCATGTATGGTTTTTTGATGTTCACACTGGCTTCTTGAATTGCACATAGCACTTTCACGCTTGTTGCATTTTTTTGGGGGCTGGCAATAATATTCCGTACATAATAGGATACTTGACACATATGATCTAAATAGGAGCACCATGTATGGTTTTTGATTTTAGACAGTTTTATGAACTTTATATAGCACATACGTAGGACAAAAAAGTTCTTTTAAAAGGAACAGCGCCATACCCTTCTCTCAAACCAACAGTGCTCCATTGCCTTATCCTCCAAGACCTCCAAAGGGTAAACCTGGCTAAGGGGGGTATGGCACCAGGTTGAAGGTCAGTTGCGCAATCATACGTCCAGTGTGGAGCCAAACTACCGGCTTGACCTTTGTCAAAGACATTGCTAAAACCGTGGTACTCCTCTGGCAGGGAGGAGAGTGAAGAGGTGCCCAGGACCTTGGCTACCTTCTGGAAGCATGTCTTACTGCATTGTGGTGACCAGGAGAGAACTTCAGCACAGAGCCAATCAAAAGAGGGGTTCTTCCTCTGTAACCAAGGATAACCAATAACCAGCGAAAACTTAGGTGAGGAAATAACTTGGAATTGGATTTTCTCATGGTGAAGAGCCCCTACGGCCATGGACAATGGAACAGTCTCATGAGTCACATGGGCAGGCTGTAGAGGTCTTCCGTCAAGAGCCTCAATGGCAAGTGGAGTGTCATGCAGCTGCAGCGGAATTGAGTGCTTCGATACAAAGGCAGCATCAATGAACAGGCCTGCAGCCCCAGAGTTGATTAGAACCTGTATCTTGATGGACGACTCAGCCCAAGAAAGGGTACCAGGGGCTTATCCTTCTGGATAACTGCGGACAAAACAATGCCACCTAAGGTCTGGACGTGACAGGACCTCAAAGTTTGTGCATTCCCTGGACGGGTAGGAGAAGACTTCAAAAAGTGACCTGCCAGGCCGCAATAAAGGCACAATGTCTTCCTCCTGCTAAGGGTTCTCTCATCTGCAGAGAGACATGTGAAGCCCAAGTGCATGGGTTCATCTTCACTAGGGATGAGCTTTGAGTCTGAGTCGAATGTTTGACTCGAACATCGCATGTTCGACCGTTCGTCAAATTGCAAACAATATGGGCCGTTCGCATCAAATTCGAGTGGCGCATCACGGCCCATAATTCACTGCGGCATCGCAGTGCATTGCTGGCTGATGATTGGCCAAGCATGCACTATGACCCGCATGCTTGGCCAATCACAGCGCCGTCTGTACAGAGAGCCGTAATTGGCCAAAGCCAGGGTGGCTTTGGTCAATTATGGCTCAAGGGGTTTAGTGCACGCCCCACACTATATAAGGCTGCCTGAACGTCGGCCCTGTGTAGTGTGTTCCAACGTTGAGAGAGAGATAGAGAGAGGGAGGGACACTGTAATTTGATTAAAGTTAGAGTAGGCAAGCGAGTCAGTTAGCTGCACTTACAGTGTATTATGTACATATATGCATCCTAGGTGTTATATATATATATATATATATATACACACACACACTGTATTCAGTTTAGTTAGATCCGTTCCTGTTATTCTATTCCTACTGACAGGTAGGCAGGTGTTTTTATAGTATTTACAGCTACCTGAAGAAAATTGCTGGTGTTCTTCTGATCCTATTAGTCCTATTAGCTACAGTATTTACAGTTAGTGTAGTGCGTCCTCTGCACAGTGTGCACCTAAAGCTACCTGAAGAAAATTGGTGGTGTTCTTCTGATCCTATTAGTACCGCAGCAGCTGCAGTATTAGTAGTTAGTGTAGTGCGTCCTCTGCACAGTGTGCACTAGGGATGAGCTTCGAGTTCGAGTCGAACTTATGTTCGACTCGAACAGCGGCTGTTCACCAGTTCTCCGAACAGCTAACAATTTGGGGTGTTCGCGGCAAATTTGAAAGCCGCGGAACACCCTTTAAAAGTCTATGGGAGAAATCAAAAGTGCTAATTTTTGACAATTCCTTTATTTAAATGCTTCTTCTATCTTCCTTTGGTTTCTTCCTCCATCTTCTTCTTCTGGTTATTCTGGTTCTTCCTCCGGTGTTCTCGTCTGGCATCTTCCTCCGCGGCGTCTTTTTCCCTTCGTCTTCTGGGCCGCTTCGCATCCAGCATGATGGGAGGCTCCCGCTGTGTGACGCTTCTCCTCTTCTGACGGTTCTTAAATAATGGAGGGCGGGGCCACCCGGTGACCCCTCTGACATCACGGGGAATGCCACAGGGAAGTCCCCCGTCAACTTTGTGTGTCAGAAAATGTGTGATGGAGCCCACACACGGTCAGAATTTCTGACAACAAAGTCCTATCACACAATTTCCATCATAAAATCCGACCGTGTGTACAGGGCATTAGTGTACTGTGTCCTCTGCACAGTGTGCACCTAAAGCTACCTGAAGACAATTGCTGTTGCTCTGATCCTATTAATACCACAGGCATGCAGCTACAGTATTTACAGTTAGTGTACTGTGTCCTCTGCACAGTGTGCACCTAAAGCTACCTGAAGAAAATTGGTGGTGTTCTTCTGATCCTATTAGTACCACAGGTAGGCAGCTGCGGTATTTTCAGTTAGTGTACTGCATCCTCTGCACAGTGTGCACCTAAAGCTACCTGAAGACAATTGCTGTTGTTCTGATCCTATTAATACAACAGGCAGGCAGCTGCAGTATTTACAGTTAGTGTACTGTGTCCTCTGCACAGTGTGCACCTAAAGCTACCCGAAGACAATTGCTGGTGTTATACTAATAATACTACAGGCAGGCAGTTAATTCTGCTAGCTGCAGTATCAGTATATATATATATACATCCCAACTTAGTGCATCTACATCTCACTGCAGGCCATTAGTGTGTCTGGAAGGCCAACAAGGAGAGGCAGACAGTCACAAGCCAATAAAAGAGGGCAAGCAGGCTCTGTGTCTAGAGGCAACAGTGCTGGTTGTGGAGACGGTGCATCCTCATCAGCACGTGGCCGTGGGACATGCTTGTCCTTTTTTTCGGCAGCTGGCCATGTTGATTTGCAACATGCCGAAGACTTGGTAGAGTGGATGACCAAGCCATCCTCATCCTCCTCATCCTCTCTCACCCATGCTCAGGGTACTTTGTCTGGCAAAGCAGCTGCCAATGCGGCCTCTTCCCTCGGCTCAATGGCTTCAGTCACTCCTTCCCTAGCCCCACCATGTCATCCTGAGGAGTCCCCCGAACTGTTTAACCACAGTGTTGGGTACATGCTCCAGGAGGATGCCCAGCGTTTTGAAGGCTCCGATGATGGTACCCAGCTAGAGGGAGGCAGTAACGTGAGCCCAGAGAGAGAGGGGGTGCCCAAGAAGAACAGCAATCTGACAGTCTTGTTCCCCAAGCTGCAGCATACTGCCAGCTTTGCTTCAGTGATGAGGAGGGAGGGAATGATGAGGTCGCTGACTCCACGTGGGTGCCTGATAGGAGAAAGGAGGAGGAGGAGGCACATCTCCAACGAGGCAGGATGCCCTCCAGGGGCCAGCTTAAGGGCAGCACACCGACTGCATCACACCGCAGAGCTCCGCATGTGCAGGGCGCTGCTGTCTCTGCACGTTATTCCAAAAGTTCTTTGGTGTGGTTGAGAAGAGTGCATCAGATCCCACCGCTGCTATTTGCAAAATATGTCTCAAGCGTATCTTGCGTGACCAAAACACTGCCATGCAGTTCGTTGGCAAGCGTACCTAAAAGACCCACACCAAAGAACAAAGCGGACCTCTCCTTGCTCCTCATCAGCTGGGATCTCCAACCCAACTATACCTTCAGTCATCTCTGAAACTTGCACTGAGAGGAATGAAGGTGTAGAATTAGGTGTGTCACAGCCAAGTACTTGCGGGCAATCTGCTATCGGTACACAGACGTCAGATTGTACCAGGCAAATTTCCCTGCCCCAGCTGCTGCACCACCAAAAGAAGTTCGCTCCCAATCATCCACATGCCCAGTGGTTGAATGCTAGCTTGGCTAAATTGCTAGCACTTCAACTGCTACCTTTTCAGTTGGTAGACTCTGCCCCCTTCCGTGAGTTTGTGGAATGTGCGGTTCCACAGTGGCAGGTTCCCAAATAACACTTTTTCTCACGGAAGGCGATTCCGGCTCTCTACCATCATGTGGAAGGCAATGGCTTGGCCTTGCTGGACAGGGCGGTCAGCGGTAAGGTGCATATTACTGCTCACTCATGGTCCAGCAGGCATGGACAGGGACGTTACCTATCTTTCACCGCGCACTGAGTGACTCTTCTGGCAGCTGGGAAGGATGCAGGACAGGGTGCAGCAGTGTTAAAAAATTGTCTGAACACACCGGTCAGACGGCCACCTTCTCCACCGCTTCTTCTTTGACTGACCGAAGCCTCAGCAACACGTTGTCCAGGAACAGGAGTTTGTAACCTCCCAGTCTCTGGGAACGCGTTGCACAGACCTTTCTGCAAGGCCTCCCGAAGATGTTTCATCCTCTGCTCTCTCTGCGACGGCAAGATAAGGTCCGCAACCTTACCCTTGTAAGGTGGATCAAGGAGGGTTGCCAGCCAGTATTGATCCCTTTCCTTGATACCACGAATAGAAGGATCCTTCCGTAGGCTTTGCAGGATCAGGGAGGCCATGCAGCGTAGGTTTGCTGAGGCATTCAGTCCGGAGTCCTCTGGGTCACTAAGGGCGGCATGATCCGCAGCCACCTCCTCCCAGCCACGTACAAGTCCATGGGTTTCTTGGGACTGTAAATGATCCCTTAAAGACTGCTGCTGATGCTGAGTGCCAGGCTCCACCTCCATGTTGACGAAATCCTCTTCCTCCTCCTCCTCCTCCTCCTCCTCTTCCTGTGTGATCGGCGGGCACGCAGGAACACTGTCTGGATAAAGAGGGCCTTGAGAACTAAGGAAGTCCTCCTCTTCCTGCCTCTGTTCTGCCTCAAGTGCCCTGTCCATTATTCCACGCAGCGTGTGCTCCAACAGGTGGACAAGTGGGACAGTGTCACTGATGCATGCACTGTCACTGCTCACCATCCTCGTGGCCTCCTCAAATGGTGACAGGACAGTGCATGATCATGGCCCACTGGCGTGGGGAAAAAAATACAAGCTCTCCTGACCCTGTCCTGGTGCAATAGTCGCACAGGTACTCATTGATGGCCCTCTGCTGCGTGTGCAGCTGCTGCAGCATGGCCAACGTTGAGTTCCACCTGGTGGGCATGTCACAGATTAGGCGGTTCTTGGGCAGGTTAAATTCCTTTTGGAGGTCAGCCAGCCAAGCACTGGCATTATATGACCGGCGGAAATGCACACAGACTTTCCTGGCCTGCCTCAGGAAATTCTGTAAGCCCAGGTACCTGCCCTAGAACCGCTGCACCACCAAGTTAAGGACGTGAGCCAAACAGGGCATATGGGTCATTTGTCCCTGTCGGAGGGCGGAGAGGAGGTTGGTGCCATTGTCGCAAACCACAATTCCTGCCTTAAGTTGGCGTGGCATCAACCACCTCTGAACCTGCCCCTGCAGAGCTGACAGAACCTCTGCCCCAGTGTGGCTCCTGTCCCCCAAGCACACAGCTCAAGCACCGCATGGCATCTTTTGGCCTGTGTAGTTGTGTAGCCCCTTGAACGCCTACAGAGCACCGCTGGTTCCGAGGACAAAGCACAGGAAGAGGCCATGGAGGAAGAAGAAGAGGAGGGGGTGGAGGAGAGAGGTGTGTCAGAATCACCAGTAGTAGCATTTTGGAGGTGTGGTGGCAGAACAACATCCAACACTACTGCACCTTGTCCTGCATCCTTCCCAGCTGCCAGCAGAGTCACCCAATGCGCTGTGAAACTTAGGTAACGTCCCTGTCCATGCCTGCTGGACCATGAGTTAGCGGTAATATGCACCTTACCGCTGACCACCCTGTCCAGCGAGACATGGACATTGCCTTCCACATGCCGGTAGAGAGCCGGAATCGCCTTCCATGATAAAAAGTGGCGTTTGGGTACCTGCCACTGAGGAACCGCACATTCCACAAACTCAGTCTACCAACTGAAAAGGTAGCAGTTGAAGTGCTAGCAATGTTTCCAAGCTAGCATTCAACCGCTACGCATGTGGATGGCTGAGAGCAAACTTCTTTCGGTGGTGCAGCAGCTGGGGCAGGGAAATTTGCCTGGTACAATCTGACGTCTGTGTACCGATAGCAGATTGCCCACAAATACTTGGCTGTGACACACCTAATTCTACACCTTCATTCCTCTCAGTGCAGGTCTCAGAGAGGACTGAAGATATAGTGGGGTTGGAGATCTTAACTGATGAGGAGCAAGGAGAGGTCCTCTTTGTTCTTTGGTGTGGGTCTTTTAGGTATGCTTGCCAACGAACTGCATGGCAGGTCAACATATGTCTGGTCAAGCATGTGGTGCCCAAGCAGGAGATGTTTTGGCCACGCGAGATACGCTTGAGACATATGTTGCAAATAGCAGCGGTGCGATCTGATGCACTCGTCTCAAAAAAGGCCCACACCAAAGAACTTTTGGAATAACGTGCAGAGACAACAGCGCCCTGCACATGCGGAGCTTTGCGGTGTGATGCAGTCATTGTGCTGCCCTTAAGCTGGCCCCTGGAGGGCATCCAGCCTCGTTGGTGATGTGCCTTCTCCTCCTCCTCCTCTCTCCTATCAGGCACCCACGTGGAGTCAGTGACCTCATCATCCCCTCCCTCCTCATCACTGGAGCAAACCTGGCAGTATGCTGCAGCAGGGGCAACATGACTGCCAGTGTCACATACCTGGTTGGAGACTGAAATGACAAGGTTGGCCTCTCTTGTATCTCCAGTCCAGGTTCCACTGGAAGTGGATCAGCGGGAGCCGAGGACCAGGAGGGACACGAGTGCCTGCAGCTGCTGACCCAGAGACTGGCGGCGGAGGATGCGATCTTGGATGAGCAGAGAAACTGTCAGATCAGGATAAGCGGTTCTGTGCTAGGGATCAGCTGGGCTTAAGGAGGCACTCCGCAGGAACTGTGGTGCTGGAACATCAGGTGATGTAAAGTCCCTGGAATACTTGCAGCAGGAAGTTGCAGCAGGTTGCAGGACTGTGATTGCAGGCACTTGCAGGATAACAAGGAGAAATGCCAGAGGCAGGAGCAGAGTCTCAAGGGTAGCCAGGTTCGGTAACAGGCAGGCAGCAGGGTACAAGGCAGCAGGCAGAAGCGAAGTCACATAGATAGCCAGGTCTGGTAACAGGTGAGCAGCGCAGTGCAAGACAGCAGGCATAAACAATGGGAAGCCAGGATCAGAAACCGGTAGTCAGAGTAGAAACAGGATCCAGAAGCAGGGTCAAGGCAAGCCAGGTTCATTAACAGGTAATCAAGCAAGTAGTAGCAGGGTTCAGGTATCAGGGTACAGCTGAAGACCAGTCAGCACCGGTCTGAGGGCAGAGCACTTCCTTAAATAGGCTGGCTGGTGCCAACTGGTGTTAGGGGCACGCTCCTGCACGTGCACGCCGTCCGTCGCGCATGCGCATTGGCATCTGCATCCGACCGTGTGTGCGCGCATGCGCACGAGTGCGCACCGAACGGGAACAAATGGTTCTTTTACAGCCAGATTGTGTCCTTCTTGGGCACCCCCTCTGTCTGGGCACACGTTACTGCCTTCCTCTAGCTGAGTACCATCATCGGAGCCTTCAAAACGCTGGGCATCCTCCTGGAGCATGTACCCAACACTGTGGTCAAACAGTTTTGGGGACTCCTCAGGAGGACATGGTGGGGCTAGGGAAGGAGTGACTGATTCCATTGAGCTGAGGGAAGAGGCCAGGTTGGAAGATGCTTTGCCAGACAAAGTACCCTGAGCATGGGTGAGAGAGGGTGAGGAGGATGAGGATGGCTTGGTCAGCCACTCGACCAAGTCTTCCACATGTTGCGGCTCAACACGGCCAGCTGCCGAAAAAAAGGCCAAGCATGTCCCATGGCCACGTGCTGATGAGGATGCACCGTGTCCACGACCAGCACTGTTGCCTCCAGACACAGAGCCTGCTTGCCCTCTTTTATTGGCTTGTGACTGTCTGCCTCTCCTTGTTGGCCTTCCAGATATACTAATGGCCTGCAGTGAGATGTAGATGCACTAAGCTGGGATAATAGGATTTTTTATAACAGCTTACCTGTAAAATCCTTTTATTTAGATGGAAATCACGGGACACAGAGCCTTAGTAATTACTGATGGGTTATATATAGCGTATCACTAGGTGATTGGACACTGGCACGCCCTATCAGAAAGTTCAACCCCCTATATAATCCCTCCCCTTGCAGGGATACCTCAGTTTTGTAGCCAAGCAATATAGTGTATTAGAAGAGGGGCTGGACCTCTGTGTCCCATGATGTCTATCGAAAGAAAAGGATTTTACAGGTAAGCTGTTATAAAAAATCCTATTTATTTTCTCGAACATCACGGGAAACAGAGCCTCAGTAATTACTGATGGGATGTCCCAGAGCAATGCTGTCTGAGGGGGGAACCACGACTAAGTAGGGTGCAATCAGACCTGAGGACCCTGTACCGCTGCCTGCAGCACACTACGCCCAAAGGCGATATCCTCATGCCTTCTCACATCCAACTGATAGAATCTGTTGAATGTATGGACTGAAGACCAGGTTGTGGCCTTGCAGATTTGAGCCATAGAGGCCTGGTGATGCACTGCCCAAGAAGCACCAATAGCCCTTGTGGAATGTGCCCTGATCTGAAACGGAGGAATCTTCTGTTTCAAACCGTAAGCCTGAATAATCAACTGTCAAATCCATTTAGAAATGGTAGCTTTTGACAATGCCTGTCCTCTATTGGGACCCTCTGGCAGCATGAACAAAACATCCGTTTTGCGAATCTGAGCAGTTGCCTCCAGATAGGCCTTGACTGCTCTTACTACATCCAAAGAATGTAGTGATCTCTCTTCTGGAGAAACCACCTTCGGTAAAAAACTAGGATGAGGGCGCAGTACTACTCTATCTTTGTGTACAATCAAAAAAGGCTGTTTACAGGAAAGGGTCGCTAATGCTGATACTCTTCTAGCAGAAGAAATGGCTACCAGAAAAATTAACTTCCTTGTCAACAAAACCAAAGGAATCTGACGTATTGGTTCAAAAGGCTGTTTCTGTAACACAGACAGAACCAAGTTCAAGTCCCAGGGGTTTAGGGGCGCCTTAACCGGAGGATTAAGACGCGTCACCCCCTGCATAAAGTTTCAGACCAAAGAATGTGAAGCAAGTGGCCGTTGAAATAATACTGATAAGGCCAAGACTTGGCCCTTGATGGTACTCAAGGCCATCCTCATCTCTAAACCCAATTGTAGAAAATCAAGAATTCTACCTATCACATATTTCCTGGGATGCCAACCCCTGGATTTACACCAGGATACATAAGCTTTCCAGACTCTATGATAAATCATTCTGGAAGCTGGCTTCCTTGCATTGATCAAGGTAGATATCACAGGACCTGAAAGCCCACGACTTTTCAGAACATGGGTTTCAATAGCCAAACCGTCAAATTTAGCGTTTGTAAAGGCAGGGTGGAACACTGGACCTTGAGATAACAGGTCTGGGCGTACCGGTAGTGTCCACGGGGAACCCACTGCCATCCTTACTTTTTCCGCATACCACGTCCTTCTGGGCCAAGCGGGGGCCACCAGAAGTACTGACTTTCTTTCCTGCCTGATCCTGCGAAGGAGTCGTGGCAGTAGGTGGGAATGCATAAATCAGTGAGAACCAATGCCACGGAATCACCAATGCATCTGTCCCACATGCAAGAGGATCCTTTGTTCTTGCCACAAATCTGTCTATCTTTTAGTTGAATCGGGATGTAAAGAGATCTACATCTGGAACCCCCTATCTTTGGCACATGGCCCAAAAGACGTCGGGATGCAGAGACCATTCCCCTGGAAGTAACTGCTGGCCACTTAAATAGTCCGCCTGCCAATTCTCTATCCCTGGAATGAAAACTGCCAATATGCATGGCACATGCTTCTCTGCCTAGACTAAGATCTGGTTCACCTCTTTTTGAGCAGCTCGGCTCCTGGTGCCTCCCTGATGATTGACATAGGCCACTGCTGTGGCATTGTTGGACTGGATCCTGACCGGGCAACCCTGTAGCCTGCTAGTCCAGGCCTTTATGGCTAGATATACCGCACGGATCTCCAGAATGTTGATGGGTAAGGTCCTCTCGGTTTTGGACCATACCCCCTGAACCGCAGACTGTTCCAGAACTGCTCCCCAACCCGACAGACTGGCATCTGTTGTTACCACCGTCCAGGTAACCGGTAGAAAGGATTTCCCCTTCTGCGGGTTTTTGGGTATGAGCCACCAATTGAGGCTCTGACGCACCGCCTGAGACAGGTGCATCTGAAAGTCTTATGCCTGAACCTTCTTGTTCCAGGCCGACAGAATACTGTGTTGCAGCAGTCTTGAATGAAACTGAGCATAAGGAACTGCTTCGAATGAAAACACCATCTTCCCTAGCAGCCTCATACAAAGGCGGACAGAAGGACCCTTCTTGGTCCTGTCTGTCAGAATCAGCTCCCTTAAAGCAGTGATCTTTGCCTGAGGTAGAAATACTTTCTCCTGGCTTGTATCTATGATCAGACCTAAATACTCCAATCTTCTTACTGGTTTTTGGAAAGATTTTTCTAGGCTGAGGATCCAACCTAGGTGTTCCAGATACTTGACTGTGGTTCTCAAGTTCCCTTTCAAGGCAGCTACTGACCAGTCTATCAGGAGCAGGTCGTCTAGGTATGCTATGACAGCTATACCCTGAGCCCTTAACCTGGCCAGAGGAGGGGCCAAGACCTTTGTGAACACTCGAGCTGCAGTGGCTATCCCAAAAGGCAGAGCCACAAACTGGAAATGGCGCCCCCCTATATCGAAGCGCAGAAACTTCTGATGAGCAGGAAAAATGGGCACATGCAGATAGACATCAGAGATGCATATCGATGCCAGAAATTCTCCTCCCTGCAGGGTGGAGACTACTGTCCAAATTGATTCCTTGCGGAAGGACTGAATCCTTAGGAATCGGTTCAGATCCCTTAAATCTAGAATGGGTCTGACATCCCCATTTGGTTTTAGACCGTAAAAAGGTTGGAATAGAAGCCCAAACCTTGGTCCTTTGCGGGAACCACCATAATGACCTCCTGCGACAAAAGTCGTTCTAACGCTAGAAGGAGCGACTGCTTCTTCTCTGGATCTCTGGGGACACTTGATCTGAGAAAACGAGGAGAGGGAAATTCTTCAAACTCCAGCTTGTACCCTAAGGTTACTGTGGAGATTACCCATCTGTCCTGGAAGTCCTCCTGCCAGAGCTCTGAGAACTGTCTCAGTCTTCCCCCCACTCAATCGAGCGGGGGTGCCCCTTCAAGAAGAGGTCTTAGTGTTTTGCCTAGTAGGCTTCTTCCCCCAGGACTTCTTTTGTCCCTGGGGTTGACTCTTGTTTCTGGACCCAGACGGAGGAGGCCATTGAGACTGCCTGGAGGCTGAAGCCCCTGGTGCTGGGGAAAGAGTCCGTTTGAAAGAGGGACGCTTACTCTTCTTCTTAACAGGTAAGAGAGTGCTTTTCCCACAAGAAAGTCTCTTGATATAGTCATCCAAGTCTTCTCTTAACAACCTTGCACCATGAAATGGAAACCCAGCCAACAGTTTCTTACATGGTGCTTCGGCTGACCAATTTTTCAACCATAGGATTCTACGTCTATTGAGCCACTGTACCTGCCAAGGAGAAAACATCCTTCAATAGGGATTCCATCTTTTTATCAACAGGATCCCTGAGCATCTGAGCATTGTCTACAGGACAAGTGAGACTATTATTAATGGAGGAAATGGCCGCATCATTTCCTTTTCAAGTAAGCTTTTCAAGTAAATTATGAACAGGAAAGCATGTGTAGTCTGAGGAGGTTTCAGTGACCCTAAAGAAGAAGAGGGTTCTTTAGCTGATTCAGAAATGGGCAACTTAAATGTGGAGCGGACCAATCCAGTAAGGTTCTGCACTAAGATTTTCTCTTCCTGGGAAGTTGCAGAGGGCCCCTCTCCACCTGATTCCTCCGAAGAGGAATCATTCATCCCATCCTGATCCTCTGAAAGGGATTCATCTGCTTTATCCCAGAGCTCCTCTGCCTGAGGGTCTTGGGAAACAGAGGAATGCCTAGTGCGTTTTCTTCCACTAAGTGAAGATGTAATCACGGCCATTAATCTTTCCTCTAAACCATTAATAGCTGAGGAAAAAACCTCCTGTGTAATGTATACAGGGGCTGAAGTGCCGGAGGCAGGTGTAGCCCCTGACCCCAATGGCTCCCTCTGGCTAGCCGTCCCTGGCCCCTCAGGTCGGGGGGGGTGCTGCAAAAAGGGGGTCCTCAGAACCTGAACGAGATCACCTAGAGTCTCTGGTTCTTGGGGTGTTTGAACCTCTTCCAGCCATAGTGCAAAGCAACAAGGTGGAGGTATCACAAAATGAACACTGACTGCTGAGCGATGTAGTCTGGCTAAAACCCTGCTACCAAATGCCCAGTCTGGTGTTACCTTAGTAAATGCTGCCTAGGAGAATACCTGTGTCCCACCTTACATGCGACCATCAGCTCTGTGTCCCTCCGAAGGCTGTGTGCACCTGTACAGAAGTGCTGGACGACCCTCCGGAACAATATGGAGGAAAGGCTGGGTGAGGGGGAGGAAGGAGAGAGGCCGGTAGTGATGGGCCTGCACGTGCAATGGCGGCAAATTGCGGCGGCGGTGATAGAGCGGTGTACAACCTCCTTACAGACACCTGGGGCCTCCCCCTAGAGAGGGGGGAACATTGCTGAGGAGAAATCCCCCCATCCCATCCTACCTGGAGCCGGCCGGAGGAGCTTGTGCAGCGTGGAAACACTGAGACCGACATCAGCATGAGAAGGTATGTGCTCTTGGCAGCCCCCGGTGGTCACAATAGGCATAGCATGCATTTACCTTAAAGGAGAAAACCTACTAGAATTAAAAAAATTCTGTGGAATCTCCTCTTACCTTATCCAGCCGCAGGGTTCTGTTATACAGACCCAATCTTCACCTCTCATGGTGGGCTCCGTTTGAAAAAACCTCCTAAGACTGGAGCCCCCTACGAATAGGGGGATCCACAGTTCTGGCCCCGTAAAGCACCCAGCCAGAAATAAGGATAGAAAACCATTTTCTGATATGCGGGGTCCAGCTCTCTAAAAAGAGAAGCGTTACAGGTAAAACCTCGTTTCTTCAGACACGAGGCCCGGGTACCATCCAATTCGGCCTAGAAAGACACTTTGAAATGGATCCGGTTTGCCTGGCTTGCCCCAGTATAGGATATAGGATAATCCCTTTGGAGCTCAGCACAGGACATCCATCACCTAAGACACTGGCGTAAAAACTGAGGTATCCCTGCCAGGGGAGGGATTATATAGGGGGTTGAACTTTCTGATAGGGTGTGCCAGTGTCCAATCACCTAGTGATACCCTATATAACCCATCAGTAATTACTGAGGCTCTGTATCCCGTGATGTTCGAGAAAGAAATATATATATATTATATATATATATATATATACTGATACTGCACCTAGCAAAATCAACTGCCTGCCTGTAGTATTATTAGTATGAGAACACCACCAATCTTCTACGGGTAGCTTTAGCTGAACACTGTGCAGAGGTCGCACTACACAAACTTGTAGCTTTAGCTGAACACTGTGCAGAGGTCGCACTACAC
Organism: Lithobates clamitans; assembly: GCA_037952925.1. Classification (NCBI taxonomy): domain Eukaryota; kingdom Metazoa; phylum Chordata; class Amphibia; order Anura; family Ranidae; genus Lithobates; species Lithobates clamitans. The sequence continues at coordinate 2,294,495 of JBBGZY010000720.1, forward strand.
ATACTCTTAGCTTTAGCTGAACACTGTGCAGAGGACGCACTACACTAATGTTTAAATAATGTAGCTGCCTGTGGTAGTGATAGGATCAGGAAAACACCACCAACCTTCTACAGGTAGCTTTAGTTGAACACTGTGCAGAGGTCGCACTACACTAACTTGTAGCTTTAGCTGAACACTGTGCAGAGGTCGCACTACACTAACTTGTAGCTTTAGCTGAACACTGTGCAGAGGTCACACTACACTAACTTTTAGCTTTAGCTGAACACTGTGCAGAGGTCGCACTACACTAACTTGTAGCTTTAGCTGAACACTGTGCAGAGGTCGCACTACACTAACTTGTAGCTTTAGCTGAACACTGTGCAGAGGTCGCACTACACTAACATGTACAGTACCTGACCGCGAGATTGTGTTTCCAGCGCGATAGCATCGCGCTGGTTCTCGGCGACAGGGTACTGTGAATGTCGCGCTGGCTCGCTCATCGGGAAAGGAAAACTTTGTCTTCCTCCCGCGATGAGTGACAGGCGGCGCTGACAGCTGTCTGGTATGAATCCTGAGGCGGGAACACCGCGCCACATTTTCAATGAAAAAACCGGCGTGGGTTCCCCCCTCGGAGGCATACCAGGCCCTTGGGTCTGGCATGGATTGTAAGGGGAACCCCCAATGCCGAAAAAATCGGCGTGGGGGTCCCCCCCAAATCCATACCAGACCCTTATCCGAGCACGCAGCCCGGCCGGCCAGGAAAGGGGGTGGGGACGAGCGAGCGCCCCCCCCCCCTCCTGAGCCGTACCAGGCCGCATGCCCTCAACATGGGGGGGTGGGTGCCTTGGGGGAGGGGGGCGCCCTGCGGCCCCCCCACCCCAAAGCACCTTGTCCCCATGTTGATGAGGACAAGGGCCTCTTCCCGACAACCCTGGCCGTTGGTTGTCGGGGTCTGCGGGCGGGGGGCTTATCGGAATCCGGGAGCCCCCCTTAATAAGGGGGCCCCCAGATCCCGGCCCCCCACCCTGTGTGAATGAGTTTGGGGTACATGGTACCCCTACCCATTCACCTAGGCAAAAGTGTCAATAGAAAAAAAAACACACTACACAGGTTTTAAGAGTCATTTATTAGTCAGCTCCGGGGGTCTTCTTCCGACTTCGGGGGTCTCCTTCCGACTTCTCCCGCTGTCCGGCCTCTTCTCCCGGGCCCCGCCGCTATCTTCTTCCAGCTCTATTGCCAGCGAGGGGCCCGGTGTGCTGCCGCTGTCCGGCCTCTTCTCCCGGTGTTCGGCCTCTTCTCCCGGGCCCCGCCGCTATCTTCTTCCAGCTCTATTGCTAGCGAGGGGCCCGGTCTGCTGCCGCTGTCTTGTCGCCGCTGTCTCGCCGCCGCTGTCTCGCCGCCGCTGTCTCTTCTTTTCTTCTTCCCCGATGTTGACACGACGCTCTCTCCGGCTCGAATGCTGTGTGCGAGCTGCGGAGCCATTTATATAGGCGGTAACCCCACCCCCTTACGACGTCATGGTCCCAGCATGCGCAGGGACTCTGGGGCCACGCCCCCTTATGACGCCAGAGTCCCTGCGCATGCTGGGACCATGACGCACTACACTAACGTGTAAACAATGTAGCTGCCTGCGGTAGTGATAGGATCAGAAAAACACCACCAATCATCTACAGGTATCTTTAGCTGAACACTGTGCAGAGGTCGCACTACACTAACTCGTAGCTTTAGCTGAACACTGTGCAGAGGTCACACTACACTAACTCGTAGCTTTAGCTGAACACTGTGCAGAGGTCGCACTACACTAACTTGTAGTTTTAGCTGAACACTGTGCAGAGGTCACACTACACTAACTTGTAAATAATGTAGCTGCCTGCGGTAGTGGGGCCCCACGCCTTTCCTTTTTTTAATTTGGGTGCAGGGTTCCCCTTAATATCCATACAAGACCCAAAGGGCCTGGCAATGGACTAGGGGGTACCCATGCCATTTGTCTCACTGATTTTCATCCATATTGCTGGGACCTGACATTATATTAAAGCCGCAAGCAGTTATAAATTACCGTATTTATCGGCGTATAACACGCACCCCAAGTTTAGGAGGGAATTTTAAAAGGAAAAAAACTTTTAGGAGGGAAGATTAAGAAAAAAAAAAAACTTACATTTAAATGCCCATCAATAGAGCGTTATCGTGTCCATCTGCAGCCTTGTCAGTGCAGCCTTGCCCCAGTGTCCAGTGCAGCCTTGTCAGTGCAGCTTTGCCCCAGTGCAACCTTGTCAGTGCAGCTTTGCCCCAGTGCAGCCTTGTCAGTGCAGCTTTGCCCCAGTGCAGAATTGTCAGTGCAGCTTTGCCCCAGTGCAGAATTGTCAGTGCAGCTTTGCCCCAGTGCAGCCTTGTCAGTGCAGCTTTGCCCCAGTGCAGCCTTGTCAGTGCAGCTTTGCCCCAGTGCAGAATTGTAAGTGCAGCTTTGCCCCAGTGCAGCCTTGCCCCAGTGTAGCCTTGTCCCCAGTGTACATTACATGATCGCCGCAGACATACACAAGTTTAGTGTGTAGTTTTAAATATGGCGCCGCAGAGTTCGGAGGGACTCGGCGGAGCTGAACGAGCGCCACCGAGAACACAGTGACTGGGCTGAGCCGAGATATACATAGCCGAGTGTTCTCGGCTCTTCTCGGCGCCCAGTCCCTATGATGGACATAACACAGGTCTAATGGCTGGACTGGGCGTGACTGTGAACGGCGCCGAGAAGAGCCGAGAACCCTCGGCTATGTGTATCTCGGCTCCGCCCAGTCACTGTGTTCTCGGCGGCGCTCGTTTAGCGCCGCCGAGTCCCTCCGAACTCCGCGGCGCCATATTTAAAACTACACGCTATGTGAATGTCGCCGGCGATCGCTCTGATAGATCACAAAAATAGCGGGGATCGGTGTATAACACGCACCCACAATTTCTCCTGATTTTAAGGGAAAAAAAGTGCGTGTTATACGTCGATAAATACGGTACTTTTATTCCTTTAAAAATGTCATTTTGTGCAGGGACTGTTTTAAGCACGGGAAACACGCGCCACTTTACAGGTATACTATAGACACCCCCCAGGTACAATATTTAAAGGAATATTTCACTTTTATTTTTTCAGTTTAAGCATCATTAAAATCACTGCTCCCGAAAAAACGACCGTTTTTAAAACGTTTTTTTTGCATTGATACATGTCCTCTGGGGCAGGAGCCGGGTCCCCAAACCCTTTTTAGGACAATAACTTGCATATTAGCCTTTAAAATTAGCACTTTTGATTTTGAATGTTCCAGTCCCATAGACTTTATTGGGGTTCTAAAGTTTGTGCGAACTTTCGGTCCGTTCGCAGGTTCTGGTGCAAACAGAACCGGGGGGGTGTTTGGCTCATCCCCAATCTTCACAGATTGACTCGGTACCAGGAGGCATGGGGGGTTGAGGGAGGCAAGGATGGGACTACAAAGTTCGGAGGCAAATATAAAGGAGGCTTCCGCAAGCGCTCCTTAACCACTTAAGGACTGAGCCTCTTTTTGAGATTTGTTGTTTACAAGTTAAAAACATGTTTTTTGCTAGAAAATTACTTAGAACCCCCAAACATTATACATTTTTTTCTAACACTTTAGAGAAAAAAATGGCGGTCGTTGCAATACTTTCTGTTACCGTATTTGTGCAGCGGTCTTACAAGCGCACTTTTTTAGAAAAAATACACTATTTGAGACTTGGAGATATCTGAGAAATTATGGGGTGCATCTGAATGAGGTGGGTATTGATCTGTGGGTGTTGGGCTTACAAGACGGTATCCAGAGAGCACTTTGGGTGTGGAGGGGCACCCCAGGGTAAGGTTGTTACCTTTGGGTGCTGTGGCGGGCGTTTGGTCTTTGCAGGGGAAGGAAGAGATGGCAGAAGGATTGGTTCAGGAACTATCCTTGATATGGGTCCTGATGGTGGTTTCTGGCTAACGGAGGTTAGCCGGGAAGTGTTAATGGGGGCACTGGGAAGTGTTAATGGGGGCACTGCAGTCAGTGGTTGTCTCTGAGCCAGCCTGTCGGCTTGAGGCCTATTATTATACTTGCAGAGGGACAGCAGTGCATTATTGTTCTTTACACAGATGGTTTACAAAGTTTCCTGTAAAGACCAACGCTAGATAGTTTTGATGGGTTAAAAATAAAAGAAAAAGCACTTTTGCGCCAATCAGGCAAATTAAATAAAATATTAGGTGCAGCTGCTAGTGTTAGTCAAAAAAATACAAAAGACCCTAATACAGTACATATATAGTGACAAGCGCGCATCCTAACACAGTGTATATTATTCAGTGTGTGTAATCCTTAGTGGTTTAGACCCTATAGGTGTGATATTGAAAAATATCCAAAATAATTTATGTGAAAAAAAACTTATTTGAAGAAATTTCTATAGTTTCTCTGAATATTAAATTAACGTGCTCCAAACAATATTGTGAAAATAATATAGTAAAATATAGTGGTATAGTGACACCAGCCACAATGTTGCTAAAAAAAACTTTTTAGTCAGCAACAATGTAGCATCCACTCATTACTCAAAATAATATTGTGAACATCATATATTGAAATATAGTGGTATAGTGACATCAGCCACAATGTTGCAAAAAAAAAAAGGGTTTTTAGTCAGCAACAATGTAGTATTCACTCAACACCTCAAAAATAGTGCTAAAAAAACAGTCTGTCAGTGGGAACTTCTCCCCCCTGAATATCCTGTGTAAAAACTTAAACAGTAAAAAAATATGTAATCAAGCTCAGTCCTCATAGAAACATATATTATGCTGAAGATGAAATAAATCTTCTACTGGAATACAGCGATGATCTTCCCATTCAGAAATATAGTAGAAGAGGCCGCTTACCGGATCAGATGGATCTCTGGTTAGGAAGATCAAACAAGCTTGTTGCATTAGCCTGCCGGCTTCCTTGATTACCACCTGTATGTCAGTCGCAGAATCTTCATCCACTTAACCCGATCCACAGAACAGGTATAATCTGTTTTTGGTATGAAAGATTTCCACGGCTCCAGAATAATTTAAATCTTTGATTTATCCATAATATAAGCCGAACACCTCAGTGGGAACAAAGCGGGAGAAACTCCATAGTGCAGATGTGTATTTCAAAAAATGTATTTAAAAAACTTTTTCACAGTCACTTCAACAAATTCCACTGCAGTTGATCACAGCAATGACACACAGCACTCTAGGAACCGCAAATCAACAACTTCAGAGGTGCACAGCAAACAGGAACCAGATAAAAAACAGCTAAAACGTTCAACTGCAAATTTTAGCAGACATGCAGCGAGGGAGCAAACCGACTGACTGCATGGGGAAAAAACTAAAAAAACTTGATGGCGTCACAGCCTCTAGCTCCACCCGACACGTTTCCCCTAAACAGGCTTCCACTGGGAACAGAGACATGGCTGGATATTGACACATCACGTTTATATACTCACAAGGCAGGAGAGACACCGGAAGTAACATTTCCACACTTCCTTCTTGTTGTCATTTAGTATATGGTCATTTTCTTTCCAGATTTACTTTAAAAACTAAAAAATTGTTATACCTCATCATCCCATATGAGGAAAAAGGGGAAGATGAAACTAAAAATTACTATTAAAAAAAGAAAAACATATTTTTCCTCAAAAAATTTTTTTTCTAAAAAAATCTCTTTTTTTAAAATGGGTTACCACAAATAGAATATTACATATATATATATATATATATATATATATATATATATATATATATATATGTATATATATATACGCATATCTAGGTATATTAGCGTTCTTGATTTGCGTTTCCAATTATTATATACATACATATAAATTCAATTTATTACATTCTTCATAGGGGTTTTTTTGTGTCCTAAGGTTATGCAGCAGTCTAACCAAAAAAAGGACTCTACTTCCCTCATACATTAACTCATTTTTATATAAAGAATTAAAAATTGCAACCCTTTAAAGGGGAAAGCATCTAAATTCTTAAAAAAATGTTCGGAAGACTTCTATCTGTTATAAATGTAGCAGTTAATATCCCATTCTACATTGAGTCCCAGGGGCTTGTAACTTTGGAGTCGTATATCCATCTGGTTTCACGACGAGAGATGGACCTTCTCATATTACTTCCTCTCCAATGTGGGGTATATTTTTCTATCGCTATCACCTTCAGTAAAGCAGTATTCCTGTTATGGTGGGTTCTAAAATGTCTTGACACACTGTGTCCTATGAAACCTCTCCTAATATTCCCCAAATGTTCCCCTATTCTAATATTCAGAGCACGGGTGGTCCTCCCCACGTACTGTAACCCGCAAGGGCAAGTAAGCAGGTAGACCACTCCCACAGTGCTGCATGTAATGAAATCCTTTATATCATATGTTTTATCGGTAACATTGGAGGTGAAAGTCGTGGTTCTTATTGTCTGAGAGGTCTTACATACCTTACACCTCCTGCATGGGTAGAACCCTTTTAGGCTCCCAAACATACTAATCTTAGGGGGACATTCAATGGCACTTGGTGCTAATTTATCCTACAACGTCTGATTTATTCTAAAAATGATACTAGGTCTAAAAGGGAGAACCGGTCCCAAGATCTCATCCCCCCTCAGAATATTCCAATACTTCTTCATAATTCTGTTTACCCAATTATCCATCCTAATGGAGTAGGACTAGCGTTTTTGGATTTTTTAATCTCTAAGAAATGAAAAAAGGCCACTAAACTGCAACAAGAAATTAGTGAAATTAAAGAAAAACTCTCACCATATAATAAAGAAGGTTTATACCAGATTTATATAAAGGAACTCAGAGAGATTTTGATTGAGGAGGAAGAGGAACAAAGGATAAAAAAGAGGAAAAAATATCTTAGGGACATTGAAGATTACAAGACAAACAACATATTTAATTGGCAGGAATTGTATAGAGAGAGTAGTAAGGGAGACACAATTGATATGGAGAGTATGGAAACCAGCAATGGGGTACAAGTACCCCCTCCCCCAGGAAACAAGGAAGTGGAAGTGAGGTCGAGGTCCCCCTTACATCGAGAAGAGGGGGGGAGAGGGGGAAGGGACGCCCCTATAAGGTAAAAAAACCAAATAGAGGACCCCCAAATAATCAATACCAACAGTCGCCCATCATTTATTATCAAAGGAATGGAGGTAAATCACAGGCTTCAGGCCCCCAGAGGGAAAATAGAGGAAATAGACCACCTCACACCCCGCGAAATTACTATGACCAATATCCCCAGGAAAAAGTTAATATGGACTATATGGGAAGATATGAAGATTCTTCAGTTAAGAGACCATATTGGAATGAGCAGCAGGGGGAAACATGGAATTCCCCCATTCCGCCCTGGAGGTATGAGGTCCCGGTAGAAAATCGGTACTACCCTCTTCGAGAGCGGTATGATAATAACATAGAAGAGGAGTACCCCAGAAGTAATTATGGGGGATATGGAAACTCCAATCCAGAACCCTATGGGAGGCCCCCCAATGTGGCCCCACTTAGAAATAAACCGGAGAGTTTTTTAGGGAAAAAATCAAAACAAAAATGGAAGACAAAAACAGGATGCAGGGGAGGAAAACAGATCACCCAAAAAAAGAAAGAGATAGAAGGTGGGGGAATTTTTAATTTAAGTCGTATACAATTAACTGAAACCGAACGTAAAACTCTGAACTTGGGTTTGAAATTTGCTCCCAAGCAGAGTATTAGTAAATTTCAAATGTTTATAGACCTCCAAAAATATGTGAGGAAATTAAACATAAAACGGCACTTTCTATCTAATGCCATTTTAAAAAATTCAGGATCACAGACGAATAGGATATCTAGGGGAACAGGACTCAGAAATGCTTCCCTCTTTAATCCCCCTGAAAAACCGGCTCCCAGTATAGCGGTTTTCAAAAACCTAGTAATGCAAGATTTACAAAAGGTACGTTTTAAGAATTGCAATAATAATAAACAGAAGGAAATTCATAAAGGTATAGAAACTCTATGTGAGAAAAAAGAACTAATAATACGCCCTGCTGATAAGGGGGGAGGAATTGTCCTTCTCAAGAAACAGGATTATTTGGAGGAAATGAATCATTTATTATCTGACAGGAACACATACACCATTTTGAGGCAGGATCCCACGGTGGGATATAGGAAGCAACTTAATATGATAATTCAGGATGGTTTCAAAAAAGGTGTTATCAACAAAAAAGAAATGGAGTTTCTGATACCTTTGGCACCTAAAATGGCGATTATCTATTACCTACCAAAAATACATAAGAACCCAGTGCGGCCACCAGGTAGACCGATAGTAAGTGGCATAGACTCCCTCACCTCTAGGGTTGGTAAGTTTGTAGATTTTTTTCTGCAACCGCTGGTAACTAAGACTCCAGCTTTCTTAAAGGATTCATCACAGATTATCAATGAAATTTCACAGATGAAAGTGGATGATGATGTCCTACTAGTAACAGGGGATTTTTCCGCATTATATACGAATACACGACATGATTTAGGTTACTCAGCAGCCAGATATTATATGGGTAGAGATGATTCCATCAAGCAGTCAACGAGAGAGTTTGTTCTGAAATTATTAAAATTTGCAATGGAACATTATTTTTTCTTCTATAATGATCAGTATTTCTTACAGCATACTGGCGTGTAGAATCATTGAAGTCATTCATGGATAAGGTTAATTCGAATAAATGGGGCATAAGTTTCACATATGAATATAGTGAAACGTCAGTCAACTTCCTGGACCTCACGATCACCAAGAGTGAGGGACAATTGTTCACTAAAACGTTTTTTAAAACAACTGATAGGAATGGTTACATTCCTATTGGGAGCTGCCATCATCCAGATTGGCTCAAAGCTATACCTAAAAGTCAATTCCAGCGAGTAAGGAGGAACTGTTCCCATATGGAGGACTATAGGGTTCAGGCTGAAGTCCTAAAAAAACGGTTTGAGGATAAAAGATATAGATCTGAAATACTGGAAGGAGAAGTTGAAAAAATAGCCAATATGGAAAGGGAACTCCTGAAACCTAGAATTAAAAATTTGGATGAAGGTAAAAAGAGGAATTTTGAGTGGGCCTTTATTACCACCTTCTCATCACAGCATTGGTGGGTAAACAGAATTATGAAGAAGTATTGGAATATTCTGAGGGGGGATGAGATCTTGGGACCGGTTCTCTCTTTTAGACCTATTATCATTTTTAGAAAAAATCAGACGTTGAAGGATAAATTAGCACCAAGTGCCATTGAATGTACCCCTAAGATTAGTATGTTTGGGAACCTAAAAGGGTTCTACCCATGCAGGAGGTGTAAGGTATGTAAGACCTCTCAGACAATAAGAACCACGACTTTCACCTCCAATGTTACCAATAAAACATATGATATAAAGGATTTCCTTACATGCAGCACTGTGGGAGTGGTCTACCTGCTTACTTGCCCTTGCGGGTTACAGTACGTGGGGAGGACCACCCGTGCTCTGAATATTAGAATAGGGGAACATTTGGGGAATATTAGGAGAGGTTTCATAGGACACAGTGTGTCAATACATTTTAGAACCCACCATAACAGGAATACTGCTTTACTGAAGGTGATAGCGATAGAAAAATATAATATATATATATAATATATAATATGTAATATTCTATTTGTGGTAACCCATTTTAAAAAAAGAGATTTTTTTTAGAAAAAATGTTTTTTGAGGAAAAATATTTTTTTCTTTTTTTAATAGTAATTTTTAGTTTCATCTTCCCCTTTTTCCTCATATGGGATAATGAGGTATAATATTTTTTTAGTTTTTAAAGTAAATCTGGAAAGAAAATGACCATATACTAAATGACAACAAGAAGGAAGTGTGGAAATGTTACTTCCGGTGTCTCTCCTGCCTTGTGAGTATATAAACGTGATGTGTCAATATCCAGCCATGTCTCCGTTCCCAGTGAAAGCCTGTTTAGGGGAAACGCGTCGGGTGGAGCTAGAGGCTGTGACACCATCACGTTTTTTTAGTTTTTTCCCCATGCAGTCAGTCGGTTTGCTCCCTCGCTGCATGTCTGCTAAAATTTGCAGTTGAACTTTTTAGCTGTTTTTTATCTGGTTCCCATTTGCTGTGCACCTTTGAAGTTGTTGATTTTCGGTTCCTAGAGTGCTGTGTGTCATTGCTGTGATCAACTGCAGTGGAATTTGTTGAAGTGACTATGAAAAAGTTTTTTAAATAATTTTTTTGAAATACACATCTGCACTATGGAGTTTCTCCCGCTTTGTTCCCACTGAGGTGTTCGGCTTATATTATGGATAAATCAAAGATTTAAATTATTCTGGAGCTGTGGAAATCTTTCATACCAAAATAAGAGGATACCTGTTCTGTGGATTGGGTTAAGTGGATGAACATTCTGCGACTGACATCCAGGTGGTAATCAAGGAAGCCGGCAGGCTAATGCAACAAGCTTGTTTGATCTCCCTAACCAGAGATCCATCTGATCCGGTAAGCGGCCTCTTTTACTATATTTCTGAATCGGAAAATCATCGCTGTATTCCAGTAGAAGATTTATTTCATCGTCAGCATAATATATGTTTCTATGAGGACTGAGCTTGATTACATATTTTTTTACTGTTTAAGTTTTTACACAGGATATTCAATTATTACTACACTATCAGAGTTTTTCCCCTTTTTTCTTCTTATCCATGGAACCTCTGAGAAACGAGTCTCCCTCCTGTCGCTGAAGCAGAGATAACATCTTTGAGTGGGTGGTGCTCGCGAGCGGGACCGGGACATCGATATTCATCTGTCCCTGCAGAGGGTTATATCTGCAAGCTCGTATGACCTCGCTACATAGGAGGTCCAACAAGTTTGGTAAGAGTACATCCATTACTACTCTCCCGCAACTATCCTCATTGGGACTACCGGTGGCTGGGAAGTGTCCTTACATCTTTCACCTTTCCACCTTGATGAGATACATCAAAGGAACGGCTTGCCCTTCTCACATACCTTCTCTTGTAATTTCATTTTTTACGAACTGAATGGGGCATTTTCCAAGCGGTTTGGATTTCAATTGCACCTTTGAACTTTTTTCACTCTTTTCTTCATATATTTTCCTCCATAGAGATGTATCATTATTTGCAATTTGTTATTTTGTTGCACTGTGGTTTATTTTAATATATACTACAGCCTCTGGTATCTTTCTAAGAAACTTTTCAGTCGCAGATTTGTTTCACCATATATGATATATTTATGCTAGCGCACAATTTTAGTTTATATATGATCCTTACACTTTATTGATATTTGAAGTTTTTTGTTGCAGCTACACTTTGCATTTCAAACATTTTATTTTATTCACGGTTTTTGCTCATTAGCGCGGGTTTTCCTTATAAAATTATTCAGGGGGGAGAAGTTCCCACTGACAGACTGTTTTTTTAGCACTATTTTTGAGGTGTTGAGTGAATACTACATTGTTGCTGACTAAAAACCCTTTTTTTTGCAACATTGTAGCTGATGTCACTATACCACTATATTTCAATATATGATGTTCACAATATTATTTTGAGTAATGAGTGGATGCTACATTGTTGCTGAATAAAAAGTTTTTTTAGCAACATTGTGGCTGGTGTCACTATACCACTATATTTTACTATATTATTTTCACAATATTGTTTGGAGCACGTTAATTTAATATTCAGAGGAACTATAGCAATTTCTTCAAATAGGTTTTTTTTTCACATAAATTATTTTGGATATTTTTCAATATCACACCTATAGGGTCTAAACCACTAAGGATTACACACACTGTATAATATACACTGTGTTAGGATGCGCGCTTGTCACTAAGTTTTGATGGGTTGAATAACAGATGTTTTGTTTGTTTTATGTTAATTTGGATATATATATATAAGTTTAATAAAGTAGGCTGCTATGGCCTTTTGTTACTCCATCCTTGGTATAGTCTCAATTTATAAAGGTAAGGTTAAGAGGTTGGGGTTGATTAATTATGAGGATCACATCTGTTATACAACGGTCAAGAAAAGCCCGGAGCAAAGTAAAGAAAAGACATAGCGGAGGGCTAACATGACAGGGGGAACAGGGGGATAATTATTAGGAGTAGTGTGGTAATTTTGGTGCCGAGGGGGAGGGGTTAAGGAGGTGTTAAAAGAGTGACGTCGCCTGGATGAGTCATCACAGTGTGGGGGAGAAAGTTCCTGCCCACCCTCCCTAGTTGGGTTTGAATTTAATTTTGGTAGGGGGTTGTTACTTGTTTTTTTTCATGGCAGGTTCCTGGACGGTGGGATGTCGTAGCAGTGGCGGGCGATTGGTCTTTGCAGGGGAAGAAAGAGATGGCAGAATAAAGAGTTTGGGAACTATCGTTGATATGGGTCCTGATGGTGGTTTCTGGCTAACGGAGGTTAGCCGGGAAGTATTAATGGGTCACTGCGGTCAGTGGTTGTCTCTGAGCCAGCCTGTCGGCTTGAGGCCTATTATTACATTTGGAGAGGGACCGCAGTGCAATATTGTTCTTTACACAGATGGTTTACAAAGTTTCCTGCAAAGACCAATGCTAGATAGTTTTGATGGGTTGAATAACAGATGTTTTGTTTGTTTGTTTTATGTTAATTTGAATATATATATATATATATATATATATATATATATATATATATACAGTCAGGTCCATAAATATTGGGACATTGACACAATTCTAATCTTTTTGGCTCTATACACCAGCACAATGGATTTGAAATGAAACGAACAAGATATGATTTAACTGCAGACTTTCAGCTTTAATTTGAGGGTATTTACATCCAAATCAGGTGAACGGTGTAGGAATTACAACAGTTTGTATATGTGACACCCACTTTTTAAGGGACCAAAAGTAATGGGACAATTGGCTGTTCAGCTGTTCCATGGCCAGGTGTGTGTTATTCCCTCATTATCCCATTTACAAGGAGCAGATAAAAGGTCCAGAGTTCATTTCAAGTGTGCTATTTGCATTTGAAATCTGTTGCTGTCAACTCTCAATATGAGATCCAAAGACATGTCACTATCAGTGAAGCAAGCCATCATTAGGCTGAAAAAACAAAACAAACCCATCAGAGAGATAGCAAAAACATTAGGTGTAGCCAAATCAACTGTTTGGGACATCCTTAAAAAGAAAGAACGTACCGGTAAGCTCAGCAACACCAAAAGACCCAGAAGACCACGGAAAACAACTGTGGTGGATGACCGAAGAATTCTTTCCCTGGTGAAGAAAACACCCTTCACAACAGTTGGCCAAATCAAGAACACTCTCCAGGAGGTAGGTGTATGTGTGTCAAAGTCAACAATCAAGAGAAGACTTCACCAGAGTGAATACAGAGGGTTCACCACAAGATGTAAACCATTAGTGAGCCTCAAAAACAGGACGGCCAGATTAGAGTTTGCCAAACAACATCTAAAAAAGCCTTCACAGTTCTGGTACAACATCCTTTGGACAGGTGAGACCAAGATCAACTTGTACCAGAGTGATGGGAAGAGAAGAGTATGGAGAAGGAAAGGAACTGCTCATGATCCAAAGCATACCACCTCATCAGTGAAGCGTGGTGGTGGTAGTGTCATGGCATGGGCATGTATAGCTGCCAATGGAACTGGTTCTCTTGTATTTATTCTTGATGTGACCGCTGACAAAAGCAGCAGGATGAATTCTGAAGTATTTCGGGCAATATTATCTGCTCATATTCAGCAAAATGCTTCAGAACTCATCGGACGGCGCTTCACAGTGCAGATAGACAATGACCCGAAGCATACTGCGAAAGCAACCAAAGAGTTTTTTAAGGGAAATAAGTGGAATGTTATGCAATGGCCAAGTCAATCACCTGACCTGAATCCGATTGAGTATGCGTTTCACTTGCTGAAGACAAAACTGAAGGGAAAATGCCCCAAGAACAAGCAGGAACTGAAGACAGTTGCAGTAGAGGCCTGGCAGAGCATCAACAGGGATGAAACCCAGCGTCTGGTGATGTCTATGCATTCCAGACTTCAGGCAAGGATTTGCAACCAAGTATTAAAAAGTGAAAGTTTGATGGATGTTTGTTAATCTGTCCCATTACTTTTGGTCCCTTAAAAAGTGGGAGGCACATATACAAATTGTTGTAATTCCTACACCGTTCACATGATTTGGATGTACATACCCTCAAATTAAAGCTGAAAGTCTGCAGTTAAAGCACATCTTGTTAGTTTCATTTCAAATCCATTGTGGTGGTGTATAGAGCCAAAAAGATTAGAATTGTGTCGATGTCCCAATATTTATGGACCTGACTGTGTATATATATATATATATATATATATATTTAATAAAGTAGGCTGCTACGGCCTTTTGTTACTTCAACCTTGGTGTGGTCTCAATTTATAAAGGTAAGGTTAAGAGGTTGGGGTTGAGTAATTATGAGGATCACATCTGTTATACAACGGTCATGTGCCACAACAAGGTAGAAACAGACCCCATGTTTTTCAAACTTCAAGTAACACTTTACTGCTGCTTTGTGGGACCACAGGTAACAGATCAGATTTGTGACAGTATATTACCTCTGGCTTGCAGAGGAATTCAGGAACTAAGGCCTGGTTCTAGGAATAAAACCTATTGCACAGGCAATGGATGTTGGTCTGAGCACAGCTTAACCACTTTAATACCAGGCACTTAGACACCTTCCCACCCAGCCCAATTTTCAACTTTCAGCGCTGTTGCAATTTAAATGACAATTGCGCGATCATGCTACACTGTACCCAAACAAATTTTTTATCATTTTGTTCCCACAAATAGAGCTTTCTTTTGGTGGTATTTGATCACCTCTGCGGTTTTTATTTTTTGCGCAACAAATAAAAAAAGACCGAAAATTTCGAAAAAAAACAAGTTTTTCTTTGTTTCTGTTAAATTTTTTTGTAAATAAGTACGCTTTCTCCTTTAATGATGGGCACTGATATGGCTGCACTGATGGGCACTGATACGGCGGCACTGATGGGCACCGATGAGGTGGCACCAATGAGGTGGCACTGATGAGGTGGCACTAACGGGCACTGATGATGGGCACTGATAGGCGGCACCGATGGGCACTGATAGGTGGCACTGATGGGCACTGATAGGTGGCATTGATTGGTATATATGGGTGGCACTGATGGGTACTTATGTGTGGCACTGATGTGTGGCACTGATTGGCACTGATAGGTGGGCACTGATGGGCACAGATGGGCACAGATGGGCACTAACAGGTAGCACCGATGGGCAATGACAGGTGGCACCGATGGGCAATGACAGGTGGCACTGATAAAGCATTGCTGGGCAGATCTCGGCATTGCTGGGCAGATCATTGACATAATAGTGCCAATCAGTGCCCATTTGTGGGCACTGATTGGCACAGATTGGGCACATGTGGATGGCCATGGGGTACATACCTGGCCATCCACGTTGCCCCTTCCCTGGTGGTCCTAGTGGCATCTCTGGTGGTCCAGTGTGGTGATCTGAGGGGGGGCTGCACTGATAAACAATCAGCGCAGACCCCCCTGCCAGGAGAGCCGCCGATCGGCTCTCCTCTACTCGTGTTTGTCAGACGCGAGTGAGGAAGAGCCGATCAACGGCTCTTCCCATTGACAGCGTGATCAGCCGTGATTGGACATGGCTGATCAGGTGGTAAAAAGTCTCAGCCGGAGGCTCTTTACCAAGATCGGTGGAGCGGTGTGTCAGGCTGACACACCGCTCCACCGATCGCCGCGATGCTCGCCCCCGGGGGCGCGCTGCGGCATGTTATCCTGCTGGATGTCATATGACGTCCAGTCAGGATAACAGAACCACTTCCCGCTATAGGGCGGGCGGGAAGTGGTTAAATAAAGAGCTAGATTAACAAGCTGGAAGGGGATAAGCCATGAAGCTAGCTATATTAATTGTTTTTCTGTTTTTACTTCCTAGGGGACGTGCATATAGCACCCATCCCTTCATTTCTAAGCAACGTGGTCAGACAATCTGTCACCTGAATGAAGTGAATGAATGAATGAGCGAGCAGCGCTGCTTGTTCATTCACAATAGTGATGCCTTTTTTCCACATTTTTGTGGCAGATCACAATAAGCCTTACCTCAAAAACATCCTGTTTCATCAGTTCAAATGACTTAGAATACATTGTAGAACAGATGAGGCTTTCATTGCACAATCACAAATTTTAAAAGCAAGTTTCAGAATCAAAAAATATACCAACCAACTAATTGAAGAAGCATCCAAGAGGGCCCTAAGCACCCCACACGATGAGTGCTTCAGACAATTCACATCATCTAGATCCACTAAACCTTTTTTACAATGCAATTATATCATCAGATACAATACCGGCCATACCTTGATCTGGGATATCCTTTCCAAGCATTGACACATTCTCCAGCTGGATCTATTCCTTCAACCCAGTTTACCCCCACAATCAAAAGTAACACTTTGAGGAGCCAAAAGCCATCAAAAACCACTTGGCTCCCAGCAGATTACCACATATCCAGCAAGATACTACCCCCACAGGGAATGCATGTTGTTTTAGATGCAACAACCCCAGATGCCTCTCCTGCACCATAATAACTGACGGTAGCAAAACCTTGCATTCCACCAACAACCTAACAACTTGGCCTATTACATCCCACTTCAACTGAGCTACCCAATTTGTGATGTATGTACTCACCTGCCCCTGCAACACGCAATATGTTAGAAGAACTATCCAGGATTTCAGTCAATGATTCAATAAACACAGGTTCAACATCAAGAATACTTCTACAAAGCACAGTGTGTCCCATCACTTTTCCATTCACCACAACAAGAACCCAAACTTGATAACATGCTTTATCATAGAACAGATTTCTCAGCCCACCAGCAACAGATTCACCAGACTTTGCCAAAGGGAATAATTTTGGATCTACCAGCTAAACACCCTCTGTCCATTCAGCTTGAATAAGACCATGGAATCATGCTGAACAATCTATCTATCTTTCACAATTTGCAGATTCTGTGTTTGTAATAACAGCTCCAATCACAGGATTTTAGTCCGATACGTGCCCTTTGGCATTCAGGATGACCATTTACCTCTCACATTCTACCCAAACATTCAGGTACCATATCCAGAAAACAATTGGGATTGGGACTTGGATTGGGAGGCTTTCAAGAAAGATAGATATCGAACATTGTTGCATAAAACAGAGAAACACACTCTTCTCCTCTGGGGACTAACACGTATATTAACTCAATTTTATTTTTCTTTAATTTTTGAATTAATGCATTTGAAGGATTTTTTTTCAAAAAAATGTTATTAACTTTTTTTATTAATTATTAATATTAATTTATTAACTTTACTGTTTTTATAACTTTTATCTAAATTATTTTTATAGATTTCTACAGTCCCCACACCATCGAACATCTTCTTCATTCATCATTATTGCCTACTGTACATGCATGCCTTTAATATTGCAATCAGTGCCCTGACACTGCTAACATTGCCCTCTATCCTCTGCACTCACCCCACCTCCACACCTGTCAATCTCCTCTGGTCCAGTGCTGATGTAGTGTCCATGATCTCACAGTGCCTTCTGATCTCCAACTCCCACTTAAACCCCACTGTCTCATTACCTGGCCTCCTGAATCTGCCACCACCTGTCATCCCACTCTGAAATCTCTGACAGCTCTCTGATCCTCCTGAGTGCCTTTAACCATCCCCACTCTACATTCACCACTAGTGGGCCAACAATACACTGCTGTCATAGTTCTATAAAAGGCACTGACATCACACTTTTCAGAGATTCCTTTGGGCTCGCAATTCACTGCTGTCATAATGCACCTGATACCGGTATCAAAACTTCACATATTAGCCTAAGTCTGCTCATTCGCTGGAACCTACTGCCTTTTAATTTTTAATATTCAATTGTTTCCTACACCTACAGCATCGAAAAAAACTTCTATGAGAACCTTTACAATTTTTCAAAGCTTATATATGTCCTATAAACTATATGTGCATACATACATTATAACTTTAATGGACAATTTATGTATTTATGTATATAAAATGCTATGAATTTTTGTGTGTGCATATATAGATGTGTGTATATGATTTCTTCATCTACAATTTATATACAATGTATATATACTGTATATAGACACTGCTCAAAAAAATTAAAGGAACCATTTTTTTATCAGAGTATAGCATCAAATCAATGAAACACCTAGGATATTGATCTAGTCAGTTAAGTAGCAGAGGGGGTTGTTAATTCGTTTTATCTGCTTTGGTGTTAATAAATTAATAACAGGTGTACTAGATGGGCAACAATGAGACAAGCTCCATAACAGGAATGGTTTTACAGGTGAAGGCCACTGACATTTTTTCCCTACTCATCTTTTCTGACTTTTTCCACTGGTTTTTCATTTGGCTAGGTGTAGTGATATAAGCTTCAAAGAACGAGTCACGGCACCAATGTAGTGATATGATATATTGTATATTATAGTGGTGTAGATAATTAATTTAGTAGTTATTATAAGTACTCTTCCACAGCAACCCAATTCTTCCAGAGAGATGCACTTCCAACACAGAACAAGGTCCAAAGTCCACAGATGACAAAAATCCGACAGAGTAAATATAATTCAGAGTCCCATTTTCTCTAGGTCTGCGCCTTCATAGTCATACGCAGACAAGACTATTTAAACTATAGACTGAACGCCATATTAGATTCACTAGACATTGAATGGCTGAGCAATATGGATTGGCCATCTCCATTCAGGCCTTTGATATGCTTTAGTCTTTCAGACAGACAAGACAGACAACAACGCCTAGCCGTGAAGAGCTGCAGTCATAAACCACCCCAATTTGCACTCCTGCATATCAACATCAACAAGTCCCCTTAGATATGTGTAATTAGATTAGATTAACATATACCACCTGAACACCCTTTGAAATGTTCAATTAGGTTAACAGACCATACCTTACACACCTAGGTAGACTTGCATAAGATTAACACATCAAAGGGTCTTCAGCTGTCCCCTTGCTATGTTAAAATTCAGTTGGCTTGGACAACAATTTTTGGTCAACCTGGCACTCCAATATAACATTATACATAAATTGGCCAACATATTACAACATATACCCCCACTTGGGTCGGTTCTAACTACTAGAACTGACCCATAAATCAAACAACAAAAAATATCATTCCGATTTAAGGTACTGAATGCTTTACAATGGCTCATATAAAATATGAAGTTAAAACTGGTTACATCTCTCTTCACCAGGCTCTAAAATATCCACATGAAACAGTTATTAGATAATATAACATTTAGACCATGACTGGAAAAGGATTTGGTAAAAATCAGTGGCCCATATAGCTGTTAGGCCTTATTATATCACATCAAGATCTTGAAAATTGCGCAGACGAGCTGATGTCACAGTCCATTCTTCGGTCTGACTTCATCACATCTCTCACCATCTCACTGAAAGTAAACTTGGTATGCTCTGGGAGCTCCAATCCACATAAGTCCAGGATTCTCTCATCTCCAGGCTCAATCTTTTCATTTTTAAAGATGCTTTTACACAAACATTCTACTTTCATCTTTATAGTAAGAAGAACTATCAATGTACCAGCACTCACTTTTAAGGTCAAAAAGGTTTGGATATGGCAGTAAAAACTGTACTTCAAACTATTTCCTTGCACTTGACATTCATGAGTCCATCTTGCAAGCATTTTACAATTCACATCTGCTTCTTTCCATTTCCTATTTGAACAATGATGACCGGGTTGTGTACCTGTCAAGTACCAGAATTTGTTGATTGCCAGCCACAATTTGCTTTTGTAATTTGCTGTAGTCCACAATTACACCTGAATGGTATACCAACATATACATATACTCCACACGATGGTTCAGATAGAGTCATCAGTGTTTATCAGATCTTTTATCCAGACAAAGCGGCTGTGGAAATTCTTGCCAGTATCCTCACCATGAAAGGTAGAAAGGTCTTTTTCATCCAAATGTCATATCCTTTAGCATATTACAAACAACTGAATCAACAAAGTTTCAAATCATGACTAGAGTGATGAATTTCACTCACCCCTCTTATAAATTTAGGAAAACCACCCAACATACTATAATTTATGCTATACCAAGCCATTGTGCAGCATCTCACCTTAGATGTCAAATATATTGATCAATATGCATTATGTAATATGTACAGATGTTATGAAAATTATTTTAGGTTTAAATGCTTCTCTTTGGTTTTAAGATAAAGTTCAAGAAATAAAACATAAAGAAAATAAAAAATGAAAAGAAAAATATATCAGGAAAAGGGAGAAAAATAAAAAATTAGGGCGTTGAAGAAAAAAGAAAAAAAAGGTCCATTGCTTGATGAATATTGAGAGAGTCCATGAATTCTTTATAATTCCTTGTTGTCTATTCAGCATTTCTCCCATAATTCTCCCCCACTAGCCAGCAATTTCAGACTGTGCTTCTGCTATTCACATGCAAGCATCTCTGGCAGTACCTGAAAGACAAAACTCTCCAACAAAAACTCATTAGCAAGGTCCTTAAACTTTGTTTGAAGTTAAAACAAAGCACTATTTACACATTTACAGTTTGAAGCTAATTCACCCCCACTGCTAGAGAAGTGTCATCTGCATTCAAAAACAGATCTGGAGAATGTACATCTTCTGCATTTATGACACCCTGTACCCTCTTCAACCGCTCTAATAATTTATCACGTTCCCCTCTCATCTTGTCATACTCAATCTTCAGGTGGTCATATTTCTGTTTTAACTGAGAAAATTGTATCCAGGTTTTGGACCTTTTCTTATTATTATTTTGGTCAGCTCTGTTTTTCATATAATTATCACCTATATTTGACCCAGTCTCTCCTCTCTGGGTGTTATCATAGGATATTATCTTCTGATCTTTATGTTCAGTATTTGTCCTAAACAATGTGGCTAAATCAATTTTGACAGCATGCTCATTTGACTTTCTCCATAAATGGTCTGCTCTCAACAATATGTCTTTTAAATCATGAGGATTTGGGGTAACTAATAAAATATTTTGTTTGATATCTTCATGTAAGGCATCTAGAAACATACTCATATGTATCAAGCCCCCATGCTCAAATGCAAGATTACTACTGACCAATAATTCCATAATAGTTGCTATCCTGTGTGACAATTCATATGGAGATTCATTTTGCATCTGTTGGATCCTCCCATGAATAGTAACATCAGAACGTACACCATACAAAACACATAATAATTCCAGTAATATGTCCCTTGTTCTAAGAGGCTGAATACAGGTTTGTTAAATTCTCATCCAAAGACCACTTCCTATAGAATGTTGCAAAACTCTTTCTAAGTCAGATGGGTTGAGATTGTACATATCTCTGACCTGCTGCATGTCACAAAACCATTTTAAAAATCATCTGTTTAAATAGTGGTAGGGAACCATTCCTATTTCTTTAAGAATTGTGTTTAATTCTTTTGGTTTCAAAGGCTTCATTACAAGCTGAACTTCACCTGTATTATTATTGTTATAAACTGTGGGTTTGGGTTACTGTGGTCTGTCACTGCTGATAGCAAAAGTGTTCATGAATTTAATGAAGCGCCACCCGAGCAAGATGGTGAAGTTATGGTATTGCAACCTGCTGTGTTTAAAAATATATTGTCACAGTTTAGTTTAAACAAAAGTGATATGTGCAATGTGTCTGCTGTGGAGCCACTCTGTCCTGTGTCTCCTTGAGCAGGTGGAGTGGTACTGCGTAGTACCTCTGATGGGAGCACAGTAGTAGACTGGGACAGATGGGCAACAAGTCTGTTGGCTTTATTAAAAGAGGTCTCAGTGTGTAACAGTGGAGCAGACACAATTTTTGCTGTGCTGAATAGAGGGACTGCAGAGCAACTTATAGTCCAGGGTGTGCTTGTTGCTGCAGAAGATATCCCTCAGGAGATGGAAGGGCCCAGTGAGATTGAGCACATAGCAGAGATTGTGCCCACAACCCATAAAGAAGTTAATGGTGTGGTGTACCAAACTAATGTTATCCATAGAGACAACCTGGGACAGATCATTGACACTGCGCCTGAGAGTTTTGTGGTGAATCCTGCACCTGGCTGCGCTCTAAGAGAGCACCAGGTTATTGCATTGGATACCTTCAGCGGGGAGGAAGCCTCTTTAAGAAGCACCACCTCTAGGGCATCAGTAAATGTGTATTTCCACGTCCCCAGGAACATGAAGAACCCCAGGAAGGTCTTAGGTGTAGACTCACACTGCCTTTTTATGACAGATATGCTGAGGAAATATTAGAATTTTGGAGTGTACAGCCGGTGTATATCATGCCATCCTCTCCTGCATTTGGAGAACTTCTACCACGGGGTATGCATAAATGGAGATGGATATTACAGGCTGTACTGTGCAGAGATTGCCAACGTTGGAATCATTTAATGCAATCGTTAATGTGGAAAGTTGTCTCACAGTGTGCTGGATTGCTTCATACACAGGTTGTGCATGAGAGGCACTCTGGAGTACTGTTGGATAGGACAGACATCTGGGTGGAAGTGCCAGAGGGCACATGTATATGTGATGTAGTTGGGGTCATCAACCCAAAGGTGAAATTTATGTAATGAAGGTTTGGTGTCAGGACAGTGGCTGGAAGACGATCATGTGCCAGTGGAGTTGGTGGTTAGTGACGTTGCCATGGTAGACAACCAATCCACTTTGTGCAATTCCCCTCCAGACACGGTCTTGCAGAGCACTGGTGAAATTAATTCTGATAAATGTGTTGATATTTCTGACAATGAGGGAAAGTGCAACACATGGTAAATGTTTTGGTTAACATGGGTGGCAACAAAAATAGGGGAAGACCTGATGGTCAAGGTGACATGGTTGCTGCTAATCTTAAAAAATGAGGGAAGATGAATAATGGTATGACAGACACAAAAGAGGGAATAGGTGCAGTAGAATTAGGCCACCTACAGGTTCAGGAGGGTAATTCTGCGAAAGATTTCCAGAGGTCCAGGAACCTCCCAAGTTGTAAGAGTAAAAGGTCTGAGGACACTGGCCCAAAGCTTAACAACGTGTCATTAAAAAAGTTTAATTCCCAAATAAAAGTGCCCACACTTATGGCTAAAAAGGTGTTTAAAAATGTGACCCCTTTAGAGGTAAAGAGAAAAAGGTTGGGAAAAAATGATCAAGTCCTTGGTAAGTCCCTTAGTGTTAAAATGTTTGAAGGTGTGGCCCCAAGGAAAATGGGCAGATCATGCTTTTGGAAGCGTACCCGTAAAAATTTACGGGGGTATCTTTGTAGTACCCAAGTCAGTGTAGCAGGAGGACACAGTCAAAGTCACCTGATAAGACTGGATTTGGCCCTTGTGGGTGATAGCTTACACAGAGGTGCCAATTTGAAAAGGTTTAGCTGGTGTGTTACAGGGGGGGAGGATATGTGGCAGAGCGTTGCCCTGCCAGGCTCTAGAAGGAAGTTGTGACCTGGAATTCCTAACCTGATAGGTTGAGGGGCTCCAGTTAGCTGATAACATGAAGAGGAGAATGGCCTTTCAGTTTCCTCAGTGTTTTTTAAAGTTCATTTTGGGACCTGGAGCCTGGAGATTTCAAAGTGATCCAGGTGAGATGAAATCTCCAATCCTGGGTCCAGGTATTCAGAACAGCCAGCATACTGATTGGTCAGGTGTGTGCTGGGCTTTTAGAAGTAAGCTGACCAGGGTTCGGGGCTCCATCCTGGTGAGAGAGTCGACGTGGGAGCCAGTGTAGCAAGAGGCTGCTAGCTGTGTGCACCAAGTCGGTCGGTGAACAGTTCGTAGGAGACAGACAAGGGCCTGGAATGTAAGGCCAGAGCAGCAGTGTTGCAAGTGAGAGCCAAATAGGCTGAATGTTGTTTATGTTGAAGGAGAAGGAATGCTGAAAATCCCTGTGAGGGAAACCTGTGTTTATGTTTGCTGAACCTTTTAATAAAAATGGGCAAACAAAGAAAGCCCTTAAAAAAAGAAACAGCGAGTGGTGGTGTTCTTAAAGCCCTACATTTGATGCTAGTTCTTACAATATATATATATATATATATATATATATATATATATATATATATATATATATATACATACACACATACACACACACACATATATAATGGTTTTTGTATGCCTGCACAAGTTGTCAATATATTCATCTATATACTGTATATTATTATTATTATACACGATTTATATAGCACCAATCGTTTAGGCAGCACTTTACAATATAAAGGGGGGGCAGTACAATTACAATACAAAATAATACAGAAGGGCCCTGCTCATTGAGCTTACAATCTAAAGGGAGAGGGAGGTAGTGCTAACATACAGTTCTTAGGTGGAGGTGGGGTAGGCTTCCCTGAATGAGTTTTCAAGGATCTTCTAAAGGAGAACAGGGTAGGAGCTGACTGGACATACTGGGGCAGGGAGTTCCAAAGGATGGGAGAGGCTTTGGAGAAGTACTGGAGGCAAGCTTAGGAGGAGGTAAAAGGGAGCTAAAGAGCAGGAGGTCTTGGGTGATATCTGCAGATGAGGTTGGTGATGTAGCTGGGGTCGATGTTGTGAATTGACTTGTATGTTGTGGCTAAGGATGAGCCGAACACCCCCCGGTTCGTTTCTCACAAGTACTTGCGAACAGACCAAAACGAACAGACCAAAACAGTCTATGGGACTCGAACGTTCTAAATCAAAAGTGCTCATTTTAAAGGCTAATTTGCATGGTATTGTCCTAAAAAGTGTTTGGGGACCCGGGTCCTGCCCCAGGGGACATGTATCAATGCAAAAAAAAGTTTTAAAAACGGCCGTTTTTTTAGGAGCAGTGATTTTAATAATGCTTAAAGTCAAACAATAAAAGTGTAATATTCCTTTAAATTTCGCACCTGGGGGGTGTCTATAGTATGCCTGTAAAGGGGCGCATGTTTCCCGTGTTTAGAACAGTCTGACAGCAAAATTACATTTCAAATGGAAAATAGTGATTTAAAACTACTCGCGGCTATACTGAATTGCCGGCCCGACAATACACATAAAAGTTCATTGATAAAAACGGCATGGGAATTCCCCACAGGGGAACCCCTAACCAATATTAAAAAAAAAATGACGTGGGGGGTCCCCCTAAATTCCATACCAGGCCCTTCAGGTCTGGTATGGATATTAAGGGGAACCCCGGTTGTGGGGGTCTGCGAGCAGGGGGCTTATCGCAATCTGGAAGCCCCCTTTAACAAGGGGACCCCCAGATCCTGGCCCTCCCCCCTGTGTGAAAAAGTACCCCTACCATTTCACAAAATAAATGTCAAAAATGTTAAAAATGGCAAGAGACAGTTTTTGACAATTCCTTTATTTAAATGCTTCTTCTTTCTTCTATTTTCTATCTTCTTTCTTCTATCTTCCTTCGGTTTATTCCTCCATCTTCTTCTTCTTCTGGTTCTTCTTCTTCTGGTTCTTCATCCAGTCTTCTCATCTGGCATCTTCCACGTCACGGGGAATGCCACAGGGAAGTCCCCGTGCGTCAGAGGCAGTGGGGTCACCCGCCCTGCGTCAGAGGGGGGCGGGGTCACCCGCCCTCTGTTATTTAAGAACTGTCAGAAGAGGAGAAGCGTCACACAGTGGGAGCCTCCCATCCAATCGTGGATGCGGAGTGGCCCGAGGAAAGAAGATGAAGTGAAGACGGCGCCGCTGAGGAAGATGCCGGACGAGAAGACCGGATGAAGAACCAGAAGAACAAGAAGAACCAGAAGAAGAAGAAGATGGAGGAAGAAACTGAAGGAAGACAGAAGATAGAAGAAAGAAGATAGATGAAAGAAAATAGAAGAAAGAAGAAGCATTTAAATAAAGGAATTGTCAAAAACTGTCTCTTGTCATTTTTAACATTTTTGACATTTTTTTTGTGAAATGGTAGGGGTACTTTTGTACCCCCTTACCATTTCACACAGGGGGGAGGGCTGGGATCTGGGGGTCCCCTTGTTAAAGGGGGCTTCCAGATTCTGATAAGCCCCCTGCCCGCAGACCCCCACAACCAATGGGCAAGGGTTGTGGGGATGAGGCCCTTATCCCCATCAACATGGGGACAAGGTGTTTTGGGGGGCTACCCCCAAAGCACCCTCCCAATGTTGAGGGCATGTGGCCTGGTACGGTTCAGGAGGGGGGGTGCTCTCTCGTCCCCCCCTCTTTTCCTACGGCCTGCCAAGTTGCGTGCTCGGATAAGGGTCTGGTATGGATTTTTGGGGGTAGCCCACACCATTTTTTTTTAATTTTGGCGCGGGGTTCCCCTTAAAATCCATACCAGACCTGAAGGGTCTGGTATAGATTTTGAGGGGGACCCCACGCCAATTTTAAAAAAAAAATTTGGCTGGGGTTCCCCTTAATATCCATACCAGACCTGAAGGGCCTGGTATGGAATTTAGGGGGACCCCCACGTAATTTTTTTTTACATTTTGGTTCGGGGTTCCCCCGTGGGAAATTCCCATGCTGTTTTTATCAATGAACTTTTATGTGTATTGTCGGGCCGGCAATAGCCGTGAGTAGTTTTAAATGACTTTTTTCCTTTGAAATGTCATTTTGCTGTCAGACTGTTCTAAATACGGGAAACAGGGGGCGTGTCCGGATGTAGTGGGAACAGGACGTGTTCCAGAGGAGCTCTGCAGGTCCTGGCTAAATCCGCAGCAATCCTGCTTTAAAAATCCTGTATTTTCCCATACACTGCTCCCGAAGTGTCGCCAGGCACCATCTGCAGCAGGGACGGGGGTTATTGTGGAGGTCGGCCGACTGACGGAGCTGTTATAGGCCCTCGGCGGGCTCCACTTCCTGGAGGCATTCCGTCATCTTGAGGCCTGTGGAGCTTTCGTGATCCCCGGCCTCGGGTACCGCAATCGGCGGGAGGAGGGCCTCAGCACTCCACACATCAAAACCACCCGGCTGTGGGAAGAGGCGGGACCCGGAGGAGACTAGCGGGGACATCGACCGCACTGCAGCGGCCTTGGGCTGGCCCCACACTCCGGACGTAATCTGCCACCTTGAGGCCTACGGAGCCTCCGCGATCCCCGGCCTCGGGTGCCGCAATCGGCGGAAAGGAGGGCCGCCGCACACCACACATCAGTGCCATCCGGCTAAGAGATGCAGCGGGACCCGGAGGAGACAAGAGGGGACGCCGAACATACTATAGCAGCCCTCGGCTGGCTCCACATTCTGGCCGCCGGTCGCCATCTTACGGCCTTCAGCAACAATAACAATCACTGAACTCAGGTGCCGTGGTCCACGGGAGGGGAGCCGCTGCCCCGCCTGTGACCTATAAAGTGACTAAGAGGGGACAACATCCAAAGACCATCGGAGGAATCGCAGAGACCCCCCTTTTTTGGTGCAGCTGAGGCCTACATCCAACTTGCGGCCTAAAGGAAAGACTACAGCATCTATATTAGGGTACTGTTCGTTGGGGCTGTCGTATAGCTGCAGATTTAAACGCCCGAGCCCTTGCTGAGTGCTGCCCAATAATATAGATTATCCCATCCAGCAGTGGAGGGCATCTGGGCATGAGAAGAGGCAGATCTAGTTCCGCAAAGACAGGTGGGCATACCCCTAAAGCTTCCTCACAGCGGAGGTCACAGGCCCCAGTGGGCCTGACCAGCTACACGCACGTGACGTCTCAGACCATCCCCGCAGATACGGGTTCGGAGGAGGATCGCTTCCAAGCTCTAATGCTGGCTATTTCTGGCTGCCAGAACACCTTGACAGCCAAAATTGAGACCCTGCAAATGGAATTCGGGCTCATGCGCAGGGATATGGACAAGATGCGGGATCGCATAAATGAAGCGGATCGGCGAATCGGTGACTCGGAGGATGCCGTTCGAGACAATCGGGCCTCTATGCATACCCTACCAGCCAAGGTAAAGATCCTCGAATCGCGGGCTGAGGACAGTGAGAACTGTAGTCGCAGAAACAATCGGCGGCTGGTGGGCCTCCCGGAGGGCTCTGAGGGTCGGGATCCTATGGCCTTCACGGAGACCCTGCTCCGCACCTTACTTCCACAAGCCCCATTCTCACTGCATTTTGTGGTGGAGCGAGCACACAGGATGCCTCCTGTGCAAGGCCCACCTGGGGCCCCACCGTGTATCTTCATCTTCCAGTTGTTGAATTTCCGCGACAGAGACTTGGCCCTCAGGGAGGCAGGGAAGATGCCGGAGCTTTGCTTCGAAAACACCAAGATCATGATGTTCCCGGACTACTCCGTCGACACCCAGCGGCTCCGCAGAACCTTCGACCATGTAAAGGCACAGTTCCGCCTGAAAGGGCTAAAGTATAACATGTTGTTCCCGGCTCGCCTTAGAGTGATTGATGAAGAATCCTCTCGATACTTCACTTCGCTGGAGGAGGCTTCCCGATGGTTGAATACCCTACCCCAAGATCGAAGGGGACAGGAGTAGTATGTACAGAAATGTTTGTGTAAGTGCCCAAAGATGTCTCTTAGTGCTTTAGAAGTAACTTTCTCGGACATGAATGCCTGTCACCTTCAACACTTACTAAGACGAACGTTTTTGTTCATACTGTTGCTCGCACAGCTTTAATGGCACCCCTCCCCCCCTGGTTATCGGTTCTGGTTCACTAAAATGTGCCTGTTGGGGATGGAGGGGCTGGGGTGGTGGATGGCTCCCTTGTTGGTTTTCCCTCTTCTTTTACCATTGAACTCTACATGGCGGATTTATCCTCTACCCCCTTCAAGTAAGTTGACGCTATGGCAGAACAGTCACACTATACTTTTTGTCTGAAGGGAATAGAAACCGATGGAGGAGAGCATTACTCCCCAGGGCCTCATTAAAAGGTCTATGGGGGTTTTATGTCACAATTCTGACCAAAGTATGTGCCCCTAGCTGCGGCTAGGTGTTTTTCTTTTCAATTTTTCTTATCACGTTTACTTTTCTAGTTTACAGTCTGCATGGATCCCTATTACGTTTCTTTTATCCTCAGGATATGGACGGATGTCTCTGGACTGCACCGAACTCTGACCGCCCCTGTGTTGTTTGGTGTCGTTCTGGGAGTTGTCTCTCTGCCTTATAGGAGACTTTCCTAGAAATTAATGGGTTTTGTTTGGGGTTCAGGCACGCCGTGTTCCACAGCGGTTGTGCGGGGTGGGAGGGGCTTGGGTTTAAGTTTTTTCTTGTTTTTCAGTGTTACTTTTTACTACTTAAGACAGATGAGTGACAATGTATGTTATACTAGGGTGCTGTGGATTTGGGCCCTGCCACCGCTCTGCCTAGATCTGTGGCAGACCCATATGTACAGTGCATTGATGATGATGTCGGCCTCTCAGGGTCCAGCTGACTGTAACTTGATCCTTGCAGATCTCTATTCTCCCTTGCTATGGCCCCCTTGAGAATTCTTTCCTGGAATATCCGGGGCCTTGGATAAATAAAGTGCTCCCTAGTGTTCGATTATATTAAGAGATATAACCCCCACATCTGCATACTGCAAGAAACGTATCTAGTGGGGAGTAAGATAATGAGTCTTAAACTCCCCTGGGTGGGGTGGCATTTTCATGCCACTCACTCTGGATGCTCCCGTGGAGTCAGTATTTTGACTCATAAGTCCCTCCAATTCGAGTTGCTGGATGTTAAGCTGGACCCTGGGGGTAGATACGTACTAATTCATGCACTTATTGACACGGTTGAGATGGTGGTTGTGTGCATTTACTTACCACCCCCGGCTGACATTTCCCTTCTACATAATCTTATCCCCCTCCTAGCTCAATACCCTACAGATAATGTCCTTCTGGCAGGGGATTTCAATTTAGCGCCGGATCCCGGGATATTTATCCGTCCCGGGATAGACTCACCCCTGACCCAGCCACGGACTCTTCCCTATCCAGATGGGCGGGTATCTTTGGTTTTGAGGTTGTGTGGAGATGGAAGCACCCTCAAGAATGCTCATACACATGCTGCTCCCTTTCACACAATACGCTATCTCGCATTGATCTCATCTATGCCAGTGGCAGTCTTCTGCCTAGGCTTAGAGAGATCAAGATCCTTCCCAGAGGAATATCGGACCATTCACCGATGTTCTGTGTTATACAAGCTGTGACACCCCCTACTGACAGAATCTGGCGTCTATCTAGATTTTGGATAAATCACCCAACTATAGAGTTTGAGATGGCCACCTTGATTAGACAATACTGGTTGATAAATGCTGACTCTACTTCACCAGGTAACGACTGGGACGCATTTAAGGCCTATATAAGAGGATGTTATATGTCTTCCATAGCTAAGGAATGTAAAAATAACCAGGTTAGGTGCATGCGCGGTAGCTCCATGAGCGGTCGCTCGTTCTGAGAGCTCCGCTCCACTCCGGCCTATAACCACCGCCACAGCCACAAAAAGCGGTCGAAAAGGACCATCGGACCCCCTCCTCAGCTACTGGAGTCCTGAGGGACCCCCTCGCATGATCGGGGGCTCAGCCAGACGGGACCTATCCCGATTTCTTTACTCCGGCCCGCGAATCACGGCCTCCATGAAAATGGCGGCCGCCGGCGCCACACGATGCTCTTCTAAGAATCTAGCGGCATCCCTGGAAGACTTTCCACCTCTGCCCTCACACAAAGACAGGACGAATCCTCAAAATGTGAGTAATTCCCAGGATGGGTTATCACCAGCATCCCCCACAAACTCTTTAAGCTGCAGCTCCATGGAAGTCCCCCCCATCCCAGATGGATGAGAGCTGCCCCACATCTAGTCCTCAGAATGATCCCTCTGCTCCCATCCCCACTGACTTTGCAGCCCTCATGGACACCTTCTCCAATATGCTTTCCAGAGGGTTAGCCCACAATACCTCACAAATCACCACCACTATACCGGCTGACCTGCAGCAGCTGGGTGCAAGAATTGAAGTGATTGAATCTAAGACTGATGAAATTGCTGCAGTTGCCAACCAAAACACTGACAGGATCCAAGAATTTCATGACCTACTGGATATGGCAAACTCAAAACTCGATGACCTCGAGAATAGGTCTCGTAGATACAATTTTAGGTTAAGAGGCCTTCCAGAATCGTTTAAGGACACAGATAAAATCGTTTGCTCTTTCATCAAACATTTAATTCCGGACATACCAGACCATAGGCTGGAATTAGACCGGGCACATAGGGCCTTTCAACCTCCGCGCCAAGACGGCCTACCCAGAGACATAGTGGTTAAGCCCCACTTCTTCAGAGTTAAAGAAGAAGTTATGCACAGAGCAAGAGAATCAGAAAATCTCTCCATCCAAGGACACCCGATTCAAATTTTTGCGGACCTTTCCCCCTTCACGATACAGAGACAGAGATCCTTAAAGCCTGTCTTGATCATCCTATCGCAAAAATCGATCGCCTACAGATGGTCGTTCCCCTTTCGCCTCAACTTTGCCTATTTGAATAAGTCTTACAGCTTCACGAATTTTGGAGATGGGGAACGGTTGCTGCTACAACTGGGCCTTATATCACACTCGCCAGCACCATCTGTTATTACGGATCCCAGAACACCTCAATCCGCGAAGAGACTACCACCCTCAAGCCCCATCCAACCCTTATGGAACAAACAACAAGCCAAGAGATCCAAAGATGGACGCCCCCCTAATGGAAAGTCTATCAACAGTGCCTTCTTCTCCCCAGGATCTCCTGTGGTAGTCTTCTGGCAATGGGACGCTGACTTCCCAAACCCCCGTCTTTCTCTGGCAGGACTTTAGCCAGAGCTTTTTTGATTCAGAGATGTTTTCTTTTTGTTTTTTTTTGCCTCATTTTTCTCAGGACTCCTACAAGTCTGTTTTTATGGTTCTACTTTTGTTTTTTTTTATGGCGGTTTGGCCGGAGTGGCTGCACTTCGCCTCCACGAGTTTCGGAGTGGTATTTTCCCCCACTCAGAGACACCTCCATAACCCTCTTTTAGGGGTTTTTGTTGTTTGGGAAAACCTTACAGGGGATGGCTTCCAGCCCTCCCTCCTGTAAGAGTTCTTAGATTGTTATCTAGCTACACTAAGAATGTTTGCTTGTTTATGGCACTTGTTTTACATTGCTTTTGACATGTTTTGTCTCTCTCTCTCAGGGTCGATCTTCCCCCATTTTCTCCCCTCTTCCTCTTACCTATTCCCAGAGTCGCTCAGAAGCCCAACAATGCAACTACACCCTGAAATCCAAAACTCTCAGGCTGCGGAGGCTTGGACACGAGCACAAATCTTGATGTCTCAGGTAGGCAACTGTTGTGTGATGCGCACATCCCCCCCTCTGATCCATGCATCCTGACACACTCATCCCTCCTTCCCCACTCTGTATAGCCACGCACAATGTACAGGGCATGAACTCTCCTGTCAAAAGACGTAAATTATTTAATCACTACAAGTCACAAAAAATCGCAATTCTTTTATTGCAAGAAACTCACTTCCCATCCTCGTACAACCCCTCCTTCTTACATGGACACTACACTCAGTTTTTTCTTTCCAATACTGACAACAAGACTAAAGAGGTAGCCATCTGTTTTGCAAAACACCTTAAATTTTCCCCCTCCAAAGTTATTAAAGACCAAGCGGGCAGGTTTCTCCTGGTAAAAGGCACGATTGAGGGTTCATTGTACTCCTTTATTTCTTACTACGCCCCAAACAAGGGTCAGGCTTCCTTTTTCTCCACAATGTTGTCCACACTAGGCCCGCAACTTGAGGGGAAAATAATAATGGGAGGAGACACAAACCTCCCTTTTGATACTTCTCTAGACAAATCGGGGTCTGGACCTCCTCGCTCCAGAAAACCTCCAAAACAAAGTACTAAAATAGCCTCCACACTGTATTCTCTAGGCCTGGTGGACATATGGAGAGAAATGAATACTAGGTCCAAAGACTTTACCCATTACTCCGCCCCACACCACCTCTACACCAGAATCGATCACATTTTTATCCAATCACATAACATCCCCAGGGCTATTAAAGCAGTTATTAGAGATGCCTCCATTTCAGACCACTCCTTGGTTCTCTTATATATGCAACAATCTCCTAACCTGGATAACAAATTCATATGGCGCCTTAATGAAGGGCTCCTAAGTGGCCCAATACAATGCTCGATTTTAGCAAAGGAAATACAGGAATATTTTCGTTTAAAAGATACGGAAGAGGTTTCTCCGGAAACGTTGTGGGCAGCTCATAAGGCAGTCCTCAGAGGGAAAATTATTGAAATCTCCACCAATCTTAAAAAAGAACGCACGGCTGAAACTAACAATCTTCGGTTTAAATTCCAATCCCTGTGTGGGGCCCATAAAAGGAACCCCACCAAGGATTCTCTAGAGGCGCTGGAAAATGCGCGGACATCTTTAAACCTGGCCCTCACCTCCGAGGCTGAGAAACAGCTCCGGTGGTCAGGAGCTCGCTTTTACCACCAAACTGACAAAATAGGAGCTAAATTAGCAGCCAAATTGTCACCAAGACCACGATCAGCTGCCTTCCCCAAAATTCGCACTCTTTCGGGTGAACTTTCTCAAAACCCAAAAAGCATAATGGAAACATTCCACAACTTTTATACTTCACTATATAAAAAGGAACAAACAACACCTAACCATTCTAT
Organism: Lithobates clamitans; assembly: GCA_037952925.1. Classification (NCBI taxonomy): domain Eukaryota; kingdom Metazoa; phylum Chordata; class Amphibia; order Anura; family Ranidae; genus Lithobates; species Lithobates clamitans. The sequence continues at coordinate 2,328,037 of JBBGZY010000720.1, forward strand.
TTTGGACTTCCTAAACAACCTACACCTTCCCAGATTATCGCCTGAACATTCGGACCTACTAGATGATCCTATTTCTGAATCAGAAGTACTCAAGGTGATTAAGCACCTGAAACAAAACTCGGCCCCAGGTCCCGACGGCTTTTCCGTTGGATATTACAAAAAATTCGGCCATATATTACCCCTGTATTTAGTCAAATTTTTTAACTCTCTTAGGTGTGGCACTCCCCTTGATCAAGCCCTCAATCTTGCCTTCATATCGGTCATTCCAAAACCCGGCAAAGATACAACAATGGTTTCCAATTATCGTCCTATCTCCTAAATTAACAACGATTTAAAAATCTTAACTAAAGTTCTTTCCAACCGGCTAGCATCCTGCATAGCCCTTTACATCAATAAGGACCAGGTGGGCTTTATCCCAGGGAGACAAGGACCTGATCAGATCAGGAGAGCAATTGACATTATTTCACTTCTCAAATCTCAATGGGATGGAGGTCCACCACAACACGGCTATTTGTTATCCATGGACTTGCAAAAAGCTTTTGATACAGTCACCTGGCCCTACCTATTCCATATACTAGAACGCTGGGGTTTTGGTCAACGTTTCATGAGCATTCTTAGATCCCTGTACTCTGACCCAAGTGCACAGGTCAGATTGCAGGGCTACTACTCCGAGCCTCTTACTATAGAGAGGGGAACTAGACAGGGGTGCCCTCTCTCCCCCCTTCTGTTTGCCATAGCCATGGAATCCTTGGCTATTGCAATTAGAACTCATCCTGACATCAAAGGGGTGTTGTGTGGCAAACGCAAGCACAAATGCGCCCTTTTTGCTGACAATTTGTTGCTCTTCGTGACTTCCCCTCTAGTCTCTACTCCTAATATCTTCTCTTTGCTTGATAAGTTTGGTGAAGTATCTGGTCTGCGAGTTAACGTTTCCAAATCTTCTGCCCTGAACATCACGGTCCCTCCTAATGTTCTATGTAGCCTTCAAAACAACTTCCCGTTTTCCTGGAACGAGGTCTCACTTCTATACCTAGGGGTCAATCTAACAGCAAGTATAGCCTCACTCTATTCATCCAACTACCCGGCCATCTTTCGCAAATTGATTTCGGACCTATCCCTTTGGGATAATCATAACATATCTTGGCTAGGCCGTATTAACGCAGTCAAAATGACCCTCCTCCCCCGCATACTTTATTTATTCAGGTCCTTGCCCATCCCTATCCAAAAATCGCATGTTCACCTACTCCAATCCAAAATCATAAAATTAATTTGGGGCTCGAGGGGAAGTCGTTGTGCACAACATATCTTATTCAGGCCTAAATCACAAGGTGGCCTAGCCCTACCCAATATTTGGTGGTATTATCAGGCAGCTCAGTTGGCCCAGATCTCCATTGTATATTCAAAGGGTCCGAAACCTGATTGGGTATCAATGGAATGTCATGCAGTCCCTCTCCACACGATTGATTTTTTGCTTTGGTCTCCCGCTAAATTGAGACCACCCATTCTAGCCCCCACATTATCACATTCTCTGGCCTTATGTGACCGACTTTATAAAAATCCCTCCCTGATTTCCTCCCTCAAACCCCTGACACATATTTTTCATAATCCCGACTTTCCGCCTGGAATGAACATTTTAGCGTTTAGTTGGTGGCTGAATAAGGGTTTACTTAGAATAGGGAACTATTTCTCCTCCACAGGCCCGCTCTCCTTGGCTTTCTGTACAAGTAAGCTTGAAATGCCCCCTGCTGAACGTTTCCGTTTTATGCAAATACACTTCCTTCATTCCATTTGGCCAAATAAATCAGAGCCCCCTTCAGTAACTAACTATGAATCATGGTGTGCAGGTGCAATGGATCAGAGAGGGGGGATCTCCATCATATATGCCTCGCTTGCCTCAGTGGTGTCCAAGCCTCCATACGCCATATCCTGGGAAAAAGACCTGGATATCTCCTGGGATAGAGATCAATGGTTCTCCTGCTTTCATCGCTCGTTTAAGGGAATCCTTAATGTTTCCCTCATGGAGGGCAGCATTAAGGTGCTCACGAGATGGTACAGGGTACCCTCTCTTCTTGCTAGGATATATCCTGATGCTTCCCCGCTGTGCTTCCGTGGATGCAACCATATAGGAACTCTATACCATGTATGGTGGACCTGCCCACGAATAAGGAGCTTATGGAACAAAGTATTCTCAGTGATCCGCAAAGTAACCACAGTTCAGATTTCTCAAACCCAGAGATAGCTCTATTGAATCTGAAAGTAGATAAGGTAGATAAACATACCCAACAACTGATCTTTTTCATCCTACTGGGCACCAAAATTACAATAGCCTCTTGTTGGAATAAACGCAGAGTCCCATTCGCAGCGGTGAAGCATAAAATTTCCTGGATTATGGCACAAGAAAAGATAGTTAGCATTATACAAGATAAAGTTTGTATTTTTGAGTTAACATGGGAACCTTGGGCCAATTTTTGCCATATTTCCTTATGCCCCGGCATTAGCCCACCAGGGCAACAGGTACTCTGAGTGACTCCATTGATAATCCTTATCATTTGCGAATGTCTTCTTCCCCTTCTCCCTTCCCCTCCCCCTGGTCTTCCTCCCCTTTCCTTTTATTACCTCAGATTCCCTGATTGTTTTCTCTGTATGCGGTTTAACCCTGATATTTATTTATTTTTGTTTTTTTTTTGCTTTTCTTTGGAGGGACATGGTATTACCTTAACAATCCCTCGGCTCCCCGAGCCTAGGGCTTTTCTGATTAAATACCTCCCCTTAAGCTAGAGGCTATGTAACTAAGCTGGTTAGATCACTTGACTATAGTCATTAGCGGGGTAGGGTTTTTCTCACTGCTAGATTAGAACAATAATATAGGGCTCTCCTGGTTGGGAAGAACTCGACCGAGGTTGGGGATCTGGGAGAGTGGAGTGGCCCCATGCCCACAGTGTGTTCCCCTATGGGGCGGGTGGCGGACGCCTCTCCTGCTCCCTGAGCCCTTGCAAATAAAAGAGATGTCTTCCTTTTTCACACAACCACATAACCCTCACCCCGGAAAAAGTGTTACACCTGTCTCCTTCAGTCTTTTGATCCGGCAGAATACACATCATATATTAGTCTAGCTTCTGAGACATGTCTATTCTAGCTTATAATCTTGATATACTTTAAATTGTAACACAGAATTTTGCTTTATTTGGCTTTCCTTTTTACATCCTGTATTGAGAGGTTTCGCCTCGATTCTATTTGTTCCTTATGTTTCTTCATATCTTATTGCTTTGTAATATACTACAAAGGTTCTGTAAAATTTTTTTGTTATTAATAATAAAAATCTATTGCAAGAAAATAACCAGGTTATACTTGAGGAGGCGGAGGCCAAGGTTCAGACTCTTGAGTCTGACTTTGCCCTTACGCCTAACCCCCTCACAGGACAAGATATGAAAGCAGCTTACAGGGAGATTTTGCTTCTTAGGGTGGCCAAGGTCAATAAAAGACAGTTGGTTCAATCACAAAAAATCTTTGAACAGGGGGAGTGTAATAATCAAGTTATTTCTGTATTAATAACTATATTTCAATAATTCATATTGATGAGAAAAGTTCCAAGAAAAATCTGTTAAGTTCTCGTGTAAAACCTCCAAAATTGATTTAATGATCAATTAGCAAAATGTTACAAAAACAATGTCAAAATGTAGAATACAAAAATAGATTATTCTTAAAATAAAGTTTAAATCAGATATGTCTGTGTGTATATCTTGAGATCTGTGTGTGTGTGAGTGTCTTGATGCAGAGCTGAAAAAGAATCTGACCCTCTCCCCACAGCCTGTCTGTACTCCTACAATTAACTCCCACCTTTTTCCATAGAGGCTGGCTTAAAAAAGGTTCATTATACTTATAGTCCCACAGAAAAGACCGCGAAATTTGAATTACTCCTTCCAACATTCCTAAGGGTGGGGCTATGAACGAAGTGAGAAAAGCTATCTTTTAAGAATCATTTAACTTACAATATATACATTTCCTTTAAACATATAAAATCCTATATATCAGTATACATATATGTAAAATGCAGTGTTCTTATTAATATCCTAATCAAGAAATATAATAATGTAAAGAAACAGCTTATTCTTAACATACTGAAACTTTGTGTCTTTGGAAAGACTGTAATCTAATCTTCTTACGATGGGGGAGGTGAAATGGTCTACATTAAATTGTATCCATATGTGAGATGATTCTCTCCCAAGCAATGCATACAAAGCCTATACCAGTATAAACTTATGAATATAAAAACCTATATAACTTCACCTTTTCCATACATAGAAGATATATATATATATTTATATATATATATTTATATATAATTCAATTATCACAAGAACTCAACCATTCATAAATTCTGATATTCTAACATTTCCCTCTCAAAATGATTGATTTAAATTAATCTTAATCATTTTAAATTAAATCATTAAATAAATCTGAATCTAACTCTAAATCCATTTATACCTCAAACGCATCACATTCGTATTCATTCATTCTCAAAGATTTTAAGATAATTGATTTAAATATATATTTTCAAATTTGATTCTATATAAGGAAAAGTGAATTCATAACCCTTCATCTTCATATACCATAAAAAATATTTTCACAATTATTATTTTCTTTTTCTTTTACCAAATAAATCAATCCCCTTAATTTCATGATTCATAAATGTAACATTGTTGTACAATACTTTGAAATATAGATATCATTTCAGAAATTTGTTTCATATTTTCCCTCCAAATTGTGTTTAACATAAATCTATAATCCATAAAACCTTTCTAATAACCTTGTCAAAATTAAACATAAAATATGTTCTTAACTTCAATTTGTTCATATAAGTGAGATGATTTCAAAACTAAATACATATTACAATGTAACGTTAATCCTATCTTGTTTATGTACCTTTAAGAAAAATGTACTCTGTCTTAATTAACACCAGATGTTCCCTCTAACTAGAATGACTCTATTGTAGGGATGTTTAACCCTTTCAACTCTGAAAATACACTATATATGAGTGTAAAAATGATGTGTAAAAAATTTCTCATCTTGATATAATAAACATGTCCTGTCACATAAAAATGATATATAAAAACTGCAATATATCTGATGGATAAATGATTTCATCAGTAGTCAAAAAAACTAAAAAGTCCATTGTTTTTAAAATGTCCTCTCTTATCAGAGGTTCTCGAGATTCTTTCTTCTTCTTCTTCTTCCTGCACTCTATAAAGTTGGAAAAACTTTATTAAACATTAAAATGACAACAATAATTATAACGAATGAATCTCTTCTGTCAATTCTTCTCCCAGAACTGATATTCTTAAACTTCAAGATTTTGTTCCCATCTGGAAGGTCTAGAAATATTACATTTCTTTCTTTTGGTGACTTACAAGTCAGATCCTAAAAAAGAATGCAGTATCATTATTGAGAATTTAAATACATGCAAAATATACCTTCATTTACTTATTCATTTTACATACCAAAATTCTAATATTTTATTATGACATACAAACCATATTTTAATAATAACATTTCTAATTACCTTACTTTGCTCTATTTTTCTTTAAATGACCTATACTCTAATTTATTATTCTGTGTATTTAAACGACAGGACGCAATTTCTCTTTTTTTAGTCATAATATAAAATCTTGTTTTCATAAACTAAATAAAAGATTTTAAATTACCCCAGAAGACAAAAGCGAATTATATATTCATTCACTTCTCTTCTATAGTGCTGTACTATACTTCTAACATTTTCAATTCAGCATTTTCTGTAGAATTTTTGCTGAATAGTATAACCATTCTTTGGGTAACACCTAGAAAGACCTGTTGAACAATTCTTAATATTATTGACAAATCCTGTCTCAAAGCATCTCTCAGCACTTGTTCTAACAATCCCATTTATAGGCTTTCTGAATAAATCTAGCTGAGAATGTTCTGTTATCACATCTACCTCTATGGGTTTAGATTTTAAAGTTTTAAAAAATGGGCAATATTTGTCATATAATTCTCCCAAATGAATTCTCTTAAAAAGAATTTTTAATGACAGATCAGGTGTCCGTAATATGATCATCCTAGATCTCACAATCTTTTCTGTTACTTTGACTGCAAAATAAACACTTAACAATTGCTTCATATTTGTGTCAAAAGTCTTTTCCATATTTGTCAAACCTCTGGAGAAAAAAACTATTATTTTCGGTTCACCATCTTTTACCTGAAATAAAATTACTGAGATGGAATTCTCAGATACCTTAGTAGACAATAAAACAGGCATAGACATTCCAATTTCGATTGTATGCAATGAAACAGCATTCTGCAAATCTTTTTTCAACATTTCAAAAACATCTGTATGGGTTTGAGACCATTGATCAAACACAACATCTTTTTGATTCAGGAAATCAAATAATGGTTTAACTTTATCATCGTATTCCTGTAAAAACTCTTTGCAAGAATTTACCTCACTCAAAAATTGATATAATGCCTTGTAAGATGTTGGAACTGGAATAACAGAAATGTTTCTAACTTTTTCCTGTGATAACTTTCTCTGTCCATGACTAATTTGCATATGAAGAAAATTAACTTTATCTTTCATTAACTGAACTGACTCTGTGTTCAATTTCAATCCTGCTGTTTGTAACAGAGTAAATAACTCTGTCAACAGAGTGACATGTTCCTCTGTATTTTGGGTAGACAACAAAATTTTGTCCACGTGTTGGAAAATACATTTTGGTCTAGAAAATTTTGATAAAACTTTCTCCAAGCACTCGTGCACTATTCCGTCACTGATTTCCATTTCTGGAATTATTCTAGTGAAGGCATAAGTTTCTTTATTGAAACTGAAGGCAAGTTTATAATGACAGCTGTTTGTTACTGGTACTGAAAAATGACTATTGGAAATTTCCAGTACTGAAAATACTTTGGCCTTGGCATCCATTTGTGACATTAAATTTAAATTAGGAACAATAGGTTTGTTATTTGTAATGCATTTATTCAGTGATCTTAAATCAACTGATAAAGAATACGAATCATCAGCATTCTTGATAGGCCAAATACAATTATTTACCACTGATTGTGCCTTCTTTAATATTCCTTGTTGTAAAAATGATTGTACAATGTCAGAAACTGGACCTATTGATTCTTGTGGCAACTTATTTTGAATTTGGGGTTCAGGGTCTCGTCCCTCAATTTCTATCTCAATATCTTTAAACAAACCTGTATCCATTTTGTTCTGACTCCAAAGACTTTTATGTGCTCTTACCGATTGTTCCAATTCGAGATTGGTTCCTGTGTGTGGCCAATTAAGATCTGAAGAAATGTCAGCGACTGCTGTACAAATACTTCCAACATTATTGTACATGGAAGAATCTATTAACCTAGATTTGGGCCTAGATGAATCTTTCCATATAGTAGAATTACTTAAATCAATAATCCAATCTAATTTACTAATCACATCCATGCCTAAAATATTCTCTGTATTTTGGCAACACCAGATGTCCATTTTAGTTTTTAAAACTCCCGGAATCTCGAAATTCACACCAGAAACTTTAGCTGCAACTGTATTTCCTTTTCCATTGAAACCAATTAAATTACATTTTGGAGAATCAATATTCACATGTATTTGTTTTTAGTTAAACTGGGTTTAGATCCTAAATCTATTAACCATTTAGTATCCTTGCCATTTAATAAACCATGTACCCATGGCCTTCCACTTTCATCTAATAAAAGTGAAGTCACATATTTTAATGTTGGAGATGACTCAGAACCCTTTTTCCTAAATCCTGATGGTGATGGAAGTAATCCATCTCATCATCCTCTCATTTTCATCATTGTTTTTCAAATTGATTGAACTGTCATTAACAGTCAATGTACTGATCTGTTTGACTTCTGAAGCATAAGGCAAATCAGTCAAACTATTATTTGAAGAAGAAAGAATATATTGCTCAGAAATATGTTCTGTATTTTCTACTTTCAAAGTTTTCCTTTGTGTAGTATGTAGGGAAGTATTTCCTGTCTGCTCTGAAACTTTAGTTCTGCCTGTGACGTGTATCTCACCATCTCTGGGTGTGGCCTTACACGTGGCACTCTGAACACCATTTTGTAATATATCTAAACGGCGTCTGCATTCAGCAGCTTTATTCAGTATTTTTGTTTTAAACAAAACTTCATTTTCCTGGTCATCAACCTTGAAAAAACGCATATCTTGTACAAAAGGCTCCTGCATAGAATCTGCAGTAACATTCATAGAGTCTGCATTAACATTAATCTCTAAACTCTTGCTTGACTCTGCTTTAAACGTTACATTATTCTGTAACTCAGACAACTGAATATCCTTTATTTGAATTGCACTCTGCAAATCATCTATCCTTTCAGTCGAAATCTGACAATTAGTACATAAACTATTGTCCTTTATTTCCTCTTTTGTACCAACTACATTGCTTTCAAAAACTCCTGATATCATTGTATCATAAACTTTAATCAACTTAATCAAATTCCTAACCTGTTTGCTGAATTTCTTAAATGAAAATTTTGACTTTTGTATTTTCTTATTAGCCTGTAAGCATTCATTGAACATGTAACACCATAATTCATCATCTTTAACAAACTTTGACAAATTTTTAAATTCTAAATCACTCTCACTGGATAATTCATAAATTAAATCCATAACTTACCAATGTAAGACGGCTTCCTTCATGTAACACGCGTTCCCTCTCTTGGCGGGAAATTACGTCATCAAGAAACAGATTTTTCTTGTACGTGCACAAACATCTCACCGATTCTGATCTTTCTTTTCCTTCCAAGTTCAATTCAATGATGCCGAAAATGAGCTTTTTCGATTTCTCCTGAAAGCTTGTCTGAATAATCACTGTTTTTGCTGATATTCCCTCTCGACAAGCGGAAGGAGAAATTATTGAAAAAAAATTCGATATTCGGACAAAAAGAATCTGGCAAATGGCTCGCCACTGTTATAATCGAGTTATTTCTGTATTAATAACTATATTTCAATAATTCATATTGATGAGAAAAGTTCCAAGAAAAATCTGTTAAGTTCTCGTGTAAAACCTCCAAAATTGATTTAATGATCAATTAGCAAAATGTTACAAAAACAATGTCAAAATGTAGAATACAAAAATAGATTATTCTTAAAATAAAGTTTAAATCAGATATGTCTGTGTGTATATCTTGAGATCTGTGTGTGTGTGAGTGTCTTGATGCAGAGCTGAAAAAGAATCTGACCCTCTCCCCACAGCCTGTCTGTACTCCTACAATTAACTCCCACCTTTTTCCATAGAGGCTGGCTTAAAAAAGTTCCTTATACTTATAGTCCCACAGAAAAGACCGCGAAATTTGAATTACTCCTTCCAACATTCCTAAGGGTGGGGCTATGAACGAAGTGAGAAAAGCTATCTTTTAAGAATCATTTAACTTACAATATATACATTTCCTTTAAACATATAAAATCCTATATATCAGTATACATATATGTAAAATGCAGTGTTCTTATTAATATCCTAATCAAGAAATATAATAATGTAAAGAAACAGCTTATTCTTAACATACTGAAACTTTGTGTCTTTGGAAAGACTGTAATCTAATCTTCTTACGATGGGGGAGGTGAAATGGTCTACATTAAATTGTATCCATATGTGAGATGATTCTCTCCCAAGCAATGCATACAAAGCCTATACCAGCATAAACTTATGAATATAAAAACCTATATAACTTCACCTTTTCCATACATAGAAGATATATATATATATTTATATATATATATTTATATATAATTCAATTATCACAAGAACTCAACCATTCATAAATTCTGATATTCTAAGAGGGAGAAGACGGGGAGACTGTTAGCCTGGCTTGCTAAAGAACAATCCATGGCCCCCACTATAGCGAGAATCGAGGCGACAGACAGAACAGTAAAGACAGACCCATCAGATATAAACACATGCTTTATGGAATTCTACTCCAATCTGTACTCATCTAGAGCAGGATACTCTGAGGAAGAGCTCTCTGGGTTCTTAGATGAAGTGAAATTTCCTACTCTTACCCCAGAGGTAAGGCAGTCCCTGGATAGCCCGATCACATTAGAAGAGGTCCAAATAGCCTTGGGTTCTTTACAATCAGGTAAGACTCCTGGGGCGGATGGACTCCCTCCTGAGTTTTATCAGCAATATAGTGCGGAAATGGCCCCAAGAATATACAGCATGTTTGTTAAGATGCTAAAGGAGGGAGCCCTCCCCCTTTCTATGGCACAAGCAATAATAGTTGTGGTACCCAAACCAGGGAAAGATCCCCAATTATGTTCGTCCTATAGGCCCATTTCCCTCTTGAATTCTGATGCAAAAATTTTAACCAAAATTCTCGCCAGACGTCTCAATGAGGTAATACTGTCATTAGTGCATGAAAATCAATCGGGGTTCATGCCGGGCAAGGGCACAGACATCAACCTGCGGAGACTGTATGCGGTCTTGTCCTCGGGGGTTGGAGATGTTGACCAAGTGGTAGTGGCCTCCCTGGATGTGGAAAAAGCTTTCGATTCTGTGGAATGGAACTATCTATGGGAGGTCCTCCGTAGATTTGGATTTGGTCCCGTCTTCATCTCCTGGGTTGAGGCGGTGTACAGATCCCCGACGGCCAGGGTACGCACTGGAACGGTCCTCTCTCCGTCTTTTCCCCTTCATAGGGGAACGAGACAGGGTTGCCCATTATCCCCTGGGGCTCTTTGTGCTGGCGATAGAGCCCATGGCTATCCTTATAAGGCCACCTCACAAATACAGGGTATTACTATAGGCCCACTACAGGAAAAGGTGTCATTGTATGCGGATGACACCTTGTTATACCTTAAAGATGATGGACAATCATTGACACAAGCGCTTCAGGTTATAGATAGATACGGGCGATATTCCGGAATATGTATTAACTGGGGAAAATCAGTATTGTTCCCACTGCACTCTGGGGTTGCTCCTTTGCATTTGGACGCACAGCTTCGCTGGGTATCACAGTTCAGATACCCTGGCGTAGAGATACATAGAGACCTTTGTCAATTCATTAGCCTGAATTTGGCCCCGGTGATGTCTCGGGTGAGCCACCAATTTTCCTCATGGAAGTCTCTTCCCCTTAGTCCAGTGGGCCGCGTAAATTTAATTAAGATGTCCATCCTGCCCAAATTCACCTACCTATTCAGACAAACTCCTGTACCCATATCTATTTCTTTTTTTAACAAATTGGACAGTTTGGTCATATCCTTTGTATGGAATGGAAAGGCCCCTAGAATCGCAAAAACAACCTTACAACTACCGGTTACATTGGGAGGCCTGGCACTCCCATGTTTCTTAAAATATTATTGGGCAGCAGTCCTGGTGATGTTAAAGTGGTGGTTGGCGGAGGAGCCCTCTAACCCGGCATCTGCTGTGGAGGCCGCGTTGCTTGGTTCCTAATCGGAGCTACGAAATCTCATACATGGAGGGCCCCGCTCCAATCCACAGATGTCTGTGCCCATGAAAACGACCATTAAGGTGTGGGATACGGTGAACACAAAGCTAAGGAAACAAAATGCGTGGTCCCCTGTGACACCACTTTGGGGTAACCCACGAATGAGTCATATTCAGTCGATACCAGATCCCATCATATGGGCTAGATACGGAATAGTTGCCCTTAGTGATATTGTATCGCAGGGACAACTGATAACATTCGATGATCTGAAGTAGTAAAGGCCTCCCAAACCAGATGTTTTTTAGATTTCTCCAGATAAGACATGCTTTTCGCTCCCAGTTTCCCAATCCGGTGATCTTGCAGATGTCAGATTTGGAAACTGAACTCCGTGCACCTGAAAGCACTAGACTGCTCTCGACTATTTATAATAAACTCGCCCTGTTGGACACGTCTAGAGTCTCACAATTAATGTCAACCTGGCAGCGTGACATTCCTGACTTGACTGATGAGGACTGGGAGGAGGGGGTGCAGCAATACCTAACTCTGACCATCTCCTCTAGTGATAGATTTACCCAATTAAAATTTCTACACCGGGCTTATTACTCCCCACCGCGCCTTGCCAAAATTTATACAAATAGAACAGCCACCTGTCCTAGGTGTGGCTCAGACGATGCATATTTTTATCATACTGTGTGGATATGTCCAAGGATAGTGTTTTTTTTGGAAGACAGTCCTGGATGATATTAACTCGGTGGGCAAAATCAGGGTCCCCTATAGTCCTATCCCCCTCCTGTTGGGCATATGTGACTCTCTTGAGGCCCCCAAAAGGAAAAAATTATTTGTCTTTTACACAGCGATGTATGCCAGAAAGGCGATTCTCCTCAACTGGAACCAGCCTCAACCACCCACTAAACAACTATGGCTTTCTCTCATCAATGCAGCCCTGCCCCTATATAAACTAACATATATGGGGAGAAACAGTCCGAAGAAATTTGATAGAATCTGGGCGGGTTGGGTGGAGGCCAAACATCCGACCATTCCATAGATAAATTAAGTACCCTACCTTACGCTCTTGGCTATCCACTCATCCCTGCTTCATGTAATTTTGCCCCGGACATGGCCTGCCTGATACACAGTTAGTATATAACTAGGATTGGGGGATCCCTGCCGTGTCTCCCCCCCCTCAAGAGGTCTTTTATGGCGACTCTGATTTGAAGTTTTAAAAGTCTACTTTCGCCATTGATTGTGCGGTTGAATTGTATTATCTTCACTGTACTTATTGACTTGACATGGTATGGATGATCATTGAACAATATCTGTCTTGAGCTAATGTAACTTGTTTCTTATTCTGTTTGGGACAAATAAATGAACTTTATGTTAAAAAAAAACACGGGAAACATGCGCCCCTTTACAGGAATACTATAGACACCCCCTAGGTATGAAATTTAAAGGGATATTACACTTTTATTGTTTGACTTTAAGCACTATTAAATCACGGCTCCCGAAAAAACTGACATTTTTAAAACTTTTTTTTGCATTGATACATGTCCCCTGGGGCAGGACCCGGGTCCCCAAACACTTTTTATGACGATACCATGCATATAAGCCTTTAAAATTAGTACTTCTGATTTCTCCCATAGACTTTTAAAGGGTGTTCCGCGGCATTCGAATTTGCCGCGAACACCCCAAATTGTTCGCTGTTCGGCGAACTTGCGAACAGCGGATGTTCGAGTCGAACTCAAAGCTCATCCCTAGTTGTGGCTAGTATTTTGAATTTTATATGATGGGGTAGAGGAAGCCAGTGAAGAGAATGGCAGAGAGAGGCAACAGTCATGGATTGGTTAGTAAGGTATATTAGTCTAGCAGCAGCATTCATAATAGACCGAAGGGGGGGATAGCCTGTGTAAAGGTAGTCTAGTAAGGTGGAAGTTGCAGTAGTCAAGGTGGGATATAATATAACCGAGGAATTAATAAGTTGTTTTGTGGTGTCGTTGGTCACGAAGGGGAGAATTCTAGAAATGTTGCAGAGGTTAAGGTGGCAATATTTAGCCAGTGATTGGATGTTGGGGCTGAGGAGAAGATATTACAAGCTCAGTTTTAGAAAGATTGAGTTTTGAGGAAGTGGCATGACATCCATACTGATATGTCTCTCTGTAAATTTGTGATACGTGAGGAGATTGAGGGGATGAATTGAGAAGTCAAGAGATTTATCTTGATGTCGTCAGCATAGAGGTGGTATTGGAAGCCAACTGGCCCAGGGAAGAGGTAAAAAGAGTGACTAGGAGGGGCCCAAGGATGGAGCCTTGAGGTACCCCACCAAAAATGAGAAAGAGCAGCGGAGGAGATGGTGTTGTATGTGACACTGAAAGTGCTCTAAAATAGGTAGGAGGAAAATCAGGAAAGGGCAGAGTTATAACACAGTTCATGATCTTTTGGATGATGTTGAACATTTTTCCTTGTTGATATACAATTCTGTTTCTATTTGCCTGTTCTCATTTAATATGTATATCTCTCAGCAACACGTTTTCCTTAAACCAAAAATCATTATGTGTTACAGATTATTCTTTCTAATTTCACTAGATATTGGGGGCAGGAGAGGGGGGGGTGGTTCATTGGCTCTACTTGTTACTTATTTTATCTTCGATAAACTGCAGCATTGTATGGCTATAGGTTTTTTTTTTCATTTTAAGTGATTTTTGTTGCAAATATGGATAACAGCAGTCGCTGTTTAGCTGTGTTTCAGTGAATCACTACAGAGTTTTTATGCCTTACTAAAGAATAACTGAATTTGATTACATAAGAATTGGAGAATGCATGAGAGCCGGAAGTGGGGAAAGTCACATGGCTTGGGTGAGAACAAGATTTCACATCTAAATATGTGCTGGGAAAGATGAAAAGCTGCTATGTCTGTGCTTTGAGCAAGAATGAAGACCACATTATGATCACCAACTTCAACTGAGTCATGCATCAGCCAATGGAACACCCAAGTCCCAGATTCCAGTTATGTAATCCTTCATTCAGTGGATAGATTAGTTATTACTTTGTTAAACAGTGTGTGGATAGCTCAGTACAGTTCTGTACAGGTTCATTACCCCAATAAAATGTATAACCTTCTGTAATTTATGAAGAAAAAATTAAGGGAAACCGCGCAGTGGACAAAGGTACAGTATAATATGGAGCTGCTGCCTCTACATGTACAATTCCACCTAAGTGGAGTGTACTGAAATGTGAATGAAAACAGAAGTAGATATGGCGCCGCTCTGGTGGAGTGAATTGTAATGTTTAAAACTTATTTGGTGTCCTGGATTAATACTGAAGGTTTAGGTGATCTTAATAGTGCATATGGTTTGGCAGAACATATACCATGTGAATATGTGTCACCTGTATGGGTTTTATGGTCGTTAGGTTGTTTTAAACCCGAAAAAACTACAACTTACATTCCTACATGGTTCAAATGAAAAAAATAAAAATATATAAAAAATATATAAAATGCTTGCCACCAATACTGAGCCCTTAATGATCCGAAATGTTTTTAGAATTGTGCTACAACTTCTGTTGGTTGTTTCCTTTGTGGTTGAACTGAAAGTGATATCTTATATTCAACAAACCTTAATTGTGATTGTATAAGGAAGGGATATGTGTTGCATGTCCCTATATGCATAAATTATAACAAATTAAAAAAGGAAGGAAAAATACAATTGTGCTAGCACTAAAATTGCCAGTAGTAAATGCAAACCGTTATCTTATTAAATAACAAAGTGCAGTAAGTGCTTAGTGCTCATACCATATATTAATATCATAAAGTGACTGATGCTTTTACAGTTAATTTCAAGGTGCCTAGTGCCTTGTGCTCAGAAAAAAAAACCCAGTGCTTGCTGGAAAAGAAAATTTCAGAAATAAGAAAATTTCAGAAATAAGAAAATACAAACATAAAATCTTCTTATGTGATTCAAAGGAACAGTCCTCTTAGGAAGATAGGTTGAATTTGTCTAGTTGGAGATGACGCAAGACGTTTGAAAGCCCCGCCCTACGTGTTTCATCATCAGACGTCTACAGGAGAGTCTTATGATGAAACGCGTAGGGCGGGGCTTTCGAACTCCAACGCCATCTCTAACAAGACGAATTCAACCTATTAGTGACGGACCTGATCCTTTCATTTCATGTTTTATCTGTTTACAAAATGTGAGTACAACCGCAGCTTATGTTTTAATAAAGGCTTGTAAACGGTTTTACACTATGGGCATTCCCTTTCTTTTATGGTGAATCCTTAACATCGGCAAACAACATTTAAAGCACAGTAGCAGATACTGTGACTGCGCTTATCCCTGCAGGGGTAATAGTATCTGGTGAGTGCAAGCACTATAAGAGCACGTTAAGAAGCACCACCACTAAGCCAGCGCCTGGATAAGAAATTTCCTCAAAATTCCAACCTGTCTTCCTAAGAGGACTGTTCCTTTGAATCACATAAGAAGATTTTATGTTTATTTGTATTTTTTTATTTCTGAAATTTTCTTATTTCTGAAATTTTCTTTTCCAGCAAGCACTGGGTTTTTTTTTTCTGAACACAAGGCACTAAGCACTTACTGCACTTTGTTATTTAATAAGATAACGGTTTGCACTTACTACTGGCAATTTTAGTGCTAGCACAATTGTATTTTTCCTTCCTTTTTTAATTTGTTATAATTTATGCATATAGGGACATGCAACACATATCCCTTCCTTATACAATCACAATTAAGGTTTGTTGAATATAAGATATCGCTTTCAGTTCAACCACAAAGGAAACAACCGACAGAAGTTGTAGCACAATTGACCTGTGCCCAATACAGCGTGACCTGTGCCCCATGCAGCGTGAGCTGTGCCCCATACAGTGTGACCTGTGCCCAATACAGCCTGGTCTGCCTGTGCCCCATACAGCCCCACCTATGCAGAGGAAGAGGCAAGCCACCTGGATCAGCAGAGAGCGGGATTGCCCACTGTAATAGCTTTCATTTGAATTTCCTGTCTTCCCGGGGCTCATCGTCACATAGCCCCACCTCTTGGCCCGACGCCTTTGATGACATCACATGTCCCGCATTGGATCGGCATTCTGTCTATCAAAGGCACCGGGCCAAAAGGTGGAGCTATGTGACGTGAGCCCCGGAAACACTGGAAGTTCTAATGAAAACTCTTACATCGGCAATTCAGCTCTCTGCTGATACAGACAGCTCGCCTCTTCCTTTCCTCTCTCTTCCCCTGGCTGGGAGACTGTGCCGGTGGTGCTCTTATCCTCACTGGGCCCCACTTGGCTGCGGGCCCCATAGCGCCCGCATGGGTCGCTATGGTGGTAGTTACGCCCCTGGAGGCCAGTAATTGTCATCATAGGTATACCTCAACTATGAGAGACAAAATGTGGAAACAAATCCAGACAATCACATTGTCTGAGTTTTGAAAGAATTTATTTGCAAATTATGGTGGAAAATAAGTATTTTGTCAATATCAAAAGTTCATAACAATACTTTGTTATATATCCTTTGTTGGCAATGACAGAGGTCAACCGTTTTCTGTAAGTCTTCACAAGGTTGTCACACACTGTTGCTGGTATGTTGGCCCATTCCTCCATGCTCTTTTCTAGAGCAGTGATGTTTTGGGGCCGTCGCTGGGCAACATGGACTTTCATCTCCCTCCAAAGGTTTTCTATGGGGTTGAGATCTGGAGACTGGCTAGGCCACTCCAGGATCTTGAAATGCTTCTTACGAAGCCACTCCTTCGTTGCCCAGGCAGTGTGT
Source organism: Lithobates clamitans (assembly GCA_037952925.1). Classification (NCBI taxonomy): domain Eukaryota; kingdom Metazoa; phylum Chordata; class Amphibia; order Anura; family Ranidae; genus Lithobates; species Lithobates clamitans. Next base: position 2,345,259 of record JBBGZY010000720.1, read on the forward strand.
TTGGGATCATTGTCATGCTGAAAGACCCAGCCACATTTCATCTTCAATGCCCTTGCTGATGGGAGGAGGTTTGCACTCAAAATTTCACGATACATGGCCCCATTCATTCTTTCATGTACAGGGATTAGGGATGAGCCGAACACCCCCCCGGTTCGGTTCGCACCAGAACCTGTGAACGGACTGAAAATTTGCACGAACATTAGAACCCCATTGACGTCTATGGGACTCGAACGTTCGAAATCAAAAGTGCTCATTTTAAAGGCTAATTTGCATGGTATTGTCCTAAAAAGGGTTTGGGGACCTGGGTCCTACCCCAGGGGACATGTATCAATGCAAAAAAACTTTTAAAAACGGCTGTTTTTTCGGGAGCAGTGATTTTAATGATGCTTAAAGTAAAAAAAAAAAAAGTGAAATATTCCTTTAAATATCGTACCTGGGGGGTGTCTATAGTATGCCTGTAAAGTGGCACGTGTTTCCCGTGTTTAGAACAGTCCCTGCACCAAATGTCATTTTTAAAGGAAAAAATCTAATTTAAAACTGCTTGCGGGTTTAATGTAATGTCGGGTCCTGGCAATATGGATGAAAATCAGTGAGACAAACAGCATGGGTACCCCCCAGTCCATTACCAGGCCCTTTGGGTCTTGTATGGATATTAAGGGGAACCCCGCACCCAAATTAAAATAAGGAAAGGTGTGGGGCCACCAGGCCCTATATACTCTGAACAGCAGTATACAGGCGGTGCAAACAAGACAGGGACTGTAGGTTTGTTGTTAAGTAGAATCTGTTTGTAATTTTGAATGGGTACATTTTTAACGTGTTTAGCTCCAGCCAAAATATCTTTTTTAAGCTTTTTGGAAAACATAGGGAAGGGTTATCACCCCTGTGACATTTGTTTTGCTGTCTTTCCTCCTCTTCAGAAGATTTCACCTCACTTTTTGTCCCAATGACAAATGTTTTTTGAAAATTTGGGATTTTTGGGGAACAAGGATTGGAAAGCATCAGTGGAAAGGAGAAATGTTTTTCCCATATTAACTCTTACAGGAGAGAATTTCCCTTCCTAGGGGTAGATTTCATCTCACTTCCTTTTGTCTCCTTCCGTTTGCAAGTAGGAGTTGTTTGTAAGTTAGATGTTTGAAAGTAGGGGCCTGCACTATATACTCAGCAGAAATTTGGGCCTTAGGTGTTGTTGTGGCCACAACACTGTAAGCCCTCACAGGGCCCTGCTGTGAAATATTAGATTAAGAATTGTAAATACATGCCCCTGTTGAACAGGGGCAGAAAAACTGGGCCTTTGGTGGTGGTGGTGCTGGTGCCACAACACTGTAAGTCCTCACTCGCTCTTGATGGGTGCAGAAATGGGCCCTGCTGTGAAATATTAGATCAAGAATTGTAATTACATGCCCCTGTTGAACAGGGGCAGAAAAATTGGGCCTTTGGTGGTGGTGGTGGTGGTGCTGGTGCCACAACACTGTAAGTCCTCACTCGCTCTTGGTGGGTGCAGAAATGGGCCCTGCTGTGAAATATTAGATCAAGAATTGTAATTACATGCCCCTGTTGAACAGAGGCTGAAAAATTAGGCCTTAGACACTGGTGCTGGTGCCACAACACTGCAACCCCTCACAGACACTCTAGTTGGAACGCAGAAACGAGCCCTGCTGCAAAGTATTGCATCAAAAATTGTAATTACATGCCCCTGTTACACAGGGGCAGAAAAATTGGGCCTTAGGCACTGGTGCTGGTGCCACAACACTGCAGCCCCTCACAGACACTCTAGTTGGAAAGCAGAAACGAGCCCTGCTGCAAAGTATTGCATCAAAAATTGTAATTACACGCCCCTGTTAAACAAGGACTGAAAAATTGGGCCTTAGGCACTGGTGGTGGTGCCCAGACCCAAAAATGTTCTTACAAGCTATCAGCGTGATCATTGAGGAGGAAGAGGATAATTACTCAGGGATAGTCACTCAGCATCAGCATAGGCAGTCTTTGAAGGGATCTGAGATTTCAAAAAAAATTATTCGCTTACATCAGCATCAGGTGCTTGGTAGCTGGTGGTGATCCAAGACTGATTCATTTTTATGAAGGTCAGTCGATCGACCGAATTGGTGGACAGACGCACCCTGTGATCGGTTAATACGCCTCCAGCAGCACTGAATGTGCGTTCCAAAAGAACGCTGGATGCAGAACAGGCCAGTAGCTCAATTGCATACTGTGCAAGCTCTGGTCAGTGATCCATCTTCAAAACCCAGAGGATTTTCGGTGGGAAAGGTGTCCAAATCTGATCTTGCCCCTAGGTATTCCTGCACCATGTAAAACAGACGCTGGCGATGGTTGCTGGAACCAATCATACCTTGGGGCTGCGGACCAAAAAATTGTCTGAATGCATCGGTCAGACGGCCACCTTCTCCACCGCTCCTTCTTTGACCGAAGCCTCAGCAACACATTGTCCAGAAACAGGAGTTTGTAACCTCCCAGTCTCTGGGAACGCGTTGCACAGACCTTTCTGCAAGGCCTCCCGAAGATGTTTCATCCTCTGCTCCCTCTGCGATGGCAAGATAAGGTCCGCAACCTTACCCTTGTAACGTGGATCAAGGAGGGTTGCCAGCCAGTATTGGTCCTTCTCCTTGATACCACGAATATGAGGATCCTTACGCAGGCTTTGCAGGATCAGGGAGGCCATGCAGCGTAGGTTTGCTAAGGCATTCGGTCCGGAGTCCTCTGGGTCACTAAGGACGACATGGTCCGCAGCCACCTCCTCCCAGCCACGTACAAGTCCATGTGTTTCTTGGGACTGATCCCTTAAAGACTGCTGCTGATGCTGAGTGCCAGGCTCCACCTCCATACTGACACAATCTTCCTCCTCCTCCTCCTCCTCCTCCTCTTCCTGTGTGATCGGCAGGCACGCAGGAACACTGTCTGGATAAAGGGGGCCTTGAGAGCTAAGGAAGTCCTCCTCTTCCTGCCTCTGTTCTGCCTCAAGTGCCCTATCCATTATTCCACGCAGCGTGTGCTCCAACAGGTGGACAAGGGGGACAGTGTCACTGATGCATGCACTGTCACTGCTCACCATCCTCGTGGCCTCCTCAAATGGTGACAGGACAGATCATGGCCCACTGGCGTGGGGAAAAAAAACCAAGCTCCCCTGACCCTGTCCTGGTGCCATAGTCGCACAGGTACTCATTGATGGCCCTCTGCTGCGTGTGCAGCCGCTGCAGCATGGCCAACGTTGAGTTCCACCTGGTGGGCATGTTACAGATTAGGCGGTTCTTGGGCAGGTTAAACTCCTTTTGGAGGTCCATCAGCCGAGCACTGGCATTATATGACCGGCGGAAATGCACACAGACTTTCCTGGCCTGCCTCAGGACATCCTGTAAGCCCGGGTACCTGCCCAAGAACCGCTGCACCACCAAGTTAAGGACGTGAGCCAAACAGGGCACATGGGTCATTTGTCCCTGTCGGAAAGCAGAGAGGAGGTTGGTGCCATTGTCGCAAACCACCATTCCTGCCTTAAGTTGGCGTGGCGTCAACCACCTCTAAACCTGCCCCTGCAGAGCTGACAGAACCTCTGCCCCAGCGTGGCTCCTGTCCCCCAAGCACACCAGCTCAAGCACCGCATGGCATCTTTTGGCCTGCGTACTTGCGTAGCCCCTTGAACGGCTACGGAGCACCGCTGGTTCCGAGGACAAAGCACAGGAAGAGGCCATGGAGGAAGAAGAAGAGGAGGGGGTTGAGGAGAGAGGTGCGTCACAATCATTAGCATTTTGGAGGCGTGGTGGCGGAACAACCTCCAACACTACTGCACCTTGTCCTGCATCCTTCCCAGCTGCCAGCAGAGTCACCCAATGCGCCGTGAAACTTAGATAACGTCCCTGTCCATGCCTGCTGGACCATGAGTCAGCAGTAATATGCACCTTACCGCTGACCGCCCTGTCCAGCGAGGCATGGACATTGCCTTCCACATGCCGGTAGAGAGCCGGAATCGCCTTCCGTGAGAAAAAGTGGCGTTTGAGTACCTGCCACTGAGGAACCGCACATTCCACAAACTCACAGAAGGGGGCAGAGTCTACCAACTGAAAAGGCAGCAGTTGAAGTGCTAGCAATTTTGCCAAGCTAGCATTCAACCGCTGGGCATGTGGATGGCTGGGAGCAAACTTCTTTCGGCGGTGCAGCAGCTGGGGCAGGAAAATTTGCCTGGTACAATCTGACGTCAGTGTACCAAAAGCAGATTGCCCACAAGTACTTGGCTGTGACACACCTAATTCTACACCTTCATTCCTCTCAGTGCAGGTCTCAGAGAGGACTGAAGGTATAGTGGGGTTGGAAATCTCAGCTGATGAGGAGCAAGGAGAGGTCCTCTTTGTTCTTTGGTGTGGGTTCTTTTAGATACGCTTGCCAACGAACTGCATGGCAGGTCAACATATGTCTGGTCAAGCATGTGGTACCCAAGCGGGAGATGTTTTGGCCACGCGAGATACGCTTGAGACATATGTTGCAAATAGCAGCGGTGCGATCTGATGCACTCGTCTCAAAAAAGGCCCACACCAAAGAACTTTTTGAATAACGCGCAGAGACTGCAGCGCCCTTCACATGTGGAGCTTTGGGGTGTGATGCAGTCAATGTGCTGCCCTTAGGCTGGCCCTTGGAGGGCATCCTGCCTCGTTGGTGATGTGCCGCCTCCTCGTCCTCCTCCTCTCTCCTATCAGGCACCCACGTTGAGTCAGTGACCTCATCATCCCCTCCCTCCTCATCACTGGAGCAAACCTGGCAGTATGCTGCAGCAGGGGGAGCATGACTGCCAGATTGCTGTCCTTCTTGGTCACCCCCTGTGTCCGTGCTCATGTTACTGCCTTCATCGAGCTCAGTATCATCATCAGAGCCTTCCAAACACTGGGCATCCTCCTGGAGCATGTACCCAACACTGTGGTCAAACAGTTCGAGGGACTCCTCAGGAGGACATGGTGGGGCTAGGGAAGGAGTCACTGATGACATTGAGCCGAGGGAAGAGGCCGCTGCTTTGCCAGACAAAGTACCCTGGGCATGGGTAAGAGAGGATGAGGAGGATGAGAACGGCTTGGTCATCCACTCGACCAAGTCTTCCGCATGTTGCGGCTCAACACAGCCAGCTGCCGAAAAAAAGGCCAAGCGTGTCCCACGGCCACGTGCTGATGAGGATGCACCGTCTCCATGACCAGCACTAGACACAGAGCCTGCTTGCCCTCTCTTATTGGCTTGTGACTGTCTGCCTCTCCTTCTTGGCCTTCCAGACATACTAATGGCCTGAAGCTGGGATATATATATATATATATATATATATATATATATATATATATATATATATATATACTGATACTGCAGCTAGCAAAATCAACTGCCTGCCTGTAGTACACCACCAACCTTCTACAGGTAGCTTTAGCTGAACACTGTGAGGAGGACGCACCCCACTAACTTGTAGGTTTAGCTGAACACTGTGAGCAGGATGCACTGCACTAACTGTAAATAGTCTAGCTGCCTGACTGTGGTACTAATAGGATCAAAAGAACACCAGCAATTTTCTTCAGGTAGCTGTAAATACTGTAACAAGACAAGCCTGCCTGTCAGTAAGAAGATAACAGGAACAGATCTAGCTGAACACTGTGAGCAGAACGCACCCCACTAACTTGTAGGTTTAGCTGAACACTGTGAGGTGGACGCACCCCACTAACTTGTAGGTTTAGCTGAACACTGTGAGCAGGACACACCCCACTAACTTGTAGGTTTAGCTGAACACTGTGAGCAGGATGCACCCCACTAACTTGTAGGTTTAGCTGAACACTGTGAGCAGGACACACCCCACTAACTTGTAGGTTTAGCTGAACACTGTGAGGTGGACGCACCACACTAACTTGTAGGTTTAGCTGAACACTGTGAGCAGGACGCATCCCACTAACTTGTAGGTTTAGCTGAACACTGTGAGCAGGACGCACCCCATTAACTTGTAGGTTTAGCTGAACACTGTGAGCAGGACGCACTGCACTAACTGTAAATAGTCTAGCTGCCTGACTGTGGTACTAATAGGATCAAAAGAACACCAGTAATTTTCTTCAGGTAGCTGTAAATACTGTAACAAGACAAGCCTGCCTGTCAGTAAGAAGATAACAGGAACGGATCTAGCTGAACACTGTGAGCAGGACGCACCCCACTAACTTGTAGGTTTAGCTGAACACTGTGAGCAGGACGCACCCCACTAACTTGTAGGTTTAGCTAAACACTGTGAGCAGGACACACCCCACTAACTTGTAGTTTTAGCTGAACACTGTGAGCAGGACGCACTGCACTAACTGTAAATAGTCTAGCTGCCTGACTGTGGTACTAATAGGATCAAAAGAACACCAGTAATTTTCTTCAGGTAGCTGTATATACTGTAACAAGACAAGCCTGCCTGTCAGTAAGAAGATAACAGGATCGGATCTAGCTGAACACTGTGAGCAGGACACACTGCACTAACTGTAAATAGTCTAGCTGCCTGACTGTGGTACTAATAGGATCAAAAGAACACCAGTAAATTTCTTCAGGTAGCTATAAATACTGTAACAAGACAAGCCTGCCTGTCAGTAGAAAGATAACAGGAACGGATCTAGCTAAACTGAATACAGTGTATATATATATATATATGCAACACCTGGGATGCATATATATACATAATACACTAAGTGCAGCTAACTGACTGACTGTTCTGCCTAATCTATCTAACTCAAATCAAATGTCACTGTCTGTCTCTCTCTCTCTCTCTCTCTCTCAATGAACACCGGAACACACACTACACAGGGCCGCCGTGCAGGCGGCCTTATATAGTGTGGGGCGTGTACTAAATCCCCTGAGCCATAATTGGCCAAAGCCTCCTTGGCTTTGGCCAATTACGGCTCTCTGTTCACACGGCGCTGTGATTGGCCAAGCATGCTTGGCCAATCATCAGCCAGCAATGCACTGCGATGCCGCAGTGAATTATGGGCCGTGATGCGCCACACGAATTTGGCGCGAACGGCCCATATCTTTCGCAATTCGGCGAACGGGCGAACAGACGATGTTCGAGTCGAACATGGGTTCGACTCGAGCACGAAGCTCATCCCTAACAGGGATCAGTCGCCCTGTTCCCTTTGCAGAGAAACAGCCCCAAAGCATGATGTTGCCACCCCCATGCTTCACAGTAGGTATGGTGTTCTTTGGTTGCAACTCAGCATTCTCTCTCCTCCAAACACGACGAGTTGTGTTTCTACCAAACAGTTCTACTTTGGTTTCATCTGACCATATGACATTCTCCCAATCCTCTTCTGGATCATCCAAATGCTCTCTAGCAAACCTCAGAGGGGCCCGGACATGTAGTGGCTTAAGCAGGGGGACACGTCTGGCACTGCAGGATCTGAGTCCCTGGTGGCGTAGTGTGTTACTGATGGTAGCCTTTGTTACATTGGTCCCAGCTCTCTGCCGGTCATTCACTAGGTCCCCGTGTGGTTCTGGGATTTTTGCTCACCATTCTTGTGATCATTTTGACCCCACGGTGTGAGATCTTGCGTGGAGCCCCAGATCGAGGGAGAATATCAGTGGTCTTGTATGTCTTCCATTTTCGAATTATTGCTCCCACAGTTGATTTCTTCACACCATGCTGCTTGCCTATTGCAGATTCAGTCTTCCCAGGCTGGTGCAGGTCTACAATTTTGTTTCTGGTATCCTTCGACAGCTCTTTGGTCTTCACTTTAGTGGAGTTTGGAGTGTGACTGTTTGAGGTTGTGGACAGGTGTCTTTTATACTGATAACAAGTTCAAACAGGTGCCGTTAATTCAGGTAATGAGTGGAGGACAGAGGAGCCTCTTAAAGAAGAAGATGCAGGTCTGGGAGAGCCAGAAATCTTGCTTGTTTGTAGGTGACCAAATACTTATTTTCCACCATAATTTGCAAATAAATTCTTTCAAAAATCAGACATGATTTTGTCTAGACCAAATACTTATTTTCCACCATAATTTGCAAATAAATTCTTTCAAAAATCAGACATGTGATTGTCTAGATTTGTTTCCACATTTTGTCTCTCATAGTTGAGGTATACCTATGATGACAATTACAGGCCTCTTTTATCTTTTAAGTGGGAGAACTTGCACAATTGGTGGCTGACTAAATACTTTTTTGCCCCACTGTATATATATATATATATATATATATATATATATATATATATATATATATAGTTGAAGCCCAGTGGCCGATACGGGCATGGGTAACATTTATAGTTAACATAAGACTTACCATATGAAATGGACCTGGAAGTGTGCCTTGGTCTGATGGACGGTATACCAAAATAAGGGGGCATATCCTAGATTTAGAAATGAATATTCTGTTAAGAGAAATTAATAATTAAGAAATGCCCTAAAAAAGGAGATGGGAGGGTGGGTATCGCGCACAGGAAACCGACAAACACCACAGGCGAGTGGGCTGGTTAAATACCCCCGGGCTCCTCCCATAAATTCAGGCCACCATACTGGCCTTTCTACTTATGGTTGAAGCCCTATGGCCGATACCGACAGGGGTAACATTTATAGTTAACATAAGACTTACCATATGAAATGGACCTAGAAGTGTGGACTTACCACATGAAATGGACCTGAAAGTGTGCCTTGGTCTGATGGACAGTATACCAAAAAAAGGGGGCAAAAACATTCAGGTAGGGGTATAATGTTTTATCAGTTTTTCAGTTGTTCATTGAGCTAATTTGGTAAATGCCTGTGCCATCTCCACTTGAGGGTTAGGGATGTAACGGGCAAAGCAGGCTGACTTCCACCTGCCTAGTCTTTTAATGATATGGTCTGGGACCTCATTGTGGGATGCTGCCGAGGCCGCTCTGATACGGAAGGAGTAGCCGGAGTACTGGCTGGGGTTAAGGTGAAAGTTGCGGAGAAGTATCCTTATGTGTTTCACAAACTGACAGGCACTTTAAGTGGATGTAAACCCAATGTCATCCTTTCTAAACTACTGCCATAGGGGTTATTTATAAGGATATACATGCCTCCTGCATGTATCTTTACCTGTCAAATGTCTCCTCTCTGTCTGTTATGAGAGCCGAAAAACTGCATATTCTGTGGGTGGGTCTGTTGTCTGGAGCTCGGTGAGTGGAGTCGTGATGTCAGTAGACTCCCCGCCCACCTCTACACTCCCCTTGTCTCTTGTTTCTTGTCCCTTGTTTCTCCTGTGTATTTCTAACACTGAACTTCTGCTGAACTTCTGCTATGATCTTTAACATCCAGTGAAAAGACAGGAAAGTAACCACATGACTTCAACATGCCAAATTATGCTGAGTTGTGGTACAGCCAATCCTTGCAGAGCTGCTGAAGAAAGGAGTGGGGGAGGGAATTAAAAAATAATGCCTGTGTCTTAGGCTAGTGCACAAGATATGTAAATCACCTGTCACTCACAGCAAGGGGGAGGATTTGACATTTGAAGTTTTTCTCAGTTTGTCAAGATTTTTCTCACTGAACAATAAAAGAGGATTGCTCAGAGATGGATTAACTCTGTGTGGTAAGACTGGGCTCAAATGATAGGAAATCTTATACTCTACAGTATGATATAAAAAAAAAAAACATTTTTTTTTCAGGTTTACATCCACTTTAAGGGTTTGACTGGGAACGGTAGAAGGGGGCTGGAGTCCGGTTGTTCAGGCAGGAGTGAGAGAAGATGATTGGGTACGGTGACTGGACACCAGCTATTATTGGTTTTGTAAAGGTGGATGTCCACTCCAGAGCCTGCCTGCTGGGTAGCGGACCAAGTTCCGTCTGCGTAGCACTTGGCCTGCGGGGTTGCTAAAGGTGAACTTGCCAGGTCGCAAGAACCCGTAGTAGGCCAAGTATATGGCCGCTTTTAGGACCATACTGGGGAGAAGACCAAATGGTGAAGTGGTCAGGATGGTCGACATACCCCTAAAGATGGCCCCCGTTATGGGTAAACTTTGGTACTGACCACCGGTTGGTGTTTCTGGGTGTCACGTAGGATGGCTCGGATAGCGTGGGATGTAAATAGGGAAGACTTTGCAGGGTCTTGTAGCGTCAAGAAATGTTGTATGCCGGCTAGGTATAGCCGAATAGTGTAATCTGATAAGGCCAGCTGACTATGGCAATATGAAATGAAGGCCAGTACGTGCTTGACATCTGTTGTTTCCTCGGAGCAAGATGCCAGGAATTTATTGAACGCACTCCAAGCTGTCTGGTAGGCTTTGAGTGTGTTATGGGACAGTGAGTAGGTGATGAGCTGGGTCGCTCCTTGTAGGTGTTGTACTAGTCCAGGGTCAGCTGAGACCAAATGGGGATAGGGGCCGAAACTGGATCAGCTCCGGGCACCTGTTTGAAAAAGGAAGTATAGTTAAAACGTGACAGTGCATCTGCTGCTAGGTTGTATTTGCCTGGAATAAATGAACAGTGGATATTAAACTGATGTTGTAAAGACAGTTGTACCAGGCTGCGCAGGAAGGACATGACTGAGAGGGACTTGGACCTGCCTTTGTTGATAATATCTGCCGTGGCCTGATTGTTGGTGGTGAAGACCACAGTTTGCCCTGTCCAATGATGACCCCAGAGCTGTGCGGCTGCCACTATCGGATAGAGCTCGAAGAGGGGGGATGTTCGGGTGAAGCCAGGTTTTAACAGTATCTGTGAAGGCCAGGGTCCTGAAAACCATTGGTGGCCAAAAATTGCTCCCCTCTCTCCTGCTCCTGTGTGTCACGGAGCTGGCTAGGTCTGTGTTTGGCGGCGGCACTGTAACACAGCCCCGCCCCCCCTAGACCGGCTTGTGTGATAGTAGATAGAATCAGTGTTTCGCCTATCACACGAGCCGGTCTAGGGGGGCGGGACCATGTTACAGCGCCGCCGCCGAACACAGACCCAGCCAGCTCCATGATCCACATGAGTAGATGCCCGCCCGTACAGTCCGCCCTGTGTGCCTGGATAGGGGGATCGGCGGGGGGGCGCATATAGAGGAAATTAGCTTTCTATATTCCTCCATGCAGCCGCTGAATACTTGCAGGAGGGAGAGGAGGAGAATCAAGTATTCAGCGGCTGCATAGAGGAATATAGAAAGCTCATTTCCTCTATATGTGGCCCCCCGCCGATCCTTCTATGCAACTTCTTTTACTGGCCCCCCAGTTCTCCTTGTGCTCCCTGGCGCCCCCCTATGCTCTCCAGCCCCCCCTCACAGTTCTCTCCACCCCTGTTTTTTCTGCCCCCCCCCTGCTCTCCAGCTCTCCCCATCCTACTCTAGCCACCATCCCAGTGCTCTTCACTCCCCCAGTGCTCTCCACCCATGTTCTTTCTCCCCCCCCAGTGCTCTCCAGCTCTCCCCATCACTCTCCAGCCCCCACCCCAGTGCTCTCCACCCCCCACAGTGCTCTCCAGCCCCCAATTCTCCGCACCCCTGTTCTTTCGGCCCCCCCGGTGCTCTCAAGCTCCACCCATCGCTCTGCAGCCCCCCCATGCTCTTTGCCCCCCAGTGCTCTCCACCCATGTTCTTTCTCCCCCCCAGTGCTCTCCGCCCCCCACAGTGCTCTCCAGCCCCCCATTCTCCGCACCCCTGTTCTTTCGGTCCCTCCGGTGCTCTCAAGCTCCACCCATCGCTCTCCAGCCCCCCCGTGCTCTTTGCCCCTCGTGCTCTCCACCCCTGTTTTTTTGGCTCCCCCTCCAGTGCTCTCAAGCTTCCCCCCAGCACTCTCCGCTCCCCACCTCTGTACTCTCCACTCCCCCCTGCATTTTGCCCCCACCCATGTGCTCTCCAACCCCCGCCAGTGCTCTCCAGTCCCCCGTGCTTTCCACCCCTGTTTTTTCTGGCCCCCACTGGTGCTTTCAAGCTCCCCCATTGCTCTCCACTGCCCCCTGCTCTTTGTACCCCCCAGTGCTCTCCACCCCTGTTTTTCTGCTCCTCCCCCAGTGCTCTTCGCCACCCCACACTCTTAGCCCCCACAGTGCTCTCCACCTCTGTTCTTTTTGGACCCCACGTGCTCTCAAGTCCCCCCCCCCAGCGCTCTCCGCTCCCCATCCCTGTGATCTCCACTCCCCGCCAGTACTCTCTGCTTCCCCTTCTTTCCAGCTCCCACCCAGTGCTCTCTACTTCCCCAGGACCAGAGGACAGGCTGACTGGGGCCGGAAAATGAGGATGGCTGAAGGTGCAGGTGGCCAGGGACCACTCCATCTCACAGCACACAGATCCTCTGGAAGGAGCACTGTCCCCATCCAAAACGAGAACAGACCCTGCCTGCTGCTGGCCATCATGGATATCCTGCTGGCATGCAAGGTACCGTACCGAGCATCAACAACACACCTTCCCACAGACAGGGACTGCTGACTGGGCCATGGGGCACAGGAGGGGCTGCAATGATGGGCACAGTGAAGCTGCATTCCTGGGCACAGTGAGACTGCATTCACGGGCACAGTGAGACTGCATTCACGGCACAGTAAAGCTGCATTTGATGGGCACAGTGAGGCTGCATTGATGGGCACAGTGAGGCTGCATTGATGGGCACAGTGAGGCTGCATTGATGGGCACAGTGAGACTGCAATGATGGGCACAGTGAGGCTGCAATGATGGGCACAGTGAGGCTGCAATGGTGGGCACAGTGAGGCTGCAATGATGGGCACAGTGAGGCCGCATTGATGGGCACAGTGAGACTGCATTCACGGGCAGAGTAAAGCTGCATTTGATGAGCACAGTGAGGCTGCATTGATGGGCACAGTGAGGCTGCATTGATGGGCACAGTGAGACTGCATTCACGGGCAGAGTAAAGCTGCATTTGATGAGCAGTGAGGCTGCATTTGATGAGCACAGTGAGGCTGCATTGATGGGCACGGTGAGGCTGCATTAATGGGCACAGTGAGGCTGCATTGATGGGCACAGTGAGGCTGCATTGATGGGCACAGTGAGGCTGCATTGATGGGCACAGTGAGGCTGCATTTGATTGGTACTGATGAGGCTGCATTTGATGGGCACTGGTGAGGCTGCATTTGATGGGCACTGGTGAGGCTGCATTGAGCTCCTGTATCATGTCTGTAGTCTCTGACCATCTCCTGTATCATGTCTGCAGTCTCCGAGGGAGTCTGCAGAGGAGTCAAGAATGGGAGCACCACCGGGATGGGGGTCATGGGAGAAGTCAGACAAGTGTGGACTGTGGAGAGGAGACTATAGGATAAAACCAGAGCCACCGAGCTGAAGCCGACTGACTGAGCCCTACACGGTGCACCTGAGAAGAGGTCAGTGACAGCACCGCTAGGCCAGTCTGAAGGGGGAATCACTGATGTAAGGGGGGAGTGAATACGATAATGTAAGGGGGCACCGATATAAAGCACAGCCTTATATCAGTAACCCACCCCCCCCTTACCTTAGTGTATTCTTTCTGCGGAAGGTGGTCCCCCCCCACGTTTTGAGTTCCTGGGGTCCCCCTTGATTATTGATCACTTACCACTTTTAACTGGAATTAGCTTTTATATATATATGTATATATATGAATATATATATATATATATATATATATATATATATATATATATATATATATATATATATATATAAAAGCCCTATGTGATTTCATATCTGTCTTATCTATATAATACACTCTTCAAATGTGCATTTTATGGTTTTCCCTTTCATGAACAAGAAATCAATGACATTATGCTGTTGCGCTGGTTTATTAATGCTGTTGGGGTGGTATAATAATGCTGTGGGGCTGGTATGAAATTTTTTCCAGGGCTGGATGTTATTCCCAGTCCGGCCCTGGGATTAGGGAATTGAGATTGGGAATGTGGGAAGAATGAGGTGCAGACAGGTCGTACACTAGAGGTAGTTTATTAGAGAACTTGCCCTTGACAAGCCCAATAGGGCTGACTCTCCAAGTACTAAAAGGGGGCTGAGTGAAGGGGCCTATAATTAAGTCTCTGTCTATTTCTGCCTGTAAAAGCTGGTCTATGGCCTGCTCGTCAGTGGCCACTGAGCAGAGATTCCTACATTCGTAGGTAGTATGGGGCAGGGAAATGAGACTGGTGTGAAACCCTGCTGTGAATCCCTGGATAAGGTAGATGGCCAGGGAGGGAGTGGGGTGTGAGGTGAGCTGGAGCCCTAGCCACAGGACATTGACACGGCTTAGTCATGCCCTCTTGTGTTGCTTGACCTCGCACAAGTTCCTTGGATGCGCCCTCTGGCATAGGGTGCAGATGTGGAGCAGGCGGCACTGACTGAAGTTGCAGGATCCGTAATTGTAATTATTGCAGATAGCTGCTCCTCCCATGGTTTGGACTGGTCGTCCGAATTTGTCCACCTGAGGCATCTGTGCAGGGGCCGACTGGCCCTGAACTGCACCGTAGGTAGATGGAAACACGAAGGGGCGTCTGATTGTCGCGTTGGCGCACCAAGTGGCGGTGTGGGTGGAGCACTGTGGTGAGCGCAAGCCGGTAAAGTGGCGACAGAACAACTCTGTGTCCATAAGGCTCCAATTTGTGGTTGTCTGAAATTGTGTGAGCCTAGCTGCTGCCTTCGTGGAAAAAGAAAGATGATAATCGTAAAAAGAAAATCCTCCATACTTGTAGCCCAGGTCTACTACAGTATGGAGGTATAAGTCCAACTCTTCCCTCCTGCTGGGAGCGGCTGAACATAGAACATCCCTCGGCATGCCAAAGGCCAATGTGAAATCAGGGACGGATAATTTCCGCTTGAGCCTGGGGTCTTTGGCTTTAAGGACCACAGATACGTCCCCCCAGGTGTAGGCTTTATTTTCCACCAGATTGTGGACGGAAATGAGGAGAGAGGCAAGGTTGACGTCCCTGCCATCCAGGATGTCCTTCCTGATGCTGGCTGGAACTAAATGGGAGGGGTAGACAATGGGGCTCCAGCCTGTGGTACCTGCAGGAAGGGGTGTCAAAACTTGAATTGCGGTCGGGTCAGGAATAGCCGTGGCCGGACGAGCCTCCAGGAGTGCCACTCTGGTTTGTACATCCGTGACTGAGGTATACAAGGATGACACCAGTTGTGAGATGGCAGAAAATATTGACTGGAGGGAGGCCTGCTGGGTGCTGGGCCCTGCTACAGCTGGTGAAGGCAAGAGGATCTTGAAGAGCTTGCCCTTCCTAGCTGTAGCGGGAAAGAGCACGAATCTGTGTCTTAATTCTGCCGTCAACTTGGGGATGTAAAAATATAAAATAAATGCAGTGCTAAATGCAATAAGAGCAGAGGAGTGGACTAGCACCTCATGTGCCTAAATCATATGTATTATAGCAAATCTTTCAATATATTAATAATTAAAAGCCACATAAAGTGAAGTGAAAAAGAAAACTCCAGTAACTGGAGATAGTGTCCATAATGAAATAAAAGTTCATCAACATAAATAACGTGATATTTCAGTGACAGAAAGGAGAAAACATATGTATATGAAGTTCTTAGATCACATAAGTGGTCTTCATGTGCTGAGAATCCACACAGAAATGGAAGGGGTAAATACGCTTACCGGAAACGGTGGACACAATCACCATATGGCGGAGTGTCATACGAGCTTGTGGACCCACAGATCCAAAAAGATGCTTGTTGGATGGTGCTGGTGGTAAGTTCCAATCGTCCCTTCTGGGCAACCATGGACGACAGTGGGTAAAAGATGGTACTCGGATCCTCAACGGATGGATGGATTCACCTTCACGACAAGCAGGCAGCTGGAGGATACAGCTTTCATCACACCAAGTATAGGTTCATGCAGAGAAAGGAAAAAAGTCTCCACATAGTGCATGAATCAGTAAAGTAAGGTTTATTGAAAACCGCCAGAAAAAACAGATTCTTTGCAAACAGTGGATAAAATAAATAAAAAAGGTGATCACAGGTAAATATAAAAAATTGCGTGGTAACAGGGAACAGATGGCTTCAGCAACCCAACATGTTTCGGACGAGGGTCCTTCTACTAGGGCATATAGTCTTGTACCTGGCACCACGCTTACATATATAGACAGTGAAATTTCCAAAATAACAGTCAGCTGAGTGTACCGCCGCTCGGCGGACCTCACAGCCAATCGGAAATGGATAATGTGTTTGTGACCCACGTCATTCAGGCTTGTGATGCGGCCAGCCAATCACAGCCTCCAATGCCGCGTCACGTGTCATTCGGGATGACGTTTACCAAACCGTATTTCCCATAATGTCATTGAAGCCCCCACCAAACCTTCCCTTTTTCCAGAGGCCATGGATTACTATCCCTGTAAAAGATGCAATGTATGCATGTACAACTTATGTGGACATAGCAAATCCGAGTCCGGTTACCTCCACCATCTATCACATGAAACACTTTACCACATGTACTACTCTCTATATAGTATATCTTATTACTTGTCCATGCAACAAGCAATACGTGGGCCGCACTATAAGAGCGTTTAATACTCGAGTAAATGAACACATCACTGTTATCAAACTAGGTCGCACAAACCATAGTGTTCCTCGCCATTTCCTTCAGTCTCATGATAGGAATCCGAGGAGCACCAAGTTTCAAGTCATTGACAAATTTGCCCCGCATTGGAGGGGGGGTCCACTTACCTGGGGAGTATCTAAACTTGAAACTTTCTGGATTTTCCAGTTAAAAAGTTACTCCCCCTACGGGTTAAATGTTGAATGGGACTTAAACGCATTCATTAACAAATCCTAATCTGTAGTGGACTTCTAGCCCCCTTCCATGGTCCGTGTCTCACCTACCCATATTATTCTATCATGTGATTCCGAGATGTGTGATTGAAACATCTGGAATCACATGGCAGACAATATATACATTTATCTGTATGGTTATAGCTTGGGTGTCTTAGATGCTATACATCCAGATATATATTTTTTTGATTTTCCTCTATATAACTATGCATGTATTTGTATGGTAATGCCTTTATACACATTCTGAATATATCCCTTTGGGATGTCCATGTAAACCCACGTGTACATTATATATACACCTTTGAAAATCTTTGGGCTTTCCTGGGTTGTATATACCTACCTTAGTTGTACAATATAATGCCAATAGAATGTATTAGCTTATGGATACCAGCACGGGACACTTTTATTTGTTTATGTCGTGCCCGTACACACAGCTGACTGTTATTTTAGAAATTTCACTGTCTATATATGTAAACGTGGTGCCAGGTACAAGGCTATATGCCCCAGTAGAAGGACCCTCGTCCGAAACATGTCGGGTTGCTGAAGCCATCTGTTCCTTGTTACCACGCAATTTTTTATATTTACCTGTGATCACCTTTTTTTCTGTCGCATCATGGCAGCATACACGTTGGGGTTGTGACTCCGCCTCCACAACCTGATAGGACCACATAGCTATAAATTAGAGAGTAGACACCTGCCCCATTCTCTTATTTTTCCTCACCTGTCAGGACGCACGGATCAGCACCCCCTTACCGCTTCGCCCCAGCCAGGTTCTAGCCTCTCCTGGATGGAAGTCCTTCTTGTACAGCCTCTAAACGAGCTAAATGGAAGGAGCCCCACTCTGGTGATCTCAGGGGCATACTCTCATCTCATTCAGCTGTCTGACCACAAGTATAAGCCTTAAACAGGCTTCAAGTGCAGCAGCCCACAAAAGCCTTAAACAGGCTTGCTGGAGGAATGGCCAGGAAAACTTCATTGTGGCCTCATGAAATAAGCCTTAAACAGGCTTAGTTGTGTGCAGCGGTCTCCCCCCCTCTTTCCCCCTCTCCTACCAGTGCCTCTGCCCGTCCGCTGGGCTCTGTGGTTCTCCTGATTTGCTGTCCGGAGCGCCGAGCGTTCTCGGCGTCCTCGCGCATGCGCGGTGCGTCGTTTTGGGCACCGCTGGGCTGCTTTCCAGCTTCCAAGATGGCGCCGGGTGTCTCGCGGCGCTACTGCGCATGCGCGAGCGTCCAACGCTGATGGCGGCGGATTTAAAAGCCCAGCAGTAGCTGTATTTGCTGCTGCTGATTGTCTATGCATGACAGATTGTCTGTTTGGACTCCAAAGCGCTCTACAAAGGTAAGTGGCCTTCCTTTATACTGCTTTTAAGTCAGGATTCCTGCTCCCTCTGAAGCCTCCTCTGCATAGCGCTGTTTATTGTTTCTCACTGCAGGTTTCCAGTCCGCTTTCTCTCCATGGAGACCGCTGCCCCAGCAGATCACCGTCAGCCTATTAGGTAAGGGGGGGGAAGACAAATGTAAGTATTGAAGATCGAAAAAGAGAGCACTACTAACGCTGCCTAAATTGGTCAGCCCTACCAGGTCTTCAAGAACGTCTGCCTCAAGACAAAGAGAGTCCTCACGCAGGAGAAGTCGCTCCAGACATAGAAGGAGCCGTTCCTATCACAGAAGAAGCCGCTCGAGAGGAAGCCGCAGAAGAAGCCGCTCCCGGTCGCTCTCTAGACACGGCCGATCCCGCCACAGAAGATCGCCCTCACGCAGGCATCGTTCCCCCGCATGCCACTCCCGTCCTGCCGGGAACGCATGCTGGGTTTGCGGCGCAGCGGCTCTTCCGGGAAAACTGGTCTGTCAGACATGCCGGGAAGAGGCCACAAGAGAGAGAATCTCGGAGGTCGGAGATTCAGCTGGGGCCGTAGCCCCCCAGGCCTCGGTATCCGAGGTGGATTTCTCTACTACTACCTCTCCAGCCCGGGCTAGCACATCGAAGGAGCAAGACTCCCTGTCGGATAATGAGGGTCTGGAGGTATCGGCCGGATTCGACTTCAGTCTGGTAGAGCCGTTTATAAAATCGGTTAAGGAGGCGATAGGTTGGGAGGAACCCCAGCAAGCCCAACCGAAACAGAGGAAGTATTTTCCTCAGCTCAGAAAGGATCCGGAATCCTTCCCGTTCATTGAAGAACTTGAGGACCTGATCAAAGAAGAATGACAGAGGCCAGAAAAGAAGTCTAGTCTGAATAACAGACTACTGAAGCTATACCCACTCAAGGAGCCTAAGGTGAACCCTCTGGTGTCCCCTCCGGTAGTGGATGCATCCCTGATGCGCCTAGCCAGGCATGTTACCCTCCCGTTAGAAGACGCGGTAACGTTTAGAGATGTCCTTGACAGAAAGATCGACACGGATCTCAAGCGGGCTTACCTGTCGGCTGGAGGCGCCTGCAGGCCTGCAATAGCACTTGCTGCAGTAGGAAGAGCCATCTCGAGCTGGTCCACAAGCACGGAAAAGCTTGTATCAGAGGGGGCAGACCAAGAAACAATAGTAAAGGCGTTGCAAGAATTAAGCCTGGCGGGCGACTTTGTGGCTGAAGCTTCAGTCGACACCATCAGGTCTGCATCTAAATCTATGCTGGCTTCAGTAACAGCCAGAAGAGCATTATGGCTAAAGCCCTGGACGGCGGATCCAGCTTCCAAATCCAACTGGTGTCGTATTCCGTTTGATGGTGAGCACCTCTTCGGAACAAAACTAGACACAGCCATCTCCAAAGTAACCGGCGGAAAGTCCGGGCTCATCCCCTCAGACAGGAGGCCCAAGCAACAGAGACCTCCTCCCTTTAAGCGGAACCTCCCAGAGAGGTATAGGGATGCGAGAGCATACAGACCAGGCAAGGAGTATAGAAGGAGCTGGAAGAATCCTCAAACCTCCTTCATGAAGTTTCAGAAGCCTAAGGCGCCTGCTTCCAGTGACCAGAAGCCCTTTTGAAGGTGCGCCCGTCCGACCAGCGCTAGTGGGAGCAAGACTCTCCAGTTTCAAGCTGGTCTGGGCGGAAACCATAAGGGATACCTGGACCCTGGCCACTATCACCTTCGGCCACAGGTGGTCCTTCAAAAACCGGCCCCCAGGGGATCAGTTCTACCCAACCCGTATTCCCCCATCTCGAGAAAAAAGGTTGTCGTTACTGAACTACATCCAAGATCTTCTCCAAAAACGAGCAATAGCAGAGGTTCCACTGGCACAACGAGGCAGAGGATTCTACTCTCCATTATTTCTCGTCAAGAAGAAGTCAGGAGACTTTCGTCCGGTTCTAGACCTAAAGAACCTCAACAGGTCCATCAGAGTGGAGTCATTCAGGATGGAGAGCTTGCAGTCTATCCTGCAGGCCATAAATCTGGGGGACTGGATGCTCTCCATAGATCTCCAGGACGCCTACCTGCATATTCCGATCCACGGGGCATTCCAGAAATTCCTGCGATTCTCGGTGGGTCAGGGGCACTTCCAGTTTCGAAGCCTTCCCTTTGGCATCTCAACAGCCCCCAGAACATTCACGAAGGTGCTACTACCAGCAATAGCCTTTTTGAGGGAGAAAGGTCTAAGGGTCCACCATTACCTGGACGACATCCTCCTCCTCTCAAGCAGCCAGGAATCACTCGTCCAACATCGCGAGATCCTGGTTTCCACCCTAATGAGTTTAGGATGGATAATCAATTGGCAGAAAAGCAACACCCAACCTACCCAAAGGATGGTCTTCCTGGGAGCCGAACTGGACACCCGAGCAAACACAGTGGAATTGCCAAGGGAGAAATTGTCCCTACTCATTCAGAAAGTGAAAGAGGCTATCCCAGCGTCATGTCTTCCGGCCAGAGCATACCTCAGCCTCCTAGGTTCCCTATCAGCAACCATTCCAATGGTCAGATGGGCGCAATGGAATACCAGACCCCTACAAGCCTCCTTCCTGCGCCAGTGGGACGGATGGTCCATTTCCCAATTGATTCGCATCCCAGAGGAAGCCAGGCTATCTTTACGGTGGTGGACCCACCCCGACAACCTCAGCAGGTGCAAGCAGATAGTCATCCTCCACCAGGAGGTAGTAACTTTAGACGCCAGTCTGGAAGGATGGGGGGCACACTACCTACACTATGCAGCTCAGGGCCGCTGGCCCTTCAAAACCAAGGATGTAGTATCAAACGTCCTAGAGATGAAGGCAGCCTTCCAAGCCCTCTTGGCATTCAGTTCACTCCTGAGAGGGAAACAAGTCCTCATTCAAATGGACAACCGAGTGGCGGTAGCCTACATCAACAGGCAGGGGGGTACCA
This sequence comes from Lithobates clamitans, assembly GCA_037952925.1. NCBI lineage: Eukaryota > Metazoa > Chordata > Amphibia > Anura > Ranidae > Lithobates > Lithobates clamitans. Next base: position 2,366,228 of record JBBGZY010000720.1, read on the forward strand.
AGAGCATCTCCATGATGCGGGAAGTCGGTCCGGTGATGCAATGGGCTCAACTGAACCTGTGGGACCTGAAGGCGACCTATATTCCGGGGGTTCAGAACTTACTGGCGGACTCCCTCAGCAGAACATTCGTTTCCAACAACGAGTGGTGTCTAAGCCCACAGGCCTTTGCCCTCATATGCCAGACATGGGGTCATCCAAGGCCTTAGGTCTAACACCCTGAAAGTCCAAGTCTCTGCCATCTCTGCCTTGACAGGGGTCAGATGGGCACTTAACCCTCTGGTGGTGCAATTTCAAAAAGCCTGCCTGAAGCTAAGACCACCCAGGAAACCTTCATTTCCAACATGGGACCTATCAACTGTCCTAGAGGTTTTATCCGGAGAACCATTCTTCCCCCTTGAGGATACCTCCCTCTGGGACCTGACTCTAAAGGTATCATTCCTAATTGCCATCACATCAGCGAAGAGGGTCTCAGAAATGCAAGCCTTGCTGATCAAAGAACCGTATCTGATGGTTTACCCAGACAGACTAACCCTGAAGCCTTCAGACAGGTTTATCCCAAACGTCTCCTCTGCGTTCCACTTTAACCAGGAGATTGACCTCCCGGCTTTGATCACGGATCAGGGCGTCCCTCATCCCCTGGATGTCAAGGGCAACATTCTCCATTACCTTTCGGTAACCAAGCCATTCAGGAAATGCGAGAACCTTTTAGTCATCCCACATGGGTTCAGGAAGGGCCAGGCAGCTTCTACCCGTACCATCGCCTCATGGCTCGTGAAAGCTATCAAGAAGGCCTACTCCTTAAGCACCTTGCAGATTCCGGGAGATCTAAGAGCGCATTCCACCAGGGCAATGGCTACTTCATGGGCAGCTTACTGTAAAGTCTCAGCAGAAACCATTTGTAGAGCGGCCACTTGGTCTTCGAGGAATACCTTCATTTCTCATTATAGAATAGACGCTGCACGTTTAGCAGCAGTTGAATTTGGGAGGGCCGTTATACAGGCCAATTCTTCTGTTTCTTGTCAATAAATTTTGATTTTGCATTCCCACCCAGTTTGGCGAGTTACTCCCCAACGTGTATGCTGCCATGATGCGACAGGAAAACGGAAAATTGTATACTCACCTTTCCGTAATTTTCCTTTCCTGTCGCATCTTCATGGCAGCATACAATCACCCACCCTCTAAGGTGACATGTGTATATATTTACAGAGAATACTGGGGCAGGTGTCTACTCTCTAATTTATAGCTATGTGGTCCTATCAGGTTGTGGAGGCGGAGTCACAACCCCAATGTGTATGCTGCCATGAAGATGCGACAGGAAAGGAAAATTACGGAAAGGTGAGTATACAATTTTCCGTTTTATTTATTTTATCCACTGTTTGCAAAGAATCTGTTTTTTCTGGCGGTTTTCAATAAACCTTACTTGACTGATTCATGCACTATGTGGAGACTTTTTTCCTTTCTCTGCATGAACCTATACTTGGTGTGGTGAAAGCTGTATCCTCCAGCTGCCTGCTTGCCGTGAAGGTGAATCCATCCATCCGTTGAGGATCCGAGTACCATCTTTTACCCACTGTCGCTCATGGTTGCCCAGAAGGCACCATTGGAACTTACCACCAGCACCATCCAGCAAGCATCTTTTTGGATCGGTGGATCCACAAGCTCGTATGACACTCCGCCATATGGTGATTGTGTCCACCGTTTCCGGTAAGTGTATTTACCCCTTCCATTTCCGCGTGGATTCTCAGCACATGAAGACCACTTATGTGATCTAAGAACTTCATATACATATGTTTTCTCCTTTCTGTCACTGGAAATATCACGTTATTTATGTTGATGAACTTTTATTTCATTATGGACACTATCTCGTTACTGGAGTTTGCTTTTTCACTTCACTTTATGTGGCTTTTAATTATTAATATATTGAAAGATTTGCTATAATACATATGATTTAGGCACATCGGGTGCTAGTCTACTCCTCTGCTCTTATTGCATTTAGCGCTGCATTTATTTTTTATTTTTATGTTCATGGCACAGTTACTACACTGGTGATGCTGGCTGCTAATTTGCTTATATGATTTTTCTTTAGTAGCACAACGGTATTTATTTATTCTTTGACAACTTGGGGATGGTCCATCCCCTGAGGGACTGCACACTGCCGCTCTCTGAGACCAGAGAAGGTGACAGAGGGGCCGTGAGGTCTTCGCTGCCGGCCTGGGACATGGTTTATCTAGATACGATGTCCTGTCTTTGGGGTCGTGTTTTGGTCGACTGGAACCTATTGAGGGTGACATGAATTTCAAGTTTGCTTTTTTTCCCTAAAAAAGGTATATGTACCCAGCTTGAGCTCTTTTGGGGTTTTTTTACCTGGGGGGATATCGTCCAACCTGGTGCAGGGTGGACCTACTGAACTTGACTGACCTAGAGGAAAATGAAAGGTGATAACTTGTGAAGGATTTGTTTAACTAAGTTAAAGAAGTAATTTGTATGGTGACTTAACCGACATGTGCATGGGACAAGATAAATGAGTGAAATGTGTATGCCTTAACGGTGGCTCGAATCGGTATGCCGCGACTGCGACAAGCTATGAATCGAAGTGTGGGGCATGGCATGAAACGAGGCCCAGACTATTGTGGCCTACTGGGTTGAATCGATGCCTCACGAATGCCCAAGAAAGCAGAGCGCGATGTGTCGATAATGAAATGAATGAAATGTTTGCCTTGATCATGAAATGAATGAAACATCTTGCCATGACAGAGGCCTGACTCGGTCATGCCGCTACTGTGATTGACAGTGAACCGGACTCTGGGGCATGTATTGAAATGAGGCAACAGAAAATATTGATGCACACAGGAACGAATCGGTGCATCTTGGATGCGACTGGATTCGAATCGGAGCGCAGTACGTAACAATGAAATGAATGAAATGTTTTGCCCTGACAGAGGTGCGAATTGATTGTGCCGCGACTGCGACTGACAATGAACCGGGCTCTGGTACAGGTACTGGATAAGGCCGAAACAACTGGGGCACCCTGAAACGAATCGGTGCATCTCGGATGCAACTGGACTCGGAACGGGGTGCGATATGTGGGAGTGAAATGAATGGTAATTAATTCCCATGACAAAGTTGTGGATCGGTCGCACCGCATCTGCGACTAACAATGATCTGGACTCTAGAGCATGTACTGAAATGAGGCCAAACAACTGGGGCACACTGTAACGAATCGGTGCATGATGGATGCAACTGGATTCGAATTGGAGCACGTTACGTGAGTAAAAATGGTTTTGGATTGCCATGACAGAGGCACGAATCAATCATGCCGCTGTTGCAACTGACTACGAATCAGACTCTGGAGCATGTACTGAAATGTGACAAATACCTGGGGCACGCAGAGATGAATCGGTGCACTTTTAATGTGATTGGATTCGTATTGGGACGTGATACGTGACAGTGAAATGATGGCCATGACAGAGACACGAATCAGTGAGCCATAACCTGCGACTGACAATGAATCTGACTCTGGAGCATGTACTGAAATGAAGCCGTAAACAACTGGGGCACACCGGAGCGAATCGGTGCATCTTTACATGCGACTGGATTCGAATCGGAGCGCGGTACGTGACTGAAATGAATGAAATGATTTGAAATGGTTTGAAATGCTTAGAAATGTTTAGAAATGTTCTGAAATGTTTGTGAAATGAAACAGTATCGAACTGACACGAGTTGATATAGAGAATTTTTTCGAATGACAATGACTTGTCTTATGAAGCATGGCAAACAGTTCTAGACATGCCTGAACGAAGCGTCATCTGCGTCGCGGTGGGGTACCAAATAACGAAATGGCTAACGTGATGACAGTATGTGTGGTATGCATTTACGATTATGTTGTGAATTTTTTGCGAGTGATTTGTAAGTTTGATATCACGGTTTAGTGACATGATACCTAACAATGCGTGAAATGAAAAACGTCAGTCGAAACCCTACCTGCAACAGCTGAGCCAGACGCATAGTATGAATTTACGAATCGGTAACGAGGACCTCGAATCTCGAACATGGGAACTTACGAATACAGGAACTCACAAACACGAGAACTTACGGACACTGAGTTTCGAATAGTCGGCCTAGTGACGTAGTATCGCGCACAGTAAACCGACAAATACCACAGGTGAGCGGGCTGGTTAAATACCCCCTGGGCTTCTCCCATAAATTCAGGCCACCATACTGGCCTTTCTACATATATTTATATATCAGTAAAGATATCTCCATGTACACAGTTTATTTGCATAATGTGCCTCTTCCTTGAATACCACTGTAGAACTTGAAACATTTCCTTGACACTAAAAAAATTTACTCCAGTTGTGTTATTCCCATCTCAATTACTGCCACAATGATTTTCACTTTTATTTAGGTATAGAAATATACACTTTTTTTCTGACAAATGATGTTTAAATATACTCAAGAGCATGCTTTGTAACTGACAGACCTATATTTGAAATAACATCATAGCAGGCATGATAAATTGTGTAAATGTGTAAATGTAATAAATCTGTATTATTGATGTCCTCCTTGCTCCATGTATTAAGAACCTCTACATGTACTGTAAATTATAAACGGTTTCCCTACTTTCTTATGTTGTTTACACAATTAATTATTACATAATATTTGCAATATATAGCAGAAGGTTATACAGCAAATGCCATGCTAGAACATTGAGTATTCCAAGTTATTTCAAATTAATTTGGATAAACGTTGCATAAATTCTACTCTAACAAAATAACTACGCTAAAAAGTTTCACATTTAGCTGGTTAAAATGCATATCACGTCTTTTTCTGTCCTCACTGTTCTGGAAGGAAAACAGTCTGATGCATATCAAGGAACTATTCAATTGGACAAATGTGAGTTGACTGAATGCTCTGTAACATTTACATAAACAATTAATGCCACAAGATAAATTTGTCTTGCTCCTAACAACGTTTAACAGGGAGGTCTATTTGTCAAAGCTTAACAGTTTTCTGCCATTGTTACCATGCAGAATGCTACTTAGCTACTGCTGTGAAACATGTCACATTCATTAAAATGCTGTCAACAGGTTGCGCTTTTGGTGCTGTTGACAGGCCATGCTTGGTACAGATGAGGAAGTTCAGGATTCACAAACAAGATGAATATAAAATGTAAACACATAACATACAAATGAGTGTGCTAAAATAGTTTTAAACACAATCACACACCAATCTTGGTACTGAGAGATCAGACCACTATTGCATCTCTGGTAGTTTCAGTCTCACCTTTACTTTTTTTAATGATTGTGCTGATTGAAGCTTTTTCTACCTTGAAAAAGCGATCAAGTATATGTATGTTTTTTTTTTTAAATCCTGTATCTAGCCCTACAGAACAGACAGTGCACAGTTCACATGGGCTTTGCTGCTTAACTGCAGACAGGAACAGGAACTTTATTTAAGAGAAAAGACATAGAGTATTACCAAAGATGCAGCTACAAACTTGTAAACACTACCAACTACTCCTTAGATTAGTCCAGTTTTGGATCTCAATTCTGTAAATCTGTTTCTTGTAAGCGGTTTTGTTAAAGCATCTGCAGTCTTCATCAGCAGCTCTGATCCACTTTTTATTCTTATGAATTGGAAGTCTTTGCATCTCATCCCATGAATCTGGCACTGGTTTTAATGCTAGAGTGAACAACATAGGACAGATGTTTGGATAGGATGCCTTTATTGCTTCTGGTGGATTTCCTGATTGAAGCCTTATGTGACCTGGTTTTTTCTTTTACAGCATTTGGATTGTCTGTGTTAATTTCTAATTTTATGTCACTTTGTTGCTTATCTTCATGTGACACTGATTTGGAATTTCCCTCAGTTTTAAGCGTTTGTGTTATTTCATGAAATTGTGAACACACTGAAGTTTCATCGACAATTACACTTCTACTGATGTTACCTTGTTTGTGTCTTGGTGTAGAATTCTGTATCTGTCAGGGCTGGGCTAAGCCCTTCCTTCTCAAAGCTGGCTGCTCAGCTGTTGGCTAATTGCCAGCTCCTATCTCTCCACAGTGACTCACCTGTTGATGATATCCTGCTCATCAGCCCTGCCTACTTAAGCTGTCCAGTCCAGATGATCTCTGCCTTCAACTTGGTCACATCTCTTGAGATGCTCTCCTGTGTTCCTGTTAAAGACTTGCTTGGCTGACATTCCTTCTGGCTCCAGATCCTGCTTACTGTTCTACTATGCTCCTCTCTGGCTCCCTGACGTTTTGGCTTGTCTGACTATCTGTTCAGGTTCCTGAACTCTGGCTATGTTTTGACTTAGTTTACTCTGTTTACCTTTTGTTATTATTATTAAACAAGTGTGATTTAACTGTACTTCTGTCTCAGTCTGATTCATGGTTTCTGACAATATCCCTTTTGAAATTCACTGTACCCTACAAGTACACCTTCCTTTGCACAAGCATCCCATTTTGTACATTTTTCTTTTGGGATGTTCTCATAGGCTTTGTCTAAATTTTTTTTTTAGATGGTTCAAATGTGGGTCTTTTCCATTCCACAGTTCATATGGAGTTTTCTCAATTGGATTTCCTGGTAGATTTTGGAAATAGCATGTCATAATTGCTGCCCCACAGTATGTGGTTGGCATATCTGCATCAAACAGTATGGTTCATTCTTTCTGCAACCCATTTTGTTTTGGGTTGTAGAGTACAGTAGTTTGAAATATTATGCCATGCTTTCTGAGAATCGCCTGTGGGTTATCACCTGTATATTAATTTCCATTGACTGTGCGCAATGCTCTCAGCATTTTGACAAATTTGTTGTTTACTTAAGCCAAATACTGTTCAAGTTTCTCTGGTACGTCACTTTTTTGTGTAACTAATATAGTGTAGTATACAGTCCCTGGAGTATTCATCTAAAAAAAGGAAAAAAGGAAAAAAAATGCCTCTTCATTCCTAGAGTCAATTTTTCCATTGGATCACAAAGATAATTCTGAATGAATTAAGTCCAGTGGTTTATTAGATCTGCTTTTACTCTGCTTTGGAAAATATTCAGTTGTTTCTAGTTGCCTGTTTAATTTCCTATTTTTCTTCATTAAAGCAGGCTCTGCGACAGAAGCACTATGCGTGACTATGCTTTTTGTTTTACACTTATATTCATTCACAAGCTTGCATCTGGACATGCATCAAGTGCTGTCATCAAGATTTTCATAGCTTTCCAAGCACTTAATAATAGTGCTGTGACATTAAAATCTTTTATTTTTTTCTCCTATACCTCTGAGGCATTCAATCATTTCCAAGGTGTGCCTTACAGTATGTAATCCTGCATATCCTGGCCTTTCATCAGCTTGGTTTGGTATAGCTTTCTAATCAAATACAGTTTATTGTTGAGATTAGCTCTTTCATGCACTTTTTGTAATCCTTCCCACATTTCTTTATCACTTTCACACTTAGCATAGTAGATGATCAAATCAAACATGCAGTATCTCACAAAAGTGAGTACACCCCTGACAATTTTGTAAATATTTTATTATATCTTTTCATGTGATAACACTGAATAAATGACACTTTGCTACAATGTAAAGTAGTAAGTGTACAGCTTGTATAACAGTGTAAATTTTCTGTCCCCTCAAAATAACTCAACACGCAGCAATTAATGTCTAAACCGCTGGCAACAAAAGTGAGTACCCCCCTAAGTCAAAATGTCCAAATTGGGCCCAATTAGCCATTTTCCCACCCCGGTGTCATGTGACTCATTAGGGTTACAAGGTCTCAGGTGTGTTAAATTTGGTGTTATTGCTCTCTCACATTGGTCACTGGAAGTTCAACGTGGCACCTCATGGCAAAGAACTCTCTGAGAATCTGAAAAAAAGAATTGTTGCTCTACATAAAGATGGCCTAGGCTATAAGAAGATTTCCAAGACCCTGAAACTGAGCTGCAGCACGGTGGCTAAGAGCATACAGCAGTTTAACAAGGAAGGTTCCACTCAGAACAGGCCTCGCCATGGTTGACCAAAGTAGTTGAGGGCACGTGCTCAGCATCATATCCAGAGGGTGTCTTTGGGAAATAGATGTATGAGTGCTGCCAGCATTGCTGCAGAGGTTGAAGGGATGGGGGGCAGCCTGTCAGTGCCCAGACTACACGCCGCACACTGCATCAAATTGGTCTGCATGGCTGTCATCCCAGAAGGAAACCTCTTCTAAAGATGATGCACAAGAAAACCCGGAAACAGTTTGCTGAAGATAAGCAGACTAAGGGCGTGGATTACTGGAACCATGTCCTGTGATCTGATGAGACCGAGATAAACTTATTTGGTTCAGATGGTGTCAAGCGTGTGTGGTGGCAACCAGGTGAGGAGTACAAAGACAAGTGTGTCTTGCCTACAGTTAATCATGGTGGTGGGAGTGTCATGGTCTGGGGTTGCATGAGTGCTGCCGACACTGGGGAGCTACAGTTCATTGAGGGAACCATGAATGCCAACATGTACTGTGACATACCGAAGCAGAGCATGATCCACTCCCTGGGGAGACTGGGCCGCAGGACAGTATTCCAACATGATAACTACCCCAAACACACCTCCAAGACGACCACTGCCTTGCTAAAGAAGCTGAGGGTAAATGTGATAGACTGGCCAAGCATGTCTCCAGACCTAAACCCTATTGAGAGTCTGTGTGGCATCCTCAAACGGAAGGTGGAGGAGTGCAAGGTCTCTAACATCCACCAGCTCTGTGATGTCATCACGGAGGAATGGAAGAGGATTCCAGTGGCAACCTGTGAAGCTCTGTGGAACTCCATGCCCAAGAGGGTTAAGGAAGTGATGGAAAATAATGGTGGCCACATAAAATATTGACACTTTGGGCCCAACTTGGACATTTTCACTTAGGGGTGTACTCACTTTTGTTGCCAGCGGTTTAGACATTAATGGCTGCGTATTGAGTTATTTTGAGGGGATAGCAAATTTACACTGTTATACAAGCTGTACACTCACTACTTGACATTGTAGAAAAGTGTCATTTCTTCGGTGTTGTCACATGAAAAGATATAATAAAATATTTACAAAACGTGAGGGGTGTACTCACTTTTGTGAGATACTGTGTATGTATGTAAGAGAGATTGTCCTCTGAGCGTATTGGTCTTTCTCTATCCACTAATCTGAAGGATGTTCTGTACTTACTTAATTTATAAATTTCCACGTACCTTCTCTTATTAGCAGCATTTTCATCTTGAATTTCCAAGACTGCTAGTTCTGGTCTGTCAGATTTGCAAAGGAAAATTTTGTTCCAGCTGTGTTACTGGCCATTTTCTTTAATTCTGTTGCCATATCTTGCACTGCTGATGTAGCAGATTTTAACTGGGCTATAACTGGGTTCTCAGCTTTTCTCTGGGCTTTGCCTGGATGGGTGTCTTGGCTATGCCTTGGCCCATAACCTGTTAGAAATCCTGTATATATCCCTACAGAACAGACAATGCACAGTCCACATGGGCTTTGCTGCTTAACTACAGACAGGAACAGGAACTTTATTTTAGAGAAAAGACATAGAGTATTACCATAGAAGCAGCTACCAACTTGTAAACACTGCCATCTACTGGCTGATGTAGTTGTTACACAAAATACAGATGAACATTGTATTTCAACAATTTTCACAATACAAAAATCTCTTTCATCCCATCTATGATTGTTCTAATGTATGTGATGTATGTGATGTGATTCATTCTCCTCAAGTTTTGGCTGGGTGTCTGCACAGTTTGGCAACAGCTCATAGGTAATATGACTGAATAAGAAGACTATTTTAGATCAACATGTGCCTTACAAAGGTTTACATAGTTTGTGCGCTGGTGGTACTTATTGTATGGGATATAGCTACAATACACAGCACATGTTTAAGGGTTTGGTCTCTGTTAACATCTGATGATCACATTTGCGGAGTGCCTTAACTTTATCAGCCACCTTTCAAGGATGCTTTATATGCATGATCTGATACTTGGGCATCCTCCAGTCTTAAGCATTGAATTATCAACCCCTTTACGAAACTATTTCCCAGTGAAGGTAAGCAAAGAACTATGGAGTTGTGGAAGTAACTAGCCAAAGGTAAGTTTCTGGTGGTAATGAGAACCAAACCAATGAGTTAAGCAGGAATAAAGTCAATAGCACAAACACATTCTAGCAAGGTGAAGGAAAGTAACAATATTAGGCAGAGAACCTACAGAACCCAGGATTCAAACAATCTATGAGACTGGAACAAGAATACAATAAATCAGGACCACATATCCACATACAATAAGGCAGCAATCTGAACACTGCAATGAATGAGTAAAGTAATGATGCTGGTAAATATAAATCAACACCTTGCATGCCTAGGCATAACTAGACCTTTAGGGCTCCGGTACAAGAAACCACGAAGAGCCCCCTCTGACCTTCAAGCCAAACCTAAGGAGCACAGAAATTTGTTTTGTAGTATACACTATACTCATATTTTGTGATTAAATATATACAATTAGAATGGTTATTTAATCACAAGAGCCCCCCCCCCCCCCCTACATCAGAGTCCACAAGGTTCCCTCTTTACCTCTGAATCCGCAGAGTTCCACTTTACATCTGAATCCAGAGTTCTGCTTTACATATGAATACACAGAGTTTCCCATTTACATCTGAACTTGCAGAGTTCCCTTACACTGTAAGGGGGGACTCTGCAGAATCTGATATAAGGGAGAACTCAGGGTACTTTGATTTAAGGAAGAACAGTGAGAACTCTGATGTAAAGGGGAACACTGCAGACTCAGGTGTAAGGGGTAACTTTGATATTAATGGGTCCCTGATAACCGGAGTCCCCACTTACATCATCGTTTCCAGCATTCCCCTTTAATCAGGGTTCCCAGAGCCCGTTACTTCAGAGTCTACAGAATTTCCACCTGCATTGTAATGCCGCGTACACATGATTGGATTTTCCGACGGGAAATGTTGGATGTGAGCTTGTTGGCGGTAAGTCCAACTGTGTGTATGGTACATCAGACATTTGTTGGCTGACTTTCCGCCAACAAATGTTTGCTAGCAGGTTCTCCAATTTTCCGCCAGAAAATGTTTGTTGTCGGACTTTCCAATCGTGTGTACACAAGTCCGTTGCACAAAAATCCAAAGTACAAACACGCATGCTCGGAATCAAGTATGAGCCGGAAGTGCTCGGTCTTGTAAAACTAGCGTATGGAGATATCACATTCGTGATGCAGCAAATTCTGAAATCTCTCAATGCAGCGCATTCTCTTCTTCTTTATAATGGTATAATAATGAAAATGCTTTACTGCTGATATTCACAGATTTCTGACAAACGTATGGTTTATTATTTCTAGTGATCTCCTGAATAATATTTTTTTTTGTGTTTTTTTTCTAGTGATCTCCAGAATAATATATTTTTTTTCTTTTTTTTTCTAGTGATCTCCATAATATATATATTTTTTTTCCAGTGATCTCCATAATAATTCGTTTTTTCATTTTGTGTGTCAAGTTATCTTGTATTTTTTAACCTCAAAGTTACAACTATGTTGGTGTCCCTTGTTAATTTGACATTGTATTTTTAAAATGTACCTGCCTACTCACAAACAAACTGTCCTTTTTGAAGTAAAACACATAGCCAAGTATTTGTCAAAACAAAAAAATTTCATTTAATAGAGAGCACAAGGTCATAACAAAATAAAGAGGAAGGCAACGATGGAGAAAGAGTTGGAATTGGTGAAGCCTTTGTACCACAGGGCAGACATCAATTATTTGGCTGTCAAAATTGGTAACCTGAGGAGTCCATTTAATAGGGAGCACAATACGGTCCAGGACTCCGAGAGGTCTGGAGCAGCAGCAGATGACATATATGTCCCGAGTTTGTGGTCTTACAACAGCCTGCGTTTTTTGCCAGACCACCCCAAACCCCTGCCATCACTATCAACACTTCCTTCCAGACTTCCTTCCATGCTGCTGTGGTGGGTGGGGTGGCTGTGGTGTTGGTGGAGGTGATGGATGAGCATGGTCCAACTCACAGAGGTGTGTATGACGTGTGAGTTTGCCCCTCGTCCCCTTGTTTAGGGCCTGCAGAGTTTTCTCCTCACATATAGTGCATTGGGCCTCCTCCATCTGTTCTAATTTACTGGCAGTGACACATCCAAACGCCTCATGGCCACCAGGGGCTGTGCTAATTGCCACAGTAGCATGTCTTAGGGAAGCAGCCGTGGTCTCCTCCAGGTTCCTTGCCTTCCTGGTACTTTTGGTTGGAGGGCGGAGGGGAGGAACCTGTGAATTGGTCAGGCTGCTTGCCATGGCCTCCTCCTGGCTGGGACTTTCCTGTGTATGAAAATGGTACATAGTTTTAAGTTTTTGGTCATCAATCACACACAATTTTGATCTCATGACTGTTGCAAATTGAATGTTAACAAATAGAAAAGAATATCATTCTGACCCCAGCATTTTTAATTCTTGTCCCAATCATTTTTGGCTACTACTGTCTATTGATATGTAAACCACATTGTTAAATCAGAAATTTGTGATCAATAACATCTAGTTAACATCATTCAATTTTTGACAAGAAATATGTTCAACAATGCTCTACCTGGGTCAAGCTGGGCTCCTCCACATCTTCTTCCTGGTTAGAAGACCCAGGTTGGACCTGTTGAAGGAAGTGTTGAGAGTGATGGCCTGGGTTCCGCCTGGTTGGACAAAAAACGAAGGGTGTTGTAGTACCACAGCCTAGGCACATATACGTCATCTGCTGATGCTCTGGATCTCAGGGAATCCTGGACCTTCTTGCACTCCCTATTATATGTGCTCCTCAGGCTACCGATTTTGGCCTTCAAATAGGTGATGTCTGCCGTGGGATACACAGGCTTTACTAATTCCAACAGTTTCTGCAGCACTGCCTTCCTCTTTAGCTTGATAGAATAGTCCCTGCATTGTACTTGCCAGAGACATGGCAGCTCCCTGTATCTTTCAATAAAGTCTGGCAGGAAATCAGGGGCTGTAAATTTATCAATCATTTTATCTGCAAGACACAACACAAGACAAACCCTAATGTTAGGCTAAACAATCCTAATCTTGTCCCAATATAGGCCTCAATCTTTAAGCAGTATAGGCCACTAACCACTGATGCCCCAAGTTACAATTGTACCTTCGTTTGAACAATCTGCGCTAACGATCCTCCGTCCTCCAGATCGTACGTACATCCGTTACATCGCCCACGTGTTATCCTTTATATGCACTGCGCATGCATCAAACTCCGCCCCTGTCCTTCTTTCTAGTGTATTCCCTGACCCTTCTCTTTCGGGGAAGTAGGAGAGCACATGGCGGAGACACAGCAGGTGTGTACTGAGAGAAGCAACAACGAAAGCCCAGAGCAAGGCAGTTCCAGATCCAGGAGGAGATATAAGGCCTCAAATATGTTCTTTGAAGAAATGGTGGAGATGGTGGACATCTTAAAGAGGACAGACTATGATGGGAATCATGGGCCTTACAGCAACCCTAATGTGAGAAAGGCCAAGATCATGGCTAAAGTTGTGAGAAGTCTGCACAGGAATTTTGGGGTATGACGATCCAAGGATCAATTGAGGAAAAGCTGGTCAGACCTGAAATTGAGCCAAAACAGACAGTTGGACAACACTTCCAAGCAATGTTTCATATTACTATTTCTAGCCTAACATATCTGTCTGCTAAGTCTACCTTTTTTGTATTCACATAGGGGAGAAAAGCATAGGGACATCTGAGGACGCCAGTAACCCCACACCAAATGAAGAAAGGGAACTCACCACACACCATGAAGATGTGGATGCAGAGGTTCAGGAATTGCTGGGTGAAGTGGTAGAAATGGTGTCGACAACAGATCTGAGACCAGATGTCTGAGACCACAGCTTCAGGTATTAGATGGATGCCTGCATATTTATAATACATGGTGTGTTTTTTCATTTTTAGGTGATGTGGATGTTGTGGAAGAAGAAACTCACTTCAGCAGTGCAAGTGCACAAATACTGATCAGTAAGATCATGGTGTGCAATCATGATTTTGAAAAGATGAAACAAAACATCCATGATGTTCAAAAAAGACTGAGCAACATCATCAATATTTTTAGGCAAAATTTAAACAAAAAAAATGAAAAGTTGTCGTTATGTTGCACATGTTTTTACAGTTTTAAATTAATTGCAAAGCCAAATTTTGAAGATACACACAATGGGGATTATTTACTAAAGGCAAATCCACTTTGCACTACAAGTGCAAACTACAAGTGCAAAGTGCACTTGAAATTGCACTGAAAGTTCACTTGAAAGTGCAGTCGCTGTAGATCCGAGGTTCACCCTTATCTGATAAAGGCAAGGTCAATACAGTTTTGACATACTAATGTCTCATATAGCCTTCAATTTAGCAAAGTTGAACTTTGTAAGTTCCTGAGTTGGGGGTGTGTATGTAATGTTTTTAAACATGCCTGTTTAGCCCCAAAAAAGGCAAATTTATGTCAAACATACATGTTATACACCAAGATGTTGGTACGTTCCAAAACTTGTTATAACGCACATGTGAATGTGCTTGGAGTAAAATGTTTTATACTCAACAATGTGTGGCTTCTTCATTTAATGCTCCATATCAGTTTATTTGTTAAGTTGGTGTAGTTACAGTGACAATGGGAGCTATTTACTAAAGGCAAATCCACTTTTCACTTGTAGTGCAAAGTGGATTTGCCTTTAGTAAATAACCCCCACTGTGCTGTAAAATTTGTCAAAATCAGGCCATTTTTGGGACTTCAAGCACTTAATTCATGGAGTTGAAAAGAATGATTATTTTTATCGTTAATGCATTACATACATTAACAACAATAACATTGTGTGTGTGTGTAGCAGACCCACAGCACAACATAATAGTTAGCTGAAGAAGAGATTGTCACCTCAATGTTAAAATAAGTTACGTTTGCACTATTGAAGAAAATGGCCAAAATTAAAAGGCCATTTGAGAACCTAGGAGATAGATAAGAAACACAAACAGTAATTCAAATGAAATATGGGTTTAGTTTTTCCAAAAAAATGATTAAAGTGGGGTTCCACCCAAAAAACAAAAATACCTGGAAAAATTCTAAAAAAAAACATTTGGATTTATTTTTATTTTATTTTTTATTTTTATTTTTTTATTTTTATTTTTTTATTTTTTTATTTTTTGTTATTTATTTTTTTTGGATTTTTTTTTTCACTTACCTCTAAATGCCTGTTGCTAGGTGGTCCCTCGTAGTCTGCCTGTTCCTTTGCCTGGGCTGGTGACATCACTTCCCCCTCGGCACAGGAAGGGCTCGGCTCTGCTCCCTCATGTCAATCATCTGGGACCCTTTACAGGTCCCAGGTGATTGAGCGGCCAATCACGGCGCGCGGCGCCGCTCGCACATGCGCAGTGGGTGCCAGGCTGTGAAGCCACAGCCCGGCGCCCACAGTTGAAATGCCGGCGCCGACGAGCGGAGGGGGGGACGAGCGGGGCTTCGATCCCCCGCATCGCTGGACCCAGGGACAGGTGAGTGTCCAATTAAAAGTCAGCAGCTGCAGTATTTGTAGCTGCTGACTTAAATTTTTTTTTTTTTGACGGCCCCCCTGTGTGGAACTCCTCTTTAAGCATCTGCAATATTTGCTTGAAAATCAATTGCCCCCCTACCCACAAAGTAATCACTATAGTTTTGCCGGACTTTGCGGGCGCTTTGGGGGGGAAAGCCAGGACGGCCACTTTCGAGTTCCGTCATTGATGTAGGTAATGCTGAAAAGTCGGCCCCAGTTGCGACTGAGGCCAGATAGCTGGCTGCATTCTTGCGAAGGTAGTTGTGCAGAATGCAACAGCTCAACACAATGTGATTAGGTTTGTATTCAGCCAGGTTGATGGACGTAAGGAAAAGCCTGAACCAAATAGCCATTATGCCAAAGGCATTCTCAACCACTCTTCTGGCATGGGCCAGATGGTAATTAACCCCTGGCAAAAGAGCTAGAAGAAGATAGCGGAGGGGCACGGGAGAAAAGGCCGAACACCAGGAGAAGAGGCCGAACACCGGGAGAAGTCAGAAGAATACCCCGGAGCGGCCTAATAAATTACTCTTAAAACCTGTGTACTGTGTTTTTTTTTCTTTATTGACACTTTTTTCCCTAGGTGAATGGGTAGGGGTACGATGTAAATAAAATGTAAATATCTGGGCTATTCAATAAAAAAGCAGCCAGCAAAGTTTGTTGATCACCAAACATAAAGTCCAAAAAAATCTATAAGGGCGGCGCTTAAAATCGATGATGTTAAAATAGTCCGAGGTAAAGGGAGGAAGGTTCCAGTCACCGGTAGAAGTGCATGGATGTGGAAGCACACAACACCATGTGGTAAAGTAATCTGCTTACCAGAAAGCAAAACAAGCTAGGCGTGTAATTTAATCCACGGCTCATCCAGTATGTCGGCCTCCACAATTCAACCTCTAGGATTGGAACAGCAATATCCAGATGACATTCACACTCGATATAACTTCTCCAGGGATTTACATCAATAGTACAGGCTCTCAGTGAACCGATCAGCCATGCAGATATTTTGTTTAAAAGTAATGACTCTAGTCAATACATGACAGATCATGCTGCTGAATAACAAGCGGTTAGATCTGTCGTGTTTTGACTAGAGTCATCCCTTTGAAACAAATATCTGCATGGCTGATCGGTTCACTGAGAGCCTGTACTATTGATGTGAATCCCTGGAGAAGTTAATTCGGGTGTGAATGTCATCTGGATATTGCTGTTCCAATCCTAGAGGTTGTATTGTGGAGGCTGACATACTGGATGAGCCGCGGATTAAATTACACGCCTAGCTTGTTTTGCTTTCTGGTAAGCAGATTACTTTACCACGTGGTGTTGTGTGCTTCCACATCCATGCACTTCTACCGGTGACTGGAACCTTCCTCCCTTTACCTCGGACTCACTATTGTAACATCATCGATTTTAAGGGGTACGAGTACCCCATACTCATTCACATAGGGTGGGGGGCTGGGATCTGGGCCCCCTTATTAAAGGGGGCTCCCGGATTCCAATAAGCCCTCCACCCACAGACCCCGACAACCAACGGCCAGGGTTGTCGGGAAGAGGCCCTTGTCCTCATCAACATGGGGACAAGTACTTTGGGGTGGGGGGCCCGCAGATCGCCCCCTCCCCCAAGGCACCTACCCCCCATGTTGAGGGCATGCGACCTGGTACGGCTCAGGAGGCGCTCGCTCATCCCCACCCCCTTTCCTGACCAGCCAGGCTTTGTGCTCGGATAAGGGTCTGGTATGGATTTTGGGGGGACCCCCACGCCGATTTTTCGGTGTAGGGGGTTCTCCTTACAATCCATACCAGACCTAAGGGCCTGGTATTCCCCTGGGGTGGAAACCCACGCCGTTTTTTTCCATTTAAAATTTGGCGTGGTGTTCCCCCTCATGATTCATAACAGACAGCTGTCAGTACTGCCTGTCTATCATCGCGAAAAGAAAAAAAAGTTTTCCTTTCCCGATGAGTGAGCCAGTGCGACATGCACAGCACCCTGCCACCGAGAACCAGGGCTATGGGATCGAGCTGGAAACACAATCTCGCGATCAGGTACTGTATGCATGCAGGACAAAAAAGGAGCATTAAAAGCTTACAGCATGCATGAGGACAAAGAGGACATTCACAGCATATTACAATCATGGTCATTATGGAATGGTGAAATGAATACATTAGCAAACTTTAAATACATAGAATGCGATGTTAAAGGATAAAACTTACCCCAATATAGTCCTTCTGCAGGACTTGAATTATGGCAGAATAGGTCTCTGGAATAATGATTCCCAGAGCCTGGGGGGAGATCCCAGTCATGAACTTCAGGTCCTGGAAGTCCTTGTCGCCAAGTACTGCAAGGTGGCGGCGAGCCCTTGCTCGGGAAAGATGGCTTGCTGCATGCAGGTGTCCTGTTTCACAATATAAGGGGACAGCAAAGCCAATAGACGGTGAAAGACGGGGTCCGTCATCCGGAGATAATTCCTGAAATCATCAGGATTATTCTCCTGGAGCTCCTGCAGCAAAGATATATGACAGAATTGATCATGATTAAGCAACCAATTCTTGGTCCAAGAACTCCTCCTCCCCTTGTTCATGGATTGGACTTGGGTCAAAGCAATAACACCAAGCCCAACAACAGCACAATCTGTACGACGAAAACGTAACTGCAACATGGCTAGTAAACGAACGGCTGCTCAGAACAAACTGACAGAACACACTGAAAATCAGAAAGGACCTGACAATCACGCACTGAAAATCAGAAGCGAACTATGAATAGAATGCACTGAAAGACAGAAACGGCCTGACAAGCACGCACTGAAGAACAGATACCAACCGACAAGCACAACCTGAAAAGCAGAAAAAAACTGAAAAGCATGAGGCTGAAAAGTGCGCCACTCACCAAACTTCTACTAACATGAGATAAACACGAGATTAGCAGAAGGAGCCCAAAGGGTGGCGCACGACTATTGAACTTCCTTTTTATCGGCTCGTTGTACATCTTGTACGTCACTACGTTCGTAATTGTTGGCAAACATTTGTGCAACCATGTGTATGCAGGAGTCAAGTTGGAGCCAACGCCCTTCGAACAAAAATCCACGGTTTTGTTGTCGGAAAGTCCGATCGTGTGTACGAGGCATTAGGGTCCTTTGACACGGGCGGACCAATCGGAACACCCATTATTCTCTATGGGGGCAGATGTAAACAGACATGTGTCGGTTTATACCCACCTGCATCCACTGAAAACAGACAGATGGGGATCCGTTCATTATTCATCTAGTGGATCAAATGACAGTTAGATGTAAACGGACAGGCGGTCCATTTACATCCAACTGCCCCATAGAGAACAGCGGGCTGTGTCCGTGTCTGCTCTGCACAAGTGATTAATGGACAGAACCCCCACTGAGCCGGCAGATCCACTTGGCGTAGTCCACCCATGTGAAAGGGTCCTAAGGGGGAGCTCTGTGGACTGTAATGTAAAGGTGAACTCTGATGTAAGGAGTCTCTGCTCACCAAAGCCCCTACTTACATCAGAGTCCCCTTTTACATTACAGTCCACAGACCTCTCCCTTACATTAGTGTGCGCAGAGGCTGGTGAGAGAAGGGAGGGGGGACACTTCACTCACCCCAGGAAGAAGGCTCGGGCAGGCTACACATTTCCTCCACTATCTATTTGCCAGGTGTTGGGCTTTACCGTTCACTCATCCCCTTTGTGAAGCACAGCACTTCCAGGGATCAAGGGATCAAGGCTACCCCAAAGCACCCTCCCCATGTTGAGGGTGTGTGGCCTGATACGGTTCTGTGGGGGGGCACTCTCTCATCCCCCTCTCTTTTCCTGCAGCCTGCCAGGTTGCATGCTCGGATAAGTGTCTGATATGGATTTTGGGGGGACCCCTACATCTTTTTTTTTTTAATTTGGCACAGGGTTCCCCTTAATTTCCATATCAGACCCGAGGGCCTGGTATGGATTTAAGGGGACCCCCACACAATTTTTAAAAAAAAAATTTGGTTTGGGGTTCCCCTTAATATTCATACCAGACCCAAAGGAAGGGCCTGGTAATGGACTGAGGGGGTCCTATGCTCTTTTTTTCAATTATCTGTATCTATATCGCCGAGACCTGACAATTCATTACAGCTTCGAACAGTTTTAAGTGACAATTTTTCCTTTTGAAATGTCATTTTGCTGTAGTACTGTTCTAAACACAGGAAAAATATGCCACTTTACAGGCATACTATAGACACCCCCCAGGCATGATATTTAAAGGAATATTTCATTTTTATTGTTTCACTTTAAGCATTAAAATAATCACTGCTCCCGAAAAAATTTCAGTTTTTAAAAAAAAAATTTGTATTGATACATGTCCCCTGGGGCAGGACCCAGGTCCCCAAACACTTTTTATGACAATAACTTGCATATAAGCCTTTAAAATTATCACTTTTGATTATTCATGTTTGTGCCCCATAGACTTTAATGGTGTTCGTGTATTCTGCCAAATTTTTTTGCCTGTTTGCATGTTCTGCTGCAAACCAAACAGGAGGGTGTTTGGCTCATCCCTAGTGACAATGATGAAAAAACAACTTATTAGTATAAAATAAGTGAACTGATCATCAATAAGTGAATATGATGAAAACATTTTTGAAAAAATTGCTATTTGTTAGTTACGATTTACTGCACCATAAAGCTCCTCTTCTTTTTCTTTTAATCTACCATTGGCAAAACTATTTGGAGGAACCCTGGAGAGAAGAGAAATTGCTTTTTAATACGATCCCACTGCCTATCACCTGAGACAGAGGAGAGCGGCTATCCCTTTTGAATCTATTAGGTGGAGTATTACAGCTGATAGATGCTGCCATTCACGAGTGAAGGAAAGGAAACATCCCATCTTGGTGTTCTTATTGTGGATCTGCGGCCGGTCTATCGTTCCGGAGTGGTTTGGAGGAATACTTGTCACAGCACAGTGCTAATCTGTGGCGAGTTTGACCTTTATAATCTAGGGTCCTTCGTATCTGGTAAGAGGCCATCTGGCTACTTTTGTCTATCTGGATTTGAAATATTGAAACAATCTTGTCAAATGAAGAGGCGGCAGCCCAAGTCATTTAAATGAATGTTTTTTGCTATTTTGTCTCACTTTGGACAATCTATTGATACATCAATCTTAATATCTGTGTGGACTTTTTATTTTCATCAGTTTATATGATAAAATATGATAAAATGTTTCACTAACAAATAGCAATTTTCTCACAAATCTTTTCATCATATTCACTTATTAATGATCAGTTCACTTATTTTATACTAATAAATAGTTTTTTCATCATTGTCACTTATTGTGGTTGATAATATTTGCGCAATCTCTTGTATGTGTACATATATCCGTTTTAATTGAGTATTCAATTTGCCAAGAGATAGCTGCATTTATCACCTCATTCACTTTTTTTAATTAATTAGTTTTTACACATCACCTGCACATTGGATTGGGCAAGCACAGAAAAAACAATACATACACAAGCAAGATATCATGACTGTGATGGAACAGCTTGGGAACCCCGACTAGGTGCTTCCATCCGACAAACAGAGCCTTCTGCCCTCCAAACCGTTCGGAGCAGACCAAGAGCTATTAACAGCTCTTTTTACCCCAAACATCATACACAGACAAAATGTCCAAAGGAATGACTCTTGATTTAAACTCAGACACATACTTTATACTCCAGAGGTGGATAATTCCCTCCTGATCATATTATCCTAACAATACAAACTGTACACAGGAATATAATTACCATAACTAAGGAACAACCAACAATACTATAAACATTACGTTAATTAAACAACTAGCCACCAGGACAATGTTGTGATTAATCAGATATCCCCACTTCAGTTAAGACTTCCTGGCCCCAAGGTCACAACAAAGTACATTACAGATCACATAATAGTTTGCTAGCAGACAAACAATAGGTGAGTTAATTGGCACAAATAACAATACAAATAGTGATCTCACCCCACCTCAAACTAGTAGGCAACAGAAGACCCGGGGCTTTCCAGATCTCATTAATCAGCTTTCTTTTTACTGAGTTTCAGGTTGGCAGAGACCATCATGGCTTCCTTGATTGTTAAATGTAATGATGTCCTTTTGCATTATATAACGCTTGTAGCTCCCTCAAATGCCAGGACCCATATCCTGGAATAAACCCAAAACATACCACCAAGTCTCCACCTGAAGCATCCCAGCAAAAAGTTCAAGTCTGGAACAAAGACATTACTCCTCCCAACCCGCAACCCCCAAACCAAGACTTGAGAGTGCCTGGATCCCAAAACAATCAAAGGTGAACCACTTATGGAGGGCATGAACTTAAAAGTCAACCAGAGTAGTGGAAATACAGTTTAGAACAGGAAAAACTGAAAGTATGTAGAGAAGGAGCACGGTCCATGCACATAATAGTGGGATTACAGATCACTCAGAGGGATTCTCTGAGGGCTTAAACTTGGTAGAGAAAAGTATAGAACAGGTTTCAAACATCAAAAGTGTAATATTAGTGCCACAAGCTGACAAGAGGCAAAAACCAGGGCATCCGGGCAGACAGAACCATTCTCCCAGCAGGGAAGAGTGTGTGGTTCAATTGGATTACAGCAGGCTTGCCGAAGGGCCCCAGACTCAAAATAGGAGAGTCAAATGCTCACTCATCCTAGCAGCTTGGCACAGTAACAAGGCAAAAAGGATCTCAGAAAGCATTACTACTAGGGAGAAGTTACCTGACCATAGGCAGGGATTCCATTCATGTGGCTACTTCCTCCGGATCAGTGAAAAACTTGAAGGTCTCTCCATCTTGCACTCAGAGGCGGGCAGGGAACAGCATGCTATACTTAATGCCTCTGTTGCGAAGCTGATGTTTCACATGATCGAAGGTACGGTGTAGCTTCTGTGTTTCAATTTGAAAAGATGATAAGTCAAGCATGCACATAGGTGATATTCTCTGGTTTTCTGGACTCTCAGAGGACCAAATCCCAGCAACTTGAAGACAAAAAGTGTAAGGAGGGGAACCCAGGGGTCCTCTAGTAGATGGCATGCAGTGTGCCCTCTCCACTGCAAAGAAGGCTGAGAACAAAGCCTGAGGCAGCAATGACTTCAGCAACCACTCCACAAAGGATGCTGACTCCTTTCCCTCCGCTTCTTCAGGTAAGCCCACGATCCGCAGATAATTGTTCTCGGCAGTGTTCACCTTAGATTTTAAAGCCTTTATTTTAAGCTGTAGTGTGTAGATTACTGTAGTGTTCCCCCAGACCGTGTCTTCTATCTGCCTGAACCGGCGCTCCACTTCCCCATGCGTTCCCGGAATTTGTCCATATCCAGGCGTATTAGACCAATATCAGAATCCATCTTCGTGGTCAGAGTTGTCTAACAGGTGTTGTCGGCCTGCGTGAGCGTGGTGAAGTTCTGTTACTCCTGCTCCACCAGGTCACGTGGCTCTGTCTGCAATGCCATATTGCCTGTGGTGTGCATGGGAGTCCCAGACTGAGGCTTCTTCTGTGTTGGAAGCAGAGGGCACTTCGATGGCCACCTTGCCTCTAGCCAGTGTCAGCTTGTCTCTGGGTGTAAAGAAGTGCAATCCCATTAAAATACTGGGGTATAGATGCCATGGGCCGCAGAGCTCCAGGTTCAGAAGTCTGCTCCGATCACCATCATGGACCCTGGCACTAGCTTTCCCTTAAAGGGACCACTATCCAAATAGTGGGAAAATATGCCTACTGTTCAGGACACACTCCGGGCATCCTGTACATTTGAAAATGTATTCTCTTTATTTCGCTTACATTTATTGGGCTTTGATACCTGTCCCAAGACCCCCTCTAAGCTTTGTACTTAACTGTGATTGCTATTCTGAGATGTTCAATTTGCAGCTTGTTTAGCACCACACAGCTCTTCACTGTCAGATCTGGTTCCTCCACATAAATGTGTTAGGATTGGGGTTTAGAGTGCAGTATGGCAGAGCTTGGGATTCACTTAGGAAGTGGAGCAGGTACAGTTTTTTCTGTCCTCTCTCTAACTTCATGCTGACCTGGGGTGAGCACTGGAGATTACTGGGGGGGGTAAGTAATTCCAAGCTGGCAGTGTACCTATTTAGCAGCAAGGACAATGACATTGCAGCTGTCCCCACAGCCTTGATCCCAGGACACAGCCCAGGCTGTGGTCAGACAGCTGACTAACAAGTGGGACTGCCCTGGCAAATCCAGAAAAGTTAGCAAGTATGCAAGCATGCAAATAATAAAAACTTTGTGATAAAAATCTATCTCAAATATAGTGAATATGAGACAAAACATATATGTAATGGGTAGAAACACAAGTGAAAAAGTCCCAAAGGTGAAACAATCCTAGGGTAAACTTAAATATAGAGTCCACCACAAAAAAGTTGTTGCTCAGAAGTGGGGTGCAATGGCCTTAGCAGGCATGTAGAGAATCAGGGAAAATGTGTCCTCCACCCAAGATAAGGGGTATGCACTCTTACTGGAAGTAGTGGACTTGAGTGTCAGTGACAACAAGTCAATCAAGTGAGGATAGCCCAATCAGCAGACTTCCAAAGACGATCCAGGGGATCCAAGGAACTCCAAGAACGAATCCAGGAAATTGTGCAGGTAACCATAAGGCTGGAACTCAGACTGGAAAGCCAAAAACTCTCATCCGAGGGGATATAGAAAGAAAAAATGCCTCCATATGGTGTAGGTCAAAAAGGTGGGTTTTCTAAAAAAAAAACAACATTCATCCATAAGGATAAAAATGTAATCACAAAGTAAAAGCAATGTGGGGGAGCGGAAAGCCAAGCAGACGTGTTTCTTCCCAATGGACTTCAACTGGGGCATATATCGGTTCCCGCACATTGCACATATTTATAAACTATACATAAGTTAAGAAACCAATCAGCAAGGACTGTGTTGCTGTTTGCGGCATCAACCCAGAAGAGGTACAGCGACATGAATCTCATGCCCAAAGTCCTGAGACCAGTGATTGGAATAAGGCCGGTCACATGACGGCATGAGCTCCAAGCCTCAGTCTGGGAACCAATGTACAGAGCAGTCCAGATCCCAGGGCACCAAACATTAATGTCATGGGAGCGTGACTGCACCTGTAGCCGCAAGTGACGCGGCCAACACGAGGCAAACACCTTGTTTGAAAAGCCCGCGAAAATGAGTGACGCTGGCCAAGAGCGCATTCACAACATAAAAGTGGTGACCAAATGCACCTCAAGTCCAAAAGGCAGAAGTAACATACCTCATTTAAGAAGCAGGACTAAAACATAATAACTCACAGATCATAAAAAGAAACATATAATGTCATAAAAATATGAAATACCACTTATTAAAAACGGGTGGGCTGAACACATGTAGTAGAAAGTAGTATAGGTTGAAAATGCAAGTGAAGTGTGAAGATTCAGGCTTGATTGATGAAAGAATTTATGTCCCACTCGAGCTTGTGTTTCCAGTATGTTTCGAGGCGGGAGACACTGCGAAGGTGGGACCCCCCCCATTGTGGAACAAACTTATCAATGATATGAAACTGGGTTCCTACAGGATCTTTATTGTGATGTTTTAAATAATGACGGGGGACACTATGGTTGATTCTTCTCTTCTTAACCCTGGCCAAATATTCGTTGACCTGCACTGGGAATGTCCTAATAGTACTTCCCACGTATTGTTTCTTACAAGGACATGTCAATAGATAGACAATGAATCTCATAGCACAAGTGGTAAAATGTAACATTGGATAAATACGTTGCATGGTAGATGAAGTGAATATGTCCGTTTTGCGTCTCCCACGGATATTATGGAGACACACATTGCACTTACGGCATGGATAATAGCCCTTACATTGCTGAAAAAATTAAATGGTTTTAGGGGGGTCAATCACATTGGGCGCAATTTGTCCCTGTATTTACCATGCCCCTCTACCTATCACTCTGAAGGATTCTCCAATGTTTATTGATTATATCCTTAATCTGCCTGGATTGAACCGAATAAGTGGTGAAAAAAGACCATCTGAACTTATTATCTGAGACGGGCTTGGGACAATCTGTCAGCAAAGAGTTCCTATCTATCAAGGAAACCTTAACCTATTGGCTGTGGAGTGAGAGGTCTGACCTGTGTTGTTGTTACTTCTGAGTTGATGCCTCACGCTGGGTCACATTTCCATGGCACTGTATTTGCGGTCATGTGACCTAGTGGTGACGAGATTATGTCTCCGATCCCAGCGGCTATTTGATTGGCTGTCGACAGTCCGTTGACCAGCGCCCCCCATTTTCGCGGGCTTTTCAAACAAGATGTTTGCCTCATGTTGGCCACGTCACATCCGGGTTGACACTACAGGTGCCGTCATACTCCCATGATGTTATTGTTTGGTGCCGTGGGATCCGGCCTGCTCTGTACATTGGTTCCCAGACCGAGGTTTGGAGCTCATGCCTAAGTGTGACCAGCCTTACTCCAATCACTGGTCTCAGGACTTTGGGCTTGAGATTCATGTCGGCTGTACCTCTTCCGGGTTGATGCCGCACACCAAGTCCTTGCTGATTGATTTCTTAACTTATGTATAGTTTATAAATATGTGCAATGTGGGAGAGCCGATATATGCCCCAGTTAAAGTCCATTGGGATGAAACGCGTCGAATATGGCTTTCCGCTTCCCACATTGCTTTTATTCTGTGATCACATTTTTATTCTTATGGATGAATGATGTTTTTCTTAATAAGACCCACCTTTGTGACCTACACCATATGGAGGCATTTTTTCTTTCTATATTCCCTCGGATGAGAGTTTTTGGCTTTCCGGTCTGGCTGTTTAACATCTGAGTTCCAGCCTTATGGTTACCTGCACGATTTCCTGAAGTCATTCTTGGAGTTCATTGGATTCCCTGCATCGTCTTTGGAAGTCTGCTGATCGGGCTATCCTCGCTTGATTAACTCGTTGTCGCTGACATTTGAGTCCACTACTTCCGGTAAGAGTGCATACCCCTTATCTTGGGTGGAGGACACATTATCCCTGATGCTCTACATGCCTGCTAAGGCCATTGCACCCCACTTCTGAGCAACAACTTTTTTTTGGTGGACTCTATATATAAGTTTACCATAGGATTGTTTCACCTTTGGGACTTTTTCACTTGTGTTTCTACCCATTATATATATGTTTTGTCTCATATTCACTATATTTGAGATTGATTTTCATCACAAAGTTTTTATTATTTGCACATAACATTTGGTATATTATCATTGTTCATTGCTATATATTTTTAGCGCTACATTTTTCACCAATCTGTTACATTGGATTTTCGTCACATTCTTATGTAGCAGCTGTTCATTCCTCCTCACACATTGGGTTAGCGCAGTAATGTCCCTTACCATAAGCACCATGTAGATGATTAATCTTTTCCTGCAAAAAAAAGTTATTGTTTTGTGCGATTCTTGTAAATAAAACACACACATGAAGGTGGGGCCTGAGTTAGGTACTTTGTTTTGGGAGGAAATACTCACAGTTTATAGTATACTGATGCCTTTTATAAAAATATGTATTGGTTTGGTTGTAGCAACAGATAAACTATTCTTCAATACTGATATAAGCAAAGGTTTTTGCATGAATAAATAAAAGCTGATCATTTTACTCACTTTTTCCAGTGTTAAGTGGTTTGGCTCATCCAAATAAACTTATACATTCTGCTAGAGAGCTTGAGCTTTTAAAAACAGACTTGCTGGCTGGATCACCGGATGAAAATAGAAGAATGAAAGCATTAAAAAGGAAACTAATACAATCATCACATCTAAAACTGGGTAAGCTGCAACATAATAAATGTTTGCTTTTGGGTTTAATACTGCTTTAAAATGTTGATTGTTGTTAAATTGCCAGGGCAGTTAAAATGACATAATATGTGTAAGACAGATAGTGTTGGAGTCCCCCACCCCTGTTTGGCAGAATGCTGGGCAAGATCGGTCGGTATAATAGAAACCATGTGTACTGATTCAGGTCCGTGTGTACTGCTGTCAGCTTCTGTCGAAGGGGCATGACAGAAAAAGTAGCTCTGAAGATGGGAGCTTGCCTCCCAAAACACGTCAGTAATCCAACCGCAGAGATGTGTCATCCTCGTTACTGAAGTAGTATATGACATGCGTTTTATCCTTTCATGTTTGTGAGTATGCCTTTTGCATTTTGTAAATACAATTTCTAAGTTGTCTAAGGTAATGCACTAGGCGTTTGAGTCCTCCTTTTTTTCTGTTTCTAGTGAGTTGGAGTTTCCCCACTCAAGGAGAGCAGCATCACTAAAAATACCATCCCAACAGAGTGATTTGATAGTCTTTTGGAATTATGACCAAAAAAGGGTCTGCTGACTGTTGTATATTGTTGTATATGTTTTAATATGTTCACTGATTTATGTGGGACATTATTATATGTATGTACACATACAGTCAATATTGACCAGGCCAGAATTCAATTGATAATGGTTGATTTGTCCAAGTCAACTGAATTTTAACATATCAAGGGGACAGCTGAAGACTCTTTGATGTGTTGATCTTAGGCAAGTCTACCTAGGTGTGTGAGGTGAGGTATGGTCTGGAAACCTAATTGAACATTTCAAAGGGTACATTGTTTAAAGGACCATAGAAGAAGTATTTATTGATGGTAATTAGACTTGAGGGGGTAACAATAAGATCAAAGAGTATTTTGGGTTGACCTAGCAGAAACTCCCTCCTAGTTACATAGTTACATAGTTGGTGAGGTTGAAAAAAGACACAAGTCCATCAAGTCCAACCTATGTGTGTGATTATGTGTCAGTATTACATTACATATCCCTGTATATTGCGGTCATTCAGGTGATTATCTAATTATTAGTGTTTTAGAAATCTCAGGTTTTGTCATTTCAGCTTCTGAAGAGTGCATTCCCTCTGTGTTGATTAAAAAAACACTACTAGTGGACTAGTATTTCAGAGAGGACATTCAAGCTGGCATTTAGTTTTTAAGATAGGCTTGTCTGTGTATGCACACACAGACCTAGGAACATGGGGTTCTGAATTATATCTACTCTGTCGGATTTTTTGTCATCTGTGGACTTTGGACTTTGTTCTGTGTTGGAAGTCAATAAAGTGCATCTCTCTGGAAGAATTGGGTTGCTGCGGAAGAGTACTTACTAATTAATTATCATACCCACTACGATCACCCACGATCACTACACTGACCATCCCCGAAGTGTTCTGGCGGGAGGATCCCCTGTCAGAACACAATAGAACAGCAGGAGAGATCACTGTACTAACTTTGGATTGTTAGTACAGTGGCTTCGACCTGAGCTGTCAGTCAGTTTTTTTTTTTCATTTTATTAGTGTATACGAGGCTTTCCAGTCTGACATAGATCGCCTCTTTCAAGCCTTTTGCAAGCCATTTCTCTTCTCTTTCCAAAATGTTCAACTCACTGTCCTGGAAAGAATGTCCCTTTCTTAAGGTGTGTTTTTTTTCCTTGTCAAAAGAAGTTTATTGAGTATACAATATTATAAAGATACATAAAGTAAGTTTACAAGGATCTATAAAGTAAGCTCATTGTTTTACAGTAGGGTTTATATAGGTAAATATAATGAAATTTCAAATATTAAACATTGGGTTCACGTAAACCTAAATTAAAGATATATATCATTTCCTTAGATACTTTTGTAGGTATTTAAATGATTTATACCTACTATACATATTGTTTACAGGTAGAGTGTATATAGGTCAAATAAATTCTGATAATGAGCTTTAATCGTAAGGTGGAGAAAAGGAAAGAGAAAGAAGAAAAAGGGTAGAAAGGCAGAGATGTGGTCCACAAGGTTGTCCCGCTCGTCAGTTTACTATTCTTTTTAGTTCTCTTTGAAGCCTTAGAATGGGTGTCTCTGTAAGTCATTTAATCTGTTACCATGGCAACAGGACAGAGTCATTGAAATTTGACAGGAACTGTTGTTTTATCCAAGGATGCCAAAGCTTTTCAAATTTTGGAATTTGATTTTGATCGATGGCTACCATCTTAGCATGGGACATTGTATTATTCATTCTGTGAATTGTTTCTGCTAGTACCAATGTAGGAGATTTCCATGCCTTGGCCACTGTTTGTTTTGCAGCCGTTATTAGTTGGATCATAAGTTTGAATTGAGAGAGTGTTAACCATTCCGGTTTTAGATTAAGTAAAGTTATATATGGATCTGGTTGTATTATTTTTTAAAATATTTTAGATGCAATCAAGGTGTGTTTTTTTTAAATAAATGTAAAATATTTTTTTTTCCCCATACAGCTATTGAGAACAAGCATGAATAGCTTGGTAGACTTGAACTCAATGTGTATTATTTAGCCTGTAATCCTATAACAAGGCACTAACTTGCATATGCAGCAGTAAATAAGACGGAAATGCTGAAATTAGAATATTTATTCTTCATGAGAACATTACAGTTGGCTTTTCAATAACACCCTATTCATCTAGATGTAATTATAAAGTGTTTTTTTTTAATCAACACAGAGGGAATGCACTCTTCAAAAGCTGAAATGACAAAACCTGAGATTTCTAAAACACTAATAATTACGATTAAAAAAACTACAACTGTAGTATATCTCATAATTTGTCATAACTTACTAATCTCAGATTCCTGTGACATTAAACAAACTGAACTGTAAATTATGTTGCTGTTTCTGTGGTGTTTATTATTGCAAGCCGAGTTTGGTGCACTATGGGTTTGGGAAAAGCAATTGTTGTAAAGAAAATTCAGACCAGAACAACAAATTAAGTCTTGTGCAAATGATCTTACCTGTATGTTTTTGGGAGGAAAACAAATTACATTGTGGAAACCTGTGCAAATATGGGAGGACATCAGGTGAGGAACCATAGAGGACTGAACTCTGAAGAAATGAACATAGGAGGCAAGCAGACAGCAGCATTGTCAGTCTGAATGGGTAGGGTAGTGTTAAATGTAATAGCAGATTTTGCACTAAGAAATTTAAGCCAAACTCCAGGTCACACTTTATAAGCAGTTACAGCAAACAGTTCTTTTTTCCTTTTGGAATAAAAGTTTTGCACGAATACATAAAAGCTGATAATTTTAATTGCCCCTGCCAGTGTTAAGTGGCTTGTCTCATCCATGTGAAAAAAACAAAAAAATTAAAAAAATAAACTAAAAACAGTAAAGAGAATTCAGACCAGGCAAACAAATGAAGTCTTGTGCAAATGATCTTACCTGTATGTTTTTGGGAGGAATTGGGAGGAAAATAAAATACATTGTGGAAACCTGTGCAAAATAGACATACGCAGAACGAAAAAATTAGTTTAGTTTAGTTTCAATTAGTTATTTACATAAATTTGTTCAGTTAAATGCATTTAATCCGTTTAATTCGTTTTTGGAATTTGCTTTGTTTATTCGTATTCAAATAGATTTGAATTTGAATCGATTTGAAAAGTTTTCGAATCAATGTCAAATATTTTTCAAATTCAAACAGTTTTCCAATTTCCAAAGAGAATAAAATAGAATAGAAAATAAAGGAATAGAAAAGAAAAAAAAAATAGAATAGAAAAGAATAGAACAGAAAATAAAAGAATAGAATATAATATAGTAAATCAGAACAACATAGGATAGAAAATATAAGAAAAGAATATAATGGGATAGAATAGAAAGGAATAGAATACAAAAAAGAATATAATTAAATAGATTATAACCATCTTCTGAAATTCGAATAGAATAGAAAAGAATATCATTAAAAAAACAATAGAATAGAAAAAATATAACCATTTTCCAAAATTCAAATAGAATCAATACAAATTTGAATAGAATAGAAAAGAATAGAGTAGAATAGAATAGAAAATAACACAATAGTATAGAAAAAAAAATAACAGAATAGAATAGAATAAATATAAACTATTCTAATCTATGCTTTT
This sequence comes from Lithobates clamitans, assembly GCA_037952925.1. NCBI lineage: Eukaryota > Metazoa > Chordata > Amphibia > Anura > Ranidae > Lithobates > Lithobates clamitans. The sequence goes on from JBBGZY010000720.1 coordinate 2,397,654, forward strand.
CTATTCCATTCAAATTTGAATTGTATCTATTAGAATTTTGGGAAATGGTTATATTCTATTCTATATATTTTTTTAATTGTATTCTTTTTCTATTTGTTCTATTCTATTATTTTATCTTCTATTGTTTTATTTTCTATTTTATTCTATTCTATTCAAATTTATTCTATTTGAAATTCGAATTTCGGAAAATGGTTATATTCTTTCTATTCTATTCTATACTGTTTTTCTCTATACTATTCTGTTTTTTTTTATTCTATTCTAATCTATTCTTTTCTATTCAAATTTAAATTGATTATATTTGAATTTTGGAAATGGTTATATTCTTTCTATTCTATTGTATTCTACTCTACTTTCTTTTAATTATTTTCTTTTCAATTCGTTTATAGTCTATACTGTTCTTTTTTTCTATTCTATTCTATCCTATTCTATTCTTATGTATTAAAATTGAAATTTATTCTATTTGAAATTTGAATTTCAGAAGATGGTTATAGTCTAGACTATAATATAAACAAATAGAATGACATAGTCTATTATATTCTGTTATTTTCTGTTATATTCTATTTCTTTATTTTCTATTCTATTTCATCAATAGAAAGAGAGAGCACTCAAATGGTATTTGCCTATTGTAATTCATCCTCTTTGAAAATTCGAAAATGATTCAAACTTGAATACAATTGGAGTTCAAAATCTATTCGAACTTGAAAGCTATTCAAATTCAAAAACTTTTCGCAAAATGATTCGAAAACTATTTGAAATTCGAATTTGGTCTGATTTTTTTTTCAAAACATTAAATCAAGCAATATCTAAGTGAGATATACAAATGAGAAACTGTATACTAAAACCATACGTGAAAATGACTACGATCTATAAAAGAGCTACCATATGTGTAAAGGTCAAAATAAATGAAAAAATAAATAAAAATAAAAATAAAAAAATAAATAAAACTATGTGTACAATCCTTGTGTGTTAGAAAAAGTGAGAGTAAGTGCCGTGTATTATTAAAAATATATAAAAAATATGTAAAAAATATGTATGGAAAATAATAACCCCAAAGATCTAAAGTATTGTGACAGTGTAACGCCCCCTGTGGGGCTGACGGCAACAATAGTGAAAAACTCTAGTTAATATTAACCACTTGACAACTGGGCACTTAAACCCCCTTCCTAACCAGACCAATTTTCAGCTTTCGGTGCTCTCACATTTTGAATGACAATTACTCAGTCATGCAACACTGTACCCATATGAAATTTTTGTCCTTTTTTTCACACAAATAGAGCTTTCTTTTGGTGGTATTTAATCACCGTTGGTTTTTTTATTTTTTGCGCTATAAAAGAAAAAAGACTGAAAATTCGGTAAAAAAATGAAATTTTCTTTGTTTCTGTTATAAAATTTAGCAAATTTAGTCATTTTTCTTTGTAAATTTTGGCCACAATTTATACTGCTACATATCTTTGGTAAAAATAAGTACAAATCGGTGTAAATTATTTGGTCTTTGTGAAAGTTATAGAGTCCAAAAGCTATGGTGCCAATATCTGAAAATTGATCACACCTGAATTACTGACGGCCTATCTATATTCTTGAGACCTTAACATGCCAGAAAAGTACAAATACCCCCCAAATGACCCCTTTTTGGAAAGAAGACATTCCAAGGTATTTAGTAAGGGGCATGGTGAGTTTTTTGAAGTTGTCATTTTTTCCCACGATTCTTTGCAAAATCAAGATTTTTTTTTTTATTTATTTTTTTTCCACAAAAATGTCATATTAGCAGGTTATTTCTCACACACCACATATGCATACCACAAATTACACCCCAAAACACATTCTGCTATTACTCCCGAGTATGGCGATACCACATGTGTGAGACTTTTACACAGCGTGGCCACATACAGAGACCCAACATGCACGGAGCACCTCCAGGCGTTCTGGAGCACCCAGGCCAATTCTGACATTTCTCTCCTACATGTAAAAATCATCATTTATTTGCTAGAAAATTACATAGAACCCCAAAACATTATATATGTTTTTTTTTTGCAAAGATCCTAGAGAATACAATGGCAGTCGTTGCAACTTTTTATCTTGCACGGTATTTGCGCAGCAATTTTTTGAACGCTTTTTTTTTTGGGAAAAAAAACAGTTATTGCGGGGTGTTGTGGAGTAGTACAGAGTAGTGCAAAGTATTGCGGGGTGTTGCGGAGTAGTGCAGAGTATTGTGGGGTATTGCAGAGTATTGTGGGGTATTGCAGAGTATTGTGGGGTATTGCAGAGTATTGTGGGGTATTGCGGGGTATTGTGGGGTATTGCGGGGTATTGCAGAGTATTGTGGGGTATTGCGGGGTATTGCAGAGTATTGTGGGGTGTTGCGGAGTAGTGCAGAGTATTGCAGAGCATTGTGGGGTATTGCAGAGCATTGTGGGGTATTGCAGAGTATTGTGGGGTATTGCAGAGTATTGCAGAGCATTGTGAGGTATTGGAGAGCATTGTGGGGTATTGCAGAGTATTGTGGGGTATTGCAGAGTATTGCAGAGCATTGTGGGGTATTGCAGAGTATTGTGGGGTATTGCAGAGTATTGTGGGGTGTTGCGGAGTAGTGCTGAGTATTGCAGAGCATTGTGGGGTATTGCAGAGTATTGTGGGGTATTGCAGAGTATTGTGGGGTATTGCGGGGTATTGCAGAGTATTGTGGGGTATTGCAGAGTATTGTGGGGTATTGCAGAGTATTGTGGGGTATTGCGGGGTATTGCAGAGTATTGTGGGGTGTTGCGGAGTAGTGCAGAGTATTGCAGAGCATTGTGGGGTATTGCAGAGTATTGTGGGGTATTGCAGAGCATTGTGGGGTATTGCAGAGTATTGTGGGGTATTGCGGGGTATTGCAGAGTATTGTGGGGTGTTGCGGAGTAGTGCAGAGTATTGCAGAGCATTGTGGGGTATTGCAGAGTATTGTGGGGTATTGCAGAGTATTGTGGGGTATTGCAGAGTATTGTGGGGTATTGCAGAGTATTGCAGAGCATTGTGGGGTGTTGCAGAGTAGTGCAGAGTATTGTGGGGTATTATAGTATGGAGGGATGGCTGATCATGGTGGGATGGATGGATGGATGTGACTGTATTTGTCACAGAGCAGCGTTGTGGGCACTACAGATGCAGCCCACAACGCTGCTACCATCCGATCCCTCCCCCGCCCCTCCCCCTCTGTACCGATCGGCACACAGAGGGGAGGGAGGAACCGGCGTCATGACATGACGCCGGTTTGTTTACATGTGATCGCTCCGTCATTTGACGGAGCGATCACATGGTAAACGGCCGCGATTAGCGGCCGTTCACCGTGATCCGTGATGCGCCGGGTCCTCTGGACCCGGCGGTCACGGAAGTTCTCGGGTGCGCGCCCCAGGGGGCGCGCGAGAGCAGTATTCTGGGAGGACGTCCATGGACGCCCTCCCAGGATAAGCCGACCGCGCTGTGGCCGTCTTTCGGCCATGGCCCGGTCGGCATGTGGTTAAGTACCAATAAAGTATCATGTGTGTGACCTTCCATATATGCTATTTTAAAAATGATCAGTTAAAACTGACCTATGTGCTACCATATATTAAATCGCAGTGAGACTCATGTAATATACAAACAAAATCTATACAAACAGCTGTGTGCCTGAGTAAGCAATTGTTAATAAGGTTCTAGCATATAACCATATATGTTAAAAAATCTGAGAGTCTTTATGAGGAATAGAAATAAAGAACAAAGTCCAGTCAATGTGAAGTTCATGGATGCCAGGGACAATAAACAGTGACTTCCGTGCTCATATCAGCTGGTGACTTGAAGTCCCCCCCGTGCTCCCCCACTCACCAGAGTCAATGACCCCCACAGGGGTACCGAGCGAAGGAGTGGGTGTCTTGGGGTGGATGTCTCTGACGAAATCCTGCTTGCGTTCCTCTGCTCCGTGGAATCACTCCAGTGATTCAGCTTAGAATTTCAACCATGCGTTCCAGGGCTGGGCTTCTCCACAACTTCCCACCACCAATCTGTTTTATCCTCCACCGTAAAGAAAGAAAGAAACAGGGGGCTTCCATGGTGAAGTATGTCCAGTTTATTGAAATATACAAATATTTAAAAACCGTAGATCCAGTGCAAACACGGCTGCAGACAAGGATGAGACTAGGCAACAAATCTGAGCGTGCGTCCCACCTTGCGTTCCAGCCTGTTCTTCCGGGTATGACGTATGAGCGTGACTTCGCCTTACGCGTTTCATCATAGGACGTTCTTTGAGAGTAGCTCTTTTATAGATCGTAGTCATTTTCACGTATGGTTTTAGTATACAGTTTCTCATTTGTATATCTCACTTAGATATTGCTTGATTTAATGTTTTCTACATCCTTAATTAATTAAATATTCTTAATAGGGCAGCGCCAATTTTTCCCAACCACTCCTTACATATACCAATTAGCCCCCATAGGGAACTAATTAGGGAAAGGCTGCAGTCCTTTTACTGTCCAGAGCGTGGATTTCTTGACCTGATTTTTTTTTTCGTTTTTTTGGATTAATTTAAATTCAGTTCTTTTGTAATTCGGAAAGTCAGAATTTCAATTTGGAATTTCAATTCAGAAGGAAATGAACTGCACATGTCTTGTGCAAAATATGGGACAACATCAGCTGAGGAACCCCACAAAAATATAGTAAGGATAAAGCCAGAAGAAAGGGATATCCATCATAAAGGCAAGCATGAATGACAATTTATGAGGATGCTGAAGCCTTGCTTACTTTGGGCAAAGTTTGGGCAGCCCTTAACTCACTGCTCTGGGGGTCTATTGAACCCGTTGAGCAGTGGTCCTGCACTGTGCACTTGATTGCTTTGCAAAGCTTGGTGCAAATCATTTGATTAGGATATGCTCTAGTTAACATTCACATGCTACAAATTACAATATGGCCATACAATCTCCTTTAGGTCAACCAACAACTATAAAAGCTTGGGGAATGGTCTGAGTTAACTAGAGATGGGCCAAACAAGTTCTGACTCAAACGGCAAACCCTATTAAAGTCTACTGTATGGGACCCGAACTTGATGATAATGCAAGTTATTGGGCATTAAAAAGGGTATGGGGGGTCTGGGTACTGCCCTGGAGGATACGTATTGATACAAAAACATTTTTTTGTAAAGATTGTTTTTACAGGAGCAGTGATTTTAATGATGCTTAACCACTTGCAGACCGGAAGATTTACCCCCTTAATAACCAGGGCATTTTTTGCTATACGACACTGCGTCGCTTTAACTGACAATTGCGAGATCGTGCGAAGCTGTACCTAAACAAAATTGATGTCCTTTTTTTTTCCACAAATAGAGCTCTCTTTTGGTGGTATTTGATCACCTCTGCCATTTTGAATTTTTGCGCTATAAACAAAAAAAGTAACAATTTGAAAAAAAAACAATATTTTTTACTTTTTGCTATAATAAATATCCCCAAAAATGTTTTTAAAAAACAAATTTCTTCATCAGTTTAGGCCAATATGTATTCTTCTACATATTTTTGGTAAAAAAAATAATAATAAGCATATATTGATTGGTTTGCACAAAAGTTATAGCGTCTACAAATTGTGGGAAAGATTTATGGCATTTTTAGTATTTTTTATTTTTTACTAGTAATGGCGGTGATCTGTGATTTTTAGCGATACTGCAACATTGCGGCGGACAGATATGACAGTTTTGACACATTTTTGGGACCATTGACATTTATAAAGCGATCAGAGCTATACAAAATGCACTGATTACTGTGTAAATGTCACTGGCAGGGGAGGGGATGGGACTGACTGAGGGAGGAGACATATTGCTGTTCCTACTTACAAACAAACAATCTGTCTCCTCTGCCCTGTATACATACAAATTCCCGTCTCATGCCAGCGATCGCCGGTGGCAGGCCATGCACATCGGGTCCCGCGCCGTGCAGCTCTTAAAGGGGAAAATGTACCCATACGTCGTTTTGTGGCAATGTGCCACTTTGCTGATGTTTATTCGGCGTAAGCAAGTCAGCAAGCAGTTAAAATGGAAAAATAAAACATTTAAATTCCTTCAAATATAGTGCCTGGGGGGTCCCCTTAGTCTGCTTGTAAATTGGTGCATCTACTGCAGCAAAACTGACATTTCTAAAGAAAACAATAAACAGTCAAATCACATTTAAATTGCAAAGGAAAAATGTTTAAAGAAAACGGCGTAGGGGTTCCCCTTAGAATCCATACCAGACCTGAAAGGCCAATACAATATAATACCATTGCCAGCAATACAAAAACATAAAAAAAACAGTGTAGGGTCCCCTCCCAATTCCTATCAGGTCTTTCGAGGCTGGTGTGAAATTTAAGGGGAACCCCATGCCAAAATCCATACCAGACTCTTATCCGAGCATGGAGTCCCGTAGGTCAGGAAAGGGGGGGTGAGTGAGCACCCCCCTCTTAAACCATACTAGGCCACATGCCCCCAACATGGGGGGGTGCTGTGGGGCAGAGAGATCCCAGATCCCAGCTCCCCTATGTGAATGAGTAGGGGGTACCCCTACCCATTCACCAAAAAAGTGAACAAATAAATAAAAACAGGAGGCAGTTTTTGACAATTTAAAGTGCAAATAATTATTGTGCTAACCAGTAAGAAGGGAGAATTGAGCTGCTACATAAGAATGTGACAAAAATTCATACGATAGAGGGATGTGCAATGTAGCGCTAAAAGTGAAAAAAACAGTGATAGTGAAAAACTGTGAACAACTCAAATCTATAACACTCTGAGTCACATCTATATGTGAATGAGAGAACAAAACAAGTCCAAGGTAGGTCAGTCCAAACAGAAGGCGAAATCCATCCCAAATCCACCAGTCGAATGGTTGTTCTCATAGGGAAACAGATGATAGGCTGCGTATGTACAACTTTCAAGGAAATATGATATCCAATGTAAGATAAGATTAATTACTCTTACCAGAACCAGTGGACCTTGATGTCAGCAACACCAGGTCAAGCAGGCATAGATATCCAAATCAGCGGGTCCTCAGGAACGATTAAAGGGGTCAAGGAAGGTCCAGAGATCTCTCAATGGGGTCTCGATGATGACGACAGCCACTGAGAAGTTGTTGACCAGATGGAAAGGCCAAAAAACTCACATCCAGGAAGGTATGTAAAGAAAAAAATGGGCTTCCAATGGTGCATTTAAAAAAGGTGGGTTTTTTATTTGTAAAAACCAACATACAGGATAAAAGGTTCATTAACCACCTGACCAATATTAAGAATGGGAATATCAATCATTGTTCCCCGTCACTATTTGAAACCTCACAATCGAGACCCTGCTGGAACACAATTTTTGGTCATCGATAAGTTTGTTCCCCATTGGAGGGGCGAGTCCCGCCTTTGCGGGGTATCCCGCCTCGAAACCTATTGGATCTATGAGCTTAGGACCTATTTGCTGTTCGGTATAAAAGTTGAGTGGGATGTTAATTCGTTTATTAATAAAGCTTAATAGTATCCTTTCATTACTCCCTATACACCCTGTAAATTCCGAGCGTGTGTAGACAATTCTGATGCACAAAATTCAACGCATGCTCTGAATCAAGTACGAGACGGAAGCGCTCAGTCTGGTAAAACTAGCGTTCGTAATGGAGATAGCACCTTCATCACGTGGCACATTTTTTTATCTTTTAATGCAGTGCATTTTCTTCTTCTTTATAATGCTAGAATTATGAAGTTGTTTTGCTGCTAATATTCATACAGAGTTTTGACAAACTGGTTTCTTTATCATTTCTTGTGATCTCGTGAATAATATTTTTTATTTTTTTCGTCCGATCTCCATAATAATGTTTTGAATTTATTTTTATAGTGATCTTTTTTTCTTCTTTTTTTATAAAGATCTCCTTTTTTTATAGTGATCTATTTTTTTTTGGTTTTTTTAATCAAGATCTCCTGTTTTTTTTTAGATATTTTTTTTCTACTGATCCCCATTATATTTTTTGTTGTTTTGTGTGTCAAGCTACCACAGCACCATTATTAACTTGTATTTTTTAACCTCAAGGAGGTTGTTTGGTGTTGGTGTCCCTTGTTAATTTGAAATTGTCTTTTTGAAATGTACCTGCCTACTCACAAACAAACTGTCCTTTTTGAAGTAAAACACATAGGCAAGTATTTGTGAACAAAAAATAGCCATTTATTATGGGTCATAACCAAATAAAGAGGAGGGCAATGCTGGATAAACTGGTGAAATTGGTGAAGCCTTTGTACCCGAGGGCGCACATCAACTATTTTACAGCCACAATTGGTAGCATGAAGAGTCCATATAATAGTGAGCACAATCCGGTCCAGGACTCCAAGAGATCAGGAACAGCAGCAGATGACATATATGTCCCCAGGCTGTGGTCTTACAACAGCCTGGGTCTTTTGTCAGACCAGACTGAACCCAGGCCATCACTCTCTTGTCTACCTTACACACTTGCTTCCAGGCTGTGGCTCTGGTGTTGGAGTTGTGACAGGAGGTGGAGGAGGAGGAGGACGATGGTCAAACTCACAAACCTGGCTTTGGCTTGTGAGTTCGCCCCTCAACCCCTTATTTAGGGCTTGTAAGATAACTTCCTCACAGAAGAGGCGTTGGCCTTCCTCCATTTCCTGCATTTTGCAGGCTGCCATACAGGCATAGTCCTCTTGAATATTGGGGGGGTTCTGAGGGCCACAGTAGGCTTCCGAAATAGACCAAGTGCTGCCTCCTCCAGGTTACTCCTCTTCCTGGGCCTTTTTCTTGGAAGGCGGAGGGGAGGGACCTGGGATTCAAGCAGGCTACTGGGCCCGGCCACCTTCTGGCTGCCACTTACCCCGCCACCTCCTGGCTGCCACTTTCCACAGCCTCCTCCTGGCCAAGGCTTTCCTGTGTATGAAAAAGGGACCCAGTTTTTGGTTCATCAATCACACACAGTTTTCAGCTCATGACTGTAAACAAATAGAAAAGACTATCATTCTGACCTCAGCATTTTTCATTCTTGTCCCAATCATTTGTGGCCACTACTGTCTATTGATATGTAAACACTTTGTTAAATCAGAAATTAGTGATCAATAATAACATCTAGTTAACATCATTGATTTTTTGCCAAGAAATATTTGCCCAGCTTGAGTCAGGTATAGCATTGAGTCAGGTATAGCATTATACCTGACTCAAGCTGGGCTCCTCCACTTCTTCCTGGCTGGAAGGTCCAGGTTGGACATCGGAAGCCTCAGCTTGGGTGGAAGGAAGCATTGAAGGAAGACTGGAGAGTGCTGGCCTAGGTTCCCTCTGGTCTGCCAGAAAATTCAGTCTGTCATAGCCACAGCCTGGGTACATAAATGTCATCTGCTGCAGCTCCTGTCCCCTGGGAATCATGGACCTTCTTGCGCTCCCTATTATATGTGCTCCCCATGCCACCAATTGTGGCCTTCAAATAGTTGATGGTTGCCGTGGGGATCTGCGGCTTCACTAATTCCAACAATTGATCCAGCGCTGTCTGCCTCTTTCTTTTATTGTTATAAAAGGGGTGGTTTATCTGCCACAGACAGGGCAGTCCTGATCATTCAATATATCCATTTTCTCTGCAAGACACAACACAAGACAAATCCTAATGTCAGGCTAAACTCTCCTAATCTTGTCCCAATATAGGCCTCAATCTATAAGCAGTATAGGTCCAAGTTAAAATTGTACATTCGTTATGACGATCGGCTAAAATCACATTAAAAACGCTGCGCTATCAAAGGTATAAGCAAAGAGCCTCTGAACTGGTAAAAATATATCCTCTACACCGTGGTAATAATAATGTATAAAATATATAATGAAAAATATATAAAATGACACGTGCTTAATAGCTGCAAGCAGTAAACATGTTTCATAAACCATGTAAAAATACTAAAATCGCATTAAAAATGCTGCGCTATCAAAAGGTATAAGCTAAAGGCTCTGAACTGGAAAAAATATCCTCTACACCAGTGGCGGCTGGTGTAGTTTTAGGATGGGGGGCGCCAGGCCCCACCCTTCCTTTTTGACCCCTCCCACTTGGTGAAAATGGGCGTGGTTTCAGCAAAATAGTGGGTGTGGCTCTAAGGTGGTGTGGTTAGTGTCTGAGATGAATGAGGGATGGAGGAAGAGGGAGAGGGATGAAGGGACAACAGGCCCAGATCCTACACAACAATAGAAATATGTGTATTCTAGAAAGTTTAACAATCAGCAGATAACGATACTCCAAACACCTGGTGTTAGCACTTCAATCATCCCGGCACCATGGTTGTTATGGTGTCAGGATGATTGAAGCGCATTATTTCTATTATTACATTGTAATATAAAATGAAATCATTCAACTCACTATAACGCAGAATCAGTGGGAGCCCTGAGCATGTCACTAGCCACGTCGCCTGCCACCAGATGGTGTCCCCAGCAGAGTCCCTCCTTACATCAGGTGCCCCAGTGGAGTCCCTCCTTACATGCAGCCTGTGTCCTACCAAATGCAGCAGCATGTGTCACCACCAAATTGCAGCAGCATGTGTCACCACCAATTGCAGCAGCATGTGTCACCACCAAATTGCAGCACCATGTGTCACCACCAAATTGCAGCAGCATGTGTCACCAAATTGCAGCAGCATGTGTCACCACCAAATTGCAGCAGCATGTGTCACCACCAAATTGCAGCAGCATGTGTCACCACCAAATTGCAGCAGCATGTGTCACCAAATTGCAGCAGCATGTGTCACCAAATTGCAGCAGGTCACCAAATTGCAGCAGCATGTGTCACCAAATTGCAGCGCATGTCACCAAATTTCAGACAGCAATGTGTCACCAAATTGCAGCAGAATGTGTCACCAAATTGCAGCAGAATGTGTCACCAAATTGCAGTATGTGTCACCAAATTGTAGCAGCATGTGTCACCAAATTGCAGCTTGTGTCACCAAATTGCAGCAGCGTGTGTCATCAAATTGCAGCATGTGTCACCAAATTGCAGCAGCGTGTCACCAAATTGCAGCAGCATGTGTCACCAAATTGCAGCGTGTGTCACCAATTACAGCGTGTGTCACCAAATTACAGTGTGTGTCACCAGATTGCAGAGTGTGTCACCAGATTGCAGCGTGTGTCACCAGATTGCAGAGTGTGTCACCAGATTGCAGCGTGTGTCACCAAATTGCAGTGTGTGTCACCAAATTACAGTGTGTGTCACCAATTTGCAGTATGTGTCACCAAATTGCAGCAGCATGTGTCACCAAATTGCAGCGTGTGTCACCAAGTTGCAGCAGCGTATGTCACCAAATTGCAGCAGCATGTGTCACCAAATTGCAGCATGTGTCACCAAATTGCAGCAGCGTGTCACCAAATTGCAGCAGCATGTGTCACCAAATTGCAGCGTGTGTCACCAAATTACAGCGTGTGTCACGAAATTACAGTGTGTGTCACCAGATTGCAGTGTGTCACCAGATTGCAGCATGTGTCACCAGATTGCAGAGTGTGTCACCAGATTGCAGCGTGTGTCACCAAATTGCAGTGTGTGTCACCAAATTACAGCGTGTCACCAGATTGCAGCGTGTTTCACCAGATTGCAGAGTGTGTCACCAGATTGCAGAGTGTGTCACCAAATTACAGCGTGTGTCACCAAATTGCAGCGTGTGTCACCAAATTCCAGCGTGTGTCACCAAATTACAGCATGTGTCACCAGATTGCAGCGTGTGTCACCAGATTGCAGAGTGTGTCACCAGATTGCAGCATGTGTCACTAGATTGCAGAGTGTGTCACCAGATTGCAGCGTATGTCACCAGATTGCAGAGTGTCACCAGATAGCAGAGTGTGTCACCAGATTGCAGCATGTGTCACCAGATTGCAGAGTGTGTCACCAGATTGCAGCGTGTGTCACCAGATTGAAGAGTGTGTCACCAGATTGCAGCGTGTGTCACCAGATTGCAGAGTGTGTCACCAGATTGCAGAGTGTGTCACCAGATTGCAGAGTGTGTCACCATCAAACCCCCCTCCCCCGGTTACTTACCTTGCTGTGTGTTGTCCTCTCCAGCGGTGTCTCCTGGAGAGCTCCGTTGTTCTCATACTTCCTGCTTCTCTCTCCTGGGCGCAATTGGAGAGAAACAGGAAATGACATCATACTCAAATGTCAGTCAAACCGCCCGGGCATAGGAATAGATACTAGGGCTGGGCGGAAGCTGCTCGGCACTTCAGAAAGCACCGCAAGGCGGGCTAAATGCCTGCAAATGAAGCACCACGTATGCAATCTCGTGATTGCATAGACGTGGCGCTTCCCATAAGTGCACTGTGTCTGGCATCGCACTATATCCGGTGTCCGAACACAGTGCACTTTAGGACCTTTTTGTGTATTTTTTTTAAAGGGCCAGCTTTAAAAAAAAAATTTTTTGACATTTTTTTTTTGAGACTGCCTGGAGGGGGGGGGGGGGGCAGCGCCCTGGCGCCCCCTATGGACGGGCCACCCTGCTCTACACCGTGGTAATAATAATGTATAAAATATATTATGAAAAATGTATAAAATGACACGTGCTTAATAGCCAAATAGTAAAGTGACAATGTGCATTCATATAGTGACAAAAATTTTTTTTAAAGCAAATAAGTCAGTGGAAATGTAAATAGATCCAAATACTGGAATTATAAAAGTGTTTAAGTGCACTGTGCAAAGTTCAAATTGATCCAATTTACAGGTGCTCCACATTCCATGCGATTCAGTATGCTGTGAAAGTGATGCGATAATCAGATCTGTGTTCTCACTCAGATCCCCCCCCCCATGTAATGAAGGCTCACCTTAAGGTGTGTGACCTTGCTGTTAAGCTTGGTCAATACACACTTTGGAACCACTACAGAGTTCAACAGTGCTTCCAGGATCCTGGATCAATTGCCAATGTGCCTCAGTAAATCAATGAAAAAAGGATCTCATAGTGTAGTATGTTTATGCAATTTATTGAACCAAAAATAAACAGGTCCCACACAGGGTTCTCACAATATTCAGTGCGCCATTCTACATCAAGCAAAAAACGAATGGTTGAAACCGGTCGGTAACGGGATGGTATGCTGATCGTTCCTAACAGCTAATCTGCTAAGCATGCCGTCCTGTCCCTTTCCCCTACATGTGTCGATACAAGGGAATTTCGTATCATAGCTTCCGCTACTCCTTCCTCTGCTCACAGATTGTATGTACGTCAAAAGCGTGTTACGCTTTATATACACTGCGCATGAGTGAAACTCCACCCGCCCCTGACCTTCTATCTAGTATATTCCCCGCCTCTTCTCTTTTGGCGCAGTGGGAGAGCACATAGCAGGGAAAGAACAAGTGCATAAAGACTGCAGCAGCAACGACAAAAGCCCCGAGCCATGAACATCCCGGTCCCGGAGGAGGTTTAAGGCCTCAAATATGGCCTTTGTAGAGATGGTGGAGATGGTGGACATCTTTAAGAGGGCTGACTATGATGGGAAGCATGGACCTTACCCAAACCCAAATGTTAGAAAGGTCAAAATCATGACTAAAGTTGTGAGAAGTCTGCCGAAGAATTTTGGGGTACGGCGATCGAAGGATCAACTGAGGAAACGCTGGTCAGACCTCAAATTGAGGGAGCAGGATCAGTACAGAAGAATCAAGAGAAAAAAAGTCAGTATTTTGTCGAGTGTTCCTATTATTATTACGTTCGTGCTGCTCCATGTGCTTTTCTTTACTGTAGTACAGTTTAAAATGTCAAGTTTCAGGTTCGTGGGCACAGTAATCGTTCATAGTAAACATTGTTTGTTCGCCCACTAATACAATGTTTTTGGCAGATGCAGGTTAACTACATTTGGTCATGCCTATTTGTATTAAAAGAAGTTTAGTACATTATTGTCTAGATGGGTTTGTAACTAGAATGAAATGCAAACTTGATTCAGTGTAAGGAAAGGACACTCAGCAGCTGTTTACACATCTGGACGCAGGAGCACTAGTGAGGGACACCAGGACAAACTTTTTAGGGTGTCCCACACAGGTGCTCCAGTGGATACTAGAGGTTTCTCCATGTGTGATACTTTACCAAAAAAGGTAATTATTCCAGCTTTGTAAAGGGAAACAAATCATGTGTTCAGCTTTGAACTCTGCCAAAACAGACAATTGTACGACACTTCCAAGCAATGTTTCATATTCCAATTTCTGCACTCAAATATCTGTGTGCTAAGTATACCTTTAATTTATTCACATAAGGGAGAGGTCACCAGAGAACCCCCACCTCATAAAGAAGGGGAAATCCCAAAGCAACAACCAGAGGATGTGGAGGAAGGAGAAGTTTATGAAGTGGGCGAAATAGTGGCCACAACAGGTGAGTGTCTGAGACCACATCTTCAGGTAATAGATGTATGCCTGCATATTTATAATACATGGTGTGTTTTTTTTTAGGTGATGTGGATGTTGTGGAAGAAGAAACACATTTCACAAGTGCAAGTGCACAGATCCTCATTGGGAAGATCATGGTGTGCAATCGGGATTTACAGAAGATTAAGGAAGACATCAATGATGTTGAAAAAATAATTAAAAACATCATTGATGTTTTAGGCAGAATTTAAAACACACCAACATTTATCAAATTATTTCTATTTTCTAACTTTTCTCCAAAAATTTGAAAGCCAAATTTTGAAGATACACACAGTGTATCAACATGTGCTATCTGCTATCAAGGGATATCAGTGTACGCGTTTTGTGGGTGCAACCCCTTCCTCGCAACTAAAATAGATCAGAGGAAGGGGTTGCACCCCCGAAACACGTCCATTGATCCCCCATGATGGGAGATAGCACATGTTGACATTAGGCATGGGATCAGGAGGGAAATCCCCATTTTGACTCTCAATTTGTGTGCATCTTCAAAATTTGACTTTTACAGGGGTGAAATCACCCCATCTGATGAAGGCAATATCAACACAGTTTGGACATACTATTGTCTGATATTGCCTTAAATTTCTCAAAGTTGAACTTTGTAAGTTCCTGAGTTGTGTATTGTTTTATGGTTTAAAAACATGCTTGTTTACCACAAAAAAAGGATATTTCTACTGTAAAAAAAAATTATTTAAAAAATATGTTGGTTTGTTCAAAAAACCTTTTCTAAATGCACATGTGAATGTGCACAGAGTAAAATTTATTCTACTCAACAATAAGTGGCTTCTTCTTACAATGCTCAATAGCAGTTTTTTGCTTAAGTTGTTGTTTACAGTGACAATGGGGGTTATTTACTAAAGGCAAATCCACTTTGCACTACAAATGCACTTTCAGTGCAGTTTCAGTGCACTTGTAGTGCAAATTGGATTTTCCAATTTGCTTTATAATTTGCATCAATCAGGCCATTTTCGTCACTCCAAAAAATAAATTCATGGTAAAAATATTCATCATTTTCTGCACCATTAATGCATTACATACATTAACAGCAAAAACAAGGTGTGTGTGTAGCAGAACCACAACATAATAGTTAGCGGAAAAAGAGATTGACACCTTATGTATCAAAGAAATTACGTTTGCACTATTGAAGAAAATGGGCAGAAATAAAAGCCCACTGGATAACCTAGGAGACAGCTAAAAGAAACACAAACAGTAAATCAAAGGAAATATTATTTCATTTTAAAATACAAATTTAGTTAAAAAAGGTTTCTTAAACATTTTCTGTCACATCAATGGCCCCCCTACCCGCAAAGTACTCCATATATTTTAGATGGACCTTGCGGGCGCTTTGGAGGGCAAGCCAGGACGGCCAGTTTCAAGCGTCATCAAGGTTTGGTCTTGAAATCCAGCCTCAGGCCCAACTGAGGCCATATAGTTCATAGAATTTCTCATTAAAAATTTGTGGAGAATGTAGCATGCAAGGATTATATGGTTCAGTTTATATTCCGCCATGTTGATTGGCATAAGGAGTAGGCAGAACCGGCTGGCCATTATCCCAAAAGCATTCTCCACCACTCTTCTGGCTCTGATCAGCCGGTAGTTAAAAAACCTCTGGTCCGGGGTGAGGGTCCTCATCGGGAATGGCCGCATCAGGTGATCACCCAGCCCAAATGCTTCATCAGCGACAAAAACGAACGGCAGACCAGCCACATTGTCTTCCGGAGGTGGCAATCCCAAGCCACTACTCTGGAGCTGTCCGTAGAACTCGGTCTGGGTGATGGCTCCACCATCTGACATCTGGCCATTCTTCCCCACGTCCACATAGAGAAAACCATAGGTTGCCGACACCACCGCCAACATCACAATACTATTAATCCCCTTGTAGTTGTAATAGTATGACCCCGAGTTGGGGGAGGGACTATGTGGACGTATTTCCCATCTATTGCCCCTCCGCAATTGGAAAAGTCCCACCGCTGGGTAAATTGGGAAGCCGCAGTCTGCCATTCCTGTGGCGTTGAAGGAAACTGTGGAGTGAAACAAGAAAAAAAAAATTAGGACTTTTGCACATAACATTGCAAGCAGATTAGACACAAACATTCTTGGCCAACATAAGTATAACATTTATTTGAAGGAGTATTTAAAGAAAAAAAACTAAACTTATCAGATTCCTCACACCCTCTGGTGGCCCATTGCAAAAATTTTAGGGGGGGGGATGTTTTGCACAGGTAACCCTCTCCACTTCATTGAGAGCTGAATGCATAAATAATGTGTTAAAAGGTGCTCTGTAAAGGGACCTCTGCGCTACTATATAATACCTAAATATTAATAGTTGGTGGAAATGCTGCAAAATCAGAACGTGAACACCACTCACTGAAGCAAATAAAAGGATATATATAAATATATAAGTGATTCTGCGCAAAACCCAATAATAAAGTGTGACTAATATCATACTGAACAGTGATAAATCATCATGTGACATGAGATAGTGAAGAAACCATATAGTGATATATAAGTGAAAAAAAGTCCAACAATTGATATAAAAGAAAACAGGGTGTTGATTGTTGATCTCGTGACTTGTGATATGCTCTCCACCACTATGTGCTCTCAGAACTCTCAACTTAAGGGCATAAGTAATATGCCTTAATGAATCCACTAGGGAACAGTCTCAATCTGACATCCAGGACGAATGGTGGTGTCAGCCGGCTACTATGAATACATCCCCTCCAGAATGTTGATGTCATCCATATGAAAAATAAGTGAGCCTCCAATAGAGTAATAACGAAGATACCAAAATTTATTGAATAAAAATATCCATTTACACAGTAGCAGCAGCTAGCGTGCCAAACATGAACAATAGACGGCGTTCCACGCCACCTCGTATGTCACTTCCGGTCCACGATAGATACTTCCGGTTACGTCCTACGTGTTATGTCATACCATATGACTTCTTCAGGGAACCAGATAGGCTAGAATATCAGTCTATTTATATCATGCGGACAGGAAATGGACAAGCCGCCATTTTTTTGAAGCTTCATTTACCCGTCCACACTTAAAACTCATGCAACTTCTTAGGTCACAGACGCCGACATGCTTCAGCACGCCTCATTTCAGTGTCAGCACATTTATATACGTCACTCGTTTAGCATGGCCTTAGTTATCCCCATACATGTTCCATTTTTCACTGCTGCTTGTTTTTCATCTCCCTTTGAGGCTTCTTTCTCACAACACACATTGCAAGCTCGTCTCCAGTGGCACTCAACCCGGCCACTCACGTTTTATTGTCTGTCGTTTCTCCATTAGGTCAGTCGAGTTCAGGTTGTTCATCCTGCACCAGGTTTTATGTCGTTTTCTCGAGAAAAAAAAGAAAATAAGAAACAATTAAAAAAATAAAATAAAAAACTTTCATAAAAAAATAAAATAAAATAAAAATAAAACTTTCTTAGGAAAAAAAGAAAAAAAAAACACATAGAATCTGCATCTTCATCCAGGGGGGTAGTCACATGTGAGGGGGTGGGTCAGGATTCATTCCATTCCAGGTTAAAACCTGGACTCTTATGTCACCTTTTCTACAGGTTCTCGGTTGACTAGGTTTCTCGCCCTCAACCAGGACTTCGCAACTAGGGCGTGGAGTCAGGTGTGTAGTACACGGGTTCCCCCATCACATCACTCTGCAGCACCCTTTGCAGGATCACTTCACATACACGATTTGGGCTGCTCATCAGGTGTTAGCTACTGACATGTTACTTTGCATTCTGTTTTTCAAGGGCGACCCTTCACCTAAACAGACAAGGCCGCTAAACATTGGGCTTGTAGACAGTACAAGCGTTGGCAGGCCGAACATACGTCACAAAGTACAGAACGCAACATTCCTACTTAGGCCGTACCAGACTTCAGCTTCTTGCCCCAGTACACCCTGGGTCTCTGGTCCACAGGTTTGTGCTTAGTGCAGATGGGCACCCGAGTATTGGCTACCTGGCCACTCACCTCCTGGCTCACCTCGGTTGCCACGCATTCTTTGGAGTTTTCAAAATTTCCACTCAACAGCGTTCGACGCTTCAGAACGCAAAATGGCTTCTTCACTGTGCCTGTCGTTCCTTTGCTACTCATCTTCAACTTTTTCTCATCTCTATTTACGTACTCCGTCTCTCCTCTTCTGTTCTTAGCTTTCTGACTCTTCTTAAACATACACACCCCACGTCAGCCCGTTTCGAATTCCGGATGTGCCAGCAGCACAGAGATTTGAACCTATAGCTCAAGGCGACACATTTTTCTTTTTCACACATCACAAGCTTCCACAGCTCAGCCTCCCCCTCGGGACACCTGCCACAAGCACCCAGTCGCTACTTGTAGCACTCATTTGTACATTTGCACACACTTGCTGCTCATATAATGCTCCGGTTCACAGTTCCGACATGAGTCGGCACGTTCTGTACCAACATACGATCATGATATATGACTAGCATGGCCCATGGTTCCTTCGCACACTCGCTTCAGTTTCTCTACTTCCTTTTGTTTTATGCCCCCTTCACAAGGTTCGAGGCAGAATGCCATTGCATTTTGTCTACCAGTGGCATGGTTATGGCCACTCATGATCTACCAGTGGCATACATTCACAGCCACTCATTTACATGTCTTTCTTTTCCCTCTCAGGTCAGTTGGGTTCAGCTTGACCCATCCATGTCACGGGCCGGCAGCGTAGATCTTGCCTCCACCCCTCTGACCCCCCATGGATTCTGAGCAAGGCAGTGCTCAGTCTCCGATGGGTTGGAGGCTTCACTTTCTATGATTACCATCAGTTACTCACAGAAGCAGCAGCAGCCAAACACTCTTAGTTCCAAGTCGGCCCCAATCAGGGAATCTTGGACACCAAACTTTTCTGCCACCACTTGCGGGCTTATGTTCCCTGCTCTGCCCCATCTGCCAATCCTCCACACATATGGTGAATGGGTGTTCCAATGCAGATTCCAGAAGTCACATGACCATCCCGTCCACCTCCCGTAATGCCCAGGGCATGTCTGCCACCACTCGGCATTCGCAGCTGGACTGGGGGAAGCGCAGATTTGCAACAATTTCAACTACGCTCCTCCTAGTACAGCCAATACCATCTGCTCCACATCCTCGACCTAGCTATACAGCGCATCATCAGCATAGGCACAGGCACTCGGCTGTCTAAGGCAGACATTTTGCACGCCTTCAAACTGTTACCCATCGAGCCGTCCTTGTGGTAATGACACAGCATCAAATAGAAGGCTCATAGTACTTCTAAACTGACCATCAGCTCTAAGGGCAGTCCAAGGCTCTTCAATACATTCGCTCAGTCCCTCACCTGCATCCTAACTCACCAAGCGCAGTGCCAGTAGTCATCCACTACCTCAACAACAGATTAGACAAATTAAGGGTAGTGTTTGGCAACTTCAATGTGCCCATAGCAGAGCATTAAGTGGAAGGCCCGGCCCAGTCTATCACCTTCCTATGCTGCACTCTTGACACCCACTCCATGCAGGCCAGCCTACCTTCTGACAGGGTCAGTCTTTCACGCCTTCACAATCTCACGAGTTTGTACCAAGAGACAGCTGCAGTCTCTGTCAGGGACTCTTAATTTTGCAATGAGGATTGTCCCTCAGGGGCATTCCTTCATTTCACCTCTCTTGGTTTTCTTTTCTCAAGCACAGGACCCCCAGCAAGTCCCCAGGCTAGACCAAGCAGCTACCGCATATCTGGCAATGTGGAATGAGTTCCTCGAAAACTAGAATGTCGTGTCCATGTTCAGCCTAGTTGCATCAGCCTCATCACCTCACATAGAGACAGATGCAGTAGCCTCCACAGAGTTCACCGCAATTTTTGGCCCTCATCCATTTGCAGGCTCATGGCTACAAGAGATCCTCTTGGTCCCCGGGTTTAGCCAGACGTCCTCCTTGCCCAGCCTGGTCATCCAAGCGGCCATCTACCTGGCCTTCTATGGTCTTCTACGACCAAGCGAGTTTACCTACAGTGACCCCGGTTGTCAGGTTCTATACAGGTGCCACCTGACCCGCCTCCAAGGCCATTTCGTTCTACACCTAACAGTATCCAAGTCCCAACATTCCGGAACTGGGGTCAACACCAAGTTCTTCCAGACCAACGATTGGTGCCCAGTAGCGGTCCTTGACCAGTTGTCGTCACACCTGCCTAGTCCGTCTAGCTCTAGCCTGATGTTGCCTTTCCCTACTAGCCAGTTCATTAGACATGCTCGTATCCTCCTGGCTAACCTAGGCCTCAACCCCGCTAGTTTTCCGGGCAATCCCTTCGTGTCTGAGCCGCCTCCTGGCAGGGGGTACCGTGTTTTATCATCAGAAGGTCGGACAGGTGAAAGTCTGCCTTCTTGGCCCGGTACATGCCGAACCCTCAAGTTGATATGTCACAAGCCTTCACCAAGCTTGCTCTATAAGTGTCATGCCCAATAAAACATTAATTCCCTATCCTGGTATTTTTGCCCCCTTTTCTGGCATACCGACCAACTGACCAGGGCACACCTCAGGCCTGTGTTATGTTGTGAGTCTTGTGGCGTCTTTATGTGATTCCACATCTGTCTAGGTTGGAGGGCTCTGACCATAAATAAGAAGGCCACTATGGTGGCCTGAATTTCTGGGAGGAGCCGAGAGGGGTTATTTAAGCAGCCCACTTACCTGTATGCCTTGTTGGTCCAGGTGCCCGATACCCTCCCATCCATTCCCCTTTTCAGGGCACTTCCTTGCACATTCCTCTTCTACAATCATCCATTACTTATCTTGGATATGCCCCCATTTATGGCATATCGACCAGCTGACCATAGCACACCTCAGGTCTGTGTTATGTTGCGAGTCTTGTGGCATCTTTATGTGGTTTCATGTCTGTCTCGGTTGAAGGGCTCCAACCATAAATATATATATGTCAAGTGAGTCAACTGAACATTTATAACTAAGACCAAGAGCAATTTAGCTCAATACTATATTCAGGCTGCTTTCAGGGGATTCCAAACCTGAGTATAACCCCAAGAGCAGAGGCAAACACTTCAGCAATGGCAACTCTATATCAGATTGGTTACCTCTACATTTTCTCTATGAGTCCAGGCAGGAGGAGAGCAAAGTTCTGGTCTGTCCCCTGCTCTGTCCCGACACCCAAATATAAAAACTCTGTACCCAAATCAACATTCAATGGCTTAACTCCCAAGGTAAACTATCCCACACAGCCACTACATATACAGAGCCCTGGACATGTGTGTGCATGCCCGTATGGCACCAGTAACTTCAGTCCCTTGAAAGAAGGATGAGGCCTTGGATCTTCAGCTAGCCACTTTAGTTGGTGCACTTAAAATCCTGCTTGGCAAAGTGTATCTGTGGTATGCTGACAGTAACCCAATAACAAATTGGACACTGTGACTGCTTAACAGGCCGTTAATGAGACCCAGGTAAGTGTAGGCAAAAGTGCAGCAACTCTGTCTATGTGCAGTGTCAGAAAAAGAAGATAGGGGCTGCTCTGTGCAAAACCAGTAAGTATAGGCATGTTTGTTATTTTTAATTAAAAAAAAACAAAGCTTTACAACCACTTGAACAATGGTGCTGTCCTAGACTTTTGCCTATGTAGCCTTCCCATGGATGTAAATCTGTACAGATAAAAACATGTAGAATTTTGAAATAAAGTTTGATAAATGTCTTAAAATATTTGCAGTATAATGTTTTGTTTTTTTAACAGGAAAGAAGCTCCACTTTAAGCATATGCTAACAATCTCAGACACATGAATCTGAAATCATTTGAATTGTACTTATTGATAAAATACCTCATCTTTCTTAATGTCATCGAGTAATAGGTGGCGGCTAAAATACTGTGTTGCTTTTGAGATTAGGGAGAGAGAAACATATCTATGTTAACTGTTTTTGAATAACCTTTAATTTAAAATATTGCTGTGCCTAATTAAAAAATCAATTTTCTTTATTGTTCACTAATAGCAAGATGATTAATAGTACGTCAGGTAAACTGTGCACCGAAATGACATTTTCATTAGAAGTTTGCTAGGTGTGAAATATTCATTATGATGATCTATTAATGATTCATGAAAAATGCTATTTACCATTTTTCCTCACTGGTCCTCAATCAGCTGCTTAATCCTTGTACTGCTGGATGGGATAAGATCTCATTTTTTTTAAATGGCATTGGAATTCTAATGCAGCATACTTACCTTTTAAATTAAGTACCACACAACTACCACATGGTATCACATAAAAAGATGCACAGCATCACCATCACTAGGTTTATGCAGTGAATATGACCAACTTTTTCATTACCTTCCCATTGCAGTATAAAAAACCCTTTAAAGTAAGGGTTTTCCAAACTGCAGCCCTCCATATTTGCGGAACTACAAATCCCATCATACCTCTGCTTCTGGGATCCATGCTTGTAACCATCACTCTTCCTTTGTCCCTGGGGGCCATGTTGGTAAATGTCTTGCAATGCCTCATGCCTGTTTTAAAGGCTCCCTCCCATTACTCTCTGTGGGATGGCATACAAACTGCCACATGGCAGAATCGTTTTGGTGTTCAGAGGTACATTATATCATTAAGACTGCATTGTGAATGTGACAGAAGTAAGGTATGAGAATTAAAGGGCTTAAAGTGCATGTGCAATTAGTGGGGCGTCCTTCCTGTGATTAATATTTTTTACATCATATTCACCCACAGCAGTTCACTGTAAGGATCTTCACTTAGCAGATTGCCTTTCTTCCAAAATCTTCTCAGCTGATCATTGCACCCTATACACACATACAGTATATACAGACCAAACTTTATTCACTTCAGAGGAAGGCTCATCAACAGATTGGCACACTTGGGATGGGTTTTCCATTGATGTACATGGAGTTTGTGCTATGTAGCACTGTGCAAGCTGCACAGCAAAGGTCTCAGAAGGGAAGCATTGCAGTTAAGTAGTTTAGGGTAGCCTTTCTCAACCAGGGCACCTTGAGGTTTCCTCAGGGGTGCCTTGGCAAAATGCATAAAAAATTGCCCAAAAATTGTATACAAGCCAGCGTGGTGATGAAGGCTGCCTTCTTAGTTAAACTAAGTCACAGGTTTTCATTGTGCACCTTAAAACCTTCTAGCTGTCGGCATCTCAACAACCAATGGCATCATCAGTTAATAAGAAGGATGTCAGTCGCCTGCACAGCATCCTTGTTTGACCCTCCCCACCCCTCTCCATCAGCGTTGGGGTCACATTAGCTGAGTGATGGAGAAAAACTGAGGGAGGAACATTGGAATTCTCGGATTTTCAGACAACAAATGTTCGATGGGAGCTTTTTGTCGGAAATTCCGACCATGTGTAGGCTCCATCGGACAGCTGGTTCTCAAATTTTCCTACAACAAAATCCGTTGTTGGAAATTCTGAGCGTGTGTACACAATTCTGACACACAAAATTCCACGCATGCTCTGAATTAAATACGAGACGGAAGCGCTCAGTCTGGTAAAACTAGCATTCGTAATAGAGAAAGAAAATTCGTCACGCTGCACATTTTATAATCTTTTAATGCAGTGCATTCTCTTCTTCTTTAGAATGCTAGAATAATGAAGTTGTTTTGCTGCTGATGATCACACAAAGTTTTCACAAACTGTTTTTTTTTATTATTTCTTGTGATCTCATGAATAGTATTTTTGATTTTTTTCGTCAGATCTCCATAATGTTTTAAATTTCTTTTTATTTGACATTGTCTTTTTGAAATGTACCTGTCTACTCACAAACAAACTGTCCTTTTTGAAGTAAAACACAGCCAAGTAATTGTGAACAAAAAATAGCCATTTATTATCAGTCATAACCAAATAAAGAGGAAGGCAACGCTGGATAAACTTGTGAAATTGGCGAAGCCTTTGTACCCGAGGGCACACCAACTATTTTACAGCCAAAATTGGTAGCATGAGGAGTCCATATAATAGTGAGCACAATCCGGTCCAGGACTCAAAGAGATCAGGAACAGCAGCAGATGACATATATGTCCCCAGGCTGTGGCCATACAACAGCCTGCATCATTTGCCAGACCAGACTGAACCCAGGCCATCACTCTCTTGTCTTCCTTACATGCTTGCTTCCAGACTGTGGCTCTGGTGTTGGAGTTGTGGCAGGAGGTGGAGGAGGAAGAGGAGGATGATGGTTGAACTCACAAACCTGGCTTTGGCTTGTGAGTTCGCCCATCAGCCCCTTATTTAGGGCTTGTTAGCTAACTTCCTCACAGAAGAGGTGCTGGCCCTCCTCCATTTCCTGCATTTTGCAGGCATAGTCATCTTGAATATTTGGGGGGGTTCTGAGGGCCGCAGTAGCTTTCCGAAATAGCCCAAGTGCAGCCTCCTCTAGGTTACTCCTCTTCCTGGGCCTTTTTTTTGGAAGGTGGAGGGTGGGACTTGAGATTCGGGCAGGCTACTGGGCCCGGCCACCTCCTGGCTGCCACTGACCCCCGCCGCCTCCTGGCTGCCATTTACCATGGCTTCCTCCTGGCTGAGACTTTCCTGTGTATGAAAAAGGGACATCATTTTAGTTTTTGGTTCATCAATCACACACAATTTTTAGCTCATGACTGTTGCAAATTGAATGTTAACAAATAGAAAAGACTATCATTCTGACCCCAGTATTTCTCATTCTTGTCCCAATTATTTGTTGCCACTACAGTTTATTGATATGTAAAACACTTTGTTAAATCAGAAATTAGTGATCAATAATAACATCTAGTTAACATCATTAATTTTTGGACAAGAAATATGTTGAACAGTGCTATACCTGGCTCAAGCTGGGCTCATCCACATCTTCCTGGCTGGAAGGCCCAGGTTGGACATCGGAAGCCTCAGCTGGGGTGGAAGGAAGCGTTGAAGGAAGACTAGAGAGTGCTGGCCTGGGTTCCCTCTGGTCTGCTAGAAAATACAGTCTGTCATAGTACCACAACCTGGGGACAAAAATGTCATCTGCTGCTGCTCCTGATCTCATGGAATCCTGTACCTTCTTGCGCTCCCCATTATAAGTGCTCCTCATGCCACCAATTTTGGCCTTCAAATAGTTGATGTTTGCCTTGGGGATCTGCGGCTTCATGATTTCCAACAATTGATCCAGCACTGTCTGCTTCTTTCTTTTGTTGTTATAAAAGGGGTGGTTTACCTGCCACAGACAGCGCAGCTCCCTGTACATATCAATGGATATGGGGATAAAGTCCTGATCATTCAATAGATCCATTTTCTCTGCAAGACACAACACAAGACAAACCCGAATGCCAAGCTAAACTCTCCTAATCTTGTCCCAATATAGGCTTCAATCTATAAGCAGTATGTGCCCAATTTAAAACTGTACCTTCGTTATCATGATCAGTGCTTCCGCTACTCCTTCCTCCGCTCACAGATCATACGTACGACTATCTAGTACTACATATGACTATCTAGTATATTTCCGCCCCTTGTCTTTCGGCACAGTGGGAGAGCACCCAAACCCAAATGTGAGAAAGGCCAAGATCATGACTAAAGTTGTGAAAAGTCTGCCAAAGAATTTTGGGGTATGGCAATTCAAGGATCAACTGAGGAAACAATGCTCAGACCTCAAATTGAGGGAGCAGGATCAGTACAGAAGAATCAAGAGAGTGCTGCAAAAAAGTATTTTGTCGCGTGTTCCTATTCTTCGTATTACATTCATGCTGCTTCAAGTGCTTTTCTTTACTGTTGTACAGTTTAAAATGGCAAGTTTCAGGTTCGTGGGCATAGTAATCGTTCGTAGTAAACATTGTTCGTTCGCCCACTAATACAGTGTTTTTTGCTGATGCAGGTTAACTACATTTGGTCATGCCTATTTGTCTAAAAGAAGTTTAGTAAGTTTAGAAGTTTAGTAATAATAATAATATAGAATGAAATGCAAACTTGATTCAGTGTAAGGAGAGGACACTTAGCAGCTGTTTACACATCTGGACGCAGGAGCACTAGTGTGGGACACCAGAACAAACTTTTTAGGGTGTCTCACACAGGTGCTCCAGTGGATACTAGGGGTCTCTACTTGTGTGATTACCAAGTGAAATAATGTGTATTAACCTTCCAATCCATATTAAATCCAGTGCAAAATTGATTAATAAATCAATCCCTCTAAGTGTTAATAAAAATATAAAAATAAATAAATATGGTGTGGTCAGAAAATTTATAGCCACTCAATCATGATCATATGCTCCAAAAAATGAATAAACCGCAGGTTACCACCTGTAAAAAATAAATGACTGCTATATATATCGTCCAATATCTAGTCCATTCAAAAAACTCCTCTTATAATATTATTATAGCTTGAAGCTATATGTTGATAGCCATTCTTAATTGCAGAAGATTATACGCATCACTGGTATATGCTATTGAACAAGATCCCATATATGACAAAATTAAGTCTGTTCACAAAATTCCCTTATACTGCTGTATAAAGTAAAGGGCGTATGGGTGAATGTTCTCAATTACCAAGGATACATGAAAAATAAAAAAGAAGAGACATCATTGCGCAATGAACGAAGTATGGATTGCTTTAAACTGGAAAGACTTCACTGGATACACGCACATGAGCCTGGATAGTTAATGCCTGGATAGAAAACAATCAGCCGCTTGGGGCGCGGTGAGTCCTCACACCGCTAGTATCGAGCTGTTGAACAGCCTCGATGCTGTATGCCACTGACTCCTCCTCACCCGACATGTGACTTTTTCAAGGTTAGTCATGTGACGCCTGAGTCTCCATTTATATATTGATACTAGCATCATCGTTACTATAGAGACAGCGGTATATCATCGGATCATCATTTTGTTTCTGCACCAAGCATTTACTAAAAGTACCAAGTATAAACTTTATTAAACAATACATTTGAGTTTAAAAACTGTTCGCAAAGCGCTAATACATAATAATATAAGTCTAATATAAAACAAGGAAACAATATCTATTCCACATCCTCCCTCTAGTGGTGACTCCTATATTAGCTCCATTTAAAAAATAATTCAATTGAAGAGATAACTCTATTAAAAATGATGATTAGACAAACATTGGATTCTAACACATTCTTACTACGGATCATTCATAATTGCCAAGGGTAATGGTCACTAAAATACACAAATTGCATAACAAACATGCAGATGGGACTAATACATATTGATTATAAACCCAACCGTACTGAGCAAAAATAAAAAATTTTTAAAAGAATATTATGAGATGAAGAGCAAAACTACCTCTTATGGTGAGATACTAGCATTACACATATTCATTGAGATATCAGTTGGTTAGCAAATAAGCCTTCACTGACAAATCACATATGTAAATAAAGAAATAAAGAGAAGCCCTCTACTGGTGACTACCACTACTACACACTTATTGATCAAAGTGACCTATCCATATTGTCATGGTATGGGGATGATGTACCATAATACTAAAAAGTATTAAAATCTTCAAAAATTGAGGTTAAAAAACAGAGAGTTTTGAAATCTGCACGGGGTATAATAAGAAGTAATTAGTAATCTCATATAAAACAATTTAAATCAAATTTAAATAAGTCAAAACTCAACACCCTAGGCGCAAATGTACACATCTCAAAAATCCACCTGGATTCACTTTTGCTCAATTCTCTAATTGTATTAGATCCTCTCCAGTGTGGTTTATATCTATCAATAGCCCAAAATTTTAGGCCTGTGAGATCTTTATTGTGGTGAGTTGTGAAATGTTTAGAAACACTATGCTTTGGGAAGCCGTTCCTAATATTCTGTATATGTTCTCTGTGTATGTTCTGCCAACATACTGTAAGGAACATGCACATTGTAGTACATAAACTCCATCAGTCCTACAGGAAATAAATTCTTTAATTGCATATTCCTTATTGGTACTTGTAGATCCAAATTTTATGCACTTTTGTCCATTAAAATTTGTATTTTTACATGCAAAACATCTCTTACAGGGGTAAAAACTTTTACCCTGAAAAAAAGGTAGTCCTGCTGATTTTATTGGGGGGTCTGGGACATTTTTTACTACTAGACCTCTCAGAGTAGGTGCTCGTCTATAGATTAAATTGGGTTTTTCAGGTAGACTATTTTGGAGCATTTTGTCAGCTTTGATTTTTTCCACCTGTCTGTGTTGGACACTATAGTTCATTATTAATGAAATCTCCATTTGTTGTTGCTGATTTTTTTGTCTATCTTGAATTAGTTCATCTCGTGGCATTTGGTACACTTCCTGTATTTTATCTTCGATAAATTCCTTGCTGTACCCTTTTGCTAGAAATGTATCTCCTATCCACTTTGCTTGTTCCAGATATTCATTATTATATGAACAAGAGTCTGAAAAAATTGGAAAGGAGGAAAGGATCAAGAGCACCACATCCCAGAAAATAGGTTTAAAGAAAATAGGGGCTTTGAGGCCAAACAATGGCCCCAGGGACTTTTAAACGGTGCTGGGGTCAATAAGGTAGAGAATAAGATAAAACAGATCTTTTATTTAGCAATCTTTAAAAAACAGACATTGGCCAAAAACAACATTAGAAATAGATTTACAAAGCAAATACAAAAATTTTTTCATGGATACAGAGATTAATACCACTCTCTCAACATGTTTTGCTTTCCTAAGCTTCTTCAGGAGATATATTGTGGTATTGTGATCAGCTATAAAGGTAGAAAAGATATATATAGATAAGAATTACATGTCTGCTAATGAATTTCGAATCATGAATTATATTAGTTTAATCATAACGGGAAACAAAAAATATATGTACAAATGAAAACATATCAAAAAAATGTTAATATATATACAAATATATGACAATTAGTATTGATATTGAGAAAAAAAAAAATAAAAAAAAAAGAAATTAAAATTACAAACACCACATCATATATCACGTCACAAATTTCTTTTTGATCTTACCCTTAGAGAGAAAGATATATAATGAAAAATAGATTTGTGCTTGACTGATGTTTTGCTCTTCAGTCTAAACCTCATTGAAAAGGCATGTAGAGAGGGATAAACATTTTTTTTTTCTAAAAGTGGATGAAATTCTCTAAAAGAAGAAGAGTTAAGTACAAGGGTATTAACATAAAGAAGCTTAAAAAAAAATATATATAAAGTTGGCTAGCAAAAACGCTATGCATGGGGGTGAAAAAATCATCCAGGATAGAAATATAGTTATGTACCTTTAATAGAATCAATTCACAGATAATCCAAAGTTACATCCGAAGGATGGTGAGAAGCCAGATTGCTGTATAAATAAATGAGTGGTTCTTGTAATGCAGCAGGACAGCAGTAAATGGGCAGCATACAGGACCAAAATACCCTCAGATGGCTAGTGGGCAACTGAACCTGGGAGTACGTCTGCAGCCTGCCACAAAAGAAGCCTAAAGATATAAGTAAAAAAAGGTTGGCTAAGTTTAAATCCCTGAGTTTGAATCACATAAAAGGAATGATGAGTTATCTACTAAGAGATAGGGGAATGACCAAAAAAACTTACTATTGGTAGTTAGAACTGTTCTTAGCGGCACTCACGTAGGTAACGTCCATCTGCCCACACATCACCAAAGGGAATGACAGAGACTGGCGGGAGAATCCCCACTTTTAAACCTCTCCAGCGGGACGGCGTCTGACTCGCCGTCACGCTGCGGACCGAAAGAGACAACTGCACATGCGCGCGCATCCCGGCTTCTATATGGAAAGAAACGTCAGGTGTGTCAAACACGCCTGACTGACCCACGGCCATTTTGGAAAATCCTGTGCCCTAAATAGCGCACTACGGGAGCCCTATGACTCAACATTAATCATGAGGATAGGGACGTTGGTGGCGTCAGGCATATATGTCTGATCCGCGGCCATCTTTGGAAATCCTATGCCCTAAATTATTATATGAACAGTTCCTTCTTTTTTTTTTTTTTTTCCAATCTTCCCTCCCCCCCTTCTGTAAACATTTCAATATTTTACATTGTAAATAAGTGCCTTTATTCTCCCAAACCCACCCTACTGCTTAACCCTCCCACCCACCACCACCCCCACCTCCCCCCCAACTACCAGAAGCTTTTCCAGGCCTATCTCTCAGCTACTCTTCTATATTCCACTTGGGTTGTCAGCTACCTCTGTTTTTCTCCTATTCCTTCGGTACAGTCGTTCAACTGCTCCCTATGCTCCCATGGCTTCGGCATATCTCATAGTTCGTTTGAATTTATCTCATTCTTGCCATTTTACCTCGTAAGCTTCCAGACGTTCCCCGTCACTATACCCTAAGTACTCTAGGTTTTGGATCTCGTTAACTTTATTGCACCAATTCCTCATTGCGGGTCTTATTGGTTCCTTCCAATGTCTGGGGATAAGACTTTTGGCTGCGTTTAAGAGTGGCGGCAATAGGCTTTTCAGATATTGTTTGTTTGGCATATTTATCCCGTGGAATAAGCAACTCCATGGATCGTCTAGGAGCATTGTGTTGGTTATTTCCCCTATTATTTGCCTGATCTCTTCCCAATATTTTTTAATTTCCGGACATTGCCACCATATATGGGCCATTGTCCCAATTTCTTTACACCCTCGCCAGCAATATTGTGATTTTTCTTTTTGAATTTTATGCGCTTTATCGGAGGTGATATGCCATCTCACCAAGCATTTGTAGTTTATCTCCCTCATATTACTGTTTACTGTAGTGGAGTGTACCCGACGCAATATTTGTCTAATCTCTTCCTTCTTCAAGCATATCCCTAGTTCATTCTCCCATTTTATAATATACGGTGGAATATCCGGGCCAGTCCTTTCTATGAGTGCTCTATATATCTTTGAGATCACCCTCTTCCTTCCCTTGTCCACGCAAATTTTTTCTAAGGGAAGCAAATTTGCTTCCGATCTTATTGGCTGAGGCAAGTACTCTGTAAAATGTTTTAATTGATTGTATTGCCATTCGTCTATCGATCTCCACTCCCCTTTGCTCTTTAATTCGTGATACGTGTAGATTTTGTCTTGGTCCATAATATCTTTCAATTGTGCGTTTTCTAGTGTTATCCATTTCCCAAACCAGGCTTCGATTCCCGGTGTAAAATATTCTGTATTTGTTAGAGGTGTTAGTGGTGAGTTATATTCCCATTTTTCCTTTCTGTGTATGCGATCCCATATTTTTAGTGCGTGTCTAGTGATGTTGTTTGTGCCTTTACCTAATTTTCTATATTGTGGAGGTATCCAAATTATTTTACCTAAGTTAACTGTGCTTATTGTGCCTTCCATCTTTACCCATCTCTTTTCTCTATTTTCTTTTGCCCATTCTACTACCCGTGACAATATTACCGCATTGTAGTAATTTCTAATATCCGGTGCACCCCAACCCCCTCTTACTCTATCTTTAATTAACTGTGCCATGCTTATTCTAGCTTTTTTCCTTTTCCAAATAAAACTTGTGAAAAGTTTTTGTATTATTTTAAAAAAGGCGTCCGGGAATGGGATCGGGTGCATCTGCATTTTATATATGATTTTGGGGAGGGTGACCATTTTAATAATATTTATTCTTCCCCCCACGATATATTTCCTGTTGTTATTCTATTTAATTCAGTTTTGATCTCATCTAGTAATGGGAGGAAATTTACTTGGTATAGACTTACGTTGGTTTTGGTCATCTTAACCCCTAAGTAGTTTATTTCTTTTTTACCCCAGACAAATGCGAAACTCTTTTGAAGTAAAAGTTCCTCACTTTTTGGGATATTAAACGTGAGGGTTTCAGACTTCGATGTATTTAACTTAAAGTTTGAGACCTCACCATACTCTTTTAAGGTTTTCATTACATTTGGGAGAGATGTCTTTGGTCTGGTTACATAGAACAGGATATCATCCGCGTACGCGGCTAACTTGTTTGTTTCCTCCCCCAGCTTTATCCCCCTTATATCTGGGTTCTGTCTTACCCTAGCTAAAAGTGGTTCCAATGCCAACACGAATAGCAAGGGGGATAATGGGCACCCCTGTCTCGTTCCATTGAACATTTCAAATGGATCTGATACTATCCCATTTATCTTTACCCTTGTTGTAGGTCCTTTATGCGTTTTATCATTTTCTCACCCAGTCCTATTTCTTCCCATGTACCTTGCACGAGGCCCCAGTCTACCCTGTCGAATGCTTTCTCTGCATCTATCGACAGGAGTAGTCCTGGGGCCCCATTGCCTTTCATCTCCTGTATTGCTAGCAGGGTCCTGGTTCCATTATCTCTCCCTTTCCTCCCAGTGAGGAAGCCGACTTGATCTGGGTGTATTATTTTTTGCATAAACTTTTTCAGCCTGTCCGCAAGGATTTTAGCTTACATTTTGGTGTCTAGATTTAGGAGAGAGATCGGTCTGTAACTTGAACATAGCGTTCCATCCTTCCCTTCCTTAGGGATAACAACAATAGTAGCTTCTAGGGCTTCTTTACGTAATTCCTCTTTATCCCCAATCCTATTCATGACACACATTTTTGGGATCAGGATGTCTTTGAACTTTCTGTAATAGAGAATCGTCAGGCCGTCAGGCCCCGGACTTTTCCCCATCGGTGTTTCTTTTATGGTTTTTATTATTTCTTCCTCAGTGATGGGTGTCTCTAGCTGACTGATTTGTTCCTCTGTGATTTTCTTTAGACCGCTCTCTCTCAGGTATGTTTTTATTTTAACCCTTTTCTGTTCGACCTCTTCTTTGGTACGAATTCCCCATTACCTGTTTGTATTTTGTCTATGTAATTTGCTGATTTTTTTTTGCTAGAGCCTGCGATAGATGTCTCCCCGGTTTGTTCCCGTATAGGTACCTTTCTTTTTTTACTTTATTGTACATCATTCTCGTTTCTTGCTCTATGAGTTCTCTCATCTCCTCCCTTTTACGGCTGAGTTTTAGCAAAGTTTCGTTGTCGTTCTTATTCTTATGGAGCTGTTCTAATGTGTTAATTTCTTTGCTCAGGGCCCTGGTTTTCTCTCTAGTGCACCTTCTTTTCTCCGCCTCCTCTTTTATCATAATGCCTCTTATATAGGCCTTATGAGCCTCCCACACCATCATTTTAGATACCCCTTCTGTGTTGTTTTCTTTAAAATAAATCTCGAATTCTTTTTTCATTCGTTCTTCTATTGCTTTATCATGCAAGAGTTCCTCATTTAATCTCCACCCCTTACTCCTTATATTTACCATGGAGAAGTGCTGGAAGGTGTTAAAAAACAGATAGAGGAGGTTATAAAAGAACAGAGAAACATCCTGTACAGATTGGAAGATCAGGAGAATAGGAGCAGAAGAAGGAACTTGCGAATAAGAGGTCTTCCAGAGATTCAGGGAGAAAAAGAGGATCTTCAAGGAAAAATGGATGCAATTTTCGGGGGAATGATTACCTCACCCAACATAAGCGGTAAAATAAAATTCGACAGAGTTCATAGGATTCGCAAGCCCCCAGAGATCAAGGGGGACATCCCAAGAGACGTGATCGCGAGATTTCACAACTTTCAAGATAAAGAATTGGTGAAGACGTGTATGAAAAAGAATCAACCTGTGCGGTACGGAGAGACGAACTTACAAATCTTTGCGGACCTGGCGGCGGAGACGCTGGCCAGGAGAAGAGTGTTGAAAACGCTGCTGGCCCAGCTTCAAGTGCACAAAGTTAAATACTCCTGGGGTTTTCCAGCTTGCTTGAACGGGTTCAAAGAAGGCCGCTCGGCAACCTTAAGATTCCCGGAAGAAACTCAGAAATTTTGTGACCGCTTGGGGATCCCTCTAGTCGAAGTCCCAGGTTGGTGGGAAAGAACAGGAAATCGGGATCCCACTAAAGAACAGCAGGCCTGGCAGCCAGTTCTCAAGATAAAACTGAGATAACGAGAACTGAACTTGTAAGGCAATAGAAAAATACCACGCAGATACCTGGGGGGAGGCGGGGGGAGGTGGGGAGCTGAGGGGAAGGGGGAGAGGGCGGACCCAGGCAACCCCCAACAAAGGGGGGAGCATAGGATCTGGAGACGCCTAAGCCGAGCTTCACCTCAAGGGGGATAACCAGTGGGCCAGGTGGGGGGGTAGGGCTCATGGTTTCTCAGGTCATGAGGAGACCAGATTACCCCAACCGGGGGGAGAAGGGAGGATCAGGGGGGTAAAAAAGGCTGGGACGGGGGAAGAAAGGGGAGGGAGGGTGGTGACGGGGGGGTTCAGGGAAGAGGGAGGGTTGGGGAATCTACCAGTAATAATAGGGAAGAACAAGGATGAGGCCCCTGCTCTCACAAAGTGGTGCGACCAAACACAAAAAAAATAGAGGGTCTAAAGATAATTACCTATAATGTACGTGGCATAAATGCTCCCAGGAAAAGAGCGAATATTGTGGGCGAGTTGAGATTCCTGAAGGCGGACATGGTCCTACTTCAGGAAACCCACTTCGCTATAACAAACAACAACAAGATAAGCTCAAAAGACTACCCCATATGGTACTATGGTGATTCCCCACTTAGCCGAGCAAAAGGAGTAGCCATAGGGTTTGCCAGAGGTGTAAGATTTGATCTAGATGAGAGATTAGCAGACCCATACTCATTCACATAGGGTGGGGGGCCGGGATCTGGGGGGCCCTCTTATTATAGGGGGCTCCCGGATTCCGATAAGCCCCCCGCCCGCAGACCCCGACAACCAACGGCCAGGGTTGTCGGGAAGAGGCCCTTGTCCTCATCAACATGGGGACAAGGTGCTTTGTGGTGGGGGGGCACCGTAGGGTGCCCCCTCCCCAAAGCACCCCCCCATGTTGAGGGCATGCAGCCTGGTACGGTCCAGGAGGGGGGGCACTCGCTCGTCCCCACCCCCTTTCCTGACCGGCCGGGCTGTGTGCTCGGATCGGGGTCTGGTATGGATTTTGGGGGGACCCCCACGCCGGTTTTTCAGCGTAGGGGGTTCCCCTTAAAGTTCCATACCAGACCTAAGGGCTTGGGATGCCCCCCCGCGCTCGCCGCAATAGGAACATTTGTTTTTCCTATTGCAGCAAGCGCGAGATGCAGTAACCTGCTCTTCCGTCGTATCTGGTCCATCGGACCAGCATACAGACGAACGGGCTTTCCGTCAGGAACTGAGTCCGGCGGAGTTACGACGTAAGATTTGAAGCAAGTTTCAAATCTAAAGTACGTCGGATTTCCGGCCATCATTTATAGACACATCTCACCTGAGTCTTCTGGGTACTATGCTCTCCTTAATATATTGTTCATGAGTGGCTATATCCCACCACAAGCTGACCTTTTTTTCCATTAAATGATCAAACCGTCTAAAATTGGTGTCTAAAGCTCCTGTTTCTGTGCTGTGTATGTTAGAAAATATATCCTTAAGATCCACCGTGCGTTTTTCTATGAATTCAAATATTTCCATAACTGCTGCTTAAGTGTGAATAACTGAAGAAAAAATGTGAAAAATTCAAAAATATACTAAAGCGCTGAAATGGATTTAAATGAGACTAAACCGTTGCTGAAGATTATAAAACTGTGAAAATATTCAAGTTCCAAAAACTTGTGACTGGAAGAAAACCAAATAATAAAAGCTGCAAAACTTAAAAAGTGTTTAGACACCTATAGTAAGTACCAAGTGAAATAATGTGTTGCGCTAATATTAACCTTCCAATCAATATTAAATCCAGTGCAAGATTGGTTAATAAATCAATCCCTCTAAGTGTTAATAAAAATATAAAAATAAATAAATATGGTGTGGTCAGAAAACATATAGCCACTAAATCATGATCATATGCTCCACAAAATGAATAAATTGCAGGTTACCACCTGTAAAAAATAAATGACTGCTATATATATCATCCAATATCCAGTCCATTCAAAAAACTCCTCTTATAATATTATTATAGCTTGAAGCTATATGTTGATAGCCGTTATTAATTGCAGAAGATTATACGCTGCACTGGTATATGCTATTGAACAAGATCCCATATATGCCAAAATTAAGTCTGTTTACAAAATTCCCTTATACTGCTGTATAAAGTAAAGGGCATATGGATGAATGTTATCAATTACCAAGGATACCTGAAAAATAAAAAAAGAAGAGACATCATTGCGCAATGAACGAAGTATGGATTGCTTTAAACTGGAAAGACTTCACTAGATACACTCACATGAGCCTGGACAGTTAATGCCTGGATAGAAAACAATCAACCACTTGGGGCATGTTGAGTCCTCACACCGCTAGTATTGAGCTGTTGAACAGCCTCGATGCTGTACGTCACTGACACCTCCTACACGTTGCGTCACCTGACACGTGACTTTTTCAAGGTTAGTCATGTGACACCTGAGTCTCCATTTATATATGGATACTAGCATCACCCTTACTATAGAGATGGCGGTATATCATCGGATCATCATTTTGTTTCTGCACCAAGCATTTACCAAAAGTACTAAGTATAAACTTTATTAAACAATACATTTGAGAGATAACTCCATTAAAAATGATGATTAGACAAACATTGGATTCTAACACATTCTTACTACGGATCATTCATAATTTCCAAAGGTAATGGTCACTAAAATACACAAATTGCATAAAAACATGCAGATGGGACTAATACATATTGATTTTAAACCCAACCATACTGAGCAAAAATTTTAATTTTTTAAAAGAATATTATGAGATGAAGAGCAAAACTACCTGTTATGGTGAGATACTAGTATTACACATATTCATTGAGATATCAGTTGGTTAGCAAATAAGCCTTCACTGACAAATCACATATGTAAATAAATACATTTTATTGTCCACTATCTTGTAATATTTTTAATTATACAATTTTGTTATTTAGAACATGTAGGAATCAATGGTACATCATCCCCATACCATGACAACATGGATAGGTCACTTTGATCAATGAGTGTGTAGTAGTGGCAGTCACCAGTAGAGGGCTTCTCTTTATTTCTTTATTTATTTACATATGTGATTTTTCAGTGAAGGCTTATTTGCTAACCAACTGATATCTGAATGAATATGTGTAATGTTAGTATCTCACCATAAGAGGTAGTTTTGCTCTTCATCTCATAATATTCTTTTAAAAAAAATTAATTTTTGCTCAGTATGGTTGGGTTTATAATCAATATGTATTAGTCCCATCTGCATGTTATTTATGCAATTTGTGTATTTTAGCGACCATTACTTTTGGCAATTATGAATGATCCGTAGTAAGAATGTGTTAGAATCCAATGTTTGTCTAATCTTCATTTTTAAATGGAGTTATCTCTTCAATTGAATTATTTTTTAAATGTAGCTAATATAGGAGTCACCACTAGAGGGAGGATGTGGAATAGATATTGTTTCCTTGTTTTATATTAGACTTATATTATTATGTATTAGCGCATTGCGAACAGTTTTTAAACGCAAATGTATTGTTTAATAAAGTTTATACTTAGTACTTTTAGTAAATGCTTGGTGCAGAAACAAAATGATGATCCAATGATATAGTAATATAGTAACGGTGATATCAATATATAAGTGGAGACTCAGGCGTCACATGACTAACCTTGAAAAAGTCACATGTCGGGTGATGCAACGCGTAGGAGTCGTCAGTGACGTACAGCATTGAGGCTGTTCAACAGCTCGATACTAGCGGTGTGAGGACTCACCGCGCCCCAAGCGGCTGATTGTTTCCTATCCAGGCATTAACTATCCAGGCTCATGTGAGTGTATCCAGTAGGGATGAGCTTCGTGTTCGAGTCGAACTCATGTTCGACTCTAACATCGGCTGTTCGATCGTTCGTCAAATTGCGAACGATATGGGCCGTTCGCCCAAAATTTGTGTGGCGCGTCACGGCCCATAATTCACTGCGGCATTGCAGTGCATTGCTGGCTGATGATTGGCCAAGCATGCACTATGACCCGCATGCTTGGCCAATCACAGCGCCGTCGGTAGAGAGAGCTGTAATTGGCCAAAGCCAGGGTGGCTTTGGCCAATTATGGCTCAGGGGGTTTAGAACACACCCCACACTATATAAGGCCGCCTGCACGGCGGCCCTGTGTAGTGTGTTCCGTCGTGCTTAGAGAGACATGATCAGGGATGCATGTACTGTCCTGTCACCATTTGAGGAGGCCACAAGGATGGTGAGCAGTGACAGTGTATGCATCAGTGACACTGTCCCCCTTGTCCACCTGTTGGAGTACACGCTGCGTACAATAATGGACAGGGCACTTGAGGCAGAACAGAGGCAGGAAGAGGAGAACTTCCTTAGCTCTCAAGGCCCCCTTTATCCAGACAGTGTTCCTGCATGCCCGCCGATCACACAGGAAGAGGACAAGGAGGAGAAGGAGAAGGAGGATTGTGTCAGTATGGAGGTGGAGCCTGGCACTCAGCATCAGCAACAGTCTTTAAGGGATCAGTCCCAAGAAACACATGGACTTGTACGTGGCTGGGAGGAGGTGGCTGCGGACCATGTCGTTCTTAGTGACCCAGAGGACTCTGGACCGAATGCCTCAGCAAACCTATGCTGCATGGCCTCCCTGATCCTGCAAAGCCTGCGTAAGGATCCCCGTATTTGTGGTATCATGGACAAGGACCAATACTGGCTGGCAACCCTCCTTGATCCACGTTACAAGGGTAAGGTTGTGGACCTTATCTTGCCGTCCCAGAGGGAGAAGAGGATGAAACATCTTCAGGAGGCCTTGCAGAAAGGTCTGTGCAACGCGTTATAAGAGACTGGGAGGTTACAAACTCCTGTTTCTGGACAACGTGTTGCTGAGTCTTCGGTCAGTCAAAGAAGGAGCGGTAGAGAAGGTGGCGGTCTCACCGATGCGTTCAGACAATTTTTTAGTCTGCAGCCCCAAGGTATGATCAGTTCCAGCAACCATCGCCAGTGTCCGTTTTACATGGTGCAGGAATACCTAGGGGCAAGATCTGACTTGGACACCTTTCCCACCGAAAATCCTCTGGGTTACTGGGTCATGAGGATGGATCACTGGCCAGAGCTTGCACAGTATGCAATTGAGCTACTGGCCTGTCCTGCATTCAGCGTTCTTTCGGAACGCACATTCAGTGCTGCTGGAGGCTTTGTAACCGATCACAGGGTGCGTCTGTCCACCGACTCGGTCGATCGACTGACCTTTATAAAGAAGAATCAGTCTTGGATCACCACCAGCTACCAAGCACCTGATGTCGATGTAACCGAATATTTTTTTTTGAAATCTCAGATCCCTTCAAAGACTGCCTATGCTGATGCTGAGTGACTATCCTGAGTAATTATCCTCTTCCTCCTCAATGATCACGCTGATAGCTTGTAAGAACATTTTTGGTTCTGGGCGCCGCCACCAGTGCCTAAGGCCCAATTTTTCAGCCCCTGTTTAACAGGGGCATGTAATTACAATGTTTGATGCAATACTTTGCAGCAAGGCTCGTTCCTGTGTTCCAACTAGAGTTTCTGTGAGAAGTTGCAGTGTTGTGGCATCAGCACCAGTGCCTAATGCTGCGTACACACGGTTGGACTTTACGGCAGACTTTGACGGTGAACTTTGACGGACTTTAGGATGGACTTTCTGAATGAACGGACTTGCCTACACACAATCCACCAAAGTCCGTCGAATTTGTTCGTGATGACGTACGACCGGACTAAAACAAGGAAGTTCATAGCCAGTAGCCAATAGCTGCCCTAGCATGGCTTTTTGTCCGTCGAACTAGCATACAGATGAGCGGACTTTTCGACCGGACTCGATTTTGACGGATTGATTTAAAACATGTTTCAAGTCCGTCCAACTTATGAGAAAACAAAGTCCGCTGGAGCCGGGCAAAGTCTGCCGTAAAGTCCACTCGTGTGTACGTGGCATAAGGCCCAATTTTTCAGCCCCTGTTTAACAGGGGCATGTACTTACAATTTTTGATGCAATACTTTGCAGCAGGGCTCGTTCCTGCGTTCCACACTACAGTTTCTTGTTTGGGGTTGCAGTGTTGTGGCACCAGCACCAGTGCCTAAGGCCTAATTTTTCAGCCCCTGTTTAACAGGGGCATGTAATTACAATTCTTGATCTAATATTTCACAGCAGGGCCCGTTTCTGTGCCCACCAAGAGCGAGTGAGGACTTATGCCCCGTACACACGGTTGGACATTGATCGGACATTCCGACAACAAAATCCTAGGATTTGGCTCAAACTTGTCTTGCATACACACGGTCACAAAAAGTTGTCGGAAAATCTGATTGTTCTGAGCGTAGTGACATAAAACACGTACGTTGGGACTATAAACGGGGCAGCAGCCAATAGCTTTCATCTCTTTATTTATTCTGAGCATGCGTGGCACTTTGTGCGTCTGAAAGTGCACTTGGAAGTACAGTCACTCTAAACCTAAGGGGTAGATCTGAAATGAGTGGAAGCTCTGCTGATTTTATCATCCAATCATGTGCAAGCTAAATTGCTGTTTTTTTTTTCCTTGCATGTCCCCCTCAGATCTACTTTCAAGTGCACTTGCAGTGCAAAGTGGATTTTCCTTTAGTAAATAACCCCCACAGATTTACATTTTTTTGTGGACTTTATGATGTCTACAATTTTATTTTCCATTTCACACACACTATATATATATATATTTATACAGTTTCCTTGCACATCCCACTCGGATCTACAGTGACTTTACTTCCAGTGCACTTTCAAGTGCTCTTGCAGTGCAAAGTGGATTTTCCTTTAGTAAATAACCCCCCTTGTTTCTGATCTGTATTTTTTCCTTTCTCGGACCATCCACCCAAAGCTGATGACCCATGAACAGCATAGGAGAAAAGACATGGACTGTCATTTGGAGGAAAAAGAGCGGGAATGCGTTAACACACTGGTCCATAAGGGAACCCTTAATGTGTACGTACAGAAAAGTGCTTACAAAATCTACTCACAGTGGTACTGAGTCCCTTCATTGTTACACATGTTTTCTATAAGGCTTCGGAACAGTGCTGCCATAGTTTGCAAGAGGAGGGCATTTTATTGCACATTTGGTAGTCATGACCACTTCTTGTCCCCTTTGGGTCCAAAGTTCATGAGACTATTTCCCGAGTCACAGGTGAGTTTTCCCCAGATCAATACTTGCTTCATCGCTGTTTCAGTTAGACAGTATAGCAAGTCCCTTCTACGGCATATGATTAATATAGCTAGGCTTTGTATCCCAACTGTACGAGAGTGGCGTGTTCGTTTTGTCAAGTTGGAGGAGATTATTATTATTATACGAGATTTATATAGCGCCAACAGTTTACGCAGCGCTTTACAATGTATAAGGGGGACAACACAATTACAGTACAGTTCAATACAAAAGGTACAGGGGGGCCCTGCTCTTAGAGCTTACATTCTAAAGGGAGGGGGTG
The DNA here is from genome assembly GCA_037952925.1 of Lithobates clamitans. Lineage (NCBI taxonomy): Eukaryota > Metazoa > Chordata > Amphibia > Anura > Ranidae > Lithobates > Lithobates clamitans. Next base: position 2,439,256 of record JBBGZY010000720.1, read on the forward strand.
GTGGTACAAAAGGTAATAGCTGCAAAGAATGATTTGATGGGGGTGGCATTTACATCTCTCAATAGAATTTCCAAAGTCACAAAAATGTGGGCATGCTAGTCATCTTTGTGGTCCCTGTTCCCCTGGCTGGTTCAGCTCTGGGAGGCAATTGTAGTGGAGAATGGAGAGGCTATATGATGTTCATCAGAGATACTGTGGTAGGTTACAGAGTGGCTCGGTTTGCTACCTAGGTGGTTTCTGGTTGCCTTCCCAGACCCTGCGTACCCCCCCCCCCCACCCCTTCATTGGTCTCAAACATTCTACTTTCCCTTTCTTTTCTTCTCTTTCTTTTCCTTTTACTACCTTGACCCCCATTTTTCTTCTGTCTTTTTTTTTTCTAAGGAAGGGATTGCCAGGAGACTATTTTACTGTGTACACACTGTGGTTACTCTGTACTCTCTCAGACTCTATCCAAGTGATATTTGCTGTGTTTCCTGTCTTCAGTGATGTGATGTCTGTTATGATCATTCTTTCAACCTGATAATGACTTGAAAGTTTTGCATCTCGTTTTTTTTATTATTTTGTTTTTTGTCAGTTTTTGTTCTATTTTGCTGCGCTTATGTATATGCAGTGTATTCTGCTTAACTTTCAATAAACATTTATTATGGAATTGAAAAAAAAAAACAATATAATGCACAATGGGGGTTATTTACGAAAGGCAAATCCACTTTGCACAAAATAAGGTCCGTTGGCATGGACCATAGGGTGAGTACATGGATTGAAAACTGGCTACAAGGGCGAGTTCAGTGGGTGGTGATAAATGGGGAGAACTCAGAATGGTCAGGGGTGCGTAGTGGGGTTCCCCAGGGTTCGGTTCCTGGGACCAATCCTATTTAATTTGTTTATAAACGACTTGGAGGATAGGATAAACAGTTCAATCTCTGTATTTGCAGACGATACTAAGCTAAGCAGGGCAATAACTTCTCCGCAGGATGTGGAAACTTTGCAAAAAGACCTGAACAAATTAATGGGGTGGGCGACTACATGGCAAATGAGGTTCAATGTAGAAAAATGTAAAATAATGCATTTGGGTGACAAAAATATGAATGCGATCTATATACTGGGGGGAGAACCTCTGGGGGAATCTAGGATGGAAAAGGATCTGGGGGTCCTAGTAGATGATAGGCTCAGCAATGGCATGCAATGCCAAGCTGCTGCTAATAAAGCAAACAGAATATTGGCACGCATTAAAAGGGGGATCAACTCCAGAGATAAAACGATAATTCTCCCGCTCTACAAGACTATGGTCTGGCCGCACCTGGAGTATGCTGTCCAGTTCTGGGCACCAGTCCTCAGGAGGGATGTACTGGAAATGGAGCGAGTACAAAGAAGGGCAACAAAGCGAAAAAAGGGACTGGAGGATCTTAGTTATGAGGAAAGGTTGTGAGCACTGAACTTATTCTCTCTGGAGAAGAGACGCTTGAGAGGGGATATGATTTCAGTTTACAAATACTGTACTGGTGACCCCACAATAGGGATAAAACTTTTTTGCAGAAGAGAGTTTAATAAGACTCGTGGCCACTCATTACAATTAGAAGAAAAGAGGTTTAACCTTAAACTACGTAGAGGGTTCTTTACTTCCACAGGCGGTGGTCTCAGCGGGGAGCATTGATAGCTTCAAGAAACTATTAGACAATCACCTGAATGACCGCAACATACAGGGATATGTAATGTAATACTGACACATAATCACACACATAGGTTGGACTTGATGGACTTGTGTCTTTTTTCAACCTCACCTACTATGTAACTATGTAACAAGTGCAAAGTACACTTGAAATTTCACTGAAAGTGCACTTGGAAGTGCAGTCGCTGTAGATCCAAGGAGGACATGCAAGGAAAATAAAAAACAGCATTTTAGCTTGCACATGATTGGATAATAAAATCAGCAGAGCTTCCCCTCATTTCAGATCTTCCCCTCAGATTTACAGCGACTGCACTTCCAAGTGCACTTTCAGTGCAATTTCAAGTGCACTTTGCACTTGTAGTTTGCACTTATAGTACAAAGTGGATTTGCCTTTCGTAAATAACCCCCATTGTCTTTACCTCCTGCAATAAAATTGTACCCACTCCCACAAAAAAGGTATATTTATTTGAAAGGGTATTTTGGTTATCATGTGATTTCCAGTAAAAATGGATGGTCTGTAGGGATGAGCCGAACACCCCCAGGTTCAGTTCGCATCAGAACCTGCGAACGGACCGAAAATTTGCACGAACGTTAGAACCCCATTGATGTCTATGGGACTCGAACATTCAAAATCAAAAGTGCTCATTTTAAAGGCTAATTTGCATGGTATTGTCCTAAAAAGGGTTTGGGGACCCGGGTCCTGCCCCAGGGGACATGTATTAATGCAAAAAAAAACTTTTAAAAACGGCCATTTTTTCGGGAGCAGTGATTTTAATGATGCTTAAAGTAAAAAAAAAAAAAAGTGAAATATTCCTTTAAATATCGTACCTGGGGGGTGCCTATAGTATGCCTGTAAAGTGGCGTGTGTTTCCCGTGCACAATCCCTGCACAAAATGTAATTTTTAAAGGAAAAAAAGTCATTTAAAACTGCTTGCGGCTTTAATGTAATGGCAATATGGATGAAAATCAGTGAGACAAATGGCATGGGTCCATTACCAGGCCCTTTGGGTCCTGTATGGATATTAAGGGGAAACCCGCACCCAAATCAAAAAAGGAAACAGCAGTATACAGGTGGTGCAAACAAGACAGGGACTGTGGGTTTGTTGTTAAGTAGAATCTGTTTGTAATTTTGAACCGGTACATTTTTAACTTGTTTAGCTCCAGCCAAAAAATCTTTTTTAAGCTTTTTGGAAAACATAGGGAAGGGTTATGACCCCTGTGACATTTGTTTTGCTGTCTGTGCTCCTCTTCAGAAGATTGAACCTCACTTTTTGTCCCAATGACAAATGTGTTTTGAAAATTTGGGGTTTTTTGGGGGTTTTTTGTGAAACAAGAATTGGTGATAAAGCATCAGTGGAAAGGAGAAATGTTTTTCCGATATTAACTCTTACAGGAGAGAATTTCCCTTCCTAGGGGTAGATTTCATATCACTTCCTGTTGTCTCCTTCCGTTTGCAAGTAGGAGTCGTTTGTAAGTTGGATGTTTGAAAGTAGGGGCCTGCCCCATATACTCAGCAGAAATTTGGGCCTTAGGTGTTGTTGTGGTCACAACACTGTAAGCCCTCACAGGGCCCTGCTGTGAAATATTAGATCAAGAATTGTAATTACATGCCCCTGTTGAACATGGGCAGAAAAATTGGGCCTTTGGTGGTGGTGCTGGTGCCAGTAAGTCCTCACTCACTCTTGGTGGGCGCAGAAACGGGCCCTGCTGTGAAATATTAGATCAAGAATTGTAATTACATGCCCCTGTTGAACAGGGGCTGAAAAATTGGGCCTTAGGCACTGGTGCTGGTACCACAACACTGCAACCCCTCACAGAAACTCAAGTTGGAATGCAGGAACGAGCCCTGCTGCAAAGTATTGCATCAAAAATTGTAATTACATGCCCCTGTTAAACAGGGGCTGAAAAATTGGGCCTTAGGCACTGGTGGCGGCTCCCAGAACCAAAAATGTTCTTACAAGCTATCAGCGTGATCATTGAGGAGGAAGAGGATAATTACTCAGGATAGTCACTCAGCATCAGCATAGGCAGTCTTTGAAGGGATCTGAGATTTCAAAAAAAATTATTTGGTTACATCAGCATCAGGTGCATGGTAGCTGGTGGTGATCCAAGACTGATTCATTTTTATGAAGGTCAGTCGATCGACCGAGTCAGTGGACAGACGCACCCTGTGACCGGTTACAAAGCCTCTAGCAGCACTGAATGTGCGTTCCGAAAGAACGCTGGATGCAGGACAGGCCAGTAGCTCAATTGCATACTGTGCAAGCTCTGGCCAGTGATCCATCCTCAAGACCCAGTAACCCAGAGGATTTTCGGTGGGAAAGGTGTCCAAGTCACAACTGTATCCTGCACCATGTAAAACAGACGCTGGCGATGGTTGCTGGAACCGATCATACCTTGGGGCTGCGGGCTAAAAAATTGTCTGAACGCAACGGTCAGACCGCCACCTTCTCTACCGCTCCTTCTTTGACTGATCGAAGCCTCAGCAACACGTTGTCCAGAAACAGGAGTTTGTAACCTCTCAGTCTCTGTGAACGCTTTGCACAGACCTTTCTGCAAGGCCTCCTGAAGATGTTTCATCCTCTGCTCCCTCTGCGACGGCAAGATAAGGTCCGCAACCTTACCCTTGTAACGTGGATCAAGGAGGGTTGCCAGCCAGTATTGGTCCTTCTCCTTGATACCACGAATACGAGGATCCTTACGCAGGCTTTGCAGGATCAGGGAGGCCATGCAGCGTAGGTTTGCTGAGGCATTCAGTCCGGAGTCCTCTGGGTCACTAAGGACGACATGGTCCACAGCCACCTCCTCCCAGCCACGTACAAGTCCATTTGTTTTCTGGGACTGATCCCTTAAAGACTGCTGCTGATGCTGAGTGCCAGGTTCCACCTCCATACTGACACAATCCTCCTCCTCATCCTCTTCCTGTGTGATTGGCGGGCACGCAAGAACACTGTCTGGATAAAGGGGGCCTTGAGAGCTAAGGAAGTCCTCCTCTTCCTGCCTCTGTTCTGGCTCAAGTGCCCTGTCCATTATTCCATGCAGCGTGTGCTCCAACAGGTGGACAAGGGGGACAGTGTCACTGATGCATGCACTGTCACTGCTCGCCGTCCTTGTGGCCTCCTCAAATGGTGACAGGACAGTGCATGCATCCCTGATCATGGCCCACTGGCGTGGGGAAAAAAAACAAGCTCCCCTGACCCTGTCCTGGTGCCATAGTCGCACAGGTACTCATTGATGGCCCTCTGCTGCGTGCGCAGCCACTGCAGCATGGCCAATGTTGAGTTCCACCTGGTGGGCATGTCACAGATTAGCACCAACCGAGCACTGGCATTATATGACCGGCGGAAATGCACACAGACTTTCCTGGCCTGCCTCAGGACATCCTGTAAGCCCGGGTACCTGCCCAAGAACCGCTGCACCACCAAGTTAAGGACGTGAGCCAAACAGGGCACATGGGTAATTTGTCCCTGTCGGAGGGCAGAGAGAAGGTTGGTGCTATTGTCGCAAACCACCATTCCCGCCCGCAAGTTGGCGTGGCGTCAACCACCTCTGAACCTGCCCCTGCAGAGCTGACAGAACCTCTGCTCCAGTGTGGCTCCTGTCCCTCAAGCACACCAGCTCAAGCACCGCATGGCATCTTTTAGCCTGCGTACTTGCGTAGCCCCTTGAACGCCTACGGAGCACCTCTGGTTCCGAGTACAAAGCACAGGAAGAGGCCATGGAGGAAGAAGAAGAGGAGGGGGTGGAGGAGAGAGGTGTGTCACAATCATTAGTAGTGGCATTTTGGAAGCATGGTGGTGGAACAACTTCCAACACTACTGCACCTTGTCCTGCATCCTTCCCAGCTGCCAGCAGAGTCACCCAATGCATGGTGAAACTTAGGTAACTGTCCATGCCTGCTGGACCATGAGTCAGCAGTAATATGCACCTTACCCCCCTGTCCAGTGAGGCCAAGACATTGCCTTCCACATGCCGGTAGAGAGCCGGAATCGCCTTCCGTAAGAAAAAGTGGCGTTTGGGTACCTGCCACTGAGGAACCGCACATTCCACAAACTCACGGAAGGGGGCAGAGTCTACCAACTGAAAAGGTAGCAGTTGAAGTGCTAGCAATTTTGCCAAGCTAGCATTCAACTGCTTGGCATGTGGATGGCTGGGAGCGAACTTCTTTCGGCGGTGCAGCAGCTGGGGCAGGGAAATTTGCCTGGTACAATCTGACGTCGGTGTACCGAAAGCAGATTGCCCACAAGTACTTGGCTGTGACACACCTAATTCTACACCTTCATTCCTCTCAGAGCAGGTCTCAGAGAGGACTGAAGGTATAGTGGGGTTGGAGATCTCAGCTGATGAGGAGCAAGGAGAGGTCCTCTTTGTTCTTTGGCGTGGGTCTTTTAGATGAACGAACATCAACATATGTCTGGTCAAGCATGTGGTGCCCAAGAAGGAGAAGTTTTGGCCACGCGAGATATGCTTGAGACATATGTTGCAAATAGCAGCGGTGCGATCTGATGCACTCCTCTCAAAAAAGGCCCACACCAAAGAACTTTTTGAATAACACGCAGAGACTGCAGCGCCCTGCACATGTGGAGCTTTGGGGTGTGATGCAGTCAGTGTGCTGCCCTTAGGCTGGCCCCTGGAGGGCATCCTGCCTCGTTGGTGATGTGCCTCCTCCTTCTCTCTCCTATCAGGCACATACGTTGTGTCAGTGACCTCATCATCCCCTCCCTCCTCATCACTGGAGCAAACCTGGTAGTATGCTGCAGCAGGGGGAGCATGACTGCCAGATTGCTGTCCTTCTTGGGCACCCCCTCTGTCCCTGCTCATGTTACTGCCTTCATCTAGCTCAGTATCATCATCAGAGCCTTCCTAATGCTGGGCATCCTCCTGGAGCATGTACCCAACACTGTGGTCAAACAGTTTGAGGGACTCCTCAGGAGAACATGGTGGGGCTAAGGAAGGAGTCACTGATGACATTGAGCTGAGGGAAGAGGCCGCGTTGGCAGCTGCTTTGCCAGACAAAGTATCCTGAGCATGGGTGAGAGAGGATAAGGAGAATGAGGACGGCTTGGTCATCCACTCGACCAAGTCTTCCGCATGTTGCGGCTCAACGCGGCCAGCTGCCAAAAAAAGGCCAAGCGTGTCCCACGGCCACGTGCTGATGAGGATGCACCGTCTCCACGACCAGCACTGTTGCCTCTAGACATATAGCCTGCTTGCCCTCTTTTATTGGCTTGTGACTGTCTGCCTCTCCTTGTTGGCCTTCCAGACATACTAATGGCCTGTAGCTGCACTAAGCCCTAAGCACTAAGTGTATATATACACTGATACTGCAGCTAGCATAATCAACTGCCTGCCTGTAGTATGAGAACACCACCAACCTTCTACAGGTAGCTTTAGCTGAACACTGTGCAGAGCTCGCACTACACTAACTTGTAGCTTATTTAGCTGCCTGCGGTAGTGATAGGATCAGGAAAACACCACCAACCTTCAACAGGTAGCTTTAGGTGAACACTGTGCAGAGCTTGCCAAAAAATAACTTGTAGCTCTTTTAGCTGCCTGCGGTAGTGATAGGATCAGGAAAACACCACCAACCTTCTACAGGTAGCTTTAGCTGAACACTGTGCAGAGCTCACAAAAAAATAACTTGTAGGTTTGGCTGAACACTGTGAGGAGGACGCACTACACTAAATTGTAGCTTTAGCTAAACACTGTGCAGAGGTCGCACTACACTAACTTGTAGTTTTAGCTGAACACTGTGAGGAGGACGCACTACACTAACTTGTAGCTTTAGCTGAACACTGTGCAGAGGTCACACTAAACTAACTTGTAGCTTTAGCTGAACACTGTAAAGAGGATGCACTACACTAACTTGTAGCTTTAGCTGAACACTGTGCAGAGGTCTCAGTACACTAACTTGTAGTTTTAGCTGAACACTGTGCAGAGGTCGCACTACACTAACTTGTAGTTTTAGCTGAATACTGTGAGGAGGATGCACTACCCAAACTTGTAGCTTTAGCTGAACACTGTGCAGAGGTCACACTAAACTAACTTGTAGCTTTAGCTAAACACTGTGAGGAGGACGCACTACCCTAACTTGTAGCTTTAGCTGAACACTGTGCACTACACTAACTTGTAGTTTTAGCTGAACACTGTGCAGAGGTCACACTAAACTAACTTGTAGCTTTAACTGAACACTGTGAGGAGGACGTACTGCACTAACTGTAAATAGTCTAGCTGCCTGACTGTGGCACTAATAGGATCAAAAGAACACCAGCAATTTTCTTCAGGTAGCTGTAAATACTGTAAAAAGACAAGCCTGCCTGTCAGTAGGAAGATAACAGGAACGGATCTAGCTAAACTGAATACAGTATATATATATATATATATATATATATATATATATATATATATATATATATATATATATATATATATATATATATATATATATATATATATATATATATATATATATATATATATATACATTATATATATATATATATACATTTTTATATATATATATATATATATATATATATATATATATATATATATATATAAAAAGAGTCCAAGAGGTTGCTGCACTTAAAAATTTCTTTGCTTTATTTCACAATATCTTCAGCAGGGATTTACAAAGCAAGTATAATCCAAAATCACAGGCACGAAATGCCTACACAGTTTCAGACACAAGTAGATTCAGATATGGATGGATGGATTACGTCTCGGGCTAGTCAGCTTACGCCCTTCCTAAGATCCATTGAAGCACATCTGAGGGTTTCAATCCAATCATTCATTTAAATACAGGTTTAGTGAAGTACTTCACATATGGAATCAATATGGCTAATTAGTTCAAATCGCATACCATTTAACATCTATATATGCATATATTTATCTATAACATGCCATTAGAGCAAGGATAAGCAACAGGTGTCAAATCTCTCATTCTCCTCACTCACATTATAGAATATTTGGAATACCTATAAAAACGCAGGGAAACAGCACAGCAATCAAGTCTTTTATAAGTAAGGGTATCACTAAGATGTTTCATTACTTCATTTTCATACATGGATGTGTCCATAACCACAATAGCTCCCCCCTTGTCAGCCGGCTTGATAGTGATATCATGCCGGACTGACAAGGAGTTTAACGCTGCAATCTCATCTCTATTTAGATTGTGGGGTATATGGTCTCTCTTATCTCTGTCACACAAAAAATGTTTTATGTCATTTTCCACTTTCTCTATATATACCTCTACAGCAGCACATGAAGTGGGTGGTACTTTGATGCTTTTTTTAAAGTTTAACATTGAAATTGGTAAAAATTAGATCTCCTTTCTTGATACTCTTCTTAAATTGAACAATGGGCAGATTACTACCGACTTATATGTGAAACCCACAGACCGTAACTAATTGCTACATTTTAATAGCTTTCATCCCCCAAACGTTTTTTCATCCATCCCAAAAAGTCAGATGATGAGGGTGCAGCGGATCGTGAGTGACCCGCTGTGCCGTGATCAGAGACTTAATGAAATAAAAAACAAACTTATTAGTAGAAGATACCCGCAAGCTTTAGTTAATATCGATTATTCTAATACGGATTGTAATCGATCACCCCGAAAAGAAAACAAGAGAATCCCCTTTATTATGCAGTATCATCCCTTCTCCAACAAAATCAACCAAATTATCAAAAGACATTGGAATCTTTTAAGATCCAGTTACCCCATGGTACAGGAATTCTGGAATCCACCCATGTCCTCCTATAGAAAAGGTAGAACGATACGAGATCGATTGATTAAATCTGATCAACCTGTGGCTGCAGCAGCCAAACTAACCTTTCTGGGACCTAAAAATCTGGGATCGTATCCCTGCTTGTCATGCATACAATGTAACTCTATGATTAAAGGTAAATACTTTACACATCTACATAGGGGTTTCAACATCCCCATACGGGGTTACTACACATGCCAATCTTCATATGTAATTTATGCCATAAAGTGCCCGTGCGGTTTAGTTTATGTAGGGGAGACTACACAAAAAATTAAAGATAGGATAGCGAGACACAAATACTCAATACGAGATAAATTAACCCAATTACCACTGGCGAGACACTTTTTGGAATTTGGCCACAATGTATCACAACTAAAGTATATGGTCCTAGAAGGTATTGAAAAAAATAGGAGAGGGGGCAACCGTGAATTGATTCTAAGAAAAAGAGAAGTATACTGGATACATTTTTTGAATACAATTGCTCCATATGGCTTAAATGTTAATTTGGAGCTTTATTTATTTGTTTAATTGTTGGAATAAGCATTTAAAAGTAGCCAGATAAAATAACTTCATGATGGGGATATCTTTTTGTTTTTACTCATGAATGTAACATTTCCCTGCGTTTTTATAGGTATTCCAAATATTCTATAATGCGAGTGAGGAGAATGAGAGATTTGACACCTGTTGCTTATCCTTGCTCTAATGGCATGTTATAGATAAATATATGCATATATAGATGTTAAATGGTATGCGATTTGAACTAATTAGCCATATTGATTCCATATGTGAAGTACTTCACTAAACCTGTATTTAAATGAATGATTGGATTAAAACCCTCAGATGTGCTTCAATGGATCTTAGGAAGGGCGTAAGCTGACTAGCCCGAGACGTAATCCATCCATCCATCCATATCTGAATCTACTTGTGTCTGAAACTGTGTAGGCATTTCGTGCCTGTGATTTTGGATTATACTTGCTTTGTAAATCCCTGCTGAAGATATTGTGAAATAAAGCAAAGAAATTTTTAAGTGCAGCAACCTCTTGGACTCTTTTTCTATATACAAGGTCGGTGGGAAGACCTGATTGCTGGCACTAAATTGTAAGCAGAGTGCGGTTCTCCTCCACAAGTGAATATATATATATATATATATATATATACATACATACACACACACACACACACACACACAACACCTGGGATGCATATATATATACACAATACACTGTAAGTGCAGCTAACTCACTGACTGTCCTGCCTAATCTAGCTAACTCACTGTCTCTCTCTCTCTCTCTCTAAGCATGCTGGAACACACTACACAGGGCCGCTGTGAAGGCGGCCTTATATAGTGTGGGGCGTGTTCTAAACGCCCTGAGCCATAATTGGCCAAAGCCACCCTGACTTTTGCCAATTACAGCTCTCTCTACCGACGGCGCTGTGATTGGCCAAGCATGCGGGTCATAGTGCATGCTTGGCCAATCATCAGCCAGCAATGCACTGCGATGGCGCAGTGAATTATGGGCCGTGACGTACCACACGAATTTGGTGCGAATGGCCCATATCATCCGCTATTCGACGAACGATCGAACAGCCGATGTTCAAGTCGAACATGGGTTCAACTCGAACATGAAGCTCATCCCTAATGGTCTGTAATACACACCTAGTACTTTGTAAACCAACATACCAATCCATGTGCTAGCAAACAAAAATTATGCATGGAGCTATTGTGATAAACCAATCTCACCTATAATTGATTGAAAGGATTTAAAATGTTATTTATGTGAAGGATGTTTAGCAATATACAATATAGATATTTTCTGAAATGTATAGTTTATAATACCAGCATATTTTGCTTACTCAATATCCAGTTTTTATGGCTATACCATACTTTGATTTATTCCATTATTCTATTGCAAGAGACATGAATTAAGCCGTTAAGCTCTGGAATAAGCTATTTACAGTTTATGGAGCAAAGCCCTGCTGACAGTAGGAATTCTTTAAAGTTTTTTTGTTGGTGTAATCATACTTTGACGATGTATCATAACCATTTTTCATTACTATTCTATTAGGCGTCATGCACATGGTCATACAGGGAGTGTACAGTGTGCCAAGCCTGTAAACTGACATTTCTAGGACCCGCTACTGTTGCGTACAATCGCCCCTTGAGATGCATTAAGAAGAGGAGCTTATATGCAGTCATGCATCAAAAGTTTTACGAAGCACCCGCATGCACACTGCATTCAGAGCATACATCAAGCAGGTGCTTTATACAACCCCCGACCACTTGCAGCTGCCTCTTCTAATGAATCACTTTACACAGAGGCAGCAGGTCCTGGAAATGTTAGTAGGAAGGCTCTGTATGCTGTAAAGCTGTGTGCATGAGACCTTACATATCTGAAACCATTAACCGTCCCCACTCTATAGGTGAAAAAATAAATAGTTATTAGCTGCTAACTCATTTTCCAGGACTCTTCCAGGACGGCTTACAGAGAGAGAGTCTCCTCCCACCTAGCACAGGAAACACATGATCCAGACAGACCACAGGCAGTAGCCCCTCAGTATTAAGAAATTACTGAAGGCACGGAAAAAAATAAAAAACTCCCATTAATGCAACCAACTTAGAATTACATAATTAGTTCTATAAAAACAAGGGAATTGACACCATTCTGGAAGATTCCTGGAAAGTGAGTTAACAGGTAATAACTCTTATTTTTCCCAGTCATCTTCCAGGACAGCTTATGAGGACAGAATAGAACTACCTGATCAGGGCGGGACCACAGCTTTAAGCAGCTACCTCCTGAGAGCCTGTTCCTGGTTAGAGAACAGTCCCGGTCGGTAATGTTTCACAAAGGTTTTGAAGCCTGACCCGTTAGCTGTTTAGCAGATCTGGGAAGGAGAACCTTTTCAGCCCCAGAAGTGGCATCTGCTCTGTTGGAATGAGCTTTGATGTTTTCTAGAAAAAACAGCGATGATGCCTGGCAAGCTTCTATCATTGCATATTTCAATCACCTTGCGATACTAATATTTTGACACCCTCTTGCCTTTGTCTGGGCCCCAGAACAGAACAAACAAGAGGTTGATCTATAATCTTTGGATCTCACCATATGTAATCTTCATTCAAGAGATACCTATGGACATCTAGAAAATGGGCCCTTGTATTTATCCAGTGAGATTTCTGCCACAATGCAACACATACCCAAAATGCATATGCCCATACCTATGAACTTTCTCCTCTCTGAATGCTGGTACGGCAGCTATGAGTGTTTGGAAAAGAACTGGGTATAATGAACCTGACAATTTTATGAATGACAGGTGCTCTGCCCAAAGATGGAAGTCTTACTCCATAAAGGCACATTGTGATACTGGAGGTAAGCTATGCTGATCACTACTTCAGGAGAGTGAGCCTGTAGCAGTAACAGAACATATACATTGACTCACTATACCTGTTCTGTTAGGATGGCTGTGTAAAAGAGATGTACTGATGTTTTTAAAGGGGTTGTAAACCCTTATGTTTTTTCACGTAATGCATCCTATCACCTAAGTCCTGTAATTCCCCCACCGGAGACGCGCTCTTCCCCTCTCCCTGTTGTCTCGACTCTAGATTGGATAGCTTGCTAGCAGTGCCATTGGCTCCCGCTGCTGTCATTCAAATCCAATGACGCGGGTGCCGGGGGTGTGGGGCCGAATGCTGGACTCAGGAGCGCGCCCACAAGGTAACCCCCCGGGAGAGCGCTTCTCTTAGGGGGTTATACGATGCAGGGAGGAGCTACCAGCGCCACCGGGGGACCCCAGAAGTCGAGGATTGGGGCCACTCTGTGCAAAATGAACTGCACAGTGGAGGGAAGTATGATATGTTTGTTATTTAAATAAAAAAAAAAAAAAAACGAAGCCTTACAATCACTTTAACCACTTCAGCCATGGACCATTTGGCTGGTCAAAGACCAGAGCACTTTTTGCAATTCGGCACTGCGTCGCTTTAACTGACAATTGCGTGGTCGTACGACATGGCTCCCAAACAAAATCGACATCCCCACAAATAGAGCTTTTTTTTGTTGGTATTTGATCACCTCTGTGGTTTTTATTTTTTGTGCTATAACCAAAAAAATGCGACAATTTTGAAAAAAATGCATTATTTTTTTTTTTTTTTTTTGTTTCTCAAAGGTTTTTATTGAAAGAACAAGTAATCACAAAATATATCGTTACAGTGGTACATTTGCCAATAAAATGTTACATATGACATTTGGTTTGAAAACATTTTAAGACAGTATATGGAGATATTATGATTTTATACAGTTTCAATGTTTTATTGCTAATACATATACTCAAGTAGCAATATTGAAATAGTAATCGTTTACTAGCTTAAACTGTGTCTTAATGGAGAAGGGATAGAGGGGAAGGGGGAAAAGAAGAGAAAAAAAAAAGGGAGAAGGGAGTGGGCAATTAACTTATATTTCCCTTGTGTTATTCTTGAACCTTCTTATAGATCTTGTTTCTGGACAGTAGTTTTTGTCATTAAATATTGATTGCTTTATAGGACTGAGAGTTTTTGAATTCTATCCATTTATGCCATGTAGAAGCATAATTAAGTATTTTTTCTTGAGAAATGCTTATGAGTTCTTCTATACTTTCTATCTTGTTTATTCTACGAAACCATTCTATTTTTGATGGGATAGAATTAGATCGCCAGTGGCAGGGGATACAATGTCTTGCAGCATTTATCATAAACATAGTTAGAGACTTTAGGTATTGTCTTTTGGGTATTGAATTATAGTGTAGCAGAAATTGTGCTGGGTTAAAACTTAAGTTTTCTGAGGTGACTGACGTGATGGTTTCATGAACCATTTTCCAAAAATTTTGGATAATCGGGCAAGTCCACCAAATGTGGATCATCGAGCCCTCCTCAATTTTGCATCTCCAACACCTGTCAGAGGTCCGGGGAGAGAACTTGTGCAATAGGGTGGGAGTTCTATACCATCTAGTGATGATTTTAAAGCAGCATTCTTGAGTGGCGACATTTAGTGAACCCTTATGTGTGTACATGAAAATTTTTTCCAAGTTTTCCTCTGACAGGTTTAAGTTGAGGTCCTGTTCCCAAGCTTGACATGTGGAACTGGAGAACTCCGAATTGCTCACAAAGAGTGAGTTGTAGAGAAAGGAAATAATATGTCTCTGTGGGGTTGTCCTTGTACATAGGTCTTCTAGTGTCGTCAGAGGTCTAGTCCAATGCTGAGTTGTCTCGTTGCTGGTTAGGTAGTGTCTGATTTGTATGTAATTCCACTGTGAGATCTGTTATGCTTTGTTTGGCCCACGAGAAGGGGAAGTTATTTTTACATAATTCTACTGAATTGGAGGGTAGTGTAATATTAAGGGCGCTAGATTTTGAGTGATTCATTTTTAAGTTTGACAATAGTTGGAAGTGCTCTAGGTCTTGGATGACATTGGGTAATGAAATATGGGGTTCAGAGAGGAATAGAAGCATGTCATCAGCAAAAGCTGCCACTTTATATGTGTGTTTGTGAATTTCTATACCCTTAATGTCTGGATTTGATCGAATTTTATTTAATAGTGGCTCTAATGTGATGACGAACAACAGTGGTGAGAGGGGGCATCCTTGTCTTGTGCCGTTGCGAAGGTTGAAGGCGTTCGACAGGTGGCCATTGACACGAACTCTAGCTGTTGGGTTGGAGTATATACTTTGATGTATGATCTCGTTTGGGGCAGGATCCCTATGTGTTTTAGTACTGCGTCCATATAGTCCCAGGCCACTCTGTCAAACGCCTTCTTTGCATCAAGAGATAGGAAGAATCCCGGTTTCTTTTGGGATGATAACCAGTGATTTATGTTTATTGCTTTGATTGTGTTGTCGCGTCCTTCCCTTCCTGGGATAAAGCCTACTTGATCTAAGGAAATAAGGGAAGATAGCAGAGGTAGGAGTCTGTTTGCTAGTATTTTGGCATAAATCTTGATGTCGACATTAATTAGGGAAATTGGTCTGTAGTTAGTTACCTGAGTCAAATCTTTCCCATCTTTTGGTATGACCGTTATATGGGCTTCCAACACTTGTTTAGGGGGATGTTGTTCAGAGTATAGTGATTGGAAGGTTTTCAGAAATCTAGGTTTCAGTATGTTGGTAAACGTTTTGTAATATTGAAGAGGTAATCCATCTGGACCTGGTGCTTTGCCTATTTTCATATCTTTTAAGGCTTTATCAAATTCCGGGCCTGATATAGGTGTCTCGAGTTCTAGGGCTGTATTTTTTGATATTTGGGGTGGGCAATATTTTTCTAGGAAATTTGAATAAGCTTTGTTCTTTTTTCCGAATTATGTGGGCATTTAGGATTAGATGGAATGTTATATAAGGAATGGTAGTAGAGTTCGAACTGTTTGGCAATCTCCTCATTTGAAGAGTATGGTGTGCCATGTTTGTCTCTTATTTGATGAATTGTTGATGCAGCCTTCTTGCTTTGGAGTGCCTTTGCGAGCATTTTTCCACTTTTGTTACCTTGCTCATAAAATATCTTATGTCTTAAGATATATTGTCTTTTTGTTTTCATGTTCAACTCTTCTGATAGTAGAGTTCTTGCTTTAGTTAATTCTTCAAATGTGGAGAGAGCAACAGTTCTTTTGTGAGTTTTTTCTAGTTTATGAATTTGGTCTAGCAGCGATCTAATTTTGGATTGTTTTTCTTTCTTTATTTTAGCTAGTTTTTTTATAAATTCACCTCTCATTACGCATTTGTGCGCTTCCCATTGTGTAATCAAAGCTGTCTCGTCGTTTTCATTTAGTGAAAAATATTCATTTAGTTTGTCATTAAAATGTAGTACATCTATGGGGTCTTTCAAGACAGAAGTGTTAAGTCTCCACGTTTTGGTTATGGTAGTTTTTTCTGGGAAAGTTAATGATAAGGTAATTGGATGGTGATCTGATATAGTCATGGTTTCGATTGTCGAGTCTTTCATTAATTCTAGGTCTGGTTGCGAGATAAAAAAGTAATCTATTCTGGAATATTTTTGATGTACAGTAGAAAAATATGTAAAGTCTTTAGTTTGTGGGTTCAGAGTTCTCCAGGCATCATGTAGCATTAATTCCTGTAGTTGGAGTTTGATTTGTTTTAAAGCTTTATAAGGAAGGCTCGATGACCCATTAGAGGTATCTATGAGTGGATTTAAAGGAGTGTTAAAGTCACCTCCTAAGATAAGTATGCCCGCAGCGAAGTTTGTTAATAGTTCCTTAATCTTACGGAAAAAGGTTACCTGCTTTGAATTAGGAGTGTAGATGTTGGCAATTGTGATGGGATGAGGTCCTAACTTTCCTTTCAAAAATATGTATCTTCCCCCTGGGTCAAGCATTGTGTCTTGAATTTGAAGAGGGGTCTCTTTGGAAATCAGAATTGAGACTCCTTTGGTTTTCCCTTCAGGATTGGTGGCGTGAAATGCCGTTGGAAATCTTTTATCTTGCATTTTGGGAACTTTATTAGCTTTAAAGTGAGTCTCTTGTATGCAAATGATATTTGCTTTGAGTTTATGAAATTCATTAAGGAACTTGTTTTTTTTTTTCAGGGATGTTAAGTCCTTTAGCATTTACTGAGACTAGCTTCAACGATGTTGAAGTGGTCTGCTGTTTATGAATAGGCATTTTGGAGTTCTTCCTGTACCTGAGATAAGAAGTGTTCAGATATAAGAGTGTGGTGAGATTTGACTTATTTGTATGTTTTGATTTGGGTTTGATAAATATGCCCGGGATATCAAGGGGGCGGGAATGAGAAGGGGGGGAGAAGAAGAAGAAGAAAAAAAAAAAGAGAGGCGGGGGAGGGTTTTTCCCTTCCCGAGGAAGGGGGTAAGGTAATGTTCCGGAGGTAGGTTTAGACCAGCTAGACTACCCTAATAAAAAGGTCCGGAAAGTTCAAAGAGTGAAAGTATTTCCACTCTTTTTGTGGGAGCAAGGACTAAGTAGGATCAAATGGAATATAGTTGGATTATTACGTTTTTTCTTCTTTTCTTTTTTTCTTCCTCCCCTCTTTTATTTACAAAACTCTTAGCACTCTGGAGCAGCTAGCTAATTATATTGTTCAGATATTACAGGGTGTAAGAGAAGACCTTGGTCATGGTAGATTTTTAAATTATTAGTTGCAATTTATGGGTGAGATGTAGATATGGGGACTGTAAGTGACTGTATAAATAGGCGTTTTTATATTGAACCCTGTTTTATATAGACATTTCTTAATATCTAAATTGTGTAAGGTTTCTCGGGTGCAGGCAAAATATGACCACTCTAGTAAATATACTTATTAGCCACAGGGGGAATTATATCTTCTTGTAAAAATAGGGGATTATTCTGCATATCTTATGAAAATTTAATTGCAAATTTGGAAGTACCATATTATTTATTTAGTCAATGGAACTTGAGTATATCAAACAAAGTTGCACAAAAAAAACAGAAACTCTTGCTACAAACATTTCTTGAACGATAGAGTGAATATAAGGCATCATGGTGGTCGAAGAATCAATATTTGTTATTTTCCTTCATCATTTTTTTTTTTTTTTTTTTTTTGCGTTGTCGGAGCCCGACTATTGTTGAGGATGATATTTAGCCTTGCTAATTACCTCCTGTTTAATTAAATTTTGAAAAAGGGTTATGATTCTGTAAAGAAGATTTACCTCATGCAAGATGAATTGAGGTAATTCCACTATGGTCCACCATACTGCCTTTTTCTTATGATGAAAAATAACATCATCTATATTAACTGTGATACGAATTTGCTGTTATTCAGCACATTTTTTTTTTTTTTTTTCTTTTTTTTTTTTTTGCCACTTCAGCGAAGTATTTTTAGGGACTATGTTTTCAACTTTACAGTTCAAGTCTGTCCCAATAAGCATTCACATCACTGTGGCTATATTTCCTTATTTGATTCAAAAAAAAAGAAAATTTCCAAGACAAATTCTAGAAGAGACCTCTCCTATAAGGAAAGGAGAGACAAAAGGAAATACAGAAGAAGCATAGTCCCTTCCCCCGTGACCCGCCTAAGCCTACCCTCCACCTACCCCCCCCCCCCATTGCTACCCGTTCCCGACTCCAGCTCCTACATCCGTGTCTCAGGTGCGAGTTCGAAGTCGATGTGCTATTCCAAGTCTAGCAGGTTACTACCTAGGTAGTTTTTTGCATTTTTGCCGTCAAATTCCCCACAATTCTGCCGCTTGAAGTGAGTACCTAAAGTTCGCCCAGTCCTTCCATGTCTCCTCGAAGGTATTCATCTCTGCTCCTTCACTATACTTCAAGTATTCAAGATTATAAATCTCGTTTATCTTGCCTAGCCACTCTCGTACCGTAGGTCTCCTTTTGTCTTGCCAATATCTGGGGATGAGGCTTTTTGCAGCATTTAAGAGATGGGGGAGTAGCGACCTCAGATATGCCTTCGTGGGAACTTTCCTCCCGTGGTGCAAAAACACCCAGGGGTCTAAAGGGATGTCTATCTTAAGGATCTTATTGATGATTTGCCCAATCTCCCCCCAGAATTCCATGATTACCGGGCACTGCCACCATATGTGCGCCATAGTCCCTATTCCTCCGCAACCCCTCCAACATAGCTGTGACCGTCCCTCCATAATTCTATGCCCTCTGTCTGGGGTTATGTACATCCTTGTGAGGATCTTATAATTCATTTCTGTGAGCTTGTGGTTTACTGAAGTTGCGTTCACCCTTTTCATGGTCCTCCCCGCCTCCTGTCTGTCGATCTTAATACCCAGCTCTTCCTCCCACTTCTCCACGAATCTCAGGTCTCCTACTCCCTCCAGCTCCCCAAGCGCTCTATAAATCTTGGCTATACCTCCTTTCCCTTTTTTCTCAATACATAGTTTCTCCAGGGGGAGTAGATTCTCTATCGGTCTGATTGGTTGCGGGAGTGAGTTAACAAAGTGTTTCAGTTGGTAGTATCGCCAGGGATCTATTATCAGCCATTCATTTTTGGCTTTTAATTCAGCCTCAGTACACATCTTCCCCTGTATCATGACATCTTTTAGTTGCAAATCCTCCTTTATAATCCACCTCCCAGACACCTCTTCCTTCCCTGGTGCAAAATACTCTGTATTTTTTAAAAAAATTAATGGTGAGATGAACTCCCAGTGCTCTTTTTTGTGTACGTTGTCCCAAATATTAAGTGTATGCTTTGTTATATACGTTGTTTCTGTGCCTAATTTTCTATACTGTGGTGGGATCCAGACCATCTTACTCAAATCCGCTCCACTCATACTTTTTTCCATTTTCACCCATAATTTTTCTTCATTATTTTTTACCCAATCTAACAACCGTGATAAAGCAATCGCAAAGTAGTATTTTCTAATATCAGGTGCTCCCCACCCCCCCTTCTTCCTGTCCTTTATTAATTGTGCTAATTTTAATCTAGGTTTTCTCCCTCTCCATATAAATCTTAAGAAAACAGTGCGTAACTTATTGAAGTAGGTCTGAGGGATTGGGATTGGAATCATTTGCATTTTGTAGATGATTTTTGGCAAAATTGACATCTTGAATAGATTAATCCTCCCTCCCCATGATAATTGAGTATGTGATATTCTGTTAAGATCATTTTTAACTTCGTTGAGGAGTGGTATGAAGTTTGCGAGGAATAGAGACTCCTTGGTAGTGGTTATTTTAATACCTAAGTAATTGAGTTCTTTTGCTCCCCATTTAAATGGGAATGACGTTTGATACGCCGTATCGCTCGTACTTCCCTTTATTATCTCGAGCGTTTCTGATTTAGCCTGGTTCACTCGGAAATTGGACAATCTGCCGTACTCTTTGAGGGTCGCTACCAAGTTCGGAAGTGAGATCCTCGGGTGCGTGATATAGAACAGTACGTCGTCTGCAAAGGCGGCGAGTTTATACTCCTCTTCGCCCACCTTTACCCCTCTAATATCCGGGTTGATCCTTATCTTTGCCAGGAGGGGTTCTAAAGCAATCACAAACAACAATGGGGAGAGGGGGCACCCCTGTCTCGTACCATTATACATTCTAAATGGTTTCGATAGGGATCCATTAATTTTCACTCGCGCTGAAGGATGTGAATATAAAGCTTTTATCCAGCTGATCAGTCTGTCTCCTAGGCCTATCTCCTCCAGGGTGTCCCAAATGAAGCCCCAGTCAACCCTGTCAAAGGCTTTCTCGGCGTCAACTGACAGGAGGAGACCTGGGGCCCCACTATCATGAACACCCTGGACTGCCAGTAGAGTCTTGATGGCATTATCCCTCCCCTCCCTGCCTGGCACGAAGCCCACCTGGTCTGGGTGGATGACCCCATTAATTATTCTTTTCAGCCTGTCAGCTAGGATTTTAGCGAATAACTTCGTGTCTGCGTTCAGGAGAGAAATGGGCCTGTAGCTTGAGCAAAGCGTATTATCTTTTCCTTCTTTCCAGATTACAGTTATGCTGGCCTCCAATGCTTCATTCCTCATCTCCCACTTCTCCCCTATTCCGTTCATATACGAACACAACCTGGGGATCAGGAGTTCCTGAAATTTTTTATAGTAAAGAGCAGTTAGGCCATCGGGCCCGGGGCTTTTACCATTTGGGATTCCCTGAATAGCTTTCCTAATCTCTAACTCCGAGATGGGGGCCTCTAGTATACATTTGTCACTGTCTGTTATCCTGGGTAGCATTGCTTCCTTTAAAAACTTTTTGGTTCCTGCACTTTTGCTGCTTTTGTTCTCTTGCGTGTTTTCAGTATTGATGGCATAAAGCCCTCCATAGAATTCTTGGAAGGTGTCTGCTATATCCCCTGATCTAAATCTGATTTCCCCAGACTTTGTCCTAATTTTCTCTACGTAGTTGTTATTTTTCTTTTTTTTTAGGGCCCTTGCTAATAACTTCCCCGGTTTGTTCCCGTTGATATATCTATCTTTTTTCACTAGGTTGAATGTCTTACGTGTTTCCTGCTCCATTAGATCCCTCAGCTCTTCTCTTCTCCTCATCAATCTGGCCAGTATCTCCCCATCTCCCGTTATCTTGTGTTGTTGCTCTAAGCCATGAATATTCTTTAGTAAGATATTCTTCTCCTTGGCCCTGCTCCTTTTTTTTTCAGACCCCACCATCATAAGTATGCCCCTTATGTAGGCTTTATGCGCCTCCCAAATTGTGGCTTCAGATGTCTCCCCTGGTACATTAATTTTAAAATACATATCTAATTCCTCTTTGATTCTTTTTTCTACCTCTTTATCGTGTAGAAGCTCCTCGTTTAACCTCCAGCCACTACTCTGTATTTGGGGCATCTCTGTAGTCCATTGGAGGCTCACCGGGGCATGGTCAGAGAATGTGATACTGCCAATGCTCGACTCTGGTACCCCCTCTAGCAGTCTATGTTCTACAAGAAAAAAATCTATTCTCGAGTACGTCCCGTGCACGTGAGAGCGGTAGGTGTAGTCTCTGATGTCCAAATGCTGTGACCTCCATACATCCACCAGCTGAAGTTGGTGGAGCTTCCTTTTTAACTTTGACCCCCACCCTCCGCTCAGCTCACGCACACGGGACGTACTGTCCAACCCTGGGTCCAAACACAGGTTAAAGTCGCCCGCTATTATGGCGCCCTCTCTCTTGAACTCCTCAAACTTGGATAAGACTCCCAGTACGAATTTTATTGTGTTCTGATTTGGGCAGTATATGTTTGCCAGGGAGCAGGCGGATCCATTTATTTTGCCTCTTAAAAAAATATACCTTCCTTCCGGATCAGACCTTCTCTCCTCTAACTCGAATCTAACCCCTCTGGCAAACCCAATTGCGACTCCTTTTGCTCCCCTAACCGGGGAGTCCCCATAGTACCATATCGGAAAATCCCTGGAGTATATTTTTTGATGATTATTAATACATAAGTGCGTCTCTTGGAGCATAGCGACATCAGCTTTTAAAAATTTTAGTTCGTTTAATATATTGGCCCGTTTTATAGGGGCATTCATGCCTCTTACATTATAGGAAATAAAATTGACCCTAGACATTATAAATTACTTTCTTTTTTTTTTTTTTTTTTTTTTTTTTAGCTTTCGGGCGTCTACACTTAGTAGGGAACTGGGTCGCCCTTACCCCCTCCTCTCTAGTGCCCCCCCCCTCCCCCTCCCCAACCCCCCATTCCTCTCCCAATCCTTCGCTCTTCCCCCCTCCCCCACCCCCACCCACCCAGTCCCCCCCACCCATCCCACTCTCCCTCCCCCCCTCCCCCTCCCTCCAATTCGCCCGGGGTGGGCTATCCTTCCTCTTTCTCCTAATTGAATACAAGAGAGAAGACGTAGGAAGAAACCGGTCACCTTCTCCCATCTCGAACTGACCGGTTAACCCCTCTGAGGTTGAGCTCCGATGCCGACACTTGACGGGGCTCGTTTTTCCCCTCCCAGATGGATTTTGGGGGGAAGAGTGTCCCACCTCAGCACCGGTCCCCCCCTCCCCCCCCCCCACCCCCCCCAACCAACCGCCCAAGGCCTCCTTCATCTAATTGGGATTGTATGAACCAGTCTCGATCCTGTTTCTTTTACTATGGCTGAATATTTAAATTAATCTTCGTCTGGGATGGTTAACTGGTTGCCATGTTTGTGATTCGTCTGCGATTCCCCCGGTTGCCCGGTTTTCCCACCATCCGGGTATTTCTATTATTGGTAAGTTGAAGTATTTGCAAAATTTAGGCGTGTCTTCTGGGAACCTCAGAACTGACGTTCTTCCCTCTTTTCGCCCCGTTAGACATGCCGGGAATCCCCATTGGTATTGAATCTCATGCGACTTCATCTGCTCTAGCAGGGGTTTTAACGTCCTTCTCCTTGCTAGGGTCTCCACCGCTAGGTCAGGGAAGATTTGCAGGGTGGTTTCCCCATATTTTAAAGGTTGGTTTGTTTTCATGAAAATCCTGATCTTTTCTTTTTCCTGGAAATTATGGAATCTCACTATGACGTCTCTTGGCACTTCTTCCGATATTTCGGCAGGTTTCCTCACCCTGTGGATTCTTTCCAGCTTGATTTTTTTATCTGAACCTGCTTTATTCACTATATGCCCGAAGATGCTATTTATTTTTTCTTGTAGATTGTCATTTTCGCCTCTTGTCTCGGGTAGGCCTCTGACCCTTAAGTTCTTCCTTCGGCTTCGGTTTTCTTGATCCTCGATTTTATACATTAGATTTCTTTGGTCTCTTTGCATCTCGGTCATCTGTGATTTAAGACTTTTGATCTCCTCTCCTTGTATCGTCAGGTTCTCTTCTGTGGCCTCCACCCTTTGCAGAAGGTGATTCAAACTTTCTTGCATTGATGCGATTTCGCCTTTTATCGACATTTCTAGTTTTGCAAACATTTCTGCCATTTCATCCTTTGTTGGTAGCTGTTTTTTCTGTCGGGTCTCCATTGTTGATTCGTCTAGCGGCGTCGCACCTCCTACTGGGGTCTCCGTCACTACCAGTTGTTTCTTTGTTCCGTTCCTCTGCGGGCTCGTTATTTGTTTATTTTTTGTTCCTGACAGGGTCTCCGGGTTTTCTTTTGTCGCTTCTTGTGTCATATATTTTCTTATAGTCCCCGGGCTGGCGCTCGCTCTAGGTGGGATTCCTGGGGTCCCTTTCCCGGCCTTACCCTTCATCTCCTCCTGTTTCCCAACTGGAGGTTTTATAGGTGTCCCGGTCGCTGATTAGTCTCTTCTTCCTATACCTCCAATAATTATCTGATGTTTATTGTGGGTATGTATGGGGTGGAGGATCTGCTCGATCTATTATCAGGGCCCGGGTCTATCTACTTTACTCCACTTCCTTAACACTAAGGCAAAAGTAGTTCTTTGGCTAAGCGGTTCAGTCCCCCACGTCGTGCAGGTCCACTAAGTCAAGTGTCTCAGCAGTTATTGAAACGATCTAGTTACGGCAGGGAGGCCCACAGTGACACAGCATACCATGCAGAATTCCCCAGTCCTGCGAATGGATCCTCCCTCGTTTTCCTCTATGGGCTTTCACAATCCTACCTCCTAGATCATGGACTTCTGTTCCGTAAATACTGTCACATTTGTTTTTTTTTTTTTTTTTTTCAAACTCACCCAGGGCGCTGCCTCTACTTCCTTCCTCCTGGAGTCGGCCGTCCCTCAGAAGTTTTATGTATATATATATTTATTTTTTTTTTTTATTTTAACCTTTCCGCCGGTTTCCAGCCTTTTTCAGCGCAGCAGTCCTCCCACTCAGAATATGCACCAATCCATGAGATATCCTGGTTAATCAGGTACCATCCCCGTTAAAAGGGGCTAGCTGTCATGTGCAGACCCAGGTGGCTACCTGTCGTGTCCAAACACTCATAATAAATATTAAGCTTTATATACTATGGACAGATGAACAGCCGAGATGTCCAGACAAGTTGTACATATGCAGAATATTAATTGAAAGTCCGAAAAGCTTGGGGGGGGACAGCAAGTGTAGATTAATTGCTATGTGATTGTGGCATCTGATTTTGGTCGGCACTGAGTAAAATAACCGGTTGATAAGGTAAAGGACTGGCCGTGGTAGGGGGAGACAGTAATATCAGAAAATAGTAATGGAGCGGATGACCAGGGAGAGATGAAATAGATAACAC
This sequence comes from Lithobates clamitans, assembly GCA_037952925.1. Taxonomy (NCBI): domain Eukaryota; kingdom Metazoa; phylum Chordata; class Amphibia; order Anura; family Ranidae; genus Lithobates; species Lithobates clamitans. The sequence goes on from JBBGZY010000720.1 coordinate 2,464,245, forward strand.
CACCGTTACTGCAGGACAGGTATGTCTGTGGGCTGGTTGGTCGGAGCCTATCTAGGCCGGGGATGGCTCACAAGGCTTCAGACCAAGGTATGTGAATGGCGCCTGCCTGCAGCTGGGATGGAGGAAGCAGGATGAATGGTAAGCTGACACTGTAGAACGAAAGCCAAATCATACATGCGGTGGATACCCAAGCAAGACAGTCCCAGATCAGGGATGCAAAAAGGAAAGATCTCACCCTGTGTTGTTTTCCATCTCAGTCAGGTAGTAGAAGTGGTGGGTATAGCCGTCTCTTGTTTGCGGAGCTCCTTCGGTTGGATGGTCCGGTCCTTGCTGCCGCTGCGCTGCTCTTGAGCTCCCTCTTAAATTCCGGTTCTTTAATCTTTTCACCAGGGGGATCGGCTGGTGTCCTGCCGTTTGCAGCCGGCCTCGGGAAGACGTGCGGGGGGGTACATGGGGGGGGGCTATACGGCCGTGTCTCCGGTCAGCCGCATGTCAGGAGAGAGCCCGTGCTGCGCGCACCCAGGACGAGCTCGGCGTCCACACTAACCCCGCCTCGACATCCGACTCCTCCCTCATGCAGCCCTTGCCAGGTTTATTGATTCAGCACATTTTAATAATATCTAAGTATTATTGAAACAGTTTAAACCTTGATAAATGTAAAATATTCATAACCGTAGAAACTTTTGCTCCTTCTTCTATGTTAGAGAACATATATAATATTACTTGTGATATGTTCCGTAGTACATATCTATATATTTTTTATTTAATCTTTTCCTTCTCTCTTCCTCTCCTCCCCTCTCCTCCCTCCCCCCCCCCCCCCAATCCCGACAATGGGATTTTCTGTATGTTCAGTATATGAGCCATATATTCTGAAGAAAATTATCTCAAAAATATGTGTGCTCTAAAGATATTGTAACTCCTGAACATTTCAGTATGGTTAGTGGTCGATAGTTAAAGTAATAGACATTATAGTTATATCTTAATATATCCCTGAGTATCAGAGGAGAATAAAAAAAAAAAAAAAAAATAATAATAATTTAGAAAGCGTACTTACAATCGGCTGTTTTTTAGCTACGACTTATTTATCATACCCTTATGTTCTTATTTAACATCAGCTGCAAAGAAAGAGAGAAAAGAAAGAGAGAAGAAGAGAAGAAAAAAAAAAAAAAAAAGGGGGAAAGCAAGGGGGAGAGGTAAAAACACGTAGATAGTTGGTTCTTGAGTTCAATCTTTTAACTTGTGGTTGGTCAATTCTTTAATGGTTGGTTCAACGGTGTTTCATCTGGAGGAATAAAGGTCGTCTTGAAGTTTAAACGTTGATTGTAGATGTGCGTGCACAGAACGACAGCAGTGTTTGTTGTGAATGTTTGAAATTCAGGTGTCCATTTGGTCTTGTCTGTCCATGCGATCTCTGCGTCTAGGAGGAGATCCTGGGCTTCCTTGGTTTGCTCCTCTTCTGTTCTGATGAGATGAAGGTGATCTGCGTCATCTATCTCTGTTTCTCTGGGCTCTGGGCGTGTAGTTGTTTGTTACTTCGATCCACGTTTCATTCAGCATGAATGAATTATACCACTCTGGTACTTCTTTTGGGGGAATATTTAAAGTTTCACAGAAAGATTGCAAGTCTTCTGGTGTGCGTAACAGTGCTGTGTGACCTCTCCAGGTGGCTGAGAGACAGAAAGGAAACTTCCATCTATAAGGGATACCTCTGGTGCGTAGTTGGTCAAGAATCGGACGCAGAGCCCTGCGTTGCTGTAATGTGATGTTTGATAGGTCTTGGTATAGCTTTATCTCGCTTCCGTTAAACAGCACTCTATTTTTCTCTCTCGCCTTTTTTAAAATGGCTTCTTTCAGAGGGAAGTTTACCAAACAGCATATTATATCTCTGGGAGGATCAGTATCCCTTCCTCTCGCTCTGAGGGCTCTGTGAATCCTTTCAAAGTCAATGGGGGAGTCTGGGGGTCTGTCCAGTAAATCATTAAATATGGTTGTCGCAGTATGTTCAACGGGATTTTGGTCTGCAGATTCTGGGACTCCTCTTATTCTTATATTATGTCTTCTTCCTCTATTATCGAGGTCCTCTAAGTGGCGATGAATTTCAATTAAATGATTTAAGTGTATATCAGAAGATTTTTAGTACCTGTTTTATGGCCTCAGCTTGTCGCGCTGTAGTCTGCTCCACTGATCCCATCCTTGTTGCAATGCTCTGGATGTCTGACTTGAGGTCTGTAATGGCTGCTGCTAGCGTGGCTTTAATGTCCAGGGCTACTGCCTGTAGATCAGACAGGCAGAGTGCTTGTGATGCTGGAGGTTTATGGGGCACAGGGGTTACAGCTTGTGGAGCTTGTGGAGTGGAGCTGTGACTGGGAGCGCTGTGTGTGCCGATCGCGCCGTCTTTCATGGGGCCGGAGCCGCCGGCCGGGACGGGTGGCTTAGGCGAGGCCGCGGCTTTGAGGGCTTCTCCCTGCGATGTCCGGAACATCGCGGGGATGTTGCTTTGCTGGTGCTGGGATGGCTCCGGGGGTTCACGTGCTGTTGGGGAGCTCCGATCCCCTTTAACCATGACTGGAGCTGACGAATTTGTCCCTGTGTGCCTATTTAGCTGCTCCTTTGTGCGGGAGAGAGCGGCTTAGGCTTCCATTCAGGTCCGGAGTTAGGCCACGCCCCCTTATTATTTTTTACTTTTTGCTATAATAAATATCGCCAAAAAATATATAAAAAAACCTTTTTTTTCCTCAGTTTAGGCCAATACGTATTCTTCTACATATTTTTGTCAAAAAAAAAAAAATCGAAATAAGCATATATTGATTTGTTTGCGCAAAAGTTATAGCGTCTACAATATAGGAGATAGTTTTATGGCATTTTTATTAATATTTTTTTTTTTTTACTAGTAATGGCAGCGATCCGCAATTTTTATCATGACTGCGAGATTATGGCGGACACGTCAGACAATTTTGACACATTTTTGGGACCATTGGCAATAATACAGCGATTAGTGCCATTAAAAATGCATTGATTACTGTAAAAATGTCACTGGCAGTGAAGGGGTTAACACTAGGGGGCGGTGAAGGCGTTAATGTGTGTCCTAGGAAGTGTTCTAACTGAAGGGGGATGTGGACTGTGCAGGGAAACTAACAGATCCTCTGTTCATACTCTGTATGAACAGAGGATCTGTCAGTTCTCCCCTCAGAGAACTGGAAACTTACACACACAGATCCCGGTTCTCCATGTGCCCCAAGTGATCGCAGGAGCCCGGCGGTCTCGATCTTGCATAGGCTCGGGGGGACCTCCCAGGAGGAAGAACCCAAAAATTACCAGAATATAAGAATAGGAAGCCTCCTAAATTACTTTCATTTCATTCATTGAGTTGAAAAGTAGGATTTTTCTACTTCTTCTGTCTACCTCCACTGGTAGGTGACTGGTACCATGTGCTCTAATCTTACCAGATTCAGGCATGGGGAATGCATACGGTAATGTGTGTTGAACGTAAGGGATTTGATGCTCTGCTAAATAAAAGCTCAGCAGCAAAAAAAACATGAGCCTTCACTGTACATATGCAAAAGACACATACCCGACCTGAGCGACCTGAGATTTTCTGTCTAAACCATTTACACACCTTACCACATACGTTCTGCGGCCAGCGACTGTCCATCACTCAGCATTATGGCTCCAATCTCAGGGTGGCGGCTCCGGTGTGGGAAGCTGCTCTGAATTTGTGCACTTACTTTGAAGAGCAGAAACTGAACTTCAAAGGAAAGAAGATTATTGAACTTGGTGCTGCAACTGGGATTGTGGGGATACTGCTATCTTCACTAGATCCTACTGGTGGGCGGATAAGAAATTTAGGAGACACTTAACTAAAGTGACACTGATTGATATAGATCCAGCATTCTCAGATGTCCTATAGGTTTTTGGGAGACCGAATTCCCTGAGCTTGGTGAGACCAACATTTTGGTCTTTTCAGTCGGTAAGGAGAATATATACTCACTTCGGGTGTTCCGTCTCACTGGATGAGGGATTCTTTTTCACGATTTGTTTGCTGCATCATTCACTGGCTAATCTCCTTTTTGCAAGAATAATGGGACTTATTTAATTCAGCATTATAGTTTTCCTTACCGTATTTGTTATGTTTTCACATATGATTTTAAGATTAGCTTCATTGTTTAGATCCAGAGATATTTATATCTGGAGTGTTTTTACCTACGGTTGAGAAATATTATTTTTCACTTGTTAATGTGAATGTATATATTTTACTTTTGATGTTATTATATATGTGAAGGTGCGGCGGACAGGGGCACTTCCTGTGAGATTAACTCCTAGCTAGGAGTAGAGTATCCCCATAATCCAGGTTTTGTCTGTGCGTGGTGGATAATGGGCTACTGTACGGTTTAAGGAGTGGTATATTAGTGTCTCCATCCCAAGAAAGGCCCCGACCGGGTTAAGGCTGCAAGCTTTCCTATGCTTGCCGGTTGGTAAGCGCGCATTTTATTCATATCACAGTGGTGCGGTGAAGGATTTACCCAATCTTATCAACATTTCTGCCTCAGACGGGGACCCCTGCCTTTGGTTCTTTACCTACCTCAACTTTTTGGATTTTTGATCACGGAATAGAACTGTTACTGATTTATATGATTTATATGATTTGATTATGAACTTTATTAATTATTACTTATCCTAAATATTTACTCAATGTAATATATTTATATTTAATCACTCATACTTATATTGGCCTAATCTAAGCCTATAACATTCACAGCGCTGCTTCCTTTATTGACCACCAAAAGAAAGCTCTATTTGCGGAAAAAAAAAGGACATCAATTTTGTTTGGGTACAGCGTTGCACGACCGCGCCATATCGCAAAAAATGGCCTGGTCATTAAGCAGCCAAATCTTCCCGGCTGTAAGTGGTTAAACAATGTATATTAACAGTAATTGCTGTACACCTAACTTGCTTTATATAGCTCACACTAAGGTGGGAGACAGGCAAAGCCTCCCAGCTCATAACAAGTCCAAATCTAGAGATAAATGAAAACTTATGACACCTTTGAATAAGCCTTGAAGTGTGCAACTAAAGCAATCAGAAGGCCAACACCTGCAGGTATTAACGATTAGGCACAAGCCCGATGTTCGAGTCGAACGTAAGTTCGACTCGAACATCGGGTGTTCGCCTCTTCACCGAACAGTGAACAATATGCGGTGTTCACGGCAAATTCGAAAGCTGCCGGAACACCGTTAAAGTCTATGGGACACTAACATGAAAAATCGAAAGTGCTAATTTTAAAGGCTTATATGCAAGTTATTGTCACAAAAAGTGTTTGGGGACCCGGGTCCTGCCCCAGGGGACATGTATCAATGCAATTTTTTTTTTTTTTAAACGGGCGTTTTTTCAGGAGCAGTGATTGTTTTAATGCTTAAAGTGAAACAATAAAAATGGAATATTCCTTTAAATATTGTGCCTGGGGGTGTCTATAGTATGCCTGTAAAGTGGCACATTTTTCCACGTGTTTAGAACAGTACTACAGCAAAATTACATTTCTAAAAGGAAAAATTTTCATTTGCCGAGATTGTGGTACTGTTCTAAACACAGGAAAAATGTGCCACTTTACAGGCATACTATAGTTGTTTCTCAACTCCAGTCCTCAAGGCGCACCAACAGGTCATGTTTTCAGGATTTCCCTCAGATGAAACAGCTGTGGTAATTACTAAGGCAGTGAAACTGATCAAGTCACCTGTGCAAAATAATGGTGAGCCTGAAAACATGACCTGTTGGGGTGCCTTGAGGACTGGAGTTGAGAAACACTGCTATAGACACCCCCCAGGCACAATATTTAAAGGAACATTTCATTTTTATTGTTTCACTTTAAGCATTCAAAAAAAATCAAAGCTCCCGAAAATACGGCCGTTTTTTAAATTTTTTTTTGCATTGATACATGTCCCCTGGGGCAGGACCCAGGTCCCCAAACACTTTTTATGACAATAACTTGCATATAAGCCTTTAAAATTAGCACTTTTGATTATTCATGTTCGTGTCCCATAGACTTTAATGGTGTTCGTGTGTTCTGCCTAATTTTTTGCCTGTTCGCATGTTCTGCTGCGAACCAAACAGGAGGGTGTTTGACTCATCCCTATCATCCCTAGCAATCATTAAACCCAGGTTTGTCCATGCCACCCTTGCATGGAGGTTATGCCCAGGAGCCTGTCAATTGAATGTTGCAGGATCCATATATAATGTTTCTAGTACAGCCTAGGAGTGGGTTATTGCCCAAATCCAAGTAAAGAAAGTACAGAAAGACCCCACTAGCTTGTCACCTCCCCTTGCTGAAAACAAAGAGAGCTTAATTTATGTAAACATTGAGTAAGCATACCCCAGGAGCCCTGCACATGCACAAGCGTGACCTAAGTGTAGGAATGAGTTAACAGGTTGCAGCTTCTGTTGATATCTGAGTTTGCCAGCACCAGCTCTGCAGATTGTCGGTGTTAGGGCCTCTTCCTCCAATGACCACACTAATTGTGGACTGGAATACAAAGTACATTCACCCTGTGTTTGTAGGAGGCGTGCAAACACCCACCGCAACCAATACCCAAAGAGAGGACATCCACCCTTTGTGGCCTTCTGTCAAAATTATAGCAGGTGTCATGATGGAACCAGAGTACCTGATGTAGCTTTGCAGACCAGATGAAGTCTGCTGTAATACTTCCAGAAAGACCAAGGACAGCTTACTGTATCATCTCCCACCTTTTTGCGCTATCTCCCTGGTGTCTGTTAATGATGGCACCAGGGAATACTTACACAACCACCCTATAGCTGTCCATTCAGGGGGACCTGCAGCATAGCAAGCTGCATTCTGTCCTGGCTTACCAACATAGTTCACCTGCCTTAGGAGACATGTGCCCCTCCCCCCATCTGAAAGTAGTCAGCGACTTTAGATGCCTCTGCTCCAGCCATGCAATACTCCCTCCAAAAAGATTTAGGAAAGACAGCGGCCGTGATCCATCCATGTTAATCAGCAGCAAACATCAGGAGCTCATCCAGCTTTTTCTTAGTGACTTGTCCAAGGTAGGGTTGCCACATCATCCCTTTAATCCAGGACACATATTAATTACACAGGTTCTGAGGCTGATTTAATGCAGATAAGGCACCAAGTGAGTCTAATTACCACCTTAATCAGTCACAGAACCTGTGTAATTAATATGTGTCCTGGATTAAAGGAATAATGTGGCAACCCTAGTCCAAGGTCACAAGGTGCCAAAGTGAGGTTAAAACCCCACATTTTCAGGAAGACTCCCAAGGCTTCACTGGCCTTCAGAATACTTAACCTGCAAGCTGTTGCATCTTCACTGGTAAGTATCGGCACAGGGGCCCAAATCCATGCCTTTCAGGAAGTCTCCCATGGCTACACTGGCCGTCAGAGTACCTAACCTGCAAGCTATGGCAGCATTACCAAATGGCTATATGCTGCTTGACCGAATGTGAGTAAGGGAGGGCTCCCCTGGAGTCTTGGTGCCCACGAGGATAACTGCTTCTCCTCCAGCGGAGAAGGAAGCTTTGTGAAAACCAAGAAAAATGTTACCATTTCTTTTTGAATGCCCTTCTTTAAAGAGCGTTGCAGCACTGGAGCTGGTGTCCAGGCAGTAGATAACCTGTACTTGCAGGCTGTGCATCTCTCCCTTATGCGGTTACCCTTTTGCTCCCATTCCTTGTCCTGCAGGGAGAGGACACTAGGTGGTATGAGCCTTTTACAAGGAGAGACAGGGTGCAGACAATCACCCTATGACCAGCACCCAGTCACCTAGGGAGAACCAAATGAAGTCCTACCACTTCTAGGGAAAAGAGGGATATACACACAGCCAGACTCCCCAGATCAGCCCTGCTCGAAACTTTGGTCTCTGGGCGGAGCCTTAGCATCATCATGTACAATACAGAAACATTAACCCGGTTGTCAGGAGACTAGCCGGAGGAGAGTTGCCCACAGGCCTGACACAGGGGCCAATTTCCAATATGGCCACACCTGAACATGCATTACGAATGCACGCTCGCCATGGTGAAGACGTGTGCACGCAATGCTTGTCAGATCCTGGTGCCCTCTGGCCTTTAAAGGAGTGACTGCAGCACATGGACATTGCTGACTGGTCTTCAGCCTCCTGTTCCTGTGTGTGCTTATGCTTCTGATCTCCTGTTAATGACCCGGCCTGCCCTTGGATACCTCTTGTCACTCTCCCAGCTCTGACCTTGGATTGCCCATGGATCTGCTCTTCTCTCCTGTCCTGTGTATGACTTTGGCTTGCCTGACCATGTCTCTGTTCTTCTTCTGTCTGCCGACCACTGACTTACCGACCTTGGGATCTATCCCTGACTACACTTCATGCTTCACCCCATCTGGTGTGATCTGCCCTGGTGCCTACCTGCAGAACCCAGCCCGCTGTACCTACCTGCAATACTTACCTGCTGCGCCAGCCTTCAATCCTTACTTGCTGAATCCAGCTTGCTGCAATCTTCACTGCAACCTGTTTCCTGCTGTGTGCAGTCTACATAATCATCAGCTCCACTGGGTCCTACTGCTCACCTCATCTGGTATCCACCTACCGAGAGATCTTTACACCTGCATTTCTCATCTGTGGCACAGCTGGAAATCCCTGCTTTTCTGGGCTTGTTCCTTGTTTCCATCTTCAGGAACACCAAACACTCAGCTGGAAGGAGAGCCCTCTCAGCATTTCAGCTTCAGGACCAGGTACGTGACACCTGTATGTAAAAACAAAAGTGTGGTGCTAAAGTCAATAAGTGAACACCATATGAATCAAAAGGTTGTAAAATTAATAAATGAACAATTGAAGTGATAAATGAATGACTATAAACACAAACAAAAGGTAAAATGATTCCAAAGTGAAAATTGAGGGTGCTTTTTTTGTCCTCGTTCCGGACGCCTTTTAAAGTTTATTTTTATTTATTTATTTTTTCTATTATCCATCCATCCATCCATCCATCCATCCTGTCGGGTTCAGCCTCTCCCGATTCAGAAGATCCCCCAAATAGGCTTTAAATCTCCTGAGGAGGAGCCAGTGAAGTTCCTTTCCTCCCTCCCTCCTTCCTGCGGGTGGATGACCCTAGATCGGGCTACTGTGAACCGGAAGGATATTGGAACCTGGGGAATAACATCTTACGCTCGTACCCCTGCAGGGGTAGGGCGCTCCGGTGAGTGTAACCACATAGGGGGATAACACCATCAATCACTGCACTTCCCCATTTATATACCACTGCAAAGGAGATATTCAGATATATTGGAAGGTCATGCCACCTTTATGAACATTTTGTTTTTGCCTTTTAACATTATATACATTTTTAGCTGATGCACAGCGAGTTGATGAATTGTATTTTACTTTCTGTTTTTTATTGCATATTGATTTTTATTGCACAGTGTTTCATATATTAAGACATATATTCAGTATATTTTTGCACCTGTCACTCTGGATCTCCAAACCAAAGGACTAATTTATATGAGACATATGAGACATATAAGCACATGTCACTTTAGTCTTTTATGGTTTTTTCTGTTTTTTCACTTATATGGTATAGTGATTGTGTTATTATTTGCATACTGTTTACAATATTTCTATTGCACTATTTGGCACTTATCACTTTATATTCACAACTAATAATTATTGCATTGATACACTTGATTAATTCTAATTCTAGCACCTGTCGCTTTATAACTTAAATAAGAGGAACCATTACATTGATACACCCGTCACTTTATATTTCTAAGGAGAATTATCATACTCCTTTTTTTCCTATAACAGCGCCACTCCCTATTTTTCTAGTTTTTTATTTGATTTTTGGGTTCCACTTAGGTGTTCCCTTGTTTACATAGGGAGGCAGCAGTTTTTTAACAGCCTGAAGCGCGGATCCATTGATAAACAATTAACCCCTTTTTTATATGCATGTAGAAACAGTCGTTTGAAAGCTGCCTTTGGAGTATAACAAGCTACTTCAATTTAGGCTCCTGGGAGCGCCATGACTCATTCCTGAATTTTGTAAAGAGGAATTCCTGGTGCTAAAATGCATAGGCTATTTTTCATTTTTCAATGAGGTTCATGGATTGGAGAAGTGAGATCCTTGTACATATTAGTAATGTTAATCTTTTTTTTAACTTTATAATCTTTATGGAAGCATTTTTCATTAAACATCTTACCATACAATCAACCATCTCCCCTCACCCCCTCCCCCAGTAAATCTACGTATAAAAAAACCACAAAAGTAAAATGGTAAACATATAAGCTACAAGCTTCAAGTGTTTATTCAATGGAGAGCCCTAATATCTTCCACTCAACCCCCATTTGATTACTCCAAGCTCCTCCCCCAGTAACCCCACGCCAATCATTTAACCTCCGCAGTCACGCCCATCAAACTCACCCTCCCATCCAACACCTTTCACTCTCATTTACGCTACATTCCCATTTCATTATGTCACATCCTGTCCTTAGTAGCCTTATTCCCTCCCTGTTTAGGTATTGATACTACTACCCCTTCCACCTCCTCTTCCTTCCCTATCTTTATACAAGAAATTCCTCTCATTTTCATCCTACATTCTCCTCTAGGGGGACATCCTTTTATATCCCACCAAGGTTTTCAAATCTCGTTGTATTTCTTTACGCCACCTTGTCTAACATATACTGGCTATTCCTTCAAAATTGCCTCATTCATGCCTCAATCCCATTCTCTCCTGGACGTGGGTAGAACCGATTGCCATCTCTGAGCTATCAGTTTTCTTCCCTTAAATAAGCATCTAATGCCACGTACACACGATTGGAATTTTGGACGGAAAAAGTTATGATGGTTTTTCAGATGGGATTCCGCTCAATCTGTCTTGCATACAGACGGTCACACCAAATTCCGACCGCCAAGAACGTGGTACATACAACACATACGACGTGATTAGAAAGAGGAATTTCAATAGCCACTGCGCCATCCTTTGGGCTCCTTCTGCTAATCTCGTGTTTATCTCGTGTTAGTAGAAGTTTGGTGAGAGATGATTTGTGCTTTTCAGACTCCTGCTTTTCAGATAATTTTACTGCTGTTCAGTTTGTGCTTGTGGGTTTGTATCTGTTTTTCAGTGCATGTAGTCAGTTCGTATCTGTTTCCTAGTGTGTTCTTGTCCGCTCGTTTCTGATTTTCAGCTCGCTCTTCACAGGTCATTTGTGGTATACACATGCCATGTGAGAGAAATAACCTATTACACTGACAATTTTGTGGGGAAAAAAAATCTTTATTTTGCAAAGAATTGTAGGAAAAAAATGACAACATCAAAAACCTCACCATGCATCTTACTAAATACCTTGGAATGTCTACTTTCAAAAAAGGGGTCATTTGGGGGGTATTTGTATTGTTCTGGCTTGTTCGGGTCGCAAGAAATTAGATAGGTGACGTACATCAGGTGTGATCAATTTTTTATGATTTGCACCACAGCTTGTAGACTCTATAACTTTCACAAAGACCAAATAATATCCACTAATTTGGGTTATTTTTTACCAAAGATATGTAGCAGTATAAAGTGTGGCCAAAATGTATGAAGAAAAATTAATAATTTGCAAAATTGTATCACAGAAACTAAGAAAAATGTGTTTTTTTTTTTCAAAATTTTTGGTCTTTTTTCATTTATAACGCAAAAAATAAAAAACCCAGAGGTGATCAAATAACACCAAAAAAAAGCTCTTTTTGTATGAAAAAAAGGGAAAAAAAATCATTTGGGTACAGTATTACATGACTGAGTAATTGTCATTCAAAGTGTGAGAGCGCTGAAAGCTGAAAATTGGTCTGGGCAGGAGGGGGGTTTAAGTGCCCAGTTGTCAAGTGGTTAAATTCAGGCAGAGTGCCAGATGCTTTCTTTTTCGCTCCCAAACTCATGTATAACCCCCCTAAAATGGCCATCAGAGGGGGTGAGGAATCTGATAAGTGGACCTTATACTTTTGTCTTTAAATACTCCTTAAAATAAATGTTATACTGATGTTGGCCAAGAATGTTTGGGTCTAGTCTGCTTGCAATGTTATGTGCAAAAGTATGAATATTTTTTTTTCTTTTTTGACTCCACAGTTTCCTTCAACTCCATAGGAATGGCAGACTGCGGCTTCCCAATTTGCTCATCGTTGGGACTTTCCCAACTGTGGAGGGGCAATCGATGGGAAGCACGTCCACATCATCCCACCACCCCACTCTGGCTCATACTATTTTAACTAGTTGCCGACCGCCGCACGCCTATGTCGGCACAATGGCTCTGGCAGGCATAAGGCCTTACCTGTACATCCCTGCCTGCTCGCGGGCGGGGGGTCCGATCTGACCCCCCCCGTGCCTACCGCAGTCAGATTACCGTCAGGAGCGATCCGAGCTGAGGGAGGCCACTGATTCATGGCCACCCCCTCACGATCGCTCCTGGTGAATGAGAATCTTCCTCTGCTGCTGTAATGTACACAACGGCAGAGGAAGTGATGTCATCGCTCCTCGTGAAGCCTTTTCGTTCCAGCTTCCGAGGAGAGAAGACATCAAATAAGTTTTCACCAAACACTACACTTCCAGTAGAACACACAGGCACACTTTTCACCCCCCGATCACCCCCCTGTACCCCCTGTCATTGTGACTCCAATAGCAGTTTTTTTTTCTTCTGATTACTGCATTGGTGTCATTTGTGACAGTTATAAGTGGTAGGGCAGTTAGTGTTAGGCCCCTTTCAGTCTAGGGTATCCTCCTAGCCCCCTAATAAAGTTTTAACCCCTTGATCATCCCCCGTCGCCAGTGTCACTAAATGATCGTTTATCTGATCGCTGTATTAGTGTCACAGGTGACGCTAGTTAGGCAGGTAAGTATTAAGGTTCGCCGTCAGGTGTTTATAGTGTCAGGTACCCCCATATACTACCTAGTAAAGGTTTTAACCCCCTGATTGCCCCCTAGTTAACCCTTTCACCAGTGATCACCGTATAACTGTTACAGGTGACGCTGGCTAATTAGTTAGTTTCTCATAGTGTCAGGGCATCCGCCGTTTATTTCCTAATAAAGGTTTAACCCCTTAATCGCCCGGCGGGTGATATAAGTTAGATTTTAGGATCAGATAGGGTCTGCGTCGCCCCAGGCAGCGTCAGGTTAGTGCCAGTACCGCTAACACCCACGCACGCACCATAAACCTCCCTTAGTGGTATAGTATCTGAATGGATCAATATCTGATCCGATCAGATCTATACCAGCGCCCCCAGCAGTTTAGGGTTCCCAAAAACGCAGTGTTAGTGGGTTCAGCCCAGATACCTGCTAGCACCTGCGTTTTGCCCCTTTGTCCAGCCCACCCAAGTGCAGTATCGATCGATCACTGTCACTTACAAAACACTAAACACATAACTGCAGCGTTCGCAGAGTCAGGCCTGATCCTTGCGACCGCTAACAGTTTTTTGGTAGCATTTTGATACAGTCGCTAACAGTCAGGAGCTTTTTTACCTGTGAGTCTCACTACTGTACCACTAAATTTAGAGCCCAAAATGGCAAATCGAAGGTACAGTAGTGAAGAGGCCTACACGTTTCTGAGCATGACAGATAGTGAAGAGGAAGTCACTCATCTGTCAGATTCAGGCTCAGAATACGAACCTGTAGACAGCAGCGGCTCCATGACAGATATGGTAGCTCTGACGATGGAGTTGTGGTCCCTGCCAAGGTCAGGCATACCAAACCCCAATCTTCTTCTTATTCTGCTGTAGAGGTACAAGAACCGCAGGGCTCTCGTATGGAGCAGAGAAGTACCAGCGCAGCTATTCCCTCTGGTTAACTGGCAAGCACCAGCGGCCTAGTACACCATGGTCGTACATCCAGCACTGCAGTAACACATGGTGATGTGGCGAGTCCCATAAGTGCAGTTCAAGCTGGCGAGGTGGCAAGCACAAGTAGTGTCCCGCTGAAGAAGACGAACACAGGCCCGTCGTACCCATAGTGCCCTTCCTGCTGCATTCGCCAATCCTAATTGGGAATCCACCACTTCTGCAGCACCCGTACTTCCCTAATTCACTGGCCAACCCGGCATTCAGGTGGAAACAGTTGATTTTATGTCACTTTTGATTTTTATTCGCTGTTTTCACCGAAGATCTATATAGATCTATTGTGGACCAAAGCAATTTGTACGCTAGTCAACACATCGCCACTATTCCCCAGTCCTCCCTTGCCAGAGATTGGAAACCAATTACGGTTTCCGAATTTAAGATCTTTCTGGGCCTATTCCTCCTCATGGGCATAACCAAAAAGAGTGCGTTGCGGTCATATTGGTCCACTGACCCAGTTCACCATATGCCCGTGTTTTCTGCTTCCATGGCCAGGGCACAATACAAGCAGATTTTGGGGTTCATGCACTTCAACAATGAACTCTGTCATCCTCATGGAGACCCTGGATACGATCGGGGATTAATCCTGAAGCCTCATATTCCAGAGGCCACAGCGTTCTAACAACCCTTACATAGTAATCAGGTGTTGCCTGCTTCCAGCCGCCTTTCCCTCAGGGGTGCCCAACTACTTGTGACCACTTGCAAGCCCCACGGCCGGGGGTGGCCCCCTTCGAGGTGAAGGTGATGACAGCCCTTCAGCATTTTCCAGGATCATCAATGGGGAAATCAACTGCTATCTCTGTGTGTGTTTTTTATTTATGAAAAGCTTCTGGTTAAGCGAGCCTATTTGGTGGAGAGGGTAAATATGATGCGACTACTGTTTTTTACATTTATGATAGATGTACATAGAACTATGACTGCATACCATGCTATATATGATTGTAATCTGTCCTTTGATGTACCTATAGAAACACAGGAACCCCCTGAGGAAGACCGTAAACACATAGGTCGAAATGCATTGGGGTTTTTCTCCGTACATCGGACAGTACAACCACAATTTACATATTGCAAGCTGAAAATAATTTAGCAATTTATACTATATTTGGTAGTGTCTAGTATTTCCCCTTTTTCCCAATCCTATAGCCTTGAACAATGCATACCAGAGCTCATGTTTTAACTTTTGTATAGTATTGTTCCATTGTTTTTTGATAATAAAAGTACTTATTTTTTACAAATTCTTTTTTGACTCTCTAATGCTGCTAAAAAACCCCACGGGGAACTTTTCCTTCTTTTCAAGATTTGCTAACCGGGGTGTGCAGCCTCTCAGACTCTATATATGTGTCATACCATGCTATAGTTTTGTCATGCCTAACAAAGGACAGCTCTTCCCTGATGGTTTTAAGCTGGTCAGACAGTTCATTTAAAGAAAGCTTACTAGAATTCATTGCTTGCAAGACCTCCTTTAGTGATGGTTCTGCTTCTAGTACGGCACCAGCCCCAGATGGTGATTTTGGGGTATCCTGGACATCCTCCCCCACATCTTTCCCTCCTGCATTATTCGCCTATATTGCTGCTACTGCTTGGCCATGACATTGGCTTTTTCTCACAGCTGGGGTCCCAGGCTGCGACTTAGATTGTACTTGAAGGTTCTGTTGTCCGCCTTTTGGAGGGGTCTGGCCCGAGGTATGCACGAACCTCTCCAATTTGGCCGCTGCTTGACTCCCCTTTACATTTTGAGTGTAGTAGCACTGGCACTGGCTCTATCCTGCTGCACTGACTCCTCCCCCTCTTTCTTGTCATGGCGATATTGAATAGCCCAGCGCTTCCTCCTTTCCTTGGAGCGTGACGACACATGCACCTCAGAAAAAAGCTGGCGCATGAAGATATGCCTGTTTTTCCCCCACTGCTGTCAACTGAGTGTCCACTAGATGCCACTACAGGGCAAACTAGATCTCCTCTGATGTTTGTGTTTGCAATGAAATACAGGATCCACTCACGTTTGGATGTAAGGTCTCCCCCCTCGCTTTGCAATGATGGGTTCACGGGCTGTGTGGGGTTTCCCTCACTCTGGTGCTGGTTGGGAAGCACAAGCCATCCATGTATGTGCCAAGGCCGGTAACGGAGGCGCAGTTGGGGCCGGCATATCACGAGGATAGCGTCAGCTTTCCTCTCTCTCCAGTCCCCCAGTGAGAGTCAGGTCGCACTGGGCTAAGACGGCAGGAGTGGCAGATGTATGCAAGCCATCCACACGCTACTGTTCGCCCATCAGCAAGCAGGATCTCTTCTGGAGCTGTGGCGGAGGCTGGTCATTCACGTCCACACTCAAACACATCCAGTCACGCCCTCGTTAATCTTTAATAGGCATTTATGACTTCATGTAAAAAAATAGAAAAATGCACTGGGTGCAAACTGGGAACCAGCCCATGTCTGGAAAGGGCACCCACAGTGTGAAAGGGGTCTTAAAGACAACAAATGCAATGACAAATTTATTTTAAAAGATCATCAACTGTATTTTTAAATTTAGCTAATTTAATTTCCTGAGTTTGACCTGATATCAGCGTATTGCAATCCCCTGTACAGTAAGATTCAAACTGGGAGAGAGAGGGACAGCAGTGGAGATTAGCAGCTGTGCTGCATGCACATGTGCTGATAATGAATGTACTGATGGAAAAATAGAGAGAGGACTTTATCAGTCTAATGCTACAATGCCTATTTACAGGCTGAAGGCAGGATGTTACCTAACTTAAGGCTGGGTTCACACAAGCGCAAATTGGATTCAGATTTCACCGCATCCAATTCACATTACAGGAGATTGTCACCGGCTTGCAATGGAGCCTGTCCCGGCCTCGCCCCCCATACTCCCAGAGTCTATGGGTAGCTATCCAGGCAGATAACCTTTTTCTGCGTACACAATAATAGACTGCTGTTTCTTGTCTGTGTCTTTATTGGCACGTTGCAGATTTTAATACAAGTGTGAATGGCACACGTTATATGCGATAAAACTGAAAATAACAAGAATAATATAACATTACCATACAATAGTAAACATCATATAAAATAACAACTGAAATGACTACCTGCTTTCCCTAATAGCCTGTGGAGGAGGAAGGGGAAGATTGCTTACTTCATGCCATGGATGGGAAGAGATTACATCTAGGCAGCTGGGATAATCTTGAAAATGCTGATCCCTAGGGGGTTTCACTTCCTGACTAAAGAGGTTGTAATGATTTTTATGTCACATCCTTTAAAGGTTAAAGGTATTATTACAAATTGTATTAATGTTTGGCCAGTAGGTGGCGCATGCATACAGCTAGCCTGGAACAAACATCATTTATAGCTTAATGATGCAGCAACACAATATACAATCAAATGACAATATGAATTCTCCTTTCTGAACCTCGAGAGAGAGAAAGGTCTCCTGGAGACATAACACTCCCCGTCTGGCAATAACCAACGCCACTAACAGCGTTATTGGGCACAAGTAAAATGAAGTCCGATATGGGTCTGAGAAATGACTTTACTTCACCCTGTTTGGAAGTCTTAACTTCGACCTTCCTGACATGTCCATCTTTGCTTGGGAATGTCTGTGTGATAAGTCCCAAAGGCCAGTCATTCCTGTGTGCTTGGCAGTCTTTAACGAGCACCACATCTCCTAACTTCAGGTCTGGTTTGTTAACTGTCCACTTATTTCGGAGTTGTAGGGTTTGAATGTAATATCTCCTCCATCTGTTCCAGAAAGTGTTGGCTAGGCATTGCACCTGTCTCCATTGACGTCTGAAAAGGTCTTTATCAGTAAACTCGCCGAACAGCGAACAATTTGGGGTGTTCGCGGCAAATTCGAATGCCGCGGAACACCCTTAAAAAGTCTATGGGAGAAATCAATAGTGCTAATTTTAAAGGCTTATATGCAAGTTATTGTCATAAAAAGTGTTTGGGGACCTGGGTCCTGCCCCAGGGGACATGGATCAATGCAAAAAAAAGTTTTAAAAATGGCCATTTTTTCAGGAGCAGTTATTTTAATAATGCTTAAAGTCAAACAATAAAAGTGTAATATCCCTTTAAATTTCGTAGCTGGGGGGTGTCTATAGTATGCCTGTAAAGGGGCGCATGTTTCCTGTGTTTACAACAGTCTGACAGCAAAATGACATTTCAAAGGAAAAAAGCCATTTAAAACTACTTGCGGCTATTGCATTGCCGGTCCGACAATACACATAGAAGTTCATTGATAAAAACGGCATGGGAATTCCCCACAGGGGAACCCCGAACCAAAATTAAAAAAAAAAATGATGTGGGGGTCCCCCTAAATTCCATACCAGCCCTTCAGGTCTGGTATGGATTTTAAGGGGAACCCCGTGCCAAAAAAAAAAAAAATGGCGTGGGCTCCCACCAAAAATCCACTCCAGACCCTTATCCGAGCACGCAACCTGGCAGGCCACAGGAAAAGAGGGGGGGTGAGAGAGCACCCCCCCTCCTGAACCGTACCAAGTCACAAGCCCTCAACATTGGGAGGGTGCTTTGGGGTAGCCCCCCAAAACACCTTGTCCCCATCTCATCCCCACAACCCTGGCCGGTGGTTGTGAGGGTCTGCGGGCAGCTGGCTTATCAGAATTTTGGAAGCCCCCTTTAACAAGGGGACCCCCAGATCCCGGCCCCCCCTGTGTGAAATGGTAAGGGGGTACAAAAGTACCCCTACCATTTCACTAAAAAACTGTTCTTCACCTTCTTCTTTTCCTCTCTTCTTCATCTTCTTCTCCGGGCCACTCCACATCCATGCTGGCATGGAGGGAGGCTCCTGCTGTGTGACGGCGTCTCCTCTTCTGACGGTTTTTAAATAACAGAGGGGGGCCACCCGGTGACCCCACCCCCCTCTGATGCACGGGACAAGACGGGACTTCCCTGTGGCATTCCCCGTGACGTCACAGGGAAGTCCCGTCAAGTCACCGTGCGTCAGAGGGGGGCGGGGGCACCCTGTTATTTAAGAACCGTCAGACGAGGAGACGCCGTCACACAGCGGGAGCCTCCTTCCATGCCAGCATGCATTCGGAGCAGCCCGGAGAAGAAAATGAAGAAGATGAAGCAGAGAAGAAGATGAAGAAGAAGATGAAGAGAAGAGCGGGAGCCTCCCCCCCATGCCATGGGTGCGGAGCGGCCCGAGGAGAAGAAGATAGAAGACGCCGCGGAGGAGATGCTGGACGAGAACACCGGAGGAAGAACCAGAAGAGCCAGAAGAACCAGAAGGAGAAGAAGAAGATGAAGGAAGATAGAAGAAAGAAGAAAGAAGAAGCATTTAAATAAAGGAATTGTCAAAAACTGTCTCTTGTCATTTTTGACAGTTTTTTTTTAGTGAAATGGTAGGGGTACTTTTGTACCCCCTTACCATTTCACACAAGGGGGGGGCGGGATCTGGGGGTCCCCTTGTTAAAGGGGGCTTTCAGATTCCGATAAGCCCCCCGCCCGCAGACCCCCACAACCACCGGCCAGGGTTGTGGGGATGAGGCCCTTGTCCTCAATAACATGTGGACAAGGTGTTTTGGCGGGCTACCCCAAAGCACCCTCCCAATGTTGAGGACATGTGGCCTGGTATGGTTCAGGGGGGGGGAGCTCTCTCGTCCCTCTTTTCCTGCGGCCTGCCAGGTTGTGTGCTCGGGTAAGGGTCTGGTATCTGGTATGTATTTCTGGGGGGACCCACGTCGCTTTTTTTTTTTGGTGCGGGGTTCCCCTTAAAATCCATACCAGACCCTTCAGGTCTGGTATGGAATTTAGGGGGACCCCCACGTCATTTTTTAAAAAATTTTGGCCGGGGTTCCCCTTAATATCCATACCAGACCTGAAGGGTCTGGTATGGAATTTAGGGGGACCCCCACGTCTTTTTTTTTTAAATTTTGGTTCGGGGTTCCCCTGTGGGGAATTCCCATGCCGTTTTTATCAATGAACTTCTATGTGTATTGTCGGACCGGCAATGCAATAGCTGCGAGTAGTTTTAAGACTGAGAGACTGAGAGGATGCTTCTCGTCGTACTCCAAGGTAGCTTCTTTAAGGCGACTTCCTATTCTCAGCAGGTTACTGCTGTCAAGGAATGGATCGAGTTTCCTTAGGACGCTGTTTTTAGGGATTGCCCTTTTGTTGTTAATACAGTCAACCTCTCTAGCAAAAGTCTCTTGAATCAGGTCTCTGAGAAGTGCTTTACTCTCAATGGTGACTGGAGCTACAAACCCTAGAGGGTCATGCAGACAGTTTATGGTTGACAGAACGCCTCTGCGTGTAAAGGGCTTTTCTTCCCGATTAACCTGGAAGGTGAAGGTGTCTGACTTTAAGTCCCAGAGTAGTCCAAGGCTACGTTGCGTTGGTAGAGAGTCAGAACCTAAATCTAAGTCTTTGAACTCACCAGAGTGGTCTTGACAGGGGAAGGCCTTCATCAGTTCTATGCTGTTAGAGGCAATCTTGTGGAGCTTCAAATTAGAACAGGCTAGCATCTCCTGTGCTCTCTTGAGGAGACTGATAGCTGCTTCAACGGTGGGTAGAGATTTTAAGCAATCGTCTACATAAAAGTTTTTTTCTACTAAGTGTTTCACTTCAGATCCGTAGATGGATTCACCTTCGTGAGCCGAGCGTCTAAGCCCGTAAATGGCAACTGCGGGGGGAAGGGCTGTTCCCAAATATGTGGACCTTCATGTGATATGCTACAATTTCTTTGGAAGGGTTGTTATCTTTAAACCAGAAAAATCTCAAAAAGTTCCTGTGTTCCTTTTTAACGAGAAAACAGTGGAACATCTGCTGAATGTCCACCATGAATGCCACAGAGTCTTTGTGGAAACGGAGGAGTACCCCAATGAGTCTGTTGTTCAGATCTGGCCCTGAGAGAAGAACGTCAGCTAGAATCAAACACTACTCTAATCTGACCTGGTTTCTTGGGGTGGTACATTCCAAATATAGGCAAATACCAGCACTCCTCGTTGTCTTTAAGGGCAGGAGCTAACTCTGCGTGATTATTCTCAAATATTTTACCCATAAAGGTGAAGAAGTGATCTTTCATGTCTGGTTTTCTCTGGAAATTACGTTTAAGGGAGACAAAGCGTTTAAAGACTTGTTCCTTGTTGTTAGGTAGACGCTGTCTATGAGGTCTAAATGGGAGAGGTGCGACCCAATTGTTTGACTCTTCCTTGGCTGTCTCCTTTTCCATTATTTGCAATAAAAGTCTATCTTCAAAGGACATTGCTGCCTGCTGGTCTTCCTTTGTTCTATGAAAGACTGTACACCCTAGATGGTCTGGGTCACTGTCACAAGTGTGGTCATCTGTGTCTGGGTCTACAGAGGAACAAGGTATGTGAGTACTACCTGGAAGCTCCTTTGTGATGAAGCTGTTGTGACATGGTTGTAAGGAGGAAGGGCGTCCTTTGTCAAGTACGTTAGTGAACATGCTACTGACCGTGGTGGGTCTGTGCACAGTCTTTAGGCAGATGTCCCCTACGATGACCCACCCCAGGTCAAGTCTTTGGGCAAAAGGAGCATTGCAGGGACCATTAATCTGTTCTCTTACTTTATGAACCTGCAGAATGTCTCTTCCCAGGAGCAGCATCAACTGGGCCTGCTCGTCATATTCTTGTAGGAGATGGGCCATGCGTTTTAGATGAGGCTGGTGAATTGCTGCATCTGTTGTATGGAATCTAGTTGCACTCCAGTATGGTGGGTAAAGGTAGGCAAGTCCGACCGTCTATGGACTCTACACAAAAGGCGGTGGCTCTTCTCCCCGCCGTCTCAACAATACCCGCACAAGTCTTTAGAGAGTAAGGGAAGCTTGGACCCCTAACACCGAAGGTGTCAAAGAATGTGGATTTAGCCATAGAGTGGTTGCTTTGGTCATCTAAGAGCGCATACATCTTGACAGCTTTGTTTCTGTGACCCATTGGATAATCTCTAAAAAGATAGATCTTTGAACATGACCTACTGCCTGCAGGATCTTGGCATACCTCAGTACACTGTGAGGTAACCACTGAGATGTTTAAACCAGTGTTCTCTTGCTCCCCGCCATGCTCATTGGGCGGTCCAAGGAGCAGGGCCTGGATGTAGTGCCGAGTTGTGGTCTGTGTTGTCACACTCTGTGCATGATACTCTAACCTTGCAGTCCTTGGCAAAGTGTGATGTGGATGAACAGCACCTAAAGCATATGTGGTTCTCTCTTAGGAAGGCTTTGCGATCTTCTAGAGACTTTTCCCTGAAGGTCCTGCATTTTGGTAGAGGGTGCGGCTTCCTGTGTAGAGGGCACTGTTTGCTAGGGTCTCCGATTTTGTCCTCTGGGTGAACCCCGTTGGAAGTCCTATAGGAAAAATCTGTAGGAGAAGCATGAGACTTGTTCACTGTCACTGGCATCCTATGCTGTTTGAAGCTAGGGGGCGTGGCTGATGGCAGTATAAAGTCAAAGCTGGGATCATTCAAGAACTTAGCTTGCTTTGAAACAAAGTCTACTAAACGTTGAATGGTGGAAATGGTACCTGGAACCTTTCCTTATGTTTAGAACCATATGTGACCCATCTTTGTTGTAGGTCATAAGTAAGCTTCAGAATTAAAGGTTTAATCCCTCTGGCCGCATCCAGGGCGGCGACACCCGGCAGGTCTCCCTCCTCTTTAGCAAGAAGTAGTTCCTCTAGCAAGTCAGCTAATTCTCATAGTTTGTGATAACCCTTGCTAGGTATTCTGGGAAAGTCCTCAATCCTTTTAAAAAGTGCATGTTCTATAATCTCTGTCGAGCCATAGCACTCTTCTAATCTGCTCCAAATCTTTTTAAGACCAGTCTCTGGTTGTTTTATGTTAATGTTCCTGATTCTATTGGCATGTTCAGCAGAGTCTTTCCCAAGCCATTGGACTAGGAGGTCTATTTCGTCGGAGTGAGACAGGTCTAGACCTTTTATGGTATTTTGAAAGGACAATCGCCAGGCTTTGTAATTTTCTGGCCGATCGTTAAACTTTACAAGTCCTTTTGTGATTAAATCTCGTCTGACGAAGAACTTGGCAAAGTCTGTTATAACTTGGTTGGTGTTAGAGCATGTTGACGATTCACTACTGTAGTGGGAGTGTGGTATGCCTGTCAGAAGTTCCTGCTTTAGGTCCTCTTGTCTCGTACCTTGGTGTAGTAAAAGGATTATTCTGATGCTGGTATGGAGGTTGAGGGTCATGGCGTGCAGAGACATAGGCTTGATCTGTAATGTGCTGGTGAGAGTTCTGCTGCTCGCAGCCCTGAGGAGTTTGGTTGCTCTCATGCTCTGTTACCTGCAGTGTTTAGTCTGTTTCCCCTAGGACACCGTCTATTCCCTGTAGAGGAGAGGTATCGTAGGTTGATTTGAAGTGTTGTTGCAAGTACTCTGAAGTGCATTGCGAGGGATTCGGCTCTCCTTGTTCGGAGCCAAGCACATTGCTGCGTTCACCACTAAGGCTCACGGCTGCTTCCAGGGCTTCTGCTTCAGCTATGGCAGTTGCAGCTTCCCCTTCTGTAGTGAGTTTCTCTAATGCGACATCCAGACGTGTTTGTTCAAGCTTTATGGAGGCTTCCAGTGAGGCCTTATGTTGCGCTCGCTTGGCTTCTAGCGAGGCCCTATCGGCTTCCAGTGAGGCCCTATCTTGCGCTAGCTTGGCTTCTAGCGAGGCCTTTTCTAACTTCAACTGCATTTCTTGTTCAGCAAAGGTAGCTCGCGTCTTTGCCGCTTCGGCTTTCCAACGGGCGATGGCGGCTGCAACACTGGCTGTCACCGACTTGCTGGAACCGTAAATTCGTGATCTGGTTTTAAGTGAGGATGTGCTACTGCGTGACATGGCTGCTTGACTGAGTAGCGGCCTGTGGGAGCAGTAAGCATGTAGGGCTGCAGTCTCTGTATGCTGCTTGGCTGTATGAAAGTGGCTGTATAGTCGATTGTAGACTGTAGCTCTTCCGTGTGGCCAAACCTCTTCCTCTTCTGCACTATCTGTAGTGTTCCTGGACGGAGTTTTACTGTCCTGGCCTCGCCCCCCGTACTCCCGGAGTCTATGGGTAGCTATAAAGGCAGATAATGTTTTTCTGCTTACACAATAATAGACTGCTGTTTCTTGTCTGTGTCTTTATTGGCACGTTGCAGATTTTAATACAAGTGTGAATGGCACACGTTATATGCGGTAAAACTGAAAATAACAAGAATAATATAACATTACCACACAATAGTAAACATCATATAAAATAACAACTGAAATGACTATCTGCTTTCCCTAATAGCCCATGGAGGAGGAAGGGGAAGCTTGCTTACCTCCGATGCCATGGATGGGAAGAGATTAGGCAGCTGGGATAATCTTGAAAATGCTGATCCCTAGGGGGTTTCACTTCCTGACTAAAGAGGATGTGATGATTTTTATGTCACATCCTTTAAAGGTTAAAGGTATTATTACAAATGGTATTTAATGTTTGGCCAGTAGGTGGCACATGCGTAAAGCTAACCTGGAACAAACATAATTTATAGCTTAATGATGCAGCAACACAATATACAATCAAATGACAATATGAATTCTCCTTTCTGAACCTCAAGAGAGAGAAAGGTCTCCTGGAGACATAACAGAGCCAGTTCATACATCTCCTTGGTAGCTGTGGAGTGGATTGCACAGGGGTACTGTACGTCTTTTGCTCCGTTTCAGGTCCGAACTCAGGCAAAAATTTGGGCCTGGTTCTTCTCTGAAACAGAGAATAGGGACGCACCGGACCCCTATCGTGAGCTGCATGCGAAGTTAGTGTGAAGCCAGCCTTAATGTTTAACTGCAGTGGAGAAAAGTGGGGTCAGTGACTTGGATTTGCAGTTTACAATGGATGTGTTATCTCAGAACTGCTTGAAAGAATTACAAATCCATCGGCAAGTAAAACTATTGCCGCATATATACATCAACTATGTATTAGCCCAGGTTCACACTGAGCTGTGGGAATGAAGCCGTGCTAGCTCAGCTGAGCTTGCACAATTTCACTCCTGGATGTCAGTCCCAATTTCAGCTGCGATTTCACAGGCATCTGTGAGGGTTTCTGCACAGATGGCAATGAAAATCGCACCCTGAAATCACAAAAAGTAGTACAGAAACTACTTTTTGAAATCGGTGCATCACCGCAAGTGTGGCACCGCACTGATTAGGATGGTGCCATTGCCAGCAATTGCCACCAATTTGACATGCGATTCACAAGCTGATCACGTGGTAAGGAGCCATAATCGGCCCCTTACTGCGCTCTCTGATCACCAAGTAAATGAGACTCAGGTGATCACAGATCGGAGTAAGGGGCTAATTCCTGTTCCTTACCACGTGATCAGCTGTCAGCCAATGACAGCTGATCATGTAATGTAAACAGAAGCTCGGTAATCAGGTTTTTTCTCCTCACACTGACAGTGTAAGGAGAAAAAAAAGCTGAGCACCGGCTTCTGTTGAAGGGACATCGCTCCCGAAGAGGAAGAGGCATAGCCACCTCATCTGTGCCAACCAGTACTGCCTGCCAGTGCCCACAGTGCCTTCAATTGGTGCCCACCAGTGAATATCAGTGCCACCTATCATTGCCCACCAGTGATGCCAATCAGTGCCTCATCAGTGCCATCTAGCAGTGCTGCCTATCAGTTTCACCTACCAGTGCCCATTACTGCCACCCATCAGTGCCCATCAGTGCCACCTATCAATGCCCTTCAGTGCTGCCCATCAGTGCCACCCAATCGTGCCACCTCTCAGTGCCCACCAGTGCCAACTCTCAGTGCCCACCAGTGCCGCCTCATCAGTGCCACCTTATCAGTGCCGCATATTAATGCCCATCAGTGAAGCCTCATCAGCGTACATCAATGAAGGATAAAAAATACCTGTTTGCAAAATTTTATAACAAAATATAAAACCGTTTTGTTTGTGTTTTCAAAATTTTCGGTCTTTTTTCATTTTTTTTAACAAAAAATAAAAAAACACAGAGGTGATCAAATACCACCAAAAGAAAGCTCTATTTGTGGGGAAAAAATTATAAAAATTTCATTTGGGTACAGTGTTACATGACCGTGTTACATGACTCACTCTCAAAGAGTGAGAGTGCTGAAAGCTGAAAATTGGTCTGGGCAGGAGGGGGGGGGGGTTAAGTGGTGCCCAGTAAGAAAGTGGGTAAGTTCATCTTTAAATGAGGGGCCCCTCCAACCACGGTCAGGTACACCTTACCTATTTATCCAATGGCCGTCTATCAGATCACGCTAAACCTCCTCTATCACTTGTCCATAATCACATCCCACACTTAATTGGGTTGCAGTCCTTGGTGGTAGTGCCAGCTAAATGTGACATGTGGTTAATTTCTGCTACGATCTCGTGGGTGCAGCATGTGTAAACCCCTGAGGGGCTGCATGTCCTTATGTGGACAGACAGGGGGCAGTAACACCATGCTCAATTGCCTGCTTTTACCACCCCAATGTGAATGAGCCCTAACAAGCAAACAAAATAATCTTTAAAGGGTTAGTTCACCTTTACATAAAACTGTTTATGCAGAGAAGGGACATCTGTAGCCACTTGAGCTTCAGAAGGTTTTACACCCTTAATGACCAGGGCATTTTTTGCTATTCAGCACCACACCACTTTAACTGGCAATTGCATGGTCATGCAATACTATATTCAAATTATATTTTTAGAATCTTTTTCACACAAATAGAGCTTTCTTTTGGTGGTATTTGATCACCACTGTTTTTTACATTTTTTGGAAGAGAACAATATTTCCTACTTTATGTCATATGTCATATCTAATAAAATCAAATTTTGTCATGAATTTACGTAAATATGTATTCTGCTACATGTCTTTAGTAAAAAAAAAAAAAATTCTAATATATGTATATTCAAAGAGAAGTACAGACAAATCTCGCTTAGACCTCTTTAACGCTGAAGCGCCGCTAAAACAGCGCTAAAGCATTTTAGCTGCTTTTGTGGAGCTAGCGGGGCATTTTTTTTAGGTCATATGATCGTCCAGGGAGGAGGGCTTGCAGGGATAGCAGGGAGGTTGAGAGAAGGCGTCTTCTCTCAAACTCCCTGCTATCCCTGCTAGCCCTCCTCCCTGGACGATCCCTCCCCTGGATACCGAAAGCGGAAGCTGACAGACGACCTGTGATGTCATGCACGCTCCACGTGCGCTCCACGCCGGCTCCTAGTCTCTTCCTAATGGCCACAGAAGGAGCTCCCAGCTGGTAATCCACCTTCTGCAGCTCAGCATCCCTGCAGCGTCACCACCACAGAATCAGAGGGAACACCGAGGACCACATACCTATACAGATGAGCCTTTTATATGTTTTTATCCTGTAAGTGTGTTTTTACCTGATGTCATTAAACATCATTTGTTAATACTACACTCAGGTGGCGCTCCCTTCTCTACCCCTCTCTCATCCATCACAGAGCCAGCTCTCTGAGGACAGCAGCCGCCTAGCCTACCAGCCTACTTTAACCATTACATTACCGGTTACCACTTAACCCTTGAACTTCCAGCCTGTCCCCTATGGACTAAGTTGCTCAGCCCTTTATATCTCCTGTTATATATGGACTTGTGTGTTTGCGCTTACAGTTACTAATACTCTGTTTTTACTGTTTCTAGTAGCCTCAGTGTGAAAGGGGTCTTAGCTGTACTTCTGTGGATAACAGGAGTTCAGTTCATTCTACTCTTTTGTGACCCGTTTTCATCAGACAGCGGGCTGAAGTCCGCTGTCAGCTGATGTCACAGAGCCAGTCCATCCTGGGGCAAGATCGCAACAATGAAGTCAGGATCCACCCACGTGACTGGGCTGGCACCCAGCTCAGCCTCTCAGCGATCTGCTGAGAGCCTCAGCCAGCTGCTCCCACCCTCTCCCCAGCCCAGCGCTTCAGTGAGCGGGGGGGGGGGCAGAGCAGACAGCGGTGACTGACAATCAACAGCTCCCTGCTCAGGGAGCTCTTAAAACTGAGCAATTGGTGATCTTTCATCGATTCACAGTCTTAGAGCCAGCGGGGGACAGATGCAGCATCAGGCCCCCCCATACTTCTCTTTTAATTGGTTTGTGTTAGGTCTCATGCACAAAGGCTGTTAAAATAACGTTATGAAAACGCCAGTATCTTTGCAATGATTTTTTTTTTTACTTTTTTCAGCTTTTTTCAACGTGTTCGCAATAGCGTTTTTTTGCGTTTTTGAGCGTTATTGAGCGTTTTTCCGCGTTAGCGTTTTTTAGCGTTTTTTTCACTGGCTGGTGACAGTTTAGCATAAAAAAATTAAATACTTTTTAATTCAATTTTTTAAACTTTTTTTTTCATTATTTAACTTTTGTTTAATTTTCTACTATTTCTTTTGTTACATACTTTCATCAGAGTAGTACAGTGTCACCATAGTAACACTATTACTCTGGGGGGGGGGTGATCAGGGATTTTGTTTTACACTTTCCTTGCTGTTACAATGAAGCTCATTGCAAGGGTGCTTTCACACCAGGGCATCAAATAGCGGTGCTTTACCATAGTTTTTGCAGAGGTTTTCGGACGCTAGCAGGGCGCTTTTAACCCCCGCTAGCAGCCAAAAAAGGGTTAAAATGACCCGCAAAGCACAGCTGCAGCGGCGCTTTGCCGGCGGTTCAGCGGTGCTGCCCATTCATTTCAATGGGCAGGAGCAGTGGAGGAGCGGTGTATACACTGCTCCTTCACCGCTCCAAAGAGACTGCTTGCAGGAGTTTTTTTTTAATGTCCTGCCAGCACATCACCTCAGTGTGACAGCCCTCAGGCTGTCACACTGAGACTGTAGGGGAACCGTTTTTCAGGCGCTATTTTTTACCCAAAAGCGCCTGAAAAAAGTGTGAAAGGGGTCAAACAGCAAAGTTTTCCACTGTCATAAATGGGTTAACCATTCATGGTGACTGTGATCACTAGTTATAGCTAATCACATGGTACATGGTTTTATGATTGGCCCAGGTACCATGTGATAGCTGTGGGCCAATCACAGCATAGGCAACAACACAGCGGTTATGAATGAATTAATTCATAACAGCTTGGTTGACATTGTGATCATGTGATCTGCAATCGCCCATGCAGTCAAAATGACATACATGTACATCATTTTGGCAGGACATGCCACCCAGCCGCACTATATGTAAATAAAATAAAGCTGCGCAGCTTTGACCAAATTTGAAAAATGAGGTACAGTATCTCACCAAAGTGAGTACACCCCTCACATTTTTGTAAATATTTTATTATATGTATTGTATAACAGTGTAAATTTGCTGTCCCCTCAAAATAACTCAACACACAGCCATTAATGTCTAAACTGCTGCCAACAAAAGTGAGTACACCCCTAAATGAAAAAGTCCAAACTGGGCCCAAAGTGTCAAAATGTCATGTGGCCACCTATATTTTCCTCCTCTTGGGCATGGAGTAAACCAGAGTTTCACAGGTTACCACTGGAGTCTCTTCCACTCCTCCATAACGACATCTCAGAGCTGGTGGATGTTACAGACCTTGCGCTCCTCCTCCTTCTATTTGAGGATGCCCCACAGATGCTCAATAGGGTTTAGGTCTGGAGACATCCCCTTTACCCTCAGCTTCTTTAGCAAGGCAGTGGTCGTCTTGGAGGTGTGTTTGTAGTCATTATCATGTTGGAATACTGCCCTGCGGCCCAGTCTCCGAAGGGAGGGGAACATGCTCTGCTTCAGTATGTCACAGTGCATGTTGGGATTCCTTGTTCCCTCAATGAACTGTAGCTCCCCAGTGCCAGAAGCACTCATGCAGCCCCAGATCATGACACTCGCACCACCATGCTTGACTGTAGGGAAGACACACTTGTCTTTATACTCCTCACCTGGTTGCCACCAAACACGTTTGACACCATCTGAACCAAATAAGTTTATCTTGGTCTCATTAGACCACAGGACATGGTTTCAGTATTCCATGTCCTTAGTCTGCTTGTTTTTAGCAAACTGTTTTTGGGCTTTCTTGTGCATTATCTTTAGAAGAGGCTTCCTTCTGAGATGACAGCCATGCAGACCAATTTGATCCAGTGTTCAGCGAATGTTCTGAGCACTGACAGGCTCACCCCCACCCCTTCAACCTCTGCAGCAATGCTGGCAACACTCATACGTATATTTCCTAAGGACAACCTCTGGATATTACGATGAGCATGTGCACTCAACTTCTTTGGTCGACCATGGCGAGGCCTGTTCTGAGTGGAACTTGTCCTGTTAAACCGCTGTATGGTCTTGGCAATGGTGCTGCAGCTCAGTTTCAGGGTCTTGGCAATCTTCTTATAGCCTAGGTAATCTTTATGTAGAGCAACAATTCTTTTTTTCAGGTCCCTTAGAGAGTTCTTTGCCATGAGGAACCATGTTGAACTTCCAGTGGCTAGTATGAGAGAGTGAGAGCGATAACACCAAATTTAACACACCCGCTCCCCATTCACACCTGAGACCTTGTAACACTAATGAGTCACATGAAATTGGGGAGGAAAATTGGCTAATTGTGCCCAATTTGGACATTGTCACTTAGGGGTGTACTTACTTTTGTTGCCAGTGGTTTGAAAATTAATGGCTGTGTTTTGAGGGGACAGCAAATTCACATTGTTATACAACTCACTACTTTACATTGTAACAAAGTGTAATTTCTTCAGTGTTGTCACATGAAAAGATAATAAAATATTTACAAAAATGTGAGGGGTGTACTCACCTTTGTGAGATACTGTATGTAAAAATGGCCTACACCGTAAGGGCATTATTTAACTTTAGTCAAAGCTGCATAGTTTGTTTTATCTACAGGCATCTCTTACCTACATACACAATTTTTTGGTAAAGGTGAACTAACCCTTTAACTGATTTGGTATAACTAAAATTAAATCTGATTGGTAACATTAGTTTCCATATTATCACCGATCTATGTTCTGCCTTATTAAATTATTATATTTAATGGTTTGAGCCTTAGGCCCCTAAAGCAAACAATAATTTATTTATTTTTTTGTTCCTCTATGTTCATAACTGATTAAAGTTTACCGTAAGCCTTTTTAATATTCTGCTTAAAACATGTACAGTTTCTTTTTGTGAGCATATCTCCATACTCCAGCTCTTAGTATGATAAATCCTATATAAAATAAGTCTCCCACTCAGTACGGCAATCTTGATTGTTTTGTTTTCTCTCTGTTCAGCGTCACTGACTTGGAAGACTTTGCCTCTTGCACTGGCATACAATCTGCACTGTGATTTTCCAGTTTCATGGACGGATGGGAAGACAAACAGAGAGCAGTTAGAATTATCCTATTAAAAGACCGGATGCGGCGGTGAGTGGAGGTGTGTGTGCTCCCTCCTCGCTACGGCCCCTTGCTGCTAATGCTGCTAATGCAATGCTAAAGAGGTGATCCAGCTTAGCCAGCACTTACCCCTTCCTTGCCTGCCCTGCTTGATATTCCTCCCCGTACAGCTCACTATCTGTCAGATCTCTGGAAGGAATGAGCCGGCGCCGTGCGGTGGAGTAGGAGAGGCGAACCGGCTCCGAGCGGCGGCGCCTTAGGCTGCACACGCCGGTGGGTTGCTCGGCAACGGCCCTGCAACGACCCTGCACTCTCGCGAGAGAGCCTCACAGAGGAGAAGCGCTGGTAGCGGCGTCAGTGGATTCAGATGCGGTGGGTGTCCTAAAAGCGGCTCCATTCTGTGGTAGATACCGTGAGTAACTTGGACTCGGATGCCTGCATTATACCACTGTGTGTCTGGTAAACCTATCAGCTGTATTATGCTGCATTATGTCCCTCTTGATGTAGCTTCTGTCCCTCTTGATATTGTATGAAGTACAGCAAGTGGAGGATTTGGAAACTGTTTGATGAAATACAAAGATAAAGTGTGACGGTTGTGCTATAGTATCTTGCACTGCTAAAGGAACTTTTTGCTATTTTATGCCTTTTTTTACCCTTTGGTACCCCCAAAAAAAAAAAAAAACAGCTTTATATCATCTGCGGCTATTTTGCGACTATTGTGATTGGGGTAATATGACTAGAAAAAAGGGGGAGGAGCAGGCCCAACACACCCAGGAAAGTTCAGTAGCCCAAGCCACCCGGTCACTCAAAGAAAAGGGAAACCAGGCAACACCCGCAATGGCAGCGGCAGCCAAATTGGAAAAGTATGCGCATACTTCCTCACACTCCCCAGCCATGGGAACTCATACATCCCAACCGGGAGTTACAGGGGATAGGAAAAGTACAGGCAAAACTCCATCCACGCTATTAATCCCTGGTAAAGGGGCTAATAAAAAAAGCCCAGAGAAGACCTTATTGGGAAATGTGTCAGAAGGTACTCCTGCCCTCAATGAACCAAATGATCCTGAGCCCACGTTAAAAGAGGTGTTAAATGCAGTTAATTTGTGCAGGGGCTCACTGACTAACCTGAATGACCAGCTAGGGGGCCTTAAAGAAGAGCTACGCTCCATGAGCCAAGAGTTACAAAAAGCTGCAGAAAGGGCTACTCTATTGGAGGAGAGGCTAAGCCAAGCTGAGGATGTTTTGTATCCAATGCAACAACAATTTAAAATAATGCAAGCTCAGCTAGACTCCTATAAGTCTAAAATGGATGAAACTGAGAACAGGTTGCGGAGACAGAACGTGAGGGTTCTGGGCCTACCAGAGAATAGCGAAGGCCCCCGCCCCGAAGAATTTCTGGAAGGATGGCTGAGGGAGGTTTTTGGAGCAGAGACTTTTTCATGTTTTTTTTCTATTGAAAGGGCGCATAGAGTACCCACTAGGGCATCCGCATCAAGCACTCACCCTAGACCTATGATCATGAAATTGTTCAACTATAAGGATAAGGTGACACTAATGCAGAGATCCAGAGAGAAGAAAGACATTTTCTATAACGGAGCCCGAGTTTCATTGTACCCAGACTATTCCCCTGAGCTACAGAAGAAGAGGGCTGGATTCATGGATATTAAGCGCAATTTGCGAACTCTTAACATATCATATGCGCTACTGTATCCAACACGACTGCGCATTGAAGCCTTAGGAGGGACGCAATTTTTTGATACTGCAGATAAGGCTACAAAGTGGCTAGAAGATAATAGGAGGAACTTTTAGAGCTGGATCATACTAAGTGAAAAATTGTTTTTGTTTTTTTTTGCAGCGGGGGCTGGAGGAGGGAGGGGGATTGATGAGAGTGTTAAATGAGAGGTGGTAGAGTGTGGAAGGTTGAGGTTGTTTTTTTTCTTAGAATATGAACACACGAAATTGGGGTGGGGGGAGGGGGGGGTTGGGGGTATCGAGGGAGGCGAAAGGGTGGGGTGGTGGTTTGGAGGGGGGAAGGGAGTGGTGGAATGTGCACAGAGTTGGGGTTAGAATGGTCACAATGAGTTGCCCTAGGGCGAGCCAAGTTAGGCCTGGGGGAAGGAGGGGGGATTGAAGAAGGGTAGAGGGAAGGGTAGAGGGAAGCAGGGGTTTCAAATAAAAAAAAGAGTCACACTGCACAAATATCAAAAAACAGAGAGTGAGAAGTTAAAAGAAAACACAGATTATGGAGGCACTATTGCACAGCTAAGAAACACAGAGTAAGGGTAGTAACAAAGCTAGAGGTAGAGATTGCACGAAAAGATGGACACGTGAGACAGGGCAATTACGGTAGAAAGGACAGGAGCACTTTCGGTCACTTAGAATTTTGTGTGTTCCTTTTTTTTTTTTTTTTTTTGTTTGGTCAATTGATTGTAGGGGTGATATGTTATTTTTTTCTTATTTTTTATTAATGATCAATTTTTATCACTGAAAAAATGCCTAGTATCGTAGGTGTAAGTTCATGGAATATTAGGGGTATGGGCGACTCTGTCAAGAAAGCCGCAGTTTTTACTGAATTGGAGTCCCATGGCTCGGGTTTGATATGCCTCCAGGAGACCCATCTGACTAACGAATCTAAACTATTAATCAGGAATAGGAAATTCCAAGCCCAGTTCCACTCAACGTATTCATCTTATTCAAGGGGGGTTAGTATACTGGTCAAAAAAGAGGTGTTGTTCTCCTGTAGGGATGTCAGGATCGACCCAATGGGTTGCTATGTATTTTTATATTGCTTTATAGAGGGTTACCCATGCATTATAGCTAACCTGTATATTCCACCACCTTCTAAGTTGGAAATTCTGTATTGCCTGTTGGAGTATGTTGAGGACAAAGCTGATGTTCCAATTATAATAATGGGCGATTTTAACATGGTCTTGGACAGCTCCCTGGACAGGTTTCCGCCCAGACCCAAGCTGTCAGGGGTGTTTGGAGGGCGTTTGGCTCAGTTCCTGGAGGAGGTGGGATGGTGTGATCTCTGGAGAGCTCGGAACCCAGGGTCTCGGCGGTACTCCTGCTTCTCAGGGTCACACCACACACTCTCTAGAATTGACCTAGTGATAGGAAACAGTGTGGCACAATCCGCTATAGATAAGATAGATTACCAGCCGAGGGGGATCGCGGACCATTCCCCCCTGACGCTGATAATAAAAGTCCACAATAGGCATATACAGAGGGCCTGGGCCTTAAATCCGGTATGGTTGGAGATTATAGGGGGGCAGGTAGATATCTCAGCAAAATTAGAAGAGTATATTGGAAATAATCAAGGAACGGCGTCGGAGGGGGTGGTCTGGGATTCCCTAAAGGCATTCCCTCAGGGGGGTGCTTATACAACAGGTGTCTCGGGTTAAGAAACACTCGAAGGTAGAAAGTGAACGGATTAGAGAAGAGGTTCTGAAATCGGAGAGGCAATATGTGGGGGACCCAAGCCTGGAAAATCAGGAGATATGGTTAAAAAAGCAGCAGGAGTATAAGATTAATGCGATCAGAAATACTGAGAACAGGAAGCTATTCCAGAAGCAGAAGTGCTTTGGAGAGGGGGAGAGAGTTGGTCGTATGCTGGCATTGTTGGTCAACACCAACTCTCCCTCCTCGTCGCTGCCTATGATTAGGACCGCTACTGGAGAAATATCATCGGACCCTTTAAAAGTCAAGGAAACATTTTTTAATTACTACAGGGATTTATATAAATCACAGCATAAGTTAGAATTAAATGAAATGGAAAAATTCTTGGAGAATGTCCATCTGCCGACGCTTCTGGATAAGGACAGGGCCGACCTGGAATCTCCTATAACTCTGGAAGAGCTAAAACAAGCAGTGGAAAACATGCCTAATCAGAAATCTCCAGGTCCGGATGGCCTACCCGTGGAAGTTTATAAGCATTTTGGTGCAGTGATGCTACCGGCTCTTTTGAAAACACTGAACTGCGCATTTACAGAAGAAAGGCTCCCCTCTTCGATGTCAGAGGCTAATATAATATTGATACCAAAAGAGGGAAAAGACCATCTTGACATATCTTCATATAGGCCAATCTCACTCCTCTGCTCTGACATTAAGATCTTGGCAAAAATAATGGCATCCAGATTAAATAAATGCATTTCAGGTTTGGTACATTTGGACCAATCGGGATTCATTCCTAATAGGTCCGCAAGCGTAAATATCAGACGGATGTACCTGACCCTCCAGTCCCCAGCAGGGGGAAAAGCCCCTAGGGCGATATTGTCCTTGGACATCGCCAAGGCATTTGATTGCTTGGAATGTATTACCTCTGGTGGGTACTGGAGAGACATCTTACGTTCGTAAGATGGGTGAAAATATTATACTCTCATCCAGCTGCTAGAATAAAGTTAAACAATGACTTCTCTGAATTCATGCCGCTTGAGAGGGGGACAAGGCAGGGGTGTCCATTGTCACCCCTGTTGTTTGCCCTAGCTATGGAGCCGCTCGCGGAAGTAGTCAGAATATCGGCCGGGGTGCAAGGTTTTAGGAGAAGTAGTGGGGAAGATAAAATAGTGTTATACGCAGATGATGTGTTATTGTTTCAGGGGGATATGGGGCCATCAGTAGAAAAGGTGATCCAACTTGTGGAAAGGTTCGGAAAATTATCCGGACTTGTAATCAACTGGGGTAAATCTATGCTTTTACCAATTGATTCAACTAATAATGCCCCGATTGGCGATATGCCTGGGGTAAGGGTAATAGAGAAAATGAGGTATCTGGGTATAGTGGTGTCCAGAGATCCCTATCAATACATTGAAGATAACCTAGCCCCGTTGTTGGAAAAATTCAAAAGGAAAAGCGACATTTGGGGTAAACTTCCCTTATCTATGGCAGGTAGAGTTAACTTAATTAAAATGGTTTGGATGCCACAACTTTTGTACGTACTCCATAACTCCCCGGTATGGATTGGGAAGAAATGGTTTTTGAAAATAAATACCTTATTTAGAGAACTAATTTGGAGGAAAGGCCAGGCAAGGATTAGTCTGCAAACGTTAAAGCGCCCTACCAGGGAGGGGGGATTAGCAGTGCCTCAACCATACAACTATTTCCTGGCTGCTCAGCTGCAGCATATAGGGGGATGTGAGACCCAGGATTGGAGGAACCCCAGTGGAAAAATTATGTTGCAGGACAGCGCGCATAAATCCCTAATAGAAGCATTGGAGGCCGGATCATTGCAGGACGGGCCTCCAACATGTAGACTAGTTAACAAGGTTTGGCAAAAGACTTAATGGACCATGGGGTATAGAGGGTTTACTGAATTCTCACCTATATGGCATAATAAATTTCTGCGTGATCTGATGGCCTTGGGAAAAAATAAGCCTTGGGAACATCACGGAATAAGTAGGCTGGCTCAGTTATATGATGACAAGAAAATGTTAAAATCCTTTACTGAACTTAGGAGTGAATACGGAATCCCAAAAACAACATTCTACTGCTACCTGCAGGTTAGGCATGCTCTGGGCAGTCAATTTAAGAACTACCCGCCTGCATGGTGCAAGATCCCTTTTTTAGAAAATATTGTTAGCACAAATAGTACCAAAGGCCTGATAGCAAAGATACATGAGCAATTGTCTGAAAAATCACTTGCTCCGCAGATGACCATGGGAGTTAGAGAGAGGTGGGAGGCGGATGTGGGGGAGATTACAGATTACCAGTGGAGAAAGGTCTTAGAGTTTGGTCCGCTGGTGTCTGTTTCTCCGTCGCAGCAGGCTTCGCACCTCCTCCTACTGCATAGAGCCTACTACACCCCAAAAAGATTACATAAATTTGGTAATAGACTAGATGATAAATGCCCCAGGTGTCTGGACACAG
Source organism: Lithobates clamitans (assembly GCA_037952925.1). NCBI lineage: Eukaryota > Metazoa > Chordata > Amphibia > Anura > Ranidae > Lithobates > Lithobates clamitans. Next base: position 2,501,188 of record JBBGZY010000720.1, read on the forward strand.
GCGACCTTATACACATGATGTGGCGGTGCCCAAAACTGGCAAGATACTGGAGTGTGATATTAAAGACTATAGAAGCTAGGTGGAAACTGAGCCTATCACTGGAGGCTAAGGTATGCATCCTTGGCCTGATAGGGGAGAATATAGGGAGTAACGATATTAGGATCGATGTAGCGAGGTGCCTCTACCAGGCAAGAAAACTGATAGCCCAGGCGTGGCTTTCCGCCACACCTCCAACTCCGGAGGAGTGGATCGAGGTGATGAATAAATTAGTGTGGATGGAAAAAACAACGTATATTAGAAGGGGTAGCTATGATAAATTTGTAAAGATTTGGAGACCATGGCTAGCCTGGATGGGGGTTTCCCCTTGAGATATAGAGGAACAGGTACCCCATGTAGGCGAGACCATGGAGCACAAAAGCATGGTGCCGTGTGGAAAGAGGCTCGTGTTAAGGCACTTGCCAGCTTGACAACACTTTTTGGTAAACTCTCTGCTTGGGCGGGGTGGGGGGTGGGGGGCTTTGTCTGGGTAGGGTGAGCGCGGGTGGGGAACGAACAGGTGCAATGTTAGGGGGGAATGGGAGGGGGTACAAGGGAAGAAAGGGGCAAAAAGGCAACGAAAAAAAAAAAAAAAAGAATTATCCTATTAAAAGCTCACAGATTAGCTGCAGGCAGAGGTATATCTAGTGAAAATGTTGCCTATGGCAAGCATGGAATCTGCACCCCTGTCAAAACATTTGAAACCCATCTTTCAGATAGCCTAAAGAGGGTGTCATTAGAGTCTGAGGTGAAAGAGGGAAAGAAAGAAGGAGAAGGGAAAGAAAGAAAGAGACGGGGAAGAAAAGAAGGAAGGATGGAAGGACAGCAGGCCCAGGTCCTAGGGTTGCCCCCTTATCCCTTTAAACTTGAACACATGAATTACACAGGTTCTGAGGTTAATTCAATGCAGACAGGGCACAAAGTGAATTTAATTACCACCTTAATCATCCACAGAACCTGGGTAATTCATATGTGTTCGGGTTAAAAGGGATTAGGTGGTAACTCTACCAGATCCTACACCACAATAGCAATATGTGTATTCCAGAAAGTTTAACAATCAGCAAATAAAGATACTTCAAATACCATCCCCCTAGGCAGACCACATCAAACAGATACAAGAGAAGGTTAGAGAGTGTGCAGAGGCAATAAAAGAGATGGTTAGAGAGTGTGCGGACTTGGTGCAGGAGTCAGATATTGCAGACATGATACAAGAGATCAGAGACTGCCGTTTCTGTCTTACTAACAGTCCATTTGCCAAGCACCATTAGTAAGATAATAAATTATTAACACGTTTGTGAAGATCCAAGCCTGACCAGCCTAAATCCTGAAAGGCAATATAAAAACAAACAAATCATGCAGAGCACACTGGACTTTGACACCAAGAGCTCTTGAGAAACAGCTTCAAATCATCATGAACACTGTCACACTCTTGTAGCATCCTCCATAAGTCTAATCATTATCAGTGTGCTCACTCGTCCTGTGTGCAGTGTAAATAAAGAGAAGAGCAAGGGGAATAATTTCCTAACCAGTGTGAGCATTGGCTGATCTGCATACAGGACGGGCGAGCTGCTGCTGCTGCTTAGACATCTGCAGCTGGCATTACTTGTGTTTGACACAGTGTGAGAGAGAGAGAGAGACCCATTTCCTGGTATTACCTTAGCTATGTGTGCTCCTCCATCCTCTTTAGGTGTCACATAAACAATGGGATCTCCTCCTGGTATCAGCTCTCACCTTCTCCTGCCATCACGTTATCTAGCAGAGCTCCATCCCTGTCCTCACCTCTATGATCTCCCTCCTTCCTCAGGTCAGCCTGTATTGCTTACCAGTTCTTCTGCTTGATGGTGTCCTTCAGTGCAGCCCAGGCCACAGCATCCCCCCTCCTCCCAGGCAGGGTGCTGAGAGCAGATGACAGACACCTCAGGAACCAACAACATCAGCAACATGCAGCAGGCGGTGGCCATCTCTCTTGTCATGTGATGGCAGTCAGCTGACACCTGTGAGGGCGGAGCCTTCTGTACCCCAGGCACTGATTGGCTAGGACATGGCGCAGCCCCTGCTATCTCCCTAGCTAGTAGCTGGCTGTTACATCCCTCCCAGCATACTGTGTGGGCGGCACCGCGTGATGGCGAGTCGGAGTGGTTCATCTTTTTTAAGGGGGGCTCAGACAACTCGGCCCAGTCCATCCCTGCCTGGAACAAAAGCAATTTTTTGGGAAACTACTCGGGACGGCCATAGCCCGGGAAAGTCCCAGCAAAGTCGTGACTGTTGGCAAGTATGCCCTGGTAAATGCCTTGGTGCCCTGCCACTCACGAGAGCCCCCCTTCAGATGGTGCCCATGGCACTTGCCATATCTGCCATACCCTAGATACACCACTGGCTGCAGGCTGCAGGTGAGCTGGAAATATCCTATTTCCAAGGAAATTGTTTCATCTAGAAAATATTCTAAAAATTGATTCCCCAAGAAAAGTTTGAAAACTTCTTATAGGTTTCTAAATCTTCTGTTTGGATATTTCTGACCTAGAATTTGGGACTGCTGCTAATGGAGAATTCTGGTTATAATAAAATGTATATGCCAGTTGTAGTGGCTAGACTGTTGCCTTGGACCCACGAAAACAACCTGAGTTCTTTACTTTATGTAACAGGCATATTTTTTTATTAAATCATAATTTTCTTTATCAATTGTTCAAATATACTCCTCCTTTCTGCAGTTGTGCTGCTTATGCAGAGCAGACAATGCAATTTCTTATGTGCAGATTTTGACTTTTCATTAAAAATTAGCAGCTAAGGTGTCCGTTTATGAAACAGAGAAAAGCAGAGATCCTAATGATTACAGCTGATCTCTCAGGTGTGCCAGTTTATGAAGCTAAGCTGAGGAGTGGAGAACTTGTTCTTCACTTCTCATCACAGGACATACCCTTCTGTCATTCAGTTTTAGGGTGCTTTCACACTGAGGCGTTGGCGGTGTCGGCGGTAAAGCGGTGCTTTACTGTCATTTTAGTGGCTCTATTCGGCCGATAGCGGGGCACTTTTAACCCCCGCTAGAGGCTGAAAAAGGGGTAAAACCACCCACAAAGCTCTGCTGCAGCGGCGTTTTGCCGGCGGTTCAGTGCTGCCCATTGATTTTTCTGTCATATTTTTTTTTTAAATTTTAGTTTTGCTGCAGTAGGTTCTATACATGTTACAGATGCACCACTTTACAGGCAAACTAAGGGAACCCCCCCCCCCCCAGCACTATCTTTAAAGGAATTTTTCATTTTTAATGCTTCACTTTAAGCATCATTAAAATCACTACTCCTTTAAAAATGATCTTTGTTGTAGTTTCGCTTGTATTGGTATCCGGGCCCCCATACCCTTTTTATGGTCAATAACTTGTAATAAGTCTTCAAAATGGGCACTTATGATTTTTCATGTTCGGGTCTCATGGACTTTAATGGGGTTTGATGTTCGGTTCCGAACTTTGCTATGTTTGGGAGTTCTGGTGCGAACCGAACTGAGGGGTGTTCAGCCCATCTCTACTTACAAGTATCACAAAGTATTTAAAAGCATAAAACACCTCGCTGTTGTACACCAGCGGACGTGATGATATCATAAGCCATTGGCCCAACCCGAAGCATTTCGGCAGCAATTGGGACATCTTTAGGGGACAAACAAAGGGACACTGACATCACTCTTGCATTTACATAAGGTTCACTATTGATGGGAACCAGCTGCACTATAAAATCTGGAAACTGAAAATGGCAGAGCTGCCATCTTCCCCCAGAAGTTAATGGTCAGCCATTTTTTTTTATCACATGCAGTGGGTGGAGTGAGATGTATGGGGTAAAGCTAATAACTTTTACATGAATTTCCTATCACTGGGATCCCAGAATGATTTAAAAAGCCATTGGAAGATTTACCAACCTATGACCTATAACAACCTATATACTGATCCTTCAATTACAATGTAATACATTTCCAAATATTATCATTCAAGAGTAACTTCCTATGGCAGCAAATTTTACTTCACCCACCATTTTGTATGTATTCATCTAAATAACTTTGTGCAGTGACTTCATTACCATGTATTCATAACTACGAACTTTATAATAACTATTCAATACAAATATCCTCTAATTTAATAAGTACTCCTTTAATATCAAAATATAAACACATTTTTCTAAAATGTTTCATAACTACCTGAACCATTGACAAGAAGGAGTCATTTAGGTGAACCAGGAAGTAATTTTCAAGAAAAAGGTGAAGAGTTAAAGCATGGGTCTTGGCTACTGACATCTTGAAGTTCATTGTTGAATTTGGCAAGTTCAGATTATCATCATAGCTTCCATATTTTATATTGATTTTTAAAATTGATTATGTTTACAGGGTCAGCTTCTGGGAACTTGTAGACCATAAATTTATAAAATGATTTGTCACTCTTGACAGCTCCTGCTTACAGCTTCAGATTTTCCAATAGATGATGACAGGACAATGAACAATGACTCTGTTATTATAATCATGCACATCAAGCCTACAGGCCTCAATATAAAATGTTATTTTATATTTTCCCATCTCCGAGCCCCTTGTTAAAAAAGAAAACACAGGAGAAGTAATACTCGGGTACATAATCTTATCTATCAATAGAATACAGTAGTATAGTATTATAGCTTGATATAATTTATTTATTTGATTAATGTGGTTTAGGGTTTGTGTGCCTGGATGCTTTCAAGTAAAGTATTTTGCCCTCAGTTTACTAGCTAACCCAAGCTGCCTTGCTGCTAATAAATAAATAATAATAATAATTATGGCTGTCGTTAGGCTTTAAAAAAAATACCATTAGGATGGAGAAAATCCTGGGGGCCTGGTACACATACCGTGTGGGTCTTCTAGGACAGGCTACTGTCACAATGATAAGCTGCTGATGTATAGATGTAAGTGTAAAAACTAAGAAATATATGTACACAAATAATTATTAATTTACAAATGAATTTGTTGCATTGCCTTGATTACTACAGCAGCTATTATCTTTGCATGTTCAGGTGCTTTCAATGCTATCCCCTGAAGAAGATTATTGAAAATCGAAATAAGGCGTTGGGAATCCGCTATTTGATAAGACATTTATCCTTACATTTAACATCACTATGCATGTTTATGCAGTGAGAGCATCATTCCTATGCGATTTATACAAAGACAGCATATTTTATTGTCAAAAGGATTTTATTGCTGTTTGTATAATAAAGATATATATTTTTTTTATATATAAAATACTTTTTCGGGGGCGCGGCTTGGCGCTTGATGGCAACGGACGCACACTAGCAGAGCTCCGTGAGGAAACCCCGGCCTGCAGCGAGATACCCTGCTTCCAGCGTTCCAGCTATGGGCAGAAAGCTTCCCCAGACCCCACAAACCCGATTTAAATGCTCCACCATCACCACATCTGCCAGGAACATAACTGATCTCTTCAGAAACCAGGCGATCTCCAGTGGCAGCATGGCGGGGAACAAAATGGCGTGGACACAGCGGGAGGAGGAGGACTCCAGCGAGGATTCACTATCCACGACAGGAGGCTCAGGTAGGGGCTATACCCATACAAATCAACCCCTAACCTATGCGGACATGTCAGGCTTTGCAGCGGATATAAAATCCACTTTCTCAGCAGCCATTACGGATCTTAAATCTAACCTGTTGCACTGACTGAAAAACTAGCTGCTGTAGAAACGAATAGAAAACAAAGGGACAAAAGGCTGCATATTCTTGAAAATGTGGCGCTGACTCATTCCTCCCACCTTATCGAAATAAATAGACACTTAGAAGACCTGGACAACAGGAGCAGACGTTGTAATATCAGGGTAAGGGGGATCCCTGAGTCAGTAGATACAGCACAAATAATCCCAGTCTTACAGAGGGTCTTTAATAGCCTTTTAGAAAGGCAAGAGGACACAGCAATTGACTTTGTACGAGCTCATAGAGCCTTAAGACCTAAAGGCCCTGACACCGCACCTCCCAGGGACATAATTTGCTGCTTGCAAAACTTCCCACTTAAAGAAGCCATAATGAATAAAGCATAGTGTTCAACGGCGAGATGATTATGCTGTTTCATGATCTCTCACAAATAACCCTGAAAAATGGCAGGGCTCTGCGACCCTTGTTGGATAACTTAAGGGCAAATGACTTAAAATACACGTGGTGCTTTCCCATCGCCCTCAGCGTGACACATGCTGGAAAACAACATGTACTGCGCACTCCTACAGATTTGCCTGAATTTGTTGAATCATTGCAAATGGAACCTATCGCACTCCCAGATTGGTACCAAGGATTTCTTCTCCCACGGGCTGACGGAGGGACACAGAGATCAACACATAAGCCTATTTTAGCCTCGGCATATGGGGATACGATACTGGAATTGACTCCGAACACATTAAAAATAAGGATCTGATAGTGCCTTTCTAATAGACCATTTCTGGTGAGAAGGAACTTTTACCCCCCCACTTTGATTGTTGTCTACGGACTGTTGTTGGGGAAGTACTCACCATCTATCTGGGAGGCAGGAACTAGTTAATTAGATCCGAATTAACATAACCTACACTTCCCCCCACCTGCAACCTTTTGGAACTATAGGCATAAACTAGCTGGAAACACTACAAGACTATGCTTCAATACAATGGGGAAGGATAAGGGATGATCCCTGAACCATAAATACTTAATGGCCCTTACACCCCAGTAACCCCCATATACCAAAGAGTTAACCAGGATATCAACATGGTTAATGTCCAATGTCTTTTTTCCCTTTTTTATTGTTCCCTTTTTTTTTATTTATTTTATTTTTATTTTTATTTTTTCACAGGGTTCTAATGTCTACACTCCAACCTGACTGCATACACTGTACACAGGCTGGATCATTTTGACTTTATAGGCCGGGTTCCTTCTTCTCTCTGGCTGATAGATAGATATTTCTCAATCGCTAGAGAGCATTCCTACTACGCAACCATAGAGTGGCAGTGGTGGAGCAGGATATATTTTCTTGTTCACGGAACCACTAACTAATTACTTCGGAGTTGTAAATATACTCTGAAGTGTATAAATATCTCTCCATATTCTTTATCTTTCTTTACTACCTTTAACTCTTCCTATCCCTTCTCTAATACCCCCCTCCCCCTCCAATATACCATTGTATTATTGAACACTGATCTTTGACCAATCTGAAGTTTTGTTCACAGACATACTGAGACTTACGGTGCCCATGGGTTTTCCAGATGGCCTACTCATCACTGGGGCGAAGTCCCACTATCATTTCGCACAATGTAAGGGGGTTGAACATACCAGAAAAAAAGATCCACAATCTTAAGGGAACTTAAGAAAGGTAGGCCCCACTTTGTTTTTCTGCAGGAGACGCACTTCCAAACCAATCACATACAGAAACTGACCAGCCCATATTTCACAGAGGCTGTACACGCCACTAACAATAATGCCAAATCAAAGGGGATTTCAATTCTGATCAGCAAAAACGCACCTTTCAATTTATCGGACAAACTAGTGGATCCAGAAGGAAGATATGTCTTACTGAAGGGTACATACGCAGGGTCCCCCATCACCCTTGCGAATGTCTACTTCCCCAACTCAGCTCATGTAAACTTTGGCCAAAGAATGATAAATGCTCTGACTGGTTTTACATCGGGATGCTTAATTTTAGGCGGAGATTTTAATATCCCACTTAACCCACTAGTGGACATCTCCACAGGAAAGTCATGCATCACTTATAAGATACTTAAAAAAATCAAATTACAACTACACTCCTTACACTTAATTGACACCTGGCGATTCCTCCACCCGACGGATAAGGACTAAACGCATCCTTCTATCCCACACAACCATTATTCACGTATAGATCACATATTTATTTCACAAAGAGATCTATCTAGAGTAACTGAAGCAAAAATTGGAATTCAGTCCATATCAGACCATGCACCCATGTCTATGACAATAATAGGAAACACACCCACTCCCAATACAGCCTCCTGGAGACTAAACGTGTCACTCCTGATGGACACTGAACTGCTACCCAAAATCACAAAGCTCAAAGAATTTTTTCAACACAACGAGACCCCAGGAGCAGGCCCGGATTTTTAAGGATTTTTCATGGGCAATTTTTCAGGGCAATGGCTGGTGTTAGTGCTTCAATCACCCCCAGCTCCATGGTTGGTATGGTGTCAGGATGATTGAAACGCATTATTTCTATCATTACATTGTAATATAAAATGAAATAGTTCAACTCACCTTAATGCAGAATCATTGGGAGCCCTGAGCAAGTCACTTGCCACCATCGCTTGTCACTTGCCACGCTGCCTGCCACCAGATAGGGATGTCACTTGCCATGCTGCCTGCTACCAGATGGAGATGTCACTTGCCACGCTGCCTGCCACCAGCTGTAGATGTCACTTGCCACAATGCTTGCCACCAGATTGAGATGTCACTTGTCACGCTGCCTGCCACCAGATTGAGATGTCACTTGCCACTATGCCTGCCACCAGATGGAGATGTCACTTGCCACTATGCCTGCCACCAGATGGGGATGTCACCTGTCGTGGTGCCTGACTGCCACCAGATGGAGATGTCAGTTACCACTATGCCTGCCACCAGATGGAGATGTCAATTGCCATGCTGCCTGGCTGCCACCAGATGGGGATGTCACTTGCCACGCTGCCTGGCTGCCACAAGATGGAGATGTCACTTGCCACGCTGCCTGGCTGCCACCAGATGGGGATGTCACTTGTCACGCTGCCTGGCTGCCACCAGATGGAGATGTCACTTGCCACGCTTCCTGGCTACCACCAGATGGAGGAGGACAGAACAGTGGTGCAGGCAATGAGAGATGTCATCTCTCTCCCCCGCCGTCACCCCGCTGACATTACTGGTCTCCTCCGTGGCCCGGCAGCAAAGGCGCCACTGCACACAGGTTGGAGACCTATCTTTTCAAAAATGGCGCCGGGCGGCGCAATTACGCTACTGCGCATGCGCCGCCCGCCTGAGCGTGTACGAGCTTTCCCGAGCCCGGCCAGTTTCGGAACAGCGCATGCGCAGTAGTGGGCAGCTCGCTGCCATCTTTTCTATAGGCACTGGTGCCCCTAATGGACATTACCGGGCAGCCTGAAAGGGGGGGTGGCCACGAAGCTGCCGCAGGAGCGGCGCTGCCCCTGCACCACTGCCGCCACGAGGCCTGGTCTCGGTGGCCTTGTGGCAAATCCGGCCCTGCCCAGGAGCAAATCCCCTAATGATTTGGGGAGCCCATAAATGAGCAATCAGAGGAGATTTGATACGCATAGGGACACAATGCAAAAGGAAACAGGAGGCTGAGATTGTGCGACTGACAAAACTGATCACTCAATTAGAGACCACACATAAACAGTCCTTGTCGGAATCCTCAGCTGTAGCTCTCCTAGAGGCGGGGAAAAATCTACAACAGATTTTAGAAATCAAAACAAAGCGTCTCCTGTTCTTTAAAAAAAAATATACTATGAGGCTGGCGATAAATCTGGTAAGTTATTGGCTAAGGCTCTACGAGAGCCCAACACCTCTAACTATATAATGGGCATCAAAGGGACAAATGGATCCCTAGATGTTAAAACAGAAGACATAGCGCAACACTTCCACACGTTTTACTCCAGGCTATATAACCTGCCAGCACAACACAGACCACCTGACGTTATAGGAGACAGAGCACAGGCAATACAGGACTACTTGACACAGAGTGGTTTACCTCAATTACAGGAGGAAGATGACACCCAATTGGATGAACAAATTACCTCAGCAGAAATACAACAAGCCATCAAAGCCTTAAAACCAGGAAAGAGCCCAGGACCAGATGGGTTTACATCCATATATTACAAAACTTTTACGGATATTGACAGAACCCCTACAAAAGGCCTTTAATTCCCTGACAGGAACAGGAACCATACCACCGAACATACTTTCTGCTCACATAACAGTCATTCCCAAACCTGATACAGACATCACAGAATGCTCAAGCTACAGACCTATTTCTTTACTTTACCTATTACTTTACTTTACATAGACATGAAACTATTGGCCAAAATATTAGCGAATAGACTCAGACCACTTCTAGCAACCATAATAGGACCTAAACAAGTAGGCTTTATGCCGGGATGTGAGGCCAAAGACAATATAATTAAGGCATTACTACTCACACAAGCATCACATTCCCTAAACATCGAGAGCCTTCTCCTGTCCACAGACGCGGTGAAGGCTTTCGATAGGGTGGCTTGGGACTTTATGTTCGCGACCTGTACACACATAGGTCTACCCGCACGTATGATGACGTGGATCAAGTCCTTGTACCACCAACCCTCAGCTAGGATAAGGGTTAATGGATCGTTGTCAGAAAAAAGAGAAATACTGAATGGTACCAGACAAGGATGCCCCTTGTCCCCATTATTATTTATTCTCTCCCTGGAACCATTTATCCGAATGGTTAATAAAGACGACGCAATAAAAGGTATCCCCATCAAAGATAAGGTATATAAAACTGCAGCATATGCTGATGATCTCCTATTCTGTGTAACAAATGCACATATCACACTCCCTAATCTTATGAAAGCCTTTGCCCATTATGGTTTCCTTTCTAACCCTAAAATAAACATCACAAAATCTGAAGCCATGAATGTCAGTCTATCCCCTACTGATCTAGTTAAAACACAAGCCAATCGCCCCTTTAAATGGGAAGGGAAAGCTTTAAGATATATATATATATTTTTTTTTTTTTTTACAGCATTCCATTTTTTATTGAAAATTTAAATTTACATAACAAAAAAAAAGGAGAAAAAAAGAAAAGACAAGCATTAATCTCATCCAATGGGTGCCAAAACAAAAAATACACATATATACATATATATATCTATATATATATATATATATATATATATGATTTATATATATATAAATCTAAATATAAACACATTCATATATATATAAATACCACATTACAATAATATATAAAACATAAAGCAAAGATATACCAACACACTGAAGGGATCTCTGAAAAGAGAAGAAAAAAAAATAAAATAAAATAAATCATAAACAAGGGAGAGAGACAACCCCTGATCATACTCCAGACCCGTGATGGCGGACCCCGGGACCCCAGACACTCCCCTACCCTCCCCACACTCAAGGGAGGCATGGTCCCAAAACATCCCCTGCACCAAGTTCCGCCACCACCGCCCAAGACCATATATAACTAAACCCTAATAGGGATATCCCTGCCTTATTTTCTTTCATCCATTTAGAAAATTAAAATATATAATTTCCTACTCCCTTTCTTCAACTCCCACAATAATATTAGCTATAATCACACAAAACACACACACACAGACACAACACAAAAAAAGTAAACAAAGAGAAAAAAAAACAAAAAAAAAACGTAATGTTCTGATTAAATACACTACCCGAAGTAGTTACTCAAACCAGGATCGCCTCACTCAAACCACCTCTCCACCAGTTTCATATCCTACCTCCTAACCACATACAGATTCCGTAGTTCAGGGGACTCCCTTAGCACTTTCCAAGGAAGCCAAATTTGACGACATTGTTCGTACGTGTCCAATTCCTGTGATAGAAGAGTCTCCATCCTCTCAATATGGTCCATCTCTAGAATCCAATCAGTCAACGATGGAGCATGTGCTGACCGCCAGTGGCGCGGTATTACTGCCCTTGCAGCTGTCAACCAGTGTCTTAAAAGGCCTTTTTTAATGCTTTTGTACGAGCCAGGTAAGATGGATAATAAAGTAATTTGAGGTGTGTTGGGAATAGTCACCCCAGTTGCACGGGTATGAAGCTGCAGTATCATGTCCCAAAAATTATGTACCGAAGGACATTCCCACCAAATATGTAATAAAGAACCTTTGGCAGAATGACAGCGCCAACACAGGTCTGAAACATTTGGATATATCCGGTGAAGCAACAATGGACATCTATACCACCGAGAGAGAAGCTTAAAATTTGTCTCGTGGGCCTTGATTGCTAACGACATACTATGTGTAAGAATAAATGCTTTTTCCCATTCCTCTGGCTTAATTTCAACATTCAAGTCCATTTTCCACTTATTTGTGAACTCCGGGAGACATGTATGGAGTCTAATCAAAATAACAAAAAAAGTGTAGCGCTAAAGAAGGTCCCAAAAACACAGTCTATGGCTTGGCAATTCAATGATCATAGGACATACACAGGACATTCCATGTGGAAGGCCATTCCTTTTCTTCATTCGGTTACTGATATTGCTGGTTCATACGCGGATCCGAGAGATACGTTCCATGGGCGCTGGATTTCACATCTTCTGATCCGATTACACTTGAAGAACACAGCTATGTGGTAGCCATTCCCCCAACTCTGCCCGTCTGGGCCCACTTCAACCCAGCATCACCTAAGCTTGATTGACTCCACCTGGCGTATGCCTTGTTGGGTCCACCAATTCTGGTAAGCCTCTTCACTTCTATTGGGTGGTGTATGGACCGTGTGTGACGGATGATCATTCCTCATATGTAGATTTGCTCCAGAGGACTTTTTACTTATAATGATGGTCTCTGCCAATTTATGATCATTGAATTGCCAAGCCATAGACTGTGTTTTTGGGACCTTCTTTAGCGCTACACTTTTTTTGTTATTTTGATTACATTTACACTTGCTGGTTGTGTTAGCTGCTGTGTCCTTCTCCTTTTGTGTGGGAGCGCAGAATTATTGTGTTTTTATTCTATGTATGGAGTCTAAGAATAAGAACCCCATACACTGCAGACAGAATATATTCTGGTGTATTTTGTTGCAACAGAAGAGACTCAAAGGTATCTGGCTCTCTATTAAACACATCTATAGAAGGAAAAGAAGAAAGAAAAGACGTTATTTGCCGATATTCCAACCAATGTTTAATTGATTGTTGCTGAGTAGGGATCAAATCTGAAAGCAATGGGAGATCTCCCTGATGAATAATTTGGGATATTCGACGATTTGACTCCCTACTCCATACCAAAAAATGTCTCCGTGCCATTGCCGGTAAGAACCCTGGGTTACCAAACAGGGGTGTCATTAATCCCACTTTAGGCGAAAGTCCTAATTGGGTTTGTAGTTTATCCCAGGTACGCAATAAATGTGCTGTAAGAAAGGATACCGAGGAAGGTGGGACCCGGGCAGAGATATCTAGCCAGGGAAGCACCTGGAGATCCAAGGGAGCAATTGACTGTTCTATGTGTACCCATTGTTTGAGATGGGAGTGATGGAACCAATTTACTAGTCTAGTTAACACTGCTGCAGCGTGGTAGTAATATAGGTCAGGTGCCCCTGCGCCCCCCTTTGTTTTGGGGAGAGATAAAATTCTCCTTTGCAATCTAGGTCTATTACATCCCCAGATAAACCTTGTAAAGGTAGATTGTAGAATGGTAAAAAAGGAACGGGGGACCGCTATAGGTATGGTTTGGAAAAGGTAGAGAAAGCGTGGTATTATATCCATTTTTAATATATTGATCCTCCCGAACCATGAGTAATGGGCTCGCTCGTATTTCTTAATGTCCTGTATTGTACGCTGCATAAGAGGATAATAATTTTCTATATATAGTTTAGTAAGATCTTGTGGAATTTTTATGCCCAAGTATCGAAATGTCGAAGTACAGATCTTAAATGGTAAATTATTCCCTAGAGCTTGAACTTGACGTGGTGATAGAGAGACATTAAGAATTTCTGATTTGGACAGATTTACTTTAAAATTGCTCAGAGCTCCAAAACCCTGAAACTCATACAGAATAGATGGCATGGAGACATGTGGGTTGGTAATATAGAGTAGCAAATCGTCAGCAAATACTGCCAGCTTCACCTCCTGTCCGTCTAATGGTATGCCTGAGATACAAGGATTTTGTCTAAGAGCAGTTACCAAATGTTCCATTACTAAAACAAACAAGAGAGGAGACAGCGGGCATCCCTGACGTGTACCATTTTGAATAGGAAAGTTAGGGGATAATGATTGATTAATCCGTATTCTTGCTCTTGGCTTGGTATAGAGTGCCATAATTTTTCTTAACAAAATTGGTCCTAATCCTATTTGAATCAAAGTTTGTTCCAAAAATGGCCATCCAACACGGTCAAATGCCTTCTCAGCATCCACAGAGAGAAGGCAAGCTGGTATCTTTGCTGATTGGTTATATTCGATGAGTAAAAGGGATTTAAGCGTGTTATCGCGTGCTTCTCTCCCCTGTACAAACCCAACTTGGTCTGTATGTACCAAATTGGGAATATGGGATTGAAGACGTGAGGCAATCAATTTGGCATATATCTTGATATCTACCCCAATTAAGGATATAGGACGATAACTAGAACACATGTTTAAATCCTTATCAGGTTTAGGAAGTAGTGAGATGTGCGCTTCTAATGTCTGGGGTACAAACCCATTAATATCAGATATGCTATTAAACACTCGAAGCATAAATGGTGTAATAGAATCCTTGTAGGTCTTATAAAATTTCGATGTAAAACCATCGGGGCCGGGACTTTTACCTGATGGTGTATTCTTAATCACTTCCAGTAGGTCCTCGAGTAAAAACGGGGAGTCCAAAGAATTCCCACTATTTTCATCTAATATTGGTATAGCAGTTTTGGACATATATTCCTGTATACGACGACCAAGAGAGTCTGGGTCGCAGGATGATGGGGGAGTTAGATTGTACAACGCTGTGAAATAATCACAGAATGCCTTTTGAAGAAGGATTGGATCTGAAGTAATTTCTCCAGATGGTAACGCAATGCTAGGTATAAAAGTTACTGGGGGTCAGGGATGCAAAGACCTTGAAAGTGATCTCCCAGCCTTGTCTCCATACCGGTACTTTCCCAGGGTATATCTATATTGAATTTTACAGTGGGAAACCTCCAAAGACTGCAGCAAAGATGATCAGCCAATAGCTCTGGAGTTGGGGTCTTTTTGTGTGAGATCTCCAACACCCGAAGTTTTGACAGGTCGTCCTGTATAGTTGCTGATCTTTCTTTTTTTAAGCGAGCTCCATGTTGGATAAATAGTCCTCTTACCAGCCTTGTCTCCATACCGGTACTTTCCCAGGGTATATCTATATTGAATTTTACAGTGGGAAACCTCCAAAGACTGCAGCAAAGATGATCAGCCAATAGCTCTGGAGTTGGGGTCTTTTTGTGTGAGATCTCCAACACCCGAAGTTTTGACAGGTCGTCCTGTATAGTTGCTGATCTTTCTTTTTTTAAGCGAGCTCCATGTTGGATAAATAGTCCTCTTACTACTGCTTTCAAGGCCTCCCACTGTATAGGTAATGGGGTCTCATCATGTTCATGGTCAGCGATAAAATTCTTAATCGCTGCCAAAGCTGCCTGATGACATAATGGGTCTTGCATAAGGGTTTCGTTTAAACGCCATGACCAATCAGACCGTGGGATCTGGGGAGGTTGTACTGTCAAAAAAAGACGTGAGTGATCAGACCAGATGAAAGACCCAATGTCCATTATTGGGTTCCATTCCAATAGTTGTGTTCCCGTGAAAAAATAATCTAGCCTACAATAGGATTGGTGGACTGGGGAATAGTATGTATAGTCCCGCTTTTTAGGATTTAAAATACGCCATAAGTCCAGCAATCGGTGTCCAAACAACTCTTTTTTTCAGGGCTCTCAACCGACTGTAGGAGATATTTGATCGCTGAGAGGAGGTGTCCAGTTGGGGTTCTAGAACCATATTAAAATCTCCTCCTACAAGGATTGTACCTTCTGCAAATTCTGTCAAGAGATGAAGATATTGTGTAATTGCCGTTATTTGATCATAATTAGGAATATAGATATTGGCGAGTGTATAGACTCTATTCCACAGCCTGAATTTGAGAAAAAGATACCGGCCATTGGGGTCAGTCACATGCTCCAAGACCGATACTGGTAGACGTTTATGGATAGCGATGGAGACTCCCCTACTCCTGGACGAGGACAAGGTACTATGAAACCAACTTGAATAGTATCTTCGTGAGCATGCTGGGATACAATTTGCTTTAAAATGGGGCTCTTGGAAAAGTATAATATCTACCCTAGCTTTATGTAGAGCATATAAAATTTGACCTCTTTTTGATTGTTTATTGATACCCTTAACGTTATATGAACAGAGTTTCAATGAGACTGGCGAAGATTGTTTGGTCATCATTTCCTGGCTTGTGAAGAAGAGAAAAGGAAAAAAAAAAAAAAAAAGGAAGGAGAAAGGAGGAAATAAAGGTAAAAGAGAGAGACAAAAAATAAAATGAGAGAGAGATAACTCTCTTTGGATCTGGTCCGATACCAAATCCAACCAAAAAATTAAATTAGTATGCTTTACAAAAAGTATAGCACACCACCATAACTAGAAAAAAAACAAAAAAACAAAAACAAAAAACAAAAACAAAACACACCTCAAACCAATCCCTACCAGAGGGCTGGTATACCTACGAGGGGGAAGTGGATACACACAGGGAAGGTCTCCAAGTGAGACCCGAGAGAAAAACCTGCTTTTATTGCGATCTATAATATATAGGAAAATGAACTCAAACTATTTCTGCACTCTAAAGAAGATGAAGGGAAAAAAAAAAAAAAATTGGTACTCATGCCTTTTATAGGGTGTACCTCTCCACCCCCAAATTCCCTTATCCCTAAACCTAGGTGTGCACACGCCACGCGTATCCTACACCTATGCACCACTATTTGTCATAATGTGGTGACACCATCAGGGCAACAGGTTGTTAAATACACAACAAACATCAATTGCCTACCTAGTACCTATCCCTCCTCCCCCCACCTACGAAAACTCATACTGCAGCTGTGTATTGTGCAACTAAAGTCTCTCTCCCTTCCCTCACCTCCTCCCCAAGTACAGCTACATCTCAGGAGGGGAGTCCACATTTGTGGGGGGGAGGAGAAGGGGGAGATGGGGAAGAAGAGAAAAAAAAAAAAAACAAAAACAAAAAAACCCAAAACCCGTTCCTATAGGGGAGAGTAAAGAAGTTGGCACCAATACATTCTATAAGATATGCCTTCCCCCCCTCTTTGAGCCCCATATCGATATCTATATGAGTGCTCCCTAGTGGGCACCCTACAGCTATAGGCTCACATATCCGCACAGTCATGCATACTCAACTGGAGTCCCAGGAGCCATCACCACCGGTAGACTGATTCCACAAACATTTACTTGTTGTGTGCAGGCGGCATGGTCAGAGAAACATGTTATAAAAGCACTACAAATGCCACCCATCTACATATTACCCATTCCACCCTGCCCCGCACGACAAATAGCCATATTGCAGCACAATTTTGTACACCAATTCCCAAAAAAAAAGGAATAGTGCTATATATATAAATTTATCCTGGCTATAATTGAGCTGATATATCTTTTTAGGATATCCACATCCAAAACTTTAATAAAATTCCTTACTCTTCTCCCCCAGGTGCAACCTATCCTTCAAAAGTGGCGCACCACCCCCCCTGGTGGAGGGAAAGAGGAGAACGGGAGAAAAAAAAAAAAAGATAATGCTCAGGATGGGGGAGGCCGGTATTTTCTTCCTTCTAATAATATCAGGAACCTATCATCTGCATCCCTGATAGAAAAACTTCTGACAAATATCATCAGGTGTCATTTAGCATAAATATATATTCCATACAAATATGCATATATAAACGCATATATACCTCAATATTTCATCGCTGGCATAGTATATAATACAAAGGCATATTTTAATCAGAAATTGATAAAGGAGAAAAAAAAAAAAGGGGGGGGGAACAAGCAACAAAAAGTTTGTAGAAAAAATCCACCAATGTTATCGCTACTGAAAACCCTTGATTAGGCTATGGGGGGGGGAGCTTCCTGATCTGCCGGGGTAATTCCCCAATGCAGGAGCTCGACGCCCTTCACCCCGAAACAAAGAATATGACTGTGGCCACTCCAACGGTGGGAGCTCTGGTAGCTCCAAGGCTGTTGCTACTGCTGGGATATCCGATGGACCACGGATACTTAACCACTTTCCCTCCTTCTGGATCTGCAGTTGGAATGGAAAGTTCCATCGATAAGAAATATTTCGGTCTTGTAACAAAACCAGGAGAGGTTTTAATGCCTTCCTCTTTTCTAGGGTGAAATGGCACAGGTCTGACAACAGTTGTATCGTATTCCCTTTATATTCAATTAGGCCTTTTGTTCGCGCCTTTCTCATAATGTCCTCTTTTACACGGAAGTAGTGTATTCGGCATATAATGTCCCTTGGTTTGGCTGGGTCGGGGTTCCGTGGCCCCAAAGCCCGGTGAACCCTATCGGGCTCAATTGTCCCCGGTATAGAGATGAAAATGCCTTTTACCGTTTCTGGAAGATCCTCGACCCCCATTGCTTCTGGTAACCCTCGAATCCGAATATTATTCCGCCGATTGCGATTATCTTGATCCTCTATAAGGGAGTACAGTGTTTGTATTTGAGATTCATGCATATCTAATCGTTGGTCTTGCACATGGATAGCATCAGCCAAAATTGTAACAGAGCCCTCTAACTCTGATGTTTTAACCTGAGTTGCTTGTAGATCTGTCTTAACCGCCTGGATATCAGTGCGATAACCTTGCTCCAGGCGCTGTACAAATGCCTCCATTTCACTCTGTGTTGGTAAAGCTTTTAGGAATTCTTGCAAGTCCCCCCCTTCTCCCCCATCCACTCCCTGGCCCATATCTGGCATTTGTATAGGTCGGGAGGGCAGAGGTGGAGGGGGGGCGTTTGTATAGGCCCGGAGGGCAAAGGCGGAGGGGGGGCAGAGATGGAGAGGGGTGAGGTGAAGGTGAAACACTCTGCGAGATGCTCTGCGATTCTTGTAGAGCAGCTGTAACAGCAAACTCGGATTGTTGGAGAGCAGGGCTATATACTGGTGAGCAAGATGGAGTAAGAGATGGAGTGGGAACAACCCCTATATGCTGGTCTGTATCCTGACTTATAGACTAACTAGGTTGACTCGCTTGCTGGGCCCTCTGTGGAGCCATCTGTTGCTCTGTTGCCATCTTTGCTATTATACTAGAGGAGCGAGTCCGTCTACCGGCGGAAAAAAAGTCCTGAATACCAGTTTGCGGGGATACAGATGGAATACCAGGTCGGCCACTAGAATCACCTCGTCTCCTCCTTCCCATGAGAACCAGGGACAAACCAGGGAATCTAGGTGGGGGAGGGATCTGTGCCAATATTAATGCCAGTATTAATGCCAATACTGAACCTAAGGGGACCACTGTAGGAAAATAGCAGGATAGTCCTTAGATACCAGTGAATTCCGGGTTCCGAATTATGCAGAGGGCAAAAAAAAATAGAAAAAAAAATAAATAATAAATAAAAAAAATGGAGCTCAAATACAATCTCCAGGCGGTGTTGATAAGCCGTGTTGGTAAGACACAAGACACAATGCAATGTTCATGCAGCACAATGTAAGTGAGGACAGCAGGGGTGGCAGCAGTGGTGATAGCAGCGACAAGCAGAGGTTGAGCAGAGGTTGAGCAAGGTTATGCAGGTTATGCTTAAATGCTGGGAATGCTGGGAAGCTGGAATGCAGAGATTTGCAGGTTATGTTGAAATATTGATTATGCTGGTTATGCTAACAATGCTGAAAATGCTGGTATGCTGAGATGCAGATGCAGAGAGATGCAGAAATGCAGAGAAATGCAGAGAAATGCAGAAATGCAGGGATGCTGGAGCACAGGGATTATGTAATGCTGGGATACAGGGATGTAGGAGTTATGCAGGTTTATGCACACTAAGCAAGTTAAGTTGAAAATATGCAGATTATGCTGGTTAGACTGGGCTCATGCAGGTTATACAGGTTATGCTGGGGTTATGCAGACTACCAGACTATGCAGGCTACCTCCTTTCATGACTGCAAGTCCTCAAAAAGTCCTCAAAAGTCCTCAAAAGTCTTCAAAGTCAGAAGCACATCAGGAGCAAACAAAAGCACCAAAGCACAACTCACCCGCACATCCCATCTCTGCACACAACTCACAGCTGGCACTGCTCGGCTCCCTGCTGACTCTCTGCAGACGACAGACCTATTATTTCACAGCTGACACAGCACGGCTCCCTGCTGTTTCACTGTCTCAGTGTGGATGACAGACACGCTGCTGGCTACCTCTCCTCAGCAGGCTGTTTTGAAAAGAATGACACTCCCAGTCTCCCAGAACCCCGCTCCTGGTTCTCCTGGTTCTCGGCTTCTCAGCTACACAAAGTTCACATATTACAGCTCACGCTCACGTTTTTAGACTGGCAGCCGACTGTTGAACGATTAGCTGTGTGAGGCTGTGTGAGATTGACTACTGCTGAGTGCCGCCGAATGCCACACGCTACCATACACTGCGTAGGACTGCTCTCAGCATGTCTTCAGCTTGCTGATCCTTCTCCCGGGTCTCCACAGGACACAGCACGCTAGCACGCTGCTTCCTCCATGCGTACCCCCCCCCCAGCTTTAAGATATTTGGGGATTTGGTTGACTCTTAAAGTGTCACAGATATATGAGGCAAATTTTCCCCCCTTACTTCAAAAGATAGAACAGGATTTAAAAATTTGGCACTCAGGCTACTTTTTGTGGTTTGGGAGGGCCGCCATCTTAAAGATGGTAATGTTGCCCAGACTTCTCTATCTCCTCAGGGCACTGCCAGTCAGAATACCCCAGATATTTTTCAAAAAATTACAAACAGCCTTACTGGCTTTCCTTTGGGCACACAAAAAAGTCAGGATTAAATTTACACTCCTGACCAGACCGAAGGAATTGGGAGGGATGGGATTACCGGACTTCCAGAAATCTTTTCCCTATGGAATCCAGGGTTGAGAAAAAATACCACACTGAAACAACAACCTTTAATGGAGCACACATTGAATACCTGTACAAAAGCGACTACAAAATCCACATTGTCCTCACCACTAAGCCCTCTTACCCAACTATCAGATAATTCAGAATTTATCCTGGGAATGGAAAACAGACTACTGCGACGACCCCACACTCATAAAACTTTACTAGCTGGTGACTGCTTCCAAAAAGGAAGATTTTTAGACTACATGATCCTGAAAAGGGAAAACAAGATACACCATATGTCCATCTGGACGTACTTCCAGATACGTAGCTACGTGAACGGTGGGACTAGACAAAGCCACTTCTCCAGACCTATGACAGACCTTGAAGCAATCTGCTCACAAGGTGAGCAACTCCAAAAGGCCACGTCTATAGCATATAAATGGCTCCAAAATCACACTCCTGAAGGAGCAGATAGATTTAGAAAACATTGGTCCTCAGCGCTCAACTGAACAATCACTGACAAACAGTGGACAAAGGCATGTATTCTGGCACATAAGTGTTCAATAAGTACCAAGATGCCACAAACATCCTATAAATTACTTACAGACTGGTATATCACACCTGCTAAACTACCCTGTTTCCCCAAAAATAAGACCTAGCGTGATTGTCAGTGATGGCTGCAATATAAGCCCTACCCCCGAAATTACCCCTACCCTGTTTCCCTGAAAATAAGCCCTACCCTGAAAATAAGACCTACAAGGACTTTAACTAGGGCTTATTTTCGGGGAAACAGGGTAGTATGCTCAAACCCCCAAAACCTGTTGGAGATGTGGAGGTGATACAGGCACACTCATACACATCTGGTGGCAATGCCCTAAGCTGGCCACATTTTGGCGCAAGGTTAGGGATCTGATAAAATTGATAACCGAAACAAAAATGGAGTTGGATGCTGCCTCCTACACATCTCCTCATTTCCCCTGAAAAAGTACAAGAACTCACTAACTAAACATATGCTGAACGCAGCAAAGACGTTAATCCCAATCTTCTGGAGGACCACACGAGTACCGACCATCTCACAATGGCTAGCAAAGGTCTCAATGATCCGCGAAATGGAAGACACCCTGGCTCAAGCTTCAGATACAGTTGACAAATTCCACAAAACATGGTCTCCTTGGATTGAATTCCGTTACTCTGACGCATATAAAGAATTCTGCGAAACCTAATAAGTCAATCCTTACACATGTGAGGAACAGATACCCTCACCTGTCACTAGATCCATTTGGTATACCCCCACCCTGTCCCCCTTCCTAAACCTAATTACTAATCTTTTCTCTCTCTTCTCCCTATCTTTTTTACTTTGATTGAATATCTTCACTGGTATAGATCTACCTATACTATTCGATTAATATCTATGAACAAGTTCGTAATCTACATAATGTTATAAATTGAGTTGAAATGTTTAGAACTAACATACAGATACAAGTAACCAAATGGCTGAATAGTGAGGACTTGATGTACTACATTAAAATGTATAACCATCAATGATTACCACAATGTCCATCGCAAATTATATTAACAAAATAACTACTGATAAATACATGTACAGTCAGGTCCATAAATATTGGGACATCGACACAATTCTAATCTTTTTGGCTCTATACACCACCACAATGTATTTGAAACTAAACTAACAAAATGTGCTTTAACTGCAGACTTTCAGCTTTAATTTGATGGTATTTACATCCAAATCAGGTGAACGGTGTAGAAATTACAACAGTTTGTATATGTGCCTCCCACTTTTTAAGGGAACAAAAGTAATGGGGCAATTGGCTGCTAAGCTGTTCCATGGCCAGGTGTGTGTTATTCCCTCATTATCCCATTTACAAGGAAGAGATAAAAGGTCCAGAGTTCATTTCAAGTGTGCTATTTGCATTTGGAATCTGTTGCTGTCAACTCTCAATATGAGATCCAAAGAGCTGTCACTATCAGTAAAGCAAGCCATCATTAGGCTGAAAAAACAAAACAAACCCATCAGAGAGATAGCAAAAACATTAGGTGTGGCCAAATCAACTGTTTGGAACATCCTTAAAAAGAAAGAACTCACCGGTGAGCTCAGCAACACCAAAAGACCCGGAAGACCACGGAAAACAACTGTGGTGGATGACCAAAGAATTCTTTCCCTGGTGAAGAAAAGATCATTCACAGCAGTTGGCCAGATCAAGAACACTCTTCAGGAGGTAGGTGTATGTGTGTCAAAGTCAACAATCAAGATAAGACTTCACCAGAGTGAATACAGAGGGTTCACCACAAGATGTAAACCATTGGTGAGTCTCAAAAACAGGAAGGCCAGATTAGTTTGCCAAACAACATCTAAAAAAGCCTTCACAGTTCTGGAACAACATCCTATGGACAGATGAGACCAAGATTAACTTGTACCAGAGTGATGGGAAGAGAAGAGTATGGAGAAGGAAAGGAACTGCTCATGATACAAAGCATACCACCTCATCAGTGAAGCATGGTGGTAGTGTCATGGCGTGGGCATGTATGGCTGCCAATGGAACTGGTTCTCTTGTATTTATTGATGATATGACTGCTGACAAAAGCAGCAGGATGAATTCTGAAGTGTTTCGGGCAATATTATCTGCTCATATTCAGCAAAATGCTTCAGAACTCATTGGACGGCGCTTCACAGTGCAGATGGACAATGACCCAATGCGAAAGCAGCCAAAGAGTTTTTTAAGGGAAAGAAGTGGAATGTTATGCAATGGCCAAGTCAACCACCTGACCTGAATCTGATTGAGCATGCATTTCACTTGCTAAAGACAAAACTGAAGGGAAAATGCCCCAAGAACATGCAGGAACTGAAGACAGTTGTAGTAGAGGCCTGGCAGAGCATCACGAGGGATGAAACCCAGCGTCTGGTGATGTCTATGCGTTCCAGATTTCAGGCTGTAATTGACTGCAAAGGATTTGCAACCAAGTATTAAAAAGTGAAAGTTTGATGGATGATTGTTAATCTGTCCCATTACTTTTGGTCCCTTAAAAAGTGGGAGGCACATATACAAACTGTTGTAATTCCTACACCTTTCACCTGATTTGGATGTAAATACCCTCAAATTAAAGCTAAAGGTCTACAGTTAAAGCACATCTTGTTTGTTTCACTTCAAATCCATTGTGGTGGTGTATAGAGCCAAAAAGATTAGAATTGTGTCGATGTCCCAATATTTATGGACCTGACTATATCTTCAATCCAAGTATGTAACCAATTCTATGCAGTTGTTGATGTTCAATAAACTTTAATTGTTAAAAAAAAAAAAAAACTTTTTCTGTCATTTTCTGCAACAAAGTCCCAAGGGAGTTTGTTTTTTGGATTATTAGAGGGACGGAGCAGCTAAGAACTCATTGCCTATTCGCCATACATTTTCTTTTAGGATGGAGAGCAGGAGGGTTCAGTTCAGGCTTCTGTAAAAAAAAGTTAAAATGCAAAAATATGTACATTTATAATTTTTTTCATATAGGTGAACTTTAACCACACCCTAACCATAACTCTTTACACTTAACCCAAATAATATAGCCTAAGATCAATGACTAATGTTAATTTAACCCCTACTAATCCATTCCTTCTCTTTGTTGAAAGCCTTCAGCTATTTTTGCTTGGAATTCAGGTTCCCCAGGATCATGTTTACCAGTAACAGAGAGAAGCAAAAAATATGTATGTTTCTGTGGTATAGAACTTTTTCTGTATGACTTCTGATTTACTGGTCAGTAGGTATACGTTCTGCTCTGGTTTCAGATCAAGTAGTGTTCAGCACACTTCAAAGAAGTTTGGATGCTGAACCTGACCCCTATTGAGATTAATGGGAGCTAAAATTGTCAAATTAAAAATGCCAATTTTCTGGGCTAATAGGAAAGGGGGTGTCAAAAATAGCATAAAATAGGGGTGGGAATTGCCCTGAGGAACATGCAAAATAAATAAATAAGTAAATAATTCCATTCAGGCAAGAAGTTGTGATTTTGTAAGTGAAATAATAAAAAAATAATAACATGCCCGTGAGTGCCCCAATCTTGTCTGTGAAAGGGTACATCTCTGTTATGTACATTTACAAAGGAAATTAATGTTTAACCACTTCAGCCCCAGAAGATTTGGCTGCTCAAGCAGGCCATTTTTTTGCGATACGGCACTGCATCGCTTTAACTGACAATTGCACAGTGGTACGATGCTGTACCCAAACAAAATTTCACATCCTTTTTTTTCCCCACAAATAGAGCTTTCTTTTGGCGGTATTTTATAATCTCTGCGTTTTTAATTTTTTGCGCTATAAACAAAAAAAGAGTGATAATTTTGAAAAAAACACAATATTTTGTACTTTTTGCTATAATAAATATCCCCAATTTTTTTTTAAAAAAAGCAAATAAAAATAAAAGTTATAGCGTCTACAAAATAAGGGAAAGATTTATGGCATTATTATTATTATTTTTTTTACTAGTAATGATCCGGGACTGCGACATTATGGCGGACTGATCCAAAACTTTTGACACATTTTTAAGACCATTGACATCTATACTGCAATCAGTGCTATAAAATGCACTGATTACTGTGTAAATGTCACTAGCAGGGAAGGGGTTAACACTAGGGGACGATCAAGGGGTTAACTGTGTTCGCTCTTGTGTGTTCTAACTGTAGGGGGATGGGACTGACTAGAGGAGATGACAGATTGTTGTTCCTAGCTAGTAGGAAACATGATCTGTCTCTCCTCTCCTCTCAGAACAGAGATTTGTGTGTTTACACACACACGTCCCTGTTCTGGCTTTCGTGCCCGCAATCGGGCGTGGCCGGCGGTCATCGTGACCGCTGGCCATGGACATTGACACCCCCGTAGTGCAGCTGATGTCCCTGCTTAAAGAGCCGACGTACAGTTCCGACCTGCCTCAGTATAATGATGGCGGCTGGTCAGCAAGCGGTTAAAATTGCTGGCAAATAGCATGTCATTGACAGCTTCTATAGAAAAAAAGCACGCAGACCACTCCATTGGAGGATCTTTAGAAGGGTCTGTGTGCTGTTTTGTTTTTAGTTTTTTTTTTTAATATTTAGAAAATGAATGTCATTTGCTGGCATTTTTTTCTTCCTTCATATATGTAAATTTTGCTGTAGCATATTCTAAGAATGAAAGAAGAATGAAAAAAAAAGTGTGTCTGGTGTGGATTTTAAGGGGGTACCTAATGCAAAGAAAAAAAATACCGTAAGTAAAAAAAACAAAACAAAACAAAAAATGCTTAACATCCCCATAAAAATCCATACCAGACTCTTAAACTGAGCATCCAGATAAGGGGGGAGGGGGAAAGCATATGTTTCCCCTGCCCCTGAAACATACCAGGCTACTTGCCCTCAACATGGAGGGGGGTGTCCTCGTGTTGATGAGGACAAATGCATCTTCCACACAACCCTGGCTGGTAGTTTTGAGTTCTATGGTCAGGGATGGGGGCTTATCAGAATCTGGAAACCCCCTTTAATAATAGGGGGCCCCCAGATACTTTTCCCCTAAATAAATAAATATGGGGTACATAGTACGTTTACTCATTCACAACAAATAATTACTACCTAGAAATAAAGAACATTTGAAATAAAATAAAAAGATCCCAAAAAAGTCTCTCATAGTAAATCCATTGTCATTCATAGTGTCCGCCACCTGCAAACTCAAAAATGACAACCCAGCTGTCATGACTGATTCTTACAGTACTCATAGCCAAATGAATGCTCCCTAAGATGACATCAGCTATATAAGGGAAGGGACGAGGATGGTGGTGACATCATTGACTAAATGTGGCAATGGGAGAGATAAGTTCATCACTGATGCTTCTCCTTCCACTTTCTAGCCACAGGCTTAGTTGCATACAGGACAACATGGACTAAGACAGTGGTTCTCAACCTTGGGTCGAATGGCAATTTTCCATGGGTCACCGAATCCTGAAGCCTGCACTGCTCTCCCAGCAGGTCTGTCCCTGGAGCCTGTGGCTGCCCAGCTGGGCTGTTCCTGGAGAATGCGGCCGCCCACTCAGCCTCTTCACATCTGCCCATTCAGTTCACGGCATGGCTGGGAGACAGAGACTAGAGGTCAGCTGACTGGTGAGGAATGTGAAGTGGGAGGGGCTGAAAGAAACCCTATCTCCTGATTTCGGCATAGGTGGCACTGCTGTGAGACACCACAAAGTCGGAGACACAGTGAAGCCGGAGACACAGTGACACTACCTGTGATTATAGTTGCCATTAAAAGTCCCCACTACAGTTCTCAGATCAGCAGATGACCTTGATCAAGACCTTGATCAAGAGCACATAAGTTGGCTGATCAGAACTCCCTCCAGCACTGCTACTGATCATAATTCCCCGCCAGCACTGCCACTCATCCCATTCCCCCCACCAAGGAGAAAGAGAAGGACTCAAATTAGTGAATACATGGAAGGGAGAGGAAAAGAGGGAGAGGAACAAAGAGAAAGAGTGGTACAGCCTAAATTGTACCATAAGGGGTTTTAAAACTGTAGGAGTGAAAGGGACTCAGGGAGCGCTAAATGTCTATTGGTTAGGGGCGCAAAGTACAAAGTACTTGTCTTGCCTTGGGTGCTGACAACCCACGCTACAAAAATAATCTTACTGTTAGGGGTTCCCACAACTTGGGAAATTTTATCAAGGGGTCATGGCACTAGAGTGGTTGAGAACCACTGGACTAATGCCGCGTACACACGATCGGACTTTCTATCCTACTTGGTCCGGCACACTTTCCGACGGACTTTGTCCGCCAGGTGCGCCGGACTTTAATACGGACGGACTTGCCCACACACGCCGGGACTTTCCGGCGGGCTAAGTCCGCCCGTCTTTCCGACGGGCTTTCGCCGGACTTTCAGAATGAATGGACTTGCCCACACACGGACAAGTCCGTTCATTTTGAACGTGACTCAGGTGCGACGGGACTAGATAAGGATGTCAATCTTGCCGCTTTTATCGGCGAGATTGACACCTTGCGAGCCCCGTCGCGGGGCATACCAGGCCCTTAGGTCTGGTATGGATTATAAAGGGGAACCCCTACGCCGAAAAAACGGTGTGGGGCCCCCCCTAAAATCCATACCAGACCCCGATCCGAGCACGCAGCCTGGTCGGTCAGGAAATGGGGTGGGGACGAGCGAGCGCCCCCCCCCCCTCCTGAACCGTACCAGGCCGCATGCCCTCAACATGGGGGGTGGGTGCTTTGGGGGAGGGGGGCGCCCTGCCCCCCCCCCCTCAAAGCACCTTGTCCCTATGTTGATGAGGACAAGGGCCTCTTCCCGACAACCCTGGCTGCGTGCTCGGATCGGGGTCTGGTATGGATTTTAGGGGGGCCCCACGCCGTTTTTTCGGCGTAGGGGTTCCCCTTTATAATCCATACCAGACCTAAGGGCCTGGCATGCCCCGCGCTCGCCGCAATAGGAAGATTTGTTTTTCCTATTGCAGCGAGCGCGAGATGCAATACCCTGCCCTCGTGTCGTATTTGGTCTGTCGGACCAGCCTACACACGAGCGGGCTTTCCGTCGGACCAGCACACACACGAGCGGACTTTCCGCCCGAAACTGAGTCCGACGGAAAGATTTGAAACTTTCTTCAAATCTAGGTCCGGCGGGCTTTTGGGAAGAAGTCCGCCGGAAAAGTCCGCCGCCGCCCACACACGGGCGGATTGTCCGGCACACTCTGGTCCGCCGGACCAAGTATGCCGGAAAGTCCGACCGTGTGTACGCGGCATAAGAGGATGTGAATTCAGTGGTACTTGCTATCAGACAGAGAACATCCAGCAACAGAAAAAATGTTTCTGGATTAACCACTTGACCTCCGGAAGGTTTTACCCCCTTCATGACCAGGGCATTTTTTGTTCAGCACTGTGCTACTTTAACTGCGCACCCATGCAACACTGTACACAAATGAAATCTATATATTTTTTAGACACAAATAGAGCTTTCTTTTGGTGGTATTTAATCACCACTGGGTTTTTAATTTTTAATTATATAAACAAAAAAAAGACTGAACATTTAAAAAAAAAAAAATACTTTCTACTTTCTGTTATTAAATGTATTAAGTAAACAAAAAAACAAAAAACAAATGTCTTCATATATTTAGGCCAAAATGTATTCTTCTACATGTTGGTAAGCAAAAAAATTCCAATAAGTGTATATGAATTGGTTTGTGAGAATGTTATAGCATCTACAAACTATGGTATTTAAACTGGAATTTACGCAGCTATAGACGCTATACTGTAATTGCAGGGATCAGGAACTTATAGTGGGATTGTGATAGGATGACGGCCAATCTGGCGCTAACAGATACTGGCTGGGAGGGTAACTAACTGAGACTGAAGTTGCTAGTGACACTAATATACTGATCATTGATAATGCTGTACACTGACACTGTACTAATGACAATGACTGGGAAGGAGTTAACATTGTTGTGAGTGTGAGATGGAATCTTTATAAAGATTCAGTATTTATTTCAGTGCCTCCAACCTTACGGTAATTTCTTTAAATTTAGTTCTTACTTTAGGTGCACACCACAATTCTTTCCTGAGTTAATTGATTTACGGGGTTTTCATACCAAAGTATCAAATATGTCCAAACAAACTTGAGAGGTAACTAACTCTCCCTTTTATTCATTAGCGGATATATTCATACAATTTTATACAGAACATAATTTTCTGGTGATTGAGACTTCACACATACATTATCAAACATCAATATGGGTAGTGGGGAAAATTATTATAATTACCCAGAGGAGTCACAATGGTCTGTTGGAAAAATATGGGTATAATTTTACCCTTTGTCTTCGAGAACGCAGTATCCCTCGTTGCTTAGAGGAGAGCCTCTTCAAATCTCTCCGGCCGGAAGAAATTCAAAGTATTATCTCACCGAGACAACGGAACCATACTGCCCATTTGAATTACTTATTAAACCAACAGAGCTAAAATTTTAAATGGAGTCATAAAGCTTCCCTGGGGCTACAGACATTTAAATTGATGTGAATATTGGTTTAAATTACCTAAAACACGGTGGTAGTACTACACCCCTAAACAAACAATAAACATCAATAAAAGTAATCTAGAATGGACTTCTGCACTACTAAAGTGAATGTTGTGTGGAATGCCGCAAAAATCAAAAAAGTGTACACCACTCACTAACTTAAATCCAAAAATAACACAATCAATAATTGTGCCTGTGATTTTGCGCAAACCTAAATACTTAATCAAGCATAAATGTAAATAATAATAGAATCAAATAGATCAAATAGTCCATAAAGTGAAAATCCGTGACTGTAGTGCAAATCAATACGGTGAGTACAATGAGTGAATATTCTATACAGTGATAAAACAAAAGTGTCAGAGTGCGTTGATAGTAGATCTCGTGACTTTCGTGGTATTGGATACCCACTAGGGGCTCCCAGAACTCTCACCTTCCTGACATTAATAAAATGCCTTTATGTATCCATTCAGGGCTGCGCTTGTTCCAGTCCCAGCGGTGTAGTTGTTCTGGTGCGTCTTATGGGGAGATGGCGTCCTCTCCGGTGAATAAACTCCACATAAGGGGGGTAATCAGAAAGGAGGATACTCCAATAGGGTAATAACGTAAAAACCGAAGTTTTTATTTAAAAATATCTGCTTACAATTAAGTAGCGTTGGATCAGCAATTCAAACAGTGTGTTTACAATCCCCGCTACGTCACTTCCGGTCCGCGCTGTTGTGTATCCGGTTACGTCCGTTACGTCCTACGCGTTACGTCATATCACATGACTTCCTCAGGGCACCAGATTGGTTGTTATCGTAGTGTATTTATATAGTGGGGACAGGAAGTGTACTTGACGCCATTTTGTTGTAGACCAAGTGTATGTAAATCCCGCGGCCATCATAGAGAGAATGGGCTCGCTGATGTTTTGTAAATAAAGATTTTGCATGTTCATACAAAGCAGCAAAAAAAGTTTACAGCGAAGATGTTTCAAAGTTGTTTATATTAATACTAGTGGCGTTAGTCGAATCAATCTTCGTTCTAATAGCGATGATGCTGCATTTATATTGGATTGTGCATGTTCACTATGAGCAAGTTTGTAAAGTGCCTGTTGTTTGTAAATATATCCCGTAATGTAGCTGACTAAAATAGATAAAACACTAGAACGGCTGGTTCTAGATGACAATATATTAAAAATATCTTTAATGACGATAATTGTTAAAAAATGTATAAGGATAAAAATATTAAAAAGTGAATATAAAAGAGACAAGCTAAATAATAAAAATCACTGATAAAAAATCAATTGATAAAAAATCAATTGATAAAAATCGAATCATGCGACTGGGTCATGCGATACGAGCAGACAAATATATTGGATGATAATGCACACCGGAAATGATATACATCCTCTGAAGAAGTCAGGTGTGGTGTGACATCACGCGTAGGGACGGGATAGGCTGGACACACTGAGAGAAGGCTATGAGCTCGCCGCTCGTCGGATACAAATACTGTATCATTTATTTGTCAATGTGAGTACCTGCTTTCTTTGCTTAATAAACTACTTAATTTCAAAACGGAATTACACTATTGGGTTCCTTTCCATTCTACTTTATCTATAAACACCTCCCTGCATCACATCTGAGGGAACCTTACCCCAGGACGGTGAGGAATACATAGGAGCCGCTAGGTGGAAAAGATAAAGAACCAGTTTGGTCATATGCTGTTGCCCCATTTCTTTGAGGTAAGGGGCCACTACCTACTGTAGTGTTTGCACACGAAGCTGCATGAAATTCTGAGTCATCAAGCACTTTAACTGCTACATGCGCATGCCAGCACCATATTGTCACAGATATTATCATGAATAAGGACGTTTTTCCTGTGTGATTTTCCTCTTTTTTAATCAATTTTTAGGACATTCACTTTTATTTCATTAATATCTAGTTTGGAGGTTTTATTCATATATTTTTTGTCTGCACACTTGCACTTTATGGAAATGTCTGTTTAACACTATAAGCCATTATATGAAGTAGTTATTTATGTTGCACAGTGTTTTGCACCATGCACTTTGCCAATTTGTGATTGTTAATTATTTAGTATAATCCACGCTGCCTTATTTAATATTGTTCCTTGTCACTTATGCTGAATTAGCCACTGTTATAGTCATCTACGATTGATATTTTAATTTAAGTTTTTTAGGTTGCTAATTTGTCTACACCCACATTTTTTATAATTTTTACTATTAACTTAATTCTGTGCAGTGAGCTACATCACTTGTATGAATATATCACTGGCTTTTCAGGCCATTTATATACATTTAGTTTACTTTATTACTTTGACCACTAGAGGTTTACATAACAGTCTCATGGCCGGGTTCCGTCTTTGGTCTTTCCGGGTGCTATCATCTTTGATTGCAGGTTTGGATGGTTGCGGGGATACCATTCCTCTGATGTATACACAATCAGCTGAAAAACAAACAAATAGAGGTTTGAGTATCATGTGGAGATGTGATAAAATAAACTTTATTCTCAGGTGATTTAACCCTTTTGATTGACCTTAAAGGTATATGTTGCTGAGGATCATTCCTCCAGTAATTGTAATTGGGACTTGGGATGGCAAGCCGTAACTGATTTATGTGTACCCATCTCTCATTAATCTCACAATTCCGTGGAATATGCAGTTTATATGCCACGGGGGAGATTTTGTCCACTATATTGAATGGACCCCTCCAGGACGGTAAGAATTTCCGTTCTTTTACCTGGCTTCTTGTGAAATTGTAGAGATATACCCGGTCCCCGATCTCATATTCCTTTTTAGTGGTTTTGAGGTCATAATATGTTTTGGCGCTAGTCGCGGCTCTTTCCAGGTTTCTTTTTGCAAATGAGAACGCATATTGTAAATGCTTTCGTAAATCTTCAATGTATTGGTGCGTTGTGGTGGCATTGATTAAGTTATGATCGGTGGTGCGGTATAGGAGATGTTGGGGTAGGACCATCTGCCTTCCGGTCATAAGTTCAAAGGGTGACACTTTTGTGACAGTATTTGGGGTTGCCTGTAATGCCATCAGTACTAATGGAAGTTTCACATCCCAGTCCCGGTCTGTTTCTTTCACAAATTTTTTTAGTATGTTGACAATGGTCTGATTGTACCGCTCCACTCCGCCACTAGAAGCAGGCCGATAGGCGAGGTGTAACTTTCTTTTTACCCCTAGGATCTTCCACAATTTGGTCATTACCTTGCTAGTGAAATGAGTACCTCTATCGGATTCCATCCTCTGTGGAAGGCCAAAGCGGGAAAATATGTGATTTATCAAAAGGGCGGCACATGTTTCAGAACTGTTATTTAGTGCGGGAATGCATTCAACATATTTGGTAAATAAACATGTTACGGTTAACATATATCGATTTCCCCGTGAAGATTTTGTTACAGGCCCAATAAAATCCATTTGAAGGTCTGTCCATGGCATACATATCCCCCTTCTCTGTAGGGGTGCCCTATGGGTGGGCGAAGCCGGTTGAAATTGAGGACATATCAGACATCCCTGACAGTATTCTTTCACATCACGTAGCATATGAGGCCAGTAGGCGTAGGATCTCATAGGTGATTCGTTCTCCGTGGTGCCCAGATGTGGGGGCGTCATGGGCATGCTGGAGCATTAAACCTCTGAATTTGAGGGGAACTACCCATTGTTGGATACCCCCCTTGGAGGTGCGGATCAGCAATCCCTGATGCAACGCGAATTGGGTTTTGGATTTCATTAATATCCGTAAGTCTTCCTTGCCAGGATCATTATCTTGACTAAGGGGATTCTGGCTCGGACATTTCAAATGTTCATAAAATAAGCCAATTATTGGGTCCTCTTTTTGGGTGGTCATTAAATCTTCACTGGGGTTTTCATGACTCCACTGCAATGCATTTGAATTATTAGTCACCCGAGCTTGTTGCCTAGTAACGGCTTCTGACTGTATTGACCCGAGGAGATGATCTATATCTAGCAACTCACCTGTTAGGGCCCCTTCTTTGGCTAGGGTGTCGGCCTGGTCATTTCCTTCCTTCTCCTCACCTAGGACTTTGGAGTGGCCTTTGGTTTTCTTAAAATATAGGGTGATTTCATGTTCCCTTACTAATTGGTCAATTTGACAAAACAACTTAACATGTTTTACAGGTTTATGGTTACTTTTTACCATGTTGTTCCGTTTCCATCGGGTGAGGTATTCAACAAAACTATTTCTGACATAATTTGAGTCGGTGATGATGGCAAATTCCTTAATGTGGTATTTTATAGCCATCTCAACGACTTTCAGAATGGCAGTGAGCTCCGCAATTTGGCTGCTTCTCGGTCCAATTTTGTATTCCACAGAGATTGGGGCTACACCTTGGGTCCATACGATCCCGATGCCAGCCACTAGTTGGAGCTGGTCCTTGTCCTTGTGGTGATAGGCACAGCCATCTACAAAAACATGTGGCAACTGTCTACAGTATTTGTCATCATAAACCTTGTATGGAGACAACATTTGCTCCTCTATAAAGTCAGTGTCTGGGGCCGTCGCGCAGGGACCAGGAGCAGCGCAGTCGTGCAACTCAGCGAGGCCCTGGGCCACTGGACTTTCTTGTTCTGTTTATATCGAATTTCCAGGGGCAAACCTTGTAGGGACAGAGTCCAGGCGGTGATGCGGCTATTTGACACATTCCCGTCCCTAATACGTTCACTCTGTAAATACTGTAAAGGTTGGTGTGCGGTCTCAACAATAATTCTCTCACCTTGAATGTAACTGCGGAAATTCTGTAATGCCCAGACAGTGGATAATAGTGCTTTTTCGCAGTCCGAAAACTTAACCTCGACTGCGGACAGGGTTTTACTGGCATAGGCGATAATTTTATTGACATTTTCTTGTTTTTGATAAAGGACAGAACTCATACTTACCTGCGTGTATCCAGTTTTAAGGAAAAATGGTTTACCTCCTTCTGGATACGCTAGGCAGGGGGCTTGGGTAAGTCGGATCTTCAGTTCCTTCATAGCGTCTGTTTGTTCCTGGCCCCATGACCACTCGGTGCCTTTCTTCAGCAGACAGAGTAATGGTTTGCTAATCTCGGCGTAATTGTCAATGAACTTCCGCAAATAGTTCACCAATCCTAAAAACTATCTCAATTCTTTCAGATTAGTAGGGACTTTACAATTCAATACTGCCTCAACCTTCTTCTTTTGGGGGTTTAACCCTTCTGAGGTAATTTCGTGGCCTAGAAAGTTTACTCGGGTGCGGCACCATTGTGCTTTCTGAAATGATAGTTTCACTCCGGCTGCCTTTAGCTGGCCCAAAACGTGTCGGAGTTCTATGAGGTGTTTGGTCACGTCGGTAATTTTAATGAGGATGTCATCGACGTATGCCAAAGTTCCTCGCTCCAAAGCATCTGGCATGGCCTTGTGCATAAAAACTGCAAATTCGTGGCCTGAATTAATGTAACCAAAAGACATACGCACCCAGCAGTATTGTTGGTTCCCAAAGCTGAATGCCAGTTTGTATTGATCTTCTTCACTGACTCTTATGGTCCAGTATCCCTGGGCACAGTCGAGGGCCGAGAACACCTGTGACCCCTGGAGTTGGGCCAGGCACTGGTCGATGTAGGGTACGGGCCATCCTGACATGTAGACACGCTTATTTAGTTGTCGGAGATCAGCGCATAAGCGCCACTGTCCGTTGGGTTTTAAAATTCCCAGGATGGGGTGATTGTATGAACTTTGGATGGGTCTAATTATAACCCGTTCGAGTAATTTCCAAATGATCTCAGAGAGAGACTCATAGGAGGCTAGCGGAAGTCTATACTGTTTTACAAATACTGGTGGGGCCTGAGGATCGGTCAGGATTTTGGCTATGTGGAGATCAGTATTTCCACAATCGTAGGAATCCTGAGCAAAAATTTCCTGGAATTCCAGAAGAAGTTCGCGGAGCAATTGTCGCTCAAGATCATTGGTGCAGGCATCAGCTAGGGTTATAATCTCTTCGACTATTTCTTTAAACCCCGGAAAACTTTCCGGTTTCCCTATCTCATAGGCCTCTTTGAGTCTGGTGGTCAGGTCATTTGGTGTGTTAGGTATATTTCCCCCCCAGTCAGGCCCCTTGGGGTACTCTTGTTCCTTGATTGGTTGTTCGAAGACAAGAGATGTTTCTTCAATTCTACAAGTACCATCCTCAGAATCGAAGGGGTAAATGGACTCTATAGTGAATATTCCTTCGGGTACAGAACTGAATGATTGTTCAGTTAACCTCTCCTCAGGTAGATATTCATCTGGTATGAGTCCAATCACTTGGCTGGTGACTCCAAATGTGTGATACCCTGTCTCTACCGCCAGGCCTATAAGGGTGCCTTTGGGTAAGTTAAGGTCTTGGTTTGAGAGGTTGTGTATGTAGATGGACATCATTGACTGATGCGTTTTGATCATAGGTGTGTGGGGAATTTTTATTCCCTCTTCCTGTATTCTCTGGGACAGGCATACTAATGCATCCGGTCCCTTCAGTTTTTGTCCTTTTTTTACGATGATGCGGAGTATGAAATTTTTAGTGTCCCTAGGGATGGTAATTTCTCGAGCTACTTGAATCTCAACAGCATAGGGCATCTGTTGCTGGGATTTCAGGGCTGAGGTCATATCTAGATATCCCTCGGGTTCCCCCTTTAGTCGACTCCATACGCAGTCGTTTATCAGGTCAATTTGTATGGCAAAACGATGCAATAAGTCGTTGCCGATGTAAATTTGGGATTGTGGGTTACCCAGTACTATGAACACGTGAGTAGTCGTTTTATTTCCTATGGTGATATCTAAGAAGCATCTAGCGATCGAGTCATGGTCCTCAGAGTCATTGATGGTATCTGTCATCCAATGTCTCTGAGGAGTGGAAAAATGTATCATTTCTTTGTTATAAAGATGGCTAACAAGGCCCTGGCTCACAAAACTATGCTCTTGTTTCAGATCAATTTTGGCATATTTTGACTTGGTACAACCCTTGATCCGGGCAGGTATAAAGAGGTCATTGTTAACTCTTTCTATTTCTGTCAGGAACTGGGCATGATTTCCCCCTTTCCTAGTTTTCTCTTTATGGTGGAAGGATATGGTCAGTACCTTATCTTGGAGGGAGATCTCTTTTATTTTATCTCGGGGAATGTTAAAAATATGTTCTTCGTTTCCTACCTTCAGGCCATGATTGTCGGGTTGGATGACCGTGACCTCGGGGAACTGACTATTCCTGAAGTGGATTTCTAGGGACCCAGGCCTTTCTTCCACCAGGTGGCAGTGTTGCCGGGACTGGGGAATTCGAAGTCTTTCATATTTAATCGGGGAGTTGACCTGTGACCACATCACTTGATTCACGCAGTCAACAATTGTATTGAGCCTCTTAAGGAGATCCATCCCAATGATCATGTGATGGTTTGGGAGATCTGCAATGATAATAGGGTGTCTGATTTCCTTATTACCCAATGTAAGTTTGAGCCAGGCAGTACCCATGACTTGCAGTGGCTCTCCCCCCACCCCGATTAGTGAGCAATCAAAGCTCCTAAGTCTTGGTCTGTCGGGCATCGATTTTATTGCTTCATTAAATTGTTCCTGCGACAGGATGGTGGCCTGGGATCCCGTGTCAACCAAACCTGAAATGGGGTGATCACCGGCCTCATGTATCTTTACAGTTGTGAAATACCTTCCATCAGATTCGATCAACTCGCACATGAAATTGGCGTGGTTAAAGATCTGTGGGCTTTCTAATAATTTGCATTTGGCATTTATCTTACCGCATGTCACAGCTTCTTTGTGCTTATGAGTCCTGCGGGGTGGCCTGCGGGGTCTACTTGAGATGGAAGCACATGGAGTGGGAGGCATCCCGCCTGATTGGTCACTTACACTGGCACTCAGGGGATTAGTTTCCTTAGAAGGGTTAGAAGGGTACTGAAAAACAGGAGCAGAATTAACAACCCCACCTTGATTCCCTTTTGTTAGTGGCACGTCGGGGTTGCGTTGTTGATCTCTTGTCATCGCACCCCGGGTCGTTCTATGCAGGGGGCTTGTTTGGGGTTCTAGACATTCTGTGACCCTGGGTTGGTCACAGGAGTGGCCCCTAAAAAAACTGGGTTGGTAGATTGGTAATTGATCAGTTGTGTCATTCGTTCGCACATCTTATTAATTTGTGCCTCTACCTGCTCGATTCGCCGGTCCAGGGCATCTTGGCGATTTACACTATTTTGTCTGAACCGGTTGCGTTCGGGTCGGGACTGTAGTGACGCGTCAGTTTCATCGCCACTTTTCGGATCTTGGTGTTGTGGTCTTTCTCTCGGGGGCTCCTGTGGTTCCCTTTGGTTTTGGCTAGTTTGAGGGGCTACCCCCCCGGGCTGATTTATCGGTTCCTGATTGGGAGGTGTCCTACGATTATTAGGGTTCTCATTAGAATTTGGATCTCTAATGAAATTTGGGTCTCTGTAATACCCAGGGTAGCCCTGGAAGTTTGGATTTCTATTAAAGCGCGGGTATCCTTGAGAATCGGGGTTTCTAAATGAGTTGGGGTTCCTATTATAATAGGGGTACCTGGCGACAGTGGGACCTCAATTCCAATTTGATCGTTGGTCGTTCTGGGATCCCTGTAGATATCCCCTTTGGCTATTTCTATACCTGCGGCCCCTTTCACTCTCACTATCGTAACCTGGCAACCTTTGTCTGTCCGCCATCATCTGTTGTGGCTGGGATGGAGTTCCGGGAGATGCCGGGAGTTTCCCATTTCGGACTACCTCTGCATACGATTTCCTCTCTGTCTGTAGCTCATGAGGTTGGGGTTTCATGGTGGTGGCTGCTATAGTTTTAAGGTTGGGTTTGGTTTCTCTTTTCACCCCACTTTCACTGGACTGCTGGATTGAGTACAGGTGATCACTCTCCCTGACTAACCAATCCAGGGAACGTCCTTTTTTAAAATCCCTTGCTAGTCCTAATTTGATATAAGCAGGTAACGCTTCAAAAAATAGAGTCAGGAATTCTGGCTGTTCCGGGTCGGGGTCCTTTTCGGACAGAAATTATGCGCTTCTTAATATAGCCAGGAATTCTGTGGGACTCTGATTATGGCCGCATTTCAAATTGTAGGCCGCGGCTTTAGCAGCGGTCACAGTTTTGTAGGGCCCAAACTCCATTTGACACCTATGTTTGATTTCCCTCCATGACTGACCGTATAGATCCTGTAATGAATCAAAAAATTGCTTGTACTTTTCCTCGAATATCCATGGCAATAATTCAATTTTAGTATGATCATCCTGGATGTTTAAGATTTCCAGGGTACGTTCGTATGTTCCTATATGGTCAGTGATGGTTTGGGAACCTTTTGTGGAGAAAACGGGCACAGTTTCTCTTATGAATTTTATCACCTTAGGGGTGTCATATTTTTTTGTTGGCGTCTTAGTCCTTCTTTTCTGTCTGTCTGAAACTTTTTCAACTTCCTCCTCTGTATATTCTGGGGAGTATCTGTGAAGTTTAGGGGGTGACTTGTCTTCTGAATCTGTCCCATTGTAACTTACCCGTGTTTGCCGGAAAGATGGAGGTTTCTGTTTTTCCATTTCCCCTATATGACTTCGGCTCGTGGATCTATAGTCTCCCTGTTCCGTTAATCTTCCTATCTGTCCCTCCAATATTCTCCTCTCATCTCTAAGTTTCTCAATTTCTGTCTCCTTCTTTTTTTCCTCTGTCAATAAAGACTGCTTCCCTAGGACCTCTCCTTTCTTTTTTGTAACTTTCTATTTCTTGTTGATATTTTTAATTTTCCCCCTGTAGTTCTTTGATTTGGTGGCGGGCTTCTTCATATAGGGTCCGGATATGTTGGTACCGGCCCATCAACTCATCCTGCTCTTCTCTGAGATTATTCTCACTCTGTTGGTTTTTATGAGCAGTAAGATATGAGCAATATCAGAAAGTCCATAAACATCAATACATAACCTCAACCATATAAACCGTCATTTCAAGGACAGAAGTTAAATAAATTTGGTGTCTGGATCTTACCAATCAGCTGAAAATCAAATTCCGATAAAGTTTTAAGCACGTCAAATTGCTTTCGTCATAAAGTCCAATGGGATCAGGAAAGGTTAAATATCGATAGACTTCTTGATGTCAGGAGTATATCCGGTGTGGGGTCTGTGTGTCCTCCCTTCCTTTTTTTTCTCCTCCCTTTTATCCCCAATTGGGATAATAAGATAAAATTATCACCAGTTCAGCCCAGGAGGGCTGGCTCACTTTCTATTGGTTTAGGATACCTAATGATTAACTTTCTCTGGAAATTTTAAGGAGTTTGCATAATACTGTCTTCAACCACCAGGTGTCTCACATGTGTGTTGAGTTCATCCTTTTAAGTTAATACGTTCTATTTTCATAATGTGTATAATGGTAAGGATAGTATATACTTTTAAATATTCTGGTAATCGGTCTAATGTAGAATACATTCAGTATAATCTTGATTAATCACTATTACAATAACTGGTTACATATATATGTGTCTCTATAAATGTGTGTCTATAAAGACTGGTCTATCTAGGGAATACACACGTTGTTATATATTTCATCAATACCACATAAAATGATTATCTATATGGATACCTGTATAACTTCTGGTATCTCCACTGAACTTTTGTTTATCTTAAGTATAGGCTACAATCTTATATAATTATAATCATGATTATATGTTTTTCCTAATACTAATTTGTTACTTAAAACACTTCTACTTATAAAATCACACTTTCATATACATTTTCTTCATGGCAAAGTTGTTGGGTCCACAGACGCCAACATTATGTCTCTGTGACCTACAATGTCATAGATAGTTTAAAATGACTTATAATAACCTTATCGATAATTTAAAATATTTTTGACTGGCACAATATTCAACTCTCTCTAACGTGTTGAGATGGACCTTGAACATTCTCACTGGGTGTTTAGAAATGACTTGTTTGTCTAAACCATCCTAAAAGTTCATACAATGAGTTTTGTTAGCCAAGGTGTTAGCTATTTAAACAGTTCATCACTTGAACACAATAAGTTTAGGTTAGATGAGGCTATTTTCAATATGAGAATTGTCCGTATCATCTTGACTCCTATTTTCTTTTGTTTATTCACTAAGACCATGTAAATATCTCCTTGTTTTGTGACAAGAGCAGTCTTTGTTCCAACAGCTTCCTTTACAATACATGCTTATAAAAGTCTTCAATATTTAAAGAAGTAGAGAAAGACTTGGTCAAACATGAGAACGTCCATTTTGTCCTAAAGGCCTCAAAAAGGGCAACAGTTCAATTCTTTAACATCACAGTTCATCTGTGTTTTTTTTTTTTCTTTTTTTTTTTTTTTTAGGCCTAAGCATCTCTCATGTTTCTGCCAGGAAATATAAAATATCTTTCTTCATGAATTCACAACAACATCTAGAGACTATGTGTAATGTGTGCTGCTTTTACTTTATGATCTGGCAGTTTTTCCTCCCTGCTATTCAGGGAGAAGAAACTGTCAGATCGCCTTTCCCTGTACACAGAGTTTTGTGTTTTTGTAAACAAAGAACTTTATGTGTGATTGAACACAGCCGATCAGCTGAAATCATTGGCTGAAATCTGCTGCCAAACTTGCGCCAATCACAGTAAGGGTCAGCAGGAAGAAGGCCAGTCACATACATATACGTGATTGTGCCTGTACCTGAGAGCAGTCGGAAGATGGTCAAAGATAGCTTTTGCAATAAAAGCTAGTCATGTTATTTTATTCCTTAATGGATCATTCATTTTTTTAATTATTTCCAGCTGAAAAACTATAATACTTAGAACAAGATCAATATAGGCATAAAAAGGAGACATACATATACAGTATACTGTTCACTTTCAGTAAAAATGTATTGAAACAGAAAAAAAAGGGGTCATACTTAGTAACAGGGGCGTTGCTAGGGGGTGGCTATTGGGGCTATAGCCCCGAATCTGGGGCCCATAGCCCCGAGTCTCTTGCCGCAGGGTCCCTGCCTAACCAGCGGGTTGCGGCTGCTGCGGCAGGCTGGCTGGCTGCATGAGAGAGGCGGAGGAGAGGAAAGAAGCGAGCTCTTCACAGCCGAGCCTCTTCAATTTGGGAGCGAGGCGCGGCGAGCAGCAGAGAGATGACATAATCTCTCACTTTCCGCCACAAATCGGCGCTCCTCCACCCTCACAGCACGGTCATTGTGCAGTTCCACTTTGCAGCCAGACCCCCTTGCTTCAATGTCGGAGGTGCAGCGGGGAGCAGCGAGATGACATCATCCTGCTCTCACTCAATGGACCAGTGCTGTCAGCCTGCCACCAATGCAGCGTCAATGCACATTTGGTGGCACTGGCTGGCATAGCAAGTGACAAGCCACATCAGTTGGCAAGTGGCAACCCACCTCTGGTGGCAGGTGACGGTGGCAAGTAAGACGCTGCATCTGGTGGTAGGAGATGTGGCAAGTGACACGCCCAGGGCTCCCACTGATTCTGCAGTATGGTGAGTTGAACCACTTCATTATATATTAGAATGTAACAATAGAAATAATGCATTTCAATCACCCTGACACCATATCAACCATTATGCCATGATGATTGAAGCGCCAGCACCAGCCATCGCCGCGAAAAAATTGCTTACCACTGGTCCCCCCCCCACGGGCATGCAAATAGGTTGGTGACCGCTGCTATGGGCTCTAGCCCCAGATCTTTTGCAGACCTAACAACTCCCCTGCTTAGTAAGCCTAAATTAAGACCATTGTTTACACATTGAGCCCGGGTTCACACTAGCGCTAATTCAGAGATCGCATGTGATTCGCACCCGCACCACAGGTGCTGATCACATGCTATCTCTGAGCAATGCAAGTTCAGCCATACAGTTGTATGGCTGAACTTGCATTGGATTTGCACAGAAAATAGTGCAGGGACTTGTTTTTCCCTGCACTAGAATCGGAGAGCATTGGGTGTTCTCACCTATGCGATCCGATTCCTGTGTGAGTTCACAGTTCGCACTGTGATCTGTGAACTAAACTGGGGGTGTCATTAACTTTTTTAATGACACCCGTAGCGGTTCGCAGAAGGCAGTGTGAACTGCCTGCGGGAGAGGAGCAATGTGAGAACCGGCTCTGCAATCACGCTGGTTCCCGCATTGCACTAGTGTGAACCCAGGGTCACTGTATTTTTCTAACCACTACATCTTGACACTGGGTGGAGTTATTGTCGCCAATGGATCCCTAGTGTAATCTACAATGAAGATATGTATGTTCCGTTGTACTTCAACATCAGTTACAGTGCCTTGAAAAAATATTCATACCCTTTGAAACTTTCCACACGTTGTCATGTTACAACCAAAAATGTAAACATATTTTATTGGGATTTAATGTGATTAACCAACACAAAATGGCAATGAACAGAAACTAAAGGCTGTTTAGCCTAGAGAAGGGGGGGGGGGGAAAGATCTTCCCCAGGGACTTTTAAGGTGCTATTTAATAAACAATATATTCGAAAAATTCTGTACAATCATACTGAGTAAAAATTGATATTTATTTGTATTAAATCACATTAAAATATTCATGCCTCACTTCACGAGTGAGACATGTTAATAAGAACAATATGACATAGACAATGTCACCCAAAAATCATTATCACATTTAGACAATGCAACAAGAAGCAACTACTTAAAGGTGCCAAGACAATCAGCCGCTCTCGACATGTTTCGCTCTAATACGAGCTTCTTCAGGAGTTTAGAGGCAATGATTGTGGCGGACTCTAAATGATGGAAAAGTAGACAAAAATCAATACATATATTTGAACATATTATAGAAAACATCTAATGAATTCTTTGAATTTACAAAAAATTCCATTACCAGAGTAAAGATTGATACAGAGAGTTTAAATACATGCATATAGATTTCAATGCTAAACACTTTAACCAAATATAGGTGAACAATCAAAATTTATACATCTTACCAGGCTGTAGCACATTAATCCGATATAAATGCTTCAATGGAATGACAGTACTGCTGCTGGTTTCAAACCGAGGAGTTATCATATATGAGGGGTATCGCTGCCATGCTATGACCACAGGGGAATATAAAATTTAAGGAGTGGCCCTTTAAAAAGCAAAATAAATTCAAAAATTAGAAAAAGGGGGGGGATCGCAACCAGAATCTTTAATAATTTATTTTATTTAATTTAGGGAGATCACTTTCAGACGATGTCGATCCCTGAGGGATTCATTGGTACAG
This sequence comes from Lithobates clamitans, assembly GCA_037952925.1. Lineage (NCBI taxonomy): Eukaryota > Metazoa > Chordata > Amphibia > Anura > Ranidae > Lithobates > Lithobates clamitans. The sequence continues at coordinate 2,545,256 of JBBGZY010000720.1, forward strand.
AGCCATTATGAAAACCAAGTTGTTAAAACCAAAGAGGTTGACAGAGGCAGTAGACCCTGCCATCGTTGTTCCTACTGTAGATACATTTTAGCCACTCGAAGCCTTTTGTTGCCTAACGGGGATCTGTTCAAACCAAAATTTGCAGTAACTTGTCAATCCATTGGTATAGTGTACATTATGCTATGCGAGTGTAAAATGTTTTACATCGGGAAAACTAAGAGGCCCCTTTTCTGTCGTATTAGGGATCATGTCTCCCTTATACAGAAAAAAAGAATGGAGACCCCTATTAGTCGACACGCAGGCCTACAACATAATTTTAACGCTAACTGTTTACACTTTTTTGCTTTAGAACATATCCCCCCTGGTGCTAGAGGAGGAGACTATGATAGGCTCCTCCTACAAAAGGAGGCACGCTGGATACACAAATTGTCAGCTCTCCAACACCCTGGCATGAACGATGCGTTCAGTTTCAAGCCATTTATTTGAATAATTACAATATTCTCAACCGTGATATGGTCGCATCCTCTGCCCTGCATTATTCTTGTGTTTTTTCTCCCCCTTCTCCTTTTTTACTTTTTTACTTTTCTATCCTCCTGTCTCTTTTTATTATTTTTGGTCGTTTACTATACTCAGTATTTTTATGCTGTGCTGTGGCATCACTTGTATGTTTGAGCCATAGATGACATTTAGCATTAGCTGTAGTATTGACCATATATTCTATGTATGTTACATTTGATATCACCGAACCTCCACTGTTTAATCTGTACTACATCTTGCAGGCTGTGGCTGCAAATCTCACCTTAAAAGAGTTCTCGGTTATATATTCTTTATTTTCAATTGCTCGCTGGAATTATCCTCATATTGGGACTATCGTTGTCAATTTAGACCACACGGACGCCCCGGGCACCCACCTTTTGGGGTGTTGAACCAATTGCCCCTATGGCTGGTGGCCCTTAAATTTGAGCCTGATCATGTTTGGTTTGGGTTTTGGATACCTAATTTATTGATATATATGAGCCTCCTTTAAGAACTCATTGGGAATACATATATTTTCTATTGTTTTTCAGAACAAAAGCAGGTATAATGTTTTTATTTATCTCCATTCTGTTTTTACCTTTCTCTTTCCCTCAACAAAGATGGCACCTTTGGCGCCCTGATGCTCCACGGGCTCCAGAACCGCGCTGACATGCGCAGTAACCTCTACACACGCGGTTGACGTCAGAATTGACGTCACCGCGTTCCCTTACGTCCCCACGTGGTCAATCTCATTGAGCGTCCGCATCCCGGCGGCGAGATCAGACGCCGCCGCGATGGGGGTATATAAAGGCGGTCACACACCGCCTACAGTTCTGTCACCGGTGCGATCCTACGGAGGCAGCGTGATGCTCCCCCCAGTCTGCGTGCCGGACCACTATCTGTGAAGTAAGTTTTCCCTGCGTGACACTGTCATTAGCTGACAGTAAGCTACGCCTTGGATTATTTATTGGTCCTTATTGCTCTTTCTTTCTCTTTCTTTTTTACACTTAGAAAACATCTCTGCTGGTGATCGCTCTTCTTTGCAGCTATTAGTGAACCTTTTTCACTTGTTTATGATGCCATCCCCACCTATATGACAATATTTGCTGTTATACTTTTATGTTCCAGGTAATATATCCTGAATTGGTTCTACCTTAGGGTATATATCCCCCCTAAATTAAATAAAATAAATTATTAAAGATTCTGGTTGCGATCCCCCCCCCTTTTTCTAATTTTTGAATTTATTTTGCTTTTTAAAGGGCCACTCCTTAAACTTTATATTCCCCTGTGGTCATAGCATGGCAGCGATACCCCTCATATATGATAACTCCTCGGTTTGAAACCAGCAGCAGTACTGTCATTCCATTGAAGCATTTATATCGGATTAATGTGCTACAGCCTGGTAAGATGTATAAATTTTGATTGTTCACCTATATTTGGTTAAAGTGTTTAGCATTGAAATCTATATGCATGTATTTAAACTCTCTGTATCAATCTTTACTCTGGTAATGGAATTTTTTGTAAATTCAAAGAATTCATTAGATGTTTTCTATAATATGTTCAAATGTATGTACTGATTTTTGTCTACTTTTCCATCATTTAGAGTCCGCCACAATCATTGCCTCTAAACTCCTGAAGAAGCTCGTATTAGAGCGAAACATGTCGAGAGCGGCTGATTGTCTTGGCACCTTTAAGTAGTTGCTTCTTGTTGCATTGTCTAAATGTGATAATGATTTTTGGGTGACATTGTCTATGTCATATTGCCCGCTTAGGCTCTGAAGAAAGGGGTGCTCCCCTGAAACACGTAAGCCATCAGCCATTTGCGCTGGTCTTATCCTCTCGGCAACAGGTCCTGGGGTGTCGATCCACAGAAACAGCGCTTTTGCGCCCTTTTGAAAGCTATTTATACTAGCTCGTTTGTGAGTATAATTTTTACTGTTTTTATGCTGCATTAAAGTTTATCAGTGGTAATGCACTAGGTTGGTGCGCCCTCTTTCTTTTTTGTGTTTTTTAGCTTGAATACCCATTGTTCAAATGAGGGCTGCAAGACGCTAGGCATTACTTCTATAGGTGGCTGCACCACATATCCAGTTCATGGACACCTGAGCGCAGGAGAGGTCTTTTTTCTTATATTGTTCTTATTAACATGTCTCACTCGTGAAGTGAGGCATGAATATTTTAATGTGATTTAATACAAATAAATATCAATTTTTACTCAGTATGATTGTACAGAATTTTTCGAATATATTGTTTATTAAATAGCACCTTAAAAGTCCCTGGGGAAGATCTTTTCCCCTCCCCCCCCCTTCTCTAGGCTAAACAGCCTTTAGTTTCTGTTCATTACTTAATCATGGGATGTGGTGCTTTTAGTTGACTATCTCTGTCCTTCCTATACTTTATTGCTACAATTTGGGGTGTTACCCACCCTTCACTCTTTTGGACAGATATAGTCACTAGATTATCCACATTTTTGGATCCAGTAACAGATACTCAGTGGTATTCGTTGTTCAATAACAAATTCCCTTTCTTTTTCTTGTTTACCGCTTTCTCAATTTTCTACCTTCTCCCTATCAATACACACTTTTGTTATCACTGACAGACAATATTTAATTTATTTGTCTATAAGCTAAGTTTCCCTCTACCTGTTACATTGGGGTTGACCTGTTCCAGATTCATTAGTTTTAAACAATGGCTAACTATTGTGGACACGCCTTTGATGGCCTGATGGACCACATCCATAAATCACAAAATACCTCCAGTGGAGGCTTATCTATGGAATGTTTTTTCTCGAGACTGCAACGCATGCTCGAGAAAAAATCAAGACTATTTTGGAATAAATGGTACTTTCTCAAATATACTAAGGAGAATATCACTCCGTGGGGTTTAAGAATTCAGATCTTTCCCACCATTACCCAGTTGGAGCCAGAATTTAAACTTGAATGGGAGGAGAACTTGCAAAGTTGCTCCAGCAAAATGATGGAGCTCCTATGCAAACATTATACTGCCGAGTTGTCCCTTGTGGATAAGGAAATTGAGAAGCTATACCATGACAATCCAGTAATTATTTCAGACAGTCTTTTCCCTACACGTGAAAATGAACTTAAAAGTAATTTAGAAATCTATGTAACAGAGATTTTAAAAACAAAGGAAAAAATATATATTAGGGATAAACTAGCTTATGACAATAAACAAGCATATAACTGGTCACAAAATAATTACAAAAGGAAAAAACGCAATAACCGAACACGTCAAACCAAACAGGCGAATAGTGAACCCAGTGATTCTGACTCATCTGTCTCTTCTGTTTCTTCACTACAGGCACAAGAATTCACACGGCTTACCAGAACTCAGGATTCACTGAATTCCAAACACCTCAGAGAAAATGTACCTACAGGCACAGTTAGACGTACGCCTAACCCTAAGACACCCATGGTCACTCGTGCGGGCGCGAACAAAAGTTCACTTACCAGCGCACCGACACATCCTGAACCTCTTTCCAACACTTGCACAACCACTTGCGCACTCACTATCGGCCCGAGCACCTCGGTAAGTAACGTTAACACTTTTTCTTCACAGCAGGATTTTCGTCCAGCCCCAATTTTTACACAATTGATGCCGGATCCCAAAAGAACTATGAGTTCAGATTCAGGGAATTCCAAACCCCAGAAACTCAACTCGAGGTGATTAATATCTCCTCTTGTCCTCTCTCGGCAGAACAAATCTGTGTGTTAAAACTGGGTCTCACCTTTTACCCTACGCAAAGGGTGGATTCTTTTGAATTGATAAAAGATCTCAATCTATTTTCGAGAAAACTTATGTTTAAAATTCTTTATGACAGACCACCCCCATCTATCCAAAGTTCGTCTCTGGATAATCCCCTCTGGAAGGACATGTCCATTAATGACATCAAGGCCATGGAGGACTTAATGGAGCTGTGGGAGGAGGGGGGGATCAGTGAAACAGACCTGCTCGAGGCTCTTGCCCTCGAAACGGCTGTTGACCCCCCGCCTCCTTCCCCACCTCCATTGGCCCACCCTTGTTCCCTGTCCACTGCTATACCTCGTAATTATAAACCTAAATCCTCCAAATTCCCTGCCCTCCAAGGCAACCCGAACGTATGGGCATTCACTAATCAAGTTACCAAAGAGATTATGGTAACTAAATGGAGAAACACCTCCGAAGCCAACCTGACTCCTTCCCAAACCAAGGCTTTAAAATCTTTACAATCAAATCAAAGTATTGTAATTAAGCCTGCCGATAAGGGCGGCAACTTGGTGGTGATGGACAGGGGACAATATGAGTCCATGGTACTGGCTATTGTCCGGAACCATGAGTGGTACCGTAAAGTATCACCAACTCACGTTACTTTGACAATCAACCGTTACCAACATCTAATTGGCTCGGCTTACCGAAGCGGTCTCATCAACAAGTCCACTTGGGAGTTTTTAAACGTCACATCTCCACGAACACCTACACTATACGCTCTCCCTAAAATTCATAAAAGTCAGACCAAACCCCCAGGCCGCCCAATTGTCTCTGGTAATGGCAGTCTCACCGAGACAGCCAGCCAACTAATTGATGACTTTCTTAGGCCCCACGTCGAGGGGTTGGTGTCCTATCTTCAGGACACCAATGACCTGCTACGCGCCCTCGATGGGATTTCCCTTCCCGTGGGCGCGTGGCTGGTAGCCCTCGATGTGGAGGCCTTATATAACTCCATCCCCCACCAGCAGGGGGTGGAAATTGTTAAAGATTTCCTCTCTCAAAACCATGAGACATCTCCTCAGTACAACGGATTCATTTTGAATTTGTTGATGTTCATCCTTTCCAACAATATCTTCCTGTTTGGGGGATCCCACTACCTCCAGATACAGGGGGTGGCTATGGGGACCAAATGCGCCCCCTCTTATGCCAACCTGTATCTGGGGGGGTGGGAACGGGAATTATTTTCCCGAGATGATATGCAACAATATATGGAATTAATCCCCCTATGGAGGAGGTTTATTGATGACATATGGATAGGCCCCAAAGATCTTCTTTTGTCCTTTTTGGAAAGCCTTAAAATTAACAGGTACAATCTTAAATTCACTGTGGAATTTAGTCAATCTAATCTGACTTTTTTGGATACCCAAATCACAGTTAAATTTGACGGTAGCATCAGAACAACCTTATACCGTAAACCCTCCGCAGGTAACTCCCTGCTGCATGCCAGCAGTTCCCACCCAGCCCCCCTGATTACAAGTGTGCCCTACGGGCAATACTTGCGAGCCAAACGCAACTGTAGTGATGAGTCTGACTTTGAAAAGGAAGCTAAATGTTTACGTCTACGCTTCCTTAACCGAGGATATAGCAAAAAGTGCCTCAAAAAAGCTTACCTTAGAGCTAAAAATCAAAATAGAGCTTCTCTTTTACACAACATTAGACCCAAAAAAGCTAATCCCGGCGTCAGACTCATCACTACCTACTCTAGTCAACATAAATAAATACGTGACATTCTCAATAAATATTGGTACTTATTAATGCGAGACGAAAAAGTGGCTAAACACCTTAACCCATACCCGGAGATCACTTTCAGACGATGTCGATCCCTAAGGGATTCATTGGTACAGAGCCATTATGAAAACCAAGTTGTTAAAACCAAAGAGGTTGACAGAGGCAGTAGACCCTGCCATCGTTGTTCCTACTGTAGATACATTTTAGCCACTCGAAGCCTTTTGTTGCCTAACGGGGATCTGTTCAAACCAAAATTTGCAGTAACTTGTCAATCCATTGGTATAGTGTACATTATGCTATGCGAGTGTAAAATGTTTTACATCGGGAAAACTAAGAGGCTCTTTTTCTGTCGTATTAGGGATCATGTCTCCCTTATACAGAAAAAAAGAATGGAGACCCCTATCAGTCGACACGTAGGCCTACAACATAATTTTAACGCTAACTGTTTACACTTTTTTGCTTTAGAACATATCCCCCCTGGTGCTAGAGGAGGAGACTATGATAGGCTCCTCCTACAAAAGGAGGCACGCTGGATACACAAATTGTCAGCTCTCCAACACCCTGGCATGAACGATGCGTTCAGTTTCAAGCCATTTATTTGAATAATTACAATATTCTCAACCGTGATATGGTCGCATCCTCTGCCCTGCATTATTCTTGTGTTTTTTCTCCCCCTTCTCCTTTTTTACTTTTTTACTTTTCTATCCTCCTGTCTCTTTTTATTATTTTTGGTCGTTTACTATACTCAGTATTTTTATGCTGTGCTGTGGCATCACTTGTATGTTTGAGCCATAGATGACATTTAGCATTAGCTGTAGTATTGACCATATATTCTATGTATGTTACATTTGATATCACTGAACCTCCACTGTTTAATCTGTACTACATCTTGCAGGCTGTGGCTGCAAATCTCACCTTAAAAGAGTTCTCGGTTATATATTCTTTATTTTCAATTGCTCGCTGGAATTATCCTCATATTGGGACTATCGTTGTCAATTTAGACCACACGGACGCCCCGGGCACCCACCTTTTGGGGTGTTGAACCAATCGCCCCTATGGCTGGTGGCCCTTAAATTTGAGCCTGATCATGTTTGGTTTGGGTTTTGGATACCTAATTTATTGATATATATGAGCCTCCTTTAAGAACTCATTGGGAATACATATATTTTCTATTGTTTTTCAGAACAAAAGCAGGTGTAATGCTTTTATTTATCTCCATTCTGTTTTTACCTTTCTCTTTCCCTCAACAAAGATGGCGCCTTTGGCGCCCTGATGCTCCACGGGCTCCAGAACCGCGCTGACATGCGCAGTAACCTCTACACACGCGTGTGACGTCAGAATTGACGTCACCGCGTTCCCTTACGTCCCCACGTGGTCAATCTCATTGAGCGTCCGCATCCCGGCGGCAAGATCAGACGCCGCCGCGATGGGGGTATATAAAGGCGGTCACACACCGCCTACAGTTCTGTCACCGGTGCGATCCTACGGAGGCAGCGTGATGCTCCCCCCAGTCTGCGTGCCGGACCACTATCTGTGAAGTAAGTTTTCCCTGCGTGACACTGTCATTAGCTGACAGTAAGCTACGCCTTGGATTCTTTATTGGTCCTTATTGCTCTTTCTTTCTCTTTCTTTTTTACACTTAGAAAACATCTCTGCTGGTGATCGCTCTTCTTTGCAGCTATTAGTGAACCTTTTTCACTTGTTTATGATGCCATCCCCACCTATATGACAATATTTGCCGTTATACTTTTATGTTCCAGGTAATATATCCTGAATTGGTTCTACCTTAGGGTATATATCCCCCCTAAATTAAATAAAATAAATTATTAAAGATTCTGGTTGCGATCCCCCCCTTTTTCTAATTTTTGAATTTATTTTGCTTTTTAAAGGGCCACTCCTTAAACTTTATATTCCCCTGTGGTCATAGCATGGCAGCGATACCCCTCATATATGATAACTTCTCGGTTTGAAACCAGCAGCAGTACTGTCATTCCATTGAAGCATTTATATCGGATTAATGTGCTACAGCCTGGTAAGATGTATAAATTTTGATTGTTCACCTATATTTGGTTAAAGTGTTTAGCATTGAAATCTATATGCATGTATTTAAACTCTCTGTATCAATCTTTACTCTGGTAATGGAATTTTTTGTAAATTCAAAGAATTCATTAGATGTTTTCTATAATATGTTCAAATGTATGTATTGATTTTTGTCTACTTTTCCAACATTTAGAGTCCGCCACAATCATTGCCTCTAGATTCCTGAAGAAGCTCGTATTAGAGCGAAACATGTCGAGAGTGGCTGATTGTCTTGGCACCTTTAAGTAGTTGCTTCTTGTTGCATTGTCTAAATGTGATAATGATTTTTGGGTGACATTGTCTATGTCATATTGTTCTTATTAACATGTCTCACTCGTGAAGTGTGGCATGAATATTTTAATGTGACTTAATACAAATAAATATCAATTTTTACTCAGTATGATTGTACAGAATTTTTCGAATATATTGTTTATTAAATAGCACCTTAAAAGTCCCTGGGGAAGATCTTCCCCCCCCCCCTTCTCTAGGCTAAACAGCCTTTAGTTTCTGTTCATTACTTAATCATGGGATGTGGTGCTTTTAGTTGACTATCTCTGTCCTTCCTATACTTTATTGCAACACAAAATGGCACATAATTGTGAAGTGAAAGAAAAATGATAAATGGTTTTCCAATTTTTAAAAAAAAATAAATATGTGAAAAGTGTGGCGTGCATTTGTATTCAGGCTCCACCTTTCACCGCAATTACAGCTGCAAGTCTTTTTGGTAATGTCTCTACCAGCTTTGCACAACTAGAGAGTGTCATTTTTGCCCATTCTTTTTTGCAAAATAGCTCAAGCTCTGTCAGATTGGATAGAGCGTATCTGGGAACAGCAATTTTCAAGTCTTCGCCACAGATTCTCTATTGGATTTAGGTCTGGACCTTGACAGGGCCATTCTAACACATGAATATGCCTTGATCTAAACCATTCCATTGTAGCTCTGCCTGTATGTTTAGGGTCATCTCGACTCTAATGCCACGTACACATGATCGGAATTTCGGCCCGCAAAAGACCGATTGCCACCAATATGGTGTATGCTCCATCGGACTTTTGCTGGCCGAATTCCAGCCAGCAAATGATTGAGCATGCTCTCAATTTTTCTGTCGGGAAAAGTTCCTATCCGATAATGCGATCGTCTGTGGCAATTCTGACACGCAAAATCCCTATGCATGCTCGGAAACAATTCAACGCATGCTCGGAAGCATTGAACTTAATTTTCTCGGCTCGCAGTAGTGTTGTACATCACCGCGTTCTTGACGGTCATAATTTCAGCAAACTTATGTGGGACTGTGTGTATGCAAAGCAAACTTGCACGGAATCCGGTCAGAAAAGCCATCATATCTTTTCCGACGAGAAATCCGCTCGTGTGTACGTGGCATAACAGGTTTTCTTCTAAGATTGCCCTGTATTTGGCTCCATCCATCTTCCCATCAACTCTGATCAGCTTCCCTGTTCCTGTTGAAAAAAAGCATCCCCACAACATGATGCTGCCACCACCATGTTTCACAGTGGGGATGGTGTGTTCAGGGTGATGTGCAGTGTTAGTTTTGTTTTTAAGCCAAAAAGTTAAATTTTCGTCTCATCTGACCAGAACAACTTCTTCCACATGTTTGCTGTGTCCCTCACATAGCTTCTCGCAAACTGCAAACGGGACTTCTTATGGCTTTCTTTCAACAATAGCTTTCTTCTTGCCACTCTTCCATAAAGGACAGATTTGTGGCGTGCAGGACTAATAGTTGTTGTCACGTATCAGGTAAGACCAGAACTGTGTGGACTGCAACAGAAGAAACCCAAATGTGTATAAGTGAAATATAATGATTTATTAAGAAAAGGCACAACCACCTCCAATATAATATAATGTGCAGCCAACCATCCACAAACCCACAAATAATAATAGTAACAGACAAATATATACATATAATTGTCATGAAATGGTTCACCCATTGGTGTCACTGTCGGTCTCTTGGATCGCAGTACCAGTGTCCACCAGCAGGTGTCTTCCAACATCCAGGACTTGCAATAAGAGGACTCACCTGCTGGTGGCACTGTTGCATCTTTGGGCCGTAGTACCGGTGTCCACCAGCGGGTGTATTCCGGCATTGTGGAGCAGGCAGCACCCTCTGCGCTCAGGTGTAACGTGAGGTCAAATCACTGCAGTCTGATAAATACCCGGCAAGCCCTCACATCCTTGCCTTGGTGTCTCTCTCCCTGTGCCCTGATCTTGCTGCCTGTTATCTTGGCCTTGAGCCTGCATCTGTCCTGACCTGATCCGATCCCTATCCTGAGCCAATCCTGTACTTGTCCCTCCGGTTTCCTGATTTCCCTGGATCCCTGCCCTGCAGCCTATCTATCCATCCTCTCCCTGTCCTGTTGGTTCCCCGTCCTTTCCCATCTGACTGACCTCCTTGTGTATGACCTTGGCCTGGCTTTTGTTACGATTACAGTAGTTCCCATCCATTTGTGTATACCATGTGTTTGTGGGTCTGTGGTTGGCTTGCACTGTTTATATCTCACTTATTTGTCACCCATTTAATAAACACCGTTATTTTTCACTTACCTGTGTTTCTGGTTTCTTCTGTGCAGTCCACACAGTCTGGTCTACTAAATTCCCTGATAATAATGGGGAATACCAGAATCATAAACGGAGCCAGGCCAGGGTCGTCAACGGGAGGCCAGCAGGTGGGTATAGGGGACAAACAGGACAAGGCGTGGATGGATGGATCTGGCCAAGGTACAAGGCTCAGGGGTCAGGTAAACAGACAGGAACAGGATCAGGATCAGAGTCAGGTACAGATACAGAGCTCTCAGGTTCAGGGTCAGGGAGCAAGGAAAGGTACCAAGGCAAGGTGTGTGTGTTCATGCCGGGTATTTATACACATCTCCTGCAATCAGGCTCAGGTGACACCTGATCGCAGGAGATGATGTTGGCTCCACACTACCAGGAACCACCCGCTGGTGGGCGCCAGTACTGCGGCCCAAAAATCAAATAATATCACCAGCAGGAGGGAGCTCCCCTGACAGTTCTAAACTGCCAAGAGACATCAGTACTGCACGCCCAATGTCTGGCAATGCTACCAGCAGGTGGAACCATCCCTGACAGTTGTCATGTGGACAGATTCTCCCACCTGAGCTGTGGATCTCATCAGCTCCTCCAGAGTTACCGTGGGGCTCTTGGCTGCTTCTCTGATTAATGATCTCCTTGCCTGGCCTGTCAGCTTAGGTGGACGGCTATGTCTTGGTAGGTTTGCAGTTGTGCCATATTCTTTCCATTTTCAGACGATGGATTGAACAGTGCTCTGTGAGATGTTCAAAGCTTGGGATATTTTTTATAGCCTAAACCTGCTTTAAACTTCTCCACAACTTGTTCCCTGACCTGTCTGGTGTGTTCCTTGGCCTTCATGATGCTGTTTGTTCACTAAGGTTCTCTAACAAAGCTCTGAGGGTTTTACAGAACAATTGTATTTATATTGAGATTAAATTACACACAGGTGGAATCTATATACTAATTAGGTGACTTCTGAAGGCAATTGGATCCACTAGATTTTAGTTAGGGGTATCAGAGTAAATGGGGATGAATACAAATGCACGCCACACTTTTCACATATTTATTTGTAAAAAAAAATTGGAAAACCATTTATCATTTTTCTTCCACTTCACAATTATGTGCCACTGTGTTTAGGTCTATCACATAAAATCCCAATAAAATACATTTGCGTTTTTGGATGTAACATGACAAAATGTGGAAAATTTTAAGGGTATGAATACTTTTCAAGGCACTGTATATAAATATCAATAATATATTTACAGTAAATATAAATAATTTGCAATTTGCATATATTTAAAGGGCTAGATCATCCAAACCTGAACTTCAATTTTTTAATGATTGAAAAGAGATTCCATTAGACTTGTGCACAACAGAAAATTTTGTTTAGTTTCGGTTCGTTGTCAATTGTAAAACACATAATTTCATTCTGTTATGTTCGTTAAGTTAAGTTAATTTGTTTTTGGATAATTCGTTATTATTCGTAGAGTGCCGATATTCGTTATACTGAATCTCGAATCATGTTGAATTAATTTGTTATATCCGCTATAATTTCTTTCATATTAGTTGAAAATCTATATTTATGTTTGTATATATATTTGTGATAATGATTCATAGTTTGGAAAGTCGTTTGTTTATTGAATCTGTTAGCACACACAATGACAATATCTCTTTTCCTTTGCTCAAATACAACACCCTTCTCACTCAGTTCTCAGGAATGGACTTTGCCAGTAATCAACCTTCAGCAAAAAATTAATCAGCTGATTGGACTGTAATGCCACGTACACACAATCGGAATTTCGGCCCGCAAAAGACTGATGAGAGTTTTTCGTCGGAAAATGCGACCGTGTGTATGCTCCATTGGACTTTTGCTGGCCAAATTCCAGCCAGCAAAAGATTGAGAGCATGTTCTTAATTTTTCGGTCGGAAAAAGTTCCTATCTGAAAATGCAATTGTCTCTGGCAATTCCGATGCGCAAAATCCCTACGCATGCTCGGAAACAATTCGACTTTCATACTAACTCCGGCAATTCCGCACGCACAAAATCCCTACGCATGCTCGGAAACAATTCGACTTTCATACTAACTGTCACCTACATTTATCCCCCATTTTATGAAGATGGTTTGGTGGGCACTATAGGAGCTTTTATATAACAGTAGGAAAATACATAGATGTGGTTTTGACCTAAAGTCAGGGAAGACAAACTCTTAGCAAAGTAAAATCTAATTAAAAAGTGTGCACAGAGGAAGATCCTCTGGCTAATAAAGGTAATACCTGATACCTTTTGATGTCATAACTTACTTTTTAAAAGTTTAAATTGGATAAAAGATTTTTGGTAAGTCATTTCAAAGCCTGCTCACCTATAAAAAATGTGTCTCACCCTTTCGGGAAGTCTAGTTTTACTATTACTGTAACAACTTCACGACTGTGTTACTTGTTAAATAAAATAACAGTTATTCTGAACAATATAAACGCAATATATTTCAGTAAAGAAAGATCCATTTAAGACCAGAAGCTTCAGGCTTGTTACATTTCTGCTGAATACATACGCAACAGTTATCCTAAAATGGTATTCATTGTAACTATTCAGACAAATCTCTATTTGCTTTTAAAATTAATATTTGGGGCTGTTCTAGTTTTATTGCATTAATTAAGTGGTATTCTCCAATTTATTATTTTTTCCATGTATTCTTTCCTTTCACATTTTTCATAGGCAGTGCCCTCTAGATGTGAATTAAAATGTAGATTGCAAGTCTTATTTATACTATATCAGTATTCAAATGAGATGACTTACAGTTTCACCATCCCAGTTGTACTGATTATGCTATTGTATCTTGCAGATGAAGAGAAATTGTAATATCCTCCATTTCCCTTTGTAGATTGATCTGAGCATCAGCTTCGGTATTTCTATTCAAGGACAGATTCTAACAATAAAAATGGGTATGTCAAGTACAGTAACAAATACCCAACCAATCTGAAAGTATTTTGCAATAAACTCATTACAGTGAAGTAAAATTAGATTTGTTGATAAGAGTTAATTGACTTTGTAGGGCATCACAGTTTATATACTGAGTAAAATAAATCTAAATAAAAGCACTTATTTAATGCTAGTCAGCTAGCGCTCCATTAGATTAAAGTATAACTAAACTTTGTTTTTGTTTGTTTTAAACAGAGTGGAGAGAGATGAAAACACCTATTAGTTGTTATCGCTGCCCGTGCCCCAGTTAGAGAATCACCTTCTTTATTTGTTCTGTTTACCATTATCTTCAAAAGTGAAAATAAATTAAAATCCCAAATTTTGGGTTGGCATTAGTATACTAATAGAGGGGAAATCTGCCAATGGGGACACTAGTTCTGGTAACACCCTCACTTTGCAGACTTTCCTCTTACTTCCTGTTTTAACTATGGGGTGGGAAATATAGGGAAATCTCCCCTATGGGACACAGATGGCAAACAAACTTGATGGGGGTTATAACCTTTCCTTATTCTAGGGGGAAAAAAATTTTAGCCTTTTGTTGCACTTTATTTTAAGCTGACCAACCAGTGAAGCAAGCTGACCAACCAATAGATTTTGTTGTGCCATCTGAAGAGAACCCATTGGAGATCTGTGGTGCAATGCTCCTCACTATTAACAAGTGCACATAATCTGATATTATCAATGAAAATTATTCTGACTGTCTTAGTTCAGACAGAGGTTCTCTATAAAAGAGTTAAAATCACTTTGGACAAACACTTATAGGATAAATTACTTGGGACTCCAGTAGCAAATTCTCTCCAGCAAGTATCGCCAATTTTACCTGGCTGTAAGTACTAAAATTAAAATGTTTAAATTTATAGAGGAGCACACAAATGCCATGGTGGGGAGCAATACTAGAATCCCAGAAGTAAAGTGTCATTGGGGTTCTCAAGATATAAAAAACCCACCTGTGACTCCAAAAACCAAAAAGTTGATACACTTTTGTTGTTGTGAATCAGTCTGGGCCGTGCTATGTCACAGACATCTAAATAGATGTTTGGATGCATTTTGAAGCTCAAGATGGCTGTTGCTAATCCAGAATATTAGTTTGGCTTAGGAATGCCAAAGTCATGATAACATGTAGGAACATGCCAGCAGCTACTAAAATTCCACCAGCTAAGTAGTGGTGGTTTTGTTTGCGGACTGGTTACTTTTAGGTAGAGTATTAATAGTTATGTAACTAGCAAGGTGGTGTGCATCTTTTAAGTTTGGTTCACAGTACATTCTAGTCTGAAAACATGATTAACAGACCTGAACCCAACAGAGTAGTGCTGATGAAAATCAAAATGAAATAGTGACCACATGCATGCGTTGTAGCGAGGCAGCAATCTTACATTAACTTTTTTTGCTCACACATGCAGTGATAGCTGCATTTTTTTGTTAAATGTGCATCTCTCAAAGCACTGTGAAAGATATATTCTCTGACACATGGACATTTGCTTGAAGTGATTGCTTGAAGCACTGAACTGCCCTGAGGAATTAAGTGGCTGCCATTACTGCATTCCTTTTGTAACAGCCTTACCTTTGTATGGTATTTTAATGCTTTAAAAGCAATGCTGTATAATCCATGACTTGCACCAAATATAGATCTAACTTCAGGAGACAAGCAATGGTAGCACCTAAACTTCTCTCATGACAGAGTCACTTTGGTCAATCTGGGCTGTCAAGGTACAATTTTGGGCTTTTCATAAGGTTTTGTTATGAGTTACTTTGATCAATATGTGCTGTGCAGGTTTATCATCACATATGGCGACCCAGCACATTTGGCTACCCACTGGAGTGCGCATGCGCGACGCCGCCATATGCGTTCAAACACTTTTACGACAAAACAGCACACTAAAACCGTCAGATAGTGTGATGGAACTGACGCTGAACTGCGCTTGCGCAGTTATTATGTGGCTCCACCCCTAAGTCCAGGTTCAAGCCCCACCATCCAAGTGGACATAAAGTTAGATTATAATTATGCCGAGTGAAGCGAGGCCGTGCCCGAAGCGTGGCCAGCAAAGCGAGCCCGCCAGGGGCCCTGTTGCAAAGTGGTGTCTTACAATCAATAATTATACAGAAGAAGAGCTTGTCTGTAACGTCACTTCCGTGACATTATCTGACGGTTTCACTGCTCCGTGTTGTAAAAACTTTTGGAAAACAACAAGTTACGCATGTGCAGTGTGAAATTTCTCAGTGAATCGTAACTTCTGTAGCAAAATGTGATGGGTCATCATATGTGACGAAACACAGGCAGTCCCAGTCCTTCTTAACAGTTCTGAAGCTGCCATAATTGTTGGAACAACTTGAAGGGGAAGAAATAACTTTTCCTCCAGTATGTGGAGAAGAGCCACCTGTCCTATATGTAACGTTTTATTTAAAAACAAAATAGTTTTGCTCTATATGCTTTCAAGCTCCTACACCTGACAGCCTTTGTTAATTCTTACTTCTACTCTTTTTCTCTCCAAGTTATAATTTAGCTAGTAAACCACTTGTCAAAATTTTTTCCCCCTTTTTTTTTTCTTTCCTAACCATAACTGATTATAAATGACTATGACTGCAGCAGTCAGGCTTAAGAAGAGACTAAATGCTATGCTTTAGTCCTCTCTTCCTCTGAGGAGTAGCAACTAGCACAAGGCAGCAGCATAACCACAAAAGAAGAGGGGAAATCTGCTTATGCAGATTTCCCCCCCACAGCCCTCCAGCCCCCGAAACATCTCGAGGATGAACCACAGATGGAGGTTGTTGAAGCCTCAGAAGAGCAGAATATAGAAGGTAAGTTCAAATTTAATAGGACAATCTCACAATTTCACATTTGAAATTCTCAGCACTTCCAGGCACAGCTTTAATATTCTCTTGCTGCTGTGGCCAGGAAAGAAGCATATCAGGTACTATCTGGGTTTGAGCAGCTTAAATGGAGTAAATACACGCTGAGCAGAGGAGCTAATATTTACCTGCATTATATCATAATAGGGGAAAAGGTCAGCCCCACCACCTCATATAGCTAAGCATTTCATGGCATGATGAATTTGTGAACCTTTATATTTAGGGTAATGC
The DNA here is from genome assembly GCA_037952925.1 of Lithobates clamitans. Lineage (NCBI taxonomy): Eukaryota > Metazoa > Chordata > Amphibia > Anura > Ranidae > Lithobates > Lithobates clamitans. The sequence goes on from JBBGZY010000720.1 coordinate 2,561,941, forward strand.
AGGATACTTCCAAACTTCCTCAGGAATAATATGTGGACTATGTCAACAATGTCAAGGGTGGTTTTGCAGGTCATCGGTGCAATTGTTGAGTGCTTCAAGATAGCGTTTTATGATTAAGATGAATCCCCAAATATCCTTGGTGTCATTTAATGCACACATGTGGCTATATGGGTACCCAGGGAGAGGAAAGTCCACTTCAGAAACTGAAAGCCATACCCAGAAAGTTTAACTAGTCTGTTATGCCAATCAGGGAATCATGAGTGTGCATGAGTGTGCATTCAGGTTTCCCAGGTTCATGTCTTAACTTTAACATTATTTAACACATAGCTCTGTATAGATAATTTTAAGAATGGCAAACGCCCCGTTGGGTGGCTCTTTGGTAAAGTTTAATTTTGGGTTAGGATTAAAATAATGAGGAGATTTCTGAAAAAGTACTAAGGATTTCGAAATCTTTACAGGTCACTGAGTAGAATGAATGTTCAGCTTGGTGAATAAGCTGAACCAGTTTTTGTTATGATTAAGACTATCTTTACATATTAGCATAATGTTTGGGACATGCCCTGCCAATGTTAAGCCGATTTTTGGGAGCTATGATATGCTTTTAATATATTTATATAAATTGTCTATGTTTTGAATAGCAATATTCCTGGGAAAAGACTGAAGAGAGGGAACCTAAGCTGCACCAGGTGTCTGCCTCAACAAACCAGAGTACAAAGAATATATGCCTAGTGTTTGTCAAGGAAATAGCAATGTTGAGCCACTTTATGTAATTGCCTTGTGTGGCCACCCCTCTAAAAAAGATCTCTCTTGCTCTTTCTTTCTACCTTCTCTCTTTCTCACTCTGTCTCTCACTCCCTCACTTTTTCTTCTCTTTTGCTCTTTCTCGCTTCCTCTTTCTCTATTTTGGGAATAGATTTCATTTAAATAAACACACAGACACCTATTATTTTGCCCTATTGTAATCCAGCATCAATCTCATTCTTCATTAATGCTAGCCATGTCAGTCACGACAAGCCACCACATGTCTATCTTTGCCTGATGCATTCACTTCTCTAAATCTGTGTTTCCCAACCTGTGGTATGTGTACCCCTGGGGGTACATGCACCATAGGCAGGGGGTACACCGCCCAGAGCTGAGTGAGACTCCTCACTCTCACTCCTGCTGTGGCTGCCTCCTTTCACAATACACAAGCCCACCGCCCGGCAAATGGCAGTCTGAGCAAGCAATTCTTTGAGCGGCTCAATGGTGTCACTAGGGGGGGCAGGTGGTGCGGCCCGCACCTGGATAACACTTGCAGAGGCTGACACTATCCCGAGGGCGGTGGAGGGTCCTGGAGGCAGGGCTCTTCAGCCAGTGTTCTGTTGATTAGCGCCCTCTATCGAAACGTGCCCTAGCCACGACCCGCATGCTGTTGTGGAATTTATTATGTGTGTTTTATTGATTGTTATCTGTCTCCCTGTGTCTGATTTAAACAAGGAGCGCTCTAGCAGAGCGCACTTGGTTTGAATCGGGACCAGCGGTAAAAACCGTCAGTATGAAAGCCTTCTCATGGGCTTGGAGACGTGTTCTCTGTGTGTGTGGACGTTTGCCAATTTGTAAGTATCAAGCGCAATGTGCTGGGCTTCTTGCCTTCAAATGTCTATGCACATTAGAGAAGCAAAGTCTGCATAATGAGAGAAACATATTATATCTCTGTTGTGGCTACGCTATCCCTTTTGGATACATATCTACTTTTATAAGAGGACATTGATATCTGCCTTGTTGGTATACTTGTACCATATATTGACAACAGCAGTAGCAATGTCCCCGAAGATGTTCTCAAGCCTGTAAGAACAAGTAGAATGATGTTACTAGATACTGGTTACTCTGAAGCAGTATAGAGTGGGCTCCATGCTAACCAAGATGGTGGATGTGCATGCATGTGGCTGGGTGGAGGGCAGTGTACATGTCTCAAGTGGATGAGACATGTGCACTTCTCCCTCCCACTCCTGTGGATACCCTCCCCTTTAGTGTAATTTCCTGTGTGGTCATTTCCTATGTGGTCATTTCCTGTGATGTCATTTTGTATGGAGGAATCAATTGGCTGTTGGGGCCATGACTTCCTGTTTGTCATTTCCTTTTGTTGTCCATGAATAAAAACCAAGTGGCTGTGCTCGGGAGGGGCAGTCGCGCGATGGAGCTAAGAACTTGAGGACAGTGACTATGCCTGTTTACTTGGGGAAATGCGGGAGACACGGGTTTATTGAGATGCATTATATCAAAAGGCTGAAAGGGCATGACATGGTTTGCGCATAGCGTAAAGCGAAACCTCCACGTCAGGATGGTGAGCCAGGATTTTAAGGAGCGAACAGAACCTCCTATGCAATCGGATCGGGGGGGGGGAGCGGATCTCAGTTCACGACATCAAATTGTTTGAAATACTTTGTTGTCCTGAGACAAAGGGGTTCATTTTCTCTGTCCAATGTGTATTGTAGTTTCTGCTTTGCAAAAGAACTATTTTTTCATTTTTTGGTATAATGGCAGGATTTTAATTGCATGTTGTGTAATAAGTTTGTGATGCATATGAGAAATAGAAATGTATGAATTGTGTTATTACCTTTTGTATGGGACCAAGCCAGTTGTGTATATTGTTTCAAGACACATGTCCCCATAAATTTAATAATAATTTTCACCTACAAATGTTTTAGTGAACTTTGGTCGTTTAGTAAAGGTTTTGTTTTGAAGTTGCTTTTGAAAATGGCTGCCGCATATTGAAGTGGCCATGTGACTGAGAGGGGGAAGGGTGGCCATGCATTTCTGGAGGCATTTACAATAGGAGCCGTTTCTTGAAAGGGCTACGCCCTGCGGATGGTCTCAGGTTTTCTAGGCAATAGCATGGGGGAGTTCTGTTGTTTTGAGATGAAAAGATCATGAATACAACTATCGCTGTTTGTATTTCTCAATGTCTTGTTCCTGTGGAAGCTGATATGATCTTTCTTTGGGAACAAGAGTGTAAGTTTGAATATGTGTTATTTTGTGTTTTATGTAGCGTTGGCGGTTAGGGATGTGTTGTTTGATTGGATAGCCTGTGTTCCTATGGGCCCTAGTTGATGTAGCCTAAAGTGTGTGTCTACGGTTAAGTGTGCATTCTCAATTGTGTAGTCAGTTTTTGTGGAGAAAGTTTCAGTTTTCTAGTGAAGAAATCTCAGTTTGTGCTGGTTTTGGTGGGATCTGCAAAAACATCTCATGTGTTAATATCAGCATATGGTCCGATTGTAGTCAGACATTTTTTTGCAGCCACCATGTGGCCATGGCCCAGTTTTTGTTTGTTGCAACTGCCATTTTGTGTCTGCTGTGTTTTGGTCCTGATGGAATTGCTCTGCTTTTGGGCCAGGTTTCAGCGTTTATTGAGGTGGATTCATCTTTTTGCAGGAGTTTCAGTGGTCTGACTGCCCAGGGGATATGGGAGTCAAGGGGGATTCCCTCCCATTTGCAATATGGGGGTTTATTCCACCCTTTCCTGGATAAAAGGTTTTTAAAATTGTTGAAGTCTCCTGTATGATGATAGCCATAATTTTTTTTAATGTCTTTACAGCCATGGATGAAGGACAAAATCACTTTGGTTTTTAAATTGAATTCCAGTTGTTTTGTGAAGTTTTATACTGTAATACAGTTTTGGGTAGAGAGTAAACAGGAGGCATCCACATTATCGTTGTAATATCTAGGTACAGTGAGAAGCCACATTGTTCTGTAGAGAAAGTGGGCATAAGTGCTCTGTGCAGTTTAGTCTGGCGACAGTGTACAGTGGTACAGCGCAATTCGCTTATGTATGCATACACTGTGAGGGGTAGAGACATAATTTGGGGGGTGATCTGTGGTTGTTGACTAATCATTTGGCATAGTTAATAGTTGGTTGTTATTATGGGTATTGCAGTGTAAAAGAGTGGTACTCTGTAGTTCTGTGCCAAAAGTGTTGGGACAACAAGCCATAGAGTTAAATAACGCCTCGGTTAGGGTTTCTAGTTGGGGGACTGGACCAGATATTGGTTATAGTCCATAAATCCACCATAAAAGAAGGCATCGGGTGGTGCTCTCCTTTATGGGTGCAAGGGTTTCCCTGGATGCAGGGGTAAGACAATAAGTCGATTCCAATCGCTATGGGCAATGAGCAGTCCATGCAAGGGAAGGAATGCAAGGCTTCCCACAGTCAGACGGTTGCACAGTACATGAAGTCTAGTTTTGGAGCAAAGGCCATTAAACCCCTTAAAGATTAGTATATATACAGTGGGGACGGAAAGTTTTCAGACCCCCTTAAATTTTTCACTCTTTGTTATATTACAGCCATTTGCTAAAATCATTTGAGTTAATTTTTTTCCTCATTATTGTACACACAGCACCCCAAATTGACAGAAAAACACAGAATTGTTGACATTTTTGCAGATTTATTAAAAAAGTAAAACTGAAATATCACATGGTCCTAAGTATTCAGACCCTTTGCTCAGTATTAAGTAGAAGCACCCTTTTGATCTAATACAGCCATGAGTCTTTTTGGGAAAGATGCAACAAGTTTTTCACACCTGGATTGGGGGGTTCTCTGCCATTAATCCTTGCAGATCCTCTCCAGTTCTGTCAGGTAGGATGGTAAACGTTGGTGGACAGCCATTTTTAGGTCTCTCCAGAGATGCTCAATTGGGTTTAAGTCAGGACTCTGGTTGGGCCATTCAAGAACAATCACAGAGTTGTTGTGAAGCCACTCCTTCGTTATTCTGTGTGCTTAGGGTCATTGTCTTGTTGGAAGGTAAACCTTCGGCCCAGTCTGAGGTCCTGAGCACTCTGGAGAAGGTTTTCGTCCCGGATATCCCTGTACTTGGCCACATTCATCTTTCCCTCGATTGCAACCAGTCGTCCTGTCCCTGCAGCTGAAAAACACCCCCACAGCATGATGCTGCCACCGCCATGCTTCACTGTTGGGACTGTATTGGACAGGTGATGAGCAGTGCCTGGTTTTCTCCACACATACCACTTAGAATTAAGGCCACAAAGTTCTATCTTGGTCTCATCAGACCAGAGAATCTTATTTCTCACGATCTTGGAGTCCTTCAGGTGTTTTTTAGCAAACTCCATGCAGGCTTTCATGTGTCTTGCACTGAGGAGAGGCTTCCGTCAGGCCACTCTGCCATAAAGCCCTGACTGGTGGAGGGCTGCAGTGATGGTTGACTTTCTACAACTTTTTCCCATCTCCCGATTGCATCTCTGGAACTCAGCCACAGTGATCTTTGGGTTCTTCTTTACCTCTCTCACCAAGGCTCTTCTCCCCCGATAGCTCAGTTTGGCCGGACGGCCAGCTCTAGGAAGGGTTCTGGTCATCCCAAATGTCTTCCATTTAAGGATTATGGAGGCCACTGTGCTCTTAGGAACCTTAAGTGCAGCAGAAATTTTTTGTAACCTTGGCCAGATCTGTGCTCGAGACAAAAACTAGGTATAAAAAGGAACTGGTAGGCTCAACCGAAGCAAATTAAATTCACAGAGAAGGTTACTAGAAATAACAGCAGCCACTAATAATATGCTAATTGCACACACCTCAAACTAAATAGTAAGATACTATGGGTGGGTTCCTCTGAATTGTATGGGCATATAAGAAAAAAAGGTAGGAATTGAAACAGATCTGTGCCTTGCCACAATTCTGTCTCTGAGCTCTTCGGGCAGTTCCTTTGACCTCATGATTCTCATTTGCTCTGACATCCAAACACAGCTGGAGTCAAATGAAGGTGTAGAACCATCTCAAGGATGATCAGAAGAAATGAACAGCACCTGAGTTAAATAGATGAGTGTCACAGCAAAGGGTCTGAATACTTAGGACCATGTGATATTTCAGTTTTTCTTTTTTAATAAATCTGCAAAAATGTCAACAATTCTGTGTTTTTCTGTCAATATGGGGTGCTGTGTGTACATTAATGAGGAAAAAAAATTAACTTAAATGATTTTAGCAAATGGCTGCAATATAACAAAAAGTGAAAAATTTATGGGGGTCTGAATACTTTCAGTCCCCACTGTATATGGTCAGAGGGTACAGTAAGGTGTATTCCTTTGGAAGGTACTTTTGATATCTGGAGGTAGTGGGACGAGACCCAGTATAAAAATACCTTGGAAGTAGCTTGATTGTGGCTTCAGAAATCTGTAATGATGAGTGAGTTGATGGATGTGTAGTACATGCTTGTGTGATTAAAATTCTCATGCTTGTTTTTGAACTGTGTGTGACTGGCCCATGCAAGATTTGGAGCTGCTCTCGTGTTTTTCCCATAGTATTTTTTTCTATTGCTAAAAGAGTGAAGGCAGCATTCTGTGGTTGTTTTGTTTTTTCATTTTTGTTTTGGGAACTATGAAATATCTCCCCAACATTTGTATCTAAATGTTTGGCTCATGTTTTATTCTTCTCATTGTTTGTATGTAGTAACATGAATATATTAGAACCTACCGTGGCAACCTTCCTACGCGTCGCGGCTGTTGTATTTTAGTAGGAACATAAAAGTAAAGGTTACAGAGGGTTTTCCTGAGGGAGGGTCTGTACTGATGGAGGAGGGGTGGTTTATCCGGAGGGAGGGTCTGTACTGATGGAGGAGGGTGGTTTATCCTGAGGAAGGGAGGGTCTGTACCGATGGAGGGGGTTGGTTTATCCGGAGGGAGGGTCTGTACTGATGGAGGGGGGGTGGTTTATCCTGAGGGAGGGAGGGTCAGTACTGATGGAAGGGGGTGGTTGATCCTGAGGGGGTCTGCACTGAAGGAGGGGGGTTATCCTGGTGGGAGGTCTGCACTGATGGAGGGGGGTATCCTGAGGGGGGTCTGCACTGATGGAGGAGGGGGTGGTTTATCCTGAGGGGGGTCTGTACTGATGGAGGTGGGTGGTTTGTACTGATGGTGGGGGGGTCTATACTTAGTAGAGGGGTGTCTGTACTGAGGGAGGGGGGTCTCTATTGAGGGGTGACTATAGTTGGAGGGGGGTGGACACCATGTTTTACCACACCGGATGACACCAACCCTATTGACACCACTGGTCCTCCCCTCTCTCCTCCTCTCCTTGTGTGTGGGACACACAGCGGGTATCTCATGGAGATTGGGTCTGAAATGCCACTGTAACAAAGTCCCGCCTCCTAGACTTGCTCTTGTGATAAACGGAGCATTGATCCAATGCTGGGAAATAGAATCAGTGTGCCGTGTATCACAGGAGCCGGGATGTTACAGTGGCCACCAGGGCGGGCAATTCAAATCCAAGCTCCGTGGCACAGCGGGAGATTGTGATCCAGGCACTGGTAGGCTGCATTTGGTTGGGCATTGCACTGATGAGGCTGCATTTGGTGGGCATTGCACTGATGAGACTGCATTTGTTGGGCACTGGACTGATGAGGCTGCATTTGGTTGGCATTGCACTGATGAGGCTGTATTTGGTCGGCATTGCACTGATGAGGCTGCATTTGGTGTGCACTGCACTGGTAGGCTGCATTTGGTGGGCACTGCAGTGATGAGGCTGCATTTGAAGTGCACTGCACTGATGAGGCTGCATTTGGTGGGCACTGCACGGATAAGGTTGCATTTGGTGGGCACTGCATTGATGAGGCTGCATTTGGTAGGCATTGCACTGGTAGGCTTCATGTGTGTGCATGTGTCTACCTGTGTGTTAATTCTGGATTATGTGCGTGTGTCTGCAAGTATGTTAAATTGGAATTCTGTGTGTGTTTGACAGTGTGTTAATTTAGGATTATATGTGTGTCTGCCAGTGTGTTAATTTGGGATTAAGTGTGTATCTCTGAGTGTGTTAATGTGGGGTTATGTGTGTCTGCCAGTGTGGTAATTTGGCAATGTGTGCGTCTGGCAGTCTGTTAATTTGTGATTTTGTGAGTATTTGTGTGTCTGCAAGTGTGTCAGTTTGGGATTGTGCGGGTGTCAATGTGTTAATTTGGGATTGTATGTGTGGGTGTCATTGTGTTAATTTGTGATTGTGTGTGTTTATCTATCAGTATATATATGTGTGTGTGTGTGTGTATCTGTCATTGCAGCATGTACACATACAATGATATTACACATTAAACAAAAACCATCACAAACACACATAAATCATCACAGACACATACTGACATTACACACACACACACACACACACACACACACACACACACACAGAAACCATGAAACCTAAACAATAGAAATTACTTTCTCGAGACGGGTACTTAGGACATTTTTTTAGACCTGCAAGGGTACTTCACCGTAAAAGGTTGACAAACACTGCTCTAAATGACAGATTCAGGAATGTAAGTTGAGCATGAGGCATATGTGCCAAATAGAATTGCTAATTCCTAGCTAAAGTAGAGGCCAGTCATTTGACCTGTTAAAATATTTTGACGAACTGCACACCAGTCATGAAGTGTGCTATATTCTGCCAATGAGAGGGAAAATGTGGAAGTACATATGTTGAAATTTATGCACAAGATACTTCTACTTACAAAACATTTCAAACACAATTCAGGAGCAGCCAGAGATATTGCTCTGTTATTACTGGTAAAGCAGAACTCAGGCCAATTTTTTTTTTCCATGTACTTTTTGCTGATCTCCTACCTTCACCCACTTTGCCTTCCATGTTCTTCTGAGCTCTGTAGTTCCTATGCAATAGGCTGCTGAACTTGCTGAAAAACCGTTATATAGTAGGTTACATCAGTGGCGGCCCATCCATAGGGGGCGCATGTGCCCCCCCTCCAGGCAGTCAAAAAAAAATGTAAAAAAAAAAAAAAAAATTTAAAACTGGCCCTTTAAGAAAAAAATACAAAATAAGGTCCTTAAGTGCACTGTGTTCGGACGCCGGACACAGTGCAACGCCGGACACAGTGCACTTATGGGAAACGCCATGTCTATGCAATCAGGAGATTGTAGATGTGGCACTTCATTTGCAGGCGTTTATCCCACCCTGCGGTGCTTTCCGTAGCACCGAGTAGCTTCCGCCTGTCGCTCGTACTATCTATTACTACGGCTGGGCGGTTTGATTGACATCCGAGTTTGATGTCACTTCCTGTTTTCTCTGTCCCATTGCGCCCGGGACAGAGAAAACTGGAAGTATGAAGTATGAGGAGCTGGAGAGGACTCCTCTATTGCCGCTGTGGAAAGAGTCACCGCAGGAGAGGACAACAGCAAGGTAAGTACCGCTGTGTGTGCTCCCACAGAGAACGAGGGGGGGAGGGGGGTTCGATGGGACACGGGCTGCATTTAGTGGGACACAAGCTGGCTGCATTTAGTGGGACACATGCTACATTTAGTGGGACACAGACTGGCTGCATTTGGTGGGGCACAGGCTGCATTTAGTGTGACACAAGCTGTATTTAGTGGGACACAGGCTGGCTGCATTTTGTGGGACACAGGCTACATTTTATGGGACACCGGCTGCATTTTATGTGACACAGGCTGCATTTAGTGGGACAAAGGGTGGCTGCATTTAGTGGGACACAGGCTGCATTTAGTGGGACACAGGCTGCATTTAGTGGGACACAGGCTGCATTTGATGTGACACAGGCTGCATTTGATGTGACACAGGCTGCATTTTATGGGACACAGACTGCATTTAATGGGGCACAGGCTGGCTGCATTTAGTGGGACACAGGCTGCATTTAGTGGGGCACAGGCTGGCTGCATTTAGTGGGACACAGGCTGCATTTAGTGGGACACAGGCTGCATTTAGTGGGACACAGGCTGCATTTGATGTGACACAGGCTGCATTTGATGTGACACAGGCTGCATTTTATGGGACACAGGCTGCATTTAGTAGGGCACAGGCTGGCTGCCTTTAGTGGGACACAGGCTGGCTGCCTTTAGTGGGACACAGGCTGGCTGCATTTAGTGGGACACAGGCTGGCTGCATTTAGTGGGACACAGGCTGCATTTAGTGGGACACAGGCTGCATTTAGTGGGACACAGGCTGGCTGCATTTAGTGGGACACAGGCTGCATTTGATGGGACACAGGCTGCATTTGATGTGACACAGGCTGCATTTGATGTGACACAGGCTGCATTTTATGGGACACAGGCTGCATTTAGTAGGGCACAGGCTGGCTGCCTTTAGTGGGACACAGGCTGGCTGCCTTTAGTGGGACACAGGCTGGCTGCATTTAGTGGGACACAGGCTGGCTGCATTTAGTGGGACACAGGCTGGCTGCATTTAGTGGGACACAGGCTGCATTTAGTGGGACACAGGCTGGCTGCATTTAGTGGGACACAGGCTGGCTGCATTTAGTGGGACACAGGCTGCATTTAGGGGGACACAGGCTGGCTGCATTTAGTGGGACACAGGCTACATTTGATGGGACACAGGCTGCATTTGATGTGACACAGGCTGCATTTGATGTGACACAGGCTGCATTTGATGTGACACAGGCTGCATTTGATGGGACACAGGCTGCATTTAGTAGGGCACAGGCTGGCTGCCTTTAGTGGGACACAGGCTGGCTGCCTTTAGTGGGACACAGGCTGGCTGCATTTAGTGGGACACAGGCTGGCTGCATTTAGTGGGACACAGGCTGCATTTAGTGGGACACAGGCTGGCTGCATTTAGTGGGACACAGGCTGGCTGCATTTAGTGGGACACAGGCTGCATTTAGTGGGACACAGGCTGCATTTGATGTGACACTGGCTGCATTTGATGTGACACTGGCTGCATTTGATGTGACACAGGCTGCATTTGATGTGACACAGGCTGCATTTGATGGGACACAGGCTGCATGTAAGGACAGACTCCGCTGGGGGCACCTGATGGCATCTGGTGGCAGGCGATGTGGCTAGTGACACGCTCAGGACTCCCACTGATTCTGCATTATGGTGAGTTGAATGATTTCATTTTATATTACAATGTAATAATAGAAATAATGCACTTCAATCATCCTAAAATCATAACAACCATGGTGTTGGGAAGATTGAAGTGCCAACACCAGGTGTTTGTAATATCTTTATCTGCTGATTGTTAAACTTTCTAGAATACACATTTCTATTGTTGTGTAGGCTGCATTTAGTGGGACACAGGCTGCATTTAGTGGGACACAGGCTGGCTGCATTTAGTGGGGCACAGGCTGGCTGCATTTAGTGGGACACAGGCTGGCTGCATTTAGTGGGACACAGGCTGGCTGCATTTAGTGGGACACAGGCTGGCTGCATTTAGTGGGACACAGGCTGGCTGCATTTAGTGGGACACAGGCTGGCTGCATTTAGTGGGACACAGGCTGGCTGCATTTAGTGGGACACAGGCTGCATTTAGTGGGACACAGTCTGGCTGCATTTAGTGGGACACAGGCTGCATTTAGTGGGACACAGGCTGCATTTGGTGGGACACAGGCTGCATTTGGTGGGACACAGGCTGCATTTGGTGGGACACAGGCTACATTTTATGTGAAACAGGCTGCATTTTATGGGACACAGGCTGCATTTGATGGGACACAGGCTGCATTTGATGGGACACAGGCTGCATTTGATGGGACACAGGCTGCATTTGATGGGACACAGGGTGCATTTGATGGGACACAGGCTGCATTTGATGGGACACAGGCTGCATGTAAGGACGGACTCCGCTGGGGGCACCTAATGGTATCTGGTGGCAGGCGACGTGGCTAGTGATACACTCAGGGCTCCCACTGATTCTGCATTATGGTGAAGTAAATGATTTCATTTTATATTACAATATAATAATAGAAATAATGCGCTTCAATCATCCTGACACCATAACAACCATGGTGTCGGGATGATTGAAGTGCTAACACCAGGTGTTTGGAATATCTTTATCTGCTGATTGTTAAACTTTCTAAAATACACATTTCTATTGTTGTGTAGGATCTTGGCCTGCTGTCCCTCCATCCCTTCTCTCCCTCTCCCTCTCCCTCCATCCCTCTTTCATCTCAGACGCCAACCATGCCACCTTAGAGCCATGTCCACTATTTCACTGAACCCACGCCCATTGTCACCAAGTGGAAGGGGTCAAAAAGGAAGGGCAGGGTCTGGCACCCCCTCATCCTAAAACATCACCAGCCGCCACTGGGTTACATAGTTACATAGTAGGTGAGGTTGAAAAAGGACACATCAAGTCCAACCTATGTGTATGATTATAAGTCAGTATTACATTGTATATCCCTGTATGTTACGGTCGTTCAGGTGCTTATCTAATAGTTTTTTGAAACTATCGATGCCCCCCACTGAGACCACCGCCTGTGGAAGGGAATTCCACATCCTTGCCACTCTTACAGTAAAAAACCCTAGTTTTTTTTTTAAAAACCCGTAGTTTAAGGTTAAACCTCTTTTCTTCTAATTTTAATGAGTGGCCACGTGTCTTATTAACCACTTGCCGACCGCCTACCGCATATATACTGCGGCAGAATGGCACGGGCAGGCAGAATCACGTACCCGTACGTGATCTGCCTCCCGCGGGCGGGGGGTCCGATCGGACCCCCCCCCGGTGCCATCGGCGGTCGGCATTTGACTGGGAGCGTCGGGAGGCGAGGGGGAGACCATCCGATCGTGGCCCCCCCCTCGCGATCGCTCCCAGCCAATGGGAATCCTCCTCTGCCTGTGTGTCGTTTCACACAGGCAGAGGATGTGATGTCATCTCTCCTCGGTCTGGCAGTTTCCGTTCCAGCGCCGAGGAGAGAAGACAAGTGAGTGCACACAACACACACACACACACACACACACAGTAGAACATGCCAGGCATACTTTACACCCCCGATCCCCCCCCAATCGCCCCCCAATCACCCCCCCCCCCTGTCACAAACTGACATTAGCAGTATTTTTTTTTTTTTTTCTGATTACTGCATAGTGTCAGTTTGTGACAGTTACAGTGTTAGGGCAGTGAGTATTACCCCCCTTTAGGTCTAGGATACCCCCCTAACCCCCCCTAATAAAGTTTTAACCCCTTGATCACCCCCTGTCACCAGTGTCGCTAAGCGATCATTTTTCTGATCGCTGTATTAGTGTCGCTGGTGACGCTAGTTAGGAACGTAAATATTTAGGTTCGCCATCAGCGTTTTATAGCGACAGGGACCCCCATATACTATCTAATAAATGTTTTAACCCCTTGATTGCCCCCTAGTTAACCCTTTCACCACTGATCACCGTATAACTGTTACGGGTGACGCTGGTTAGTTCGTTTATTTTTTATAGTGTCAGGGCACCCGCCGTTTATTACCGAATAAAGGTTTAGCCCCCTGATCGCCCAGCGGTGATATGCGTCGCCCCAGGCAGCGTCAGATTAGCGCCAGTACCGCTAACACCCACGCACGCAGCATATGCCTCCCTTAGTGGTATAGTATCTGTACGGATCAATATCTGATTCAATCAGATCTATACTAGCGTCCCCAGCAGTTTAGGGTTCCCGAAAACGCAGTGTTAGTGGGATCAGCCCAGATACCCGCTAGCACCTGCGTTTTGCCCCTCCGCCCAGCCCAGCCCAGCCCACCCAAGTGCAGTATCGATCGATCACTGTCACTTACAAAACACTAAACGCATAACTGCAGCGTTCGCAGAGTCAGGCCTGATCCCTGAGGTCGCTAACAGTTTTTTTGGTAGCGTTTTGGTGAACTGGCAAGCACCAGCCCCAGGCAGCGTCAGATTAGCGCCAGTACCGCTAACACCCACGCACGCAGCATACGCCTCCCTTAGTGGTATAGTATCTGATCGGATCAATATCTGATCCGATTAGATCTATACTAGTGTCCCCAGCAGTTTAGGGTTCCCAAAAACGCAGTGTTAGCGGGATCAGCCCAGATACCTGCTAGCACCTGCGTTTTGCCCCTCCGCCCGGCCCAGCCCAGCCCACCCAAGTGCAGTATCGATCGATCACTGTCACTTACAAAACACTAAACGCATAACTGCAGCGTTCGCAGAGTCAGGCCTGATCCCTGCGATCGCTAACAGTTCTTTTGGTAGCGTTTTGGGGAACTGGCAAGCACCAGCGGCGTAGTACACCCCGGTCGTAGCCAAACCAGCACTGCAGTAACACTTGGTGACGTGGCGAGTCCCATAAGTGCAGTTCAAGCTGGTGAGGTGGCAAGCACAAGTAGTGTCCCGCTGCCACCAAAAAGACAAACACAGGCCCGTCGTGCCCATAATGCCCTTCCTGCTGCATTCGCCAATCCTAATTGGGAACCCACCGCTTCTGCAGCGCCCATACTTCCCCCATTCACATCCCCAACCAAATGCAGTCGGCTGCATGAGAGGCATTTTCTTTATGTCCTCCCGAGTACCCCTACCCAACGAACCCCCCCAAAAAAGATGTCGTGTCTGCAGCAAGCGCGGATATAGGCGTGACACCCGCTATTATTGTCCCTCCTGTCCTGACAATCCTGGTCTTTGCATTGGTGAATGTTTTGAACGCTACCATTCACTAGTTGAGTATTAGCGTAGGGTACAGCATTACACAGACTAGGACACACTTTCACAGGGTCTCCCGAGATGCCATCGCATTTTGAGAGACCCGAACCTGGAACCGGTTACAGTTATAAAAGTTACAGTTACAAAAAAAAGTGAAAAAAAAAAAAAAAAAAAAACACAAACAAAAATATAAAAAAAAAAAAAAAATAGTTGTCGTTTTATTGTTCTCTCTCTCTCTATTCTCTCTCTATTGTTCTGCTCTTTTTTACTGTATTCTATTCTGCAATGTTTTATTGTTATGTTTTATCATGTTTGCTTTTCAGGTATGCAATTTTTTATACCTTACCGTTTACTGTGCTTTATTGTTAACCATTTTTTTGTCTTCAGGTATGCCATTCACGACTTTGAGTGGTTATACCAGAATGATGCCTGCAGGTTTAGGTATCATCTTGGTATCATTCTTTTCAGCCAGCGGTCGGCTTTCATGTAAAAGCAATCCTAGTGGCTAATTAGCCTCTAGACTGCTTTTACAAGCAGTGGGAGAGAATGCCCCCCCCCACCGTCTTCCGTGTTTTTCTCTGGCTCTCCTGTCTCAACAGGGAACCTGAGAATGCAGCCGGTGATTCAGCCAGCTGACCATAGAGCTGATCAGAGACCAGAGTGTCTCCAAACATCTCTATGGCCTAAGAAACCGGAAGCTACGAGCATTTTATGACTTAGATTTCGCCGGATGTAAATAGCGCCATTGGGAAATTGGGAAAGCATTTTATCACACCGATCTTGGTGTGGTCAGATACTTTGAGGGCAGACGAGAAATCTAGGGTCTAATAGACCCCAATTTTTTCAAAAAAAGAGTACCTGTCACTACCTATTGCTATCATAGGGGATATTTACATTCCCTGAGTTAACAATAAAAATGATTAAAAAAAAAAAAAAAAAATGAAAGGAACAGTTTAAAAATAAGATAAAAAAGCAAAAAAATAATAAAGAAAAAAAAAAAAAAAAAAAAAAAAAAGCACCCCTGTCCCCCCTGCTCTCGCGCTAAGGCGAACGCAAGCGTCGGTCTGGCGTCAAATGTACACAGCAATTGCACCATGCATGTGAGGTATCACCGCGACGGTCAGATCGAGGGCAGTAATTTTAGCAGTAGACCTCCTCTGTAAATCTAAAGTGGTAACCTGTAAAGGCTTTTAAAGGCTTTTAAAAATGTATTTATTTTGTTGCCACTGCACGTTTGTGCGCAATTGTAAAGCATGTCATGTTTGGTATCCATGTACTCGTCCTAAGATCATCTTTTTTATTTCATCAAACATTTGGGCAATATAGTGTGTTTTAGTGCATTAAAATATAAAAAAGTGTGTTTTTTCCCAAAAAATGCGTTTGAAAAATCGCTGCGCAAATACTGTGTGAAAAAAAAAATGAAACACCCACCATTTTAATCTGTAGGGCATTTGCTTTAAAAAAATATATAATGTTTGGGGGTTCAAAGTAATTTTCTTGCAAAAAAAAAATAATTTTTTCATGTAATCAAAAAGTGTCAGAAAGGGCTTTGTCTTCAAGTGGTTAGAAGAGTGGGTGATGTGTGACATAAGCTTCTAAATGTTGTGCAAAAAATGCCAGGACAGTTCAAACCCCCCCAAATGACCCCATTTTGAAAAGTAGACACCCCAAGCTATTTGCTGAGAGGCATGTCGAGTCCATGGAATATTTTATATTGTGACACTAGTTGCGGGAAAGAGACAAATTTTTTTTTTTTTTTTTGCACAAAGTTGTCACTAAATGATATATTGCTCAAACATGCCATGGGAATATGTGAAATTACACCCCAAAATACATTCTGTTGCTTCTCCTGAGTACGGGGATACCACATGTGTGAGACTTTTTGGGAGCCTAGCCGCGTACGGGACCCCGAAAACCAAGCACCGCCTTCAGGCTTTCTAAGGGCGTAAATTTTTGATTTCACTCTTCACTGCCTATCACAGTCTCGGTGGCCATGGAATGCCCAGGTGGCACAAACCCCCCCCAAATTACCCCATTTTGGAAAGTAGACACCCAAAGCTATTTGCTGAGCGGTATAGTGAGTATTTTGCAGACCTCACTTTTTGTCACAAAGTTTTGAAAATTAAAAAAAGAAAAAAAAAAATTTTTTTTTGTCTTTCTTCATTTTCAAAAACAAATGAGAGCTGCAAAATACTCACCATGCCTCTCAGTAAATAGCTTGGGGTGTCTACTTTCCAAAATTGGGTCATTTGGGGGGGGGGGGTTGTGCCACCTGGGCATTTCATGACCTCCGAAACTGTGATAGGCAGTGAAGAGTGAAATCAAAAATGTACACCCTTAGAAATCCTGAAGGCGGTGATTGGTTTTCGGGGCCCCGTACGCGGCTAGGCTCCTAAAAAGTCCCACACATGTGGTATCCCCGTACTCAAGAGAAGCAGCAGAATGTATTTTGGGGTGCAATTCCACATATGCCCATGGCCTGTGTGAGCAATATATCATTTAGTGACAACTTTGTGCAGAAAAAAAAAAAAAAAAATTGTCACTTTCCCGCAACTTGTGTCAAAATCTAAAATATTCCATGGACTCAACATGCCTCTCAGCAAATAGCTTGGGGTGTCTACTTTTCAAAATGGGGTCATTTGGGGGGGGGGGGGTTGTGCCATCTGGGCATTTTATGGCCTTCAAAACTGTGATAGGTAGTGAGGAGTAAAATCAAAAATGTACGCCCTTAGAAATCCTGAAGGCAGTGATTGGTTTTCGGGGCCCCGTAGAAGCAGCTAAATGTATTTTGGGGTGCAATTCCACATATGCCCATGGCCTGTGTGAGCAATATATCATTTAGTGACAACTTTGTGTAATTTTTTTTTTTTTTGTCATTATTCAATCACTTGGGACAAAAAAAATGAATATTCAATGGGCTCAACATGCCTCTCAGCAATTTCCTTGGGGTGTCTACTTTTCAAAATGGGGTCATTTGTGGGGGTTTTGTACTGCCCTGCCATTTTAGCACCTCAAGAAACGACATAGGCAGTCATAAATTAAAGGCTGTGTAAATTCCAGAAAATGTACCCTAGTTTGTAGGCGCTATAACTTTTGCGCAAACCAATAAATATACACTTATTGACATTTTTTTTACCAAAGACATGTGGCCGAATACATTTTGGCCTAAATGTATGACTAAAATTGAGTTTATTGGATTTTTTTTTAGAACAAAAAGTAGAAAATATCATTTTTTTTCAAAATTTTCGTTTTTTTTCCGTGTATAGCGCAAAAAATAAAAAACGGCAGAGGTGATCAAATACCATCAAAAGAAAGCTCTATTTGTGGGAAGAAAAGGACGCAAATTTCGTTTGGGTACAGCATTGCATGACCGCGCAATTAGCAGTTAAAGCGACGCAGTGCCAAATTGTAAAAAGTGCTCTGGTCAGGAAGGGGGTAAATCCTTCCGGGGCTGAAGTGGTTAATTTTAAGGTTTCCCAGAGAGTTCGAGATATCTCTTTTCAGGTACTAGTCCGTGTATCGGAATGGGCTCATGACGTCTTGTAGAGCTGTCTGGGTTAACGTGGCTTCTATATATTTACGCCATCTCATGAAGAAGCGCAAAGTAGAGCGAAAGTTTAGTGTAATGGTGTCGAGCCGTTCCATGTAGAAAAGTGACATCATAGCTTTTTTCACTTCGGGTAGGGCAGGTGGAGTAGTTGAAATCCAGTGTTTCATTATCGTTCTGCGGGCCACTAGAAGGAGTAGATGTGCCCATTGGGGAATATTCATAGGTCCTCTGGTTGTTGGTGGGGATGTTTGGGGTGTGTATCCAAATAGGCATAATAATTGATCCTTTGGGATTTGTGCTTTACTGATTTTGCCAATGTGATCCAAGACAGAATTCCAAAATGTGGTTATGGCTGTGCATTCCCAAAGACGATGCAATAAGGTGGTGCATGGTTCAGAACACCATGAGCATTTCATTTGACTTGGATTGTCCTTGGTGAAGTAGAAAGGGTAGTAGGCTCTGTGTATAATCTTGAATTGGGTTTCCTGCCACGTTTCAGTTTGCGTAAGTTTGCGGACTTGCCTGTATCCTTCAAGTATTTTTACTGACAGTTCATCATCTCCTAGGATAACAGACCATTTATGAAATGGTTTGAGGTGGTATTTTGCTGATTGATGTTGGATGAGGTAGGAGTATAAATTGGTGATGGAGTAGTCATTTTGCTGTAGAACCGTGTCTATGAAAGATTTCTGGAAGGGATCAGATCTGGGCCCATAGCAGGACTTCACATAATCGATCAATTGATAGTAGAAGAAGATGTGTGCTGATGGTAGGGAAAATTCGCTTGCTAGTGATCAGAAAGGTTTGAAGTCTCCCGATGTGCCTTGGTATATGGAGGCTACTTTCATGAGGCCGTTGGATCCCCATTGGTCAAATGCTTTGTGCATCGTGGATGGGAGAAACATAGGGTTTCCTTGAATGGGTAAATGTCTCAAAATATTTGAAGGGAGCCCCAATAATTTTCGTACTTCTCTCCAGGCAATTATAGTATCTCTAAAGAGTATATTTGACTTGAGGTGAGGTGTTAGAGCATTGAGATTAGAGTGGAGGACAGCTGACAGTGCATGAGGTGAGGTTGCACCTTCAAGAAGAGTATTGCAATATTTGGACTTTCCGTTCAGCCAATCCAAACCCTGCCTAAGCAAACAAGAAAGATTATAAAAACGTAAATTGGGTGAACCCGCCCCACCCTCGGACTTCGGGAGGCATAATTTTTGTAGCACAATACGTGTTTTTTTGCGAGACCAAATAAAAGTTGTTAATGCTTTATGAATTTTCTGTACATCTGAGTGTTTTAATAATAAAGGTATGGTCTGCATTGGGTAAAGCAAGCGCGCAAACAACACCATTTTGAATAAGTCTCCCAAAGAGCGAGAGGGGGAGGGCCGCCCAAGCTTCCAACTCCTGCACAATCTTAGTTATTAAGGGTGGGTAGTTAAGTACATAGAGAGAAGAGGGTTCACGCCCTATGTGTATGCCTAGATAAGTGATATATCGGGTTGCCAAAGCGAATGGTGATAGATGTTTCCACTTAATTGATAATCGTGGGTGTAGTCGTAAAATATCGCTTTTGTCTAAGTTTATTCGAAAGCCCGAGCTCAGTCGAAAAGCCGCAAAAAGTTCTCGCAGTCTGTCAAAGTCTGAAAGAGGGTTAGTGGAGAACAACAGTATGTCGTCTGCAAATAAAGCGGATCTGAGAACTTGGTCTCCTATTTCGATCCCTCTGACTCCATCTTGTGAGTTGAGTATTCTGGATAGTGGTTCTATGGCCAAGTTAAAAAGTAAGGGGGAAAGTGGGCAGCCCTGTCTCGTTCCCTTAGTCAGAGGGATTGAGTCAGACACGAAGTCAGGAGTGACAAGTTGTGCTGTCGGAGATGCATACATTTGTTGAAGAAAACTCAAGATAGGACCTGTGAAGCCGAACTGTTGTAATACTCGAAACAGCCAGGACAAACTAACGTTGTTGAAAGCTTTTTCGGCATCTAGTGATATAATAGCGAGAACTTGATCAGGGTGTGTTTTAGCGTAGTGTAACGCCATTAGCACTTTTCGTATATTTAAAGTGGCTGATCGACCCGAAACAAATCCCGATTGGGCTGGGTGTAGCAATGAAGGGAGAAGATGGGCTAAGTGTGACGCAACGATTTTAGAGAGGATTTTGACATCTACATTTATTAGGGATATTGGGCGGTAAGAACCTGGCAGTTGGGGGTCTTTTCCTTTTTTAGATATCAGTTTGATGTGGGCTTGCGTCCCTGTAGGAAGATATGGTCCCCCATCCCACATGGCTGCGTATACATGTTTTAGGGTGTCAGGGAGAAAATCGTTGGTCATTTTATAAAATTCGGCCATGTATCCGTCAGGACCTGGGGCTTTATTAGATGACATAGTTTTGATCGTTCGCCGGATATCGTCGGTTGTGATAGGTGCATTAAGTGCCTCTAGTTGTGCAGTTTGAAGTCTGGGTAGACGTACTTTGGACAGGAGAGCTTCAGTAGTGGCTGGATCAGTTTGGTCAGCGGCATATAAGTCTGTGTAGTATTTCGTGATTATATTGCTGATTTCATCAGTAGATGTAGTTAGGGATCCATCCGCATTTCTCAAAGTAGAGATGCGAGTGGGTCGTCTCGTTCCTGCACACAGTTTAGCCAGTAGCTTGCCCGCTTTGTTGCCATACCTGTGAAAATGCAATTTAGAGTATGCCATTTTAGCCGCCTCCTGTTGTTCCGCCCAAAGATCAAACGTGCACTTAGCTTGTCTCCACGTTCGGATATTGTCAAGTGTACGATTTAAAGTTAAGCATTCATGGGCTGTACGTAGAGCTTCACTAGCTTGTCTGTATTGCTGTTTAGTGTGTTTTTTAAATTGTGTGGTATAGGAAATGAGCGTCCCTCTTAAGAAGGCTTTGCCAGCTTCCCAAAATTGGGTTCGGTGATATGAGCTCCATTAGTGGAGACATAATCGTTCCATTCTGTGTTTTGCGTGTGGCGAAAATCTTGGTTGTCCATCAAGTAAGATGGAAAGCGCCATATGGGCGAGGGAGATGAAGGTGTGGCCTGTGACACGTGTATAGATATGGGGCTATGATCTGATATCCTAGCGTCTAAAATCTCTGATTCGCATAAGGTGTTGATTAGTGCAGGGGAGGCAAAGAAGTAATCGATGCGTGAAAAGGAGTTGTGTGGGGGTGAGAAGAAAGTATACTCCCTATCTGTCGGGTGGTTCAGACGCCAAGTATCCACATATTGCATGGAAGTAACGGCTTGTGCCAGGAGAGTAGAGTCGTGTGTTTGCGATGTGGAGTTATGTGTTCGGTGGGTTGAGTCTTTTGTGCGGTCTGCTAGTGTGGACATGACCGAATTGAAATCCCTGCCTACTAAGTGCAGTGTTTCAGGAGCGGAGAGTATCCATTGCACCATGTCTTGGAAAAAAGAGATGT
The DNA here is from genome assembly GCA_037952925.1 of Lithobates clamitans. NCBI lineage: Eukaryota > Metazoa > Chordata > Amphibia > Anura > Ranidae > Lithobates > Lithobates clamitans. The sequence continues at coordinate 2,583,294 of JBBGZY010000720.1, forward strand.
CTGGCGAGTTAGGAGCATAGATGTTAGTAATAGCCACTTGTTTGTTGTCTAAAGTCATGTGTAGGGTCATTTTGCGGCCTGACGAGTCAATCCTAACATCCCTTAACATGTGTTTTAAATTCTTATGTATTAAGATAGCCACACCCGTTTTGCGGCCAAGTGCAGGCGATCCATACACCGTACCCACCCACAATTTACGTAAGCGGGTTAGATCATCTGCAGACAGGTGTGTTTCCTGAAGTAGGGCCACATCTGTCCGAAGACGCTTCAGATGTCTAAGAATAGCCATCCGCTTACATGGAGAGCGGAGTCCCTTGACATTCCATGAAGTAAATTTTAAGTGGTTCTCACCGGTTGAAGAGGCCATGTCCGACATTGAGGAGTATATTGGGTTGAGGGTGTGTAATAAGGCCCCCAATCAGACAATGCATCTGCAATCTGGAGGTCACTAAAGTTTCCTGAGGTTACAAGTATTGAACAGGTGAATACATTAGATAAATAAACATAGCTATGGAAAAAAATAAACATAGCTATGGAAAAAAAAATAGCTTGGCAAAAGTTAAATGGGAAAAATCTTTAACATATATTATAAGCTTCACTTTTTTCCACATGAGGTTCGACTACTTTTCATGGCTCCCATCAATCTCCCATTCCACTCTTGGCTGCAGGTGTTAAGCCAGAGGGAGGAGGGTAGAAGGGCATGGGGGAGGAGATGTGAATAAATTGCAAGTCATAAGGACTGAGGTTTTAAATGGAGCGTATCGATTCCTCACATAGGAGGGAGGCGCCAATGAAGGACTATATCTCGTGAATTAGAACTAGAAATAGGGGGAATCAGAGGAGCGGATCTGTAACTGAAGCCTCTGTGGTGGTCAAACAACTAAACCCGTAAATAGTGTGAGTTTTACAAAGCCATATCTCTATGGTTAACCGAGCAAATATTGAGCAAATATAACCGTGCCTAAACATAGCAGCATGTTATAATACTAACTGCGGCAGTTCACTTAGGCATATAAGGTATAGAAGTTGTAGAAATAATGCAAGGAAAGAAGAAAGGGAGCATGTGAGGGGAGCAATACTACCCGTCTCCCAGATAAGTGTAACAACATCTGGTCCTTGTAAGTCATCAGCGGTGTCCTGAACGATCCTCTTTTTGCGTAGCATGAAGGCGCTTGTATGGGGGTTTGGTTGGACTACGTTGGGGCTTAGCGGATGAAGATGAAGGGGTCACCGATGTTGTAGCATAGCCCTCTGTAGAGTTGATATGTTCCATTTCCGTGCCCAGAGTAGAGACACATTTTTCTGCTTCATCAGGCGTGGTGAAAGTGAGTTGTTCCCCATCATGTGTTTGAACGCGATGGGTTGCCGGGTAGGCCAAGGAGAATCTGAGCTGATTGTTGTACGAAATGGAGCATATTGGAGAAAATGCCTTGCGCTTATTCATGACCTCAACAGAGTAATCCGCGAACAATAGCAGTTTTGCGCCATCCATTGTTAAGGAGCGGGAGTGGTGAAACTTTTGCATAATGGCATTCTTATCTGCATAGTTCAAATATTTGACAATAACATGTCGGGGGTTTGATACGGGTTTCCGAGTATTGTCCAATGCGATGCGCTCTTTCTACTATGCATGGTATGCGGAGGCCCAGTTGTTCGGGAATGAACTTTGCACATATGTTTGTTAGATGTTGAGTAGTGATTGATTCAGGAAGTCCTATTATCCTTAAATTGTTTCGTCTCGAACGATTTTTGAGATCGTCGAGTTTATCCCAAATCTCTCTGTGTGTAATGCTCATACGTGCTACTGCAGCAGATGTAGCAGCAGCTTCATCTTCCAAAGAGGAGATCCATTCCTCTGTGAGTGTAATCCTCTGTGCTTGTGCCTGCACATCTACATGGAGCAGCTCCAGCCCTCTGTTCACTGCTGTGTCTACTGTGGCAGCAAGTGTAGGTCCCAGCAGTGCTACAACTGCCTGGGCTATGCATTCAGGAGAGGCAGGGTCGGTGGCTACTGTTACTGGGGCTGAGGGGTGCAGTGAGGATGGCTGTGTAGGCAGTGGAGGCGGCTGCAGCTGTTCTGCTGAAGAAATCACAGCCGCCATTTTAGCTGCGCCTGTCTCTGTCCCTCCTGCCTGTGTCAGTGAGGAGGATGCCGCTTGAGCATATGATCGTTCTACAAAGTGATCCATATGTGTCTCCTCTGTTCACCGGTGTAAGGAGGGGTCTCCCTGAGGCATTTGCTGGGCTTTTATGGCCGTATATACGGAGAGTGTGGCAGGAGCTAAGGGTTACTACCTCCTCCTCATGCGGCGCCGTAACCGGAAGTATCCAACCCACCACTTTAATGAAGAGTAAATATAGGGTCATATGGAAAAGCATAACATGACACTATTTTATGGAATAGGGTCATATACAAAAACATATAAAAATAAATAGAAAAATAAAAATAATATGACACTGCCAATGGGGGGCATTAATATCATTACCATCCACAATATTATACATAAATGTAATAAATAATCAGCTAAAAAAATACAAAAATTAAATTAAATGTCAGTATTCACGTTTAATTACAAATACCAAGACTTCGTTAAGAGGAGAGACCATAAGAATATTTTACGCTTGATTAATAAAAGAGTTGATGTCCCACTCCACGTTGATACCCTGCGGGAAATGGGACCCCAACTCATAAATCCAATATGTCTCCAAACGGGAGACACCCCTAAGGGTCGACCCCCCCCTGCCATGGGGCCACATACCTATCGATAATGAGAAACTGAGTACCCGCAGGATTTCGATCATGAACTTCCCTATAGTGCCTAGGGACAGTATGTTTGGTACTACTAGCTTTGATAAGAATAATATGTTCCGAAACTCGTGTCATAAAGGATCTGATGGTTAAGCCCACATATTGTATGCCACAAGGGCAAGTCAGGAGATATACTATTCCTGTGGTGGCACAAGTGCAGAATTGTTTAATTTTATATGTACGACCAGTTACAGTGGAGGAGAAGCTATGGCTGGCCCTCCTACCACAGGTGTTGAACTGGCAAACTAAACATTTTCTGCATGGATAAAATCAAATCCAATCATGAAAAAAAGATGGTTTTATTGGTGGATTAATAACATTAGGTGTCAACTTATTCCGAAGGGATGGAACACCCTTGAAAACCACCTTAGAGGTTTCAGGCAACAGGGGGCCCAAAATGTTGTCTGTTTTCAAAACATCCCAGTGGTGTTCAAAAATTTTCTTAACCTGCTTGTGCTGAATAGAAAAGGAGGTCAGAAAAGACCATTTAAAATCATCATTAAGTTGTCGAGGTCTGTCCTCCAACAGCACCTGGCGATCCGTAGTACAAGCATTATCAATCTCTTTCTCCAAGTCTAAGGGTTTATAGCCCTTCTCTAGGAACATGTCTTTTAAGATCTTAGCTTAAGTTTTGAAGGTGTCAAGATCGGTACAGTTCCTGCGTAATCGCAAGAACTGACTTTTAGGGACTTATCTGATCCAGGAACCATGATGGCAACTATCAGTCGGTATGTACCTGTTCCTGTCGGTAGATTTAAATTAGGTACTAAAAGTAAATTTGTGCTCTCTTCTCTCAATAACAAGGTCCAAAAAATGGACTGAGGAAGCACTAGCCTCAAAAGATAAAGCAATACCCCTATCATTACTATTCAGGGTTGCGATAAATTCAACCAGACCATCATGACTACCTGTCCACAGGAGGAGGATGTCGTCTATGTACCGGGCCCACAACTGAAGGTGTGGGTTCTCCATGGCATAGACGACATCCTCCTCCCACTTGGCCATGAACAGATTGGTCAGGCTGGGAGCAAATTTAGCTCCCATTGCCACCTCTTTGTGTTGACGATAGAATTTACCATCGAACCAGAAATAATTGTGTTGCGTTGCAAACTCAATCAGATCCACAATAAAGTCTATCTGGGGTGAAGCAAAGGAGTCATCCCTATTTAAAAAGCACTGTTCCGCATCCACACCCTTACGGTGTGGAATGCAGGTATAAAGAGATGCCACGTCCGCAGTGGCCATAATGAGATCACCAGAGTAAGAAACACTCGATAGTAATCTAATCACATCCTTGGTATTTTTTAAGTGGGACGGCATCTTGTCTACAGATGGCTGCAGGAAGAAATCTATGTACTTCCCAATTTTAGAGGTGACTGAATCAATACCACTGATTATGGGCCGACCTGGAGGGTGAAGAGAGTCCTTATGGACCTTGGGCAGGTTAAATATAACAGGGATACGCGGGGCAAGGGGAACCAGAAAAGATCTCTCCTTCTTATTTAAAATACAGGAATCAAAACCCTTAGCTACTAGTTTTTTCAATTCCTTTTTATATTCATGTGTAGGATTGTTCGGTAATTCCATGTAAGTCTCACGATCTCCCAAAATACATTACATTTCTTCCATATAATCCGATTTATTCAATAAAACAATACCCCCGCCTTTATCGGCTGGGCGGATGACCAGGTTTTTGTTATCACATAAAGTTTTTAGGCCCGCTGAGGGTAAAGGATTGTAAAATTTACGCTTAGGTGGAATTTTGGCTAAATCCCTCAGCACCAATTCCCTAAACAAATTGATAGTTGGTGGGAGTTGTGTTGGGGGACTAAACAGAGAGAGGTTGGATAGACCCGAATGGACCGTACCAGACGTTGCCGCCCTGGCCACATTCCTAGTGGGATTCGAGATGATATATCTTTGAATGTTGATTTTTCTAATATACTTTTGAATATCGATAAATGTGTCAAACGTATTAAGTTTGCACGGGGGGGCAAATTTAAGACCCTTATTCAAAATAATTTTCTCATCCTGAGTGAGAATCGTATCACTCAGGTTGAATACTCCTTGACAAGTTACGTTCGTTTTCTCTTTTCGTCTCTGAATCCTCCTCCCTCCTCTGGACCCTCTCTTATTTCCGGACCTCTTTTTTTGTTTTGAGGGTCCTCGCGAAAACCCTGAGTAGTCCGAGAACTAGAGTAAGGTTGTTTATAGGGGGATGGATTATGCCCCACATTGGGAAATGGGTAGGAATTCTCGTTGTGGTGATCCTGTAGAGGGGAATATCTATTGTATGTGGAAACCGGGGGGTGTCGATAGTAGGGTGGATTCGGATAATATGCATGATAGGAAGAATCCCGATGGCGTACCGGGGAGTCCCGATAATAGGAATGCTCCCGTTCATAGTATTGCTGTTCGCCATAACTACGATGATCACCCCTATTACCACCTCTACCTCTACTCCCTAGAGTAATGACCTCTCCCCCTTTGCTGTTTTCTAGGGGTATGTGTGCTTGGTTGTCGTCCCCTATGTGAAGGGGGACCTCCACCTCCACCCTGAGACCATCCCTTATCAACAAAGGATTTTTGACGAACTGAAGGCTCAATGGGAGGAGCCAGGGTATCCTGACTTAGAACGTTAGTTTCCATTGTTGATTCGGAGGCGGGCCCTGCAATGGATTTCTGCCACCCAAACACCTTACCCACCTTGTAGTCCCCAACATCACGGGAATACTTTTTATGTTTCTTGGCTTTCTGTTCCCTATCCTCCCTTATAAGGTGTGCTTGCAAATTGGAGGACAGGGTGTTATATTCAACTGAATATTTATAGGCCAGTAGTTTTTCCTTCAATTCCCTAATCTCCTGATCTAAAATCGAGAGACGAATACGTTTCCTATAGATAAGAAAACCAAGGAATTTAATGCCAACGTCCTTGAAATATGTAAACCAAGAGTCAAGTTCAACTTCCCCTTGTTGGGGGTGAACATCCATTCTGAGACTCCGTGGGATCATGCCTTCTGTCACATATTGATCCAAAAAAGCTAAATCCCATTGAAGATGGAGTTCAGAGACCATAACATTTTTTAGCCTCATAAATAACCCACCAATTTCCGTATCATTAGAGGTGGCAACAAATACACCCTCAGTATTGACTGTTAAATGGAGTAATGTGCGCTGCAGCTATACTGGATGTTCAATAAATGTCAGAACAGATAGATAGATATGTACAGCGCTGCGCAGACCAAAGAGAAACCCCAAAAATAGCAGCTAACACACCCTTAGACTAAAGGTAAGAAGTGCAAAAAAAATATATATAAAAGTGTAGCGCTATAAATTAGCAAGCATATAAATCAAAAACTGGGTGCATATACACATTGAATAGAGTCTAGAGCAAACTAAATGTGATCATAATTATGGATTACACAATGTAAATGTGCAGTATTAATCTGCAAAGATGATTAGGTGAAACAATGACTGATAAACCTAATCAAATAAATTAATAAACAATGACTGGTAATAAAAACAGTGACAATTTCAAAGAACCTAAATTAATAATAAGGAAAACTTGAACCGCAACAGTCCATAATATAAGTTGGTGTAGAAAATCGTGAAAACCACCACCAAAGGTCTATGGAGGTAGAACGTAACACCTAATGGAAATATAACTCCCAAGTTAACAGGTGAATAGGTAATTAGTTTTCAAAGTCTGACAGGTAGATCGATACTGAGGGAACCACAGGTGAACAGAAGGTCTACATCGGTGCCAGGACCATCACCAGGGGCATCAGGAGGCTTACTGGAAATTGATGACTTAAATGACATACATCACTGGTGGTCCCTGACATGGTGATCCCTGACAAGTGGCATTGGTGGTCCCTGACATGGTGGTCCCCAAAAAGAGGCACTGGTGGTCCCTGACATAGTGATCCCTGACAAGTGGCACTGGTGGACCCTGACATGGTGGTCCCTGACAGTGGTCCTTGACAAGTGGCACTGGTGGACCCTGACATGGTGGTCCCTGACAGTGGTCCTTGACAAGTGGCACTGGTGGTCCCTGACATGGTGATCCCTGACAAGTGGCATTGGTGGTCCCTGACATGGTGGTCCCCAAAAAGAGGCACTGGTGGTCCCTGATATGGTGGCCTCTGACAAGTGGCACTGGTGGTCCCTGACATGGTGGTCCCTGACAAGCAGCACTGGTGGTCCCTGACATGGTGGTCCCTAACAAGTAGCACTGGTGGTCCCTGACATGGTGGTCCCTAACAAGTGGCACTGGTGGTCCCTGACATGGTGGTCCCTGACAAGCAGCACTAATGGTCCCTGACAAGCAGCACTGGTGGTCTCTGACATGGTGGTCCCTGACAAGTGTTATCGGTGGTCCCTGACATGGTGGTCCCCGACAAGTGGCACTGGTGGTCCCTGACATGGTGGTCCCTGACAAGTCGCACTGGTGGTCCCTGACAAGTGGCACTGGTGGTCCCTGACATGGTGGTCCCTGACAAGTGGCACTGGTGGTCCCTGACAAGTGGCACTGGTGGTCCCTGACAAGTGGCACTGGTGGTCCCTGACATGGTGGTCCCTGACAAATGGCATTGGTGGTCCCTGACATAGTTGTCCCCGACAAGAGGCACTGGTGTTTCCTGACATGGTGGCTTCTGACAAGTGGCACTGGTGGTCCCTGACATGGTGGTCTCTGACAAGTGGCATTGGTGGTCCCTGACATGGTGGTCCCCAACAAGTGGCACTAGTAGTCCCTGACATGGTGGCCCCTGACAAGTGGCACTGGTGGTCCCTGACATGGTGGTCCCTGACAAACGGCACTGGTGGTCCCTGACATGGTGGTCCCTAACAAGTAGCACTGGTGGTTCCTGACAAGCAGTACTGATGGTCCCTGACAAGCAGCACTGGTGGTCTCTGACATGGTGGTCCCTGACGAGCAGCACCAGTGGTCCCTGACAAGTGGCACTGGTGGTCCCTGACATGGTGGTCCCTGGCAGGTGGTACCTGACATGGTGGTCCCTGACATACGGCACTGGTAGACACTGATAAGCTGCACTGGTTTGCATTTATATTAAATGCATTAAATGTATTAATTTTAATTTAAATTAGTTTATTAAATGCATTAAATTAATATTATATTAATATGCATTTATAATAAAATGCTTTGCATGTATAAAGCTGTATCCTATCATACCAGGTGTTATGTATGGCTTTCTGCCTGAAGAATGGGGGGTGTGATTTATGTCGAAGTGGGCGAGTTCACATTTACATGTACAATCCTAGTGTACCTCCCACATTCACTCCCATCCCAAGGGTTCATGGGAAATGTAGTCTGATTACAGTTTAGAGAGACAGAATAGGATATGATGCAATCCCTATTCTAACTCGTCCTCTTGGGCAGAATACAGGCTGCATTTTTTAAATTCCGGAGGATTTTACCCCCTTCCTGACCAGAGCACTTTTTGCGATTGCGCGGTCTTGCGATGTTGCACCCAAACAAAATTGACGTTCTTTATTTCCCAAAAATTGAGCTTTCTTTTGGTGGTATTTGATCGCCTCTGTGGTTTTTATTTTTTGCGCTAAAAAAAAGTGTGAAAATTTTGAAAAAAAACGCAATATTTACTACTTTTCGCTATAATAATTATCCCCAAAAATATATAAAAAAACATTTTTTTTTCCTCAGTTTAGGCCGATATGTATTCTTCTACATATTTTTGGTAAAAAAATTGCAATAAGCGTATATATTGATTGGTTTGCGCAAAATTTATAGTGTCTAAAAAATAATGGATAGTTTTTTACAAAATAGGGGATAGTTTTATGGCATTTTTATTTAATTTTTTTTTTTAGTAGTAATGGCGGGGATCTGCGATTTTTATCAGGACTGCCACATTATGGCGGACACATCAGACATTTTTTACACTATTTTTGGACCATTGTCATTTATACAGCGATCAATGCTATAAAAATGCATTGATTACTGTGTAAATGACACTGGCTGTGAAGGGGTTAACCACTAGGGGGCAGTAAAGGGGTTAAGTGATCACTGCTCTCGATGACCTAGAGCTGATATCTCTGTCCTGTCACTAGGCAGAATGGGAATATGCTTTGTTTACAAAAGCATCTCCCCATTCTTCCTCTCTGTGACACGATCGCGGGCACCCAGCGGACACAGAGTCCACGGGACCCATGGTCACGGTCAAGGAAACCACGGCGCGCGCGCCCGCAACACCGCTTCTTAAAGGGGATGTACCTGTACGCCCTTTTGCCTACCAGCGCCATTCTGCCGACGTACATCAGCGTGCGCTGGTCGGCAAGCGGTTAAACATTTGCAATTAGCTTGTGTCTTTCAGTTAGATGCTCTGCAGACCTGCAATTACTCGTGGCACTGGCTTTTTTTTTTTTCAGATAACAGTGGTTATATACCACTCCTATTGTAAATCGGGGTTAATGTCAATGAAAGACTTGCCTCTAAAGCGGATCACCCCAGCGACATGTTGTCAGCACTGACAGGACTTTCAGCTTCCCCCGGCCTTCCTTCCATGTTTGCACGCTCAAGCCGTTTGAATGGCCGGGCCGTGAAGTTGTCACTCCTGCACATGTGCACAGGACTCATGATCGAGGCATTGTGTTCCATATGGATGACACACTCAAGTGTGCCATCTATTCAGAGCACAGTGTGCATGTGCTGCTAATGTCACTGGATGTTACAAATGTGAATATTTCCTAAATAGTGCACGTTTAGGAGATATTCACTGTACCTACAGTTAAGCCTTATTATAGGTTAATCTGTAGGTACAAGTGAAAAAGCAGACTTTACTGCACTTGATTTTAGAAGACACATGATAAAAGGTAGAATACTGTATATACTGTAAAGAACATGCAAAAAATAATAAGTAAACAATTTAACTGAAAAAGTTAAAACCTGTGACTTTACATACTGAAAAAAATGTTTGTCTACAATATTAGGAACAAAACTCCTTAGACTATGACACTATAAAACATAACATTAAAAAAAACACTTGTTTAAAATTACTTTATTTGTATGCTACACTTTTATCTAGTTTTCCTTCAGGGTCTGAATTTAATTTAAGAAAATGTATTGTTTCAGTCAAAACACTGCACAAATCCCTCATGCAGCCCAAAAACATTACACATCTCTCAAAATGGACAGACATCTCCACATCTTTTACTATTGTTTTAATTAAATTTTCCAACCTACCTTTTTAGCTACATCTTTATCTTATTTGTCTTGTCTTTTTTTTTTTTTTTTAAAGTGAACAGTTACTCAAAATTGAAGACATAAATTCTATAAAGATTTAATAAGGATTTTTTACTAAAATCTTTATTACATTTTCTGAACGGAGAAGTAGCACAAATCAAACAAGAGAATCAAAGTAGGCTTACATTAGGGTAAGCTTTAACATGGTTTCCTATGGTACACGTTCACATCTATGCATTTTCAGCCACTGCATTTTTGGAAAGGGTCAGGGGCTTTTTTCCCACAGCAGATTGCATTTTGTGTGTAATAGACTTCAATGGACCTTAAACGCAAGTGTTGCTTTTGTGATGCGTTTTTACATGAGTTTCTTTTTTCCATAACAAACTGTGAATAGCTGATTGTTAAGGAGGGGTGGCCGTCGTGTCCCTAACAACTGATGAGTCATCAGCTGTCAGCAGAGTTCCCCGCTGACAGCTGAATGTAAAAAAAAGAAATGCAGGAAATAAAAAAAAAAAAAAAAAACGGTGTGAGTCCCCCCCAATGCATACCAGGCCCTTCCGGTCTGTTATGGATTTTGAAGGGAACTCCATGCCACAATTAAAAAAAAATGGCTCAAGGTCCCCCCAAAATCCACACCAGACCCTTATCTGAGCATGCAGCCCAGAAGTTCAGGAAAGAGAGAGAATGAGCAAGGGCAGGGGGGCTCTGCCCTTCCCCCAAGAAGCACCTTGTCCCCATAGTGATGTGGACAAGGGCCTCTTCCCCACAACCCTGATTGGTGGTTGTGGGATTCTGCGGGCATGGGGCTTATCAGAATCTGGGAGCCCCTTTAACAAGGGGGCCCCAGATCCCACCCCCCCCAATGTGAATGAGTATGGGGTACCAAAAAAAAGGCGTAGTGTAAAAAATTATAGTAGGCAGTTTTGACAATTCCTTTATTAACCACTTGTCGACCGCCGCACGACGATGTACGTCGACAGAGCGGCACGGGCAGGCAAAAGGGCTTACCTGTACGTCCCTGCCTGCCCGCAGGTGGGGGGTCCGATCGGACCCCCCCCCGGTGCCTGCGGCGGTCGGCAAATGTCCCCCGGCGATCGGTGGTGTGGGGGAGGCCATCCATTCGTGGCCCCCCCCTCGCGATCGCTCCCAGCCAATGGGATCATTTCCCTGCCTCTGTATTATACACAGAGGCAGAGGAAATGATGTCATCTCTCCTCGGCTCGGTATTTTCCGTTCCGGGCCGAGGAGAGAAGACTGAACTGTGAGTGCACAACACAAACACACACAGTAGAACATGCCAGGCACACATTACACCCCGATCCCCCCCCCGATCACCCCCCCCCTGTCACAAACTGACACCAAGCAGGTTTTTTTTTTTTTTTTTTCTGATTACTGCATAGTAGGGATGAGCCGAACACCCCCCGGTTCGGTTCGCACCAGAACCCGCGAACGGACCGCAAGTTCGCACGAACGTTAGAACCCCATTGACGTCTATGGGACTCGAACGTTCGAAATCAAAAGTGCTCATTTTAAAGGCTAATTTGCATGGTATTGTCCTAAAAAGGGTTTGGGGACCCGGGTCCTACCCCAGGGGACATGTATCAATGCAAAAAAAACTTTTAAAAACGGCCGTTTTTTCGGGAGCAGTGATTTTAATGATGCTTAAAGTAAAAAAAAAAAAGTGAAATATTCCTTTAAATATCGTACCTGGGGGGTGTCTATAGTATGCCTGTAAAGTGACGCGTGTTTCCCATGTTTAGAACAGTCCCTGCACCAAATGTCATTTTTAAAGGAAAAAATCTCATTTAAAACTGCTTGCGGGTTTAATGTCATGTCGGGTCATGGCAATATGGATGAAAATCAGTGAGACAAACGGCATGGGTACCCCCCAGTCCATTACCAGGCCCTTTGGGTCTTGTATGGATATTAAGGGGAACCCCGCACCCAAATTAAAATAAGGAAAGGTCCCTATATACTCTGAACAGCAGTATTCAGGCGGTGCAAACAAGACAGGGACTGTAGGTTTGTTGTTAAGTAGAATCTGTTTGTAATTTTGAACATTTTTAATGTGTTTAGCTCCAGCCAAAAAATCTTTTCTAAGCTTTTTGGAAAACATAGGGAAGGGTTATCACCCCTGTGACATTTGTTTTGCGTCTTTCCTCCTCTTCAGAAGATTTCACCTCACTTTTTTGTCCCAATGAAAAATGTTTTTTGAAAATTTGGGTTTTTTTGTGGAACAAGGATTGGAAAGCATCAGTGGAAAGGAGAAATTGTTTTCCCATATTAACTCTTACAGGAGAGAATTTCCCTTCCTTAGGGGTAGATTTCATCTCACTTCCTGTTGTCTCCTTCCGTTTGCAAGTAGGAGTCGTTTGTAAGTTAGATGTTTGAAAGTAGGGTCCTGCCCTATATACTCAGCAGAAATTTGGGCCTTAGGTGTTGCTGTGGCCAAAACACTGTAAGCCCTCACAGGGCCCTGCTGTGAAATATTAGATCAAGAATTGTAATTACATGCCCCTGTTGAACAGGAGCTGAAAAATTAGGCCTTAGGCACTGGTGCTGGTGCCACAACACTGCAACCCCTCACAGACACTCTAGTAGGAACGCAGGAACGAGCCCTGCTGCAAAGTATTGCATCAAAAATTGTAATTACACGCCCCTGTTAGACAGGGGCAGAAAAATTGGGCCTTAGGCACTGGTGCTGGTGCCACAACACTGCAACCCCTCACAGACACTCTAGTTGGAACGCAGGAACGAGCCCTGCTGCAAAGTATTGCATCAAAAATTGTAATTACACGCCCCTGTTAGACAGGGGCAGAAAAATTGGGTCTTAGGCACTGGTGCTGGTGCCACAACACTGCAACCCCTCACAGACACTCTAGTTGAAACGCAGGAACAAGCCCTGCTGCAAAGTATTGCATCAAAAATTGTAATTACACGCCCCTGTTAGACAGGGGCTGAAAAATTGGGTCTTAGGCACTGGTGCTGGTGCCACAACACTGCAACCCCTCACAGACACTCTAGTTGGAACGCAGGAACGAGCCCTGCTGCAAAGTATTGCATCAAAAATTGTAATTACACGCCCCTGTTAGACAGGGGCAGAAAAATTGGGTCTTAGGCACTGGTGCTGGTGCCACAACACTGCAACCCCTCACAGACACTCTAGTTGAAACGCAGGAACAAGCCCTGCTGCAAAGTATTGCATCAAAAATTGTAATTACACGCCCCTGTTAGACAGGGGCAGAAAAATTGGGTCTTAGGCACTGGTGCTGGTGCCACAACACTGCAACCCCTCACAGACACTCTAGTTGGAATGCAGGAACAAGCCCTGCTGCAAAGTATTACATCAAAAATTGTAATTACACGCCCCTGTTAAACAGGGGCTGAAAAATTGTGCCTTAGGCACTGGTGGTGGCGCCCAGAACCAAAAATGTTCTTACAAGCTATCAGCGTGATGATTGAGGAGGAAGAGGATAATTACTCAGGGATAGTCACTCAGCATCAGCATAGGCAGTCTTTGAAGGGATCTGAGATTTCAAAAAAAATTATTCGGTTACATCTGCATCAGGTGCTTGGTAGCTGGTGGTGATCCAAGACTGATTCATTTTTATGAAGGTCAGCCGATCGACCGAGTCGGTGGACAGACGCACCCTGTGATCGGTTACCACGCCTCCAGCAGCACTGAATGTGCGTTCCGAAAGAACGCTGGATGCAGGACAGGCCAGTAGCTCAATTGCATACTGTGCAAGCTCTGGCCAGTGATCCATCCTCAAGACCCAGTAACCCAGAGGATTTTCGGTGGGAAAGGTGTCCAAGTCTGATCTTGCCCCTAGGTATTCCTGCACCATGTAAAACAGACGCTGGCGATGGTTGCTGGAACCGATCATACCTTGGGGCTGCGGACCAAAAAATTGTCTGAACGCATCGGTCAGACGGCCACCTTCTCCACCGCTCCTTCTTTGACTGACCGAAGCCTCAGCAACACGTTGTCCAGAAACAGGAGTTTGTAACCTCCCAGTCTCTGGGAACGCGTTGCACAGACCTTTCTGCAAGGCCTCCCGAAGATGTTTCATCCTCTGCTCCCTCTGCGATGGCAAGATAAGGTCCGCAACCTTACCCTTGTAACGTGGATCAAGGAGGGTTGCCAGCCAGTATTGGTCCTTCTCCTTGATACCACGAATACGAGGATCCTTACGCAGGCTTTGCAGGATCAGGGAGGCCATGCAGCGTAGGTTTGCTGAGGCATTCGGTCCGGAGTCCTCTGGGTCACTAAGGACAACAACGTCCGCAGCCACCTCCTCCCAGCCACGTACAAGTCCATGTGTTCCTTGGGACTGATCCCTTAAAGACTGCTGATGCTGAGTGCCAGGCTCCACCTCCATACTGACACAATCTTCCTCCTCCTCCTCCTCCTCCTCCTCCTCCTCGTCCTCTTCCTGTGTGATCGGCGGGCACGCAGGAACACTGTCTGGATAAAGGGGGCCTTGAGAGCTAAGGAAGTCCTCCTCTACCTGCCTCTGTTCTGCCTCAAGTGCCCTGTCCATTATTCCACGCAGCGTGTGCTCCAACAGGTGGACAAGGGGGACAGTGTCACTGATGCATGCACTGTCAGTGCTCACCATCCTCGTGGCCTCCTCGAATGGTGACAGGACAGTGCATGCATCCCTGATCATGGCCCACTGGCGTGGGGAAAAAAAACCAAGGTCCCCTGACCCTGTCCTGGTGCCATAGTCGCACAGGTACTCATTGATGGCCCTCTGCTGCGTGTGCAGCCGCTGCAGCATGGCCAACGTCGAGTTCCACCTGGTGGGCATGTCACAGATTAGGCGGTTCTTGGGCAGGTTAAACTCCTTTTGGAGGTCCGTCAGCCGAGCACTGGCATTATATGACCGGCGGAAATGCACAGAGACTTTCCTGGCCTGCCTCAGGACATCCTGTAAGCCCGGGTACCTGCCCAAGAACCGCTGCACCACCAAGTTAAGGACGTGAGCCAAACAGGGCACATGGGTCAGTTGTCCCTGTCGGAGGGCAGAGAGGAGGTTGGTGCCATTGTCGCAAACCACCATTCCTGCCTTAAGTTGGCGTGGCGTCAACCACCTCTGAACCTGCCCCTGCAGAGCTGACAGAACCTCTGCCCCAGTGTGGCTCCTGTCCCCCAAGCACACCAGCTCAAGCACCGCATGGCATCTTTTGGCCTGCGTACTTGCGTAGCCCCTTGAACGCCTACGGAGCACCGCTGGTTCCGAGGAAGAGGCCATGGAGGAAGAAGAAGAGGAGGGGGTGGAGGAGAGAGGTGTGTCACAATCAGCATTTTGGAGGCGTGGTGGCGGAACAACCTCCAACACTACTGCACCTTGTCCTGCATCCTTCCCAGCTGCCAGCAGAGTCACCCAATGCGCCGTGAAACTTAAGTAACGTCCCTGTCCATGCCTGCTGGACCATGAGTCAGCGGTAATATGCACCTTACCGCTGACCGCCCTGTCCAGCGAGGCATGGACATTGCCTTCCACATGCCGGTAGAGAGCCGGAATCGCCTTCCGTGAGAAAAAGTGGCGTTTGGGTACCTGCCACTGAGGAACCGCACATTCCACAAACTCACGGAAGGGGGCAGAGTCTACCAACTGAAAAGGCAGCAGTTGAAGTGCTAGCAATTTTGCCAAGCTAGCATTCAACCGCTGGGCATGTGGATGGCTGGGAGCAAACTTCTTTCGGCGGTGCAGCAGCTGGGGCAGGGAAATTTGCCTGGTACAATCTGACGTCGGTGTACCAAAAGCAGATTGCCCACAAGTACTTGGCTGTGACACACCTAATTCTACACCTTCATTCCTCTCACTGCAGGTCTCAGAGAGGACTGAAGGTCTAGTGGGGTTGGAAATCTCAGCTGATGAGGAGCAAGGAGAGATGGTCTTTGTTCTTTGGTGTGGGTCTTTTAGATACGCTTGCCAACGAACTGCATGGCAGGTCAACATATGTCTGGTCAAGCATGTGGTACCCAAGCGGGAGATGTTTTGGCCACGCGAGATACGCTTGAGACATATGTTGCAAATAGCAGCGGTGCGATCTGATGCACTCGTCTCAAAAAAGGCCCACACCAAAGAACTTTTTGAATAACGCGCAGAGACTGCAGCGCCCTGCACATGTGGAGCTTTGGGGTGTGATGCAGTCAATGTGCTGCCCTTAGGCTGGCCCCTGGAGGGCATCCTGCCTAGTTGGTGATGTGCCACCTCCTCCTCCTCCTCCTCCTCCTCCTCTCTCCTATCAGGCACCCACGTTGAGTCAGTGACCTCATCATCCCCTCCCTCCTCATCACTGGAGCAAACCTGGCAGTATGCTGCAGCAGGGGGAGCATGACTGCCAGATTGCTGTCCTTCTTGGGCACCCCCTCTGTCCGTGCTCATGTTACTGCTTTCATTGAGCTCAGTATCATCATCAGAGCCTTCCAAACGCTGGGCATCCTCCTGGAGCATGTACCCAACACTGTGGTCAAACAGTTCGAGGGAATCCTCATGAGGACATGGTGGAGCTAGGGAAGGAGTCACTGATGACATTGAGCTGAGGGAAGAGGCCGCTGCTTTGCCAGACAAAGCACCCTGGGCATGGGTGAGAGAGGATGAGGAGGATGAGGACGGCTTGGTCATCCACTCGACCAAGTCTTCCGCATGTTGCGGCTCAACACGGCCAGCTGCCGAAAAAAAGGCCAAGCGTGTCCCATGGCCACGTGCTGATGAGGATGCACCGTCTCCACGACCAGCACTAGACACAGAGCCTGCTTGCCCTCTCTTATTGGCTTGTGACTGTCTGCCTCTCCTTCTTGGCCTTCCAGACATACTAATGGCCTGTAGCTGCACTAAGCTGGGATAGAACACCTGTAATTTTCTTAAGGTAGCTTTATATACTGTAACCAGACAAGCCTGCCTGTCAGTAGGAAGATAACAGGAACGGATCTAGCTGAACACTGTGAGCAGGACGCACTGTACTAAATGTAAATAGTCTAGCTGCCTGACCGTGGTACTAATAGGATCAAAAAGAACACCTGTAATTTTCTTAAGGTAGCTTTATATACTGTAACCAGACAAGCCTGCCTGTCAGTAGGAAGATAACAGGAACGGATCTAGCTGAACACTGTGAGCAGGACGTACTGCACTAAATGTATATAGCAGGAACGGATCTAGCTGAACACTGTGAGCAGGACGCACTGCACTGAATGTAAATAGCAGGAACGGATCTAGCTGAACACTGTGAGCAGGACGCACTGCACTAAATGTAAATACCAGGAACGGATCTAGCTGAACACTGTGAGCAGGACGCACTGCACTGAATGTAAATAGCAAGAACGGATCTAGCTGAACACTGTGAGCAGGACGCACTGTACTAAATGTAAATAGTCTAGCTGCCTGACCGTGGTACTAATAGGATCAAAAAGAACACCTGTAATTTTCTTAAGGTAGCTTTATATACTGTAACCAGACAAGCCTGCCTGTCAGTAGGAAGATAACAGGAACGGATCTAGCTGAACACTGTGAGCAGGACGTACTGCACTAAATGTATATAGCAGGAACGGATCTAGCTGAACACTGTGAGCAGGACGCACTGCACTGAATGTAAATAGCAGGAACGGATCTAGCTGAACACTGTGAGCAGGACGCACTGCACTAAATGTAAATACCAGGAACGGATCTAGCTGAACACTGTGAGCAGGACGCACTGCACTGAATGTAAATAGCAAGAACGGATCTAGCTGAACACTGTGAGCAGGACGCACTGTACTAAATGTAAATAGTCTAGCTGCCTGACCGTGGTACTAATAGGATCAAAAAGAACACCTGTAATTTTCTTAAGGTAGCTTTATATACTGTAACCAGACAAGCCTGCCTGTCAGTAGGAAGATAACAGGAACGGATCTAGCTGAACACTGTGAGCAGGACACACTGTACTAAATGTAAATAGTCTAGCTGCCTGACCGTGGTACTAATAGGATCAAAAAGAACACCTGTAATTTTCTTCAGGTAGCTTTATATACTGTAACCAGACAAGCCTGCCTGTCAGTAGGAAGATAACAGGAACGGATCTAGCTGAACACTGTGAGCAGGACGCACTGTACTAAATGTAAATAGTCTAGCTGCCTGACCGTGGTACTAATAGGATCAAAAAGAACACCTGTAATTTTCTTAAGGTAGCTTTATATACTGTAACCAGACAAGCCTGCCTGTCAGTAGGAAGATAACAGGAACGGATCTAGCTGAACACTGTGAGCAGGACGTACTGCACTAAATGTATATAGCAGGAACGGATCTAGCTGAACACTGTGAGCAGGACGCACTGCACTGAATGTAAATAGCAGGAACGGATCTAGCTGAACACTGTGAGCAGGACGCACTGCACTAAATGTAAATACCAGGAACGGATCTAGCTGAACACTGTGAGCAGGACGCACTGCACTGAATGTAAATAGCAGGAACGGATCTAGCTGAACACTGTGAGCAGGACGCACTGCACTGAATGTAAATAGCAGGAACGGATCTAGCTGAACACTGTGAGCAGGACGCACTGTACTAAATGTAAATAGTCTAGCTGCCTGACCGTGGTACTAATAGGATCAAAAAGAACACCTGTAATTTTCTTAAGGTAGCTTTATATACTGTAACCAGACAAGCCTGCCTGTCAGTAGGAAGATAACAGGAACGGATCTAGCTGAACACTGTGAGCAGGACGTACTGCACTAAATGTATATAGCAGGAACGGATCTAGCTGAACACTGTGAGCAGGACGCACTGCACTGAATGTAAATAGCAGGAACGGATCTAGCTGAACACTGTGAGCAGGACGCACTGCACTAAATGTAAATACCAGGAACGGATCTAGCTGAACACTGTGAGCAGGACGCACTGCACTGAATGTAAATAGCAGGAACGGATCTAGCTGAACACTGTGAGCAGGACGCACTGCACTGAATGTAAATAGCAGGAACGGATCTAGCTGAACACTGTGAGCAGGACGCACTGCACTGAATGTAAATAGCAGGAACGGATGTAGCTGAACACTGTGAGCAGGACGCACTGCACTAAATGTAAATACCAGGAACGGATCTAGCTGAACACTGTGAGCAGGACGCACTGCACTAAATGTAAATACCAGGAACGGATCTAGCTGAACACTGTGAGCAGGACGCACTGCACTGAATGTAAATAGCTGGAACGGATCTAGCTGAACACTGTGAGCAGGACGCACTGCACTGAATGTAAATAGCAGGAACGGATGTAGCTGAACACTGTGAGCACAACGCACTGCACTAAATGTAAATACCAGGAACGGATCTAGCTGAACACTGTGAGCAGGACGCACTGCACTGAATGTAAATAGCAGGAACGGATCTAGCTGAACACTGTGAGCAGGACGCACTGCACTAAATGTAAATACCAGGAACGGATCTAGCTGAACACTGTGAGCAGGACGCACTGCACTGAATGTAAATAGCAGGAACGGATCTAGCTGAACACTGTGAGCAGGACGCACTGCACTGAATGTAAATAGCAGGAACGGATCTAGCTGAACACTGTGAGCAGGACGCACTGCACTAAATGTAAATACCAGGAACGGATCTAGCTGAACACTGTGAGCAGGACGCACTGCACTGAATGTAAATAGCAGGAACTGATCTAGCTGAACAATGTGAGCAGGACGCACTGCACTAAATGTAAATACCAGGAACGGATCTAGCTGAACACTGTGAGCAGGACGCACTGCACTGAATGTAAATAGCAGGAACGGATCTAGCTGAACACTGTGAGCAGGACGCACTGCACTGAATGTAAATAGCAGGAACGGATCTAGCTGAACACTGTGAGCAGGACGCACTGCACTAAATGTAAATACCAGGAACGGATCTAGCTGAACACTGTGAGCAGGACGCACTGCACTGAATGTAAATAGCAGGAACGGATCTAGCTGAACACTGTGAGCAGGACGCACTGCACTAAATGTAAATACCAGGAACGGATCTAGCTGAACACTGTGAGCAGGACGCACTGCACTGAATGTAAATAGCAGGAACGGATCTAGCTGAACACTGTGAGCAGGACACACTGCACTAAATGTAAATAGTCTAGATAGAAGATAACAGGAACGGATCTAGCTAAACTGAATACAGTGTATATATATATATGCAACACCTGGGATGCATATATATACACAATACACTGTAAGTGCAGCTAACTGACTGACTGTTCTGCCTAATCTATCTAACTCAAATCAAATGACACTGTCTCTCTCTCTCTCTATCTCTCAGCACACCGGAACACACACTACACAGGGCCGCCGTGCAGGCGGCCTTATATAGTGTGGGGTGTGTACTAAATCCCCTGAGCCATAATTGGCCAAAGCCACCCTGGCTTTGGCCAATTACAGCTCTCTCTACTGACGGCGCTGTGATTGGCCAAGCATGCGGGTCATAGTGCATGCTTGGCCAATCATCAGCCAGCAATGCACTGCGATGCCGCAGTGAATTATGGGCCGTGACGCGCCACACGAATTTGGCGCGAACGGCCCATATCGTTCGCAATTCGGCGAATGACCGAACAGCCGATGTTCGAGTCGAACATGGGTTCGACTCGAACACGAAGCTCATCCCTACTGCATAGTGTAATAGTTCGAGACATACAACCTGGCAGCATTCCAGGAGGACGGAACACCTCCAGACTCCTGTGCTATTATTGTGGGAACTGCAGCCCATACAAGCTAACCCGCTTACCTTTAACCATCAGATGTGATACACATTTGGGAGGCCTCTGCTCCTTGTTTGCTGTCCATTCGACTTCCTTTCAGATATATATATTTACTTCTGATCGCTGACAGCGATGCATTGATTAGATTCACTATTGTGAGCATTTTTCTTTTCTTCATATCCATTTGAACCTTTAGCTCCTGAAGAAGCGTTCTTTGTCAACGTGAAACATGTAGAGCAATTAGAGACTACACCACTTTTGGAACGCCAGACCTGCAGCATTCTCTCAAATTCAACTTTACAGGGGAAGTGTACCCTTTATTCTACCCGTAACTACTGGTTATACAGTTTATACACAATTATAGAGAATTATCTAGGAGACTGCAGGATAGGATTCATTATGGTGTATGTAACTGAGTTGTATGCCTATATCTGATGTGTTTTTAACCTTCATGTCTATTCTCTGTGTTTTTTACGCTACATTTTCTGTAGTTTATTATGGTTGTGCCCTCAAAGTCCCACTATTTAGCCTCTTGATGCCTACTGCATAGTGTCAGTTTGTGACAGTTAGTGTGGTAGGGTAGTGAGTGTTAGGCCCCCTTTAGGTCTAGGATACCCCCCTAACCCCCCTAATAAAGTTTTAACCCCTTGATCACCCCCCGTCACCAGTGTTGCTAAGCGATCATTTTTCTGATCGCTGTATTAGTGTCGCTGGTGACGCTAGTTAGTGAGGTAAATATTTAGGTTCGCCGTCAGCGTTTTATAGCGACAGGGACCCCCATATACTATCTAATAAATGTTTTAACCCCTTGATTGCCCCCTAGTTAACCCTTTCACCACTGATCACCGTATAACCGTTACGGGTGACGCTGGTTAGTTTGTTTATTTTTTATAGTGTCAGGGCACCCGCCGTTTATTACCGAATAAAGGTTTAGCCCCCTGATCGCCCGGCGGTGATATGCGTCGCCCCAGGCAGCGTCAGATTAGCGCCAGTACCGCTAACACCCACGCACGCAGCATACGCCTCCCTTAGTGGTATAGTATCTGTATGGATCAATATCTGATCCAATCAGATCTATACTAGCATCCCCAGCAGTTTAGGATTCCCAAAAACGCAGTGTTAGCGGGATCAGCCCAGATACCTGCTAGCACCTACGTTTTGTCCCTCCGCCCGGCCCAGCCCACCCAAGTGCAGTATCGATCGATCACTGTCATTTACAAAACACTAAACGCATAACTGCAGCGTTCGCATAGTCAGGCCTGATCCCTGCGATCGCTAACAGTTTTTTTGGTAGCGTTTTGGTGAACTGGCAAGCACCAGCCCCAGGCAGCGTCAGATTAGCGCCAGTACCGCTAACACCCACGCACGCACCGTACACCTCCCTTAGTGGTATAGTATCTGATCGCATCAATATCTGATCCGATCAGATCTATACTAGCGTCCCCAGCAGTTTAGGGTTCTCAAAAACGCAGTGTTAGTGGGATCAGCCCAGATACCTGCTAGCACCTGCGTTTTGCCCCTCCGCCCGACCCAGCCCAGCCCACCCAAGTGCAGTATCGATCGATCACTGTCACTTACAAAACACTAAACGCATAACTGCAGCGTTCGCAGAGTCAGGCCTGATCCCTGCGATCGCTAACAGTTTTTTTGGTAGCGTTTTGGTGAACTGGCAAGCACCAGCGGCCTAGTACACCCCGGTCGTAGTCAAACCAGCACTGCAGTAACACTTGGTGACGTGGCGAGTCCCATAAGTGCAGTTCAAGCTGGTGAGATGGCAAGCACAAGTAGTGTCCCGCTGCCACCAAAAAGACAAACACAGGCCCGTCGTGCCCATAGTGCCCTTCCTGCTGCATTCGCCAATCCTAATTGGGAACCCACCGCTTCTGCAGCGCCCGTACTTCCCCCATTCACATCCCCAACCAAATGCAGTCGGCTGCATGAGAGGCATTTTTATGTCCTCCCGAGTACCCCTACCCAACGAACCCCCCCAAAAAAGATGTCGTGTCTGCAGCAAGCGCGGATATAGGCGTGACACCCGCTATTATTGTCCCTCCTGTCCTGACAATCCTGGTCTTTGCATTGGTGAATGTTTTGAACGCTACCATTCACTAGTTGAGTATTAGCGTAGGGTACAGCATTGCACAGACTAGGCGCACTTTCACAGGGTCTCCCAAGATGCCATCGCATTTTGAGAGACCCGAACCTGGAACCGGTTACAGTTATAAAAGTTAGTTACAAAAAAAAGTGTAAAAAAAAAAAAAAAGAAAAACATACAAAAATATAAAATAAAAAAAAAATAGTTGTCGTTTTATTGTTCTTTCTCTCTCTCTATTCTCTCTCTCTATTGTTCTGCTCTTTTTTACTGTATTCTATTCTGCAATGTTTTATTGTTATTATGTTTTATCATGTTTGCTTTTCAGGTATGCAATTTTTTATACTTTACCGTTTACTGTGCTTTATTGTTAACCATTTTTTTGTCTTCAGGTACGCCATTCACGACTTTGAGTGGTTATACCAGAATGATGCCTGCAGGTTTAGGTATCATCTTGGTATCATTCTTTTCAGCCAGCGGTCGGCTTTCATGTAAAAGCAATCCTAGCGGCTAATTAGAATTAATGCCCCCCCCCAACGTCTTCCGTGTTTTTCTCTGGCTCTCCTGTCTCAACAGGGAACCTGAGAATGCAGCCGGTGATTCAGCCAGCTGACCATAGAGCTGATCAGAGACCAGAGTGGCTCCAAACATCTCTATGGCCTAAGAAACCGGAAGCTACGAGCATTTTATGACTTAGATTTCGCCGGATGTAAACAGCGCCATTGGGAAATTGGGAAAGCATTTTATCACACCGATCTTGGTGTGGTCAGATGCTTTGAGGGCAGAGGAGAGATCTAGGGTCTAATAGACCCCAATTTTTGCAAAAAAGAGTACCTGTCACTACCTATTGCTATGATAGGGGATATTTACATTCCCTGAGATAACAATAAAAATGATTTAAAAAAAAAAAAATGAAAGGAACAGTTTAAAAATAAGATAAAAAAATAATAATAATAAAGAAAAAAAAAAAGCACCCCTGTCCCCCCTGCTCTCGCGCTAAGGCGAACGCAAGCGTCGGTCTGGCGTCAAATGTAAACAGCAATTGCACCATGCATGTGAGGTATCGCCGCGAAGGTCAGATCGAGGGCAGTAAGTTTAGCAGTAGACCTCCTCTGTAAATCTAAAGTGGTAACCTGTAAAGGCTTTTAAAGGCTTTTAAAAATGTATTTAGTTTGTCGCCACTGCACGTTTGTGCGCAATTTTAAAGCATGTCATGTTTGGTATCCATGTACTCGGCCTAAGATCATCTTTTTTATTTCATCAAACATTTGGGCAATATAGTGTGTTTTAGTGCATTAAAATGTAAAAAAGTGTGTTTTTTCCCCAAAAAATGCGTTTGAAAAATCGCTGCGCAAATACTGTGTGAAAAAAAAAAAATGAAACACCCACCATTGTAATCTGTAGGGCATTTGCTTTAAAAAAATATACATAATGTTTGGGGGTTCAAAGTAATTTTCTTGCAAAAAAAAATTATTTTTTTATGTAAACAATAAGTGTCAGAAAGGGCTTTGTCTTCAAGTGGTTAGAAGAGTGGGTGATGTGTGACATAAGCTTCTAGATGTTGTGCATAAAATGCCAGGACAGTTCAAAACCCCCCCAAATGACCCCATTTTGGAAAGTAGACACCCCAAGCTATTTGCTGAGAGTCATGTTGAGTCCATGGAATAATTTATATTGTGACACAAGTTGCGGGAAAGAGACAATTTTTTATTTTTTTTGGTTTTTTTTGCGCAAAGTTGTCACTAAATGATATATTGCTCAAACATGCCATGGGAATATGTGAAATTACACCCCAAAATACATTCTGTTGCTTCTTCTGAGTACGGGGATACCACATGTGTGAGACTTTTTGGGAGCCTAGCCGCGTACGGGACCCCGAAAACCAAGCACCGCCTTCAGGCTTTCTAAGGCCGTAAATTTTTGATTTCACTCTTCACCGCCTATCACAGTTTCGGAGGCCATGGAATGCCCAGGTGGCAAAAAAAAAACCCAAATGACCCCATTTTGGAAAGTAGACACCCCAAGCTATTTGATGAGAGGTATAGTGAGTATTTTGCAGACCTCACTTTTTGTCACAAAGTTTTGAAAATTGAAAAAAGAAAAAAAATTTTTTTTTTTCTCGTCTTTCTTTATTTTCAAAAACAAATGAGAGCTGCAAAATACTCACCATGCCTCTCAGAAAATAGCTTGGGGTGTCTACTTTCCAAAATGGGGTCATTTGGGGGGGGTTTGTGCCACCTGGGCATTCCATGGCCTCCGAAACTGTGATAGGCAGTGAGGAGTAAAATCAAAAATGTACGCCCTTAGAAATCCTGAAGGCGGTGATTGGTTTTCGGGGTCCTGTACGCGGCTAGGCTCCCAAAAAGTCCCACACATGTGGTATCCCCATACTCAGGAGAAGCAGCTAAATGTATTTTGGGGTGCAATTCCACATATGCCCATGGCCTGTGTGAGCAATATATCATTTAGTGACAACTTTGTGCAAAAAAAAAAAAAAAATTTGTCACTTTCCCGCAACTTGTGTCAAAATATAAAACATTCCATGGACTCAACATGCCTCAAAGCAAATAGCTTGGGGTGTCTACTTTCCAAAATGGGGTCATTTGGGGGGGTTTTATGTCATCTGGGCATTTTATGGCCTTCAAAACTGTGATAGGTAGTGAGGAGTAAAATCAAAAATGTACGCCCTTAGAAATCCTGAAGGCGGTGATTGGTTTTCGGGGCCCCGTACGCGGCTAGGCTCCCAAAAAGTCCCACACATGTGGTATCCCCGTACTCAGGAGAAGCAGCTAAATGTATTTTGGGGTGCAATTCCACATATGCCCATGGCCTGTGTGAGCAATATATCATTTAGTGACAACTTTTTGTAATTTTTTTTTTTTTTGTCATTATTCAATCACTTGGGACAAAAAAAATGAATATTCAATGGGCTCAACATGCCTCTCAGCAATATCCTTGGGGTGTCTACTTTCCAAAATGGGGTCATTTGTGGGGGTTTTGTACTGCCCTGCCATTTTAGCACCTCAAGAAACGACATAGGCAGTCATAAATTAAAGGCTGTGTAAATTCCAGAAAATGTACCCTAGTTTGTAGACGCTATAACTTTTGCGCAAACCAATAAATATACACTTATTGACATTTTTTTTACCAAAGACATGTGGCCGAATACATTTTGGCCTAAATGTATGACTAAAATTGAGTTTATTGGATTTTTTTTAGAACAAAAAGTAGAAAATATCATTTTTTTTCAAAATTTTCGGTCTTTTTCCGTGTATAGCGCAAAAAATAAAAACGGCAGAGGTGATCAAATACCATCAAAAGAAAGCTCTATTTGTGGGAAGAAAAGGACGCAAATTTCGTTTGGGTACAGCATTGCATGACCGCGCAATTAGCAGTTAAAGCGACGCAGTGCCGAATTGTAAAAAGTGCTCTGGTCAGGAAGGGGGTAAAACCTTCCGGGGCTGAAGTGGTTAAGAAATAAACAAAAAACAAAAACAATGTCCCCCCGAGGTTAATCCATCGTCGATTGGGACGCCAGCCACCTGGCCCAAAGAAAACTCCAAAACCACAATATTTCCTGACACCAAGAGAAAAATGGTGATGGGGAGGGACTTCCAGCAGATTGACAGCCTCAATTCACAGGGGGAGGGTCTCTTCCCTCCAAGCTCTCTGCCCCCTGTTTTCCAAATTCTCAGACAAGGTTATAATTTATGAACTTTCTTAAAGTGGTTCTAAATCCTTACAATCCACTTTTTGCTACAGGTAAGCCTACAATAAGGCTTACCTGTAGCTATCCTGGATATCTCCTAAACCTGTACGGTGCAATAATCAGGCTTCAAAAAAACACCTCAATGACAGTGCTAACTATAATAAACTATAATAAACGAATAATAAAGTGCAATATTCAGAAAAAAATCCATCAATATGTGCAAAGGATAATAGCAATCACATCATAATATCTTTATGTGCAAAAGATCTTCAAAAATCAAGTGCAGAGATGCTCCAAAGTAGTAATAATGCAATAGTAGTGTCCAATTAAAAAACATCCAAATAGACAGTTCATAGAAAAAAGTGCATGTGTAAACAGCAGGAAAATCAACTTCATCCAAATGTTTCAACCATCCGCTGTGCGTCACTTATTTGTCCCAGTCTCTCACCTCATAGGAGGACCCCTAAAGGTCAAATCAAGCCCTTGTATGGATAGAGAGATGGATCCTCAGCGATCGATTGATTTCCAAAGGTATCCACACCAATGACAGTACGAGGGTAAATTTCCAGGTTCATCCAGTGCAGTTTTACATGCAAAAAAGAAGGGAGAGCTCCAAAGTGTAGTAATTCAATAAAATGTATTTATAAAACCAGTAATAATTCACAGTTTAGGAACACTCGGTACAGCATGCAAACAAAGGAACTTCCGGTCTCGGCTGCGACCGGAAGTGACGACACCCGGCTCCTCTCTGACGCGTTACGTTGCTGAACACGTGACTTCATCAAAGGGTAATGGAGTCGGGTGTGTGATGCCAGTTTAAATAGTACGTTACACTGTCATGGTAAGAGCAAAGATATATAAAAGTCCCAATCCTCTCTGAATTTTCAACATAAGTACAACGTAATGCATATATAATAGAAGTCTTCGTACATAATTCATATAACACATTTAAAAAATATAAACATAAAACATTTAATACGCCATTCTAGTAAATAGATATAATCTAGTACTGAATAATACCATAATACCATCTAGTGGTTAAACAACATAAAGTACCTATCTTTAAAATAAAAATTACTCGTGACATCTAGTGGATGGTTTGAAATAATAGGGAGGCAGAATGCCGGTATAAATAATCTGACATAATACAAAAAGTTCCAGGGTCCTAGTTCTCTCTGAGTTCTCATTTAAAATAATGGGGAAGGGTTACTGCTATAAACTGCTATACATGCAGACATACTAAAGAGAGCAAGAAGAAGAAATTGAGTTTCAAATCTATAGTGACGTTGAAAGAATACTTTATAGAAGACTTTATATCTTGCCAGACTGAAGGGGCCGTTTACCTCCTAGAATGTCCCTGTCGGATTCAGTATATTGGGTGGACTAAAAGAGAGTTATGGAAGAGGGATTTATCATGGGTCTATATAGACCAGACTTAGTACATTTATCCAATATAGGTTTGGATATATTCAACATGGGTTTACAGAGCATGGTTGAGCAAGCCAAGGTGTTTTTTTGGGGGCCTCAGCTAGTCGCTTCACGCCTGGCCTAGGCTGGTGGAGTTGTCATCCAGTCTAGTCTGGATGGACAGCGGTATTTGTTTTGATGTATTTGCTAATTTGAGGCATAAGAAAATTTAAATCTGCAGAGATTTAAGTTTGGTTATTGTAATTATTAAACCTGGGTTACCCTTAAATAAACACCATGGTCAGTTATGACCATTTAAACTTATTGGTGTTGTCAGACTCTTTATCTGTATGATTTTATGGCTACTTTGTGCTATCCCATGCTGTTTGGGGATTTATTTGTTTCAGCATGAAGCATATGCTTTGAATGTTTGGATGCTGGTTTAATAAATGCCTCCTATGGTCACCTGCAGTCCATAACTTGCTGTCACATGTGTAGAATCTCAGAATCTCCATTGATTGTATTTTGATATATCTATTTCAGATTCTGGGGTGAGTAGGGATATCTTCGAGCTAAATATGCACATACCGGTATATATTTTCTTTATTACCGGTATTTGTTGTTATTATTTGATTTTGTTGCTGTTTTTTGTCCTACCAAAATGCTATATATTGATATCGGTGTATATATCTTTTTCTATTTAAAGGCTTTTGCTTCTAAGTGGACAGCATCCCAGCTGTCCCAGAAGCCCAGGTTAAGGGCAAAACATGTTGGGAACCACATCAACCTTGCTGTATCCATACTGCACCACATGTATTTGCTGTAAAACAGTCTTTTGTAACCAATGTTAATTAATATATTTTTCTTTTAAATGTATCTCTTTAGTTCTGTCTACTAATATATGCACCTTAAAAATCCCATAATACCTCAATACTTTTCTAACATGGGGATGTGGTGCTAAATCCGGTGTGTTGTCCATGGTTAAGAAATTATCTATCTATCTATCTATCATATACTGTTTGTATATATATATATATATATATACATACATACGTACATACATACATACATACATACATACATATATATAAGAACATATTGACTTTCAAATCACAAACCTGTGAAAAAGTTTCTATCATCTTAATTTGTGCCCTTGTCAATCCCAACTTTTAAAAAAATGTTCACTAACAATTTATATAAACTTTTTTTGCAGCATCATGATATAATTTTATTAAGCACCCTTTGTTGATTATGATTTGTGGTAAATACAGTATACGGGGGTGTGCAGACTAGGGAAATGTTGTGTTGGGAAATGTTAGCTGAAAATGCACTTTTATCCGCTTGCAGATTGCCCTCCATACGTTTACTGTGGCAGGGTGGCCGTTCTGTACCAGATCACTTACCTAGTACGTGATCTGACACTTTCGGGTCAACGGTGTCCGCTGCCAGGGATCCACTCTCTTTGTGATTATAAACAGTGGAAGCCCAGCGGTGGGTACCGCTGACTCGATGTCCACCGGCGGTTGCCGATTACACTATGACATTTTTTTTGAATATCCCATAGTCTGTAGATGCTATAACTTTTGTGCAAACCAATCAATATACGCTTATTGTGTTTTTTTTACCAAAAATATGTAGCAGAATACATATTGGCCTAAATTTATGAAGAAATTAGATTTTTTTTACATTTTTAATGGGTATGTTTTATATTAGAAAGTAAAAAATATTGTGTTTTTTTTCAAAATTGGCTGTATTTATTTATAAGTTTGTTTGGGTACAGAGTTGCACGACCACACAATTGTCAGTTAAAATAATGCAGTGCTGTTTCGTAAAAAATGGCCTGGTCATGAAGGGTGTGTGTGTGTGTGTGGGGGGGGGGGGGTAAACCTTCTGGAGCTGAAGTGGTTAAATAATTGTTTACTATATATTTTAAAAAAAAAGCAAGAAAATAAAAATATATGTATCAAAGTTTGTTTGATCTATTTCAAAAACAACATTGTATAATACAGATCGTTTTTCCTCCAGTTTCAATGCATCATTCTGATGCCCCGTAAACACGGTCAGATTTTCCGACGGAAAATGTTCGATGGGAGCTTGTTGTCTGAAATTCTGACCATGTGTAAGCTCCCTCAGACATTTTCCATCGGAATCTCTGACACACAAAATTTGAGATTTTTATCTCAAAGTTTCCGACAACAAAATCCGTTGTCGGAAATTCCAATCATGTGTACACAATTCCGATGCACAAAGTTTCACGCATGCTCGGAATCAAGCAGAAGAGCCGCACTGGCTATTAAACTTCATTTTTCTCGGCTCCTCGTACGTGTTGTACATCACTGCATTCTTTGCATGCTTTGCCCAATGGAAGGAAAGTTATTTGTTGACATCACTGAAATGAAAAAAAATTGTATTATATCTACGTTTGTCCCAAGCATGTTTGCATTTACTTACTGTTGACTGACTCACTATCTCTGATAGAAGTTTATTCCAAGTTAATTTTTACTTCAATTAACCTCCAATTACTTCAATTAACCTCCAATGCCAGACCATTTTTTTACTCTTATTGACCACAATCCAGCCTCCAAACAGTATGACAGACAGTGGCCTGGCACTTTGTTTAAAAAGCTTTGGTGCCCTCGATTTAAAGGATAGAAGCATGTGATCCTGCAAGCAATTAATGTGAATGTTAATGTTTACCTCTCCTGCTGCCCATGCTGCAGATTGGCTTGCATTAGGAAGACCTGACTAGCTCACTTTATGATTGCCTATAACTTTCTACTGAATCAATAGGTATATGTACAGTATTTATACCCAGCCAGAGTATAAGTCAAAAATTACAGGAAATGCTGAGGGAAAAGGGAACTCTATTTCTGTTCTGTTTAAGTGGTGGGTCTATTTTATCAGAACCCTTAAGGTTTAAATTCAGCTATATTTCTGTAAGAAAGAATGGAACGACCCAAAGCATCATCTTCTCTTTATTGTAGAAAAAAGTAGAAATGTGCATTTGCTTGTGGCAAGTAAATTTAATGAATCTTGAAAGCATATATGCTACTAGGGAATTGTGGTTTAAGCTTTTCTCTGGAGTACTATTAGTGAATCTTCACAGAAATTAGATATCTTATTAATAAACCACTGCTTGCTGTATGTTATAACAGGCATCTTTGGGGCTGAGTGCAGTGGGAGATGTCAGCTACAGAGCTTTTCATAATTGTTGAATCTCTATAGTGTGATTTTGCAGGCAAAGAAATATATCTAATTGGTGCAAAATGACCCTGAGGTTAATGGTTAATAATGTTTATTCTTTAGCACAAGAACACACATAAATAAGTACATAGATTAGTTTTTAAGTACAGTACTTTGTAAAATGTTTTTTAACACCTGGGTGATGTTCAAAAGGGGGCTAGAGATTCCAAGATAATTAAAATGCAACAAATCCAGCAAATCATGCATTCAATATACCAAATGCATTTTAGATAATCTGGATAAAATAATTTTAATGAGTTCACACATTTTTTGAAGTCCTTTCACTAAACTATACAAATATATTATGGAAGTGCAGAACCTTTACACACTAAAGCCTTGTACACGCGGTCGGATTTTCCGATGGAAAATGTTCGATGGGAGCTATTTGTCGGAAATTCCGACCGTTTGTAGGCTCCATCGGACATTTTTCATGGGAATTTCCGACACACAAAATTTGAGATCTGGATCTCAAATTTTCCGACAACAAAATCCATTGTCGGAAATTCCGATCGTGTGTTCCGACGCAAAAAGTTCCATGCATGCTCAGAATCAAGCAGAAGAGCCACACTGGCTATTGAACTTCATTTTTCTCGGCTCATCATACGTGTTGTATGTCACCGCGTTCTTGACGTTTGCAATTTCTGACCAACTTTGTGTGACCGTTTGTATGCAAGACAAGTTTGAGCCAACATCCGTCGGAAAAAAAAACATGGATTTTGTTGTCGGAATGTGCGATCGTGTGTATGCAGCATAAGTCTGAAGAAACAAATTATTATCATCTATGGTGTCATTGAAAAAAAATTTAATCCGACAGCAAGTCTCTTAAAAGGGGACACAGACATTTTTGAAAATGTCCTTTCAAGGCTTTTTAGAGTTACAGTATATCCAATATGGATTATTGAAACCATTTTTGTTTATCAGTGATACACCAAATACCTTCACTGGTTTTTAAAGACATCTCCACAATTAAAGATTTTGCTGTACAGCAATCCTGACATCTAAGTATTTGCTGCATAAACAGTTACAAAAGACTTTGCATCAATTAATATTATTTCTTATTATTTCTTATTTACAAATGAACAAATTATTATATTTTTATAATGGTTTTATTACCACAATTTTAAACCATCTTTCTTATTTCTATTTTTTACTTTTCAATATGATTTTATATATATACAGTATATATATATATATATATATATATATATATATATATATATATATATATATACAGTGGCTTGCGAAAGTATTCGGCCCCCTTGAACTTTTCAACCTTTTGCCACATTTCAGGCTTCAAACATAAAGATATAAAATTTTAATTTTTTGTGAAGAATCACCAACAAGTGGGACACAATTGTGAAGTGGAACGAAATCTATTGTATATTTTAAACTTTTTTAGCATTTAAAAAACTGAAAAGTGGTGCGTGCAAAATTATTCGGCCCCTTTACTTTCAGTGCAGCAAACTCACTCCAGAAGTTCAGCGAGGATCTCTGAATGATCCAATGTTGTCCTAAATGACTGATGGTGATAAATAGAATCCACCTGTGTGTAATCAAGTCTCTGTATAAATGCACCTGCTCTGTGATAGTCTCAGGGTTCTGTTGAAAGCGCAAAGAGCATCATGAAGACCAAGGAACACACCAGGCAGGTCCGTAATACTGTTGTGGAGAAGTTTAAAGCCGGATTTGGATACAAAAAGACTTCCCAAGCTTTAAACAGCCCAAGGAGCACTGTGCAAGCGATCATTTTGAAATGGAAGGAGTATCAGACTACTGCAAATCTACCAAGACCTGGCTGTCCCTCTAAACTTTCAGCTCAGACAAGGAGAAGACTGATCAGAGATGCAGCCAAGAGGCCCATGATCACTCTGGATGAACTGCAGAGAACTACAGCTGAGGTGGGAGAGTCTGTCCATAGGACAAAAATCAGTCGTACACTGCACAAATCTGCCCTTTATGGAAGAGTGGCAAGTAGAAAGCCATTTCTCAAAGATATCCATAAAAAGTCTTGTCTAAAGTTTGCCACAAGCCACCTGGGAGACACACCACACATGTGGAAGAAGGTGCTCTGATCCGATGAAACCAAAATCAAACTTTTTGGCCACAATGCAAAACGATATGTTTGGCGTAAAAGCAACACAGCTCATAACACTCAACACACCATCCCCACTGTCAAACATGGTGGTGGCAGCATCATGGTTTGGGCCTGCTTTTCTTCAGCAGGGACAGGGAAGATGGTTAAAATTGAGGGGAAGATGGATGCAGCCAAATACAGGACCATTCTGGATGAAAACCTGTTGGAGTCTGCAAAAGACCTGAAACTGGGACGGAGATTTATCTTCCAACAAGACAATGATCCCAAACATACAGCAAAATCTACAAAGGAATGGTTCACAAATAAACGTATCCAGGTGTTAGAATGGCCAAGTCAAAGTCCAAACCTGAATCCAATCGAGAATCTGTGGAAAGAGCTGAAAACTGCTGTTCACAAACGCTCTCCATCCAACCTCACTGAGCTCGAGCTGTTTTGCAAGGAAGAATGGGCAAGAATTTCAGTCTCTTGATGTGCAAAACTGATAGAGACATACCCCAAGCGACTTGCAGCTGTAATCGCAGCAAAAGGTGGCTCTACAAAGTATTAACGCAAGGGGGCCGAATAATTTTGCACGCCCCACTTTTCATTTTTTTATTAGTTAAAAAAGTTTTCAAAAATCCCAAAGATTTCGTTCCACTTCACAATTGTGTCCCACTTGTTGGTGATTCTTCACAAAAAATAAAAATTTTA
This sequence comes from Lithobates clamitans, assembly GCA_037952925.1. NCBI lineage: Eukaryota > Metazoa > Chordata > Amphibia > Anura > Ranidae > Lithobates > Lithobates clamitans. Next base: position 2,617,279 of record JBBGZY010000720.1, read on the forward strand.
TATCTTTATGTTTGAAGCCTGAAATGTGGCAAAAGGTTGAAAAGTTCAAGGGGGCCGAATACTTTCGCAAGCCACTGTATATACAAAGAGCTTAAAAATAGTTTTTTTGGCTGGAGCTACACTTAAAAAATGTAGGAACAAACCTACAGACCCTATCTTGTTTGTAATCTGGGGACCGCCTGTATTCAGAATCGCTGATTTTGGCGTACTTTTAAGTGTAAAGGAGGGATTGGGGATCTTTTAGCCCCCCAATCCCTGCATAGGAATACCTGTCACCACCTATTACTTTCACCAGGGATGTTTACATTCCTTGTGAGAGCAATAAAAGTGATCAGAATTTTTTTTTTTTTTAAGGGACAATGTAAAAAAATAAGAAAAAAAAATAAATACAATTTATTTTAAGTGCCCCGTCCCTGTGTGCTCAAACAGCAAAGAAAACGCATACGTAAGTCACATAAGTCAAATGTAAACGGTGTTCAAATCACACATGGGAGGTATGGCTGCGATCGTCAGAGTGAAAGCAATAAATTCTTGCAAAAGACCTCCCCTGTAACTCTAACCTGGTAATCATTACATTTTTTTAAAACGTTGCCTATGGACATTTTTAGGTACCGTAGTTTGTCGCCATTCCACAAGTGTGCACAGTTTCAAAGCATGACATGTTAGTTATCTATTTACTCAGCATAACATCATCTTTCACATTATACTAACAAATTGGGCTAACTTTACTATTTTTTTTTTTTTTAATTCATGAAATTGTCTTTTTTCCACAAAAATTGTGCTTGAATGACCGCTGCGCAAATATTGTGTGACATAAAATATTGCAACAATTGCCATTTTATTCTCTAGGGTCTCTTCTAAAACATATATATACTGTTTGGGGGTTCTAAGCAATTTTTTAGCAAAAAATATGGCTTTTAGTTAAAAGCAACAAATGTCAGAAAATGGCTTTGGCATGAAAGGGTTAATATGTAATTTGTCACGAGATCAGATTTTAAATGTTATGTCTCTGTGTTTTGGCTTATATAATACTTTATTAGTGTGTTTTATACTTTAACAACCATTTGTGTAACAATTTTTATCCTGTTTTGTGAAGAAATGGCAATACTTCTGAGCTCCCAAAGTGTGTTGAGTGTTTTATTTTTTCAATTCATTGATTTTGGCACTCTGTTTGGACTTTGTACATGTGGTTTCCACATATCAGTCCCTGACTTTAAAGAGGTTGTAAACCTCCGCAAAAAAAATCCCCCCCAAAAAAGACCCTGCATGACAAAGGCATAATGAGCTCGTATGCATTGCATACTAGCTCATTATGAAATACCATATGCCGCGTACACACGATCTGACTTTACGGCATACTTGGTCCGGCGTACTGGATTGCATTGGACAATTCGATCGTATGTGGGCTCCAGCGGACTTTGTTTGACGAACTTAGATTTGAAACATGTTTCAAAACTATCTGACGGACTCGAGTCCGGTCAAAAAGTCCGCTTGTCTGTATGCTAGTCTGACGGACAAAAACTGATGCTAGGGCAGCTATTGGCTACTGGCTATGAACTTCCTTGTTTTAGTCCGGTCGTACGTCATCACATACGAATCCGTCGGACTTTGGTTGATCGTGTGTAGGCAAGTCCGTTCATTTGGAAAGTCCGTCGTAAAGTCTGTCAAAGTCCGCCGGGCAAAGTATGCCATAAAGTCCGGTCGTGTGTACGCGGCATAAGAGTTAAGCTGTTGCAGCAGTCCCGGCACACCGCTGTCACAGCTGACATCTTTCACGTACCTTCTTCTGGGTTCGCACTGTGATTAGCCGAAGGCACGATGACGTTACTCCCACGCATTTGTGCGGGAGACTCCATTCCATTCTCCATGCACCAGCTCAGAAGGAACGGCAGCCATGGGCCGTCCCTTTAGAGTGCATGTGCCAGTGATGTCACTGGCTGCATGCACTGAAAATATCTCCTAAACTGTACAGGTTTAGGAGATATTTTCACTACCTATAGGTAAGCCTTATTATAGGCTTACCTATAGGTAAAAGTCTGCAGAGGAAGTTTACTTCCTATTTAAGAGGCACTCTGTTTTGGATTTATTATGAATTTGTTTGGACTCTTTAAACCATGATCCTTGATCCATTGATAAGTCTAAACCAAAACCTCAGTTACTGTACATATGTTCCATTATTGTTAACCTGACAGAATATCATTGTTTGTGTCTCTGGTATGTTGACTGCTTCATGTCCACCCAAAACTGAAAAATGATTATGATTTCATTGTTTCTGTATCTCTGATATGTTGGCTGCTTCACCATCTGTAGCTCTGTCCACATTGTGATGTTTATTTTGTCCTTTAGAGTCTTACCTAAATGATGGACTTGATCTTATCTTTAAAACTGTGTACTCTTGCAAGTGTGATTCTGATGTGGAAAGTTTGCTTTGCTAGCCAGGCATCCTTTATGTTGGAATACAGAATCGTACATCATGGGGCACAGAGCTATAGTAGTTACTATGTGGGTTATAGGCCACCTTCAGGTGATTCACACTGGCACACCCTAAGACACCCTATAACCCCTCCCACTACTGGGAGTACCTCCGTTTTTTCGCCAGTGTCTAGTATTGGTCACGAGTAAAGATGTGCTGTGCTGAGTTCCACTGGAGCAATTCTTGCTGGGGCTAGCTATGCAGCTGGATCCATTCAAAGTGTCTTTTAGGCCAAATTAAATGGTACCCGGGCCTCGTGTCCGAAGAAACAAGGTTTTGCCTGTAACGCTACTCTTTTTAGAGTGCTGGTTCCCAGGATCCAGTACTTTGATATTTTAAAGCCATAAAGTTTTACTGGCTGGGTGTTATTATGGATCCAGGAGTGTGGGTTCCCCGAGGGTCCCCGGTTCCTGAAGGTTTGTTAATAGAACCCACCGTGAAGGGTGAAGATTGGGTCTGTTGGTTTTACCACAGAAAACCCTGCAGTGGGAAAGGTAAGTGGAGTTTTCTGAGGAATTTTGAAATTTTCTTATGAAAAGTCTCCTTTAAAAAGTAAGTGTTGTCATGCCTAAGTGTCACCACTGGGGGGTGTATGGAGAACGTACCTTCTCATGCTTTCCTCACAGATCACGCTGGGGGGCTTTGTTTCCACCAGACACCCCCCACCTGGGCTAAACCCCCCCCTTCATGAGGAAGGAGAGAGCTAAAACAATCGGCAATGCCTTTTTCTTTCACTGCCTCTGCATGGCAGCGGCTCTGAGGTCTCCTCCTCGCCATCCCTCCCTCACTCACAAGCCAATCCCATCAGATCAGAGGCCCGCGCTCGCTTGGGAAAACTCTTTTGAAAAAGAGAGGGGGCGCGATGGAGGGGACAGAGCTTAGCGCAGCGTTGGCAACTTCCAACGTCTGGCGCGGGAGTGTGTTTAAAAACTCCATTTGTACTGGCTGCAAGTTGTCGGAGGGACACAAGAGCAAAGAGAGGCATGAAAGAGGTTTGGTGACACAGGCATTTCCTATTGACGCATTTACTATTAGCATCAGGCTGAGCATTAATAGCAGCGGCAGGGCTGGACTATTGCTCAAGCAGTGGATGCGATCCTTCTGGTAGTACCGCTGCATTTGTGCATCGGGCTATGGTCAGAAGGGGGGTAAAAACACTTCAAAATAGGGCTCAAGAAGGACTTCTTCAGCCACAAAAAAGCCTAGAACTATCTGGAAAAAAAAATAGAATCAATAATGATCCCGCGCTCCAGCGATAAAGTAATATACAGTCCAAACAAAAGTGATGAATGAATAAAAAATTATCAATAAAAATTAAATTATTAATACCCTAGGGACACTCGGAATGAATATAAATGTATATAAAAAAATAATAATAAGAAGGAAGTCCATGTAGTGTTAAATAGTCCTCTTCTATTCAGGCATCTTTCTAATTAGCAATATTTTTCAATATTGCTCTCATGAATAGGTTATCCGCAAATCCTTATAGGTAAGAGATATAAACAATCCAGAAAATGAGCTCACAGAACCCTGACCTCAATTCCTTTGGAAAATCAGCATATATCTCTATTAAAAGATCCTTTCCTCTATTCCGACAGCTACCACCAGGGTGTCCTCCGTTCCAGCATATGTTGTGCCTATATGGATGTTCTATATCCAGGTCTAAGCATCTTCATAATGATCTCACACTCCCAAAAGAGGGGGGGGGGAGAAAAAAGGCCTCCAATAGTGTAGTATGTCAGAAAAAAACAGCTAGTTTTATTAAGTACAATAGGTTGGACTCTTTCATCAATAATAGGTAAAAAAAAGCTTAAAATTGTAACAGTGTGGCATTTGTTCGCCGTTCTCACGTCACTTCCGGTATTCAATCGACTTCCACTTCCGGCCACTCCCTATGCGTTACATCATCACGTGACTTCATCAGGGGAACCGGATTGGCTGCAGTGGATTTGTTTATCAATGGTTAACCCGGAAATTACATTGCGGCCATTTTCTTATATCCCGCTATATCAAACAAACGCGGCCATATTCTCATAGCCTCCTGCGTATAATAGACGCGGCCATTTTGCTGGTTATTGAGATAAAAACATTCTATGATGACAGTTATAGACTCGGAGCTCCATATAGTAATGGAAAGTAAGATTAAAGCTGAGTTAATTTCAGTGTTCATGTGCCATAGTCTGACTCCCTCCAAGAGATATAGACTACTTCCGCTGTTTAGGATTCGACTATGTATGCTAAAAATTTAAAATTAAAATTATATTATGGATCAGATCCAATAATTTAAAGGACATGTAACAAATGTATGAAGTGATTAGATGAAATAAATGAATATATTGGATTAAATAAATTTTAATAAATAAAATAAATTAAAATAAAATAAAAATCAAAATCAAAATAAAAAAATATAAATAAAATAAAAAATAAAAAATAATACAAATCAAAAAAAAAAAATAAAAAAAAATAAAAATAAAAAGGACTGAACCTAAATAAAATCATGAAGTCCAAGACCACTAAAGTGTGTAAAGATACACAAAAACTCTAAAATGTATACTTATATGTACCCCACAATGTGGTGGTTAATAAGACATTCATAGTACCTAGACAAAATTTGTGAAATAGAGGACGGGATAAATGTATGGATAAATCAGGATCTTATGGCTGCCCCTCCATGATGCATTGTATTTTTCAATATCCCAGAATTGTAACTGGGATGGATCTCTGTTGTGAACTGCAGCAAAATTAGTGAAATAGAGGACGGGATAAATGTAAATTATAATTTGGTTGTCGCATACCGGAAATGAAGCGATTACTGCATCCTGAGCTACTAACCATAAAACATCAATAAAGATAATAAAGCTAACATATATAAAACATTTATAATTAAAAATGACTGAGAAAGCAGTTGAGATCAAAATGTACGTTTAGGCCTCCAGGTGTTTTCATAGTTAGATATTATGGCTGTCCCTCCATGATGCATTGTATTTTTCATTACCCCAGAATTGTAACTGGGATGGATCTCTGTTGTGAACTGCAGCAAAATGTTTAGAGACATTATGTTTGGGGAAACCATTTATAATATTTTGGACATGCTCTTTTATTCTAACTTTAAGTGCCCTTTTAGTTCTTCCTATATACTGTAAATTACAGCTACCCTGAAGACAGTACACCACTCCCTCCGTATGGCAGCCTATGAAATCTCTAATTTCATAGGATTGACCTGAAGTAGTAGCTGTAAATTCTGACCTCTTTTTTTGGAACTTTTTTGTGAGGCGACTCGCATAACAGTTCCTACACGGAAAGAAGCCTTTTCCAGAGAAAAAAGTAAACTTTGTTTTTGGGGGAGGTTCAACTACAGACTTAACAATCATATCTTTCAGAGTGGGAGCCCTTTTATATATGATGTTAGGTGTATCTGGCAGGATACCGTTTAGATCTTTATCATTCTTTAATATATACCAGTGCCATTTAATCAGTTTAGCAACTTCCTTGTATTGGACATTATAGTCCAATATCAGACATGGGGCTTCATGTTGATGTGTTATCCTCCTAGGGTTATTCTGTAGCATCAATGTTCTGTCCATTTCATTAACATTCTGTATTTGTTTATCAATCTATGTATCTTCATATCCCTTCTCTTTGAACCTTGCACCAATTAGTTCTGCTTGCATCGTGTAATCCTCTTCATTTGTGCAATTTCTTTTAATCCTAACCAATTGTCCTTTAGGTATATTGTATAACCAAGGTTTAAAGTGACAACTGTTAATGGACAGATAACTATTGGTGTCTACGTTTTTAAAATGAGTTTTCGCAATCACCTTATTGTCTTTCAAGGAAATATTCAGATCCAGAAAATCAACTGACTTTTCATCTATTTTCCATACCAGACTTATATTCTTATCATTGTTATTAAGTTTTCTCAAAAAATCTTCCAACGAATCCCTACTTCCAGACTATAATTAAGTCGTCTATATATCTTTTATATAAGGTCAACTCGGCAGGCATATTGTTATATAAAGCATCTTCCTCCCAGTACGCCATAAAGGCATTCGCCCCATGGCAATACCAGTCACTTGCCTATAATAAAATTGGTTGTACCAGAAGTAGCTATGTTTTAAACAAAAATCCAGGCATTTTACCAAAAACTTCCTTTGTTTGTGTCAGAGAACTCACAGAGCAAGCACCCGTCTCCATGCAGCAGCTGCCAATCCTCGTTCTGCTAATGCCAAGGTGCATGCATGTAACCATAGCCAGAGACAAATGACATCCAGGGTGGGCATGCACAATGGCACCTCTATGCAAACGTGCACACGCGCTAATGCGCGCCTGCGAGTGCCAAAGCGCTAATGTATATATATATATATATATAAACAGAGAGTCTGCCTAGCATCAGTGCTGGCTTGTCTTCAGCTTGTTCCTGTGTTCCTGCTGTTACTCTGCCTGATTGACCTTGTTCCTGAAAACCCGGCTATCTTCTGACCATTCTCTTGGATCTCCCCTGCCTGCTGAACCTGCCTCTACCTGCAATACTGACCTTGGCTTGAACTTATGATTACGGCTCTGCCTCCTGATTCTGTACCCTGCTGCCCGTCTGTTGCCAACCCCTGCCTGTTCCTGACTACGGTTTTGCCTTCTGACTTGGTACCCCACTGCCAGCCTGTTGCCGACTCCTGCCTGTTCCTGATTCTGCAGTTGATCCTGATCTGGCTCCCGCTGAACAAGTTTGGTGATCAGTTTCCACATCTCCTCAGCAGAGGTTCCTATATCTCCAAGTTCCAGCCTCCTGCCTGCAGGCACCTGCACCCTTTCGTTGCTCTGGCACTCCCTGTACCCACCACCAGGGTCTCTTTGACTGGAACCGTGCAAGAGGCCACCCTCATCATTTCGGGCTCTGCTGTAAGGTACGTGACAGTTTGCAAATGAATGTGCTATACGTCCTGAGAAGCCATTTGGCCGCTCCCCATGCTTCATGATGTTGCACAATGGTATATAGTGAAGACACGTCTGCAGTGGCAAGGAGAGTTCTACCTTCTAATACTGGTACCGAGTCTAGTAATTACAAAGCATGCTTGGTGTCCTTGAGATATGCCATCGTATTCTGCACTGCCGGTTGTATGAAATAATTGATATACTCTCCCATCCTGGAAGTCTAAGAACCTATACCATTCACAATTGGCCTACCTGGTGGTTGTTATCGATTCTTGTGTATTTTTGGGATGGTATATATTATTGGGATTCTACACGATTCTGGTATCAAGTATTTGGATTCCTTTTTGTTCAGTATCTCCTTTTTATTCCTAAATTGACTAATGATTCCAACTGTTTTTGAAATTCCCTAGTAGGATTACCTAATAATTTAACATAGGTTTGTTCATCCTGCAACTGTCGATCCAATTCCTGTAAATATTGTTCCTTAGATTGTATAACCACAGCTCCTCCCTTATCAGCTGGGCGTATTACAATATCCTTTCTTTCAGTTAGTGTCTTGATTCCTTTCTTTATGTGTATTGGATCTGAGATTTTCTTCAGTTTCAATGATTCTAGGTCTTGCAGAACTAATTTTTTAAAGACCTCAATGTGTTGATTATTCGTTACTTGTGGATTGAATGTGGAATTTTCGGTTTGCACCAGAACTTGCGAACAGGCAAAAAATGTGTTTGAATACGCGAACACCGTTAAAGTCTATCGGACACGAATTGAATAATAAAAAGTGCTAATTTTAAAGGCTTATATGCAAGTTATTGTCATAAAAAGTGTTTGGGGACCTGGGTCCTGCCCCAGGGGACATGGATCAATGCAAAAAAAGTTTTAAAAACGGACGTTTTTTCGGGAGCAGTGATTTTAATAATGCTTAAAGTGAAACAATAAAAGTGTAATATCCCTTTAAATTTCGTACCTGGGGGGTGTCTATAGTATGCCTGTAAAGGGGCGAATGTTTCACGCGTTTAGAACAGTTTGACAGCAAAATGACATTTCAAAGGAAAAAAAGTCATTTAAAACTACTCGCGGCTATTAATGAATTGCCGGTCCGACAATACACATAAAAGTTCATTGATAAAAACGGCATGGGAATTCCCCACAGGGGAACCCCGAACCAAAAATTTAAAAAAAATGACGTGGGGGATCCCCCTAAATTCCATACCAGGCCCTTCAGGTCTGGTATGGATATTAAGGGGAACCCCGGCCAAAATTTAAAAAAAAAATGGCGTGGGGTCCCCCTCAAAATCTATACCAGACCCTTCAGGTCTGGTATGGATTTTAAGGGGAACCCCATGCCAATTTTTTTTTATCTGAGCATGCAACCTGGCAACCTGACAAGGGCCTCATCCCCACAACCCTTGCCCAGTGGTTGTGGGGGTCTGCGGGCGGGGTGCTTATCGGAATTTGGAAGCCCCCTTTAACAAGGGGACCCCCAGATCCTGCCCCCCCGTGTGAATTGGTAAGGGGGTACAAAAGTACCCCTACCATTTCACAAAAAAAGTGTCAAAAATGTTAAAAATGACAAGAGACAGTTTTTGACAATTCCTTTATTTGAATGCCTCTTCTTTCTTCTATCTTCTATCTTCCTTCGGTTTCTTCCTCCATCTTCTTCTTCTTCTTCTGGTTCTTCCTCCGATGTTCTTGTCCGGCATCTTCCTCCGCGGCGTCTTCTTATCTTCTTCTCCTCGGGCCGCTCCGCATCCATGATGGAATGGAGGGAGGCTCCCGCTGTGTGACGCTTCTCCTCTTCTGACGGTTCTTAAATAATGGGGGGGCAGAGCCACCCGGTGACCCCGCCCCTTCTGACGCGCGGGGACTTCCCTGTGGCATTCCCCACGTGACATCAGAAGGGGGGGGTTACGTAACGGGTGACCCCGCCTGCTCTGATGTCATGAGAATGCCACAGGGAAGTCCCCGTCAAGTCCCCGTGCGTCAGAGGGGGGGCAGGGTCACCAGGTGGCCCCGCCCCCCATTATTTTAAAACCGTCAGAAGAGGAGAAGCGTCACACAGCGGGAGCCTCCCTCCATGCCATCATCAAAGAAGATAGAAGAAAGAAGATAGAAGCCCATTCTTTGCATTTTGTTTTGAATAACAACACTGGAATGTTCACCTTAAATGTGTTTTTTATTAAATGTTTTGTATTTTTCATACTTTAATAAAAAAAAAATTCATATTAGAATATTCTTTATTACCTTTGTGCCTTAAAAGTCCGCCACCAGGAGATTTTGTTTCATTTTTTGATGCCTCAAAGATGCAATTTTTTGCATTAGAACATGTACCAGATTATGGTAGAGGTGGTGATATAGACAAATAACTTCTTATAAGAGAATTGAAATGGATACACAACTTATCTGCTACTGTGCATCCAGGTCTGAATGAGTCTTTGAGCTTCAAGCCATTTCTGTAGGGATTCAGCAGTTCTTTATTGAGAAATTAATATTCATCTGCCTTTATTATTTCTTGTGAATATTCAATTGTTAAATTGAGGTTGTATTTACTTCTTTTATAGTTTAGATTGATTCTGCTCTGAACATTGTGTATGCCTGGCCGTTCACGGCACCGTATTATTAATTATTGAGAATTAAGGGGAAAATTTTTTTTTAATTACTATATGTTTTGGAATTATTATTCCACCTTTCGTGGATATTTATCTTGGTTTCTGATGTTGGAGGTTTGGCTGTGGGCTAGATGCATCATATGGACACCCAAGACGTTTATCCAATAAGGTGAACGCCACCTTAGCTGGTTTTCTCCTGGGTCCCTGTTTTATATTATTTTTATTCTTTCCAACTGGTTGGGCTTCTAGCTCCTCTTTTTGTTCCATCCTCACATTATTTGATTTTTCCTCCTTCCGGCTACCATAGGTTTTCCATCTTGCTGTAGCGGAAGTGGAAGGATTACTCTATGCGATACTCCACTTCCTCTTTTGCTCTCTTGGCTGCCGTGATGTCACTTCCGGCGCGCCCGAATAGATGGAAGTGTAATTTTTTATGCGACTGGTCTCTGGTCTAATCCAGGCCATTGCATGTCCTCAGACTATGTCTTGGCGCCAATTTTTTGGTGCCAAGCGGTCTGGAGGAGGTATAAAAGGAAGTAATCTTCAGTCACTGTTTGGTTCGGTCCATGGAAGGAGGCATGCTGCCTAGGACTCCAGAAAACACTAGTTAAAGATTAATTTGGACTTTGCTACTTCTGTCTTCATCTAAAAATTGTTTTTTTATTGCAATTTCGTTTTTGTATTTCTTTTTAAGGGAAGTTTGGAACACTTTGAGAATCTTTATAGATTCAAAAAGTCTATTTTTCTCCCTTGTTTGCAAATGGAGCAATTGTAACCTGCTGGTGATATCAAGACCTTGATTGGTTCTGAAAAATGTATTGAGGTAGGCTCTTATTATTAGGGAGTGTGCTTTCTCACCCCCCCCCCTTTTTTTCTCTCTCAAATGTCCAAATATTCATTTATGTTTATTTTTTTGCATATTTACCTTCAATTCAGGTGGACTTTCAATTCTTTCCAGTCTATTACCCATAACTATGATGCTCCCATATGGCCCTGCATGCCTTTCCACAACTGTTTGATGATTGTATTCTTGAAACTTTGAAGGTTGGTGCCATGGTCAGAACATGCTTATTGTTCACTGTTTATCAGTTCATGATACTAAAATTTAGGATTGTTGTTTGTTGTATTGTATGTTTTTTTCTAAATTGTGTTTTTTTCTGATTTGTATATTTTTCTATTATAGTGATCAGTCTATGCATACAGAGTTTATTGTAACAGAATCTCCTGAAGAAGCCGTGAATGGCGAAACATTTAGAGATACAATTATAGTTCTGTTGATATTTGTTACTGATGTACTGTGGTTTTACTTTTTTCACTTATGTATTTTTAATCTAAATAAATATTTTCTATTTTTCTAAATTTTGTTTATGTTTGTGCTTAAAAAGTCCCAATTCCTCCTTTTCTATGTCATTAAAAGGGTATGGGGCTTGTGTATTGCCCTGGGGGACATGTATCAATGCAACCCAAATGCTATTTTTTTTTAATATCGCTTTTACAAGTGATTTTAATGATGCTTAAAGTAAAACAAGAAAAAAAGGGAAACATTAATTTAAATATAGTGCCTGGGGGTCCCCCTAGTCTGCCTGTACATGACACATCTGTACTGTGTATAGAGCCTGCTGCAGCTGACATTTCTAAAGAAAAAAAAAAAGACATTTAATTTGACTAGCGGTTGCAAGCCATTGCAGGCAATAAAAAAAAATTGGAAAAAAACAGCGTGCCCCCTCCCCCATGCATACCAGGGCCTTTGTGTCTAGTATGGATTTTAAGGGGAGCCCCATGCCAAAATAAAAAATGGCTTGGGCCCCCCTAAAATCCATACTAGACCCTTATATGAACACGCAGCCTTGCAGGTCAGGAAAGGGGGGCGAGTGAGTGCCCACCGTTCCTGAACCTACCAGACCACATACCCTTAACATGGGGGAGTGCTTTGGGGTGGGGGGATCTGCCCCCCACCTCATAGCATCTTGCCCCCATATTGATGGGGACAAGGGCCTCTTCCTGACAACCCTGGATGGTGGTTGTGGGGGTCTGCAGACAGCTTATTTTTTAAATCTGGAAACCCCCTTTAACAAGGGGAGTCCCAGATCCCAGCCCCCTCCATGTGAATGAGTTGAGGTACCATGTACCCCTACACATTCTCCAAAAAAGTGTCAAAAATATTAAGAAAAATATTAAGAAATAAAAAATAAAAAAACAATGTCCGATATAGATTCATCTTCAATCATGACACCCGCTGCACCAAAAAGCCCTCTGGAGGAAGGCTGACCACCGAATGCCTGCTCCTCCATCTGACAGTTCCTAAATAGGTAAGGGGTGGGACCACCTGGTAATGTCACCTGGTGGCCCTGTCTCCTTGTGACTTCACCGACCATTGCATGCTGGGTCAGTAATGTCACAAGGGGGGAGGTCAACCAGGTGACATCACCAGGTAGTCCCACGCTTATCTACATCAACAAAATACAAAAACATACTTGGGGGGCACACCCTAAAATGCTTTACAATCAAGATGGTGATGCTATAAGACCAAAAACAGTTCAAAACTGATTACAGCGCACACGTAATGTGTGCGCTGTAATCTGTTTTGTACTTATCTATATTGAGGGACATTGTTTTTTTTTCTTTTTTTATTCTTTTAATAAAGGAATTGTTGAGAACTGGCTCATGTATTTATTTATTTTTGACATTGTTTTGATGAATGAGTAGGGGTACAATGTACCCCTACTCATTCACATGGGGGGGCGGGATCTGGGGGCCCCCTTGTTAAAAGGGGGCTTCTAGATTCCCCCAAAAAAAACTGTCTGCAGACCCACACAACCAACGCCCAGGGTTGTCAGGAAGAGGCCCTTGTCCCCGTCAACATGGGAACAAGGTGCGTTGGGGTAGGGGGCAGAGCTTTTTTGGGTATCTGTTAAAAAATCTTTGCAAGAACTTAGGGGTATGCGCATTACTTGCAGGTTCCTAGAAATTTTCTTCTGAAGAGTAACCCTTCCAGTTAATGAGGTATTGAATTTGCTTTCCTCTTTTCCAGCAATCCAGAATGGCTTCAACTTTAAATTTTGTTTCACCCCCTACCAAGACTGGAGATGAAGGAGGCTCTTCCCTTCCAGGAAAGGGAGTGGGTATAGCTGGCTTGAGCAAGAAAACATGAAAAACCAGTTGGATCTTATAAGAGTTTGGCAGTGCTAGTTCGAATGTCACTGGGTTAACTTTGCTTTTGATTTCAAATGGACCAATACATTTTGGCCCCAACCTCCGGGATAGACATGAAAGTTTAAGTTTTCCCGAAGAGAGCCACACCTTGTACCTGGCTTTAAGAACAGGATTTCCCCTCCTCCTCTTGTCATAATATTTCTTGTAGTCCTCCTGAGCCTTCTGCATATGATTGTTTGAATGAAGTTTAGCCTGTCTTGGACTGCAGGAACTGGTACTTACGGAATGGTGTTTGGCAAGAAGGAGTGATGGAACTCATAGTTTGCCCAGAAAGGGTACTGAATGCTGGCAACATGCACAGAATTGTTATATGTGAATTCAGCACAAGGAAGTAAGGATACCCAGTTGTCTTGAGAAAAGGTACAGAAACATCAGGGGTATTTTTCCAAAAGTCTGGTTAGTTCTTTCCATCTGGCCATTGCTCTGCAGAAGATAGGCAGACCTTCAACACCCTGCAAAGAGTCCTCCAAAATCATGTGCCAAGATGCAGCTATGCTGGGTATTGGCAAAGTTTCCAGTTTTCCTCTGACTATTCCCCTGACACAGTGTTTGCTGACAATACAAAGCAAAGCAGATCAATAACTTCACAGCAGAAAACAGAAAATTTACAGAAGGACATTGATAAATTTGAGGGGTGGGCAACTACATGGCAATTGAAGTTCAATTGTGAAAAATGTAAAGTAATGCATTTGGGGGCTAAAAATATGAATGAATCAATCAACTCTGCTATGGCCATATTTAAAGCATACTGACCACTTCTGGTCACCAGTCCTCAGGAAGGACATGCTGGAACTAGAGAAAGTCCAGACAAGAGCAACAAAGCTAACAAGGGGGCTGGAGGACCTCATCTATGAAAAGCAACTAGAATTGCTAAATGTATACTCTCTGGAGAAATGACACTTAAAAGAGAAGTATGGGTTTGTTTTTTTCCCCTAATTTATACTTATCTAGGTGGATGCAGCATCGGTCTGATGTTGCATCTGTCCCCTGGCATCTCTGTACTGAGAACCGAGCCATCAAAAATCACTGATGGCTTGGTTCTCTCAGCTCCCCGAGCAGAGAGTTGCTGCCTGTCAATCAGCAGCTCTACTGCTCTGCTCTTCCACGCTCACTGGAGCGCTGAGCTGTGGAGGGGCGGGGAGCAGCCGTCTCAGCCTCTCAGCGGCTCACTCCCTGCTTTAAACTGTAATGCCGCGTACACACGTTTGGACTTTACGGCATACTTGGCCTGGCGTACCGGATTTCGTCTGACAATTCGATCGTGTGTGGGCTCCAGCGGACTTTGTTTTCTCAAAAGTTTGATGGACTTAGATTTGAAACATGTTTTAAATCTATCCGACGGACTCGAGTCCAGTCAAAAAGTCTGCTCGTCTGTATGCTAGTTCGACGGACAGAAACCGACACTAGGGCAGCTATTGGCTATGAACTTCCTTGTTTTAGTCCGGTCGTACATCATCACGTACGAATCCGTCGGACTTTGGTTGATCGTGTGTAGGCAAGTCCGTTCATTCAGAAAGTCTGTTGTAAAGTCCGTTGAAAAGTGCGCCGGGCAAAGTATGCCGTAAAGTCCGGTCGTGTGTACGCGGCATTAGAGGTACTTAACTATTAGAGTGGTATGGAAGTTGGTGGTGTCAGGAGCATAAATATTGAAAAAAAAAAACCTTTAGATAGACACCTTAGCAAACATAATATGCAGATATATGGGAATTGGTAGTGAAATATTTACACACACACACACTGACACAGGTTGGACTGGTATCTTTATTCATCCTTACAAACTAATAAACTATGTAACTATGTGTCCAACCAAAAGACAAAAGTAAATACATTAAAAATCTCCATTCTCAGAACTCTAAACTTGTTCTTGATTCGGAGGAAGCAAAAAAAAAAACAAAACACAACATATGCATGGTTCCCTTTGCTCCAGTAAGAAAACAAAATCCTTCCTAATGTCCCCTATAGGTGATGGAGTACTCCCTGGATAAACAATCTACAGTGCTATGCCTTACAATTTATTGCCACATATATTTTGTACATTTAAAAAAATATCCAACTTCTTTGCAATGACAATAAAGTGAACAATTTTGTACCAGGAGAATAAATTCAATTGTACTGCCCTAAATTGTATAATGAATGCATGTTCTTAGCCCCAAGTGCATTTGTCAACATATAAAGTAATTCCACTGCACACACACCTTTGTGTCTTGTGCAAACACAAAACTGGAACTTTTAATCCCAAACTCTATATCATTATATATATAGGTTAAAAAGTAATGATCCCAACACTTAACCTTGGCGTTCATCACTAACAACTTTAGACCATTCAGTAAAATGCCCCGTACACACGGTCGGACATTGATCGGACATTCCGACAACAAAATCCATGGATTTTTTCCGACGGATGTTGGCTCAAACTTGTCTTGCATACACACGGTCACACAAAGTTGTCGGAAAATCCGATCATTCTGCGCGGTGACGTAAAACACGTATGTCGGGACTATAAACGGGGCAGTAGCCAATAGCTTTAATCTCTTTATTTATTCTGAGCATGCGTGGCACTTTGTGCGTCGGATTTGAGTATACACGATCGGAAATTCCGACAACGGATTTTGTTGTCGGAAAATTTTATAGCCTGCTCTCAAACTTTGTGTGTCGGAAAATCCGATGGAAAATGTGTGATGGAGCCTACACACGGTAGGAATTTCCGACAACAAGGTCCTTTCACACATTTTCCGTCGGAAAATCCGACCGTGTGTACGGGGCATAAGAGTAATTAATCACTACTCCCTGAATGCAGTATTTAAGCCATTTTTTATCTATTTACTATACAATCCAAAGGATGGTACCAAGTGCACAAAGTTTATACATTTTTTTTTTTAATAATTCCTTTATTTATCAATGACAGAATGGTTTGCAAAAGGCATGCAAATCACAGATATCTGTCATAGGAAACAGGGTTCCATTAAAAAAAACTGGTAACAATGCCCAAGACAGCAGAAATATGTTAAAGAAATGTAGGACATTTCAGTAATAGAGAGTATCCAGGAATGTTGCATATATAAATGGTATTATAAATGATTTAAACAAGCTAAAGATATATTGACAAGATACAGCATATGCCTTGGCAAGCTTTAGTAGGGGGATTGACATTGTTCCAGTAGAGCAGGCCTTCACCGCGTCCAGGAACTGAATGGTAAGAGAGGCCTTGTATTTTTTGACAGGTCTCTCTGATGGGTGCAACAGGCAGGACACCGAATTGTCATGTAAGTCAACAACGGTGAGTTGTTTAATTATGCTGGTGACCTCCTGCCAAAACGGCTAATATCTCAGGCATTGCCAAAAGGTGTTGATCATGAAACCACTCTCCGCACCACATCGCCAACATAAGCTGGGAACCTGGGGTGGGGGGGAAACCTATACCAACTGTTAAGGATCCTCTAACTGTTCTTTTGCGCCCTAGTAGTGATGAATGGTTTTTGGGTGAATTGGAGAATTTTCTCTCTGTGTGGCTGTAAATTGCACAGCCAAGTCAGATTCCCATTTCAAGATAGAGGTTGGAACGTAGCCTGCCATTGCACAAACTAGGGCAATGTCAAACCTGTTGCCCTTTATGGCACGAGCAGATGGGTATTACCCTAGAATTGAGATTGCTTAAGGAGAAAATGACTCAGCTGGTGACCTCCCAAGAAGTCCAAGGGAGGGTCCGCCAGGCAGGTAAGGTTTGTAGAAATGAATAGACCATCCGAAGTTAGAAAATCTATCAAGTGAGTATAACCACTAGATTTCAGGCGGTAGAACTGCGCATTATGAAGTCCCGAGGTAAGAATCGGTACCAGGAGTGTGGAGTGATTAAAGGGCTGCAGAAGCCTTCCTAAGAAACATGGAGAGTACTATCAAAAGTGGGATGCATACAAAGTTCTTTAGGCAGATGGGAGAGAATCCATGGCTAACTCATGGCTGTATCTTGGGAGCCCTTCAGTTCTATGGCAACCCAGCGCTTTACTGCACTGTGGCGATACCAGTTAGAATTGGGCGAATTATTCGTGCCAAGCAAAAGTTCAGCCGAAACATCTCCTGTTCGCCCGCTTGGCGAACTCCCGACTTTACAGGGTGCACGGCAGGATGTTCACCTGCTGAGCGCCGCTGATTGGGCACAGCTTTGTTTCCAATATAGGAAGTGTACGTATTAAAGTCCATATGATACAGCAGGGATTACCGACCCCAAATCCCAAGAAGTTTGGATTGGAGTTTTGCCTACAACAGGGAGGAAAGGAGAAATTAAAGGTTATTAATTTATTTAGCATGGATTTGTCAGAGGCACAATTGTCCCTACTCAGTAGGGGTCTGTCCTTCTGTCCAACACATGGAGGTAGCACCTTTGAGGTGGTATCTACTTATTCACACACAAACTCATCTTACATACTTGGCACAGTACATCCTCCTGGGCCCTTTGAGTGATTGGGGATCTAATAAGAAAAGAATATAGGGTGCTGCGCGATTTAATTGATTTATGGGAAGAAGGTAATGTAGATTCTAAAGAGGAATTGGATGATGACTTTGTCAAGTCCATTCTTTGGAAGCAAATGACTTAAACAATGAAGCTGAAAATGAATGTTCAAATGTAGCCCCAAAGATGGTCTCATTAAAGGATGTCAAACTATATAAAAGATTGCAAACTTTCCCCCCCCTTGTCCACTGTACCAGCAGTGTCATGCTTAGTTAAAGCAGTGGCTGGGGAAATGAAATACCTAAGAAAGGAGTACCTCATTTGGGATAACCTTAGTCAATCAAAAAGGAATGCCCTGTGTGAATTGAGGTGGAATTCAAATCTGGTTATCAAGACAGCGGACAGAGGGGGAAACATAGTGGTGACGGATAGGAATGGTTACAATGCCATGTACAGAAAGATACTAAATAACACTGATTGGTATACACCAATACCACCCATTAATATTGAAAGGGAACAAAAAGCCCTGTTTAATACTATTGATGAAGCATATGGGGAGGGGCTTATAGACAAGGAAACAATATAGTATTTGAAAATTGAGTATCCAAGAGTGCCCATATTCTACTCCTTTCCTAAAGTACACAAGTTTCTTTTTTTTTCAATCAAATAGTTTTTTAAGTTTTTTACATTATACCACAAAAGAGGAAAACACACATATAATTTCCAACACATAACCCCACCCATCCTCAACACAACAAAAAAAAGGAAGAAGGAGAAAAAAAAAAACAACACAGCCTTCCCTATTTGCGCTCATCAAGCTATATTGTTCAGATCCCTCCATCACATTATTATACCCAGATGGTCCATATATTACTATATAATTATGTTCCTCCAAGATTCTATCTCATTATTGACTATCATCATTAATATACTCAGCTTTTTACTCAGGCAAATTGGAGTCTAACCACCAATGCAAGATTTTCACAAATTTTTTAGGACACCACCTATATTTGAATGTCAGTTCCTCTCGTCTTAAGTTAAGATTAATTGCTTTGATCCATTGATCTATCATTGGTGAATAGTTTGATAACCATCTTTGTAATATAAGTTTACAAGCCATGTACATAGTTCTCAACCACATCACATGGACTTCAACTGGAAGAGTATCTTCTGGTATAATTCCTAGCAATTCTATTTTTGGATCTGGCTGTACTTGTGTAGAGCATAAGGAATTTAAAGCATCAAATACAGACTCCCAGTAGCGATGCAGTTTGGGGCATCACCACAGCATATGTGTAAGTGTACCTGTGCATCTTGGGCAATTTAATGTAGTTGCTTTATCCTAGGAATACAATTTTAAAGGAGTATAATGGGCTCTATGGATAATAAATAATTGAGTCAAGCACTGTGTAGAAGATAATGATACCTTAAATACATTTTTTAAAGCTTGTCCCCATTCCTCGTCGCTAAGTGTCTCGAAATCTCTATGCCATTGTTCAAAACTACCCTCCTATAGATTAAATCTAGCTGTCGTTTGTATAGAAGTATATATTTTTCCTATGAGTCCTTGTTTAGCACGTCTTGTAGTTACTGCCAGATCAAGGATTGATGAGGTATTATATTTTAATAAAAAGGTCCTTGCTTGGCTTTGCAAAGCATGCCATAGCTGTATATATTGAAAAAATAATTTATTAGATAAATGATATTTCACTGCCAATTTATCAAATTATTGTAAAACGTCATTATCATAAAGTTGGCTAAGAAGCAAAATAACAGACTTTTTCCACAAATCAAAATTTTCAAGCTTCACCACTATAGACAATTGTTGATTACTCCATATGGGCATAGATTGAGTATATCCCACATATTGAGTGTCTTGTTGAACAGTGGTCCAAACTCTATGTATCATATAAAATGTAGGATATCTACATTTATTATAAAACTAGTAGGCTACTATTGATTGCACTAGTGGATCTATCGGCAATTGAGAAAATATAATTTGTTGTATCGGATCTTTCGAAATCGATAGTATTCCATCCATATAGTTGCTGGAGTTGGGATGCCAGATAATAAGACCTGGCATTGGGAACAGCCAGGCCTCCTTCATCCTTAGGCTCGGTTCACACTGGGGCGACTTGTCAGGCGACCTAGTCGCCTGACAAGTCGCCTCCCGTTCTGTGCTATGGAACCGTTCTAATCGGAGCGACGCAAGTCGCTCCGACTTAGAAAAAGGTTCCTGTATTACTTTGGGGGCGACTTGGGGCGACTTGCATAGACTTCTATACAGAAGTCTTTTTGCAAGTCGCCCGGGCAGTCGTTTGCAGGTCGCCTCGCTGAGGCGACCTGCAAGTCGTGCCGCCCCTGTGTGAACCGGGCTTTAGGCAACTGCAGATTTTCCAGACTAATCCGGGGATGTTTATATCTCCAAATAAGATCTCTAAACAGGTTATCTATTTGTTTAAAAAAAATTCCATGGTAGCCATATGGGACAATTATGTAACAAGTATAATAATTGTGGCATCCATATAATCTTTATCAGATTGGCCCTACCTATTATTGTAAAGGCAACTTACCCCAGATTTTCCCCACTTGAAAAAGAACCATATGTGTTTTTTTTTTTAATAATCTTTATTTCAGTTATCAAAATACATATAACAAGACATGTCCAACATTTCACGTTGCTGACCCACATGGGTCCACCGTGTACAGCTTAACCAGTTGAACAGGAAAGAGAAAAGTACAACAGTAAAATAAAATAAACATCCAGCAGGTTTTGTGTGGGTTGACTGAGATGATTATCTTCGGCTAATTAACTAGCAACATCACCCAGATGGCGATGTTGTGGGTAGCTGTAGTGGCTGTGTGGAGTAGGTAATGTGTATAGTCCCCCCAGGCAACAACCCCACACTCAGTGAAGACCTGGGGTGACCCCCAACAGGATCATATTAAGGGTATGGTCCCCCAGCCTGCGGCCAAGGCAGAGGGAGGGGGGCCCAATAGCCTCCAACTGTCCCCCTGAAGATAGGGGACCCATCTTATGAGTGCGGCAGCTTTAAGCATGTGTATCATTCAACCCCACACCAGTATATCACTTAAACTTCAAACCAGTTTCAATGTAGCGGAGGATTAGTTCAACCCATAAGATATTTAAAATAAGAATAGGGGGAAAAGAAAAGGAAGAAGAGAAAAGGAAAGAAGGGGGAAGGGGAGGGGGCGATCCGGGCGTACCTGCAATGCAGTAAGCGGCCGCAGTCATGTTCCCACCGAGCACAGCACTTTTGAAGAAATCAAACAGCTCCAAACGTCTCCAGGAACCACCATGTGTTTAGGGGATAGCTCCCTATCTTCTAAGGTCTGGACAACCTACGTATCTGAAGGTTTGGGTCTGCCAGTTCTAGTAAAGCCACATCTAAGCTAGAGGGTATATATCTAGAGTCTGTGGTATATTCAGTCCAGGGTGCTTAGATGCCGATAAACCGGCCTCGGGATCCTCTGCAGGTCGCTATCCAGTCCTCAGCCTCTGGAACCTCACTCACCCCGCTGATCCACTTCTCCTGGGTGGGGACTCTGGACTGCCTCCAATAAATCGGAAGCAGTCGTCTTGCCACATTCAAAAGATGGGGCAGTATATTGTTTTTATATTGATTAAGTGGGAGTGGGGGGATATATAGGAGGAAGTGCGCTGGAGAGAGAGGCACCTCTATTCCTGTTATAGTCTTTATCTGGTCTTTTATATCTTCCCAAAAGGGCTTAATTCGAGGACAGTCCTACTATATATGGATAAGCATTCCTCTAAGTCCGCAGCCTCGCCAGCATAGCTCTGACCTGGAAGGGTAAATGCGGGCCAAGTCATCTGGTACCCGGTACCAGTGGGACATTATCTTATAGTTTGTCTCTTGAACTTTGGAGTCTATAGAGGACGAGTGTGTAAGATGGTACAGGTGGGACAGTTGCGAGCCAGTGAGTTCCAGCCCTAGGTCTTTTTCCCACCTCTGAATGTAAGCAGGTTTGGGCGGATGGGCAGCTGAGCCCAAAAGTCGGTACAATTCTGACACCATATGGGGGATGGGTTCTTCCTGCACAAAAAGACGTTCAAACAGGGTTAGGGAAAAAGGATCTTTAATTGTGCGACTGTGTCTCGTGAAGAAATGGTGTAGTTGTCTATACCTCCAAAAGTTCATTCGTGAGACTCGATTCCTAGCGTGCAGGGCGTCAAAGCTCAAGAGTTTCCCATCTTTTATAAATTTACCACAACTGGCGTCTCCATCTACCACTAAAGGCTCAAAAAAGGCCATCTGTTCACCTGGGGGGAACCATAGGAACCCACCCAGTGGACCCAGCGGGGACACAGGGGGTGTGATTTTTAAAAGCGGATTGATCCGGTCCCATACTGAAAGCACCTTGGCCGTCAAGGGGGAAATCGTTTCAGACAGCCCCCTGTGCTCCCTAGGCAACCATGGGGCATAGGATAAGTTCCTTCATGCCAGACATTTGTCTAGGAAAACCCAGAGTTTTGAGTGGGTGTGAAAAGCCAGTTGAGTATCCTCTGGAGGACTATAGCTCTATAATACTGTCTTATGTCGGGGTGCCCCAGGCCGCCTTCACATTTTGGGTGCCTAAGCACCTTTAGGGCTAATCTAGGTTTCTGTGCATGCCATACAAACTCAGACAGCATGCTAGACAACCGATCGAAGAAAAGTCTAGGTAGGGGAATCGGCAACATCTGTAAGAAGAAGAGTATGGGGGGCAATTTGTTCATTTTTATTATGTTTACCCATCCCAGCTACGTAAAGGCAGCCCGTGTCCATTGAGAGAGGTCTTTTTTGATCATCACAAGCAACCGGGGGAAGTTGGCCGCATATTGCGTGTGAAAGCGATCTGTTAATTGTACCCCTAGGTAACGCAGTGACGATTCGGCCCAGGCAAAAGGGAAAGCTGCTCGGAGACTCGTGGATAAGAGAGGGGGCAAATATACGGGTAAGATTTCGGACCTTGTGTAATTTATTTTAAAATTGGAAAGAGCCAAAATGTTTAAGTTCCTTCATCAGGTTAGGCAAGGAGATCAGGGGGTCTGAGAGATGGAAGAAAACATCATTGGCATAAGCTGAAAGCTTATGTTCTGTATTACCAACCTGCAAGCCTTTAATATCTTTGCTGGTTCGCACGGTGTGGAGCAGCAGCTCCAGCACTAAGGCGAATAGCAGGGTTGAAAGGGGACACCCCTGTCTCGTGCCATTCCTGATTGGGAAGCTGGGTGAAAGCGTCCCATTCACTTTTACCTGCGTCTAAGGTGTAGAGTATAGGGCCATGACCGATGACATCATCCTCGGTCCTAGCCCCAGGGACTGGAGCACCGCTTTTAAATATGACCAATCAACGCGGTCAAATGCTTTTTCTGCGTCCGTCGATAGTATCATATATGGTATGGGATCTGAGCGGGAACGGGCCCAGTGTATGAGTTGGACTGCCCTAAGGGAGTTATCTTTTGCCTCTCTACCTACAATGAAACCTGTTTGGTCAGGGTGAAAAATCTCAGGCATGAGATGCTTAAGTTTGTTGGCTAAGATTTTTGACAGGATTTTTATGTCCACGTTGAGGAGATAGATGGAGCAGTAACTTTGGGGGACAGTGGGGTCCTTGCCCTCCTTCGGATCACAGTAATATGGGCCAAGAGAGCCTCTGAGAGGATGGCCCTGCCTTCTGCTATGGAGTTGAAATATTTGCACATGGGGGCCGCTAGATGGGGGAAGAAGGTTTTGTAATATGTATTAGTAAACTCAACTGGGCCTGGGCTTTTCCCATTGGGCAAGGACTCCACTGTTGCACCAAGCTCAGTCGGGGTAACCCGTAGCTCCAAAGTGGAACACTGGTCTTCCGTAAGGGGAGGGACGCCAGCTGAAGCTAGGTATTCCTGTATTGCCTTTTCTTTGGTGTTGTGTGTATTAAGTGGAAGCTCAGAGTCTAAGTTATACAATTTAGCGTAATAGTCCCGAAAGCCCACAGCGATCTTAGAAGACTGCACCGTCAAATCCCCAGAGGCCGAGTGTAATTTCGGTATATATGTCTGTGCCTGTTTCTTTCTAAGTGCCCTAATGAGCATACGACCACATTTATTCCCTTGTTCATAGAATTTGTAAGACATGTATCTAAACTGTTTATGGGTTTGGCGATCTAAAAGGAGCAGGAACAGCTCCCGCAGCTCAGTTAGTTTCTTCAGTGCCTCGGAGCCCCCGGCTGCCTAATGTTGAAGTTCAGCTTTCTGGAGAGCTGCATATACTCTTTGGAAGTCTGCTTCCAAAGTTCACCTCTAATCACTGCTTTATGGGCCTCCCAAATTACGCCTTCCCTGGTGTCATCAGTGGAGTTTTCCCTAAAATAGTGGGTTAAGGTGTTAGTTACCTCATTCACCACTACCACGTCATCAAGCAAATTTTCGTTCAGCCTCCACGTCCCGGCCCTCTGAGTGCCTGAGGGCAGGGCAATAGCAATTGTGATTGGGGCATGGTCAGAGATGGTGATGTTGCCAATGGATGCTGTTTGCAGGAGTTCCAGGGTAGCCGGGTCCACATATATACGTTCTATGCATGTGTACACATCTTGTACCTTGGAATAGTAACTGAAATCCCTTTCTGAGGGATGTAACACTCTCCAGCTATCTATCATCCGGTGAGATTGAAATGTCTTGCAAAAGTGTTTAAGAAAAGTATAAGAGTGTGGGGATCTTGCGTGGGATGTATCAAGCAAAGGTCTGGGCTAATATTAAAATCTCCCCCTATGATCAAGAGGCCGTCTCTAAAGTCGGCCAGTTGCTCCAGGGTCGAGTCAATAAAGGTGAGTTGGTTGGCGTTGGGGGCATAGATCGTCGCAAACGTATAAGTTTGACCATCTATTTTGCCCTTCAAAAAGACATATCTACCCATAGGATCAATTTTGTTATCAGTGGGCTGGAAGGGGCTGGAAGGGGTAAGATTTATGTATGGCGATGGCTGTTCCCCTAGATTTAGATACCGGAGAATTGCTAAGGAACCACTGATTAAAAAGATGAGTGGGTAATTTGGGAAGCGACTGGGGTGTGAAGTGGGTCTCCTGTAGAAAGACCACCTGAGTTTTCCACAGTTTTAGTTCCCCCCATACTTTATTACGCTTGTAGGGGGAGCAAAGGCCCCTGACATTGTATGAGCTTACCTGTAAAGCAGCCATGTGTAGATCCGAGTACGTTCAGATTGGCCAGGAGGTAGGTGGAGTGCTCGGCGTGGGAAATGATGCGATGGATCACTCCTGGGAAAGGGAAAAGAAGAGAAAAGGAAGGGGAGGAGGAGAAAAATGGGGAAGAAAGACAAAGACGTGAAAAATAAATAGTAAACACAGAGCATAACAAACAAAATGGCCACTTCAACATATGCGGCATCTATGGGCTGTGTTCGGAACCCTGTCCCCTATAGGGGTGGAGGATCCGATCACCAACCCAGGATCCCAATAGGGATCAGAACTCAAAAGAAAAAAAACAAGGGTGGCCTATGTGGGGTATGTGAGCCAACAAGGGGGGGAAGGTGAGAGGGTGTCACCGCTCTCGTCCACCACATCTAACAGTGTGCGGCAGAGGAGGGAAATATAGAGTGATTCATTCTGAGCAATGTCCCAGATAAAGTGGGTTTAGCAAGGTCTAGTGCAAATAGTGAGTCTGCAACTAATATGCACAGGTCTCCGTTCTACCCAACCAGTCAAATAAACAAAACGGAAGTCTGGAACTCTAGGTAGGGTAGGTGGAGTTGGATCTGGTTGTCTCCAGCTTCTCAGGGAATATCAGGCGTAGTAGCTATGAAAATTCCTCTCAGGAAAGAGGCAAAACTTGCACAGGGGAACAGGCCGAGGTGAGTCATCAGTCCCTCGTGGATGCTGGGCCTGGCGAGGAATCAGAGGTTTGGCGTCTTCGGTCCCTTCTGCGATTTCTGCGTTGAGCAGGTATCCACGGTTGGGGTAACGGAAGTCTGGCTGCCGGAATGTCTGATGCTCTTCGCCAGTACGGAAAGTCCACAGGATTCAACCCGAGGGAGGACAGAAAGTTTGGCAGGTCGTCTTTGGTGCGTAGTGTAACGGTTTTGCCATCCTTGGTTACTTGAAGGAAGAACAGGAAACCCCAGCGGTACGGCAAGCCTGCATCTTGTATGGCTTCTAGAAGTGGACAAAGTGCTCTGCGCTGCATAAGAGTGCACCTGGAAATGTCCTGGTAAAATGCTAGCTGCGCACCATCAAAATCGAAATAAGGCTTGCCATGCATTTTCTGCACAATGCGATCCTTTAGCGTGTATTTGTGTAACTTACATATGACGTCTCTGGGATTATTCACATCTTGAGAATGGGGCCTAAGGGCCCTATGTGCCCGATCTATCTCAATGGTAGCTGTGGCTGGAAGACCCAGTATTCCCCTGAAGATGCCCCCAGGGTTGGAACAATGTCCTTAGCTCCCGTCGCTTCAGGCAAGCCTCTAATCCTGATGTTAGCCCTGCGGCTGCGATTCTCCATATCGTCCAGTTGACAGAGCAGGGCCTCAATCTGATGGTCCTGTGCAGTGCAGCACGGAGATAACAGGGAGAGTTTCTTCAAATCTGTGCTCCAAGGATTTTAATCTGCCCCCTAGGTGTGAGGTATCAGCTTTTAGTTGTGCTATATCCTCTTTTCTACCCTGTCTGCAAATCTCTCCAGATTGTCTTTAGTGGGGAGAGACCAAATATGGCGTCTGATATCCATATCTTCCAGGGGGTCTGGGGCTTCCAGGACTTCCGGGCCTCTGTCCAGGGATGTGGAGGAGCCCGGAGAGGGAGGGGGGCCGAATCATTTACCGACCTCGGGGACGGTATGGGAGAGCTGGTAGGCTGTTGTGGCCGAGCAGCAGCTCTTTGTGATGCCTTCCCGGCCGGCGCCATCTTTAAAGCCTTGTGGCTCTGCCTGCGGGTCCCGGGGAAAAAGGAATCCAGCTACCCCTGTCTGGATCGGTTGTTCCGCAGGGGCTGTGAGGATGCCGGTGTCTCTGGGACATCTCAGGAGTCGGCTAGCGGCGATATTTCCCTCTATGGTGGTGATCTATTGCTGCGGTGGGACGGAGCTACAGCAACACGCGTCCTCACGCTTCCATTGCTAGGACACACCCCCGAACTATATGTGTTTGTTAAGCACTTACAGACTGGAAGATTTGGTGCGATTTTTTCCGATGCTGCGCTGCATCACTTTAACTGACAATTGCGCGGTTGTGTGACGCTGTACCCAAACAAAATTGATGTCCTTTTTTTCCCATAAATAGAGCTTTCTTTTGATGGTATTTGATCACAAGAAAAAAACAAACAAAAAAAGAGTGACAATTTTGAAAAAAAAACAATATTATTTACTTTTTGCTATACTAAATATCCCCAAAAATGTTTTAAAAAAAGAAATGTCTTCCTCAGTTTAGAACAATATATATTCTTTTGCATATTTTTGGTAAAAAATTGCAATAATTGTATATTGATTGGTTTGCGCAAAAGTTATAGCGTCTACAAACTATGGGAAAGATTTATGGCATTTTTATTATTATTCTTTTTTTTTTACTAGTAATGGCAGTGATCTGCAATTTTTAGTGGTACTGAGACATTGTGGCAGACAGATCAGACACTTTTGACACATTTTTGCGACCATTGACATTTATACAACGATCAATGATAAAAAAATGCACTGTTTACTGCGTAAATGTTACTGGCATGGAAGGGGTTAACACTAGGGGGCAATCAAGGGGTTAAATGTGTGTTCCCTGTGTGTGTTCTAACTGTGGGGGGATAGGACTGACTAGAGGAAGAGATCCTACTTAGTAGGAACAAACAATATGTCTCTTCTCTCCTGACAGAACAGGAATTTGTGTGTTTACACACACAAATCCCTTTTCCTGCTCTTATGCACATGATCGCGCGTGGCCAGCGGTGATCGTGCCCACCACCGGCCAAATGCATCGGGTTCCCCTCCGTGCAGCAGGAACGCGCCTGCTCTCACCCTTAAAGGTACAGACGTACTCGTACGGTGATTCGCGGGAATGAACCACTTTGCCGACGTATATCAGCTTGAGCCGGCCGGCAGGTGGTTAAAGACATTACTGCCTCCAGGGAAGACAAAATATCTCCCAAAAATAGAAGTGTATAGTCAGCGTATAGAGCAATCTTATCCTCTCCCACAGGTCTACAAAACCCAATAATATTCGATGATTGACGGACAGAGACAGCCAAGGGTTCAAGGGCCAAAGCAAACAACAGAGGTAAGAGTGGACATCCTTGTCTTGTTCCTCATTGCAGTGGAAAGGGTGCCCATATATCCATTCACCTGTACCCCTGCCACTGGGGCAGCATGTTAGGGCTGGGCTCAGCCCTTCCTTCTCAAAGCTGGCCACTCAGCTGTCAGCTAACTGCCAGCACAAGCAAGTAAAGGTGCAAAAACCCGAAGCCTTATATTACCATCATGTTAGTGGCAAACTAAAATTATAAATATAACTAATATAGTCCTTAAAAGTCTATATAAAAAAAGGCTAGCTGATATTAGAGGATGCACACAGAGGGCTGCCTTCCAGGAAGAGATGAAACCAAGCTCCAAAATCTGCAGGAAAAAACACAAGGGGGGGAGGCGCCTCTAAGTGTAGTATGTAAGCCAATTTATTTAAAAACACTGTACAAACAACTCACATTTTGAAGAATAAAAGACAGTATGTAGTGCGGTTATTATCCAAAGAGGGAGTCCATCAGATCGATCACAGGTATCACTGCTGCCTGCCGTGCGTGGGGCTGGACACCGCTCGAGCCGCCCGCGGTGGTGATGTGATTCAGAGCGAGGCCTGGGACGCTGGTGGAAGGCAGACGTGGAGCCGTGACGTCACTGGAAAGCGTCGCGTTTCCTGAGCATACGGGCTACAATGTCACGGTAGCCGCGCTCCTTCATCAAGCTACAGATGGATCGTAGTGGCGACTTAAAAGAGAGTTGGGGGAGGGAAAGAGGGAGGAGAAAGGGAGGAAACGGAGTAGGATGGAAAGGGGAAAAGTAGTGACCGTATAAAAACACTCTATTAAATCTAAAAAGGTGCATGTCTAAAAGTAGTCTCAATTAATAGCAGACTTGCAGGTGATATATATATATATATATATATATATATATATATATATATATATATATATATGAAATGTACCTATATGAAAAAACAAATAAAGGAAGGACAGTATAAAAAATATTAAATTTAATATGAAAACATAATTGAAATAAAAAATATAAAGATGGATAAATTGGCCAATACATGTCAAGCGCAGCATGGGGCCAACAAATTCTAAACATTAGATGATAATATTAAAAACTAATAGTTAATTCAAAATTAATTACATTAAAAATTAATTAAAAGGACCTCAGTATTACAGTCAAAGGTATTGGTACATATATATATATATATATATATATATATATATATATATACACGCACAGATGCGCATCTATACATACACACATGTACATGTATACACCTCCGCTGTATAGCCCCTATATATACACAACCCATGCAAAGCAGGGAACTAGGAAGCACTCATGTGAAGGAACCAGTGCATATATATGGGTCATATGTAATTGATGATTTTTAAAAACCATATGATGCAATAAAACCATTTGACCTCTAGGGGACAGTATGTAGTTACCATTGGGACCACCAATTGCTTTAATTGATTTTAATAAATAAACAGATGTAGCGGAAGTATATAATATATTTATAAGATGGTTGTGATCTCGATGCTCTCATTGATTCCTCCTGGCGAGAGTACATCCAGGGTGTAAATCCAGGAGGTCTCACGGGCACAGAGCTTCTTGAATCTCTCAGCAACTGGGAGGGACCTCGGGATCTGTTCAATGACCCATACCTTGAGGCCATCCGTGGAACTCTGGTGGGCTGAGGCAAAATGTTTTGGAACACTATGGGGGTCTGTTCCCCCCTCGATGAGCCTTCTGTGTTCGCCAAATCTTCATCTCAAGGCCCTAATTGTCCGGCCTACATACATTAGGCCACAAGGACAACTTAGGCCGTAGATGATGAAGTCAGATGAACAGTTAGAAAATTCTTTCAGCATGTAAGTCATGCCTTTGGTGGTGAAGGATTTCTGTCCGTGTTGGACGAAATTACAGGTTTTACATAAGGCCTTACGGCATTGGTACATGCCTACCAGGGGAATTAATGTGAGTACAGGCGGTATCGTCGAAATAGGTTTAACCACTTGCCGACCGCCTCACGCCTATATACGTGAACAGAGCGGCATGGGCAGGCAAAATCACGTACCTGGTACGTGATTGCCTTCCCGCGGGCGCAGGGACCCCCCCCGGTGCCAGCGGCGGTCGGCATTTGGCTGGGAGCGTTGAGAGACGAGGGGGAGGCCATCCGATCGTGGCCCCCCCTCGCGATCGCTCCCAGCCAATGAGAAACATCCCCTGCCTCTGTATAGTACACAGAGGCAGAGGATGTGATGTCATCTCTCCTCGGCTCGACAGTTTCCGCTCCAGTGCCGAGGAGAGAAGACATGTGAGTGAGTGCACAACACTACACAACACAGTAGAACATGCCAGGCACACTAAACACCCCCGATCCCCCCGATCACCCCCCAATCACCCCCCCCCCGTCATAAACTGACACCAAGCAGTTTTTTTTTTTCCTGATTACTGCATGGTGTCAGTTTGTGACAGTTAGAAGGTACCCCCCTAACCCCCCCTAATAAAGTTTTAACCCCTTGATCACCCCCCATCACCAGTGTCGCTAAGCGATCATTTTTCTGATCGCTGTATTAGTGTCACTGGTTCCGCTAGTTAGGGACGTAAATATTTTGGTTCGCCGTCAGCATTTTATAGCGACAGGGACCCCCATATACTATCTAATAAATGTTTTAACCCCTTGATTGCCCCCTAGTTAACCCTTTCAGGCCTGATCCCTGCAATCGCTAACAGTTTTTTTGGTAGCGTTTTGGTGAACTGGCAAGCACCAGCCCCAGGCAGCGTCAGATTAGCGCCAGTACCGCTAACACCCACGCACGCATGCACCGTACATCTCCCTTAGTGGTATAGTGTCTGAACGCATCAATATCTGATCCAATCAGATCTATACTAGTGTCCCCAGCAGTTTAGGGTTCCCAAAAACGCAGTTTTAGCGGGATCAGCCCAGATACCTGCTAGCACCTGCGTTTTGCTCCTCCACCCAGCCCAGCCCAGCCCACCCAAGTGCAGTATCGATCGATCACTGACACTTACAAAACACTAAACGCATAACTGCAGCATTCACAGAGTCAGGCCTGATCCCTGCGATCGCTAACAGTTTTTTTGGTAGCGTTTTGGTGAACTGGCAAGCACCAGCGCCCTAGTACACCCTGGTCGTAGTCAAACCAGCACTGCAGTAACACTTGGTGACGTGGCGAGTCCCATAAGTGCAGTTCAAGCTGGTGAGGTGGCAATCTCAAGTAGTGTCCCGCTGCCACCAAAAAGACAAACACAGGCCCGTCGTGCCCATAGTGCCCTTCCTGCTGCATTCGCCAAACCTAATTGGGAACCCACCACTTCTGCAGCGCCCGTAATTCCCCCATTCACATCCCCAACCAAATGCAGTCGGCTGCATGAGAGGCATTTTTATGTCCTCCCGAGTACCCCTACCCAACAAACCCCCCCAAAAAGATGTTGTGTCTGCAGCAAGCGCGGATATAGGCGTGACACCCGCTATTATTGTCCCTCCTGTCCTGACAATCCTGGTCTTTGCATTGGTGAATGTTTTGAACGCTACCATTCACTAGTTGAGTATTAGCGTAGGGTACAGCACTGCACAGACTAGGACACACTTTCACAGGGTCTCCCAAGATGCCATCGCATTTTGAGAGACCCGAACCTGGAACCGGTTACAGTTATAAAAGTTAGTTACAAAAAAAGTGTAAAAAAAAAAAAACACAAACAAAAATAAAAAAAATAGTTGTCGTTTTATTGTTCTCTCTCTCTCTATTCTCTCTCTATTGTTCTGCTCTTTTTTACTTTATTCTATTCTGCAATGTTTTATTGTTATTATGTTTTATCATGTTTGTTTTTCAGGTATGCAATTTTTTATACTTTACCGTTTACTGTGCTTTATTGTTAACCATTTTTTTGTCTTCAGGTACGCCATTCACGACTTTGAGTGGTTATACCAGAATGATGCCTGCAGGTTTAGGTATCATCTTGGTATCATTCTTTTCAGTCAGCGGTCAGCTTTCATGTAAAAGCAATCCTAGCAGCTAATTAGCCTCTAGACTGCTTTTACAAGCAGTGGGAGGGAATACCCCCCCCACCGTCTTCTGCGTTTTTCTCTGGCTCTCCTGTCTCAACAGGGAACCTGAGAATGCAGCCGGTGATTCAGCCAGCTGACCATAGAGCTGATCAGAGACCAGAGTGGCTCCAAACATCTCTATGGCCTAAGAAACTAGAAGCTACGAGCATTTTATGACTTAGATTTCGCCGGATGTAAACCGCGCCATTGGGAAATTGGGGAAGCATTTTATCACACAGGAGAGATCTAGGGTCTAATAGACCCCAATTTTTTCAAAAAAAGAGTACCTGTCACTACCTATTGCTATCATAGGGGATATTTACATTCCCTGAGATAACAATAAAAATGATTTAAAAAAAAAATGAAAGGAACAGTTTAAAAATAAGATAAAAAAGCAAAAAAATAATTAAAAAAAA
The DNA here is from genome assembly GCA_037952925.1 of Lithobates clamitans. Lineage (NCBI taxonomy): Eukaryota > Metazoa > Chordata > Amphibia > Anura > Ranidae > Lithobates > Lithobates clamitans. The sequence continues at coordinate 2,649,680 of JBBGZY010000720.1, forward strand.
AAATAGCACCCCTGTCCCCCCTGCTCTCGCGCTAAGGCGAACGCAAGCGTCGGTCTGGCGTCAAATGTAAACAGCAATTGCACCATGCATGTGAGGTATCACCGCGAAGGTCAGATTGAGGGCAGTAATTTTAGCAGTAGACCTCCTCTGTAAATCTAAGGTAGTAACCTGTAAAGGCTTTTAAAAATGTATTAATTTTGTTGCCACTGCATGTTTGTGCGCAATTTTAAAGCATGTCATGTTTGGTATCCATGTACTCGGCCTAAGATCATCTTTTTTATTTCATCAAACATTTGGGCAATATAGTGTGTTTTAATGCATTAAAATTTAAAAAAGTGTGTTTTTTCCACAAAAAATGCGTTTGAAAAATCGCTGCGCAAATACTGTGTGAAAAAAAAAATGAAACACCCACCATTTTAATCTGTAGGGCATTTGCTTTAAAAAAATATATAATATATATTTTCATGTAATCAAAAAGTGTCAGAAAGGGCTTTGTCTTCAAGTGGTTAGAAGAGTGGGTGATGTGTGACATAAGATTCTAAATGTTGTGCATAAAATGCCAAGACAGTTCAAACCCCCCCAAATGACCCCATTTTGGAAAGTAGACACCCCAAGCTATTTGCTGAGAGGCATGTCGAGTCCATGGAATATTTTATATTGTGACACAAGTTGCAGGAAAGAGACAAATTTTTTTTTTTTTTTTTGCACAAAGTTGTCACCAAATGATATATTGCTCAAACATGCCATGGGGATATGTGAAATTACACCCCAAGATAAATTCTGTTGCTTCTCCTGAGTACGGGGATACCACATGTGTGGGACTTTTTGGGAGCCTAGTCGCGCATGGGACCCCGAAAATCAAGCACCGCCTTCAGGCTTTCTAAGGGCGTAAATTTTTGATTTCACTCTTCACTGCCTATCACAGTTTCGGAGGTCATGGAATGCCCAGGTGGCACAAACCCCCCCCCCAAATGACTCAATTTTGGAAAGTAGACACCCCAAGCTATTTGGTGAGAGGTATAGTGAGTATTTTGCAGACCTCACTTTTTGTCACAAAGTTTTGAAAATTGAAAAAATAAAAAAAAATAAAAATTTTCTGGTCTTTCTTCATTTTCAAAAACAAATGAGAGCTGCAAAATACTCACCATGCCTCTCAGCAAATAGCTTGGGGCGTCTACTTTCCAAAATGGGGTCATTTGGGGGGTTTGTGCCATCTTGGCTTTTTATGGCCTTCAAAACTGTGATAGGCAGTGATCAAAAATTTATGCCCTTAGAAATCCTGAAGGCGGTGCTTGGTTTTCGGGGCCCCGTACGCGGCTAGGCTCACAAAAAGTCCCACACATGTGGTATCCCCGTACTCAGGAGAAGCAGCTGAATGTATTTTGGGGTGCAATTCCACATATGCCCATGGCCTGTGTGAGCAATATATCATTTAGTGACAACTTTTTGTAAATTTTTTTTTTTGTCATTATTCACGCACTTGGGACAAAAAAATAAATATTCAATGGGCTCAACATGCCTCTCAGCAATTTCCTTGGGGTGTCTACTTTCCAAAATAGGGTCATTTGGGGGGGGGGGTTGTACTGCCCTGCCATTTTAGCACCTCAAGAAATGACATAGGCAGTCATAAACTAAAAGCTGTGTAAATTCCAGAAAATGTACCCTAGTTTGTAGACGCTATAACTTTTGCGCAAACCAATAAATATACGCTTATTGACATTTTTTTTACCAAAGACATGTGGCCAAATACATTTTGGCCTAAATGTATGACTAAAATTGAGTTTATTGGATTTTTTTTATAACAAAATTAGAAAATATAATTTTTTTTCAAAATTTTCGGTCTTTTTCCGTTTATAGCGCAAAAAATAAAAACGGCAGAGGTGATCAAATACCATCAAAAGAAAGCTCTATTTGTGGGACGAAAAGGACGCAAATTTCGTTTGGGTACAGCATTGCATGACCGCGCAATTAGCAGTTAAAGCGACGCAGTGCCGAATTGTAAAAAGTGCTCTGGTCAGGAAGGGGGTAAATCCTTCTGGGGCTGAAGTGGTTAAACATACTGGGTGCAATCTTGTTTTTAAGATTGGGAGCCCTGCGGTAGATGACTTTGGGGCGAGGTGGGAGTAACTTTTTAAATGGGGGTCTTGGTGTAGAATACCCCAATGCCTTTCTAGGATCTTCTCCAAACCTTTATGTTTGTTATGGAAGGTAGTTATAAACCTACTAGAACCATCATATGTAGGTGGATTAGTTTTGGATTTTGGTGGTTTACCGTGCAGGTAATGTTTGAAAGCTTCTTCCACTAGAATTTCAGGATATTTTTTGTCAAAAAACTTTCTTTTAAGGGTTTCACTTAGTTCAACGTAGTCTGAATCTCTAGTACAGTTCTGCCGAAGATGGCAGAACTGTCCTTTGGGAATGTTTGTAACCCATTTGGGAAGATGGCAACTTTCAAAATGTAAATACGAATTGCCTGCTGTGGGCTTAGTATAATTTTTAGAGGGGATGGTGGAACCATCATGTCCCAGTTCTAGATCTAAAAAAGCGATAGTGGCTGAGTCAGTGGCTGACGTAAAAGACAGCCCATAAGGATTGGTATTGCAATGTTGGACAAAAGGAGTTATCAGATCAATATCACCATCCCAGATGATGATTAGGTCATCAATATATATCTCCCGAAGAATATGATGTTGGCCGCAAAGGGGTTGTTTTTGTAGATGAAATTGTTTTCCCATAGACCCATCGCCAGGTTTGCATAAGAGGGTGCGAAATTCGCCCCCATTGCTGTACCTTGTATCTGTTGGTAGTATTCTTCATTAAAGGAGAAGTAGTTATGTGTCAGGCAAAATCTTGTTGCTTCCACAATAAACCTTGCCTGGCGCATATTACTGAGAGGATCTGTGGACAAAAATTGTTCTAATGCCGTCAGTCCAAAGTCATGTGGGATGGAGGTGTATAATGAACACACGTCCAGTGAGAGCCAAACATAAGTGGGCTCCCACTTATATAGGGACAACATTTCCAGGAGATGGGTACCATCCCGAATATACGATTGTAATTCGGCAACTATAGGTTGTAGGAATTGATCTATATATAAACTAAAGCCCGTAGTGACACTATCCATAGCTGCCACAGTAGGTCTGCCTGGGGGATCCTGTAGGCTTTTATGGATCTTCGGCAGGTGGTAAAAGTAAGGTACTTGGTAGAAGGTCTTTTGCAAAAAAGACTTCTCAGTTTTAGTAATAATACCTTCTTGAAGGGCAGTGGAGATCAGTTGGTCAGCTTCAATAGCGTATGCGGTTGTGGGGTCCCTAGGAAGTTTAACATATGTCGTGTTGTCAGAAAGTAACCTGTATGATTCTTTAAGGTAATCTGATTTATTTTGTAGTACAATACCCCCTCCTTTATCTGCAGATTTGATTACCAAATCCTCTGTATGAATGATTTGATCAAGTGCTTTAATTTCGGAAGATGACAAGTTGTTAGATTTGGAGGCCGAGGAAGATTCACATAATTTCTTTAAATCTGAAAAAACAATTCTTTAAAAGGCTTCTATGTAAGGGCCTTTAGATTGTGTGGGAAAGAATATTGATTTGGGTTTAAGTGAAGTGTGGACAATAGGGGGAGATGATGCAAGATGCTGGGTCAGTATACGGAGCAGCATGTCGTCACCGTGAGATGCATCAGGGTCATCAGTGTCTAGAAGAGATTCAGAACTAGGCTCCGGTGACACTATGGTGGAATGGGTCTGGGAATTAATATCAGGATTACATGAGGTGTTGGCTGATTTCTCTGATTGGATATGAAAGTGCCTTTTAAGGGTGAGGTTCCGTATATAGCCATTAAGGTCTTTGAAAAGGACAAAAGGGTTAGGTTTATTGGTAGGTGCAAAATTAAGTGGGTAATTTGTCCTGGGGGGTCTAAACTAATGTACGGGGGTGATTTGTCCTGGGGGTCTGTACTAATGTAGGGGGGTGGTTTGTCCTTGGGGGTCTATACTAATGTAGGGGGGGTAATTTGTCCTGGGGGTCTGTACTAATGTAGGGGGGTGGTTTGTCCTGGGGGGTCTATACTAATGTAGGGGGGGTTTGTCCTGGGGGGTCTGTACTAATGTAGGCGGATTGTTTGTTCTGGGGTGTCTATACTAATGTAGGGGGGATGATTTGTCCTGGGGGTCTGTACTAATGTAGGAGGGGTTGATTTGTCCTGGGGGGTTTAAACCAATGTAGGGGGGTGGTTTGTCCTGGGGGTCTGTACTAATGTTGGGGGGGTGATTTGTCCTGGGGGTCTAAACTAATGTAGGGGGGTGATTTGTCCTGGGGGTCTGTACTAATGTAGGGGGGTGGTTTGTCCTGGGGGGTCAATACTAATGTAGGGGGGTAATTTGTCCTGGGGGTCTGTACTAATGTAGGGGGGTGGTTTGTCCTGGGGGGTCTATACTAATGTAGGGGGGATTTGTCCTGGGGGGTCTGTACTAATGTAGGGGGGTTGTTTGTTCTGGGGGGTCTATACTAATGTGGGGGGTGATTTGTCCTGGGGGTCTGTACTAATGTAGGAGGGGGTGATTTGTCCTGGGGGGGTCTAAACCAATGTAGGGGGGTGGTTTGTCCTGGGGGTCTGTACTAATGTTGGGGGGGTGATTTGTCCTGGGGGTCTAAACTAATGTAGGGGGAATATGATTTGTCCTGGGGGTCTAAATGAATGTAGGGGGGAGGTGATTTGTCCTGTGGGGTCTAAACTAATGTAGGGGGAGGTGATTTGTCCTGTGGGGTCTAAACTAATGTAGGGGGTGATTTGTCCTGGGGGTCTGTACTAATGTAGTGGGGTGGTTTGTCCTGGGGGGTCTATACTAATGTAGGGGGGGTAATTTGTCCTGGGGGGTCTAAGCTAATGTAGGGGGGTGGTTTGTCCTGGGGGTCTGTGCTAATGTTGGGGGGGTGATTTGTCCTGGGGGTCTAAACTAATGTAGGGGGGTGATTTGTCCTGGGGGGTCTGTACTAATGTAGGGGGGTGGTTTGTCCTGGGGGGTCTATACTAATGAAGGGGGGGTAATTTGTCCTGGGGGGTCTAAACTAATGTAGGGGGTGGTTTGTCCTGGGGGTCTGTGCTAATGTTGGGGGGGTGATTTGTCCTGGGGGTCTAAACTAATGTAGGGGGGTGATTTGTCCTGGGGGGTCTGTACTAATGTAGGGGGGTGGTTTGTCCTGGGGGGTCTATACTAATGAAGGGGGGGTAATTTGTCCTGGGGGTCTGTACTAATGTAGGGGGGTGGTTTGTCCTGGGGGGTCTATACTAATGTAGGGGGTGATTTGTCCTGGGGGGTCTAAACTAATGTGGGGGGGTGATTTGTCCTGGGGGGTCTGTACTAATGTAGGGGGGTGGTTTCTCCTAGGGGGTCTATACTAATGTAGGGGGGTGATTTGTCCTGGGGGATCTAAACTAATGTGGGGGGTGATTTGTCCTGGGGGGTCTGTACTAATGTAGGGGGGTGGTTTCTCCTAGGGGGTCTATACTAATGTAGGGGGTGATTTGTCCTGGGGGATCTAAACTAATGTGGGGGGGTGATTTGTCGTGGGGTCTGTACTAATGTGGGGGGGTGGTTTGTCCTGGGGTCTATACTAATGTGGGGGGGTGATTTGTCCTGGGGGTGTGTACTAATGTGGGGGGTGGTTTGTCGTGGGGTCTATACTAATGAAGGGGGGGTGGTTTGTCCTCGGGGGGTCTATACTAATGTAGAGGGGGTGATTTGTCCTGGGGGGTCTGAACTAATGGAGGGGGGGTGATTTGTCCTGAGGGGTCTAAATTAATGGAGAGGGGGTGGTTTGTCCTGGGGGGTCTGTACTAATGGAGGGGGGTGGTTTGGCCTGGGGTCTGTACTAATGGAGGGGGGGTGGTTTGTCCTGGGGGGTCTGTACTAATGGAGGGGGGTGGTTTGTCCTGGGGGGTCTGTACTGATGGAGGGGGTGGCCTGTCCTGGGGGTCTGTACTAAGGGAGGGGGGTGGTTTGTCTGGGGGGTCTGTACTAATGGAAGGGGGCAAGTGGTTTGTCGTGGGGGTCTGTACTAATGGAGGGGGGTGGTTTGTCCTGGGGGGGTCTGTACTAATGGAAGGGGGCAGGTGGTTTGTCGCGGGGTCTGTACTAATGGAGGGGGGTGGTTTGTCCTGGGGGGGTCTGTACTAATGGAGGGGGGTGGTTTGTTCTGGGGGTCTGTAGTAATGTGGGGGGGTGGTTTCTTCTGGGGGGTCTGTACTAATGGAGGGGGGTGTCCTGAGGGGGGTCTGTACTAATGTAGGGGGGTGGTTTGTCCTAGGGGGGTCTGTACTAATGAAATGGGGGGTAGTTTGTCCTGAGGGGGGTCTGTACTAATGGAGGGGGTGGTTTGTCCTGGAGGAATCTGTACTAATGGAGGGGGGTGGTTTGTTCTTGGGGGTTCTGTACTAATGGGGGGTGGTTGGTTCTGTACTAATGGAGGGGGTGGTTTGTCCTGAGGGGGGTCTATTCTGATAAAGGGGGTGTTTTGTCATGGGGGGTCTATACTGAGGGAGATGTTTATACTTAGTGGGGGGTCTGCACTGACGGAGGGGGGTCTATACTTAGTGGAGGGGAGTCTGTACTGAGGAGCGACCATAGTTGGTGGAGGGGGGTAACACCAACCCTAGTGATGCCACTGCAGCCGCGGGCTCTTGTTTCCCCTCTCCCTCATATCGGCCAGGGAAGGAAAAAAAGGAGCAAAGAAGAGGATTGTGGGACATGTAGTCCCAAGGACTGGCAGCCCCACTGTAACACAGAAACGGCAGCACACACAGCATGCTCAGCTGAATGGGAGAGAGAGAGCCAGGAGCCCGGGAAAGCTTTCAGGGAAGTGCACCCAGGACTCCAGAGGGAGAGGACAGTGCTGAGGGAACACCATCAGAGAGAGAACCCCGCTGACCTGCGCCACATGAGGGAAAGCCACACAGCCTGGCGCAATCCCTGGTGGAGAAAAGAATGGAGTCATTGCCAGAATATAGATCTGGGCTCTACCCAGCGTAGTCACCATGGGCAATTCAGAGTGAGCTGACTCCTGATCAGAGGAACCGTTGTTGCTGTATCGCTGGGTCAGGTGAGAGGGGGCGATCGGCCATTATTTACTAACGTCCATAGGAACTGCAGTCTCTGACCATCTCTTGTAACATGTCTGCAATCTCTGACCATCTCTTGTAACATGTCTGCTGTCTCTGACCATCTCCTGTACTATGTCTGCAGTCTCTGACCATCTCTTGTAACATGTCTGCAGTCTCTGACCATCTCTTGTTTCATGTCTGTAGTCTCTGACCATCTCTTGTATCATATCTGCAGTCTCTGACTATCTCCTGTAGTATGTCGGCAGTCTCTGACCATCTTCTGTACTATGTCTGCAGTCTCTGACCATCTCCTGTAGTATGTCTGCAGTCTCTGACCATCTCCTGTACTATGTCTGCAGTCTCTGACCATTTCCTGTACCATGTCTGCAGTCTCTGACCATCTTCTGTATTATGTCTGCAGTCTGACCATCTCCTGTACTATGATTGCAGTCTCTGACCATTACCTGTACTATGTCTGGGGGCTCTTTCTAACAGATTCTCTAACAGAAGCCCTCTCTGTGTGCATCAGAGAGACTCCGCTCCAGGTCTGATTAGTGTAAGCTCTTCCTGTATTTTCTTTATTGTTAAAAGATCATGGGAGGATCCCAGGGTAACAAGAGTTCTTAGGGGAACATCTTGTGTCGTTGCTATAGAAACATTTGTAAAGGGGAGGAGTTGGTAAGATGACCACGCCCACGTGGGGGCGCCAGAAATATTTCTGCACCCAGGCGTTGTTGTATATGTTGTAATATGTTCACCGATTTATGTGGGACATTATATTATTATATGTATGTACACATACAGTCAATATTGACCAGGCCAGAATTCAATTGACAATGGTTGATTTGTCCAAGCCAACTGAATTTTAACATAGCAAGGAGACAGCTGAAGACCCTTTGATGTGTTAAACCTAATTGAACATTTCAAAGGGTGTTCAGGTGGTATCTGTTAATCTAATCTAATTACACATATCTAAGGGGACTTGTTGATGTTGATATGCGGGAGTGCAAATTGGGGTGGTTTATGACTGCAGCTGTTCACAGCTGGGAGTTGTTGTCTGTCTGAAAGACTTATGCCCCCTACACACGGTCGGATTTTCCGACGGAAAATGTGTGATAGGACCTTGTTGTCGGAAATTCCGACCATGTGTAGGCTCCATCACACATTTTCCATCGGATTTTCCGACACACAAAGTTTGAGAGCAGGATATAAAATTTTCCGACAACAAAATCCATTGTCGGAAATTCCGATCGTGTGTACACAAATCCGATGGACAAAGTGCCACGCATGCTCAGAATAAATAAAGAGATGAAAGCTATTGGCCACTGCCCCGTTTATAGTCCTGACGTACATGTTTTACGTCACCGCGTTTAGAACGATCGGATTTTCCGACAACTTTGTGTGACCGTGTGTATGCAAGACAAGTTTGAGCCAACATCCGTCGGAAAAAATCCTAGGATTTTGTTGTCGGAATGTCCGAACAAAGTCCGACCGTGTGTACGGGGCATAAAGCTAATCAAAGTCCTAAATTGAAACGGCCAATCAAATTGCTCAGCCGTTCCGTGTCTAGTGAATATAACACGGCATTCAGTCTATAGTTTAGTTAGGCTTGTCTGTGTATGAACACACAGACCTAGGAACATGGGACTCTGAATGATATACTCTGCTGGATATTTTTGTCATCTGTGGACTTTGGACTTTGTTCTGTGTTAGAAGTCAATAAAGTGCATCTCTCTGCAAGAATTGGGTTGCTGCGGAAGAGTACTTACTAATTAATTATCATACCCACGATACCACTACATTATCCACCCAATATTATTAAATCACTGCAGGTGTCTGTGACCCTATGATCGGCCCTGGAGCAAGGGGACTAGCAGGAACACTAGGGATTTCACATAAAGGAAGCAACACAATAAGAACAGGATACTTTCTCATACAAGTACATGGTACAGCAGGCACATATAAAGTGTTAGGGTAACAAACGTTTTAAATGGGAATACGTTTTGCAATGTGTTTACAACAATTGAAAATATTACTATTTATGTTCTTTGAGATTTGATAACAATATGCCCCCCCGTCACATTTTTAGAGAGGAGCCCTTAGCGCTCGAATTTGTCCTTACAGAAAGTATTCATCCTGTGATGGTTTTCTGTTTTGTTGCATTGAAACCAAAGTACATTTATTGCAGCAGGACGGCCCTTCAGCGCAAAATCATGTACCTGCCGAGTCTGGGGTGCACGCAGGCCACCGGCATCCTGCTCCTGCTTTGATTGGACACAGCGGGAGCCAATCAGCGAGTCCGGCGGACATCGGCCGCTGATAGATTCCGAGGCAGACAGAATGTAAACAAGGCAGATTGCCGTTCTGTCGGAGGGGAAGATGGAGATCTTGTGTTTCTGCTAAGCAAGAACACAGATCTCTGTCTTCCCCCAGTAAAAGCACCCCTCAACGTTAGCAAGCACTCCCAGGGAACACATTTAACCCTTTAATCACCCCTGATGTTAACACGTTCCCTGTCAGTGTCATTAGTACAGTGAGAGTGCATTTTTTTAGCACTGATCACTGTATTAGTGTCACTGGTCCACAAAAAGTGTCACTTAGTGTCAGATTTGTCTGCCGCAATGTCACAGTTTCTCTAAAAATTGCTGATTGCCACCTTTACTAGTAAAATAAATAAAATAAAGATTTCATAAATATATCCCATAGTTTGTAGACGCTATAACTTTTGCGTAAACCAATCAATATACGCTTTTTGTGATTTTTTTTTTACCAAAAACATGTAGCAGAATACATATTGGCCTAAATTGATGAAGAAATTAGATTTTTTTAATAATTTTTTTATTGGAGGTGTTTTATAGCAGAAAGTAAAAAATATAGATTTTTTTCAAAATTGACTGTCTTTTTTTTGTTTATAGCACAAAAAATAAAAACTATACCACTAAAAGAAAGCTCTATTTGTGGGAAAAAAAGGACATCAATTTTACTTGGGTACAGCGTCGTACAACTGCACAATTAATGCAATGCTGTATCGCAAAAAATGGCCTGGTCATGAAGTGAGGTAAACCTTCCGGAGCTGAAGAGGTTAATGTGTTTGGGGCGTCTTCAAAATGCAGTTTGATGAACTCAAAACATGAGTTCTTATTTTTTTTAAGCAAACAATGGCTTTTTTTCTGGCCACTTTTTGTCAGGTCACCTGAGACCAGGTGACAGATGCACTCAGTAGGAGTCGGAAGTGCACCGCTAAGATAGTGGACCCTAGGACTGACTGCTGCGGATAGTTCCCAGGGAGATTAAGGAAGCAGGTCTACTGGATCACTAACACATATCCCAGTGGGAGCTAGAGCATAGATTCCCCAGGGTGCGGAGTCTAAGAGCCAGCAGGTTTTCACCAGAGCCTCTAGTGGTGAGGATGGACTGCGCTGCAGTCTGGCTACAGGTCGCTGCCCCTAGGGTCTCACAGCTCACGCTCATGGTAGACTACAGTAGAAGGAAGCAGCAGGCTGGAACAACAAGGATATTAAAGGGATAAGGCAGAGGTCAGGGCGACTAGCAGACAGGAACAACAGAGTACACGCCAAAGGTTCAGGGTCACAGGCAAACAGGGATAGTCGGGGACACGCCAAAAGGTCAGGGTCACAAGCAGACAGGAATAGTCAAGAACACGCCAAGGTCGATAACAGAGACAAAGACGGAGACAGAGACACAGCAAGCAGGAAGCCAAATACACAATGGTTGATCAGCACCACTGGCTTGCAGTGCACAGGTTAATATAGGGTTCCCTGATAGGGCCTGGGGTGGAGCCATGCTTAGAGGAGAGGTTATAAAAACAGCCAGGTGAGAATGGCTGGCCTTTTAGTCTGAACACACGAGGAGAAGTAAGCAAACAGAGAAAGATTATTGGATAACCATGACACTTTTCCATAAAGCCTTGCTCTGTGAATCGTCAGCTTAAAGTGATCTTATGGACAGGTACTACTTTTTCCACTGTGGATCTTTGCAGCTCTATCAGTGTTATCTTTGATGTTTTTGTTGCATCTCAGCAATGCCCTTCTGGCCCAGTCTGTGAGAATTGATGGGCAGCCTTCTCTTGTCAGGTTTATATTGGTGCAATATTTTTTCTATTTTGTTATAATGGATTTAATGATGCTCCTTGGGAGGATGTAAGTACAGGGATGTAAGTACCAAGAAACCCTCGCATACTAGGGAGTGCACTGCTGTTTTTCAAAAGAAATTCTATACAAAAAGGGAGATTTTTTAGGGTTAGGCACAATTACCATTTCTAAATTGTCCTTATAATTCAAGCAAATCTTAACTTTTTGACTTCTATTTATATTTTAAAGGGATTTGTGCAGTTCCTTTTTACACACTTGTAAAAACCTAACCCTTTCCCTTCATTTGTTAACAAAGGAAAAAAAAAAAGTGCTTAAAAAGAAGGGTGAAAAGAAATTATTTAAAAAAATGACATTGACCATGGAATCCTAATGCCCTATACACATACACAACTCACCTTTTGTACTTAAAAACTGCTTTTGTCATTCCTGTCTAAAGTGTTTCTTTACATATCTTATATTATTTCCTGTTGTCATAACTGAAAACTAAACAAAATTCAAAAATGTTTCTTTTTTTCAGTCAGCTAAATTTGAAATACTACATGTGAATACTGCATAGGCATCATAGACAGTTGCTTTGCATCAATACAAGCCAGCACTCTGCCAAACTACAGTCTGAAATTGAGGACCTGCTTTGGAGCCCACCTCCATTCATAAGCATGCACCAACAGCCCTGAGGAAGGGGGAGGCTATTTTCCAGATGTTATCTCAATCGATAAATTTTTATACTTTAAATAAACGTTTGCATTCTCCCATCAAGTGTCACATTATTTCGGATAACGGGTGCTCCTCATTTAAGTATTGTCTCTGCTGAAATTATGGCTCTATCATACCTTTAAGGTAGCAGCCCAAACCTCCAAATGGGGATCAGCACCACCAATCACCCACTGGACCACCACTTACCCGTGACCGTTAATCAGTAGAGTGCGGCATCCAGCTCAAACTTATCTCTTATCACACAGCTTAATACACGGTTTCAGTGTGAGAAATGTCTTAAAGCTACTCTACCTGTGCTGTCTCTTTAACTAACCTATAGTGTTTTGGTAATCCTTTATGTATTAAAGCTCATTTCAAGAAAAGATAATCAAAAAGAAACTGCGCTTAGGACAAGTCTAGCTCAGGTAGCTGACACTCATGGGGCGTCCAACGCAGACATGCTGGGGTCCCATCCCTTGCCCCTACCCAGTTTAGTGGACCTCCAGAGGGTGGCCTTGGACATAAAAATTACTTTACCTGCAGCAATCTCTGACCTGAAAATCGATCTTAAAGGGGTCACTACTCGCCTGGACCTTGTGGAAGCGACTGTGACTCATGGTGCAGCTATACAGCAGGCCCAATGAGCTACCAGCACTTTTGTCCAACATCTGATTGATATGCATCGCCATATGGAGGACTTGGACAATAGGGGCCGGAGATGTAACCTGCGGTTAAGGGGGATACCGGAGTTAGTGGAGGGCCCTCAGTTACAGTCGGTAATCTGGGCTGTTTTCAATACGCTATTAGGCAGGCTGCCAGATGCACCAGTAGAAATGGAAAGGTGTCACGGGGCTCTTAGGCCTCGGGGGCCAGGATACTGACCCGCCCAGAGATTCAGTCTGTTGCTTGGTCAGTTTCACTCAAAAAGAGGACATACTGCACTAAGCATGTAATCATAACCAGTTGGAACCCCAAGGGGCTCCAATTCAGATCTTCCAGGATCTGTCCACCATCACTCTTCAACATAGAAGAGACTTGTGCCATCTGCTGACTATTGCATACAGATGGAAGTTCCCTTTCTGCTTGCAAGCAACAACAGGGAACCGTACTGCATCTCTTATGCCCCGTACACACGAGGGAATTTTCCATCTGAAAAAACTTGGATGATTTTTCCGACGGAATTCCGCTCAAGCTTGGCTTGCATACACACGGTCACATAAAGTTCTCTGAACTTTCGACCGCCAAGAACGCGGTGATATACAACACTACGATGAGCCGAGAAAATGAAGTTCAATGCTTCCGAGCATGCGTCAATTTGTTTCCGAGCATGCATAGGAATTTTGCCCGTCAGAATTTGTACAGACGATCGGAATTTCTGATTGGAACTTTTTCCGACCAAAAAATAGAGAACCTGCTCTCAATCTTTTGCTGGCGGAAAATCCGCCAGCAAAAGTCCGATGGAGCATACACACGGTCGGAATTTCCGACCAAAAGCTCACATCAGACTTTTGCTGGGGGAATTTCCGATCGTGTGTACGGGGCATTAGAGTACCTGCATACTTTTGGCATCCCAGTAGTACCAGTGCCAGACTGGTATGGCCCCTTTATGCAACCTGAAACCTGGATTCCAGCCCAACCAAAGGATACTCCCCAGGAACAAAGACACAGACAGAGGCGTCGATGGTCCTCGTCCATTTCTTCCTTGAGAGCTTGCGGGGACATGGAGACGGACGTCAGCCCATGAGTCTCACCTTCAACTAGACGCAAGACGGACTGCTGAGCGATGTCTCCTCAGTCAGGTGAGCTGACCCTGGAGTCCTATCTGGCTAAAGTTTTCCCTCTGGAACCCTATCCCTGCTTCTGTTGCTTAAAAAGACCTTATTGGAAGACTTAGCACACACGCACTTCGTTGCTTCATTACCTTACTGCAGACGGGACTCACTAGCTAACTCCTCTCATTTCATGGCTTGCAGCTCCATTCACTAAGTAGACTTGCCTGTCTCTTCTGGGGACAACCTATTCTTCATGGAATTTCTGGTATGCAAATGCACTTGCTACATGGCCTCTATTGCTCACAATACTCCCTCTGCAGAAAGGGACAATGGCTATAGTACAAGCTCCAGAACTGCCTGACTCTTTCTGATTTCTGATTTTTTTTCCCTATACATATCTGAACAATTCCCTTACCTTGGGCTGTAAGTGAGCTTGCTGGGGGTACTTGTCCTCTACAATTCTGACTTGGGTCAGTATATTAATATTAAAAAGGTGCCATGAGAAACAAAGTTGCCTCATTATCCCCTTGAAATTGGAAATTATTATATCTGTGCTTACCAATTTGTAATATAGAGGAGGAGGATATAATGTTTACCCTGATGGTTAATAAGTAATGTCATGAATGTGTGTTGTATAATGATGTTTTAGCAACTTCCGGATAGCTATCATGAGGCAAGGCCAGAGGGAACTTATTTTCTGAGATGTTGAGATTATCGTTAACTATGATGTGCTCAGTGCGACTTTAAGAGACTAAGTGCTAAATTGTTAATAATGTACCTTTCCCCTTCCTGCATTCATACGGGACTTTAAGATCATTCCCCCTAAGATTATTACAGTGCTCCCTTGAGGTTTGCTTTCAGAGGGCAGTGTGATCTGGGGGGACAAGGACACCTATTGACCTTAGCATGGGTATGGAGGCCTCTGGGCCCTCCTCCCATGCTCCCCTGGGGGCACTCTTACACTAGGGTACACCAGCTGGGCAAATGTCAATCTGTTATTTACTGATATAATGTGGTTTACTTTTTGTTGTTTTCTGTTTTACCATCTCCTTGCAGATCGCTGGTCCTGAGTAATATACATATTAACCTAGAATTTGTATTTCTTTGCAATGTTTGGGAAGGGATTTGGAAGTGATGTTTGGCTGTGGGAGGAGGGTACCTGAACTTGAGACCCATGTTCGGGTATAATGGGCCCTGAGGCAGGTGCCCCATTTCACAGGTTCATACTGGCCTAATGTTACCACGCCTCCTCCCAAGTAGATGAGTTAAAAGTTATCCTTAATTTTCGATTTATCTTTAAAAGTGGGGAACTAGGGAGTTTTGGAAAAAGGGCTCCCCTAGAAGTAGGTGGGGCTGCTCCGGAGCTCTCTGCTCCCCTAAGTTATAGTTGCATCCTCCCTTCCTTATGCTGAACCTATTTTGGTGGCTCTGGATGGTCGAGTTGACATCCACCCTTTGGTGTCAGACCCTTTCCCCACCTCAGAGAAGCAGGCTCCCCTTTGAATCCAGTCGGCTTCTCTTCCCCTTCTTTTTGTACTCCAACTTCCCTGTCAGGTGGTTTAGCAGGTCTGACACCACCTCCGGTGACATTTAAACGTGACCTACGCACCTGGTTTCTGGGAGGTTATGTTTCCTTTTTTTCTGTTGACGGAGCACTTAGGTTAAGTTGACTTGCTAATTCCCAACCCCCCTTCTTTCTCCTCCCCCCATTTTTTTTTCCACCGCCACAGATCCTCTCCATCAATATTCCGCTGGGATATTTTAATAAGCCTTCTACTATGAATTGCTCAGCTCCTCTCTCTCAAAGTGTACTCCTTAAACATTAAAGGCCTTAATGTACCTGAAAAACGTAGCAGAGGCACATTGACATAGAGCACAAATTGTTTTCTTACAAGAGAAGCACTTTAAATTGGGATCCATCCCGCTTCTCTCCAACTGCCGCTATCCCACGGTCTATCATGCAGCCTGTGCTGACTCCAAAATGAAGGGAGTTTCAATTTTACTCTCAAGGTCATTGTCATTTAACCTTACTGACCAATTGCTGGACCCCGGGGGCAGATTTATTTTCCTGAAAGAAATATGGACGAATAGGCCAGTGACACTGCCAAATATTTACTGCCCCAATTCTAAGCAGCTCCCTTTCTATGGGAGACTTTCCTTAAGCTAGAGAATTTCCAATCAGGTCTTCTGATCCTTGGGGGAGATTTAAATCTAGCCCTGAACCCGCTTCTTGATACCTCTTCAGACACCTCCTCACTTCCTTTTTTGGCTCTATGCCAAGTTAAACTCCAACTGGCTTCTCTTACGCTTCATGACATATGGCAAACTTTAAACCCTAATGAGCGGGACTACACTTTTTTCTCTTCGCCACACAACCTCTACTCGAGATTGGATTATCGCTTTGTTCACCAAACTGATCTTTCTTATCTACACAATGCCACTATAGAGCACATGGTCCAGTCTGACCACCACCTGATCACAGTGACTTTGGTCTTTCCTGACAGGGAGGTTTCCTCCAAGATCTGGAGAATGGATGCGTCCCTTCTTGCAGACCCTGGGGATCTGGCCAATATTAGACAACAAGAATTTTTTTCACCATAATGACACGCCTGATGTCTCTCTTCTGACTCAGTGAGAGGCACACAAGTGTGACAGGACATTTGCTTTCCATCACGGTAAGGAAGAAAAGGGAGCATCAAACTTTGATAAAGAAACTATCTGACAAGATACATAAACTATAAGCTCAACATAAGTGCTCGCTAGCACTCCAGATACAGCAACTGGCAGAGACTCACACTCTCTTATTGGAAGAACTTTTTAAAAGGGCACACAAACAACATGTACTATCTCAAAGATTGTTCTATGAACAAGGCAACAAACCGGACAGACTGCTGACTAAAGCCATGCAAAATCAGACGTTAGCTTCTACAGTCCACCATGTGACTGATGCATTTGTGGTCATTCACTCCAAAAATGAAGAAATAGCCTCTCAATTTCACTGCTTTTACAGTAAGCTGTACAATCTGCAATCCGGTGAACCGGGCCATTTAGGAGCGGATAATCGCATAAAACTGATCTAGGATTTCTTAAGTGAATACAGTCCTTTTCCCTTATTCAATGATGATGTAAAAGAACTAGAAGCCCCCCTGTCCCTAGAAGAATGGGAAGCAGCATTGAAAGCTACAAAACTGGGTAAAAGCCCAGGGTCGGATGGATTCTCAGCACAGTATTATAAATGTGTCCCTGACCTTCTAGCCCCAGGCTTTCTTAAAAACTTCAACTCCTTGTCCGCTGCTCCTTGCTCCTCGGACAGCTTATTGGAAACATTTATCACGGTGATCCCCAAGGGAGATAAAGACCCAGCCAACATTGCTAATTACTGCCTGATATCTCTACTTAACGTGGATGTTAAGCTGTTCTCAAAATATTAGCAACCCGGCTGTCCTACCGTGTGCCAACCTGGATGGGATTAGATCAAGTGGGATTTGTCCCAGGTAAAGAGGCTAGGGACAACACTATCAAAGCCCTGAATCTTCACCATTTGCTAACTTCCAAGCAAAGGGAGGGTTTTTTCTTAGCGATGAACGCAGAGAAGGTATTCGATCGAGTGGCCTGGGACTACATGGGTGAAGTTTTCAGAGCTTTGGGAATCGGTGTTAAAATGTGCGCTCTCATCTTATTCCTATATTTTAAGCCGAGAGCTAAAGTTAGAGTAAATGGCCACATGTCGAGCGCCTTCTCTATCAATAATGGAACGAGACAGGGCTGTCCCCTCTCGCCTCTAATTTACATCCACATGCTGGAACCCTTCCTTTGTTGTATTAGGGCACACACAGATCTCAAGGGAATACAGGTACATGGCCAAGATTATAAGATCGCAGCCTTTGCTGACAATGTTTTACTTTTCCTTTCCTCCCCACTGACATCCCTGCCGAATCTTTTGTCAGTTCTTGAACAGTTAAAACGTATCTCAAACTTAAAAATCAACAATGCCAGTCGAATTGTCCCTTCCAGTGGAAAGCAGATACCATCACATATCTGGGCATACAACTCCCTGTCAAACTATCAGAGCTTTATACTAGGAATTACTTAGAGGAATTGGATAACATATGTCGGGATCATCAGAGGTGGGTCATGCCCTCCATCTCTTGGTTCAGCTAAGCTTCCATACTAAAGATGACAATCCTCCCATGCATACTTTAGAAATTGCAAACTGTTCCACTCTCGCGTATTACCAACATAGCAGTGATCAAGGACCTGATCTATACCACCCTCGACAAAATATCCAAATACTCAAAGTATGCGTGGGAGGATTGTCATCTTTAGCTTGGAATACATATCGAGAGTCTCAGTCATACCAAGAGCTAATACAGCATAGCAAGTGAAATGTCCCGTGAGACGAGGACTTAGTTGAAATTGAACTTCGTGTTTCTCTTTCACTTGCCACAAAGTAAGTACTTAAATGATATGGACAGTGAGGGTAGTTGGTGGTGGTCCCACCCTCTCTCCTTTCGTTATCTTTTGGACTCTTCCTCCTCTTTTTGTTTTCTTTCCTCTCCTCTACCCCTACCCTTGATAGCATAGCAGTAATGGAAGGGGATAGTGGATTAGAGACTAAGGGGGTCATTTTCTATAGCGCCAAAAAATTATCCTGCAGTGCTAAAAAATAGCTCTCAAAAAAGGCCAGAAAGACTTCAACTCTCAGAAACTCAGTGCTAATGCAAATGAAAAGCAGCGCTATTGCCGGCAATAACACCTGTCAGATCACATATGCTGGAATAGTGGAAGTCAATGGGGCTCGAACCTGTAAAATCAAAAGTTCTCACTGAAGGCTTATATGCAAGTTTTTTGCCATAAAAAGTGTTTGAAGCCCCGGGTCCTGCTCCAGGGGACATATATCAATGCAAAAAAAAGTTTTAAAAACGACCGTTTTTTCGGGAGCAGTGATTTGAATAATGCTTAAAGTGAAACAATAAAAGTGTAATATTCCTTTTAAATTTCCTACCGGTGGGGGGGGGTGTCTATAGTAAGTCTGTAAAGTGGAGCATGTTTCCCGTGTTTAGAACAGTCTGACAGCAAAATGACATTTCAAAGGATAAAATTTAATCATTTAAAAGTGCTAGCGCTAGTGTCAGGAGAGTTAGTAGACCAGACTATGTGGACTGCACAGAGATAACCAAAAACGCATGAAAAGTGAATAGTAATGATATTTAAGATAGGTAATAAATAAGAAAATACAAACAGTGCACAACCAACCCAACAAACCCACCAACAATAACAGTATATACAGCAAGGGGCAGTACCAAAATCACAGATGTCAGCCAGGCCAGGGTCATACACAGCAGATCAGCATAAAGACAAGGGATGTTCCAGAAACGTAAACATTTAGGTGCCAAGGTCATACACGGGAGATCAGTAGATGAGGGACTGGGAACCAACAGGACAGGGAGTAGATGGATAAGAGACATTAATATTAAGGGGAACCCCGAACCAAAATTTTTAAAAAAATGGCGTGGGGTCCCCCCAAATTCCATACCAGGCCCTCCAGGTCTGGTATGGATTTTAAGGGGAACCCCGCGCCAAATTTTTTTTAAAAATGGCGTGGGGGTCCCCCCAA
Organism: Lithobates clamitans; assembly: GCA_037952925.1. NCBI lineage: Eukaryota > Metazoa > Chordata > Amphibia > Anura > Ranidae > Lithobates > Lithobates clamitans. The sequence goes on from JBBGZY010000720.1 coordinate 2,668,978, forward strand.
AATCAATACCAGACCCTTTTCTGAGCATGCAACCTGGTAGGTCGCAGGAAAAGAGGGGGGATGAGAGAGTGCCCCCCCTCCTGAACCATACCAGGCCACATGCCCTCAATATGGGGAGGATGTCCCCATGTTGATGGGGACAAGGGCCTGATCCCCACAACCACTGGGCAAGGGTGGGGGGCTTCTCGGAATCTGGAAGCCCCCTTTAACAAGGGGACCCCCAGATCCCGGCCCCCCCTGTGTGAAATGGAAAGGGGTATATTGTACTCCTACCATTTCACAAAAAAGTGTCAAAAATTGTAAAAAACACACAGACACAGCATTGGACAAGTCCTTTATTAAAAAAGAAAAAAAATTCCAGCGATGTAATCCTTCCTCGTCCTGGGATACGGAGAAAGACGCCACCACGACATGATCCGCTTTCATGGGAGGAGCCCGATGAATGACGCTAGACCTGCCATGACAGTTCTACCAGACCTGAAGGGCCTGGTATGGAATTTTGGGGGACCCCCACGCATTTTTTTTTAAATTTTGGTTTGGGGTTCCCCTTAATATTCATACCAGACCCAAAGGGCCTGGTAATGGACTGTGGGGGAATCCCAGGCTGTTTTTATCAATGAACTTTTATGTGTATTGTCGGGACCGACAATTCATTAATAGCCGGTGTCTTGCAAGAAAGTTCCCCCGGCGAATAAGAACCCCCCCTGTACTGCATATGCGCTGCACTTGCGCAGTACAAATGACTACGGAGCCGCCGAAAGTCTCCGAAGTTGAACAGCTGATCGTTAGCTCTACACGGCGCCTGCACACTACATTCTGCCCTGAGTTCAGGTTCAAGCCCCACCATCCAAGTGGACATAGAGTTAGAGTAAAAATATGCCGAGCAAAGCAAGGGCGTGCCCGAAGCATGGCAAGCGAGGGGCCCTGTTACAGGTGCCATGTACAGCTGACTCACAGGAGTTCAGCTTCAGCTATTTTCGGTGGCTCGTACTGCACAAGCGCTGCGCCTGCGCAGTACAGGGGAGTCCTTATCCGCCGGGGGGAACAGCAGGTGAATGACAAAAACAAAAGGCCCAGTTTGAGCCGGTGGCCCAGTTCACACTGACAGAGGGAGGAAATCGTTCAGCTGAAATCACACAATTTCTTTCCCACATGTCAGTCCCGACTGCAGGGGGAATTTCAGAGACATCTGTGCAGGTTTCTGCACTAATATCAGTACAAATTGCACCCCAAAGTAGCACCAATTAAAACATGTCAAATCGCACCAATGTGAACTAAAGCTGACACATACAACACTGCCTATCCACCAGCTGAATTCATTACCTACAATTCTCCACAGCTGTTATATATAAAGATTCCAACTTTATCATTTACTTGCAGGTGTGCAGAAGCCTAGGTTTACATTGGAGCGATTTGTCATGCAATTTGAGAGATCAAATCGCATGACTATTGACAGCAATGGCACTGTGCCAATCGATGCGACACCGATTTTGTGGCACTACTTTTGCCGATTTCAGGTGCGACTACAATAGACATCTGTGTATGAAACCACATGGATGTCTATTAAGTAGCATCTGAAATCACACTGACCTTGCTACTTTGAAATCGTGCTACTACAAGTGAAGTAGCGCGATTTCAAAGTAGCATCAATGTGAACCAGGGCGAAGAGATTAGTTTTTTGGTGCAAAAATACATATTGATATAAGATATAATATTGCACTTTCCCAAAACCACCACCCACAAAAACTAAAGAGAAAGAAAAGTAGAAGAAAAAAAAAAACACAACAAAGCTCAATAATGTACTTTATTTTACCAGCAGAAAAAAAATGTATATTCATTTACTAGCTTCAAAAGAACTTGGACAGGATATATGGTGCTACATTTAGCAATGGGATTTTAAGGGCCCTGCTCATAGGAGCTTACAATCTAAAATTTGACAAAACCTTAGAGTGGACACAGCTTTAATTTCAGTGTATAACAGGCAACACGTCTCATTTTTATCTGCAAGATTATAGAAATATACTTAACAGTCAGTCATTCTTACAAAGCATTCCAACATAATATTAAAAAAGACTTATTCAAAACACGCACCACCAGCCCACAATCCACACATACATACATTGGTGACCATGTTCTGCTGGAAGCTGCATTTCGGTGTACACTAGGGATGAGCCGAACACCCCCCGGTTCGGTTCGCACCAGAACCTGCGAACGGACCGAAAATTTGCACGAACGTTAGAACTCCATTGACATCTATGGGACTCGAACGTTCGAAATCAAAAGTGCTCATTTTAAAGGCTAATTTGCATGGTATTGTCCTGCCCCAGGGGACATGTATCAATGCAAAAAAAACTTTAAAAAACTGACGTTTTTTCGGGAGCAGTGATTTTAATGATGCTTAAAGTAAAAAAAAAAAAAGTGAAATATTCCTTTAAATATCGTACCTGGGGTGTGTCTATAGCATGCCTGTAAAGTGGTGCATGTTTTACTGCGTTTAGAACAGTCCCTGCACAAAATGTAATTTTTAAAGGAAAAAATCTCATTTAAAACTGCTTGCGGGTTTAATGTAATGTCGGGTCCTGGCAATATGGATGAAAATCAGTGAGACAAACGGCATGGGTACCCCCCGGTCCATTACCTGGCCTTTTGGGTCTTGTATGGATATTAAGGGGAACCCCGCACCCAAATTAAAATAAGGAAAGGTGTGGGGCCACAAGGCCCTGTATACTCTGAACAGCAGTATACAGGCGGTGCAAACAAGACAGGGACTGTAGGTTTGTTGTTAAGTAGAATCTGTTTGTAATTTTGAACGGGTACATTTTTAACGTGTTTAGCTCCAGCCAAAAAAACTTTTTTAAGCTTTTTGGAAAACATAAGGAAGGGTTATCACCCCTGTGACATTTGTTTTGCTGTCTGTCCTCCTCTTCAGAAGATTTCACCTCACTTTTTGTCCCAATGACAAATGTTTTTTGAAAATTTTGGGTTTTTTGTGGAACAAGGCTTGGAAAGCATCAGTGGAAAGGAGAAATGTTTTTCCCATATTAACTCTTACAGGAGAGAATTTCCCTTCCTACGGGTAGATTTCATCTCACTTCCTGTTGTCTCCTTCCGTTTGCAAGTAGGAGTCGTTTGTAAGTTAGATGTTTAAAAGTAGGGGCCTGCCCTATATACTCAGCAGAAATTTGGGCCTTAGGTGTTGTTGTGGCCACAACACCCGAAGCCCTCACAGGGCCCTGCTGTGAAATATTAGATCAAGAATTGTAATTACATGCCCCTGTTGAACAGGGGCTGAAAAATTAGGCCTTAGGCACTGGTGCTGTTGCCACAACACTGCAACCCCCCACAGATACTCTAGTTGGAACGCAGGAATGAGCCCTGCTGCAAAGTATTGCATCAAAAATTGTAATTAAACGCCCCTGTTAAACAAGGGCTGAAAAATTGGACCTTAGGCACTGGTGCCGGTGGCACAACACTGCAACCCCCCACAGATACTCTAGTTGGAACGCAGAAACGAGCCCTGCTGCAAAGTATTGCATCAAAAATTGTAATTACACGCCCCTGTTAAACAGGGGCTAAAAATTGGGCCTTAGGCACTAGTGGTGGCGCCCAGAACCAAAAATGTTCTTACAAGCTATCAGCGTGATCATTGAGGAGGAAGAGGATAATTACTCAGGGATAGTCACTCAGCATCAGCATAGGCAGTCTTTGAAGGGATCTGAGATTTCAAAAAAAAATATTCGGTTACATCAGCATCAGGTGCTTGGTAGCTGGTGGTGATCCAAGACTGATTCATTTTTATGAAGGTCAGTCAATCGACCGAGTCGGTGGACAGACGCACCCCGTGATCGGTTACAAAGCCTTCAGCAGCACTGAATGTGCGTTCCGAAAGAACGCTGGATGCAGGACAGGCCAGTAGCTCAATTGCATACTGTGCAAGCTCTGGTCAGTGATCCATCCTCAAGACCCAGTAACCCAGAGGATTTTCGGTGGGAAAGGTGTCCAAGTCAGATCTTGCCCCTAGGTATTCCTGCACCATGTAAAACAGACGCTGGCGATGGTTGCTGGAACCGATCATACCTTGGGGCTGCGGACCAAAAAATTGTCTGAACGCATCGGTCAGACGGCCACCTTCTCCACCGCTCCTTCTTTGACTGACCGAAGCCTCAGCAAGACGTTGTCCAGAAACAGGAGTTTGTAACCTCCCAGTCTCTGGGAACGCATTGCACAGACCTTTCTGCAAGGCCTCCCGAAGATGTTTCATCCTCTGCTCCCTCTGCGATGGCAAGATAAGGTCCGCAACCTTACTCTTGTAACGTGGATCAAGGAGGGTTGCCAGCCAGTATTGGTCCTTCTCCTTGATACCACAAATACGAGGATCCTTACGCAGGCTTTGCAGGATCAGGGAGGCCATGCAGCGTAGGTTTGCTGAGGCATTCGGTCCGGAGTCCTCTGGGTCACTAAGGATGACATGGTCCGCAGCCACCTCCTCCCAGCCACGTACAAGTCCATGTGTTTCTTGGGACTGATCCCTTAAAGACTGCTGCTGATGCTGAGTGCCAGACTCCACCTCCATACTGACACAATCCTCCTCCTCCTCCTCCTCCTCTTCCTGTGTGATCGGCAGGCACGCAGGAACACTGTCTGGATAAAGGGGGCCTTGAGAGCTAAGGAAGTCCCCCTCTTCCTGCCTCTGTTCTGTCTCAAGTGCCCTGTCCATTATTCCACGCAGCGTGTGCTCCAACAGGTGGACAAGGGGGACAGTGTCACTGATGCATGCACTGTCACTGCTCACCATCCTCATGGCCTCCTCAAATGGTGACAGGACAGTGAATGCATCCCTGATCATGGCCCACTGGCGTGGGGAAAAAAAACAAGCTCCCCTGACCCTGTCCTGGTGCCATAGTCGCACAGGAACTCATTGATGGCCCTCTGCTGCATGTGCAGCCGCTGCAGCATGGCCAACGTTGAGTTCCACCTGGTGGGCTTGTCACAGATTAGGCGGTTCTTGGGCAGGTTAAACTCCTTTTGGAGGTCTGCCAGCCGAGCACTGGCATTATATGACCGGTGGAAATGCACACAGACTTTCCTGGCCTGCCTCAGGACATCCTGTAAGCCCGGGTACCTGCCCAAGGACCGCTGCACCACCAAGTTAAGGACGTGAGCCAAACAGGGCACATGGGTCATTTGTCCCTGTCGGAGGGCAGAGAGGAGGTTGGTGCCATTGTCGCAAACCACCATTCCTGCCTTAAGTTGGCGTGGCGTCAACCACCTCTGAACCTGCCCCTGCAGAGTTGACAGAACCTCTGCCCCAGTGTGGCTCCTGTCCCCCAAGCACACCAGCTCAAGCACCGTATGGCATCTTTTGGCCTGCGTACTTGCGTAGCACCTTGAACGGCTACGAAGCACCGCTGGTTCCGAGGACAAAGCACAGGAAGAGGCCATGGAGGAAGAAGAAGAGGAGGGGGTGGAGGAGAGAGGTGTGTCACAATCATTAGCATTTTGGAGGCGTGGTGGCGGAACAACCTCCAACACTACTGCACCTTGTCCTGCATCCTTCCCAGCTGCCAGCAGAGTCACCCAATGCGCCGTGAAACTTAGGTAACGTCCCTGTCCATGCCTGCTGGACCATGAGTCAGTGGTAATATGCACCTTACCACTGACCGCCCTGTCCAGCGAGGCATGGACATTGCCTTCCACATGCCGGTAGAGAGCCGGAATCGCCTTCTGTGAGAAAAAGTGGCGTTTGGGTACCTGCCACTGAGGAACCGCACATTCCACAAACTCACGGAAGGGGCAGAGTCTACCAACTGAAAAGGCAGCAGTTGAAGTGCTAGCAATTTTGCCAAGCTAGCATTCAACCGCTGGGCATGTGGATGGCTGGGAGCAAACTTCTTTCGGCGGTGCAGCAGCTGGGGCAGGGAAATTTTCCTGGTACAATCTGACGCCGGTGTACCAAAAGCAGATTGCCCACAAGTACTTGGCTGTGACACACCTAATTCTACACCTTCATTCCTCTCAGTGCAAGTCTCAGAGAGGACTGAAGGTATAGTGGGGTTGGAGATCTCAGCTGATGAGGAGCAAGGAGAGGTCCTCTTTGTTCTTTGGTGTGGGTCTTTTAGATACGCTTGCCAACGAACTGCATGGCAGGTCAACATGTGGTACCCAAGCGGGAGATGTTTTGGCCACGCGAGATACGCTTGAGACATATGTTGCAAATAGCAGCGGTGCGATCTGATGCACTCGTCTCAAAAAAGGCCCACACCAAAGAACTTTTTGAATAATGCGCAGAGACTGCAGCGCCCTGCACATGTGGAGCTTTGGGGTGTGATGCAGTCAATGTGCTGCCCTTAGGCTGGCCCCTGGAGGGCATCCTGCCTCATTGGTGATGTGCCGCCTCCTCCTCCTCTCTCCTATCAGGCACCCACGTTGAGTCAGTGACCTCATCATCCCCTCCCTCCTCATCACTGGAGCAAACCTGGCAGTATACTGCAGCAGGGGGAGCATGACTGCCAGATTGCTGTCCTTCTTGGGCACCCCCTCTGTCCGTGCTCATGTTACTGCCTTCATCGAGCTCAGTATCATCATCAGAGCCTTCCAAACGCTGGGCATCCTCCTGGAGCATATACCCAACACTGTGGTCAAACAGTTCGAGGGACTCCTCAGGAGGACATGGTGGGGCTAGAGAAGGAGTCACTGATGACATTGAGCCGAGGGAAGAGGCCACTACTTTGCCAGACAAAGTACCCTGAGTATGGGTGAGAGAGGATGAGGAGGATGAGGACGGCTTGGTCATCCACTCGACCAAGTCTTCTGCATGTTGCGGCTCAACATGGCCAGCTGCCGAAGAAAAGGCCAAGCGTGTCCCACGGCCACGTGCTGATGAGGATGCACCGTCTCCACGACCAGCACTAGACACAGAGCCTGCTTGCCCTCTCTTATTGGCTTGTGACTGTCTGCCTCTCCTTCTTGGCCTTCCAGACATACTAATGGCCTGTAGCTGCACTAAGCTGGGATATATATATATATATATATATATATATATATATATATATATATATATATATATATATATATATATATGTACTGATACTGCAGCTAGCAAAATCAACTGCCTGCCTGTAGTATGAGAACACCACCAACCTTCTACAGGTAGCTTTAGCTGAACACTGTGCAGAGCTCGCAAAAAAATAACTTGTAGGTTTAGCTGAACAGTGTGAGGAGGACACACCACACTAACTTGTAGTTTTAGCTGAACACTGTGAGCAGGATGCACTGCACTAACTTGGAGCTTTAGATGAACACTGTGCAAAGGTCTCACTACACTAACTTGTAGTTTTAGCTGAACACTGTGAGCAGGACGCACTGCACTAACTTGTAGCTTTAGATGAACACTGTGCAGAGGTCTCACTACACTAACTTTTGGTTTTAGCTGAACACTGTGAGCAGGACGCACTGCACTAACTTGTAGGTTTAGCTGAACACTGTGAGGAGGACGCACCACACTAACTTGTAGTTTTAGCTGAGCACTGTGAGCAGGATGCACTGCACTAACTTGGAGCTTTAGATGAACACTGTGCAGAGGTCTCACTACACTAACTTGTAGGTTTAGCTGAACACTGTGAGGAGGACGTACCAAACTAACTTGTAGTTTTAGCTGAACACTGAGCAGGACGCACTGCACTAACTTGCAGCTTTAGATGAACACTGTGCAGAGGTCTCACTACACTAACTTGTAGTTTTAGCTGAACACTGTAAGCAGGACGCACCCCACTAACTTGTAGTTTTAGCTGAACACTGCGAGCAGGACGCACCGCACTAACTTGTAGTTTTAGCTGAACACTGTGAGCAGGACGCACTGCACTAACTTGTAGCTTTAGATGAACACTGTGCAGAGGTCTCACTACACTAACTTGTAGTTTTAGCTGAACACTGTGAGCAGGACGCACTGCACTAACTTGTAGCTTTAGATGAACACTGTGCAGAGGTCTCACTACAGTAACTTGTAGTTTTAGCTAAACACTGTGAGCAGGACGCACCGCACTAACTTGTAGTTTTAGCTGAACACTGTGAGCAGGACACACCAAACTAACTTGTAGTTTTAGCTGAACACTGTGAGCAGGACGCACTGCACTAACTTTTAGCTTTAGATGAACACTGTGCAGAGGTCTCACTGCACTAACTTGTAGTTTTAGCTGAACACTGTGAGCAGGACGCACTGCACTAACTTGTAGCTTTAGATGAACACTGTGCAGAGGTTTCACTACAGTAACTTGTAGTTTTAGCTAAACACTGTGAGCAGGACGCACCGCACTAACTTGTAGTTTTAGCTGAACACTGTGAGCAGGACACACCAAACTAACTTGTAGTTTTAGCTGAACACTGTGAGCAGGACGCACTGCACTAACTTTTAGCTTTAGATGAACACTGTGCAGAGGTCTCACTACACTAACTTGTAGTTTTAGCTGAACACTGTGAGCAGGACGCACTGCACTAACTTGTAGCTTTAGATGAACACTGTGCAGAGGTTTCACTATACTAACTTGTAGTTTTAGCTGAACACTGTGAGCAGGACGCACTGCACTAACTTGTAGCTTTAGATGAACACTGTGCAGAGGTCTCACTACACTAACTTGTAGTTTTAGCTGAACACTGTGAGCAGGACGCACCGCACTAACTTGCAGTTTTAGCTGAACACTGTGAGCAGGACGCACCGCACTAACTCGTAGTTTTAGCTGAACACTGTGAGCAGGACGCACTGCACTAACTTGTACCTTTAGATGAACACTGTGCAGAGGTCTCACTACACTAACTTGTAGTTTAAGCTGAATACTGTGAGCAGGACGCACTGCACTAACTTGTAGCTTTAGATGAACACTGTGCAGAGGTCTCACTACACTAACTTGTAGTTTTAGCTGAACACTGTGAGCAGGATGCACTGCACTAACTTGTAGCTTTAGATGAACACTGTGCAGAGGTCTCACTACACTAAGTTGTAGTTTTAGCTGAACACTGTGAGCAGGACGCACCGCACTAACTTGTAGTTTTAGCTGAACACTGTGAGCAGGACGCACCGCACTAACTTGTAGTTTTAGCTGAACACTGTGAGCAGGACGCTCTGCACTAACTTGTAGCTTTAGATGAACACTGTGCAGAGGTCTCACTACACTAACTGGTAGTTTTAGCTGAATACTGTGAGCAGGACGCACTGCACTAACTTGTAGCTTTAGATGAACACTGTGCAGAGGTCTCACTACACTAACTTGTAGTTTTAGCTGAACACTGTGAGCAGGACGCACTGCACTAATTTGTAGCTTTAGATGAACACTGTGCTGACGTCTCACTACACTAACTTGTAGATTTAGTTGAACACTGTGAGGAGGACGCACCACACTAACTAGTAGTTTTAGCTGAACACTGTGAGCAGGACGCACTGCACTAACTTATAGCTTTAGATGAACACTGTGCAGAGGTCTCACTACACTAACTTGTAGTTTTAGCTGAACACTGTGAGCAGGACGCACCGCACTAACTTGAAGCTTTAGCTGAACACTGTGCAGAGGTCTCACTACACTAACTTGTAATTTTAGCTGAACACTGTGAGCAGGACGCACCACACTAACTTGTAGTTTTAGCTGAACACTGTGAGCAGGACGAACTGCACTAACTTGTAGTTTTAGCTGAACACTGTGAGCAGGACGCATTGCACTAACTTGTAGCTTTAGATGAACACTGTGCAGAGGTCTCACTACACTAACTTGTAGTTTTAGCTGAACACTGTGAGGAGGACGCACTGCACTAACTTGTAGCTTTAGATGAACACTGTGCAGAGGTCTCACTACACTAACTTGTAGTTTTAGCTGAACACTGTAAGCAGGACGCACCCCACTAACTTGTAGTTTTAGCTGAACACTGCGAGCAGGACGCACCGCACTAACTTGTAGTTTTAGCTGAACACTGTGAGCAGGACGCACTGCACTAACTTGTAGCTTTAGATGAACACTGTGCAGAGGTCTCACTACACTAACTTGTAGTTTTAGCTGAACACTGTGAGCAGGACGCACTGCACTAACTTGTAGCTTTAGATGAACACTGTGCAGAGGTCTCACTACAGTAACTTGTAGTTTTAGCTAAACACTGTGAGCAGGATGCACCGCACTAACTTGTAGTTTTAGCTGAACACTGTGAGCAGGACACACCAAACTAACTTGTAGTTTTAGCTGAACACTGTGAGCAGGACGCACTGCACTAACTTTTAGCTTTAGATGAACACTGTGCAGAGGTCTCACTGCACTAACTTGTAGTTTTAGCTGAACACTGTGAGCAGGACGCACTGCACTAACTTGTAGCTTTAGATGAACACTGTGCAGAGGTCTCACTACACTAACTTGTAGTTTTAGCTGAACACTGTGAGCAGGACGCACTGCACTAATTTGTAGCTTTAGATGAACACTGTGCTGACGTCTCACTACACTAACTTGTAGATTTAGTTGAACACTGTGAGGAGGACGCACCACACTAACTAGTAGTTTTAGCTGAACACTGTGAGCAGGACGCACTGCATTAACTTATAGCTTTAGATGAACACTGTGCAGAGGTCTCACTACACTAACTTGTAGTTTTAGCTGAACACTCTGAGCAGGACGCACCGCACTAACTTGAAGCTTTAGCTGAACACTGTGCAGAGGTCTCACTACACTAACTTGTAATTTTAGCTGAACACTGTGAGCAGGACGCACCACACTAACTTGTAGTTTTAGCTGAACACTGTGAGCAGGACGAACTGCACTAACTTGTAGTTTTAGCTGAACACTGTGAGCAGGACGCATTGCACTAACTTGTAGCTTTAGCTGAACACTGTGAGCAGGACGCACTGCACTAACTTGTAGCTTTAGATGAACACTGTGCAGAGGTCTCACTACACTAACTTGTAGTTTTAGCTGAACACTGTGAGCAGGACGCACTGCACTAACTTGTAGCTTTAGATGAACACTGTGCAGAGGTCTCACTACAGTAACTTGTAGTTTTAGCTAAACACTGTGAGCAGGACGCACCGCACTAACTTGTAGTTTTAGCTGAACACTGTGAGCAGGACACACCAAACTAACTTGTAGTTTTAGCTGAACACTGTGAGCAGGACGCACTGCACTAACTTTTAGCTTTAGATGAACACTGTGCAGAGGTCTCACTGCACTAACTTGTAGTTTTAGCTGAACACTGTGAGCAGGACGCACTGCACTAACTTGTAGCTTTAGATGAACACTGTGCAGAGGTTTCACTACAGTAACTTGTAGTTTTAGCTAAACACTGTGAGCAGGACGCACCGCACTAACTTGTAGTTTTAGCTGAACACTGTGAGCAGGACACACCAAACTAACTTGTAGTTTTAGCTGAACACTGTGAGCAGGACGCACTGCACTAACTTTTAGCTTTAGATGAACACTGTGCAGAGGTCTCACTACACTAACTTGTAGTTTTAGCTGAACACTGTGAGCAGGACGCACTGCACTAACTTGTAGCTTTAGATGAACACTGTGCAGAGGTTTCACTATACTAACTTGTAGTTTTAGCTGAACACTGTGAGCAGGACGCACTGCACTAACTTGTAGCTTTAGATGAACACTGTGCAGAGGTCTCACTACACTAACTTGTAGTTTTAGCTGAACACTGTGAGCAGGACGCACCGCACTAACTTGCAGTTTTAGCTGAACACTGTGAGCAGGACGCACCGCACTAACTCGTAGTTTTAGCTGAACACTGTGAGCAGGACGCACTGCACTAACTTGTACCTTTAGATGAACACTGTGCAGAGGTCTCACTACACTAACTTGTAGTTTAAGCTGAATACTGTGAGCAGGACGCACTGCACTAACTTGTAGCTTTAGATGAACACTGTGCAGAGGTCTCACTACACTAACTTGTAGTTTTAGCTGAACACTGTGAGCAGGATGCACTGCACTAACTTGTAGCTTTAGATGAACACTGTGCAGAGGTCTCACTACACTAACTTGTAGTTTTAGCTGAACACTGTGAGCAGGACGCACCGCACTAACTTGTAGTTTTAGCTGAACACTGTGAGCAGGACGCACCGCACTAACTTGTAGTTTTAGCTGAACACTGTGAGCAGGACGCTCTGCACTAACTTGTAGCTTTAGATGAACACTGTGCAGAGGTCTCACTACACTAACTGGTAGTTTTAGCTGAATACTGTGAGCAGGACGCACTGCACTAACTTGTAGCTTTAGATGAACACTGTGCAGAGGTCTCACTACACTAACTTGTAGTTTTAGCTGAACACTGTGAGCAGGACGCACTGCACTAATTTGTAGCTTTAGATGAACACTGTGCTGACGTCTCACTACACTAACTTGTAGATTTAGTTGAACACTGTGAGGAGGACGCACCACACTAACTAGTAGTTTTAGCTGAACACTGTGAGCAGGACGCACTGCACTAACTTATAGCTTTAGATGAACACTGTGCAGAGGTCTCACTACACTAACTTGTAGTTTTAGCTGAACACTGTGAGCAGGACGCACCGCACTAACTTGAAGCTTTAGCTGAACACTGTGCAGAGGTCTCACTACACTAACTTGTAATTTTAGCTGAACACTGTGAGCAGGACGCACCACACTAACTTGTAGTTTTAGCTGAACACTGTGAGCAGGACGAACTGCACTAACTTGTAGTTTTAGCTGAACACTGTGAGCAGGACGCATTGCACTAACTTGTAGCTTTAGATGAACACTGTGCAGAGGTCTCACTACACTAACTTGTAGTTTTAGCTGAACACTGTGAGGAGGACGCACTGCACTAACTTGTAGCTTTAGATGAACACTGTGCAGAGGTCTCACTACACTAACTTGTAGTTTTAGCTGAACACTGTAAGCAGGACGCACCCCACTAACTTGTAGTTTTAGCTGAACACTGCGAGCAGGACGCACCGCACTAACTTGTAGTTTTAGCTGAACACTGTGAGCAGGACGCACTGCACTAACTTGTAGCTTTAGATGAACACTGTGCAGAGGTCTCACTATACTAACTTGTAGTTTTAGCTGAACACTGTGAGCAGGACGCACTGCACTAACTTGTAGCTTTAGATGAACACTGTGCAGAGGTCTCACTACAGTAACTTGTAGTTTTAGCTAAACACTGTGAGCAGGATGCACCGCACTAACTTGTAGTTTTAGCTGAACACTGTGAGCAGGACACACCAAACTAACTTGTAGTTTTAGCTGAACACTGTGAGCAGGACGCACTGCACTAACTTTTAGCTTTAGATGAACACTGTGCAGAGGTCTCACTGCACTAACTTGTAGTTTTAGCTGAACACTGTGAGCAGGACGCACTGCACTAACTTGTAGCTTTAGATGAACACTGTGCAGAGGTTTCACTACAGTAACTTGTAGTTTTAGCTAAACACTGTGAGCAGGACACACCGCACTAACTTGTAGTTTTAGCTGAACACTGTGAGCAGGACACACCAAACTAACTTGTAGTTTTAGCTGAACACTGTGAGCAGGACGCACTGCACTAACTTTTAGCTTTAGATGAACACTGTGCAGAGGTCTCACTACACTAACTTGTAGTTTTAGCTGAACACTGTGAGCAGGACGCACTGCACTAACTTGTAGCTTTAGATGAACACTGTGCAGAGGTTTCACTATACTAACTTGTAGTTTTAGCTGAACACTGTGAGCAGGACGCACTGCACTAACTTGTAGCTTTAGATGAACACTGTGCAGAGGTCTCACTACACTAACTTGTAGTTTTAGCTGAACACTGTGAGCAAGACGCACCGCACTAACTTGCAGTTTTAGCTGAACACTGTGAGCAGGACGCACCGCACTAACTCGTAGTTTTAGCTGAACACTGTGAGCAGGACGCACTGCACTAACTTGTACCTTTAGATGAACACTGTGCAGAGGTCTCACTACACTAACTTGTAGTTTAAGCTGAATACTGTGAGCAGGACGCACTGCACTAACTTGTAGCTTTAGATGAACACTGTGCAGAGGTCTCACTACACTAACTTGTAGTTTTAGCTGAACACTGTGAGCAGGATGCACTGCACTAACTTGTAGCTTTAGATGAACACTGTGCAGAGGTCTCACTACACTAAGTTGTAGTTTTAGCTGAACACTGTGAGCAGGACGCACCGCACTAACTTGTAGTTTTAGCTGAACACTGTGAGCAGGACGCACCGCACTAACTTGTAGTTTTAGCTGAACACTGTGAGCAGGACGCTCTGCACTAACTTGTAGCTTTAGATGAACACTGTGCAGAGGTCTCACTACACTAACTGGTAGTTTTAGCTGAATACTGTGAGCAGGACGCACTGCACTAACTTGTAGCTTTAGATGAACACTGTGCAGAGGTCTCACTACACTAACTTGTAGTTTTAGCTGAACACTGTGAGCAGGACGCACTGCACTAAATTGTAGCTTTAGATGAACACTGTGCTGACGTCTCACTACACTAACTTGTAGATTTAGTTGAACACTGTGAGGAGGACGCACCACACTAACTAGTAGTTTTAGCTGAACACTGTGAGCAGGACGCACTGCACTAACTTATAGCTTTAGATGAACACTGTGCAGAGGTCTCACTACACTAACTTGTAGTTTTAGCTGAACACTGTGAGCAGGACGCACCGCACTAACTTGAAGCTTTAGCTGAACACCGTGCAGAGGTCTCACTACACTAACTTGTAATTTTAGCTGAACACTGTGAGCAGGACGCACCACACTAACTTGTAGTTTTAGCTGAACACTGTGAGCAGGACGAACTGCACTAACTTGTAGTTTTAGCTGAACACTGTGAGCAGGACGCATTGCACTAACTTGTAGCTTTAGTTGAACACTGTGCAGAGGTCTCACTACACTAACTTGTAGTTTTAGCTGAACACTGTGAGGAGGACGCACTGCACTAACTTGTAGCTTTAGATGAACACTGTGCAGAGGTCTCACTACACTAACTTGTAGTTTTAGCTGAACACTGTAAGCAGGACGCACCCCACTAACTTGTAGTTTTAGCTGAACACTGCGAGCAGGACGCACCGCACTAACTTGTAGTTTTAGCTACGGACGTTAAAAACGGACGTTTTTTTGGGAGTAGTGATTTTAATGATGCTTAAAGTAAAAAAAAAAAAGTGAAATATTCCTTTAAATATCGTACCTGGGGGGTGTCTATAGTATGCCTGTAAAGTGACGCGTGTTTCCCGTGTTTAGAACAGTCCCTGCACCAAATGTCATTTTTAACCACTTGCCGACCGCCGCACGACGATGTACTTCGACAGAGCGGCACGGGCAGGCAAAAGGGCTTACCTGTACGTCCCTGCCTGCCCGCGGGTGGAGGGTCCGATCGGACCCCCCCCCCGGTGCCTGCGGCGGTCGGCAAATGTCCCCCAGCGATCGGTGGTGAGGGGGAGGCCATCCATTCGTGGCCCCCCCCTCGCGATCGCTCCCAGCCAATGGGATCATTTCCCTGCCTCTGTATTGTACACAGAGGCAGAGGAAATGATGTCATCTCTCCTCGGCTCGGTATTTTCCATTCCGGGCCGAGGAGAGAAGACTGAACTGTGAGTGCACAACACACACACACACAGTAGAACATGCCAGGCACACATTGCACCCCGATCCCCCCCCGATCGCCCCCCGATACCCCCCCGATCACCCCCCCACCCTGTCACAAACTGACACCAAGCAGGTGTTTTTTTTTTTTTCTGATTACTGCATAGTGTCAGTTTGTGACAGTTAGTGTGTTAGGGTAGTGAGTGTTAGGCCCCCTTTAGGTCTAGGATACCCCCCTAACCCCCCTAATAAAGTTTTAACCCCTTGATCACCCCCCGTCACCAGTGTTGCTAAGTGATCATTTTTCTGATCGCTGTATTAGTGTCGCTGGTGACGCTAGTTAGGGACGTAAATATTTAGGTTCGCCGTCAGCGTTTTATAGCGTCAGGGACCCCCATATACTATCTAATAAATGTTTTAACCCCTTGATTGCCCCCTAGTTAACCCTTTCACCACTGATCACCGTATAACCGTTACGGGTGACGCTGGTTAGTTTGTTTATTTTTTATAGTGTCAGGGCACCCGCCGTTTATTACCGAATAAAGGTTTAGCCCCCTGATCGCCCGGCGGTGATATGCGTCGCCCCAGGCAGCGTCAGATTAGCGCCAGTACCGCTAACACCCACGCACGCAGCATACGCCTCCCTTAGTGGTATAGTATCTGTATGGATCAATATCTGATCCAATCAGATCTATACTAGCGTCCCCAGCAGTTTAGGGTTCCCGAAAACGCAGTGTTAGCGGGATCAGCCCAGATACCCGCTAGCACCTGCGTTTTGCCCCTCCGCCCGGCCCAGCCCAGCCCACCCAAGTGCAGTATCGATCGATCACTGTCACTAAAAAACACTAAACGCATAACTGCAGCGTTCGCATAGTCAGGCCTGATCCCTGCGATCGCTAACAGTTTTTTTGGTAGCGTTTTGGTGAACTGGCAAGCACCAGCCCCAGGCAGCGTCAGATTAGCGCCAGTACCGCTAACACCCACGCACGCACCGTACACCTCCCTTAGTGGTATAGTATCTGAACGGATCAATATCTGATCCGATCAGATCTATACTAGCGTCCCCAGCAGTTTAGGGTTCCCAAACAGGCAGTGTTAGCGGGATCAGCCCAGATACCTGCTAGCACCTGCGTTTTGCCCCTCCGCCCGACCCAGCCCAGCCCACTCAAGTGCAGTATCGATCGATCACTGTCACTTACAAAACACTAAACGCATAACTGCAGCATTCACAGAGTCAGGCCTGATCCCTGCGATCACCAGCGGCGTAGTACACCCTGGTCGTAGTCAAACCAGCACTGCAGTAACACTTGGTGACATGGCGAGTCCCATAAGTGCAGTTCAAGCTGGTGAGGTGGCAAGCACAAGTAGTGTCCCGCTGACACCAAAAAGACAAACACAGGCCCGTCGTGCCCATAGTGCCCTTCCTGCTGCATTCGCCAATCCTAATTGGGAACCCACCGCTTCTGCAGCGCCCGTACTTCCCCCATTCACATCCCCAACCAAATGCAGTCGGCTGCATGAGAGGCATTTTTATGTCCTCCCGAGTACCCCTACCCAACGAACCCCCCCAAAAAAGATGTCGTGTCTGCAGCAAGCGCGGATATAGACGTGACACCCGCTATTATTGTCCCTCCTGTCCTGACAATCCTGGTCTTTGCATTGGTGAATGTTTTGAACGCTACCATGCACTAGTTGACTATTAGCGTAGGGTACAGCATTGCACATACTAGGCACACTTTCACAGGGTCTCCCAAGATGCCATCGCATTTTGAGAGACCCGAACCTGGAACCGGTTACAGTTATAAAAGTTAGTTACAAAAAAAAGTGTAAAAAAAAAAAAAAAAAAAACACATACAAAAATATAAAAAAAAAAAAAAGTTGTCGTTTTATTGTTCTTTCTCTCTCTCTATTCTCTCTCTCTATTGTTCTGCTCTTTTTTACTGTATTCTATTCTGCAATGTTTTATTGTTATTATGTTTTATCATGTTTGTTTTTCAGGTATGCAATTTTTTATACCTTACCGTTTACTGTGCTTTATTGTTAACCATTTTTTTGTCTTCAGGTACGCCATTCACGACTTTGAGGTATCATCTTGGTATCATTCTTTTCAGCCAGCGGTCAGCTTTCATGTAAAAGCAATCCTAGCGGCTAATTAGCCTCTAGACTGCTTTTACAAGCAGTGGGAGGGAATGCCCCCCCCCAACGTCTTCCATGTTTTTCTCTGGCTCTCCTGTCTCAACAGGGAACCTGAGAATGCAGCTGGTGATTCAGCCAGCTGACCATAGAGCTGATCAGAGACCAGAGTGGCTCCAAACATCTCTATGGCCTAAGAAACCGGAAGCTACGAGCATTTTATGACTTAGATTTCGCCGGATGTAAACAGCGCCATTGGGAAATTGGGAAAGCATTTTATCACACCGATCTTGGTGTGGTCAGATGCTTTGAGGGCAGAGGAGAAATCTAGGGTCTAATAGACCCCAATTTTTGCAAAAAAGAGTACCTGTCACTACCTATTGCTATGATAGGGGATATTTACATTCCCTGAGATAACAATAAAAATGATTTAAAAAAAAAAAATGAAAGGAACAGTTTAAAAATAAGATAAAAAAATAATAATAATAAAGAAAAAAAAAAAAAAAAAAAAGCACCCCTGTCCCCCCTGCTCTCGCGCTAAGGCAAACGCAAGCGTCGGTCTGGCGTCAAATGTAAACAGCAATTGCACCATGCATGTGAGGTATCGCCGCGAAGGTCAGATCGAGGGCAGTAAGTTTAGCAGTAAACCTCCTCTGTAAATCTAAAGTGGTAACCTGTAAAGGCTTTTAAAAATGTATTTAGTTTGTCGCCACTGCACGTTTGTGCGCAATTTTAAAGCATGACATGTTTGGTATCCATGTACTCGGCCTAAGATCATCTTTTTTATTTCATCAAACATTTGGGCAATATAGTGTGTTTTAGTGCATTAAAATGTAAAAAAGTGTGTTTTTTCCCCAAAAAATGCGTTTGAAAAATCGCTGCGCAAATACTGTGTGAAAAAAAAAAATGAAACACCCACCATTTTAATCTGTAGGGCATTTGCTTTAAAAAATATATATAATGTTTGGGGGTTCAAAGTAATTTTCTTGCAAAAAAAAATTATTTTTTTATGTAAACAATAAGTGTCAGAAAGGGCTTTGTCTTCAAGTGGTTAGAAGAGTGGGTGATGTGTGACATAAGCTTCTAGATGTTGTGCATAAAATGCCAGGACAGTTCAAAACCCCCCCCAAATGACCCCATTTTGGAAAGTAGACACCCCAAGCTATTTGCTGAGAGTCATGTTGAGTCCATGGAATAATTTATATTGTGACACAAGTTGCGGGAAAGAGACAATTTTTTATTTTTTTTATATTTTTTTGCGCAAAGTTGTCACTAATCGATATATTGCTCAAACATGCCATGGGAATATGTGAAATTACACCCCAAAATACATTCTGTTGCTTCTCCTGAGTACGGGGATACCACATGTGTGAGACTTTTTGGGAGCCTAGCCGCGTACGGGACCCCGAAAACCAAGCACCGCCTTCAGGCTTTCTAAGGCCGTAGATTTTTGATTTCACTCTTCACCGCCTATCACAGTTTCGGAGGCCATGGAATGCCCAGGTGGCAAAAAAAACCCCCAAATGACCCCATTTTGGAAAGTAGACACTCCAAGCTATTTGATGAGAGGTATAGTGAGTATTTTGCAGACCTCACTTTTTGTCACAAAGTTTTGAAAATTGAAAAAAGAAAAAAAATTTTTTTTTTTCTCGTCTTTCTTTATTTTCAAAAACAAATGAGAGCTGCAAAATACTCACCATGCCTCTCAGAAAATAGCTTGGGGTGTCTACTTTCCAAAATGGGGTCATTTGGGGGGGGTTTGTGCCACCTGGGCATTCCATGGCCTCCGAAACTGTGATAGGCAGTGAGGAGTAAAATCAAAAATGTACGCCCTTAGAAATCCTGAAGGCAGTGATTGGTTTTCGGGGTCCCGTACGCGGCTAGGCTCCCAAAAAGTCCCACACATGTGGTATCCCCATACTCAGGAGAAGCAGCTAAATGTATTTTGGGGTGCAATTCCACATATGCCCATGGCCTGTGTGAGCAATATATCATTTAGTGACAACTTTGTGCAAAAAAAAAAAAAAAAATTGTCACTTTCCCGCAACTTGTGTCAACATATAAAACATTCCATGGACTCAACATGCCTCAAAGCAAAAAGCTTGGGGTGTCTACTTTCCAAAATGGGGTCATTTGGGGGGGTTTTATGTCATCTGGGCATTTTATGACCTTCAAAACTGTGATAGGTAGTGAGGAGTAAAATCAAAAATGTACGCCCTTAGAAATCCTGAAGGCAGTGATTGGTTTTCGGAGCCCCGTACGCGGCTAGGCTCCCAAAAAGTCCCACACATGTGGTATCCCCGTACTCAGGAGAAGCAGCTAAATGTATTTTGGGGTGCAATTCCACATATGCCCATGGCCTGTGTGAGCAATATATCATTTAGTGACAACTTTTTGTAATTTTTTTTTTTTTTGTCATTATTCAATCACTTGGGACAAAAAAAATTAATATTCAATGGGCTCAACATGCCTCTCAGCAAATTCCTTGGGGTGTCTACTTTCCAAAATGGGGTCATTTGGGGGGGGTTTGTACTGCCCTGCCATTTTAGCACCTCAAGAAACGACATAGGCAGTCATAAATTAAAGGCTGTGTAAATTCCAGAAAATGTACCCTAGTTTGTAGACGCTATAACTTTTGCGCAAACCAATAAATATACACTTATTGACATTTTTTTTACCAAAGACATGTGGCCGAATACATTTTGGCCTAAATGTATGAATAAAATTGAGTTTATTGGATTTTTTTTAGAGCAAAAAGTAGAAAATATCATTTTTTTTCAAAATTTTCGGTCTTTTTCCGTGTATAGCGCAAAAAATAAAAACGGCAGAGGTGATCAAATACCATCAAAAGAAAGCTCTATTTGTGGGAAGAAAAGGACGCAAATTTCGTTTGGGTACAGCATTGCATGACCGCGCAATTAGCAGTTAAAGTGACGCAGTGCAGAATTGTAAAAAGTGCTCTGGTCAGGAAGGGGGTAAAACCTTCCGGGGCTGAAGTGGTTAAAGGAAAAAATCTCATTTAAAACTGCTTGCGGGTTTAATGTCATGTCGGGTCATGGCAATATGGATGAAAATCAGTGAGACAAACGGCATGGGTACCCCCCAGTCCATTACCAGGCCCTTTGGGTCTTGTATGGATATTAAGGGGAACCCCGCACCCAAATTAAAATAAGGAAAGGCCCTATATACTCTGAACAGCAGTATACAGGCGGTGCAAACAAGACAGGGACTGTAGGTTTGTTGTTAAGTAGAATCTCTTTGTAATTTTGAACGGGTACATTTTTAACGCGTTTAGCTCCAGCCAAAAAATCTTTTTTAAGTTTTTTGGAAAACATAGGGAAGGGTTATCACCCCTGTGACATTTGTTTTGCTGTCTTTCCTCCTCTTCAGAAGATTTCACCTCACTTTTTGTCCCAATGAAAAATGTTTTTTGAAAATTTGGGTTTTTTGTGGAACAAGGATTGGAAAGCATCAGTGGAAAGGAGAAATTGTTTTCCCATATTAACTCTTACAGGAGAGAATTTCCCTTCCTAGGGGTAGATTTCATCTCACTTCCTGTTGTCTCCTTCCGTTTGCAAGTAGGAGTCGTTGTAAGTTAGATGTTTGAAAGTAGGGTCCTGCCCTATATACTCAGCAGAAATTTGGGCCTTAGGTGTTGCTGTGGCCACAACACTGTAAGCCCTCACAGGGCCCTGCTGTGAAATATTAGATCAAGAATTGTAATTACATGCCCCTGTTGAACAGGAGCTGAAAAATTAGGCCTTAGGCACTGGTGCTGTGGTGCCACAACACTGCAACCCCTCACAGACACTCTAGTTGGAACGCAGGAACGAGCCCTGCTGCAAAGTATTGCATCAAAAATTGTAATTACACGCCCCTATTAGACAGGGGCAGAAAAATTGGGCCTTAGGCACTGGAGCTGGTGCCACAACACTGCAACCCCTCACAGACACTCTAGTTGGAATGCAGGAACGAGCCCTGCTGCAAAGTATTACATTAAAAATTGTAATTACACGCCCCTGTTAAACAGGGGCTGAAAAATTGTGCCTTAGGCACTGGTGGTGGCGCCCAGAACCAAAAATGTTCTTACAAGCTATCAGCGTGATGATTGAGGAGGAAGAGGATAATTACTCAGGATAGTCCCTCAGCATCAGCATAGGCAGTCTTTGAAGGGATCTGAGATTTCAAAAAAAATTATTCGGTTACATCAGCATCAGGTGCTTGGTAGCTGGTGGTGATCCAAGACTGATTCATTTTTATGAAGGTCAGTCGATCGACTGAGTCGGTGGACAGACGCACCCTGTGATCGGTTACCACGCCTCCAGCAGCACTGAATGTGCGTTCCGAAAGAACGCTGGATGCAGGACAGGCCAGTAGCTCAATTGCATACTGTGCAAGCTCTGGCCAGTGATCCATCCTCAAGACCCAGTAACCCAGAGGATTTTCGGTGGGAAAGGTGTCCAAGTCTGATCTTGCCCCTAGGTATTCCTGCACCATGTAAAACAGACGCTGGCGATGGTTGCTGGAACCGATCATACCTTGGGGCTGCGGACCAAAAAATTGTCTGAACGCATCGGTCAGACGGCCACCTTCTCCACCGCTCCTTCTTTGACTGACCGAAGCCTCAGCAACACGTTGTCCAGAAACAGGAGTTTGTAACCTCCCAGTCTCTGGGAACACATTGCACAGACCTTTCTGCAAGGCCTCCCGAAGATGTTTCATCCTCTGCTCCCTCTGCGATGGCAAGATAAGGTCCGCAACCTTACTCTTGTAACGTGGATCAAGGAGGGTTGCCAGCCAGTATTGGTCCTTCTCCTTGATACCACGAATACGAGGATCCTTACGCAGGCTTTGCAGGATCAGGGAGGCCATGCAGCGTAGGTTTGCTGAGGCATTCGGTCCGGAGTCCTCTGGGTCACTAAGGACGACAACGTCCGCAGCCACCTCCTCCCAGCCACGTGCAAGACCTTGTGTTTCTTGGGACTGATCCCTTAAAGACTGCTGCTGATGCTGAGTGCCAGGCTCCACCTCCATACTGACACAATCTTCCTCCTCCTCCTCCTCCTCCTCGTCCTCTTCCTGTGTGATCGGCGGGCACGCAGGAACACTGTCTGGATAAAGGAGGCCTTGAGAGCTAAGGAAGTCCTCCTCTTCCTGCCTCTGTTCTGCCTCAAGTGCCCTGTCCATTATTCCACGCAGCATGTGCTCCAACAGGTGGACAAGGGGGACAGTGTCACTGATGCATGCACTGTCACTGCTCACCATCCTTGTGGCCTCCTCGAATGGTGACAGGACAGTGCATGCATCCCTGATCATGGCCCACTGGCGTGGGGAAAAAAAAACAAGCTCCCCTGACCCTGTCCTGGTGCCATAGTCGCACAGGTACTCATTGATGGCCCTCTGCTGCGTGTGCAGCCGCTGCAGCATGGCCAACGTTGAGTTCCACCTGGTGGGCATGTCACAGATTAGGCGGTTCTTGGGCAGGTTAAACTCCTTTTGGAGGTCCGTCAGCCGAGCACTGGCATTATATGGCCGGCGGAAATGCACACAGACTTTCCTGGCCTGCCTCAGGACATCCTGTAAGCCCGGGTACCTGCCCAAGAACTGCTGCACCACCAAGTTAAGGACGTGAGCCAAACAGGGCACATGGGTCATTTGTCCCTGTCGGAGGGCAGAGAGGAGGTTGGTGCCATTGTCGCAAACCACCATTCCTGCCTTAAGTTGGCGTGGCGTCAACCACCTCTGAACCTGCCCCTGCAGAGCTGACAGAACCTCTGCCCCAGTGTGGCTCCTGTCCCCCAAGCACACCAGCTCAAGCACCGCATGGCATCTTTTGGCCTGCGTACTTGCGTAGCCCCTTGAACGACTACGGAGCACCGCTGGTTCCGAGGAAGAGGCCATGGAGGAAGAAGAAGAGGAGGGGGTGGAGGAGAGAGGTGTGTCACAATCAGCATTTTGGAGGCGTGGTGGCGGAACAACCTCCAACACTACTGCACCTTGTCCTGCATCCTTCCCAGCTGCCAGCAGAGTCACCCAATGTGCCGTGAAACTTAGGTAATGTCCCTGTCCATGCCTGCTGGACCATGAGTCAGCGGTAATATGCACCTTACCACTGACCGCCCTGTCCAGCAAGGCATGGACATTGCCTTCCACATGCCGGTAGAGAGCCGGAATCGCCTTCCGTGAGAAAAAGTGGCGTTTGGGTACCTGCCACTGAGGAACCGCACATTCCACAAACTCACGGACGGGGGCAGAGTCTACCAACTGAAAAGGCAGCAGTTGAAGTGCTAACAATTTTGCCAAGCTAGCATTCAACCGCTGGGCATGTGGATGGCTGGGAGCAAACTTCTTTCGGCGGTGCAGCAGCTGGGGCAGGGAAATTTGCCTGGTACAATCTGACGTCGGTGTACCAAAAGCAGATTGCCCACAAGTACTTGGCTGTGACACACCTAATTCTACACCTTCATTCCTCTCACTGCAGGTCTCAGAGAGGACTGGAGGTCTAGTGGGGTTGGAAATCTCAGCTGATGAGGAGCAAGGAGAGATCCTCTTTGTTCTTTGGTGTGGGTCTTTTAGATACGCTTGCCAACGAACTGCATGGCAGGTCAACATATGTCTGGTCAAGCATGTGGTACCCAAGCGGGAGATGTTTTGGCCACGTGAGATACGCTTGAGACATATGTTGCAAATAGCAGCGGTGCGATCTGATGCACTCGTCTCAAAAAAGGCCCACACCAAAGAACTTTTTGAATAACGCGCAGAGACTGCAGCGCCCTGCACATGTGGAGCTTTGGGGTGTGATGCAGTCAATGTGCTGCCCTTAGGCTGGCCCCTGGAGGGCATCCTGCCTCGTTGGTGATGTGCCGCCTCCTCCTTCTCCTCCTCCTCCTCTCTCCTATCAGGCACCCACGTTGAGTCAGTGACCTCATCATCCCCTCCCTCCTCATCACTGGAGCAAACCTGGCAGTATGCTGCAGCAGGGGGAGCATGACTGCCAGATTGCTGTCCTTCTTGGGCACCCCCTCTGTCCATGCTCATGTTACTGCCTTCATCAAGCTCAGTATCATCATCAGAGCCTTCCAAACGCTGGGCATCCTCCTGGAGCATGTACCCAACACTGTGGTCAAACAGTTCGAGGGAATCCTCATGAGGACATGGTGGAGCTAGGGAAGGAGTCACTGATGACATTGAGCTGAGGGAAGAGGCCGCTGCTTTGCCAGACAAAGCACCCTGGGCATGGGTGAGAGAGGATGAGGAGGATGAGGACGGCTTGGTCATCCACTCGACCAAGTCTTCCGCATGTTGCGGCTCAACACGGCCAGCTGCCGAGAAAAAGGCCAAGCGTGTCCCATGGCCACGTGCTGATGAGGATGCACCGTCACCACGACCAGCACTAGACACAGAGCCTGCTTGCCCTCTCTTATTGGCTTGTGACTGTCTGCCTCTCCTTCTTGGCCTTCCAGACATACTAATGGCCTGTAGCTGCACTAAGCTGGGATAGAACACCAGTCATTTTCTTCAGGTAGCTTTATATACTGTAACCAGACAAGCCTGCCTGTCAGTAGGAAGATAACAGGAACGGATCTAGCTGAACACTGTGAGCAGGACGCACTGTACTAAATGTAAATAGTCTAGCTGACTGACCGTGGTACTAATAGGATCAAATAGAACACCAGTAATTTTCTTCAGGTAGCTTTATATACTGTAACCAGACAAGCCTGCCTGTCAGTAGGAAGATAACAGGAACGGATCTAGCTGAACACTGTGAGCAGGACACACTGCACTAAATGTAAATAGTCTAGAAGATAACAGGAACGGATCTAGCTGAACACTGAGCAGGACGCACTGCACTAAATGTAAATAGTCTAGAAGATAACAGGAACGGATCTAGCTGAACACTGAGCAGGACGCACTGCACTAAATGTAAATAGTCTAGAAGATAACAGGAACAGATCTAGCTAAACTGAATACAGTGTATATATATATATGCAACACCTGGGATGCATATATATAAACAATACACTGTAAGTGCAGCTAACTGACTGACTGTTCTGCCTAATCTATCTAACTCAAATCAAATGACACTGTCTGTCTCTCTCTCTCTCTCAATGAACGCCGGAACACACACTACACAGGGCCGCTGTGCAGGCGGCCTTATATAGTGTGGGGCGTGTACTAAATCCCCTGAGCCATAATTGGCCAAAGCCTCCTTGGCTTTGGCCAATTATGGCTCTCTGTTCAGGCGGCGCTGTGATTGGCCAAGCATGCGGGTCATAGTGCATGCTTGGCCAATCATCAGCAAGCAATGCACTGCGATGCCGCAGTGAATTATGGGCCGTGACGCGCCACATGAATTCGGCGCGAACGGCCCATATCGTTCGCAATTCGGCGAACGGGCGAACAGCCGATGTTCGAGTCGAACATGGGTTCGACTCGAACACGAAGCTCATCCCTACACAATAGGCACAATAGAGCAGACACTGTGAGCCAGGCCTTCTCATCCAACATCAGTGCCTGGCCTCACAAATGCACTTCAGGAAGAATGATCAAACATTCCCATAGACACGTTAAACCTTGTGGACAGCCTTTCCAGAAGCTGTTCTAGCTACAAAGGGTGGGCCAAATCAAATTTTAACCTAACGGACTAAGACTGGGCTGCCATTAAAGTTCATGTGTGTGTAAAGGCAGGCTTCCCAATACTTTTGGCTAAATAGTGTATCTGAAAAAGATTTACAATGGTGGAGGAACCCTCCTACACATAAATACTACATTTAGAATAGTTATAGGACCTGGGAAATGAGACAACTTCTCTACATGAAGCAGCATGTTTGAGATTTGAACCCAGACGCTCAGGGATACTAAGCAGAAGTTCTAACCTCTAAGCCATGGAGCTGTCACGTGTGAGAACCTCCTACACATAAAAACACATAAATACTACATTTCTTTGGACATACAGGTGATGGAATTACATTACTCAAGAGTTATTCTTCTTGATTTATTCTGTGATATTTGGTGTTTTTTTGTGGGTGAGAGTATTATTACCCTCAATTTTTTGGGAATTACATTTTGATTTCTGATGTTGGTACACATATCACATTTCTTGGGCTCAAATTATCAATATTTGGAAATAATAAAAAGTACAAAAAATTGTGATTCATTTTAAATTTGCTTCAGCAATGGTATTGTTTGTGGATTGTAAAGACACCTGTGTGAGTTTGGGTAAAGATTGTTGTCAGGTGGAGACTAACAAGTGAAAGTGACAGAGAAAAAAACAGGTCATTTTTCTCCTTCATTGATGTACGCTGATGAGGTGGCAGTGATGGGCACTGATGGGTGCCAGTGATGGGCACTGATAGGTGGCAATAATGGGCACTATCAGTTACACTGATAGGCAGCACTGCTAGTTGGCACTGATTGGCACTACTGGTGGGCATTGATAGTTGGCACTTGTGGGTACTGATAGGTGGCACTTGTGGGCACTGATAGGTGGCACTGTGGGCACTGATAGGTGGCACTGTGGGCACTGTTATGTGGGCACAGATGAGGCAGATGTGCCTCTTCCACTTCGGGACTGATGTCCCTCACATCCGAGCCGGTAATCGGCTTTTTTTTCTACTCGCGCTGTCAGCGTGAGTAGAAAAAAAAGCCGATTACCGTTCTTTTGTTTACATCATGTGATCATCTGTCATTGGCTGACAGCTGATCACATGGTAAGGGGCCGGGACTGGCCTCTTACTTGGATCAGTGATCACCTGAGTCTCGGTGACTCAAGTGACTCATATGACGGCCTCCCGGGAATTCAGGCCATCATTCGGCCATAGCGCGGATGTCAAGTGGTTAAAAGGTTTTTTGTGAAAGTTACAATTGTTCCATTAGAATCAATGGCTAAAACTTGATTTGGACTAGAATAGAGAAGATTTTCACTTCCAAAAAATACTCTCTAATTAGCTCTCATTTAGGTATTTACTATAGCAGCGGTAAAAAAGACACTTGAGTCAAAATGAGAGCTATTTTCAGGTCTGAGCATGCTCAGTTGTGTTGGCACCTAGATGTCCAAAACGGAATTTTTTACTTCTCAGACTTTTAAAGAAATTTCTGTGTAGAAATCACTTTTTCACACAGTTTAAAAGCAGATTATCTTTAAATAATATACCGCATATTTCAGTACCATTTAGACAAATATATCATGCTCTAAACATTATTTCCATGTGCACTACTCTAGGTTTTAGCAGAGTAAGGGTTTGGGCGCTATTTGCTTTCAGGGAACTATAGTAAATTCGATTTTGGGAGTATTTTCTCACCAGCGCTATAGTAAATACCGTTTTAGCGCTAATTAGTGCTAAATTGCTGCAAATTAGCACTAATTAGCAGCAGTTAGCACTAATTAGCGTCGCAGCTCTATAGTAAATGACCCCCTAAATGTTTTACCCGGTTTTTGCTCCCACACCCTTCCGGATATATCAAGTGACCTAATCAATTGTGCTCCTATTTCTCCTTTTTTTTTTAGCTAGGTATCTCATGGTTATTTTCTACAACAAATTCACATTGGTAGAATATTATTGAGCATAGCTAATCACGTTTCATGCGCAGGATAACTCCCTCTGATCCTAATAAAAGTATAGGCTTAAGGTGAAGTTGTTACTGTGTACTCTGTTTTGTATTTTTATCTACCTGCTTACACGCTGTAATGTATATGGAGTCATTTACTGTCATTTTGCATGAAAACCTTTAATAAAATGTTTATGTACCAAAAAATGTATAAACTGTAAAAAAACTGAGCCTTTACGTTAAAAAATATAGTTGTTAAGGTATGGTTGCCAAACTGACATCATTAACAATTTTGTTTTTTAGTGTGCAAGTTTACTTGTTAAAACAGCAAGGAAGGCTAAAAAGTCAACCACTTTTCTTCATCTTGTCAGAACTATTGAGGCTAAAAGAATTTAATATATAAGGCCTAATTATATTATTTTTCATATGCTTCCTGAACATATTGGGAGCTATTTTTTTTTTTAGAAGGTGAATGTAAGTTCATGCTTATAGGCAGAGATTTTTTTTTTAGAATGTTGTAGATCTCTATCTCAGTTTCTCCCAGATCATAAATTTCTGAATTTCTGACAGCTTGGCGAGATAAGAAACTAGCCATTAGGCCAGTGTTTATGTTATAAGGAGATTGATGACTCATGTTTCTGGGGAACAATGAACTGAGAGAAGTATATATATTTTTTTCCCTCAGGACTGAGAAAAGAAAATAGGGATTATTCAAAAACTGCCTTATAAACAAACCTTATTACTCATAACAAGTAATTATATTATCAATAATTTCTATTATATTATTATTCCATTATATTGGAGCAATTATATAGACACTTAATTTAATAATTTTACATATATACTGTTTATGTATTTTTACAAAATTCATACATATGTTCATGATAGATTGGTTGATATTACTATTTGATACAGTATATATATTTATTATTATGAGCATAACAGGTTTGAAATACTATGAATAAGAGTGAATTTCTGTGAATAATAATCATTATATTTTGCAAAACCATGACTTAACTCTTAAGTATGTGAGAAGTTAAGTTAATGGCTTTATCTAAACTTTCTTAAAGCCATATATCTCATGACAAGATGAAAAGTCTTCTCAAATGAGCAACTTAGTAGCCACACCAACGAGGTGTTGGTGTGGCTAAGATATATTGACGATATCTTCATTATTTGGACTGGGTCTCAACAAACACTGGCTTCCTTTGTAGATCACCTAAATAGTAATATGTTTAATCTAAAGTTCACTTACAATAGTGATCTACACAAAATTTTGTTTCTAGATCTAATGATCTACAAAGATGCCAATTCCTGTTTGGCTTCCACACTCTACCGGCAGGGAACACGATACTGCATGCCTCTAGTGCCCACCCTTCCACCTTGGTACAAAGTATCCCCTATGCACAGTACATCCAGCTTCGGAGGAATTGTACTACTGACAATGACTTTAAACATCATGCGGAATTACTTAGGGAACGCCTCCTTAAACGGGGCTACTCTAAGCCCCTTCTCCGCAAAGCCTTTAACAAAGCCTGTGACCAACCTAGAAATGCACTCCTCTTTTCCAACAAAACCAGGGGGGAGGAACACTCAACGGTTAAATTCATCAAACAATACTCGCACCAACAGTACCAACTACGCAATATACTGCAGCAACATTGGCATATACTATCTGAGGATCCCATCTTAAAGAAATATGTCAGTGACCACCCTGAGATCGTGTTCAAAAGAGCACCGTCTCTGCGTGACAAGCTGACCAGGAGTCATTTTGCACCTTCACAGGCTCAAGCGACCAACAGAGTGGGTATATACACTTGTGGACACTGCTCTTTTTGCCCCTGGGTATCTACAGGATATAGATTCCAACTACCCAACAGTGAGACATTCTGTCCACGTTTTCGGGCTGACTGTAACACCCAAGGTGTAATATATTTGATGACGTGTAAATGTGGAATATTCTATGTTGGCAAGACCATCTGCCATCTATGGCAAAGGATACGTGACCACGTGTATTACTCAGCAAATGGGAAGATGCTCAGCCCCATCAGTAGACATCTCGATTTATGCCATAGATTTGACACCTCTGTTGTGACTTTTATTGTACTAGCAGTAATCCCACAAGACTCAAGGGGGGGCGACTGGGACAGGAGGATACTCCAACAGGAGGCCAAGTGGATTGAACGCCTGAATGCCACACGTTGGCCAGGCATTAATGAAGTACAATCTTATAAATCTTTTCTTGGATAAGGATTGAAGGTTGACCTATATGACAACCAACCAATGCCCAATGATCTGTAGCAACTAGTTAGCACACAGTTGATCCTAGTCTATTTACCTTATAATTTTGCACCATCAATCCACTGGCTCTTCCCCCCCCATCCCCCTTTTGGGATAGGAGATCCCCCTGTCTCCTGCTCCGCCCATTTTAGTCACTGCTGTAGTCAAACACAGCTTACTATACCCCTGTCAGTATAATGTATAGATATACAGTGATTTTGCTGAGTTAGAGTGTATGTATTTGCAGGAAATCTCAATTTTTATTCACACTGTTGTTTGCAAAATGTATATGCATATTGTCTATTTTTACCAGTACTAATTATTGATATGTATTTGTGATTCATACCACCATGAATGAATTTATTCCCTTCATGGTAATTAATATCCTAATTATGCTTACTGGCCTTGCGCCTCAGGCCGGTTACGAGTACTGAGGTAGACTGACCCTTGGACCCTATCAACTTGCCAGTGTCTGGATCACATATGCGGCCGGGTAGCCGCATTCTGCCCCCCTGTTTCTTAGGGGATGGTGTCTGCGGCGTTTGGTCCAGATCTACCCCTCTCCCCCTGGATTTGCAATGTACACTTCCTGTTTATGTGCATTCACATCTCCAGACTCATTCCATCTGTTGGTCCCAGCCTTTACAGCGTTTTACATGCTGTACCTAGGAGGAACCACTGGGGGGGAGCCCACAGATCTGTTACCTGTAGGACTGCTCCCCCTCCTTGCATCGTATTCATGACAGAGGTCTTACTGACCACTGTTCATGTGCGATGGGATGTGAGTGCGCGCGCAGCTCCGTTCGGCCGAATCAGGTGATGCACGGATTGCACACCTGATTGGGGCGTGTACTTAAGGCTGTCAGTATAGCCTTGTACCATGCCACTACCCTCCATGGCGCTCTGATGCCTGGGCGTTACCTCTGAACAACACAAGCTGTCTGGTAAGATTATGCTGTGTCCATACAAATTTAACTAAACACTTTGTAGCTGTACTCAGTCTGTGCAGGTAGATGGAATATTTGATGTCTTTCTCACTTCCTCTATAGATGGCGATTCTGGGACCTTACTAGATAGCTTTCTTTTTGGATATGATTAGAGCCCTATTGCAGCCATGTCAGTGAAGATCTGTTTGATGCTAGGTTCACAAGTAACTAGCTGATCTATGCTGTTTGCAAGATCTGCTCAACCTGTATCACCCTACAAGGTAGGAGCAGCTCTCTGTGTGTAACTATCTAGTCTTATTGGTATATATATACATAGCATCTATATTGGATCTGTTTGTGCCATTTGACTTATCAGTATGATGGCACATGTATAAGGAGCTGGTCTCAATATTGGCTAACTGGACATTACTTACATTCTCCAGATTAGAGTCTCTGGATTTCCTTATGCACCTTGGCCATTGGAGGATATATCTCTAAGTGTATGGCTTTTAACTATTTATAGCCTCTACCTGATTTGAAGACTGATCCAACTACTCTGGCTGGTACATTATTCTTTATATCTTACTCACTTTTTCTTTCTTTGTTTTTCCCTCCTTTCCCTCTTGCCCCTTGTCATTTCCCTGTTTTTGTCTATACTTCCTTAGTTCCCTCCCTTATCATTTCCTGTTATGTTTCCTCCTTTCCCCCTCCCCCCTTCCTCTTTCCTTCCCCCTTCCCCCTTCCCCCCCCTCTCGTTCTCCCCCTCCCCTCCCTCCCCCCCTTTTTTGTTCTTTCTCCCCTCTCCCCCACCCTCCCTCCAACTGTGCCCTTTTCTCTCGTTTACACACTAATGTACAGTCCCGTTTTCACCACATATATATAGCGGTTAATATCCTCTTTCGGACAGCTGGGACCCTCTAGCTCACTACCCCTCTTGAGTCTATTTGTGGTACGATTCTTTCTACCAGACACATCCCTGCATGTGATCACATGTCACCATATGCGTGTTGAATCTTGGGCCTTTGGGTTTGCTTCCTCACGGTATTCAGTGGTTGTGATTGAGACACATTACTATAAAAAAATTTTTGATGTTGGTAAAAATGATATTAATATGTTATCCTATGTTTTTGGTGTGTGTCTTTTCTTTTTCTTTATTATTCCCCATTACAGATAACCCAAACAAGCTCCTGAAGAAGCATTCAAATTTGCGAAAAATGTAGAGCTTTACTGAGCTATATCAGTTTGAGGTCTTTTAGTGGGAACAGAGGGGGTGTATCCCCTCCTTTTGTGTAGGGGTTATTCCCCGATCCATTTTCATATATGTGGTATCATACATTACCATTTCTCACAATGTATTGCGTTTTTTAAAAATGTTTGTCTATGTTTTTTTGTACTTTTTTGTATAAATAAAAGTTTACATTGATTTTTATGATTGGTGCCTACAAAGCCCATATGTTTCGTTTTCCTGGGTATACCCCCCCTTTTCTAATAATTTATAAATTAGGACGTTGGCACTGCCCTACATATGAGACCTCCACAGTCCATCCTGTGATGAGATCTAACAACCCTCCAGTTTTTCTGATTGATTTTGGATATCGGACACATGTCCTTACGGACAAAGAAAAAAGATTCCTTTTTCCCAGTAGTAGTCGCACACCTACCATCTATACCCTTCCGAAAATCCATAAGGATCATGCTAATCCCCCACCTAGACCCATAGTTAATGGGATAGACTCAGTCACTTCGAGATTAGGTCAATATTTAGACATATTCCTACAAAAGAGTGTGACCACAACGAAAGCCTATTTGAAGGATACTAAGAGTCTATTACAGGAACTAAAAGAAATCGACCTCACAGGGAAGAATAAAGTGTTTCTAGTCACATCAGATGTGACCAGTTTATATACTATCATTCAACACGAAGATGCCCTGTTAGCCCTTAACTGGGCATTGAGCCAAAGGGAAGATCTTCCTCTGAGACAAAAAATCTTTCTGAGAAATGCGTTAGACTTTTGTCTCTCGCATAACTATTTCTGGTTTGATAATAACTACTTCACCCAAAAGAGGGGGTTGCAATGGGCGCGAAATTTGTGCCCAGCATAGCCAACCTCTTTATGGGTGAATGGGAGGACAAAGAGCTATTCCGAGATAGAAGACCAGAACTTCTGTATTACAAACGCTATATAGACGACCTGCTACTAATATGGGTGGGGTCAGAATTAACACTCAAAAGTTATATGGACCATCTAAATGATAATACTCATAACATCAAACTTAGGAGTCAGTGGAGTACTGAACAAATACACTTCTTAGATGTTAACCTGTTTAGAGTAGGTGACACAATACAAACTAAGGTGTTTTTCAAACCCACCAATAGAAATAGTTTTCTTCCAGTGCATAGCGACCATCACCCACTTTGGCTGAAAAATGTACCTAAGGGCCAAGTTTTGAGGATCAGGAGAAACTGCTCTACACTTGAGGATTTTGACCAACAAGTTATGGTATTAAAAAACTGGTTTGTAGAAAAAGGATACAAATCCCAACATTTAGACCCTATCATTGAGGAAATCAGAGCTCTCCCTAGGGAACATTGTTTAAGAGATACACCGAATATAGAGAGAAATTTAGATCATGAATGGAGTTTTATATCTCCCTTTCATTCACAATTCTGGGAGGTGGAGAACATATTCCATAAACATTGGCACGTCCTTTGTCTGGATAGAACGCTGTCAAGAGTTCTACCAGACAAACCCAAGTTTATTTACTGCAAGGCTCCTAGCTTTGGAGACGTCATAGTCAAAAAGATCATTGATCCCCCTAGTAGAAACCCAACTTTATGGGATCAAAATGTTTTTTTTGCATGCCGGAAATGCAAATCCTGCAGAAAGGTGTCTAGGCCTATGAGGAAAATAGAAAAATTCACCTCAACTTCCAATAATAGGGAATTCGCAATTAAGCACTTTATCGCGTACAACACATCCCATGTGGTGTACGCTTTGCGTTGTCCTTGTGGTTTAATGTACATAGGACGAACAAAGCGACTCTTAAGAATTAGAATCGCAGAACATGTGCACAATATCTCTATTGGTTACAAAGATCATAATGTATCTCTGCATTTCAAACAACATCATGATCAAGACCCTTCTGGTCTAGTATTTTGTGGGATAGATCACATTAAACAATCATGGAGGGGCGGAAACATGGTAAGGGACCTATCAAAAAAAGAAACCTAATGGATTTTTTTAACTGACACTCTTAGCCCGAAAGGGCTAATCATAGAACTTGATATAAATTGCTTTATAAGTGATCTTTAGGTCTACTAGAGAGGATGACCATTTAAAGCTTAGATGTATTCTAATCTAGATTAGTTGGTGCTTGGTTTAGTGTAATTTATAGGCTTGAGACACATATAATCATTGCAGCAGTCATTATTATTTTTCCTGCTCGTATTTTGTGATTTTCTGTATACACAATGTAATTAGGTGTCACCAATTCAACTGGTTTCTAGATTGGATCATTATTTTAATTATACTGGAATTGATACTATTATTATTATATGTAACTTTTATGTGAGAATAATCCTTTTTTATGTAACATTGATATTTGACAATTGGGCATAATTGGGCACTGTCCTTATTAACTATTATTTATCTCATTTTTCTATACATTCATATAATAGCAATTGCCGTTATGGAGATAAGCGAACCTTTCTGCTTTTAAGTTGCACCCGAAATAGATCAAAGAGAGGTGGTTATGTCCATTTACTCTTATATAAGAGAATCAGTTTTTAGCTGTTTTTAATTATTTTGAGAGATCATCTTGGTGGTCATGCTGTAGCGCGTTGTCACATTCACATTGTGATAACACTTAGGTGTATGGTCAGTAATGTAAAGTTGGTTGGAACAAAACACACAATCCCACTGCTGATAGGGATGCATCCACCAATCAGACTTACATTTTTTAAAATTTGCACATTTGTGGGAGGAGTAATAGTCATTCTCCACCCCTGTCCTTTAACATAAATATTGTTCATAGCGGCGTGAAGTCACGCTCTTTGAAAAAGTCGACTTTGAAAAAGTCGTGATGACGAAACTAGTCAGAGCGTGACCCCACGGCAACCTAAACTACGTCACGACGCAGCACGCTCCAAACCCGAAGCTACTGTCACCAGGGCGAGGGAGTACCTATCAGTTGTGACTAACTCATATCATCTGTCCAGCAAGCACCCCGCTCCCGTGTTACCGGGAATGCTTACCAGTGGTATCGTGAATTTTCCAATTGACTGACAGCCAGAGGGATTACTTAGAATAAAAGAATGGATCTATGGGCGCAGGGCCATTCCTATTTTATTTTGTTTTGACTTTTAATAAATTATCAAATGGTACTGGACTATGTGCATTCTCTTCCCCATATGTGGATATTGCTGATATTACCTGACTACCTGCCTGGAAGGACCTCGAGAGTGATCGAACTGAGGATACGATCCAAGGCGTATAAACCTTTTGGGTCCGGTGAGTGAGAACGCCTTGTGGGGGGTGTGCAACATGTGGTGATATAAGATAAGGTGAAGGGTGCACATATCGGATCTGCTACACATACCTGGGATATCTAGCTGAAGACCGCATATCAAGTCCACTATGTATTTTCGTTGAAATCATTCAGCTTGTGTTGCAAATAAGAGACATTTTTCCGGTCATAGTTTATGTGTATAGCACCGCTTTGATGTGTTAGTGATTTACTTGATAAGTGATTATTCATACATCTGTTATATATGTTGCAAAAAGTAGTGGTGGGATCTGATGCAGTTGTCTCAAAAAAGTCCCACACCAAAGAACTTTTGGAATAACGTGCAGAGACAGCAGCGCCCTGCACATGTGGAGCTCTGCGGTGTGATGCAGTCGGTGTGCTGCCCTTAAGCTGGCCCCTGGAGCGCATCCTGCCTCGTTTGAGATGTGCCTCCTCTTCCTCCTCCTCCTTTCTCCTATCAGGCACCCACGTGGAGTCAGTGACCTCATCATCCCCTTCCTCCTCATCACTGGAGTAAAGCTGGCAGTATGCTGCAGCTGGGGGAGCATGACTGCCAGATTGCTGTCCTTCTTGGGCACCCCCTCTCTCTAGGCTCACGTTACTGCCATTCCCCTAGCATCCTCCTGGAGCATGCACCCAACACTGTGGTCAAACAGTTCGGGGGACTCCTCAGGAGGACATGGTGGGGCTAGGGAAGGAGTGACTGATGCCATTGAGCCGAGGGAAGAGGCTGCGTTGGCAGCTGCTTTGCCAGACAAAGTACCCTGAGCCTGGGTGAGAGAGGATAAGGAGGATGAGGACGGCTTGGTCATCCACTCCACCAAGTCTTCCGCATGTTGCGGCTCAACACGGCCAGCTGCCAAAAAAAAGGATAAACGTGTCCCATGGCCATGTGCTGATGAGGATGCACCGTCTCCACGACCAGCACTGTTGCCTCTAGACACAGAGCCTGCTTGCCCTCTTTTATTGGCTTGTGATTGTCTGCCTCTCCTTGTTGGCCTTCCAGACATACTAATGGCCTGCAGTGAGATGTAGCTGCACAAAGCTGGGATGTATGTATATATACTGATACAGCAGCTAGCAGAATCAACTGCCTGCCTGTGGTACTAATAGGATCAGAAGAACACCACCAATTTTCTTCAGGTAGCTTTAGGTGCACACTGTGTAGAGGACGCACTACACTAACTTGTAAATACTACAGCTGCCCGCGGTACTAATAGGATCAGAAGACCACCAATTTTCTTTGGGTAGCTTTAGGTGCACACTGTGCAGAGGACGCACTACACTAACTTGTAAATAGTGCAGCTGCCTGCAGTACTAATAGGATCAGAAGAACACCACCAATTTTCTTCAGGTAGCTTTAGGTGCTCACTGTGCAGAGGAAGCGCTACACTAACTTATAAATACTGCAGCTGCCTGCGGTACTAATAGGATCAGAAGAACACCTCCAATTTTCTTCAGGTCCCTTTAGGTTCACACTGTTAGGATGCACTACACTAACTGTAAATACTGTAGCTAATATTTCTAATAGGATCATAATAACACCAGCATTTTTCTTAAGGTAGCTGTAAATACTGTAAAAACACCTGTCTGTCAGTAGGAAGAGAATAACAGGAACAGATCTAGCTAAACTGAATACAGTGTGTGTATATATATATATATATATATATATATATATATATATACACACACACAACACCTAGGATGCATATATATACACAATACACTGTTAGTGCTGCTAACTGACTCGCCTGCCTAGTCTATCTAACTTAAATCAAATGAAACTGTCTCTCCCTCTCTCTATCTCTCTCTCAACGCCGAAACACACTACACTGGGCTGACGTGCAGGCGGCCTTATATAGTGTGGGTTGTGTTCTAAACCCCCTGATCCATAAGGCTCTCTGTACAGACAGCACTGTGCATGCTTGGCCAATCATCAGCCAGGAATGCAGTGCAATGCCGCAGTGAATTATGGGCTGTGATGCTCCACTCGAATTTGGCGCGAACGGCCCATATCGTTCGCAATTAGACGAACGGTCGAACATGCGATGTTCGAGTCAAACATGGGTTCGACTCGAACTCGAAGCTCATACCTAATCTCCATCTATCTCAGATACTATCTACACACTTAACCATTAATACAAGATGGAAAAGCTACTGTCAATTACCAATATGACATTTTCAAAATTCTGTACAACTTGGTCTGTGTGGCTATCCAATTCTAGATGTACCATTAAGATCCGATGGCGATTTACTAACTTGTCATGCATTTGCATCAGGAATTACCTGAAGGATTAATTGTATTGAATAATTTAGACCACTCAATTTTTTTTTTTTTTAATTTTTTTAATTTTTTAAATTACAAATCCATCAATATGAATACAGACTAAATATGGAAATAAATTAATATTTATTCTCTAGACGTATTCTCAATAAATAATTAGATTTGTGGATGGACATAGACAACAATCTTACATAACAATAACAAAATTGTATGCAACACTCGCTAATATGTATATTGCTACGTATTTGAATAAAACAAAAGGATTCATTTCTCCCCATGGACAGAAAAACCATATACAGTCATGGCCAAAAATATTGGCATCCCTGCATCTCTTTTAGATAATGCACCACTTCGCCCGGGAATTTTCTTTTGTTTGTATTGGTATGACACTAAAAAGTGAGGAAACAAAAAGCCAAATCTGACACATTCCACGCAAAACTCCAACAATGGACTGCACAAAATTATTGGTACCTTCTCAAAATTGTAAGAAATAATTGCATTCCAAGTTTGTGATTTGTAATTAAACTTACCTGTATCAAACAACAGGTGCTGACAATATAGAAATCACACCGGCAACCAGTGAAAAAGGTCAAAAATTGACTCAACCTTTCTGTTTGTCTCTGTGTGCCACACAGAGCTTGGGAAGAGAAAGAGCAGCAAAGAATTTTCTGAGGATTTGAGAAGAAAAATTATGGATAATCTCAAGATTACAAGTCCATCTCCAGAAATCTTAATTTTCCTGTGTCCACTGTGCTCAACATTGTCAAGAAGTTTACAGGCAATGGCACTGTAGCTAATCTCCCTGGACATGGACAAAAGAGAAAAACTGATCAAAGATTGCAACAAAGGATTGTTTGAATGGCCAGACTGCTGGTTGGAAGCTAAACAGTGGGGACCTTGAGTGGAGAGTGAACAAGTCTTGCTTTTTGACTGCTGGTGATTGCTGGGTTGCATTTTAGTTTTTTTGTGGCTTTTCCTTGTAGCTTTTTAACACATTTTTCTGACACTTTTTAAACAGCTTTTTTTTTTTCTTTGCTTCCTTAAGCCTACTAATAAGAGGAGTGGATAATTGGTCACAGGGGCTTGAGGCCTATATACCCTTGTGCAGAACTCATTGTGAGCCTGCTCATCTTTGAGTCTGCTGGAACTCTATTCAAGTGGAACTGGTCTAAGTGGTGAGTTTAAAACCAGAGTTAGTGGAACTGGTCTAAGTGGTGAGTTAAAAACCAGAGTTAGTTGAACTGGTCTAAGTGGTGAGTTAAAAACCAGAGTTGAAAACAGGAGGTTATAACAGGGGTCATAGTACCTGTGTAGTGTGAGTACCTGAGTGTTGTCTGAGTAGTGTGTGGATCGTTAGTACTTGTGTATTGTGTACTGTGTATTGTGAGTGCACGTAGGTCTGCGAGTGCACGTAGGTCTGCGAGTACCTGTGTATTAGTGTCAGGAAGATAGTTGTGAGTTAATTTGGACAGGGTTTTATTCCCCAATCCTCATAAGATTTAATAGGAACAATGTCCGGCGGGTGTGAATAGGCGACTCGTACATCTTGCGGCATGTATGCGTTCCTTGATCATCCGATCGAGGGTGAATACTGCTGTGCAAAATTGAGCACATTGTTTCCCTGGAAGCCCAGGTTCTGAATCTGGGGAAGCAACTGTCAGCACTGAGAAGTCCCTCCATACAGCAGGTGCCGGCTGGGGCCAGCTCAGAGGCGGGTGGAGACAAAGAGGTGCAGGCACTAGCAAAGAGTAGATGGGTGACAGTCAGGAAGGGTAGAGGGGGAAGTGCCAGGGAGGTCGATCCAGGGCTGGAGCATGCTAATAAGTTTGCTCCATTGAGTGACATTGGTGAAACCAGTCAGGGACCAGCACTGCTGGAGCTGAGAGACTCTCCTAGCTGCTGGGGGAAGAACTCCTCCAGTGAGAGTGGGGGGAAGCGAAGGGAAAGGAAAGACATAATCTGGTGGTAGGGGACTCAATTCTTAGAAGGACAGAGAGGCCAATCTGTAACAAACACCTGAAGCGCCGAACAGTATGTTGTCTACCAGGCGCTCGGGTTCGGCACATCATGGATCTGTTGGACAGATTACTGGGAGGGGCTGGGGAAGACCCAGCTGTCATGGTGCACGTTGGCACCAATGACAAAGTCAGAGGCAGATGGAGTGTCCTAAAGAACGATTTTAGGGGCTTGGATGCTAAATTTAGGAAAAGGACCTCCAAGGTAGTATTCTCAGGAATACTACCAGTACATTGAGCCACACCAGTAAGGCAGAGGGAGATTAGGGAAGTAAACAAGTGGCTGAAGAGCTGGTGTAGTAAGGAGGGGTTTGGGTTCTTGGAGGACTGGGCTGACTTCTCAGTCTATTACCGGTACTATAGAAGGGACGGACTGCACCTAAATGAGCAGGGTGCTCATCAACTGGGAATGAAGATGGCCAAAAAGTTAGAGGGGTTTTTAAACTAGGTGACGGGGGGAGGATCCAGAGGTAGAGATAGTCAGCGCGGAACATATTTCAGAGGGTAGTATTGGGGGCATAAGTCCTAGTTGCAATCTTGGGACACCCAATAAGAGGATAATATGCGACCGGTCTAAACTATGTGGCATGTTCACCAATGCCAGGAGCCTGGCGGACAAGATAAGTTAACTAGAGATACTGCTGTACGAGGAGGATTTGGATTTTGTGGGAATCTCAGAGACCAGGTTCAACAGCTCTCATGATTGGCTGGCAAACATTCAAGAGAATACCCTTTATCGCAAGGATAGAGAGGGTAAAAAAGAGGGAGGGGTATACCTATATATCAAGAATAATGTACAAGTGAATGTGAGAGATGACATCACTAAGGGAGCTAGGGAGGAGGTGGAATCCTTATGGCTACAGCTCCAAAGGGATGAAGCTAAGGGGAAAATAATACTGGGAGTATGCTATAGGCCCCCTAACCTGAGGGAGAAAGGGGAGACAGATCTCCTATCACAATTTGGATTAGCAGCAAGGATGGGAAGTGTTATCATAATGGGGGATTTTAACTATCCAGACATAGACTGGGCGGAGGGAACCGCACATTTATCTAAGGCTCGCCAGTTCCTAAATGTCTTGCAGGACAATTTTATGGATCAGATGATAGACGCACCAACTAGAAATAAAGCGTTACTGGATCTACTGATTACCAGCAATACAAACCTGATCACGGATGTGAAAATACAGGGAAATTTAGGTAACAGCGATCACAGGTCAATTGGCTTCAGTATAAATCACACAAATAGGAAACATAAGGGGAATACAAAGACACTGAATTTCAAAAGAGCCAACTTCCCTAAACTACAAGCCTTGCTAGAAGGCATAAATTGGGATAGAATCTTAGGAACAAATAACACGGAGGAGAGATGGGTTTGCTTTAAAAGCATATTAAATAAGGGTATTAGCCAATGCATCCCATTGGGTAATAAATTTAAAAGAGTGAGCAAAAGCCCTGGATGGCTTAACCCCAATGTAAAAATGCATATAAAAGCAAAGGAGAAGGCCTTCAAAAAATACAAGGTTAGATAGAACGCAATTTATAGTAATCGATAAATATGTCCCCCCTTGGGGGGGGGGATAGGACTAGAGGGGTGTCACGTTTGGAAACTTTCTGGATCCATGAGCTCCGTACTTATTTCCCTCTGGGCATCAATGTGGAATTGGACGTCAATGCCTTCATTAATACGGCTTGATAGGGCTTGATGCCCGGCTCCATTGTCATATTCTCTCCCGCTCTTTATGTACATGCTCTCTCTTTTATTTCATTTTATTTTAATTTACTTTTAGTATTATATGGGATTTTAACTACCTATGTCATATCTGACATTTTTGCACCTATATGCTTGTAATTTCATCTATATGTATTTTTATACACTTTTATGGTTTCTGTATGAGGTTTGTCTATATTGCGAGGGGAGTCTACTACATATCCGTACACTAAACACTTTATCCATTGGATATTTGCATTCACTGTTTATGCATACCCTACGATTTTGTTGTCCCCTCATCACTAGTAGAGCTAATATATCTCTCCACGTCATTATAATTTTTTAATATAGACACACACAATTATAATTTTTTTCTTTTATCTGTTTTTGATATCAATACACATTGTTCACGGTGACTCCATCGCTTTTGTTACTTTGGAGCCACCGCATCTATACACGTTATCACGTCCTGCGGGGCGGTGGGCCGTCCCCTGTATTAGTGGTGTGCTCCCAGCGATTGAACCTATCCCAAGCGGGGGGCGGACTGCTGTCTGCAATGCCTGTTCATTACGGGTCCGTGTGTCGTGCGCGTGCACACCGTTATTCACTCCACGCTACTCATGGACCATGCGTCGTGATGTGCGCACGCACTTCTGACGTTTGATTTACGGCACTTGTACAGGCAATGACGCGGTATGGTGCGCGCCCGCACCCCCGCCTGTTGATTCACACTATACTTTCTTTTTTTAACATCCTTGCACAGTTATTAATTCACCACTCATATATGATGGCGTTTTGATTATGGTTTATGGATTATGTGATCTTTCATGGTGTTTGATCAACCCCAGTGGTTTCACTTCCGAGACCGGCATTTGGACCTATAGAGAGGCGTGGAACGCACGCCGAGCGGCCATCTTGCCTGTAAACAGGAAGTGGCAATTATGTACTGTTTTTGGTAGCCTCCCCTCCATAGGGACATACTGCCTATATATACTTTGCCGGTTGCAGTGGGGGGACCCCCCAGATGATGTCTAAGAGGATGAAACGCGTCGGGTAGGACCCCACTGCCGCTATTCTTTTTTCAGCGCTGATTTTAGTATTTTATGTGAGTGTACCCTTTTTTTAATAAATTTGGTATATTTTTTATGGAATTACACTATGTGGCTTCTCTCCTTCTAATTCCATTTCATGGCCATTTGCTCCTCAACATTACCCTGAGGGACCCACTAGCCGCCGGTTGGCTTCCAGATTTTCACTTCCATCATTCCTCTGGAACAATTATCAACACCCACCACCCAAGCCTGATTTGACCCAGTTGGGCGTATGCTCTTTTGGGTCAACGCCATCTGGTAAGCCTTCCAAATGTTGGTGGTGGTGCTTCCCTTTTGTGCTCACCTCTGATGTCACACATATGATACGTTCTTTGCACAAAGTTACTGAAAATGCATCTGTTTATCCATGAGCTTTATATATATGGAGGACTGTTTTACTTTTCTGTGATACCCGGAATCATCAGTTGGACATTTTTGTTTATGTTGATCTTCTAGCGCTACACATTTTGTTTTGCCAAAAAATACAAGGTTGAGGGATCATCATCGGCATTCACACTTTATAAAGAATGCAACAAGAAATGTAAGGGTGCAATAAGGACAGCTAAGATAGAACATGAAAGACACATAACGGAGGAGAGCAAAAAAAATCCCAAGAAATTCTTTAAGTATTTAAACAGTAAAAAAGGGAGGACAGACCATATTGGACCCATAAAGAAAGATTAAGGACATTTGGTTACAAAGGATGGGGAGATGGCAAAGGTATTGAATTTATTCTTCTCCTCAGTCTTCACGAGGGAATCGTGGGGCTTCAGTAACCAAAACTGCAGTGTTTATCCTCATGACACATCACAGGAAGCACCTCCATGGTTAACAGAGGACAGAATTAAAATTAGACTTGGGAAACTTAACATTAATGAATCATCGAGACCAGATGGCTTGCACCCGAGGGTACTCAGTCAAGTAATCGCCAGACCATTGTTCCTAATTTTTACTGATAGTTTACTGACTGAAATGGTACCAGCTGATTGGAGAAAAGCCAATGTAGCACCAATATTTAAAAAGGGCCCAAAATACATCCCTGGGAATTACAGACCAGTTAGCCTAACATAAATAGTATTTAAACTCTTGGAGGAGAGGATAAGGGACTATATACAAGATTTTAGTAATGAGAACAGTATCATTAGCAGTAATCAGCATGGATTCATGAAGAATCGTTCTTGCCAAACCAATCTATTAACCTTCTATGAGGAGGTGAGTTGCCATCTAGATAAATGAAGGCCCGTAGATGTGGTGTATCTGGATTTTGCAAAAGAATTTGACACAGTTCCCCATAAAT
This sequence comes from Lithobates clamitans, assembly GCA_037952925.1. Taxonomy (NCBI): domain Eukaryota; kingdom Metazoa; phylum Chordata; class Amphibia; order Anura; family Ranidae; genus Lithobates; species Lithobates clamitans. Next base: position 2,713,356 of record JBBGZY010000720.1, read on the forward strand.
GTTTACTGGACAAAATAAGGTCCATTGGCATGGACCATAGGGTGACTACATGGATTGAAAACTGGCTACAAGGGTGAGTTCAGAGGATGGTGATAAATGGGGAGTACTCGGAATGGTCAGGGGTGGGTAGTGGGGTCCCCCAGGGTTCTGTGCTGGGACCAATCATATTTAATTTGTTCATAAATGACCTGGAGGATGGGGTAAACAGTGCAATCTCTATATTTGCAGATGATACTAAGCTAAGCAGGGCAATAACTTCTCCGCAGGATGTGGAAACCTTGCAAAAAGATCTGAACAAATTAATGGGTGGGCAACTACATGGCAAATGAGGTTCAATGTAGAAAAATGTAAAATAATGCATTTGGGTGGCAAAAATATGAATGCAATCCACACACTGGGGGGAGAACCTCTGGGGGAATCTAGGAGGGAAAAGGACCTGGGGGTCCTAGTAGATGATAGACTCAGCAATGGCATGCAAAGCCAAGCTGCTGCTAACAAAGCAAACAGAATATTGGCATGCATTAAAAAGGGGATCAACTCCAGAGATAAAACGATAATTCTCCCACTCTACAACACTCTGGTCCAGCCGCACCTAGAGTATGCTGTCCAGTTCTAGGCACCAGTCTTCAGGAAGGATGTACTGGAAATGGAGTGAGTACAGCGAGTAAAGGGTCTGGAGGATATTAGTTATGAGGAAAGGTTGCGAGCACTGAACTTATTCTTTCTGGTGAAGAGACGCTTGAGAGGGGATATGATTTCAATATACAAATACCATACTGGTGACCCCACAATAGGGATACAACTTTTTATCAAGACTCATGGCCACTCATTAAAATTAGAAGAAAAGTGGTTTAACCTTAAACTACGTAGAGGGTTCTTTACTGTAAGAGCGGTAAGGATGTGGAATTCCCTTCCACAGGCAGTGGTCACAGTGGGGGGCATTGATAGTTTCAAGAAACTATTAGATAAGCACCTGAACGACTGCAACATACAGGGATATACAATGTAATACTGACATATAATCACACACATGGGTTGGACTTGATGGACTTGTGTCTTTTTTCAACCTCACCTACTATGTAACTATGAATGGTGGATACAGAACCTCAATCCACTTCCAGACACATTTGAGTTGACCTGCAGGCACAGGGTACAACTGTGTCAGCTTGCACTATACGCCCCTATCTGAATGAAAAGGGACACTGTGGTAGGATGACCCCACTGTTGACACGGAAACATAAAAAAGCCAGATTTAAGTTTGCCAAAACTTAGCAGAGGAAGCCAAAATCATTTTGGGTGAATGTGCTGTGGACAGACGAAACAAAGCAACATATTTTTGGTAAAGCCAATTATTCTACTGTTTTCAGAAAAAGAAATAAGGACTTTAAAGAAAAGAATACAGTCTCTACAGTCACGCATGGTGGAGATTCACTGATGTTTTGGAGTTGATTTGCTGCTACAGGCACTGGATGTCTTGACTATGTGCATGGTATTATGAAATCTGAAGACTACCAAAGAATTTTGGGGTATAATGTAGGGCCCAGTGTCAAAAATTTGGGTCTCCGTCAGAGGTCATGGGTCTTACAGCAGGATAATGACCCAAAGCACACATCAAAAAGCACCCAGCAATGGTTTATGGCAAAGCGCTGGAGAGTACTGAACTGCCCAGCAATGAGTCCAGAGCTAAATCCCATAGAGCACCTGTGGAGAGATCTCAAAACATCAGTTGGGATCCAATTTAAGAGACCTGGATCAGTTGGCGAAAGAAAAAAGCGGTCCAAAATTCCAGTACAGAGGTCTAAGAAACGTATTGATGGTTACAAGAAGTGAGTGGTTTCAATTATTTTTTTCCAAGAAATGTGCTAACAAATATTAAATTGAAGGTGCCAATAATTTTGTCCAGGTATTTTTTTAAGTTTTGCGTGGATTGTGTCAGATTTGACTTTTGGTTTCTCCACTTTTTTGTGTCATACCAATACAAACAAAAGAAATAAACATGAGAATGCCTAAACATAACATATGTAATTGCAACAATTTTCTGGGCAAAGTGGTGCATTATCTGACAGAAATGTAAGGGTGCCAATATTTTTGCGAAGCCCCAACAGTTATTCCCCTGCAGAAGGAGGTGTTAAACTACATAAAAATTGTATGCTACTATAGCACAAAAACAGAAAATAATTAAAACTGGAAAAACAAAAATAGAATTAAAGAAAAATTTAAATGGTTATAATATTGGGGGGAGAGCGATCTAGGTATGACAAGAAATCAATCAATATGCATATCAAGATAAGCAATGAATTATTAAGATATAAATGTATTATAGTTACCCTTTCAAAATTGCAGCTGGCTTACAATGGTCGTTACCAGAGTCCCCTAAAATGACTGCCTTTCCAAAATGGCATTTTGCTAGGCTTTAGATGAATGTCTCTCTGGATGGATGGGTCTGTTCTGGATGAAGTGGTTCTTGATGGGTGATGAAGTCTTATGGATAAAGTGTCTCCTGAAGCCTCTGGATGAAGTGAAGTGTTATGACTAAGGCCTTATAGGCTGAAACGCATCAATTGTTTTAATCTGTGATTGTTCATTGTGGCTTGTCAATAAAAACAAAGATTTTTTGAAGAGCAACAATCGGAGTGCGGATCATTTTTTCTACATAAAGTGAAGTGTCCCTATGGCTTCCTATACTTGCTATATATACACAATTCTGAACAATAAGCTCATAAAAATTTTAAAAAACCTAGCCCAGAAGGTGGAACTTCTTTTTAGTGGTTCATGTGGATAAATATGTACTTTGTTGATTGTTTAAGCATTGCCTCTCTTCGTCACCAGGTGTCATTCTAATACAAGGAATGTCTGTTCTAAAATCTTGTAAAATAATCTGTTGTAGGAATGTTACCTTTCTCATGGTACAAGCATGGCCATGTGATTTTTCTAATATATAGATATGTATAATGTTTAGGATATCTGGAAACACCAACATATGAGCACATATTTCTGCTACAGCACCATTTCAAATATAATCATATTGATTTTGAAGAAGTGTTTTACCTATATATATTATGATTATTTATATGCATAGGTGAAAGGAAATAACTATATGGATATATATATATGGGTAGAGTACATATCTAAAGAGAAAAGGAGGGCTCACCAACCTAGTGCATTACCAATATAAAAGATTTATTAAAAGTATATAAAAGCAATGGTACTACTCACAAACGAGCATAAATACAGGCTTTTCTAATCAGTCAAACCGCATCCCTTGGCACCTGCAGACAGGACCTGATGATGGGAGGTATCAGATGGCACCCCAAATGACTGAACGGCTGACACATTTCAGGGGTGAACCCTTTTCTTCAGAGCCTAGGCAGTCTATGGCACCTCTGTCCTGTGTGCCACAAAATATATACATCCATGAGTCCACGTCCCATGTGCCCACTACCCTACTAAGCCACGCCCATCAACATGAGCTGGCTCCAGCCAAAGGGGCAGAGCTTTTTCCTTTTGCAACACGCTATACTAATGTCACCAAATGCAGGGTGGCCAACAGACAAATCTATTAGCCATACAGATATTAAATCATTCTAAGGAGTATATTTAGACATGGTAATAACACATCAATTGCACTAGCAACAGTCTGACTAATGCAGGTGATCAATAGCATGTTCAAGTGCACAGCCCGATCCCCTCAGAAAGGAAAGATCAGGCAAACACCTACCCTCATAGTTGTCTCTCCATGACTCTGTGCGGGGGGGGGTCGCTGCCATCCATTCGTTAGCCCTGGAGTCCTCGTTCTCCCACAGCACCCGCTGGAACGCACACCATTATAGAGCCAGTAAGTGTGGGTGTCCCTGTGTTCCAACCCGCACTTCCGGCTCATGCGACGTCATTTCTGTTCCTGTGCGCGCATCTTGTTTGTTGGCCACCCTGCATTTGGTGACATTAGTATAGCGTGTTGCAAAAGGAAAAAGCTCCGACCCTTTGGCTTGAGCCAGCTCATGTTGATGGGAGTGGCTTAGTAGGGCAGTGGTCACCTGGGGTGTGGACATATGGATGCATATATTGGGGCACACAGGACAGAGGAGCCATAGACCGCCTAGGCTCTGGAGAAAAGGGTTTGCCCCTGAAACGTGTCAGCCGTTCAGGCGTTTGGGGTGCCATCTGATACCTCCCGTCATCAATTCCTATATGCAGGTGCCAAGGGATGGGGTTTGACTGATAAGGAAAGCCTGTATTTACACTTGTTTGTGAGTAGTACCATTGCTTTTATATACTTTTAATAAAACTTTTATATTGGTAATGCACTAGGTTGGTGCGCCCTCCTTTTTCTCTTTTTTCTCTTTAGTTGTATGAATACCCATTGTTCTGAGGAGGGCTGCAAGATTATAGACTTTGCCTTATACCAAAGAATGGATCACACCATCTGTGTATAGCGAAACACTGGAGCGCAGGAGACTATTGTTTTTTAGAGTATATATCTAACCATGATCATTTGTATACTTAAACTATTTCTACATGTAGAATAGTTCTACTCAGATTAATACATCACTACATAACGAGATTATTATTATTATGCCACTAGATTATATATTCATGATTGAATATGAGAATTGAGGTCATAGTCACATTATTATACACTCTTATATATGTGGAGATGGTGTGGTTCTTATTAGAATATTCTCATCAATACATGAAAAAAAAACTCCATAGTGCCATCTCAGCATATTATGGACTACAGAGGTTGTACATCTAAACATGCTAACACCCCTAGCCAGAAATCCGTTGTACAATGATGTTTGGTATGTATGTGTACTATGTGTAATATATATATATATATATATATATATATATATATATATATATATATATATATATATATATATATATATATATATATATATATATATATATATAATGGCTCTTTTTTTCCTTCATATTCAGTTGTTGAGATATTCTATGTATGTAGAGGTATATTGGAGGTTTTTCAGATTGGTAAACATAAACCAAGGTTTCTTCTTTATACTCTGGATATGGTGTATTCTTCCCTTGGAAAGTCAGTTGATGTTTGCTGTCTTCAAGGTTTATTACACCAATCTTAGTAGGAAATAATAAAACGGCTTTTTTCTAGGCTCCAGGTGGGAAAGAAAGTACACACTCATTGTTTTATCAACCAGTCTGGGAAACAGGCTTGTTTACAGACCCCCAGCTGATCATAATTAAACAGAATGTCCTAAAGTGAAAGACTGGGATGACTGTGTCCTTAAGTTGACTCTTTAATATCTTAGCCTATTAAAACCTATTAAGTTTTAAACATCCATGTTTCCAAAATTGAATGATAAAAATATATATATTTCTTCACAACAGTTCTGACAAACTAAACGTATGATTCCCATTGTTCCCACCCTACAGCTGCTCCGACAGATCTATAGTGACTGGTCGTTGTTCTGTCCCAATTTCATTACCCTTCTCCCCTCTGTGTTCCCCTACTCCCCTTACTCCTCCCATTTCTCCCCCGTTCCTGTCCCCTTGGTCGAGAGACCCCTTACTCTTTGGTTATGATTCATTAGCCCCGTTAATCTTATAACATCCATTGGTTGATCCCTTTACCTGTAAGCTTGAATCTGATATGATATGTCTCTCAACCTTCACTGTATTTCTTTTACCTTGTAACATTTTGAAAAATTTCTAATAAATAATTATTTTAAAAAATGTGCAAAGTTCTTTCATTTATAGTAGTAAAATTAATTTAGAGTGGTGCACATTTGTCTTCAGTAGGGATGCGCCGAACGGACCCCTATTTGGTTCACACTAGAACTTTCGAACACTCGAACCCGAATAACGAACCCCATTAAAGTCAATGGGACCTGAACATCAAAAATCAAAAGTGCTCATTTTGAAGGCTTATATGCAAGTAATTGGGCATACAATGGTTATAGGGATCCGGGTCCTGCCCTGGGGGACATGTATCAATTAAAAAAAAGTTTGTGAAAAACGTCATTTTTAAACTAGAAAATTCATTTCCTGGAGAAAATGAGTGGGCATGCTGAATAGCTGAATTGCTAAAGCTGCCTGGATGAATAGCTTAAATTCGTAAGAAAAAGTTGAAGAAGTGAGAATAGTTGGAAAAGTAGGAATGGATTTAAAATAAACATGAATTTCATTAAAAAAGTTTAACAATACCACTAATGTATGAAAGATGTGGAATATGTAAAGGTTTTTTTGAAAAGCTTTTTAATCATTAATCCTCACACCTAATGAGTGTGAGAGAACCCTTCAAACAAGCCTTAATAAATCCACAATAGTACATGCTATGGAAACAGCGACTTCACCCTTAGAGACACATGGCCTTTGTGAACGTATCGGTATAAAATTTATGTTGATAAACTTAAAAATGTGGGCATGTCAGCGATTTAAAAAAGAAGTTGGCTGTGCGTTTCGCTGGAAAATGTGAAGAATTTTATACAGGACAGTCAATGGAAGAAAGTGTAGAACTCTTGTCATTTGGAAGCTCAACCAGCCAAAAGTAAAAGGCGTATCAAAAAACTGAGCACATTGCCTGAAACTAGACAAAAATACCTACATTTTGATGTATAAATTGTGTATGACAATTAGATCTTATGGGCGTGAGAGCAATTTATAGAGAAGGAACTAAGATAATTTTTTAAGGCTCTGTGCTCTAGCTATGACATCATCCACTGTAAGCAGCCCAATACACAATCTGTTTAATTGATAACATTTCCTGAAAAGATCACTAAACTTAAGCTTTTTCACAAAAACTGTAATGCCCTGTACACACGATAGGATTTTCCGACAACAAAATCCATGTTTTTTTCCAACGGATGTTGGCTCAAATACACGGTCACACAAAGTTGGTCAGAAATTCAGAACGTCAAGAACGCAGTAAAGTACAACACATATGACAAGCCAAGAAAAATGAAGTTCAATAGCCAGTGTGGCTCTTCTGCTTGATTCCGAGCATGCGTGGAACTTTGTGCGTCGGAATTGTGTACACACGATCGGAATTTCTGACGAAGGATTTTGTTGTCGGAAAATCTGAGGTCCAGATCTCAAATTTTGTGCAATGGAAATTCCTATGGAAAATGTGTGATGGAGCCTACACACGGTCGGAATTTCCGTCAACGAGGTCAACAAGGTCCCATCAAACATTTTCCGTAGTACACCATGTGTACGGGGCATAAAAGATATCAAGCTGAAAAGATATAGCCAGATAGCTGAATATTTTGTGAACATTTTAAAGCTTCTGTAGGTGAAAGTATGAAGGAGATGAAACTTTTAGGAGCGGAAGAAGATTTTAAGGATTTGAAGCATGCTCTCATTCACTTCAATGTTAAAAAAAGTGTTAATATTTTAAAAAGTATGAATAGTAGAAAAAAAGTTGAAGAAGTCCCATCATTAGCTGAAAGAGCTGAACATTTTAAAAGTTGAATGGTTTTAATAGCTGAAAGTATGCAGAAGTTACACAGAAGTTACGCAGAAGTTACGCAGAGCCAAAAAAGTATGGAGTAATAATAAAATTTAAAATAAATAAAAATGAATAACAATAGTGGGACTGCTGAAGCAGTCCCACTAATGAGCAGTGATTTTTTAATTTTTAAAGCGAAAGCCTAAAAATGAAAAATTCCTTCCAATATAGTGCCTGGGGGGTCCCCTTAGTCTACCTGTAAAGTGGCAGATCTGTAAAATCCTTTTCTTGGAGTACATCATGGGACACAGAGAACCATAGTAATCAATATGTGGGTATATAAGCACTTTCAGGTGATGGACACTGGTATACCCAATACAGGAAGTACATTCCCTATATAACCCCTCCTCCTTCCAGGAATACTTCAGTTTTTGTAGCAAAGCAATATACTTAAACCCCAGGAGGGGGAGGGACGTGCATGCCTGAGGGGAGGGGCCTGACGCGGCGTGTGTGTGAGCCCATGGAGGAGCGCCGGGTGACCAGCCGGGAGCCGAGCGGGGTGAGAGTCCGTGGTGCACTGGTGGATGAAGGCTGCTGAGAGGGTTCACACCAGCCTCCCAGTCTCCGACAGTACAGCGGCACAGCACTCCACGCTGATGGGAAGGGACTGGAGGCTGCTGAACGAGGTGGGCGGTAAGCGGTCGGAGCGTACGGCAAATCCTCCGGAGCTGTAGCCTGCAGCTGATTCCTCCCCCCTCTCTTCTCCTGTCTCCCCCCCTCGCCTATCTCGGCACCCCAGCTTGGTGGTTTTCATCTGGCTCCACTGTTCAATAGCTGAGAACGTATGAATGCAGTGTAGCAAGTCCTGCCCACAGCGTCTGAAAATAAAGGGAGCACAAGTCGGAAGCAGCATGTTAACAAGGATCAGGTAACACCAACTGATAATGCAACAAGAAGAATGAACGCATCTCCAAGGTAATAGATATTTGATTTGTATAGCCCTTACGGTGTGGTGCAGGCTGAAAGGTATTATTTTCATTTTACATAACGAAGATTACAAACCAGCATGTGAATAAGCAATATTACATACGGGGCTAACTTGTAAATGTTGACTGTTAATCAGTGCCTCCAGTGGAGTTGATTGCACCCTAGCAGGGGAAAGAAGTTTGTGAACCTGATTAATAGGACTGACAAGTTTATTTTCAAAGTGTTGACCGACAAGGGTGGACAGGCTTGTCTCTCCGTCCTCAGGGAGCAACCGGTAGTGGAGAAATGATAAATAGCTATTGAAGTGAATGACACCAGACTGAAGGAGCAATTTCTTCAATTTAGCACCAGAGGCAACAATAAAGACAGGTACTCCCAGAAAGCCTCCCCAGGAAAAGCCCATCTGAGGGATCAGAAATAAGAAGTATGAGAGGGAGTATGAGAGGGAGACACAGAGAACAACTGAAATTAAGTCCCCCAGAGAAAGTTTAAATACAAGCTCAATCCAGAAGTATTTAAAAGAGAAGAGTCCCCAAAGTCCAGGAGAGGAGAAAAAAACAGGAGAACATAAAAGGTAAAAAAAAGGGGACAAAATCTAAAGGGGCCCAGGGACATAAGCCCAGAGAAGGTATTGGAATTGGAACGGTACTCAACCCAACCACTCCCCAAGGCAGTATGGCACAAATGTCAACTAAATTAGAAATGTTGGAAATGTTTTCTAAACTTGAAAACTCTATCAAAAGTGAGAACGCCAACGTAAGAGGGGACATGGGCCACTTGTTGAAGAGGGTGGAAGAGGCTGAGGAAAAAACAGGACAACAAGCCCAGGAGATTGGGGAGTTAAAGACACAAGTTAGTAAACTACAGCTGGCTCATAGGGAACTCCACTATAAGTTAGAGGACCAAGAGAATCATAACAGACGTCAAAACTTAAGGATCCGAGAACTACCAGAACAGCAAGAGGAAGACTTGGAGATAAAAATGAACAAAATATTCACCCCACTTTTGGGTAGAAGCGAAGAATATGAGCTAAGTATAGATCGAGTCCACAGAGTAAGGAAACCCCCGGGTCTGAAAGAAGAGACACCCCGAGATGTTATAATAAAATGTCATCAATATGAAGATAAAGCTAAAATATGGAGCAACTTAAGAATAGCTCCCCCATTACAGTATGAGGGAACAAACCTCCAGGTGTTCACGGACTTATCTGCCAGAACTTTAGCTCGGAGGTGACAGCTGAAGCCTCTTTTAGAACAGCTGAGGGTTGCTAATATTAAATATAACTGGGGGTTTCCAGCCTTTCTGGTAGTACAGAAGGAGGGAAGGACAGTTCGACTGAAATTTTTAGAAGAACTTCCAGACTTTTGTAAAAACCTCAAGATTCCAATCCCAAATATATTGGGTGTACAAGAACGGAGGGGAGTGAGGGTGGAGAGTGATCACTGGCAGAGAGCTTGAAGGGGTGCATAAGTTTACTTAGGCTGGGTGGGGGGGGCTGTAGGAGAATGGGGAGGGGGGACCCCAAATACGATAGGGGAACCCAGGAAGCCTGAGGGTCATCAGGGTGCCGGGTTTTCTCTCCGTGGGCTCGGTCCTGCCCCTTATTCCCTCTCATAGGGGAGGAGGGGATGAGGGATAAGGACAACAGGGGTCGCGGTCAGAGCCTCACCCTAAGATTTGAGGTTCACCAGAAGAGATCAAAAGGTGGAACCAAGGCCTGAGCAGGGTCAGAAGGGGGAGGAGGGGAGGGAGGTGGCTGGGTATGGGGGGTGGGATAAGGGGGGGCTGAGTTGAGGGGATAGGGGGCTGTGGGATGGGGGGGAGGGGGGCTTTGGGAGGGCAGGTGATAGGGGGGATCCTCTGGTATTTTGCAAACAAATATGACTGTCCCGTTGAAAGCCAAATAAAGGGCCACTAATTTTAGGAAAAATAGAAGAAGAGACAACACTAACTTTCATGACCTATAATGTTAGGGGCCTAAATACTCCCAACAAGAGACACAAGATCCTGGAAGAACTCAGGCGACATGGGACAGGGGTGGTCTTTTTACAAGAGACTCACCTGTCCCATGAGTCTAATGTTAAATTACACTCGGTTCATTTCCCAACATGGTACTATGGAGATACTATCACAAAGAGAGCAAGAGGTGTAGCAATAGGGTTCGGGAAAGGTATTAGATTTGAATTAGTGGATAGGCTGACAGACCCTGAGGGGAGATTCCTCTTCCTAAAAGGTAAACTAGGTAGAATAGAGTGTACATTGGCAAATATATATGCGCCGGATAGGAACCCGATTAAATATTTAATAGACATTCTAGGAAAGCTGACGGATTTCAAGAGCGGGTGTGTGATTCTGATGGATGATACGAACTTCTGTATGGACCCCAGTCTGGATAGTATGTCCCATGAACAGAAGACAGGTAACGTCCAATTGAAAAGGATAAAATATAAACTACATGTATGTCAACTTGTGGACATATGGAGGATTCTTAATCCTAAAAAAAAGATTTTACGTTTTTCTCTCCTGTACACGGAACCTACTCAAGGATAGATTATATACTGGTGGATCACAGACTGATAGAGTGGATGAAAGATTCTGGTATAGAAACATCAACATTCTCTGATCATTCCCCTGTTAAAATGGTGATGGTAGTCCCAGGCATTATAAGACAGCCTCACGCTTGGCGCCTAAATGAACAGCTATTTCAGGATGAGGAGACCGTAGAAGTTGTGAGAAAGGAATTAGAATATTATTTTGAAAATAATGATACAGGAGAGGTGTCAGGGTCAACCTTGTGGGAGGCCCACAAGGCCTACATAGGGGGGATCCTGATAAAAGTAGGATCAAGGAAAAAAAAAAGAGGGATCGGAGAAAATAATAAAATGAATAGAAGAGATCTCTAGAATGGAGCAGGAACATAAGAAATACCAGGGGAATCAGACCGAAATACACCAAAAGTTAGTCATGAAAAGAGAGGATCTGAAGGATCTCTTAGAACAGGAGGAGCCTCCAACAGAATAACCAAAGAAAGATATCAGTGGGGAAATAAGGCCAGTAGGAATCTAGCCCGAATGTTGCAAAAGAAAAAATCTTTAAACTACATAGACAAAATTCAAACAAAAGACGGGAAAATGGTCCATTCTACTAAAAGAATAGCGGAGACATTTAAAAATTATTATCAGGATCTGTATGCAGTAGCATCTGACAGGGGACAGGCGGGAGATAAAAAAAACAAAATAAATGACTTCTTAGAAAAGGCTGGACTAAGTAGGGCCCTTGCAGACACGGCCAAAGGGAAAAGCCCTGGCCCTGATGGGTTTACAACGTATTACTATAAAAAGTTTAAAGATATTCTCATTCCAAGGCTCCGCCAGTACATGAATGGCCTTGGGGCAGAATACGAAACGGATGGAGAGGCTCTGTCTGCAATTATCACAGTCATTTTAAAGGAGGGGAAAGATGGGACGAGGTGCTCCAGCTATAGGCCCATTTCGCTGCTGAACGCAGATATAAAACTGTATGCCAAAGTATTAGCTGGTTGGGTTAAAGGAGTGAAAAATATATAAAACCCAAATGAAGATACAAAAGTCCCAAATGAAGGTAAGAAAAGTGACTGGCGTCACAAAAACACACAGTCCCTGGAGCCAAGGCAAATGCAAACAGTGATCATGGACATGTAACGCAGTCCTTGGAGCCAAGGTAGATGTATTCAGTGTACATAGACGTAAGACACCCAGTGAAAAATCCTCCACCTAATAAGATGTCCGCTTACCAGAGGTAAGCTGTGAATCAGCTTAGTATTAAACCTCTCCACGGGCCAGGATCTTACGGTGTGTTTAGCTCAATCCACACAGTAGGAGGACCCAAAAGGACAAAACAAATTCTCCATAGTGTAAAACTGTATTGCAATTTATTGAGGTAAAAAATGGTCACACTTACATTTAAAATCAAGATATAAGGGCACATATGATAAGAATCAGCCGGCCGGCTTGCATGCACCCGTTCAGGCGAAAAACGATGACGTCGGCGCGTCAACCTTCCGACGTACGTTTCGTCCTACTGGACGTCATCATGGGAACGGGCGACGCACTGACTCATCGCTATTTATGGAGACAAAACGAAACCAAGCCTCGCTATGAAGCTCGGATGGCGTCATCACAACATCCTGTTAGAAGAGGATGTATGCATCGAGTGGCAATGGGAAAGACTGACGTTGCCCTCGTTGGCCAATCGCAACCTCTTATTTACGAGGGAAGGGTTAGATTAATAGAATAATAGAATACATTGGAGGGCATGATCTAAACCTATACACGCCATCTAGTGGACCAAGTGAGATTGACACTCAAAGCCACTATACTATTGTATAGAAGGAGAAACTGGTAAATAAAATAAAATGAAAATATTTTTCTAATATAATTATGATATCTAAATATTAGGAAAAATGATAAAATGACCTACTGACGCCATCAGAGAATCAGAGAGAGTTTACAAGATTTTATAGACAGCATGTCCATATAAAAAATTATAATGTACTTAAAATAAAAAATAAAAAATAAAAAATAAAAATACAATAAAAATATCCAGATGCTATAATAGAAATGTCACCCCTCATAACCCGACTCAGTATTTTAGATGGAATGATGGTAGGATAGTAGGATGATACGGTATATTGATTTAAGAATTATCTAGAAAAGCGTTTAAATCTACATCAACGTTGAGCCCAAAGGGGGTGTAACACTTCAATCTGTGTATCCAGGTCATCTCGAGTCTGGAAATTCCTCGTATGACAGACCCCCCCCCTCCAATGTGGAGTGTACCTATCGATACCAAGAAAGATAGTTTTCCTAGGGTCGCGATCATGTGCTTCTAGATAATGTCTTGAGACCGGGTGTTTAGGGAAACCAGTGAGGATGTTAGTAATGTGTTCATTAAGCCTTACAGATAAGGGGCGCTTGGTTCTTCCTACGTATTGTAGGCCGCAAGGGCATTGAAGAAGGTACACCACTCGCTCTGTGGAACAGGTGATGAATGATCTAATCTCAAATTCCATCTGGGTGCTGGTGGAAATGAAATTATGTGTCCTTCTATGTGTGCAACCACTAAGAGAACATACCCTACACCTCCTGCACTGATAGAAACCGGTCATATATTCAAAAAATCCTTTTTTGATAAGAGGAGGATCTAGGACATTTGGGGCCACTCTATTCCTGAGCGAGGGGGCACCTCTATAGATTACCTGTGGTTTGGCCGGAAGGATAGGACCAAGCACATGGTCATTTTTGAGAACATGCCAATGCTTTTTTATTAGCTTAGCTACATTGTTATGTTGGGAAGAATAAGTGGTAATAAAGGGAATTGCGGGTACCCTCTCACGGTGAGGCTTACTAGTTTCAAGTAGATTGCATCTATCGATTTTGGCCACTTCATCTAATGTGTTCCTCAGAGATGTTTCCACATAGCCCTTCTCTAGGAAACGTTTTAATAAGATATCCGCTTGGGCTAAAAACTCAGTGTGGTTAGAACAATTACGTTTTAAACGAATAAATTGGCTCTTTGGCACAGACCTCAGCCAGGCCTCATGGTGGCAGCTGTCAGTCGGTATATAGGAATTCCGATCTGTGTTTTTAAAGAAGGTGGCTGTAGTAAATTCTCCATCCTTCACACCAATCTTTAGGTCCAAGAAATTAATTTCAGACTGGCTGGCCTCATATGAGAGTCGGATCCCCCGGTCATTATTATTCAGCCCCACCATATATGTATCGAGATCTTCACGGTCGCCATTCCATAGGAGGAGGATGTCATCTATATATCTGGCCCACAACACCACCTGAGGTTTCTGCTGGGCATAGATGACATCCTCCTCCCACAGGGCCATGAAGAGGTTCGCCAAGCTGGGGGCATACTTTGCCCCCATGGCGACCCCCCTGTCCTGTCTGTAAAACTGACCCCCAAACCAAAAGTAATTTCTAGTGGCCACAAAATGGAGTAGTTGCATAATGAAACATATTTGTTCATCGAATAATGACGAATCTCGTCTGAGATAATATTCAACTGCAAACAGTCCTAGATTATGGGGTATTACGGTGTATAATGAGGCGACGTCTGCTGTCACCAACCACCAATTGGGCCCAGGGGTATAATTAGAAAGTAAATTAATTACGTGACGGGTATCCTTAAGGTACGACGGCATCTTGGTAACTAATGGCTGTAGATAGAAATCTATATACCTGCCCACCCGGGACGATATGGAATCTATTCCACTAACTATGGGACGTCCCGGGGGGCAGGTAGGATGCTTGTGAATTTTTGGCAGGTAATAGAGAACAGGGGTACGGGGGGCTTTTGGTACCAGATAGGCTTTCTCCTTATTATCTAGGATACCCTGTTCTGACCCGAACTTAATTAGCACTTCCAATTCTTTTTTATATTGGGCTTTTGGGTCTGATCTAAGGGGGGTATAGGTGTCACGATCTCCCAAGATGTTAGACATTTCTTTAAGATAGTCATTCCTGTCCAAAACTATAATGCCACCCCCCTTATCTGCCGGTCTAATGACTAAGTTTTTATTGTGACATAAAGAATCCAGACCAGTTTTTAAATTTTTGTCAAAGTATACTTTTTTGAGGGGTAATTGCTCTAAATCTTTGAGGACTAGATCTTTAAACACCTTCAATGAGGGGGCTATAGCCCCGGGAGGGTTGAAAAGGGAGGCATTTGATAACCCAGAGTGACGGTATTCATTAGAACCGGTTGTAATATTAGTAATAGGGTTAGAGGTTAAATACCTTTTAATGTTGACCTTGCGGACAAATTTGTGCACATCCATAAAAGTTTGAAACTTATTCAAACTTCTCGGTGGTGCAAATTTAAGACCTTTGTTGAGTAAAGATTTTTCAGAGTCATTTAAGGAAACAGAACTTAAATTGAATATACCATTGTTTGTTATGCGTTTTTCCTTTTTAGATCGCAATCGCCTCCCCCCTCTAGTTCCTCTCTTTGATCTGCTGGCCTTTTGGTGCCTTGGCCTGGCCTGTGAAAACCCCATTGTTGATGATTAGAATTAGAGGGGCCAGGTTTATTCCCATCATCAATGGGTCCCCCCGATCTGGGATGGGACTGTGGGGCCAATTGGTTACGTGCTTCCATGATGGTGGAACTAGTAGGGGGGCCTTCAAGGTCACTTAGAGGGTAGAATGGATTGTGGGTGCTGATATTGTATTCCGAGTACTCTCTCCTAGTGATTCTGGGTCCAGGATTCTGAAATTCTCGAGGCCTACCCTCATAGTAACCCAAATTGGAATCATAATTGGGGCCATAAGGGTAGTCTGGATGGGGCTCAAAATTGAAATTACGGGGAGATGGCAGATGATCCTTATACCCATTATATTGATCATGTGATCTGCCCCCAAAAGGGTGACCACCCATGGGTCTTTTATTGCCAGAACCTCTACCCCTCCCTCGTCCTCCATGGTTAGAACCACCTGTCCCCCGAGATCGTCTTGGTTGAGAGGGCGGGTAATAGGGTGGAGCGCCTCCCTTCTCACCCATTCCTCGTCTAGAGGAAGAGGGTTGTGTTCCCTGTTGGGACCTACCAGAGGGGCCATTATGGCCTCCCGGAAAGGGCCCGGAAAGGTTGGGTTGTGATGGAGGGGGGGCATATACCATGGCTGGGGGTAGTCCTCCTGGGTTAGATGGACCCCACTCCATATTTTCAGCTGTGTTTTGTTCAGCTAGTAATTTTTTTTGCCATTCAAAAACTACTGCCCCTTGGTAGTCTAATAGGTCTCTATTGTATTTCTTTTTCTTTTTGATTCTCTGATCTCTTTCCTCCTTTTCTAATAAGGAAAGGAGGGAGAGCGATTTCTCTTTATAATCATTGCTCTCCTTAAGAGGGCTTAGTTTTTCTTTGATGTTTTTGATTTCATCATCTAACCTAGTGAGTTTAGTTTTTTTACGACCAATGAGAAATTTTAAAAAATCTATTCCCGCTGTATTGAAGTAGCTAAACCACTCTTCTAGTTGGACATCGCCTTTCTGTGGGCTGACCTCCCATCTGAGGCTTCTGGGCACCATACCCCCTTTAACATAAGTGTCAAGATAGGCTATGTCCCACTGAGTGTGTATTTCAGATATAGTCAAATTCTTAAGCCTTGTAAAAAGGCCACTGAGGTCTCCCTCATCCTCTTTGTATGACTCAAATACACCATCAGTGTTAAACTGCCTAGCGGCTCTGTAATCAAAAACATCCATTGAGGGGGGTTTTTAGTGAAACCAATGAAAAATACTGGTTGTGGTAAACCTATAAATAGCAGCAGTATTACAGCCACAAAATGTGAGTAGACAAAATAAACCATAAACAATACCGCGCTAACATAAAGGTTGTTCTACTAATGATTAGCAGAGTGGAAAGAATAATAAGCTGCAATCTTAGCGTGAGGCGTGCACACAAACATATAAAGAAAAATCAAAAAAAGACTGCGCTAAAACAAAAGACAATAATCATGTGATATGACTAATCAGAACATATACAAATGTTTAAAAATGAGTTATTCAAAATAATAGTGAATAAAAAACACCAGAGCTTTCTTGAAAAAGTGACTGAAAAATATATAAAACCCAAATGAAGATACAAAAGTCCCAAATGAAGGTAAGAAAAGTGACTGGCGTCACAAAAACACACAGTCCCTGGAGCCAAGGCAAATGCAAACAGTGATCATGGACATGTAACGCAGTCCTTGGAGCCAAGGTAGATGTATTCAGTGTACATAGACGTAAGACACCCAGTGAAAAATCCTCCACCTAATAAGATGTCCGCTTACCAGAGGTAAGCTGTGAATCAGCTTAGTATTAAACCTCTCCACGGGGAAGATCAGCTCCTCAGGTCTCCAACCAAGGAAGGGGGTGGCCAGGATCTTACGGTGTGTTTAGCTCAATCCACACAGTAGGAGGACCCAAAAGGACAAAACAAATTCTCCATAGTGTAAAACTGTATTGCAATTTATTGAGGTAAAAAATGGTCACACTTACATTTAAAATCAAGATATAAGGGCACATATGATAAGAATCAGCCGGCCGGCTTGCATGCACCCGTTCAGGCGAAAAACGATGACGTCAGCGCGTCAACCTTCCGACGTACGTTTCGTCCTACTGGACGTCGTCATGGGAACGGGCGACGCACTGACTCATCGCTATTTATGGAGACAAAACGAAACCAAGCCTCGCTATGAAGCTCGGATGGCGTCATCACAACATCCTGTTAGAAGAGGATGTATGCATCGAGTGGCAATGGGAAAGACTGACGTTGCCCTCGTTGGCCAATCGCAACCTCTTATTTACGAGGGAAGGGTTAGATTAATAGAATAATAGAATACATTGGAGGGCATGATCTAAACCTATACACGCCATCTAGTGGACCAAGTGAGATTGACACTCAAAGCCACTATACTATTGTATAGAAGGAGAAACTGGTAAATAAAATAAAATGAAAATATTTTTCTAATATAATTATGATATCTAAATATTAGGAAAAATGATAAAATGACCTACTGACGCCATTCCTCCTATGGAATGGCGACCGTGAAGATCTCGATACATATATGGTGGGGCTGAATAATAATGACCGGGGGATCCGACTCTCATATGAGGCCAGCCAGTCTGAAATTAATTTCTTGGACCTAAAGATTGGTGTGAAGGATGGAGAATTTACTACAGCCACCTTCTTTAAAAACACAGATCGGAATTCCTATATACCGACTGACAGCTGCCACCATGAGGCCTGGCTGAGGTCTGTGCCAAAGAGCCAATTTATTCGTTTAAAACGTAATTGTTCTAACCACACTGAGTTTTTAGCCCAAGCGGATATCTTATTAAAACGTTTCCTAGAGAAGGGCTATGTGGAAACATCTCTGAGGAACACATTAGATGAAGTGGCCAAAATCGATAGATGCAATCTACTTGAAACTAGTAAGCCTCACCGTGAGAGGGTACCCGCAATTCCCTTTATTACCACTTATTCTTCCCAACATAACAATGTAGCTAAGCTAATAAAAAAGCATTGGCATGTTCTCAAAAATGACCATGTGCTTGGTCCTATCCTTCCGGCCAAACCACAGGTAATCTATAGAGGTGCCCCCTCGCTCAGGAATAGAGTGGCCCCAAATGTCCTAGATCCTCCTCTTATCAAAAAAGGATTTTTTGAATATATGACCGGTTTCTATCAGTGCAGGAGGTGTAGGGTATGTTCTCTTAGTGGTTGCACACATAGAAGGACACATAATTTCATTTCCACCAGCACCCAGATGGAATTTGAGATTAGATCATTCATCACCTGTTCCACAGAGCGAGTGGTGTACCTTCTTCAATGCCCTTGCGGCCTACAATACGTAGGAAGAACCAAGCGCCCCTTATCTGTAAGGCTTAATGAACACATTACTAACATCCTCACTGGTTTCCCTAAACACCCGGTCTCAAGACATTATCTAGAAGCACATGATCGCGACCCTAGGAAAACTATCTTTCTTGGTATCGATAGGTACACTCCACATTGGAGGGGGGGGGTCTGTCATACGAGGAATTTCCAGACTCGAGATGACCTGGATACACAGATTGAAGTGTTACACCCCCTTTGGGCTCAACGTTGATGTAGATTTAAACGCTTTTCTAGATAATTCTTAAATCAATATACCGTATCATCCTACTATCCTACCATCATTCCATCTAAAATACTGAGTCGGGTTATGAGGGGTGACATTTCTATTATAGCATCTGGATATTTTTATTGTATTTTTATTTTTTATTTTTTATTTTTTATTTTAAGTACATTATAATTTTTTATATGGACATGCTGTCTATAAAATCTTGTAAACTCTCTCTGATTCTCTGATGGCGTCAGTAGGTCATTTTATCATTTTTCCTAATATTTAGATATCATAATTATATTAGAAAAATATTTTCATTTTATTTTATTTACCAGTTTCTCCTTCTATACAATAGTATAGTGGCTTTGAGTGTCAATCTCACTTGGTCCACTAGATGGCGTGTATAGGTTTAGATCATGCCCTCCAATGTATTCTATTATTCTATTAATCTAACCCTTCCCTCGTAAATAAGAGGTTGCGATTGGCCAACGAGGGCAACGTCAGTCTTTCCCATTGCCACTCGATGCATACATCCTCTTCTAACAGGATGTTGTGATGACGCCATCCGAGCTTCATAGCGAGGCTTGGTTTCGTTTTGTCTCCATAAATAGCGATGAGTCAGTGCGTCGCCCGTTCCCATGATGACGTCCAGTAGGACGAAACGTACGTCGGAAGGTTGACGCGCCGACGTCATCGTTTTTCGCCTGAACGGGTGCATGCAAGCTGGCCGGCTGATTCTTATCATATGTGCCCTTATATCTTGATTTTAAATGTAAGTGTGACCATTTTTTACCTCAATAAATTGCAATACAGTTTTACACTATGGAGAATTTGTTTTGTCCTTTTGGGTCCTCCTACTGTGTGGATTGAGCTAAACACACCGTAAGATCCTGGCCCGTGGAGAGGTTTAATACTAAGCTGATTCACAGCTTACCTCTGGTAAGCGGACATCTTATTAGGTGGAGGATTTTTCACTGGGTGTCTTACGTCTATGTACACTGAATACATCTACCTTGGCTCCAAGGACTGCGTTACATGTCCATGATCACTGTTTGCATTTGCCTTGGCTCCAGGGACTGTGTGTTTTTGTGACGCCAGTCACTTTTCTTACCTTCATTTGGGACTTTTGTATCTTCATTTGGGTTTTATATATTTTTCAGTCACTTTTTCAAGAAAGCTCTGGTGTTTTTTATTCACTATTATTTTGAATAACTCATTTTTAAACATTTGTATATGTTCTGATTAGTCATATCACATGATTATTGTCTTTTGTTTTAGCGCAGTCTTTTTTTGATTTTACTTTATATGTTTGTGTGCACGCCTCACGCTAAGATTGCAGCTTTTTTATTCTTTCCACTCTGCTAATCATTAGTAGAACAACCTTTATGTTAGCGCAGTATTGTTTATGGTTTATTGGGTTAAAGGAGTGTTGACTCTTTTGGTACATCCCGACCAGGTGGGTTTCACCCCTGAAAGGCAGGGAAGAGATGACGGTGTAGTGTAAGGATCTACAGAGGATAAAAGAAAGTGGGCCCCCGGGTCTACTCCTGTCGATTGATGCCGAAAAGGCCTTCGACAGGGTAGACTGGGGGCTCATGATACAGACCCTGAAAACAATGGGATTTGGTCCAAGAATGATCCAGTGGATCAAAACCTTATACCATCACCCAACAGCAACCATAAGATTAAATGGCGTATTGTCTACACCCTTTGAGATGAAAAAAGGGACAAGGCAGGGATGTCCGTTATCCCCGCTCCTGTTCGTGCTATCCCTAGAACCTCTATTAGCCACGGTACGAATGAATCCTGATATAAGTGGAGTTAGGATTGGAGAAGAGGAGCATAAACTCACAGCATATGTGGATGACGTATTGTTTTACGATTACTTTGCTAACCTACTAAACACTTTGAAACAGTACGGGGAGATATCCAACTTCAGACTAAACTTAGCAAAGTCGGGAAGCAGATGGAAGTGAGAGCTGAGGAGTGAGAGTGTGCGTCCATCCTGCTCCTGGATATGGCTCTGTGTTTAGCCTAGTTAGCTGTGGAGATGTGCTGGTGCTTGTCTACGGCCCCCCTGCTGTGTCACTTACGAGACTGATATCCCCTGTGCGTCAGTGGCCGGTGCTGTGCGTCCCTGTCTGGGGGCGTGTGTGGGATCAGAAGCAGGTGGAGGAGTGGATACTCCGTGCATGACAGAAGCCAGACGAGGGGGAGCGTGGCTCGGCTGCGGGTCTGAGTGATTGGAGGAGGAGAAAGCCGAAGGTCAGAGTCTGTCAGTGTTTGGTAGAGGCGGGACTTTCAGTGTGCACAGCAGCTAACATGCTAGCCGTACTGTGAAAGGATTGAGCAGGAATTTGGTGTGCTGGCTGGAGCGGTGTAATCAGAGACAGTCTGGCAGCTAAAAATAGCGGTGGGGTGAACAGCTGTGAAGATCATAAAAGCATTCCTTCGGTCCTGTGCATCCCCATTAACTGGGCTGGAAGTATCCTCTGCTGTGTGAAGGGAGGTATTGTATTAACTCTCTTAACCCTCTGTTAACCCTCTGTGACAGAGTCTGGTGCCACCTGTATTTTCATTATGAATGTATAGCAAGGACTGCCGTGTATTGAAATATTGAAATAAGGGCTGAGTTACTGGATCAGTTACTGTGTGGATAAGCCTTCCTTTGAGTAAAGAAATAAAGTATATTGCTATATTGCTATACAGTGACACTGTGAGACGGGTTGTGCAGGTGGAACAAAGTATAAACTTACAAGGTGAGAACCAATATGTCAGGAAGAAGGAAGGGAGAAGAGCACCCCAACCAGGACAATATGGGTACCCAGTCTCTACGGTCAGCTAAAGAGAAGGAAAAAAGCCTCCACCCTATTGTGGCAGGGGCAACGGCAGCGGCGGTTACAGCTTCCGCCAAATTAGAGAAAATGGTTCTTGCAGCGGAGCATACCCCAAATAAAGGGGGGCATCTAGCACAGAACAAGGCGGCAGTGGACAGGAGGAGTCAGGGACAGTCGAGCCTGCACACTGCTATGGCTAGTACAAAAACTCCCTCTACAAAAAGCGCAGGTGTTTCTAGTAAAGAAATGGAGGCCTCAGCCTCCTCAGAATGTAAGGCAGAAGGTGAGCCCTCCTTAAAGGACATTCTTCTGGCAATAAATGTATGTAAGCAGTCGCTGGGGGAGCTTGGAGTTCAAATGAAGGATATCAAAGAGGAGTTGTCTTTAGTGCGAAACGATCTTAAGAAAACCGCAGAAAGGGTGACGGAAGCAGAAAATAGAATAAGCCTGATAGAGGATGAGCTATTCCCTCTGAAACAAGAAGTGAAGAACTGGAGAGAAAAGTGCGACAAGTTGGTGGGGAAGTTTGATGAGATGGAAAATAGACTTCGCAGGGACAACGTGAGGGTGGTGGGGGTCCCTGAGGGGAGGGAAGGTCCAGATCCGATTGTTTTCCTGGAGAACTGGTTGGTGGGGGTGTTTGGGGGTGAGATATTTTCCCAACAATTTTCAATAGAAAGAGCACATAGAGTCCCGTTTAGACCCCCCCTCCTGGAAACCCCCCAAGACCATTCATAGTGAAGTTCCTAAACTACAAGGACAAAGTAACTCTCCTACGTAAAGCCCGAGAATTGGGGAAGGTCCTATATAAAGATGCCAGGATATCAAAATTTTCAGATTTCTCCCCGGACCTACAGAGGCGTAGAGCTGGGTTCCTGGGGGTTAAACGTAACCTCCAGAAATTCAATGTTACATATGCCCTCCTCTACCCAGCTAAGTTACGGATAACCGCACTGGGGGGGAAGTCAGATTTTTGAGACCCCGGACAGTGCGCTAGCTTGGTTAGCGGATAAGAAGGATCTGTTACCCAGGAAATAGTGGAAATAGTGGAGGAAGTATGGGGGAATTAGTAGACACAAACAGGGCTTAAGGCTAATTTTGTTTTAATAATATATTTGTTCACTTATAGGAGCAGGATTGTAGTGAGTGTTGTAAATGGATATGAGATGGGGAATGGTGTTAATTATTTTTTTTTGTGGATAGGGGGGGAGGGAGGGAGGTGGGGGGGTGGGGTGGTAAGGGTGGGGATGGGTTGTGGTATGGTAAGGTAGGTGGATATGGGCTGGCCATTAAAAAAGCCCCTAGGGGTAACCTAGAGTGGTATGGGAAGGATGGGGGGGAAGGGGGGGGAATTGGGGAGGGGGGAAAGGGGGGTGGGGGGAATAAGTATGGATATAGTAAAACACAATACAAGGTAGTAAGCCGCACGTTAAATGTAAAAAGAACTTATGACACGTTGGAATATAGAAAAGCACAGAAGACACAGATAAAAATAGGAATAAATATAGGGATAACTTGAAGGTTTGTAGGGAGACAAATGATATGCAGGTTTTGCACTGGATGTTACACGATATGAAAAGTAGGTTTTGGGTGTTATGGGAAAACACAGAGTTATTATTTTGTAAACACGATATAAACTCCAACACCTGGGTAAATGTGGTATGGGAAGAAATGGAGCAGGATGTATTAAAATATGTAAATAATAGGAAGCTTCAAAAAACAATAGGACCAGTGGAGATCCAGAGAAGGGGTACCCTTAGACGATATCTGTCCTTCTTTCTCGGTTGTGGTGTTAACTTTACTTCAGATTAGTAAATGGGACTAAAGATAGGCTCATGGAATGTCAGGGAGATGGGCACTCCCTCTAAGAGAGCATTGGTATTTGATATATTAGATACGTTTAAAGTGGATATTGCTTGTCTGCAGGAGACGCATTTGACACGGGACACGAAAACCCACATAAGAAATAGAAAATATTGGCACCAGTTTCATGCGGTACACACCTCTTATTCAAGGGGGGTGGCGGTGTTAATTGGGAAAGAGGTTGTGTTCTCCTGCAGGCAGTGCAATATAGATGTGGAGGGGAGGTATGTCTTCCTGCACTGTGTAATAGGGAATCAGGAATGCATATTAGCTAATATTTATAATCCTCCACCTTTTAAACTAGACGTTTTATATTCTTTGTTGGAGTTCATGGTGGATAAACCGAATATACCTGTTATTGCTTTAGGGGATTTTAATGTCGCAATAAATAAAGAAATAGATAGATTTCCCCCAGGAAAAAAGGGGCAGGGCTTATACGGGATCCGAATGGACCAGTTTCTTAAAGAGGCAGGATTGTTGGACCTCTGGAGAATGTGTAATCCAGGGGTGCAACAGTTCTCATGTTATTCAGGTACGCACTCCTCTCTTTCAAGAATTGATCTTGTATTAGGTAAAGATATGGCCGCACATATAGTCAGAGACATTACGTATCAACCTAGGGGGGGTATCAGACCACTCATTAGTGACCGCCAGGATGGATACGGGATTAAATAGACAACGGGGTATGTGGAAACTTAATCCAATCTGGCTTGAGATATTTGCAGACCCAAATAAAATTATAACTAGGCTGAGGGAGTTTATAAGTGTAAATGAGGACACCACAGTAAGAGGGGTAATGTGGGATGCCCTGAAGGCATACTTGCGGGGTCTGTTGATCCAGCAGGTATCCAGGTCAAAAAAAGCCTCAATGGCAGGGGTAGAGAAGGCCAGGGAGGAGCTTCGAGCGGCAGAGAGGGAACTTGTGAGAGACCCTACCCCGGACAGACATCAGAGATGGGAGGAGAAACAGTTAAAATATAAGGAGGTAATGACTAGGAAATCCAAAAACAAGAGGCTATTTCAAAATCAAATGTTATATGGAGAAGGGGAGAAAGTGGGGAAGATACTGGCCCATATTGTAAAATCAGATTCTCCCCCCCGACGATCCCCGCTATTAGAACTAAAGATGGTGTGATTACATCTCATCCAGATAAAATTAATGAAACATTTAAAATTTATTACGAGGAATTATATAGTACCCGGGGCTCAGCGAAGGGGGCGAATATGGATGGCTTTTTTAGGAAAATAAAGTTGCCCTCCCTCTCAGGGTTGGAGATTGAGGCATTGGAGGCCCCGATTACATTAGAAGAGATTGGTATAGCAGTAAAGGCACTGGCCAATAAGAAATCCCCTGGGCCAGATGGCCTCCCAGCGGTGATCTACAAGAAGTATGGGGAGATATTGTTACCGGAACTTTTAAGGGTATTTGAATGGGCGTATCAGGAGGGGAAACTACCTGTGTCAATGTCTGAGGCTATAATAATAATATTACCTAAAGAAGGGAAGGACCCCTTGGAACCTGCTTCTTATAGACCGATCTCTTTATTATGCTCGGATGCAAAAATCTTGGCAAAGATTCTGGCTAGCAGACTTCAAAGGATAATACATAGGTTGATCCACCCGGATCAAACTGGGTTTATCCCCCAGAGATCAACAAGTGAAAATATAAGGCGGTTCTTTTTGAATGTACAAACCCCAACAGAAAACTCGGGCACCAGAGCTGCCCTGATGTTAGATGTAGTAAAGGCATTTGACAGCCTGGAATGGGGATTTATATGGCATATATTGCAGGTATATGGGTTCGGTCCCTCATTTAGTAAGTGGGTAAAAATTCTATACAATAAACCTAAAGCAAGGGTCAGAAGTAATAATGTACTCTCAAGCGAGTTTTGCTTGGAGAGAGGCACCAGACAGGGGTGCCCCTTGTCGCCTCTGATCTTTGCTTTAGCAATGGAACCAGTGGCTGCCGCTATAAGGCAAAATAGGAGTATGGAAGGATTCCGGAGAAGTTCTGGGGATGAGAGGATCGCATTATATGCGGATGATGTACTTATCTTCTTAGGAGATACAGAAGGATCACTTGGTCAGGTGATGAGTATTTTTGCAGAGTTTGGGGGGATCTCGGGCCTTTCTATAAACTGGGAGAAGTCAGTGTTATTGCCAATAGACCCGATTAAGCAAGGTACCCTTTTGGAGGAAACCGCACTAAAAATTGTGGAGAAAACAAAATATCTAGGCATTCACATAACTAAAGAACCGGGTAACTTCCTAAATAATAACTTGGTCCCACTGTTGGAGAAATTTAGGAAAAAGACTGATATATGGAGGAGACTTCCACTGTCGGTAGCTGGTAGGTGCAACCTGTTAAAAATGCTATGGTTGCCTCAGCTATTGTATATTTTGCAAAATTCACCAGTATGGATCTTTGGAAAGTGGTTTAAAAAAATAGATATGCTGTTTAGAGGGTTGATATAGAAGGGAGGGCACTCCAGGGTAAGCCTACAGATACTACAGTTAGCGACATGTGAGGGGAGTATGGCGGTTCCGCATCCTCGAAACTATTTCCTGGCAGCCCAACTACAACATCTGAGATCAGGTAGTAGTTATGGGAGTAATAACAACACGGAAATAATGATTGTTGGAGCACCTCATAGGCGGATTTTGGAGGTATTAGAGGCAAACTCGTTTATCTATAGGACCCCAACGGTTAAACTAATGTTAAAAGTGTGGAACTTTATTAAGGGCATGAAGGGGATGGAGGGGGAAGCGAGGTACAGCCCATTATGGAATAATAAGAATTATCAGGAACTATTACAGATAGGTAAAATTAAGACTTGGGAATTAAAGGGGATAGTAAAATTAGAGCAACTATATAACGGTAATATGTTAAAGACATTTGCTGCTTTAAAGGAGGAATTTGGTATTCAGAATAAGTCATACTTTAACTATGTACAGATCAAGCACGCCCTGCAGGCCCAATTTGGAGAACAAGGCCCGAACTGGTGCCAATCTCCCATTTCCCAAAAGATAGAGAGCACTGAGGGAGCAAGGGGCCTAATAACAGAATTCTACCAATATATTTGTAAAAATAGTAGGGAAGGACCAGATAAACTTAAGTGTAGAAGGGAATGGGAAAGGGACCTGGGGACAATACCGGATACTCAATGGAAAGAGATTCTGGAGGGGGGTCACCAGGTGTCGGTCTCACCGGCCCAGAAGTTCTCACATCTATTGCTCCTGCATAGGGCATATTATACCTCTAAAAAACTATTCAAGTATGGGAGAAGGGTAAACGCCGATTGTCCCAGATGTCAAAATACAGGAGATATGTTACATATGATGTGGAAATGCCCCAAGCTATTTCGCTATTGGACGGAAGTAGTGGAGAATATAAATAAGGTTTTCGATCTAAAGCTAAATATAGATCCGAAATGATGTGTTTTGGGGGCAGTGGGAAATTTGGGTAATGGGAAGGCTAAGAGTAAAGCGGTGCGGAGATGCCTTTATCAGGCAAGAAAGGAAATAGCTAGGAGATGGCAAGCAGAGAAACCCCCTTCAGTAGAGGATTGGGTTAGAACGGTCTCAGAAACAATAGGGAAGGAAAAGACAGTTTATGCTAGAGGAGGGAATATAAAGGAATTTTAAAAAATCTGGACTCCATGGATTGAGAAGGTAGAACATCTTAGATAGAGTATAGGGGAAAAAAGAGGATAGGGAAAAGTGTAAGATCCAAGTTTAAAGTAGAGATATGCGTGCAGATAACTAAGATATAGAGTGGGCTGACCACCAGGCTTATAGTTCTGTGTAAAGGGGGGTATAAAAGGGAAGAAAGTCAGCAGAATATACCCGGTAGGGTGGACATATACATCTTGTAGGGTAGTAGATGATTGTGTTACTACGAGGTTTTATGTACATTGTTTATTATGAGATGTGAGGTATTTTGTATGAAGATGAATAAAAAGTATTGAATTTAAAAAAAAAACTTAGCAAAGTCCAAAATTCTCAATATAAATATTCGTAAAACAGAGGAATGGTCACTGAAAACGGAATTTAAATTTGTTTGGAGGAGGGAACTGAATTACTTGGGAACCAAACTAGCAAATACCATGAATAGGACCTATAAAACAAATTTTATAACATTATTAGACGAAATTAGAACCGAGTGTAATAGAATAGTCCAGAGGCCCATATCATGGATCGGCAGGATAAATATTATAAAGATGGTTCTCCTACCAAAGATTTCTTATAAGTTTCAGATGTTGCCAATCGCTCTGCCTTTGTCTTACTTTAGAAAACTAAAAACAATTATTATGAACGCAATATGGAAATACAGAAAACCGAGAATCTCCTTTGCAGTCTTAAGACGAGCAAAGGAAAGGGGAGGTTTAGCGGTTCCAGATGTCCACAGCTACTACAAGGCCATTGTTTTGTCGAGAGTGGTGGAATGGGCCAAGGGGAAGAAAGAAAAAAGATGGGTCAAGATAGAAAAAACACTTAGTAGGGCACAATTAGGAAAAATAATATGGAATCCACCACACTATAGAAGGATTGATGTAAACACACCCTTACTTACACGGAACGTTTTAAAAATATGAGATAAAATGTATAAACAATTAAATTGGAGTTATAACTCTCCACTAATTGGGCTAAAAGACAATTAGTTTTTTGCACCAGGGGAAAAGGTAATAGGAGGAAATTGGATAAAAAAAGACACGACACAGTCAAAAGACATTTTAAAGTAATGGAAAATACTCTCACTTTTAGAGGTAAAACACAACAATAATTTTTGGGTGATAGATGAGTGGCGGTACCTAAAGCTGTATCACTTTATTAAGAGTCTTCCTCATCCTATTAGATCAGGAGATGAGCTGACTTCCTTGGAAAGGTTGTGTTGCATGGATAATGTAAAAACTATGATCTCCAAGCTCTATAATCTGGTGTCGAGGGTGAATGAGGTGGAGATACCGCCATATATCAGGAAGTGGGAACAGGAGCTGGGGACACAGAGGGATAATATTGGTATTGGGAAAATACTGACCTTAACACATGGCTCAGCGGTTGACGCCAAAACCGCGGAAATAAATTATAAATGTTTAACGAGATGGTACGCTACCCCTGATAAAATCAGTAAGTTTCAAAAGGACAAATCAGCAGAGTGTTGGTGAGGTTGCAGTGAAACTGGGACAATGGCACACATCTGGTGGTCCTGTCCCAAAATTAAAAAATATTGGAGAAAGATCATTCAGTATATTAAAGAAATCACTAAAATAGAAATCAGGGAAGATCAGTGGGTGGTGTTGAGGGAGATGTGAGGCAATACAAGGACTCTTTGATACCACATCTTCTAAATGCGGCCAAAAAACTCATATCCAAGAACTGGCAGGAGGAGGAGAGTCCCCCATTTTGGGACTGGATCAACGCGGTCAAGGAAACTTATAAATTGGAGTGCCTAAGAATAAATTTTGAAGATAATAATGAAGGGTTTAGAGTGAAATGGGCGGGCTGGAGGGAGTTTAAAATAGCGTGGAGTTATGCTGAGTAGTTGAGACAAGAGTTTCAATAGGGAAGTCGATGAATTAAAATTATTTTTGAAAGGCAAATATACAGAGGGGCTGGGGGGGGGTGGTGTATAGGGGAGGACTTAGTCGGGGTATTAAAGACGAAGATACAGGGTAAATATTTGTTTGTTATACCTTTATACTGCATACACTAAACTACAATGATGTGACATGAAGCGGGATAGCAATGAGCCAGAATGATGATATAAGCATCCCTACCAGAGTCTGCTGAAGTGGCAAAAAACAAATAAATAAACCCCAGAAAGAGGGGCAGGACCTCTGTGTCCCATGATGTACTCCAAGAAAAGGATTTTACAGGTAAGCTAAAGAAGAAAGTGCAAAAATAGGCCACGTCCATAAATATATGAAGACAAAAAAAAATAGGTAGTACTACGTATTACCAGGGGGACGGACTTTTTAGGTTGAGAAACACTGGAGCGGAAGTAACAATATAAAAATATAAATTTATTGAAGGTTACAAATACATAAAAGTAGGGATGGGCCGAACACCCCCCTGTTCGGTTCGCACCAGAACAAAAAAAAAAAAATTACGTGGGAGTCCCCCTAAATTCCATACCAGGCCCTTCAGGGGGATTTATCGGAATCTGGAAGCCCCCTTTAACAAGGGAACGCCCAGATCCCGACCCCCCTGTGTGAAATGGTAGGGGGTACTTACCCCTACCATTTCACTAAAAAACTGTCAAAAAAAATGACAAGAGACAGTTTTTGACAATTCCTTTATTTAAATGCTTCTTCTTTCTTCTATCTTCCTTCATCTTCTTCTTCTTCTGGTTCTTCTGGTTCTTCCTCCGGTGTTCTCGTACAGCATCTCCTCCACGGCATCTTCTATCTTCTTCTCCTTGGGCCGCTCCACACCCATGGCATGGGGGGAGGCTCCCGCTCTTCTCTTCATATTCTTCTTCATCTTCTTCCTTCTTCTCTTCTTCTCTTCTTCATTTTCTTCTCTGGGCCGCTCCGCACCCATACTGGCATGGAGGGAGGCTCCCGCTGTGTGACGGCGTCTCCTCGTCTGACGGTTCTTAAACGGGGGCAGGGCCACCCGGTGACCCCGCCCCCCTCTGACGCACGGTGACTTGACGGGACTTCCTGTGACGTCACGGGGAATGCCACAGGGAAGTCCCATCATGTCCCATGCGTCAAAGGGGGGTGGGGTCACCGGGTATTTAAGAACCGTCAGACGAGGAGACGCCGTCACACAGCGGGAGCCTCCCTCCATGCCAGCATGGGTGCGGAGCGGCCCGGAGAAGAAAATGAAGAAGAGAAGAAGGAAGAAGATGAAGAAGAAGATGAAGAGAAGAACGGGAGCCTCCCCCATGCCATGGAAGGAGAAGATGAAGGAAGATAGA
This sequence comes from Lithobates clamitans, assembly GCA_037952925.1. Lineage (NCBI taxonomy): Eukaryota > Metazoa > Chordata > Amphibia > Anura > Ranidae > Lithobates > Lithobates clamitans. The sequence continues at coordinate 2,744,028 of JBBGZY010000720.1, forward strand.
AGAAAGAAGAAGCATTTAAATAAAGGAATTGTCAAAAACTGTCTCTTGTCATTTTTAACATTTTTGAGTTTTTTAGTGAAATGGTAGGGGTAAGTACCCCCTTACCATTTCACACAGGGGGGGCGGGATCTGGGGTCCCCTTGTTAAAGGGAGCTTCCAGATTCCGATAAGCCCCCCGCCCGCAGACCCCACAACCACCGGCCAGGGTTGTGGGGATGAGGCCCTTGTCCTCATCAACATGGGGACAAGGTGTTTTGGGGGGATACCCCAAAGCACCCTCCCAATGTTGAGGGCATGTGGCCTGGTACGGTTCAGGAGGGGGGGCCGCACTCTCGTCCCCCCTCTTTTCCTGTGGCCTGCCAGGTTGCGTGCTCGGATAAGGGTCTGGTATGGATTTTTGGGGGGACCCCAAGCCTTTTTTTTTTTTTGGGGCGCGGGGTTCCCCTTAAAATCCATACCAGACCTGAAGGGTCTGGTATGTAATTTATGAGGAACCCCACGTCATTTTTTTAAAAAATTTTGGCCGGGGTTCCCCTTAATATCCATATCAGACCTGAAGGGCCTGGTATGGAATTTAGGGGGACTCCCACTTCATTTTTTTTTTTTAAATTTTGGTTCGGGGTTCCCCTGTGGGGAAATCCCATGCCGTTTTTATCAATGAACTTCTATGTGTATTGTCGGCAATGCAATAGCCGCGGGTAGTTTTAAATGGGTTTTTTCCTTTGAAATGTCATTTTGCTGTCAGACTGTTCTAAACACAGGAAACATGCGCCCCTTTACAGGCATACTATAGACACCCCCCAGCTATGAAATTTAAAGGGATATTACACTTTTATTGTTTGACTTTAAGCATTAATAAAATCACTGCTCCTGAAAAAACGTCCGTTTTTTAAACTTTTTTTTGCATTGATCCATGTCCCCTGGGGCAGAACCCGGGTCCCCAAACACTTTTTATGACAATAACTTGCATATAAGCCTTTAAAATTAGCACTTTTGATTTCTCCCATAGACTTTTAAAGGGTATTCGAATTTGCCGCGAACACCCCAAATTGTTCGCTGTTCGGCGAACTTGCGAACAGCCAACGTTCGAGTCGTACATGAGTTCGACTTGAACTCGAAGCTCATCCCTACATAAAAGTTAGAATGAAGATTATAACATAAATGCATCTATGAATATTGTGCAGTGAGCCCTTGTATGTCTACATACATGACATACAAGGGCTCACTGCACAATATTCATAGATGCATTTATGTTATAATCTTCATTCTTATTTTTATGTATTTGTAACCTTCAATAAATTTATATTTTTATACTGTTACTTCCTCTCCAGTGTTTCTCAGCCTAAAAAGTCCGCCCCCCTGGTAATACGCAGTACTACCTATTTTTTTGTCTTTACAGGTAAACTGTTATAAAAATCCTATTTTCTTTATCTTACATCACGGAACACAGAGCACCATAGTAATCACTATGTGGGACGTCCCATAGCAATGCTATTTGAGGGGAGGGAGAGACAACCCATAGGGCACCCCCAAACTTTAAGACCTATACTGCTGCCTGCAGCACACTGCGCCCAAAGGCGATATACTCATAACCTTCTTACATTCACCTGATAAAACTTGGTGAATGTATGTACTGAAGACCATGTTGCGGCCTTACAGATATGAGCCATGGAGGCCTGGTGACGCACTGCCCAAGAAGCACTAACCGCCCTTGTAGAGTGCGCTTTGACTTGAAAAGGTGGAATCTTACCCATTAAATCATATGTCTGAATTATAACTTGCTGAATCCACTTAGCGACAGTGGATTTCGACAATGCCTGTCTTTTCTTAGGACCCTCCTGCAGTACAAATAAGACATCAGTCTTCCGGATCTGAGCAGTCGCCTTTAAACAGACTTTGACCACTCTCACTACATCAAGACAATGTAGTGACTTCTCTTCCCTGGAACATGGTTTTGGAAAAAACGATGGCAGGACAATATCTTGGTTCAGGTGAAAACCTGAGACCACTTTCGGTAAAAAACCTGGACGAGGGCGCAACACCACTCTGTCCTCGTGAATAATCAAGTATGGCTCTTTACTAGAAAGAGCAGCCAATTCTGAAACCCTCCTTGCTGAGGATATAGCAACCAAGAGCACTAACTTCCTTGTCAGAAGGACTAAGGGAATATGCTGTATCGGTTCAAATGGCTGTTTTTGTAACACTGACAAAACTAAGTTCAAGTCCCAAGGGCTTAAAGGTGATTTAACTGGCGCATTAAGCCGCATCACCCCTTGCATAAAACAGCAGGCTAAAGAACGTGAAGCAAGCAGTCTTTGAAATAAGATCGATAAATCTGAGACTTGGCCCTTAATAGTACTCAAGGCCAATTTCATCTCTACCCCCAATTGTAGAAAGGCAAGAATTCTGCCTATGATATACTTCCAAGGGTGCCAACCCTTGGATTCACAGCAGGAAACATAAGCCCTCCAGACTATAATATATAGTTCTGGAAGCTGGCTTCCTTGCATTAATCAAGGTAGAGATAACTGACCCGGAAAGCCCACGTTTCTTCAGAATGTGGGTTCAATAGCCAAGCCTTTAAATTTAGAGTTCGCAAGGTAGGATGGAATATCGGCCCCTGTGAAAGTAGGTCTGGCCCTAGTGGCAGGGACTATGGATCCTCCAACGCCATCTTTACGATTTCTGCATACCAGGACCTTCTGGGCCACGCTGGGGCTACCAGAATTACCGGTTTTCTTTCCAGATTGATCCTGCAAAGAAGTCGTGGCAGCAACTGAACAGGGAGGAATGCATAAATAAGTGAGAACTGATCCCAAGGGGTCACCAATGCATCTGTTCCACATGCGAGTGGATCCCTTGTCCTGGACACAAAGTTGTTTTTTTTTTGTTTTTGTTTTTTTTCTTTTATTTTAGTTGTCATACATATAGAGAAATAAACAATTTCATTAATCCATCAATCGTATGAGTACCAACGAATCCATTCAAAATCCAATTAACAGCATTACTCCTATCTTAAATACATCTACAGAAAAAACAATAACTAGTTATTTGAGATAGTCTCCATTCTCTCTTCCGTTAGACCTGCTTCTCTTGTATGCCCTGACAACATACTTTACTACGAAGAAAAATCTCTACATATCTGAAGAGGCAAAAGAAGAAAATAAGAAGCCCCATGAGGGAAAGATTTCCTAAAAAAAAAAAAAAAAAAAAAACACTGATAGGGGAGATGTACTGAGGAAAAGGCGAGTTTACTATACCATCATCCACGAAAGTGAGGTCACCCCCAAGTCCACACTCTCTTTTTCACATACTCTCAGGAGCAAAGAGGGAACTCCATTCCCCTGAGAATTTAAATGTATTCCATTGGCCCCAAGTTTCTAAATATGTCTCCTTTTCGATTTTGAGCCGGTAATAGCAAATCCATCCTATTAACCTCTTTAATTCGTGTGACCCATGTAAGAATTGTGGGAGGGTACGTATCTCTCCACTGCCGTACGATACATGATCTAGCCGTGTTAATAAGATGGCGCAAAATTAATTTACTATATGTTTCCCCCGGTATGTTTGAGACATGTAACAAAACTAGGGCTGGATCTTCTGGGAGGCTATAAATTTCTGTGCTATCCGCCGTCCTGGACACAAAGTTGACTAACTTCATGTTGAATCTGGACGCCAGAAGATCTACATCCGGAGTCCCCCATATTTGGCAAACAGCCCAAAAAATGTCAGGGTGAAGGGACCATTCCCCTGGGAATAACTGCTGGTGACTTAAGTAGTTTGCATGCCAATCTTCTATTCCTGGAATGAAGACTGCCATCAGGCACGGAACATTCCATTCTGCCCAAGTTAGAATCTGGTTCACTTCTGTCTGCGCTGCGAGACTCTTGGTGATTGATATAGGCCAGAGCTGTGGCATTGTCGGATTGGATCCTGACAGGACAATCCCGTAACCTGAAAGTCCAGGCCTTCAGAGCCAGACGCACTGCCCGAATCTCTAGGATGTTGATGAGCAAGGCTTTTTCGGTTCTTGACCACTGTCCCTGGACAGTTGTCTTCTCTAGCACTGCTCCCTAGCCTGAAAGGCTGGCGTCTGTCATTACCACCTTCCAGATAACTGGTCTGAAGGATTTTCCTTTCAGCAGATTCTGGGTTAATAACCACCAACTGAGGCTTTGGGACACCTTTGGGGACAGCCGCATTGGCAAGTCTAAAGCTTGAATCCTTTTGTTCCAAGCAGACAGGATACTGTATTGCAACAGTCTCGAATGGAACTGGACATAGGAAACTGCAGCCACCTGCCAACAGCCAACTGAAGCCACCATCTTTCCTAACAACCTCATGCAAAGGTGAATGGAGGGATCCCCTTTTGACCTGACCATCAGCACCAGCTCTCTTATGGAGTTTATTTTTGCCTGAGGCAAGAACACCTTTTTCTGGGCTGTGTCTATGATCAGGCCCAAGTACTCCAGCCTTTTTAGTGGTTTTAAGGAAGACTTCTCTAGGTTGAGAATCCAACCTAGACTTTCCAGGTAACTGGTTATAATGCATACACTTTGCTCCAAACGAGCCACCGACTGGTCTGTTAGCAATAGATTTTCTAGGTACGCTAAGACTGTTATGCCCTGTGCCCTTAACCTGGCTAGAGGTGGGGCCAGCACTTTTGTGAACACCCGGGGTGCTGTAGCTAGCCCGAAGGGCAAGGCTACAAACTGAAAATATATACGATATGCATCCCTGATGTCGATAGTCGCCAGAAGTCCTCCTCCTTGTAGGATAGAAACCACTGACCTGATCGACTCCATGTGAAAGGAGCAGATCTTCAGGAACTGATTTAGATTCTTTAGATCTAGAATGGGTCTGACATCTCCATTCGGTTTTGGTACTGTAAAGATGTTTGAATAAAACCCCAAACCTTGCTCTTCTGTGGGGATTTATATGATCACCCCCTGAGCCAGTAATCAGTCTAGTGCCTGAAACAGAGATTGCCTTTTCCCTGGATCTTTGGGAACGTTTGATCTCAGAAAACGAGACAGTGGAAACTCCCGAAATTCTAGTTTGTATCCTAGAGACGCTGTGGAGGTGACCCTTCTGTCCTGAATTTCCTCTTGCCAGACTTCTGAGTATTGCAGAAGTCTTCCCCCATCTCTGGCGAGGGGGGGTGACCCTTCATAATGAGGCTTTAGAATTCTACTTTGCAGGTTTCTGGCCCCAGGCCTTCTTCTGTCTCTGGGCCTGACCCTGAGGTTTTCCTCTAGAGTCTGACGGCGGAGGCCATTGCCACTGCCTAGAGGTGGATGCCCCTGGCACAGGGGAAAGAGTCCGCTTAAATGAATGGAGTTTATACTTTCTTTTGACTGGCAAAGAGTACTTTTCCCACTAGAAATTATTTGGATGTATTTGCCCAAATAGCCGATCCCCATGAAAAGGAAAAACAGTCAGGAGCCTTTTGCAAGGCACTTCGGCTGACCAATTTTTTAACCACAGGATCCTATGCATGTGTACTAGAAAAAGCGCAAGGCGGGATGCCTGGTAAATAGAGTCTATGGCAAAACATAATGCTTTTGGTAGTTTGGCCAAATCCTGGGCTTATTGTGCAGGGACCTCCTTAAGGGTTTGTCTAAACTGGTTCTTTAGGGACTGACAGATGCCTATTGCAGCGACTGCAGGATGAGTAATGGCCCCTGCCAAAGAAAAAGAGGATTTTAGCAGGAATTCCAATCTTTTATCTGTTGGATCGTTAAGCATTTGTGCATTGTCTACTGGACAAGTTAGACTTTTATTCACACTGGAAATCGCAGCGTCAACTGCTGGTACATTCCATTTTTTGGTCAGTTTCTCCTCCATGGGATAGAGAACTGAGAATCTCTTTGGAGGGAGAAAATGCTTATCCGGGTGATACCATTTAGCATAAATAAGCTTTTCTAGTAATGCATGGACAGGAAATGCATGAAAAGGCTGTGAAGGTTTTAAGGAACCCAAGGAAGAAACCGAACTTTCAGCTAACTCTGTTAGTGGTAGCATGAAAGTGGAATGAACCATCTCTGTAAGAGATTGTACCAGCAATTTCTCAGATTGCAAGGCAAAAAAGGGTTCATCTACTGTTGTTTCCTCCGCAGAGGAGTAATCGGTTTGTTTTTCCTCCTGATGGTCTGAGGGTAACACCTCATCCTGTACACACTGTTCCCTTGGTGAAGGGTCTGAGGTGGGGGAGAAGGATCTAACACGCTTCCTATCCTTTTGGATGGAGGATGCGATTAAAGATGCTAATCTTCCTTCTAGGCCCTGCAGGGTGGAGGAAAATGCATCCTCAGTCACGTATACAGGGTCTGAAATGTGAGAAGCAGTTACACCACCATTTGGTTCCAAAGACTCACCCTGGCTTGCCATATCTGGTATTTCAGGAGAGGATGACAGTGTGGAGGCACAACTTGGGTTCCCATCTCCTGGGGGTGGAATTTTTGGTACCTTTGTGGTGTTTATTTTGGAAGCCATAGTGCTAAGCACAAAAGCAGAGGCACTAAGTAAATTCACTATTTGCTGAGCAATAGACTAGCAATACAATGCTGTTATAAAGTTCAGCTTGGTGCTGAGTAACAATGTATTTCCTGTGCTGGAAATGCCTGCATGCATCCCTTACATGCCCCAGCGCTTCTGTGTCCTGTGTGTCAGACTTCCATCTCTTCAGTTGCTTGATAGAGATCTTCTGTTAATGAGAAGCGTCTGTTTTAAATGCCTCAGGTGCGAGCTCAACTTCCTTGTCAGACTCGGCGTCCCCAGTGCCGCGTCTAAGCGACGCCCCTTCACCACTAACCCGCCCCCCCTCTTGTTTGAAAATGAACAGCAGTCCGTGCGTGCACGCGGATGGCATTCGGGTCTGCCAGTGCAGACCTGTAGAAGGGGAGGCTCTGTGATCGCCTGATCATTCAAATAAAATCAAGTATGTACAAGGGCTGGGGCGATGGCAGGATAATATCTTATTCTGACATGGTTATGTGGGGAATCTTTCACTGACTCCGTTAGGCATGCAAATTGTGAAGTAAATACCATAAATAAGCTTTTCAATCACAGGGAAGGTGCTACCGCATCCCCCGGGGGGGGGGGGTTGTACAAACTGCTTCTGTACCCCCAGCTCCTTAGTTCCCCCCTTAGGGGGGAAAAGAACACACTGCAAAAAACTTTGTTCAAAATTAAGAATCCCCCTGGCTGCTGAGACCACACACATGCTGTTTTAGCTGGACACTGAGCTGACTGAGAAGCAATGTACAAAGGTATGTGCATTTATTCCCTCTAGTGGAGACTTTAAGGCATGACAGCATTTTACTCATGGAAGAAAAAACCATAGGTGGACTTTTTACAGTTCCTAGGCTTCTTCCCTTACCTTATCCTCGCTGCAGGATACTGCTGTAACAGACAGATCCAAACTTCACTCATCACAGCGGGATGCGTTAGCAAACCTTTAAGGACCGGGTCCCCTTTTATCAGGGTTCCACTCCCCTGGGCCTGTATTAGCACCCTGCCAGGAAAATCTTTAGGTAATGTAAGCATGACCAAAAAGACCTGGGTCCCGGGGTCCAGCCCTGCAAGGAGAGGCGTTACAGGCAAAACCTTGTGCTTCGTATATGAGGCCCGGGTACCATCCACCTTGGCCGCAGTGGCACCTTGGATGGATCCAGTCTATGGAGGCTGTTTAAATCCAGCAAGGATCCCTCCAGTGAGCTCTTCAGAGCACAACTTCACTCGTGACAAACACATTAGACACTGGCGAAAAAACTGAGGTACTCCTGGTAGGAAGAGGGGTTATATAGGGAGTGAACTTCCTGTATTGGGTATACCAGTGTCCATCAACTGAAGGTGCCTATATACCCACATAGTGATTACTATGGTGCTCTGTGTCCCATGATGTACGATAAAGAAAATAACATTTTCCCTGCAAGCTGCCTTTATTTTGCTCAGCAACAGCTGGGGAGCCAGTGTGTATGATGAGGCCACAATGTAGTGCACTGGGAACAAGATTAGAGATTTTTTGGATACATTTCATTTTGACTTTGTATAGAAGTAACGGGTGTGCAAAAATTGGTCTTAAGGTGTCGTGGCGCCTTTCCACCATAACCCTATAGAGGTACTCTTGATGAAAGCAAGAATTGGTCTTGCTGTAAAAAATTGCAATGATATGCACCTGTCAAACAAGTGCAGAAAAATTACTCTTTGGGTGTCGGGGCACCTTCCCACCGTAACCCTATAGAGCTGCTCTTGATGAAGGCAAAAACAATTGCAGTGATATGCATATGGTTGGTGTTTTTTCCATGTTTGATGTGCCTGAGACACAGTTTGCAGATAGCAGCAGTGCGATCTGCTGCAGATATGCTGAGAAAGGCTCAGACAGCTGAACTTTGAGGAGTGGGCCGGGAGAAAATAGCTGCAGAATGTGATGGAATAGGGTGGCTGCTCTCTACTCTTTCTTGATGTTGGCCTCCTTGGGGTTGTGCCGCCTCACCTTCAGTTTCCTCCTTTGCTCTATCTGGCACCCAAGTCGCATCAGTGACCTCATCATCATTATCATCTCCATCTCCTCCATCTTCATCATTACCACTGGAGACAAATTGGCAAAACGCTGTGGCTTGGGGAACATGTTCCTGTCATCCTCAACCTCAGAACCAACATCTGAATCCAGTGATGGCTGGGCATCATCAAGAGGAAAATGGCTGACACTGTGGTCAAATAACTCAAATAAGCTGATTCCTCAATGGCTGATGTTGGGGCTATGGCAGGAATAGGTGTGGACAAGGAGGCAGGTTTATCCACTTTGGCAACTGCAGGGGACTGCACACTTTTCTCTGCTTGCATGACAGAGGATGAGGAGGATAAGGAAGGTTTAGTAAGCCAGTCCACCACCTCCTCTGCATGCTGTGGCTGGATAGCACGAGCAAACTCACTAAACAGAGGAAATGATGCCCTGCCTGAGGACTGACCACTATGTCCACCTTTGCCTGTAGAAACATTTGTTGCTGGCCCCCTTATGGTGCCAAGGGAACGTCTGCCTCTCCTTGTTGTCCTCCCAGACATTATTGGGAGGGAGGGGTTATTATGCTTATAAGCAAATGTAAAGAAGTCATTGAAATCTGTACATAGATGCACTTTAATCAATGTAAAGAGGTGTTTGGTGCACTTTCATTTGAGTACTACACAGATACACTGCAGGGATACACTATAATATACCACAATACAATGTGCCAAACGTACAGTGACGCACAGAGCTATATGGCATTAAACTGGCAGTAACACACAAAACTATATGGCATTAAACTGGCAGTAATGCACACAGAACTATATGGAGTTAAACTGGCAGTAATGCACACAGAAGAAAATGGTGTTAAACTGGCAGTAACGCACACAAAACTATATGGCGTTAAACTGGCAGTAACGCACGAAGAAGTATATGACATTAAACTGGCAATAACACAATCAATTAGACGGGGTTTAACTATCACTACACTGACACTAAATGAAATGTCCCTACTCTAGCTATACACTAATGTAAAGATTACTGACACCGTCTCACTACACTACACTGAAACTATCTGAGCTGTCTCTACTCTACATTAATGTATGTATGAATGACATGGTTTCACTACACTACAGTGAAACTATCTGAGCTGTCCCTACTCTAGCTGCACACTATGCAAAGCTGAATGATGGTCCTCACTACACTCACACTATCCCTAGACTGACACTAAACTAATATTCTACACTGACAATTGAAGTAAAATAGCACAGTATAGCACACTAACTAACTAATAGCACTGAACAGAGCCCTGTTCAATCTCTCTCCACACCAAAATCATACTGAAAATGGCTGCCACTGAAAGAATACTTTCATACTGTGGGGCGGGAATGAGCCATGATTGGACATAGTCATGTTGACAGTGTCCAATCATGACTCTGACAGTGCTCTGTGCCCTGATTGGCTGAAGCTTTCACTGATTCAACCAATCATGGGTTGCAATGCACTGTTCAGCGTCGCAATGCATTGTGGTTGGTACGGGGGAAAACTAACGGTCAAACAACCCGTTTCTTTGGCTGTTCGCCGAACAGCGAAAGTTTGGCCCGAACTTATGTCGGGGCAAACTGTTCGCCCATCCCTAGTCTTCATTGCTACAGTTCAGCTCCTGCCTTCTTAGCAGCTGAAACTAACCAGGTACTGCTGGGTTTTAACATATCTTACACCTGTTGTATCAGCTCTGGGAAGCTCAGGGAAACACCCGGGGCAGCATCTCAAAGTATATCTCAACCTGGTTGAGAAACCCTCTGCATTGGACTGGATCACCCCCAAATCACTAAGGAAGCGGAGCAGAACCAGACATAATACTCGAGGCGGGTGCCTGCATAGAGACTAGCGCAGCAGCAGGGACAGCCTGCAACAGAGGTTGTACCAGAGCAGCCACAGTGGGAGATTCCAGGTGAGCCGTGCAACTCAGGAGCGTTTGTAACACCATGGCAAACTGATCCACGCGGTGATCTTGCTCATCCAATCTGGAAAAAATATTACCAACAAGTGGATTGACTGTATCTTCTGAATTCATGGCCTTCGCCTACTGTCAGAAAGCATGAAATCAGACTTTGACAGAGTACAGTTAAAACATACCTGTTTAATAATAAAAGTAAATAGAACAAACATAGTCAAAACATAGCCAGAGTTCAGGAACTGAAACGCATAGTCAGACAAGCCAAACGTCAGGGAGCCAAAGATGAGCATAGTAAAACAGCAAGCAGGATCTGGAGCCAGCAGGGATGTCTTTAAGCAAGTCTTTTAACAGGAATGCAGGAGAGCGTCTCAGTGATGTTGACTAAGGCGAAGGCAGAGATACTCTGGGCTGGACGGCAGGATATCATCAACAGCTGAGTTACTGTGGAGAGATAGGAGCTGGCAATTAGCCAACAGCTAATTCCAGCTCAAGGAAGGAAGGACTGAACCCTGACATTGCCCCCATCTCTCACTCAAAATATTGTATAGATCCACTCGCTGGAGTGGTCTCGACCTTGCAAACATTTGGCTGTACTTTCTGGCTTCATGCCCATCACAATTAACCCAGTGAAATATTTTGAATTCCCAAGTACCCTGGGGCAGATTTGAGTGCGACTCCATTCACCCCTACAACTTATCTGGTTTGCTTTGGTCAAAATCTATCTCTCCTACTGATTTAACCCCTTTTTCACACTATTGTTGCTGATTCATTTAACTTTGGTCTCCTTATACTCAGAAATAAGCGTTACCTTCATCCACACCTCCACCTTAGAGCATGTTTCTACTCATTATGCCCTCACAAGAACCTCTCCTCCCACTCTATATAGAAAAATTTGTTTTAGGGATAGAGTGTAAAGTGCAAAAAATTGCAGTCTGCCAATATCCTATATATCAATAGAGCAAAAGATATGTGCACATGGTACACCAAAAACCCCTCATTAACTATGGAGGCAGAACCACATATGAAAATATGTCATTAAAAAGTTGATTTTTATTGTGCAAAGATCAGATAAAAACAGATCCAAGTCCTAATCAAATTACATTACATCATAACATGATACATGTTACATAGTTACATAGTTGCATAGTAGGTGAGGTTGAAAAAAGACACACGTCCATCAAGTCCAACCTATGTGTGTGATTATGTGTCAGTATTACCTTACATATCCCTGTATGTTGCGGTCATTCAGGTGATTATCTAATAGTTTCTTGAAGCTATCAATGCTCCCCGCTGAGACCACCGCCTGTGGAAGGGAATTCCACATCCTTACCGCTCTTACAGTAAAGAACCCTCTACGTAGTTTAAGGTTAAACCTCTTTTCTTCTAATTGTAATGAGTGGCCCCGAGTCTTATTAAACTCTCTTCTGCGAAAAAGTTTTATCCCTATTGTGGGGTCACCAGTACAGTATTTGTAAATTGAAATCATATCCCCTCTCAAGCGTCTCTTCTCCAGAGAGAATAAGTTCAACGCTCGCAACCTTTCCTCATAACTAAGATCCTCCAGACCCTTTATTAGCTTTGTTACCCTTCTTTGTACTCGCTCCATTTCCAGTACATCCTTCCTGAGGACTGGTGCCCAGAACTGGACATCATAGTTGAATAATTCTCAAAATACCCCTTAGCACCATCAGATACATCCAAAAGGATGCCGATACTGCAGACCAGGTTCAGCCCTTATGAATTAATGAAACCTGACATGTTTTGGACCTGTAGTCCTTCCTCAGGGGTAGTAGTGGGTATTGAGACTTCTAAAACATAGATATATAGCAGTAATTAGTTATATAGTGAGAAAACATCATTTTACAAATGTAAAGTCACAACTTCAGTACATAATAGTAAAGGCTACTGTTAATGCTTGAAACAATCAACCAAATGGGCACAAAGGAAATACATAAAACCAGGCTGTATCCTGCTTGGTGAAATGGCTGTGCGATACCAACAAAGAAGGCATAGCGTGGCATGGAGTAGGCGGTGAAGCATGCGTTAAGGTATGCATGTATAATGCATATATGATAAGCATCACAACATGCACATTCAAAGCAAGACATGTTTACAAGCAATGTATACACATTATGTCTACACATCAATTCCTGTTCAACCTCTTTTTCTTCCCTCTTTTCTTTTTCTTTACTTTTTTTTTGTTTCTTAGGCATCTTAGATGCCAACTTTGTATGCTGTCTACTCATCAACAAAAGAAAAAAAGAGAGGAGTCTTTGTGGCTGTCTAAAGCTCTGTTTCATTTAAGCAACATGAGGTCCTCATTGATCTCCAAGGCAGGCATATTATTTTGATTGGTGACTTGAACAACTCTACATACATGATAGTAAATCCATATGCTCCTAATGTTGGCCAATTAAAATAATTTTGTAAGCTTCTCAAAAAAATCATGCAAATAGAAATGGGGCATTTACTCCTCTGTGGGGACTTTACAAATATCATAAACCCCATCACTGCCCATAACCTGCAAATGAGATGTCCCCTTTAACCCTTTGTCCATGAAGACAAACTCTATGATGTTTGGTGTTGCCTTCACATTACTGAGAGGGACTAGACCCATTTTTCTGCTGCCCATTAATCGAACTCAAGGATTGACATGTGTCTCTAATGCTGTGTACACCGGGGTGGACTTTTCGGCATCAAAGGTCTGCCGGTCTTTCCGACGGATTTTTGACGGACTTTTGATGGACTTCCGATGGACTTTCGAACAAACGGACTTGCCTACACACGATCACACCAAAGTCCAATGGATTTGTACGTGATAACGTACGACCAGACTAAAATAAGGAAGTTGATATAGCCAGTAGCCAACAGCTGCCCTAGCGTTGGTTTTCGTCTGTCGCACTAGCATACAGACGAGCACATTTTTTGACCGGACTCGAGTCCGCCGGAAAGATTTGAAACATGTTCCAAATCTAAAGTCCGTCTGATTTTCGACCGAAAAAGTCTGCTGCAGGTCCGATGAAGCCCACACACAGTCGGATTGTCCGATTCATCCCGTCGGACCAGTCTGGTCAAAAAGTCCACCCGTGTGTACACGGCATTAGACTTACATCACGTTTCTTGGGCAGAAATTATTTCGATCTCGTCGTCTGATTAGTCCCCTATTTCAGTGACACTGACAGAAGAGCTTAATGTCAATCCTTCCACCTTATGGTGTAACACTTTTCTACTTTCCCTTCGGCAGACCCAGGAGAAATTGAAGTCCCATCTACAAGAGTTCTTCAGAATAAACTCTGGTCAAGATACCAATGTTTTTACAGTTTGGTGCGCCTATAAGAAGAACAGCAAAGCCTAATTCAAATGGCAGCAAGGGCAAATAAAAGGAGAATGCATGCTGTTGATACAATATTGTTCAAGATCAAAACTCAAGAAATGTAAAGTAAATCATCTATAACCCCTGCACAGAGCAGGAGAAATGCTTGAAAATAGTTAAAGCTGCATTTTATTCCCAGTGCAATACAGCTGGAATATTGATAGTCAACTTACCTAGAACTAGACAATTAAAACACAGATTTCCATCTTTGCTTGATCTAATAGATCAGGGATGTTAAACTCAATTTCATCGCAGGCCGCATTAGCATTATGGTTGGCCTCAAAGGGCCAGTTGTATTTTTAAGACTATATAAATGTATCTACTATTTATCATATTAAATAATTGCCTCTGCATTCAGTTATTACAGGTCTTGGTAATAACTTAAAAGGAAAGTTCACCTTTACGTAAAAATCTGTAAGGTGAACTTACACAGGACCCCCTCCTCACCCCCCCCAGTCCTGCTGACTATTGACGGCGCCAACCATTCAGAACCCACGTAGCCCGTCTCCTAAGTGGGGAACAAGACACATGAATGCCAAGAGGATTTCTAAGCCCCAGAGCGGTAAGTTGGCTATAGCAAGGCTCAGAACGTGAGATTGACGCTCTAATGCCCCGTACACACAGTCGGACTTTGTTCGGACATTCCGACAACAAAATCCTAGGATTTTTTCCGACGGATGTTGGCTCAAACTTGTTTTGCCTACACACTGTCGCAGAAAGTTGTCGGAATTTCCGATCGACAACCACGCGGTCACGTACACCACGTACGACAAGACTAGAAAAGGCCGGTTCAGAACCAAGCGCGACACCCTTTGGGCTCCTTTTGCTAATCTCGTGTTAGTAAAAGTTTGGTGAGAGACAATTCGCGCTTTTTCAGACTCGTGGCTTTCAGATCGTTTTCTGCCGTTCAGTTTGTGCTTATGGGTTTGTATTTGCTCTTCAGTGCGTGCAGTCAGTTCGTATCAGAGTTTTCTGTGCGATCTTGTCCGCTCGTTGCTGTTTTTCAGGTCGCTCTTCACAGGCCTTGCTGTTCTTCAGTGCATTCTGTTACTTCGTTCTGAGCAGCCGACCGTTTTCAAGCCATGTTTCATATGCGTACTCCTCGTACAGTTCGTGCTGTGCGGGGGCTTGGTGTTGGGGTCCTGACCTTGACACAAGTCCAGTCCATGAACAGGGTGGGGAGGAGTTCATGGACCAAGTATTGGTTGCTTCAGCGTCACCAGTTCTCTCATATGCCTTTGCTCCATGAGATCCGTGAGAATAATCCTGATTTCAGGAACTTTCTCTGGTTGACGGACCCCGTGTTTCACCGTTTGTTGGCTTTGCTGACCCCCTATATCAGCAGGCAGGATACCTGCATGAGGCAATCCATCACTCCGGAGCAGAGGTTGGTCGCTACCTTGCGGTATTTGGCGACAGGGAGAAGCCTGCAGGACCTCAAGTTCTCGACAGGCATCTCCCCCCAGGCTATTCTTTGTGGACATTTACTGCTTGTGTTTGTTTTAGCTGACCCTGACAGAAATTTGTTGAGTGCAGAAAATGTCGTGATTGGGTAACCTTATAAAAAACAGTGTTGGCTGGTACTTCCTAAATGCAAAAACACATTTCACTACAAGTGCACTTGCAACTGCACTGAACCTGCAGTTGTAGTGCAAAGAGGATTTGCCCTTAGGAAATAACCCCCATTTGTGCATAAAACAACAATTACATCACCCCAAAAGTGTTGTAGTGTTGAGACAATAATCCACACATTCTTGAGTAAGGCACTTTTTTATACCTGCACAATCACATGTGCATTTACCAAAGGTTTTTAAAACAAACCAACATGTTTGTTGTATAACAATGTTTGCAGTAGCATTATGAAAAATCAAAATATCCATTTCAGATAAAACAGGCCTGTGTAAAACCAACAAGAAAGCCAAAAAACTTGAACTTACAAAGTTCACATTAGGTAAAACCTGAAGGCTATATCAGACATCAGTATTTAGGAACTGGGTTTGATATAGCGTTCAGATGGGGGGAAATCACCCCTGGAAAAGCCAAATTTGGAAGATGCACACCAATTTACAAATGTCCACATGTGCTATCTGCCATCATGGGGGATCAAGGGACGTGTTTGGGGGGAGCAAGCCCTTCCTCAACGCTACTTTATAATTGAGGAAGGGGTTGCCCCCCCAAAACGCGTCCATTGATCTCCCGTGATGGCAGATAGCACATGTTGGCACACTGTGTGCATCCTCCAAATTTGGCTTTTCTAAACATTGAAAAAAGTTTGGTACCATAAAACAGGTGATTTTGTGGGGTTTAAATTCGCCCCAAAACATCAATGATGTTATAATTTTTTTTAATAACATCACTGATTTGTTGCTGGATGTTTTGCAATTGGAGATTACACGCCATGATCTCCCCGATCAGTATCTGGGCACTTTCAGATGTAAAGCGTTCTGGATCCCTCACATCACGATCACCTAAAAAGAGATAAAGAACAAAAAAAAAGGTCTCAAAAATCTGCCACCAGCCATCTCTTTTACCTGAGTCTGTGGTCGCAGACACCTGTTGTGGTGCCAATCTCCACCACGTCTTCTTCTTCCTCCTGCTCAGCTTCTTGGGTTGGTATTTCCCCTTCTTCCAGAGGTGGGGGGTCTCTGGTCTCCTCGGATGAGGGGTGTCCGAGTCTTTTCTCCCCTATGTAAAGCAAAAATGGTATACTTAGCACACAGATATTTGATGGCAGAACTATAGAAATAGGAAACATTGCTTGGAAGGTGGTACAATTGTCTATTTTAGCCGAGTTCCAAGATGTTTTTTTTTTATTGCCCATTGTCAAGATGCAATACTTTACCTGTTTGGTACAAGCTTCACAGATGGAGACCCCCCTATAGTATACACTGGAGCACCTGTGTGGCCCCCTAATAAAAATGGTGTTCTTGTGTCCCACACTAGTGCTCCAGTGTCCAGATGTGAAAACAGCTGCTCAGTGTCCTCTCCTTACACACAATCTAGTTTGCATTTCATTCTAGTAACAAACCCATCTACACAAACAAATATTTGGCATCCAAGTAGGCCCCCAAAAATGTGTGAAAATGCATATGGCCTAAACAATGGTGTTCTAGAGGCCGAAAGAAAAATGTTTGATACGAACGAATAATGTGCCCATGAACATTAAAGTTGACCTTTGGAAACGTTACAACTAATCAAAGCATATGGAGCAGAACGAACGTAATAAAGACAGAAAGAATAGGAACACAGCACAACTACTTACTTTTTTGCAGCACTCTCCGGATCTTTCGGTACTGCTCTGGCTCTCTCAACTTCAGGTCCGACCACCGCTTCCTGAGCTGATCTTTAGACCTTCGTACCCCGAAATTCCGCTCTAGACTCCTGACCACTTTCGCCATGATTTTGGCCTTTCGGATATTGGGGTTGGGGTAAGGCCCATATTTTCCGTCATAGTCGGACTTCCTCATGATGTAGACCATCTCCAACATCTCCCCAAATGACATATTTGTGGCCTTAAAACGTCTCCTTCTGGATCGGGACGTGCCTGGATCCGCCCTTTCCTCCTCCTCCTCCTCCTCGTTGCTACAATTAGCCCGCACCTGCTGTATGTCTGCCATCATGCTCTTCCCCCACTGCGCCGAACGAAAAGGGGCGGGGAATACACTAGAAAGAACGTCAGGGGCGGGCGGAGTTACACGCATGCGCAGTGTGTATAAAGCGTAACACGCGTGCGTATTACGTTTGATCTGTGAGCGGAGGAAGGAGCATTGAACGCGGCAATCGTAAGAACGAAGGTAAGAGACAAACTTGGGCCTATACTGCTTCTATAGATTGAGGCCTATATTGTAACAAGATTAGGAGAGTTTGGTGTGACATTAGGCTTTGTCTTGTGTTGTGTCTTGCAGTGAACATGGATATGGTACTGAAAGATCAGGACTTCATTTCAGTCTTCATAGAGATGCTAAGGGAGCTGCCCTGTCTGTGGGAGATTAAACACCCCCATTACAAGAACCAAGCAAAGAGGAAGGCAGCACTGGAGCAATTGTGTGAAATTGTGAAGCAGGTGATCCCCACGGCAGACATCACTTTTTTAAAGATTTTCATTGGTGGCCTGAGGAGCACATATCTGAGGGAGCGCAATAAAGTCCTTGATTCACAGAGATCCGGAGCAGCAGATGACATCTATGTCCCCAGGATGTTGTACTACGACAGGCTGCACTTTCTGGCAGGCCAGACTGAACCCAGGCCATCCCTCTCCAGTCTTCCTTCCACGCTTCCTTCCCCCCTGGCTGAGGCTTCTGATGCCCAACCTGGGCCTTCCAGGCCACATGTGGAGGAGCCCAGATTGAGCCAGGTATAGCATTCCTCTAAATATTTCTGCTTGTCCAATCAATGATGTTAACTAGATGTTAGTTGGGAGTACTAATTTATGATTGTGATTGATGATGCAAAAACTAAAACCATGTCCCTTTTTCATACACAGGGAAGTCTCAGCCAGGAGGTGGCCGGGCCGAGCCGGCTGGCTGATCTGCAGGTCCCTCCACCCCCCCTGGAAACAGAAAGTGGCAGTAGGAGGAGTACCCTAGAGGAGGCTGCTATCAGATTTTTTTGTAGGGCTACAGAGGTCCTGGGAGCACCCCACACCAGGCAGGAGAACATTGCTGCATTCATAGCCTATAAAATGCAGAGGATGGAGGAGGGCCAAAAAGCCATGTGTGAGGCCCTCATATCAGAGGCTCTGGCGAAAGGTATGAGGGGCCAAATTACACCTCAAACACACCTTCGCGATGGTCCTCCTCCTCCTCCTGCAGGTCCTACTCCTCCTCCAGGTCCTACTCCTCCTCCTGCCACATCTCCAATTGCACAGCCACAGCCCGGAAGGAAGTGTGAAAGGAAGAACAGACAGTGAGGACCCTGGATCCAGTCTGGTCGGCCAAAAGATGCAGCCTCTTGTGGTACCACAGCCTGGGGACACTGATGTCATCTGCTGCTATCCGGATCTCTGTGAATCCCGGACCAGACTGCCCTCCCTTACATATGGACTCCTCAGGCCACCAATTTTGAGGTTTAAGAATTGATGTCTGCCGTGGGGGTCCCAGGCTTCACTAATTTCTCCTGTTGATCCAGTGTTGCCTTCCTCTTTGTTTGGTTCTGAGCCCTTAATAAAGGATTTTTGTTTTGAATTATACTCTCCTATGTGTTTTACTTCAAAAATGATGGTTTGTTTGTGAGGATTCAGGTACATTTCTAATATACAATGTGAAATGAACAAGGGACACCAACAACAAAAAATCTCATGGAGATTAAATAATAAAAGATATCAATGGTGTTGGGGTAACTTGCCACACAAAACACACACAAAAATATTCTGGAGTAAAAATAAAAATAACATTGAACAAAGATCAGCCTTGGAAAAAATCCAAACATTAAAGAAAAAAAAAAGCTTAAAAACAAAAAAAAAAACATAAAAAATATAAAACTGTCAGATGTGACAACTAATAACAATATATTGAGGGAATCCCACTAAAAAAACACAAATAAAACTTTGTGAGAAGTGTGTGTGAATATGAGCAGCAAAACTACTTAATTCTTGTCACATTATAAAGAAGAAGAGAGTGCGCTCAGAAGTTTACCAGAACGAGCTGTCCCGTGTCGGAATTTCTTCTGAGCATGCGTGGCACTTTGTGCGTCGGAACAGGCCACACACGGTCGGAATTGACGCGATCGGATTTTGTTGTCGGAAAATTTTATCTCCTGCTGTCCAAATTTGTGTGTCGGAAAATCCGATGGAAAATGTCCGATGGCGCCCACACACGGTCGGAATTTCCGACAACATGCTCCGATCGGACAATGTCCATCGGAAAATCTGACCGTGTGTACGGGGCATAAGAGGGGTCCTGTGTAAGTTCACCTTACAGATTTTTCTGTAAAGGTGAACTTAAACTTTAAGACCTAAACTGTGAAAGGCAGGTGTAGACCAGCATGGAGCCCACTCACACTCCTGGAGCAGATGATGCAAGTCTGAAAAGGAGGGTCACACGCTGCTGGTATTATTCACACAAAAACTTTATTGGAGTCTGCTCAGACAGAACATGGTTCTGCCATGGTGTTCTGTCAGAGCAGTCTGCAAATAGATTTCTTATGGATGATAGCAGTGGTGTGTGACCCTTGATTTCAACTGGCTTAGAACTTTAATAATCTCATAATTATAAGCAGATGTTCAGAGCACCCCACCCCCTCTTACATCAGATGTCAAGAGCCCCCCACAGCGTGGTTGCACAGAGAGGTGCAGGATCTGTAAGAGGAGTTCTGTCATCCTCTCTACTTCCGACTGCTGAGACAAGGTAAGGGAATAGACAAGGGGTGTGCAGCAGGTGTAGGAGAGGTGTGGGGGCCACATAAAAATGGCCTGGATGGCCAGATTTGGCCTTGTGTTTGACACATTTTCAATAGATAGTACATTGGTCTATCATCCAAAGGATATAGCAAATGCCTTTCAAAAATATTATCATTCACTGTATAATTTAAACGATGACCCTATTACACCACAACCTATGAGGACTCTATTTTGTCCTTAATAGATTTGGTACAACTCCCTGTGGTCGACTCTGACATTTTGGCCAAACTGAATGCTCCTATTACAAATACTGAGATTTAAAAAGTAATTAAATCTCTTGGCAATAATAAGTCACCAGTGACAGAAGGGTTCTCTGCTGAATATTGTAAAGCATGCAGAAACATTCTTTTACCTCATTTGACATTAATGTTCAATACAGCAGCATCCTGCAGCTTTTTTTCTATTGGAAATGTTACAAACTGTAATAATTACTTTGCCTAAGCCGGGAAAGGAGCCAAACCGCCCTAAAAATTTCACACCAATCTCACTTCTAAACACTGATCTAAAAATGTATGCTAAAAATTATAACTAGATACCAACAAAGCCTGGGGAATGCCCAGGAAAAAATCCAAGCCTACTTACCACCAGTTTGCAGACAACCAATTAACCTGTCTAACAGTATGCGTTAAAAACAGGGGTTTAGTCCGCACGCATTTGCAAATGCATGCGTAAGTCACAGAGCCTTGTCACGGCACCCTGATATCTGTGGTCCTAACACTAAAATGTGAGTGTCCCCACAGTGGAGGCACATACATTCTAGGCTTTGTTGGTATCTGTTTGTAGCCTTCCAATGCCGCTTTCTGCGATAGCCAGCTATAAAATTATAACTAACAGACTAGCAGAAGTTACTTCTTTACTTATAAAAGAAGACTAGGTGGACTTTGTGAAAGGTAGGCAGGCCCCAGATAGATCTGGTTGAATATTATAGGGATAAAACGGCGCTACCTCAAAAACCTGTATGGCTAGGCATATACAGGAAACATTATATGAAAAACGTTTTTTTATATGTATGTATAAAACCGCTTGTATGTGAGATCGTTTTTCTATATGAAGGGGAATTGTGATGTTATCACGGATTAGTGAAGGTAGAAACTGACTAAAACATATAGATAAGAGTCAGCATAGGCTTACATGCAGCCTACCCAGAGGTATATAAAACCTATAACCAAGCATCTGTCTACAGCCCCTATGTTCCTGATAGGTCAGTTTACTGTCTCTAAATCAGGAACTCCAGACAGCATACTCTGTGCATAAAAAAACATATATCAGCACATATATGTTATATCCTTTAAAGAAAAGCAAAGATTTTTCCCCTCATACATCAATAGCATGTATATCTATGTTTCAATACAGAGTCCATGTACTATGGAGATCAGAGCATATTAATGACAGTCCCATGCAGTGTATGCAGCAATCAGGTTGTTCACCAGGTGACTTTCGTGCGTACAGCGTAGGGTGGTGACTTCTGTGACCCCCCTCAAAATGCTCACTCACCAAAGGTAGGAACCCCTGCAGGGGTGTCAGGCCTGTAGTCCTATAAAAGGGCTTTTCTGTTCACTGCTGTCATGTCTCCAGTTATGTCCCGGTGGATCTTAATCCTCATGTGTCAAAGAAAAGGAGACTTCCATAGTGTGATAAAGTCTCAAAGGTGTATTTATTTTATAAAATTATATTTATAAAGAATGTTCCAAAGTAAAATATAAAAAAGTTTAAAAAATTAAAAACACATCCAAGCACAGTGTTGCGCTATTCCTCCCTTGACCACTGGGGGGAGGATGATGCTCAGATACTGTCTTGTATGGTATCCACAGTCACTGTAAGCAAAGCAGATACAAGTGGGGGAAGTAGCGGTCAGCTGGACAAATGTCTGATCCACCCACAGGTCTGTCAGGAAGTGATGTGGGAAGCGTAGATCCGTCGCGCGCGCTTCGTCCTCTGACGTCTTCAGCGACGGTGCTACGCTGCTATAGAAGGTAGGCTTTTATCATGTGGGGAGCGATCACTGCGTCCCGCCCATCTCCCAGCTCACAGCCAGTCCCCGATGGGCATTACTAAGGGGGCGGAGGAAGGGGGCCGGGTCGGAATCTTAATAGGCATCCTACGATCTCTGTATCTATGTAGGAGTGACGTTAGGCTGCCTGAGTGGGGATTTAAGATAGACCACAAGCTCCCTATTCCAGCTATTTCAAACGGGGAGACTCATACTAGTCTATTCATCCTAAGAAAAACTTATAGATACGCGACGAGAATCACTGAGTGCCCCTAGTGGTCAAAGGTGGCATACTTTAAAAAAATTTAATGCATAATCAGTCTGTGTTGCAACTTCATTTAACAGTGTTTGATACAAAAAAAAATTTTTTTTAGAACTCCCTCATGAGAAACATATTCATTAGCAAGCCTAGAGAAAACTAATAAACTAAGAGACATAAACCCAGATTACATAGAAGATGAATAATTATAAACAGGTAACATCCATATATAAGGTTGAAGTCCGTCCACCCACATAGGCGGATATACCCCCATATATCTAAAAGATTGTAGCTGGTGGGCATAACATGTTTTGATTTTTATGTGGGAATCACCTGTGAGTGAGTAGTGTGTGTAATCATCACGCCATTAAGTGACTGCATATACAAAATAGAGAAAGTGTATATGCACGCTCAAGTCAGAGATATATATGTCCGTGTACCAATGCTTATGTGAAGGATATATAGTCATATTATGAGACCATATTTTATAGAGAGAGTGTGTATACTCTAAGGAGGGATAGTGTCTAAGTGTGCTAGTGCACGTGCGAAGGAAAATTATTCATATGTGTATAGGGTGACAAAAACAAAAAATATAAAATATGCTTTTATGTGCATCCATGCCTAATTTAGGCTAAAAAAAATTTTTTTCTAACAATAGAAACTTAGAAGTTAAGTCTGAATCTCATTAGAATCCTGTTATGACTGGTCCATGGGTGCTATACATAAGTATAAGTGAGAAACCTGTACGTACTATACATATACCAAAGGGCATATGATATATATATATATATTTATATATATATATATATATATATATATATATATATATATATATATATATATATATATAGGCGAGGAAGTTAGCCCTATGACGTGAATCGTCCTTATGGAAATGGCCAGGTGCTACTTACGCATGCAAATGCATGCGTAAGCCACAGAGCCTTGTCACGACACCCTGATATATGTGGTCCTAACACTAAAATGTGAGTGTCCCCACAGTGGAGGCACATACATTCTAGGCTTTGTTGGTATCTGTTTGTAGCCTTCCAATGCCGCTTACTGCGATAGCCAGCTATAAAATTATAACTAACAGACTAGCAGAAGTTACTTCTTTACTTATAAAAGAAGACTAGGTGGACTTTGTGAAAGGTAGGCAGGCCCCAGATAGAACACAATGAATGTTCAATCTCCTTAAAGTAGTGGAAAATTTCCTCTGTCTTTTTAACGTTAGATGTCGAAAAAGGGTTTAGCAGAGTGCTTTGGGGATTTTTACATGCTGTCCTACCTAAATTTACCTCGAACATCCTGTTGGATCCCTTTCAAAATACAAAATGGGACCAGACAGGGGTGTCCATTATTGCCTGTTAATTTACATTAATAATGATGCCCTCAGTAACTGCAATTCGATCTAATCCTTTGATTTCAGGTATTGATATTGCTAGCTATTCCAAAAAAATAAGATTGTTTGCAGACAACTTGATATTAACCTTAACTCATCCAACACCTTCCCTGTCTGAAGTGCAAAAGAGAAATTAAGCATTTTAGTGCTCCCATATTTATCTAATATTATAAAGTAAATGTGATTACATCTTCTGTGCTACCTATTGGTATTGCTAGGCCTCTAAAGGTGCAATTTCCATATGAGTGGGAAAAAAGTTTCTGTCCTTTTTAGGTATAATTCTAAAGACTCCTTCAACTAATATATTTGAGGCCAATTATTCCAAGCTTTTAGTGTCTATTAAACGAGAATTAACTTTGATGGAAACATATGCAATTTCATGGATAGGTCAGATTAGCGGCTTTCAAAATGCTACTATTATCAAAATTGTTATACGTTTTTAGGACGATCCCTACATCCATATCCCCGGGATTCTTCCAGGAGCTAAATGTAGCCTTGAAACTTTTATTTGCTAGATTAAACAAGCTAGGATTCCATTTGCTACTTTAATAAAACATAAATCTTTTGGCGAAGCAGGTTTACTTGTACTACAGTCCTATCATAGAGCAGCCATTCCAGACCAATTAAAGGCATGGTTTGACACTAATTTTGATAAACTATGCGTACGTATTAAAGTGTCTCTCCTACAGGATTGTGATCTTCAGTCACTTTTACTTGCTAAAATTACAGGTAGGATTCATTACATTCCTGATTTTCTTTCCATGCACTTGAACCAAGGGCATCATTGCTGCAACTTTTGTCCCCTCTGTGGACTGTATTAGTATCCCTTTTACGGTTTATGAATATCTGATCTTGTCATTACAGGTTATTTCATGGTCCCAAGGTTACCATACTTTAGCCAATCTTCCCTCTGTAATAGTGGCGAAGCAAAGCTTTTCCCTGTTACAATTTAATCGCTTCCATGATAATATGTATCCTTCACATTATTTACAGATAGACTCTAACCTATGGAAATATCTGGCCACTAAATACTCTGTAAAGGGAGGTACACTATCTCACAAAAGTGAGTACACCCCTTACAATTTTCTAAATATTTTAATATATCTTTTCATGTGACAACACTTAAGAATTTACACTTTGCTACATTTTAAAATAGTGAGTGTACAGTTTGTATAACAGTGTAAATTTGCTGTCTCCTCAAAATAACTCAACACACAGCCATTAATGTCTAAACTGCTGGCAACAAAAGTGAGCACACACCTATATGAAAATGTTCAAATTGGGCCCAAATTGTCAATATTTTGTGTGACCACCATTATTTTCCAGCACTACTATAACCCTCTTGGGCATGGAGTTTACCAGAGCTTTACAGGTTGTCACTGGATTCCTCTTCCACTCCTCCATGACGACCTCACGGAGGTGGTGGATGTTAGAGACCTCGCGCTCCTCCACCTTCCATTTGAGGATGCCCCCAGTTGCTCAATAGTGTTTAGGTCTGGAGACATGTTTGGCCAGTCCATCACCTTTACCCTCAGATTCTTTAGCAAAGCAGTGGTCGTCTTGGAGGTGTGTTTGGGGTTGTTATCATGTTGGAATGCTGCCCTGCGGCCCAATCTCTGAAGAGAGGGGACCGTTCTCTGCTTCAGTACATCACAGTAAATGTTGGCATTCATGGTTCCCTCAATGAACTGTAGCTCCCCAGTGCTGGCAGCACTCATGCAGCCACAGACCATGATAGTCCCACCACAATGCTTGACTGTAGACACACTTGTCTTTGTACTCCTCACTTGGTTGATGCCACACAGCCTTGACACCATCTGAACCAAATAAGTTTGTCTTGGTCTCATCAGACCACAGGACATGGTTCCAGTAATCCATGTCCTTAGTCTGCTTGCCTGCAGAAAACTGTTTGCGGGCTTTCTTGTGCATCATCTTTAGAAGAGGCTTCCTTCTGGGACACAGACATTCAGACTAATTTGATGTGGTGTGCGGCGTATGGTCTGAGCACCGGCAGGTTGACCCCCCCACCCCTTCAACCTCTGCAGCAATGCTGGCAGCACTCATAAGTTTATTTCCCAAAGACAACCTTTGGATATGATGCTGAGCACATGCACTTGATTTCTCTGGTCGACCATGGCGAGGCCTGTTCTGAGTGGAACCTGTCCTGTTAAACTGCTGCATGGTCTTAGCCACCATGCTGCAGCTCAGTTTCAGGGTCTTGGCAATCTTCTTACAGTAGGTGACCGCGATATTGTGTCAATCTCGCCGCACTTCTCGGCGAGATTTGACACCTACGAGCCCCGTCGCAGGAGCCAGCGCCGAGATGGCTCACTCATCGGGAAAGGAAAACTTTGTCTTCCTCCCGCGATGAGTGACAGGCAGCGCTGACAGCTGTCTGGTATGAATCCTGAGGCGGGAACACCGCACCAAATTTTCAATGAAAAAACCGGCGTGGGTTACCCCCTCGGAGGCATACCAGGCCCTTGGGTCTGGCATGGATTGTAAGGGGAACCCCCTATGCCGAAAAAATCGGCGTGGGGGTCCCCCCCAAATCCATACCAGACCCTTATCCGAGCACGCAGCCCGGCCGGCCAGGAAAGGGGGTGGGGGCGAGCGCCCCCCCCCCCTCCTTAGCCGTACCAGGCCGCATGCCCTCAACATGGGGGGGTGGGTGCCTTGGGGGAGGGGGGCGCCCTGCGGCCCCCCCACCCCAAAGCACCTTGTCCCCATGTTGATGAGGACAAGGGCCTCTTCCCGACAACCCTGGCCGTTGGTTGTCGGGGTCTGCGGGCGGGGGGCTTATCGGAATCCGGGAGCCCCCCTTAATAAGGGGGCCCCCAGATGCCGGCCCCCCACCCTGTGTGAATGAGTTTGGGGTACATGGTACCCCTACCCATTCACCTAGGGGAAAGTGTCAATAGAAAAAAAAAACACACTACACAGGTTTTAAGAGTCATTTATTAGTCAGCTCCGGGGGTCTTCTTCCGACTTCGGGGGTCTCCTTCCGACTTCTCCCGCTGTCCGGCCTCTTCTCCCGGGCCCCGCCGCTATCTTCTTCCAGCTCTATTGCCAGCGAGGGGCCCGGTGTGCTGCCGCTGTCTCGCCGCCGCTGTCCGGCCTCTTCTCCCGGTGTTCGGCCTCTTCTCCCGGGCCCCGCCGCTATCTTCTTCCAGCTCTATTGCTAGCGAGGGGCCCGGTCTGCTGCCGCTGTCTTGTCACCGCTGTCTCGCCGCCGCTGTCTCGCCGCCGCTGTCTCTTCTTTTCTTCTTCCCCGATGTTGACACGACGCTCTCTCCGGCTCGAATGCTGTGTGCGAGCTGCGGAGCCATTTATATAGGCGGTAACCCCACCCCCTTACGACGTCATGGTCCCAGCATGCGCAGGGACTCTGGGGCCACGCCCCCTTATGACGCCAGAGTCCCTGCGCATGCTGGGACCATGACGTCGTAAGGGGGTGGGGTTACCGCCTATATAAATGGCTCCGCAGCTCGCACAGCATTCGAGCCGGAGAGAGCGTCGTGTCAACATCGGGGAAGAAGAAAAGAAGAGAAGAAGCGGAGAGACAGCGGCGGAGAGACAGCGGCGGCGAGACAGCGGCGACGAGACAGCGGCGACAAGACAGCGGCAGCACACCGGGCCCCTCGCTGGCAATAGAGCTGGAAGAAGATAGCGGCGGGGCCCGGGAGAAGAGGCCGGACAGCGGGAGAAGTCGGAAGGAGACCCCCGAAGTCGGAAGAAGACCCCCGGAGCTGACTAATAAATGACTCTTAAAACCTGTGTAGTGTGTTTTTTTTTCTATTGACACTTTCCCCTAGGTGAATGGGTAGGGGTACCATGTACCCCAAACTCATTCACACAGGGTAGGGGGCCGGCATCTGGGGGCCCCCTTATTAAGGGGGGCTCCCGGATTCCGATAAGCCCCCCGCCCGCAGACCCCGACAACCAACGGCCAGGGTTGTCGGGAAGAGGCCCTTGTCCTCGTCAACATGGG
Source organism: Lithobates clamitans (assembly GCA_037952925.1). Lineage (NCBI taxonomy): Eukaryota > Metazoa > Chordata > Amphibia > Anura > Ranidae > Lithobates > Lithobates clamitans. Next base: position 2,771,903 of record JBBGZY010000720.1, read on the forward strand.
GACAAGGTGCTTTGGGGTGGGGGGGCCGCAGGGCGCCCCCCTCCCCCAAGGCACCCACCCCCCCATGTTGAGGGCATGCGGCCTGGTACGGCTCAGGAGGGGGGGGGGCGCTCGCTCGTCCCCACCCCCTTTCCTGGCCGGCCGGGCTGCGTGCTCGGATAAGGGTCTGGTATGGATTTGGGGGGGACCCCCACGCCGATTTTTTCGGCATAGGGGGTTCCCCTTACAATCCATGCCAGACCCAAGGGCCTGGTATGCCTCCGAGGGGGGAACCCACGCCGGTTTTTTCATTGAAAATTTGGCGCGGTGTTCCCGCCTCAGGATTCATACCAGACAGCTGTCAGCGCTGCCTGTCACTCATCGCGGGAGGAAGACAAAGTTTTCCTTTCCCGATGAGCGAGCCAGCGCGACATTCACAGTACCCTGTCGCCGAGAACCAGCGCGATGCTATCGCGCTGGAAACACAATCTCGCGGTCAGGTACTGTATAACCTAGGCCATTTTTATGTAGAGCAACAATAATTTTTTTCAGATCCTCAGAGAGTTCTTTGCCATGAGGTGCCATGTTGAACTTCCAGTGACCAGTATGAGAGAGTGAGAGTGATAACACCAAATCTAACATACCTGCTCCCCATTCATACCTGAGACCTTGTAACACTAATGAGTCACATGACACCTGGGAGGGAAAATGGCTAATTGGGCCCAATTTGGACATTTTCACTTAGGGGTGTACTCACTTTTGTTGCCAGCGATTTATACATTAATGGCTGTGTATTGAGTTATTTTGAGGGGACAGCAAATCTACACTGTTATACAAGCTGTACACTCACTACTTTACATCGTAGCAAAGTGTCATTTCTTCAGTGTTGTCACATGAAAAGATATAATAAAATATTTACAAAAATGTGAGGGTGTACTCACTTTTGTGAGATATTGTATCTCTTGGTTTTATCATTATCTTCAATTTAATAAGGAAATGGTTATGTGTCACTTCACCAACCATTAGGATAATGCACCTAAAATCTCGCATAGGGGATACTTTACGCCGCATAAACTATCTAAGATATACCCTGACATTCCCCACTTTGTTGGTGTCAATGTTGATTGACGGGGAATTTATTCAACATACATTGGGGGTGTAAAAGTGTTAAAAGCTTTTGGAATTAATTTGTTTGATATCTAGGGCAACAGGAATTTTAGGAAACCCATCCCACACCTAGCATTACTGAATATCTCTACAGAAAATTACCCACTCCAATTAAGGACCACAGTGTCCCATATTTTAATCGCATCCTGCTTGGTCATTACTAAAAAATAGCAAACTGCCTCAGCTCCAACTGTCTCAGAGGCGATCCATCAAGTTAACATTCATTTTCATTATATAGCCCATAGCCCATAATTCTCAAAACTTTACATCCTTTGAATTTAAAAGGTCCTCCAGGGAGTATCTGTATGTCTGATACTACGTTGCCTTACTGCTTTTTTTAATGGTTGCATTTTTAAATGTGGTGTGCTTGTGGTGTACACGCTATTTATTTTACTTTATTTTGTTTTGCTTTCAGTTTTGTGCTTTATTCTAACTGGTTCTTTATTCGTTTTATTTTTTCTTGACTGACATAATATTGTGCCTATGATAATATGTCAAAAAATGAGGGTGTGACCTGTCCACTGAATTATATAAAATATTCACCAACATGCCTCCATCCCAATTAAGTAAAAATTGAAGATAGAGGAGAAAAGCGGGACTTTGCATGAGGCATGTTGGTGAAGAAATAAACTGAGTAGTATATGTTGGAATATGTTATCTAAGGTGCGTCCTATGCATAGTTGTGTCCACAAAGAGTAAACCAGGTATAAATAGTATAAAAAAAATTTTTAATTGCATAGGTCCTAGACCCAGATAAAGTCATGAAACAACATCATAAGCAACATTTCAGCATATAATAGACAGTATATTTGAAAGGCATAATATAGACACTGGTTGTACAATTTACAGTAGAGAATACAATGTATACTGAATGAATATATGCATCGATAGTTATTAACTCAACGCGTTTCCTGGCTTATAACCAATCATCAGAAGTCCGATGCAATTTAGGCTGCATTGAAACAATAAACATGTATTAATATATGGGCAGATATATGAGAGAAAGATGCAGAAGCGTTCAAATTTGCTATCGTACTCACAAACAGTGTCTTGGTCTATAGTAACCTAAATCCTAGAATGCAGCATTGGTCCGGGTCTACAAAGTCTCCCCCGGGGTTGAGGCAGTAAGCTCGCCCCAGGAAACCGTCGGCTACAGCCACCAAATTGAACAGGGAGCCTATAGGGGCCGCCAGGCAGGGACAAATAATGAGGCCACAAAGCCCTGAAATGTGAATGAAATAAAATAAGTGTGTGAGCTTGGAACAACCGTGAAAATTAGATAGGGTGACAAGATGGTGAAAAACCAAAAAGTGAGTGGGTATGGAGTATAGACCGGAGCCAGAAAGAGACAAAAAAAGATAAGGAAGTTTGTGAGGAGAATGAGAGAGAGAGTGTGTGCAGATAAGAGGCCAATGGACCAGAGTGAAGATGTGCAACAAGGTTACCTGTGTAATCAGAGTGATGGGCCCGGCCAGTTGCCACAAATCCGTAGCGGAATCTACATGCACCCGGCCTGAGGTCGCCGTTATATGCCGCGGACCGGGGGCGTGCACCCGCCAGCGTCATGTGCGGGCGTGATTACGCAACGGGGGAGGGACAGACAGCCCGGACACGATGGCCGCCTCCCATCCCCGCAGCGCAGAAGCCCTGGAGTGGTATACACAAGATCCCGCAGAGCGGTGGCACACGGCGCTGCAAGCAGGGCATGAGAAACATGACGCCGATGCGCCAAGGTCAGGGCCCGCCCCCGTCACGTGCCAGGACGGGTGACAGGTCAAGAGCTGGGCGCATCGCAACCCCGGGTTTGAGACAGAACAGACCACAACACCAACTGCGCCCAGGGAATAATGAGATAAAGATGTATGAACCAGTATGAAAAATAATGGATTAATAAAGGAGACTTGAAGGCAGAAAACAAAAGGGAAAAGAAAAGAGAAGGAAAAACGAAGAGGTTGAGAAGGGGAAGCGAAAGCACAGTAACAAAATACATACTCACTTTTTACACTGAATAAATCAATGTGCAAAATAGTGTGAAATGTAAAAAGTTTAGCCCTGAATTAAATCAGCATAATTAAGACTAAAGGAAAACAAAAACCAAAAACAAAAACTTCAACCCTGAATTAAATCAGTATTTATCTGACTGAAGGGAAAAAACAAAACAAAACAAAAACATAAACTTTAGCCCTGAATTAAATCAGTATTTATCTGACTAAAGGGAAAACAAAAACTTTAGCCCTGAATTGAATCAGTATTATCTGACTAAAGGAAAACAACAAGGTTTAAAAATGAAAGGATACCAATTTTTTACAATAAATGGATATTATGAAAAAGAGTATATCTATAAAAATAGATATACGACTCTTGCACTGAAATTACTCAAAGGACAAGGGGGGGACCATAGGTCTCTATATCGTATAAATTACTCTAGAAAGAAGAGAAAGAAGAAACAAAATATGTGAAAATTGAGAATGAAAATGGAATATAGAATGGAATGTGATTGGGTTGCATAAGAATGGGCTTGATAGGTGGATCAGGTCACAGGAAACGGGTGTTTGCCACCCAAGTGTTGATATGTTAAAAAATGAGGGTGTGACCTGTCCACTGAATTATATAAAATATGCACCAACATGCCTCCATCCCAATTAAGTAAAAATTGAAGATAGAGGAGAAAAGCGGGACTTTGCATGAGGCATGTTGGTGAAGAAATAAACTGAGTAGTATATGTTGGAATATGTTATCTAAGGTGCGTCCTATGCATAGTTGTGTCCACAAAGAGTAAACCAGGTATAAATAGTATAAAAAATGTTTTAATTGCATAGGTCCTAGACCCAGATACAGTCATGAAACAACATCATAAGCAACATTTCGGCATATATTAGACAGTATATTTGAAAGGCATAATATAGACACTGGTTGTACAATTTACAATAGAGAATACAATGTATACTGAATGAATATATGCATCGATAGTTATTAACTCAACGCATTTCTTGGCTTATAACCAATCATCAGGAGTCCGATGCAATTTAGGCTGCATTGAAACAATAAACATGTATTAATATATGGGCAGATATATGAGAGAAAGATGCAGAAGCGTTCAAATTTGCTATCGTACTCACAGACAGTGTCTTGGTCTATAGTAACCTAAATCCTAGAATGCAGCATTGGTCCAGGTCTACAAAGTCTTCCCCAGGGTTGAGGCAGTAAGCTCGCCCCAGGAAACAGCCGGCTACAGCCACCAAATTGACCAGGGAGCCCATAGGGGCCGCCAGGCAGAGACAAATAACGAGGCCACAAAGCCCTGAAATGTGAATGAAATAAAATAAGTGTGTGAGCTTGGAACAACCGTGAAAATTAGATAGCGTGACAAGATGGTGAAAAACCAAAAAGTGAGTGGGTATGGAGTATAGACCGGAGCCAGAAAGAGGGCCTCGTTATTTGTCCCTGCCTGGCGGCCCCTATGGGCTCCCTGGTCAATTTGGTGGCTGTAGCCGACGGTTTCCTGGGGCGAGCTTACTGCCTCAACCCCGGGGGAGACTTTGTAGACCCGGACCAATGCTGCATTCTAGGATTTAGGTTACTATAGACCAAGACACTGTCTGTGAGTACGATAGCAAATTTGAACGCTACTGCATCTTTCTCTCATATATCTGCCCATATATTAATACATGTTTATTGTTTCAATGCAGCCTAAATTGCATCGGACTCCTGATGATTGGTTATAAGCCAAGAAACGCGTTGAGTTAATAACTATCAATGCATATATTCATTCAGTATACATTGTATTCTCTACTGTAAATTGTACAACCAGTGTCTATATTATGCCTTTCAAATATACTGTCTATTATATGCCGAAATGTTGCTTATGATGTTGTTTCATGACTGTATCTGGGTCTAGGACCTATGCAATTAAAAAATTTTTTATACTATTTATACCTGGTTTACTGTTTGTGGACACAACTATGCATAGGGCGCACCTTAGATAACATATTCCAACATATACTACTCAGTTTATTTCTTCACCAACATGCCTCATGCAAAGTCCCGCTTTTCTCCTCTATCTTCAATTTTTGCCTATGATAATATATTTTAGTCACTTTATTAGTGACTATACCGCTTGTAGTAATAGATAGACATGTGCAGGATGAAAAAATTTGTTTAGTTTAGTTTCGTTTCGATTCGTTATTTAACTAAATTCGTTTAGTTAAATTCATTGCATTCGTTACATTCATTTTCGGAATTCGTTTCGTATTTGAATTCGAAAAAATTCTACCACAATCGAAAAAAACTATGAAATTCGAAAAAATTCTACCACATTCGAAAAAAAGCAATAACTGAATTTGAAAAAGTAAAACTATATATAACCATTTTGCGAAATTTGAAATTCGTATAGAATGAAATCAAATTCCAATAGAAAAGATTAGGATAGAATAGAAAGTATAAAAGAATAGCATAGAAAAACAATAGAACAGAATAGAAAAAAATATAATATATTGTATTCTAATCTTTTCTATTCAAATTCGAATTCATTCTGTACCAAATTCCAATTTTGGAAGATGGTTATATATATTATATTTTTTTTTCTATTCTGTTCCATTGTTTTTCTATGCTATTCTTTTCTATTCTATTCTAAACTTTTCTATTTGAATTTGAATTAATTCTATGCGAAATTCGAATTTCGGAAGATGGCTTCTAAAATTAGAATTTCGTATAGAATGAATTCGAATTTGAATAGAAAAGATTAGAATAGAAAATAATAGAAATAGAATAGACTAGAAAAACAGTAGAACAGAAGAGAATAAAATATAATATATATATTATATTTTTCTCTCTTCTGTTTCATTGTTTTTCTATGCTATTCTTTTTTATTCTATTCTAAACTTTTCTATTCGAATTTGAATTCATTATATACGAAATTCGAATTTCGTATAGAGTGAATTTGAATTTGAATAGAAAAGAATAGAAAAGAATAGACTAGAAAAACAATAGAACAGAACAGAATAAAATATAATATATATATTATATCTTATTCTATTCTGTTCTATTGTTTTTCTAGTCTATTCTTTCTACTCTATTTTAATCTTTTCTATTCAAATTCAAATTCATTTTATACGAAATTCGAATTTTGGAAGATGGTTATATATATATATCTCATAGTGGCACTACATTGTAGGTGACAATTTCTTGAAAAAGTAGCCACAAGGATGCATAGCGCTCTTAGAGTTAGGACGTTGAGACAGAAGGGGCGCCAACACCAGTCTCAGAAGCATCAAGCTCAAGGATAAAAGGTAACGTAGGATCAGGATGTACCAACACAGGAGCAGAAACAAAGACAGCCTTGAGACTCTCAAAGGCCTTAACGTAACAGACTCTGGAGACAACTCTGTGGGTTACCATCCTTTCTGGTCATATCAGTCAGGGGCTTGGCCAGAGATGAGAAGTTATGAATAAACTTCCAATAATAGTTGGCAAAGCCCAGGAAACACTGCAGAGGACGTAAACCCATGAGTCGGGGCCACTGTAGGACTACCGAATGTTTCTCTGGGTCCATCGAAAAACATAACCCAGGAATTTAATCTGTTCACGATGGAACTCGCACTTCTCCAGTTTACAATAAAGATTGTTCTCTCTTCGTTTCTGAAGCACACGACAGACATCTGTGTGGTGGCTCTACAGGGACTTGGAAAATATGAGGATATCATCGAGATAAACCACCACACAAAACTGCAACAAATCTTGGAGGACATAGTTAATAAATTCCTGGAAAACTGTCGGGGTGTTACAAAGACCAAAAGGCATTAGGAGGCACTCATAATGGCCTGTTCTGGTATTAAACTCAGATTTCCACTCGTCGCCCGCCTTAATTCTCATGAGATTGTATGCCCCTCTTAAATCAAGCTTCGTGAAAACCGTTGCTCCCTTGAGGCGATCAAATAACTTTGTAATCAATGGAATTGGATAGGCATTCTTAATCGTGAAATGATTGAAACCCCTATAATCAATACAAGGTCTCAGTTCACCACTCTTTTTCTTCACAAAAAAGAAACTAGCACCAGCAGGAGAGGAGGATTTCCAGATGAAACCTCAAGAAAGTGCATCTGCAACATACTCCTTCATGGTCTAATCCTCCAAAACCAACAAAGGGTAAACCCGGCCGCGAAGGGGTATGGCACCAGGTTTAAGGTCAATTGCGCAATCATACGGCCGGTGTGGAGGAAAAATACTGGCTTGACCTTTGTCAAAGACATTGCTAAAATCGTGATACTCCTCCAGCAGGGAGGAGAGTGAAGAGGTGCACAGGACCTTGGCTCCTTTCTGGAAGCATGTCTTACTGCATTGTGACGACCAGCAGAGAACCTCAGCATGGAGCCAATCAAAAGAGGGGTTGTGCCTCTGTAACCAAGGATAACTAATAACCAGCAGAAACGTAGGTGAGGAAATAACTTGGACTTGGATTATCTCATGGTAAAGAGCCCCTATGGCCATGGACAATGGAACTGTCTCATGAGTCACATGGGCAGGCTGTAGAGGTCTCCCGTCAAGAGCCTCAATGGCAAGTGGGGTGTCACGCAGCTACAGCGGAATCGAGTGCTTTGATACAAAGGCAGCATCAATGAACAGGCCTGCAGCCCCAGAGTCGATTAGAGCCTGTATCTCGATGGATGACTCAGCCCAAGAAAGGGTGACCAAAACCAGGGGCTTATCCTTCTGGATAACTGGGAATGAAACAACGCCACCTAAGGTCTGTCCCTGACAGGTCCTCAAGGTTCGGGTGTTCGCTGGACGGGTAGAACAAGACTTCAAAAAGTGACCTGCCTGCCCAGAATAAAGACACAATCTCTACCTCCTCCTAAAGGTTCTCTCATCCGCAGAGAGACGTATGAAAACCAAGTGCATGGGTTCACTTTCACTGGCAGACTCAGTACCAGGAGGCATGGGAGGGGAGGGAGGCACAGATGGGGCTGCAAAGCTCCGAGACAAATGTACAGGAGGCTTCCGCAAGTGCGCCCGCACGCCTGCCGCGTCACTCGGGTCCCGGTGCGAGTGCCCGGCGGCCATGATGTCCGCCGTGATGTCCGCCGGGCACTCGCGATTGCCCGGTAACTGAGCAGGACCGTGGATCTGTGTGTGTAAACACACAGATCCACGTCCTGTCAGAGGAGAGGAGACCGATGGTGTGTTCCTTGTACAGAGGAACACCGATCAGTCTCCTCCCTTTGTGAGTCCCCCACCACAGTTAGAATCACTTCTTAGGAACATAATTAACCACTACAGCGCCCCGTCCTGGTTAACCCCTTCATTGCCAGTCACATTTATACAGTAATCAATGCATTTTTATAGCACGGATTGCTGTATAAATGTGAATGGTCCAAAAATGTGTCAAAAGTGTTCGATGTGTCCGCCGCAATATCGCAGTCATGATAAAAATCACAGATCGCCGCCATTACTAGTAAAAAATAAAATAAAAATAAAAATGCTATAAATCTATCCCCTTTTTTGGTAGACGTTATAACTTTTGTGCAAACCAATAAATATATGCTTATTGTGATATTTTTTACCAAAAATATGTAGAAGAATACATATCTTCCTAAACTGAGGAAAAAAATTTTTTTTTTTTTAATTTGGATATTTATTATAGCAAAAAGTAAAAAATATTGTGTTTTTTTCAAACTTGTCACTCTTGTTTTGTTTATAGCGCAAGAAATAAAAACCGCAGGGGTGATCAAATACCACTAAAAGAAAGCTCTATTAGTGGGGAAAAAATGATAAAAATTTCATTTGGGTATAGTGTTGCATGACCGAACAATTGTTATTCAAAATTCGACAGCGCTGAAAGCTGAAAATTGTCTTGGGCAGGAAGGGGGTGAAAATGCCCTGTATGGAAGTGGTTAAAAGAGAGTCTTTCTCTGAGTCAGAAGTCAATGAGGATGGCAAACATGATCAAATTCTCCAGCTCAGTGGGTATATCTTGGGCTGCTGCCAGAGTATGGAATTCAATGGCGTAGTCGGCAACAGTTATCATACTCTGTTTGATGGACATGAGGTACTTGACAGCAGAAGCAGAGCGTGAGGGAACATTAAATACCCTTTTAAAATAAGCCACAAACTCAGGGTAGCTCAAGACAACAGTTTTTTGCATCTTCCATAGAGGGTTTGCCCAGGGCAAAGAGAAAGGAAAGATATCACGAAACCTACTTTGCTTCTGTCTATGGGAAATGCCTGGGGCAGCATCTCAAAGTATATCTCAACCTGGTTGAGAAACCCACTGCATTGGATTGGATCGCCCCCAAATCGCTAGGGAAGTGGAGAGGAACCAGACATACCTCTTATAGAGGTAATTGTCGAGGCGGGTGCCTGCACAGATACTGGAGCAGCAGCAGGGACGGCGTGCAACATAGGTTGTACCGGGGCAGCCACAGTGGGAGATTCCAGGTGAGTCGTGCGACTCAGGAGTGTTTGTAATGCCATGGCAAACTGATCCATGCGGTGATCCAGTTCATCCAATCTGGAAAAAATATTACCAACAAGTGGATTGACTGTATCTGAAATCATGGCTTTCGCCTACTGTCAGAAACCATGAAATCAGACCGAGACAGAAGTACAGTTAAATCACACTTGCTTAATAATAAAAGTAAAAAGAACAAACGTAGTCAACACATAGTCTCTGTGATGTTGACCAAGGCAAAGGCAGAGATCCACTGTACTAAATGGCTTAAGTAAGCAGGACTTACGAGCAGGATATCATCAACAGCTAAGTAACTGTGGAGAGATAGGAGCTGGCAATTAGCCGACAGCTGAGGTCTGAGAAGCAAGGGCTGAGCCCAGATCTGACATGATCAATGATAAACTTACATGTACTCTTCAGAATAATAATGCAAAAAGACCTGGGACCCTAGGATTAGATATCTTTTACCAGACTGAGGAGGCCAGGGAGAAGCCCTGCTTATTACTCTTGGCGACCTCATCTTTTTCTTCTCCTTTCTTTTCTTTTTTTTAAGTCTCCTAATTCTAATAAGCCCTAATGGGTATAATGCAGAATTTTGGTGCCACAAATTAACATTGGTCTCTCAGGACTTCTTTTATTTGTTTTCTCTTTGTCTGTACATTTTGTTTTATATAGAGAGAGGGTGTGCTGGATTATCCAAAAGCCCCCTTATTTGTACTTCTAAGTTTGCTGGCCATAGTTCCAGTGTCATGGATTGCATTTGATTTGATTCTTCTGGTTGAATTTGCTCATAAGTTTCTGAGGACCACTAATCTTAAACCTGAAGGATTGGTTTCAAACCCATAGTAGTGGTTAACCTGAACTTAATCTCAAGTTAAAAGGATAAACATCAAACCAGTTCAGAAATGTGTTTGTTTCCATCACCAAGGGCAAATATGTAGCTCTAGAAAAACAATGGGTTATTGCCCTCAGCTTATCCAAGGCCAACTTGAGTGCACAGCTGTTTTCCGGTGATGTACCCCTAATCCACAGGTTAGCAGAATGTAGGCGTGCAGCAAGCGTTTTTCACACGTGCATGTCTAGTTTACCTTTAATTCTAAATTCAACATATCTTGTGTTCACAGCCACAGTTTAAAATATTCCTTACAGTGTGTGTATATAAGACTTATATTTTCTCTAAAGATTGCATCATTCTTAAGTGAGTGCATAGATGAGGTAATTTAAAGCGTTGATCAAGTTGATTAGGCAGCGTTTTTACTTCCAAAAATAAAAGTGACACTAAATTCTGGTTTAAAGAGAGAAAAAAAATCTGCTCAAGTGTGTATTCTTAATAAAAAAAAATCTATTGCTCTCAACCTTCTCAATTTTCAATTATTTTTTAAATTCTGTGATCTGACTTCCTGTTAGAGGATGGCTGTCAGGTTCCTATGGTAGTGAGCCCTTGTAGAAGGACAATTCAGGGTTCCCTGAGTGCAGAGTCAGATACGCCCAGCTGAAGATGCGAAGACCAGTCGCATCTGCAGGGTACAGATGGCAGAAGAGGATCCGGGAAACAAGCCAAGGTCATGGCACACAGCTGATAGGCAAAAATTGTCAACAAAATTGGGGTTAGTACATGGAAAGTCAGACATAGAATACAAGTAATACATGGGCAAGCAGAAGCAGTGAGAAACTAGAACGTTGATCAGGCAATATGAGCTGCACTGAGCATTGCTATATAGATAAGGAGAGGAGGACCAGGAAGTGATAGAAGGGAAAAAGATATAAATCCACAGTAGAGCAGGAGGCACCCATAGGTGAACACAGAAGCCAGCAGCATATGTGAGTAGAACCACAGGTCCAGGAGAACCACTACACTTTCGCAAGCAAGAAACTGCAAGCTAAACCGTGACAGTGGCTGCATTTGTTGTCTTTAGGGAAAAAAAAACAATGAAACAGAAGTCCACTGGAAATTAAGTAATTTATCCAGATAATACAAAGGGCTTTTAATGTCTAAACAGATCATTAATATACAATTAGGAAGCTGCTAAAAACCTCAACAGAGCTTTAAATATGTTTGAGGACATTACTAGCAGAATTTTATGGCTTCTTTAGGCAGCTGCCACGTATAATCTTGCAATCTGGTAGTACTGCTCCTGAGCTCAGTCCAGTATGGATATTATTACTCTCCCTTGCAATGCAAAGCCCAACTTCAGCTAAAATGTCCTCACATTTTTATTTTTGGATGGATAGAAATAAGTTAGAACTACTGTCAAGCATTCGTAGGTCTTTGTGGAATTTCTGTCTCACTGATAAGCTGCAACACCTTGATAATTAGGGTATCATCCGGACAGAACATTCTGAGAAATGTCCTTATTACTGTGATCAGTCTAATTTTTTGGCAAAGAAAAGGCCAAAAAAACCTAGTTATCAACAAAGCCTGGGGAATGCCCAGGAAAAATCCAAGCCTACTTACCACCAGCTCGCAGACAACCAATTAACCTGTCTAACAGTATGCGTTAAAAACAGGGGTTTAGGAGGCGCATGCGCGGCGGCACCTAACATGGACGCCTAGTCCGGGAGCTCCGTCCCGCTCCAGCAGCTACGGCCTCACAGAGCGCAGACCGAACGGCATCAGCCGACTGGATTCACCCCCCACGTGTGGGAGACAACCCGGGGACCGTCCACATGTACTCCGGAGCGGTAAGACGCAACCTACAGCCCGCTTTTGAAGCCTCACCGGCCCGGCCTGAAACAGCTAAGATGGCGGCGGCCCCTTACTGTGTCACCTCAGATACTACACAGAACTCGCGGCCCGCGTCCTCCCCCTCTCTACTGCAGCAAGACAACCTTGCACACAGCACTGCCCTGGGCCTCAACTCCCCTGCCTCTACCGAATCCCTATTAGGACGCTGTACGGCAGGTGCAGACTTCTCCCCTATGGATGCAGGCCCTCCCCAGTCACAACAACTACTACAGCCCGGGGACTCGGGCCTACCTCAGCCTGTTGATGTTGCGGATCTCTTTGAGAAATTTGCAGTTCTCCTGGACAGGGGATTAATTAATACTGCTAATAGGATCACTAATGATATCAAAGCAGATCTACAGAATATTGGATCCCGCATAGAAATAATTGAAACACACCTGGAAGCCACCACATCCAGAACAAATCAGAATACTGCCTGCATACAGATTCTCCAAGAACAGCTTGAAACTGCGCATGCAAAGATTGATGACCTGGAGAACAGGAATCGAAGGTATAACTTCAGAGTGAGGGGACTCCCTGAGTCTTATAAAGACATACCAGTCACAATACAAGCTTTCATTAAGGAATTACTTCCTGACACCCCACAGCACAAATTGGAGTTAGACCGAGCACATAGGGCTCTCAAACCACCTAGAGCAGACGGTCTTCCACGTGACGTCGTGGTCAAACCACATTTTTACTCCATCAAGGAGGAAATAATGCGGAAATCCAGAACAATGCCTAAAATCATCTTTCAAGGCCACCAATTGCAAATTTTTGCAGATCTCTCCCCATCCACTATACAAAAGAGGAGAGCCCTGAAACCACTCCTCCAAATCCTAATGGACAAGGATATCAAGTATTGGTGGTTATTTCCGTTTCAGCTAAAATTCATCTGGAAGGGCAAAGCATACACTTTCGGCTCGCTTCAAGAGGGTGAAAAGGTTCTGCTTCAACTGGGCCTCATCAGCCAGGACTTTAACTCTACAGCGTCGGGATCAAATCCAAATTCAACGAAAAGACAACTTCCAACCAGCCCTCTGACACCAGTTTGGGAATCAGTGAAGTCCAAGAAACATAAGGAGACAATCCCTCCATGACTCTTTTGAGTTTAAGGCCATCTGGGCCGTGTCCGGTCCTTGTGGACTTTTTTTTTTTTTTTTTTTTCTTCTCTCTCAGGAGAATGGGGGGGTCTCGCACCCCGGGTTGGTCCCTCGTGTGATGGTTACCCCTTGGCCTGAAAAATTTTACTGGGCCGAGGGGATCTCGCGGGGAATCCCTGCCGGGATTGCGAGCCCTATCTGAAATATACACTTAACACAATTTATAGTTGGGGCCCCCCTCTCGGCCACGTCCCTATGGAGGTGTCTGAGAGGAGGAGGAGGAACGTCAATACCCACATTTAGTTTGGGCCCATCCGTGTGAACTGCTCCCCCTGTATCCCTATCTCTTAAAATCTACCTAGAGTACCAGTCCCATCTGGAATACTCTTCCTCCCTACCCCCTCCACCATGGGCATCTATGCCCACACGGATCCAGTTTATTATTGCCATCCTAAAAAGGCTCACAGTTTTACGTTTCCTTTTTTATTCGTTTTTGCTCTATTTTCAAGGCTATATGTAGTCTCACCTACTGCTCATTTTTTCATTTCCTTTAGTTGAAGCTACCTAGGGTGGAATATTATGCTAGTTATTAATGTTTTAGCCTAACATTTTTAAGTCATCCTTTTTTCGGTCTTATTTAGAGATATAGATTTAGCGGCCTGTCTGCTGGAGTGGTGCTCATGCACCCCCTCTTGTCTGTGAGATCAGATTTTGGTCTCTTCTCTGGACAAGTGTAGTCCCCGTCGTTTAGAGGGACTCTAAAGTTCACCCTTAACATAGATGGGGGATCCTGTCACCTCCATCCCTCGGAAGACTCCCTTGTCTTCCGTCTTTCCTGTCTCCTTTCCTTTCATCTCTCTTTCAAAAGACGCTCATTATATTCTCTTTTCAGAAGTCGACTGGGGGAAAACTTCCCAAGGTTGTATACTGATATCCGAGGACTCTGATAGGCCTACGAGGTATCTGGGCCACACCGCACACGATTGGGTAAGTGTTGATTTGGCCCCGGATCGCTCCCCACCTCTGCTCAATGGCTAATACACCACAGATACAAACTACTATCAAGGTAGTTACGCATAATGTACAGGGATTGAATTCTCCCATTAAAAGACGTAAAATTTTTAACTATATGCACTCGCAAAAAACTGACGTAATTCTCATACAGGAAGCACACTTCCCTAAAAATTTCTGCCCTTCATTTATTCACGCTAACTACCCCTTCTTTTCTTTGGCCAATGCCGAGACTAAGACTAAGGGAGTAGGCATTTTTATTTCAAAAAGAAGCAAATTCACCCTAAAGTCAGAACACAAAGACCCCGATGGGAGATATTTATTACTGGTGGGTGAATTAAATGGACAATTATACTCTTTGATCTCATATTATGCCCCCAATACTGGCCAATTAGCTTTCTTCCAAAACATGCTGCAGACCCTAACTCCGCTAACTGAAGGCACGGTGATCTTTGGGGGAGACTCCAACACCGCGTTTGACCAGGGATTGGATAAATCTAGACCCCCAGGCGCACGCTTAACCAGACCTTCTAAACAGAGCCTCCGTTTGGCCAAACTACTATTTCAATATGGACTGATCGACATTTGGAGGGAAGTCAACCCCACTGCCCGAGACTTCACACACTACTCCAACCCACACGGAACCTTCTCTAGGATCGACCATATTCTCCTTACATCACCCTCTATCCCACTGACCAAAAAAGCTTTTATTAAAGAGGTGGTCTGGTCGGATCACTCCATGGTAGTTTTGACTCTCCTCCGCAGGGAAAGCCGGCTCCCTGATAGACGCTGGAGACTTAATGAATCCATCCTGAGTGACCCGTCCAGAGCAGCGGAAATCGAAAATCTTATCAAATCCTATTTTCACTCTAATGACACACCAGATATTAGCCCCTCCTGCCTCTGGGCAGCCCACAAGGCAGTCCTTAGAGGCCACTTAATTCAAATAGCTTCACACATTAACAAGACCAATAAAGCGGAAATCGCAAAACTAGATAAGGAATTCTCTGATTTGGCCAAAATGCACAAAACTAACCCTACCTCAGTACCCATAGCCAAATTAGACGCAGCTCGTACAGCACTGAACCTGGCCCTCACTACCAAGGCCGAAAAATGGTTGAGATGGAATAGATCCAAATTTTACTGCCACGGAGACAAATTAAGCTCAATGCTAGCCAGCAGACTCTCTCCAAAACTCAGGTCTCCAGCTCTCCCAAAAATTAAAATACAGGGGGGCACACTCTCTCAGAATCCCCAACGTATCATGGGTGAATTTCAGAGATACTACGAAGCCTTGTACAGAGGGGACCAAAATCCTCCTCAACGGGAGATGGACAGTTTTTTAAATAACATTAAAATTCCTAAATTACAAGATACCCACCGTCAAAAATTAGATGCCCCTATCTTAGCGGAAGAGGTATGCATGGTCATTAAAAACTCTAAAACTCTCTCAGCACCAGGCCCTGATGGGTTTTCTATACCTTATTATAAAACTTTCGCCATTACACTTGCCCCATATATGGCCCGCTTCTTCAACGCCCTTAGACAAGGGGGTCAACTGGACTCCTCACTTAATATGGCTCACATCACAGTCCTCCCTAAACCCAACAAAGACCCCAGCTCTGTAGGCAACTACAGGCCTATATCTCTTATCAATAATGACCTGAAGTTCCTGACTAAGATCCTTGCAGACCGCCTGGCTTCCTTTATTAGTTTATACATTCACAAAGACCAAGTAGGGTTTATTCCTGGAAGACAGGGTCCAGATCAAACTAGACGTGCGATAGATATAATTTCCATCCTCAACTCAAATTGGGATGGAGGCTCTTCCAGACAAGGCTGCTTATTGTCCCTAGATCTCCAAAAAGCTTTTGACTCCGTAAATTGGAATTATATTTTCAACATTTTACATAGATGGGGTTTTGGGGACTCCTTTCTGAATGTTCTGCATGCTCTATACTCATTCCCCACAGCCCAGGTACGTCTGCAGGGATTTTACTCTGAGTCTTTCCCCATCTCGAAAGGTACAAGACAGGGGTGCCCCCTCTCCCCTTTGATTTTTGCCATAGCAATCGAATCCCTAGCAATCGCCATCAGAACCAATCCGAACATTCAAGGGGTTCAGTGTGGCCCCCGTCACCACAAATGTGCATTGTTTGCAGATGACATCCTTTTGTTTATTTCATCCCCCCTGACCTCCCTCCCCAACATATGCCGGCTTCTGGACGAATTCGGATCTATCTCAGGACTTAAAGTAAATTATGACAAGTCTCAAGCGCTCAACATTAACCTTCCTACCCCTTTGCTGGCCAGGATAAGAGAGAGTTTCAGGTTCACGTGGAACGATGCGTATATCACATATCTGGGGATTAAATTGACCCCCAAGATAGAACTCCTCTATCAAGCTAATTACCCTCAGCTATACCAAAAACTGGAAGAGGACTTGACTAGGTGGTCTGGGCTTTCTCTTTCCTGGCTTGGCAAAATAAATTCAATTAAAATGACCCTTCTTCCCCGCATCCTATATTACTTTAGGGCCCTCCCAATCCCTATTGACAAAGCTCGTCTTAAAAAATTCCAAGCCAAAATTATACAATTTGTTTGGGGCAAAAGAGGTCATAGATTCTCAAAATCAATTTTGTTTAGAGCCAAGACCGGTGGCGGACTGGGCTTACCTAATCTACTCTGGTATTTCCAAGCAGCCCACCTTGCCCAAATATCATCAGTTTACTCCCGATGGGAAAAACCTGACTGGGTGCATATTGAAAGGCTGGCAATACCACTCCATACAATAGACTATCTCCTCTGGTGCCCTAAAAAACTACGACCTTCAATCCTATCCCCGACGCTTTCACACTCCTTCCATCTCTGGGATTGTTTACGGATAAACAATCAGATCTCATCTCCTATAGAACCTCTTAAACATATATTTCATAATCCTGACTTCCCACCGGGGCTAGACATTAAAGCCTTTCAATGGTGGTTAGACAAAGGGCTTTACAGGATAGGCCACTTTCTTAGGCCTTTGGGCCCGATCTCCAAACCATATTGTATTAGTAACTTAGAAATGCCCTCCTCAGAATTTTTCAGATTCTCTCAAATTTCAAACTTTTTACAGAAAAAGTGCAAGACATCTTCCCACAAATTATCAATAACTGAATATGAATCTTGGTGTGGCCAGGCCGGTGAGCAGAGGGGGGGAATATCGGTGATCTACAGGGCCCTATCATCAACACAATCCAAGGCACCTTACATGGTGCAATGGGAGGAGGACTTGGCACAACAATGGAAAACCGACACTTGGCACCGAAACTTTGCAAACTCCTTCAAGGGGATTCTTAATACCAACCTCATGGAAGCTAGCGCTAAAGTTATAACTAGATGGTACCTAGTCCCTTCTAAATTAGCTGCGATTTTCCCATCCTCTTCTCCTCTCTGCTTCAGAGGTTGTGAATTAAGAGGTGATATGATACAGACGTGGTGGTCATGTCCCAGAATACGTCAGTTTTGGCACAGGATATTCACTTGGATCAACAAAATAACGGCCTTATCCATACAAGCATCTCCCCTAATAGCACTCCTCAACTTCCCAGTCCAGGGAGCCTCCAGGATCACGCAACGCCTCATACACTTTATCCTTTTAGGAGCTAAGCTCACGATAGCCAAGGCTTGGAAGCAACCATATGTTTCCACCCTTATGGCCAAACGAAAGATATCCTGGATTATGAACCAGGAAAAGATGGCGGGCGTGGTTTTGGATCGCACAGAAAAATTCAAAATGGTGTGGGAACCTTGGGCAGATTTTGTGGGAATCTCCCTCTACTAGAGCCCTCAAGAGGCGACTACAGGACTCTGGGCTTCCCCCAGTCGGCTTCCAATATATACTCACATTTCTTCTTCTGTCTCTTTCCTTTCTTTTCTCCTCTTCCCCCTCCCACTTTCACGCTCCCTAAGGTCCCCACCCCCCACTTCTTTCTCAAATAATTTTTTTCAACTAGACTACACTAAATTACTCTTTAATAATGTGGTCTAGCATTATGTTGGTATACCGCACACTTCTCAAAAATGGAAAAACCAGTTACTTGTTAAGAACATCATTTCTTCCAATTTTTTTCCATTACATTTAAACTAGTTGCCTGTCAGGGCGGTCAATTACTTGCCATAATTACTGGTCTATGGTTACTCCTAGACATATGATCTGCCTTGTTTGCCAAAAATACTTATTACCCTCCACGGTAAAGTATGGGAGGTTTTCTTTTTTATTTTATGTTTTTTTGTCCTTTTTCACAAATGCTAAGTATTGCAAGATAAATATCGGGATGGGGGGTCTCGCGGGGGGGGAGCTCTGCCACAGATTGATCCCGATTGGGGTGGTGGGGCTTCCTCCGCCTGAGATCAACCACCTTAACATAAATAAAGGTGTCCCGAGTTAAAATAATAAAGGACTAGATAATTTGTTCTTTACTCTTCGGGGTTTCATCCTCACCTACATGAAACTGTATATGTATTATTACTCTCCAAGTTATACTCATCGTTTTCTGACCACTTTAAGAATTTCCTGTACTAGATGATGCTTATTTCTCTGTAACTGCTGCATCATTCTCAGGTTTGGCGGGGCTGTGGACCTGCTCCATGTTTATTGTCTATGATGTATTTACTTTTATTGGAAAATAAAATATATTGAAACGAAAAACAGGGGTTTAGTCCGCACTCATTTGCAAACACATGCGTAAGCCACAGAGCCTCGTCACGGCACCCTGATATCTGTGGTCCTAACACTAAAATATGAGTGTCCCCACAGTGGAGGCACATACATTCTCATGGATAAATGAGGGCAGGTGGACTGAAGGGGAGCCCATCCCTTCTTAAAAGGTACAGGAGCACACCAAACACCCAGCAGGTATTTTATGGCTTCTTTAGGCAGCTGCCTTGTATAATCTTGCAGCCTGGTAGTACTGCTCCTGGGCTCCAGTATATATATTATCACTCTCCCTTGCAATGTAAAGCCCAACTTCAGCTAAAATGTCCTTACATTTTTTTTTTGGATGGATAGATATAAGTTAGAACTACTGTCAAGCATTCATAGGTCTTTGTGGAATTTCTGTCCCGCTGATAAGCTAACCACCCTGATACATAGGGTATCATCCGGACAGAACATTCTGAGAAATGTCCTTATTACTGTCATCAGCCTAATTTTTTGGCAAAGAAAAGGCCAAAAAAACCTAGGCAAGTCAACTTTACCTATAAATGTTAGTACCCAGTTATATTATGTACATTTAGGAAAGAATCCAGGCCTTTTTTAAAGCAGTGTACTGAGCTGGCCAGAACCAGCATTTGAGGGAGTCTATTCTACATTTTCACAGCTTTTACTTTGAATAAACTTTCTTGTATTTGGAGATGAAATCTCTTTTCCACCAGACGTAAAGAGTGCCCCCTTGTCCTCTGTGGTGACCTTATAGTGAATAACTCAACACCAAGTACACTATATGGACAACTTATGTATTTGTACATGTTGATCTTATCACCCCAATCTTATCTTCTCAAGAGAGAATAAATTCAGTTCCTTTAATCTATCCTCTTAGCTAAGCTCCTCCATGCCTCCTATCAGTTTGGTTGCCCTTTTCTGCACTTTCTCCAGTTCCCCAATATTTTTCCTGAGGACTGGTGCCTAAAATTGAACTATATATTCCAGATGAGGTCTTACTAATGATTTGTACAGGGGAAAAATTATATCCTTCTCTCTGGAGTCCATACCTTTGGAAACCACAGCTTGACATTGCATGCTTTTATTAGGCTTATGATCTACCAAAACCCCCAGATCTTTCTCCACCATTGATTCCCCCAATTGTTCTCCCTCTAGTATGTATGATGCATGCATATACTTAGCCCCCAAGTGCATAACTTTACATTTATCAACATTAAACCTAATTTGCCACCTAGTTGCCCAATTAACCACTTCAGCCCCGGAAGGATTTATCCCCTTCCTGACCAGAGCACTTTTTGTAATACGACACTGCGTTGCTTTAACTGTCAATTGCGCGGTCGTGCAACGTTGCACCCAAACAATATTTTTTTCCCCACAAATAGAGCTTTCTTTTGTTGATATTTGATCACCTCTGCGGTTTTTATTTTTTGCGCAATAAACAAAAAAAGAGCGACAATTTTGAAAATAAGCAATATTTTTTACTTTTTGCTATAATAAATATCCCCCCCAAAAAAAAATATATATATATATATATATATATATAAAAAATGTCTTTCTCAGATTAGGCTGATATGTATTCTTCTACATATTTTTGGTAAAAAAATAAATAAATAAACGCAATAAGCGTATATAAGCATGTTGATTGGTTTGCGCAAAGTTATAGCGTCTACAAAATAGGGGATAGATTTATGGCATTTTTATTATTATTTTTTTGTATTAGTAATGGAGGCAATCTACAATTTTTATTGTGACTACGATATTATGGCGGACACATTGGACACTTTTGACACTATTTTGGGACCGTTGTCATTTATACAGCAATCAGTGCTATAAAAATGCACAGATTATTGTGTAAATGACACTGGCAGGGAAGGGATTAAACTTTAGGGGGCAATCAAGGGGTTAAGTGTGTCCTAGGGAGTGATTCTAGCTGTAGGGGGGATTGTCTCACTCAAACATGACAGAGATCATTGCTCCCAATGACGGAGCAGTAGATCTCTGTCATGTTGCTAGGCAGAACAGGAAAATGCCTTGTTTACATCTCCCCGTTCAGCCGCTCCATGACATGATGGCGGGCCTCCGGCGCACATTGAGTCTGCGGGACCCACGGGCATGCTCACAGCCACGATTTAAAGGGGATGTACCTCTACGCCCATTTGCCCAGCCGCGCCATTGTGTCAACGTATATCGAGGTGCATGGGTCGGCAAGGGGTTAAACAGTGCATTGAGGTTGGCTTGTAAGTTGGAGACATCCTGTAAGGACATTATTCCACTGCATAGCTTGGTGTCATCTGCAAAGACTGAAATGGTACTTTTAATTCCAGACCCTATATCATTTATAAAGACTTAAAAAAGTAAAGGTTCCAACACTGAACCTTGGGGTTTATAACCTTAGACCATTCAGAGTTCAAATAATCAACCAATATTCTGTGAATTCTGTCTTTTAGCCATTTTTCTATCCATTTACAAACTGATCTTTCCAAGCCTGTAGATTTTACCTCACACATTAGCCATGTGTGGGGAACCGTGTCAAACGCTTTTGCAAAATCCAAGTATAAACTGCAAACACTAGCATGGCAATAGATACTTTTTATGGGGCATGTACTGTATATGTATTATTATTTGAGGTAATGAGTTTATTGTCCAATGCCATCATGGTTATAGTGCAATCTTGTAGACCAAAAACAAGTATTGGAATGGGCTAACAATTTCTCATTTGTATAAGCTCTACTGCTATCGTTTCAGCATGTATATAATAGCAGGGCTCTTATAATAATAAATTGGTAGAATGCATAGAAAAAAAAAAAACATGAGTAACTGTAAATTACTGTTTTGACAGTAATAAATAGTAATACAGAAAAAGAAAACATGCTTTTCATTGGACATGCACGCATATGCCTGCGGTAGTAATGAGTTTCTTGCCCATAACTACCGTATGTTTACAGTGAAATCTTTTACAGGAAAAGGAAAATTCAGAATGTGGTTAAAATGGCCAATTTCCCACTGAATTTGCAGTTTGTTTCAATGCACATGCATACAGTACCAATGTTTTGATATTATATTGGTAGAATATTGTGGTCAGCATTCCAAAGAAAAACAAAAATACTGAAACACTCAAAGCAGAGTATATTTTTGCTTTTTATTACATTTTTTCACAGGAAAGAAATTACAGGCAATCACTATTGCCAATGATTGTTTCCAGTAAAATCCATGCACAGCTTATGAAGAATGTTTTATAATGCTATTTTTTTTTTTTTTCATTTTTGACACGGGGTTAAAAGAGAGAAAATGTTTTGGCATAGTGTTTTACTGCCTGACTGAGAGACTACAGCTGCCATTGCTGATCCTTTAAAAATGCTGGTTGCTTGGAAGATTTGCTGATCTACTGGTTTCTGTTTTAATGTGTTTATTTTATTCTCAAGGAGATACAGAACAACAGTATCGCCCATGCAGGAGCTGAGCCAGACTGTCAAAAACATGTAGAACATTGCATAGAGTAGTTTATTATACAGTGCAGCAAAAACCTAATGTAGGTAATTAGAAAACTATTTAAGGCATTTAGCTTACCCAAATAAATGGCTTACATTCCATGAGCCACATGAAGACTTGAAGGAAAAAATAAAGGCCCATGATGGCAATTGGGGCAGGGGAAGGAAAGGGTTGCATAGGGGGTAGGAAAAGGGTGGTTATTGAAATGAAAAGGAGGAAAGAAAAAGAAGAAAGAGAAAGAAGGTCTAAGGGCCCAGGACAAGAGGCATAGAACAATAGTTATAGGTAACTGAGGCTAGATGGTTTCAAGGTAAGGAGCACATTTCCCCCTTTTCTCCAATCCCTTTGACTGACTTTGTCATATTGCCCTGTATTTCAACCACGGACTGTCAAATATATTGCTATACCCTTTCATACTACTATTCTGAAATTGCAACAGCCGTTGCCTTCTTATACAATTCATTAGGCTTGGTGGTGATGCGTTTTATTGCAATTTGTATCTACAGTACTATTTGATGAATTTCTTGGGTGGTGTCTATTGTTTTATGTGTTTGTTGTCTGTCTTTGTCCCCAGACCATTATGTTTATACATAGTGTCAGGTGTGGATTTGCTGTATTTTTAATAATTGATCTTTTTTCAATAAAATGATTTAATTCATTACTTTATTAGTCCGGTAATCATTTCCCAGGGCTCATCCATGTGACGCTTAGTACCGAGTTGCCTTTTTGACACAGTGCACACTCTTTCATGTGCCTTTTTGTCACAGATTCTCCCCAATATTAGTGTGTGGAACAATACCATTCCCTTTTCTCCTTTTTTTGTTTTAAGGAGCGCATATCCAAGCCAGGGTTCCCAAACTTGAGGAATTTTGGTTACTTGTCATTACCAAGCAGTGTATTCATACTTGTTTTACTGTTTTGTAGGGCGATCATTTGTTTCTCCAGCTTCTGGCAATAGTCTGTTTAGACATTTGAAAAGAAAGATGACAAGCTACTCGAGATCACCCGTTGCTCCACTCCTTGAGCGGTATTAGGAGCTGGGAACATAACTTTACAAACTCAACATGCGTATGAGGGGACTGCAATGAGCAACCAATTTACAACTTTGCACCCAATTTTAGCCTGGGGGACCCTGGCACATGAAGACAAACATTTCAGGACCATCTTAGGACAGGAGATTTCCAACTTTTGGGTCAGGGAGGAAACCCAGTGTCTAATCTGTTGATATTTGTAGTACTCAATCTGGGGTGCTTCATGGGGCTCCTGCAAGACTGACTACAATGGGAAAAGCTACAATATAAGCAAATTGTAGATGTGGGAAAAACAATGAGCAGTCCACCATGCAAAATACTTAGGATCATCCATCCCTGGCTGAAAAGGAGCATTGTTAACAATTGGCATTAGGCGTAAAAAAGGGCAGGGTTGGATCTAGAGTGGTTCTAGAGTGGGCTGCTTTCCCCTAGATTTCAGTCACGCCCATCTGGCTGCTATGGACATTGTGACTCCAGGATGCTATGGATGCCGTGCCCGGCCCACAAAGCTATTCTGCCCCAAACTGCACACATGGGTCCCCAGAGTCCTCACAGATATAGCCTCCTCGTCATCATACTTCTTCCAAGTTGTAACATAAAGCTAGCTAAGGTTCCTACCAGCAATATCAGTGCCTGCTATTGAAGCCCAGGTCCAGCAGTGTACATGACATGGTGACAGAGACAGAGATGCAGGAGGAGAAAGTGGAGGGGTGAGGCTGAGGTTATTCCAGACCAAACATGTGACTGTATATTATGTAGTACAGAAGAACACCTAGTGCAGTCATTGAACAGGGAATATTGATTCCCTGCATCTCTGGCATAGTGTCATTGATAGATTAACCACTTCAGCCCCGGAAGGATTTACCCCCTTTCTGACCAGAGCACTTTTTACAATTTGGCACTGCGTCGCTTTAACTGCTAATTGCGCGGTCATGTAATGCTGTACCCAAACGAAATTTATGTCCCTTTCTTCCCACAAATAGAGCTTTCTTTTGATGGTATTTAATCACCTCTACCATTTTTATTTTTTGCGCTATATATGGAAAAAGACCGAAGTGTTTGAAAAAAATGATATTTTCTACTTTTTGTTATAAAAAAAATCCAATAAATTCAATTTTAGTCATACATTTAGGCCATAATGTAATTGGACAAATGTCTTTGGTAAAAAAAATGTCAATAAGCGCATATTTATTGGTTTGCGCAAAAGTTATAGTGTCTACAAACTAGGGTACATTTTCTGGAATTTACACAGCTTTTAGTTTATGACTGCCTGTGTAATTTCTTGAGGTGCTAAAATGTCAGGGCAGTACAAAACCCCCCCAAATGGCCCCATTTTGGAAAGTGGACACCCCAAGGAAATTGCTGAGAGGCATGTTGAGCCCATTGAATATTAATTTTTGTTGTCCCAAGTGATTGAATAATGACAATAAAAAATTTTTTACAAAAAGTTGTTACTAAATGATATATTGCTCACACAGGCCATGGGAATATGTGGAATTGCACCCCAAAATACATTTAGCTGCTTCTCCTGAGTATGGGGATATCACATGTGTGGGACTTTTTGGGAGCCTAGCCACGTACAGGGCCCCGAAAACCAAATACCGCCTTCAGGATTTCTAAGAGTGTAAAGTTTTGATTTCACTCCTCACTACTTATCACAGTTTTGAAGGCCATAAAATGCCAAGATGGCAGAAACCCCCCCCCTAATGAGCCCGTTTTGGAAAGTAGACACCCCAAGCTATTTGCTGAGAGGCATGTTGAGTCCATGGAATATTTTATATTTTGACACAAGTTGCGGGAAAGTGACAATTTTATTTTTTTTTGCACAAAGTTGTCACTAAATGATATATCGCTCAAACATGCCGTGGGCATATGTGTAATTACACCCCAAAATACATTCTGCTGCTTCTCCTGAGTACGGGGATACCACATGTGTGGGAATTTTTGGGAGCCTATCCGCGTACGGGGCCCCAAAAACCAAGCACCACCTTCAGGATTTCTAAGGGCATAAATTTTTGATTTCACTCCTCACTACCTATCACAGTTTTGAAGGCCATAAAATGCCAAGATAGCACAACCCCCCCCCCCCAAATGACCCCATTTTGGAAAGTAGACACCCCAAGCTATTTTCTGAGAGGCATGGTGAGTATTTTGCAGCTCTCATTTGTTTTTGAAAATGAAGAAAGACCAGAAAATATTTTTTTTTTCTTTTTTCAATTTTCAAAACTTTGTGACAAAAAGTGAGGTCTGCAAAATACTCACTATACCTCTCAGCAAATAGCTTGGGGTGTCTACTTTCCAAAATGGGGTCATTTGGGGGGCTTTGTGCCACCTGGGCATTCCATGGCCTCCGAAACTGTGATAGGCAGTGAAGAGTGAAATCAAAAATTTACGCCTTTAGAAAGCCTGAAGGCGTGCTTGGTTTTCGGGCTCCCAAAAAGTCCCACACATGTGATATCCCCATACTCAGGAGAAGCAACAGAATGTATTTTGGAGTTAATTTTCACATATTCCCATGGCATGTTTAAGCAATATATCGTTTAGTGACAACTTTGTGCAAAAAAAAAAAAAAAAATTGTCTTTTTCCCGCAACTTGTGTCACAATATAACATATTCCATGGACTCTACATGCCTCTCAGCAAATAGCTTGGGGTGTCTACTTTCCAAAATGGGGTCATTTGGGGGGTTTTGAACTGTCCTGGCATTTTATGCACAACATTTAGAAGCTTACGTCACACATCACCCACTCTTCTAACCACTTGAAGACAAAGCCCTTTCTGACACTTTTTGTTTAAATGAAAAAATATTTTTTTTTGCAAGAAAATTACTTTGAACCCCCAAACATTATATATTTTTTTTAAAGCAAATGCCCTACAGATTAAAATGGTGGGTGTTTAATTATTTTTTTTTCACACAGTATTTGCGCAGCGATTTTTCAAACGCATTTTTTGGGGAAAAAACACACTTTTTTAAATTTTAATGCACTAAAACACACTATATTGTCCAAATATTTGATGAAATAAAAAAGATGATCTTAGGCCGAGTACATGGATAGCAAACATGACATGCTTTAAAATTGCGCACAAACGTGCAGTGGCAACAAACTAAATACATTTTTAAAAGCCTTTAAAAGCCTTTACAGGTTACCACTTTAGATTCACAGAGAAGGTCTACTGCTAAAATTACTGCCCTCGATCTGACCTTCGTGGTGATACCTCACATGCATGGTGCAATTGCTGTTTACATTTGACGCCAGACTGACGCTTGCGTTCGCCTTTGCGCGAGAGCAGGGGGGGACAGGGGTGCTTTTTTTTTTTTCTTTATTATTTTTTTGCTTTTTTATCTTATTTTTAAACTGTTCCTTTCATTTTTTTTAATCATTTTTATTGTTATCTCAGGGAATGTAAATATCCCCTATGATAGCAATAGGTAGTGACAGGTACTCTTTTTTGTAAAAACTGGGGTCTATTAGACCCTAGATCTCTCCTCTGCCCTCAAAACATCCAACCACACCAAGATCGGTGTGGTAAAATGCTTTCCCAATTTCCCAATGGCGCTGTTTACATCCGGCGAAATCTAAGTCACGAAATGCTCGTAGCTTCCAGTTTCTTAGGCCATAGAGATGTTTGGAGCCACTCTGATCAGCTCTATGGTCAGCTGGCTGAATCACCAGCTGCATTCTCAGGTTCCCTGTTGGGACAGGAGAGCCAGATAAAAACATGGAAGACGGTGGGGGGGATTCCCTCCCACTGCTTGTAAAAGCAGTCTAGCGGCTAAAAGTATGTTGCTGGTCCTTGTTGGGCATATATTGTAAACTTTTTTTTCATGCAGCCTGTGGGCTGAACGAAAAAAAGAGATGGATCAGTGGGTATGCCCACCATTAGAATACCTCCCTTCATCCACCCACTTCTAATGATGGGCATACATGCACCGTATATATATATGCCGAAGCATGGGGGCATCCTCCCACAAAAGGCAGGAGCAAATCGCTCCTCCACCCACTGCTGCCCCCATGCTTCGGCATATATGCTGAAGTATATAACTGTGGTGGTGAAATCACCTCCGACAGGGCAGGAGTCACGGCTTTATATATCGTGGGAGCAAACGCTGTTGCTGTCAAGATAACTAAATCTGCGCTGCAACAGAATGGCGTACCTGCTAAGCAAATGATGGTTAACAATAAAACAAAGTAACATTACAGTATAACAGTAAGACTTACCATACTTGCAAAGCAAATACAAAAAAAACAGTCAAAAATAAAACATTTAACGCAACCTGTGCCTAAAATATATCTTTGCCGAAGTATGGGGGCATCCTCCCACAAAAGGCAGGAGCAAATCGCTCCTCCACCCACTGCTGCCCCCACGCTTCGGCATATGTGCTAAAGTATGTAACTGTGGTGGTGAAATCACCTCCGACAGCGCTGGAGTCACGGCTTTATGTATCGTGGAAGCAAACGCTGTTGCTGTCAAAATAAATAAATCCGCTCTGCAGCTGAATGGCATACCTGAAAACAAAAAAATGGTTACCAACAAAACACAGTAAACAGTAAAGTATAAAAAAATTGCATATCTGAAAAGCAAACATGGTAAAACATAATAAAAATAAAACATTGCAGAATAGAATACAGTAAAAAAGAGCAGAACAATAGAGAGAGAATAGAGAGAGAGAGAACAATAAAACAACAACTATTTTTGTTTTTTTTATTTTATATTTTTTTTGTATTTTTATTTTTTTAATTAATTTATTTATTTATTTACACTTTTTTTAGTAACTTTAACTTTTGTAACTGGTACCAGGTTTGGGTCTCTCAAAATGCGATGGTATCTTGGGAGACCCTGTGAAAGTGTGTCCTAGTATGTGCAATGCTGTACCCTACGCTAAAACTCAACTAGTGTATGGTAGCGTTCAAAACATTCACCAATGCATAGACCAGGATTGTCAGGACAGGAGGGACAATAATACAGGGTGTCACGCCTATATCTGCGCTTGCTGTAGACACGACATCTTCTTTGGGGGGCTCGTTGGGTAGGGGTATTTGGGAGGACATAAGGAAAATGCCTCATGCAGCCGGCTTACTGCATTTGGTTGGAGAAGGTGAGGTGGAGCACCGTCTGGAAACAGAAGGGCTCTGACGATCTCTTCCTGGAATTTAAGGAAGGATCCAGTCCGTCCTGAAGCTCTGTATAGCACATGAGCGTTTAGCAAAGCCAATTGAAATAAATAAACAGACACTTTTTTTGTACCAGCGTCTGGCCTTACGGGCAACTAGGTACGGCACCAACAACTGGTCGTTGAGGTCCACCCCTACCATATTTTGGTTATATTCCTGGACACAGAGGGGTTTCTCCACAACACCAGTCGCCCTAGTAATTTGGACCGTCGTGTCTGCAAGCAGGCTTTCTCCCCCAGCCTAAGACGGGAATCTACAAGCCGCTGGGGAAAGCCCCGGCGATTAGGTCGCACGGTGCCACATGCTCCAATCTGTTGATCAAAAAGTTGACTAAAAAGTGGCACGCTTGTGTAATAATTGTGCACGTACAAGTGGTACCCCTTTCCGAATAAGGGTGACACCAAGTCCCACACAATCTATATTAGAAAAGGGTTTGGGACTAACCATCCCGTGGGACTTTAAATGAAACCATGACCGGATGAGGTCATGCGTTTCCATCCCTATACTAGTCTAAGAAAAAAGCAACAAAAGTGGGACTTTAAATGAAGAGCGTGAATGTCCAGAAAACAAAACCGATGGACTGCTAGGAAAATATTTATTTGTTTCATAGAAATAAAACATGCATATAGTAATAATATGTCAATCACAAATAGAGAGAGATATCAGCAATAATAGCAGCAAATATACATGATTCAATGAATACAATAATTCTCCATGGTACATCAGTAAAATGTTGATACACAACCATATATAAAAAAGAGTATTGCCTGCAAAATAAGCCTCCAAAATAATCAAAAAATTAGGAAATGACATGACGCTGGTGAGAAACGCGACAGTGGTAGCTCTACGCGTTTCGTGGCTTGTAGTGCCACTCGTCAGGAGCAAGCGCGTATCTTGATCTAAATTAAGAAAGGTGAAAAAATATTCTAGTAATTATAAACATGAAACGGGGTTGGGGTATTCACAAGGACCCCACACAGAATACATGCTTACACATTGTGGTTCGTGAGATGGTGGCGGAGGCCATATATCACTCGGCAATCGGAGACACCACCCCCCGGGAGCTGAGGTGGACGGACCGAAGGGGGCAATCCCACAGGGCGCCATCCAAGGCAGGCAAGGACCCCTGAGGCAAACCTGGAGTAGAAAGTGCAGATAAAAAATGAAAAGGGGTTTGCCCCCTTCAGTCCGTCCACCTCAGCTCCCGGGGGGTGGTGTCTCCGATTGCCGAGTGATATATGGCCTCCGCCACCATCTCACGAACCACAATGTGTAAGCATGTATTCTGTGTGGGGTCCTTGTGAATACCCCAACCCCGTTTCATGTTTATAATTACTAGAATATTTTTTCACCTTTCTTAATTTAGATCAAGATACGCGCTTGCTCCTGACGAGTGGCACTACAAGCCACGAAACGCGTAGAGCTACCACTGTCGCGTTTCTCACCAGCGTCATGTCATTTCCTAATTTTTTGATTATTTTGGAGGCTTATTTTGCAGGCAATACTCTTTTTTATATATGGTTGTGTATCAACATTTTACTGATGTACCATGGAGAATTATTGTATTCATTGAATCATGTATATTTGCTGCTATTATTGCTGATATCTCTCTCTATTTGTGATTGACATATTATTACTATATGCATGTTTTATTTCTATGAAACAAATAAATATTTTCCTAGCAGTCCATCGGTTTTGTTTTCTGGACATTCACGCTCTTCATTTAAAGTCCCACTTTTGTTGCTTTTTTCTTAGTCCCACACAATCTTGCCAGCGCTTCCTATGTAGTCAGGGTAGTTTGTCGGCTCTACGTGACTATCTTTGCCCTCGTAAACCATAAAACCACATGTATAGCCTGTGGCCCTGTCACAGAGCTTATACATCTTGACCCTGTATCTGGCACGCTTGCTGGGAACGTACTGTTTGAATGACAAGCGGCCACAAAATTTAATCAGGGACTCATCAACGCAGACAACTTGATGGGGAGTAAACAAGTCTGCAAAACGCTGGTTGAAGTGGTTTACGAGGGGCCGAATTTTGTAGAGCCGATCGTATTCAGGGTCTCCACGAGGACGACAGAGTTCATTGTTGATTTGTTGGTTTATGAGGGGCCGAATTCTGTAGAGCCGAACGTATTCAGGTTCTCCACGAGGACGACAGAGTTCATTGTTGTTGAAGTGCATGAACCGCAAAATCTGCTCGTATCGTGCTCTGGTCATGGAGGCAGAGAACACGGGCATATGGTAAATTGGGTCAGTGGACCAATATGACCGCAACTCACTCTTTTTATTTATGCCCATGTTGAGGGAAAGGCCCAGAAAGATCTTAAATTCGGAGACTGTAATTGGTCTCCAATCTCTGGCAAGGGAGGACTGGGGAATAGTGGCGATGTGTTGACCAGCGTATAAATTGCTTTGGTCCACAATAGATCTATAGAGAAAAAGGGGCATATTCTGGAAATGTTGCGGAGGGTAAGTGGGCATGATTTGGACAGGGATTGTATGTGAACCTGAAAGGACAGTTCAGAGTCTAAGGTTACCCCTAGCACCCTGGCATGTGGGGATGGACTTTAGATGTGCCATTGATCTTGACAGTCAGGGGAGGGGGCACGTGGGGGAGGAAATATTAAGAGCTCAGTTTTAGATAGATTCAGTTTGAGGAAGTGGTTTGACATCCAGGCTGATATGTCTGTTAGTAAATCAGTGATGCATGAGGGGATTGATGGGGTGAGCTGAGGGGCAGAGAGATAGATTTGGGTGTCATCAGCATATAAATGGTAGTGAAAGCCATGGGAGGCTATCAGCTGACATTTCAAAATACACTGCATGAAGCATTACTACTTTTGGACTTGATCACAGTTTATGTCACAGTTTTTCAGATTTCAAGAATTATTTTTCAGGTGGAAGAGGTGTTATATATATATTATTGGAGTGCAGTTCGGAATCTGATTTTTATATATGCACGGCTCTGCACTACTGTCACTTTTATGCACTTGATCACTTTTTGTTCACATACGTGATATTGAGTTGCACTTTTATATTCATTATTGCATGTTATTTATTCATCAGCATTATTTATTTATTTATTTTGTAATTTTATTCTTACGTATCATGGTGAGGAAAATTGAGCACAATTTATGACACAGCTTGAGGAACCATTGTTGAATTCCCATTAGTATCACTTAATATTATTTTTGGCCACATTTTTTTACTTAGTTTGATTGAGGAACCCATTATTTATAGGATGATTTAATGTGAGGATTATGGTATGTTCATTAGTATTTAATATTTTGGCTGATTTAGCTGCCCCCTAATGGGAGAAGATATTATTGTTTGTTGTGCATTAGGCAAACATTGAGATTTCTTTGGCGAGATATGATGAGCGGCTAATTTAGACTAGCGCCACATATTTTTATTTTTCTATTACGTTACTCCTTAGGGTGGGTGAGACCACCTCTTATGTTGGCAGCTTCTCTAATCTTTGTACCCTTGATCTTTTGAGAACGTGGTTGTGCGCATTAGTTCTCTATTTCTTTTCTGCAGTGCAGAGTGCTGCTGTCTCTGCGCGTTATTCCAAAAGTTCTTTGGTGTGGGCCTTTTTTGAGACGAGTGCATCAGATCCCACCACTGCTATTTGCAACATATGTCTCAAGCGTATCTCGCGTTGCCAAAACATATCCCGCTTGGGCACCGCGTGCTTGACCAGACATATGTTGACCTGCCATGCAGTTCATTGGCAAGCGTACCTAAAAGACCCACACCAAAGAACAAAGGGGACCTCTCCTTGCTCCTCATCAGCTGGGATCTCCAACCCCACTATACCTTCAGTCCTCTCGGAGACCTGCACTGAGAGGAATGAAGGTGTAGAATTAGGTGTGTCACAGCCAAGTACTTGGGGGCAATCTGCTATTGGTACACTGACGTCAGATTGTACCAGGCAAATTTCCCTGTCCCAGGTGCTGCACTGCCAAAAGAAGTTCGCTCCCAGCCATCCACATGCCCAGTGGTTGAATGCTAGCTTGGCTAAATTGCTAGCACTTCAACTGCTGCCTTTTCAGTTGGTAGACTCTGCCCCTTTCCGTGAGTTTGTGCAATGTGCGGTTCCTCAGTGGTAGGTTCCCAAATGCCACTTTTTCTCACGGAAGGCGATTCCGGCTCTCTAACGGCATGTGGAAGGCAATGTCTTGGCCTCGCTGGACAGGGCAGTCAGTGGTAAGGTGCATATTACCACTGACTCATGATCCAGCAGACATGGACAGGGATGTTACCTGTTATCATGTTATCTTTCACCGCACACTGGGTGACTCTGCTGGCAGCTGGGAAGGATGCAGGACAGGGTGCAGTAGTGTTGGAGGTTGTTCCGCCACCACGCCTCCAAAATACTACTAGTGGTGAGTGCCACACCTTTCTTCTCCACCCCCTCCTCTTCTTCTTCCTCCATGGCCTCTTCCTGTGCTGATTTGTCTTCGGAAGCAGCAGTGCTCCGTAAGCGTTCAAGGGGCTACGCAAGCACGTAGGCCAAAAGATGCCATGCGGTGCTTGAGCTGGTGTACTTCGGGGACAGGAGCCACACTGGGGCAGATATTCTGTCAGCTTTGCAGGGGCAGGTTCAGAGGTGGTTGACGCCACGCCAGCTTAAGGCAGGTATGGTGATTTGCTACACTGGCACCAACCTCCTCTCTGTCCTCCGACAGGGACAACTGACCCATGGGCCTTGTTTGGCTCATGTCCTTAACTTGGTGGTGCAGCGGTTCTTGGGCCAGTACCCGGGCTTACAGGATGTCCTGAGGCAGGCCAGGAAAGTCTGTGTGCATTTCCACAGGTCATATAAAGCCATGCTCGGCTAGCTGACCTCCAAAAGGAAATTAACCTGCCCAAGAACTGCCTAATCTGTGACATGCCCACCAGGTGGAACTCAACGTTCGCCATGCTGAAGGGGCTACACACGCAGCAGAGGGCCATCAATGAGTACCTCTGCGACTATGGCACCAGGACAGGGTCAGGGGAGCTTGTTTTTTTTCCCCCACACCAGTGGGCCATGATCAGGAGGCCACGAGGATGGTGAGCAGTGACAGTGCATGCATCAGTGACACTGTCCCCCTTGTCCATCTGTTTGAGCACACGCTGCGTGGAATAATGGACAGGGCACTTAAGGCAGAACAGAGGCAGGAAGAGGAGTACTTCCTTACCTCTCAAGGCCCCCTTTATCCAGACAGTGTTCATGCGTGCCCGCCGATCACACAGGAAGAGGACGAGGAGGAGGAGGAAGAGGAGGATTATGTCAGCATGGAGGTAGAGCCTGACACTCAGCATTAGCAGAAGTCTTTAAGGGATCATTTACAGTCTCAAGAAACCCATGGACTTGTACGTGGCTGGGAGGAGGTGGCTGCGGATCATGTCATCCTTAGTGACCCAGAGGACTCTGGACCGATACCTACGCTGCATGACCTCCCTGATCCTGCAAAGCCTGCAGAAGTATCCTCTGGGTGCGCCTGTCCACCGACTCTGTCGATCGACTGACCTTCATAAAAATTAATCAGTCTTGGATCACCACCAACTACCAAGCACCTGATGCTGATGTAACCGACAATTTTTTTTTGAAATGTCAGATCCCTTCAAGACTGCCTATGCTGATGCTGAGTGACTATCCTGTTATGCTGAGTGACTATCCTCTTCCTCCTCAATGATCATGCTGATAAGAATATTTTTGGTTCTGGGTGCCGCCACCAGTGGCTAAGGTCTAATTTTTTAGCCCCTGTTTAACAGGGGCGTGTAATTACAATTTTTTATGCAATACTTTGCAGCAGGGCTCATTCCTGTGCTCCAATTAGAGTATCTGTGAGGGGTTGCAGTGTTGTGGCACCAGCACCAGTGCCTAAGGCCCAATTTTTCAGCCCCTGTTTAACAGGGACGGGTAATTACATTTTTTGATGCAATATTTTGCAGGAGGGCTCATTCCTGCGCTCCAACTAGAGTATCTGTGAGGGGTTGCAGTGTTGTGGCACCAGTGCCTAAGGCCCAGATTTTTCTGCCCCTGTTCAACAGGGACATGTAATTACAATTCTTGATCTAATATTTCACAGCAGAGCCCGTTCCTGTGCCCACCAAGAGTAACTGTGAGGGCTTACAGTGTTGTGGCAACACCAACACCTAAGCCCACAATTTCTGCAGAGTATATAGGGCAGGCCCCTACTTTCAACTTACAAATGACTCCTACTTGCAAACGGAAGGAGACAACAGGAAGTGAGATGAAATCTACCCCTAGGAAGGGAAATTCTCTCCTGTAAGGGTTAATATGGGAAAAACGTGTCTCCTCTCCACTGATGCTTTATCACCAATTCTTGTTTCACTAAAAAACCCAAACTGTCAAAAAACATTTGTCATTGGGAGAGAAAGTGAGGTTAAATCTTCTGAAGAGGTATACAGACAGCAAAAACAAAAGTCAAAAGGGTGATAACCTTTCCCTATGTTTTGCAAAAAGCTTAAAAATAGATTTTTTGGCTGGAGCTACACTTTAAAAATGTACCAGTTCAAAATTACAAACAGATTCTACTTAACAACAATCCTACAGTCCCTGTCTTGTTTGCACTGCCTGTATACTGCTGTTCAGAGAGCTTGGGGCCCCACGCCTTTCCTTTTTTTAATTTGGGTGTGGGGGTTCCCCTTAATATCCATACAAGACCCAAAGGGCCTGGTAATGGACTGGGGGGGTACCCATGTCGTTTGTCTCACTGATTTCCATCCATATTACCTGGACCGGACATTACATTAAAGCCGTAAGCAGTTTTAAATGACTTTTATTACTTTAAAAATGTCATTTTGCGCAGGGACTGTTCTAAGCACGGGAAACACATGCCACTGTACAGGCATACTATAGACACCCCCCAGGTACGATATTTAAAGCAATATTTCACTTTTTTTTCCACTTTAAGCATCATTAAAATCACTGCTCCCGAAAAAACGTCCGTTTTTAAAACTTTTTTTTGCATTGATGCATGTCCCCTGGGGCAGCACCCAGGTCCCCAAACCGTTTTTAGGACAATACCATGTAAATTAGCCGTTAAATTTAGCACTTTTGATTTTGAACGTTCAAGTCCCATAGACTTCAATGGGGTTCTAAAGTTCGCGCAAATTTTCGGTCCCTTCGCAGGTTCTGGTGAGAACCGAACAGGGGGGTGTTCAGCTCATCCCTACTAATGAAGTAGGCTATAAGCAAGTATTTGCATTTTGCAGAGTAGAGTAGGAATATAAATAGAGTAGGGTAGGGACTGGCCAGAGAGGGACTACTTTGACGCAGTTACATAGTTACATAGTGAGTAAGGTTGAATAAAGACACCAGTCCAACCAGTTCAACCTGAGTGAGCACCCACAATTGTCTCCATCCCCGCACACTGCATCCCATCAAGATGCCCATCCACTATATTATTTTTTATATATTTAAGGCAGTGTTTCTCAACTCCAGTCCTCAAGGCGCACCAACAGGTCATGTTTTCAGGATTTCCCTCAGATGAAACAGCTGTGGTAATTACTAAGGCAGTGAAACTGATCAAATCACCTGTGCAAAATAGTGGAAATCCCGAAAACATGACCTGTTGGTGTGTCTTGAGGACTGGAGTTGAGAAACACTGATTTAAGGTACCCATGTAGCTCCATCAATCTACACAGCGCTCCACCACACCCACAGGGTCTGCAATCCAAGGTCCCCAACTCACACCCATGCACCAGGGCCAATTTTTGGACAGAAGCCAATAAACCTAACAGCATGTCTTTGGAGTGTGGGAGGAAACCGGAGTACCCGGAGGAAACCCACACAGGTACAGGGAGAACATGCAAACTCCAGGCAGGTAGTGTCGTGGTTGGGATTTGAACCAGTGACCCTATTGCTGCGAGGCGAGAGTGCTAACCACTACACCACTATGCTGCCAGTTGGCCAGCTTAAACATGTATTGCAATATATGTGGACTGAAAATCCCTGTTTTTATAAAAGTTTGCTAGAAATGGTATATAACAATATGCAGAGGGTTCATTCAGAATTTTTAATTTACACACACAGGTACCCCTGATGGGTGCGTTTATGTGCAAGTATGTGTGTACGCGGAGGGCATTTTTAAATGCTTGGGTGCGACTTTATTTTTATTTTCACTAAGATGTTAAACATATCATATATGGGACAAAAGTCCCCTATGTGACATTTTTATGACAGGTTCTCTTTAATGGGAAACCAAGGGTCTGTTAGATCCCCGATGTCTCATGTATTTCACTGAATCTATTGCAGTACAGATCATGCTCTTTTTTTTCTTTTTAAAAGAACATGTTTATTTTCAAATAAGTTGTACAGGTATGGTACATAGTGTTCAGAGTCATAAAAGAAAAAAAAGATATACACTTCCCATAAACAGATAAATCTTATAAGTAGTATAACAAAGTATAGAAACAAATACCTCTCCAAATAATTTTAAAATAACAAATGCCACCCTAGGCTCCCTTGCCCTAATATCTGGAATATCAGCATCAAGCTCACTAATTAGTATAGCTTGTTGACATTAGACAATGTGCGATGACTCTTAACCCTCCCCCCCCCCCTGTATTTGGACAGCCACAGCTAATCATTCCGTGCAGGTATTAATGTTGTCGGGCCCCCTATCCCAGATCTTGTTGTATTTGGCTGGGCATCCCCTATGTCTGTACAACACCTTCTTGTATGGCAATGACACATTTATTTCTCCAATCCAGGCCTGGATGGTAGGAGAAGCGGTCCTCATCCACCATTTAGCAACTAGCTTTCTGGCGCAGAATAGAGTTTCACCGAGAAAGGTAGCTAGAAACTTGTCCATGATGACATCTGGGAACAACCCCAGCAGACACGGTTTGGGGTCAAGCGGAATTGGGGAACCCATGTGATCATGCAAAATTTTATAATTTGTGCCCAGTAGTTTTGAATGTCTGGGCATGACCAGAGTAGGTGAAAAAATGAACATGGACTACTCGAAACAACTTGGGCAGTTTGAGTTCTGGCTTGAAGAAAATTTGGCTATTCTGGATGGTGTAAGGTAGGATTTATGGATTATATACAGCTCGGACATTCTAGGGGATGTTTTTTTGACGTTTTTTAGTATTTTATCCCAGTCGGAGTCATCTATTGGGCCTACGTCATCCTCCCATCAAATTCTAGCTGTATCTATGATTCTTGCCACTGATCTTGTTCACAATATAGTATAAAAAGAGGATATTATTTTGTCTGGGTTTGCCCCTGTAATCACATCTACCAGTGGTATCATTTGCGGGTTAGGGTATCCACTTGCAAATTGAGATCGGAGCGCATGTCTCAACTGCTCATAGTTAAATAACATATGGGAGGGAAGGTCAAATTCATCTCTGAGTGTTTGAAAATTTCTTACACCGAACGGGGTAATTACCTGAAAGAGGAACAATATCCCCTTGGCAGCCCAGGTGATGGCTCCTGGTAGGGATAACAATTCCCCCATCTGGGGGTTATGCCATAAGGGTGTATGCGAGTGAAAGAAGTCGGCACCAGTCAATTTAAGTGCAATCTCCCAGACATATTTGTGTTGAAGTAGTAACAGGTTCCGACCGTCCCCTCCCCTCCTACCTCGACCACCCCTAAATAATACTTGTAGAGGGGATTGAGTGGCATTGTTCGGCTTTTTACATATTAAAGTTTGGTATCTGGTTTCATCTGTTTTATGTATGTAATAAAAGTGTGATAGCTGTGAAGCTATGTAGTATGTATAAAGGTCAGGGAGAGCTGCCCCGCCTGAGGAGGTGGGGTTCTTTAGCGTATTCCATGCCAGCTTGTGTCTATTAGACCCCCAAATGAAAGAGTTGATAATCTTGTCAATTGTTTTAAAGATTTTTAGGGGAATAAGTACTGGTGAATTCCAGAGCATATATAGAAACTTTGGAAGTAGGATCATTTTAAAAAGGTTAATTCTCCCCATTACTCCTAGAGGGAGTTATGCCCAGGATTGCGTGCGGGATTTTAAGAATGTAAAAAGCGGTTCAATATTGTTGGTAATATATTCTGAGGGCTCTCTTGTAATTTCCACACCTAAGTACTTTATGGATGCGACCCTTTGTAGGGGAAGGGAGGCCGATCTGCATGTGGGGGGTGACGAATCTAGAGGCAAAATTTGGGATTTGGACCAGTTCATGCTTAATCCCGAGTGTTTTCCAAATTCTTCAATGGTCGAAAGGGCTGCTTGGAGAGACGGGCCAGTGTCCTCTAGGTATAGGAGCATGTCATCAGCATAAAGACTCAGCGTCTCTACCAAAGACCCCACACGCAGACCACGCATGTTCGGGTTCGACCTAAGGGATATAGCAAGGGGCTTTACCGCCAGGGCGTATAGGAGAGGGGACAGCGGGCAACCCTTACGAGTTCCACGTCCCAGTGGGAAGGAGTCAGACGTCCACCCGTTTACCACCACCCCAGCTTCCGGGGAAAAATATAGTAATTTTACCCATTTTATAAAACATGGACCGAACCCGAACCCTTTTAGACATTCCCATAAGTATCCCCATTCTACCGAATCGAACGCCTTAGCGGCGTCGAGTGCCACTACCGCTCTGTCTCCCATATTCTCATGCTCTGCTTGGATGTTCATATATAAGCGGGGTAAGTTCATGGCTGTGTTTTTCCCAGGCATGAACCCCATCTGATCAGGGTGGATGAGGGATAGAATAATGTGGTTAAGACGGATAGCTAACACTTTGGCCAAAATTTTTATGTCCGCTTGAAGAAGCGAAATTGGGCGGTAGGATTCCGGAAGTTGGGGTTTTTTACCTGGCTTAGGGAGTACTATAATTACTGCTTGGCGGAGGGATTCAGGAAGAGATTCGGATTCAAAGATATAGTTATATAATTTCAATAATTTAGGGACTAATATCTCCGAATAGGCTTCATAGAAGTCCAATGGTATACCGTCACCACCAGGAGCCTTAGCTGGTGCAAGGGACGCCATTGCCGCCGCTATTTCATCCACAGTGAGGGGGACCTCTAGGTCATTCATCTGGGATTCGGAAATTTGAGGGAAGGGAATATTCTGGAGAAAGGCCTGAGTTTCTTGTGTAGTAACCGTTACTTTGGAGGAATACAGGTCAGCATAATAACTCTGGAATGCCTCTGCGACCAACGGTGGATCCGATAGTATATCGTTTTTTGAGTTTATCAGGGTAACCACTACTGGAGGACTAGTGTCTTGATGGGCCAGGTACGCTAGTAATTTACCCGCACGCTCTCCCTGCTCAAACACCCGCTGTCTCGAAAAGAAGAGTTTCTGTTTAGCCTTTTCGAATTGTAATTGGTCTAAAAATACGAGTTTGAAGTTTAAGTTCAGATGCTTTGGCCTGCGTAGGGTCTGCTTGAAACTCATTCGTTACTAATTCTAGTTTTTCAGATGCTTGTTGAATTACTAATTTAGAAGAAGCTTTTAGTCTATTTATTCGCGAGGATAGGATGGCACGGACGTGTAGTTTAAACGCCTCCCATATCATGCCCACTGAGGCTGTGTCTCTGTTAACATTAAAATAGAATTGCAATTCCCTATGTATGTCCTCTTGATCTTTCAAGGCAGACAGCCAAAAGGGGTGGAGACGCCATGTGTGGGGTCCTGTGTTCGGGGCCAAGATCAAGGTGGCCCAGCACGGAGCGTGGTCAGAGAGGGATCTAGTGTGATAGCCGGAGTCTGATAGCAAGGGCAGTAATACTTCAGAGATTAAAATAAAGTCTATTCGGGACATGGTGGAGTGTGTCGCCGAAAAGCAAGAGTATGCCTAGGTATTTGGGTGCTTGTAGCGCCAGGTGTCAGTTAGTGAGAATTCTTTCAGTGTACGACCAAATCGAGTAGCATTAGGGAGGTGGGTGCTCTGACTCAGCTGTAGACTGTCCAGTTTGGGATTTAGTACCACATTAAAGTCCCCCAACCAAATAGCAGGGACACTGGGATGTTGCGCCATGTATAGAAATCCCTCGGTAATCAGGTTGGAATTGTACGGAGGAGGAATATAAAATGCCATAATTAGATATTGCGTGCCCCCTAGGGTACAGTGCAAAAAAATGAATCTACCCTAAGGGTCCATTCGTACCAAAATAATTACAAATGGGGTAGTTTTGGCTATTAAGACGGACATCCCCCAGGAATATGGAGTGTGTGTGGCATGGTATGCCCAGCCTATCCAGGGGCGCTTCAACGCGAGTTGAAGTTGACCTGTAATGTGTGTCTCAACCAGAACAGTTATATCTGCTCGGTATGATTTAAGGCAGCTAAAAACTGCTGTGCGTTTTAATTTATCCCGAAGCCCCCGGACGTTCCAGGTAAGGAATTTTATATTAGCCATGCATATCTAGTGATGAATGTTGTAGAAACAACTGCGGGATGTTTCCTAGGGCATATACCTCCACACTCCATATTATGGCAAATGTAATTTTACAGCGCGCCCCTGTGCGGCACCAAACACAAAACCCCACATGTCTACTTAGTAAATTGTTGATCATGTTCTTTAACCTAAACTTAAAATGTCCCCTACCCCCCTCCCTGCCCTCAGCCTCCCAAACTTGGCTGGGGTCTAAATCCCAGAACTTGTGCTAATACACCACGGTAACATATCCTTCAAACAAAGATAAGTAATGCACATTAATCATACTGTTGCCGGCAGAAGCCTATGGGGCAGCTCTGGCTTCAGCTTAACAATCTCCTGGTGGGGGTGAACAATCTCTGGTTGTGAGACCAGCAGTGAAATAGGTGCAGTCTTTACAGCTCACCTATGTTAGCAAACCACGTAAACTTGATTGTTCGCCCCGCTGTGGTAAATAGTGCGGAAAAATGAACATATTGAGAACTAATATCATACGATATCTATAAATGAAATTCCTCCCTCCCTTCCCCCCCGGAGCAGGTCCGTAAACATAGTATAATGCGTTAAGGGAAGGGAAAGGAAGAGCGATGCACCGCTCCAGGGTAAACAGAGCCTCCAGTCAGATGAGCTTGTCATAAGGACGACCTTTAGCTGGCTTATTCAATCCATGTGTTGGGATCCATGGGGTAAGTTTTGGAAAGGAAGTTCAAATGAATACTGCTCAGTTCTTAGTAGGATACTTATTACGGAGCATCAAGCTCCAGAAACGGAGGTCCTGACAATTTTCCTGCTTCAACATCAGAACAGGAGCATGCATGCATTGTGAGTACCGAGCATAGATATTAATAAGTGTTTACTACGCCGGCCGAGTGGACTGATGCATTTAGGGGTAATAAATGTCACTCACGTAGTATATCGTGCAAGGATCTCCTTTAGGCGGGACGATTCTTCTCCGCGTCCCGTTGGTCCACCCATGCCGAAGCCTGCGCCGGATCCTCAAAGAAATGTACACAATCCTCTCCAGTTATGCGGAGGCAAGCTGGGAACAGCATTGCATACTTTATGTGATGAGCTCTTAGGCGACGTTTAACTTCCATTAACTGCACGTTGTCTCTGGACCTCTGCAGAGAAGTCTGGGAACGCTGATATGAAACCCAATTGAAAGGGAATGTTCCCCTTAACTCTAGCCAGTCTCAGGACAGCATCCCTGTCCCTGAAGTTCAATAGCTTCGCTATAAATGTGTGCGGCGGTGCACCCTCAGGCGGGCGGCGAACTGGCATGCGATGGGCTCGTTCCACCACAAATGTAGCTGAGAAGGCATCCCTGCCATATGTTGCAATCAGGAGTTTTTCAAGAAAAGTAGCAGGGTCTGAGCCCTCAGAGCCCTCTGGCAGCCCAATGAACCGAAGATTGGACCTGCGGGTCCGGTTTTCAAGATCGTCTTGTTTCTGTGCCAATTGTTGTACCTGGCATTGTAAA
This sequence comes from Lithobates clamitans, assembly GCA_037952925.1. Classification (NCBI taxonomy): domain Eukaryota; kingdom Metazoa; phylum Chordata; class Amphibia; order Anura; family Ranidae; genus Lithobates; species Lithobates clamitans. The sequence continues at coordinate 2,814,586 of JBBGZY010000720.1, forward strand.
TCCTCTTGGGAATGTTGCAGGGGGTACAGCGTGTCCTCTGCCCGCCCGAGCCTAGTTTCCGCCTCGGTGACCCGCTCTCGGAGTTTGGTCATGTCATGCCTTAGTAATGAAATATCCACCTTCACCTCCTCTATCTTTGTCGTTAGGGTGGATTGGCAAAGGGATATAGCTTCCAGGACCTTTACCGTGTCGGGTGCCTCGTGCTCTGTGTGGGAAGCCGCATGAGCTGCTGCCAAGGCGCCATCTTGCTCCCCAGGGTCCCGCTCTGTCCTCCGGTATCTGTCCAGAGAACAGGAGGCTGTATTGTTCCTCTTCGGTGGAGACATGGTACGGTGGGTAAACTGTACTAGTTCTCATGATTTCTGAGGTAACAAGTCAGTTTTAGAAATGCAGGATATCGATATCAGGATCTACCACAAGCGGAGCTTCAGTCACACGCGTCCTATCTCATCGCTGTCCAGACCACGCCCCCACAGATCATGCTCTTTTAGCTTCTTCCCTGGACACAAGAGCCAGGAAAAGTGATGTTTTACATGTTGCTTCCGGTTTCACTCTAGCTAGGGGAGATCCTCTCCTTCAACCAGCGACGCCCACTACATGGGTCCTGGGCCTGCTGCTGGGTTCACAGAAAGTGATCAGGTGGTTGTACAGCTGGAACTGTGACTAAAACCTCACTGCGAGCAGCGTAAGGGATACAGCAGAGGAAGAGGATCAGTTTATTTCAAAAGCTTCAAAACTCAATAAAATGATTTTAAAAAATGCACATTAGTTGATTTGTTATCTTTTTTTTATTGGTTTTACTGCCCAGCCCTCATATAACGTCCTCCTGAAAAAGGGCAGCGCTCTAGCGGAATCTGTCACCCACTGACAGATCAGGTGGATACAGCGGATGACTGATGTCAAAGGGTGCCAGTGTCAAAGGGCTCTCCTGCATTCGCAGGGTGCTATCCCAAACAAGCCACCTTGAAGCTTCATTTAACGATTTCATATTAATGTCACTGGACTTTATATTAAATCACAACATTTTTTTGTTTGATGGTTGCTTTTTCCTCCAGGTACATGGAGTAGCCATGGCAACTTGCTGTGCCCCTGGCTATGCCAACCTGTACCTGGGGGAATGGGAATGGGCCAACTTCGGTGACGGGGATCTCTCTATGTACCTGTGCCACATCATCATGTGGTGCAGGTACATAGATGACATCTTCATTGTATGGGATGGACCCCAACATCTACTGGACGAATTTTTGATGGCACTGAACGTGAATGAATTCAATCTTAAATTCATGATGTCCTACGACACTTCAAGGATTACTTTCCTGGATGTCGAGATATTCAAAAATAATATGAACATGTTGTCCTGCAAACTTTTTAGGAAGTCCACCGCAGGCAACATTATCCTACATTCGTCCAGCTTTCATCGCAGACCACTTGTGAACTCCATCCCCTACGGCCAATATTTGCAGATTAAACGCAATTGTTCTAGCCTGGAGGATTTCAAGCATGAGGCCAATAATCTTAAGAGACGCCTACTCGAAAGGGGGTATAGTCACAGGTGCCTCAAAAAGGCATTTAACCGAGCAGCTGCCAGTAATAGACATGTTCTATTGGCCCCCAAGAGAAAACATGTCTCCAATGAGGGCCATAGAATTATTACTACATACTCCAACGATCATGCTCAAATATTAAAAATATGCAAAAAATACTGGCATCTCCTGGCCTCCGACCGAATAGTAGGACCCCTTGTACCCCCAGCCCCCACGGTCACATACAGATGGGCCAAATCTGTGGGTGACATGTCGGTTAGAAGTGAATTCCGGGGTTCTAATCAAGGTGATCCCTGCAAAACAGTGGGAACTTTCCCATGCGGATCCTGCACTTATTGTAAGTACATGGATTCTAGAAAGACCACACATTTATCGAATGGTTTGCGTTTTTTCCCCAAACATTACTCAAACTGTAGGGGTAGTCTACCTCATATTATGCAGTTGCAACTGCTTCTATGTAGGAAAAACTATTCAAAAGCTATGGCAAAGATTGTATCGGCACACCAAAGCAATGCAAACCAGTAGCCCCGAGTCGCCATTAGGTAAACACGTTGCGCAGACACATAATGGTAATTATCCAAGGATTTCAGTCTTAGTCTTGGACCGCTTACATCCCAGCCCCCGTGGGTGAGATCTTAATAAATATCTTCTGCAACGTGAGCCAAAATGGATATGTAACCTCCATGTCACCCAGCCACCTGGCTTAAATGAGGCTTTCAATTTAAAGCCCTTCTTACCAGGTTATGCCACTGGAGGCTTTGACAAATATCTCTAGAAATCTCATGCCACCTTTTGCTTTAACTTTGCTACATATTCTCCTTGAGATCTGCTCTTGTATAAGAATCCTTGTTATGCCTTTATGCATCATGGCTGGCCGGTAAGGGCCCTTGCTTTCTATTTGATTTGCACTGCCCACCACTTTGACTACCCATGCTGCTATGCTTTACATTTTATTACATGTACTGTTCAGTATTTGCATATACATAGTTTCTCTGTATTTAATCATGTTTTCATGGTCCTTTGTTTTGTCTTTTTAGTATTTCCAGATTGAAATTCACCCAGATGTAAAGATGATGACCTCATGCCTCATCCTTCTGCTTTATCGCCTACTCTCTAAATCAAAACTCATTTACTATGTCTTTTTTTTTTATAATTTGTTTCTTTTACATAAAAAATATTTTTCTACATTTATTAATTGAAAACACAAAGGTTTGGCTGTAGTACATATAATGGATGCATCCAAATGGGTTGTGGCTCATCGGCGCACCCCGGCACACGGGGGCCTCCAGATTTCTGTTTTTTTCTAGTCTGTAGGCTGTATCCCAATTGGGCTGCAGCACTTTGTGCATCTGCCGGAGCACTCAGTTGCCCTGCACATGCGCACTAGCTCTTTGTCACTCTGCCAGCAGTTGCTGCCCTTTCTCTGTGTCGGCGGCCCTGTCAACGACTGACGTCACGGTGTATTTCATGAGGTGACGCCAGGTGCCACTCCGGCCGAGGGACCACCCACCCCAGACATTCATTGCCTAGTTTTAGGCTGCAGATGTCCGAGCGCACCATGTATAGGCTCACTCGGTTCATCTGTCAGCCTTCAGTGCAGGTGTTTAGCATTACAAATAAATTACTCTAGCCACCCCCACTTTTCCATCCATATATACCTGGCATGTTGCAGTAAATCATTTGCTGCACAGCCAGTATATCCGTTCCATCCCAGACACTTGGCTAAGAATCAATTGTTTAAGGTAGGAGATACACCCAAGACAGGTGGCCCCCCTCGTCTTGCTGCCTATTTCCTCTCTAAATTAGATGAACATGTCACTAGACAAATGAATTACTGGGATACTTCCTATGTTGCTGGGAGGCACCTCTTTATAACCTCTTCCTTGCTCCTACCTTTCTTTTAATATTAAACCTTATCACACCTGTAGGCTCTCCCTGCACAATATGTCGCTAATTTTTTTATACACCTTTTTGTTTGAAGTTTAATCTAACTGATGGAACTCCAAATCCTCCCTCCGGTTGATATATATATCGTTTTTTTTCTACTTGTCTCCATCCTGTTAGGCATATGTTTCCAGCCCAGCTGTGGCTGTCCTTGTGTGCCCTGATTTGCCGCTTCATCCTTTTTAGCCTTTCACTATTTCTACCAAATACACCATCTGGGAATCTTTCAAGACCCATGACAAGTAGGGAATGCCTTTCTGCTCCCACCTACTCCACCTGTTGAGTTTTGTTATGCAATTTTAGCATTCTTTTTGAGGCGTGAGGTACCATCTATCCCAATGGTGCTGTGGAACACATGACTTGTGAGTACTTTGTTCTGCAAATATGTTCCATTTTTTGCCATTTTGAAATTAATTGCTACATTTGTATACATTTGTTTACTATTAATTATACAACAATTTTTCACTTATGTACTTTCTTTAACCCCTGAAGAAGGAAATGAATACAGTGTCAGTTTAGCATCTTGGCTTTTCCTTTTCCGAAACATGTTGGGATTTGTTGTGACACTACATTCAATCGAATTTATGTCTAATATTTTTGTGTGTCTCAACATCTAGTAGCTGCTATATTCTATTTACATGTGTTCTAATTTTATGTTTTCAGATGTTGATTGTCTACTACATTTTGTATATATCTATTGAATAAAATGTATATTTTTATATATTCTTTATGATTTTGTTGCCAATATCTTGTGTACTCTCTTACCCGTACTATCCCCTTGGGGCACCCCTCTCTAGTTTTTCAAGCCTCTTTATGAAGGGGCGCCCACGCTCATTTGAGTGGGGGGAAGACTGCTACAGTTCTCAAAGGTCTGGCAAGAGGATTTTCAGGACAGATGGGTGGTCTCTACAATAACTCTAGGTTACAAACTAGAGTTCTGAGAATTCCCGTCTCCTCGTTTCCTCAGATCAAATGTTCCCAAAGACCCAGAGAAAAAGAAGTCTCTCCTTCAAGCGTTGGACTGACTTTTGTTGCAAAAAGTAATCATGGTGGTTCCTATTGAAGAGCAGGGGTTGAGGTTTTATTCAAACCTTTTCAAGGTGCCAAAACCAAATGGAGATGCCAGACCCATTCTAGATCTAAACCGGTTCCTAAAAATTTGATCTTTTTGCATGGAATCAATCCGATCAGTAGTCTCCATCCTACAAGGAGGAGAACTTCTGACATCAATCGACATCAAGGGTGCATACCTGCATGTACCTATTTTCCCCGCTCATCAGAAATATCTGCGTTTCGAAGTGAAAAAATTTAATTTTCAGTTTGTAGCTCTACCTTTCGGTCTAGCTACTGCACCTCGGGTGTTTACAAAGGTCCTGGCCCCTCTGGCCAGATTAAGGGCCCAGGGTATAACGATTATAGCTTACCTAGACAACCTGCTCTTAATAGACCGGTCGGTAGCCTGCTTAGACCAAAGCTTGGTCACCACAGTCAACTACCTGGAATGCCTAGGTTGGGTCCTCAACCTAGAGAAGTCTTCTTTAAAACCAGTAAGAAGACTAAACCCCCATATTTTTTGAATATGTTCAAGTGTTTTTAACTAGCCTTGCAGGAAATGTCATTCTTGAGTGTGTGCACTGTAAAATATTTTGTACAGGTTCAACAACAAGATCAACAATTTTGCGTCAAGAACAAGGGATCCACTTGTATGCGGGACAGATGCGTTGGTGACCCCGTGAGATAAGTTCTCACTGATTTATGCATTCCCTCCTATTCTGCTGCTACCACGACTTCTTTGCAGGATCAAGCAGGAAAAGAAGTTAGTGCTTCTGGTGGCCCCAGCATGGCCCAGAAGATCTTGGTATGCAGAAATAGTAAAGATGGCCGTAGGGCCCCCATGGACCCTACCACCACGTCCTGACCTGCTATCACAGGGACCAGTGTTCCATCCTATCTTACAAACTCTAAATTTAACGGTTTGGCTATTGAAACCCACATTCTGAAGAATCGCAGTCTTTCTGGCTCAGTGATATCTGCCTTGATTAATGCAAGGAAGCCAGCTTCCAGACTCATTTATTATAGAGTCTGGAAGGCATATATTTTTTTGGTGTGAATCCAGGGGTTGGCATCCCAGAAAGTATGTCATAGGTAGAATCCTTGCCTTTTTGCAAATGGGGTTAGAGATGAAGCTGGCCTTGAGTACTATCAAGGGCCAGGTCTCTGCCTTATCGGTATTGTTTCAACGTCCGCTTGCTTTGCATTCTTTGGTCCGAAGCTTTATACAGGGGGTAACACGGCTTAATCCACCGGTTAAAGCACCCCTGAACCCTTGGGACTTGAATTTAGTTCTGTCGGCATTACAGAAACAGCCTTTTGAGTCGATACCACATATTCCCTTGTCTTGGTCCTTTTGACAAGGAAACTAGTTTTCCTGGTAGCCATTTCTTCTACAAGAAGGGTATCAGAATTGGCAGCTCTTTCTTGTCAAGAGCCATATTTAATCATTTACAAGGATAGAGTAGTATTGTGTCCTCATCCTAGCTTTCTACCGAAGGTGGTTTCAGGTTTTCATCTAAACCAGGATATTGTTCTGCCTTCATTTTTTCCAGAACCCTGTTCTACGGAAAAAAAGTCACTACATTCTCTGGATGTAGTGAGAGAGGTCAAAATCTATTTGGAGGCGACTGCTCAGATTCTGAAAAGGGATGTTTTGTTTGTGTTGCCTGAAGGACAGGCAGCGTCGAAATCTACTATTGGTAAGTGGATTCGGCAAGTAATTATTCAAGCTTATGGTTTGAAGAGGAAAGTTCCAGCTTTTCAAATGAAAGCGCACTCCACCATGGCTGTTAGTGCTTCATGGGCAGTGCATCACCAGGCCTCCATGACTCAAATCTGCAAGCCCGCAACTTGGTCTTCAGTCCATACATTCACCAGATTCTATCAAGTGGATGTAGGAAGGCATGAGGATATCGCCTTTGGGCGCAGTGTGCTGCAGGCAGCAGTATAAAGTCCTCAGGTCTTATTGCATTCTACTTTTGTTTGTGTCGCCCTCCCCTCATAAAACACTTTGCCTGGGACATCCCATTCAGTAAATACTGTGGCTCTCTGTTCCGTGATGTATGAAAAAGAAAATAGGATTTTTATAACAGCTTACCTGTAAAATCCTTTTCAGTAAGGATTTTATTCCCAGTAAAGGGAGGGGTTATATAGGGAGCTAAACTTCCTGTCTAGGGTGCGCCAGTGTCCATCACCTAGAGGTGCCTATATAACCCATTCAGTAAATACTGTGGCTCTGTTTCACGTGATGTACTTGGAGAAAAGGATTTTACAGGTAAGCTGTTATGAAAATACTATTTTTATAGCAGAAAGTAAAAAATATTGTTTTTTTTTTGTTTTTTTTTCTTCAAAGTCATCAGTATTATTTTATTCATATTACAAAAAAAAACAAAAAACAGTGGTGGTCAAATACCACCAAAAGAAAGCTCTATTTGTGTGAAAAGAATATATACATTTTGTTTGGGTACAGTGTTGCATGACCACACAATTGTCAGTTAAAGTAGCACAGTGCTAAATAGTAAAAAATTGCCTGGTCATGAAGGGGGTAAAATCTTCCGGAGGGCAAGTAGTTAAATTGAAGCTGGGTATTATCTGCAAATAAGCAAAATTTGCATTGAAATCATGTTATTTCTATGCCCTTAAATGTTAATATTGTGCATAGTGGGCTAGAGGTCCAGCTACTAAACCAAACAGGCTGCACAACATTAAGCATGCTTGTCCAATGTCACTGTCATAGTTAAAATAATTAGATAAAGAAAATTCAGAATATTATAGGCTAAGTTCACCTTTTCAGGCAGAATTTCAATGTTCACATTCTCTGTATATCCACATGCTTGCCCTAAGAGGGAGTCCAAGACGCAGCGTCTAGTGTTTAGTGTGGGACCTTTGGTGGATTGAATTATGTAATAATTAAATTACATGTTCAGGTTTCAGCTTCCTTGAACATCTCAGCTCATTGATCTATCATCTGAAGCAGGCCCGCCATGCTTAACCAGTGTAATGCTATATGTACAGGTATGTGACAAATTGTGAGTTTGGGATTTTCAAGGTGTCTTGATAATATTTTACATTTTCCATCAAGAAATTTGAACCATTTTTTAATGTACGTTATACATTTTCTGGGCACCTATAAAGTCCATTTCCAATTCCTTATCTACTATGCTATTAGGATGCGGTGCCATGTATAAATAATGCACACAGTATTTAAAACAATTCATTGGAAAGTTTCCAGTACAGGCTGGATTTTGGAAAGACAGCAATCAATAGAATCCCAAATGTGATGTCACAGGTCCTGACCTACATGTTTGGAGAGGCCCCTAGGGAAGTTCATTGATGAAATGCATAGGAAGGAACCTGTAATAGCATTACATTTGGGATTCTGTCGGTTGCTGTCTTGTATGCTATTTTCTGGACAGAGTATGCTGGCTCACAAGTCGCTGTCAATCAATTGCAGAGGGATTGAAGCAGGGCAGTGGCTTGCAGCAGTGGCATATCTAGAGTATGGCAGATATGGCAAGTGCCATGAGCACCACCTGAAGGGGGCGCTCATGAGTGGCTGGGCAGCAAGGCACTTACCAGGGCATACCTGCCAACAGTCACGATTTTGCTAGGACATGCCTGGGCTGTGGCCATCCCGGGTAGTTTCCCGAAAAATCATTTTTGTCCCAGGCAGGGATGGACTGGGCTGAGTTGTCTGATCCCCGCCCCTTAAAAAAGATGAACCGTTCCAGCTCATTGTCCCCCGGCGCCCCCCACACAGTATGCTAGGGGGATGTAACAGCCAGCTACCAGCTAAAAAGAATGCAGGGGCTGCACAGTGTCCTAACCAATCAGTGCCCGGGGTACAGAAGGCTCCACCCTCACAGGTGTCAGCTGACTGCCATCACATGACAAGAGAGATGGCCACTGCCTGCTGCATGCTGCTGGTTCCCTCAGCCCTGAGGTGTCTGTCATCCAGAATCTGCTCTCCGGGAGCCTCAGCACCATGTCCAGGAGGAGGGGGGACGCCTTGACCTGAGCTGCACTGAAGGACACCATCAAGCAGAAGAACAGGTGAGTAATACAGGCTGACCAGAGGAGGTAGGGAGATCATAGAGGTGGGGACAGGGATGGAGCTCTACTAGAAAAGGTGATGGCAGGAGAAGGTGGGAGCTCATTACAGAGCTGATACAGGAGGAGCTCCCATTGTTTATGTGACCTCTAAAGAGGTCACACACATGCAATGCCAGCTGCAGACGTCTAAGCAGCAGCAGCTTGCCCATCCTATATGCAGATCAGCCAATGCTCACACTGGTTAGGAAATGATTCCCCTTGCTCTTCTCTTTATTGATTTATATACACTGCACACAGGATGGGTGAGCACACTGATAATGATTGGACTTCTGGAAGACGCAAGAGTTGTTTGATGTAATATATGTAAAGAGACAGCACAAGCCATTACTGTACAGAAATCATGTTTTACTGAATGACCCAGCAGGAACAGGAAACGCCACACAGGAAGAAGAACAACAGAGATGAACCATAGAGTTGCATTTAAAGAAACATATCAGCCATAATATCTCCCCCTTCTAGTGTTAATAAATGAACATTCAAAAGAGACACAGCAATAACAAATTCTATATGGTAAGTCTCATAGGTGGTTTTGAACATCTACCACTACAGGTAAAGACTGGCCATTGTGCAAGGATTCCTTTAGCCCTCTCTGAAGTTACTGGGCTCCTCTCATCACGTACTGGCATGCTCTGCACTTGACAGCTGTCGGGTATACTTGCTTGCCCAGAACTGTCATTGCGGTTGGTATGAGGCATTGCCTCTGTACATGCCTCACTGTCAATGGGTGGGTATGTCCTTGTGATAATGGGCGAGTCTGATCTATCCATGGGATACTGAGATTCAGGCTGCTCTGCCACTCTCAAATACACTCGATTGCGGTGATAGAGAGTTCCTTCAACATCCACAAGATAGGAGCGTGGTGCAAACTTTTGCAGACAAGTGCCTTTTCTCCAACGGCTTGTTCGATCTCCAGGTAATGGTTTCATACGGTTTTGTCCTCCAATATTCAATTCTTGCAAATCTCTGGCCAATGTGTCATAATGTGCCTTTGACACTGGTCTCTTAATCCTTAACTTTTCTGTAACACCTTGTATGACAGAGGGTTTAAGCTGCCTTTTTGTCACTGGTAAGGAGGTCTTTAATCTCCTTGACATCAGTCTTTGTACCGGACTACTATCCATGCCTTCATTCGGAGTGTTTCTCCAATGTAAAATGGCCTTCCATGGGTCTTTACCATCACTTTGTGCTTTCTTGCATACATTTTTAACAATCTTTACAGCTGATTCAGCTTTGCCATTAGCCTGTGGATGAAGTGGCGAGGAAGTAACATGCTCAAACTCCCATTCAGTGGCAAATTTTCTGAATTGTAGGCTTGCAAACTGAGGGCCATTGTCGCAGATCACTGTATCTGGTTGGCCATGACGTGCAAACTGAGCCTTGCACCTCTTAATTGTAGCTTCAATGGGTAAGTCGGAAAGAAGGTCTATTTCCCAGAAGTCTCAATAATGATCGACTAATAACAGATATTCCTTGCCTGCGTAGTTGAATAAGTCCATACTGATAATCTGCCACGGACGTGTAGGTATCTCATGTGACATCATGGTTTCTTTTTGTTGTAAATGGGCATATTCATTGCAGGTGGGACAATTACTGACAAAGTCTTTGATTTCACCATGCATGTTGGGCAAGTTAAGAGTATCACGAGCTTGTCTGTAGCATGCTTCACCACCAATATGGCTGGAGTGTATGCATAATAACATCTCTGCTCTCAGTGACTTTTCCACGAGGACCCTTGGACCTTTGTACAAGATACCATTTTGTATGCTGATCTCATCTCTAAAGGACCAGTATTCCCTTACAATTCCAGGTACTGCCTCTTTTTCATCTGGCCACCCACTCAAAACAACAGACTTCAAAGCTTGTAAAGTTGCAGCACTGTTGGTGTGCTGTATGAGTTGATGTAGTCAACGCATGAGGTAGGTGCTGCAATATAAGCACCATGCTCTGCCAAAGCTTGGGAGCACACAAAAGGGGCTTTTTGAATATGGAGAGGTTTGTGATCAATTTCAGCTGTAATTGAATCCCATCCATAAAGATAATGATGGAAACGCTGGCAAGCAAATACAATGCTTAAACATTCCTGCTCAATCTGAGCATAATTTTGCTCAGCAGATGAAAGAGCTCTGGACGCATATGCAACTGGCTGACCTTTCTGCAAAAGGCAACAACCTAGACTATTTTTACTGGAGTCACTTTGTATCGTAACAGACTTTCCGACATCATAGTATTTCAACACCGGGGCAAAGGTGACCAAGCGTTTTATATCCTCTACTGCCCGGTCATGCTTGGGAAGCCAATGCCAAACTGCATTTTTGTCCAGAAGTCACCTTAATGGCTCATACACCTCATATAAGAGTGGCAGGAATTTTGCTAGGTATGCAACATAGCCAATAAATCTCTGTACCGCTTTGGCATCAGCAGGCTGTGGCATGTCCACAATGGCTTTAATCTTATCTGGGTCAGCTTTTAAGCCTTGTGAAGACAGGATATGTCCATGGAAATGGATTTCCTCCACCTTGAACTGCAATTTCTTTACACTAAGCCTCAGCATCACCTGCCTACAACGATCCAGTAACACTATTAACTTTTCATCATGGTCATGCTCAGCCTCCTCAACTATTACCGCAGCCAACTATAAGAATGTCATCAGCTATTGGCTCAATTCTGTGAAGACCACCCAAGAGTTCATGCTGCTTTCGCTGGTATACCTCAGGTGCTACAGAGAATCCAAATGGTAATTTGAGCCTTCTCTTTCTGCCCCAAGGAGTCAAGAACATGGTCATATAGCTACTCTTTTCATCCAGTTTGTACTGTAAAAAGGCATCTCTAGCATCAACAAGTGTGAAGACATGTGATTTAGGTAGTTTGTGCAAAATATCATCGAGTGTTGGCATTAGTGCGACCGTTTCAGGGCCATATTCAGAAACTTGGGATCAATGCATATTCTGACCTTCTCAGGCTTTCTGATAACAACCATGTTACTGATCCAATCTGTAGGCTCTGATACTGAAGTTAGATGTCCTTCAGCTTCATATTTATTTAGTTGAGCTTTAAACTGTGGCTTAATGGTGATAGGCACATTGCACCGGTTGAATGGTAGGATCAAGTTCAAAATGAACCTCTCCTGGAACAAAGGCTATCGGGCCCTCAAACACAACACTGTAGGCGTGAAGAATTTGCTGTTTTGTCAATGGTCTAGTCAGAGATTTTGCAGGCTGATTATCAACATTATGTAGCTCAGCAGGAATGGTGAACAGCATCAGTCCAAGGCGCTCACATGTTGAACCCGATAATAGTGGTTTCTAATCGGCATCAACAATCTCAAAGGTCAGTTTGTGTATACAATCACTTATGCTGCATTCTGTTTGGAAAAGCCCCAATGATTCCATTAGTTCCCCTGAATACAACTTTAGTTTGGTGCTACTAGGCTAGGTGACAGCTTAATTTTGTCCTCTATACTCATGCCATCACACGTTGCACCCGAGTCCAGCTGGCAGGGTTGGATTATATTGTTTAATCTGAGGTTTACAGATCATTTTTTGCCCTTTGTGTTTACAGCACCAATGCATACTGAGGAGTAAACCATATCAGTGCTAAGCAGGTGTGCGTCCTCCGGATCTGACATTTGCTCAATTGTGTGCAGCTTCCTTGCTTTCATTTTACTGGAGACACACACTCTTGCAAAGTGATTTGGTTTACCACATGCAGTACAGATTTTCCCATATGCAGGACACTTTTCTTTCTCTCGTACATGCAGATTGCCGCAATACTTGCATGATGCAGGCTTCCTCCCAGGTGAGTTGTGTAGGTGACCCTTGTGCTGAAACTTATGCTGGTGGTTTTTGAAGCTTTGCTGTTTTTTTAGAGGCTGCATTGATATTGTCAATCAGCTTATCCTGCTCCATAGATTTCATATGTTTGTCAGTAGGGATGGGCTTTATGTTCGGGTCAAACATGAGTTCGACTCGAACATTGGCTGTTCGCCCGTTCGCCGAACAGTGAACAATTTGGGGTGGAACACCCTTTAAAAGTCTATGGGAAAAATCGGGGGCGTGGCCTGCTGCGGACCAGGATGGCTGCCTGAAGTCCGAGCTCCGCTCCACGGCCTGGTATCCAGCAACCCTAAGCTACCATCCTTCCCACTGCTCACACCATAACAGCGGGGAAGGATCGGGGAACCACTCAGGCACACTGATGCAGCGGTATAAGCCGCCAAACCCCCGCCGTCTTACCGACTATTATCCGCCGGCCGCCGCCATGCAGAAGGCCCAAGATGGCGCCGACGAAGGAGACGGCGCCCGCTCCAACAACAGCACAGAGGACCTGCAGCCTGCCTCCTCAGCACTCCCTCACCATGGCACTGTGACCACCTCAAAGGAATGGGACAGCATGGACGTTCACCCCCCTCCAGAGGATTCCCCAGGAGGACTGCAACAGGACAGAGGTAAGCGGCTGGCTACCTCCCCTGCACATTCCCCTAACAAAGAGCCTCATGCAAAAAAGCAACTGTGGTCCCATGTTGTTGCAGGGACACACATTGCCCAAAATACTCCATCCCTGGCTGCCATACCTGTCACTGACAACACAGTGACAGAAGCTATGCTCAAATCTATGCTTCTCACACTGCAACAAGATCTGCATAGAGACCTCCAATTGTCATTATCACAAATGCATGACAAAATAGACTGCCTAGAAGAGCACACAGACGTTCTAGAAGAAAATCTGCAAGATTATTCTAAGGCACGCAACGAATTGTTAGATGCTCATGAGCACCATTCGGAAGAAATTCACCATATCAAAATGAAACTGGCGGATTTGGAAGACCGCTCTAGGTGGAACAACATCAAATTCCGGGGCATCCTGGAATCGGTTAAACCAAACGAAATAACTCCCTACTTGCAACAGCTTATCTCAGCCCTACTCCCACGCCTCAACGCCCGCGACACTTTAATTGACCGAGCCCACAGAATTGCCAAACCGCCACACCTCCCTGATGATATCCCCAGAGATATCTTGGCACGTATTCACTTCTTCCATGTGAAGGAACAAGTTCTCTCTGCCGCCAGATCCGTGACACCCCTGCCAGCCCCTTACAACAACGTCAAGCTGTTCACTGATCTGTCCCCGGCTACAATGGAGATGCGCAGAGCATTCACCCCAGTGACTTCCATACTCCAACAAAGAAAAATAACCTACAAATGGGGCTTCCCTACGAAATTGCTGGTCACTCATCAACAAAAGATAGTACCTATTCTCTCCCCGAAGGATGGCTACAAAAAGCTCACCAATTGGGGTTTTCTCCCCATAGCGCCCAGAGAAGCGGAACATGCTACTCCCTCCTACAAGTCATCTGACTCCAGAAATGTGGCGAACAAAGCTTCCAAAAAGACCTAACTTTGATACAAGCCCGGATCCCCAGATCTACCTATATCCAGCCTGGGCGACACATCTATTCCTTTTCCTCACCACCCCTCAGGTTTACAGTTGTGCTAAGCACACGTTTTTTGTCTCTGGTGTTTTTTTTTTTTTTTTTTCTTTTCTCTTTTTTTCTTATTCTCTGTTCCTTTTTTCTTGATTACAGCAAAGAGTAATTAGTATTGATTATAAATTTCTCCTAGAATTATAGATTGTTGTATTAAGCATCTGGTTTTGACAATATACTTGTACCATATACGGCACTTAATTATCTAACTGTGTATTCACATCCATCACCAGTAGGTGCGGTCTCTCTCCCTCTGCCCAGGCCCTCACAACTACAACACCAATATGGCACTCTCGATTACCTCCCTCAACGTTAAAGGCCTAAACTCACCATTTAAACGCAACCTCTTATGGAAAGAAGCAATACAACAACGAGCAGACATAATCTGCGCCCAAGAAACACACTTTACTAAGCTCAATCAACCCCAATGTAGTCACAAAAAATATCCCCATTGCTTCTTCGCAAGTGCCTCTAAAAAAAAGAGAGGAGTAATGATTGCCATAAACGCAGCAATAAACTTTAAGCTTCATCACTGTGAAAGTGACGAAGATGGCAGATTCCTAATACTATCAGCCACATTTGACAACCGACCTCTCACTATAGTCAACGTTTATGCCCCCAATACAGCACAAAAAAGATTTTACGCCACTCTCTTTGCCAAATTGGCCCCCTACAGATCTTCCCCCCTGGTAATGTGTGGTGACTTTAATGAAGTAATTGACCCTACACTCGATACCTCCAATCCCACGAGAAATAGGCCCTCATCAATATCAAATTTTCTCAAAAAAGAAGACCTTTATGACATATGGAGGTGCATGCATGATGAGGAGAGAGACTACACCTACTTTTCCCCCCCACATCAATCTTATTCCCGTATTGACCTATTTATTACAGATAAACACCTACTACAGGCTATCACTGCCTCCACCATAGGCACTATATCATGGTCTGACCATGCTCCAGTCACGATCAAAATAGCATCCCCCTCCCAAACCACTAGACACACGGTCTGGAGACTAAATACCTCCCTTCTCAACAACCCCTCCTTTGTGTCTCAAATACGGTCAGAGATCGATAACTATTTCCACCAAAATGTCAATTCTGTAACTGACTGTGCTATTGTTTGGAATGCTCATAAAGCTTGTCTACGGGGTCTTTTCATTAAACTTGGAGCCCAGGCTAAAAAACAATACTCCTCTATAACAGAGTCCCTCCTGAAACAAATTCGATCTCTTGAAACAATAAACAAGAAATCCCCCACTAACACTACCTCCTCAGAACTCAAAAAACTGAGATCCCAACTCAGTAATCACCTGCACAAAAATTTTGATTACTTTATCAAACGACTACGACTTCAGATATATTCATCAGCCAATAAGTCAGGAGCATTTATGGCCAAACAACTCAAAAAACAACTTTCTAATAAAAAAATCTCATTTATCACAAATCCCCAGGGCAAACGCCTGACCAACCCACTAGACATTGCCAACGAATTTGGCAATTTCTACACCAAACTTTATAACCTTATGAAAACAGACCCCCATCTCACACCCACCCAAGATGATATAAAGAAATTCTTATCCTCTATCTCCCTACCCTCGATCACAACAGAGCAACTAGACTCTCTCACGACTCCCTTTTCACAGACTGAAATTCAGAAAGTGATAAACAACCTACCCCTACATAAAGCACCAGGACCTGACGGACTACCCAACGAATATTATAAACGTTTTGCTCAACCATTAGTCCCCCACCTAAGTGCCATGTACAATCAATTTGCTACAACAGGCATAATTCCTAGGGAATCTCTCGATGCCCTAGTGGTCACCATCCCCAAACCGGGGAAACCCCCAGACAATCCAGCCAACTACAGACCAATTTCACTCCTCAACACAGACACCAAAATCTATGCTAAACTGTTAGCACAACGCCTTTCCACCATCATCCCCCAGATTATTCATCCCGACCAAGTAGGATTCGTACCCGGCAGACAAGCCTCAGACGGCACTAGACGTTTCATTGACCTTATCCAATGGACGGAGCACACTTGAACGCCTTCTCTCTTCCTATCTTTGGACGCAGAGAAGGCGTTCGATAGGGTATACTGGCCATATATGGAGGCAGTACTCCAAAAATTTGGTCTTTCGGGCACCTTTCTCTCTGCCATACTAGGCCTATACACTCAGCCATCTGCACGCATTTGGACGTCAGGAGTTGTCTCCAACCCATTCCAAATCACTAATGGCACGAGACAGGGGTGCCCCCTGTCCCCCCTAATTTTTGCCATGATTATGGAGCCCCTAGCACAAATTATTAGATCTGACCCCTCGATTACAGGAATAACAATTGGACAGACCGATCATAAAATCGGTCTGTACGCAGATGACGTGATTATCGCCTTAACTAACCCACTGTCGTCTCTCCCAGCAGTCCAATTAATCCTTGACAAGTTCAGCGCAGTGTCAATGTACAAACTAAATCATAGTAAATCCCTAATGCTTAACCTAGGCCTTGATTCTCAAACTCTAAATACCATTACCACTAGCTCCCCCTTTGCTTGGGCCTCCAACTCCTCTCTCCCATACTTGGGTATCCAATTAACTTTCCCAAGCCGAATGCTACTAAGAATTAATTTTGAAGACCTTGTGGACAAGCTTACTCAACTAGCAAAGGATCTAGGTAAGGTTCCAGCCTCATGGGCTGGTAGGATAGCCCAGACAAAAATGTATTTACTTCCCCGTGTCCTATATTTTTTCCGGACACTGCCTCTTCCTCTAGCGCAAAATCAAATAAAAAAAATCCAAGGGATCATCAACGGATTCATTTGGCAACAAAAGAGACCCAGAATAAAAAAAAACTATACTTACAACCCCAGTTCAACATGGAGGACTGGGCGCCCCAGATATTCAAGCCTACCACCGAGCAACTATCCTAGACCAACTGAAATCATGGTGGTCAGACAAACACCACACTACCTGGAAACAAATTGAATCCAACCTACTACCCACGGATACCAAAAACTTCCTAGCCGCAATGTGGCTCAACCCCCACCCCAAAAGATACCCTCTTGATACTATCACATCCTCCATAAGAATTTGGACCTCAGTACTGCAACTCAAAGGAGGGATGTCAAAGGACACTCTGACAGCAATACCCACTGAGGCATTACACCTCATCTCCCCGGACTTACCTCTCTCAGAATGGACCAAAGCCGGCATCTCCCATCTAGGTATGCTCTTTTCATCATCAACTATGTTTTCATTTGAGCAATTAATGCAAAAACACGGATTACCCAAACATACGTTTTTTCTCTATCTAAGGATCAGATCTAGCTTATCAAAAATTTCCTGGACAACTGAAGACGATATCTTACTCCCAATACTCAAATTTTATAACATAACTGTACCCAAGACCAAAGGAATCTCCTTTATGTACAAGCTACTCACTAAACCAACCACTAACCATCTGGCTTCTTCCGTACAGTACTGGTCCTCTCTATCAGACCAACTACCCTCAGAAACACAATGGCCAAAAGCCCTGACACTGCCCCTATGCCTGTCGCACTGCATTAACCACTGGGAAGCAGCACAAAAGCTTTTCCACAAATGGTACTTCACACCAGAAAGACTGGCGAAAATATACCCGAACACCTCTCCAAATTGTTGGAGGGGCTGTGCTCAAATCGGATCTCTTTCACATATATGGTGGGAATGCCACCTAATCAAGCATTTCTGGGGACAGGTACGCAATCTAATTGAAGCTTTATGTGGTACACCCCAATTTCTGTCCCCGCTTGACCTACTCCTAGGTCTCTCGATCCCAACAATGCCCACCCATCGACAAACATTGGTCACACACATTCTCATTGCCGCAAGACTAACAATCGCAAAAAAATGGAAATCAGCCGACCCGCCAATACTTAAAGATGCTATCAACCTACTCAACCAACACTTTCAGATGGAATTCTCTTTTGCCAAAGCCAACATGTCCATTGAGCGTTTCAATAGAAACTGGCACCCCTGGATTTTGGACTCTAGGAGTACACCACTCTTGTAATAGCCCAACCCCTAGCCCACCTAGCTTTTACATCAGCCCCTACTATCTTATTACGATATCACGGACTCTTATTAAAACACGTAATATAGGGTACAATGTCATACCATGATCTAAGTTACATAGAGATGTTCCCCCCAATCAGTAATTAACCTACTAATACTAGAACCCTTTATACTACCATAGTTGTCTGTAGTATGCTTGTTTACTTATAACTTACCAATTGTTTCTTTTATTTGCTTTAGATCAAGCAAAATTACACTTAAATAAGTTTTTTTTTTCTCATTGCCGTCTGTATAAATGCTAAGACGCCAGGGTATGCCCAATTGGTGATGTTTCTGTATTTTTCTTCTCTCTTTGAAAAACACAATAAAAATCTTAAATTAAAAAAAAAAAAAAAAGTCTATGGGAAAAATCAAAAGTGCTTATATGCATGGTATTGTCATAAAAAGTGTTTGGGGACCTGGGTCCTGCCCCAGGGGACATGTATCAATGAATAGTCCTTATAAAAAATAGAATATATAAAAAAAGTGACAAATAAAGAAAAAAAGTCAACTGAATTCATATACAAGTCAAATGAAATGTGATGTAAATATAGTGCAAAAAAGATTGTCCATACACCACTCAAAGAAAAAATCGTTTTGATAAGGGGAGACAAGACAAATGTGAAAAATCGAGCATCCAAAGTTCATCAACCTTCACCCAGAAGGGAAGAAAGAGGGAAAAATGGATGTGAAGAGGGTCCTCGGATTGGAGGTGAATCCCAGTTTTGCCCTTACCGGAAACGGTGGACCTCCTAAATAGCAAGGTCTTACTAGCTGGCAGATACAGCCCTCTGCAGGGACAGGTGAACCTCCTATTCGTCTATAGCCTTGAGCTTCCGTGGCATTCCAGGGCAGGCAAAACCGGAATCCCAATCTGGAAATAACACTCCTTGGTCGGGGAGAGTGTAAAAAGCGAAAAGAAACTCCAATGGTGTAGTAGGATCGATAAAAAAGCCTTTATTGCTCAGGAGGGAAACAAACCCGGTGGCCCCGCCCTCCGTTATATAAGAAGTGTCAGAAGAACTGAAGCATCACACAGTGGAACACTCCCACTGAGGTGGATCATGCGGACGGAGCGGAGAAGAAGCCGGAGGAAGATGCGGGACGAGAAGAGCGGAGGAAGAAGAAGATGGAGAAGAAGATGGAGGAAGAAGAGGAACACCGTAGGAAGATCAGAAGAAAGAAGATGGAAGAAGGGGAAATTAATAAAGCACTTGTCAAAAACCGTCTCTTGTGTTTAACAATTTTTGACACTTTTTTTGTGAAATGGTAGGGGTACATTTGTACCCCATTACCAATTCACACAGGGGGGCCAGGATCTGGGGGTCCCCTTGTTAAAGGGGGCTTCCAGATTCTGATAAGCCCCCCACCCGCAGACCCCCACAACCACCGGTCAAGGGTTGTGGGGATGAGGCCCTTCTCCCCATCAACATGGGGACAAGGTGCTTTGTGTTTCCTTTTTGCATTGATACATGTCCCCTGGGGCAGGACCCAGGTCCCCAAACACTTTTTATGACAATAACTTGCATATAAGCCTTTAAAATTAGCACTTTTGATTATTCATGTTCGTGTCCCATAGACTTTAACGGTGTTCGCATGTTCGAACTAATTTTTTGCCTGTTCGCATCTTCTGGTTGCGAACTGGGGGTTGTTCGGCTCATCCCTATTTGTCAGTAAGTTCTGCAGTGCGACATATCCTAATTGCTGTTTGTAGATCTAAATCATGTTTCCTCAATAGGTGGCGGTGTGTGCTTTCACTGGTAATACCCAAAACTATTTTATCACAAATAAGTTCATCTCTCAGAGAGCCATACTCACAGCTTGCAGCTTTTTCTCTTAGCTGTGTGACAAACCTGTCTATTAATTCACAGCCTTCTTGCTTACAGCAGCCAAATATATTTTATCTTTCATATATGACATTTTTAGAGTGTCTGAAGAAGGCTTCTAATGCATTCAGAATGGTTTTGGTGTCACTCTTTTGCTCCTCTCTGAGGTTCAGATTATGCTTGTAAACATAGAGGCATTCACTGCCCATCACCCTCCTCAGTGTGGCTGCTTGCACTGCTGCGGGCTTCTCATTTAAGTCTGTGGCTAGGGAATAGTCCTCAAACTCAGCCCTGAAATTGTCCCAGTTACTGCTGACATCTCCACTCACCCTCATTGCCTCAGGCAGTGGAATGCTGTTAGCTGCTATGATGCCGTTTTCCTTGCTGCAAATACTCAGCATCCAGGTCAGGACTGCAATTGTTAGGAGACACAATCAGTTCTAAGAACACTCACATCAAGGCTAGCAGGCTCTCAGCATCAAGTGTGTAGAAAGAGCATGGATCCAGAAATCTTCTGACTTTAGGGATGAGCTTTATGTTCAGGTCGAACATGAGTTCGACTCGAACATTGGCTGTTCGCCCGTTCGCCGAATAGCGAACAATTTGGGGTGTTCGCGGCAAATTCGAAAGCTGCGGAACACCCTTTAAAAGTCTATGGGAGAAATCAAAAGTGCTAATTTTAAAGGTTAATATGCAAGTTATTGTCATAAAAAGTGTTTGGGGACCCGGGTCCTGTCCCAGGGGACATGTATCAATGCAAAAAAAAGTTTTAAAAACGGACGTTTTTTCAGGAGCAGTGATTTTAATAATGCTTAAAGTGAAACAATAAAAGTGTAATATTCTTTTACATTTCATACCTGGGGGGTGTCTATAGTATGCCTGTAAAGTGGCGCATGTTTCCCGTGTTTAGAACAGTCTGACAGAAAAATTACATTTCTAAAGGAAAAAAACTCATTTAAAACTACTTGAGGCTATAATGAATTGTCGGTCTCGGCAACACACATAAAAGTTCATTGATAAAAATGACATGGGATTCCCCCACAGAGGAACCCGGAACCAAAATAAAAAAAAAAAATCATGGGGGTTCCCCCAATATCCATACCAGGCCCTTAAGGTCTGGTAAGGATATTAAGGGGAACCCTGTGCCCAAATAAAAAAAATTGCATGGGGGTCCCCCCAAAAACCCTTACCAAACCCTTATCCGAGCACGCAACCTGGAATGCCGCAGGAAAAGAGGGGGGATGAGAGCGCCCCCCCTCCTGAACCGTACCAGGCCACATGCCCTCAACATTGGGAGGGTGCTCTGGGGTAGCCCCCCAAAGCACCTTGTCCCCATGTTGATGGGGAGAAGGGCCTCATCCCCACAACCCTTGCCCAGTGGTTGTGGGGGTCTGCGGGCAAGGGGGACTATTGGAATCTGGAAGTCCCCTTTAACAAGAGGACCCCCAGATCCCGGCCCCCCCGTGTGAATTGGTAATGGGGTACAAAACCATTTCACAAAAAAAGTGTAAAGAATGTTAAAAAAAGACAATAGACGTTTTTTGACAATTCCTTTATTAATGTCTTCTTCTTTCCCCGCTTCTTCTTTCATCTTCTTCTGGTCTTCCTTCAGTGTTCTTCTTCTTCCTCCATCTTGTTCTTCCCCCGCTTCTTCCTCCGCTTCTTCCTCCAGTCTTCTCATCCGGCATCTTCCTCCAGCTTCTTCTTCTCCGCTTCATCCTCCGATCCGCCTCTATGGGAGTCTCCTGCTGTGTGACGCTTCTTCTGTTCAGGTGACAGCTCTTATACAATGGAGGACGGGGCCACCCGGTGACCCCGCCCCCTCTGACGCACGGGGATTCCCTATGGCTTTCCCCGTGGTGTCAGAGGGGGGCAGGGTCACCCATTTACGTAAACGGGTGATCCTGCCCCCCTCTGACAAGATGGGGAAAGCCATAGAGAATCCCCGTGTATCAGAGGCCACCCAGTGACCCCGCCCTCCGTTATATAAGAGCTGTCACCTGAACAGAAGCGTCACACAGCGGGAGAATCCCATGGAGGTTGATCGGAGGATGAAGCAGGGAAGAAGAAGCCAGGGGAAGATGCCGGATGAGAAGACCAGAGGAAGATAGAGGAAGATAGAGGAAAAAGCAGGGGAAGAACAAGATGGAGGAAGTAGAAGAACACCAAAGGAAGACCAGAAGAAGAAGGAAGAAGAAGCGGGGAAAGAAGAAGACATTAATAAAGGAATTGTCAAAGACTGTCTATTGACTTTTTTAAAAATGTTTGACACTTTGTTTGTGAAATGGTAGTGGTACATTTGTACCCCATTACCAATTCACACAGGGGGCCGGGATCTGGGGTTCCCCTGTGGGGAAATCCCATGCCGTTTTCATCAATGAACTTTTATGTGTATTGCCGGACCGACAATTCATTATAGCCGTGAGTAGTTTTAAATGACTTTTTTTCCCTTTAGAAATGTCATTTTGCTGTCAGACTGTTTTAAACATGGGAAATATGCGCCACTTTACAGGCATACTATAGACACCCCCCAGGTATTAAAGAAATTTAACATTTTATTGTTTCACTTTAACCATTATTAAAATCACTGCTCCTGAAAAAACGTCAGTTTTTAAAACTTTTTTTGCATTGATACATGTCCCCTGGGGCAGGACCCAGGTCCCCAAACACTTTTTAAGACAATACCATGCATATAAGCCTTTAAAGGCACTTTTGATTTTTCATGTTCATATCCCATAGTCTTTAACGGTGTTCGCATGTTCGAACACATTTTTTGCCAGTTCGCACTTTCTGGTGCGAACCGAACGGGGGCGTGTTCGGCCCATCCCTATCTGACATCATGTTTGATGTGATATATGTAAAGAGACAGAACAAGCCATTACTGTACAGAAGCCATGTTTTACTGAATGACCCAACAGAAACAGGAAACACCACACAGGAAGAAGTACAACAGAGATGCACCATAGAGTTGCATTTAAAGAAACATATCATCCATAACAACCGTGACAGTGTTCATAATGATTTGCAGCTTTTTCTAAAGAGCTCTTGGTGCCAAAGTCCAGTGTGCTCTGCATGATTTGTTTGTTTTTATATTGCCTTTCAGGATTTAGGCTGGTCAGCAAGGGCGTTGCTAGGTCTGCAAAAGATCTGGGGCTAGAGCCTATAGCAGCGGTCACCAGCCTTTCTGCAGGCCCAGGGGGGGCACGCCGGTGGTAAGCAATTTTTTATGGGCAAAGGCTGGTGTTGGTGTTTCAGTCATCATGACACCATGGTTGATATGGTGTTAGGGTGATCAAAGTGCATTGTTTCTACTGTTACATTCTAATATATAATGAAGTGGTTCAACTCACAATAATGCCGAATCAGTGGGAGCCCTGGGCATGTCACTTGCCACATCTCCTGCCACCAGATTCATCATGTCACTTGCCACTGTCGCCTGTCACCAGATGCAGCTTTTTAACTTGCCACCGTCACCTGCCACCAGATGTGGATTGTCACTTGCCACATCACCTGCCACCATTTGCTGATCGTCACTTGCCACGTCACCTGCCACCATTTGCAGATTATCACTTGCCATGTCACCTGCCACCATTTGCAGATTATCATTTGCCACGTCACCTGCCACCATTTGCAGATTGTCAATTGCCACGTCACTTGTCATGTAACCTGACACCATTTGCAGATTTTCACTTGCCACGTCACTTGCCACCATTTGCAGATTGTCACTTGCCACGTCACCTGCCACCATTTGCAGACTGTCACTTGCCACGTCACCTGCCACCATTAGCAGATTGTCACTTGCCACATCACCTGCCACTAGATGTGGTATGTCACTTGCCAACTGATGTGGATGGTCACTTTCCATGTCAGCCAGTGCCACCAAATGTTCATTGTCGCTGCATTGGTGGCAGGCTGGCAGCCCTGGTCCTGGCGCTGTGAGGGTGGAAGAGCGCTGATGTGTGGCGGGCAGTGAGAGATGATGTCATCTCTCTGCTCCCGCTGCACAATGCTCCCACATTGAAGTGGCCCGGCTGTGAGAGCAGAAGAGTGGTGACATGGAACGGGCGGAGAGAGATGATGTCATCTCTGCTCTTCTGCTGGCTCGTCTCTCTCCTCCACCCCTAATGCCGCCCGACGCAGCCGCGACCCGCTGGTTAGGCAGGAGAACAAAATATTACAGCACACACATGCAAAAAAGACATTTACCTCCTGCCAGGCTATTTAAAACACCTAGACATTTTCAAAAACCATTATCAAAAAATATGGGGATTTGGTCACACCATATTGCTACATGGTGCTTAAGCCCGCATACTGCGACAAAGTACCCCATGGTTATTGGGTCCTACGCTATCCATAGACTGGGAGATCCTGCTTCTCTGAACCATGGGAGCCATACACTCCTCTATATGGGAGAACTAGAGGTCTCCACCTATGACACAGGTGGACACTAATGAGAGGCATTAATGAGGGAGTAGGGTGCTCCTGCCCAAAAGGTTTTGGTCAGAATCCATACAATAGACAAACAAGATATTTTTGAAAAATTGTCAAGCTATTAAAAAGGTGAATTTTTTTCAAACAGCATACCAAAACAAAAGACATATACACTATATTACCAAAAGTATTGGGACGCCTGCCTTTACAGGCACATGAACTTTAATGACATCCCAGTCTTAGTCCGTAGGGTTCAATATTCAGTTGGCTCACCCTTTGCAGCTATAACAGCTTCAACTCTTCTGGGAAGGTTGTGTACAAGGTTTAAGAGTGTTGGACAAAAAGTCCTGGCTCGCAGTCTATGCTCTAATTAATTCCAAAGGTGTTCTAGCGGGCTGAGGTCAGGACTCTGTGCAGGTCAAGTTTCTCCACCCCAAACTCGCTCATCCATGTCTTTATGGACCTTGCTTTGTGTACTGGTCCAAATCATTTGGTGGAGGTGGAATTATGGTGTGGGGTTGTTTTTCAGGGGTGGGGCTTGGCCCCTTAGTTCCAGTGAAGAGAACTCTTAACCACTTGCCGACCGCCTAACGCAGATATACTGCGGTAGAATGGGACGGGCAGGCAAAATCACGTACCTGGTGCCCGAGGGGGTCGGCATTGTTAGGGAAGAGATCTGTGCTTAGGGGGAGGCCACTCATTCATGGCCACCCCCTCGCGATCACTCCCAACGAATGACAATCTTCCTCTGCTGCTGTAATGTAAACAGCGGTAGAGGAAGTGATGTCATCTCTCCTCATGGTGGTCTTTTCGTTATGGTGCCGAGGAGAGAAGACATCCAAGTAAGTCTGCACAACACTACACTAACAGTAGAACACTCTAGACACACTTTTCAGCCCCCAATCACCCCACGATCACCCCCAATCACCCCCCTGTACCCCCTGTCACAGTGACACCAATAGCAGTTTTTTTTTTCTGATTATTGCATTGGTGTCATTTTGTGACAGTTATAAGTGGTAGGACAGTTAGTGTTAGGCCCCTTTAGATCTAGGCTAGCCCCCTAACCCCCCTTAATAAAGATTTAACCCCTTGATCACCCCCCCATCGCCAGTGTCACTAAGCGATCATTTTTCTGATCGCTGTATTAGTGTCACAGGTGACGCTGGTTAGTGAGGTAAATATTTAGGTTCGCTGTCAGCATTTTATAGCGCCAGGGACCCCCATATACTACCTAGTAAAGGTTTTAACCCCTTGATTGCCCCCTAATTAACCCTTTCACCAGTGATCACCGTATAACTGTTACGGATGACGCTGGTTAGTTAGTTTGTTTTTTATAGTTTTAGGGCACCCGCCATTTATTACCTAATAAAGGTTTAACCCCCTGATCACCCAGCGGTGATATAAGTTATGTTTTAGGGTCAGATAGGGTCTGCGTCACCCCAGGCAGCATCAGGTAAGTGCCAGTACTGCTAACACCCACGCACCCAGCATACACCTCCCTTAGTGGTATAGTATCTGAACGGATCAATATTTGATCTGATCAGATCTATACTAGTGTCCCCAGCAGTTTACGGTTCCCAAATACGCAGTGTTAGCGGGATCAGCCCAGATACCTGCTAGCACCTGTGTTTAGCCCCTCCGCCCAGCACAGCCCACCCAAGTGCAGTATCGATCGATCACTATCACTTACAAAACACTAAACACACATAACTGCAGCATTCGCAGAGTCAGGCCTGATCCCTGCAATCGCTAACAGTTTTTTTGGTAGCGTTTTGATACAGTCGCTAACAGTCAGGAGCTTTTTTACCTGTGAGTCTCATTAGTGTATCACTAAATTTAGAGCCCAAAATGGCAAATCGAAGGTACACTAGTGAAGAGGCCTACACGTTTCTGAGCATGACAGATAGTGAAGAGGAAGTCACTCATCTGTCAGATTCAGGCTCAGAATTCGATCCTGTAGAGGACAGCGGCTCCATGACAGATAGCTCTGACGACGGAGTTGTGGTCCCTGCCAAGGTCAAGCATACCAGACCCCAATCTTCTTCTTCTGTCATTGATGTGCAAGAACCTCAGGTCCCTCGTATGGAGCAGAGCAGTACTAGTGCCACTATTCCTTCTGGTGAACTGGCAAGCACCAGCGGCCTAGTACACCCTGGTCGTAGTCAATCCAGGACTGCAGTATCACGTGGTGATGTGGCGAGTCCCATAAGTGCAGTTCAAGCTGGTGAGGTGGCAAGCACAAGTAGTGTCCCGCTGCCACCAAGAAGACGACCACAGGCCCGTCGTGCCCATAGTGCCCTTCCTGCCGCATTCGACAATCCTAATTGGGAACCACAACTTCTGCAGCACCCTTACTTCCCCCATTCACTGGCAAACCCAGCATTCAGGTGGAAACAGTTGATTTTACGTCACTTAATTTTTATTCGCTGTTTTTCACCGAAGATCTCTATAGATCTATTTTGGACAAAGGCAATTTGCACGCTGGTCAACACATCGTCACTATTCCTCAGTCCTCCCTTGCCAGAAATTGGAGACCAATTACGGTTTCCGAATTTAAGCTCTTTCTGGGCCTTTCCTTCAACATGGGCATAACTAAAAAGAGTGAGTTGCGGTCATATTGGTCCACTGACTCAATTCACCATATGCCCTTGTTCTCTGCCTCCATGTTCAGGACACAATACGAGCAGATCTTGCGGTTCATGCACTTCAATGACAATGAATTCTGTCGTCCTCATGGAGACCCTGGATACGATCGGCTCTACAAAATTCGACCCCTCGTAAACCACTTCAACCAACGTTTTTCAGACTTCTGTTTATTTATTTCAATTGGCTTTGCTGAACGCTCATGTGCTGTACAGAGCTTCAGGATGGACTGGATCCTTCCTTAAATTCCAGGAAGAGATCGTCAGAGCTCTTCTCTTTCCAGACGGTGCTCCACCTCACCTTCCCCAACCAAATGCAGTAAGCCGGCTGCATGAGAGGCATTTTCTTTATATCCTCCCAAGTACCCCTACCCAACGAGCCCCCCAAAAAAGATGTTGTGTCTGCAGCAAGTGCAGATATAGGCGTGACACCCGTTATTATTGTCCCTGCTGTCCTGACAATCCTGGTCTTTGCATTGGTGAATGTTTTGAACGCTACCATACACTAGTTGAGTATTAGCGTAGGGTACAGCACTGCACAGACTAGGCACACTTTCACAGGGTCTCCAAAGATGCCATCACATTTTGAGAGACCTGAACCTGGAACCGGTTACAGTTACAAAAGTTACAGTTACAAAAAAAAGTGTAAAGAAAAAAAAAAACACAAAAAATATATAGAATAAAAAAAACAAAAATAGTTGTCGTTTTATTGTTCTCTCTCTCTATTCTCTCTCTATTGTTTTTTTTTTTTACTGTATTCTATTCTGCAATGTTTTATTGTTATTATGTTTTATCATGTTTACTTTATAGGTATGCATTTTTTTTTATACTTTACTGTTTACTGTGTTTTATTGTTAACCATATTTTTGTTTTCAGGTACGCCATTCAGCTGCAGAGCGGATTTATTTATCTTGACAGCAACAGCGTTTTCTCCCACGATACATAAAGCTGTGACTCCAGTGCTGTGGGAGGTGATTTCACCACCACATTTAAAAAAAAGAGCATATATGCCGAAGCATGGGGGCAGCAGGGGCGGAGGAGCGATTTGCTCCTACCTTTTGCGGGTAGATGCTCCCATGCATCAGCATATATATATATTTTAGGCACAGGTTGCATTAAAAAATGTTTTATTTTTTACTATTTTTTTTTGTATTTGCTTTTCAGGTATGGTAAGTCTTACTGTTATACTGTAATGTTACTTTGTTTTATTGTTAACTATCATTTGCTTAGCAGGTACACCATTCAGTTGCAGCGCAGATTTATTTATCTTGACAGCAACAGCGTTTGCTCCCACGATACATAAAGCCGTGTCTCCAGTGCTGTAGGAGGTGATTTCACCACCACAGTTAAAAAAAAGAGCATATATGCCGAAGCATGGGGGCAGCAGGGGCTGAGGAGCGATTTGCTCCTACCTTTTGGGGTGGATGCCCCCATGCTTCGGCATATATAAATGGTGCATGTATGCCCATCATTAGAAGTGGGTGGATGAAGGGAGGTATTTTAATGGTGGGTATACCCACAGATCAATCTCTTTTTTTCGTTCAGCCTACAGGCTGCATGAAAAAAAAGTTTACAATATATGCTCAACAAGGACCAGCAACATACTGGTATTTGGACTTTGAGTGTATATACCAGAATGATGTCTGCAGGTTTAGGTATCATCTTGGTATCATTCTTTTCAGCCAGCGGTCGGCTTTCATTTAAAAGCAATCCTAGCAGCTAATTAGCCTCCAGACTTCTTTTACAAGCAGTGGGACGGAATGCCCCCCCACCGTCTTCCATGTTTTTCTCTGGCTCCCCTGTCTCAACAGGGAACCTGAGAATGCAGCCGATGATTCAGCCAGCTGACCATAATCAGAGACCAGAATGGCTCCAAACATCTCTATGGCCTAAGAAACCAGAAGCTACGAGTATTTTATGACTTAGATTTAGCCGGATGTAAACAGCACCATTGGGAAATTGGGAAAGCATTTTATCACACCGATCTTGGTGTGGTCAGATGCTTTGAGGGCAGAGGAGGGATCTAGGGTCTAATAGACCCCAATTTTTTCAAAAAAGAGTACCTGTCACTACCTATTGCTATCATAGGGGATATTTATATTCCCTGAGATAACAATAAAAATGATTAAAAAAATGAAAGGAACAGTTTAAAAATAAGATACAAAAGCAAAAAAATAATAAATAAATAATAATTAAAAAAAGCACCCGTCTCCCCCTGCTCTCGCGCAAAGGCTAACGCAAGCATCGATCCGGCATCAAATGTAAACAGCAATTGCACCATGCATGTGATGTATCACTGCCAAAGTCAGATCAAGGGCAGTAATTTTAGCAGTAGACCGCCTCTGTAAATCTAAAGTGGTAACCTGTAAAGGATTTTAAAAGGCCGTCCCTTCTCCCGCCACCAGGGAGCGCTGCCGAGCAATGCCTATAGCAGGACTGCTCGGAGTGAAGGGTTAATGCAGCAACTGGTGACCCGACTACAGTGTGTGAGGGAGACATGGCATCGATAATGAGGGGGACAGGGAGCCCGACATTCCTCAGCAGGGAAGGCTGCAGCGAGCCCCTCTTTTACAACTTGTATTAGAAGGCAGTATATAGGGACACACACTTACTGCAGTGCGCTGAGTATACCGTGTACAGATCACATGGGTGGTGGTGGAAGCAGTTCCTCAGCCTGTCGTCCCCATCCAAAACTTCATATGTGAGGAGAGAGCTCAATGCCGCCTCTAGGTGAGTCCGCTCTACTACTAACTCCAACACTCCGCGAGCCTTCCACACTGCTAACGTGACATGAGCTTTCCTCTCCTCTCATTGGCCGCGGCGCGGAGCCGTCCTCCAATCAGCGGGCCCGAGCTGCTATCAGCGCAGCATATTCCCCTGCAGTCATGAATCCCCTGCGGGGGGGTTGTTGATTCACACAAAATGGATGTCGCAGCGCCTGACTGCAGACTGTTGTCACGATGTAGTCACCTTACACGACCATTGCAATCCACATTTATTAGAGGTCACTGGTGCAAGACACAAGAGCGTAATTGCTGCCTCTCTCTATACACTTCTACAGTGGAATTCCCCCCCTTGGAGGCTCAAGGAATTCTCATTTCCTTGGTGTGGAGACTAAAGTCATAAAGAGCCTGGGAGACCATTGGTGGCAAATGTTATCCATATATATAGAAATAGAAAATGATTAATGAGAAGCAAACAATAGCATTAGATGTGATGGCGGCATTAGTTTGTTTTCCCTACCTCTGTTGTCACCTGGTGATCTGGCCACTTCCACATCTCCTGTATTAGAGTGTCCGCTCTCTGGATGAAGGAGCTCAGGGGGCACTTTAGGACAGCAGCATTGCAGTGGTGGCTGGTGGTGTATTTTTTTTTGGATGGCGGCAAACAATGCGCCCACACCCCCCAAAAAAAAAAAAAAAAATGATGTCTGCAGGTTTAGGTATCGTCTTGGTATCATTCTTTTCAGCCAGCAGTCGGCTTTCATTTAAAAGCAATCCTAGCAGCTAATTAGCCTCCAGACTTCTTTTACAAGCAGTGGGACGGAATGCCCCCCCACCGTCTTCCATGTTTTTCTCTGGCTCCCCTGTCTCAACAGGGAACCTGAGAATGCAGCCGGTGATTCGGCAAGCTGACCATAGTGCTGATCAGAGACCAGAATGGCTCCAAACATCTCTATGGCCTAAGAACCGGAAGCTACGAGCATTTTATGACTTAGATTTAGCCGGATGTAAACAGCGCCATTGGGAAATTGGGAAAGCATTTTATCACACCGATTTTGGTGTGGTCAGATGCTTTGAGGGCAGAGGAGAGATCTAGGGTCTAATAGACCCCAATTTTTTCAAAAAAGAGTACCTGTCATTACCTATTGCTATCATAGAGGATATTTACATTCCCTGAGATAACAATAAAAATGATTTAAAAAAATTAAACGAACAGTTTAAAAATAAGATACAAAAGCAAAAAAATAATAAATAATAATAAAAAAAAAAGCACCCCTGTCTCCCCCTGCTCTCACGCAAAGGCGAATGCAAGCATCGGTCTGGCATCAAATGTAAACAGCAATTGCACCATGCATGTGAGGTATCACCGCCAAAGTCAGATCGAGGGCAGTAATTTTAGCAGTAGACCTCCTCTGTAAATCTAAAATGGTAACCTGTAAAGGCTTTTAAAAATGTATTTAGTTTGTCGCCACTGCACGTTTGTGCGCAATTTTAAAGCATGTCATGTTTGGTATCCATGTACTTGGCCTAAGATCATATTTTTTATTTCATCAAACATTTGGGCAATATAGTGTGTTTTAGTGCATTGAAATTTAAAAAAGTGTGTGTTTTCCCAGTAAAAGCGTTTGAAAAATTGCTGCGCAAGTACTGTGTGAAAAAAGAAAATGAAACTCCCACCATTTTAATCTGTAGGGCATTTGCTTTAAAAAAATATATAATGTTTGGGGGTTCAAAGTAATTTTCTTGCAAAAAAAATAATTTTTTCATGTAAACAAAAAAAGTGTCATAAAGGGCTTTGTCTTCAAGTGATTAGAAGAGTGGGTGAAGTGTGACACAAGCTTCTAAATGTTGTGCATAAAATGCCAGCACAGTTCAAACCCCCCCAAACGACCCCATTTTGGAAAGTAGACACCCCAAGCTATTTGCTGAGAGGCATGTCGAGTCCATGGAATATTTTATATTGTGACACAAGTTGCGGGAAAAAGACATTTTTTTTTTATTTTGCACGAAGTTGTCACTAAATGATATATTGCTCAAACATGCCATGGGAATATGTGAAATGACACCCCAAAATACAATCTGTTGCTTCTCCTGAGTACAGGGATACCACATGTGTGAGACTTTTTGGGAGCCTAGCCGCGTACGGGACCCCGAAAACCAAGCACCGCCTTCAGGCTTTCTACGGGTGTAAATTTTTTATTTCACTCTTCATTGCCTATCACCGTTTCGGAGGCCATGGAATGCCCAGGTGGCACAAACCCCCCCAAATGACCCCATTTTGAAAAGTAGACAACCCAAGCTATTTGCTGAGAGGTATAGTGAGTATTTTTCAGATCTCACTTTTTGTCACAAAGTTTTGAAAATTGAAAAAAGAAAAAAAATACATTTTTCTTGACTTTCTTCATTTTCAAAAACAAATGAGAGCTGCAAAATACTCACCATGCCTCTCAGAAAATAGCTTGGGGTATCTACTTTCCAAAATGGGGTCATTTGGGGGGGGGTTGTGCCACCTTGGCATTTTATGGCCTTCAAAACTGTGATAGGTAGTGAGGAGTGAAATAAAAAATTTACGCCCTTAGAAATCCTGAAGGCGGTGATTGGATTTTGGGGCCCCGTATGCAGCTAGGCTCCCAAAAAGTCCCACACATGTGGTATCCCCGTACTCAGGAGAAGCAGCTAAATGTATTTTGGGGCACAATTTCACATATAACCATGGCATGTGTGAGCAATATATCATTTAGTGACAACTTTTTGTAATTTTTTTTATCATTATTCAATCACTTGGGACAAAAAAATTAAATATTTAATGGGCTCAACATGCCTCTCAGAAATTTCCTTGGGGTGTCTACTTTCCAAAATGGGCTCATTTGGGGGGGGGGGGTTGTACTGCCCTGCCATTTTAGCACCTCAAGAATTGACATAGGCAGTCATAAACTAAAAGCTGTGTAAATTCCAGAAAATTTACCCAAGTTTGTAGACGCTATAACTTTTGCGCAAACCAATAAATATATGCTTATTGACATTTTTTACCAAAGACGTGTGGCCGAATACATTTTGGCCTAAATATATGATCTAAATTGAGTTTTATTGGATTTTTTTATAACAAAAAGTAGAAAATATAATTTTTTTCAAAATTTTCGGTCTTTTTCCATTTATAGCGCAAAAAATAAAAACCGCAGAGGTGATCAAATACCATCAAAAGAAAGCTATTTGTGGGAAAAAAAGGACGCAAATTTTGTCTGGGTACAGCATTGCATGACCGCGCAATTAGCAGTTAAATCGACGCATTCCCAAATTGTAAAAAGTGCTCTGGTCAGGAAGGGGGTAAATCCTTCCGGGGCTGAAGTGCTTAAGGCCTCAACATACCAACAATGTTTTTCTGATATTAACTCTTACAGGAGAGAATTTCCCTTCCTAGGGGTAGATTTCATCTCACTTCCTGTTGTCTCCTTCCGTTTGCAAGTAGGAGTCGTTTGTAAGTTGGATGTTTGAAAATAGGGGCCTGCCTTATATACTCAGCAGAAATTTGGGCCTTAGGTGTTGTGGTCACAACACTGTAAGCCCTCACAGGGCCCTGCTGTGAAATATTAGATCAAGAATTGTAATTACATACCCCTGTTGAACATGGGCAGAAAAATTGGGCTTTTGGTGGTGGTGCTGGTGCCAGTAAGTCCTCACTCACTCTTGGTGGGCGCAGAAACGGGCCCTGCTGTGAAATATTAGATCAAGAATTGTAATTACATACCCCTGTTGAACAGGGGCTGAACAATTGGGCCTTAGGCACTGGTGCTGGTACCACAACACTGCAACCCCTCACAGAAACTCAAGTTGGAATGCAGGAACGAGCCCTGCTGCAAAGTATTGCATCAAAAATTGTAATTACATGCCCATCATCAGGCACATCTGCCCGCCAATCATCAGGCACATCTGCCCGCCAATCATCAGGCACATCTGCCCGCCAATCATCAGGCATATCTGCCGCCCACCATCAGGCACATCTGCCACCCGCCATCAGGCACATCTGCCGCCCGCCATCAGGCACATATGCCGCCCGCCATCTGACACATTTTCCGCCCGCCATCTGACAAATCTGCCGCCCGCCAACATCTGGCACATCTGCCACCTGCCAACATCTGGCACATCTAGTCACCCACCATCTGGCACAGCCGCCCACCATCTGGCACATCTGCCACCCGCCATCTGACACATCTGCCGCCTGCCATCCGACACATCTGCCGCCCGCAATCTGGCACATCTGCCCGCCAACATGACGAAAACATCTTACAGTGCAGAAGAGGCTCCCCAAATACTCCAGAGTATGTCAGACAAGAGTAGCGGGGAAATCTCTCCGTCAGACTCTTATAGTGACTATGAGCCAGTGGAAAGCAGTGGCTCCGAGATGGAAACAGAGGAAGATAGAATCCTATAATAAAGAGTACCTCTGCACCAGTGGTGTCAATAAAAAATTAAGAAAAATTAATAGACCAATAAGAAAGATCCGTGCAATGTCTATACCAAGGTGGATCACCCGTGAATATTGCAATGTATTAAAAAAAAACCCAAAAACACCGGTAACAAGCTGCTCCCCTTATTTAAACAGGAAGGTCAAATCTAGAAATATTATAAGATAGGGGGTGCTATAAACCTCAAAAAATTAAGTTATTAAATTACTAGACAGTTTAAAAGCAAACACACAAAAACAGCGTCAAAAATATATATACCACAATATGTTGCTGTGCTAAATGCAAAAATGATTAGATGTGTAATGATTGACATTCACAATAAAACATCCTTAGTGCAAAAATAATTCAAATTTGACATTCGTGATAATTGTCCCAATCCAGTGAAGAAATTAGAGCAATAAAGAATATTGAAAAAACAAAAACAAAAGAAAACAACAAAACTCTTCATAGATGCGTCAAAATCTTGTTGATGATATAAAGGTTCCGTCACCAAAGAGGAAGAAATATACCTTGAAATAATAGATATCTGCTTACCAGATACCAATGACTCCTTTAACTAAAAAGAGAGTCATTAGCGCTTGTACAGGATTGTGCCTGTTCACATGAAAGGCTGGATGGCTGGGTGGTGCTTTAGGCATAGACCCCTCCTGTCCCATTCATTCAGGATAGGAAATATAGGAAACAAAAAGGAGTCTCCATAGCGTAAAAACATTTAATAAATGTAAAAAAAGGACAATAAAAATAGCCAAATGGCCGCTTACATTGATCGGTGCCTACCCGGCACTGGGACTGCTCGTATGTCTGGGTGAATGGTGTCAGAAACCCATCGCTTGACATCATGTGCGGCGTGCGTTCCACCCAGTACGCATAGTCAACCAGAGGATCCGGAAGTTGGCAAGCCAGGAAGGGAAAGGACACGTGACCACGTACCGCTCCGACGTATGTTTCGTTGTGAAGCGTCCCTGAAGACGTTCCTCTGTCATGTCAAATTTGAATTATTTTTGCACTAAGGATGTTTTATTGTGAATGTCAATCATTACACATCTAATCATTTTTGCATTTAGCACAGCAACATATTGTGGTATATATATTTTTGATGCTGTTTTTGTGTGTTTGCTTTAAACTGTCTAGTAATTTAATAACACTTAATTTTTTGAGGTTTATAGCGCCCCCTATCTTATAATAAGATAGAATCCTTACAAGGAGAATC
Organism: Lithobates clamitans; assembly: GCA_037952925.1. Lineage (NCBI taxonomy): Eukaryota > Metazoa > Chordata > Amphibia > Anura > Ranidae > Lithobates > Lithobates clamitans. The sequence goes on from JBBGZY010000720.1 coordinate 2,850,114, forward strand.
AGGAGAAATGAGCAGGAGGAGACATTCACCAGCAGTGCAGCACTCCAGGGCATCCACCAGCAGGCATCCACCAGCAGCGCAGCACTCCGGGATGATATGCAGGCATCCACCAGCAGCTCAGCACTCCAGGATGATATGCAGGCATCCACCAGTAGCGCAGCACTGCAGGGCATTCAACAGCAGGCATCCACCAGCAGCGCAGCACTCTGTGATAGGCAGGCATCCACCAGCAGTTCTGTATCCTTCCTAGAAGATAGGCCAGATGCTAGAAACGGATCCCATCAATGAGGCAGTGCCCATACTAGCCTCCCAGATGTTCTACTGTATCCAACATGGCTGCCCGATACGTCAGTAGAACCTATAATTCCCCTTTTTACAGCCCAGCCAGGCCCTCAGATGCAGACGGAAAATGTAACCCCACTTTATTATTTTCATTTATTTTTTACCAATGATCTCCTAACCTACATTGTGGAGCAATGTAATCTATACGCCAGCCAACATATAGCCAACAATTCAAGTTCTTCATATGCCCGTCCTTTTGTTTGGAAACCCCTCACGTGGAAGAATTAAAAATTTTCCTTGGCCTAACCCTCAACATGGGGCTGACAAAAAAAATGAACTCCATTCCTACTGGTCTACCCAACCTATTCACCACATGACGGTCTATTCGTCATTGATGCCCAGAACCCATTATGAGATGATTATGAGATTTTACCACTTCAATAAGAATGCTCAATGCCTCCCTCGAAATCATCCTTTGTTACGATAAATTGTTCAAAATTCGGCCCCTAATCAATTTTTTTTGCACCAGCTTCAAGATGTTTACCCCTGATCGAAATATTTGTGTAGATTAATCCCTAGTACACTTCTCCAGAAGACTCAGAATAAAACAATACCTCCCCAGTAAAAGAGCCAGACGTGGAGTAAAATTTTATAAGGCGTGTGACAGGGCCACGGGTTACACATATGACTTTATAATTTATGAGGGAAAAGACAGACAGTTAACCCCCCCCGGATGCCCTACCTACATGGGAACAAGTGGCAAAATTATCTGGCAGCTGATCTAACCATTACTTGAGATAGGTTACCACCTATATGTAGACAATTTCTACACTAGTCTCCCACTTTTTCCGCCATTTGTACTTAAAGAACACTGTGGCTTGTGGAACAGCATGGACCAACCGCAACAAAGGCTTCCCACAGAGATTGGTCGACAAGAAATTGAAGCAGGGTGAAATGGCCAGTATGCGGACTGAAGAGGTACTAGTGGTGAAGTGGAGAGATAAAAAAAAGAGATGTCTACATCCTTTCCACAATACATAATGACACCTTGGTGGAACTTCAGAGAAGAAGAGGCCCCATACAGAAGCCAAAATGTGTGCATGAGTACAACATATACATGGGGGGGTGGATATGAACGACCAGATGATGCAGCCCTACTTGGCCACCAGGAGATCACTATTTTGGTACTGTACAAGAAAGTCGCCATTTATTTGATGCAACTTGCCCTATTCAATTCATATATAATTTTTTCTAAGTGCACCCAAAGTTCCCTAACCTATCGAAAATTCCAAGAAGACGTTGTCACAGCCCTTCTCTATCCCCAAGGCCAAGCCCCTCAACTAATTTGCTCCAATTCATTAGCCAGACTCCATGAAAGGCACTTTCCCGAAATCCTCCCTCTGACCCAAACAGGTCGCAAACCCCCCAAAATGGGAATGGGAATTCGCCATGACACCCGATACTACTGTCCTCAATGTCCCTCCCAGCCAGGCCTCTGTATTGGAACGTGCTATCAGAGCTATTATACTTCACTACACTATTAGTAAAGTGAAGATGATTTTTTTTCCGGTTTCCACTATCTGCCATTTCTGTGAATGACCCAGACTGTTAACGACTATGCCTCTGCCAAACATGTTTCTGCCTTCAACGTGAATTGACCCGGACTGTTATATGACCTTGCTTTTTGCCTGCCTCCTGAACTGATCATTTGCCCTGCCACTGTACAGCACAGGGGTCTCAAATATGTGAGGGGCTCCAGAAAAGGTTTTCTGACTGGAGAAAACATTTTTCTCTGGGTTTTTAGTTTTCTCAGATTAGGGTCTGGAGACTGAGGCTTCGTAGAGATTTGGGTGGGAAGAAGCTTCTACCCCTGTCCTCAGGTCTTACCTGACCAAGACCCAATGTACAAAGTGCTGCCTGCTGCCATCTGAACTGGTCATGCCTCTGCCTGCCACCTTTTTTTTTCTTTTTTTGCCACGTCAGTGAGAGAGTTTTCCTCAGGAATACATTTTTCAAATAAATGATATTTAAAATATTTCCCTCTTGTCTTCACATCATAGTGGCTTTAAGTCTGTTTCATTGATTGAATCATCTTATTACAAAAGGGAATAACACAACAGTATTTACCCAGCTAATTGCTGTTACTTCCTTCCTATCTGACTCCCCCCCCCCCCCGAGACCGAACCTCATCCCTCCCCAATCTTCTCCTCTAGCTTCCCATTGACTCGTCCTGGCTACCCCCACTTCGGTTTACATCAATATCTTGACCTCGGGCGAGATCTCCACTCTCCTTTAATCTAAGTTGTCCACATCTCAACTGCTCTTGAAGATTTTTTGAATTTTTCCCATTCCCCCCACTTTGTCTCGTCGGCCTCCATTTTTATCCCTTCACTAAACCTTAAGTACTCTAGATCCTGTATCTCATTTATTTTATTAAACCATTCCCTCATAGTCGGTCTTTCTTTCCTTTTCCAATGCTTAGGTATTAGGCTTTTAGCCGTGTCTATAAGATGAGGCAGAAGTGTTCTAAGATATGTTTTAGTGGGCATATCACTCAGATGAAATAAGAATATCCAAGGGTCGTTTGGCAAGTCAAACTTTGTAATCCCTTTAATATATCTTCCCACCTCATCCCAGAACATTCCTATTTCTGAACACAGCCACCAAATATGGGCCATTGTCCCTGGTTCAGCACATCCCCTCCAACAGAGCTGTGATTTTTTCCCCCTGGAGTTTATGTACCCGATCCGGGGTCAGATACATTCTTGTCAGGCACTTAAAGTTTAGTTCTAGCAAATTACTATTGACCGATGTGGCAGAGACTCTCTTCAATATCAAAGAAACTTCTGACGCTGATAGTGTTTTCTCTAGCTCCTTTTCCCATTTCCCTATAAAGGCCGGAATATCCGGCCTTCCCAGTTCAATCAATATTTTTAAAATCCAAGAGAAACCACCTTTCTCATCTTTGGCCATACATATTTTCTCTAGAGGGAGTAAGTTTCCCATTGATCTAATTGGTTGAGGTAGGGATTCTATGAAATGCTTTAATTGGTTGTAGCGCCAGGGATTAATGATTATCTGATCTCTCCTATTCTTAAGCTCGTGTAGTGGGCATATTCTACCCTGGCACATTACGTCTTTTAGTTGTATATTTTCTTCCAATAGCCATTTACCAAACCACTCCTCTTTCCCTGGTGGGAAGTGATCCACATCTTTAAGTGATATTAGAGGTGAATTGAACTCCCAGTGTTCCCTTTTGTATAGAGTGTCCCATAACTTAAGTGCATGTCTGGTGATATTGTGAGTTTCAGTACTATATTTTCTCGATTTTGGTGGGATCCATATAAATTTTATACAATTTTGTGTCACTAATTTTATTTTCAATTATTACCCAGTGTTTTTCTTTATTTTTAACCCAGTCTACTACTCTCACTAGTGCAATAGCTTCATAATATTTCCGTATGTCAGGTGCTCCCCATCCCCCTTTACTTTTGGTGATTGTTAATTGAGTGAATTTTAGACAAGGTGTTTTCCCTTTCCAGATAAATCTTAGTAGCATTGAATGTAATCTTTTAAGATATGTAAGTGGCAACGTGATTGGAAGCATTTGCATTTTATACGTTATTTTTGGCAATAAAACCATTTTAAAAATATTTATTCTTCCCGCCCAAGATAGTTGTCCCTGTTGTATAATATTTAATTCTGACTTTACCTCGTTCAGGAGCGGCATGAAGCTCGCTTGGTATAACATTTCCATAGATGTTGTAATTTTAACTTCTAAATAATTCAGAACTTTTTTTCCCCACACAAAGGGGAAGTGTTTTTGATATGAATGATCCCTCGCCTTATTGGGGTTTATATCTAGCACTTCTGATTTAGTTGGATTTACTTTAAAGTTAGATAGTTTCCCATACTCTGTTAGGGTGGCCATAATATTCGGAAGGGAGATTCTTGGGCGTGTTATATAAAGCAGGATGTCGTCTGCAAAGGCAGCGAGTTTATATTCAACGCCACCTATCGTTACTCCTCTGATGTCCATATTCTGCCTAATCTTTAAGAGGAGGGGTTCCAATGACAGCAAGGAAAGCATAGGAGAGATTGGACACCCCTGTCTTGTTCCATTATACATATTGAAGGGCTCAGATAGGGTCCTGTTTATCTTTACTCTCACTGAGGGCCTTGAATACAAAGCCCTTATCCATTTACAGATCTTCACCCCATAGCCTACTTCTTCGAGTGTACCCATCATGAAATCCCAGTCTACTCCGTCAAAAGCTTTTTCAGCATCTATTGACAGAAGTAGTCCTGGGACTGCGCTCTTTTTAAGTTCCTGGGCTATCATGAGGGTTTTGATACTATTGTCTCGTCCCTGCCTGCCTGATATAAACCCGACTTGATCCGGATGAATGATCCTTTTTATTGTTTGCTTCACTCTATCCGCAATCACAAATCCACATTTAATAGGGAGATGGGCCTAAAGCTAGAGCATAACGTGGCGTCTTTACCTTCTTTATAAATAATCGCTATGTTAGCTGCCAATGCTTCTCTACTCACTTCCCCTTTCTCTCCTATCTCATTCATGTAGGAGCACAATTTTGGTGCTAAGTGATCTTGATATTTTTTGTAATATAATGCTGTCAGCCCATCCGGACCTGGGCTCCCACCTACTTGTGTCTTCCTGATAGCCTTTCTCACTTCAGACTCTGTAATGGGGGCCTCCAAGGAGGTTCGCTCCCCTTCGGTTATTTTGGCCAATCCAACTTCTTTTAGGTAATTTTTGATTTTCTCTTGTTTTTGTTCCTTCTCTTTACTCGTATCGTTTTTTGTTTTTTTAGAGAGTATAACTCCCCGTAGAATTCTTGAAACGTCTTTGCTATATCCAAATCTTTGTAGCTAGTTTCATTTGTTCTGGTCCTTATCTTGTCGACATATTAGTTGCTTTTCTTTTTACTTAGTGGCCTTGCCAGGAGTCTACCAGGTCTGTTACTACCTATGTATCTTTCTTTTTTGACTAAATTGTACTTCTTTCGATTTTCTAGTTCAATTAGTTGTCTCATGGCCTCCCTACATCTATATAATTTTTCCAAGATCTCTCCATCCCCCGATTTCTTATGTTGTTGCTCTAATTTTATAGTTTCCTCTTGTAGCACGCAAAGGTTCTTTACCTGCCTTCTCTCTTTCTCTATGCCCGCCTTAATTATAATCCCTCTTATGTATGCTTTATGGGCCTCCCAAACTATTGCTTCTGATGTCTCCTTTGAGGTGTTCGTTTTGAAATAAAATTCTAATTCTTCTTTTATAAGCTTATCAATTTTCCTATCATGAAGGAGATCTTCGTTTAGTCTCCAGTTATTACGCAGGGGTTTGTGTATGCTTTGTTTTATTCGTAGTATCACGGGGGCGTGATCAGAAAATGTCATGGGTCCTATATTTGTGCTTTCTACCTCTTCTATATACCGTGGTCTACAAGAAAGAGATCAAGCCTAAAGTACGTCGCATGCACGGGGGAGTAGAAGGTATAATCTCTTTCATTCTGATGTTGCATCCTCCATACATCCACCAACTGACATTGATGCAATTTTTTCTTGAGTTTGTTCATCCATATACCTCCAGTCCCCCGGGCACGCGACGTACTATCTTTACCTGGCTCAAGGCATAAGTTAAAATCTCCTGCTACAATAGCCCTCCCCTTCGTAAAGCCTTCAAACTTTGATAGAACTCCCAATAAGTATTTTCCTGGGTTGGTATTTGGGCAATATACATTAGCTAATGAACATTCCATCCCATTCAGTTTGCCTTTTAAGAACAAAAAACGACCCTCAGGATCAGTTATTCTTTCCTCTATCTGAAAACGAACTTCCTTTGCGAAACCAATCGCTACTCCTTTTGCACCCCTTATCGGGGAATCACCGTAGATCCAGAACGGGTAATCCCTAGAAATTATTCTCTGGTTCCTACCTAGATACAGATGCGTCTCCTCGAGGAAGACCACCTCTGCTTTAAGGGATCTCAATTCACCCATTATGTTCGCACACTTTATGGGCGAATTGAGGCCCCTCACATTATATGTAACTAGCTTTAATCCGGCCATCTTATTTTGTTTTTTTCCATGACTATAACTTTGTCCTGCCTTTCTGAACCAAACAATAAGAGACAATGAGATTTATACCGGTCTCGCCCTTCCCTTACTCCCTCCTCCTCCCCCTCCCACCCTCCTCCCCCCCTCCTCCCCCATCTCCCCCATCTCCCACCCCCCCATTTGGGGGTATCGGACCGCCCATTAGCCCAGTTGATCGTGGCCCCACAAACTCCACCCGGCCCTACGGTTATCCCCCTGAAGGTTGAGCTCAGTGGAGCAATTCTTAAATCCCATAGCTATCCCAGGATTTTACCGGGCCATCCCTCCCCTCCCACTCCCCCACTGCCCCCCCTCCGGCCACCCCAAAGAATCCAGCATCTCCCCCCCTCCCCAATCCAGGGTCCCCCCCCCTCCCCCCAGGCCATAAGGATTCCGAGCCTAGAGACTATATTTACTATGAGTCCTTTCTAATTATTTTAGCTTTTGTTTACACTCCCCTCCTATTGAATACTGGTTTCCAATTTTGTGGTTCCTCAGCAGTGTCCTGATTTTCTATTTTCTCCCACCATCCTGGGATTTCCAGGAGTGGGACATCCAAACGCCGACAGAATTTTTGAGTCTCCTCTGGAAATCTCAGTGTTGCTGAGCGACCGTCTTTACGCCCGATTAGGCATGCTGGGAAACCCCAAGATTATTGGACATCTTGGGCTTTAAGTTGAGCCAATAGTGGTTTAAGGACTCTTCTCCTGGACCGTGTCTCAGTGGCGAGGTCTGGGTAGATCTGTAAACTGGACTCTCCATATTTCACTGACTTTTCAGGCTCGCCTTGATCATCTCCTTATCTTGATAGTTGTGGAATCTCACGATCACATCTCGTGGAGCTTCCTTGCTTATCTCAGCTGGTTTCCTTATTCTGTGCACTCTGTCCAATTTAATTTTCTTGTTGTTTTCGGTTGGGTCGATGAGGCCTCCAAAAATTTGATCAACCTTTTTCTGTAGGTTCTCTCTTTCACCCTGTGCCTCTGGAAGACTTCTAATCCTAAGATTTTTCCTCCTGCTCCGGTTTTCCTGATCTTCCAATCTATACCTCAGGTTCCTCTGTACACGCTGCATCTCCTCCATCTGGCCCTTAAGGTTCCTTATCTCTATTCCTTGCCTTTCTACCGTTGTTTCAGCCCCTTCTACTGTTCTTAAAATGTGGCCCAAATCGTCCCGTATTGTTTCTATTTCGCCTTTAATGGATGTTTCCAATCTAGCAAACATTTCAGCTATCTCATTCTTTGTTGGTAGTACTCTTTCCTGCTGACGTTCCATTGAGACTTCTTCTATTATCACAGGGTTTATAATATGAGATTCCGCTTCCGCCAGCTGTCTTGTACTAATTTTGGGTGGGCGTTTGGGAGTTTTACTTTTGGAACCAGAGGCCTTCCCCGGACTTACATTAGGGTTTTCATGGACAATGTATTTTCTTATAGTGCCTGGGCTGGCACTTGTTCTAGTAGGGTTTGCTGTAGAGTTTGCTGTGGCCCCCTTCCCTGACTTTCCCTTCATTCTCTCGTCTTTCCCCCTTTTAAATAGTCCTGTTCTAATCGAACTCCCAGGAATGATATAAGCGATGTATATGATGAGTATATAATGTAGATCTCCTACACCAGGGGGTTCACCCGACAGGGCATCAATATCAGGGATATTAAGCTCTTTGCCGATTACACTGGTGAGCTTGACTGGGCCAGTTATTGCATATTTGAAAGATCCTTAATACCTTGTATAGGGTAACCCTACGGAACAGATCCCCCGCTGGGTCTCTCTTCTATATAATGTTATTGCTATCAGGCACTGTGTCTGCGAAGAGGGGTGTCACCCCAGGAGTACACAGCACACTAACCAAGTCTCTTCAAAAAGACCAGCACTGCTATATCCCCTGTGCCTCCAGCTGCTATCTTGGTTGGTTCTGGGGCTTGACCGTCACCACTGTCCGCCCCTGCCCTATTTTAACTGGATATTACAGGGAACTTAACACATCCACTCCTGTATCTTTATATAGCATAGCATATATGTCGGGTTTCCGTTGGGCCTGTAGTTTTAGGTGGGCTATAAGCCCATTACACTATATACAGTTCTTATTTTATTTGCATATGTAATACCATAGGGCTTTTAATCCCTTAGCCAAGGGTAAACAGATGGAGGTGTCCAGCGAGAGAGGAAGATATAAAGCCACTATTATTGTAATCCCAAGGTGAGTTATAGGCAATTGTATACCAATGTAGACATTTAGACACTTAAAATGCAAGCATATATACCAGAGTCTTTTAATCCCATCATGTGATTGGCCAGCTCGAGACCAGCCCCCACTCTCTCCACGGGAAGTCTTGATTCTTATGACTACCCTTTATCTTAAAGTTCCAGATTTCTGCCCAGGAGACTTTATTAAATTGGTTTGAGTGGATAGGGAGGTCAGCTGCCTTTGTGCAGGTGTTACCTGTGTTTTATATGCTGTATGTAAAGAGTCCCACTAGGAGCATTTAGTGGGAAGCACTTACCCCTCCAGCCGCACTTGTTCTGGTGGTCTTTTCACTTATATGTGGGTTGATGATCTGATCCTCTCTAAGTGTTTCCGCCCCTTGAGAAGGCTAGCAGCAGGGTGGCAGGATCGCGACCTCCACACCTCCTTCCCTGGCCGATGATCACCGCTCTCTCCTACTGCTTCAATGGGGAGGAGGGAACGCCATGCACTCCGGTGCTCACTTCGCCTTGCTGTCTTCAGGGGAGCGCTCTCCTCGTTCTCCTCCATGGACTCCGCACTTCCACCACGGGGGCTCAAGGGGTGTGGGGGGGGGGTTGGCAACGCCAGACCGGGAGGGGACCGGATCCCGCAGGGCAACCTAAAGGCCATCGGTTTACATCTGAGCTGCGACCGCAGCTACACCGCAGCTACACTCGCGGGAGAAAGAGATCCTAGGACCAGCGCCGGGATCAGCTAGACGCCCACATCCGGCTCCTCCCCTCTGTTCCGAGCAAATCCTCTGCCTGCCACCTGAACTGGCCCTGCCTTTGCCTGCCACATGACCTTGCCATGCCTTTGCCTGCAACATGAACTGGCCATGCCTTTGCCTGCCACCTGGACTGGCCATGCCTATGCCTGTTACCTGAACTGCCTGCTAAACCTTGGACTGTACTGAACCATGTTCATACTTTTCCATATCTGTCTGCTGCTTGGACAATTCCTGGACATTTCCTTTGGCTGTCTGGACAAATGCTTTGACTACTCTGGAACGGTATTCCTGCCTGCTAAAACCACAGGTGAGCTTTTTTTTTACCTTTTGCTCAGCAGAATGTATTTTGGGGTGTAATACTTGGTGTGTACATGCTATGTGTTAGAAGGCTGGAGGTGCTACTTGCATGTTGGGCCTCTGTATGTGGGCAGGCTGTGGAAAAGTCTCACACATGGGGTATTGCCATACTCAGGACAAGTAGCAGAATGTATTTTGGGGTGTCATTTTGGCTATGTGCATGCTATGTGTTAGAAAGATCTTCTAAATTGACAACTTTAGGAGAAAAAATAGGTTTTCATTTTCTTTCCACATTTTCCAAAAACTTGTGGAAAGAAATGACATGTTCAAAAGACTCATTATGCCTCATAGAATATACATTGGGTTGTTTTCTTTCCAAAATGGGGTCATTTTGTGGGTAATTCCATTGTCCTGGTGCTCCAGGGTCTATAAAAATGTGATAGGTACTCAGGAAATTAAATGTGTAATTTTTGCCTTTAGAACGCCTGATGGTGCTATATGGATGTTGGGCCTCTGTATGTGGCCAGGCTGTGGAAAAGTCTCACACATGGGGTATCGCCATACTCAGGACGAGTAGCAGAATGTATTTTGGGGTGTAATTGCAATTATGCCTGCACTGTGTGTGAGAAATAACTTGTAAATATGACAATTTAGTGAAGAAAAAAATATATATATTTCTTAATTTTCCAAAGCATTGTGGGGAAAAAATTTCAACTTCAAAAAATTCACTATGCCTCTTAGTAAATACCTCAGACTGTCTTCTTTCCAAAAAAGGGTCATTTGGGGGGGGGGGTTATTGTACTGTCCTGACATTTTAGAGCCTCGAGAAATGAGATCAGTGCATTAGGCCATCAGTGCATTAGGATTGATTCATTTTCAATAATGTGTAGCATGGTTTGTAGACTCTATAACTTTCACACAAACCAATGATCATACATTAATTAGGATTTTTTTTTTACCAAAGACATGTGTAGAATACATTTTTGCCTAAATTTTCGACAAAATTTATTTTTTTTTGGTTTCTTTTAAAAAAGAAAGAAAATTTTGTTTTTTTTTCAAAATATTTGCTCTTTTTTCATTTAGATCACAAAAAATAAAAAATGAAGTGGTGAATAAATACCACCAAAAAGAAAGCTCTATTTGTGTGAACAAAATGATAAAATTTTCATTTGGGTACAGTGTAGCATGACTGAGTAATTGTCATTCAAAGTGAGAGAGCACTGAAAGCTGAAAATTGGTCTGGGAAGGAAGGGGGTGAAAGTGCCCAGTATTGAGGTGGATAAGTAGTAAAATGTGTCATAAAATATTCAAGTTAGCTGACACATAATGTTAAATTTGACCTGAACATCTAGGCTTAAAGTGGTTGTTAAGCCACTAACTGATCATTATATCATCCCCTCTGTCACATAAAAATCTGTATCCTAATGCCTGTGCTTTACAAAAAAAGCAGATTTCTACCTGTTTTAACAGTGTCTTCCTGTGATCACATGGCTCCAGGCTCTCAACTCGCCCCGTCTGATATCTCCAGTGGGCAGAACAGAGTTTCCCCCGCTGACGTCAGCCAGGGAGGTGGGAAGAAGAGAAGCAAAGAGACTGGAGTCATGTGATCGTTGGAAGACACTATTAAAACAGGTAGAAATTGCCTTTTTTATAAAGCGCAGGCACTAGGCTTTTTATCGGACAGAGGGGATGATATAATGATCAGTTAGTTTTGAAGCAGTGGGGAGAGGAGCAGAGTGGTGCTAGTGAGAGCTGAGAGGCAGTTAGGGGAGGGGGAGGAAGATAAAGGGAGACAGAGGAGAGCTGCAGATAGGAGCATATGACAGAGGCACATACTCTGACCACGGTGTCAGGTCTCAACACACAGAGGGGAGGGAAACTGTAAACTGTCAAGACCAGCCAGGTATTTCAGGTGATACAGGGGGCCAAATTACACAGCACAAGCACTGTGCTGTATAACATGCTGTAGTCTCCCTGACGGTTTTCCCGAGTGTGGCTCGGGGTTAAATTTCAGCACCATTAACGGTAACCCCGAGCCACACTTGGGATTACATCTTAGGATCCTGGTGCAGTATACTTACCTTGTCCCCACGATCCTGCGATGTCCCCCCACTGTGTCTGCGGGTTCTGTCTTCCTCCCGAAGCCTCTTGCCGGGCTCCATTCCCTGCGAGTATCACGACGCACGGGGCAGAGCCCGGCGGCAAATTCAAAAAAGTGAAAATTCATAACACATACAGTACACTGTAATCTTACAGATAACAGTACTGTATGAAATCATTTCACATCCCTTTTCTCCCCAGTGCTTTGTCCTATGCCCTGCATGCAGTTCTATATGATATATACTGTTCTTTCCTTTCCTGTCGCATCTTCATGGCAGCATACACTTTGGGTTGTGACTCCGCCCCCACAACCTGATAAGACCACATAGCTATAAATTAACGAGAAGGCACCTGCCCCAGTATTCTCTGTATATATAAATCACCTCAGAAGTGTGGGCAGTTGTATGCTGCCATGAAGATGCGACAGGAAAGGAAAATTACGGAAAGGTGAGTATACAATTTTCCGTTTTCCTGTTGCATCATGGCAGCATACACTTTGGGGAATAACTCGCAAACTGGGTGGGAATGCAAAATAAGTTTTATTAACAAGGAATGGAAGAGTTGGCTTGGATAACGATTTTCCCGAAATCCACTGTTGATAGACGCTCAGCGTCCACCTTATAATGGGATATAAAGGTGTTTCTGTAAGACCAGGTGGCCTTTCTACAAATGGTTTCCGCCGAGACTCTACAGTAGGCTGCCCACGAAGTTGCCACTGCCCTGGTAGAGTGCGCTCTCAAGCCCTCTGGAATCTGTAAAGTGCTCAGCGAGTAGGCCTTTTTGATAGTCTTTACCAGCCATGAAGCAATGGTATGAGCTGATGCCACCTGGCCTCTTTTAAAGCCGTGCGGGATGATTAGGAGGTTTTCCAATTTCCTAACAGGCTTGGTTGCCAATAGGTATTGCAAGATGTTGCCCTTGACATCCAGCGGATGAGGGTCGCCCTGATCCGTGACAAGTTGCCGGGAGATTGATCTCTTGATTAAAGTGGAAGGAAGAGGAAACCTTAGGGATAAAACGATCCAAAGGTTTTAAGACTAGTCTGTCCGGGTAGATGATCAGGTATGGCTCTTTGGCTAGCAGGGCTTGCATATCTGAGACTCTCTATTCGCTGATGTTATGGCAATTAAAAAGGAGACTTTTAGCGTCAGGTCCCAGAGGGAGATGCTTTCGAGCGGGAAGAAAAGTCTCTTTAGATAACGCTTCCAAAACAATTTAGAAATCACAGACCAGGAATGAAGGTTTCCTGGGGGGCCATAGTTTTAGGCAGGCCTTCTGAAACTGTATAACAAGGGGGTTATGAGCCCACTTGACTCCTGTCAAGGCGGAAATGGCTGATACTTGAACCTTTAAGGTGCTGGACCCAAGACCTTTCTCTAGGCCTGATTGCAGGAACTCCAGAACTTGTGACACTGATGGAGAAGATGAGTCCCAACCTTGCTGATGTGCGAAGGTAACAAACTTTTCCCAGAACCTCCTGTAGGTGTTGTTGGTGGTAGGCTTTCTAGCCTAGAGTAATGTATCTACTACCCTCTGGAAACAGCCTTGGTCTAGGAATCTAATCCTCTCAGCCTCCAGGCCGTTAGATGTAACTTCTCCTGATTTGGGTGAAGTAGCTGATCCTGAGAATGTAAGTTTGCCGATACCGGGAGAGGAAGTGGGTCTGCTGTGTTCAACTGTAGAAGAGTAGTGAACCATGGCCTCCTCGGCCAAAAGGGAATCACATCCACCACCAGTGCTGCTGAATTTTTGAGCCTCAGAAGGAACCTCGCTATGAGGGGAGTCAGTGGAAAGATGTAGTCGAGGCAAAAGTTCCAGGGATGTTGGAGACAATCCGTTCCCTCAGCTGAAGGAAAGGGAACCCTGGACAAGAATCTCTGGCACTTTGTGTTTGCTGGTGTTGCTGCAAGGTCTATGACTGGTGGGCCCCAGATCTGAGAATTTGAGGGTAAAAGCTTGGGGAATCAGAGATCACTCATTGTTGGAAATAAAGCTTCTGCTGAGTGAATCTGCTAGGAGATTCTGAACGCCCGGAATGTAAGCCACCCTCAGATCCAGGAGGTTAAGTTGTGCCCATTCCATCACCGGGCGGACCTCCTGCATCATGGAGATGCTCCTGGTGCCCCCCTGCCTGTTGATGTAGGCTACTGCCACTTTGTTGTCCATTTTTAGGAGAACTTGTTTCCCTCTCAAATGAGGGCTGAAGGCCAAGAGGGCCTGAAAAGCTGCCTTCATTTCCAGCACATTTGTGACAGAGTCCTGACAAAGGCCAGTGACCTTGAGCCACATAATGTTGATAGTGCGCCCCCCAACCCTCCAAGCTGGCATCTGAAGTCACTATTTCTTGACGGGGGGTGACTATTTGTTTGCAACTCCTCAGGTTGCAAGGCCGCGTCCACCACTCTACCACTCTAGTGATAGCTTGACCCCTTCCGAAATGTATATCGGTTGGGACATGGGCGAGCCGTCCCACTGGCGCAAAAAGGAGGTTTAAAGGGGTCTCGAGTTCCATTGCGCCCACTGGACCATTGGGATGGTCACTGACAGAGAGCTTGGGAGACTGAGGCATGCTCTGGCTGGTAAGGATGCTGCTGAGATTGATTTTCTCACTCTCTGGATCAATGGAGGGATCTTCTCCAGTGGCAGTTCTACTGTATTCGCTCGGGTATCCAGTTCGGCCCCTAGAAAGACCATCCTTTGGGTGGGCTGGATGTTGCTCTTCTCACAATTTATTAGCCATCCCAAGCTCTGTAGCATGGAGACTAGGATTTCCTGGTGCTGTACAAGAGACTCCTGGCTGTTTGAGAGAAGGAGGATGTCGTCCAGGTAGTGGTGGACCCTTAGACCTTTTTCTCTCAAGGAGGCTATCACTGGCAATAAGACCTTCCTAAATGTTCTGGGGGCAGTCGAGATCCCGAACGGGAGACTTTGAAATTGGAAGTGGCAATGATTTACTGAGAAGCAAAGGAATCTTTGGAAAGCAGTGTGAATGGAGGTAGGCATCCTGGAGGTCTATGGAAAGCATCCAGTCTCCCAGATTTATGTCTTGGAGGATCGACTGCAGGCTTTCCATTTTGAATGACTCTACCCAGATGGATCGGTTGAGATTTTTTAGGTCCATAACCGGGCGCAAATCCCCTGATTTTTTCTTGACCAGGAATAACGGGGAATAAAAGCCCTTGCCTCTCTGTGTTGGCGGAACCTCCACTATCGCCCGCTTTTGGAGAAGGACCTGGATGTACTTGATTAGCAACATCTTTTTTTCCTGAGATGGAGGAAGATTGGTTAGACAAAACTGATCCTTTGGGGGTCGACTTTTGAATGACCACCTGTGCCCAAATCAGACGGTGGCCACCGTCCAAGGGTCCCTTACAATTTCCGCCCAGACCAGCCTGAATTTTGAGAGTCTGGCTCCCACCACTGCTGGCTGGACGGACGCACCTTCAAAAGGATTTTTGATCACTGAAAGTGGGAGTCGTGGGTTTCTGGAATTTCATGAAGGACATCTGAGGATTTTTCCAGCTCCTTCTATATTCCTTCCCAGGTCTGTAGGCTTTTGCATCTCTGTATCTCTCAGGGAGATTTTGTCTAAAGGGAGGAGGTCTCTGTTGCTTCGGTCTTTTATCTGAGGGGATGAGTCCGGACTTACCGCGGTCACTTTTGAGATGTCTGAGTCCAACTTTGCCCCAAAGAGGTTCTCCACATCAAACGGATTCAGCACCAGTTGGACTTGGAGGCGGAATCCGCAGCCCAGGGCATTAGCCATAGCGCGCTTCTGGCCATTACAGAGGCCAGCATGGCCTTTGATGCATATCTAATTGCATCAAAGGAGGCCTCTGCCACAAAGTCCCCCGCTAGGCTCAGTTCTTGCAGAGCTTTAACTATCTTCTCCTGGTCTGCGCCCTCCGAGACGACTTTTTTGGTGTTTGCGGACCAGCTGGAAATGGCTCTACCCACTGCTGCAAGCGCTACAGCCGGTCTGCAAATGCCTCCTGCCGATAGGTAGGCCCTTTTAAGGTCTGTGTCTATATTTCTGTCAAGCACGTCCCTGAACGTTACTGCATCCTCTATAGGAAGTGTAACATGTCAGGCTATGCGCATCAAAGATGCGTCCACCACAGGGGGGAAACCAGGGGGGTTACTTTAGGCTCTTTGAGCGGGTACAGCTTGGCAAGTCTATTATTTAACAAATATATATAACGTGTAGCGCTATGTGTATAAACAAAAAAACTTAAGTTAGAGCCATCTTTCAATGGCCAAAAAATGAAGTGAACATGAAAAATACTTCAAGATTGAGATAAAAGTGACTCTATACAAAAAGTGCACTATATAATACAAAATGATATGTAAAACATAATAATATCAACAATACACCAGTAAAATGTGAAGACAGGGCCAAATTATAATTAGATGGGAAATCAACCCAAAGAAAAGTCTGTAAATAATTAAAATTGTGTTCCTGGTGAAAATCAAAAACCACCACCAACAGTCTCTGAGGATTAACTGATGAAAACAACAACGGAATGTCACTGATGGGTGAGGAGGTAAAACACCAAATGAAATGTGACGTCTTGAATAGGAAACAGGACCATCACCAAATCATCTGCGGAGGCTTACCGGAAGTAGGGGACTTGAAAAGACATATGTCTTACAAGTCTCAAAACGCTTGTTTAGCCGCCAGGGCTGGCAGGATAAAACATCGGGTATCCACAACTTCAATTCAAGGAGGGGGGAAGATCTCAACAGCTCGAACCGTCCAGACGTATCCACAGACCCACCGGATGTTTATTTAAAAACCATGAGAGGAAAAAAACTCACATGGCATAATATCGTTTAAAAAGCATACATTTAATGGAACAAATAAAAAAACACTCACATGGTATATGTTCATAAACAGCTCAAATAATGTCAAACGCGGTGATCATAGGGAATCCACCCAACATGTTTCGGCTATGGTAGCCGAAACATGTTGGGTGGATTCCCTATGATCACCGCGTTTGACATTATTTGAGCTGTTTATGAACATATACCATGTGAGTGTTTTTTTATTTGTTCCATTAAATGTATGCTTTTTAAACGATATTATGCCATGTGAGTTTTTTTCCTCTCATGGTTTTTAAATAAACATCCGGTGGGTCTGTGGATACGTCTGGACGGTTCGAGCTGTTGAGATCTTCCCCCCTCCTTGAATTGAAGTTGTGGATACCCGATGTTTTATCCTGCCAGCCCTGGCGGCTAAACAAGCGTTTTGAGACTTGTAAGACGTATGTCTTTTCAAGTCCCCTACTTCCGGTAAGCCTCCGCAGATGATTTGGTGATGGTCCTGTTTCCTATTCAAGACGTCACATTTCATTTGGTGTTTTACCTCCTCACCCATCAGTGACATTCCGTTGTTGTTTTCATCAGTTAATCCTCAGAGACTGTTGGTGGTGGTTTTTGATTTTCACCAGGAACACAATTTTAATTATTTACAGACTTTTCTTTGGGTTGATTTCCCATCTAATTATAATTTGGCCCTGTCTTCACATTTTACTGGTGTATTGTTGATATTATTATGTTTTACATATCATTTTGTATTATATAGTGCACTTTTTGTATAGAGTCACTTTTATCTCAATCTTGAAGTATTTTTCATGTTCACTTCATTTTTTGGCCATTGAAAGATGGCTCTAACTTAAGTTTTTTTGTTTATACACATAGCGCTACACGTTATATATATTTGTTGATCCAATTACTTCTGTCTTTGTCTTAGAGGTGTGTTAGCTGCTTATTGTGTAATTACCTTTATAACATCACTGGAGTAGCGCTGTACCCACCCCCTATTTTGATTCCAAGTCTATTATTTAGACTGGATTTTTTCTCGGATCTCTGCCATTCCTCTTTGATTAGATCGTCCAGCTCCTCAATAAATGGGAAAGTCTCTGGGTCCCTCATAAGTTTCGGGAAAAATTTCCTCTGTTTTTGCTGGATCTCCTGGGGTTCCTCCCAGTTTATCGCCTCCTTGACTGACTTAACGAAAGGCTCTATTAGAGAAAAGCCAGCCAATGCTTCCAATCCCTCGTTATCAGATGGGGAATCCTGCTCTCTTGATGTATTAGCGGGAGCAGGAGAGGCACTATGGGTTGAAAATTCCGTCTCTGGAATCAAGGCATGTGGGGCTGAAATTCCAACGGATTCTCTGGTATCCGGGTCTTTTTCTTTGGTGCCTTCCTCAAGGCACCTGCGACAGGCCAGTTTGTCTGGGAGGGCAACAGCGCTGCATACCCAGCAGGCGTTTCCGGAGTGACGGGAGTGATGCGCTGGAGATCGATGTCTGCGTGCAGGGGATCTTCTATGGTGAGAGCGGCTGTGTCTTGAATAAGATCTGGACGGCTCCTTCTGCGACTCCCCCTGTGGCCCGAGCGACTTCTCCTGTGATTTGAACGGCTCCGTCTGTGGCCGGAGTGGCTTCATCTGTGCCAGGTCTCTCTGTCTTGAACTAGACATTCTTGAGGACCTGATAGGGCTGACCGATTTAGGCAGCGTTAGTAGTATCCTGCTCTCTTTTTCAGTCTTCACTACTTGCCATGTCCTCCCCCTTACCTATTAGGCTGGCGGTGATCTGCTGGGGCAGCGGTCTCCATAGAAAAGGAGTGGTGGAACCTATAGATACAGAAAGATGAGACATGCAAGAAATAGCAGGAAGGTAAGAGTAACTTGACAGAGGACAGCCACTTACCACTGTAGGGAGATTTTTAGGATAGCACATTCAATCTAGGCAAAAATACAACAGAGGCAGTGAAAAACTGTCCATGGGGCTTTTTAAAATTGCCGCCATGATCGCTGAGCGCTCGCGCATGTGCAGTAGCGCCGCACGACACCCCGTGCCATCTTGGAAATTGGCAACAGGCAGAGAATGCCCTGACACTGCGCATGCGCGGAAGCGCCGAGACGCTCGGCGCGCATTGGAAAGCCTCCTGAGGACAATAGAGCCCAGGAGCACCAGGAAAGAAGGTGGAGGTAAGGGGAGACCGCTGCACACAACTAAGCCTGTTTAAGGTTTATATTTTAAGGACACTTCACCACTAAGCCTGTTTAAGGCTTATATTTAGGGGTGCTGCAACAAAACTAAGCCTGTTTAAGGCTTATATTACGGCCGGTAAAAAAGAGCTCCCCTGAGATCACCAGAGTGGGGCTCCTTCCATCTAGCTCGTTTAGAGACTGTACAGGAAACGACTTCCACCCAGGAGAGGCTAGAACCTGGCTGGGGCGAAGCGGTACGGGGATGCTGATCCGTGTGGTTCTGACAGGTGAGGAAAAATAAGAGAATACTGGGGCGGGTGCCTTCTCGTCAATTTATAGCGGTCCTATGTGGTCCTAACAGGTTGTGGGGGTGGAGTCACAACCCAAAGTGTATGCTGCCATGATGCGACAGGAAAGTGTCCCTTTACGTCAAAAGTGGTTTTAGACCAGCTAGAAAACAGCAATAGTATATAAGAACACTTGCAGAATTGAGCAATAGTGAATCGTGGGGAAATTTATTTTATTATTATTATTATTATTATTATTATTATTATTATTATTATTATTATTATTATTATTATATTATTATTTTTTATAATTATTTATATTTATTTATTATATTATAATTTATGATTTTGTGTTTTAAACGTTATCATACCCGGGATATCTACTAGACAGATTTAAGTGTGTTATTGCTAAGAATTACAGGCATACAATATAAAACGCCAAATTTCTATGCAAAATAATTGTACCGCTTTGAGACGCAAAAATCTGAAACAATCATACCGCCAGGGAGGTTAAGGGAACAGGATCCATTTTTTTTGGTTAACAAATGCTTTAATAACCTCTGGTTACCATATGCAGGAAAAAGGAACCCTCAACAACCATTTTGGTCCCTTTTTTTCCTATTAAAAATTACCTGTTGATCTTGCAAGAAATGCATCTTGCAAATTCCTGTGAACACTGCAGTGTTATCCCAAAATATGCTAATAGATATAAGCCAGCAACTCTGTGGAACTGTTTTTACTAGGGATTGCTTATCTAAAGAGTCTTCAAAAAACGTACCTCCATGAACCACTTCCATACCGGGCCTATTCTGGCACTCCTCTCCTACATGTAAAAAACATCATTATTTTTTGCTAGAAAATTACTCAGAACCCCAAACATTATATATATATATATGTATATATATATATATTTTTTTTTAGCAGACACCCTAGGGAATAAAATGGCGGTCGTTGCAACTTTTTATCTCGCATGGTATTTGCGCAACAATTTTTTAAAAGCGTTTTTTTTGGAAAAAGAACTGTTTCATGATTTAAAAAATGACAAAACAGTAAAGTTAGCCCAATTTTTTTTGTATAACGTAAAAGATGATGTTACGCCGAGTAAATAGTTACCAGACATGTCACGCTTTAAAATTGCGCACACTCATGGAATGACGCCAAACTTCGGTACTTAAAAATCTCCATAGGTGACGTTTTAAAATTTTTACAGGTTACATGTTTAGAATTACAGAGGTCTAGTGCTAGAATTGTTGCTCATGCTCTAATGTACGCGGCGATACCTCATATGTGTGTTTTGAACAGCATTTACATATGTGGGCGGGACTTATGTGTGCGTTTGCTTCTGAGCACGAGCTACCGGGGACAGGGGCGTTTTAAATTTTTTTTTTTTTTATTTTACTTTCTTTTTTTTTATTTTACTTTCTTTTTTTTTATTTTTACACTTTCTTTTACATTTTTTTTTTATCACTTTTATTCCTATTACAAGGAATGTAAACATCCCTTGTAATAGGAATCGTTCGTGACAGGTCCTCTTTATGGAGAGATGCGGGGTCAATAAGACCCCACATCTCACCTCCAGGCTGGAAAGCATGAGATCGGGAAAAAACATCCACAATCTCATGCTTACCAGCCGCGATTGCGGCTTTGTTGACATCCGTGGCCCGGACATGATGTCACAACATCGCGCCCGGGCCTCCGACGGTCATAGAGATGACTGGTGACCACCTGGTCACCAGTCATCTCTATGGTCGTCATCCGGCGGCGGACAATTTTTTCTCCGGGTCCCCAGATCACCGGATGGCAGCGGGAGAGGGGATGTCAACTTCCCGTCTCCTGTAAGAATGATCAAGCAGCAGAACTGCTGCTATGATCACTCTTATGGTGCACAGAATCGCCGGCTGCAAACAAGGATATATGAATGATGCCTGTAGCTGCAGGCATCATTCAGATATTCCCACTGAAAGTCAAAGACATCATATGACGTCTTTGGGCGGTAAGTGGCTAAAAAAGAAAAAGAAAACAAAAAGAGAAAGAGAACACTGAGGAGACGAACCCGCAGATGGTACAAGCTAAAGTGATCAGGAATCTTCAAACTAGGGCTCTCCAGCTGTTGCGGAACTACACATCCTATGAGGCATTGAAAAACTCTGACATTCACAGATATGACTAGGCATGATGGGAATTGTAGTTTCTGAACAACTGAAGGGCCATAGTTTTAAGACCCCTGTGCTAGACCATTATTATGCCTCCAGAATTGGGAGTGTGACATCTACCCAACTTCTCTCTCTGGTGGACACAGGAACCTACATCTATAGATATATATTTGAGCAGCACAGTGGTGTAGTGGCTAGCGCTTTCACCTAGCAGCAAAAAGGATCGTTGGTTCGAATCCCACCCACGTCACCATCTGCCTGGAGTTTTCATGTTCTCCCTGTGCCTGTGTGGGTTTTTCTCCAGGTACTCGGGTTTCCTCCCACACTCTAAAAACATGCTGGTAGGTAAACCAGATCCTGTCTAAATTGGCCCTAATATGTATGAATGTGTGTTAGGGACCCACACAAATATCACCGCATGTAAAAAAAAAAAAATATTGTATTAATTTTTAAATAAGGATCATCTCCTCCTCAGAGAACAGTGAGCGGGGCATGGTGGTGGGAAGAAATTAGCAGCAGTACAAGCAACTTCCTGTAGGGGCGTGATGTCCTTCCTGTGTGCTGGCCACCGCTAATGGGAACCAGATATGCGCCACGGGTACATACCTCTGCGCACACAGCATCTCACATACACAGTGGTCGCGCATATCGATGCATTTGGCGCATCTAGCTGCAGAAAAGCAGCTTTTAGGGAAATTAATAGTAAAGCAGATGCAGATTTCCAGGACTGGACTAACAAATGTTTCTAGTGAAAGGCAACTGGTGTTTTCTATTAGACAAGGTCTAAATGGGCCATTGATATGCATCACAGTTGAACTTAGGAATGTGTCTTTGCAAAGTTAAACTAAATGAAATCCTCTCTTATTTTTGCTTGGGGATAGAGTGCAGAGGGATTAGAAATCTTGTCAGTTTTTGGGGATGTCTGCTCCCCTAAAGACACCTCCTAAATTTTGCCACTTTCTCCTTCAAATTTAATTACTTCCTGTCACATAGCCAAACAGAAAGTGAGGGTAAAACCCTACCAATGTCTTTGGTAAATTTCACTCCAGCATTTTGCTGTGTACTCCCCAAATTATTAGGTATCTTTGGACTTTGGGGGTTCTTTCCTAAAAACAAATCCACTTTGCACTACAAGTGCACTTGCTGGAGATCTGAGGGGGACATGCAAGGGGGAAAAAAATATCAGCATCTTTGCTTCTACATGATTGGATGATAAAATCACCATTGCTTGCCCTCAGACTTACAGCAAGTACACTTGTATTGCAGAGTGGATTTGCCTAATAATGTGGGGTGTACACAACAAAGTTCTAGAGTGCAATTTGCCTAACGGGGACACTAGTTAGATTGACCTGTGTGTCCCCAAGGAAAGACATTGGTAGGGTTTTACCCTCACTTCCTGTTTGGCTATGTGACAGGTAGTGAAGCCAATTTTAACAAAAGGGACACAAAGCCCAACCCAAAAAAGACAAGCAGGGGTTCTAACACTCACTTGGTTTCCCTCAAATGCCCACAATTAGAATAGGATTGTCTGGCGCTCGATTTTAGCTCAGTGCTCTTAATCAGTGGTTCTCCACCTTGTCCTCAAGTACCCCCAACAGGCCATGATTGCAGATTTTCCTTCATTTTGCTCAGGTGCTTTAAATCATAGTCAATGGCTTTGTATTTTGGACAGCACAGCTATTTTAGCTAAGATAAATTCCCAAAACCTGTCCTGTCGGGTGTACTTGAGGACTGAAAACCACTGCGCTAAAATGGAAAATTGAATACTTACCACTAGGGATGAGCCGAACACCCCCCTGTTCGGTCTGCACCAGAACATGCGAACAGGCAAAAAAATTGTTCGAACACGCGAACACCGTTAAAGTCTATGGGACACGAACATGAATAATCAAAAGTGCTAATTTTAAAGGTTTATATGCAAGTTATTGTCATAAAAAGTGTTTGGGGACCCGGGTCCTGCCCCAGGGGACATGGATCAATGCAAAAAAAAGTTTTAAAAACGGCTGTTTTTTCAGGAGCAGTGATTTTAATAATGCTTAAAGTGAAACAATATAAGTGTAATATTCCTTTAAATTTCATACCTGGGGGTGTCTATAGTATGCCTGTAAAGGGGCACATGTTTCCCATGTTTAGAACAGTCTGACAGCAAAATGACATTTCAAAGGAAAAAAAGTAATTTAAAACTACTTGCAGTTATTAATGGATTGCCGGTGACACGTACCTGGTATGTGAGCCTGACGTGCAGAGGGAGACCTCTCGTACAGCCCTGGTTCCCAGATCACTGGAGTTGAGGACAGTGACCCTAGGAGCACAGCGGGGTATGAGTGCCTGGTGGATTCTCTGGAACTGGAGATGATGTCCACTGGGAGACACTGGAACTGGCTGGAGTGCCAGGTGCAGGTAAGCTGGATACAAGTCAGCAGCCTGCAGGTAAGCTGGATGCAGGTCAGCAGGATGCAAGTAAGCTGGATGCAGGTCAGCAGGGTGCAGGTGAGCTGGATGCAGGTCAGCAGGGTGCAGGTGAGCTGGATGCAGGTCAGCAGGGTGCAGGTGAGCTGGATGCAGGTAAGCTGGATGCAGGTCAGCAGGGTGCACACAGCAGGCAGAAGCAAGGTCAGACAAGCTGGGTCATACACAGTGGATCAGTTCAAATGAATCGGCAGGCAAGGAATAGTCAAGTTCAGGCTGGTTTCTGGTAACAGGAGATCAGGCAGGCAGGTAAACAGAATCAGAGTCAGGGAAAGCCAAGGTTCAGGATTGGAGACAGCAGTGTGGTTAGAGAGCCAGGTCAGGTGATCGGATGCTGATTACAGGAACAGGACACAGGTGAAGCTGCAGATCAAACAGCAAGAGCTGAATGGTGGAAGCCCCTCTTAAAGGCCACTGGGCGCCAAAGCCGTGTCACTGTGCGTGTGATCTCCGCGATCGGCACATGCACATTGGTACACGCCTGTTCGTTACTGGGAACCTGTTGGTGGGGAATGCGCCTGAGACCTGTTGCAGGTCTGGAAGTAGTATGTCCATGACATTGCCCCCCCTTAAGGGCAACCTCCAGGTGCCCAAAAGAGCTCTTTTCTGAGGATGTCTGCGGAAGAAGGCCTGGATCAGTTCTTGAGCATGCACATTTTGCTTAGGTTCCCATGAGTTCTCCTCTGGTCCATAACCCTTCCATTTGATTAAAAATTTAATTTGGTTACCTCTCCTCCTGCAGTCTACGACAGCCTCCACCTAATACTCCTCATCCTTATTAATAATAACGGGTCCGGGTGGCCCCGATCCTCTGTCCGGGAAAGGGTTGGGTACTGTGGGTTTAAGCAGAGACACATGAAACACTGCATGCACTTTGAGCGACTCAGACAGGGTAAGTTCATAGGAGACCTCATTCAATTTCCTTTTAACTGGGAAAGGGCCAATGAATCTGGGTGCCAGCTTCTTTGAAGAGCAAGCCATGTTGAGGTTGGTGGTAGATAACCACACATGATCACCTGGTTGGAGACATAATTCACCTCTTATCTTCCTGTCATAAAGCCTCTTGTTGGTTGCCTGCGCCTTGGCCATAGCTTCTTGCAACAACTTGTTGTTGCGACCCAGGAACTCGACAGTGCTTTGTACTGCTGGAACAGGAGATTCTGGAATAATGTTAGGCAGGAAGACCGGATGGAACCCATAGTTCGCAAAGAACGGTGACTGACCTGTGGCTGAATGGCTGGCATTGTTGAAAGCAAATTCCGCTAGAGGCAAAAGTGCTACCCAATCATCTTGGACAAATGAGGTAAAGCAATGGATGTACTGTTCCAGGATTTGGTTCGTCCTTTCAGTTTGTCCGTTAGTCTGGGGGTGGAAAGCAGATGACATGGAAAGTTCAATTTTCAGAATTTGGCATAGTGACCTCCAGAAGCACTGGACTCCCCTGTCAGATACAATGTTGGTTGGTACCCCGTGCAGCCTTACGATCTCCCTGATGAACACCCGGGCGGTTTCCAAAGCAGACGGCGTACTCTTTAGGGGTATGAAGTGGGCCATCTTAGACAGACGGTCAACCACTACAAAAATAGCTTTATGTCCTTCAGAAGGGGGTAGTTCCACTACAAAGTCCATGGCAATCATGCTCCAGGGTCTGTCAGGAATTGGTAGTGGTCTGAGGAGGCCCCAGGACTTGGTCCTGGCAGACTTGCTTTGGGTACAGATGACACATGACTTAACATAGTCCTTGCAATCTTCCTCAAGCTTCGGCCACCAAAATATGCGCTGTATTAGTTCACTAGTCTTGTGAACCCCAAAATGTGCGGCCAGCGGGTGGTGGTGACACAGGCTCAGCACTTCTGTCCGGCAACTTTCTGGCACAAAAATTTTGCTGTCCTTCCAAAGCATCCCATCCCTGGGTATCAAGATTGATCCTGGAGGACCGGACACCCCCTCTGAGGCTTGTTTTAGACTGGACATCAGGTCTGTCTGGAAAAGCAGAAAGTTGCCCCCAGATAAGATGGTGTCCGGAACTGAAGTTTCCTTGAGGTCATCGTACATCCGAGAGAGAGCATCAGGCTTGATGTTCTTTGATCCTGGCCGGTAGGTTAGGTGAAATAAAAATCTGGAAAAGAATAACGCCCATCGTGCCTGACGCGGCTTCAAACGTTTGGCAGTTCATAAATATTCCAGATTTTTATGATCCGTGTAAATAAGTATGGGATGTGCCACTTCTTCTATCAGGTATCGCCATTCTTCGAGTGCGGCTTTAATGGCCAAAAGTTCACGGTCCCCCACATCGTAATTCTTCTCTGCAGGCGAAAGCTTCTGAGAGAAGAAAGCTATGGGGTGCATGAGATCCTTGAGTCCTTGGCGCTGAGAAATAACTGCCCCCACAGCTGTTTCTGAGGCATCAACCTCGAGTAGGTAAGGAAGAGAGGGATCCGGATGGCTCAAGATGGGGGCAGAGGTAAAGAGTCCCTTTAGGGTAGAAAAGGCAGCTTGAGCCTGGGGATTCCACTGGAATGTGACCTTTTGTCTTGTTAGCTGGGTGATCAGAGAGATAATTGCAGAAAATCCCTTGATGAACCTTCTGTAAAAATTGGCGAAGCCAACAAAACGTTGCACCCTCTTTTTATCTGAAGGTGCAGGCCACAGTTCAGAACAGCTGTGACCTTTTGTGGGTCCATCTTGAACCCTCCTGTGGAAATTACCAGGCCCAGAAATTGGATACTCTGCCGCTCAAATTCGCATTTTTCTGGTTTGGCGTATAAGCCATGCTGACGGAGTCGGCAGGTACCATCTTGACGTGTTTCCGGTGCTGATCCAAGGATGAGGAAAAGATCAGCATATCATCTAAGTAGGCTATGATGAAAATGTCCAGATAGTCTCTGAAGATATCATTTATCGGGTGCTGGAAGGTAGCAGGGGCATTACACAGGCTGAAGGGCATCACCAGATATTCGTAATGGCCAAACCTGGTACGGAAGGCCGTTTTCCACTCGTCCCCTGCACGAATGCGAACCAAATTGTAGGCCCCACGAAGATCGAGTTTGGTGAACACAACAGTAGTTCTTAATCTTTGAAAAAGCTCAGGTACCAGGGGTAAGGGATACTGGTTCTTGACCGTGACCTTGTTCAGCTCCCGGTAATCCACACAAGGACGCAATGAGTGGTCCTTCTCCACAAAAAAGATCCCTGCCCCAGCCGGAGAGGTGGATGGCCGGATGAACCCCCTCTTAAGGTTTTCGTCAACATATTCCTTTAAAACCTCCAACTCCTGCTCAGACAGAGGGAAAATTCGCCCAAAGGGGATTTCAGCTCTGGGCAGTAACTCAATCAGGCAATCGTAGGAATGATGAGGAGGAAGTGTCTCTTCCCTTGTTTACTAAAAACATCTAAAAACTCGTGATACTGTTCAGGTAATGCTGAGCGTAATTCTGAGTCAGCTTCCAGGCACAGCAAAGGGCCAGATATCTTGGAAGGTAAGGTCAGACAATGTTCTTGACAGTAGAGGGACTGAAACCCGATTTCTCCGGAGCCCCAGTCGATTTGCGGGTTGTGGGCCTGAAGCCACGGTAGACCCAAGATGATCGGGAACAGAGGGGAAGCAATAGCATCAAACTTAAGCAGTTCCTTGTGGTTCAAGACAGTAATTACAGGCAGTGGGGGAGTCTCTTGAGTCACCTGGCCAGATTTAATACGGTATCCATCTGCCAAGAAAACGGAAAGTCCTTGAGCCCTGTGCTGGAGTGGAATGCGTTGTTGGTTGGCAAAGTTCAAATCAATAAAACAACTGCATGCACCAGAGTCTATTATTGCAGTAACAGACACAGTCTTTCCAGAAAACTAAAGGGTGATGGGAATAGCCAGGTGAGTAGAGAGAGCTGGGTGACTGTGTGGTGGGATGGATGAAGATCTACGGTACTTGGCAGGACACGAATGTACATAATGGTCCGGTCCCCCGCAGTACAAACACAGGTTGAGCTGTTGCCGACGTAGACGTTCCTCGGCAGACAATGCGGGTCTCATTAGTCTGACCTGCCCAGATTTATGAAAGTCCGGTATTAGTTTGGTTGGTGCAGGATTAACTGGGACCGGTCTAAGGGGAACAGGACGAGAGGTCGTAGGCACTTGGGGTAACATCCAAGTTGGTTGAGTCTGCAGGGCCACCCTCTCCATCCTGCGTTCCCGAAGACGACGGTCTATCTGAATAGTTAGGGTCATCAAGGATTCCAGGGAATTTGGTACACCGACCTGAGCCAGCTCATCCTTTAGTCCTTCTGACAAGCCTAGGCGAAACTGGTGCCGTAAAGCTGCATGGTTCCACTGGGTATCCGCGCTCCAGCGTCTAAAGTCCGTTATATAATCTTCGACCACTCTGCGGCCCTGCTGGAGCGTGCTAAGAGCAGCTTCGGCAGTGGACGTTCATTGGGGGTCATCATATAAGAGTGACATTGCGTCGAAGAAGGATGACAAAGAGTCCAGAGAAACATGGTGTTCTTCCAGCAGGTGATGAGCCCAGGCTTGTGGTTCTCCCAGCAGAAGTGAGACAACAAACCCCACCTTGGTGTTTTCCCACGAAAAGGTTAAGGGTAGTAAGGAAAAGTACAGCTCACATGCATTATGGAAAGTCCGAAACTTGCTTCGATCCCCAGAAAACTTCTCCGGAATTGGGACCCTGGGTTCTGGAGATAACATCATTACAGGGAAGAGTGCGCATGCGCGGGACTCCCGGGAAGACGCTCTGAACGGGAGCTCCGTCAGAGCCGAGCCTTCCGCGGTCCCCAGACGCCGGATTTTTTAGCGGAACCGTCCCCACTCAACACCCGCTGGTAGAGGAGGCTTGTGGGCACAAATCTATATGCCCAACCGATCACAGCGCTCAGCGGCTAGCAGGAAACTCTCCTTTGGCCTACCCGACCCCACTACACCTAAGATGGCGGCCGCGGCCTCCTCACAGGCAGACACAGGAGACGAAGACCTCATTGCAGACATCCCAGAGGAGGAACAGCTTCCCCACATCACACTGGGATCCTCTGTGAGTAACATCTCCCCTAAGAATGCTTATTCTTCCAGCAAAGACTCCATTTTTAACAGGGCCCTATCTGATATGCTCCATATCCCTTCACTGCATGCTCCCGCCCCATCCCCTGCTATGCAACAGGCAGCACCTCTGAACTCTCCCCACCAGTCAGACATGACACAACTTCTGAATTGCTTTTCAGACATGCTGGCCACAGGCCTGGCCCAAAATGCAGCACAAATCACCACGTCTATAAAGGCAGACTTACAGAGCTTGGGGGCTCGCATTGATTTGATCGAACAAACAGTGGATCATACTGTGGCGCGCACCAATCAGAATACCGACTGCATTCAATTGATGCAGGAACAACTTGAAACGGCACTAGGGAAGATTGACGACTTGGAAAATCGTAATCGGAGAGGTAACTTTCGTATTCGAGGTATCCCTGAATCTGTAACTAATATTCATGACACAGTGCAGCTTTTCATGAAAGAGCTTATCCCAGATATCTCTGACCGCAAACTAGAGATTGACAGAGCTCACAGAGCACTGCAACCACCCAGACAGGACGGGCTCCCGAGAGATATAGTGGTTAAGCCCCACTATTACGAAACCAAAGAGGAGGTCATGAAAAGATCTCGGAACCTGGACACCTTATCCTTCCAAGGAAACAAGATTCAAGTCTTCGCTGACATCTCTAAAACTACAATTCTAAAGAGAAGAGCTTTAAAACCTCTGCTTGAAATCCTCTCTCAGAAATCAATTAAATATCGCTGGACTTTCCCTTTCCGCCTTCAGTTTCAACATAAGGAAAGATCGTATGGATTCTCCTCATTCCAAGAAGGCGAACACTTACTCCTGCGACTTGGATTCATCTCTCAAGAAGCTTCCCCCCAGGATCCTCCGTCCAAGTCAAGCTCCTCGAAGAGACCCCCTCCAGGCAGTCCCATCACTCCCCTCTGGAACAAACAACAACCGAAGCGTCAACGCGATTCCTTTCCTCCAAGATGAAGTCATCTTTACTCAGCTCTACAAGGACTATGTGACTTCCTTTTCTCCTTAAGGTTTTACCCTCTGAATGAGGGGTACTTGTGTACATTGCGTACACCAAATCCGATCCCACATATCCATCAGTGAAGATGGTCGCACTTAACTGATCTTCCCCCACTCATCTCACCAAAATGAAGATGGAAGCAGATGATCCCGGGTTGTTTTTTTTTTTTTTTTTTTTTTTACAACTATCCTCGGTTTTCATAATGGACCGCACTTGAGGTTATAATGACTTCCGGGAACACCTGGGCATAAGTTTGTACCCCATTTCACTCCCCCCCCCTCCCTCCCACATCCCTATTCCTACCCTCCATCCCCCCTCCCGGTTACTAGTTGACCATCCCCTATGGCAGGTTTTGTTTTGTCATTTTTGTTTAAAGCAGTGATTTGTCCATGTACCTTTTAGAGTTTGGCCTCAACTCCTCATTTTTGTTCCGTTTCTTTTACTTGGGTATATATCTAGAATTTTTTGCCTTTCACACTCTTTAGGTTCCATTTTTCCCCAATAGATGGGGTCCCGGCGGCTCGGCTGGGCTAGCTTTGCCACTCCCTCTGTTGTGATCAGGGGAGATCCTCCCACTGGTTACATCAGACTAACAACCTCGGCTGAGGTTGTTCCTGTTTTTCTGAGACCCTTTGTGCTTTGGGGTCTCAGACTCGGACTGAACTTTTCAGTCCAGTTCCTTGCTTTTCTGGGCTCTTACGCCTAGTCTTTTTTGCAGTTATTGGATTGTTTTATGTAATGATTTTTCCTTTCTTCTCTCATTTTCTTCTCTCTCCCCTCTTCCCCCTCTTCTCCTCCTTCCCCTTTTCTATATTTCAGGAATGTGCACAGGAGACCGGCTTTATCCAGAGCCCTCCGCTGCGACAGCAAGATCTCCCTCCCAGATCCCACGCTGCATCATCAGGGAACCGGGTAGGAGCGCACCTAACACACCAGGGTTACTCCCTTTGTGAATATGGCTGACCCACCTCTTTTACAGAGGGCACTTAAGGTTGCCTCCCATAACACCCAAGGGCTCAACTCCCCCGTCAAGAGACGCAAAGCTTTCCAAAGCTATCACTCAAGAGGAATAGATGTAGTGCTCCTCCAAGAAACACATTTCCCCTCAAACTACTCGCCTTCTTTTTTACACAACAAATACCCCACTTTTTTTCTTGCAAAAGCTAGCGAGAAAAAAAGAGGAGTAGCTATCCTAATCTCCAAACAGACTCCTTTTTCTCATACTTTAACTGTGAAAGACAACGATGGGAGATACATTCTAATCAAAGGATTGATTGAAGGTAACCTCTATACTTTTATTTCATATTATGCCCCTAACAAAGGCCAAGCTAAATTCTTCTCCTCCTTACTGGCAAATCTCTCACCCCACTTTGAGGGTAGGGTGATTATGGGAGGGGACTCCAATATTACATTTGACCAGATTCTAGATAAAGCAGCTCGGGGGATCCCTCACCTTAAACAACCCCCCAAACAAAGCCTCCAGATTGCCAGACTTATTCACTCGGTGGGACTCATTGACTCATGGAGGGAATTAAACCCCTCAACAAGGGACTATACACACTACTCTGCACCCCACAAGACATATGCTAGAATCGACCACATTTTCATATTGAACTCGGACATACAAATTGCTAACCACGCCTCTATCCACGATGTCCCGTGGTCCGACCACTCCCTAGTAATTTTAGGAATATCCAATTCATTGTCTCCATCTGGCCCACGCACATGGCGCCTAAATGAGAAAATCTTAGCTAATCCCGTTCACTGCATATAATAGAAAAGGATATTAAAGAGTATTTTCTATTGAATGACACTGAGGACATCTCCCCTAACACGCTTTGGAATGCTCACACAGCAGTAATCAGAGGGAAATTGATCCAACTTGCAGCAAAATAAAGAGAGAACGGCAAATTGATATTATGAAACTAGAGAAAGAATACAAAAATCTTAGCAAGTCCCATAAACTGAACCCCAATCCTACCACTCTATCTAAACTAGATACTATTAGAATATCCCTTAGCTCAGCTTTGACTTCCAACGCAGAAAAGCACCTTCATTGGCTCAGCGGCAGTTTCTATCTTCGAGCGAACAAATTTGGCCCCCAGCTAGCTGCCAAACTTACCCCGAAACATAGGTCATTTGCCCTACCCAAAATAAAAACCCAATCTGGATCGCACACCCAAAACCCAAGTAAAATTCTTAAATCATTCCAATCCTTTTATGCCAACCTGTATTCCGACGATTGCCCAATTTCTCAACAAAAGTTGGATGCTTTTCTAGACAAGATCCCATTGCCTAAAATTTCTGAATCCCACCGTTCCATCCTGGAATCCCCATTTCAAGAATCCGAGATCCGAGCAGTCATAAAAGGGCTCAGAAAAGACTCAGCCCCAGGTCCAGATGGTTTCTCAAACCACTATTACAAAACTTTTATAGATTCCCTCTCTCCATACCTGGTCCGTCTTTTCAACTCCTTAGCTAAAGCATTCCCGCTGGACCCTAATGCCAATTTGGCTTTTGTCTCGGTCATACCTAAGCCAGGTAAAGACCCCAGCGAAGTCAGTAATTACAGACCTATTTCATTAATTAATAACGACCTAAAACTTATGACAAAAATATTATCCAATAGACTAGCCTCTTTTATAGATACATACATACATAAGGACCAAGTGGGGTTCATACCGGGGAGACAGGGACCGGACCAGATACGGAGAGCAATAAATGCAGTCTCCCTAATGAGATCGGGGTGGGATGGGGGATCTCCTCAGGGAGGCCTCCTCCTCTCCATAGATCTCCAAAAAGCGTTTGACACAGTGGCTTGGCCCTACCTCTTCACAATTTTAGGTAAATGGGGTTTTGGCCCAAACTTTATCAATATCTTGAGAGCCCTCTACCATCAACCTAAGGCAAAGGTGAGATTACAAGGACATCTATCAGATAAATTTTCCATAGAGAAGGGAACAAGGCAGGGATGCCCCCTCTCCTCCCTTCTTTTCGCGATGGCTATCGAATCTTTAGCCATCACGATTAGACAACACCCAGACATCCATGGAGTTCGTTGTGGGCAAAATTACCACAAATGCGCTCTATTCGCGAATGACGTCCTCCTGTTCGTCACATCTCCCCTAATCTCCATCCCCAACATACTGCAACTTTTACAAGACTTTGAATTAGCTTCCGGACTTAAGGTTAATGTATCCAAATCAGTCGCTCTCAATGTTTCCACTTCTCCAGACATCGTAAATACCCTAAAGAGTAAATTTCCATTCTCATGGAATTCTACATCTATTCCTTATCTTGGCATTAACCTTACGTCCGGCATCGATACTCTTTATAAATATAATTTTCCCCCCATGATCAAAAAGCTCACAGATGACATGACCCAATGGTCGCTATATAAGCTCTCGTGGTTAGGTAAAGTGAACGCAGTTAAAATGACACTCCTACCTAGGTTACTATATCTCTTTCGTTCCTTACCCATCCCAGTCCCCAAACTACACATCCAACGCCTACAATCTGCCATAATCCGCTTCATTTGGGATAAAAAAGGCCACAGGTTTTCTAAAGAGGTGCTTTTTAGGCCCAGAAAAAAGGGAGGGCTAGGGGTCCCTAATCTTTGGTGGTATTATCAGGCAGCACAATTGAGCCAATTCTCAACTATTTACATGAAAGGACCCAAACCAGACTGGGTGAGCATGGAGCGAGAAGCGGTCCCCGGTTTCACCTTAGACTTTCTGCTTTGGAATATCCCCAAAAAACGCCCCCCTATATTAACACCCACATTATCTCACTTAATGAAACTTTGTGACGCCCTTCATAAGTTCAAACCTCTCATCTCCACATGGCACCCCCTGGCACATATCTTCAGAAATCATAATTTTCCACCTGGCCTAGAGATTTGAGCCTTTAAATGGTGGCTGGACAAGGGCCTTTATAGAATTGGTCAATTCTTCAACTCCAATGGTCCCCTTACTCTAGCATATTGTATTTCCAAACTTGAAATGCCCTCAGCCGAAAAATTTAGGTTCTTTCAACTCTCACATTTTTTGAATCGGGTATGGAAGAACAATGACAACCATCTTTTTGTAACGCCTTATGAACAATGGTGTGCTTCAGCCTCAGACAGCAAAGGTGGTATCTCTCTCATCTACTCATCCCTGGCGGAACCCACGGAAAAAGCAGCATACATGACAAGCTGGGAGCGAGATCTTGACTTCAGCTGGGACCTGGATAAGTGGCATACTAATTTTGCCCACTCCTTTAAAGGTATGGTTAATACTTCAATTAACGAAGCAGGGCTGAAAGTTATTACACGCTGGTATCTGGTACCGTCACGTCTTGCCAAACTCTATCCGCAAACGTCACCTCTTTGCTTCAGAGGCTGCGGTCATGTGGGGACTCTTTTACACATACTATGGGAATGCCCTAAAATCAGAATGTATTGGAACAAGATCTTCTCCCTTATCCGCAGAACTTGCGGTTGTACTCTGAAACAAGATCCAACTATTGCATTGCTTAACGGTCCCATACCTAAAATTTCCAAACATACACAGAAGCTGATCCAGTTTATTCTAGTGGGGGCCAAAATGACCATCACCAGGGCCTGGAAATCACCGAAAGTGTCCATTCGGTTAGCCAAACAAAACATTACTTGGATCATGCTGCAAGAAAAAATTTCCAACACTATCCTAGACACCCTAGATAAATTCAAAACTATTTGGGAACCCTGGGCAACTCTAGTGGGGCACCCTCTGTATGTGTGATTGATAGTACACAAGACTGGTTCTGAGTCGAAGGGCTCTCAGTCTCCCCCACTTAGAGGTCTCCTGTGCACTTCCTTCCCATCATTCCTGACAATCAACTAATCCTTTCACCTTCTCTATCCCCTATGTCTCTCCTAATTTCTTCCTTTCCCCCTTTCACTCTTCTGCTTTCTCTACACTTCAATACTGGTTCCTTAGGCTCTCAGTACTTTCAATTACCATGGCTATTAGCCTCAGGGCAGATTACTAAAAGTAACACCCCTCTAACCCCCAAGCATAACATGCTTTGGACTAGATCATCCAACCAAAATTTAACCCACCCTGAGAGATAGACGGACCAGCTGGTTTTTCTTTCTTTTTTTTTTTTCTTATAGTAATGATTATATAAATGCATTACTGACATGGTATTCAATTGTTATAGAGATACAAGCTCCCTTTAGTTTTCTCCTTTTTATTATTTTTCCGGATTCTGTAGTTGTGTATCTCTATTTTGGACGTTTATCCACATGTTAGTGGCGAGAGGGGTTCAGGGAGACCTGGTTCATCGGAGCAGTTAGCTCCCAGAAGGGGCTCTGGTACCGAGACTCCCAACGCCCATAGCAACGTATTTAGCTATGTTACAAACCTATATTTATCCAAAATTTACTGTTGACATCTTTTATAACAGCTGTTCCACTTTTATAATGTGTACTCGATGAGCAATGTGCTCCTTTTGTGTTTTTCTCTTGATTGATGTAATCCTTCAATTACTTAATAAACATAAACTTCACTCTTAAATCTTAAAAAAAAAAAAAAAAAACATCATTACAGGGAGTGCGGGGGAAGCCTCTGATGACAATCCACTGGAAGAAAGGTTGGTAATACTCTACTGCACTTCTCTCACCAGGTGTTCATAGCTGTCCTGAATGGATTTCACCTCTTGAGTGAGGACGGAGAGTAATTGGCAGATTTCATCAGTAGCAGAGGTCCCTCTTGCAGGCTCAGGCATGGCTGTTTGATACTGACACATACCTCGTATGTGAGCCTGACGTGCAGAGGGAGACCTCTCGTACAGCCCTGGTTCCCAGATCACTGGAGTTGAGGACAGTGACCGTAGGAGCACAGCGGGGTATGAGTGCCTGGTGGATTCTCTGGAACTGGAGATGATGTCCACTGGGAGACACTGGAACTGGCTGGAGTGCCAGGTGCAGGTAAGCTGGATACAAGTCAGCAGCCTGCAGGTAAGCTGGATGCAGGTCAGCAGGGTGCAGGTGAGCTGGATGCAGGTCAGCAGGGTGCAGGTGAGCTGGATGCAGGTCAGCAGGCTGCAGGTAAGCTGGATGCAGGTCAGCAGGATGCAGGTAAGCTGGATGCAGGTCAGCAGGGTGCACACAGCAGGCAGAAGCAAGGTCAGACAAGCTAGGTCATACACAGTGGATCAGTTCAACAGAATCGGCAGGCAAGGAATAGTCAAGTTCAGGCTGGTTTCTGGTAACAGGAGATCAGGCAGGCAGGTAAACAGAATCAGAGTCAGGGAAAGCCAAGGTTCAGGAATGGAGACAGCAGTGTGGTCAGACAGCCAGGTCAGGTGAACAGATGCTCATTACAGGAACAGGTCACAGGTGAAGCTGCAGATCAAACAGCAAGAGCTGAATGGTGGAAGCCCCTCTTAAAGGCCACTGGGCCCCAAAGCCACGTCACTGTGCATGCGATCTCCGCGATTGGCACATGCGCATTGGCGCACGCCTGTTCGTTACTGGGAACCTGTTGGTGGGGATGCGCCTGAGCCCTGTTGCAGGTCTGGAAGTAGTATGTCCATGACAGCCAGTCTGACAATACACATAAAAGTTCATTGATAAAAATGGCATGGGAATTCCCCACAGGGGAACCCCGAACCAAAATTTTAAAAAAAAATGACGTGGGGGGTCCCCCTAAATTCCATACCAGGCCCTTCAGGTCTGGTATGGATATTAAGGGGAACCCCAGACAAAATTTAAAAAAAATGGTGTGGGGTCCCCCTATGGATTTTAAGGGGAACCCCGCGCCAAAATGTAAAAAAAAAAATGGCGTGGGGTCCCCCCAAAAATCCGTACCAGGCCCTTATCCGAGCAGGCAACCTGGCAGGCCGCAGGAAAAGTGGGGGGGGACGAGAGAGCGCCCCCCCTCCTGAACCGTACCAGGCCACATGCCCTCAACATTGGGAGGGTGCTTTGGGGTAGCCCCCAAAACACCTTGTCCCCATGTTGATGGGGACAAGGGCCTCACCCCACAACCCTTGCCCGGTGGTTGTGCGGGTCTGCGAGCAGGAGGTTTATCAGAATCCTGGAAGCCCCCTTTAACCAGGGGACCCCCAGATCCCGGCCCTCCCCTCTGTGTTAAATGGTAAGGGGATATAAAAGTACCCCTACCATTTCACAAAAAAAGTGTCAAAAATGTTAAAAATGACGAGAGACAGTTTTTGACAATTCCTTTATTTAAATGCTTCTTCTTTCTTCTATCTTCTTTCTTCTATCTTCCTTTGGTTTCTTCCTCCATCTTCTTCTTCTTCTGGTTCTTCCTCCGGTGTTCTCGTCCAGCATCTTCCTCTGTGGCACCGGCGTCTTCTTCCCTTCGTCTTCTGGGCCGCTCCACATCCAGCATGATGGGAGGCTCCCGCTGTGTGACGCTTCTCCTCTTCTGACGGTTCTTAAATAATGGAGGGCGGGGCCAACTGGTGACCCCGCCCCCCTCTGACGCACGGGGACTTCCCTGTGGTATTCCCCATGACATCAGAAGGGGCAGACAGGGAAGTCACCATGCGCCAGAGGGGGGCGGGGTCACCTAGTGGCCCCACCCCCTTAATTATTTAAGATCCGTCAGAAGAGGAGAAGCGTCACACAGCGGGAGCCTCCCATCATGCTGGATGCGGAGCGGCCCAGAAGATGAAGGGAAGAAGACGCTGTCGCCGCGGAGGAAGATGCCGGACGAGAACACCGGAGGAAGAACCAGAAGAACCAGAAGAAGATGAAGATAAAGGAAAAAACCTAAGGAGGATGAAGAAAGAAGATAGAAGATAGAAGAAAGAAGATAGAAGAAAGAAGCATTTAAATAAAGGAATTGTCAAAAACTGTCTCTTGTCATTTTTAACATTTTTAACACTTTTTTTTAAATGGTAGGGGTACTTTTGTACCCCCTTACCATTTCACGCAGGGCGGAGGGCCGGGATCTGGGGGTCCCCTTGTTAAAGGGGGCTTCCAGATTCCGATAAGCCCCCCGCCCGCAGACCCCCACAACCACCGGGCAAGGGTTGTGGGGATGAGGCCCTTGTCCCCATCAACATGCGGACAAGGTGTTTTGGGGGGCTACCCCAAAGCACCCTCCCAATGTTGAGGGCACGTGGCCTGGTACGGTTCAGGAGGGGGGCGCTCTCTCGTCCCCCCTCTTTTCCTGCCAGGTTGCGTGCTCGAATAAAGGTTTGTGAGACCCCTCGCCATTTTTTTTTTAATCTTGGCGCGGGGTTCCCCTTAAAATCTATACCAGACCTGAAGGGTCTGGTATAGATTTTGAGGGGGACCCCACACCATTTTTTAAAAAATTTTGGCCGGGGTTCCCCTTAATATACATACCAGACCTTAAGGGCCTGGTATGGAATTTAGGGGGACCCCCACATCATTTTTTCTTTAATTTTGGTTTGAGGTTCCCCTGTGGGGAATTCTCATGCCATTTTTATCAATGAACTTTTATGTGTATTGTCGGACCGGCAATTCATTAATAGCCGCGAGTAGTTTTAAATGACTTTTTTTCCTTTGAAATGTCATTTTGCTGTCAGACTGTTCTAAACACGGGAAACATGCACCCCTTTACAGGCATACTATAGACACCCCCAGGTACAAAATTTAAAGGCATATTACACTTTTATTGTATCACTTTAAGCATTTTTAAAATCACTGCTCCTGAAAAAACTGCAATTTTTAAAACTTTTTTTTTGCATTGATCCATGTCCCCTGGGGCAGGACTTAGGTCCCCAAACACTTTTTATGACAATAATTTGCATATAAGCCTTTAAAATTAGCACTTTTGATTTCTCCCATAGACTTTTAAAGGGTGTTCTGCTGCTGTCGAATTTGCCACGAACATCCCAAATTGTTCACTGTTCAGCGAACTGGCGAACAGCCGATGTTCGAGTCGAACATTAGTTCGACACGAACTCGAAGCTCATCCCTACTTACCACTCTGTAATTTTCATTTCCTGGTGACTATCCATGGCAGCACATGCACAATCCATGCATATGCTACCACGAAGGCATCAGGAAAGTAGCTTGTAGACAAATCACACCTTTATTTGTTTTGCCGTGCCAATCAGACTAGTTAAGCTGCAGCTGGGAAATATGTTGCATGAAAATTAACAAAACACATAAAACATAAAAATTTGCTATAAATTTTATTGGCCAACAAAACAGACTTGGTAAAGAGCAAGGAAAGCAAAAAACACTGTATGTTAATTTGAGACACTAACAGAATATAGTTTTGAGGTCTGACCATTTTGAAAAGGGAATTAACAGGACTGCACCCACAAACAGACATCGATTAAGGATTTTAACATTGGTCACAACATCTTGAGGAAGATTTTGAAAAATAATGCAGCACAGACAATTAAATCAAAGTGAAACAACCTACAAACGACACACAATGACAATATCAAAAATATTTCTGTGGAAAGTATCCCCCCAAAAAAATACAACAAACCAAAGTAAAAAAAAAAAACTTGCTCTAAAACACTTCTGTTTTGCAAAGACATAACAAACAAAATACAAAGAGAAAATACACGTGTTTCAAACTCTATAAGGACACCCAAATGTACTCTCTTGCCGGTCCCACACACACAATCTTGCTTCTTTGCTGGGCAAGGTAAAGAGGGAAATTTTTTACTTACCTGACAGTAATTTTCCTTTCCTGATGCAAAGCATGACAGCATATATGTATGGGTAGGCTCCACCCCCTTCCATATTCCAGGACCGGTTACACTATATAAGTAAGTCTCCTCCCTGCAGGCAACATTCTCGTAACTTAGTATCACTGCAAAGCCCTTTTGAGAGGGACCTATATGCTGTCATGCTTTGCATCAGGAAAGGAAAATTACCGTCAGGTAACTATAAAATGTTCCTCTTTCCTGACACAGCATGACAGCATATACGTATGGGATGTACCAACTCACCAGAAAACAAGGGTGGGAAATGCTGACGTGTTTGAGTCAAGGATTAGATCTATCCCCACTAATGACTGAAATATATTGTAGTTAAGGCCACTGGCTCCTGTGTCCCTTTTTGACCTCACCTACTATGTAACTATGTAACCACTTTGCCTGATATTTTCAGCAACAAGGTAGTTTATGGCTTGATGCTTGGATATCTGAGATCCTGCTAGACCTATTAGCCATACAATATACTTCTTCAGTGTTACTGGCCATATTGAGGATATCTTATGCCTCTAAATGGAGAGTGAGACAATGTGTCCCACATTATTTGGAAGACCCCAGGGGGGGAACTAACAACCTTCCCAGGTCTTTTTGGAATTGGTTTGCCAAGACATGCAACAGTTACTGGTTCCCAGAGATTAAGGACACGACTGATCCTCATTTATCCTTTAATGCCATCTCTAGGCTTATTTGTATACAATTCAATCCTAACAGTATGGAACAGAAGATTCCATCCTTTAAATTCTGTAGGGTTTCCCATGCTCTAATGTACTTGAAGTTTGGAGTAGGCACTCTGACCTCCATAAGATTT
The DNA here is from genome assembly GCA_037952925.1 of Lithobates clamitans. Lineage (NCBI taxonomy): Eukaryota > Metazoa > Chordata > Amphibia > Anura > Ranidae > Lithobates > Lithobates clamitans. The sequence goes on from JBBGZY010000720.1 coordinate 2,890,357, forward strand.
CAAACACTAAAACACTAACATTAAACGTGAGACCCTCATGTGAGCCTTCACTTCTTGGTCTCCAATAATATTCTTTAAATGAGTTAGCTATGTCTTTTGGGTTGCACAAGGTGGCGTTAGTTTGATGATGTCTCATCTGAGTGAGGTTGGAACGTGCTTGTTGCTTCTTGAGCTGGGACACTAGGAGTTTCCCTGCTCTGTTACTTTGTGAATAGAATGATAGTTTTAGTCTTTTAAAGTATGTCATAGTCTGCTCTAAGCTCCTGCCATAGCTCCTTGCAGCAGGAGGTGAGGTTTTTTAGAATTTGGGTAGAAGAGGTGGTGGAATTTTTGTGTTTGGCTTCTAATTCAGCTATGGATTTGTGCAAATTTGTTATGCACTGTAGCTTTTTTTTTTTTTTTTTAATTATTTTTTATTGAAAATTTTCAATATACAATTCACAGTAGTATACCATGCAAGGTATTCTTTAACCAATATTACAATTTTATAAATGTCATGAAACATATCTCCAGAACTTCCGAAAACCGTAGCATATAACTTATGTGTAAACTTGTGATGGTTGAGTGTCTTCAACATATTAATACACTGCTATGCAAAAACATGAGCTGATAGATATGTATTTAAAATATTAGATTACAAAGAAATTTTAACAGAAAGAGTAGGGACTCTGGCTCCCTATCATGGAAAAAAAAAGAAAAAAAGGGAAGCAATCAAAAAAAAGAAGTGGAACCTGCATTAGCGTGCAGGCAACAAATCTTTCACTTAATGCCTAATGCGAATCCAAGGATCCCATTGTTTATAAAAACGGGGTGTGTTCCCCTCTATATTTGCGATAATCTGTTCATGTTTATAAGCTTCATCTACTTTAATAACTTCACTGATATTTGGTGAATTGATAGATTTCCATTTGCTAGTGATTGGCAGTCTAGCTGCCATCAAAATCTGTAACACCACTGGTCTAAGAAATAGTGGATATTGGTCCATATGGATACTTAGTATGGCCAATTCAGCGTTCCCTATCTTTATGAAGCCTGTAGTTTTAGATATTAATCGGAATACAGCTCTCCAAAAACTCCAAAGATTGGGGCAGCCCCATATCATATTAAGTAGTGTGCCTACTTTGCCACAACCACTCCAACATTCGTTGGGGCTATCCGTAGAGAACTTTGCAGTAATATAGGGAGTATAGTACCATCTAAGGAATAGTTTTTGAGCTGTGTTGTGGATCTTGCGTAGCAATAATTAGATTTAACCACTTGCTTGCAGGGCACTTAAACCCCCTTCCTATCCAGACCAATTTTCAGCTTTCAGCACTGACGCACTTTGAATGACAATTGCGCGGTCATACAATACTGCACCCAAATGAAATTTTTATCATTTTTTCCCCACAAATAAAGCTTTCTTTTGGTGGTATTTGATCAACTCTGTGGTTTTTACTTTTTGTTAAAAAAATGTAAAAAACTGAATTAAAAAAAATATATATATATATATTTTTTTTTATATTTTGTTATAAAAAATTTAAAACGGGTCATTTTTCTCCTTCATTGATGTATGCTGATGAGGCAGCAGTGATGGGCACTGATAGGCAGCAGTGATGGGCACTGATGGGTGGCAGTGATGGGCACTGATGGGTGGCAGTGATGGGCAGCACTGCCAGGTGGCACTGATTGGCACTACAGGTGGGCATTGATAGGTGGCACTTGTGGACACTGTTAGGTGGCACTGTTCGGTAGCACTGTGGGCACTGTTAGGTGGCACTACTTGGTGGCACTGATGAGGCAGATGTGCCTCTTCCACTTGGGGACCGATGTCCCTTACATCCGAGCCGGTGATCGGCTTTTTTTTCTACTCACGCTGTCAGCGTGAGTAGAAAAAAAAACAATTAGCGATCTTTTGTTTACATCATGTGATCAGCTGTCATTGGCTGACAGCTGATCATATGGTAAGGGGCCGGGACCAGCCCCTTACTCGGATCGGTGATCAGCCGAGTCTCAGTGACTCGGTGATCACACCGCGCTTGGTGCGCGCCCTGCAGGGGCGTGCACAGGGAGCGTGCACAGGGGAGGCCGTCATGTGATGGCCTCTCGGGAATTCAGGTCCGCGGATTCGGCCATAGATTGCGCCATAGCGCGGATGTGTAGTGGTTAATCGCCTCTATCCATTGCTCCTCTGAAAAGGATGTAGAGAGGTCTGATTCCCATTTCTGAAGTGATGGTAGTTTAGTGAAATAATTTTTCTGTTGTATTAGATTATAAAATAAGGAGATCCCCTTCTTGGTGTTAGTTGTGTCATTCCAATAGGTTCATGCTTTATGTGGAATCTTAGTAGGCTATAGAGGGTGCGTTTTTAAGAATGTTACAATTCTCACGTACATGTAGTAATCTGATGTGGGAAGTGAATATTTTTGGACTAATGTATTAAAGGAAATGATCTTTCCATGGTTTAGAAGGTCTGTAACTGAGGTAATTTCTTTTTTTTCCCAAGTTGTTGTCGTGAGGTCACTAATGTGGGTGCAAATTGAAAACAGAGGGGTAGATACCTCTGTAAGATCTGTGGTTTGTTTCGAGTCGAAGCAGAATTTTTTCCATGTGTCCATTACTAGTTGTATAATGGGGTAAGTGGATTTAAAGTGAATATTTGAGAATGAGTTAGCTAGTAGTGTGGATCTTAAGGAGTTAGGCCTTAACCAGGTATTTTCTATAGTTGCCCAGTGTTTAGATAATTGGCTTTGGAACCAAAAATTAGTTTGGTCTAGGATACTGGCTGTGAAATGTCGTCGTAGGATAGGAAGTCCCATCCTTCCAGCTTTTCTATGTTTTGATAGGGAAGACTGAGAGCATCTCTGCTTTTTATCTGCTCATACAAATTTGTGTAGCTGAGTTTGTAGCGTTTTAAAAAATTTTGCTGGTATAAAGTTTGGGAGAGCTCTGAAATAGTAAAGGATTCATGGTAGAATGAGCATTTTGTATGCCGTCAGTCTTCCCATCCAAGACAAACAAAAGTTTCTCAGTCTATTTAATTCTGGTTGGATGGAGGAAATGAGGGGTATGAGAATTACTTTGAATAGATTACAGCTTGGGGTTGTCAATTGAATACCCAGATATTGAATGAGTTAGTCAGCCCACGGATATGGATAACGTTAAGAAAGGATTTTTTGGAGGTTCTCATCTATATTTATGGCAAGTAGATTAGATTTTGTTGCATTTACTTTATAATAGGAGATTTGTTTGAAGTGATTAAGTGTGTTATGTACTGCTGGTAGAGAAGTATTGGGATTTGAGAGGGATAGGATCACATCGTCTGCAAACAGAAAAATGGTATGTGCTTGTTTTGAAATTGAAATGCCCTATATGTCTGGATGGGACCTACGTCTTTTGGCCAAGGGCTCCATTAAAAGGGCAAATATCAGGGGAGACAGGGGGCAACCCTGCCTCATCCCGTTGGTAATATTGAAGCTGTCAGAAAACATTCCTTCTGTGTATACCATTGCGGAGGGATTAGTATACAATGCTAAGATGGCTGAATTAATCATTCCTGATATTCCACATTTATCCAATACTTGTCTTAAATATCCCCAGTGAATTCTATCAAAAGCCTTCTCTGCATCTAATGACAAAAGCAGAGAAGGGACCTTCCATGACTGCAGCGTGAAGCAGATGAATAATTCTGCGTGTTGCGTCCGGTGCCTGCCGATCCGGTACAAAACCAACTTGGTCCTGTTTTACCAGGGTGGACAGGAACCAGGCCAGTCTGTTTGCTATGATCTTGGCTTATATCTTCAAGTCTACATTTCATAATGATATAGGCCTGAAATTTTGTGGGGTATCGGGTGATTTTCCGGGTTTGGGCAAAGTTACAATTGTGGCCGTTAACATTTCTGGAGGAAAGGAAGTTTTGGAGGCAGCAGTTTTATATACTCTTAATAGATGTGGACTTAATATGGAATAAAATGTGTGGTAGTATTCAGACGAAAATCCGTCTGGGCCTGGAGATTTGTTATTAGGGAGAGTCATAATGATTTTGTGGAGTTCAGCTATGGAAATTGATTAGTTTAGAGTTTTAAGTTGGTTAAGATTTAACTTGGGCATGGAGATTGAATCCAGGAAATTCTGGATCATCTCTGGGGAGGGTTGTTGGGTAGCGGTATCTACTTTTAAGTTATAGAGATTGTTGTAGTAATCCCTAAATGCGTTAGCAATTTCCTTTGGATTAGAAAGTCTGGTGCCCGTGGTTGGGTGGAAAATAAACTGTATTTTTAGTTTGATAGTTTTCTCTTTTACTTGATTCGCTAATAATTTACCCGCTTTGTTACCTTGACTATAAAAATGTGCCTTCCATTTCTGGGACATGTGATAATGTTGGTAAATAAGTAGCAGTCTAAGATCAGTTGGGAGCTAATGGTAGGGCCAGGCGATTTCTTGTTTACCGAGTCCAATTTGTCTATTTGAAGAAGTAGATCGTTTAGCTGCTGGTGATGTTGCTTCTTGGCAACACTGTTTATTTTCATGAGAATTCCTCTCATATACGCTTTGTGACAGTTCCAGAGCGTGAAGGGAATCCAACACAGATGGGGCGTTAGTGATGAAGAACTCACGGATTTCTTTAGTATTTTGTGCTTATGGTCTGGATGTGTGAAAAGAAACATATAATTTTTCCATCTATTTGCCCATGTTTCAGTGCGGGATCCCTCCACCTCAATGGTGACTGGAGCGTAGTCTGACCACGTAATGTTGTGCACAGTGGATGCACTAACATTCTGTAAAAGAAACTTATCAACCAGAAAGAGATCATATCTTGAGTGTGTACGGTGCACACTCGAGAAGTAGGAATAATCCCTCCCAGTCGAATATTGGCATCGCCACACATCATGTAGGTTTTTCTGAGGCCATGAAGCACGAAAGGGTTGCTCTTTCCCAGAATTTCGGGGTCTCAGCAGAGACCTCTAAGGATTGTTATCCCTTCTGCACTGCATGAGCCCATTTCCAAACCTTGTTCAGAAAAGATATTTGTTTCACATTAGGTAAATAGACATCCACTATGGTGTAGACCGTATTTTTTACCTCGCATACAAGTATAATATATCTACCCAATTTATCTGTCTCTGTATAGATATGTTTAAAAGATACAGTATCTTTGATGAGGATAGCCACCCCTCTTTTCTTCTTTGGGGCATTAGAGCAGAAAATCGTTGGAAAGCGTTGATGAGAAAATTTTTGGGGTTTTGATGCAGAAAAGTGAGTTTCTTGTAGACACAAGATTTCACTTTGTAGAAGTTGTGTTTCCTTCCAGAGCATGGTTCTTTTCTGTTGGCTATTCAGCCCCGAACATTAAATGAAGAGATTTTAAACTCCATGGTACCTTCTGTAAAGGGTGAGAGTCACTTTAGTCCTTGGATCCTCAGTCCTTGTAGATATGTAGACTGTAGCAGGAAATTCTGTGGATTTAGTGCTCTAATAGTGAGCCAGAGTCCGAAGTGCTGTACTGCAATAAGTAGAGTGTATCAGAGATCAAAACAAAAAAAACGCATAATCTCCGATATGAACAAGAAGTACAAAAGAGAAATAATAAAAAAAAATTCAACCGAATCTGTAGGGATATAATCCCGTAACTCTCAAAGGGACGAAAAGAGAACCGAATAAAGTTCCACGGGTGTACCAGAGCGTAAAGATGTATAGTAGTGGCATTGTGTATCCTGAGCTTTCAGTCAATTGTGTCCTGTGGCCAGGTGGGTGATTGAGGTTGAGGTGAAGAAGAGGTGGACGAAGGATCTTTTTCTTTGTCTAGGATATTCCACTCTTTCAAAAGCCACATGTCTTCCACCGAATAAATAGGGAACGTTTTCCCTTCTTTTGTGATCAGCAGTTTTGCCGGATATGCCCATCTGTAGGTGATTTGATGATTCCTCAGTGGTTTAATAATAGTGGCCATATTCCTTCTTCTCTGCATTGTATAAGTCGATAGGTGTGGATAGAATAGGAGGCCTTGGATACAGGCTGGTGCGTTTTCAGGATTTCTCATGCATTGGAGAAATTTTTCTTTGGTTTGATAGAAATGGATCTGTGCGATCGTATCTCTTGGTAAATAATCTGGTAAATGTTTGGGTTTCGGCAGTCTATGAATCCTATCTATAGATAGGTCTGTTAAGGTAGCTTCAGGAAGTATTGCTTGGAGGATTGTTTGAAAATAGGCATTCAATTCTGGTGGTTTAACCGACTCAGGTTTCCCACAGATTTTAACATTATTTCTTCTTGAATGATCTTCGAGATCGGCCATTTTAGCTTTCAGCTGTTGTAGTTCATCTTCCTTCTCATTGTGGATGTCAATTACTTCATTAATGGTGCCAGCAAATTCTCCCATCTTATGTTCTATGTGGGTAACCCTGTTAACGGCAGCTTTAATTTCTGCTTGGAAGTGACTTGTAAGGGTTAATACGTCTGCATGTATGGTACTGCGGAGAGACACTAGCATGTCCTTTAAGGTTGTATCAATCACTGGCTGATTTTTGGTGGGGAATTCTAAAATGGAGTCCTGGAGTTCCCTGGTGTCATTAAGGGAGGTATATATCTCCTCTTCCTCCATATTTCCCTCTTGTATATGTTGCTGTTTTGCCTTAACAGGACTAGATGAGGAGGATGACTGGGATTGATTGTATTGTCCCTTGTGTCCCTTTTGTGGGTGAGACAGGGATCGCTGTGCAGTGCTGCTGTGACTAGAGAGCCTGCCACGCTCTCTGTCGCTGTGCTTACCGGCGCCATCTTGGGCCTGTGTGCTGCGTAATCCGTCATTCTGCTTAGTCTCCAACTCTCTTCCTGTTTTCGGGACATGACCCCAGAGTGTGCCCGACCTGTCAGAGGCAAAAATCGCCGCGTTCCGAGGTTCAGGAGTTGCGCTGTGTGCTCCGGTATGTCCGTGGAAGACGGAGCTCTCTTATACTGCGGCCATTCCCCTCGGCTGCTGGCCACACCCCCTGCTTTTTTTTCTTTTCTCTGGAGGTGATTTGTATAAGGGTTCCTCTGGTGAACAGCTAATGTGCACATCAAACTGTCATCGGGGAACAGTCACCCGTGTCATTGATATGGAAGTATTCACGTATTTTCTCTTCAATCTCATCCCTAATCTGGGGGTGAGATAGAAGGAACGTATTGTTTCGCCATAGGGGTTTGTGGGATGTAGAGCTGGTATCCATCATTTCAATAGTCACTGGGACATGATCTGACCATATGTGATGTTGTGAATATCAGCTTTACATACATTTTGCAAGGTATACACATCTGTAAGAAAAAAGTCAATCCTAGAATAGCTGTTATGAAAAGAACCTAAAGTCCCTTTTCGTGGTTGGTAGGCAACGTCATGGATCAAACAGTCTCTCTTCCGCGCACAGAGGTCCTAAAGTAAGCCTCCGTCTCTGAACCACTGAAGAGGAGTCAAGATCATCATTTAGAATCACACTGAAGTCTCTGCAAATTAATAAATTACGCTTCTGCATTTCTTTAGCAGTATTAACTACCTTATGTATAAACCTCAGAGGTCTGACGTTGGGGGCATACATATTTACCAAGGTGTAGGTGGTATGATTAGGTTCTGCTACCAATATAATGAAACGACCATGAGGATCAATATGTTTTTGTAATAGAAAAAGATAATGAGTCCTTGATAGAAATCAGAACTCCATTCCATTTAGCTGAATTGTTGGCTGTAAAGATGTGCAGAAATTTAGCATGTGAGCACTTTGGCGGGTTGATACTGGAGAAGTGCATCTCTTGTGCACATATGAGGTCACAATGTAGGTCCATTGCTGTCTTCCAGAAAGCTCTGCGCTTGTACAGGACTGTTAAAGCCTCTCACATTGTATGTCATCATTTTAATGTTCATTTGGATAGTAAGAGGTGCTTCGTCGCCATCCAGTGGTAATTTTTGGTACTAGAAGGCATATGAGTTCTTTGCCTGATATGTGCAGATGATGAAGTGAAACTTTATGCATAACCATCAAAAAACAAATGGTAGGTAACTCAAACCGAACTGACATATTCAGGAACTTGAAAAGTGCAATTCTGAATTGCTGCAACGAATAGTTTACGGGAGTCATCACGTAAATGAAAGTGGGGATATTAACAGTACTTACATCAGCCGAACATCGGGTAATAGATTAGTTGTCACAGAAGCAGACAATAAACCAGATAGGCACCAAGGTTTCATGACCCTGATGAGGATAGTAAGGCTTGTATGCGAGTCGTATATGCTCTGCATGTTGGAGATTTATCTGCCCCTCCTGTTTTGGCGATGATGTTGATGCTGTTCCAGGAACGGTTCAGGTTCTGCAGGGTTGTCATTCGTGGGGAGTAACTGCCGTTTCTGTAGAAGCTCCATGCCCTTTTCCAGTGATATGATGGAGTGCATCTTGTTGTGCATTTCCACTAGCAGTTTGGCCGGGAAACCCCACTTGTAAAGGATTTTATGGTTTCTCAGAATTTTTGTAATTGGTACCAGGTTGTGCCGTGCTGTCATGGTAGCTTGCGACAGGTCGGCGTATAGCGCAATTCCTGCAAAGGGGTCTGGGAGTGCAGGATGTTGTCTGGAGTAGCGCATAAGTTGATCCTTCACATGGTAGAAATGGATCCTTGCTATCACATCTCTAGGAGTTTTTTCAGGGATGTAGGACGGTTTTGATAGCCTATCTATAATAATGTCAGCAGGCCCTAAAGAGAGCTGTTGTCATTAGTTTTTGGAGGTACGAATGCAGGTCAGCTGGTTTAACGGGTTCGGGGATCCCCCTGAAATTGACATTGTTCCTGCGTGCCCTGTCCTCGATATCCGCCATTTTGAGGAGCATGGTTTTAATTTCTGTTTCCACATCAAAGTGAGCATCCACTAGCTCATTGTGTGCCAGGGTGAATTTCTCAATTTTTCTTTCTACATACTCCACTCTGCTGCTAACTGCTGTTATCTCTTTTCGAGTAGATTTCATGAAAGATGACATATCTTGTTGGAGAGCCCCTCTCAGTGTTAATAGCATCTCCTTTATAGCAGTGTCTGAGATGGTCTACCCTGTGGTGGGGATTTCATCCAGCTTCTGTGTGTATAAGGCTGTCTCCTCTATTTCCTCCCCCTCTGCTCTCATGTCATCCTGTACATCCCCCTCTTCCCCCAGCCATCGTTTTTGTTTCACAGGGCTGTTAAATGCTGATGAAGGCAGGGGCTTGCCTATATCTGGTGACTTACCCTCGGATTGAGGAGGATGTTTGTGTCTGCCTCCTGAGGCTAAGTGATGACCGTTGCCGGCGCCATTTTGGCTCTGCCTGCCCGTCACAGGGGAGAACGAACTCCGAGTTTTAGCAGGCCCTCTCTCTCTTTTCGTGTGGACATTTCACTCCGGTCATTCTTCTGGGTCTCCCCTTGCCGAGGATACTAAATTCGGGTGCCTCTGTTAGCTGTGAGCCACGGTGGAATGCCCATTGTATCAGAGCGGTTCTCTTACACTGCCATCCGCTCTGGCCGCCGGCTCAGCCCCAACCCACCCCCCAAATGCATCTCACACACCAAAAAGGCACAGGAAAAAATCAAAGCCCGTGAGCATGCCCAGACCAACCCAAATGGAGCTAGCACAAACTAAGCCACCCCCCTGTCCAAAATTAAGCACGTCATCCAGCATGTTACAAAATTACAGATGGGACGGGGGCAAAGAAAGAGTCTAACAGGGCAAAAGTTAGACAACAAATACCATTGCAGTCTATGGGAACTGACTTGTTAATTTTGCTAGTTCCCACTTGGCTGGCTTATTTTCTAGTTATTGGCCTTAAAATGGGTATAGGGGGCCAGGGCCCACTCTAAGGGATATATATCAGTGTCACCAACCCCAAAAACAAAACAAGGAGAAGTGCCTTTAAAAATGCAAAATTGCTGAAAAGCTAGTAACTTGGGTTGCTTACTGCCTGTAAAGTGGTGCATCTGTAGCATGTATCCAAAATGCTGCTTCAAAGATGTATGGCTTTAAAGAAAAGTTACTAACAAATCTACATTGCAGCTGCAAGATTTAAACACCAAAAAAAAAAAAGCCTGCCCCCCAATACATACAAGGTCATTTGGGTCTGTTAAGGCTTAAAATGAGAACCCCCATGTGAAAAATCCCACACCAAACGAAATATTGTGCCCCTCCTGAACACAAACCCCTAGCCAAACACATAGCAAGCCAGCCCATAAAAGGGGGTGGATGCTTGGGGGTAGGAGGGGCTCAGGCACCCCAAAAGATAACCATCTTGTTCCCATATTCAGGGGGACAAGGGCCTCTTCCACACAACCCTACGCTGGGGTTGTGGGAGGCTGCAGACAGGGGGCTTTACAGAATGTGGAAAGCCCCATTTAAACTAGTGGGTGCTTTGCGGTTGGTATTGGGCTGAGCCCAACATGCCCCAAAGGCAGCCACCTATGTTGAGTGCATGTGGCCTTGTATGGTTCAGGAGGGGTGACACATACCTTGGAGGTGAGCCTGACGTGCAGAGGGAGACCTCTCGTACGGCTCTGGTTCCGGGATCACTGGAGTGGGAACAGTGACCCTCAGAGCACAGCGGGGTAGGAGAGCCTGCAGGGTCTGCTTGACTGGAGATGATGTCTGCTAGACAAGAACAGGCTTGATTGCTGCAGATGCAGGAACGCTGAGAAGTAGCAGGCAGGTGCGCACACATGCAGGACTTAAGCAGGTGCGCACGGATGCAGGACTTGTAGGCAGATTCACATGGATGCAGGACTTGTAGGCAGATGCACACGGATGCAGGACAGCAGCAGGAGCAGGGTCAGACAAGCCAGGTCACAGCAGCGATCAATCAGACAGAAGCAGCAGGCAGAGAATGGTCAAAGTCCAGGCAGAATCGGCAACAGGAGATCAAACAAGAACACAGAGCAGGTTAAAGGCAAGCCAAGAGGTCAGGAATGGAGACAGCAGCGAGGTCAGAAGAAGCTGGGTAACACTGGAGCAAATGCAGGTTCAGGATCAGGTACAGGATGAGCTGCAGATCAGACAGCAAGATACATTCTGAAGAGGCCCCTTTTAAGGATCACTGTGCGCCAAAGCTGTGTTACTGTGCGCGTGTCCGTGATCTGCGCACGCGCATGCGCATTGGCACATTTCTATTCACTGCTGAATGCCTATGGACTAGAACACATTCCAATGGACCTGTGCGCCAGCGGCCAGTTGCAGAGCCATGCGCAGTACGTCCATGACATTGCCCCCCCTTAAAGGCAACCTCCGGGTGCCCAACTCTTTTCTGGGGGTGACTATGAAAAAATGCCCGGATCAATCTTGGAGCGTGAACATCCTGCTGAGGTTCCCACAAGTTCTCTTTGGAACCATACCCCTTCCACTTGATAAGGTACTGTAGTTGATTACCCCTTCTTCTGCAATCAAGGATAGCCTCCACCTCAAATTCCTGGTCCCCATCGATTATTACGGGTTCTGGAGGGCTGGAACCCCTGTCCGGGAAGGAGTCCGGTATCGTGGGCTTAAGTAAGGACACATGGAAAACTGAGTGGACCTTGAGTGAGTCTGGTAAGGTAAGTTCATAGGAAACTTTGCTTAGTTTTCTCTTAATCGGAAAAGGCCCAATAAATTTAGGTGCCAGTTTCTTTGAGGGGCAGGCCATTCTGAGGTTGGTAGTTAACAACCATACTTGGTCACCTGGCTGAAGAGATATTTCACCTCTTCTTTTCCGGTCATAAGTTTTCCTGTTGGTTGCTTGTGCCTTGACTATAGTTTCTTGCAGAAGTTTGTTGTTTTGTTTCAAGAAGTCAGGAGTAGTCTGTACCGCTGGGACCTGGGACTCCGGAACAATGTCAGGTAAGAAGACTGGGTGAAACCCATAAAACAGGGACTGGCCTGTAACAGAATGGCTGGCGTTGTTAAAAGCGCACCCCGGGGGGGCATGGCTTGCGCGCAAGCATGATGGCCGCTTAAGCCATGAGCTCTGACTGAAGACCGGGGAAAAAAGTGAATATCCAGCGAGACAGAGCGCACCAGAGCCTCCACAGACCTCCACAGCTCAGGGGGAATCCGCCTGATGCAGTCCCGTAAACAAAAGGAGGACCAGTATCCCAAAAAACTCACTGATTTCTTCATAATGCCAGCGCCTGAGGACGGACAGCAGCAAGATGGTGCCAGCGGGGAAATCCCTCAAGCCTCATCCTCATACACTGACCTCCCGGACAATGATCTAGGAACATGGGAGACAGAGATTGCTCCACTACCTGATGGAGAATCCACCCCGCACAGCCCGAGATCCAACAGCCCAGCGAAAGCGCGGATGAGGATGGATCCCACGATGCAGGCCTTAAGCGCTGTGACCCTCCATTGATAACTACCCCACATCTGGCCTACCGGTCCTCAACACAACCATGAAGGACATGCTCCTGTCACTCCAGATGTCCCTCATGATGAACATCTCAGCCATTATAAATAACTTCTCAGTCCAGATGCAGGGGATGGGGGACAGAGTGCAACACATAGAGCACAAAATGGATGAATGCACCATAACTGTCAACAAGCTTATAGATGCATACAAAGACCAGGCTGACGACACAGATTGGTTTAAGGCGAAACTCGCAGACCTCGAGGACTGCTCAAGGAGAAACAATGTCAAATTAAGGGGGGTCTCAGAGTCAGTACTCCCCGCCGACCTGCAGACTTACGCAGGTGACATGATTGCCAAACTGCTCCCTGACGTGTCTCCAATCGAACGCATTATCGATTGCATCCACCGTATCCCAAAACCTAAACATCTAGAAGCATTGGTGCCCAGAGATGTCCTAATGAAAATACATTTCTTCCCAACCAGAGAAAAACTACCAGCAAAAGCCAGGGCGCTCCCTGCCCTCCCTGCTCCATTCAATGACCAGTATGCAGACCTCTCCAAATATACCCTTAACATGAGGCGATAGATGAAGACTGTCACTAAAGCACTTAATAATCATAAAATTCCTTATAAATGGCGCCACCCGGCTACTATCATAATTACCAACAACAGGTCAACTACTGTCATCACTAACCCCCAAGACGGTCTTCGGCTACTCTATTCATGGGGAATAGTTCCTGAGCCCTCAAGTGATGAGAAGAGGGACCCAGCTGGTCCTCTGCATCCAGGAGCCCAGCGTACGGAATTTGGAGGTCCCAGAGGAAAATAACAAACCTCGCACTAATATACTGATTCAGCAACGTACATGCCCGGTCCTATGTCCTGCTGACACACATCTCTTCTGAACACTACCCCCACAACCAGTCAGTAATGCTAGTTGTATTTACTGACTTTTTCTGAGTTATAGTTTAAAGTTGTTTTACCATATGTAATATTACTCCCCACGGCCGTGGGACACAGTGCCTCCTGATCATCAGCAAGAGGTATACCCACCAGCAGGATTGGCAAAAGGTTCCACAGGACCCCATTGTACAGTGCTTGCGTTATACTGATTGTCCTCTTTTTACCAATACAGCTATCACACGGTACGCCCACTGTACGCTACTTATCTCCAGAGACACCAGAGAGCCTAGAAGACCAACTCCCATTGATTGCCTTCCGAGGAGCGATATCTTCCACTACCAACAGTGAGTCTTACTGCACACCACATTGCATCTGGTGCATATCACAATGTCCATCAACATACTGACTATAAATGCAAAAGGCCTGAACCATCCGGCCAAAAAGAGCCTTCTTATGGAAAACGGCGCTGTCGCATGGCAGCGACGTTCTTTGCGTTCAAGAAACACACTTCGCTCAGGATGCTACCCCTATCTGCCAACACAAATCATTCCCACATATCTACAAAGCATCTTACTTTCGGAAACAAAGGGGAGTCCTTATCGCTATAAGAAACACTGTGTCTTTCCAGCTACAATCCTGCACACTGGATTCAGAAGGAAGATTTATCATCCTTGTATGCATCATAGACAATGTTGTATATACAATAGTCACTTTGTATGCCCCGAACCGCAGACAAATGCAGTTTCTTAAAACAACCTTAAAGAAAATAAGGACAATACAATAGGGACAAGTACTCATCTGTGGAGATTTTAACCTTGTACCCGACAATGACATGGATTCGTCCTCTGGTCCCAAACGATATACTTCCCCACTAACTTTGTTTCTTACAGATGATTTAATTTTTATGATTTATGGAGGTGTTGCCACGCGACTTAGAGAGACTATACGTACCTCTCCCCGCGTCACAACACACATTCACGCATAGATCTCTTTCTGTCAGATAAATGGTTACTACAAAATGTACACGAAGCCCGTATCCACGCGATCACCTGGTCAGACCACACCTGTCAGCCTTAAACTGTTAAACAACAATTCCAAACCTAACTCTTTCATGTGGAGAGTTAACAACTCTATCTTACAACACCCAGGACATGCTCAGTACTAGGGATGAGCTTCGAGTTCGAGTCGAACATTGGCTGTTCGCAAGTTCGCCGGACAGCGAACAATTTGGGGTGTTCGCGACAAATTCGAATGCCGCGGAACACCCTTTAAAAGTCTATGACAGAAATCAAAAGTGCTAATTTTAAAGACTTATATGCAAGTTATTGTCATAAAAAGTGTTTGGGGACCTGGGTCCTGCCCCAGTGGACATGGATCAATGCAAAAAAAAAGTTTTAAAAACAGCCGTTTTTTCAGGAGCAGTGATTTTAATAATGCAAAGGCCTCATGCACACGGACGTTTTTACAGCTGCTTTTTGAGCTTTTTTTTTCAGCTTAAAAAGGCCTGTCTATGTTAGTCTATGGCTTCATGCCAACCTAGGCGTTTTTAAGCTGCAAATGGCATAGGCGGTTTTAAGCTGTAAAAAAAACCCAGGACCAGTGGGTTCTGAGAGACGTTTTTCAGCTGTAAAAACGCTCTAACGCTGATAAACGCTCAAAAACACTCAAAAACACTCAAAAATGTCATTCACCAACATTTAACGTTTTTGGTCCATTAAAAAAAAAAATTGAAAAAAAAAAAAAAAAAAGCTAAAAAAGGCCTAAGGCCTCATGCACACAGGCTGTTAAAATAACGTTATGAAAACGCCAGTATCTTTGCAGTGATTTTTTTAAAACTTTTTTCAGCGTTTTTGAGCGTTTTTCTGTGTCAGCGTTTTTTAGCGTTTTTTTTTTTTTCAAATTTATTTATTTATTTTTTTTCAATGGATCAAAAACGTTAAAAAAAACTTTGGTGAATGACGTTTTTGACCTTTGAGCGTTTTTCAGCGTTAGAGTGTTTTTACAGCTGAAAAACGTCTCTCAGAACCCACTGGTCCTGGGTTTTTTTTTACAGCTTAAAAACGCCTATGCCACTTGCAGCTCAAAAATGCCTAGGTGGGCATGAAGCCATAGACTAACATAAACAGGCCTTTTTAAGCTGCAAAAAAAGCTAAAAAAAGCAGCTGTAAAAACGTCCGTGTGCATGAGGACTTAAAGTCAAACCATAAAAGTGTAATATCCCTTTAAATTTCGTAGCTGGGGGGTGTCTATAGTATGCCTGTAAAGGGGCGCATGTTTCCCGTGTTTAGAACAGTCTGACAGCAAAATGACATTTCAAAGGAAAAAAGCCATTTGAAACTACTCTCGGCTATTGCATTGCCGGTCCGACAATACACATAAAAGTTCATTGATAAAAACAGCATGGGAATTCCCCACAGGGGAACCCCAAACCAAAATTTAAAAAAAAAATGATGTGGGGGTCCCCCTAAATTCCATACCAGGCCCTTCAGGTCTGGTATGGGTTTTAAGGGGAACCCTGCGGCAAAAAAAAAAAAAAACGGCGTGGGTTCCCCCCAAAAGATCAAAAGTCCATTTTTAACATTTTTGACAGTTTTTTAGTGAAATGGTAGGGGTACCCCCTTTATCATTTCACACAGGGGGGGCGGGCTCTGGGGGTCCCCTTGTTAAAGGGGGCTTCCAGATTCCGATAAGCCCCCCACCCGCAGACCCCCACAACCACCGGCCAGGGTTGTGGGGATGAGGCCCTTGTCCTCATCAACATGGGGACAAGGTGTTTTGGGGGGCTAACCCAAAGCACCCTCCCAATGTGGAGGGCATGTGGCCTGGTACGGTTCAGGAGGGGGGGGCGCTCTCTTGTCCCCCCCTCTTTTCCTGCGGCCTGCCAGGTTGCGTGCTCGGATAAGGGTCATGGTATGGATTTTTGGGGGGACCCCACGCTGTTTTTTTTTTTTTTTGGCGCGGGGATTCCCCTTAAAAGCCATACCAGACCTGAAGGGTCTGGTATGGAATTTAGGGGGACCCCCACATCATTTTTTTTTTAATTTTGGCCGGGGTTCCCCTTAATATCCATACCAGACCTGAAGGGCCTGGTATGGAATTTAGGGGGACCCCCACATCATTTTTTTTTTAAATTTTGGTTTGGGGTTCCCCTGTGGGGAATTCCCATTCCGTTTTTATCAATGAACTTCTATGTGTATTGTCGGACCGGCAATGCAATAGCCGCGAGTAGTTTTAAATGGCTTTTTTCCTTTGAAATGTCATTTTGCTGTCAGACTGTTCTTAACACGGGAAACATGTGCCCCTTTACAGGCATACTATAGACACCCCCCAGCTACGAAATTTAAAGGGATATTACACTTTTATTGTTTGACTTTAAGCATTATTAAAATCACTGCTCCTGAAAAAACGGCAATTTTTAAAAGTTTTTTTTGCATTGATCCATGTCCCCTGGGGCAGGACCCAGGTCCCCAAACACTTTTTATGACAATAACTTGCATATAAGCCTTTAAAATTAGCACTTTTGATTATTCATGTTCGAGTCCCATAGACTTTAATGGTGTTCACGTGTTCAAACAAACTTATTTCCTGTTCGCATGTTCTAGTGCGAACCGAACAGGGGGGTGTTCGGCTCATCCCTACTCAGTACCTATCCCAAAAATTGACAGAATACTTCCTCACCAACACAGGCTCAGTGGCTGACCCGGCGGTCTTGTGGAATGCTCAAAAATCCTACATGAGAGACTTCTTCATGCAAATAGGTGCTAAAATGAAAAAGAGGAGGATGCAGCAGATGGAAGAATTGACTGAAAAAATAGCGACAGTAGACCTACAAAACAAATCGAATCCATCACCAATATTACAATCCCAAATATTTAAACAGCTACAAATTAAATCTCAGGATACTGAAAGCTATATCATATGTCACCAATAACAAAGCAGGGAAAGCATCCCAGCGTATCAAAGGGCAAAGACTAAAAACCAGAATAGCGTATTTATGTCACCCTACTAGAGACAAGCACATTAACCCCCAAGCCATAGCTGACGCCTTTAGCTCCTATTACAGCGACTTGTACAATCTAGAGTCGGATAGCCATACCCACCAGCCTACCCAAGCGGAAATTCAATCCTTCCTCAGCTACCTTAAACTCCCATCATTAACCTCAGACCAATTATCGCTCCTCAACACTTCCTTCACAGAATCAGAAATACAAGCAACCATTGAAAAACTTTCCAAATCCCCTGGCCCTGAGGCTTCACTGGAGAATACTTCAAAATGTTCAACACAATCTTAGCCCCCCACCTGTGCAACCTATTCAACCATGCTGCATCCTCCTCCTCCTTTCCTAATGAAATGCTATCTGCGTTAGTGATTACACTACCCAAACCTGGCAAGGAACCCACCATCCCCCAAAATTTCCATCCCATCTCTCTACTGAATATCAATCTAAAAGTATATGCTAAACTACTAGTGAACAGACTCATTGATATTCTCCCGTCTCTCATACACAGTGACCAAACTGGATTTACGAAAGGGCGACAGACAACGGATGCCACCAGATGGTTGATAAATATTTTACACAACACAAACTCGACTGAAATGCCTTCTCTGCTTCTATCCTTGGACACAGAGAAGGCGTTCCACAGAGTGAACTGGACCTATCTATCCATGGTACTCCAAGAATTTGGCTTGAAAGGCCGCATTCACCAAGCTGTAATGGCTCTTTACACGACTCCTTCAGCCCAGGTATACACATCCATCCTCCTCTCTGCCCCTTTTCGCATAACAAACAGAACTAGGCAGGGATGCCCTCTATCGCCTCTAATTTGATAATGGAACCCCTAGCTGAGCACATTCGAATCAACACTAAAATAACTGGCGTAGCCATAGGAAACCAAATCCACAAAATAAGCCTATTTGCAGACGACGTAATTTTAATGCTAACCAACCCCCTCCCTGTCTGAAGTACAAAAAATACAGACATGATTTGGAAAAGTTTCCTATTACAAAGCAAATGCAACTAAATCTTTCATCCTTGACATAAGTATAGATGCGGTAACGTGCAACATACTGCAACAACAATTTCCGTATACATGGGCAGAATCCAGCATACCATATCTAGGTATTCACCTCACGAGATCCACAAAATCCCTCTTTTCATACAACTACCTACCCCTGAGAACCAAAATCCAAACCGATCTCAAACTGGGAAAACACAAACTTTCTTGGTGGGGCAGGTTAGCTGCGTTCAAAATGATCCATCTTCCCCAAATCCTTTATCTCTTTAGGAATCTACCTATTCCTATACCTACCATCTACTTCAAATCCCTCCAAGCCTTATTATCCAGATTTATATGGAAGGGGAAAAAAACAAGATGCGCACACTCCAAATTAATAAAACACAGAATGCAAGGAGGACTGTGTTATAGCCTCAATATTGACTCAATTAAAGAATGGTTCCTCCCTACACCGTCAACAACATGGGGAGCTATAGAATCCACTTACAGCACCTATGGCCCAATGAACTTATGGCTATTCAGTACCCAATGGGCGCAAAACCCCCTTCTTACCTCCCGCCCACAATGGTAATATCCATCAAACACGAATGACCCAAAAGTTACTTTTAATGTTCCCATATCTGCCCTAAACCACACAATTGCACAATTATTCCTCAAACAATGGAACGCAAGGGGTATACAATATATTCATAACCTTTATGATAACGGCTCTTTAAAACCCTTCTCGTTCATCCAAAAAGAATTCAACATACTGCAAACAGACTTCTATCAATACCTACAAATCCGACATCGCTTACATAATATACCTAACCCTCTTCAAACTATCCATCCATCAGCATGGTCCTTTCTAACATCCCCCACCCTACAGAGAAAAGGTAATAACACTGTTCTATAACATCTTCCAACAAAAGCAAACCTTTGTTAAATCTCACTCCCACAGGAAATGGGAAACAGATCTGCATCAATCGTTTACACCACTCCAGTGGCAAAAAGCATGCAAAATCAACCAGAAAACCTCCAATTGCTCCACATTGTGGGAATTATCAGCTAAAGTAACTTTACGCTGGTACTACACCCCTGCAACAATATCCAAATTTAACCCCCAAATCTCTGATGCTTGTTGGAGACAATGCGGCATCCGAGGAAACCTTCTGCACACGCTATAGAGCTGTCCTAAGCTTCTACCATACTGGACAAAAGTATTTCATGTCCTATCGGACATAGCCCAACTTCACATCCCAATTAACCCTGCACTAGCACTTCTGTCCCTGGGGATGGACCAATTTTCTACCACTCTCCAAAATACACTTACTCCTATACCATTAGCAGCCAGATTAACGATTACCAGAAAATGGAAAAACCTCACTCCTCCTACAATCACTGACGTGATAGACCTCACTAACCTCCACTGCACGTACGAGCGCATGATAGCGTCCTCGAATGGACGCCTCCACATCACACTCGACCACTGGTCACCTTTTCTCTCATGGTACTCAAAAACTGAACTCTTTCCTCCACCTTGAGTATGTATACACATCCCCAAATCCATGGAGGTGGGACCGGACACTCTCTTGGATACAGAATGATCCCATAGGGGTATCCAAGGAGAGTTTGATTTTTGATCTACTATTCATTCTTATTGCCATCCACAGGATGGAACCTGGACTCATACTCGAAAATCCGACCCTTTAATTTTGCATATTTACTCAATGCATTGTAACCTTGTGATATTTGCTGCACAATTTAAAGCGTAAATGGCTCACTTCACTGTGTTCATGTATTTTCAATAATTATCATACTTAACGTTATTTTTATTTTTTTTAATTTCTGTTAAAATTAACTAAAATAACAATAAAAACTATTGAAACAAAAAAAAGCGAACTCCGCTAGGGGTAAGAGTCCTACCCAATCGTCTTGAACGAATGTAGTGAAGCACCAGATATATTGTTCGAGGGTCTGGTTTGGCCCCTCGGTCTGGTGGTTAGTCTGCAATTGGTAAGCAGAAGACATAGATAGATCAATCTTCAAGACTTTACATAGTGCTCTCCAGAAACGAGAAGTGAGCTGGACTCCCCTGTCCGATACTATGTTCGTTGGAATTCCGTGTAACCAGACAATTTCTCTGATGAAAACCTGGGCAGTTTCCATGGCGGAGGGTGTGTTTTTCAATGGTATAAAGTGGGCCATCTTCAATAAACGATCAATGACTACAAAGATAGCCGTGCATCCTTCAGACAGGGGTAGTTCTACTGTGAAGTCCATAGCAATCATGCTCCATGGTCGGTCAGGGATTGGTAGCGGTCTGAAAAGCCCCCAAGACTTAGTTCTAGTGGACTTGTTCTGAATATAGACAGTACAAGACTTGAGATACTCTTTGCAATGTTTCTCAAGGTTCGGCCACCAGAACATGCATTGAATCAGCTCCAGAGTCTTGTGGACCCCAAAATGGCCAGCCAGAGGATTATCATGGCAAAGACTGAGTACCTTTGTCTGGAAAGTCTCTGGTACAAAAATGTTATTGCTTTTCCAAAGTAACCCATCCCTGGGCAACAGGGTAACTCCTGGAGGACTGGATATTCCCGCTGAAGCTTGTTTTAGGCTGGGCATCAAATCAGACTGAAGGAGAAGGAAGTTGTTGTGGGATAAGATGGTATCAGGAACTGAAGTCTCTTTAGGATCATCGAACATACGGGAGAGGGCATCTGACGTTCTTTGACCCTGGCCGGTAGGTGATATTGAACAAGAATCTGGAGAAAAATAGCGCCCATCGTGCTTGATGCGGCTTCAGGCAATTGGCAGTTCTTAGATACTCCAGATTCTTGTGATCGATGTATATGAGTATGGGGTGTGCTGCCCCTTCCAGCAGATACCTCCACTCTTCGAGTGCAGCCTTGATAGCCAGGAGTTCCCGATCACCCACGTCATAATTTCTCTCGGCAGGAGAAAGAGGCTATCAGATGCATCAAATCGTTCAGACCCTGGCACTGGGAAATGACTGCTCCTACTGCCACTTCTGAGGCATCCACCTCGCATAGATAAGGTAAGGAGGAATCCGGATGACTCAAGATGGGGGCAAAGGTAAAAAGTCCTTTCAAGGTGGTAGTAAAGGCTCTCTGGGCCTTGGAATTCCAATAGAACTGGACATTTTGCTTAGTCAGCTGTGTGATTGGGGAAATGATGTTGGCGAACCCCTTGATGAACCTGCGGTAAAAGTTTGCGAACCTGACAAACCGCTGTACCCCCTTCCTGTCTGAGGGTGCAGGCCAGTCCAGGGCAGCTGTGACTTTCTGCGGATCCATTTTGAACCCCTCAGTGGAGATCACCAGACCCAGGAACTGAATACTCTGCCACTTGAATTCACACTTTTCAGGTTTAGCATATAGTCCGTGTTGGTGGAGTCGGCAGAGTACAGTCTTAACGTGCTTTCGGTGCTGATCCAGGGATGAGGAGAAAATCAAGATATCTTCCAGATAGATGATTACAAAAATGTCTAGGCAGTTTCTGAAAATATTATTCACAAAATGCTGAAAGGTTGCAGGGGCGTTACACAGACCAAAGGGCATCACTCATAGTGGCCGAATCTAGTATGGAAAGCAGTCTTCCACTCATCCCCTGCACGAATTTGCACCAAGTTGTAGGCCCCTCGCAGATCTAGTTTGGTGAAGACAGCTCTGGTACGTAGTAGGAGCTCGGGTACCAGAGGCAAAGGATACCGGTTCTTTACCGTAACTTTATTCAACTCCCGGTAGTCCACACAGTGCCGTAAGGTACGATCTTTCTTTTCAACAAAAAAGATTCCTGCTCATGCCGGAGAAGTAGTTGAAAAATTTTGTCCGAAGGGAATCTCTGCCCCGGGCAGCAACTCAATCGGGCAGTCATAGGAGCAGTGTGGAGGGAGAGTCTCAGGCCCCCGTTTACTAAAAACGTCCAGAAACTCATGGTATGGTTCAGGCACTAATGAACGTACCACCGATCGGATTCCATACATAATAGGGGGCCAGAAGCTCTGGGAGGAGTGGGCAGGCAATGTTCCCGGCAGTAGAGAAATTGGAACTTGATACTTCCAGAACCCCAGTCAATTTGTGAGTTATGGGCCTGTAGCCAAGGTAGTCCTAGAATGACTGAATAGTGGGGACGCAATTGCATCCAAACTTAACAGTTCCTTGTGCTTAGAGGCAGAGATCACAGGTAATGGAGGGGTCTACTGGGTGGCCAGACCTGACTTGATGTGGGACCCGTCCGCTAGGAAAATGGAAAGTCCTTAAGCCCTGGGTTGGAGGGGAATGAGCTGTTGGCGAGCAAAGTTTAGGTCGATGAAACAACTGCAAGCCCCAGAGTCAATAACTGCCTTGACCTGAACAGTCCTTCCTGGAAGTTGGAATATGATGGAGAGAGCCAGTTGAGTAGTGTTGGCATTCTTACAGGCATTATTAAGGTTTCTGAAGATGACCGGTCAATAGCATGGTTAGCAGGGGTGCCCAGGAGTTGCACTCGCTCTTCCAGATGCTTGTAACTGTCCTGGAGAGATTCCACCTGTTGAGCAAGAGCAGAGGGGTGCTGGCACACTTCATCTGTGGGAGAGGTCCCTCTTGCAGGCTCAGACATGGCTGTCTGATACTAACACGTACCTTGGAGATGAGCCTGACGTGCAGAGGGAGACCTCTCGTACGGCTCTGGTTCTGGGATTACTGGAGTGGGAACAGTGACCCTCGGAGCACAGCGGGGTAGGAGAGCCTGCAGGGTCCACTTGACTGGAGATAATGTCCACTTGGCAGAGACAGGAACAGGCTTGATTGCTGCGGATGCAGGATAGCTGAGAAGTAGCAGGCAGGTGCGCACAGATGCAGGACTGTAAGCAGGTATGCACAGATGCAGGACTTGTAGGCAAATGCCCACGGGTGCAGGACTTGTAGGCAGATGCACACAGATGCAGGACTTGTAGGCAGATGCAGATGGATGCAGGACAGCAGGCAGGAGCAGGGTCAGACAAGCCAGGTCACAGCAACAGATAAATCAGACAGAAGCAGCAGGCAGAGAATGGTTAAAGTCCAGGCAGAATTGGCAACAGGAGATCAAACCAACAGGAACACAGAGCAGGTCAAAGGCAAGCCAAGGGGTCAGGACTGGAGACAGCAGTGAGGTCAGCAGAAGCCGGGTAACACTAGAGCAGATGCAGGTTCAGGATCAGGTACAGGATGAGCTGCAGATCAGACAGCAAGGATGCATTCTGCGTTACTTGCGTGCGTAGATGCAGAGCCATGCGCAGTACGTCCATGACAAGGGGGTTGGGCGATCGCTCTTCTCGCCCCTTTCCTAGCTGGCCCTGTTGTATGCTCTGAAAAAGAATGTGGTTTGGATTGGTGAAGGCAGCTCACAGCCTTTGGAGAATGGAGTGGAGTGTGTAGTTCCTCATTAAAAGCAAAAGTTAGCCCATGGAAATCCAAGGGGTTAGAGGGGGGAGACAAGAGCATTGGAGAATGGAGTGTGGAGTTTCCCTTTAAAAGCAAAAGCTAGCCCAAGGAAATCATATGCATTAGAGGGGGAAGGTTAAATGCTCTTTTAGGAGGAGCTAGAAGAGCGAGAGTCTTTGTACATAATTTTATCAAGGTGCATGTCACATGTTGGCAACGTAACATGCTAACATGACCTGTGTGCAAATATCCTTAAAAAAATACATAAAGGTGAACCAGCGTAAAAAAACAAAACAGGCCTCACAGGCATCCAAGGCCTCATCCCCGGCCTCGCTTAGCTGCTCCGCGATCGCGCCGGCGAACATTCACAGCACAACATCACAACATCCACAATCCCATCCTTACTGGATCTGCAAAGAGACCTGCAGAGGGTCGCTCTGGACATACCCTAACAACTGCCATATCAGATCTGAAAACGGACATCCAGTCAATGCATAATCGCCTATCTGAAGTGGAGGAATCATCTCAACTACAGGCAGCTGCAATCAGACAAGTACAAAAAGCACATGATATGCATCTCCCACATATCTTTGAACTCCACAGACAAGTGGAAGACCTCGACAACAGAGGACGCAGACATAATATAAGAGTAAGGGGGGTCCCTGAAGACAAAGATCCATCTGCACTGACGCAGACAGTTTGCACACTATTCAATGAACTCCTTGAACGGCCTGCAGATACCCCCATTGATATGGAGAGAATCCATCGTGCACTAAGACCACCTCCCCGGGACACAGAACCCCCTCGGGACATAGTGTGCTGTCTAGTAAACTTTCCGCTTAAAGAGGAGATTCTTAGAAAGGCAAGAGATAGAGGCCGTATTTTATACAATGGCGCAGACATTAAATTGTTCCAGGACCTATCTCAGATAACACTACAAAACAGACGCACACTACGCCCCCTGCTGGAAACGTTACGGGCACGCAACATACAATACAGGTGGAAGTTTCCATTTTGCCTCGCAGCCACCACCAGAGGTCGCACCGCACTCCTCAGAACACCTGAAAACCTCCCCATGTTCTGTGAACAGCTCAATATCCCAGCAATTGAACTACCGGAATGGTACTCCTACTTCCCATCGGAACCTTGGAAGGCAGTATCCTACAATGCTTCACCAAAAGCACAACGCCACAGATCCAGACGCCGAAGACTGGACCCTACATCCCCGGGAGAACGCTTTTCACGTCATGGTATACCACCGCATGCCATGAACCGCGCAGACACCCCGTGCAGGAATTACAGAGATGATTAATTTAGTGCTCAACATACCCCAGTGCCATATACTGTATATGCCTGAACTTTTGTATATGTAAGATGACGGAATCTCTTCAGAATCTAAAAATCAACTGAGATACTGTGTTCTATCCAGAAAAGTACCCTATTGTGTTACGAATACAAACACATCTCTTCAACTCCATTGGACTGAATCTCCAAAGACATGCAGAGGCTAAATACCACATAATTTTCCCAAAACCCTTTTGCCACAAGTTAACAGGAAAGGTAAAAGTTATAATTTTTGGTTGACTCAACAGTTAACCGACCCCCTACAGTGGTAAGAAATACATACCTCAATCATAACAAGGGAGGGGATTTTTATTAACTGCCTCGGTGGAAGTGGTCCTATATAATTTCTTGTTTTTGCCTCTTTACCTTTTTGCATTTTTTTTTTCAATTTTTTTCTCGCATGTGTCTTGCTTTAACAGATAATATTCAGTTCTAGGCTGCACAATAGTGGAGGGGGGACCAGTCCAGTTCTTGCAGACTGATCCTCCCCCACTATGCAATGCTAACCGCTCGTGGATCCGTGGGACCCGCTTCCCTACTGTGGGGGGGCGGAGACCGGGAACCGTATCGAGGGGTAAACAGACACAGGGAATTCCCAATAGACATGGGGAGTCCCCTTATGTTAATATTCAGTACAATTTACTCACAGACACCCCTATTCAACTTACTCAGACTGAACTTTCATAGTAATGAAGAGACTACATCTTGAGCAATTACTCAAAAATTCTATCACCACAAATTAATGGGGATAGGTAAAAGGTTTAGTGCCCGAAACGAATAACCTATTCCCTAAAGCGGAAATAGTTATATGATCATTTCGTAGCAAAGATTTAAATCCACTCCTTAAGTAGATATGTTTTTTCTTGTATGTGTTTTTTTTTTATTTAAAACTCTCGCTGCAATGTAACAGAAAACGATCAGTACTAGGATGCACAATAGTGGTGGAAGGGACGACCCCTTGTTTTGGGCTGATCCCTCACCGCTATGAAAGGACAGCCCTTCTTGGCTTCGAGGGACCTTCTCACCTACTGTGGGGGGCGGGACCCGAGAGCTGAGACGGGAAGTAATTAGACAAAGGGAACTCCCATCTAACATGGGGTATACCCTTAGGTTATAGTTAGCACTGTTGGCTATGTTTATTTGTTTTAGTAAGATTTGAATGAGTAGAAATACATACACTTAAAGAAGTCTTGATCATAGACTCAGAATCTTAAAATTCACCTAAGTAACATTTGATCTGGATAGATTAATCATTGGGCTTACCAATCTCATGACTAAAGAAAGAAAAAGGGAAAAAAAGGGGGGTTTGTATACAAATATCCCCCTTACAACCACGGCTTACACCACATAATTAACTATCTCTTTATCACCCCATCGCAACACACTTGAAGACACATTATTGTACCTTACTAGTCCTTATGTGTGCTGACACCTCTGATCACCTTCCAGATTTATTGTCCCACCACAGTAGTCCTATTGGACTCTAACTGACACTCCGGAACCCCTCGTAACTAGGTGGTTAGGTTTTCTGATAACCACCTCCGGTAAAGATCATACACAGAGCATGGATTATCCACGACTGTGCAAGCTAATACTTTCTCATACCCCAAGCCACAATCCGTGGGGAAGTAACGGATAAACATACAATCTGAAACCCCCCTTACCCCCTCCCCCTCTGGTCATCTACCTCCTATATAGCCCTACCTATTATTCTTACTACCCTAGTTCCTAGTGAGGGCTGCTCTTCCAAACCACACATTTACCTCTCCCCTCTCCCTCTAGACTTTTAAAATGCTTTCGAAGCCGAGAACCAGTAAGATGCAAATCTCACTAAAATGCTTATCCCTTAACGTTAAAGGTCTAAGCCTACCAGAAAAGAGGTCACAAGTCCTTGCAGCTCTGACAAAACACAAAGCACACTTTATCCTACTTCAGGAGACACATTTCAGAACTAACGCCATACCCAAATTGACAAACCACATCTATAAACAAGTCTTTCTCTCCACCAACCAAGAATCCAAAACAAAAGGAGTCGCGATTCTCATTTCCAAACAAGCTGACTTCCAAGTGACAGACACATTAGTTGACCCGGACGGCAGATTTATATTTATAAAAGGAACATACGCTGCCAAACCCATCACCATAGCCAACATTTACTGCCCTTTGTCAAAAAAATCTGTGACCTTCTACAAAATTTCCAAACCGGTTTACTGCTATTAGGAGGCGACTTTATTGTACCATTAAATCCCAGCCCCGACATGTCCACAGGTACATCCACACTTACATACCGGGCCTTACGCCAAATGAAACTTCAATTACAAAACCTTACCCTTCATGATACCTGGCGCACCATGTACCCATCTGATAAGGACTATACATTTTATTCCGCTCCACACCAAAAATATTCTAGGATAGACTATCTATTCCTATCGCAAAATGATTTACCCCTACTCACGCAGGCGACTATTGAACCAATGTTTTTGTCGGACCACCACCCTATCTCAGTAACACTCACTTTCCCCGAAAAAAGAGAAATTGCCAAAACATGGCGACTGAACCCCGCACTACTTAAGGACCCTGACAACTAGACCCAGTTACACTCTCGCATACAAAACTACTTCAGAGAAAACAACACCCCAGACATCGCACCAATCACTATATGGGAAGCACATAAGTGTGTACTAAGGGGGGAAATCATTACACTCACATCCACAATCAAAAGGAGACATCAGGAACAAATTAGATCTTTGATCCAAACCATAAACCGACTAGAGGCTACACATAAGCAAACAACATCACAAAACACGCTACAGGAACTACTACAAGCCCGCTCTTCATTACTAGACATATTAGGAAAGCGTACCAGGAGATATATCCTTCAACAGAAAGTGTTCTATGAACACAGCAACAAGAGCGGGAGACTGCTCGCTCGGGCAGTCCAAGCAACCAAAGCACCTTCTAGAATCCACATGATTCGAGATAAACACAGCACTCTTCTCTCCAAAAATGCAGATATAGCCAAACACTTTAAAGAATATTACTCTAAACTGTATAACATAAACCAACATATCGACCTTAAACCAAAACAGGGCGACCGAAAGTCCCAACTAAAAGAATTTTTAACACATTTCTGCCCCAAACCTATCACCTCTCAACAAGCAGAATCCATGGGAAGCCCCCTGTCATCAGAGGAACTCCAACTAGCAATCAAACAGATGAGCATAGGCAAGAGCCCAGGCCCAGACGGTTTTCCATTAATATATTACAAAAGCTTCCAAGATATTTTGATTCCAGAAATGCTTAAATCCTTTAACTCCCTCGCAGACTCGCACACATCAACAAGCAGATTACTAGAAGAGATTACTAGAAGCACACATAACCCTCATACCAAAGGAAGGCAAGGATCACACACAAGCCCCGAACTATAGACCGATTTCTCTACTGAATGCTGGCAAATAGGCTACTACCATTTATCCCTGGTCTTCTATCCCCTGACCAAGTTGGGTTTATCCCAGGAAGAGAGGCCAGGGATAACACTATCCCTACCCTAAGTATACAACATTGGCTAGCCACTTCTGGAACAAAAGCTTTCTCCTATCCCTGGATGCTGAGAAGGCGTTTGACAGGGTGGCCTAGGATTACATGCAGGAGGTCCTCAAGGGCAAAGGCCTCAAGTCACGCATGTATACACATATCAACGCACTATATACTAGCCCTTCTCTATAAGCAATGGTACCCGCCAGGGATGCCCACTCTCCCCACTGATCTATGTCCTGACATTAGAACCCCTACTGAATAAATTATGCAACAACTCAGATATTAAAGGAATACCCATTGCACATAAAGAGTTTAAAGTAGCCGCTTTCGCGGATGACATTTTACTTACCCTCCAAGAACCTCGAATCTCCCTACCCAACTTACTGAGAGATTTAAAACATTTCGGAGAATTATCTAACCTAAAAATTAACTATACTAAGTCCAATGCCTTGAATGTATCTCTTACCCCGCAAGAAGTAACCCATGCCCAATTACACTTCCCATTTCATTGGGAAAAAGAAGCCATTACGTATCTAGGAATACGGATTAACGAATGAACATCAGACCTGTATAATCATAATCACGCAAAAGCACTAACTAAACTTTAAACAAACTTTAAAGAATGGACCAACTTAAACATTTCCTGGTTCGGTCGCGTAGCCTTAATAAAAAGGATTGTTCTCCCCCGCCTCTTATACCTCATGCAGGCAATCTCTATACACTTACCCCCCTCCTTTTTTGCCAAATACAAAAGTATGTGCACAGCCTTTCTTTGGAACAACAAATCTCCACGCATAAAATATACCCGATTAACCCTCCCGAAACTTAGAGGGGGAATTGGCCTTCCTGACTTATACAAATACCACATGGCATGCCATCTGTTTAGGATTGTGGACTGGAAGATACACCATATAGAAAAAGCATGGGTGACAATAGAACACCTTTATACTCACACCCCCACTCATATTCTCCCCTGGCTTCCTCCAAGACTATGGCCTCAGACCCTCAAGACACACCCCTTTATATATCCCACTCTAATGGCCTTTAATAAGGCCATAACAGTG
The DNA here is from genome assembly GCA_037952925.1 of Lithobates clamitans. Classification (NCBI taxonomy): domain Eukaryota; kingdom Metazoa; phylum Chordata; class Amphibia; order Anura; family Ranidae; genus Lithobates; species Lithobates clamitans. The sequence goes on from JBBGZY010000720.1 coordinate 2,919,971, forward strand.
CATAAATTATCCACACATCTAGGACCTCTTACCTCCATACGAGGAAACTTCACCAGAATTTCCACCTGGTGAAACCTTGAAGTTTCTACAAACTGAATGGTCACATAAAGAGATAAAGGCCCACAAATTTTTTGACAAGGTCACTATACATTCATATCAAGACCTGAAATCAGAATATCATACAAATACGTTCCCTTTCTTGTCCTACAGACAAATAAGACACTATTTAACATCTAAAAGCTCAACCGCAATATGGACTAGAAAATTAACAACATTTGAACACCTCTGCTCAAGCGACTCACCTCAGAGACATATCATCTCTCAAATCTACTCAATGCTCCATGACGACGACCTAACAAAACCTCCTGAAATCCCACGATACTCATGGGACACAGACCTACAACTCACACTGACAGAAGGAGACTGGGAAACCATATACTCTTACGCACACAAAGGGTCAATGAATGTAGCAATACAAGAAAATGGTTACAAAATCATAACTAAATGGTATAGGACCCCATCACGATTACACAAATTTTCTCCATCTATACCTGATGTATATTGGAGATGTAAAAAAGCAGTAGGTTCCATGATACACATTTGGTGGGAGTGTGACTCCATCCAGACTTTCTGGAGGGAGGTCCACTCCATCATAGAACAAGTCTCCACATACACCTTGAACTTCACCCCTGCACAATATCTATTACATCATACTACACTTCCCAAACACGAGTACTTTAAATCCCTGGCCATGCATATGGTCAATGCTGCGAGACTATGCATTCCAACCCACTGGAGAACAACAGACATACCCACAATTAGGGAATGGTTACAGAAAATATCCAAGATAGCAGAAATGGAAGAATTGATCCTTATAGCTCAAGAGCGCATACAAAAATTTACAACCACTTGGGCCTGTTGGAACCACTTCAAAACGAAGGATTATTATAAATCTTTATTCCCAACATAAAGTGCAATAATTCAGATCCCTCTCCATTACTGGATTCCACAGTATTCCCTCTTCCCATTGTGCGGGAGGGAAGATAAAGCATTAAATGGAAGAGCAGCCCTCACCCCCCCCTACCCTCCCTTCCAGCCTACCCCACTATCCCCTTTTCTAAAATTACACTTAATCATATTCTCCCGTTTCTTAATACTTAAGCCCCCTCTTTAAACACCACACACGGGAAGTTTTCTTTGATCATCATGTCATAAGCTGACTAAAAGGGAAAATCATACAAACATCATAACTAACCATTCGGTACCAAATAAGCCTTTAGAGACACGCTATCTTGAACAAAGCTAAACTAATTCAAATGCTCTAAATGTTATTTAAAGGAGTATCTCTATCTCAAAATCCAACTATACCAAATATAATTACAAGACTCTCTAATGGACTAAATTTTAAACATATTGTTCGATTTTCCATGACTTAAGATGTAAAATTATGCTTTTTTTTTTACTTGTATGAAACATGGAAGCTTCTTCTCTTGTACTTTATACATATGCAACCTAGATTGTAAAAGTTGTATGTACAATTGCTTGAATAAAAATCTTTTATGGAAAAAAAAATAAACTTCCTCACATCACCCCACATCACATAATGTTGGCACCTCCATCTTCTGTTGATATTGAATTAAAGATGCCATGCACCATGTCCATACTGGCACACAGATTGCATTCTCCCGTGCGCCGAGATCGCTATAGTAAATAGGGGATTTGTCCTCTGTTCCCGGTGCACCGTTTCGTAAATATGAAAATGTGCGTTGTGCCTCTACTGATGGCGTATGGCTTTTGTAAATCAGCCCCACTGTCTCCACGGACAGAACATTTGATGTCTAGCTGGGCTCCAACAACAGTGCCTTTTCCTCCTCTTTTTTGTTTGATAATTTGGTTGCTATTTCTACTCTGGAGGCACTCCAAGATGAATCTGGCTGTGGACAATTTGGCATCGCTCGTGATAGTATAAATAAGGGGCATACGAATTTTTACCCCCTCCAGGCCAGAGGAAGTGTTATGGATGCTTTCTAAGAGCATTGTGGAATCAGAGCTTATTGACCTTGAATCCAGCCTTGGAAAAAACAGAGCCCCCTTTTAAATTCAATTTAAGTAAACAGGAACTTTTGGTGTTCCAGGAATTAAAAAAAGAGAACGGATATTGTTATCTGTCAGGCAGATAAGTGGGGCTCATGAATTCAGTGGATTAAGCAAATAAAGCATTCCGACAATTGGGGGGACACTGAGACTTATCAGCCACTATCTACAGACCCCAACTGGGTGTTTAAACTCAAATTAAAGCAATTACTTGAAGTAGGGGGGAAAATGTGTGTGCTTACCCCCAAAACAGTGGAATTCCTAATGGTTAAACACCCCATCACCCCCATTTTTTACCACCTCTCTTGGGGACCTTGGATTGTGGGCTCCTTGAGGGTAGGGACCGATGTGAGTGTGCGATGTATGTGTGGAGCACTTTGTAAATTGACGGCTCTATATGGGTACCTTAAATAAAAATAGGGATAATTGTAGACACGCACCCACACTCACTCAGGTTGAACTGGATGGACTGGTGTGTTTATTCAACCTTACTAACTATGTAACTATGTAACTAAGTCCACAAGCAGGATTTCCCTGTCAATGGACATCCATTTGTGGCTGGAATTGGATCTTTACTAAAGAGTTTAAGTGAATGGGTGGATCAACATCTTCAGCCCTTGGTTATTAGATTGCCAGGATACTGTAAATAGGAGTTAACTGGGAACTCAATTTCATCTGGATAACTGTGGATGTTAAAATCGCTTTACTCCAGTTTTCCCCATCCCCCATCACTTGGCTCTTGTGGCACTTAAACATCATCTAGAAAACTACAGCAGCTATAAATTGGAGTTAAAACAGTTTATAATGACATCAGGTAATTTTTTTTAAAACACATTTTTTCTCTTTTGATTGAAAGTTCTAAATACAATCTTGTGGTATATCTATGGGGGCTAAATTTCCCCCCTCCCTCGTAATCTGTACATGGGATGTTGGGAGGAGTTCTTGTTTTCTAAAGACAATCCCTATAGTAAAGAGATAGTGTGGTATGGTCGCTTTATTGATGACCTGATCATGGTTTGGAGGAATTTTTAATTTAGTTTTATACAGTATTAAAATCAAAATGATCTGAACTTGGAATTCACATATAATCATGACCGGGTATCAATCAATTATCTTGACATAATATTGATGGGACATGAAGGCACAGGTAATGTTTCATCAAAAACATATTGGAAGTAATGTGCAGGGAACTCGTTACTACTTGCTACCAGCTGTCACCCACCACACACGATTAGATCTATCCCAATCAGGGAATTTATTAGAGCAAGGAGGAACCGTTCCACTTCTCTGAATGCAGAATAGTTGCAAGAGTGGTTATAAGGAATGCAATATTTCTAAAGCAAGAGCAATTGCTGAAAATAGAGAACAGTCAAGTTTAATTAACAACAGCTCTAATAAAAAGTTAAAGTGCATTTCTCGCTATGAATCCGGCATCAATTGTGTTACCACCTATTCAAGTGAATTCCATCTGATTACTAATATCATTAGAAAACATCTTCAGGTACTTCCGGTATGCAGATAAAGATCTTCACACTATTCTTAAATATGGTTGTGGCTTCTCCAGTGGACGAGCCCCTAGTCTAGGCATTATGTTATCTCCTAGTCTGTTCAACTCAGCTGGTACTCGCGTTTACAGAACCTGGTTGTCTGTAAAAAGGTTAATACCGTTGTGGTGTAAACACTTGTAAATACTGCAGAAAACATTAATTACTGAAGTAACACCTTTTTCCACTGAAATGTTTTTATTTAATCAAGCAGTATATTCATTGTAATTCTAAATATGTAGTAGAGTGCGGGACATGCAAACTCCAGTATATGGGATGTACCATACGCCCCCTCTGGGTCAGGATAGCCAAATATAATGACACAAACAACCTGTCAGGGACAATGAACCAGGAAGAGACAGAAAATGCAGTTCAAAATCACACCTTTAATGTAATAGTAAAATAATATAAATCAGGAACATAGTCAAAAACAGAAGCTAGGGTAAGGAAGCCAAAACGGGCAGATGAGCCAGAATCAGAGAGCCAGGAATCAACGTATTCAGAAGCCAAAGATCAGGATCAGGAACCAGAAGAAACGTCAGCAAAACGTCAGTAAAACAGGAACACAGCAGAGAGACATACAGGATATGTTGACCAAGGCGAAGGCACTGAAGAAATTAGCCAGGCTGTTTAGCCACTTGCCTACTGGGCACTTAAACCCCCCTCCTGCCCAGACCAATTTTCAGCTTTCGGTGCTCTCACACTTTGAATGACAATTACTCAGTCATGTAATACTGTACCTAAATGAATTTTATGTCCTTTTTTCATACAAATAGAGCTTTCTTTTGGTGGTATTTGATCACCTCTGGGTTTTTTATTTTTTGCGCTATAAATAAAAAAAAAATGAAAATTTTGAAAAAAAACGCATTTTTCTTAGTTTCTGTGATAAAATTTTGCAAATTATTAATTTTTCTTCATAAATTTTGGCCACAATTTATACTGCTACATATCTTTGGTAAAAATAACCCAAATTAGTGGATATTATGTGGTCTTTGTGAAAGTTAGAGAGTCTACAAACTATGGTGCAAATCATAAAAAATTGATCACACCAGATGTACTGACGGCCTATCTCATTTCTTGCGACCCGAACAAGTCAGGAAAGTACAAATACCCCTTTTTGGAAAGTAGACATTCCAAGGTATTTAGTAAGATGCATGGTGAGGTTTTTGATGTTGTCATTTTTTCCCACAATTCTTTGCAAAGTGAAGATTTTTTTTTTCCCCACAAAATTGTCATTGTAATAGGTTATTTCTCTCACATGGCATGTGTATACCACAAATAACGCCCCAAAATACATTCTGCTACTCCTCCTGAGTATTACAATACCACATGTGTGAGACTTTTTCACTGCGTAGCCACATAGAGAGGCCCAACATGCAGGGAGCACCATCAGGTGTTCTTGGAGCATAAATTACACATCTAACTTGTTGACTACCTATTACACTTTTGAAGGCCCTGGAGCACCAGGACAATGACACGTGACACTGATGACAGATGGCATTGATACGTGGCACTGATGACACTGACGTGGCACTGTTGACAGATGGCACTGATACGTGGCACTGATGACACTGATGTGGCATTGATGACATATGGCACTAATATGTGGCACTGATGACACTGATGACAGATGGCACTAATACATGGCACTGATGACATTTGGCACTAATACATGGCACTGATGACACATGACACTGATGATAGATGGCACTAATATGTGGCACTAATGACACGTGACAGTGATCACAGATGGCACTAATATGTGGCACTAATGACACGTGGCAGTGATGACAGATGGCACTGATGACAGATGGCACTAATATGTGGCATTGATGACACATGGCACTGATGACAGATGCCACTGATACGTGGCACTGATGACAGATGGCACTAATATGTGGCACTGATGACAGATGGCACTGGGGACGATGGCACTGGGGACTGGTGGCACTGGGGATGGATGGCACTGGGGAGGGAGGGCAGTGGGGAGGGATGGCACTAGCGACAGAGGACAGTGGAGAGGGATGACAGTGGGGACAGATGACAGAGGACACTGACTTTTTTTTCTGTTTTTTTTTATTACACTTACCGCTGCAGCGGTTCGCTCTCCCTCTTCACACGCTGTCTCTGTGTGAGGAGGGAGAGCCGGCGATGAGAGATGATCTCATATGTTTACATATGAGATCCTCTCTTATTGGCACTGCCGATTGCACTGTAAACGGCCGCTGTCATTGGCCGTTTACGGCGATCTGTGACTGGCTGTGTCCGAGGGACACGGCCAGCACAGAACTTCCCCAATGCGCGCCCGGGGGAGCGCGCATTGCGGAAGTAAACAGCTGGACGTCCAGGGACGGCCACCCGGCAGGTAGCGTTCGCGCTGCAGCCGTCTTTCGGCTATATCGCGGGCGCGAAGTGGTTAAATAGCAAAAAGGGGCTGGCTGTAGGCTGGACTAATGAGGCAGGTAATGGTAACCAGGTGAGTCAGTGTGGAAACAATGAGTGGCTGGAAATTATCTGACAGCTGACCATCCAGAACACTGAACAAAGAGCTGCTAAAAGCCCAGCCCTGACACAATCCAAATGCTAAAAATATATCTAACGTGTCATGCCATTTTAAGGAAAAACATAATGCTAATATGAATTATTTTCATTTTTTGGCATAGAAAAAGTTAAGAGATATGCCAGAGGTTCAGACATGCACTGCACTCTACTGCAGCAAGAGGTCTGGTGGATACATGCCTTGGACACCAGGGCACCTTCTGGTCTTAACCATAGATGGGACCTGGACTTATTTTTGAAACAATGTTCTGTTGAAACAATCTTTATATATTTGAAATGTATCAGTGTATATTTTCACTATCATTGGTTAAGTGTTTTTCTTCTTCCCATTTGTGATTTTACTAATCATTTTAATTTTTGGGCTCTACCTCCTTAATTGGTTGGGCAGTAGATGCTGAAACCTATACAAGCTGTGTTCATTTTGTGTTTTATTATGTCATGAATAAGGCACACAATGCATCCGTATTGTTTTACTAGATGTACATGTGTAGCCAATAAAGATTTTTAGTGTTTGAGTGCACCGAGTTGCCGGCTTATATCTATCAGCATTAAAAGTACTGAAAGACTGCACATCCCAGCCATGAGCACCAGTTTTCCGCCTTAGATAGCATCACCAGCAGTAGAGCTTGGGTATTGTATTCAATGATTTTATCCCAAAATACGCCCTGTGTAAATTTGTAAACTACAGAACCCCCATCCCCATATTATGGAGATGAGAAGAGGGAGGTGTTCTGCAGTTCTAATACACTTCCTGTCCTAGCTTGTCAATACTAAACCTGCATAGTTACATAGTTAATCAGGTTGAAAAAAGACACAAGTCCATCTAGTTCAAACATAGATATAGTAGAATGAGTGAGCATCCCAGATAGTAAGTATTTGAGCTGCAAGTTTGAAAAAATGACTTGCTAAGCTATCGCTAGACTTGCCAGGCTTCACAGTGTTGTACCATTGCAGCAAGTCTGCATTGCGTGACTACAGATCAACTTTCTTTGCAAACATTCTGGAAGTCTGCTGCAAGTTCTGGTTATGTTGTGCAATAGTCATCCCACCACAGGGGTCACTGTGACATGCAGAGCTCTTGCTGTAGATTCACCACTGCAACTTTTCTCTTGCTAGAGATCTGCCACGCAAATTTGCTTCAAATTGGAGAAATGTCAACTAGAACATGTGCTTCAAGTGGTCCGCAAGTGTACAACTTGCCAGTGAAAATGTGCAGCAAGTTAACAAGACTTACAATTCAACATGTTACACAAGTTATCCTTGCTATCTGATATTGTCACTCTAGAACAGGAATTATACTAATGACCACCAAATAAAGAATGCAGTCAGAACATCTAAGGACTGTGTGACGGTGTCAGAGATAGTACTTACCGAGGCCGAGATGCCGAGAGCGGTTTCGCCTTTGCGACTAAGCGCAGTCCGCCCCCTGGAGTTGGGACAGGAGGTGAACGGCACAAAGAGGCACAAGCTCCCCAATGGACCGTAGGTGGCTTGCTGGTGAGGTCTTGTAGAGAGGAGCCGCTGTGTAGGTACTGGTAGGCGGGTGCAGACAGAGGCAACCGGCAAGAGGTCCAGAGCTGGGCAGAGGGTCAAACACTGGAAAGGTGCTATGGCACTACAGGATCTGCAAGGTAAAGTGACAAGATCAAGGAAGTCCAGGTACAAGCAAGGGGTCAGGCTGGGAGACAGGAGACAGTCCAGGTAACAGGCCGAGGGTCAAACACAGGAGATTGGTGGGAATCCGATAAGCAGGCAGAGGTCAGGTCCAGGAGAGAGGCAAGAGAAGTCCAAGGGCAAATCCGGGTCACAACAGGTAGTCAGGCAGAGATTCAGGATACAGGTTCAGGTACTACAGGAAGCTGAGACAAACCAGCAATTTGTTTGATCCCCTGAGCGCCTTTTATAGGCTGTCAGGGAATCACGTTGGGTGTGCACCAGTACACGTGCGCGAGCGCCGTAACGCCGAGCCGCGAACTCGCATGCGCCGAAACGCCGTTCCGCCGGGAATACGAGAAAAACGACCGGACCGGAACGAAGGCTTCTTCTGACAGTGCCCCCCCCCGAGGGGTGGCCTCTGGACACCCAAAGTTGACATCAGTTCTGGATGTTCTCGGTGAAAAGCCTGGAGAAGTTGAGGAGCATGTAGATTCCTGGCTGGTTCCCAGGAGTTATCCTCAGAAGGATACCCCTTCCATTTGATTAAATATTGTAGCTGTCTGCCATTTTTTCTGCAACTTAGAATTTTTTATACCTCAAACTCGTCTTCTCCGTCGATTAGAACCGGTGGTGGTGGAGGCTTTTCTCTGTCAGGAAAAGGACTGGGAGCCATAGGTTTTAAGAGGGATGCATGGAAGACTGGGTGTACCTTGTAAGCATCAGGAAGGGCTAATTCAAAAGCGACTGGGTTGATTACCCTCTTTATTTTAAAAGGACCTATAAATTTTGGCCCCAGTTTCCGAGAGGGAATTGGCAGTCTGAGATGGATAGTTGATAGCCATACTTCTTCGCCTACTTTGAAGGCCGGGTTCTCCTTCCTTCCCTTGTTGTAGTACTTTCGGTAGTCATCCTGAGCCTTTTGCATCGCTGCTTTGATCTTTTGAAAATTTAACTGGATAGAGTTTATTCGGTCTTGCACTGCAGGGACGGATAATTCAGGGATGGAAACTGGAAGAAAGGAAGGGTGAAATCCAAAATTGGACCAGAAAGGTGTCTGGTTGGTAGCGGAATGGATGGAGTTGTTATATGCAAATTCTGCATAAGGTAGGAGGGAGGACCATTCATCCTGGGAATCAGAACAGAAGCATCGGAGGTATTGCTCTAGGGTTTGATTTGTCCTCTCCGTCTGGCCGTTACTTTGAGGATGATAAGCAGAAGACAAGCAAATCTTTATTTCCAAGGTCTTGCATAATTCCTTCCAAAACTTTGAAGTGAATTGAACCCCTCTGTCAGAGGTGATGCTCACTGGGGTACCATGAAGCCTGATAATTTCTTTAAGAAACATGCTAGCAGTAGCAGAGGCAGAGGGAGTACCCACCATAGGCAGAAAGTGTGCCATTTTTGAGAGTCGGTCAATCACGACAAAGATAGTTGTGAATCCCCCTGATGGAGGTAAATCCACAATAAAGTCCATGGAGATTTCCGCCCATGGGCGTTCAGGGATAGACAAGGGTTTGAGCAGACCCCATGACCTTGTATTTGACCCCTTGCTATGCTGGCACGGGATGCAGGATGAAACATAGTCTTTGCAGTCTTGTCTCCAGCCTGGCCACCAAAAGAAACGTGAGATCAATTCCATGGTCTTTTGTGACCCAAAATGGCCTGCTAGCTTGTGGTCATGGAAGGACTGTAGGGTTAGGAGCCTTGATTCCAGCGGGACGAAGATTTTTCCATGAGACCAAAATAAATCATTGCGTTTCTCCATAGAAGTTACTTGGGGTTCAGAGCATTGAGCAGATGTGGATTTGATTGCGGACATTAGGTCTCCTTGAGTAACCAGAAGGAAATTTTGCGGAGACAAGATGGTACTTGGCTCTGTTACCTGGGAAGTTTCATGGAACATCCTTGAAAGTGCGTCCGCTTTTCCGTTCTTTGAACCTGGTCTATAAGATATGTGGAAATTAAATCGGGAAAAGAAGAGGGCCCATCGGGCCTGCCTGGGTCTTAGACGTTTAGCAGTTCGCAGGTACTCCAGGTTTTTGTGGTCAGTAAAGATCATGATAGGATTGGACGCCCCCTCCAGCAGATATCTCCACTCCTCTAAGGCAAATTTGATGGCCAGTAACTCTCTATCGCCTACATCGTAGTTTCTCTCGGGAATGCTTAATTTCCGGGATGCAAAAGCCACGGGATGTAATAGAGCCTTGAGTCCTTGTCTCTGTGAGAGGATGGCACTAGTAGCGGTCTCTGAGGCATCAACTTCCAGAATAAAAGGCAGGGCTGGATCCGGGTGTCGTAAGACTGGTGCAGACGAGAATAGTGCTTTCAATTTTAGAAATGCTTCCTGGGCCTCTAAGGACCATTGAAAACGACTATGCTGGCGTGTCAGTTGAGTAATGGGAGCCACGATAGTTGAAAATCCTACAATGAATCTCCGGTAGAAGTTGGAGAAACCTAAGAAGCGTTGTACCCCTTTTTTGTCTACAGGGGCTGGCCATTCCTGGATTGCTTTGACCTTCTGGGGGTCCATTGCAATGCCGTCAGTCGAAATTATAAATCCCAAGAATTGCACTGTAGTTTTCTCAAATTCACATTTCTCTGCCTTGAGGTATAATTTGTGTTTTCTGAGAATCGAGAGAACTAGTTTAACATGCACCCGATGAAGTTCCAGGGTGGTTGAAAAAATGAGAATGTCGTCAAGGTAGACTACTAGAAAGTTGTCAAGATGTTCACGAAAGATATCGTTCACTAAGTGTTGGAACGTGGCCGGGGCATTACAGAGTCCAAACGGCATTACCAGGTACTCATAATGTCCAAACCTGGATCTAAAGGCGGTCTTTCATTCATCGCCTGCTCGGATCCGGATGAGATTGTAGGCGCCACGCAAGTCTAGTTTGGAAAAGATGCGGGCGGATCTGAAGCGTTGGAATAATTCCGGGATGAGAGGAAGCGGGTACCGATTCTTGACGGTAATTTTATTTAATTCCCTGTAATCGATGCAAGGTCGGAGGGATCCATCTTTTTTTTCTACAAAGAAAATACCAGCTCCGGCTGGTGATGAGGAGGAGCGAATGAACCCTTTCTCAAGATTTTCGTCAATGTATGTTTTAAGAGCCTTTAATTCTGTTTCGGACAGAGGGAAAATGCGGCCAAAAGGAATTTCAGCACCCAGCAACAGGTCTATGGGGCAGTCTTACGGCCGATGAGGTGGTAGACAGTCTGCCTGTTGTTTGTCAAATACATCTTTGAATTCCAGGTAGCTCTCAGGTACATGTTGCAGATTATTGGACGTGGTTGCAATGGTGGAAACAGAAGCTGGGGCCGGGAGAAGGCAATGTCTGGAGCAATATTGAGATGAGAAAGAGACTTCTCTCCTATTCCAGTTAATCTGTGGTTCGTGGGCTTGAAGCCATGGGAGTCCCAGGATTATGGGGAACATTGGAGAAGAGATAATATCGAAGCGGAGGTATTCCTGGTGGCCAGTATCAGTGGTGGTAAGGATGGGTCTGGTTTCTTGCGTGATGGGCCCTGAGCGGGGAAGAGACCCATCGGCTAGGTGGATCCGTAGACTTTGGTTCTTCGTGGTCAAAGGAACATGCAAGCTTGCGGCTAATGATGCATCCAAAAAACAGCTACACGCTCCAGAGTCAATTATAGCGGGTAGGTGAACCTCCTTTTCCGGGAGCTGTAAGGAGACAAAAAGAGTAACGTAAGGTTGAGAAGACCCGATAACTTGTTGATTAATAGCAGGCCGTAAGCAGGACTTACTGGGTCTCACGGGGCAAGAACGAAGGAAGTGTCCAGAACCCCCACAGTAAAGGCACAGATTGCCCTGGCGTCTACGTAGTCTTTCCTCCGAAGTGAGTGGGGCACGGACTAGGCCAAGCTGCATTGGTTCAGCTTCAGGAGTGGTAGGAACCGGTGGAGCTGTGTAAGGTGGATGGACAGGAGTCGATTTAGGCATCGTCCAGGTAGGGCGAGAAGTCTGAAAGCGCTCTGTGCGTCGCTCACGCATGCGACGATCCAATTTAGTGGTAATTTGGATGAGGTCTTCCAAAGAATCAGGGGTCTCAATCCTGGCCAGCTCATCCTTCAGTGCTTCAGACAGTCCTTGACGGAACTGATATTTAAGGGCAGGTTCATTCCAGCTAGTATCGGCTGAACTTTTCCGGAATTCTACAATGTAGTCCTCTACAGGCCTACGTCCTTGGCTCAGGTTATGCAGTAAGGTTTCGGCCGTGGCCGTGCGCTGGGGGTCGTCGTAAAGTTGTGCCATACCTTCGAAGAAGGCATCTACTGAATTCAGGATAGGCTTCCTCTGTTCCATTAGGCTGTGAGCCCAACTTGTGGTTCATCGGCCAAGAGAGAAATGATGAACCCAACTTTTACCACCTCTGACGAAAAGGTCCTAGGTTGCAGAGCCAAATACAAGGAGCAAGCGTTTTTAAAGGCCCTGAACTTCTTGCGATTGCCGGAGAAGCGCTCTGGTATGGGAACCCTGGGTTCTGGAGCGGCCATGACCACGGTGGGATTAGTTGGCATCTGAGGAGAGGAAGCTCCACTGGGAGGTACAGAAGCCGCGGCAGGAGCTGGAGATGGTCCGGAAAGCTGCTGAAGGCGGCCATCAATTTGGGCGTAGCCGTCTTACAATTTCTGGACGGCCTCAGTGAGGGCCGAGACCTGCTGACACAGGATCTCCAATGGGGAACGCGCTCTGTCGGCCTCAGACATGGCTGGTTTGTACTGTCAGAGATAGTACTTACCGAGGCCGAGATGCCGAGAGCGGTTTCGCCTTTGCGACTAAGCGCAGTCCGCCCCCTGGAGTTGGGACAGGAGGTGAACGGCACAAAGAGGCACAAGCTCCCCAATGGACCGTAGGTGGCTTGCTGGTGAGGTCTTGTAGAGAGGAGCCGCTGTGTAGGTACTGGTAGGCGGGTGCAGACAGAGGCAACCGGCAAGAGGTCCAGAGCTGGGCAGAGGGTCAAACACTGGAAAGGTGCTATGGCACTACAGGATCTGCAAGGTAAGGTGACAAGATCAAGGAAGTCCAGGTACAAGCAAGGTGTCAGGCTGGGAGACAGGAGACAGTCCAGGTAACAGGCCGAGGGTCAAACACAGGAGATTGGTGGGAATCCGATAAGCAGGCAGAGGTCAGGTCCAGGAGAGAGGCAAGAGAAGTCCAAGGGCAAATCCGGGTCACAACAGGTAGTCAGGCAGAGATTCAGGATACAGGTTCAGGTACTACAGGAAGCTGAGACAAACCAGCAATTTGTTTGATCCCCTGAGCGCCTTTTATAGGCTGTCAGGGAATCACGTTGGGTGTGCACCAGTGCGCGTGCGCGAGCGCCGTAACGCCGAGCCACGAACGCGCATGCGCCGAAACGCCGTTCCGCCGGGAATACGAGAAAAACGACCGGACCGGAACGAAGGCTTCTTCTGACAGACGGAACCACTTCGGCACCCCAGATAGATGCTTCCTTCTGCCAACCAGCGCCTCCTGCCCTCCAAACTGTTCTGAGCGAGAGCTAATACCAGCCCTTTTTACCCAAAACATCGCACACAGACAAAATTAGAGGTAAAAACCAAAGGAATGACCCTTTATTGAAACTCAGACACATACATTATACCCTACAGGGGGACATCAACTTGTAAACATATTACCCTAACAATACAAACTGTACGCAGTAATATAATTATCCTAGCTAAACAACAACCAACATATACTATAAACATTAGGTCAATTAAACAACCAGCTACCTGAGTGACTCAGTACACACCCAGACTTTTCGGCATCAACAATACTGAATACAAAATACTGTACAATACACATTATTACAAGTATAAACACATCCCTTAATGGTTTGCTAGTAGACAATAGGTGAGTTAATTAGCACAATAAACACATAAACAGTGATCTCCCTCACCTCAGACTAGTAGGCAACAGAAGGGGCAACTCAGGGCTTTCCAGATCTCATTAATCAGCTTTCTTTTCACATACATCCGTTTACTAAGTTTCAGGTTGGCAGAAACTATCATGGTTTCCTTGATTGTTAAATGTAATAATGTCCTTTTGTATTATATAACAGATCATCTTCCTAAATTCTTGTAGATCCCTCAAATGCCAGGGCCCATAGTCGGTAGGCAAAAGGCTAGCCTTCAGTCCTCTCCAAAAGCCGCTCCCTGGGTAAGTCTGTCACAGACCGGTAAGCCTCGATGTATAACATTGGTTGAATTAGTCTGGTACTAATTGTGTTAGTTATTATTAATTATTGTCCTATTATGTCAGCAATTCTGTTTATATACAGTTAAAAAATGTTGGAGCAGAGCTTGGCGGCGCTTGGAGATGGCAGCTTCACTCCTTGTCTCCGCTGCATAGGGGATCGTTTCACCGCCAATTAGCAACAGTGGCTACCATATTGCCCCACTGAGTATTCCTGCACCCACCTAAACCTATGGCCGACATGCCACATAAAAAGCACAACCCGCTGGGCCCCAAGAAGCTCACAGAGTTCTTCTGTGGCTCCCGGCCCTGGGATTCCCAAGATGGTGACAGCTCCAGAATGACAGCGGCTCCACGAGCTTCACAGCGTGCCTCTTCTCCTTCAGCAGGAGACCCCATGGATTGCGCAGCCCCTCATGGAGAACACACCAGGAACAGCTCCAAGCGAGCAGCCTCCTCTCCTTTTGCCTCCCCATCTCACGCGGCACCGGTAAGCAAAAATCACTTTGCTTTCCACCACCCCGATGATGCTGATGATGACTCTGGAGATGAGCAGGCTGCTTCTCTAGCTAACCTATTCACCACGAATAATCCTGTGGCAGAAAATACTGTGAAACAAATGCTGCTCTCTTTTCAGAAAGATTTAAGTAGAGATCTCTACAAATCTATGTCTCGTATACAGCACCGAATAGATGACCTGGGTGACCGCACTAACAAGGTCAAAAGGAAGCTTACCGAATATTCCACCACCTACAATAAGTTTGTGGATGCTCCTCAATCCCAAACTGAGGAATTTAATCGCATTAATGCCAAGCTTGCAGATTTAGAGAACCATTCCCGCAGAAACAATCTCAAAATTAGAGGCATCCCAGAGTCCATCTCTTCTTCAGTGGAGTTATTCCCATATCTACAACAGCTCTTCAAAATTCTGGTCCCAACGTTCTCTCCTCTCTCCCCTGACCTCCACCCTCCGGGAGCACAATATCCCCTATACATGGGATTTTCCCTTCAAGCTATTCATTACATATCAAGGCAAATCTACTACCATATACCTACCACCTTAAACAGGGCCTTATCAGTTTCACAACTGGGGCCTCTCTTGATCCCCTGGAAATCTGTACTCTGTACTCTGCTCCATCATACATACCTGAGGCCT
This sequence comes from Lithobates clamitans, assembly GCA_037952925.1. Classification (NCBI taxonomy): domain Eukaryota; kingdom Metazoa; phylum Chordata; class Amphibia; order Anura; family Ranidae; genus Lithobates; species Lithobates clamitans. The sequence goes on from JBBGZY010000720.1 coordinate 2,935,200, forward strand.
GGAACACCATCAACAATACCTAAGGTGCTCTGTGTTATTATGATCAAATCTGAAGTGGCCTTTACTATGTTCCCCTGTGCTTGACCTAGATGTTCTGTTCGAATGTTATCCTAGTTGCTCAATATTCTCCTTCCCAGTGTAATGTGCGCACTTTGACTCTGTTCTTTACCTCCATTTTCTGATCCCCCACTTCTCTTCCTCTCCCTTTCTCTCCTGATGTGTGCTGGTATGAAATTTGGATATTCTCTGTCATTGAAAGTTGTGATGTTCAATATTACCTTATGGTATTTTGCTGATCTGGATACACATTGCCTACTCAGAAGCATACATCTACTTGTAACATACTGTATGTCCGTCAAAATGTTTTCCCTAAATACCAAGGAACTTCCAAATGCAACGTCTTATGCGTACAAGAGACGCATTTCGCTATCTCCAAAGCACCCTAAATTTCCATACTTTTTTTTTTGCTCATGCGGATACTAAATGTAAAGGTGCCATGACTGCTTTCCATGGATTAGTGGGGTCTCTCTCTCTCTCTCTCTCTCTCTCTCTCTCTCTATATATATATATATATATATATATATATATAAAATATACTCTCCATTCTGAACTCTGTAGGGAAAACTTCCACTATGTCTTCATGGGAGCTTTCTCCACAGTTTACAGCCTTACAAACACAATGGCAGTCAGCAGTATCCCTACCCTCTGAAGTACTCTTGATATGTAACTCATTAGGAAGCTCTACAAAAACTTGGTCTTATACCCCTGACAAACTGGTTGATATCTTCCCGGATCAATTGCCATTATGTTGGAGACATGGTGGCACTACCCTTCAATCGCTAATTTCTGGACTAAAATTTTTAACATTGCTACAACCATCACTGGCATACACATTTCTCCAGATTCCAAATTAACTCTACTGGGAATTTGCATGGACTCCTGGCACTGCGACTTCTATGCTTTACCCACCCACCTTTTTATCGCAGCTAGAATCTCTATAGCCCGTATCTGGAAATAACCATCACCATCAGTGGTGGCTAGTGCTCCACTTTGGGCGGGGGGGGGGTGGGCAAGGGGTGGCAAAAAGTAGCCAGCCTAGGGGAGATAAAAGTAAAATGCAGCCCTGAACAAAGGTTATGATGGCAATAAAACCTGATGCAAGACTCTGATCCTACCTTACACTATCCAAAACAAAATACATTTTTTCTTTTAACCATTTGGTCTGACAACACCCCTTATTCCTTTTTGCTGTCAAATCAAAAGCTAAAAAAAAGTCTAGATTGGAACAAGTTTTCTAGCATGTGAATTTATGCATAGATGAGCAAAATCACATTTTGCAAGTAAAAAAAAAATATATATGTCTGTGTTTCCTATCCATTTTCTGTAACTGTCTTTGTATGTACACTGTACTCAATCTACAAAAAATATCTGGAAAAATGGTAGTATATGTGTTATAAATACCAGATGTCCATAGGCGAAAATGAACAGAACCCAATAAAAAAGAACTTCATTTGAAACTAAGTTACTCATCTCGATAAGCCAAAATGCGATTACAGTCTAGTATTTGAATTGCCAGCTCATTTAGACTCACACTGCATAAAAATCAATAATAATCTTAACTGAACTTTTTCTAAGTGTGTTCAAGGGATTCATTACTGTAGCATTGAAATTAATGGAGTCTGCAATATGAGTCTCTGCTTTAAAGCAATGTATTATGCAAACCGTTCTGCTGTGTTACTAATTCAGAGTGGAATTTTTGCTGGAAGCTTGCTTTATAGTGAACAAATAAATGAATCAGGATAGTTTTATTTTCACTAGCCCTTCTACAATATAAGCCTCAGAATAAATTTCATAATTTTGGACCTCATAAATGAAGTGTTTTAACCAACTTAGCTCTAGTGTCAATTCTGACATTTCTGTAATGCCGCGTACACACACGAGCGGACTTTCCGGCAGACTTGGTCCGGCGGACCGGACTCCGTAGGACAATACGATCATGTATGGGCTCCAGCTGACTTTGTTTTCCCAAAAGTCTGACGGACCTAGAAATAAAACATCTTTCAAATCTTTCCGACAGACTCGAGTCCGGTCGAAAAATCCGCTCGTCTGTATGATAGTCCGACGGACTAAACACGACGCTAGGGCAGCTATTGGCTACTGGCTATCAACTTCCTTATTTTAGTCTGGTCGTACGTCATCACGTACAAATCCCTCGGACTTTGATGTGACCATGTGTAGGCAAGTCCGTTCATTCGGAAAGTCCATTGGAAGTCCGTCAAAAGTCCATCGGATAGTCCGTCGGACCAGTCCGGTCGAAAAGTCCGCTCGTGTGTATGCGGCATTATACATAAAAAAGCCAGCATTTTTTGAAAGAAAATTACTTAGAACCCACAAACATTATATATTTTTTGAAAGCAGAGACCCTGTAGAATAAAATGGTGGTTGTTGAAAAAAATTTTTGTAATAAAAAAATTGTTACAATATTTGTTTTTTAAACACAATTTGTAAGGAAAAAACACACTTTAATGAAATTTAGTGCACAGAAACACAATACAATTTTTTTGGAAAATATAAAAGCTGATGTTACCAAGTACCTTACATGTCTGCTACATATCCCATTTCGCTCTTTAAAACTGATTATCACTAATATTTCCTTACACTCCTGGATAGCAGCTCTACCAATGAGCCCAACTTATTCAATTTCAAGATCTCAGCACATCATTTTCTATCCCCAACAAGTCTTTTTACAAATATCTCCAAGTATGTCATGAACTGCAACACATTCAAAATGGCTACAACACTTTTTACTAAAGTTTTTTTTATTTATCAATTTATCTATTTATCAACTATTAATTATACCTAAACCATCCTACAAAACACCCACAACGGAGGCCTGGAAACAAACTCTCAAATTCTCTGATTCACCTTTACAATGGCATTTTGCAATCTCCAGACCCCTCAAGTTATCTAAATGTATTTCCCATTGGGCATCTACCCAAAAAATTCTTCACAAAAGGTATTATACCCCAGATAGGCTGGCAAACATTTTCTACTATTCTATAGTGCATTTAATATTCCCCCCTCTGCTGGAGGAATTGCAGATCCATGGGAACTTTGGCCCATGTGTGGTGGAATTGTCCACTGCATACTGTCTTTTGGTCAGTTGTTTTTCTTTTGATATCTAACAGAATTCATATTGTAAATGTTCTAGATCCCAGGTTGGCCCTCAACTTTCCACACTGTTATTGCTCATCTGTTGATGGCGGCAAGACTCTCCAAAGCTAGGAACTGGAAACAAGTTAATCCACCAACCAACCAAAAAATTTCCATGGGTGATGCTTTAAAAGTCTTTACATGTATATGGGACTTACTGCGTTCACATTAGCACATGAGCACGGGGGGTGGCTTTAAAAAAAATGTAAATGTATTATTTTATTTAAAACTTTTTTTTTTTTTTACACTGTCTCTTTATTATTCTTTTTTTGGTCAACTTTATTGCCATTGCAATGAAAAAACAACATCTCTTATGATAGCAATAAGAATGACAGGTCCTCTTTTTGGAGAGATCTGGAGTCTGTAAGATCCCAGATCTCTCCTCTGCCCTCTAAAGCATCAGATTAAACCAAGATTTGCTTGATTGGATGCTGTGCAAGCAGGTAACAGCTTGTAAATATCAAACCAAAACCAGAATCCTTGTCCCTCCTGGTTTCTTACATAGTTTGATAGTTACATAGTTAGTCGGGTTGAAAAAAGACACAAGTCCATCTAGTTCAACCATAAAAATAAATAAATAAAAAATAATATCATACAATCCCATATACACAATCCTATACCTACAGTTGATCCAGAGGAGGGTGAAAAACCCTAGCAAAGCATGATCCAATTTGCTACAGCAGGGGAAAAAATTCCTTCCTGATCCCCGATAGGCAATTGGATTTTCCCTGGGTCAACTTTACCTATAAATTTCTGTACCCAATTATTTTATGTACATTTAGGAAAGAATCCAGGCATTTCTTAAAGCAATCTACTGAGCTGGCCAGAACCACCTCTGAAGGGAGTCTATTTCACATTTTCACAGCTCTTAAGAAGCATACACATGAGCAGAATGTCCGACAGAAAAAGTCAAACAAAAGCTTTTCATCGTATATTCCGATCATGTGTGTGACTTTCTTTTTCGAAAATTCTGACCTAGAAATAGAACATGTTCTAAATATTTTGGATGGAACCAATTCCTATCGGGAAACCCACTCATCTGTATGCTGTTCTGATGGACCAAAAACAACGCATGCTCTGAAGCAAGTATGAGACGGAAGCTATTGGCTACTGGCTATTGAACTTCCTTTTTCTAGTCCTGTCGTACATGCTGTACATCACTGCATTCTGCATGGTCGGACTTTGGTCAGACTTTGGTTTGACCATGTGTAGGCAAGACCCCTTTAATGGAATTCCGTCGGAGTTCCGTCGGAGAAACCTTCAGAGTATATCTCGACGGCAAAACCGGTTGTGTGTACAGGGAATTACTGTAAAAAAACCTTTCCATATTTGGAGATTAAATCTCTTTTCCTCTAGGCATAAAGAGTGCCCTCCTGTTCTCTATGTTGACCGTAAAGTGAATAAATCAGCACCAAGTTCACTCTATGGACCCCTTTTTTACATGTTGATCATATCCCCCCTTAATCTCCTCTTCTCAAGAGAGAATAAATTAAATTCCTCTAATCTATCCTCATAGCGGAGTTCCTCCATGCCTCTTATCAGTTTGGTTGCCCTTCTCTGCACTTTCCAGTTCCTCCCGATTTTCTTTTTGTGAACTTGTGCCCAAAACTGAACTGTATATTCCAGATGAGGTCTTACTAATAATTTGTACAGAGGCAAAATGTTATCTCTCTCTCCTGGAGTCCATACCTTTCTTAATACAAGAAAGGATTTTGCTCGCTTTGGAAACTGCAGCTTGGAATTGCATGCTATTATTCAACTTATGATCTACCAAAACCTCCAGATACTTCTCCACTATGGATTGCCCCAGTTGTACTCCCCCTAGTATGTATGATACATGCATATTCTTAGCCCCCAAGTGCATAACTTTACATTTATCTACATTAAACCTCATCTGCCACATAGTCGCCCAATTAAACAGTGCATTGAGGTTGGCTTGTAAGTTGGAGACATCCTGTAAGGATGGTATTCCACTGCATAGTTTGGAGCCATCTGCAAAGACTGAAATGGTACTTTTAATCCCAAACCCTATATCATTTATAAAGATATTAACCACTTGTTGACCAACCGCTGCAGTTGAACTGCGGCAGAATGGCTCAGCTGGGCGAAACGTTATGCAACGTCGCTTCACCCTGTGGCCACTAGGTGGGCACGCGTATGCGCGCCCTCTGCTCGCCCACGGAGCTGATGTGAGTGCCCGGCGGTCACTATCACTGCCTGGCTCCCGCGATCGCTCGGGGCACAGGGAGAACCAGGATCTGTGTGTGTAAACACACAGTTTCCGGTTCTGAGGGGAGAAATGACAGATCGTCTGTCCGTACAGAGTATGAACAGCGATCTATTTCTTCACCTACACAGCCCACTCCCCCCATCAGTTAGAACACACGCTAGGGAACACATTAACCCCTTGATCTCCCCCTAGTGTTAACCCCTTCCCTGCCAGTGACATTTTTATAGTAATCAATGCATTTTTATAGCACTGATCCCAAAAATGTGTCAAAATTGTCTGACGTGTCTGCCATAATGTCGCAGTCCCGATAAAAATTGCAGATCGCAGCCATTACTAGTAAAAAAAATTAATAATAAAAATGCTATAAAACTATCCCCTATTTTGTAGACACTATAACTTTTGCGCAAACCAATCAATATTATTGATTGCAATAATTGCTTATTGCAATTTTTTTTTTTTTTTCACCAAAAAGCAAAAAATATTGCGTTTTTTTCAAAATTGTCGCTCTTTTTTTTGTTTATAGAGCAAAATATAAAAACCACAGAGGTGATCAAATACCACCAAAAGAAAGCTATATTTGTGGGAAAAAAAAAGGACATAAATTTTGTTTGGATGCAATGTCGCACGACCGCCCAATTGTCAGTTAAAGCGACGCATTCTCGAATCACAAAAAGTGCTCTGGTCAGGAAGGGGGTAAAATCTTCCGGGGCTCAAGCGGTTAAAAAGTAAGGGTTCCAACCTTGGGGTACACCACTGATAACCTTAGACCATTCAGAGTAAGAACCATTAACCACTACTCTCTGAATTCTGTCTTTTAGACAGTTTTCTATCCATTTGCAAATTGATCTTTCTAGCCTGTAGACTTTACCTTACACCATAGGCGTAGCTTGAAGCTTTTGGGCCTTGATGCAAAAGTTGACATGGGCCCCCCACCCACTATATCCAATGTGCGTGCAAATACATCTACCGCATGCCATGATACTCAAAGTGGCTTAGGAGTTTTGAGTTCCCAGAGTTCCTCTTTACATCAGAGGACAGGTATCACCGCTGGAGAATCAGAGGACAGGGACCCCTGGCAGGTCACTTGGCAGAGCTCCGTTCCCATCCCAGCACTGTATAAAGCTCCCCCCCACACTATACAGGGCTGAAATCACATTCCTTTACACACAGTCAGTCTTTACAGGGTGTATCTGGCTTTTATGTTGCCCTTCTGTCCTGTGAAATTCTCTGGTCAGAACGGCAGTGTAGTTGCAGTAGGCAGATACACCCTGTGCAGATCATGGTTAACCTGCTGTGTTGTAAAGGAATGTAGTTTCAGCCCTGCGGAGGAAGAACAGTACAGAGTGCTGTAATGGGAAAGGAGCACAGCAGCCAGGCATAGCATGCAGGGTGGAGGGGGTGGTCAGGGGGTTTTGGGGTGGGCAACTTAGATCTGGGAGGGCAAAGCCATGTGACACAAAATCTGGAGCCTGCAGCCCTTCAGGGCCCCCAAGGAGGAGTTAAGGGATTTGTTTTAGCAATTTCTGAAGGTTTCTCTGTTCTCTGTCAGTGTTGGGGGAAGCTCACCTCCTGGAGGTGTGTGTCCTTTCCCCAGTTGTCAGGGAAGTCGGGTAAGTAGACATCCCCGGGTGGGGGGTTCACAGAATCCCAGCTGGTGACTAGGAGACACTAAGCAGTGTCATACCTCACCAGTGACATCGGTCCCATCGTGGCTACAGGACAGCACTCTCCTCCTCTTGCCTCGCTGAGCTCGGTTACCATTCCATGTTGCCAGCACACAGCACAGACACTTCCTCCTCCTGGGCTGTTCTCACCTCGTGCTCCTCTCCATTCAGGAAATGACTCAGTTTCTCCCCAGCCAATGGGAACAGAGGGGTGTGGACTATGAAAGGCAAAGTAGAAGCCCAGTACTGGAGCGTGGCTGTGGAGCCCTAAGGCAGATCGAAACTGGGTTTTGTGGAGGCTATGGTAATATGACAGGGAGGATGCAGGGGCCCCCTGGAGCTATGGGAGGGGTTGCAATTGTGACCCCTGCAACTCCTTATGCTACGCCCATGCCTTACACATTAGCCGTGTGTGGGGAACTGTATCTAACGCTTTTGCAAAATCCAACTATACCACATCCACAGCCACCCCTCTGTCAAAGGTTTCACGCACCTCTTCATAAAAAGAAATCTGATTTGTTTGACAACTTTTGTCTTTCATGAACCCATGCTGTCTGTTGCTTAAAATATTTTTTTTCCAGCAAGAACTTATCTATGTGGTCTTTTATTAAACTCTCCAGTATCTTCCCAGCTATAGAAAATTCAATTAACAGGTCTATAGTTATGTGGTAAAGATTTTGTTCCCTTTTTAAATATAGGCACCACATTGGCCCTACCCCAATCCAGTGGTACTATTCCAGTCATTGAGTCCTTAAAAATTTGATATAATGGCTTTGAATCGACAAAGCTCAGTTCTTTTAGGGTCCATAGGTGGATACCATCTGGTCCAGGTGCTTCATCCAACTTTATTCTGTCCAAATATTTCCGGACCATTTCTCTTTTGCGCAATTGTGGATCATTTGCGGCTGTGTCAATACCATCCCCATTATGGACATGAACTCCCCCATGCTCCTTTGTATACACAGAACTGAATAAAATATTTGATAAATTTGCCTTCTCTTTGTCCCCACTCCCAGTCACTCACTCTAGATTATTTTGTAAAGGCCCTACATGCTCAGACCTGACCTTTTTACTATTAATATATTTGAAGAATTTTTGGGGGTTTGTCCTACTATCTTTTGCGATCTGTCATTCATTTTGAATTTTTGCGTCCTTGATTTTCTTTTTACATATGCTGTTATATTCTTTGTAACATTTAAACATTAATAGTGTTCCTTCATTTTTATATTTTTTTAAAGCTCTTTTCTTATTATTTATAGCTTTTTTAACTTTGGCCTTAAGCCACCTAGATTTTATTTTTAGTCTTTTAAACTTATTGCCCATGAGTTCACATACAGTCTTTTTGAAGAATTTCTATTTCTGTTCTGTGTTCATCAATGCCAATATTCCCTCCCAGTCTAATTCTTGGAGAGCAGCCCGCATCTTTGGAAAACTTTATCAATTTTTGCATTTTAACTGTTTCAACAGTGCCATTACTCCAATCAATTCTTGGGTAGTTAAAATCCCCCATTATTATCAGTGTTCCAGCCCTTGCAGCCCTTTCCATCTGTGCAAGGAGCTGAGTCTCCACCTGCTCATTAACACTGGGTGGTCTATAGCAAACTCCAATGATTAACTTTGAACTACACACATCTAAATGCAGTTCCACCCATAATGCTTCAGCCACATCACACTCTCTATCAATTAGGTCATCATGGTACTTTTAATCCCAGACCCTATATCATTTATAAAGTTATTAAAAATGAAAAAGGTCCCAACACTGAACTTTGGGGTACACCACTGATAACTTTAGACCATCACAAAAAGGGAGGTGGGTATAGATGTACCTTCCTCCCCTCTCCTTCTTTCAGCACACCAATTGCACAGGAGAGCCCCCCAGTAAAGGCGACAGGCAGCAATTGGAGGGGGGTCCTCCTTCCACATGCTGTAGAAGTGATTGTGCGGCTGTATAGCCACTCAGATCAATTCTACAAGAAAGACCTTCACAGGCATCATCCTGATATAACCACTTCATTGCAAGTATGTATGGGTACATCCTAAGGGGTTGAAGTGGTTAAGAATGAGTTTGCACCAACAGCTTACACAGCAACCAATTAGATCTTTCCTTAAAGTGAATGTAAACCCAATTCATGAAATTTGACTTGGGCACATATATCTGTAGTGTTTACTTATCTCTCTTCAAAGCCCTTATTCCCCTGGATCTCTCCTGCTCTGTTCTTCTGTTATCAGCTTGATAACTTCTGACAAGTTCTCCATCCACTGAGATAAAACCAGGCTGAATTTTGTTTTGGGTGGTTGCAAAGAAATAGATTAGCAGACAGCTGGTCTATTCACAGCACAGCTCTGCATTGTTTCTTCCCTTTTCTGTCTGTGGAGATGTGCCTTTGCTCCAATCAGCTGTCTCATAGTGCATGGCAAGAACCCACACCCCCAGGTGAATCAGGAAGAGAAAATTCTAGGAGGACGCGCACTTTCTAAACAGTATATAAGGCTGAAGACTGCAGATATACAAGTAAAACGTATTTATGGAGATTTGTTTCATCTCTGTGTATCACCTGAGGATGTTCACTTCACTGGGTATATGTGAGAGTTTACATTCACTTTAAGGATACGCCCCAAAGTGACCATGGGGGAGATTTACTAAGATTGGTGCGCACAGAATCTGGTGCAGCTGTGCATAGTAACCAATCAGCTTCTAGGTTTTATTGTCAAAGTTTCATTGAAAAATCTGAAGTTAGAAGCGGATTGGTTACTACGCATACAGAAGCTGCACCAGATTCTATGTGCACCAGTTTTAGTAAATATCCCCCATAAGATCTATTTACAAATAACATGATTAAAAATAACATGACTTATCTGTATTATCTTTTTTTGCAACAACTTTCTAATCTGAGTTTACTTTTTAAGTGGTTCCCTGGCTGCACTAAAACACCCCCTATTCTATGTCTACCCACTGTGCCCACAGAACCTATGTAGTCCCTCTGTGTGTTTGCGTTCCCATTCTGTACTACAACTTTACGTGTACAGTCAGTATGAGAGACACAGATCCTCCTTCACAGCAGTGATTGACATCCGCTCTGCAAGCTGACTGTGTGTGCGGTGCTCTGAATAGCTGCACATGGAGTTGTGGTACAGAGTGGGAGGCACATGTTGCAGAGACTCATACAGGACTCTATAGGTCCCTGCAGCACAGAGGGCACAGAGAGATCTCTGGGATTTCTGCGGAAGGTGATAATCACTATAGTAGTCTTTGCTACTGCAGTGAACATCAATATCTTCTGGTCCCATGCGGCTACGCTGCTTCATAGTGAACACAGGATGTTGCTTGCTCAGTATGGGCACCATTCACAGAATGCATTTTCTGATTGGATGAGTCACCTTCCACAGGTATCCCACACAAAAAGCATATGCATACTTACATTGTTTCAAGCTGGACAATTATGCAAAAAAGCTTTAGAAAAAAAACCTTCAGACTTGTGGCCCATGTTTCAATTTTCAGTTCTGCTTACATAATGCTAAAGGCTATAATGATAAAGTGTAGTCTGTAAACAAGCTGAGATCAAGGCAGGTGGTTCACAAGCAGAGATGAGTATGAGGTAGTCAGACCAAAAGAGGGATAATGAGCAGGATCCATAGAATAAACCCAATTTTTAGGAATTGCAGGACAGGATGCGAGAGTGCTAGCAAACTTCAAAAGGAACTTTATTCTCAGGCAGTAAAACAGTGCAATGTTTTACTTTTTTTTACGTGTGGACATGTCACTGGAAAGATTGTGCTGTGGTTTGGTTTTACTGCCAGAAGACTGCATAGATAAATGTCTAGTAATAGTGAGCCTCAGCCAATGGAAAAGACACCAGCATAGATGCTGGCTATGTGGCAGTTTTCCATGGCAGTTTTGTACAGAAAAGGCAAAGTGCCCTTTGCTGTGCACCTGCGTTATTGAGCTCAAAACACAAAAACACTCACAAGGAGTGTGCCTCCTCTAATGGGACTTTTGGAATGGGTCACTCACAATATAGGTACAGAAGTGGAAAAAGATATTAAAATATATTATATTTATTAGAAAAAGTAAAAAAAAAGGTCACCATAACATATGACAGTAATGCATAATTAAAATGGATGCACATTGATGAATAAGGGGGAATTATAAACATAGGACAATAACCAATTCTATTGGGAAAATTGATTTACAACAATAGAAAAATGACCCAACGTTTCGAGGTATAATAGGTAGACCCCTTCTTCAGGGGTAGCAGGTTGGGTCACAATAAATTTTACATCTACAAATGATAGAACAGAACAGAAATATTAGCCTAGCTAATGCAGTATACAATAAAACATTTATTACAATAATGTATATATACAAATACTGATCACGTGTGTTATCAATAAATTCTCCAGGACATCCCCAGCATCCAGTAGGAAGAGATCGATCAGTCACAGCTCCACAGAGGCCAAGGACAGGGGGAAGGGGAGGGGTAGAGAAGACAAGAACCATAGAATGGGGGGGGGAACACCTGGGATAGATGCTTGGTCCCCAGAGTAAGCAGTAGACCCCAGTAGGTACAACAGCTCCACAAGGGGCTACCCCAAAAGGAAGACACATCCACCCTTCACAAATAGGATAAACCAACACCAGTTACAGAGGACTGGCTGGTCACCTCACCCGGCCACTAAAAAATGTAAATAATATAAACCTTGATCAAAAACTTATTGTATGTGACAGAAGCCTGATATTACTTGTCAATAGTTATGGCTACAAAAATATATACAGAAAAGTGCACCGATCCCAGCAGCCCTTAACTGAGCATAGAATCCAAAAGCATACCCGAAGTCTTGACTTGCAATGTATGGGACCACAGACTCAGAGATCGTTGAGCGAGGAGTAAAAGGACAGACCGATAATGTCAATCCAAGAATGTATCTGATAGAGGTATGACCTCCCTAGAGCTTATCCAGTTTGAATAGTCTAAAAACATAAAGCATGGAAAAGGGAGGGAGAGTTTGTAAGTTCCTGGTCGGATGCTGATCCAATTGTATAAAAAGCAATCAGGCGTCCTATCAGCAAAAGCAGAAAAACTTACCAAGCTCTTAAAAAGCTCTTGGTTCTCAGTGTGGTCTGTGGTGAGCCGTAAGCAGGTGTAGGTGATGGGGATAGAGCTTTTTAAATGCAGCTGTCTTTATTTGCGGAAGACCTATGATTGGTTCGCCAATCCAAGTGGGCAGTGCGAAGCGGAACATGCAAGGATTGGGTAAGTGCCCCCCGAGTGCAGCGACGCACTGCGTCATCTCCTGGACACGCCCCGGGCTGGATAGGGGAGCAACGTCCAATGGGGACATCGCTGGGCGTGTCTAAGCCATGATGATCCGTACAGAATGGAGCGGTCATGACATAGGCAATGTCGTCCCGTGCCGAAGTCTCGTGGCACAGAACTGACGTGTCCGTCGGCATGGTAACCATGACTGCCAGAAAGGGGGAGGGCCGAATTCGCCCATCGGGCACAAGCGGCCCCCGTGCGCTGAGTGGAGAGTGATATAACCCATGGAGGGAAGAGAGACAAGTGGAGAATAGTAGGAAGGAAATAGAGTGAAATGACCCACCCACCTGGGAAAGAAATCTCTCGGTCCATAAGCAGCTGGGAGAGATTGACTCTTCCATGGTCTGAGTAATCACTGAAAAATAAATATACATAAGTCCTTGACAATAATAAAGTCTATTATACAAATCAAACAATTCATGTCAGAATATGATAGTAACTAGTATTGAATATCCGTATCATCTTCCAAACCAAGAACTTAGAATGATGAAAAATAGACTAGGAAGAATCACTAGGTCTGGGGAACGGCACCAATGTTGCAAAGTTGGTGTGTATCACAAAAAAGCAAAAAAGGTTTGATTGGACAATCCACTGAGGGCATTGAAGCCACATATTGAGCAGAGCACTGAGTAAGTAAACCCAAAGGAAAAAGTTCCCAAAACTCGAACTGAGACATGGCTAGTCTTGGGGTTCCCACTCAGATCCTCCGGAGGAGAAACCCTCCAGAAAGGGTCTGAATGAGATATATGGGTATTTGCATGGATCTTGTCGACCCATGTTGTTAAATTCACTGGAAACCAAGTGATCTTTGAGGGATCTTGCCCTTTTAAAGGTAAATGATGGGTTTTTGCTTGCATATGAGCCTATGGTTGGGTCCATAGACAAGACATGCCAATATTTGCTGATAATTTTTTTTGAAAATTTCATGTTGATTGGAAAACCTTGTTGTGATGGAAATCGGATTTGTTCTGGTATTTTTTGATGAAGGGTTATATAGCAAGTCATTTCTCGTTTTCAATAAGGCTCTATTGTAGGCCTTCTTGAGGCACGATTTGGAGTAGCCGCGTAGGAGTAGTCTTGCCCTAAGTGAATCACCCTCCTTTTTGAAGGTTACATTGTCTGTGCAATTCCTCCATATCCTTAAGTATTGGCTGAAGGGGATAGATGCAACCAGAGCTTTGGGGTGAAAGCTACTGGCATGCAGTATAGTATTACCTGCCGTCGGCTTCCTATACAAGCTGCTACTAATGGGACCCACATCATCCTTCTGCATAATGACATCTAAAAAGGTTATCGAGGATCTATTAGAGGTCATTGTAAAAGTTAAGTTAAAGTTGTTAGTGTTAAGGTGCTTCAGAAAAGGTTCTAGCTGGTCTTGCGGGCCATCCCATATAAGAAAGACATCATCAATAAATCTTAGCCAGAGACTAACATTTTTCATGAAGGGGGCCAGGGCCTCAGACCGATTAATCATGCGTTCCCACTCCCCCAGGTACAGGTTGGCATACGATGGGGCACACAAAGTCCCCATCGCAAACCCCCTGTACTTGGAGGAAGTGGGAGCCGTTAAAGGTGAAATGATTGTGTTGGAGAATGTAATCAAGGGAACCCAGCAAGAACTCACTCATTTTTTGATCAAATCTGTTGTCCTGCGAGATGACATGTCTATTACAGCTGAGACCCTTGTTGTGGTGTATTGAGCTGTATAATGCCTGCACGTCGATGGCCACCAAGATCGACGTGGGGGAAATACACAATCCATCTAAAACCTGTAGTAGATGGAGGGTGTCCTGAAGATAACTAGGGAGGTTCATTATATGGGCGTAAATGGCCATCGATGAAAGTACTAAGATTTTCAGTTAGTGACCCATTCCCAGATACAATGGGTCTACCAGAGGGACATTTAATGCATTAGTGCAGCTTGGGCAGGGCATAGAACGTTGGAATTTTAGGTTGTTTCGTTCTGATGAATTCCCATTCAGGTTTAGTTATGATATTTAGTTCAAAGGCAGAATCAACCAAGGAATAAAATTCCTGGTTGAATTTGGTGATTTTATTTGCATTAATTCTGCAATACCATTTTTTGTTTTACAAAATTTTCATACACATGGCAATGTACTTTATGTTGTCCATGATAACAATCACCTGCTTACAGCTCATCACAGACCACGCTGAGAACAGAGAGCATGTTTGACTATTCTAACTGTATAAGCTCTAGGGAGGTCATAAGTATGTATGAAACCGCTGCGCTTAGGACAGAATGTAAGGTGTGCAGCCCCCCTACAGAAGCTTCCCTAAGGAGACTCCACAAAGTGTTTAAAATATATACTGGGGTATGGCGCTACCTTTAGGATAAATGGGATGGTATAATGGGAGGGAGGTTTTATTGTATAGTTCCTTGCTTTCTAGAACCAATTTTTACCTCCTACTGTGCCCCTAGTGGTGGTACAAATTACCACCAACCCTATTATGTGCCAGAGAATTCTAATGTGCAACAGTGCAGTCTTCAGTGAGAAAATTAAACAGTTCCAAATTCATAACTCATACATGTGACCACACTAGAAAAAACTAAATAGTTTCAAATTCATAAATCATACATGTGACCACACTAGAAAAAGGGGGTTATAGGCTGAACCCCTATTTTGTGATAGATCTTCACCAACAAGCCAACACTGGTAGTAGTGACTTATTAGCAATAAACCATACAGTACACCGAAGCCTCCCTGGCGGTTTTCCCGAGTGTGGCTCGGGGTTAAAATTCAGCACCATTAGCGGTAACCCCAAGCCACACTCGGGATTACATTGCAGGATCCTGGAGTGGTACACTTACCTTGTCCCCGGGTTCCTGCGATGTCCCCCACAGTGTCCGTGGGCTCCGTCCTCCTCCCGAAGCCTCTCTGTGCCAGGCTCCGTTCCCTGCAAGCGTCGGGACGCACGGGGGCGGAGCCTGGCGGCAAATTCAAAAAAATGTAAAAATCATAACACATACAGTACTGTAATCTTACAGATTACAGTACTGTATGAAATGATTTCACATCCCTTTTGTCCCCAGTGCTTTGGCCCATGCCCTGCATGCAGTTTTTTATTACATATACTGTTCTTTCTGCCTGGAAACTGGAGATTGTCCATAGCAACCAAAAAGTGTCCCTTTACGTCAAAAGTGGCTTTAGACCAGCTAGAAAACAGCGATAGTAAATTAGAACACTTGCAGAATTGAGCGATAGTGAATCGTGGGGAAATTTATTTTATTATTATTTTTTATTTATTTTTTTAATTTTTTAATTTTATTTATTAGATTAAAATTTATGTTTTTGTGTTTCAAACTTTATCATACCCGGGATATCTACTAGACTCTTGTTTGGACAGATTTAAGTGTGTTATTGTTAAGAATTACAGACCTGGATATACAGAGGTTGAGTACAGCGCTGCGCTAGAAGTGACAAACAGCATCCAACACACCCGTAGACTCAGGATCAAAAATTAACAATAAAAATTCAAAAGTGTGGCGCTAATAATTACGTGGAAAAATAAGTGTACAAATACAGTGACTACAATCAAATGTTTTGGTATGAGCCAAAAAATTCAGTGGATTACAAATTAATGAATAAAAGAATATCAATCAATAAACATATATTGTACTAAGTGTAAAACAAGTGAAATGTATAGTCCAAATAAGTGTGCAAACACAAGCAAAAAAGTCTGTGATAATGGTGAGAAAATGATGATGGTAAACAGGTGTCTCCTGAGCATGCAGAGGGATGGTTCTGAGCTGGCAACTTGGTAGGTAAATAAACCGTGGAGAAACCGGGAGTGCACAGAGGGTTGAAATCGGTGCCAGGACCATCACCGGAAACCAAGGAGGCTTACCAGAATATGTGGTCTGAAATGGAGTATGCCATACAGGTCAAAAAGGCTTGATGACCAACAGGTCTAGGCAAATAATCTGGCCAGATGTCATCCCACAGGGAGGAAAGAGGATCAGCACGGCTTCCTCAGCGATGGATACACCGTAAACCAGGTAAATATTATGGATAACATGTGAGGGAAAAAACACTCACATAGCGTAATAACGTTTGAACTTGGATTTATTAAAATAAAAGAAAAACACACTCACATTTTCAGAAGATAAAAACAGCATATAGTCTTGTAGCGGTAGTTATGAGGGGTCCACCCAACACAAGGGGGTAGCAATGGGGGCCAAGTTTGCCCCCAGCCTGGCCAACTTGTTCATGGCCAAGTGGGAGGAGGATGTCGTCTATGCCATGGGGAACCCGGTACATAGACGACATCCTCCTCTTTTGGACAGGTAGCCATGATGCTCTGGTGGATTTCGTGGCCTCTTTAAACACAAATGATAGGGGTATTTCCCTGACTTTTGAGGCTAGTACCACCTCTGTCCACTTTTTAGATTTGGTCATTGACAGAAAGGAAGGTGGTTTTACATTCAGTACTTATTTCAAATCCACCGACAGAAATGGCTATATACCAACCGACAGCTGTCACCATGGTTCCTGGATACGATCAGTCCCCCGGAGTCAATTCCTGAGGTTACGCAGGAATTGCACTGACCGTGACACTTTCATGGTTCAGGCTAGGACGCTGAAGGATCGGTTTTTAGAAAAGGGATATAATCTCCCCGATCTAGACAGGGAAATTGAAAATGCCTATAAGGTAGATCGCCAGACACTATTGCAAGATAGGTCCAAACATCCCAATGATGATTTCAAATGGTCATTCTTGACGTCCTTTTCTATGCAACACAAGCATATTAAAAGGATTTTTGAACATCATTGGGATGTCCTCAGAACAGACAAAATACTAGGACCACTGCTACCAGAGACCCCCAAGGTGGTCTTCAGAGGCGTTCCATCCCTTAGGAGCCCCTAACGTTATCGATCCACCAAAAAAAACATCTTTTTTTCACAATTGGACGGGTTTCCATCCTTGTAAAAGATGTTTGCAGGGCCGGTCCTAGACGGGGTGCACGGGGTGCAGTGCACCCGAGCGCCACAGAGGTGGGGGCGCTGAAGCGCCAGAGTGCTCCCCTCCCTCCTCCTCCTCTTGTTTGTGTCCAGCGGCGCCTCTCTGCCGGTGTTCTAAGAAGAAAGGCGCCGCTGTATTAACTGCTCAAGCCGGAGATGAGAAGGGAGGCAGAGCGGCTGGTCTCTGTGTGGAGAGAGACCAGCCGTGCAGTGAGTGATGTCGCGCGCGGGGGGAGGGGGGGGTGGTCCGTGCTGACACATTCTCCTCCTCTCTGTGTCTCTCACTTCTGCTGCCTGCTGTGTAGTGTTCTGTTCTCCACCCGGGCGGCGCGGCTGCACACTCTCCTCTCCAGCTGCCGCCCGGGTGTTTTTATGTACTGTACCCTAATAGAGGGGGGGGTCTGTACTAATGGAGAAGGGGGGTCTGCCCTGGGGGGTCATTACTAATAGAGGGGGGTCTGTACTAATGGAGGGAGGGTCTGTCCTGGGGGGGGGTCTGTACTAATGGAGGGAGGGTCTGTCCTGGGGGGTCTGTAGTAATGGAGGGGGGTCTGTCCTGGGGGGTCTGTAGTAATGGAGGGGGGGTCTGTCCTGGGGGGTCTGTAGTAATGGAGGGGGGGTCTGTCCTGGGGGGTCTGTAGTAATGGAGGGGGTCTGTCCTGGGGGGTCTGTAGTAATGGAGGGGGGTCTGTCCTGGGGGGTCTGTAGTAATGGAGAGGGGGTCTGTCCTGGGGGGTCTGTAGTAATGAAGGGGGGGTCTGTACTAATGGAGGGGGGGTCTGTACTAATGGAGGGGGGTCTGTCCTGGGGGGGTCTATACTAATGGAGGGGGGTCTGTCCTGGGGGGGTCTGTACTAATGGAGGGGGTCTGTCCTGGGGGGTCTGTACTAATGGAGGGGGGTCTGTCCTGAGGGGGGGTCTATACTAATGAAGGGGGGTCTGTCCTGGGGGGTCTATACTAATGTAGGGGGGTCTGTACTAATGGAGGGGGGTCTGTCCTGAGGGGGGGTCTATACTAATGGAGGGGGGTCTGTCCTGGGGGGTCTGTACTAATGGAGGGGGGTCTGTCCTGGGGGGGGGTCTATACTAATGGAGGGGGGTCTGTCCTGGGGGGTCTATACTAATGGAGGGGGGTCTGTCCTGGGGGGTCTGTAGTAATGGAGGCGGGGTCTGTCCTGGGGGGTCTGTACTAATGGAGGGGGGTCTGTCCTGGGGGGTCTATACTAATTGAGGGGGGTCTGTCTTGGGGGGTCTGTACTAATGGAGGGGGGTCTGTACTAATGGAGGGGGGTCTGTCCTGGGGGGTCTATACTAATGGAGGGGGGTCCTGTCCTGGGGGGTCTATACTAATGGAGGGTAGTTTGTCCTGGGGAGTCTGTACTAATTGAGGGGGGGTCTGTCCTGGGGGGTCTGTACTAATGGGGGGTCTGTACTAATAGAGGGGGTCTGTACTAATGAAGGAGGGGTCTGTCCTGGGGGGTCTGTACTAATGGAGGGGGGTCTGTCCTGGGGGTCTGTACTAATGGAGGGGGGTTTGTCCTGGGGAGTCTGTACTAATTAAGGGGGGGTCTGTCCTGGGGGGTCTGTACTAATGGGGGGTCTGTACTAATGGAGGGGGGTCTGTACTAATGGAGGTGGGGTCTGTCCCGGGGGGTCTGTACTAATGGAGGGGGGCCTGTCCTGGGGGGGTCTGTACTAATGCAGGGGGGTCTGTCCTGGGGGGGTCTGTACTAATGGAGGGGGGGTTTCCTGGGGGTGGGGTCTGTACTGAGAAAGGTCTCTACTGAGGGAGGGGTTTATACTTAGTGCGGGTTCTTCACTGAAGGAGGGGGTCTATACTTAGTGGAGGGGGGTCTGTACTGAGGGGCGACTATAGTTGGTGGAAGGGGGAGTGACCCCAACCCTAGTGATGCCAATGCAGCTGCGGGCTCTTCTTTCCCCCCTCCCTCTCCCTCTCGCGCACGCTGCTGTACTAGTGAGCAGCGCTTGCCAGCACAGCTGCCCACTATGTATCTTCCCACGCCTTCATATGCCCAGGGAAGAAACAGAATAGAAAAAGGAGCGGAGAAGAGGATTGTGGGACATGTAGTCCCGAGGACTGGCAGCCCCACTGTAACACGGAAACTGGAGCTCACACAGCATGCTCAGCTGATTGGGAGAGAGAGAGAGCCAGGAGCCCGGGAAAGCTTTCAGGGAAGTACACCCAGGACTCCAGAGGGAGAGGACAGTGCTGAGGGAACCCCATTAGAGAGAGAACCCCGCTGCCCTGCGCCACCAGAGGGAAAGCCACACAGCCTAGCACCATCCCTGGTGGAGAAAGGAATGGAGTCATTGTCAGAATACAGATCTGGGTGCTACTCAGTGGAGTCACCATGGGCAATTCAGAGTGAGCTGACTCCTGATTAGGGATGAGCCGAACACCCCCCGGTTCGGTTCGCACCAGAACCCGCGAACGGACCGCAAGTTCGCACGAACGTTAGAACCCCATTGACGTCTATGGGACTCGAACGTTCGAAATCAAAAGTGCTCATTTTAAAGGCTAATTTGCATGGTATTGTCCTAAAAAGGGTTTGGGGACCCGGGTCCTACCCCAGGGGACATGTATCAATGCAAAAAAAACTTTTAAAAACGGCCGTTTTTTCGGGAGCAGTGATTTTAATGATGCTTAAAGTAAAAAAAAAAAAGTGAAATATTCCTTTAAATATCGTACCTGGGGGGTGTCTATAGTATGCCTGTAAAGTGACGCGTGTTTCCCATGTTTAGAACAGTCCCTGCACCAAATGTCATTTTTAAAGGAAAAAATCTCATTTAAAACTGCTTGCGGGTTTAATGTCATGTCGGGTCATGGCAATATGGATGAAAATCAGTGAGACAAACGGCATGGGTACCCCCCAGTCCATTACCAGGCCCTTTGGGTCTTGTATGGATATTAAGGGGAACCCCGCACCCAAATTAAAATAAGGAAAGGTCCCTATATACTCTGAACAGCAGTATACAGGCGGTGCAAACAAGACAGGGACTGTAGGTTTGTTGTTAAGTAGAATCTGTTTGTAATTTTGAACATTTTTAATGTGTTTAGCTCCAGCCAAAAAATCTTTTCTAAGCTTTTTGGAAAACATAGGGAAGGGTTATCACCCCTGTGACATTTGTTTTGCGTCTTTCCTCCTCTTCAGAAGATTTCACCTCACTTTTTTGTCCCAATGAAAAATGTTTTTTGAAAATTTGTGTTTTTTTGTGGAACAAGGATTGGAAAGCATCAGTGGAAAGGAAAAATTGTTTTCCCATATTAACTCTTACAGGAGAGAATTTCCCTTCCTTAGGGGTAGATTTCATCTCACTTCCTGTTGTCTCCTTCCGTTTGCAAGTAGGAGTCGTTTGTAAGTTAGATGTTTGAAAGTAGGGTCCTGCCCTATATACTCAGCAGAAATTTGGGCCTTAGGTGTTGCTGTGGCCAAAACACTGTAAGCCCTCACAGGGCCCTGCTGTGAAATATTAGATCAAGAATTGTAATTACATGCCCCTGTTGAACAGGAGCTGAAAAATTAGGCCTTAGGCACTGGTGCTGGTGCCACAACACTGCAACCCCTCACAGACACTCTAGTTGGAACGCAGGAACGAGCCCTGCTGCAAAGTATTGCATCAAAAATTGTAATTACACGCCCCTGTTAGACAGGGGCAGAAAAATTGGGTCTTAGGCACTGGTGCTGGTGCCACAACACTGCAACCCCTCACAGACACTCTAGTTGAAACGCAGGAACAAGCCCTGCTGCAAAGTATTGCATCAAAAATTGTAATTACACGCCCCTGTTAGACAGGGGCTGAAAAATTGGGTCTTAGGCACTGGTGCTGGTGCCACAACACTGCAACCCCTCACAGACACTCTAGTTGGAATGCAGGAACGAGCCCTGCTGCAAAGTATTACATCAAAAATTGTAATTACACGCCCCTGTTAAACAGGGGCTGAAAAATTGTGCCTTAGGCACTGGTGGTGGCGCCCAGAACCAAAAATGTTCTTACAAGCTATCAGCGTGATGATTGAGGAGGAAGAGGATAATTACTCAGGGATAGTCACTCAGCATCAGCATAGGCAGTCTTTGAAGGGATCTGAGATTTCAAAAAAAATTATTCGGTTACATCTGCATCAGGTGCTTGGTAGCTGGTGGTGATCCAAGACTGATTCATTTTTATGAAGGTCAGCCGATCGACCGAGTCGGTGGACAGACGCACCCTGTGATCGGTTACCACGCCTCCAGCAGCACTGAATGTGCGTTCCGAAAGAACGCTGGATGCAGGACAGGCCAGTAGCTCAATTGCATACTGTGCAAGCTCTGGCCAGTGATCCATCCTCAAGACCCAGTAACCCAGAGGATTTTCGGTGGGAAAGGTGTCCAAGTCTGATCTTGCCCCTAGGTATTCCTGCACCATGTAAAACAGACGCTGGCGATGGTTGCTGGAACCGATCATACCTTGGGGCTGCGGACCAAAAAATTGTCTGAACGCATAGGTCAGACGGCCACCTTCTCCACCGCTCCTTCTTTGACTGACCGAAGCCTCAGCAACACGTTGTCCAGAAACAGGAGTTTGTAACCTCCCAGTCTCTGGGAACGCGTTGCACAGACCTTTCTGCAAGGCCCCCCGAAGATGTTTCATCCTCTGCTCCCTCTGTGATGGCAAGATAAGGTTCGCAACCTTACCCTTGTAACGTGGATCAAGGAGGGTTGCCAGCCAGTATTGGTCCTTCTCCTTGATACCACGAATACGAGGATCCTTACGCAGGCTTTGCAGGATCAGGGAGGCCATGCAGCGTAGGTTTGCTGAGGCATTCCGTCCGGAGTCCTCTGGGTCACTAAGGACAACAACGTCCGCAGCCACCTCCTCCCAGCCACGTACAAGTCCATGTGTTCCTTGGGACTGATCCCTTAAAGACTGCTGCTGATGCTGAGTGCCAGGCTCCACCTCCATACTGACACAATCTTCCTCCTCCTCCTCCTCCTCCTCGTCCTCTTCCTGTGTGATCGGCGGGCACGCAGGAACACTGTCTGGATAAAGGGGGCCTTGAGAGCTAAGGAAGTCCTCCTCTTCCTGCCTCTGTTCTGCCTCAAGTGCCCTGTCCATTATTCCATGCAGCGTGTGCTCCAACAGGTGGACAAGGGGGACAGTGTCACTGATGCATGCACTGTCAGTGCTCACCATCCTCGTGGCCTCCTCGAATGGTGACAGGACAGTGCATGCATCCCTGATCATGGCCCACTGGCGTGGGGAAAAAAAACCAAGCTCCCCTGACCCTGTCCTGGTGCCATAGTCGCACAGGTACTCATTGATGGCCCTCTGCTGCGTGTGCAGCCGCTGCAGCATGGCCAACGTTGAGTTCCACCTGGTGGGCATGTCACAGATTAGGCGGTTCTTGGGCAGGTTAAACTCTTTTTGGAGGTCTGTCAGCCGAGCACTGGCATTATATGACCGGCGGAAATGCACACAGACTTTCCTGGCCTGCCTCAGGACATCCTGTAAGCCCGGGTACCTGCCCAAGAACCGCTGCACCACCAAGTTAAGGACGTGAGCCAAACAGGGCACATGGGTCATTTGTCCCTGTCAGAGGGCAGAGAGGAGGTTGGTGCCATTGTCGCAAACCACCATTCCTGCCTTAAGTTGGCGTGGCGTCAACCACCTCTGAACCTGCCCCTGCAGAGCTGACAGAACCTCTGCCCCAGTGTGGCTCCTGTCCCCCAAGCACACCAGCTCAAGCACCGCATGGCATCTTTTGGCCTGCGTACTTGCGTAGCCCCTTGAACGCCTACGGAGCACCGCTGGTTCCGAGGAAGAGGCCATGGAGGAAGAAGAAGAGGAGGGGGTGGAGGAGAGAGGTGTGTCACAATCAGCATTTTGGAGGCGTGGTGGCGGAACAACCTCCAACACTACTGCACCTTGTCCTGCATCCTTCCCAGCTGCCAGCAGAGTCACCCAATGCGCCGTGAAACTTAAGTAACGTCCCTGTCCATGCCTGCTGGACCATGAGTCAGCGGTAATATGCACCTTACCGCTGACCGCCCTGTCCAGCGAGGCATGGACATTGCCTTCCACATGCCGGTAGAGAGCCGGAATCGCCTTCCGTGAGAAAAAGTGGCGTTTGGGTACCTGCCACTGAGGAACCGCACATTCCACAAACTCACGGAAGGGGGCAGAGTCTACCAACTGAAAAGGCAGCAGTTGAAGTGCTAGCAATTTTGCCAAGCTAGCATTCAACCGCTGGGCATGTGGATGGCTGGGAGCAAACTTCTTTCGGCGGTGCAGCAGCTGGGGCAGGGAAATTTGCCTGGTACAATCTGACGTCGGTGTACCAAAAGCAGATTGCCCATAAGTACTTGGCTGTGACACACCTAATTCTACACCTTCATTCCTCTCACTGCAGGTCGCAGAGAGGACTGAAGGTCTAGTGGGGTTGGAAATCTCAGCTGATGAGGAGCAAGGAGAGATCGTCTTTGTTCTTTGGTGTGGGTCTTTTAGATACGCTTGCCAACGAACTGCATGGCAGGTCAACATATGTCTGGTCAAGCATGTGGTACCCAAGCGGGAGATGTTTTGGCCACGCGAGATACGCTTGAGACATATATTGCAAATAGCAGCGGTGCGATCTGATGCACTCGTCTCAAAAAAGGCCCACACCAAAGAACTTTTTGAATAACGCGCAGAGACTGCAGCGCCCTGCACATGTGGAGCTTTGGGGTGTGATGCAGTCAATGTGCTGCCCTTAGGCTGGCCCCTGGAGGGCATCCTGCCTAGTTGGTGATGTGCCACCTCCTCCTCCTCCTCCTCCTCCTCCTCCTCCTCTCTCCTATCAGGCACCCACGTTGAGTCAGTGACCTCATCATCCCCTCCCTCCTCATCACTGGAGCAAACCTGGCAGTATGCTGCAGCAGGGGGAGCATGACTGCCAGATTGCTGTCCTTCTTGGGCACCCCCTCTGTCCGTGCTCATGTTACTGCCTTCATTGAGCTCAGTATCATCATCAGAGCCTTCCAAACGCTGGGCATCCTCCTGGAGCATGTACCCAACACTGTGGTCAAACAGTTCGAGGGAATCCTCATGAGGACATGGTGGAGCTAGGGAAGGAGTCACTGATGACATTGAGCTGAGGGAAGAGGCCGCTGCTTTGCCAGACAAAGCACCCTGGGCATGGGTGAGAGAGGATGAGGAGGATGAGGACGGCTTGGTCATCCACTCGACCAAGTCTTCCGCATGTTGCGGCTCAACACGGCCAGCTGCCGAAAAAAAGGCCAAGCGTGTCCCATGGCCACGTGCTGATGAGGATGCACCGTCTCCACGACCAGCACTAGACACAGAGCCTGCTTGCCCTCTCTTATTGGCTTGTGACTGTCTGCCTCTCCTTCTTGGCCTTCCAGACATACTAATGGCCTGTAGCTGCACTAAGCTGGGTTAGAACACCTGTAATTTTCTTCAGGTAGCTTTATATACTGTAACCAGACAAGCCTGCCTGTCAGTAGGAAGATAACAGGAACGGATCTAGCTGAACACTGTGAGCAGGACGTACTGCACTAAATGTATATAGCAGGAACGGATCTAGCTGAACACTGTGAGCAGGACGCACTGCACTGAATGTAAATAGCAGGAACGGATCTAGCTGAACACTGTGAGCAGGACGCACTGCACTGAATGTAAACAGCAGGAACGGATGTAGCTAAACACTGTGAGCAGGACGCACTGCACTGAATGTAAATAGCAGGAACGGATCTAGCTGAACACTGTGAGCAGGACGCACTGCACTGAATGTAAATAGCAGGAACGGATCTAGCTGAACACTGTGAGCAGCACGCACTGCACTGAATGTAAATAGCAGGAACGGATCTAGCTGAACACTGTGAGCAGGACGCACTGCACTGAATGTAAATAGCAGGAACGGATCTAGCTGAACACTGTGAGCAGGACGCACTGCACTGAATGTAAACAGCAGGAACGGATGTAGCTAAACACTGTGAGCAGGACGCACTGCACTGAATGTAAATAGCAGGAACGGATCTAGCTGAACACTGTGAGCAGGACGCACTGCACTGAATGTAAATAGCAGGAACGGATCTAGCTGAACACTGTGAGCAGCACGCACTGCACTGAATGTAAATAGCAGGAACGGATCTAGCTGAACACTGTGAGCAGGACGCACTGCACTGAATGTAAATAGCAGGAACGGATCTAGCTGAACACTGTGAGCAGGACGCACTGCACTGAATGTAAACAGCAGGAACGGATGTAGCTAAACACTGTGAGCAGGACGCACTGCACTGAATGTAAATAGCAGGAACGGATCTAGCTGAACACTGTGAGCAGGACGCACTGCACTGAATGTAAATAGCAGGAACGGATCTAGCTGAACACTGTGAGCAGCACGCACTGCACTGAATGTAAATAGCAGGAACGGATCTAGCTGAACACTGTGAGCAGGACGCACTGCACTGAATGTAAATAGCAGGAACGGATCTAGCTGAACACTGTGAGCAGGACGCACTGCACTGAATGTAAATAGCAGGAACGGATCTAGCTGAACACTGTGAGCAGGACGCACTGCACTGAATGTAAATAACAGGAACGGATCTAGCTGAACACTGTGAGCAGGACGCACTGCACTGAATGTAAATAGCAGGAACGGATCTAGCTGAACACTGTGAGCAGGACGCACTGCACTGAATGTAAACAGCAGGAACGGATGTAGCTAAACACTGTGAGCAGGACGCACTGCACTGAATGTAAATAGCAGGAACGGATCTAGCTGAACACTGTGAGCAGGACGCACTGCACTGAATGTAAATAGCAGGAACGGATCTAGCTGAACACTGTGAGCAGCACGCACTGCACTGAATGTAAATAGCAGGAACGGATCTAGCTGAACACTGTGAGCAGGACGCACTGCACTGAATGTAAATAGCAGGAACGGATCTAGCTGAACACTGTGAGCAGGACGCACTGCACTGAATGTAAATAGCAGGAACGGATCTAGCTGAACACTGTGAGCAGGACGCACTGCACTGAATGTAAATAACAGGAACGGATCTAGCTGAACACTGTGAGCAGGACACACTGTACTAAATGTAAATAGTCTAGCTGCCTGACCGTGGTACTAATAGGATCAAAAAGAACACCTGTAATTTTCTTCAGGTAGCTTTATATACTGTAACCAGACAAGCCTGCCTGTCAGTAGGAAGATAACAGGAACGGATCTAGCTGAACACTGTGAGCAGGACGTACTGCACTAAATGTATATAGCAGGAACGGATCTAGCTGAACACTGTGAGCAGGACGCACTGCACTGAATGTAAATAGCAGGAACGGATCTAGCTGAACACTGTGAGCAGGACGCACTGCACTGAATGTAAATAGCAGGAACGGATCTAGCTGAACACTGTGAGCAGGACGCACTGCACTGAATGTAAACAGCAGGAACGGATGTAGCTAAACACTGTGAGCAGGACGCACTGCACTGAATGTAAATAGCAGGAACGGATCTAGCTGAACACTGTGAGCAGGACGCACTGCACTGAATGTAAATAGCAGGAACGGATCTAGCTGAACACTGTGAGCAGCACGCACTGCACTGAATGTAAATAGCAGGAACGGATCTAGCTGAACACTGTGAGCAGGACGCACTGCACTGAATGTAAATAGCAGGAACGGATCTAGCTGAACACTGTGAGCAGGACGCACTGCACTAAATGTAAATACCAGGAACGGATCTAGCTGAACACTGTGAGCAGGACGCACTGCACTGAATGTAAATAGCAGGAACGGATCTAGCTGAACACTGTGAGCAGGACGCACTGCACTGAATGTAAATAGCAGGAACGGATCTAGCTGAACACTGTGAGCAGCACGCACTGCACTGAATGTAAATAGCAGGAACGGATCTAGCTGAACACTGTGAGCAGGAAGCACTGTACTGAATGTAAATAGCAGGAACGGATCTAGCTGAACACTGTGAGCAGGACACACTGCACTGAATGTAAATAGTCTAGATAGAAGATAACAGGAACGGATCTAGCTAAACTGAATACAGTGTATATATATATATGCAACACCTGGGATGCATATATATACACAATACACTGTAAGTGCAGCTAACTGACTGACTGTTCTGCCTAATCTATCTAACTCAAATCAAATGACACTGTCTCTCTCTCTCTCTATCGCTCAGCACACCGGAACACACACTACACAGGGCCGCCGTGCAGGCGGCCTTATATAGTGTGGGGTGTGTACTAAATCCCCTGAGCCATAATTGGCCAAAGCCACCCTGGCTTTGGCCAATTACAGCTCTCTCTACTGACGGCGCTGTGATTGGCCAAGCATGCGGGTCATAGTGCATGCTTGGCCAATCATCAGCCAGCAATGCACTGCGATGCCGCAGTGAATTATGGGCCGTGACGCGCCACACGAATTTGGCGCGAACGGCCCATATCGTTCGCAATTCGACGGACGGTCGAACAGCCGATGTTCGAGTCGAACATGGGTTCGACTCGAACACGAAGCTCATCCCTACTCCTGATCAGAGGAACCGTTGCTGTATCGCTGGGTCAGGTGAGAGGGCCGATCGGCCATTATCTACTAACGTTCATAGGAAATGCAGTATCTGATCATCTCCTGTACTATGTCTGCAGTCTCTGACCATCTCCTGTAATATGTCTGCAGTCACTGATCATCTCCTGTATTATGTCTGCAGTCTCTGATCATCTCCTGTATTATGTCTGCAGTCTCTGATCATCTCCTGTACTATGTCTGCAGTCTCTGATCATCTCCTGTACTATGTCTGCAGTCTCTGATCATCTCCTGTACTATGTCTGCAGTCTCTGATCATCTCCTGTACTATGTCTGCAGTCTCTGACCATCTCCTGTAATATGTCTGCAGTCTCTGATCATCTCCTGTACTATGTCTGCAGTCTCTGATCATCTCCTGTACTATGTCTGCAGTCTCTGATCATCTCCTGTACTGTGTCTGCAGTCTCTGATCATCTCATGTACTATGTCTGCAGTCTCTGATCATCTCCTGTACTATGTCTGCAGTCTCTGATCATCTCCTGTATTGTGTCTGCAGTCTCTGATCATCTCCTGTACTATGTCTGCAGTCTCTGACCATCTCCTGTACTATGTCTGCAGTCTCTGACCATCTCCTGTAATATGTCTGCAGTCTCTGACCATCTCCTGTATTATGTCTGCAGTCTCTGATCATCTCCTGTATTATGTCTGCAGTCTCTGATCATCTCCTGTACTATGTCTGCAGTCTCTGATCATCTCCTGTACTATGTCTGCAGTCTCTGATCATCTCCTGTACTATGTCTGCAGTCTCTGATCATCTCCTGTACTATGTCTGCAGTCTCTGACCATCTCCTGTACTGTGTCTGCAGTCTCTGATCATCTCTTATATCCTGTCTGCAGTCTCTGATCATCTCCTGTAGTATGTCTGCAGTCTCTGATCATCTCCTGTAGTATGTCTGCAGTCTCTGATCATCTCCTGTAGTATGTCTGCAGTCTCTGATCATCTCCTGTATTATGTCTGCAGTCTCTGATCATCTCTTATATCCCGTCTGCAGTCTCTGACCATCTCCTGTATTATGTCTGCAGTCTCTGATCATCTCCTGTATTATGTCTGCAGTCTCTGATCATCTCCTGTACTATGTCTGCAGTCTCTGATCATCTCATGTACTGTGTCTGCAGTCTCTGATCATCTCCTGTACTATGTCTGCAGTCTCTGATCATCTCCTGTATTATGTCTGCAGTCTCTGACCATCTCCTGTACTATGTCTGCAGTCTCTGATCATCTCTTATATCCTGTCTGCAGTCTCTGACCATCTCCTGTAGTATGTCTGCAGTCTCTGGTCATCTCCTGTAGTATGTCTGCAGTCTTTGATCATCTCTTATATCCTGTCTGCAGTCTCTGATCATCTCCTGTAGTATGTCTGCAGTCTCTGATCATCTCCTGTATTATGTCTGCAGTCTCTGATCATCTCCTGTACTATGTCTGCAGTCTCTGATCATCTCCTGTACTATGTCTGCAGTCTCTGATCATCTCCTGTATTATGTCTGCAGTCTCTGATCATCTCCTGTATCATGTCTGCAGTCTCTGACCATCTCTTGTACTATGTCTGCAATCTCTGATCATCTCTTGTACTATATCTGCAGTCTCTGATCATCTCCTGTATTATGTCTGCAGTCTCTGATCATATCCTGTACTTTGTCTGAAGTCTTTGATCATCTCTTATATCCTGTCTGCAGTCTCTGATCATCTCCTGTACTATGTCTGCAGTCTCTGATCATCTCCTGTACTATGTCTGCAGTCTCTGACCATCTCCTGTAATATGTCTGCAGTCTCTGACCATCTCTTGTACTATGTCTGCAGTCTCTGATCATCTCCTGTACTATGTCTGCAGTCTCTGATCATCTCCTGTATTATGTCTGCAGTCTCTGATCATCTCATGTACTATGTCTGCAGTCTCTGATCATCTCCTGTACTATGTCTGCAGTCTCTGATCATCTCCTATACTATGTCTGCAGTCTCTGATCATCTCATGTACTATGTCTGCAGTCTCTGATCATCTCCTGTACTATGTCTGCAGTCTCTGATCATCTCCTGTACTATGTCTGCAGTCTCTGATCATCTCCTGTATTAATATGCAGTCTCTGACCATCTCCTGTACTATGTATGCAGTCTCTGATCATCTCTTATATCCTGTCTGCAGTCTTTGATCATCTCCTGTAGTATGTCTGCAGTCGCTGATCATCTCCTGTAGTATGTCTGCAGTCTCTGATCATCTCCTGTAGTATGTCTGCAGTCTCTGATCATCTCCTGTACTATGTCTGCAGTCTCTGATCATCTCCTGTATTATGTCTGCAGTCTCTGATCATCTCCTGTACTATGTCTGCAGTCTCTGATCATCTCCTGTACTATGTCTGCAGTCTCTGATCAACTCCTGTATTATGTCTGCAGTCTCTGATCATCTCCTGTACTATGTCTGCAGTCTCTGACCATCTCCTGTACTATGTCTGCAGTCTCTGACCATCTCCTGTACTGTGTCTGCAGTCTCTGACCCTCTCCTGTATTATGTCTGCAGTCTCTGATCATCTCCTGTACTATGTATGCAGTCTCTGATCATCTCCTGTACTATGTCTGAAGTCTTTGATCATCTCTTATATCCTGTCTGCAGTCTCTGATCATCTCCTGTACTATGTCTGCAGTCTCTGATCATCTCCTGTACTATGTCTGCAGTCTCTGATCATCTCCTGTATTATGTCTGCAGTCTCTGATAATCTCCTGTACTATGTCTGCAGTCTCTGATCATCTCATGTACTATGTCTGCAGTCTCTGATCATCTCCTGTACTATGTCTGCAGTCTCTGATCATCTCCTATACTATGTCTGCAGTCTCTGATCATCTCATGTACTATGTCTGCAGTCTCTGATCATCTCCTGTACTATGTCTGCAGTCTCTGATCATCTCATGTACTATGTCTGCAGTCTCTGATCATCTCCTGTACTATGTCTGCAGTCTCTGATCATCTCCTGTACTATGTCTGCAGTCTCTGATCATCTCCTGTATTATGTCTGCAGTCTCTGACCATCTCCTGTACTATGTATGCAGTCTCTGATCATCTCTTATATCCTGTCTGCAGTCTCTGATCATCTCCTGTAGTATGTCTGCAGTCGCTGATCATCTCCTGTAGTATGTCTGCAGTCTCTGATCATCTCCTGTAGTATGTCTGCAGTCTCTGATCATCTCCTGTACTATGTCTGCAGTCTCTGATCATCTCCTGTATTATGTCTGCAGTCTCTGATCATCTCCTGTACTATGTCTGCAGTCTCTGATCATCTCCTGTACTATGTCTGCAGTCTCTGATCAACTCCTGTATTATGTCTGCAGTCTCTGATCATCTCCCGTACTATGTCTGCAGTCTCTGACCATCTCCTGTACTATGTCTGCAGTCTCTGACCATCTCCTGTACTGTGTATGCAGTCTCTGATCATCTCTTATATCCTGTCTGCAGTCTCTGATCATCTCCTGTAGTATGTCTGCAGTCGCTGATCATCTCCTGTAGTATGTCTGCAGTCTCTGATCATCTCCTGTAGTATGTCTGCAGTCTCTGATCATCTCCTGTACTATGTCTGCAGTCTCTGATCATCTCCTGTATTATGTCTGCAGTCTCTGATCATCTCCTGTACTATGTCTGCAGTCTCTGATCATCTCCTGTACTATGTCTGCAGTCTCTGATCAACTCCTGTATTATGTCTGCAGTCTCTGATCATCTCCCGTACTATGTCTGCAGTCTCTGACCATCTCCTGTACTATGTCTGCAGTCTCTGACCATCTCCTGTACTGTGTCTGCAGTCTCTGACCCTCTCCTGTATTATGTCTGCAGTTTCTGATCATCTCCTGTACTATGTCTGCAGTCTCTGATCATCTCCTGTACTATGTCTGAAGTCCTTGATCATCTCTTATATCCTGTCTGCAGTCTCTGATCATCTCCTGTACTATGTCTGCAGTCTCTGATCATCTCCTGTACTATGTCTGCAGTCTCTGATCATCTCCTGTACTATGTCTGCAGTCTCTGATCATCTCCTGTACTATGTCTGCAATCTCTGATCATCTCCTGTACTATGTCTGCAGTCTCTGATCATCTCCTGTACTATGTCTGCAGTCTCTGACCATCTCCTGTACTATGTCTGCAGTCTCTGACCATCTCCTGTAATATATCTGCAGTCTCTGATCATCTCCTGTATTATGTCTGCAGTCTCTGATCATCTCCTGTATTATGTCTGCAGTCTCTGATCATCTCCTGTACTATGTCTGCAGTCTCTGACCATCTCCTGTATTATGTCTGCAGTCTCTGACCATCTCCTATATTATGTCTGCAGTCTCTGATCATCTCCTGTATCATGTCTGCAGTCTCTGACCATCTCCTGTATTATATCTACAGTCTCTGATCATCTCCTGTATTATGTCTGCAGTCTCTGATCATCTCCTGTATTATGTCTGCAGTCCCTGACCATCTCCTGTATTATGTCTGGGGGATCTTTCTAACAGACTCTCTAACAGAAGCCATCTCTGTGTGCATCAGAGAGACCCCCCTCCAGGTCTCATTAGTGTACCCTCTTCCTGTATTTTCTTTATTAAAAGATTATGGGAGGATCCTAGGGTAACAAAGACTTCTTAGGGGAGCATCTCTGTGTTTGAGTCATTGCCATAGAAACATTTGTAAAGGGGAGGAGTTGGTAAGATGACCACGCCCATGTGGGGGCGCCAAAAATATTTCTGCACCCAGGCGCCGGTGACCCTAGGATCGGCCCTGGATGTTTGGTTTGCCAGTATAACACCTGTGGCAGAAGGACTAGTCATGTTTTTTCCTCTACCGTAACTGGGCGCACGTACACAATCAAACAGTTCAGTATGTGTGCAACCACAGGGATTGTATATTTGATAACTTGCCCCTGCGGGAAACAATATGTGGGCCGTACTATTAGATCTTTTACTGTACGTGTCTCGGAACATATTAATTTAATTAAAGCAGGTAGTACCAAACACACAGTTCCCAGGCACTACAGGGAATGTCATGATAGAAATCATGAGGGTACTCAGTTCCTTGTCATAGACAAATACACGGCCCCTTGGCGGGGGGGTCGACACTTAGGGGTGTCTCCCGTTTAGAAACATATTGGATATATAAGTTGGGGTCCCATTTCCCGCAAGGGATTAACGTGGAATGGGACATCAACTCTTTTATCAACCAGGCATAGATACTATTAATTTTTCGACCTCTCTTCATTTTACATATAATCCAATATACGACATTCATGTCTTTCTGATATCATTATAATTTTTCATATACATTATTATTATCATTTTTCATACTGTATATGTGTTTTGGGGTTTTAAGTATGTTCTGAATTGTACTGATGCCCCCTATTGGCAGTGTCCGGTAGATTTTAATTTCAGGGCTATATCCATACGTAGTTAAACATGTTCCGGTTGTTTACAGACTTTCTATTGACCTTTCATAACCTAATTTTTATATCGATTTTTATCCTATTATTTTTAATCATTCCCAAAAAACTTTTTTCTAAATTTTTTATTTATTTTCACGTATTTCAGCCCCTATATACTTCCCATTAAGTCTTTGCTGTATGTGTCCACCTTTGCTGACACTTTAACGGTCCTCCCGGTCTTGTATCTAAGCTGGGCTCCACCTTCTGGGGAGTTGTGACCGAACACGATTTAGTCATAGGTGTTTTCAAAGAGAGGCTTGGCTAGATGTGGAGCGCATTGCCGGCGCTGTCGTGAGTTGCGTGTGACGTCATCGCGCAACACGACAACGAGGCTTGATTTAGGGGGTGGAGCTCAGTGCGGTCACTGGGCTTTCACCTATCTGTTAAGGGGAAATGAAAGTGAGGCTTGGTTCCGGTTTTTATACCGGCCTCAATCTAAGCCGTTTCTTTCCTTCTTATTCCCTTTTAATGTCCATTGCAGGCTTATACAAACCAAATATAGATGCCTATCTATATGTATGGTCTAATTTGGTGTACTTATACCCCCAAACCGGAAATAAAGGTCGTCAGAAGCACTTCCGGTTTCGGACATTCCCAGTGGGGGTCATCATTCATCATTTATCTATATATAGAGCGGTGGGATGAGGGGGTCCACACCCCAGATGATGACTTTTTAGTTGAAACATGTCAAAAAAAGGGTGGACCCCTCATAACTACCGCTACAAGACTATATGCTGTTTTTATCTTCTGAAAATGTGAGTTTGTTTTTCTTTTATTTTAATAAATCCAAGTTCAAACGTTATTACGCTATGTGAGTGTTTTTTCCCTCACATGTTATCCATAATATTTACCTGGTTTACGGTGTATCCATCGCTGAGGAAGCCGTGCTGATCCTCTTTCCTCCCTGTGGGATGACATCTGGCCAGATTATTTGCCTAGACCTGTTGGTCATCCAGCCTTTTTGACCTGTATGGCCTACGCCATTTCAGGCCACATATTCTGGTAAGCCTCCTTGGTTTCCGGTGATGGTCCTGGCACCGATTTCAACCCTCTGTGCACTCCCCGTTTCTCCACGGTTTATTTACCTACCAAGTTGCCGGCTCAGAACCATCCCTCTGCATGCTCAGGAGACACCTGTTTACCATCATCATTTTCTCACCATTATCACAGACTTTTTTGCTTGTGTTTGCACACTTATTTGGACTATACATTTCACTTGTTTTACACTTAGTACAATATATGTTTATTGATTGATATTCTTTTATTCATTAATTTGTAATCCACTGAATTTTTTGGCTCATACCAAAACATTTGATTGTAGTCACTGTATTTGTACACTTCTTTTTCCACGTAATTATTAGCGCCACACTTTTGAATTTTTATTGTTAAGAATTACAGACCTACAATATAAAACGCCAAATTTCCATGCAAAATAATTGTACCGCTTTTAGCACCTAAAATCCGAAATAATCATACCGCCAGGGAGGTTAAAGCAAA
The DNA here is from genome assembly GCA_037952925.1 of Lithobates clamitans. Classification (NCBI taxonomy): domain Eukaryota; kingdom Metazoa; phylum Chordata; class Amphibia; order Anura; family Ranidae; genus Lithobates; species Lithobates clamitans. The sequence continues at coordinate 2,970,139 of JBBGZY010000720.1, forward strand.
CCAAATTAATTAATAATATAAACAGTGATCATAGTCCTTAGTGTGCTAAATCATTGACATTCAGCAGACCCCTATATCACAAACCTCCAGGTGCACCTTTACTCAATTAGTGCAAGTGTGTGCAAAGCAGTTGATAATTAATAGTCATAGTCCATATAGTAATAAAAGTCTTCAAATCCAATGTTCAAAATTATTTCCAAAGAAACTGTGACTGGGGTGCTCTCAGATGATATTGGTGACTTATTGTACTCCCCCTCGGCTACGGCGCACGCTACGTCACTTCCGGGTACGGTCTTTGCTTGGAACGCAGGTGGAGCGCAAACACCTCGTTACCAGCGTACGCTGTCGCATCCACACCAGCCCGATTTCAGGCACGTTCCACTTGGCATATCCACCCGGGATGGTGCTTTGACTTATCAGCACTGGATTTATTTTATTTTATTATTCTAGTTTTTAGTTTTATATGTTTTTTTTTCAGTCATTTTAATCCTTATGGTGTAATCATTTGGAGAGTTGTAAAATAAAACTTCTTACCTTACTACACTATGGGAGCCTTCTATTCCTTTTTCCACGAGGGAGCCATTGGGAACATACCTTAAATACAACACGGTGAGCGGAGACCAATTTGGATACCTCAGATGATCGTGGTGGAGAGGAGCTTGTGGCCGTGATACCCTATGCTGTTTGCCCTTTTGGGGTTGCGGGATTCGGTGAGTGGGGACCCGTGAGGGGGAGCACAATAAGTCACCAATAACATCTAAGGACTATGATCACTGTTTATATTATTCATTAATTTGGTTTGCTTTAAGGTGTACTGTATGGTTTTTGCTAATAAGTCAGTACTACCAGTCTTGGCTTGTTGGTGAAGATCTATCACAAAATAGGGGTTCAGCCTATAACCCCCTTTTTTCTAGTGTGGTCACATGTATGATTTATGAATTTGGAACTATTTAGTTTTTTCTAGTGTGGTCACATGTATGAGTTATGAATTTGGAACTGTTTCATTTTCTCACTGAAGACTGCACTGTTGCACATTAGAATTCTCTGGCACATAATAGGGTTGGTGGTAATTTGTACCACCACTAGGGGCACAGTAGGAGGTAAAAATTGGTTCTAGAAAGCAAGGGACTATACAATAAAACCTCCCTCCCATTATACCATCCCATTTATCCTAAAGGTAGCGCCATACCCCAGTATATATTTTAAACTCTAGGGAAGTCATACCTCTATTAGATACATTCTTGGATTGACATTATCGGTCTGTCCTTTTTCTCCTCGCTCAACGGTCTCTGAGTCTGTGGTCCCGTACATTGCAAGTCAAGACTTGGGTGGCCGGGTGAGGTGACCAGCCAGTCCTCTGTAACTGGCGTTGGTTTATCCTATTTGTGAAGGGTGGACATGTCTTCCTTTGGGGGTGCCCTTTGTGGAGCTGTTGTACCTACTGGGGTCTACTGCTTACTCTGGGGACAAAGCATCTGTCTTGTCTACCCCTCCCCGTCCCCCTGTCCTTGGCCTCTGTGGAGCTGTGGCTGATCGATCTCTTCCTACTGGATGCTGGGGATGTCCTGGAGAATTAATTGATAACACACGTGGTCAGTATTTGTATATATACATTATTGTAATAAATGTTTTATTGTATACTGCATTAGCTAGGCTATGCCATGGAAAGTTTTAACAATGCTTTACTTACTGCATATGCCTATGAATGCGTTTTCTTTTTGTTTGCTTATTTCTGTTCTATAATTTTTAGATGTAAAATTCATTGTGACCAAACCTGCTACCCCTGAAGAAGAGGTCTACCTATTATACCTCGAAACGTTAGGTCGTTTTTCTATTGTTGTAAATCAATTTTCCCAATAGAATTGGTTATTGTCCTATGTTTATAATTCCCCCTTATTCATCAATGTGCATCAATTTTACTTATGCATTACTATCATATGTCATGGTGACCTTTTTTAAACTTTTTCTAATAAATATAATATATTTTAATATCTTTTTCCAATTCTGTACTTATATTGTGAGTGACTCATTCCAAAAGTCCCATTAGAGGATCCACACTCCTTGTGAGTGTTTTTGTGTTTTGTACTATATAGGGATGTGGGTTCTTTTAACAATTCAAATTCATATTGGGGTGACACCATTTGCTCTTATGTGTTATTGAGCTTGACCCCATTTGGGTTTAGTAGGTGGGGTAGGTTCAACAGTGATATGTGTGTCATATAAAGCAGTGGTATTTCTACCACTGCTATCTATAACATCTTCCTTCCTGTTAATTGTTGTTCAGGAAGCTACAGGTGCAGAGATTAATCTTTCTTGACACCAAGTGGAAACAGAGATAATACTGATTAATTTCCTGTATGAAACGCATTAAGAAAGGAGACTGGTATCTGTCAAGAAAGATGAAGATCTGGATTACTTAACTTACTTTGTTGGACACCTGGGGGATATATTTTCAGGGAGGGAATTGTAATACAAATGACCATTCCTGCCCCTTCATTTACTTTCAAATAACAGCTTGGAGAGCTGCCATTAGCAGCAAGAAGTGCAACATGTATGAACAGGCCAGCCAGATCAATGGGTTTTTTACTTTGGGCAATTGGTGGGCGTCCATCATGATTGACAAGAGTTTGCATTGATTAACAGTATGACTTACAGTGGAGTTACAATGCTGTTTTGGCCCTTTACTGCAATCTGTGATCAGCTATATCTTAAAGACACAGCGGTCACAGTGCGTGCCTGATGCATGCCCCAGGTATACAGTTTCTCACAAAAATGAGTACAATCCTCACATTTTTGTAAATATTTTATTATATCTTTTCATGTGACAACACTAAGGAATTGACACTTTGCTACAATGTATAGTACTAAAGTAGTGAGTGTACTGCTTGTCCAACAGTGTAAATTTGCTGTCCCCTCAAAATAACTCAACACACAGCCATTAATGTCTAAACCGCTGGCAACAAAAGTGAGTACACCCCTACGTGAAAATGTCCAAATTGGGCCCAAAGGGTCAATATTTTGTGTGGCCATTATTATTAATACAAATGACCATTCCTGCCTCTTTGTTTACTTTCAAATAACAGCTTGGAGAGCTGCCATTAGCAGCAAGAAGTGCAACATGTATGAACAGGCCAGCCAGATCAATGGGTTTTTTTTATTTTGGGCAATTGGTGGGCATGCTTCATCATGATTGACAAGAATTTGCAGTGCTAAACAGCATTACTGACAGTGGAGTTACAATGCTGTTTTGCCCCTTTACTGCGATCTGTGATCAGCTGTATCTTAAAGACACAGCGGTCACAGTGCGTGCCTGATGCACACCCCAGGGGATGCGTGGGAGGGTGGTTCTGAGAGGGTGTTCATGGACATCCTCCCAAAGCCGTGCTGTAGCTATCTTTCTGCTATAGCACAGTCATGGGGTGGTTAAGATTTTTTTCAGATTTGTAACTTAGAAACGTAAGCCAAATATGTACAAATTGCAATTGGTCACATATTACTGGAAATGTCACCCCAACATGCTCAACAACTGGCTATTTGGCTGTTAGTTGCTAGACATTTCTATAGCTGTTCTTGTTTTACAGTCATCTAAAACTAACCGCTATAACGGCTCAATGCTGTAACTGTGTGCAACAAATGGTTAAAGAGTTGTAAAGTCTTGAGGGTTTTCACCTTAATGCATGGAATGCATTAAGGTGAAAAACCTTCTGTGCTGCAGCAGCCCCCCTGGATACCCCCACCTTTTTTCTTACCTGAACCCGATCGTTCCAGCAAGAGAACAAGCCCAGCAGCTCCAGTAGCTCTTGGGTCCTCATTGGAAAAATTGATAGCAGCAAGAGCCTTTGGCTCCTGCTGCTGTCAATGAAGTTCAGTGACATGGGAGCCGATGGGACGAGTCCTGCTCTCTGTGTAAATAGACGCAGCAGCAGGACTCGGAAGCACGCCCGCATGAGTGCCCCCATGGAAAGCGGCTTTTCCGTGGGGGCACTTGATGGGGAGGAGAAGCCAGGAGCGCCGCCAGAGAACCCCAGAAAAGAAGGAGTGGGGCCGCTCTGTGCAAAACCCTTGCACAGAGCAGGAAAGTATGACAAGTTTGATATTTAAAAAAAACCAAAAAAAAAACCCTTTAGGTTTCATGTACACAGCTGCTGCTAAATGGACCTTTAGGAGCAGTTGGGCATTTTTTTTAACTGCTCCTGAACTCTCCTCTAAGTTATCTTATCAGTACATGTACACAGAGTGATTTATAGTTGTTTCTAGGCAGTTGGCTTTAGAGGCCTTTTTTGGAAAGCAAAAAAATGAGTTCAGACGCTGAGTTTAGAGGCATTTCAAGTGCCAAACGCTTCTAAACACTTTTAAACACGGTAACTCATGCTTGGCCGCCTTCGTTTACAGTCGTTTTTCCTGTTTGGTTATTTAAAAAAAAATCTAATTTTTACTTTTTTTTTTCAATTGCTTCTAAACGCAAACGCGGCAAAAAGCCGCTAAACGCAGCATGTAAACGTGGCAAAACGGACATTTTAAACGTGGGTTACTATATGTCAAATTAAATCATTCAGGAGAGGTTGTAAAAACGTCCCGTGTACATTAAGCCTTACAATCACTTTAAATTAGGGCAAAATGCAATGGTCTACTGACAATAATTAAAGTCAAAGAGGAGCAAGTTGAAGTTAGGCCTAAATGATCCTAGAAATCTGTAACCAACTGCTGGCAATTTTAAGTGGTGCAGCTTATGTGATGCACATTCACAATTAGTGCTTCAGAACCCTTCACTTTAATAGGATCTCATTTTTACACTGAGACCTCTGCTTGACTTTACTTTCTCTTAAGTTGTTTACTTTTATTTATTTTTTGACGGGTGAAGCAGGTATGTGCATAGTATTAGCATTTTCAAGAGCAAAACAATCAATCTAAGGTATGATAGAAATCTGACAGCTATTAGGAACCATTTGACAGCATCAGTCTGTTTTTTCCAGCTCATTTATAACTTCAGGCACCATTTGATGTTTGACTTTCTCTTTCATGCAGAACAATTGCATATCTCTTCTATACCACTTTACATACAGTACATACAAAAGCACTGACAAAGTTAAAAATAAATATGCTTGTGATAACATAAACAGCGTGAACAAGTATATAGACAGATCAGAACTAAACTATTGGTTTTAAAAGTGATACACATCTGTAAATTTCTACATAAAGATGTACAGTTTCTCACAAAAATGAGTACAATCCTCACATTTTTGTAAATATTTTATTATATCTTTTCATGTGACAACACTAAGGAATTGACACTTTGCTACAATGTATAGTACTAAAGTAGTGAGTGTACTGCTTGTCCAACAGTGTAAATTTGCTGTCCCCTCAAAATAACTCAACACACAGCCAGTAATGTCTAAACCGCTGGCAACAAAAGTGAGTACACCCCTAAGTGAAAATGTCCAAATTGGGCCCAAAGGGTCAATATTTTGTGTGGCCATCATTATTTTCAAGCACTGCCTTAACCCTCTTGTGCATGGAGTTCACCATAGCTTTACATGTTGCCACTGGAGTCCACTTCCACTCCTCCATGACAACATCATGGTGCTGGTGGATGTTAGAGACTTTGCGCTCCTCCATTTTCCATTTGAGGATGCCCACAGATGCTCAATAGGGTTTAGGTCTGGAGACATGCTTTGCCAGTCCATTACCCTCAGTTTCTTTAGCAAGGCAGTGGTCATCTTGGAGGTGTGTTTGGGGTCCTTATCAAGTTGGAATACTGCCCTGTGGCCCAGCCTCCAAAGGGAGGGGATCATGCTCTACTTCAGTATGTCACAGTACATGTTGGCATTCATGGTTCCCTCAATTAACTGTAGCTCCCCAGTGCAGGCAGCACTCATGCAGCCCCAGACCATGACACTCCCACCACCATGCTTGACTGTAGGAAAGACACACCTGTCTTTGTACTCCTCACCTGGTTGCTACCACACACGCTTGACACCATCTTTATCTTGGTCTCATCAGACCACAGGACATGGTTCCAGTAATCCATGTCCTTAGTCTGCTTGTTTTCAGCAAACTGTTTGTGGGCTTTCTTGTGCATCATCTTTAGAAGAGGCTTCCTTCTGGGACGACAGCCATCCAGACCAATTTGGTGCAGTGTGCGGCGTATAGTCTGAGCACTGACAGGCTGACCCCCCCATTCCTTCAACCTCTGCAGCAATGCTGGCAGCACTCATATGTCTACAGTGGAACCTCATTTTGTGAGTAACGTGGTTAACGAGCGTTTCGCAAAACGAACACTGTATTTCTAAAAATCCTAACTCGGTTTGCAAGTGTTGTCTCGCAAAACGAGCAGGATTCAGGCCAAAAGCAGTGTGCAGTACCGCTTTTGGCCTGAGGTGGGGGTGCCGGAGCCGAACAGCGCCGATTGTTGGTGTTCGGAAATGCACGGAAAGGCCCGGGGACAGTTCGGCTGACCTCGGCAAACCTTTGGAAAGGCTCATGAACAGAGTCTTTCCGAGGTTTGCAGAGGTCAGCCGAAGTGTGCTCAGGCCTTTTCGGCCATTTCCAAGGCTCTCCGGCACCCCCCGCCTCTAGCCGCATGCGGTATTGCATTCCATTGAAGTCAACGCGGCACAAATTATTTTCATTTCCATTGATTTCAATGGAAAAACACGTTTGATATGCGAGTACTTTGGATTACGAGCATACTTCTGGAACGGATTATGCTCATAATCCGAAGTTCCACTGTATTTCCCAAAGACAACCTCTGAATATGACGCTGAGCACGTGCACTCAACTTCTTTGGTCGAGCATGTTCTGAGTGGAGCCTGTCCTGTCAGTCCGCTGTATGGTCTTGGCCCCCATGCTGCAGCTCAGTTTCAGGGTCTTGGCAATCTTCTTATAGCCTAGGCCATATTTATGTAGAGCAACATTTTTTTTTTAGATCCTCAGAGCGTTTACTTTGCCATGAGGTGTCATGTTGAACTTCCAGTGACCAGTATGAGAGAGTAGAACAATAACACCAAATTTAACACACCTGCTCCCCATTCACACCTGAGACCTCACATGACACTGAATAGGGAAAATGGCTAATTGGGCCCAATTTGGACATTTTCACTTAGGGGTAGGGATGAGCCGAACACCCCCCGGTTCGGTTCGCACCAGAACCCGCGAACGGACCGAAAGTTCGCACGAACGTTAGAACCCCATTGACGTCTATGGGACTCGAACGTTCGAAATCAAAAGTGCTCATTTTAAAGGCTAATTTGCATGGTATTGTCCTAAAAAGGGTTTGGGGACCCGGGTCCTACCCCAGGGGACATGTATCAATGCAAAAAAAACTTTTAAAAACGGCCGTTTTTTCGGGAGCAGTGATTTTAATGATGCTTAAAGTAAAAAAAAAAAAAGGGAAATATTCCTTTAAATATCGTACCTGGGGGGTGTCTATAGTATGCCTGTAAAGTGACGCGTGTTTCCCATGTTTAGAACAGTCCCTGCACCAAATGTCATTTTTAAAGGAAAAAATCTCATTTAAAACTGCTTGCGGGTTTAATGTCATGTCGGGTCATGGCAATATGGATGAAAATCAGTGAGACAAACGGCATGGGTACCCCCCAGTCCATTACCAGGCCCTTTGGGTCTTGTATGGATATTAAGGGGAACCCCGCACCCAAATTAAAATAAGGAAAGGTGTGGGGCCACCAGGCCCTATATACTCTGAACAGCAGTATACAGGCGGTGCAAACAAGACAGGGACTGTAGGTTTGTTGTTAAGTAGAATCTGTTTGTAATTTTGAACATTTTTAACGTGTTTATCTCCAGCCAAAAAATCTTTTCTAAGCTTTTTGGAAAACATAGGGAAGGGTTATCACCCCTGTGACATTTGTTTTGCTGTCTTTCCTCCTCTTCAGAAGATTTCACCTCACTTTTTTGTCCCAATGAAAAATGTTTTTTGAAAATTTGGGTTTTTTTGTGGAACAAGGATTGGAAAGCATCAGTGGAAAGGAGAAATTGTTTTCCCATATTAACTCTTACAGGAGAGAATTTCCCTTCCTAGGGGTAGATTTCATCTCACTTCCTGTTGTCTCCTTCCGTTTGCAAGTAGGAGTCGTTTGTAAGTTAGATGTTTGAAAGTAGGGTCCTGCCCTATATACTCAGCAGAAATTTGGGCCTTAGGTGTTGCTGTGGCCACAACACTGTAAGCCCTCACAGGGCCCTGCTGTGAAATATTAGATCAAGAATTGTAATTACATGCCCCTGTTGAACAGGAGCTGAAAAATTAGGCCTTAGGCACTGGTGCTGGTGCCACAACACTGCAACCCCTCACAGACACTCTAGTTGGAACGCAGGAACGAGCCCTGCTGCAAAGTATTGCATCAAAAATTGTAATTACACGCCCCTGTTAGACAGGGGCAGAAAAATTGGGCCTTAGGCACTGGTGCTGGTGCCACAACACTGCAACCCCTCACAGACACTCTAGTTGGAATGCAGGAACGAGCCCTGCTGCAAAGTATTACATCAAAAATTGTAATTACACGCCCCTGTTAAACAGGGGCTGAAAAATTGTGCCTTAGGCACTGGTGGTGGCGCCCAGAACCAAAAATGTTCTTACAAGCTATCAGCGTGATGATTGAGGAGGAAGAGGATAATTACTCAGGGATAGTCACTCAGCATCAGCATAGGCAGTCTTTGAAGGGATCTGAGATTTCAAAAAAAATTATTCGGTTACATCAGCATCAGGTGCTTGGTAGCTGGTGGTGATCCAAGACTGATTCATTTTTATGAAGGTCAGCCGATCGACCGAGTCGGTGGACAGACGCACCCTGTGATCGGTTACCACGCCTCCAGCAGCACTGAATGTGCATTCCGAAAGAACGCTGGATGCAGGACAGGCCAGTAGCTCAATTGCATACTGTGCAAGCTCTGGCCAGTGATCCATCCTCAAGACCCAGTAACCCAGAGGATTTTCGGTGGGAAAGGTGTCCAAGTCTGATCTTGCCCCTAGGTATTCCTGCACCATGTAAAACAGACGCTGGCGATGGTTGCTGGAACCGATCATACCTTGGGGCTGCGGACCAAAAAATTGTCTGAACGCATAGGTCAGACGGCCACCTTCTCCACCGCTCCTTCTTTGACTGACCGAAGCCTCAGCAACACGTTGTCCAGAAACAGGAGTTTGTAACCTCCCAGTCTCTGGGAACGCGTTGCACAGACCTTTCTGCAAGGCCCCCCGAAGATGTTTCATCCTCTGCTCCCTCTGTGATGGCAAGATAAGGTTCGCAACCTTACCCTTGTAACGTGGATCAAGGAGGGTTGCCAGCCAGTATTGGTCCTTCTCCTTGATACCACGAATACGAGGATCCTTACGCAGGCTTTGCAGGATCAGGGAGGCCATGCAGCGTAGGTTTGCTGAGGCATTCCGTCCGGAGTCCTCTGGGTCACTAAGGACAACAACGTCCGCAGCCACCTCCTCCCAGCCACGTACAAGTCCATGTGTTCCTTGGGACTGATCCCTTAAAGACTGCTGCTGATGCTGAGTGCCAGGCTCCACCTCCATACTGACACAATCTTCCTCCTCCTCCTCCTCCTCCTCGTCCTCTTCCTGTGTGATCGGCGGGCACGCAGGAACACTGTCTGGATAAAGGGGGCCTTGAGAGCTAAGGAAGTCCTCCTCTTCCTGCCTCTGTTCTGCCTCAAGTGCCCTGTCCATTATTCCATGCAGCGTGTGCTCCAACAGGTGGACAAGGGGGACAGTGTCACTGATGCATGCACTGTCAGTGCTCACCATCCTCGTGGCCTCCTCGAATGGTGACAGGACAGTGCATGCATCCCTGATCATGGCCCACTGGCGTGGGGAAAAAAAACCAAGCTCCCCTGACCCTGTCCTGGTGCCATAGTCGCACAGGTACTCATTGATGGCCCTCTGCTGCGTGTGCAGCCGCTGCAGCATGGCCAACGTTGAGTTCCACCTGGTGGGCATGTCACAGATTAGGCGGTTCTTGGGCAGGTTAAACTCTTTTTGGAGGTCTGTCAGCCGAGCACTGGCATTATATGACCGGCGGAAATGCACACAGACTTTCCTGGCCTGCCTCAGGACATCCTGTAAGCCCGGGTACCTGCCCAAGAACCGCTGCACCACCAAGTTAAGGACGTGAGCCAAACAGGGCACATGGGTCATTTGTCCCTGTCAGAGGGCAGAGAGGAGGTTGGTGCCATTGTCGCAAACCACCATTCCTGCCTTAAGTTGGCGTGGCGTCAACCACCTCTGAACCTGCCCCTGCAGAGCTGACAGAACCTCTGCCCCAGTGTGGCTCCTGTCCCCCAAGCACACCAGCTCAAGCACCGCATGGCATCTTTTGGCCTGCGTACTTGCGTAGCCCCTTAAATGCCTACGGAGCACCGCTGGTTCCGAGGAAGAGGCCATGGAGGAAGAAGAAGAGGAGGGGGTGGAGGAGAGAGGTGTGTCACAATCAGCATTTTGGAGGCGTGGTGGCGGAACAACCTCCAACACTACTGCACCTTGTCCTGCATCCTTCCCAGCTGCCAGCAGAGTCACCCAATGCGCCGTGAAACTTAGGTAACGTCCCTGTCCATGCCTGCTGGACCATGAGTAAGCGGTAATATGCACCTTACCGCTGACCGCCCTGTCCAGCGAGGCATGGACATTGCCTTCCACATGCCAGTAGAGAGCCGGAATCGCCTTCCGTGAGAAAAAGTGGCGTTTGGGTACCTGCCACTGAGGAACCGCACATTCCACAAACTCACGGAAGGGGGCAGAGTCTACCAACTGAAAAGGCAGCAGTTGAAGTGCTAGCAATTTTGCCAAGCTAGCATTCAACCGCTGGGCATGTGGATGGCTGGGAGCAAACTTCTTTCGGCGGTGCAGCAGCTGGGGCAGGGAAATTTGCCTGGTACAATCTGACGTCGGTGTACCAAAAGCAGATTGCCCACAAGTACTTGGCTGTGACACACCTAATTCTACACCTTCATTCCTCTCAGTGCAGGTCTCAGAGAGGACTGAAGGTCTAGTGGGGTTGGAAATCTCAGCTGATGAGGAGCAAGGAGAGATCCTCTTTGATCTTTGGTGTGGGTCTTTTAGATACGCTTGCCAACGAACTGCATGGCAGGTCAACATATGTCTGGTCAAGCATGTGGTACCCAAGCGGGAGATGTTTTGGCCACGCGAGATACGCTTGAGACATATGTTGCAAATAGCAGCGGTGCGATCTGATGCACTCGTCTCAAAAAAGGCCCACACCAAAGAACTTTTTGAATAACGCGCAGAGACTGCAGCGCCCTGCACATGTGGAGCTTTGGGGTGTGATGCAGTCAATGTGCTGCCCTTAGGCTGGCCCCTGGAGGGCATCCTGCCTCGTTGGTGATGTGCCGCCTCCTCCTCCTCCTCCTCCTCTCTCCTATCAGGCACCCACGTTGAGTCAGTGACCTCATCATCCCCTCCCTCCTCATCACTGGAGCAAACCTGGCAGTATGCTGCAGCAGGGGGAGCATGACTGCCAGATTGCTGTCCTTCTTGGGCACCCCCTCTGTCCGTGCTCATGTTACTGCCTTCATCGAGCTCAGTATCATCATCAGAGCCTTCCAAACGCTGGGCATCCTCCTGGAGCATGTACCCAACACTGTGGTCAAACAGTTCGAGGGAATCCTCATGAGGACATGGTGGAGCTAGGGAAGGAGTCACTGATGACATTGAGCTGAGGGAAGAGGCCGCTGCTTTGCCAGACAAAGCACCCTGGGCATGGGTGAGAGAGGATGAGGAGGATGAGGACGGCTTGGTCATCCACTCGACCAAGTCTTCCGCATGTTGCGGCTCAACACGGCCAGCTGCCGAAAAAAAGGCCAAGCATGTCCCATGGCCACGTGCTGATGAGGATGCACCGTCTCCACGACCAGCACTAGACACAGAGCCTGCTTGCCCTCTCTTATTGGCTTGTGACTGTCTGCCTCTCCTTCTTGGCCTTCCAGACATACTAATGGCCTGTAGCTGCACTAAGCTGGGATAGAACACCTGTAATTTTCTTCAGGTAGCTTTATATACTGTAACCAGACAAGCCTGCCTGTCAGTAGGAAGATAACAGGAACGGATCTAGCTGAACACTGTGAGCAGGACGCACTGTACTAAATGTAAATAGTCTAGCTGCCTGACCGTGGTACTAATAGGATCAAATAGAACACCTGTAATTTTCTTCAGGTAGCTTTATATACTGTAACCAGACAAGCCTGCCTGTCAGTAGGAAGATAACAGGAACGGATCTAGCTGAACACTGTGAGCAGGACGCACTGTACTAAATGTAAATAGTCTAGCTGCCTGACCGTGGTACTAATAGGATCAAATAGAACACCTGTAATTTTCTTCAGGTAGCTTTATATACTGTAACCAGACAAGCCTGCCTGTCAGTAGGAAGATAACAGGAACGGATCTAGCTGAACACTGTGAGCAGGACGCACTGTACTAAATGTAAATAGTCTAGCTGCCTGACCGTGGTACTAATAGGATCAAATAGAACACCTGTAATTTTCTTCAGGTAGCTTTATATACTGTAACCAGACAAGCCTGCCTGTCAGTAGGAAGATAACAGGAACGGATCTAGCTGAACACTGTGAGCAGGACGCACTGTACTAAATGTAAATAGTCTAGCTGCCTGACCGTGGTACTAATAGGATCAAATAGAACACCTGTAATTTTCTTCAGGTAGCTTTATATACTGTAACCAGACAAGCCTGCCTGTCAGTAGGAAGATAACAGGAACGGATCTAGCTGAACACTGTGAGCAGGACGCACTGTACTAAATGTAAATAGTCTAGCTGCCTGACCGTGGTACTAATAGGATCAAATAGAACACCTGTAATTTTCTTCAGGTAGCTTTATATACTGTAACCAGACAAGCCTGCCTGTCAGTAGGAAGATAACAGGAACGGATCTAGCTGAACACTGTGAGCAGGACGCACTGCACTAAATGTAAATAGTCTAGCTGCCTGACCGTGGTACTAATAGGATCAAATAGAACACCTGTAATTTTCTTCAGGTAGCTTTATATACTGTAACCAGACAAGCCTGCCTGTCCGTAGGAAGATAACAGGAACGGATCTAGCTGAACACTGTGAGCAGGACGCACTGCACTAAATGTAAATAGTCTAGAAGATAACAGGAACAGATCTAGCTGAACACTGTGAGCAGGACGCACTGCACTAAATGTAAATAGTCTAGAAGATAACAGGAACGGATCTAGCTGAACACTGTGAGCAGGACGCACTGCACTAAATGTAAATAGTCTAGAAGATAACAGGAACGGATCTAGCTGAACCCTGTGAGCAGGACGCACTGCACTAAATGTAAATAGTCTAGAAGATAACAGGAACGGATCTAGCTGAACACTGTGAGCAGGACGCACTGCACTAAATGTAAATAGCAGGAACGGATCTAGCTGAACACTGTGAGCAGGACGCACTGCACTAAATGTAAATAGCAGGAACGGATCTAGCTGAACACTGTGAGCAGGACGCACTGCACTAAATGTAAATAGCAGGAACGGATCTAGCTGAACACTGTGAGCAGGACGCACTGCACTAAATGTAAATAGCAGGAACGGATCTAGCTGAACACTGTGAGCTGGACGCACTGCACTAAATGTAAATAGTCTAGAAGATAACAGGAACGGATCTAGCTGAACACTGTGAGCTGGACGCACTGCACTAAATGTAAATAGCAGGAACGGATCTAGCTGAACACTGTGAGCAGGACGCACTGCACTAAATGTAAATAGCAGGAACGGATCTAGCTGAACACTGTGAGCAGGACGCACTGCACTAAATGTAAATAGCAGGAACGGATCTAGCTGAACACTGTGAGCAGGACGCACTGCACTAAATGTAAATAACAGGAACGGATCTAGCTGAACACTGTGAGCAGGACGCACTGCACTAAATGTAAATAGTCTAGAAGATAACAGGAACGGATCTAGCTGAACACTGTGAGCAGGACGCACTGCACTAAATGTAAATAGTCTAGATAGAAGATAACAGGAACGGATCTAGCTAAACTGAATACAGTGTATATATATATATGCAACACCTGGGATGCATATATATACACAATACACTGTAAGTGCAGCTAACTGACTGACTGTTCTGCCTAATCTATCTAACTCAAATCAAATGACACTGTCTCTCTCTCTCTCTCTATCTCTCAGCACACCGGAACACACACTACACAGGGCCGCCGTGCAGGCGGCCTTATATAGTGTGGGGTGTGTACTAAATCCCCTGAGCCATAATTGGCCAAAGCCACCCTGGCTTTGGCCAATTACAGCTCTCTCTACTGACGGCGCTGTGATTGGCCAAGCATGCGGGTCATAGTGCATGCTTGGCCAATCATCAGCCAGCAATGCACTGCGATGCCGCAGTGAATTATGGGCCGTGACGCGCCACACGAATTTGGCGCGAACGGCCCATATCGTTCGCAATTCGACGGACGGTCGAACAGCCGATGTTCGAGTCGAACATGGGTTCGACTCGAACACGAAGCTCATCCCTACTTAGGGGTGTACTCAGTTTTGTTGCCGGTGGTTTCGACATTAATGGCTGTGTGTTGAGTTATTTTGAGGGTACAGCAAATGTACACTGTTATACAAGCTGTACACTTACTACTTTACATTGTAGCAAAGTGTAATTTCTTCAGTGTTGTCACATGAAAAGATATAATAAAATATTTACAAAAATGTGAGGGGTGTACTCACTTTTGTGAGATACCGTACATTAGCAGCTAGCCAGACAACATCTAAGAAATTGTTTTATGTTAAATCAAATTATCATATTATTTATGTAGCACTACCCCCAGAGGAGCCGCTTAATGTATGTTTGGTTCTGTATTCTGCCTCTCAACCCCAAGAATGGGCCCAACCCGTCTGGCATATCTACTTGATAATATTAGCGCGGAACCCAGCAATAGAGAGGAAACACAATAATGATAAACCATGAAGTATATTTATCGAGGCCCTGGGTTCCATCACGTCACCAGCTGTGGTAGTAAATAGAGACTCACACAATATCAATGAACCACTCAGAAATGTTTACTTGAGATAAAGAATAGACATAATAAAATGGCATGAACACACAAGTTATAACTGACAGGAAATATCACTTAATTCTAATATACAGAATGTGTACCTCCATTACCTGAAAAGGTAAATGTGAACAGATACACAGGGAGGTGAATATCCAACACCCTCAACTCATGTATTGGATATCTGTCTCATGAGGCCTCAGCACACAGACCAGCACAAATGAATACAACATATGCACACAGTAACACAGTGCAACGTTTTTAGACTGTTCCAATAAAATGGCTCCCCCTAGGTTGTAATACCATAATCAACCCTGCATATAGAGCAGCAGAGCTTAGTAAAAGGAAAGGATGGTGAATGTTCTTTAAATTCCGGATGTCTTCAGCTATCCTGATGTTTATACTGCAGTGTAGTTTTGTGTATTTGTAATCCAAAGGGATAAAGAACAACAGGACTGAAGAACAAATGGATAATGGAGATTGCTTAACAGAAGAAATATCACCCCTTGTAGATTCCTCTTTACATATGAGTGCAATACAGTACAACAGTGCAGGGGAGAAGACAAGGCCCCAATGCCCAGCTGTACGATACCTGTGGAGAAGTAGATTCACATCCATGGAACTACAAGTCTCACCAGCATCCTGTAGGAAAGAACTCATTCAGCAATACTGTAATCTCTATCTGGATGGGCAGGTGCCCTCTCACCACAATGGATCCCAAATAGATATGAGGCTCCAGCCAGAACCTCCTCCTTGTGTCTCTGTTCAGTGAAGATGGAGCCGCCACACCGATGAGCTGGAATGCAAGTGGCTTCCAGTTGCTCTGAAGCGCAGGTTCATATACATGTGTAGCAATCACTCTCGGTGGAGCTGCTGGTTTAAGCGGGCTTGTTACCTTCACTCTCCTTCCCTCTGTTTTACCGGCACCGTTTCTAGAGTTCCGTTGAGTTTACCTCTGGACGATACACGCACCAACACTTGAGTACGTCTTCAATGCTTTATTAAACGATTTACTAAGGAAGTAGCAGGAAAGAGGCAGAAGGGAAACTGCAGAAGAAACTCAAATATCTTCTTGTAAGGTTCTTGACAAATGTCCTATTAGAATTTGGATATTACAATAGAATGCGCTCCCCTCGTGGGACACACTCTTTGCTCGCCTGGATAGGCCTCTCTCACTTGCCTAGCAGCCAGTATGTAGCACAACAAAAGTCTCTGCCACAGACTTGTTTGGGATAAACCCGTACGATCCTCTGCCACAGGATGTATTGTTTTTTGCAATGAACGTCGGTCACAGTGCTTGAACATTTAAGCCAACCCGGCAACACTATGCTGTATAGTTACTTTTAGGATACGTCCTCCAACCGAGTCACCAGGCCCCTCTCCAGACCAGCACGCTGCGTGATCCTTCCATGATGGGTCCTCTGTTGTCCAGCTTCTTCCCTCTGGATAGACAGCTCAGGACCAATTCTTGGCTGCTGTGGTAGACCCCAGACAAGCTTCTGGGCCCACCCCTGTGCCGCAGCGATGGAGGCCCACGAGATTGCTCTCTAACGCATACCTGTTGGCCAGGAGGGCCAGCAGGTGGCTGTAAAACGAACCCCACAATATGGCATCTGTCCCATAAATACCCTCGCCCAGAATGCAACTCGGAGGACCACCTCCACCGAGTTGTCTCCGGGACAGAAGAGCATCCATACGCTTCGACACGTTGCCTTTCCAAAACTGACCAGTGATAACAGCGACACCCACCGGTCAGTATGGAAACGCACACATTGTCAGCCAAGCTGGAACAGAGGCAAACCTAACCTATTTAACGAACAAGTTACTAAATTTACTTAACATATGGTAGATCGCAAATCTACCAGCGCTAAACATGTAACAATGAACCATTCAACAATAATAAGTATAGTAGCAACCCCTGTCTACATTTAGTTTAAAGTTTCTCTGTCTGGAATAGGAATAAGTAAATCTGTCTGGGATTCAGCGAATACTTTTAAAAATCCATTTGAACCTGGACTTAGCACAACCCCCAACAAAGGCTATGAAGACATAGTAGGTAAATTCCGCTATTTTTTTGCGTTAATAGGAAAAAGTTTGTGAAGAGACAGGGGGGATATGGGGTGGTTTTAGGGGCATTTTCAAGAGACTTTGAGGGCAACATCAACATAATTAAAATTATTTAACCACTTTGCGCCCATGCTATAGCCAAAAGATGGCTACAGCATGGGTTTAAAATGCCGGGAGGGCATCCTTGGGACTCGACTGATCACAGAGCAGGGTAAAGGGCCAATGACAGCTGATCACATAAGTAAACAGAAGACAGTTTCAGGATTTTCTTTTCTTCACACTGTCAGTGTGAAGAAAAGAAGAAAGACATTAACCGGGATCTGTTAGAGGGACATCGGCCCCCTTAGTGATCACCAGTGCTGCTAATCAGTGCCCAATAGTGCCACCTATCAGTGCCCACTGGTGCCACCTATTAGTGCCCATCAGTACTACTAATCTGAAAAGGAAACCTCAAAAAATTGGATTTTTAGAGCAATTATTAAATGGATAAAAAATTATGATAACATTTTAAATTTTATTGGTACAAAAGATTTAAAAAACAGACTTTTAACAAAGACAATCACATAAATACCAAAGATATTGTATTAAAAATTAACAGTGGTGGCAAAGAAACCCCACTACATAAATCAGCATCATCCATTTGCCACTTCTGATTGTTAGAGGTTGCCCCTCTCCTCTCCATGTGGGATAAACAATTAACTTAATTGGGTTCTTTTGTATGTTGAAAGGCCAATACAACTCTTGTGGACGATTGATGATATAGAGGAATCTTTGCTCAAATCATTGTATTTTTGACATGTAAGTTTCTTGTATATTCTGACAGATGTTTTTTTTCATGTTATGTGGTTATTTCTATATTCTATGTATTTATACTGTATTTTACATTTCAGAAGTGGTACATTGTCCCTGATGAAGATTGTATTTACATATTTTGAAACGCGTTGGACTCACTCATGGATGATGCTCATTTATGTAGTGGGATTTCTTTGCCACCACTTTTAATTTTGAATACAATATCTTTGGTATTTATGTGATTGTCTTTGTTAAAAGTCTGTTTTTCAAATCTTTTGTACCAATAAAATGTAATATTTTATCATAATTTTTTATCCATTTAATAATTGCCCTGAAAATCCAATTTTTTGAGGTTTCCTTTTCTCTTTAAAATGTTGAGGGATGATGGCAATTTACACGTCAACCTTTGGGAGTTTACCTAAGTACTACTAATCTGTGCCCATCAGTGCCACCTATAAGTGCCCACCACTTCCACCTATCAGAGCCCATCAGTGCTGCCAATCAGTGCCCACCACTGCCGCCTATCAGTGTCCATCAGTGACGCTTCATCAGTGCCCATCAGTGCAGCCTATCAGTGCCGCCTATCAGTGCCCATCAGTACCACCTCAACAGTGCCCATCAGCGAAGGAGAAACATTACCTGTCTGCAAAATTTATAACAAATTTATAATAAAATATAAAAAAAGTTTTGTTTTTTTTTCAAAATTTTCTGTATTTTTTTGTTTGTTTAGCAAAAAATAAAGAACTCAGTGGTGATTAAACACCATGAAAAGAAAGATCTATTTGTGTGAAAAAATGATACAAATTTCATTTCAGTAGTGTTGCCTGACCACACAATTTTCATTCAAAGTGTGACAGTGTGACAGTTTTTGTCATGTAGTTTTAGCAGTAACAAATGCTTTTTTTAAGTGGTAATAAGAGTGCTTTGCCCAGCAGATAGAAATTGGCCACTAATATACAAAGAGCAAGGTTTATACTACATTATTATAACAGAGCAAAGAATACAGCAGTATAAAATTGACCAGCAGCAAGACAGTTTTAATCAGTGATAATAGGCCAAAATGTACTAGAGACAAAAAGTAGAGATTTTACTATAAGATTTAAACTTTTTGTTGTTAGAGACATTTTCAGATCCACATTTTAAAACTAAATATGCACCAAAAATCCTAAAATGTTACTTTTTTTTTTTAAAGCAGAAGGCCCATAAAATAAGGACATGGTAATTATATTACTATTTCCCAAATCAGTAAACATATAACAAGGGTGCTGGATCAATAAAATTGTCAAAGCTTATTCAAACATCACTGGAAGACTGACATCAGTCAGCATCTGCCCCATTTGGTAAGATTGATGCTGCAAACCAGGAGGGCTGAGTAGCACTGGAGTTGGACTCACAGAGACTCAGAACAGAAAGGTGAGTGGATGATCCACTCAACAGCTGTGTGAGATGTAGGACCGCTGGGTCAGGAGATGAAATGCCAGACCTTCAGGGGTACATACCGCTGCCAGCATGTGAGGCTTCCCTCTGGACTGTTGGAAGAGACCAAAGTCAGTGGATTGAGTAGCCTGACAAATATGTTTCAGGGACCCGCCCCTTTTGCAACGTCATGCCACTCAGGGTAAAAACAAGGCTATTTAAACCAGCAAACGATGGAAAAGATTATTGACAATTAAAAACACAATAAACTCTTGTTTAAAAAGGCTGACAAGGGGGCGTGGCTTGACACATGGAGAGATAGGACGTGTGGCTGATCAACTCCCGCTCTGGTCCATCTCTCACACCGCAGCACCGCCAACGGACTCACCCACAGCTTACCTCATGAGCAGGAGAGGCAGCAGCAATACTCCCCGTGCTCCAGGGACCCAAAAATCGTGTGACGCTATTTCCTTGCGAAAGGCCCGGACTCCAGGACCAAGATGGCAGCGGCCTGCTCGATGGAGGCGGCCCGCTCGATGGCTGCACACCCTGCCTCACAGGTACAATCTGCGTACCCTCCTAACTCTGCTCTGGCATCTGACCCTGATTCCATCCACCCCAGAAGCCCCTCTCCCTCCCCCCAAAGCCCCAGAGACAGTTGGGATATGTAGGCTTACATTAAAAGCCCTCCCCACAAAACAGGATGTTGAGCCCTACATTAGCAGGCTGGAAAGATCATACAGGAGATAGATTAGCGACCTCCACAAGAATATAGGCCACCGCATAGAGGATATTGAAAGCTCTGTGGAAGTGTCAGTCAGTAGAATATCTAAGCATGAAGAAATCCTGGAACACACAAATCAAATCCAACAACTGTTCTATGGTTTAGATGATCAAGAGAACAGAAACCGTCTCAATAATATCCCATACGTGGCTTACCAGAGTCTGTGGAAAATAAGAATCTAGCAATTGCAGCTACCACCATGTTTAACCAGCTTCTGGGCAAACCCAACGATCGAAATAGACCAAATCCACAGATCTCTAGGACCCCGCAACCCAAATCCAGTTTTTCCTAGAGATGTCATATGCAGGATCCATTTTTTCAATGTGAAAGCGGACATCATGCAGGCAGCTAGCTCCCAAGAAACCATCCTATCCAATGACACCTGTCATGGTTATGGAGTAATGTGTGTCTGTCAGCTTACCTCTCTCAGTGTGTTCCTTTAGAGGCCAGCCACTCTCACCTGACTGCATATATAATCTTCCCTCAGCATAGCTCCATCTCAGCCTCTAATTAGGAACACTATACTAACCTGTGCATTGCAAGCCAACCTTGCTGATCAACCATTGTGTGTTTGGCTTCCTGTTTCCTGCTTGCCTTGTGCTCCACATTTGTCACTGTTACCAACCTTGCCATGTTCCCGACTATTCCTGTTTGCTCGTGACCCTGACCTTTTGGCGTGTCCCCGACTATCCCTGTTTGCCTGTGACCCTGAACCTTTGGCGGGTACTCTGTTGTCCTTGTCTGCTAGTTGCCCCGACCTTGGCTTATCCCCTTACTATCCTTGTTGTTCCAGCCTGCTGCTTCCTTCCTCTTTCTCCTGAAGTCTACCGTGAGCTGTGAGACCCTGGGGGCCGCGACCTGGAGCAAGACTGCAGCGCAGTCCATCCACACCACTAGAGGGTCTGGTGAACACCTGCTGGCTCTTAGACTCCGCGCTCTAGGGAATCTATGCTCTAGCTCCCACTGGGATCTGTGTTAGTGATCTAGTAGACCTGCTTACTGAACCTCCCAAGGTTCAATCTGCAGCAGTCAGTCCTAGGGTCCACTACCTTAGCGCTGCACTCCTGACATCTGTCACCTGGTCTCAGGTGATCTGACAGTTTGATCAGCCATGGACCTGGCTGACGTGCCGCTTCCTGCAGCTGATCCATTGCAAGGCGTAGTCGGCAGACTTGAGACCCAGGAATCTAATCAGACCCAGGTGATGCGATTTCTTCTGGATTTGTCCTCCTGTTTTGAACAGGTTCAGGCCTCATTAGGACCCGGTTTCAACAATCTCAACCGCTATCTGCTGATGCACATATCGCACCACTCGCAGCCACACATTCATTACAACTGCCAGCTCCCGGCCGCTTCTCTGGGGACTCCAAGGCCTGCAGGGGGTTCCTTAGCTAGTGCACAATTCATTTTGAACTCCAGCCCCAAAACTTTCTGTCCGACTGGGCAAAGGTAGCCTATATTATATCCCTCCTGTCCGGCGAGTCGTTAGCCTGGCCTGCTCCTCTGTGGGAACTGAATGATCCAGTGGTTTGTAGCCTGTCTGATTTTTTTTTACTTTTTCGGAATATCTTCGAGGAACCGGGTCGTGTCTCCTCAGCGGCCAGTGCTCTTTTACGTCTCCGTCAAGAGTCCGCTTCTGTGGGACAGTACGCTCTTCATTTTTGTACTTTGACTGCTGAGCTGAGCTGGAATAATGAGGCCCTAGTTGTAACCTTTTTACATGGCCTCTCTGATAGAGTGAAGGATGAATTAGCAGGAAGATCCCTCCCTGCTGATCTGGACGGTGTCATCACTTTGTGTAACCAGATCACTATTTGCTTTCAGGAGTGGGCCCTGGAAAAAAAGACGCCAGCACTCCCTGTTCTTCAGGCAGCCTGTGTTCCCAGTTCCTTCTCTTCGACCCAAGGAGCTCCCCCTGCCTGCTGAGGAACTTATGCAGCTGGGCCGGACCAAATTATCTCCCGAAGAATGCGCTAGGTGCAGAACTCTGCCCCTGTGCCTCTACTGTGGGGTCAAAGGTCATTTTCGTGACACTTGTTCTCTTCTTCCAGAAAAACGCTCGGGGCTAATACATCTGGAAGGTGGAGTATTAGACCCTGAAATATCACCTTCACCTTCTCATCTTCTTCTTTCTGTGTTCCTTCATGTCGGCGCTTCCTCTCGTTCGGTCTCGGCACATCTGGATTCCGGAGCTGCTGGCAATTTTAATGATTGGGAAACTGCATCTACCATGAGACTTACCCTTTTGCCCCCACAACACCATTGGTGGTCTTGGCGATTGATGGCACCGTTCTCCCAGGGGGCCCTATCCGCTTTCAGACCCTCCCTGTTAAGAGGTCGAAAGGGACACTCCACCAGGAGTGGATATCCTTCCTTGTCTTACCTAAGGCTTCATCTCCTTTCATATTAGGTCTTCCTTGGTTATGTCTCCATTCCCCATACGTTGACTGGACTGCTGGACAGATCCTGGCTTGGGGTTCCTCCTGTTCCTCTTCTTGCCTACTCAAGGTTGCCCCAAAGGAGAAAATTCCTGTTGCCACCATCCCAGTATCTCCTGCTCTTCCCGCTGTATATAGCAATTCCTAGGATGTGTCCTGCAGTAGTCGGACTAATACACTCTCTAGGTCATGTGGCACTCTGGATGAGGAGCCCACCTATGAACCTGAGCCCATCATTTAATCCAGTTTGCATAACCACTTACCTTTGCCTGTCCCTAAACTCCCATGGACGCACACCCAGGTTAACTCTTCCACCAGTTCCACAGTTGCTATGCCCTGCGAGCAACCTGCCCTGCCCTGCACTAGTTATGCCAGTCCAGCCTATGCCCAGTGAGCTTTCTGCTTCTGCTATTCTGCTTTCTGCTAATCAGGACCTTTTGTAACCTGGCCTCACCCTACTACTACTACGTCCATTCAAATCTGTTTAAGAGGCACAATCCATCCTTTGGATAGACTGCCTCATTCGGCCAGGTGGGGTTTTCAATCTTTCTTTCTGGGCTCTCTGAATTCTGCTTGTGTTTCAGCTATCCAGCTTGACACTTGTGGCAGGTCACCTTCTAATCAACTGGGCCTCAGGGATCAGCAGACCTCTGCCCAGTTTGATGGTCCTGTGCTGGATGTCCAGCTCATCTTTAAGGGTCTGGGAGACCCTGCTCAGACTCCTGATGGTCTTCTCATGCCCTTACCCATTCCCAAGAAGCCTTTTGTCCTCAATAAGTCCTCTCGTCCTCTCCCTACCTCGATTTTGGTCTCTGAGGATAATCTAAAGTACGAGGTTAGTCAAGTTCTGGATTCCCGGCTCCGTAGAGGCATTCTTCAGTACCTTGTTGTCAGGGCTGGCTCAACCCTTCTTTCTCTGAGCTGGCCGCTCAGCTGGATCCTTGACTTCTGGCCTGGCTGATTACCCGATCTGGTTACTGAACTCTGGCTTGGCTAACTACCCGATCCAGTTACTGGTCTCTGGCTATGCTTTGACTACGCTTACTCTATTTAACTTTTTATTTTTATTAATAAACAAGTGTGATTTTACTGTACTTCTGTGTCGGTCTGGTCCATGGTTTCTGACAGTAGGCGAAGGCCATTAATTCAGAAGATACAGTTAATCCACTTGTTGGTAATATTTTTTCCAGATTGGATGAGCAGGATCACCGCATGGATCAGTTTGCCATGGCATTACAAACGCTCCTGAGTCGCACGGCTCACCTGGAATCCCCCACTGTGGCTGCTCCATTACAACCTGAGTTGCAGGCCGTTCCTGCTGATGCTCCAGTCTCTGTGCAGGCACCCACCTCGAGGATTACCTCTATAAGAGGTATGTCTGGTTCCGCCCCGCTTCCCCAGCGATTTGGGGGTGATCCAGTTCAATGCAGAGGGTTTCTCAACCAAGTTGATACATACTTTGAGATGCTGCCCCAGGTGTTTCCCACGGACAGAAGCAAAGTAGGGTTTGCGATATCTTTGCTTTCTGAGAGAGCCTTGGCCTGGGCTAACCCCCTATGGGAGATGCAAAACAACTGTTGTCTTGATTTACCCTGAGTTTGTGGCCTCCTTTAAAAGGGTGCTGTCATGAACAGACCTTAGGTGGTGTTGTGTCGTCCCCAGTTTTTCAGAAGGATAAGCCCCTGGTTTCGGTCACCCTTTCTTGGGCTAAGACGTCTATCAAGATACAGGCTCTAATCGACTCTGGGGCTGCAGGCCTGTTCATTGATGCTGCCTTTGTATCAAAGCACTCGATTTCACTGCAGCTGCGTGACACTTCACTTGCCATTGAGGCTCTTGATGGGAGACCTCTGCAGCCTGCCTATGTGACTCATGAGACAGTTCTGTTGTCCATCGCCATAGGGGCTCTTCACCATGAGATAATTCAATTCCAAGTGATTTCCTCTTCTAAGTTTCCACTGGTTTTTGGTTATCCTTGGTTACAGAGGCACAACCCCTCTTTTGATTGGCTCCGTGCTGAGGTTCTCTCCTGTTCACCACAATGCAGTGAAACATGCTTCCGGAAGGTAGCCAAGGTCCTGTGTACCTCTTCACCCTCCTCCCTGCCAGAGGAGTACTGTGATATTAGCGATGTCTTTGACAAAGGTCAAGCCGGTAGTTTGCCTCCACACTGGCCGTATGATTGCACATTTGACCTTCAACCTGGTGCCATTCCCCCCTGGTGGCCGGGTTTACCCTTTGTCGGTCTTGGAGGATAAAGCCATGGAGGAGTATTTTGCAGACGCACTTTCTCTGGGTTTCATCCGCAAATCCTCGTCTCCTGCTGGTGCTGGTTTCTTCTTTGTGAAGAAGAGGAGCAGTGAATTGAGACCTTGTATTGATTATAGGGGTCTCAATCATTTCACGATTAAGAATGCCTACCAGATCACGTTGGTTACAGAGTTATTTGACCGTCTCAAGGGAGCAATGGTTTTCACTAAGCTTGTTCTGAGAGGGGCTTACAATCTCGTGAGAATTAAGGATGGCGACGAGTGGAAAAATGCGTTTAATACCAGAACAGGCCATTATGAATATCTCGTAATGCTTTTTGGCCTTTGTAACGCGGCAGTTTTCACGGAAGATGAAGCCATGCACTTGGGCTTCAAGCGTCTCTCTGCGGATGAGAGAGCCTTTAGGAGGAGGGAGAGATTGTGCCTTTATTGTGGCCAGGCAGGTCACTTTTTGAAGTCTTGTCCTACCCGTCCTGGGAACACCCGTACCTTGAGGTCCTGTCATGGACAGACCTTAGGTGGTATTGTGTCATCCCCAGTTATCCAGAAGGATAAGCCCCTGGTTTCAGTCACCCTTTCTTGGGCTGAGTCGTCTATCGAGATACAGGCTCTAATCGACTCTGGGGCTGCAGGCCTGTTCATTGATGCTGCCTTTATATCAAAGCACTCGATTCCACTGCAGCTGCTTGACACTACACTTGCCATTGAGGCTCTTGACGGGAGACCTCTACAGCCTGCCCATGTGACTCATGAGGAGGTTCCATTGTCCATGGCCGTAGGGGCTCTTCACCATAAGATAATCCAATTCCAAGTGATTTCCTCTCCTAAGTTTACGCTGGAATTGGATTATGTCATGGTGAAGCCAATCGACTAAGCCCAATTCATTAACAATGTCCTCCGAGATATGTTGCAGTTATATGTGGTGGTTTATCTCGATGATCTCCTCATATTTTCCAAGTCCCTGGAGAGCCAGCACACAGATGTCTGTCGTGTGCTTAAGAAATTAAGAGAGAACAATCTCTATTGTAAACTGGAGAAGTACAGTACCTGACTGCGAGATTGTGTTTCCAGCGTGATACCATCGCGCTGGTTCTCGGTGACAGGGTGCTGTGCATGTCGCGCTGTCTCACTCATCGGGAAAGGAAAACTTTGTTTTCCTTCTGCGATGAGTGACAGGCAGTGCTGACAGCTGTCTGGTATGAATCATGAGGGGGAACGCCGTGCCAAATTTTAAATGAAAAAAACGGCGTGGGTTCCCCCCAGGGGCATACCAGGCCCTTAGGTCTGGTATGGATTGTAAGGGGAACCCCCTACGCCTGAAAATCGGTGTGGGGGTCCCCCCAAAATTCATACCAGACCCTTATCCGAGCACGCAGCCCGGCCGTCAGGAAACGGGGTGGGGACGAGCGATCGCCCTCCCCTCCTGAGCCGTACCAGGCCGCATGCCCTCAACATGGGGGGGTGGGTGCCTTGGGGGAGGGGGGGCGCCCTGCGGGCCCCCCCACCCCAAAGCACCTTGTCCCCATGTTGATGAGGACAAGGGCCTCTTCCCGACAACCCTGGCCGTTGGTTGTCGGGGTCTGCGGGCAGGGGCTTATCGGAATCCGGGAGCCCCCTTTAATAAGGGGGCCCCAGATCCCGGCCCCCCACCCTGTGTGAATGAGTATGGTACCCCTACTCATTCACCTAGGGAAAAGTGTCAATAAAAAAAAAAACAGTACACAGGTTTTAAGAGTAATTTATTAGGCAGCTCCGGGGTCTTCTTCCAACTTCGGGGGGTCTCCTTCCGACTTTTCCCGGTGTTTGGCCTCTTCTCCCGGTGTTCCGCCTCTTCTCCCGGTGTTCGGCCTTTTCTCCCGGGCCCCGCCGCTATCTTCTTCCAGCTCTTTTGCTAGCGAGGGGCCCGGTCTGCTGCCGCTGTCTTGCCGCCGCTGTCTTGCCACCGCTGTCTTGCCACCGCTGTCTCATCGCTTCTTCTCTTCTTCCGATGTTGACACAACTCTCTCTCTGGCTGGAATACTTGTGATGAGCCCCCCGCCCGCAGACCCAGACCCAGACAACCAACAGCCAGGGTTGTCAGGAAGAGGCCCTTGTCCTCATCAACATGGGGACAAGGTGCTTTGGGGTGGGGGGCCCGCAGGGCGCCCCCCCTCCCCCAAGGCACCCACCCCCCCATGTTGAGGGTATGCGGCGTTCCCCCACAGGATTCATACCAGACAGCTGTCAGCACTGCCTGTCACTCATCGCGGAAGGAAAACAAAGTTTTCCTTTCCCCGATGAGTGAGCCATCTCGGCGCTGGCTCCTGCGACGGGGCTCGCAGGTGTCAAATCTCGTCGAGAAATGCAGCGAGATTGACACAATATCGCGGTCACCTACTGTATGAGTTCCATCGGGAACAGGTTAAATTCCTGAATGTCATTTCCACTGCTGGATTTTCGATGGTCCCAGAGAAACTTTCGGCAGTCCTACAGTGGCTTCGACCCGTGGGGTTACATCCTCTGTAGCACTTCCTGGGTTTTGCCAACTATTATTGGAAGTGTATTCGTAACTTCTCGTCTCTGGTTAAGCCCCTGGCCGATATGACCAGAAAGAACGGTAACCCACAGAGTTGGTCTCCGGAGTCCATTAAGGCCTTTGAAAGTCTCAAGGCTGCCTTTGTTTCTGTTCCTACGTTATCTTTTATCCTTGAGGTTGATGCTTCTGAGACTGGTGTTGGCGCCCTTCTGTCTCAATGTCCTACCTCTGAGAGTGCTATGCATCCTTGTGGCCACTTTTCCAAGAAATTGTCACCTGCCGAGTGCAATTACGAGATCATTTTAGCCCTGAAAGACATCTCTTCGAAGGTACCACTGTGCCGGTTCTCATTCTTACTGACCATAAGAATCTCACATTCTTGTCTGAGACTAAACGCCTCTCTCTCAGAAGGGCGCGATGGGCTCTTTTCTTGTCTAGTTTCAATTACATTGTCTCATTCTTACCCGGTACTAAGAATGAAAGGGCTGGCACCTTGTCACGACAATTTTCCTCCACTTCCAAGTTGGAGTCAGTTTTGGTTCCTATGATTCCTCCTGATCGTGTTCTGGCTACGGTTCGCAACAGTCTTACTTCTCCTTTGGGTGACAAAATTCTTGCTGCTCAGGTCGATGCTCCTCCTGAGAAACCTTGTGACTGCTGCTTTGTCC
The DNA here is from genome assembly GCA_037952925.1 of Lithobates clamitans. Lineage (NCBI taxonomy): Eukaryota > Metazoa > Chordata > Amphibia > Anura > Ranidae > Lithobates > Lithobates clamitans. Next base: position 2,998,150 of record JBBGZY010000720.1, read on the forward strand.
CAGAGTGTCTCTGTACTGCTGTGCTCCAGACTTACCATTCTCCCAAGGCAGCTGGCCACCCTGGTAAGAATCAATTCGTTTGGGCCATTTCCCAACAATTCTGGTGGCCTAGTCTACGTGCTGATGTAACTGCCTTCGTAGCTGCCTGTTCCATGTGTGCTCAGAGTAAGACTCCACGACACCTTCCAGTGGGCCTCCTACAACCCATACCCAATGGAGAGAGGTCCTGGACCCACCTGTCTATGGATTTCATTGTGGAGTTGCCCAACTCCCAAGGCAACACAGTTATCCTTATGGTGGCTGACCGGTTCTCAAAGATGTGTTGTATTTCACTTGAGAAGTTGCCCACTTCTAAGGAACTGGCTTCCATTTGGTGCAGTAAGATAAAAACTTCTTTTATTAAAAACCACGATCGGCATTAAAACATTTGGCAAAGAATCAAAAAACGGAAGCTGGAGCAGACTGCTCCAGCATCCGTCTTTTGATTCTTTGCCAAATGTTTTGATGCCGATCGTGGTTTTTAATAAAGGAAGTTTTTATCTTACTGCACCATGGAGGCTTTTTTGTTCTTCTAATCCCCTCTCATACACGCGGAACCGAAGCCGGCCGGCTACCTCAATTTCACAGTGCATGTGAAGGAGTGTGGTTTGTGCAAACAGATCAGCTGTTCTTCCGATCAGCTGTTGCAGCTCGGATCAGCTGTTTCAGTCCGCGGAACATCGCCTATGCCAGTGGAAGTTCATATACGGATGGATACCTGAGTTTGGAGGATTTTCTTCAGCTGTTCCTGCCCGTAGAATTCACTGAATCTGAGCCTGCAAGACCCCCGTAATAGGGGTCCCACGCATCTGGTAAGCGGCCGCCCTTTTTCATTTCATCCTAGGATCCTAGTACCTTTTGAAAGAACATTTCTATCTAGGAAAAGCACCCATTTGAATTATTGGTTTTCCATCACCCATTCCTCAAGGGGACTTTGTCACGATAATCATTTATTTGTGTTTATTAATAATAATTTTTTGTGTTTGTCGTGTTTGTAAGACACTATTCACATACACACCTTGGCTAAAAGTTTTTTTTTCCTGTAGTCGGGTGGAACAGACATCAGTAGCGCACCTGAGTCCTGTTATTATAGTGATCTAGTAGACCTGCTTCCTGAACCTCCCAGGATTCAATCCGCAGCAGTCAGTCCTAGGGTCCACTACCTTAGCGGTGCACTCCTGACTCCTATGGAGTGCATCTGTCACCTGGTCTCAGGTGATCTGACAACACCCCTGTCATGTTGCTCGCTGACCTGTCCAAGCAGACCCTGCTTATGCAGAAAGCCCTGAAACCAGTCACGGATGCCTTACAAGCCAAACAGATCAAGTACAGATGGGGATTCCCATTCCAACTCTCAGCTTCCTACAATGGCAAATCGGCTGTTTTCCCCACACTTGGAGACCTGGCTAATTTCCTAGGAACTTTGAACTACCGCAAATACAGGTACCGGACTGGCCTCTCCAATCTGTGACCCCCGGCCTCCCTCTTCTTCCAGGATGGGAAATATACTCAAAGAAGAAACATTTCAGCTCAAGTGCTTTCAAATCTCCTGCTGGATTACAATCCCACACCACTCACCGGCTGGTGAGGAGTCCATCCCTTCTCTACCTTTGGAGCAGGGGCTCTGTGAGTGGTGGGTGACCCACTTTACCGGTCATCCCACCCGGACCCCTGGGAATTGATGGACACGAAGCCCACAAAGTTGCCCTGAAGGTTAAATTATATATGCTATATTTGTTTAGTTATATGTTTAACATGTATGGTCCATCTATTGGTTACGCTAATATTTATTAATGGTGTTGCATGATGATACGCGGATGTGTGGGAGGATCCCCCAGGCCATCAGTCCGTTTCTCGGGATGCCCATACCACAATTGAAATGACCTGCCTCCCCTGGGGGGGTTCACGGCACATCCCGGGACCACTATTCGCATATTCAGCTTATCCTCTGACTGGGGCGTGAAGCCCCGAGCCAGTTTTGCCACGTTCCACAACGTTAGGGTTTTCAGAGCCTTTACTGTCTTTGTACTTAGAGTTTACTCTAGTTCTTTGTTGTAGTGTCCATTGCCTTTCCCCCATAATGTTCACTAGAGGGAGCAGCTCCCTCACTATTGAGAGCAGAACACTCAGCTCCAAGCAGCCAAGACAGGCATTACGTTGCTCTCAACTCTATCCACTCCGGGACATCATTACACTAGAATTGCATACTAAACCGTACCTGGTAAATATACCTGGATCACCACTCCTCTTTTCCTATTCTTTCTTCTGCCTTCTTACCTTTCCCCTCCTCTCCTTCCTTTACCCCTCTCCCAGCTATAAGTCATGGTATTGTGTCACATCATGCTATCCCACAAAATATCACAACCTACGGCTCCTCACCCCCCTTCCCATGACATCCACCGTAGCTTTAAAGATCATCTTGCTTAATTTCAGACACTATATCATTTCCACAAATCCAACACACAGCTACTCTTACTCCAAGAAACACACTTTTGCTCCGACACAGTACCGCTTCTCCCCGATAAATACTTTACCACCTGGTACGAATCCTATAGCCAGATCTAAGGGGAGTATCGAAAGATTTTCATCGCTCCTTCACCCCAGAAGTGCTCCACTCAGAGATAGACCCCAATGGGTGCTTTTTGTTTTTGAAATTACAATACAAGCAAATGATATTCACAATTGCAAATGTTTATCTTCCTAACCAGGAGCAGTTCCACTTCCTTTCCTCTGTGACAGGGACCCTGAAGTCCTTTGGGACCATCAATCTGATCCTAGGAGGTGACTTCAATGTCCCCCTTAACCCGAGACTGAACTCCGCCACTGGTAAGTAGGGATGAGCTTCGAGTTCGAGTCGAACTCATGTTCGACTCGAACATTGGCTGTTCGCAAGTTCGCCGAACACCGAACAATTTGGGGTGTTCGCGGCAAATTCGAATGCCGCGGAACACCCTTTAAAAGTCTATGGGAGAAATCAAAAGTGCTAATTTTAAAGACTTATATGCAAGTTATTGTCATAAAAAGTGTTTGGGGACCCGGGTCCTGCCCCAGGGGACATGTATCAATGCAAAAAAAAGTTTTAAAAACGGACGTTTTTTCAGGTGCAGTGATTTTAATAATGCTTAAAGTCAAACAATAAAAGTGTAATATCCCTTTAAATTTCGTACCTGGGGGGTGTCTATAGTATGCCTGTAAAGGGGCGCATGTTTCCCGTGTTTAGAACAGTCTGACAGCAAAATGACATTTTGAAGAAAAAAACTCATTTAAAACTACCCGCGGCTATTAATGAATTGCCGGTCCGACAATACACATAAAAGTTCATTGATAAAAACGGCATGGGAATTCCCCACAGGGAAACCCCGAACCAAAATTAAAAAAAAAAAATGACGTGGGGGGGTCCCCCTAAATTCCATACCAGGCCCTTCAGGTCTGGTATGGATATTAAGGGGAACCCCGGCCAAAATTTAAAAAAAAAATGACGTGGGGTTTCCCATAAATTCCATACCAGACCCTTCAGGTCTGGTATGGATTTTAAGGGGAACCCCGCGCCAAAAAAAAAAAAAAAAAACGGCGTGGGGTTCCCCCAAAAATCCATACCAGACCCTTATCCGAGCACGCAACCTGGCAGGCCGCAGGAAAAGAGGGGGGATGAGAGTGCGGCCCCCCCCCTCCTGAACCGTACCAGGCCACATGCCCTCAACATTGGGAGGGTGCTTTGGGGTAGCCCCCCAAAACACCTTGTCCCCATGTTGATGAGGACAAGGGCCTCATCTCCACAACTGTGGCCGGTGGTTGTGGGGGTCTGCGGGCGGGGGGCTTATCGGAATCTGGAAGCCCCCTTTAACAAGGGGACCCCCAGATCCCGGCCCCCCCCCTGTGTGAAATGGTAGGGGGGTACTTACCCCTACCATTTCACTAAAAAATTGTCAAAATAGTTAAAAATGACAAGAGACAGTTTTTGACAATTCCTTTATTTAAATGCTTCTTCTATCTTCCTTCATCTTCTTCTTCTTCTGGTTCTTCTGGCTCTTCTGGTTCTTCCTCCGGCGTTCTCGTCCAGCATCTCCTCCGCGGCGTCTTCTATCTTCTTCTCCTCGGGCCGCTCCGCACCCATGGCATGAGGGGAGGCTCCCGCTCTTCTCTTCATCTTCTTCTTCATCCTCTTCTCTTCTTCATCTTCTTCATCTTCATCTTCTCTTCTTAATTTTCTTCTGCGGGCCGCTCCGCATCCATGCATGGAGGGAGGCTCCCGCTGTGTGACGGCGTCTCCTCGTCTGACGGTTCTTAAATAACGGGGGGCGGGGCCACCCGGTGACCCCGCCCCCCTCTGACGCACGGGACATGACGGGACTTCCCTGTGGCATTCCCCGTGACGTCACAGGGAAGTCCCGTCAAGTCACCGTGCGTCAGAGGGGGGCGGGGTCACCGGGTGGCCCCGCCCCCTGTTATTTAAGAACCGTCAGACGAGGAGACGCCGTCACACAGCGAGAGCCTCCCTCCATGCATGGATGCGGAGCGGCCCGCAGAAGAAAATTAAGAAGAGAAGATGAAGAAGATGAAGAAGAGAAGAGGATGAAGAAGAAGATGAAGAGAAGAGCGGGAGCCTCCCCTCATGCCATGGGTGCGGAGCGGCCCGAGGAGAAGAAGATAGAAGACGCCGCGGAGGAGATGCTGGACGAGAACGCCGGAGGAAGAACCAGAAGAGCCAGAAGAACCAGAAGAAGAAGAAGATGAAGGAAGATAGAAGAAGCATTTAAATAAAGGAATTGTCAAAAACTGTCTCTTGTCATTTTTAACTATTTTGACACTTTTTTAGTGAAATGGTAGGGGTAAGTTCCCCCTTAACATTTCACACAGGGGGGGGCCGGGATCTGGGGGTCCCCTTGTTAAAGGGGGCTTCCAGATTCCGATAAGCCCCCCGCCCGCAGACCCCCACAACCACCGGCCACGGTTGTGGGGATGAGGCCCTTGTCCTCATCAACATGGGGACAAGGTGTTTTGGGGGGCTACCCCAAAGCACCCTCCCAATGTTGAGGGCATGTGGCCTGGTACGGTTCAGGAGGGGGGGGGCCGCACTCTCGTCCCCCCCTCTTTTCCTGCGGCCTGCCAGTTTGCGTGCTCGGATAAGGGTCTGGTATGGATTTTTGGGGGAACCCCACGCCGTTTTTTTTTTTTCTGGCGCGGGGTTCCCCTTAAAATCCATACCAGACCTGAAGGGTCTGGTATGGAATTTAGGGGGAACCCCACGTCATTTTTTTTTTACATTTTGGCCGGGGTTCCCCTTAATATCCATACCAGACCTGAAGGGCCTGGTATGGAATTTAGGGGGACCCCCCCCACGTCATTTTTTTTTTTTTAATTTTGGTTCGGGGTTTCCCTGTGGGGAATTCCCATGTCGTTTTTATCAATGAACTTCTATGTGTATTGTCGGCAATGCAATAGCCGCGGGTAGTTTTAAATGGCTTTTTTTCCTTCGAAATGTCATTTTGCTGTCAGGCTGTTCTAAACACGGGAAACATGGGCCCCTTTACAGGCATACTATAGACACCCCCCAGGTACGAAATTTAAAGGGATATTACACTTTTATTGTTTGACTTTAAGCATTATTAAAATCACTGCTCCTGAAAAAACGGCCGTTTTTAAAACTTTTTTTTGCATTGATCCATGTCCCCTGGGGCAGGACCCAGGTCCCCAAACACTTTTTATGACAATAACTTGCATATAAGCCTTTAAAATTAGCACTTTTGATTCTTCATGTTCGTGTCCCATAGACTTTAACGGTGTTCGCGTGTTCGAGCGAACTTTTTTCCTGTTCGCATGTTCTGGTGCGAACCAAACAGGGGGGTTTTCGGCTCATCCCTACTGGTAAGTCACACATTTCCCCTGCCGCTCTAACCAAAATATGCACCACCCTCACTGATCTCTCCCTGGTAGACACATGGAGACTACTGAACCCTACTGAGAGAAACTACACATTCTATTCCTCTGCACATAGGTCTTTCAGTAAGATTTATTACATCTTCCTCTCACAATCCCTACTGGATCACAATCCTACTAGTATGATTGGACTAAAAGTAAGGTTGGACCATGCTCCAGTACACATCACCCTAGGTAGACTCCCTCAACACACACGTAGAAGCACATGGAGACTAAATGACAACCTACTCACAGACGCAGCATGTACGGCAGCAGTATCTAAGGCTACTGCAGACTTTGTCCTCTCTCAGACTAGAGACGAGACGTCCGCCATGAATAAATGGGAAACCTTGAAATGCGTTTTATGGAGTATCTTTATTCAGCATGGCGCTAGACTGAAGCAAGCTCGCACGGAAGACATTAAACGCCTCTTCGCACTAATAGCCTCTCTTGAAACAACTCATAAATGCACACTTGACCCCAACACGCTAGCTGAACGTGCATCGAGACCTCCTACGCCTTTTTACGGAACGCTCGCTGACAGCCAGAAACAAAGGGAGCCACATCCACTACCCCCAAGCTAATTAATGCGGGAAACACTTAGCCCAGGTTATACACCCCAGACATTACAGACAGAACATATCTTACATTGTCACCCCATCTAACCAAAAATTACATAAGAACTAAGAAATTGTCTCCAAATTTAAGGAATACTATGCCTCACTCTATAACCTACCCCCTCCCTCAACAATGAGTGCTCTGCCCAACTCCATTCCGCTAGACCTACAGCTATATAACAAGACACTGCCCTACCTAGGATCCCCCCTCCTGACGTGGAAAGTCTCGAACAATCTATCACCTCCTCAGACTTCCCAAACGTGATTAAAGGGCTAAAAAATGGCAAAATCCCAGTCCTGGATGGGTATACCCCCCCAGTTCTATAAAAACATTTGCTCATCAACTGGCCCCGATTATGGCGCGAGCATTTGAGGGGGTGGGTGAGACGCACCCCCTTTCACCACGGCTTCTCCAAGCTCAGATAATATTGCTGCCCAATCCTAGAAAAGACCACTCAAATTGTGACGAATATAGACCCATATCTTTATTGAATGTTGACCTTAAGCTCTTTTCAAAAATTATTGCGAACCACCTCGCCCCCCTGCTCCCCTCCCTTGTTCACAGCGACCAAGTAGATTTCATCCCAGGCCGAGAAGCCAGGGACAACAACACCACAAAGACACTACATCTCATTGCTCAGCGTCAGAATATCCCCACATGCCTACTGGCATGTGACACCGAGAAAGCCTTTGATAGGGTCAGCTGGCCTTTTCTACAAGCATCCCTACAACAGATAGGCCCAGGCCCTAAACTATTGACCAAAATAATGTCCCTATATACCAACCCCTCGGCGAAAGTCGCGGCTAATGGGGAGGTCTCGGAAGCTTTTGGGATCAGGAATGGTACTAGACGGGGTTGTCCACTATCCCCATTACTGTTCGTGATCACGATTGAACATCTAGCTCAAACGATCTGTCATATTGACGCCGTTCATGGGATCCTCACACCCTCGGCACATTGCAAGCTTTCCTTATATACAGATGACTTGCTACTCTGTCACACAACCAAACATTAGTATCCCTGCATTTATCCAGGAACTTGATCACTTTTGAGCCCACAGCAATTTTAAACTAAATATCGCCAAAACAGAAGCTCTAAATATTTCCCTCCCTCCGACAGTCATATCCACAATCCAACAGCAATTCCCTTTTCCCTGGCAATCCCGCCCGAATAAATATTTGGGGACTTAGATCCCTCAAGACTTTTACAACATCTATTGAAAATGGTAGAAGGGTTTGGCACTGTTCCTTTTAGTTGGATAATTCCCTACCTTCATATAGGTTTACTAGATGTGAATCAAAAATTAGAGATTCCTAGGTGTACCGTACATGTGTCAAATAGATAATATACTACAGTATTGTGCAATCATAGGTGATACATAGACTTTACATATATAGAAAACTTTAAATGTATAAAAACTTAAATGTATAAAATTAAACAACAAATCTCATAAGTGGTGTTGCTGGTAGGTAGTCCAAAAAACCTGGAGGGAGGGGGGGGGAGAAGGGGGGGGTGGAAGTGGGGGGAGGGGAGTGGCAGGAAGGGGGAAAGGGAGAGGTGTGGGAGATCTGCTCCTGATGGAGAAATTGACAATATCAGGATAAAGTGCAATCGTGCTAGTGAAAAAAAAGTCCTTATGTGTGATACACTTGTTATCAGATTCTTAGTATATCTCTTGTGCAGTTTCTTGTGCTGTTGTGGTGATAACCCTTCACTTTTTATATATCCTTGCTCTGAAAGTGCAGCCACTCACCAGATCACTTCACCCCTGCGGGGGTATCGGGCAGTTACAGTTTTGCGCCACTGTACGGCGATCGCTAGCGGGCTCAGGATCGTGGTATATCATATGTAAAGAGAGAGGGAGTGCCCATAGCGTAAAATTGCTTTTAAAAAGTTTTATTAAACAAGATAGAAGGGTACTCACAATTTAGCAATGAAAATCAAGCGAGATAATAAAAAACGTCACAAATGTCCTTCAGCGCTGGTACAGGAGATGATGTTTGGGAAGCACAGATTAGGCCACGCCCTACGCGTTTTGTCGTTAGGACGTCTACGGGAGCGTCAGGAGATGATGTTTGGGAAGCACAGATTAGGCCACGCCCTACGCGTTTCGTCGTTAGGACGTCTATGGGAGGTCTATGTATCACCTATGATTGCACAATACTGTAGTATATTATCTATTTGACACATGTACGGTACACCTAGGAATCTCTAATTTTTGATTCACATCTAGTAAACCTATATGAAGGTAGGGAATTATCCAACTAAAAGGAACAGCGCCAAACCCTTCTACCATTTTCAATATATCTCAGATGTCCCCATTTAGGGTGACTGCTTGTTGGGAGGCAGCAGTTCCAAACTTCACCAAATAAGCCTTTACTTCCACTGCGCGGGTTCACCATCCCTTTTTACAACATCTACCCCCTGAACTTCAGCCCCTTAATGACTAAAATTAGACGCTCTCTGGAATCATGGCATCACCTTAAACACTTGTGGTTCGGCTGCATGTATGCCCTCAAGATGGACACTCTCCCCAAATTACTATACCTATTCCAAGCCTTTCCTATCACCCTCCCCAATGCCCTTTTCCACACACTCAGCTCCATGGCAAATTCGATGGCAAATTCATCTGGCAACACCACCCCTCTAGACTTAAACATAGAATGCTGTGTGCCCTCAGGCTCAGGGGAGGCATCAGTCTCCCAGACTTTGTTATATCATGCCTTCGCCACTGGGCTTTTTTTCAGTGGAAATGCGGGGGAACACGGTTCACGTTCACCACAGACAGCAAGTGGTGTCTGTCTCCCATGGTGAAATTGGGGTAACTGGGCATAAAGGACGCACCCATGGTGGTGTCCTGTATCTGGAGGAAAAATTCACCTAGGAAGGTAAAATAATTATGCTCTAGACTAGGGATGAGCCGAACACCCCCCTGTTCGGTTCGCACCAGAACATGCGAACAGGAAAAAAGTTTGTTCGAACACGCGAACACCGTTAAAGTCTATGGGACACGAACATGAATAATCAAAAGTGCTAATTTTAAAGGCTAATATGCAAGTTATTGTCATAAAAAGTGTTTGGGGACCTGGGTCCTGCCCCAGGGGACATGGATCAATGCAAAAAAATTTTTTAAAAACGGCCGTTTTTTCAGGAGCAGTGATTTTAATAATGCTTAAAGTCAAACAATAAAAGTGTAATATCCCTTTAAATTTCGTACCTGGGGGGTGTCTATAGTATGCCTGTAAAGGGGCGCATGTTTCCTGTGTTTAGAACAGTCTGACAGCAAAATGACATTTTGAAGGAAAAAACTCATTTAAAACTACCGCGGCTATTGTATTGCCGACAATACACATAGAAGTTCATTGATAAAAACGGCATGGGAATTCCCCAAAGGGGAACCCCGAACCAAAATTAAAAAAAAAAAAAGACGTAGGAGTCCCCCTAAATTCCATACCAGGCCCTTCAGGTCTGATATGGATATTAAGGGGAACCCCGGCCAAAATTTAAAAAAAAAAATGACGTGGGGTTTCCCCTAAATTTCATAGCAGACCCTTCAGGTCTGGTATGGATTTTAAGGGGAACCCCGCGCCAAAAAAAACAAAAAAAAACGGCGTGGGGTCCCCCCAAAAATCCATACCAGACCCTTATCCGAGCACGCAACCTGGCAGGCCGCAGGAAAAGAGGGGGGGACGAGAGTGCGGCCCCCCCCTCCTGAACCGTACCAGGCCACATGCCCTCAACATTGGGAGGGTGCTTTGGGGTAGCCCCCCAAAACACCTTGTCCCCATGTTGATGAGGACAAGGGCCTCATCCCCACAACTCTGGCCGGTGGTTGTAGGGGTCTGCGGGCGGGGGGCTTATCGGAATCTGGAAGCCCGCTTTAACAAGGGGACCCCCAGATCCCGCCCCTCCCTGTGTGAAATGGTAAGGGGGTACAAAAGTACCCCTACCATTTCACTAAAAAACTGTCAAAAATGTTAAAATGACAAGAGACAGTTTTTGACAATTCCTTTATTTAAATACTTCTTCTTTCTTCTATCTTCCTTCATCTTCTGGTTCTTCTGGTTCTTCTGGTTCTTCCTCCGGCGTTCTCGTCCAGCATCTCCTCCGCGGCGTCTTCTATCTTCTTCTCCTCGGGCCGCTCCGCACCCATGGCATGGGGGGAGGCTCCCGCTCTTCTCTTCATCTTCTTCATCTTCTTCTCTTCTTCTTTTCTTCTCTTCTTCTCTTCTTCTCTTCTTCATTTTCTTCTCCGGGCCGCTCCGCACCCATGCTGGCATGGAGGGAGGCTCCCGCTGTGTGACGGTGTTCTGCCATATAGTGTCCTCCTATCGGATAGTGTCCGCTCCGTACTGCGCAGGCGCAGCGCTTGCGCAGTACGGAGCAGAAGGAGATGCCGAAAATGTCCGAAGTTGATCAGCTGACCATCAGCTGTACATGGCGCTTCTGCACTTCTTAGCGATGGCAGTGTAAGAGGGCCCCTCGCGGGCTCGCTTCGCTCGCCACGCTTCAGGCACGGCCTCGCTGCGCTCGGCAACTATATATTCTCACTCTATGTCCACTTGGATAGTAGGGAATGATCCTGGACATAGGGTGAAAATAAAAGCGCAGGCGCCGTGTACAGCTGATGATCAGCTGTTAAACTTCTGAGACTTTTGGCGTCTCGTTTGTCCTCTGTACTGCGCCTGCGCAGTACAGGGAGGACACTATATGATAGGGGACTGTATTTGACAAGACACCGGCGCTCCTCGTCTGACAGTTCTTAAATAACGGGGGCGGGGCCACCCGGTGACCCCGCCCCCCTCTGACGCATGGGACATGACGGGACTTCCCTGTGGCATTCCCCGTGACGTCACAGGGAAGTCCCGTCAAGTCACCGTGCGTCAGAGGGGGGCGGGGTCACCGGGTGGCCCCGCCCCCCGTTATTTAAGAACTGTCAGACGAGGAGCGCCGTCACACAGTGGGAGCTTCCCTGCATGCCAGCATGGGTGCGGAGCGGCCCGGAGAAGAAAATGAAGAAGAGAAGAAGAGAAGAAGAGAAGAAAAGAAGAAGAGAAGAAGATGAAGAAGATGAAGAGAAGAGCGGGAGCCTCCCCCCATGCCATGGGTGCGGAGCGGCCCAAGGAGAAGAAGATAGAAGACGCTGCGGAGGAGATGCTGGACGAGAATGCCGGAGGAAGAACCAGAAGAACCAGAAGAACCAGAAGGAAGATAGAAGAAAGAAGAAGTATTTAAATAAAGGAATTGTCAAAAACTGTCTCTTGTCATTTTTAACATTTTTGACAGTTTTTTAGTGAAATGGTAGGGGTACTTTTGTACCCCCTTACCATTTTCACACAGGGGGGGGCCGGGATCTGGGGGTCCCCTTGTTAAAGGGGGCTTCCAGATTCCGATAAGCCCCCCGCCCGCAGACCCCCACAACCACCGGCCAGGGTTGTGGGGATGAGGCCCATGTCCTCATCAACATGGGGACAAGGTGTTTTGGGGGGCTACCCCAAAGCACCCTCCCAATGTTGAGGGCATGTGGCCTGGTACGGTTCAGGAGGGGGGGGGCCGCACTCTCGTCCCCCCCCTTTTCCTGCGGCCTGCCAGGTTGCGTGCTCGGATAAGGGTCTGGTATGGATTTTTGGGGGGACCCCACGCCGTTTTTTTTTGTTTTTTTTGGCGCGGGGTTCCCCTTAAAATCCATACCAGACCTGAAGGGTCTGGTATGGAATTTAGGGGAGACCCCACGTCATTTTTTTTTTAAATTTTGGCCGGGGTTCCCCTTAATATCCATATCAGACCTGAAGGGACTGGTATGGAATTTAGGGGGACTCCTACGTCTTTTTTTTTTTTTAATTTTGGTTCGGGGTTCCCCTTTGGGGAATTCCCATGCCGTTTTTATCAATGAACTTCTATGTGTATTGTCGGCAATGCAATAGCCGCGGTAGTTTTAAATGAGCTTTTTCCTTCAAAATGTCATTTTGCTGTCAGACTGTTCTAAACACAGGAAACATGCGCCCCTTTACAGGCATACTATAGACACCCCCCAGGTACAAAATTTAAAGGGATATTACACTTTTATTGTTTGACTTTAAGCATTATTAAAATCACTGCTCCTGAAAAAACGGCCGTTTTTAAAAAAAATTTTTGCATTGATCCATGTCCCCTGGGGCAGGACCCAGGTCCCCAAACACTTTTTATGACAATAACTTGCATATTAGCCTTTAAAATTAGCACTTTTGATTTCTCCCATAGACTTTTAAAGGGTGTTCCGTGGCATTCGAATTTGCCGCGAACACCCCAAATTGTTCGCTGTTCGGCGAACTTGCGAACAGCCAATGTTCGAGTCGAACATGAGTTCGACTCGAACTCAAAGCTCATCCCTACTCTAGACCAGTGGTCATCAACCTTGTCCTCAGGGCCCACTAACAGGCCAAGTTTTAGGTATTAAAAATTAAATAAATAAAAACCTGCGCTCAGTGCAAAAATAATCAATAGTGATAAAAAACGTGAATTAGGTCCTGCTGCTGAGCACTATAACCCCGATATAAGGCAAGACTAGTTGTAGATAATAATCAGTGCAGCGCTGGACAAGAGCAAAGTGAATAATAGTAAAAATAAATATTACCAAAAATTAATAGCAACAATAAAATGATAACGTGGGTACTATAAACAATCCATAATATTGAGAAACCATCAATGTGTAAATATTCATCTATAACAGATCATTGTAATAGAGGAGTGGTGAAAAAAAGGGGGGTGAAAAAAAGGGGGAGAGAAAAAAATATAAATCCAAACTAAGTGTAAAAAGTCCAAAGATATATTGGTGCAAAATCAATCCAGCGACGTGATCAACAGTGACATCCACCACCAGAGAGTAATAAAGGCTTACCAGAAAGCCTGCGACCGCCCTTATTCAGGGGGGTCAAAACAGGCTTAGTAGATCAACGTTGGTATCAAGCTTGGTCTGAGCTAGCCAATAGCGCGGCTTTCTGAAGCGCTGTTTGGCTATTTAATACGCATGCGCGTGCGCGAGCACGTACCCCTGATGACTTCAGTTGTGACGAAACGGCCGTAGGGTCACAACGTGAACTCGCTTCGCGCATGCGCGATTTTAATTTAAACGGCGGTGAAGTTTTTCTGTCTCGCTGGTCGTGACAGTCTCACTGCTGGTGCCCATAGGCATCTTCCTGCATACATCATTTTATCTTGTGCACGTATATTTGATGTATTGCAGTGCATCTGTCATTTTTATGCACTTTATTTGTAATTCATATGCACTTTATGTACGAACTGGTGCAATGTATTTCTATTTTTTATTCAATTTTTATTAAAACGTCCCTGGTTATCTGCACTACTGGAGTCCCCTTCTCTCTTTTTATGGTTTTTCCTTGTTTGGACACTGGCCATATGGTCCTTCCTGGAACCATTCCATCTTCCCTGGGTATCAATTATTGCTGATGTGAAGTTAATGCGGAGAGCGAACAACAGGACATCGATTGCGGTTTCAACAGGATACCAACGTTGATCTACTAAGCATGTTTTGACCCTCCTGAATAAGGGCGGTCGCAGGCTTTCTGGTAAGCCTTTATTACTCTCTGGTGGTGGATGTCACTGTTGATCACGTCGCTGGATTGATTTTGCACCAATATATCTTTGGACTTTTTTCACTTAGTTTGGATTTATATTTTTTTCTCTCCCCCTTTTTTTCACCCCCCTTTTTTTCACCATTCCTCTATTACAATGAACTGTTATAGATGAATATTTACACATTGATGGTTTCTCAATATTATGGATTGTTTATAGTACCCACGTTATCATTTTATTGTTGCTATTAATTCTTGGTAATATTTATTTTTACTATTATTCACTGATAATGACTTATTATGAACTGAATCTGGGTCAGGATGTAGCTCAGGGCTGGAGCTCAGGAAATGGGAAAGAGATGCCAAACCAACCTTATGCAGTATGTATGTAACAAAGATTGTAAATCCAGTGACACCAAGAGGTAGGAATCTTCCCATATGTAACCATACAGATAAGAAGAATCCCAAATGTAGGAGGGAAGAGTTTGCACGATCGGCTGGAGGAATGAATGAATGATTGTAAATCAGGGGTCTCAAACTGGCGGCTCTCCAGCTGTTGTGAAACTACAGGTCCCATGAGGCATTGCAAGGCTGACAATTACAAGCATGACTCCCACAGGCAGAGGCATGATGGGACTTGTAGTTTCGCAACAGCTGGAGGTCCACTAGTTTGAGACCCCTGATGTAAATGGACAAACCATGGCTGAGGCTCTCCATGGAGGCTATAATGGGTCTCCTTGGGGGGTGTACTGGATCTTTATGAATTTTCGGAAAAATGTTAATATATGGGGTCTTGAAAACATCTCCAAAACAAAAATCCCAATTCCTTATGCCCTGTACACACGGTCGGATTTTCCAACGAAAAATGTGCAATCAGGGCTTGTTGTCGGAAATTCCGATCATGTGTGGGCTCCATCTGACTTTTTCCGTCGGAATTTCTGACACAAAGTTTGAGAGCAGGCTATAACATTTTCTAACTACAAAGTCCGATCGGTTAAATTCCGATCGTGTGTACACAAATCCGACGCACAATGTACCACGCATGCTCTGAATAAATTAAGAGACGAAATCTATTGGCTACTGCCCTGTTTATAGTCCCGACGTACATGTTTTACGTCACCGCGTTCAGAATAATCGGATTTTCTGATAACTATGTGCGCGGCCGTGTGTATGCAAGACAAGTTTGAGCCAACATCCGTCGGAAAAAATCCATGAATTTTGTTGTCGGAATGTCCGATCAATGTCTGATCGTGTGTACAGGGCATTATTGTTGATTACTTAATTGGTTTTGGCTGCATCTAACAGAGATTTAAGCTCTAGTTTATATTGTTCTAATGGGTCTCTGGGGAGCCTACGATAGGTGAACAGATCTTTTAGTAGTCTATGGGCTTCTGATACATAGTCGGATCTATATACTATTCCCTCACCTTTATTGGCCTGTTTGAAGACTAGATTGGTTTTATTGTTCAGGCTTTCTAAAGCCTTGCGTTCAATAGGACTAAGGTTGTGATGTTGATACTTCACCATGCTGTGAGGGGAACACAGATCCATAATATCATATACCAGCTGATAGAAAGTATCTAAGGGGGTTATCTTGGGGAAGGAAGGTGTCTTGATATTAAAATATCTTTTAACAGTTATTTTACGAATACATTTATTTAAGTCCCGGAAAAAGTGTGAAAGCATTTGGGAAATGAGACAGGGAGAAGTTTAAGCCCTTTTTAATATTGAAGTCTCTAGATCGAAAGGCAATAAACACCTCCTCAATGGAGGCACTCCAAGTGGGGCAGAGGGCTCTGTGCACATGCTGACAGCTTTTTGATCCACAACAGTGTGGCATACCACCATCCAGCTCAGTGGTCCCTGGTTTGTGTCTGCTCTTTACAGTTTCACAATTTTATCTCTGAAGTGCTTCCCAGAGACTGTTATGTAAGTCTTCCAGTGATGTTTTAATAAACTTTGACATTTTTATTGATCCAGCACCCTGGCTATTTGTTTGCAATCTTCCATGGATCTTTCCTTAATATGAATCACCTGGAGCTGTGAGTCATTAGTTATGCCTTCATTGGTATTCTTTATCCAATTTCTACTGCATAGCAATTTATTTCAATCATTTTGTTCCCTTTGACAACTGTTAAATTCTTGCCACCTACTGACTGCTACTTCATTCTTTCACATAAAAAACTTTTTAAATTTAAAAGGTTTTAAAGAATCCTTTCTGCAATCTAAGATTAAACCCTTTTCTTCAAACCTCAAATTGTGGCCATGTGTCCTCTTCAGGGTCCTTAAGCTGGCTATGCAGTACATGTTTTTTTTCCATTCAATCAGCAGATTGAACCAAAAAACTGACCCATTTTCTCCATACACACATTTAAGGTGGATGGGGGAATCCTCCCTACTGCGCTATTGTATTTTACAGCAGGGAAATGTCCCCACTGTCAGAATAAACAGATTAGCACTGCAGTTTATTGTCTGCAGCACTGATTGAGCAGATTGATAGATCGACTTGTGTTCAACCGCAGTGGCCACACACAAATCAAAATTCAGCCGATCCTTAGTGAATTGACTGAATTTCAATCCATGAATGGCCAGCTTTAGAGCAAACCATTTCTTAAAGTTACTGGAGTGAACTTTCATATGTAGAACACCCCCTAAGGAGCTGTAGATGAACTGGGATCCCCCACCCTGCAAAGCCAGGAACACCAAATTCTCACAGTCTCCCAGAGTCAGAAAACAGTCCAGTACTTTGTTTTGTTATTTTATTGAGGGATTAGAACATGGATGGGGAGTAGGGGTATTATATTTTCCTATATATGGTCTATATACACTCCTCACTTCCTCCAGTACACTTGCTTGCAGAACTCAAACTGGCACACTTTGTGAATCTGACAAAGCATTCAGATTATAGCAACCACCTGTTGTAGGCAGAAACCTGAGGTCCCTTTAAATATGTAGCAAAGAAAAAGTCAGTGTCCAGCTTTCATCCCTGTGGTTACTGATCCCAGCACCACCTCTTCAGGCACTGCCAACCCGCCTGACTGCAGCTGCCCCTTTCACTAGCCCTCCTGGCTACTTATCCACAGTCCTGCCAGACTGACATTCTCCCCACAGTCCTCCCAGACTATTCATTCACCAGCCCACCCGGCTGACTTCTCAAGAGAAATCCTGGATGTGCTGACCTGCTCCTGCTGTCTTCTCCTTGCTCCCGTGCCTCCAGGAAGGGGTTCCTCCATGTGTTGTGGGGATCCTTCCAGCACCAGACCTGAGGTCACTTTTTTCTGGGGATTGGCTGGGGCCCTCAACAATACTCCAAAAAGCTCCTCCTAGACTCCACCCTCTACTTCTGGAAGCTTCTCCAAGGTTCCAGAAAGCAGAGGGAGTCACTAGAGATGCTGCTTGCTGAGTCAACCAGCCTCCCTGAGTCACTCAATCCTGACCCAGATTATTGAACCTAGGCCTTGCTCTTAGCAGGGCAAATGTTCCTACACTAACTATGTACACCTAATCTAGCACACTAGGGGATGCTACACATATATTTGTACATTGTAATTATATCCCCTTATAACAACTCTTCTCCAAAATAAATAACTGTAATCTATGTAATTAATCCTCATAACTGAGGTTCTCTATCCCCCTCATTAATTTTGTTGCCCTTCTTTGTACTCAAATTCAACAACATTTTTTGTAAAGGGGAAGAATTATTCATATATTCCTTTAAAGCAGAATTCCACTCAAAAGTGGAACTTCCGCTTATATGTCTCCCCCCCCACCCCCCCAGGTGCCACATTTGGCACCTTTCAGGGAGGGAGGGGGAACAGGTACCTGTTTTTGACAGGTACCTTTCCCCACTTCCAGGAGACAGGGCATCATCAGTAGGGAACCAGCTGTGAAGCCAAAAGGCTACTGTAATTTTCACCTATAGTAGCCCCCTTCCCATAAGGCAAGCAGTCCTAACGGCACTCGGTTGCCCCCAGGACTTATGCACAATGCTATAGTGCCTGGCTAGCATCCCATGGCTGGCATGAACTGAGCAAAGCAAACAGGTACTTGCGGTTGGCAGAGAATAGTCGTTATCTGATCCAAAGTCATACACAGGGAAATCCAATCTAGCAGAGAAGAGCAGGGCAGGTGGACAGACAGACAAGGAGAATGCCATAGGCCAAAACCAGGATGATGAAATCAGCAACTATGACGAAGCAGGAGCGCACATGTTCCTGACAGAAGCCCCTTCTAACATGTAATTTGTATGTGTGTTTTTTGCAACCAAGCGCATAACTTTACATTTCTTAATACAGAAATCTATCTGCCATGTAGCCATCCAACCCCTTATTTTGTTAAGGTCTTCCTGTAATGATACCATTTCTTGTGCCAAAGTGATCTGCCTGCATAACTTGGTATAATCAGCAAACACTGAAGGAGATCGGAGGAGGATGCCTCGTTGATACTATGCTGTTGGACTGATTATACAGCTTTATAGTTGTCAGCCTGGACCCCGAGTCCTCCTCCTTCCCCCTACATCACAACCTGTAGGTCTCCCCCATTTGGATCTAGCTTACAGGTCCGGTTAATTTTTGGATCCCAGCCCGCGCACAAACGCTGCGCCAAATCTTAGGCGCGGCGGTTTTCAGCACCCATTGGGATTGCATTATATGCACCAGTCATTACAATTTCACTCTACATGGTCCGCGATCTGGCTCTCTTTGTATGCACATGGCCTGGGAGACCGTTGTGAAGCTGATTTTATGCCTTGGATACTTCTATAGCACATGTATTTTGGAAATGGTAACTCTCACTTACTGAACCCTGATGAAGGATTCCCCGAAACGCATCGGTTCAGTGAGGCTTATTACATTTCCACTTTTGGTTTTCCTCTCAATGTGATGCAGTTGTGTGCAAATTACATGTCCTTGCTTTTTGATGTATCCCATTGTATATATTGTTTGTGTTTGATTTGTATTTTTGTATATATTTTTTGTTGTACTTTTGAATTTTGAAATAAAATTATATATTTTTTACTTACATTGCTTCATTGATGGTAGTGCCTCAAAAGTCCCACCCTAGGGGAATGTTTTGGTCTTTTTGGATTTTTGGGATGTGGCACACCCTCTGCTTAGTACTACTCTCTGTCAGAGACCTCTTTTTCTTTACAATTTCATTAAATCCACCGGCCTTATTTTTTAGATTA
The DNA here is from genome assembly GCA_037952925.1 of Lithobates clamitans. Classification (NCBI taxonomy): domain Eukaryota; kingdom Metazoa; phylum Chordata; class Amphibia; order Anura; family Ranidae; genus Lithobates; species Lithobates clamitans. The sequence continues at coordinate 3,017,479 of JBBGZY010000720.1, forward strand.
AATGTTTATGAGGTACAGTATAAAATACCATAGCAAAATATAGATAAACTATGTCCACTGGACTTCCATCCATTCAATTTCTCACCTAATACCTCATAGAATGATAACAGGTCATTCTGAACAGTCTTTAATAAAAAGAGGCTGATTGTCACTTATAATACTTTTATCACAGACAAATATCTGGATAGAGTTTCCTACCATCCCCTCTAATACTGTACCTTACATATTATTAATGTTAGGCTGACTGGTCTGTAGTTACTTGGTATACATCTTGGTCCTTTTTTGTAAATTTGTACTGCATTTTCTCTAACCAATCAGTTGGTATCATTCCAGTTGGTAAAGAATTATAGCTTCCTGGCCATAACTGCTCTTAGTTTCTTAAAGTGGATGTAAACCTGAATTTTTTTTTTATATATATATATCATACTGTAGAGTATAAGATTTCCTATCATTTGAGCCCAGTCTTGACAAACAGAGTTAATCCATCTCTGAGCAATCCTCTTTTATTGTTCAGTGAGAAAAATCTTGACAAACTGAAAAAAACTTTGTCAAATACTCCCCCTTGCTGTGAGTGACAGGTGATTTACATATCTCGTGCACTAGCCTAAGACATGCATTATTTTTAAATTCCCTCCTCCACTCCTTTCTTCAGCAGCTCTGCAAGGATTGGCTGTTCCACACCTCAGCATGATTTGGCATGCTGAAGTCACGTGGTTACTTTCCTGTCTTTTCACTGGATGTTAGAGATCATAGCAGAAGTTCAGTGTTAGAAATATACAGGAGAAAATGCATATTGACTAGGAGTGTAGAGGTGGGCTGGGAGTCTACTGACATCACGACTCCACCCACCGAGCTCCAGACAACAGACCCACCCACAGAATATGCAGTTTTTCGGGTCTCATAACAGACAGAGGGGAGACATTTGACAGGTAAAGATACATGCAGGAGGCATGTATATCCTTATAGATAACCCCTATGGCAGTTTAGAAAGGATAACATTGGGTTTACATCCACTTTAAAGACTCACAGGTATAAGCCATCTAGATCTGATGATTTGTCTACAATAAGTTCCACTAGTCTCTTTTGTACCTGCCTTTTATTCAACCACAGAGAAACCTTTAGTGAAACATTATTAATATTAATACTATCAAACCAGTTTTTCATCTGTAAATAGTGAAGAGAAAAAACGATTTAATACATATACCTTTTCTCTGTCATTTGTGACCAGCCCCCCATGTTCATCTGTTATGTGGTCAATCTGCTTTTTTATAACCTTTTTACTATTGATATATTTGAAAAAATGTCTGTGGCGATGTTTCTCATATTCTATTCTAGCTACCCTGATTGCTCCATTGCATTTCTTGCTGCATTTCTTGTAAATCTGGAATGCCAAGGGTGTTCTTTTTACTTTGCACAGTTTTTTTTTTATATTAGAAATTAGCAACGTAGGTTTTAATTTTGTTTTTTTAATACTTGTTAACCAATGGAATATAATGACCAATGCATTTGTTTAATTTATCTTTAAAACACTCCTTGGATTTGTCCCTACCAGACATATTATTATAACACTAGACGTACCATTGACCTTATTGATTTGTTAAATAAGACCAAATGCCAAGCTCTAATTTTGAGCTTAGATGCTCAGAAGCTACTGTCTCTCGTTACAGGTTTACTGGCCCTTTTACTGTGGCTCTTAGTGCCTTGTGCTCCTGACCTTCCTCCCAGGTGAAGCTGTCCTCTTTTCTGTTGCAGTTATTCCCCCTGAGCAATAGTACCAGGCAAGGTTGTCTCCTATCTCCTTTTCTCTTTATATTATGTTTTGGAAGCCCTTGCTGAGGCCATTTGCTCTCATTCTCATATACATGGGGTGTTCTTGCAACAGAGGGAATACAGATTATCCCTCTTTGCTGAGGACATTCTTTTGACATTGTTCAACCCACATATTTCCCTTCCCAACCTTCATGACTTATTCTTTTTACAGCATTCCATTTTTATTGAAAATTTTAAATTTACATAACAAAAAAAGGAGAAAAAAAAAAGAAGAAGAAAAGAAAAGCATTAATCTCATCCAATGGGTGCCAAAAAACAAAAAATACACACACACACACACGTAGGGGAATGTCTGGGGTCCCGGGGTCCGCCATCACGGGTCTGGAGTATGATCAGGGGTTCTCTCTCTCCCTTGTTTGTTTATGATTTTTTTTTTCTTCTCTTTTCAGAGACCCCTTCAGTGTGTTGGTATATCTTTGTTTTATGTTTTATATATTATTGTAATGTGGTATAAATATATAAATAAATATATATATATATATATATATATATATATATATATATATATATATATATATATATATATATATATATATATATATATATACCACATTACAATAATATATAAAACAAAGATATACCAACACACTGAAGGGGTCTCTGAAAAGAGAATAAAAAAAAATCATAAACAAACAAGAGAGAGAGACAACCCCTGATCATACTCCAGACCCGTGATGGCGGACCCCGGGACCCCAGACACTCCCCTACCCTCCCCACACTCAAGGGAGGCATGGTTCCAAAACATCCCCTGCACCAAGTTCTGCCACCACCGCCCAAGACCATATATCCCTAAACCCTAATAGGGATATCCCTGCCTTATTTTCTTTCATCCATTTAGAAAAATAAAATATATAATTTCCTACTCCCTTTCTTCAACTCCCACAGTAATATTAGCTATAATCACACAAAACACACACACAACACAGAAAAAGTAAATGAAGAGAAAAAAAAAAAAAAGAGAGACCGTAATGTTCTGATTAAATACACTACCCGAAGTAGTTACTCAAACCAGGATCGCCTCACTCAAAACACCTCTCCACCAGTTTCATATCCTACCTCCACACCACATACAGAATCCGTAGTTCAGGGGACTCCCTTAGCACTTTCCAAGGAAGCCAAGTTTGACGACATTGTTCGTACGTGTCCAATTCCTGTGATAGAAGAGTCTCCATCCTCTCAATATGGTCAATCTCTAGAATCCAATCAGTCAACGATGGAGCATGTGCTGACTGCCAGTGGCGCGGTATTACTGCCCTTGCAGCTGTCAACCAGTGTCTTAAAAGGCCTTTTTTAATGCTTCTGTACGAGCCAGGTAAGATGGATAACAAAGTAATTTGAGGTATGTTGGGAATAGTCACCCCAGTTGCACGGGTATGAAGCTGCAGTATCATGTCCCAAAAATTATGTACCAAAGGACATTCCCACCAAATATGTAATAAAGAACCTTTGGCAGAATGACAGCGCCAACACAGGTCTGAAACATTTGGATATATCTGGTGAAGCAACAACGGACATCTATACCACCGAGAGAGAAGCTTAAAATTCGTCTCATGGGCCTTGATTGCTAACGACATACTATGTGTAAGAATAAATGCTTTTTCCCATTCCTCTGGCTTAATTTCAACTTTCAAGTCCATTTTCCACTTATTTGTGAACTCCGGGAGACATGTATGGAGTCTAAGAATAAGAACCCCATACACTGCAGACAGAATATGTTCTGGTGTATTTTGTTGCAACAGAAGAGACTCAAAAGGTATCTGGCTCTCTATTAAGCACATCTATAGAAAGAAAAGAAGAAAGAAAAGACATTATTTGCCGATATTCCAACCAATGTTTAATTGATTGTTGCTGAGTAGGGATCAAATCTGAAAGCAATGGGAGATCTCCCTGATAAATAATTTGGGATATGCGACGATTTGACTCCATACCAGAAAATCTCTCCGTGCCATTGTCGGTAAGAACCCTGGGTTACCAAACAGGGGTGTCATTAATCCCACTTTAGGCGAAAGTCCTAATTGGGTTTGTAGTTTATCCCAGGTACGCAATAAATGTGCTGTAAGAAAGGATACCGAGGAAGGTGGGCCCCGGGCAGAGATATCTAGCCAGGGAAGCGCCTGGAGATCCAAGGGAGCAATTGACTGTTCTATGTGTACCCATTGTTTAAGATGGGAGTGATGGAACCAATTTACTAGACTAGTTAACACTGCTGCAGCGTGGTAGTAATATAGGTCGGGTGCCCCTGCGCCCCCCTTTGTTTTGGGGAGAGATAAAATTCTCCTTTGCAATCTAGGTCTATTACATCCCCAGATAAACCTTGTAAAGGTAGATTGTAGAATGGTAAAAAAGGAACGGGGGACCGCTATAGGTATGGTTTGGAAAAGGTAGAGAAAGTGTGGTATTATATCCATTTTTAATATATTGATCCTCCCAAACCATGAGTAATGGGCTCGCTCTTATTTCTTAATGTCCTGTATTGTACGCTGCATAAGAGGATAATAATTTTCCATATATAGCTTAGTAAGATCTTGTGGAATTTTTATGCTCAAGTATGAAGTGTTGACGTACAGATCTTAAATGGGAAATTATTCCCTAGAGCTTGAACTTGACGTGGTGATAGAGAGACATTAAGAATTTCTGGTTTGGACAAATTTACTTTAAAATTGCTCAGAGCTCCAAAACGCTGAAATTCATACAGAATAGATGGCATGGAGACATGTGGGTTGGTAATATAGAGTAGCAGATCGTCAGCAAATACTGCCAGCTTCACCTGAGATACAAGGATTTTGTCTAAGAGCAGTTACCAAATGCTCCATTACTAAAAAAAACAAGAGGGGAGACAGCGGACATCCCTGACGTGTACCATTTTGAATAGGCAAGTTAGGGGATAATGATTGATTAATTCGTATTCTTGCTCTTGGTTTGGTATAGAGTGCCATAATTTTTCTTAACAGAATTGGTCCTAATCCTATTTGAGTCAAAATTTGTTCCAAAAACGGCCACCCAACACGGTCAAATGCCTTCTCAGCATCCACAGAGAGAAGGCAAGCTGGTATCTTTGCTGATTGGGTATATTCGATGAGTAAAAGGGATTTAAGCGTGTTATCGCGTGCTTCTCTCCCCTGTACAAACCCAACTTGGTCTGTATGTACCAAATTGGGAATATGGGATTGAAGACTTGAGGCAATCAATTTGGCATATATCTTGATATCTACCCCAATTAAGGATATAGGACGATAACTAGAACACAAGTTTAAATCCTTATCAGGTTTAGGAAGTAGTGAGATGTGCGCTTCTAATGTCTGGGGTACAAACCCATTAATATCAGATATGCTATTAAACACTTGAAGCATAAATGGTGTAATAGAATTCTTGTAGGGCTTATAAAATTTCGATGTAAAACCATCGGGGCCGGGACTTTTACCTGATGGTGTATTCTTAATCACTTCCAGTAATTCCTCGAGTAAAAACGGGGAGTCCAAAGAATTCCCACTATTTTCATCTAATATTGGTATAGCAGTTTCGGATACATATTCCTGTATACGACGACCAAGAGAGTCTGGGTCGCAGGATGATGGGGGAGTTAGATTGTACAACGCTGTGAAATAATCACAGAATGCCTTTTGAAGAAGGATTGGATCTGAAGTAATTTCTCCAGATGGTAACGCAATGCTAGGTATAAAAGTTACTGAGGGTCGGGGAGGCAAAGACCTTGAAAGTGATCTCCCAGCCTTGTCTCCATACCGGTACTTTCCCAGGGCATATCTATATTGACTGGGAAACCTCCAAAGACTGCAGCAAAGATGATCGTACCAAAGATATATCAGCCAATAGCTCCGGAGTTGGGGTCTTTTTGTGTGAGATCTCCAACACCCGAAGTTTTGACAGGTCGTCCTGTATAGTTGCTGATCTTTCTTTTTTTAAGCGAGCTCCATGTTGGATAAATAGTCCTCTTACTACTGCTTTCAAGTCCTCCCACTGTATAGGTAATGGGGTCTCATCATGTTCATGGTCAGCGATAAAATTCTTAATCGTTGCCAAAACTGCCTGATGGCATAATGGATCTTGCATAAGGGTTTCGTTTACGCCATGACCAATCAGACCGTGGGATCTGGGGAGGTTGTACTGTCAAAAAAAGAGGAGAGTGATCAGACCAGATGAAAGACCCAATGTCCATTATTGGGTTCCATTCCAATAGTTGTGTTCCCGTGAAAAAATAATCTAGCCTACAATAGGATTGGTGGACTGGGGAATAGTATGTATAGTCCTGCTTTTTAGGATTTAAAATACGCCATAAGTCCAGCAATCGGTGTCCAAACAACTCTTTTTTCAGGGCTCTCAACCGACTGTAGGAGATATTTGATCGCTGAGAGGAGGTGTCCAGTTGGGGTTCTAGAACCATATTAAAATCTCCTCCTACAAGGATTGTACCTTCTGCAAATTCTGTCAAGAGATGCAGATAGTGTAATTGCCGTTATTTGATCATAATTAGGAATATAGAAATTGGCGATTGTATAAACTCTATTCCACAGCCTGAGTTTGAGAAAAAGATACCAGCCATTGGGGTCAGTCACATGATCCAAGACCGATACTGGTAGACGTTTATGGATAGCGATGGAGACTCCCCTACTCCTGGACGAGGACAAGGTACTATGAAACCAACTTGAATAGTATCTTCGTGAGCATGCTGGGATACAATTTTCTTTAAAATGGGTCTCTTGGGAAAGTATAATGTCTACCCTGGCTTTATGTAGAGCATATAAAATTTGACCTCTTTTTGATTGTTTATTGATACCCTTAACGTTATATGAACAGAGTTCCATTGAGACTGGCGAAGATTGTTTGGTCATTTCATGGCTTGTGAAGGAGAAAAAAAAAAGAAGGAGAAAGGAGGAAAAAAAGGTGAAAGAAAAAGACAAAAAATAAAATAATGAGAGAGATAACTCTCTCTTTGGATCTGGTCCGATACCAAATCCAACAAAAAAAATTAAATTAGTATGCTTTACAAAAAGTATAGCACACCACCATAACTAGAAAAAAAAAACAAAAAAACAAAAAAAACAAAAACAAAAACACACCTCAAACCAATCCCTACCAGAGGGCTGGTATACCTACGAGGGGGAAGTGGATACACACAGGGAAGGTCTCCAAGTGAGACCCGAGAGAAAAACCTGCTTTTATTGCGATCTATAATATATAGGAAAATAAACTCAAACTATTTCTGCACTCTAAAGAAGATGAAAGGAAAAAAAAAAAAAAAAATTGGTACTCATGCCTTTTATAGGGTGTACCTCTCCGCCCCCGAATTCCCTTATCCCTAAACCTACTTGTGCACACGCCACGCGTATCCTAAACCTATACGCCACTATTTGTCATAATATGGTGACACCATCAGGGCAACAGGTTGATAAATACACAACAAACATCAATTGCCTACCTAGTACCTATCCCTCCTCCCCCCACCTACGAAAACTCATACTGCAGCTGCGTATTGTGCATCTAAAGTCTATCTCTCTTCCCTTACCTCCTCCCCAAGTACAGCTACATCTCAGGAGGGGAGTCCACCTTCGTGGGGGGGAGGAGGAGGGGGAGATGGGGAAGAAAAAAAAACAAAAAAACAAAACCTGTTTCTATAGGGGAGAGTAAAGAAGTTGGCACCAATACATTCTATAAGATATGCCTCCTCCCCCTCTTTGATCCCCATATCGATATGTATATAAGTGCTCACTAGTGGGCACCCTACAGCTACAGGCTCACATATCCGCATGGTCATGCATACTCAACTGGAGTCCCAGGAGCCATCACCACTGGTAGACTGATTCCACAAACATTTATTTGTCGTGTGCAGGCGGCATGGTCAGAGAAACATGTTATAAAAGCACTACAAATGCCACCCATCTACATATTACCCATTCCACCCCGCCCCGCACGACAAATAGCCATATTGCAGCACAATTTTGTACACCAATTCCCCAAAAAAAAGGAATAGTGCTATATATATAAATTTATCCTGGCTATAATTGAGCTGATATATCTTTTTAGGATATCCACATCCAAAACTTTAATAAAATTCCTTACTCTTCTCCCCCCCGGTTGCAACCTATCCCTCAAAAGTGGCGCACCCTACCCTGGTGGAGGGAGAGAGGAGAACGGGAGAAAAAAAAAAAAAAGATAATGCTCAGGGTGGGGGAGGCCGGTATTTTCTTCCTTCTAATAATATCAGGAACCTATCATCTGCATCCCTGATACAAAAACTTCTGACAAATATGATTGTCATTGCCATTTAGCATAAATATATATTCCATACAAATATGCATATATACCTCAATATTTCATCGCTGGCATAGTATATAATACAAAGGCATATTTTAATCAGGAATTAATAAAGGAGAAAAAAAAAAGGGGGGGGGTGGAGGAAACAAGCAACAAAAAGTTTGTAGAAAAAATCCACCAATGTTATTGCTACTGAAAACCTTTGATTAGGCTAGGGGGGGGGAGGTTCCTGATCTGCCGGGGTATTTCCCCAATACAGGGGCTCGACGCCCTTCACCCCGAAACAAAGAATATGACTGTGGCCACTCCAACGGTGGGAGCTCTGGTAGCTCCAAGGCTGTTACTACTGCTGGGATATCCGATTGACCACGGATACTTAACCACTTTCCTTCCTTCCGGATCTGTAGTTGGAATGGAAAGTTCCATCGATAAGAAATATTTCAGTCTTGTAACAAAACCAGGAGAGGTTTTAATGCCTTCCTCTTTTATAGGGTGAAATGGCACAGGTCTGACAACAGTTGTATCGTATTCCCTTTGTATTCAATTAGGCCTTTTGTTTGCGCCTTTCTCATAATGTCCTCTTTTACACGGAAGTAGTGTATTCGGCATATAATGTCCCTTGGTTTGGCTGGGTCGGGTTTCCGTGGCCCCAAAGCCCGGGGAACCCTATCGATTTCCAGATTAACCGGCTCAATTGTCCCCAATATAGAGATGAAAATGCCTTTTACCATTTCTGGAAGATCCTCGACCCCCATTGCTTCTGGTAACCCTCGAATCTGAATATTATTCCGCCGATTGCGATTATCTTGATCCTCTATAAGGGAGTACAGTGTTTGTATTTGAGATTCATGCGTATCTAATCGTTGGTCTTGCACATGGATAGCATCAGCCAAAATTGTAACAGAGCCCTCTAACTCTGATGTTTTAACCTGAGTTGCTTGTAGATCTGTATTAACCACCTGGATATTAGTGCGATAACCTTGTTCCAGGCGCTGTACAAATGCCTCCATTTCACTCCGTGTTGGTAAAGCTTTTAGGAATTCTCGCAAGTCCCCCCCTTCTCCCCTATCCACTCCGTGGCCAATACCTGGCATTTGTATAGGCTGGGAGGGCAGAGGCGAAGGGGGGGGGGCGTCCGTATAGGCCCGGAGGGCAAAGGCGGAGGGGGGGGCAGAGATGAAGAGGGGTGAGGTGAAGGTGAAACACTCTGCGAGATGCTCTGCGATTCTTGTAGAGCAGCTGTAACAGCAAACTCGGATTGTTGGAGAGCAGGGACTTATTCTTTTTAGTTCGCTCTTGGGCTATAAGGTCAATACAAAAACAACTAAAACAGAATTTTTACCCCTCCACACCCCCCCCCTACTTGCCGCCCTGCAGCAGAACTTCCCCTATCATCGGTGTTCCTATTCACTTAAATATTTAGGCATTCATTTGACCACCTCTTACTCTACACTCTATCAAGCTAATTACTCCCCTGTGTTTAAGGAAATCAATCATCTTTAAACAGTGGGATAATTACCCCCTCTCCTTTCTAGTGAGGATCAATGTCCTCAAGATGTCCATACGTCTGAAAGTCCTTTCTTAATTTTATTTGGCATAACAATTTTTGGAATTTTTTTTTCAGACATACTCTCCATTCTCCATGCCTGCCTTTATTAAATGTACTTTTCAATCCGGATATTCCAGATAGTTTATCATATAGTCATATGTATCCATGGTCACAAACAGGTGTTTTTCAGCTGCACCATGTGGTAAGTCCTGTGTCTCACAAATTGTATTCTTTTGCCAAGATGAAAAGCAAATTTCAAGTCCCTAAACAATTATTGTTTTAATTTCTTCAAATTAAATATTAATTCTCCTTTCAGACTCCTTTCCTAGCTTTGGAAAAACCTACTTTTATGTGGCCAAATCCCATATCAGCCACACCTAATATCATCTATTTATAAAAATCCTCCACAAAGCCACTTTACTTACTGAATATAGCCATTCCTACATGCGTAAATGGGCACGTATACTACAACGCCCTCTTTCTCCCCTGCAATGGAAGAAAATCTGGAACTCTATTTTGTTGTTATGTGTTGAAGATGCCATCGGGATGTAAGTACCCACTACCATATATTTTGGGACTGTCCGATTATCCGACCCTGCCTGTTCACGGAGCCTACTCTATTTGTGACCACTTACCCACCATCTACAATTTATACATTGTTTTTATATTCTCTGTACCTCTGGTTTCATTTGATATGCATGTTATATCAACATACAGTATATTGCTTTTTTAACTTTCTGTTGTATTGCATAAAAAAAAAAAAAACACTAAATATACAATTTTGACAACTTTGGCAGCTTATTGAACCTAGTTTTTTTTTTAAATTTAGCATAACAACATGCTTCTCTTTCCTGTAACTTATGGCAAATATGATTACACCATGATCACTAGTTACCCATGCTGACTCTCACTTGCACATCTGTAATAAGCTCTGTGTTGTTTAAAAATGAGTAGGTCTGGGGGCGGAGCTAGCCAGAGACCGCGATCACCGCGCTGTAACGGAACTCTGGCTACAGCGGGAACAAAACGGCTCATACCGGGCAAACCAGGCACTAAATCACCCCACAGCAGCGTTCTAGCCTGCGGACAACGGGGAACATAATCCCAGCATGCCGAGACGCAAGGCAGAGGGGAACCATCCCCAGAAACTAAAAGAGTTCTTCTCCATGGGGCCTATGCAAAATGGCTTGCGCCCGCTCATCATCCACCCCGGCCTCTGGACTCTATCATTCCTCTCAGAAGGGGAAACCACAAAAAAGGAGCAGCCCTCCTAATGGTACACATCTCTCACCAGCTACACCATCCTCTGGAAGCCCAGAAAAGACAAGATTCAGGATGGATGCAGCAGGTTAAGAAAATGAGGTGAGCTCTCTCCATGATTCAGAGGATGACACTAGGGAGCTTCCAGACTCCATAGACCAATTCCCCACTAATATTCAGCCTGTTCTAGACACAGTACTCAAAGAAATGCTGGTTTCACTAAGAAGCTCCCTACACTCAGATATGGTATCCTGTGTGCATACATTTAGCATGAACTTACAATCAGTCTCAGATAGAACAACTCGTGTAGAGAACAAAATGGGTGAGTATGCATCCACAATCAATGCTCTGGTTGATGCTAATGAAAGTAATGAGGAAGGCAGAGGGGATTAAAGATAAAAGGGCGGACACGGAGGACAGATCCAGAAGGAATAATGTCAAGATCAGGGGTATTCCGGATTCTGTCCAGCAACAAGATTTGCGCAAATATGTCTGTCAGAAACCACAAAATCAAACCGAGACAGAAGTACAGTTAAATCACACTTGTTTAATAATAAAAGTAAAAAGAACAAACATAGCCAAAGTTCAGTAACCGGAACGGATAGTCAGCCAAGCCAGAAGTCAGGGATCAAAGTAGTGGAACAGCAAGCAGAAGGGATATCAGCAAAGCCAGTCTTTAAACAGGAACGCAGGAGATAATTTCTTGTGATGTGACCAAGGCGAAGGCAGAGCTCCTCTGGACTGGACGGCTTAAGTAGGCAGGACTGACGAGCAGGATCAACAGCTGTGTAACTGTGGAGAGAGATGGGAGCTGCCATTTAGCTGACAGCTGAGTGGCCAGCTCAGAGAAGGAAGGGTTGAGCCCCACCCTGACAGTACCCCCTCCTCAACGACCCCTCCCCCTCGGAATACCACCAGGCTTGAGGGGAAAACGTCTATGGAAATCACGGAGGAAGACAGGGGCATGTACATCTGAGGATGAGACCCAAGAACGTTCCTCCAGACTATACCCTATGCACCAGGTACTGTATGCGCCCACAGAACCTACGGGAGTCAACAATAGACTGTACTTCATACTCCTCATGCTTCTCAACCTGCACAGGGTGAGGACGAGGCACCGAGGTGGTAAAGCGGTTGCAGACCAAAGGTTTTAATAAGGAGACATGAAATACATTTGAGATACACATATTAGAAGGAAGGTCTAATGCGTAAGCCACTGGGTTAATCCTGTGAAGAATATGGAAAGGCCCAATAAACCGAGGTGCGAACTTCAGTGAGGGAACACGAAGTTGGAAGTTGCGAAATGACAGCCAGACCCTGTCCCCAACCTGGTAGGAAGGTGCAGGCAGGCGTCTGCGGTCAGCATGGAGTCTGTACCTACCATTAGCATGTCGCAAAGCTTCCTGGATTTGTGCTCAAGTGGAACAAAGACCAGGGAGATGCTCCTAAAACGCAGGAATACTCTGCGGAACAGATGAGTCAGGCAACATGGAAGGTTGCGCAAACAATGGATGAGGTTAGCCCAGATTAACCCCTGATTTTAATTAGTTTAAAGACAGGCTTATGTCAGGCAATCAACCGCATAAGAATTGCGGGATACCAGTCAGGGATGTCCTGAAGCATACAAAAAACAACAAAGAGAATGAGTATCTCTCAAGAGGACAGAAGACCCTCAGGCACTGTCTGAAAAATCAAGCCAATATTTTATTAAATTAAACAATTACAAAAAACATCACACTAGTATATAACACTTCATAGAAAAAAGGGACTATGGTGAGTGACTAACACTGGCCCTAGACATAAAATTGACAACATTGTCGTTTAACCACTTAAGGACCGCCTCACGCCGATGTACGTCGGCAAGGCGGCACGGGCAGGCAAAATCACGTACATGTACGTGATTTGCCTCCCGCGGGTGGGGGGTCCGATCGGACCCCCCCGGGTGCCCGAGGCGGTCCCGTTTTGTTCCCCGGCGATCAGAGACAAGGGGGAGGCCATCCGTTCGTGGCCCCCCCCTCGCGATCGCCGCCGGCCAATGGGAACACTCCTTTGCTGCTGTATGCTAAACAGCAGCAAAGGAAGTGATGTCATCTCTCCTCGGCTCGGTAGTTTCCGTTCCGGCCCGAGGAGAGAAGACAGGTATGTGAGTGCACCAACACACACACACACACACACAGTAGAACATGCCAGGCATACAAAACACCCCGATCCCGCCCCCCGATCGCCCCCCGATCCCCCCCCAATCACCCCACCCCCCTGTCACAAACTGACACCAGCAGTTTTTTTTTTTTTTCTGATTACTGCTAAGTGTCAGTTTGTGACAGTTACTGTGTTAGCACAGTTACTGTTACCCCCCTGTAGGTCTAGGGTACCACCCTAACCCCCCCTAATAAAGTTTTAACCCCTTGATGACCCCCCGTCACCAGTGTCGCTAAGCGATCATTTTTCTGATCGCTGTATTAGTGTCACTGATGACGCTAGTTAGGGAGGTAAATATTTAGGTTCGCCGTCAGCGTTTTATAGCGTCAGGGACCCCCATATACTATCTAATAAATGTTTTAACCTCTTGATTGCCCCCTAGTTAACCCTTTCACCACTGATCACCGTATAACCGTTACGGTTGACGCTGGTTAGTTTGTTTATTTTTTATAGTGTCAGGGCACCCGCCGTTTATTACCGAATAAAGGTTTAGCCCCCTGATCAATATCTGATCCGATCAGATCTATACTAGCGTCCCCAGCAGTTTAGGGTTCCCAAAAATGCAGTGTTAGCGGGATCAGCCCAGATACCCGCTAGCACCTGCGTTTTGCGCCTCCGCCCAGCCCACCCAAGTGCAGTATCGATCGATCACTGTCACTTACAAAACACTAAACGCATAACTGCAGCGTTCGCAGAGTCAGGCCTGATCCCTGCGATTGCTAACAGTTTTTTTGGTAGCATTTTGGTGAACTGGCAAGCACCAGCCCCAGGCAGCGTCTGGTTAGCGCCAGTACCGCTAACACCCACGCACGCACCGTACACCTCCCTTAGTGGTATAGTATCTGAACGGATCAATATCTGATCCGATCAGATCTATACTAGCGTCACCAGCAGTTTAGGGTTCCCAAAAACGCAGTGTTAGCGGGATCAGCCCAGATACCTGCTAGCACCTGCGTTTTGCCCCTCCGCCCGGCCCAGCCCAGCCCAGCCCACCCAAGTGCAGTATCGATCGATCACTGTCACTTACAGAACATTAAACGCATAACTGCAGCGTTCACAGAGTCAGGCCTGATCCCTGCGATCGCTAACAGTTTTTTTGGTAGCATTTTGGTGAACTGGCAAGCACCAGCCCCAGGCAGCGTCAGGTTAGCGCCAGTACCGCTAACACCCACGCACGCACCGTACACCTCCCTTAGTGGTATAGTATCTGATCGCATCAATATCTGATCCGATCAGATCTATACTAGCGTCACCAGCAGTTTAGGGTTCCCAAAAACGCAGTGTTAGCGGGATCAGCCCAGATACCTGCTAGCACCTGCGTTTTGCCCCTCCGCCCGGCCCGGCCCAGCCCACCCAAGTGCAGTATCGATCGATCACTGTCACTTACAAAACTCTAAACGCATAACTGCAGCATTCGCAGAGTCAGGCCTGATCCCTGCGATCGCTAACAGTTTTTTTGGTAGCGTTTTGGGGAACTGGCAAGCACCAGCGGCGTAGTACACCCCGGTCATAGTCAAACCAGCACTGCAGTAACACTTGGTGACGAGGCGAGTCCCATAAGTGCAGTTCAAGCTGGTGAGGTGGCAAGCACAAGTAGTGTCCCGCTGACACCAAAAAGACAAACACAGGCCCGTCGTGCCCATAATGCCCTTCCTGCTGCATTCGCCAATCCTAATTGGGAACCCACCGCTTCTGCAGCGCCCGTACTTCCCCCATTCACATCCCCAACCAAATGCAGTCGGCTGCATGAGAGGCATTTTTATGTCCTCCCGAGTACCCCTACCCAGCGAACCCCCCAAAAAAGATGTTGTGTCTGCAGCAAGTGCAGATATAGGCGTGACACCCGCTATTATTGTCCCTCCTGTCCTGACAATCCTGGTCTTTGCATTGGTGAATGTTTTGAACGCTACCATTCACTAGTTGAGTATTAGCGTAGGGTACAGCATTGCACATACTAGGCACACTTTCACAGGGTCTCCCAAGATGTCATCGCATTTTGAGAGGCCCGAACCTGGAACCGGTTACAGTTATAAAAGTTAGTTACAATAAAAGTGTAAAAAAAAAAAAATATATAAAATGAAAAAAAAATAGTTGTCGTTTTATTGTTCTCTCTCTCTCTATTCTCTCTCTCTCTATTGTTCTGCTCTTTTTTACTGTATTCTATTCTGCAATGTTTTATTGTTATTGTTATTATGTTTTATCATGTTTGTTTTTCAGGTATGTAATTATTTATACTTTACTGTTTACTGTGCTTTATTGTTAACCATTGTTAACCATTTTTTTGTCTTCAGGTTCGCCATTCACGACTTTGAGTGGTTATACCAGAATGATGCCTGCAGGTTTAGGTATCATCTTGGTATCATTCTTTTCAGCCAGCGGTCGGCTTTCATGTAAAAGCAATCCTAGCGGCTAATTAGCCTCTAGACTGCTTTTACAAGCCGTGGGAGGGAATGCCCCCCCCACCGTCTTCCGTGTTTTTCTCTGGCTCTCCTGTCTCAACAGGGAACCTGAGAATGACCCCATTTTGGAAAGTAGACACCCCAAGCTATTTGCTGAGAGGTATAGTGAGTATTTTGCAGACCTTACTTTTTGTCACAAAGTTTTGAAAATTGAAAAAAGAAAAAAAAAATGTTTTTTCTTGTCTTTCTTCATTTTCAAAAACAAATGAGAGCTGCAAAATACTCACCATGCCTCTCAGCGAATAGCTTGGGGTGTCTACTTTCCAAAATGGGGTCATTTGGGGGGGTTTTGTGCCACCTGGGCATTCCATGGCCTCCGAAACTGTGATAGGCAGTAAAGAGTGAAATCAAAAATTTTCACCCTTAGAAATCCTAAAGGCAGTGATTGGTTTTCAGGGTCCCGTACGCGGCTAGGCTCCCAAAAAGTCCCACACATGTGGTATCTCCATACTCAGGAGAAGCAGCTAAATGTATTTTGGGGTGCAATTCCACATATGCCCATGGCCTGTGTGAGCAATATATCATTTAGTGACAACTTTTTGTAAATATTTTTTTTTTTTTGTCATTTTTCAATCACTTGGGACAAAAAAAATAAATATTCAATGGGTTCAACATGCCTCTCAGCAATTTCCTTGGGGTGTCTACTTTCCAAAATGGGGTCATTTGGGGGGGTTTTGTACTGCCCTGCCATTTTAGCACCTCAAGAAATGACATAGGCAGTCATAAACTAAAAGCTGTGTAAATTACAGAAAATGTACCCTAGTTTGTAGACGCTATAACTTTTGCGTAAACCAATAAATATACGCTTATTGACATTTTTTTTACCAAAGACATGTGGCCGAATACATTTTGGCCTAAATGTATGACTAAAATTTAGTTTATTGGATTTTTTTTATAACAAAAAGTAGAAAATATCATTTTTTTTCAAAATTTTCGGTCTTTTTCTGTTTATAGCGCAAAAAATAAAAACCGCAGAGGTGATCAAATACCATCAAAAGAAAACTCTATTTGTGGGAAGAAAAGGACGCAAATTTCGTTTGGGTACAGCATTGCATGACCGCGCAATTAGCAGTTAAAGCGACGCAGTGCCAAATTGGAAAAAGACCTCTGGTCCTTAGGCAGCATAATGGTCCTGGGCTCAAGTGGTTAAAAACAAGGGGAGCCATGGCCGAGCATACCACAGACACACTCCATTCACCACTCATACTCATTCATTATTGCCTTTTAATTGCTACCTAATTCATATAACCTAGGATCCTTTGATTATCAGCGCTCCCTCTATTTAACCAGTTTAACTTATTGGAGATATTTTTCTCCTTATAAACCTTTCCTTGTCAAAAAGGTTTTATTGTACATACAATGAAGTATTTGACATTACAGTGAGTACAAGTTATGCAATAAAGGAAATGAAGCTCAAAAATACATATTTAAACAATGTAGATTATATATTGAATTATAACTTCTTATGGTGTTAATAATACATACAAGTGGTGCTGAATGTAAGAGGAATTATGTTTTATGATTAGTATGAGCTTCCAAATAAAGCAACAAAAAAGAAAAAAAAAGGAATGAGTAGAGAAGAAAGGGGGGATAGAAAGAGGAAGTACTAGAAAGAATAGAAAGAAGAGTCCGCAGGGTTGAGCCGAGGCAAGGTCCATCACAGTCACTAAGGACTATATAATGCATTAGTTCACTGGGTCAGTTACCATGGTAGTAAAACTTCTTTGTTAAAAGTTGAAGGCAAGTAGTTGCTAATCCATGGTTGCCATATTTTATCAAATTTGACAAACGAGTCATTTTCGATGGCTACCATTTTAGCTTGAGTCATGGTGACGTTCATTCGATTTACTACCTCTTCCACTATCAATGAGGGAGATCTCCAGGCTCTTGCCAGTGTTTGTTTCGCCGCTGTAAATAGTTGGATGAGTAGTTTAAATTGGTTATGTGTTAAAAATTCTGGTTTTCGGTTAATGAGAGCCATTGCAGGATCTGGGGTGATGGGTATTCCTAACATTTTAGATGCAATAGTAAAGATAGCTTTCCAAAAAATTTGTGCTTTGGGGCATGACCACCAAATATGAAAGTGAGTACCTGGGTCCAAGCATCCACGATAACACTCTGTCGAGTAATTATGCACATATTTCGCTATTCTAACCGGTACAAGGTACCATCGTATTAAAACTTTATAATTAGCCTCTATTGCTATTATGTTTGGGGAAGCCGATTTGGTTGTTAACCAAATTTGATTCCATTCTGTTGTTTCCAGAGTTTGTTCTAAATCTCCCTCCCATTTCTGTACATACGATGGTTTCTCCGTTTCGGGTTGGTTTACTAATTGAGCATAAAGGACCGAAATCATGCCTTTAGCATGAGGATTATTTTTACAAAATTTTTCAAATTCAGAGAATTGAGTCAGTGGAGATTTTGTGGTTAAGAGAGGCATAAAGAAATTTTTAATCTGAAGATATCTAAATAACTCCGATTGAGGTAATCCATATTTATCGCAGAGGGATGGGAATGGAATAAAGGATGAAGAATTTACAAATTTGTGCAAGTTTAGTACATTATAAGTAATCCACGCTTTGAAAGATCTAGGTGAGATCCATGCGGGGTAGAATGCGGGGTTTTTATAGAAAGATAATAGAGGGTTATGTAATGATTGTAGTTGATTTCTGAGTTTATATTTGTCCCACATGGAGACAAAATGCTTGGTGATTGGGTTACTTATTCCTCTACGATCTCTTGGTGAAAGCCAGAGCAGATTTGCGATTGATAGGGGATCACATTCTGCAGCTTCAATTGACACCCATAGAGGGGATTCGTGTTGTGCATGGTATTTAGTTAAAGTTGCTATATGGGCCGCTCTATAGTAAGAGGCAAAATTGGGGCATCCTAGACCCCCATTTAACTTAGGGAGATATAATGTATGCAGGTTCGTACGAGGTTTAGAGGAGCCCCAAATAAATGAATTTGCTTTTCTTTGTATTATTCTTAGATAATAGGCAGGGATTGGGATAGGTAAAACTCTGAAAAGATATAATAGTTTGGGTAAGATTGTCATTTTTATTGTGTTAATTTTTCCAAACCAAGAAAGAGGGAGGTGGTTCCAGGATTTCAGCATATTTGTTATATTTTTGACCATTGGAGGATAGTTAGCTGAAAAAAGATCCAAATAAGATGCAGTTAGATGTATTCCTAGATAAGGTATAGATTTATCTGCCCAAGTAAATGGGAGACCGTTTTTAGCTGACGTCAATTCCAATGATGAGAGGGATATGTTTAATGCTATACATTTTTTAGAATTAATGAAAAGGCCCGAAAATGCAGCAAAGTCATCAAGTATTGGCATCAAATTGGGGCCTGAAATTTGCGGTGATGAAAGAAACAAGAGGATGTCATCCGCAAATAGACAGAGTTTGTGGTGAAATCCTCCTATCTCAATTCCAGTTATGGTTGGTTCTGATCTAATTCGTTGAGCAAGAGGTTCTATGAGCAGGGCAAACAACAGGGGTGAAAGCGGGCACCCCTGTCTAGTGCCCCTCTCAATGTTAAAGGCCTCAGATTTATACCCTGCATATTTAACGTATGCCTTGGGCTTATTATATAAAGCTTTGATCCAGTTTATAAAATTCGGGCCAAAACCCCATTTTTGTAACATATAATGTAAATATGGCCATGATATGGAATCAAAGGCTTTTTGAATATCCAGTGAAAGAAAACAGGAGGGAATGCGTCGGGTCTTGGCAATTTGTGCTAAAAGAACTGCACGTCTTACATTATCGCCTGCTTGGCGAGTTGGCATAAAGCCAACCTGATCACAATGTATAAGAGTACCAATGAAGCCACCAAGACGGGACGCTAAGATTTTTGCCAGGATTTTGATGTCTATATTAAGCATCGAGATAGGACGGTAGTTAGTACATGATGTGTCATCTGCATGAGGCTTAGGAATCATGCATATGATCGCCGTTAGAGATTCCTGTCTAAATGAATTGTTTTCAAGTAGTGCATTAAATGTTTCTGTTAATATGGGGGAAATAGAGTCTGAGAAGGTACGATAATATAATGCTGAAAAACCATCAGGTCCTGGTCTTTTATTAATTTTTAATTCTTTGATGACTTTAGCTACATCTTCTACCTTGATAGGTTCATCTAATTGCGCTTTTTGTGAATCAGATAATCCCGGTAAATTAAATTTGGAGAAAAAGGAATCTGCTTCGTTTAAATTAAACGAATTTGATTCAGTGTATAGTGTTTTAAGGTGAGAACGAAATTTATGGACAATTTTAAGGGGATTGCTAGTGTATATATTTTTAGATATCTTCAGCTTAATTGGTTTAAAGGATTTATTAGTTGTTTTGAGTGCACGTGCCAAGTATGTGCCTGGTTTATTCGATTTCATATAGAAGGCATGTCTGGAACGGCGTAGTATTTTATCAGTTGATTCTGTTAGAAAAAGGTCATATTCCAGGCGTGCCTTCTCCAATTCACTTTTATTAATTGGGTTAGGATTGTTTTGGAAGGTTATGAAGTGGGAATTAAATTGTGTTTCTAATTTTCGTGCAAGATTTCTACGTTCTCTTTTGAGTATACCAATCTGTTGTTGAAATATTCCTCTCAACACCGGTTTATGAGCTTCCCAAAGTGTTATTGGGGAAATTTCTGGACCTTTGTTGAGTATGAAATACTCTTTCAATGCATGCTCAATTTTGTTTCTATATATAGGTTGTTTGAGTAATAATTCTGGTAGATACCATGTTTTATCCTGAGTTTTAGGTATAGTGGATGTAATAGTGGTTAGGACTGCGTTGTGATCAGACCATGGAATGGGGATTATGATTGATGATAGAATTTCTGGGATCATTCCTGTGGTAAGAAAAATATGGTCTATACGGCTAAATGTTTGGTGGGGGTGAGAAAAATATGTGTAATTTCTTTTGGTTGGGTTACTCTCCCTCCATGAATCAACTAGATTGTGTTTCGAAAGAAGTTGAGAGAGGGATACTTTAGATTGGTTTCGAGGTGGCATATATGGAGATTTGTCCAGAAATGGGAGGAGAACCTGGTTGGAATCACCACATACTATGATTGTTCCCATTTTATGTGCATTAACTACTTGCAAGAGATGTGTCAAAAATGGAATTGGTTGTTTGTTTGGAGCATAATAGGAAACCACAGTTACTTCTGTATCTAAGATGCTTCCTGTCAGGATTAAGTAGCGTCCTTCCGGGTCTTTAATTTCGGAGTGGACTGTGATTGGGGTGGAGCGGTGGAATGCCACTAGAGTTCCGCGTTTTTTGGTATTGGCCGAGGCAGTAAATACTTGTGGATAGGATGAACTAAAAAATTTAGGTGTTGAGTTTATCGTAAAATGTGTCTCTTGAATACACACAATGTGTGCCTTTTGTGTTTGGAATGATCTAAACGCTTTAGTACGTTTTTGTGGCACATTGAGTCCCTGCACATTGAGGGATAAGATGTTTAAAGGAGCCATGGTAACTGAGTCAGTAGGCAACACTTACCATTTATTCTGGTTTGGAGAACTCTCGACTCAACCCATACGGACTTGAAAAAGGAAAGAAGAAAAAAGAATCTTGTGTGATCTGGTTTAAGGAAGAAGAAGAAAACAGGTAAGATTACATTACATAAGCTTAAGAATAAAATACTAAGGTGTTCAGGATTTGCCCGTGATGAGGGGTGAAACCTCTCAACAGGGGGTCGAAGGCCTTCGTCAGGTCTCCCCATATTAAGCGGGGGGGTCCGAGGAAGACTAGGTGAGGCGCACGGAACTTCCGTGAGCAGGAGAACCACTTTGTGATAATGTAAAAAGGAAAAATAACATCGCTAGGATGTTAACTTGTAGCCCTTAAGGCTTAGAACGAAACATATCTATATTATCATTGTTTTGAAGAAAAACTTAACATTTATAAAATAAAGATTATTTAAATTCTCTGTTATTTAAGTAGAATAAATTATCTAGTCTGGAAAAAGAGGAGAAAAGATAATAATATACATATATGTATATAAAAAGAAAAAGACAAGAAAGAAAAAAAAAAAAAATACGTCTTGTGTTTAGTGTTTAGGTTTGCTACTAAACTTTGTTTCAGTAATTTACCTAAAAGTATCAATTATAGAAATAAGTTTGTATCATTTCAGTCATGACTAGGTCTTCTTTTGATAATATTAGTGTTAAACTCAAAATTGCAACTGATAAATATGAAAGGTGTTTTAACCAATCTGGTTAGGGAAAAAGAAAAATCTACTTAGTTTCAAAATATGAAGTAAGTATGGAACTTATAGGAATGGTGTTCTCGTAAGGTAATATTCAACAAACTCAGATGATATCTGAAAAAAAAAAAAAAAAAAAAAAAAAAAAAAAAAACTAATCTAACTCATCTTATATTTCGTTTTAGAATAATAGTATGGGCTATAGCTTCTGGATATGTATAAAAAAAAAAACTTAGTTTTCCCTTTTTTTTTTTTTTTTTCTTTCTTTTTTTTATTTATTTATTTATTCATTTCCGAAAAAAAAAAAAAAAAAAGAACAAATAAATAAAAAATGTGTATATAAGCTATATAGCAATATATCTAAGAAATATAATTATATTTCTCCTGACATGACTGAGGTTCCTTATTTATTTGGTTATAATAGTGTGGAGCACAATATTACATACAATAGATAAGGATAGCCATTTAAACCATTCCATTTAGGAAAAGGGGAAAAAAGAACAAACAAAAAAAAAAAAAAAAAAAAAAAAAAAAAAAAAAAAAAAAAAAAAAAAAAAAAAAAATACAAAAAAAAAAACCCCTGGTTTTATGTTTTGGGATTAAATATAGAACTGAAAAGATTCATGTTCACAGATGATTATGTTAAGCATATATAATTGTTACTTGAATCTGGGATTTACCCTTATCCACATTGTATTCTATTTATTAGAATACAAGTATGGAATGTGAATTCAAGTAAGAATTGCATTGTGAATGCATCCGAAATGCTGTGTATTCATTGAGAGCATATCTTCTTAGCTGATTCCATATTTTATGTGTAAATTCATGTTCCTGGAAAAATAGTTTTTCAGTCCATTGGATCTACATCTTGGTCTTGTGGAGGGGATGCATAACGGCCTCTCTTGTGAACGTGCTGGTTACCGTTTTTTCCTGTAGCAGGGGAAGAAGCTGGTAGTGAAGAAGCAGATGCTGTTCGTCTTCGTGAGGTATTGATTGCAGATGTTCCATCAATCAAATTAAGGTCTTGTAGAGCCTGTTGTAATTCGTTCGGAGATCTACAAATATGCCTGTTTCCTTGGTAGGTAAAACGTATGGAGAATGGAAAACCCCATTGGTATGTGATATTGTTTCTTTGCAGTTCCAGCAGATGCATTTTCATAGCACGTCTTTTAGAGATGGTAATTTGAGAGAGATCTGCGAAAATCTGAAAATTGTGACCTTGAAAGGTTAGGTTTTTTTTCTCTCTGGCTGCAAATAAAAGTTGTTCTTTCGTTCGATAAAAATGGAACTTTGCTATGATGTCTCGAGGGGGTCCATCTGTTTTTTTAGGCATGAGAGCTCTGTGTACCCTATCCATTTCCAACCTTTCGATCGGTATTCCTGGTTGCAATTCTTGGCATAGAGCTGTTATTGTAGAAGATAGATCAACGATCGATTCAGGAATGCCTCTGAAACGCAAATTTGACCTTCTTGCGCGATTTTCATAATCTTCCAACTTGTTTTGTAAGATTATATTTTCATCTTTAAGAAGATCTATTTCAGTCATAAATTCCTGTGTTGTGTTTTCTAGTTCTTCAGTTTTAATTTCCAGCGCCGCTGTACGGTTTCCCAGTTCTCTGATTTCTTTAGTAAGATTATTGGTTATTTGTTCTGAGGTAATCTTTAATGCTTTGTGGAGCATTTTCTCAAATTGTTTAATAAGGTTTGGAGTTGCTGCTGGTTCTTGTGAAGATTTTTGTGACAGAAACAATTCTGTGTCAGATTCATCTGAGGAGATTTGCTGTGACAGCTTTGTCTTTCTCCTGTGCTCTGAGGTGATTGTGCCTGAGGCTGAGGAGACTGAGGAGACTGGCGCCAATTTCACTGCAGTCTTTGCCTGTGTACCTCCACTGGGGGCATTTTTATACTTATTCCTGGTTCCCCCTAGTACCATTTTGGTTTCAAAGTTTCCTCTCACCTCTCAGGAGTATGATGTCTCGTTTTTTAAGTGAAAAAAGTCGGCGGGCTGCCTTTATACAGCGGTTCTCCCTTTTCACGGAGCGGAGCTCTAGCAGGACATGTCCGCTGCGCTAGACTCCGCGCATGCGCCCCTCTCCTTATAAACCTTTCAATACACTTAGCCATCTTCCCATTTCAGTCTTCTAACCATCACATACTCGATACTCTTTTGACAACAGTTGAGTTTTATTTTTACATTTTCAATATCACAACTCAGATTCCCCCTCCCTATGTCTTTTTCAGCTTGCTTCCTGCACTTAACTTCAAAGCAGGTATATTAAAGCCACTTTTAAGAGTGTCCACCATATGGATTAATAAGTATATATCCCTCAGTAAGTATTTAATATATGAGACAATTGTCCTTTTCTGTTCATTATTTCTCTGTCACAGACATTCATTAAATTAGTTATTAATCCTACAATATTTTTCTGTTTCATAGTCTCGACCTTCTGTCCTCTATGGCCACACATTTGACTGATTTTCTTGAATCAGGGCACTTGGGGTGACTATTAGGCTCTGGCCTGGTTTGTTTGCTGGTGGTAGCAGTTGTTTGGGTAAGTGGCTTTATCCGTGGTTTTCTTTGGAAACCAAGCCCACATATTATCTTATACCTTTATGTAATATAACCTGATTATATAATTTATATATGTTTGTTATAATATTTTTGTACTTTCATTTGTTTAGTGTTTCCGATTGACCTTGCACATCGCCTGAAGAAGCTAATAGTGAAACATGTTGGGCTAGTGTGCAACGTACTCTCTATCAATCTTGAATTGATTGTTCAATAAGACCACCAAACGTTTGTCACTTTAATGAATATATATTTTGTACATTCTTTTAACTATGTAAAAAAATGTTTTTTTCTATTTTAATTAATGAAATTCTTCTGTATTCTCATTGGCACCGCAAAAATCCCCTCAACCCCCCAGCTTTCTTTCATGTTTATTGGGATGAGGTGCCTGATTTAGGGGTGTTGTACCGTGAACCAGACCAACCTTTTGCATGTAATTACAATTCTTGATCTAATATTTTACAGCAGGGCAAGTTCCTACTTGCAAACGGAAGGAGACATCAGGAAGTGAGATGAAATCTACCCCTAGGAAGGGAAATTCTCTCCTGTAAGAGTTAATGTGGGAAAAACATGTCTCCTCTTCACTGATGCTTTATCACCAATCCTTGTTTCACTAAAAACCCCAAATTTTCAAAAAACATTTGTCATTGGGACAGAAAGTAGGGTGAAATCTTCTGAAGAGGTGCACAGACAGCAAAACAAATGTTACAGGGGTGATAACCCTTCCCTATGTTTTCCAAAAAGCTTAAAAATACATTTTTAAAGTGTAGCTCCAGCCAAAAAATCTATCAGTTCAAAATTACAAACAGATTCTATTTAACAACAAACCGACTGTATACTGCTGTTCAGAGTATACAGTGGGGCAAAAACGTATTTAGTCAGCCACCAATTGTGTAAGTTCTCCCACTTAAAAAGATGAGAGAGGCCTGTAATTGTCATCATAGGTATACCTCAACTATGAGAGACAAAATGTGGAAACAAATCCAGACAATCACATTGTCTGATTTTTGAAAGAATTTATTTGCAAATTATGGTGGAAAATAAGTATTTGGTCAATATAAAAAGTTCATCCCAATACTTAATGCTTAAGCAGGGGGACACGTCTGGCACTGCAGGATCTGAGTCCCCTGGCGGCGTAGTGTGTTACTGATGGTAGCCTTTGTTACGCTGGTCCCAGCTGCCTGCAGGTCATTCACTAGGTCCCCCCGTGTGGTTATGGGATTTTTGCTCACCATTCTTGTGATCATTTTGACCCCACGGGGTGAGATCTTGCGTGGAGCCTCAGATCGAGGGAGATTATCAGTGGTCTTGTATGTCTTCCATTTTCGAATTATTGCTCCCACAGTTGATTTATTCACACCAAGCTGCTTGCCTATTACAGATTCAGTCTTCCCAGCCTGGTGTAGGTCTACAATTGCCGGGACCCGACATTACAATAAAGCCGCAAGCAGTTTTAAATGACTTTTATTCCTTTAAAAATGTCATTTTGTGCAGGGACTGTTCTAAGCATGAGAAACATGCGCCACTTTACATGCATACTATAGACATCCCCCAGGTACGATATTTAACCACTTGCCAACCGCCTCACGCAGGTATACTGTGGCAGAATGGCACGGCCAGGCAAAATCATGTACCTGTCCGTGATCTGCCTCCCGCAGGTGGGGGGTCCGATCGGACCCTCCCGGTGCCCGAGGCGGTCGGCTTCTGTCCGGGAGCGATCAGAGGTGAGGGGGAGGCCATTCATTTGTGGCCCCCCTTGCGATCACTCCCAGCCAATTAAATCCTTCCTCTGCTGCTGTATAGTAAACAGCAGCAGAGGAAGTGATGTCATCTCTCCTTGGCTCGGTATTTTCTGTTTCAGGGCTGAGGAGAGAAGACATCTGAGTGAGTTGCACAACACAACACACACAGTAGAACATGCCAGGCATACTTTTCACCCCCGATCACCCCCCAATCACCCCCCCCTGTCACAGTGACACCAAGCAGTTTTTTTCCTGATTACTGCATTGGTGTCAGTTTGTGACAGTTAGTGTGGTAGGGCAGTTAGTGTTAGCCCCCTTTAGGTCTAGGGTACCCCCCTCACCCCCCCTAATAAAGTTTTAACCCTGTGATCACCCCCCATCGACAGTGTCACTAAGCAATCGTTTTTCTGATCGCTGTATTAGTGTCACTGGTGACGCTAGTTAGGGAGGTAAATATATAGGTTCGCCGTCAGCTTTTTATAGCGTTAGGGACCCCCATATACTACCTAGTAAAAGGTTTTAACCCCTTGATTGCCCCCTAGTTAACCCTTTCACCAGTGATAGGGTATAACCATATAACTGTTACGGGTGACGCTGGTTAGTTAGTTTATTTTTTATAGTGTCAGGGCACCCGCCGTTTATTACCGAATAAAGGTTTAGCCCCCTGATCGCCCGGCGGTGATATAACTTAAGTTTTAGGGTCAGATAGGGTCTGCGTCGCCCCAGGCAGCATCAGGTTAGCGCCACCCACGCCCGCACCGTACACCTCCCTTAGAGGTATAGTATCTAAACGGATCAATATCTGACCCGATCAGATCTATACTAGCGTCCCCAGCAGTTTAGGGTTCTCAAAAACGCAGTGTTAGTGGGATCAGCCCAGATACCTGCTAGCACCTGCGTTTTGCCCCTCCGCCTGGCCCAGCCCACCCAAGTGCAGTATCGATCGATCACGATCACTTACAAAACACTAAACGCATAACTGCAGCTTTCGCAGAGTCAGGCCTGATCCCTGCGATCGCTAACAGTTTTTTTGGTAGCGTTTTGGTGAACTGGCAAGAACCAGCCCCAGGCAGCGTCAGGTTAGTGCCAGTAGCAATAACACCCACGCACGCACCGTACACCTCCCTTAGTGGTATAGTATCTGAACGGATCAATATCTGATCCGATTAGATCTATACTAGCGTCCCCAGCAGTTTAGGGTTCCCTAAAATGCAGTGTTAGCGGGATTAGCCCAGATACATGCTAGCACCTGCGTTTTGCTCCTTCACCCAGCCCAGCCCACCCAAGTGCAGTATCGATCGATCACTGTCACTTACAAAACACTAAACGCATAACCGCAGTGTTCACAGAGTCAGGCCTGATCCCTGCCATCGCTAACAGTTTTTTTGGTAGCGTTTTGGTGAACTGGCAAGCACCAGCGGCCTAGTACACCCCGGTCGTAGCCAAACCAGCACTGCAGTAACACTCTGTGATGTGGCGAGTCCCATAAGTGCAGTTCAAGCTGGTGAGGTGGCAAGCACAAGTAGTGTCCCGCTGCCACCAAGAAGAAGACAAACACAGGTCCATCATGCCCATAATGCCCTTCCTTCTGCATTCGCCAATCCTAATTGGGAACCCACCACTTCTTCAGCACCCGTACTTACCCCATTCACATCCCCAACCAAATGCAGTCGGCTGCATGAGAGGTATTTTCTTTATGTCCTCCCGAGTACCCCTACCCAACGAACCCCCCAAAAAGATGTCGTGTCTGTAGAAAACGCGGATATAGGCGTGACACCCGCTATTATTGTCCCTACAGTCCTGACAATCCTGGTCTTTGCATTGGTGAATGTTTTGAACGCTACCATGCACTAGTGAAGTATTAGCGTAGGGTACAGCATTGCACAGACTAGGCACACTTTCACAGGGTCTCCCAAGATGCCATCGCATTTTGAGAGACCCGAACCTGGAACCGGTTACAGTTACAAAAAAAAGTGTAAGAAAAAACACCAAAAAATATATAAAATAAAAAAAATAGTTGTTTTATTGCTCTCTCTCTCTCTCTATTCTCTCTCTATTGTTCTGCTCTTTTTTATTGTATTCTATTCTGCAATGTTTTATTGTTATTATGTTTGATCATATTTGCTTTTCAGGTATGCAATTTTTTATACATTACTGTTTACTGTGTTTTATTGTTAACCATTTTTTTGTCTTCAGGTATGCCATTCAGCTGCAGTGCGGATTTATTTATCTTGACAGCAACAGCATTTGCTCACACGATATATAAAGCCGTGACTCCAGCGGAGGTGATATATGCCGAAGCATGGGGGCAGCAGGGGGTGGAGGAGCAATTTGCTCCTACCTTTTGCGGGAGGATGCCCCCATGCTTCGGCATATATAAATGGTGCATGTATGCCCATCATTAGAAGTGGGTGGATGAAGGGAGGTATTCTAATGGTGGCCATAGCCACCGATCAATCTCTTTTTTTTGTTCAGCCTAAAGGCTGCATGAAAAAAAAAAAAAAAAAAAAAAAAAAAGATTACAATATATGCCCAACAAGGACCAGCAACGTACTGGTATATTACTGGACTTTGAGTGGTTATACTCAATGATGCCTGCAGGTTTAGGTATCATCTTGGTATCATTCTTTTCAGCCAGCGGTCGGCTTTCATGTAAAAGCAATCCTAGTGGCTAATTAGCCTCTAGACTGCTTTTACAAGTAGTGGGAGGGAATGCCCCCCCACCGTCTTCCATGTTTTTCTCTGGCTCTCCTGTCACAACAAGGAACCTGAGAATGCAGCCGGTGATTCAGCCAGCTGACCATAGAGCTGATTAGAGTGGCTCCAAACATCACTATGGCCTAAGAAACCAGAAGCTACAAGCATTTCATGACTTAGATTTCGCTGGATGTAAACTGCGCCATTGGGAAATTGGGAAGGCATTTTATCACACCGATCTTGGTGTCAGATGCTTTGAGTGCAGAGGAGAGATTTTTTCAAAAAAAGAGTACCTGTCACTATCTATTGTTATCATAGCGGATATTTACATTCCCTGAGATAACAATAAAAATGATTTAAAAAAAATGAAAGGAACAGTTTAAAAAATAAGATAAAAAAGCAAAAAAATAATTAAAAAAAAAAAAAAAAAAGCACCCCTGTACCCCCCTGCTCTCGCGCAAATGCGAACGCAAGCGTCGGTCTGGCGTCAAATGTAAACAGCAATTGCACCATGCATGTGAGGTATCACCGCGAAGGTCAGATCGAGGGCAGTAATTTTAGCAGTAGACCTCCTCTGTAAATCTAAAGTGTTAACCTGTAAAGGCTTTTAAAATCTTTTAAAAATGTATTTAGCTTGTCGCCACTGCACATTTGTGCACAATTTTAAAGCATGTCATGTTTGGTATCCATGTACTCGGCCGAAGATCATCTTTTTTATTAAAATTTTTTTTTTAAAAAGTGTGTTTTTTTCCCCAAAAAATGTGTTTGAAAAATCGCTGCGCAAATACTGTGTGAAAAAAAAAAAATGAAACACCCACCATTTTAATCTGTAGGGCATTTGCATTAAAAAAATATCTTATGTTTGGGGGTTCAAAGTAATTTTCTTGCAAAAAAAAATATTTTTTTTATGTAAACAAAAAGTGTCAGAAAGGGCTTTGTCTTCAAGTGGTTAGAAGATTGGGTGATGTGTGACATAAGCTTCTAAATGTTGTGCATAAAATGCCAGGACAGTTCAAACCCCCCCCCCCAAATGACCCCATTTTGGAAAGTAGACACCCCAAGCTATTTGCTGAGAGGCATGTCGAGTCCATAGAAAATTTTATATTGTGACACAAGTTGTGGGAAAAAGACATTTTTTTTTGCACAAAGTTGTCACTAACTAATATATTGCTCAAACATGCCATGTGAATATGTGAAATTACATCCCAAAATACATTCTGTTTCTTCTCCTGAGTATGGGGATACCACATGTGAGACTTTTTGGGAGCCTAGCCGCGTACGGGCCCCCAAAAACCAAGCACCACCTTCAGGCTTTCTAAGGGTGTAAATTTTTGATTTCACTCTTCACTGCCTATCACAGTTTCGGAGGCCATGGAATGCCCAGGTGACACAACCCCCCCAAATGACCCTATTTTGGAAAGTAGACACCCAAAGCTATTTGCTAAGAAGTATAGTGAGTATTTTGTAGACCTCACTTTTTGTCAAAGTTTTGAAAATTGAAAAAAAAAAAAAAATTTCTTGTCTTTCTACATTTTAAAAAACAAATGAGAGCTGCAAAATACTCACCATACTCACCATGCCTCTCAGCAAATAGCTTGGATTGTCTACTTTCCAAAATGGGGTCATTGGGGGGGGGGGGGTTGTGCCACCTGGGCATTCCATGGCTTCCGAAACTGCGATAGGCAGTGAAGAGTGAAATCAAAAATTTACGCCCTTAGAAATCATGAAGGCGGTGATTAGTTTTCGGGGCCCCGTACGTGGCTAGGCTCCCAAAAAGTCCCACACATGTGGTATCCCCATACTCAGGAGAAGCAGCTAAATGTATTTTGGGGTGCAATTCCACAAATGCCCATGGCCTGTGTGAGCAATATATCATTTAGTGACAACTTTGTGCAAAAAAAAAAAAATGTCACTTTCCCGCAACTTGTGTCAAAATATAAAATATTCCATGTACTCAACATGCCTCTCAGCAAATAGCTTGGGGTATCTACTTTCCAAAATGGGGTCATTTGGGGGAGTCTTGTGCCATCTTGGCATTTTATGGCCTTCAAAACTGTGATAGGTAGTGAGGAGTGAAATCAAAAATGTACGCCCTTAGAAATCCTGAAGGCGGTGATTGGTTTCGGGCCCCGCACGCAGCTAGACTCCCAAAAAGTCCCACACATGTGGTATCCCCGTACTCAGGAGAAGCAGCTGAATGTATTTTGGGGTGCAATTCCACTTATGCCCATGGCCTGTGTGAGCAATATATCATTTAGTGACAACTTTTTGTATTTTTTTTTGGTCATTATTCAATCACTTGGGACAAAAAAATTAATATTCAATGGGCTCAACATGCCTCTCAGCAATTTCCTTGGGGTGTCTACCTTCCAAAATGGGGTAACTTGGGGGGGGGTTGTACTGTCCTGCCATTTTAGCACCTCAAGAAATGACATAGGCAGTCATAAACTAAAAGCTGTGTAAATTCCAGAAAATGTAACCTAGTTTGTAGACGCTATAACTTTTGCGCAAACCAATAAATATACGCTTATTGACATTTTTTTTACCAAAGACATGTGGCATTCATCTCTCAATGAGGTGGAGAGGGTTCCCTGTTCAAAACATCCCCCCTAAAATGTTAGAAATGGCCCATGAGAAGGGGGGTAGGGGGAATCTGATAGGTGGATCTTATACCTTGGTCTTTCAAAACTCCCTAAAATAAATGTTATACTGATGTTGGCCAAGAATGTTTGTGTCTAATCTGCTTTCCCTGTTTAGGTGCAAAATGATTTTTTTTTCTTGTTTGACTCCACAGTTTCCTTCCAACCCAAAGGAATGGCAGACTGTGGCCTCCCACTGTGCCCAGCGGTGGGACTTTCCTAACTGCGGAGGAGCAATTGATGGGAAACACGTCCACATCGTCCCACCACCCAACTCGGGGTCATACTATTACAACTATAAGGGGTTCAATAGTATTGTGATGTTGGCGGTGGTGTCGGCTACTTATGAGTTCCTGTATGTGGACGTGTGGAAGAATGGCCGGATGTCCGATGGTGGAGTCATCGCCCAGTCGGAGTTCTACAGACGTCTCCAGAATGTCAGCTTGGACTTGAC
Source organism: Lithobates clamitans (assembly GCA_037952925.1). NCBI lineage: Eukaryota > Metazoa > Chordata > Amphibia > Anura > Ranidae > Lithobates > Lithobates clamitans. The sequence goes on from JBBGZY010000720.1 coordinate 3,049,375, forward strand.
ACCTCCAGAAGACAATGTGGAAGGACTCCCATTCGTCTTCGTTGCTGATGAAGCGTTTGCACTGGGGGACCATCTTATGCGGCCATTCCCTATGAGGACCCTCACCCCCGACCAGAGGGTTTTTAATTACTGGCCAGAGCCAGATGAGTGGTGGAGAACACATTCAGAATCATGGGCAGCCGGTTCCGCCTATTTCTTACACCCATACACATGGCGGAGTACAAACTGAATCATATCATCCTGGCGTGCTGTGTTCTACACAACTTTTTAAGGCAAAATTCTGCCAACTATGCTGCCTCAGTTGGGCCTGAGGCCAGAATTCATAATGAACCAACCCTGACGGCGCTTGAAAGTGGCCGTCCTGGCTTGCCCCCCCTGAGTGCCCGTGAGGTCCGTCTTAGATACCTTGATTACTTTGCAGGTAGGGGGGCCATCAATATGCCAGACAATGTCTGAAACATTTTTAAAATAAAAAATAATTTTAACTACTAAAATCTTTGGTGACATTTACTGCTTGTGTTTCTTTTAACTGGCCCTGACAGAAATGTGGTGAGTCCTGAAAATGGCGTGATTGTGTAACATTACAAAGCACTGTTGGGTGTTATTTACTAAAGGCAAAGACACTTTGCACTACAAGTGCACTTGAAACTGCACTGAAACTGTACTCTTAGTGCAAAGTGGATTTTCCCTCAGGAAAAAACCCCCATTGTCACAGAAAACACCAATTTGAGCACAACAAAAGTTTTGGAGCGTTGAAACAATAATCCACACATTCTTGATTATCAATCTTTTTAATACCAGCACAATCACATGTGCATTTATAAAAGGTTTTTAAAACAAACCAATATGTTTGTTGTATAACAATTTTTTGGGTCACATTACTAGAAGTAGAAATGTCCATTTAAGGTAAAACAGGCATGTTTAAAACCAACAAGAAAGACACAAATCTGGAACTTACAAAGTTCAACTTTTAAAGGAATTGAAGGCAATATCAGACATGAGTATTTATAAGCTGTGTTTGATATTGCGTTCAGATGGGGTGAAGTCACTCCTGGAAAAGCCAAATTTTGAGGATGCACACAAATTGCTGAATGTCAACATGTGCTACCTGCCATCACGGGGGATCAAGGGACGTGTTTTGGGGGTGCAACCCCTTCCTCCCAGCTACTTTATTATTGAGGAAGGGGTTGCACCCCCAAAACGCATCCATTGATCTCCTGTGATGGCAGATAGCACATGTTGACACACTGTGTGCATCTTCCAAATTTGACTTTTCTCGAATATGTCAAAGAATGTGAAAAATTTTTAGATCCCAAAAAGCACAAAAAAAGGGAAGGGATTTGGAGGTGTTTTAAACTCTCCCTAAAACATCAATGATGTTCTTCATTTTTTTTTAACATCATTGATGTTTTTCTGGATGTTTTCAAAGTCCCTATTACACCCCATGATCTCCCCGATCAGGATCTGTGCACTTTCAGAGGTGAAATGACCTGGATCCACAACATCACGATCACCTAAAAAGATAGAAACAAAAACACACCATGTATTATAAATATGCCGGCATCCATCTCTTACCTGAGCCTGTGGTCGCAGACACTAACCTGATGTGGTTACCATTTCCACCATGTCTTCCTCCTCCTCCTCCTCATGTTGGCTTTGTGGGATCTCCACTTCTTCCTCAGGTGGAGGGTTTGTGGTCTCCTCGGATGAGGGGTGTCCTCCCAGTCTTTTATCCCCTATGTAACAAAAAATTAGGTATACTTAGCACACAGATATTTGATGGCAGAAACAGGAATATGAAACATTGCTTGGAAGTGGGGTAGGATTGTCTATTTTGCCAGAGTTCCAAGATGAAGAAATATTTTCTTCCTTTGTCAAGCTTGAATACTTACCTGTTTTGTGCAAGCTTCACAGAAGGGAGACACCCCTATAGTATCCACTGGAGTTCCTGTGTGGGCCCCCTAATAAAAAGGGTGTTCTTGTGTCCCACACTAGTGCTCCAGCGTCCAGATGTGAAAACTGCTGCTGAGTGTCCTCTCCTTACACAGAATCGAGTTTGCATTTCATTCTAGTTACAAACCCATCTACACAACCAAATTTTTTTAAGAGAAGTAGGCCATAAAAAATGTATTCAAATGCATATGGCCAAAACAATGGTGTTTTCTAGACCTAACGACCAATGTTTCATACGAATGAACAATGTGCCCATGAACACAAAAGTTGCCATTTTAAACTGTACAACAGTAAAGAAAAGCACATGGAGCAGCACGAACGTAATAAAAATAAAGAATAGGAACACAGCACAACTACTTACTTTTTTGCAGCACTCTCCTGATCCTTCTGTACTGCTCGTGCTCCCTTAATTTGAGGTCTGACCACTGCTTCCTGAGCTGATCTTCTGATCGTCGTAACCCAAAATTATTCTGCAGGCTTTTGACACTTTCGCCATTATCTTGGCTTTTCTGACATTGGGGTAAGGTCCATACTTCCCGTCATAGTCGGTCCTTTTCAGTATGTCGACCATCTCCAACATCCCCCAAAGGACATATTTGATGCCTTAAATCGTCTCTTCCGGGATCGGGATGTTTCTCCTCCTCCTCCTCGTTGCTGTAATTAACACGCACCTGCTGTGTCTCCGCCATGTGCTCTTCCCCCACTGCGCCGAATGAGAAGGGGTGGGGAATAGACTAGAAAGAACGTCAGAGGTGGGCGGAGTTTCACGCATGCGCAGTGTATATAAAGCGTAACATATCAATAGACAGTAGTGTGCAAAAATAATTGGGACAAGAATGAAAAATGCTGGGCTCAGAATGATATTCTGTTATATTTGTTTACATTCAATTTGCAACAATCATGAGGCAAAAATTGTGTGTGATTGATGAATAAAAAACTCAAACTATGTCCCTTTTTCATACACAGGAAGACCTCAGCCAGGAGGAGGCTCTGGAATGTGGCACACAGGAGGAAGCGGTGGAATGTGGCAGCCAGGAGGAGGTGGGGGTTAGTGGCAGCCAGGAGGAGGAGGGGCTAAGTGGCAGCCAGGAGAAGGCCGGGCCTGGTAGGAGCCTGACAGAATCGCAGGTTCCTCCCCTCCGCCTTCCAACCAAAAGACCCAGGAAGGGGAGTAACATGCAGGATTCAGCACTCAGGCTAATTCAGGAGGCTTCTGCATCCCTCAGAGCCACCCCCACTCCTGAAGAGGCCTTTCCCTGCATGGCTGCCACAAAACTGCAGGGCATGCAGGAGGGTCAACGCCAGCTGTGTGAGGACCTTCTTTACAAAACACTAACTAAGGGGGTGAGGGGCGAAATCACACACAAAACCCACCTGTGTGAGTTGGACCATCCTCCTCCTCCTGCCACAACTCCACCACCACAGACACAGCATGGAAGGAAGACCAGAGAGTGATGACCCTGGGTTCAGTCTGGTCTAGCAAAAGATGCAGTCTCTTGTATGACCACAGCCTGGGGACACAGATGTCATCTGCTGCTTTCATGATCTCTGGGACTTCTGGACCAGACTGCACACCCTTAGATAAGGACTCCTCAGACCACCAATTTTGCAGGAAAATAATTGATGTCTGCCCTGGGGGCCAAAGGCTTCGCCAATTTCTGCTGTTTCTCCAGTGTTTCCTCCCTCTTTGTTTGGTTTTGAGCCCTTAATAAAGGATTTTTTGTTTCAATTAGACTCACCTATGTGTGTTTTCCTTCAAAAAGGACAGTTTGTTTGTGAGGAGGCAGGTACATTTGTAAACTACAATGTGAAATTAACAAGAGACACCAACACCAAACAATATCCTTGAGATTAAATAATACAAGATAATAATGGTGTTGTGGTAACTTGACACACAAAAACACACACAAAAATATTCAGGATGTAAAATCAAAAAATAAAATTAATTAACAACAAGATCAGGCTTGAAAACAATACAAAACAAAAAAATTTAAAAGAAATATCTTTTTGGTCAGATGTGACAAATCTAAATATATTGATGAAATCACGATAAATAATAAAGAAAGAAGTTTGTGAGAAGTCTGTGTGAATATGAGCAGCAAAACTACTTCATTCTTCTAGCATTATAAAGAAGAAGAGAGTGCGCTGCATTGAACAATTTAAAACATTGCAGCCTGACGAAAGTGCTGTATCCATTCCGAACGCAAATTTTACCAGACCGAGCAGTTCCATCTCGGAATTTCTTCTGAGCATGTGTGGCACTTTGTGCGTCTGAATTGTCCACACACGGTTGGAATTGACGCGATCGGATTTTGTTGTCAGAAAATTTTATAGCCTGCTCTCAAACTTTGTGTGTCAGAAAATCCGATGGAAAATGTCCGATGGAGCCCACACACAGTCGGAATTTCCGACAACAAGCTCCGATCGCACATTTTCCATCGTAAAGTCCGACCGCGTGTACAGGGCATAAGCCTATAAAATATTTGATCGGAACAGATATTACCTGACCAAAAAAACTAAATTCTTTGTAACTGTGAAAAAGCTGCAGAAAAACTTGGTATGGGGTGTTAGTGGCACTAACACAACTGTGAATCAGCTGTGAAAAATTTGCTATGCTAAATTATTAGAGTGATTGCAATGAACAACAACAACATTGGGCCCAGTATGGGATGTAATGGTGGCAGGCCTACAGTGGTGGTTGAAGTTAACACCTCCAAGCAACCAGTGGTAGAAAAAGGTGTCAATGGTGTATGGGTGTGCTCAAGAGTGTAGGGGATTGTAATGGTGACAACAGGTTTTATTTATTTCAAGGAACTAGAAGCTTAGGCTGTACAAAAAAAAAAAAATTCTTTGGAAGGAAGAATCTTTGGGCTTTGTAGTTGTTCCTGATTCAGGACTCATTCATTTTAATATATGTCACTTGGTCAACCGTTGTCCAAGGACAGATGGACTATTTTGTCTGTTACAAACCCCAGTCAGCACTAATTGTACACTCAAAAAAAACACTGGCTGCAATGAAGATCAGCAGCTTGACTGCATACTGGGCAGGTTCTGAACAGTGGTCCATCCTTGTTACCTATTACTCAAGGGTGTGGAAGGATATCAACATCTCCCTTTGATTCTATTTACTTTCCTATCATATGATGCAGCCACTGTCAACAGCTGCTGGCAGCAGACAACCCTGAGCACTAGGTAGAGAAAAATGTTTTCAACATTTCACTTAGAAAACCACCTCCACTGCTGCTCCTCCTCCTCTCAATGACAGCAGGCTACAAACCATGTTGTCCACGAGGCAGTATACTTTCATCCTCTGGAAAGGAGGTTAACAGGTACCTTTAAAATTCTCCAGTTGTTTTGTTGCCTCCATCACAAGTTACCAGGGGCAGAGGAACCTTATGGTCACCGAGCATGACATTTTCCTTAGCTATCTAACCTTAAGATTTATAAGTCTCTGGGTTTGTAAGGGATAAAACCCACCCCTGGAAAACTGCTCCATGTCCTCCTTCTCCTGATCACCACCATGGCAACCATGCATCTCCTCTTCATACTCCTCATGTACTTGCGGAGGCCTCACAGGAATAGTGTCTAGATATAGGAGGGCCATGAGACACCAGAAAGTCCTCCTTTTCTGCCTGTTGATGTGTCTCTAGGACCCTGTCTATAATGTCATGTAGTGTCTGCTCCAGTAGGAAGATCACAGGAATTGTGACGCTGATACCCTCATTCTCACTGCTCACCATTCTTGTTGACTCCTCAAATGATGACATATAGTGTATGCATCCTGTATGAGGAGCCACTAACATGGGGAATAGAATCCCAACTCCCTCCATAACTTTCATCATGCCATACTTGCATAAGTACTCATTTATGACCTGCTAATCCATGTGCAGCCACTGCAGCATGGCCAGGCTTCCACTGGGTACAAATCTTAAATATCAGGCTGTATGCGGGCAGATGAAGTTCCCAGTGCATTTCACCCAGCCACACACTGGCTGGCTATGACTGCCTGAAACCACCACAAACTGTTCTGGCCTGCTTCCTTTAAAGCGGAGTTCCACTGAAAAAAGCAGCTACACAAAAAGTGCAGCTGCTGACTTTTTATAAATCGGACACTCACCTGTACCACTGTCCAGCAATGTGGGCGTACAAAGCCCCACTCCTCTCCCCCTCCTCTCCACAGTGCCGGCATTGTTGCTGTGGGCACCCGGCTGTGGCTTCACAGCCGGGCACACACTGCGCATGTGTGAGCCGCACTGCATGCTGTGAATGACTGGGAGATCTTCTGGGACCTGAGACGTGTCCCAGAAGATTGCAGGGAGGGGGGAGAGGCGATCTTCCTTCCGCTGCTGCCGAGCTGGGAGCTGGATGCCTCTAAAAAGAGGGTATCCACCCCCCCCCAAAAAAAATGACATGCCAAATGTGGCATGACAGAGATTCACATCACTCAAAGCTGAAGTCCCATTTTTGGGTGGAACTCAGCTTTAAGGCAAGGTACCTATCCAGGAAGTGCTGCACCACCAGGTTGAGGATGTGTTTCAGACAAGACACGTGTGAACTTTCCCTGCTGGGAGTGTGAATGTAGGTTATCAAATGCAACCTTTCCTGGCTTTTCCCCTTCAAAGCTGACAGAATATCTGCCCAGTGTGGCTCATGCTTCCGAGGCATACCAGTTGCAACACCACATTTCATTGTTTTGCCTAAGCCATTGCACAGATTCTTGAATGTTTGTGGGGTACTGGTGGTTTAGAGGACTCACCCGGCATTGGAAAAGAAGAAGAGATGAAGGTAACTATGCTGTTACAATAAGCTGTAAAGAATGCTGGGTGGCATAATTATTATTATTATTTAAGGTACTTATATAGCGCCGTCAATTTATGCAGCGCTTTACATATACATTGTACATTCACATCAGTCCCTACTCTCAATCTAAGGTCCGTAACTCACATTCATATAGTAGGACAGAAGCCAATTAACCTACCAGCATGTCTTTGGAGTGTGGGAGGAAACCGCAGTACCCAAGGGAAACCCACTGTCACGGAACGTCCCACACTCCGCTTGAGTGCTTCCGTCATATACCACTTCCTCCCAGTCTGTATACAGATATCAGATATTCCAACCTCTCTGAGCACAAAACAATGTGACACTTGCTTGTTGCTAACATGGACTGACACTTTATTTGAGATCTCACATAAATATATACACAGCAGAATGACTAAAACCTAATCTAATTAACATGAGCTAATTAACTAATTCTTTTACCCAGACTAAGTGACTACGTCTCCTAGCTCATTGACTATTCAACACACATTACCATAAACATCAACACAGGGTTAATTAGAACAACAATGAGTTGAATACCCTTAGAACCTGTGGTAAGCCAGACTAAACTCATTTACATTAAACACATTATAGCTGACATCAGACAGGTGAGTGGAGTTGATGACATTAGCATCTTCTCACAGTATGAGTCCCAATAGTATGACTCAGTCACTATTGCTACTATGGCAAATACAGGGTCCCCAGAGTCTGTGTGTCCTGGGGGACAAGGACCCGAAGCCAAAGTAACAACACCTCAAGGGTACCCCAAATGCCAGGGCCCATCATCTGTAGGCAAGAGGCTCACATTCAGTCCCCTCCAAAAGCCTCTATCCCGGGTGAGTGTCACACCCACACAGGCACAAGGAGAACATGCAAACTCCAGGCAGGTAGTGTCATGGTTGGGATTCGAACCAACCTTTTACTGCTATGCAAGAGTGCTGCCCACTACACCACTGTGCCGCCCGCATAATCATCTCAAATGGTATTCCCTGTACTATAAACTTCTTGACTAAAAGCAAAGGTACCCAGTGGGCCATGATACATACTGTATCTGCTCATACTTGCTGTTCCATGTGTCTGTGGTTAGATGGACCTTCCTGCTAACCACATGATCCAGTAATGTGGAAACATCACCTTCCATATAACAGTGAAGGGTAGGGATGACCTCCCATGCAAAGAAATGGCAGCCAGGAACCTGCCACTTCAGTACAGCACAAACATCAAATTCATAAAAGGGGGCTGAATCCATTACCTGGAAAGTCAAGAGCTGTAAAATGAGCTGCCACTAAGCCTTTGGACATGGGGGGCTGAGGGAGTACTACTTCTTCTATTTTAGCAGCTGGGGCAGAAAAACGTGCCTGTTGAATGCAAAAAGGTTTATGCATACTCTTGCTTCTATTCTGTGTGACACAATGCTGACCAGCTTCCCTGCTGAAAGGGCCATAAGGTATCTCCAGGGAATTAGGTGAAAGTCTTTCAAAAGATAAACCTCAGACACTTTCTAAAAGACTTTCATCTCTGTCTCTGGAGGCTACTGATGGGCAAGTTTGTATCCTTTTTGTAGACGTAGAAAGGGAGGAGCTGAAAGGAGAAGAAGGAGTGTAGTCATTTTCTTGACGAAAGCTAGCTTTCAGGTGCTGCTTCCAATGAGCTCTGTTGTGAGTAGTCATGTGTCTCTAAATACACGGGTACCCAAATGACAGATAGCATTTCCAAACTTAAAAAAAACTTTAGGCAGAGACTGTGAATTATCATGGTACCTTTTACAGCAAAATGTGTTGAAAAAGCTGAGCTTTGAGGATTGAACCAGAGATTAACAGTGCCCCTGCACCCATGGAGTCCTGCCTCTGGATGGCATTCTGCCTCGCTGATGTTGTGCCCCTCCCTACCTCCCTTTCCTCCTTTGCTGTGTCTGGTCCCCAAGTATGGTCAGAGACTTCATTATTACCATCACTGTAGTCAACTTGGAAGCAAGCTGCAGCTGCAGTAATATATCTTTGAAAAACTGTTCTTCATTTTTTTTTTAATCCTCCCTCCATACTCCCATTGTTCTCCTCAACCACTGTTGACATTTAATGCTGTGCATCCTATTGCAGCAAGTGCTTGATACTGTGTTCAAATTTCTTAGCCGACTCCACCCTGACAGTTGGAGGGTCAATGGCAGGAATAGCTATAGATGAGAAAGCAGAACTGGTAGCAGTTTTTGATGACTTCAAGTTACTCTGACTGGGAGATGGAGGATGATAAAAGCTTGGTTAGCCATTTTGACTAAATAAAATTGGGCAGGAAAGTAAGCTCACTATTTTGGCACTACCATTGAGCTAAGAAACCCGGACATATACATTGTATATATATATTTTTTTAATATACAGTGAATATAAGAGTCTACACCGTTAAAATGTCAGGTTTTGGTGTACAAAAAAAAAAAATGAGACATGATAAGTAATTTCAGAACTTTTTCCACCTTTAATGTGACCTATAAACTGTACAACTCAGTTGAACAACAAACTGAATTCTTTTAGGTGGAGAGAAGTAAAAATAAAAAAAATAAAATAATATGGTTGCATAATGCCCCATACACACGGTCGGACTTTCCGATGGAAAATGTTCGTTGGGAGCGTGTTGTCGGAAATTCTGACCATGTGTAGGCTTCATCGGACATTTTCCATCGGAATTGGCGTCGCACAAAATTTGAGATCTGGATCTCAAATTTTCCGACAACAAAATCTGTTGTCGTAAATTCTGATCGTGTGTACACAATTCCAACGCACAAAGTTCCACGCATGCTCGGAATCAAGCAGAAGAGCTGCACTGGCTATTGAACTTCATTTTTCTCGGCTCCTCGTACGTGCTGTATGTCGCCGTGTTCTTGACGTTCGGAATTTCCGACAAGATTTGTGTGACCGTGTGTATGCAAGACAAGTTTGAGCCAACATCCATCATAAAAAATCCATGGATTTTGTTGTCGGAATGTCCGATCGTGTGTACGGGGCATAAGTGTGCACACCCTTAAACTCATACTTTGTTGAAGCACCAACACTCAGGCTTTTTGGGTATGTGTCTATCAGCATGGCACATCTTGACTTGGCAATATTTGCCCACTCTATTTTGCAAAAACACTCCAAATCTGTCGGATTGCGAGGGCATCTCCTGTGTACAGCCCTCTTCAGATCACCCCACAGATTTTCAATCAGATTCAGGTCTGGGCTCTGGCTAGACCATTACAAAACTTTAACCTTCTTCTGGTGAAGCCATGCCTTTGTTTATTTGGATGTATGCTAAAAGTTCTGAAATGATTTATCTTTGTCTCTTTTTTTTTTTACAGAAACTTGATATTTTAACAGGGACATACACATGGACAGGGACATACACAGGGACATACACATATACACATGGACAGGGACATACACAGGGACATATACATACACATACACATACACATGGACAGGGACATACACATGTACGGGGACATACACATGGACAGGGACATACACATAAACATGTACGGGGACATACACATGGACAGGGACATACACAGGGACAGGGACATACACATACACATGGACAGGGACATACACAGGGACATGCACATGGACAGGAACATACATATACGGTACTTTTAATTATGCAGTTTATTAAAAGACAACACGTGCTGTGTAGTGCCATCAATGGTGTAATTTACTCCTAAAAGAGTTTTTTTGGACAACAGTAAGGTAACAAGCTACATGTTAATGTTACTATATGAAATAGTGCTAAAAACACTACCAAACTATGTTATGCATACTGGATTGTATATACGTTTGAACCTGTTAAAAATGCCACATCAGTTTCACCTCAACTTAAACAAAACCATTTACTGCACATGCACTTTTTTCACCTTCTAGACAAATCCTGTGAATATACACTAAATAAGAACTGGGTTTGACCTAAATTGCATCTCATGTCTCACACTGAAATGCAGAGAAAGAAAGTTTATCTATTAGTCTGTTTTCGTACATTAGCTGCTTGACATGGCAATGGCTTCCCAGCAAGGCACCACACTATGTCTAACCTTATTCAGAAACAAAAATAAACCTGTCATGAGTGACTTTTTTTTATAATTAGGTGTTTGCAGAATTTTGCAGTTGGAAAGCTGGTAAAGTAGAACTCCAGTAAACATATCATTTTAATCTGTAAATATATTAACTGGACAAATTGCTTAGGCAATCTATACTCATCAATACACTACCTGGCAATAAAAAATAGCCCCTTCTAAAAGTGCTTCAGTATTACAGAACTAGTCCATGATCTTTGTGCATCTGAGAAGGCTGCTGTAGCCAGAGAGTTCTCCTGTGGAAGTATCATTTAACATTTTTTTTAAACTGTGCAGTTAATACCTGTATCAACTATTTATGATAAGTTGACATCCTCCTCTGTACATCAGCTGGCAATTAAAATAAGCCTGAAAAAGTGGTTAAATATCTAAAAATAAAATCAGCTTGTAAAAATATGGAACAGAACTGAGTTAATAGGTACTATATTTCACCATACATTGACAGACTGTTTTATGAGGATCTCCGTTTGTTTAAAAAATGAATGCAGTGATGCTGGGTGAAACAGTCTAATAGCTCCCATATGATAATAATTCCGACTATTTCATAATCTTGCCATGTTGCACATGATTAGGTATATAGAGTGAACCCAAGTTAACTCACTGTATGTGCTTTTCCCTTTGCAAATCACAATGGAACATAAGGCACTAAAGGGGTTCATGGTGCTTGCAACGACTCACCAGAAGATTCTATATTCTTCCTCTACAGGTGATTGGAGTATTCTATCTCCAGGCACACCTATCCTTGTCTATCTCCTGACCGCCCCCCCCCCCCCCCATGTACTTTTTCAGCACTATTTTGTAAGTTAATATCATGTTTCTATGTATTTTATGAACATGACTATGTTTGCTGTTATCTTTACATTAGGAGCATCTGCCAGTGTCATCTATGAATATTTAAATGACTGGCCTCTCTAGCAAGTAAGGTATGTAAACTTACATACACCTACACTTTTTTTTTTTTATTACAGATGGTTCTGAGACCATGCTGGCCCATAGAAGGGTACTACAGGTAGTATTTTATCCAAAAAGTGAGACTTTGCAAGGCTAATATTTGCCATACAGCATAATTAGACTGAACATGCAAATCTCTTGGATTGCCATCCATCTGCTCCTGAATAGTTGTAGCACTATGGCAGATCAAACTGAATGGCTCTTGCGTCTCAAAATGTACTTTTTGGATTTTTGAAAACTGCTTTCTTTACATTTTGAACCAATATAGGATGTCAAATAGAAAGTAGGGGCAATATAAATACACACACACATTACAGAGTAATACCTGCATGACCTATGGCCTCACCAATCCCTGTCATAATTGGTAAGGGAGTGTACATAATTACATGAGGATCTATAAAAGCGCATGATTAGTGTAAAATATGGCATCTGGTAGTCCTACGCGTTTCGTGGCTTTGAGCCACTCTGCAGGAGCAAACATGTGATGTATCTGTAAATGGAAAATTAATAATCTAAATGATCTAACATATATCAACATAGGAGAGGATGGGGTGAAGACACCCCTCCCCCTAAATGTTACTTACAAAAATCCATGCATTGATGGTATAGTGTTGTGTATCATGAGCCACCCGGGGACATCATTACTGGGAGCTGTGGTGGCGTATTCAATGATAGCAACCGACACATACAGCATCCAAGGTGGATATAGGTCCATAAGGCACTCCTGGGGTGAAATAGGAATAATGATTGGGCCAACCAAGTGGGACCTCTGTGAAGAATATGTGAATAAAAAAAATTATGGTTGGAAATAAAACCCATGCTCGTGATGCAAGTGATAGGTGCATTGGTGAGATCTGGTGACAATTTGAGCTAAGCAAGAATAGAAGGTAGACGAAGGGAGTGGAAGAAATTACCACCAAGACACCTGGGGAATAAAAGTGAGTGAAAAGACAGAAAGGTGAAGTGACTCGGCACCCGAGGCCGAACCGTCTCTCGGTCCTCGGGTGCTGCCGCCTCCATCTTCGGTAAGGGAATCAGGAAGTGAAGCCGTGCGGTTTCACTTCCCGGTTCCCTACTGCGCATGCGCAAGTCACGCAGCGCAATACGGCTGGTCCCTGCTGTCTCTGGGACCCATGTGTTTCCCAGCAGACAGCGGGGGGAACAGGAAGTGGCGTAAATAACTGCAGATTCTGCGGCTATCTATGCCGGAAGTGGGTACAGATACCTGTAATATACAGGTATCTGCACCCCCCTCGCCCCTGAAAGGTGCCAACTGTGACACCGGAGGGGGGGGGGAATCAGAAGAGTGGAAGTTCCACTTTTGGGTGGAACTCCACTTTAATTGAATTCAATGGACACCTGGTTCCTCGGGGAAGAAGAGGACCGTCATCCAGGGTGTGCAAAAGGGCCCCGAGTGCCTAGCCCACCTAGGAATATTGCTTCCAACGTGCAAAAAGATGTATGTTATAAAAACCAAAACAATTTAAAGTGTGGCAGATTATCAAAAAAGTAATGAGCGTAAAGTGCAAAAAATATAGCAAATGCCAGACACAGAGCGCCTCCAGAAGAAAGCATGTGTAAGTCAGTGTATATAAGTGAAAAAAAAATATATTTAACAACGGTTCCCATATAGGTAGTGTTCAGGTTGTGCACATCGTTCCTGATTAGGGATGAGCCCAACAACCCCCGGTTCAGTTCGCACCAGAACCTGCGAACGGGCCGAAAATTTGCAGGCACGTTAGAACCCCATTGACGTCTATGGGACTTGAACGATCGAAATCAAAAGTGCTCATTTTAAAGGCTAATTTGCATGGTATTGTCCTAAAAAGGGTTTGGGGACCCAGGTCCTGCCCCAGGGGACATGTATCAATGCAGAAAAAACTTAAAAAACTGCCGTTTTTTCGGGAGCAGTGATTTTAATGATGCTTAAAGTAAAAAAAAAAAAAGTGAAATACTCCTTTAAATATAGTACCTGGGGGGTGTCTATAGTATGCCTGTAAAGTGGCGCATGTTTCCTGTGCTTAGAACAGTCCCTGCACAAAACGTCATTTTTAAAGGAAAAAAAGTCATTTAAAACTGCTTGTGGCTTTAATGTAATGTCGGGTCCTGGCAATATGGATGAAAATCAGTGAGACTAATGGCATGGGTACCCCCCAGTCCATTACCAGGCCCTTTGGGTCTTGTATGGATATTAAGGGGAACCCTGCACCCAAATTAAAAAAGGAAACAGCAGTATACAGGCTCTGTACTCTGAACAGCAGTATACAGGCAGTGAAAACAAGACAGGGACTGTAGGTTTGTTGTTAAGTAGAATCTGTTTGTAATTTTGAACTGGTACATTTTTACCATGTTTAGCTCCAGCCAAAAAATCTATTTTAAGCTTTTTGGAAAACATAGGGAAGGGTTATCACCCCTGTGACATTTGTTTTGCTGTCTGTGCTCCTCTTCAGAAGATTTCACCTTACTTTTTGTCCCAATGACAAATGTTTTTTGAAAATGTGGGTTTTTTTGTGAAAAAAGGATTGGTGATAAAGCATCAGTGGAAAGGAGAAATGTTTTTCCCATATTAACTCTTACAGGAGAGAATTTCCCTTCCTAAGGGTAGATTTAATCTCACTTCCTGTTGTCTCCTTCCGTTTGCAAGTAGGAGTCGTTTGTAAGTTGGATGTTTGAAAGTAGGGGCCTGCCCTATATACTCAGCAAAAATTTGGGCCTTAGGTGTTGTTGTGGCCACAACACTGTAAGCCCTCACAGGGCCCTTCTGTGAAATATTACATCAAGAATTGTAATTACATGCCCCTGTTGAACAGGGGCAGAAAAATTGGGCCTTTGGTGGTGGTGCTGGTGCCACAACAATGCAAGTCCTCACTCGCTCTTGGTGGGCGCAGAAACGGGCCCTGCTGTGAAATATTAGATCAAGATTTGTAATTACATGCCCCTGTTGAACAGGGGCTGAAAAATTGGGCCTTAGGCACTGGTGCTGGTGCCACAACACTGCAACCCCTCACAGATACTCTAGTTGGAACGCAGGAACAAGCCCAGCTGCAAAGATTGTAATTACACTCCCCTGTTAAACAGGGGCTAAAAAATTGGGCCTTAGGCACTGGTGCTGGTGCCACAACACTGCAACCCCTCATAGATGGAACGCAGGAACGAGCCCTGCTGCAAAGCATTGCATCAAAAATTGTAATTACACGCTCCTGTTAAACAGGGGCTGAAAAATTGGGCCTTAGGCACTGGTGGCGGCACCCAGAACCAAAAATGTTCTTACAAGCTATCAACATGATCATTGAGGAGGAAGAGGATAATTACTCAGGATAGTCACTCAGCATCAGCATAGGCAGTCTTTGAAGGGATCTGAGACTTCAAAAAAAATTATTCAGTTACATCAGCATCAGGTGCTTGGTAGCTGGTGGTGATCCATGACTGATTCATTTTTATGAAGGTCAGTCGATCGACCAAGTCGGTGGACAGACGCACCCTGTGATCAGTTACAAAGCCTGCAGCAGCACTGAATGTGCGATCCGAAAGAAAGCTGGATGCAGGACAGGCCAGTAGCTCAATTGCATACTGTGCAAGCTCTGGCCAGTGATCCATCCTCCAGATCCAGTAACCCAGAGGATTTTCGGTGGGAAAGGTGTCCAAGTCAGATCTTGCCCCTAGGTGTTCCTGCACCATATAAAATAGATGCTGGCGATGGTTGCTGGAACCGATCATACCTTGGGGCTGCGGACTAAACAATTGTCTGAACCAGAAACAGGAGTTTGTAACCTCCCAGTCTCTGGGAACGCGTTGCACAGACCTTTCTGCAAGGCCTCCCGAAGATGTTTCATCCTCTGCTCCCTCTGCGATGGCAAGATAAGATCCGCAACCTTACCCTTGTAACTTGGATCAAGGAGGGTTGCCAGCCAGTATTGGTCCTTCTCCTTGATACCACGAATATGAGGATCCTTACGCAGGCTTTGCAGGATCAGGGAGGCCATGCTGCATAGGTTTGCTGAGGCATTCGGTCCGGAGTCCTCTGGGTCACTAAGGACGACATGGTCCGCAGCCACCTCCTCCCAGCCACGTACAAGTCCATGGGTTTCTTGGGACTGATCCTTTAAAGACTGCTGCTGATGCTGAGTGCCAGGCTCCACCTCCATACTGACACACTCCTCCTCCTCCTCTTCCTGTGTGATCGGCGGGCATGCAGGAACACTGTCTGGTCAAGCATGTGGTGCTCAAGCGGGAGATGTTTTGGCCACGTGAGATACGCTTGAGACATATGTTGCAAATAGCAGCGGTGCGATCTGATGCACTCGTCTCAAAAAAGGCCCACACCAAAGAACTTTTGGAATAACGCGCAGAGACAGCAGCGCCCTGCACATGCGGAGCTTTGGGGTGTGATACAGTCAGTGTGCTGCCCTTAGGCTGGCCCCTGGAGGGCATCCTGCCTCGTTGGTGATGTGTCTCCTCCTCCTCTCTCCTATCAGGCACCCACATTGAGTCAGTGACCTCATCATCCCCTCCCTCCTCATCACTGGAGCAAACCTGGCAGTATGCTGCAGCAGGGGGAGCATGACTGCCAGATTGCTGTCCTTCTTGGGCACCCCCTCTGTCCGTGCTCACGTTACTGCCTTCATCTAGCTCAGTATCATCATCAGAGCCTTATAAACGCTGGGCGGAGGATGAGGAGGATGAGGACGGCTTGGTCATCCACTCGACCAGATCTTCCGCATGTTGTGGCTCAACATGGCCAGCTGCCGAAGAAAAGGCCAAGCGTGTCCCGCGGCCACATGCTGATGAGGATGCACCGTCTCCATGACCAGCACCGTTGCCTCTAGACACAGAGCCTGCTTGCCCTCTTTTATTGGCTTGTGGCTGTCTGCCTCTCCTTGTTGGCCTTCCAGACATACTAATGGCCTGTAGCTGCACTAAGCTGGGAGATATATATATATATATATATCTCTATCTATCTATCTATCTATCTATATATATACTGCAGCTAGCAAAATCAACTGCCTGCCTGTAGTATGAGAACACCACCAACCTTCTACAGGTAGCTTTAGCTGAACACTGTGCAGAGCTCGCACTACACTAACCTGTAGTTTTAGGTGAACACTGTGCACAGCTCGCAAAAAACTAACTTGTAGCTTATTTAGCGGCCTGCGGTAGTGATAGGATCAGGAAAACACCACCAACCTTCTACAGGTAGCTTTAGCTGAACACTGTGCAGAGCTCGCACTACACTAACTTGTAGTTTTAGCTGAACACTGTGAGGAGGACGCACTACACTAACTTGTAGCTTTAGCTGAACACTGTGCAGAGGTCGCACTACACTAACTTGTAGTTTTTGCTGAACACTGAGGAGGACGCACTACACTAACTTGTAGCTTATTTAGGTGCCTGCTGTAGTGATAGGATCAGGAAAACACCACCAACCTTCTACAGGTAGCTTTAGGTGAACACTGTGCAGAGCTCGTAAAAAACTAACTTGTAGCTTATTTAGCTGCCTGCGGTAGTGATAGGATCAGGAAAACACCACCAACCTTCTACAGGTAGCTTTAGCTGAACACTGTGCAGAGCTCACACTACACTAACTTGTAGTTTTAGGTGAACACTGTGCAGAGCTCACAAAAAACTAACTTGTAGCTTATTTAGCTGCCTGCGGTAGTGATAGGATCAGGAAAACACCACCAACCTTCTACAGGTAGCTTTAGCTGAACACTGTGCAGAGTTCACACTACACTAACTTGTAGTTTTAGCTGAACACTGTGAGGAGGACACACTACACTAACTTGTAGATTTAGCTGAACACTGTGAGGAGGACGCACTACACTAACTTGTAGTTTTAGATGAACACTGTGCAGAGGTCACACTAAACTAACTTGTAGCTTTAACTGAACACTGTAAGGAGGACGCACTACACTAACTGTAAATAGTCTAGCTGCCTGACTGTGGTACTAATAGGATCAAAAGAACACCAGTAATTTTCTTCAGGTAGCTGTAAATACTGTAACAAGACAAGCCTGCCTGTCAGTAGGAAGATAACAGGAACGGATCTAGCTAAACTGAATACAGTGTGTATGTGACACACAACACCTGGGATGCATATATATACACAATACACTGTAAGTGCAGCTAACTCACTGACTGTCCTGCCTAATCTATCTAACTTAAATCAAATGACACTGTCTCTCTGTCTATCTCTTTCAACGCCGGAACACGCACTACACAGGGCCGCCGTGCAGGCGGCCTTATATAGTGTGGGGCGTGTACTAAATCCCCTGAGCCATAATTGGCCAAAGCCTCCTTGGCTTTGGCCAATTACGGCTCTCTGTTCAGACGGCGCTGTGATTGGCCAAGCATGCGGGTCATAGTGCATGCTTGACCAATCATCAGCCAGCAATGCACTGCGATGCCGCAGTGAATTATGGGCCGTGACGCACCACGCGTATTTGGTGCGAACGGCCCATATCGTTCACAATTCGGGGAACAGACGATGTTCGAGTCGAACATGGGTTCAACTCGAACACGAAGCTCATCCCTATTCCTGATGATATCATCTCACATTTTGACTAGGAGCCCTCTATAGTATATTGACTAAATGCATTTTGCTATGATGATCTATCAGGACATTTATGAAATCCGTGATACCAATTACCCAGCTTGAATTTTGAATAACTGAGAACTGAGGAAGGTTTGATTGGATAGCTTCCATGAGCACAGTATATATTCTTTCAGTTGTGCATTTATTTATTATAGTTTACATATTAACTTTGTGTACTTTGCAAACTCCTTTAGTAAATGATTCCAATCAGTGTGTGTCTGTGTAAAATGAATTGAGATTGGTATCTATGGTTACTACACTTCATTCTTTAGTGCATAAGTCCTTGTGTCGGTATCATTATATATTGCTATTAAGCCTTTGGGTATATCAGCCACATTGCATAGCACACTCACAAAGAGCAACAAAATGGTTTCCTAGTGATAGAAAAAACTTACATGTGGTCAGTATAATTATATTCACAATCTTATACAATTTTTAAGCTGGACACTTTTACAATATCAATTCCCTGTATCTACTTAAAATAAGTAATCAGCATAGAGGTCACCTCAATAGTTTTTGGGCAACACTGCAAATGAAAACTCTCAGTAATTTAAGTATAAAATGATAGAATGACTACATCAGAGGAACATAACTCTTGATATTCTCAACAGTAAATTTCTGGCATCTGTTCCAAGAGCTGTTACATGTCCAAAGAGCAAATTACAGCAATGTCTACAGAATCCTGCCTGTGATAGGGAGACAATTTCAGTTGCTATGGAAACCTGCTGTAGAAATGCATGAAACTTTGAAAATGTTCTTGGTTTAAAATATTTACCCACTGAATAATTAGCTTGATGGAGTGCTAAGGTCATTCGTGTTCAAATTCTTTAATAAGTATTCAGACTTTGTTTTAGCTAGTCTTTTTTAATATGACAGAGGTCAGAATGATATTGCTTAACATATACTTTCAGCTATGAAAGCATGCAAAGGAGATGCAAGAAATTATAAGATAACTGTACAATCAGAAAGAAAGGAGGAATATCAGACATTCCAACTGTTCGATTTGCCCTGTTTATAATGCATGTTCTGGTCGTTGTTGGATTTTTGTTGTACCAACACCACTGCTGGTAGGGTTTCCAACCACCTGATTTTGTAATGGACAGTCCCTTTTTTTAACCCTTGATCTACCGGCAGGGTCCAATGGACCCTGTGGGTAGTTTGTGTTGTGTTTTTTTTAAATGGAATTTATTATTATTATTTGATAAGAACTTATGACTTTTCTACTGCTAATTAGACAGTTATGAATCTGAAAGCATGAATTCTTTGTATTTACACTTTTTCTGTAAATTCAAATAATAGCATCGTACACTGGCAGGGTCCATTGGACCCATATTGCTCTTCAATGGTTTCTCCATTATGACTCATCGAGTCACATGATTACTGTACTGCACTTTGTGAGCCATTTTCAGTCTGCAAGTTAGGACATGTTTCTGCATGTTAGGACTTGCTTTCTTAGCTTTTGAAGATTTGGTATGCTTTCTTGATTTGGTGGTGTAGTTTCACCATGGCTCGCAAACACATCAGTAATGAAGAAATACTTTGTTTGTCGAACTCAGATTCTGAAGAAGTTCAACATGCATCAGATTACGAGCCATCAGGTGACGAAAACAAAATAGATGACATCCTTGAAGAAGACAACTCGGATTTTGATGATAGCACCGTCACAGCACCTACCACCCAAACTGATTGACCATCTTCATCTGGAAATAGAACTATTTACTATGCAGGTGTACACCGGGAAATGTCAAGACCGAATTCTCTCTCTCTGAACTGAATGATTGGGGGTATCTGTGAGATAAGCAGTAAAACTGTCTTTTTTTTTTGTTGTTCTGTGTTAAGGTCAGATGTAGCAGTTTAATAAATGTGGTCATGCCTACAAGTTGATGAACTGGGGGATGGGATGTCTTCACACTGGGTAAGATCAATCATTTTTTTCTCTTTTGAAATTGTAATGTTTAAGCAAATTGCAAAAAAACTGTTTTAAGGATGTACCCTTTACTGTTCTGACTGCAGTAAAGAGGGATCCATTTGGTTTCTTTAATTTATGGATTCTGTATCATGGTTAAGCAGGTCAATTCTTTCAAGGAGGAGACACACAGGCTTTTTTTGGTGGCTTGCATTAAAAGCTTAAGTACCTTTTATATGTTCTGGCAATGTTTGATTGACTCTCCCATTCTGCCTTGCATTAGCCAGTAAAGAGTAACTGCGAAGGAGTGTATATTTGCCAATTTCAAGGTAGACTTAGAGCTCCCAATGAGGAAAGGATTTAACCAAGTCTTTTTATCTCATCTTCTGCAGTATATTAATAGTGAATTGCAGTGACTTCCAAAAAAAGTGTAAAAATAAACTAGCAACCCCTCACCATTTTAAAATGAGAAAAAAATTAATTTCTTCCCCAGTGAATCCTGACCCATTCAATGTACACAGTATGAATCATCTAACAGAATACTAAGCAATTTATCAACATTATAAAAGAAAACTTGGATACATGACATCCCCTGAGATTCACTACAATCATAACTCCAGTTATTAAACTGTCCATGCACCAACCATGAGTAATTGGGCAACAAATAGTTCTAATGCTGTGTGTTTCTTTTCAAATTTCTGCTAACACAAAGCTATGCTTCTATAGCTCATATAATAGGCCATAATGAGAAAGTATTTTTCTTGAAGTAGTTCAGCTAGCAGACATGCACTCTCCAATGCACACTTTGGGTAGAACTTTTATTTTATTTATACATCAGAAAGCCATTAAATGTAACTTATTTAAATAGTTAAAGTGTTTGTAAAGGCATTTAAAAAATGACATACTTACCTGCTCTGTGCAATCGTTTGGCACAGAGAAGCCCAGATTCTCCTCTTCTCGGGGGCCCTCGCTGGCACTCTGGGCCCTTCCCCCCATCAAGTGTCCCCATAACAAGCCATTTTCTATGGGGATTATCGTGCGTGCTCTCTCCTGAGCCTTGCTCTCTATGTCCATAAGACAGAGAAATTCTGGATAAAACCTATGCACACTGCCACAGTGCGTGAAAAAAGTATTCACACCCCTTGACATTTCCCAAATTTTTTCATGTTACAACCAAAAAATGTAATTGTATTTTATGTGATAAACCAACACAAAGTGGCACATACTTGTGAAGTGGAAGGAAAATGATCAATGGTTTTCAATTTTTTTTTACAAATAAATATCTGAGTGTGGCATGCATTTGTATTTAGCCCCCTTTACTGATACCCCTAATTAAACTAGAGGTCGAACAATATCAATTTTTGGGCTGCCTTTCAGGCAGATAGCGGATATTAGGTGCCGATATTCTGTACATCACTGTCACCTGCCACCAGATGCAGCATGTCATTTGCCATTGTCACCTGCCACCCAGATGCCTCACGTCACTTGCCATTGTCTCCTTCCACCCAGATGCAGCTTGTTACTTGCCAAAGCAGTGATGTGAGGCGGGCAGTGAGAGATTTCATCTCTCCGCTGCCCGCCACACCGCTGACAGAGATTGGCACAGACTGCAGCAAGCACTGCGCAGGGACAGGGGGAGGAGGTCAGGGGTTTGTTAGAGAATCTTAGTGAACAAACAGCATCATGAAGGCCAAGAAACACAGACAGGTCAGGGATAAAGTTTTGGAGAAGTTTAAAGCAGGGCTAGGTTATAAAAACAACCCAGGCTTTGAACATCTCATGGAGCACTGTTCAAACCATCATCTGAAAATGGAAAGATTATGGCACAACTGCAAACCTACCAAGACATGGCCGTTCACCTAAACTGACAGGCTGGGCAAGGGGAGCATTAATCAGAGAAGCAGCCAAGGGGCCAATGGTAACTCTGGAGGAGCAGAGATCCACAGTTCAGGTGGGAGAATCTGTCCACAGGGCAACTATGTGGGAAGCCATGTGAGGGACACAACAAACATGTGGAAGAAGGTGCTCTGGTCAGATGAGACCAAAGTTTAACTTTTTAGCCTAAAAGAAAAACCCTAGGTGTGGCGGAAAACTAACACTGCACATCACCCTGAACATAGCACCCCCACCGTGAAACATGGTGGTGACAGCATCATGTTGTGGGATGCTTTTCTTCAACAAGGACAGAGAACCTGGTCATAGTTGATGGGAAGACGGATAGAGTCAGATACAGGGCAATCTTAGAAGAAAACCTGTTAGAGTCTGCAAGAGACTTGAGAATGAGGCGGAGGTTCACCTTCCAGCAGGACAATGACCCTAAACATACAGCCAGAGCTACAGTGGAATGGTTTAGACCAAAGCATATTCATGTGCAAGAATGGCCCAGTCAAAGTCCAGATCGAAATCCAATTGAGAAACTGTGGCAAGACTTGAAAATTGCAGTTCACAGATGTTCTCCATCCAATCTGACAAAGCTTGAGCTATTTTCTAAAGAAGATTGGGCAAAAATTTTACTCTAGATGTGCAAAGCTAGTAAAGACTAGGGATGAGCTTCATGTTCGAGTCGAGCGCATGTTCGACTCGAACATTGTGTGTTCGGCCGTTCGCCGAATTACGAACGTTATGGGCCATTTGCGCCAAATTCGAGTGGCGCGTCACGGCCCATAATTCACTGCGGCATCGCAGTGCATTGCTTGCTGATGATTGGCCAAGCATTCACTATGACCATAGTCATAATACTATATATCAATACTCAATACTATAGTATTGAGTTTAGCTAGATCCGTTCCTATTATTCACTTCCTAATATACTGACAGACAGGCAGGTGTTTTTACATTATTTCCAGTTAGTGTACTGTGTAACCTTGTACAGTTGCACCTACAGTATAGCTGCCTGAAGCCAAGTGCTTGTGTGCTTCTTCTGATCCTATTAATAACACAGGCAGGCTCTGAAGTATTTCCAGTTAGTGTACTGTGTACCCTGTACAGTTGCACCTACAGTATAACTACCTGAAGACAAGTGCTTGTGTGCTTCTTCTGATCCTATTAATAGCACAGGCAGGCTCTTGAAGTATTTCCAGTTAGTGTACTGTGTAACCCTGCACAGTTGCACCTACAGTATAGCTACCTGAAGCCAATCACTTGTGTGCTTCTTCTGCTCCTTTTAAAAAGCACAGACAGGCTCTTGAAGTATTTCCGGTTAGTGTACTGTGTACCCTGCACAGTTGCACCTACAGTGTAACTACCTGAAGACAAGTGCTTGTGTGCTTCTTCTGATCCTATTAATAGCACAGGCAGGTTCTTGAAGTATTTCCAGTTAGTGTACTTTGTAACCCTGCACAGTTGCACCTATAGTATAGCTACCTGAAGCCAAGTGCTTGTGTGCTTCTTCTGATCCTATTAATAGCACAGGCAGATCTTGAAGTATTTCCAGTTAGTGTACTGTGTACCCTGCACAGTTGCATCTAAAGTATAGCTACCTGAAGATAGGTGCTTGTGTGCTTCTTCTGATCCTATTAATAGCACAGGCAGGCTCTTGAAGTATTTACAGTTAGTGTACCCTGCACAGTTGCACCTACAGTATAGCTACCTGAAGCCAGGTGCTTGTGTGCTTCTTCTCTACCTTTTAACAGCACAGTCAGACTCTTGAAGGCTCTTGAAGTATTTCCAGTTAGTGTACCATGTACCCTGCACAGTTGCACCTGCAGTATAGCTACCTGAAGACAGGTGTGTGTGTACTTCTTATGATTCTATTAATAGCAGAGACAGGCTCTTGAAGTATTTCCAGTTAGTGTACTGTATAACCCTGCACAGTTGCACCTACATTATAGCTACCTAAAGCCAGGTGCTTGTGTGCTTCTTCTGATCCTATTAACAGCACAGTCAGGCTCTTGAAGTATTTCCAGTTAGTGTACCATGTACCCTGCACAGTTGCACCTACAGTATAGCTACCTGAAGGCAAGTACTTGTGTATTGCTTCTGATCCTATTAATAGCACAGGCAGGCTCTTGAAGGATTTCCAGTTAGTTTACTGTGTATCCTGCACAGTTACACCTACAGTATATCTACCTGAAGCCAAGTGCTTGTGTGCTTCTTCTGATCCTATTAATAGCACAGGCAGGCTCTTGAAGTATTTCCAGTTAGTGTACTGTGTACCCTGCACAGTTGCATCTAAAGTATAGCTACCCGAAGACAGGTGCTTGTGTACTTCTTATGATCCTATTAATAGCACAGGCAGCCTCTTGAAGTATTTACAGTTAGTGTACTGTGTAACCCTGCACGTTTGCACATGCAGTATAGCTAGCTGAAGCAAGTGCAGGTGTTTTCATACTAATAATACTACAGGCAGGCATTTGATTCTGCTAGCTGCAGTATAAATCGGTATATATATATATATATATATATATATATATATATATATATATATATATATATATATATATATTATATTATAATATATACAGTATATACACACACACACACACACACATACATACACACATATACACACACATCCCAGTTTTGTGCAGCTACATCTCACTGCAGGCCATTAGTATGTCTGGAAGGCCAACAAGGAGAGGCAGACAGTCACAAGCCAATAAAAGAGGGCAAGCAGGCTCTGTGTGTAGAGGCAACAGTTCTGGTCGTGGACACGTTGCATCCTCATGGGACACGCTTGGCCTTTTTTTCGGCAGCTGGCCGTGTTGAGCCGCAACATGCAGAAGACTTGGTCGAGTGGATGACCAAGCCATCCTCATCCTTTCTCACCCAGGCTCAGGGTACTTTGCCTGACAAAGCAGCTGACAACGCGGCCTCTTCCCTCGGCTCAATTGCATCAGTCACTCCTTACCTAGCCCCTCCATGTCCTCCTGAGGACTCCCCTGAACTGTTTGACCATAATGTTGGGTACATGCTCCAGGAGGATGCCCAGCGTTTTGAAGGCTCCGATGATGGTACTCAGCTAGAGGAAGGCAGTAACGTGAGCCCAGACAGAGGGGGTGCCCAAGAAGGACAACAATCTGGCAGTCATGTTCCCCCTGCTGCAGCATACTGCCAGCTTTGCTCCAGTGATGAGGAGGGAGGAGATGATGAGGTCACTGACTCCACGTGGGTGCCTAATAGGAGAGAGGAGGAGGCACATCACCAATGAGGCAGGATGCCCTCCAGAGGCCAGCTTAAGGGCAGCACACTGACTGCATCACACTGCAGAGCTCCGCATGTGCAGGGCGCTGCTGTCTCTGTGCGTTATTCCAAAATTTCTTTGGTGTGGGCCTTTTTTGAGCAAAGTGCATCAGATCGCACCGCTGCTATTTGCAACATATGTCTCAAGAGTATCTCGCGTGGCCAAAACCTTTCCCGCTTGGGCACCACATGCTTGACCAGACATATGTTAACCTGCCATGCAGTTCATTGGCAAGCGCACTTAAAAGAGCCACACCAAAGAACAAAGAGGACCTCTCCTTGCTCTTCATCAGCTGGGATCTCCAACCCCACTATACCTTCAGTCCTCTCTGAGACCTGCACTGTGAGGAATGAAGGTGTAGATTTAGGCGTTTCACAGCCAAGCACTTGCGGGCAACCTGCTAGCGGTACACCGACGTCAGATTGTGCCAGGCAAATTTCCCTGCCCCAGCTGCTGCACCGCAGAAAGAAGTTCGCTCCCAGCCATCAACATGCCCAGCGGTTGAATGCTAGCTTGGCAAAAATGCTAGCACTTCAACTGCTACCTTTTCGTTTGGTAGACTCTGCCCCCTTCCATGAGTTTGTGGAATGTGCGGTTCCTCAGTGGTAGGTTCCTAAACGACACTTTCTCACGGAATGCGATTCCGGCTCTCTACCGGCATGTGGAAGGTAATGTCTTGACCTCACTGGACAGGGCTGTCAGCAGTAAGGTGCATATTACCACTGACTCATGGTCCAGCAGGCATGGACAGGGACGTTACTTAAGTTCCACAGCGCATTAGGTGACTCTGCTGGCAGCTGGGAAGGATGCAGGACAAGTTGCAGTAGTGTTGGAGGTTGTTCCGCCACCATGCCTCCAAAATGCTACTACTAGTGATTCTGACACACCTCTCTCCGCCACCCCCTCCTCTTCTTCTTCCTCCATGGCCTCTTCATGTGCTTTGTCCTCAGAAACAGCGGTGCTCTGTAGGCGTTCAAGGGGCTATGCAAGTATGCAGGCCAAAAGATGCAATGCAGTGCTTGAGCTGGTGTGCTTGAGGGAGAGGAGCCACCCTGGGGCAGAGATTCTGTCAGCTCTGCAGGGGCAGGTTCAGAGGTGGTTGACGCCACGCCAGCTTAAACCAGGAATGGTGGTTTGCGACGATGGCACCAACCTCCTTTCTGCCCTCCGACAGGGACAACTGACCCATGGGCTATGTTTGGCTCATGTCCTTAACTTGGTGGTGCAGTGGTTCCTGTGCAGGTACCTGGGCTTACAGGATGTCCTGAGGCAGGCCAGGAAAGTCTGTGTGCATTTCCTCTGGTCATATAATGCCAGTGCTCGGCTGGCTGACCTCCAAAAGGAATTTAACCTGCCCAAGAACTGCCTAATCTGTGACATGCCCTCCAGGTGGAACTCAACGTCGGCCATGCTGCAGCAGCTGCACATGCAGCAGAGGGCCATCAATGAGTACCTGTGCGACTATGGCACCAGGACAGGGTCAGGGGAGTTTTTTTTCCCTAGACTAGTGGGCTATGATCAGGCATGCATGCACTGTCCTGTCACCATTTGAGGAGGCCACGATGGTGAGCAGTGACAGTGCATGCATCAGTGACACTGCCTCCCTTGTCCACCTGTTGGAGCACACGCTGCATGGAATAATCGACAGGGCACTTGAGGCAGAACAGAGGCAGGAAGAGGAGGACTTCCTTAGCTCTCAAGGCCCCCTTTATCCAGACAGTGTTCCTGCGTTCCCGCTGATCACACAGAAAGAGGAGGAGGAGGAGGAGGATTGTGTCAGCATGGAGATGGAGCCTGGCACTCAGCATCAGCAAGGGATCATTTACAGTCCCAAGAAACCCATGGACTTGTACGTGGCTGGGAGGAGGTGGCTGCAGATCATGTCATCCTTGGTGACCCAGAGGACTTCGGACCAAATGCCTCAGCAAACCTACGCTGCATGGCCTCCCTGATCCTGCAAAGCCTGCGGAAGGATCCTCGTATTCGTGGTATCAAGGAGAGGGATCGTTACTGGCTGGCAACCCTCCTTGATCAACGTTACAAGGGTAAGGTTGCGGACCTTATCTTGCCGTCGCAGAGGGAGCAGAGGATGAAACATCTTGGGGAGGCCTTGCAGAAAGGTCTGTGCAACGCATTCCCATAGACTGGGAGGTTACAAACTCCTGTTCCTGGACAACGTGTTGCTGAGGCTGAGGGTTCAGTCAAAGAAGAAGCGGTGTAGAAGGTGGCCGTCTGACCGATGCGTTCAGACAATTTTTTAGTCTGCAGCCCTAAGGTATGATCGGTTCCAGCAACCATCGCCAGCGTCTGTTTTACATTGTGCAGGAATACCTAGGGGCAATATTTGACTTGGACACCTTTCCCACCGAAAATCCTCTGGGTTACTGGGTCTTGAGGATGGATTACTGGCCAGAGCTTGCACAGTATGCAATTGAGCTACTGGCCTGTCCTGCATCCAGCGTTCTTTCGGAACGCACATTCCGTGCTGCTGGAGGCTTTGTAACCGATCACAGGGTACGCCTGTCCACCGACTCGGTCGATTGACTGACCTTCATAAAAATGAATCAGTCTTGGATCACCAGTTACCAAGCACCTGATGCTGATGTAACCGAATAATTTTTTTTGAAATTGCAGATTCCTTCAAGACTTCCAATGCTGATACTGAGTGACTAACCTCTTCCAGTGGCTAAGGCCCGAGTTTTCAGCCCCTGTTTAACAGGGGCATGTAATTACAATTTTTGATGCAATATTTTGCAAGGAGGGTTCGTTGCTGCGCTTAACTAGAGTATTTGTGAGGTGTTGCAGTGTTGTGGCACCAGCACCAGTGCCTAAGGCCCAATTTTTCAGCCCCTGATTAACAGAGGCGTGTAATTACAATTTTTGATGCAAAACTTTGCAGCAGGGCTCGTTCCTGCAATCCAACTAGAGTATTTGTGAGGGGTTGCAGTGTTGTGGCACCAGTGCCTAAGGCCCAATTTTTCTGCCCCTGTTCAACAGGGACACGTAATTACAATTCTTGATCTAATATTTCATAGCAGGGCCCGTTTCTGCGCCCACCAAGAGTAACTGTGAGGACTTACAGTGTTGTGGCACCACCACCACCTCCAAAGGTCCAATTTTTCTGCCCCTGTTCAACAGGTGCATGTAATTACAATTCTTGAGCTAATATTTCACAGCAGGGCCCGTTCCAGCGCCCACCAAGAGTAACTGTGAGGACTTACAGTTTTGTTGCACCAGGACCACCACCACCACCAAAGGCCCAATTTTTCTGACCCTGTTCAACAGGGGCATGTAATTACAATTTTTAATATACAAAAAAGCTGCGCTAAAAAATGATCAATCAAATAATTTGTGAAAATAGTCCATGTGAAAAATGTCCAACACCAATATAATATTAAATTGAATGGTGAGAAATTGTTGTTTTCAACGATCAATAAAAGATGTTCAGGTATCACACTTCCTGTGAGATGAAATGCTTACCAGATAGCAAGCCAAATAAAACAGGTGGAAATTCAGATTGTGTGTAGGCTCCATCACACATTTTCCATCGGATTTTCCGACACACAAAGTTTGAGAGCAGAATATAAAATTTTCCGACAACAAAATCCATTGTCGGAAATTCCGATCGTGTGTACACAAATCCGACGGACAAAGTGCCACGCATGCTCAGAATAAATAAAGAGATGAAAGCTATTGGCCACTGCCCCGTTTATAGTCCCGACGTACGTGTTTTACGTCACCGCGTGTAGAACGATCGGATTTTCCGACAACTTTGTGTGACCGTGTGTATGCAAGACAAGTTTGAGCCAACATCCGTCTGAAAAAATCCTAGGATTTTGTTGTCGGAATGTCCGAACAAAGTCCGACCGTGTTACGGGGCATAAGAGTTAATATGGGAAAAACTTTTCTCCTTTCTACTGATGCTTTATCACCAATTCTTGTTTCACTAAAAACCCCAAATTTTCAAAAAACATTTGTCATTGGTACAGAAAGTGAGGTGAAATCTTCTGAAGAGGAGCACAGACAGCAAAACAAATTTCACAGGGGTGATAACCCTTCCCTATGTTTTCCAAAAAGCTTAAAATAGTTTTTTTGGCTGGAGCTAAACACTTTAAAAATGTACCAGTTCAAAATTACAAACAGATTCTACTTAACAACAAACCTACAGTCCCTGTCCTGTTTGCACCGCCTGTATACTGCTGTTTAGAGGGCCTGGGGCCCCACGCCTTTCTTTTTTTTCATTTGGGTGCGGGGTTCCCCTTAATATCCATACAAGACCCAAAGGGCCTGGTAATGGATTGGGGGGAGGTACCCATGCCGTTTGTCTCACTGATTTTCATCCATATTACCAGGACCAGACATTAGAATAAAGCCGTAAGCAGTTTTTAATGACTTTTATTCCTTTAAAAATGTCATTTTGTGCAGGGACTGTTCTAAGCATGGGAAGCACGCACCACTTTACAGGCATACTATAGACACCCCCCAGGTATGATATTGAAAGGAATATTTCACTTTTTTTTTTTCACTTTAAGCATCATTAAAATCACTGCTCCCGAAAAAACGTCCGTTTTTAAAACTTTTCTTTGCATTGATACATGTCCCCTGGGCAGGACCCGGGTCCCCAAACGCTTTTTAGGACAATACCATGCAAATTAGCCTTTAGAATTAGCACTTTTGATTTTGAACGTTCGAGTAACATAGACTTCAATGGGGTTCTAACGTTCGTGCAAAGTTTCGGTCCGTTCGCAGGTTTTGGTGCAAACCGCACAGGGGGGGGGGGGGGGCGGTGCGTGTGTTCGGCTCATCACTAGTAAAGACATACCGTATATACTCGAGTATAAGTCGTTCCGAGTATAAGTCGAGGCCCTAATTTACCACAAAAAAAATGGGAAAAACTCATTGACCCGAGTATAAGACGAGGGTGAGAAATGCATAGCTACTGTAAGTGGAAAAGTGGGTCAACAATGCCCATTTGCAGCCTCACTGTGCCCATTTGCATGCTTCGCTGTGCCCATTTGCAGCCATAGGTCCCCTGAACTTCAAACTTGGTAGTTAAGGGTTCCTAGATGCCCCCTAACTGCAGCCAAAATTTGGGGTCTCTGAACCCAAAGGGTCCCGAAATGACATTGCTGCAGATGGACACAGTTGACCAAATGTGGGGCCCCATATCTCGGGGCAACCTAGTGCTAGGAACCTCAAATTTGGTATGCAAACCCAGTGGAACTACCACCAAAACATTTCCAAAGTTGGGGTTTCTAGCACCAAGTGGCCCCGAGATACAGGGCCCCAAAAATCAGTTCAGAAAATGTCAAGCACTTTTCTGCAGCAGAGAATGACATTTTCCGAACCGGGTTTGGGGCCCCGTATCTGAGGGCCACTTGGTGCTAGGAACCCCAGCTTTGGATATGTTATGGTACCAGTTCCACTGGGTTAGCACACCAAATTTGGGGTTCCTAGCACCAAGTGGCCCTGAGATACGGGGCCCCAAATTCGGTTCGGAAAATGAAATTTTTTGCTCCAGAAAAGTGCTTGACTCGAGTATAAGTCGAGGGGGGCACTTTCAGCACAAAAAAATGTGCTGAAAAATTCCACTTATACTCGAGTATATACAGTACCCAAAAGAACATCAGCTTTAATTGCAGTGAAAGGTGGTTCTACAAAGTATTGACTCAACTCAACTTTGTGTTGGTTTATCACATAGAATCCAAAAAAAAATACAGTTATGTTTTTGGTTATAACATGACAACATTTCAAGGGGAATGAATACTTTTTTAAGGCACTGTATATACCCTTTCTAGCAAATTTGCAATACAAAACAGGGCTTTGTAGTTCACAAATATTGCAACACTGGTTTAGGCTGGCTATTGTGTCCACAGCAACATTTGTGATTGCAGAGCAGAGTGGAACTTGCCATAGATGGATTACTTTGATGTAGTTGGCCAACTTAAACATGTATTGCAATATGTATGAACTAAAATTCCCTGTTCTGTATTGCAAAGTTTGCTAGAAAGGGTATATAGCAGAGGGTTTATCCAAAATTTCTAGTGTTAACGTGCTTTAGTGCATGATAAATTACATGCATGTACAAGCTACTGGGATTTGAGCACAGGTATATCTTATTTCTGTTGCACAGCAGGTCAGTGACCAGACTGGAACCTAGTAGCTCTCCCCCATTAGGTGTCTGTTTTCCCTATGTTGGCATTGTGTCCACAGTAGCATTTGCATTTACAGAGCAGAACTGGCCATAAAGGGTTTTCTTTGATGCAGTTGGCCAGCTTAAACATGTATTGCAATATGCATCAACTAAAAATTCCCGTTTTGTATTGCAAAGAGTAAGATGGATAGCAAGGGTATATAGCAGTGTGCAGAGGGTTTATCCAGAATTTCTAGCTAGTTAATATGTGCCCACACCCCTTTAGCACCTGATAAATTATATGCATGTACAAACTATTGAGAATTATGCATAGGTATATCTTTTTTTCATAAGACAGAGAGTAAGGCTCAGCCCCGCCCCCACCCCCTCCTCACTGGCTGTGATTGACAGCACCTTCAGCCAATGGCTCCTGCATTTCAGCTAATGAGGGAGAGACCCAGGAGAGCTGCTGCTCTCGTGCACATCACTGACTTGAGAACAGGCTTAAGTAAGTATTAGAGGGGCTGAGGGCAGGAGCTGCATACTGAAGGTTTTTTACCTTCATGCATAGGATTCACGAAGGTAAAAAACCTTCAGCCTTTAGAACCACTTTAAATTCTCCAAATATCACTTTCAAAATCTAGCAACATTTTTTCTCTGACTTGACTCTGATGTTCTGCTGCTTTGCTTCTAGTCCATGCCCTATTTCATATTTAGGGCAATCGTGACACCGCAAAGGCAACACAATATGTTCAATACAATACTCTGGAAACAATTAAAGTAGAAATTCAGCCAAATACTAAGGAACTCTAGAGCTGTCAGCGATGGCTTCTGTGTGTAGGCGCGTGCAGGAGAGGCAGCCGACAACGGAAGCCCCATAGTAATTCTATGGGTGTAGTCACTTCCCTGGCATTTCACAGCCATTGTCAACAGTCTCCTGCACATAGCATCGGCCGCTGAAGACAGGACCGGATCAGCTTCACTAAAGGTAAGTATAGCAAATTTTGCTTTACAGGGTTAGATAGATTAGTTTTAGAATGTGGCTGCTAGTAGATTTTGAGTTAATTTTTGACTGAACTTCTACTTTAAACTGTCTTTAAAGTACAGGAGCAACAAACAGGCAATCATGAAAGCACTCAACAAAGCAGCAGCTGTTGAAATATGTACTGAAGGAAACAAATAGACAGTCATTACAACAAATAGACAATCATAGAAATATGTGGACAACAAAAATGCTCTCATTACAATACTCAAGAAACAAATGGGCAGTTGTTATATAACCCATGTAACAAACAGGCAATCGTGACAATAAGCAGGCAACAAAATGGGCAAATGTTACAAAATGCAGGCAACAAACCATCAATCATTAAAACCACTTCAATACAGGCACATTCACGCCTTCCTGCCCAGGCCGATTTTCAGATTTCAGCACTGTCACACTTTACATGTCAATTGCGTGGTCATGCAACACTGACTAAATGGAATTTTTATTATTTTT